>JARWLC010000010.1:37949005-40559005 GCA_033318265.1 Phyllotis vaccarum | reverse complement strand
AATTTCATATGCTCAGACTGTACTGCCTAGACACTGACTTTCAGAATTTTCTGGACTAATGTCACATTTCTAGTGTTGGATGGAATCTGAGGGGGCTCAGCAGAGAGAATGGAGAGGAACTTCATATGTAGGATATACTTGGCCCAAGTCCCCTTTGCGAACTGGGTTTAAGTTTTCATCATCCTGAGGGAACTGCTTCTTCCCTCCTGTGGTGGGAGGGGAGGGGGCTCCTCCTATATTCTGATCTGTTTACTTAGGCATCAATAATTCAGGGCACCAGCTCCCTTTCTGAAAGCCCAGGTGAGGGTAAAGGGCTTAGTCCCAGGCCAGCAGCTCATTTGCTCCCTCAGCAAGACTCCAGGGATCCTAGCAGGCTCCTGCTTGGCCAGACCTGGCTGCACTTGAACAGAGGAATGAAGTAAGATTTGACGTTGAGAAGAAATTCTGCTCTAGTTCTCCTTCAGCTGCCCATTTCTCTGAATCTGTGAGCCTGCTAGAGGTCACATCTGGGGTAGGGGCCCTTCAGGCCTCTCTCATGGAAGTGCGGAAGTGTGCTATCCAGGGAAGTCTCCCACCCTGACCTCAGACGCAGGCTTCTTATGTGAAACCAGGTAAAGGGGAACTCTGAATTCTTTCTTTCATCTTTTTAATTCTATATGTACTTATGAAAGATGAGAGTGGCTGTAGCAGAGGTTGGCTAACTGCATGAGTTAGAGTTTTTAAATTGGAGACCAAGGCATGCTCTTACCATTGGGATGTGTGTAAATTTCAGCACTTCAGGGATCTATATGAGCAAGCATGTGAATCCTTTTATGTTTCCCTAACAATCTGAGGTATTGCATGAACGCTGTCCTTCATTCTACAACGGAGCCACAAGACTCTGCTATTGAGGAAAGGTTCCTATCTTTGCCTCAGACCTGGGCCAAGGTCTTCTCCCAGAAATCCAACTCTCTCGCTGTGCTCATTATAGCATTTCTCCTTAGGGATAAACCTAACGGAGCCAAGCCTTGCAATTCCAGATTCAAATGGAGAGAACTGATTTCTATCCCCAGGATAAGAAAGAAACATCTGAGCCACATTTCTGTTCCTCCCAGTCCCCATTCCTGACTTTCAGTACCAGCATCCAAGGAAAATACCGAACTAGGGAGGGTCATTACCAGGGAGGGGTCCCAAGATTTCTGTGATGCCCCACTCTTCTATCCAATAATCTTGGTTTCCTGAGGCTCCCTCCACATACATACAAATAATAAGGAATGGGCCCTTTATTCCTAATTCTATTAATATGACCCCTTACCAGCAGGAAGATGTTTACGGAGGTCTTTACAGCTTTACATCTCAAAACCTAGGACCTGCAGTTGCTTGGGGGATCTTTTTCCACCTCAGACTTGGATTGCTGTGTGATCCTCCCATAACAGATTTCTGGCCAAGCTGCTTCCCAGCTATGTCCCACTTCACACTGCTCACCACATGTCTGGGTCAGTAAATCAGCTACAAAGCTGTCCTGGGACATCTGAAGGTTAGATATCAATCATACCTTAATTTAGGTTCCAAGATATTCTTTAGGGTAAACTCCTTACTGTCTGATGCATTCATGGTCTTCTCTCAACAGGCTTTCCACCTACCAGGTTGCCCACGACTGCTGTTTCTGTCCACACCTCTGGGGTTATTACAGGGTTGTGGTATGAGAACATTTCACATTCCCTGTGAACATGTGAGAGAACCATTTCTTAATGGGTAGGGAAGAGAGAGCCATAAGAAGAGGTTGGTGGAAAGTGTTCCAAAGAGAATGGACCACATACCAACAACAAATGAGCAAGGCATCAGAGCCAAGGAGGTCATGGAAAACATCCTGACTTACGTGCCACATTGCAAGGAACTTTTATATGACTCTTTGCTTGCCCTTGTGCTTGGATTGCATTATGTAGCCTTGCATGACTCAGCCTAGTACACCGTAGGTTGACATTGTTCTTATTAGAGAGCCATTTTACAGATCAAGACACAAAGAAACTGAGAAACAGAGTTAACACAGAGGCAGTAAGGAAGGTGTGGCATCCAGGCTCAGACCCAGGGATCCAACTGCTAGGGCTTAACCTTCCAAGGTTCTGGCCTTGAGTCGTTCGTTGGCTGTACAACCACAGAGATGCCACATGTCTTCCCTGGGTTCAGGTTTCTGTGTTGTTGACTTTATCTATAGTGTAATTTCTCAATCAGTGGTGACTGTGACCACTCCCTCTCCAGGAACACTCGCCAGCATCTAAACGCATTTTGGATGGATACCATAAGGACACGCATAGTTGTTATTTGTGAAGGAGAAGCCATGAACATTGCTCACTGCCATACGGGGACTTGCTGACTGCCCAAGAACCAAGGACAATATGGCCCCAAGTGTCAAATCTGCTGAGGTTGAGGATCCTGCCTCTCTATCAGGCATCGTATCTCTCTGTGCCTCTCACATCAGAGGGTATCTGTATATGCTAGGGCGTAATGTATGGGGAACTACCCTATTTACCAATTAAAACTACAGAGTCCTCTTCAGTGAGTCGTCTGAGGTGGTGTCAATGATCAGATCCACACCCTAAAAAAATAAACCCCTGTTTTCTGTCAAATGAAATCCTGCTGGGTCTCAGGGCTGCCTGGCCTGCTGATGGTGATCCTTAGCTCCCGTTCTGCTGGCTTGGTTTATTCTGCAAGCTCTATCTCCTCCCTGGCCTGTGTTTTGTCTTGCCTGCTCCTGGTATTACCTCTGACAGCTGGGCTTATGGAGAGACAAGGATCCAGATGAAAATTCCCAGCACAGCCCCCCCCCCCACTCCCTTAGCTTGACTCAGGCTCAGAGCAAGACAGACAGACATTTTTTCTCTGCTAAGCACTAGGCTTTCTTTCCCCGGCTATCTGTATTTACTTTGAAAATCATTTCCTCTGCTCTGCTCGGCTTTCCTTTGAGCCCTCTTGCAGGCTCAGTCCTCTGTCTTATATTCTTGTTTATTTCTGCTTCTCATTTCCTCATTGATCAGATGCCCTGGAAATATTGCAGGAACAGTGTGTTCCCTGTAATATTTGGTTTCACTTAATATTTCTCAGCAAAATGTTGCCTTGGAACACCCTAATGCTAAAACTCCAGGCCTGCTCTGCTTACACTGGACAAGGGCTTCGGCACAGTCTGCGATTCCTGCTGGATCTGGTCCCTTCTTAAAGGGCAGTTGCACACAGGCTATGGCAGGAATGTGTCTGCAGGCAGACTGGCAGGCAGACCTCAGAGTCTCTCCTAAGACAAGTGAGCAGCAAAGATTGATCTGGTGCTTTCTGACTGCTCTCATGGTGGCCCGTGGAAGGAACGTGTGGGTTCTAACCCTGTTCTAAGGGAACAGTCTCTCTAAGCCTGTGGCACCCTCGGCATTTGCCCCTTGTTACCTCTGGCAGAACTTTTAATTGTGTCCCTTGTGCTGTAGTACATTAAATAACATGTTTATGTGTGTGAATGCTTGCCTGCATGTATGTCTATGTACCATGTGTGAGCAGTAGAGGCTAGAAAAAAGGTGTCAGATTCCCTAGGGCTGGAATTAAAGATATTTGTGAGCTTCCATGTATGTGTGCTGGGAATCAAATCCAGGTCCTCTGGAGGAGCAACAAGGGCTCTTAACCACTGATACATCTCTCTAGCTCACTACAGTATTTTTTAAGAGAACTTTTCAGTGAGTTGATACATCCTTTCTTCATAAGCCATTATCTTGCACCACAGATCATTCTGAGTGCTGTGGATACCAATGCGGATGAAGTGCATCACTTAGGAAAGAGCTGGCTGTGAAGGTTGGCTTGAACTGCAAAGTCTCTGATGGGAACAAATCATTTGGGGTGGGTCATGTCCCATTCTCTACCTTAGGCTGCTTTCTGTTGATTTAAAAGCAAATGCCAAGACTAAGTATTTTACACAGAAGAGATGTTAATTTTGTCTTAGGGAGGAAGTCCCAGAGCATGGAGTCAAGAGATGGCCTCTGTTTGGTATCCAGTGATGTCTTCATGTCAACTAGTCATAATGAAGTGGGTGGCGTAACACGGAACTGAAGAAACTGTAGAGCTTATCTTTCATCTATTCAATCTGACAACCATATCCAACCTCAACTACCCTTCAATCCTCTGAGATCCACTAACATGAAGTGGGGTTAAGTTTTCAACACATGAACTTTCTGGATACCCATTTAAACGGTGGTATTGATCCCAGTGAAAGGATCCACTTTGTACATGGACTCTATCCCTTCTTCAGAAGAAAACCCTACAGGGCGGTAGGTCTCATCCGCACAGGCCTTGCCTTCAAGCTTAATAACACAGCTCTGTGTTCCTGGTATAGGAAAAACTGTAAGTGGAGAATCCTTTCTGCATTGTTAATGGACAACAATGATAACACAACCTCAAGCCTGCCAACATTACCCATCTTGAAGTCTCTCCTTGGGAACCAAGATAGAATTTATGCGGCTTAAAGAAGCAAGGCAAATGAATAAAACAGGGGGTGTTGACTACGAAGGAAAATTTAAATCTAAGATGTTACAGGAAACCTGTTCATGTTTCGCCCCTGGGGTCAACCTCAGGCACTGGACAACTGGTAAGGCGCAGAGCTGGTCTCAGACGGCCCCTCTACTCAGTATTTTTTTCCTCGATGTCAAAGACATACAGTACTGTGCCTACCCCATCTCTCTAAGAAAAGGAGACTTGGTCTACTGGCCCAGGCACTAGACCTTCAGGAAGGAGTGGAGCTGAAGCAGAGCTCGCCCAGGTGGTGCTTCTAGTAGGAACAGGGGTGTGGGGGGAAGGGGGCCACTGAGGAAGCAGAGGGAGTAAGGCTTGGGTAAGGGGTTAGGTGGGGGTCAGGGCAAGGAATGCAAAGATCCCCAGGGGCAGCACCAAGGTCATGAGGAATGGGTCTGAAGGAAGCCTGCCTGGGCAATTCTTAAATTGCTTCTCAATTCTGTAGTTGCATGCTTCCTTGGACAGCCAACCTCAGGTGAGACAGACCGTAGTGAGAATTTACGTTATTCTCGTGCCTAAGAACATGTTCTTGGCTTTTCTCAGCAGGCAGTTCTCATGAACACGCCAGGAGACAGAAAGTGACAAACAGGAAGGACCCTCCCACCCCCAGAAAAGGGGTCTTAACTTAGGGAAGCATTAGAAACACTCTCTATCGTTCCTCAGAAAATGTCATTTTAGGAAGCTACAGATTTTTTTTTTTTTATAATCAGAGCTCCTCATTTCTTAGGCTTCCAGACGCCTACACTATCTCTAGTGATTAGAATTGGAGATGAGAAAAACAGACATCACTGTCTAAGAGGCCGAGTCTTTGAACCTAGATTCTTATCAGCATTACAAATGTTTTGTACTCTGTGTTCCTTGGTGACATGTACAGGAGAAATCCACCCATCCAT
Source organism: Phyllotis vaccarum (assembly GCA_033318265.1). Lineage (NCBI taxonomy): Eukaryota > Metazoa > Chordata > Mammalia > Rodentia > Cricetidae > Phyllotis > Phyllotis vaccarum. The sequence continues at coordinate 40,553,591 of JARWLC010000010.1, read as the reverse complement.
ACATGGTCCCCATGCCCTTGGTGACACAGCAGTGTGCCCTGAAGACCAGCAGTGTGTATGTGTGCCCACATCTGCATCTCTTTCTATTTCTTTGCTTCCAAGCAAGGTGTGGTTCATGCAGGCGAAGGTATACAATGAGGGAGAATGGGCAGGGTGGGCATGACAGTTTGCGCAGAGAAGGGATTTTCAGATCTGGCTTGACCTGGATTCAAGGAAGGTCAATCCCTTCCCAGATGATCAGCAAGCTGCTTCCCCCATCACAAGAGTCCTCCAGAGGATGATCTCAGAGCAGAGGGGAGAAGTCAGTCATCAAAGGCATTCTGTCCTTTTCATCACCTGATTACAGGCTCTATCAAGTCCTTCCCTATCCACCTCATCCTGTCTTTTGGATCTTCTGTGCCTGGGTTTCAAATTTTCTCTCAAACAAGTGTGAGGCAGAGAGGGTAGACTTCAATTACTTCATTTTGTGAAGGTTAAAAAGGTTCTTGTAAATGACTGATGCAAATCCTGGAAACCCAGTTAAAACAACTGGATACCAGATGGCAAAGGAGAGTGGTTTACAGTAAAGCGTTACAGAATAGGAGCTCATTTACAAGAAGCAATTACACAAACAGCCCCGAGAATCCACCATCCCATAAAGGGCGGCCGGGATAGGAGCAGAGTATGAGCTGCGCATGGATGTTTCCAACCTGCCACTCCTCAACATGAGATCCCTGTCTCTGTCACCCCATTCCTTGACCTCCCAGGAGGTAGAGCTAAACTCTACAACAGGAATGTGCTCTCTGGAAGCAGGACCCAGTGCCTAGAAGAGCCCACTAATAAGAGAGGTAAGGTAGGTACAGCAGGCTTCACCAAAGTCCAAGCCTGGGGAAAGAACATTTTTCTTAGGCCAAGGGACCAAAGAGAAAGGTCTCTTTTTAATTTGAATATGCTTCTTCTCCATCTCTCAAGCTGAGGTCAAGCCTCGTGTTCTCTGACATGTAGGCTCACTTGAAAGTGTGTCCAGTCATATGAGCGAATGGAACACAGAACACAAGGAAACCGTAATGCTGTCATTAAGGACTGTGAGCCTTGCTTCTTAGTCTTCTGTCAGCTGGTCTGAGCTAGCCTGGCTGCCCTCCCCTGTTCTCTTTAGCCACCCCGAACCTATGTCCTTAATCTATGGCCACTGCCCATGATAGGTTCTCCATTTCATCTTACTTTGGCTACTCTAGGCAAGCCTTCCCGTGTGATTCTCCGCATGACTGCAATTGGGGCTGAGAAAGATGTGCACCCACCTCAAAAACACAGCCTGAGATAAGTGGTAGAGTGTCATCTTCACAAAAGCTTTCTATGTTCTCCATAGGAGAGCTCATTCTGAGATATGAGTTAATAGAATACACAGTAAGATAAGAATGTAGGTAGCACCCTGCTGGGGCAGGAAGAGAGATACTTCTTTGCAGGAAAGTTTCTAGTATCTAGGAATTAGAGCAACTGTTCTTACAGACATAAGGTGCTGGCCTGCACATTTTCATCCAGGAGCAATCAGGTAGACCATCCTGTGGCCCTCACACCTTCTAATAGCTGGGACATTCAATTGCTTCTTTTTTTTCTCACCTCTGGGCTTTCTTTTGTGGGCTCTCTCATCTCCTAGGCACACAAAGAATTCTATTTTCCTATCCTTTCAAGCTGCTTTAACCATGTGGCTGGTTCAAGCTATTTCTCAGTGGAGTTCCCTGACCGCCAATTACTTGTTTCAATACTGACAACTGAGATCTTAACAATCTTGAAACCTAAGATCAGAGCAACCTGCTCAGAACACAAAAGACAGTTCCCTGAGGAGTTTTCCAAAGCCATGGAAGGTCTTGCCTTGGTGATAAATATCGTATGTGTACTAAAGTCACTGTGACTGGGTGTGTGTTTGTTACACAGCATAACCAGCCTTACTCTGGCTAATACATCCACTATAGAAACAGCTTTTAAGCTGCATCTGGGCACTGTGTAGAGGCTTTTCTAGATAGTTCTGGCAGAAGACCAGGATAGCAGCACTGTCTAAGGGAATGTCTATTGATGCAGGAGGAAAAGGCAAGAGAACAGATTGATTATGTTTCATATCAAATTTAGTTAAATAATATAAGATATCAGTTATTGGTCACGTAAGTGACACTGCATTTACTGATGTTCCCATCATCAGATGCTGAGCATTCAACCCTTGTCGCTCCTGTCATAATTTGTGAGCTTCCCAGACTGAGGAGCACCTCATTCCAAGGTTTTTTTGTTTATTATCTTTAAGTTTGTGTGTCAATGGGTTGTGTTTTATGGTGTCGCGGGTGGGGTGAGGGATGTGCCCATGTGTATACAGGTGTGCTTGCCTGTTCATTCTCCTGTGATGGCTGGAAGTTGACTCAGGGTGTCTTTCCTCCACCAACTCTCACTCTCCGCCTTAATTTTGAGACAGGGTCTCTCACTGAATGTGAATCTTGCCATTTTGGCTAGAAAGACTAGGGTCCTGTCTCTGTCCCCAGTGTTAGGATTTTTACATGCATGCTGGGGATCTGAACTTAGATCCTGCTGCTTAAGCAGCTGGCTCTTTACCCATCGATCTGTCTCTGCAGCACCCCTTCCTCCCTCCAGAGAGTTTTTGTATCTGAACTTTGACCTCTAGCAGTTTGCGCTTGATACATGTCACTCCAAAATAGCTTCTACTGATGTCAGAAGGGGCGACCTTGGCTGACCATTTATTTAGGTACCAGTGAGGCCAAGCTGCACTTTGTCTTTTTAGGCTACTGTCCACATTGATTCCAGTCAACAGTCTGTTTTAAGAAAAAAAACTTAGGCAAGATTTAAAAAAGAAAATTTGCCTTCCCTTGAGTAAATATGATAACCCAACAGCTCCAGTGGGTAAATAATGCATTTTCTAAAAGCCTTTACAAACGGGTCCTTATCCAGAGAGCTGCTTTTATTCATTTCTCTTCTGCCTAAGACCCATGTACATATAAAACGCAGTGGCTCAAAAACGACAGATCACCAATGGGATTGAGAATTTTCTTCTTTCTGGATCCACCCCCCCCCACTCTCAACAAAGAAATGTATTTTCCTGTCTTCGGTTAGAGAAAAAATAATAATCTTTCTTGAAATATGATCCTCTCAGATAAATAATGGCAATAAAAAGTAAATGGAAAGTGGGAAAGAATTCGGATCCCTAGTGCAGCGCACAGCACTTTTCTAATTGGAAAATGCTAAAAGGGAGTTTTCCTTGGAGGCCTCCCATATGACTTCAGACCAAACAAAATAGCAATCTGCCTGTGAGAGCTGAGGTCTTCATTCCCCCTGTTAAAGGGGAAGTGAGCAGAAGACTAAAAACACGGAGGTCGAAAACTACGTGCCCATTATCATGGGAGCAGACATGCCTTCTACAGTGCAGAAGGAAGGGATCACAGAATATAAAGAACATAAAAAGAGGTGGCCTCACTTACTTGACCCTATGGGGATACCAAGTCTCAGACTTAGCGGTCTCGGTGAAGCACCCAGCAACTTCTGGCCCATATTTTGCTGCTTTCTTCTTATGCTGAAACCCTTCCCCTTTTCTACCTAAAAGGCAGCTTCCTGGGTTCTCTGAGTTCTGGAGTTTGCAATGAGCACCTGTCACAGGATATTTTGACGACAGGCTTAAAAGACAAGCCAGCCATCTATAGCTCAGGCGCAGCTACATCTCAAGGTTCTGTTATGAGCTGAGCTCCATCAGAAAAAGCACATGCTGTTGACCTCTCTAATCTCCTTCCTTCCTTAAGGAAAAGCAATGATGGTATGAGGTTTTTACAGTTAACATTAAGAAATATAAACATAACTATATGTAACAATAAGCATTGAGAAAGACACCATGAATTTGAAAGTGGAGCAAGAAGGAATAAATGGGAAGATCTGGGGGAGGGAAGGGCAGGGAGATGTGATGCAATTATATAATCTCAAAAAAAAATAAAGGAAGTTAAAAAGAAACTATGTAGTAGGCAAGAACCTATTTATTTTTGTTGGTTTTGATATTTTGCATGATTGACTATGATCAGATATTTCCTTTTTATTTTTAACTCTGTGTGTAGGTGTGTGTCAGTATGTGTTTGTGTGTGTGGACACAGTACCCACAGAGGCCAGAAGGAGATGACTGCCCAACATGGGTTCTGGGAAAGGAACTCAGGACTCCATGACTAGATACTCTTAACTTAAACTCATGGAAGATCTTGCTAACGAACCAAGTCATCCTTGGCAATGGCACCCTCAGAACTGTCCAGGCCATTCGAACCCTCTAGACTGATTAATCAGCGCTTTGGAACCACCTTATACTCAGACAATAGCTCTCATGGGTGGGGTGTGGTCACAGGAGCATGCTGCCAAGCGTCTCCAGAGGCCTTTGCTATCACCAATGGAGGAGAGAGAATGCTCTTGTCTCTTCACGTGTAAAGAATGAAGTACAACAAAACACACTAAATCCACAGTGAAAGAAGTCCCCTGGGAAGGGTCAGAGGAAGAGTCACCTCACTGGAAGTGCTGCACTGGATGTTTACTTTAAGGTTGGGAAGTTTCTGGGATCAGTCAGACTCAACTTCTAAGAGTTAGGCACCTCCTTGACAGGAAACACCTCTGTCTTATCACTTTGATTGCATGTGCTTTATTGAGAGCTGTTTCCAAACAAACAACCTGGGACATTATTTTAAAATTCTGACCTAATGTGGGTGTGGCAGGGCCTTTTGTATCCTGTGGTATGCTGGCAGCGATCATCCTTAATTCCTTTCAAGAAGGATTTAGGATTTGAGGCTCCCTTTCCTCCCACAGACTGGACAATGAAGATCTTCTTTCTCAAATAGCAAAATTCAGACCACAAATCAGTCATCAGAGTCAGAGAATCTCCTTGACCTAGAAGGAGCATGCTACAGACCCTGGGAAAGAGTACATGGAGGAAATTCAAAACTGTTAACATACTGGGCCTTGACAGCCACAGTCACAATACATTCTAAGAGCAGAGGAAAGAAGAAGCATGGATTTCCTTACTCCTGGAAAACAGATGCTTCTAGGGGAGAGTATTCAACCCGGTACTCAATGTTCACTTGGGCAGCAGCCCAGGATGTCTCTCAAAAGACCTTAAGCATTTAATACTGTCTCCATGAAGCCCTAACCAGGAGTTCCAGTTCCAAAGAAAGATGTTGTGTCCTTCAGTAGACTCATTGAACCCAAGAGATTTTATGAAACTTTCTTCTTTTTAAAAATGTGCATGGGCTCACCCACACTCATGTACGCATGTGTGCTCATGTATGTAAGTGCCTGTAGAAACCCAGAGAGGTCATGGGACCCCTAGAATTGAACTTACAGAAGTGGTGGGGCTTTAAGCCACCCAAAGTGGTGATAGGAACCAAACTTGGGTCTCTTTAAAGTGCAGCAAGTGCTCCTGACTGTTCAGCCATCTTTCCAGCTCCAACATCTGCTACATCTTTTAAGGTCCATGACTAATAGATAAATTACCAAGTTAAAAAAAAAAAAGGATCTAGGTATCGTACAAGCAGTAGTAATTTAAGCTGCTCATAAAATAAGACATGTAATGTGTATGGAAAAGAGGTGTAAGTTTGGAGGAAATTTAAACCAATGTTTTATTAATTTGGAAATTTCCCTCCCTGGTTCCTGATGGGGGTATGATATCAATCCCACCAACCAGAGCAGAAAATAATGAGTGCTTCTTTTTATAGCGAATGAAGCTCATAAGAAAACTATGTGTCCATCCTCTAGAGATGCTAAAGAGAGGAGCTGAACAAAACAAGGCAGCTTGGAAATTCATTAATATGACCATGGGAGGTTGGGAAGCCAGGGCCCAGAGTGCTGATACATCTGCAGCCCGATTACTACCCTGCAGCATTACAGCAGATCTCTCACTTCGCCAGCAGCGAGGAGGAAGGGCGGCTGCTTTGTTCTGATGGCCCCAGAACAGTAAGAGAGGAGCTAAGTAAGTGAAGAGTTCAGCAAATTATTCTTATCTACTCCTAACACAGCCAAGTGACTGGTCGATTATCTTCAATATATAATTTGGGTTCTCAAAGCTATGTTGTGAGAAAGGACAGCTAACAGATGAGTTGGATCTGTGTTTTGGCTAGAGTGTTCAAATAACAGTTGTGGTGATGCTCTGTTCAGGTCACAGTGTGTCATGGTGGCCAGGATGGGTACCTGCTGTGCAGACTGTAACCAGAATGTTCTAAGCTCTTACTACTGAGTCCCACTTACAGGGCAGTATCCATGGAAAAGGGAGTGAAGCCTCATCCGTGCCCCCCCAGCATACCTAAGAATATCCTAAAGCTGCAACAGGTCTGTGTTCCAAGCCTACAAATTCTGTTCATGATGGGTGAAATGTAATGTAACTAACATGGAGAGATAAAGTAGGAGCCAAAGAAGACTAGGGTGTGCTCTGAATTACCCCTGGGTTTGACTGAGAGGGGTAACAATAGGGTGTGGTCTGGATTACCCCCTTGCTTGGCTGGGAGGGGGTAACAATAGGGTGTGGTCTGGACTACCCCCTTGCTTGGCTGGGAGGGGGTAACAATAGGGTGTGCTCTGGATTACCCCTTGGCTTGACTAGGGTTTAGAAACAGAAGCAAATACTCATGAAGTAGCAGAAAGGAGCATCTTAACATATAGACGCCTGTTGTGGGAAAAACTAGGTCCCATCTTGGGGTTCCAGCTGCTGCAATCGAAGGGTAGGGCACAATCTAGGTGACATGGCTGACTGCTACAAATAAGTACTTGAAATCACAACATTTATCATGGATCTAATGGTGCTTGTGGGTAATGGATACAGCTTGTCCTGTTCTTAATGTATCACCAGTGCAGACAAAGTGAAATCTGTCAGACTTTGAGACAACCTTGGAGAAGTATTCCCCAGGTGGCCATTATGATTTTCTCACAAGGACCAACGCTTTCAAGATGATCCACACAACACTAGCACCTCTTAGGCCTCCAAACACTCCACCTTTGGACTGATCTTGCACCTTTGATCATTATCATCTTTGAAGTCTGCTTATATAGTTATCTTTCTTGGGGTCCTATAAACTCAAGTCAGAAGCCTGAAGGCAGCGACTGATGTAGGAGCCACAGAAGCATGGGACAATCCTTACTGGTTTCCTTTTTTATGTCATCTAGGGCCATCTGCCTAGGGGTAGCACTGCCCACAATCAACTAGATCCTCTCACATCAATCATCGACCAAGAAAATGTCCCACAGTCTTGCCCACTGGCAATCTGGTTGGGGGCATTTCCTCAGTTGACTCCAACTTGGGTCAAGTTTATAGAAAATTAGTCAGCACATCAGATGACTTAATGTGGAGCCAACACTTGGCTTTGACTAGTAAGAGGACAGACCCTAATTTGAATCCTGGCCTGATCAATTGCCAAGAGTATGTCTTACTCCATATACGTATGTACAAGCCTCCTCATCAGTAAAGGAGCCCTAGCAGCAACAGATATTTATTGAGAACTAAGAATCTATTCCCAGCACATGCACAAATCACTCCTGTTCTCATGTTGGTCATTCAGAAGGACAGGAATTACTGCTGAGACATTTTGTAGCATGGAAACATGTTATTATTGTCTAACACTGACCACACCCTCTACTCTTGCCTGGGAAGCCATTGGGACTCACCTCTGCACCTGCTCTTCAGAATTTCTCTGAGAGGTAAGAAGTGTGTGCCCACAGTATGCAGCATGCACGCACATCCATACATGACTTTGTTATTCAGCATCTATTGACTTAAAGTTTCTTGAGATGGACACTGTTCTAAGTCCTAGGGTATGCTGTTATCAAAGAAAGAAGTAGACCATCAGTGTATATATAAATATTAATTGGTGAAAAACCAAACAGGGAACAGAGAATGGTGGTGTAAACACAGGAGGAAGGTGTACAGGATACATGAAGAAAGTGCTCTTGGTGGAAGAAAAAGATAAGGCTGTGACCTTTGAACCAAACCCCGATGAATGGCCAAGAGAGCTATTTAAAGACCTTGAGATGTTATTACTTTTCATATAATAGCAAATTATGTGCTAATTTCTTAGCTTAACCACAGAGTATTCCCATCACCAATGCCAACCAAAAGCGTTAGTTCTTGCCCTTTCTTGTGACAAAGGAAGAAAACAGAAGTCTGAAGATAGAAAGGGGCAATGGTGTCCAGACACAGGGAGGGGATCCTACCTGCACTCACACAGAAGAGACCTACAATCTACCTCTTGGGCTGTTGATCATGAGAATTCACAAATTTCCTGAAAATAGAAACCATGCCAGCTTCAGCGTTGCTGCTTTGGTAATCTCCCACCCCGACTCCTCCTGTGGCTAAAAGTCCACAACTCCAGCACAGGCTGCTTCTCCTCAGCCCATTAAAGGGAACCTGGGCCATGCCAACCATCATTTCCCCAGCTAGCCCTGATTTCATGAGACTTTTCACAGATGCTTGTCTGAAACGTTTGTCACCAAAGGAAATTTAACGGGTCCCTTTCTCCCCCTCCTTCCCAAATCTTTTCTTTAACAGTTTGTTTGCTGACCCCCTCCTGTCCTATGAGGACAGGCCATGATTCTGCCTAGCCAAGTCACCAGGACAGTTAAAGCAGCTGCGACTTCCCGGGAAGGTAATCCTATTGTCCCACCTAACAGTAAAATAGTATTCCCCCAAGAAGTTTTGAGTAAGTTAAGAATACCAGTATAAAACCTTACTGATTAGGGTAGGCACTCGGTCCAATAACAAATGTCCTTTCCGCATGATGAGAACACTGGAGACACAGGCCATCAGACAGCAAAGCTGCACAGAACCCAGCAGTGAGAAATCAAGTCAGTCTCAAGCCAAGGAAAGACCAGGATGGCCCCCCGGAAACCAGGGGCCAGGAGAAGGCCATGGGGTGACGGGTCCTCGGATACTTTGGAAGGAACCAGTTCTGCCAACACATTAACTTGTGATCTTTAGTCTCAATATTGAGAGAAAAACCTCTGTTGTTTGAAGACAGCAGGTGGGTGGTATTTTGGTATAGTAGCCACAAAGCCAATGTGTTTGGTATTGAGTCTTCAACATTGGTGAGAAGGCTGGCTGTTCAGAATTGGAGGCCAGCGAGGTTGGATAAGTGGGTAAAAGTGCTCACCACCCAAGACCTGGGTGCGATTCCTAGAATCTAAGAGAACTAACTCTTAGACTTATCATTGGTCTTTGCATATGCTATATGGCACCTATGCACCTGCACACATGTAGATATGCATGTTTGTGTAGCATGCATGGACATGCATTCACACACACAATACAATAATAATTTTAAAATGATTTTTTAAAGCAAGATTCATTTGATTTCCCAAAAGAATTGGAGGGATAGCCTGATATGGGATGTCTTTCCATATGCTGTGAATATCAATGGTTAATAAAGGGATTGTTTTCACTATGACAGGGCATCTTAGAAGCAGGTGGGAAATCTTAGCATAGACAAAGGGGAAGGGGACTGAGTCAAGAGACACAATCCAGTAGCCCAAGAAGCAAGATATAAAGAAATAGGTAAGCCATGGGCCACATGGCAGGACAGATTGGTAAACATGAGTTAAGATGACAGAGCTAACTGGAGATGAGCCCTAGCCATGGACCAAGCAGCATGTATTTGATATAAGCATCTGAATCATTTTAGAGAGGCTAAGCAGCAGCAGGCCGGTATGGACCACAGGGCTAGGTCTGGCCAGAAACTTATGCAACAGGATCTCAGTGGTCAGGTCAGGATGGCAGTTTCACATGGGGAAGATAAAGTGACTGATGGTTGTTCTTTGTGTCCATCTAAGGTCCCATTTGCTTAGCCCTCTCTTCCAGGGTTGAACCTTGGTCATAGGCACAGAAGCACGCTTATAACTCAAACACGGCGGGTCAGAGAACTAGCCTGTTCCTGCATCCACTTAGACGGGTGAAGACGGAGATTAGGGCGCTCCAACAGCCTCCATCAGAGTTCTGCTTTGGAATCTGTCCACCAGGGATGGTTTAGCTGTTAGAAAAATGCCACCAGTCATTTCCTAGCACATTCCTAGTCCTCTTTGTTTTCTCAGCTGGCTCCCACTTTGTAGCCAAGGCTGGCCTTGAATGTAGCCAAGGCTGGCCTTGAATTCATCACCATCATTCCGCGCACATCTAGTGCTAGGGCCACAGGTATCAGCCACTACACACCCAGCTTAATAAGTTAGTTAGTCTCGATGTTTGTAAATCCCATCCTTTTATGGAAGGGAGAGCCAAATGGGATGTCAAGATGAGAACCTAGACTCCTCTCTTAGGAGAGCAATGAGCTTCTTGGATGTGCAATGCCATAGAGTATGACTATATTCTACATATTGAGTGACTACTAGTTCCCTGGCCCTTGGCCCTGTTGAAAAATTATCAGTGATGTCACCAGTCCTGTGACACACCAGAAATACCCCTAAGTATTTCCAAATGTCCCATGGGGGGGGGTTGTTGATTTGAGCCTAGTTGAGATAAACCTTAGAACTAACATCACTGGTCTAAAACGGCCAGGTTAACTCGCAATTGCGATTGACTTTACTCGCTGAGGGTGACCTAGAATGCATGGGAATCCACCCGCTATGAGCCCCTCACCTCTGTAACCCTTGCAATTAAAAGTAAACAATTCCTATCTGACTGACGTGTTCTTCTTGGTGGAAGTGTCCGGTCATTTCATAGACAAACTCACCGAATGACCACCAGTGCATTTCACGGGAGTTGATTCGAAGATTTGCACCCTAAACTTGGGACCCTAGATTATAGTTTAATTCCTACTGGGTGATATTTTTTCTAATTCCTAGAAGTTATCTAGGAATCATCGAGTCCAATAGTAGAGAATGTAAGAGGTGAGGCAGACGGAGCCCAGCGTCAGACTCCAGCACACAGTGTGATCCATGCCCATGGGGAGGTTCTTCCAAAATCAGCTGTGAGGATAAGATGGTACAGCGACCTGCCTGTGAGTAAGAAGGAGATGCAATATTCCTTGGGAAAGCCATGACAGAAGCCTCAAAGAAGAGAGAGGTGATATAAAGAATGAGAAAAATTAATTCTGGATTGAAAAGTAGCTGGATGGAGATACAGGAGGGAGAGAGAAGATAGGCTACCTCATCAAATCAGCATTCCTGGATCATTTCTGTTGGAGTAGATCTAAATTCAGTCGCTGTTTGTTGGGAGGGCGGCCGTTTAAATGTTTTGGTTGTGTTTGAAAAACATACTAATTTGAGAATATCCCAGTTGGGGGTTAATGGTGGGAGTTAAGAAACTGTGGAATTGGAAGATTCTGGCCATTGAATTTAAGAAACCAGCCAGGCAAGTCTGTGTTCCATCCTACTTATTTGTATCCTAGACACAATTCCAATGTTGGGCATGGGAAGGCTTTAGCAGCTACGAGGCTTCCTTGACTTTCATGCATCCTTGTATCTCCTAGTGACCAGGCAAGAGGCTAAGCCAACGGGGAGAGGAAACCTGTGTAGGGAGGAGCAGAGTGTGATCAGTGATGAGCAGAAGTCTGAGTTCTTGGTAAAATGCTTGAGAAGGCAGTGTCCTTTCACAGAGCTCTCAAATATGGAATGCTCAAACACAAGTGTCACTCTGGTCCCTATGAGAAGTAGCAAGGAAGCAAAGCACTGTGCCCTTCTGCCTAAAAGAAAAAACTGGCGGGGTCTTGGGAGAAAGTTGAAGCTTGAAAATGATTTTCAGTGTGGTCCTGGTTTCAGCTATTTCCGTATTTAATGTATGTTGGTGTCTTGAAACTGGAATCCAGAGCAGACAGTTTCTGGTTAGGGAACTAAGGGCATAGGAGGGAAAATCCCTTCTGGGTACCACAGAGAGATGCTGAGCTGTGAAAAGAGAGGTGCTACATGGAGAGTCATCACTGAGTGGCTGCTGGGAAGTGGGGGATGGAAGCTGCAGTGTACTAAGCTGTGATCAAGTGCCATGTAAAGATTCAATAAATAGCATTTTAACACTTGAGAATATTGATATTTTACATGGATTATATTGAAATGTGGGTTTCAGGCTCCTTTTAAAAATGATAGAGGTTCAACCAGGCCCTTTCTTCCACATGCCGGCAAACACAGGTGAGGCCGAATGAAGATGATGAAGAAGACGCTAATACCAAGCCATCTCCCACTGTCCTATGGCAACCCCAGACTGCTCTGCTGTGAGTCACAGGCTTGGTCTGGTTCACGTTGGTCCTTGGGACCCAAAGATGCCCACATTGTGGAGGGTCATCTCTGGGCATGAGAAAAACCACAGAGTGGGCTTCATGTCCAAATGTAGAACCTTTGAGGAGAAAGACATCTGTCCCTGTATAATGTGCTCAGCATAGAATACAGCTTGGTCTACTTAGCACGTTGACCACAGTGACTTTGAGGAACTTCTGGAAATAGTATCCTGGACCTAGAACCCTAGGAATAAACACTGGCAAGTTAAAAGGCATGTGCAATGGACATCAAGTGGATCTTTCAAAGCAATGCCCTGCGAATGTCTATAGCCATATATTAGCCAGATGGACAGACATAAGGAAGCACAATGTACACCAGGATCTAAGAAGGACCTCTGTGTACAGAGGTCAGTGTGAGACCTTAACAGCTGTCACATAGGCAGAAAGCTGGAGTTACTGGAATTTAGATGATTCTTAATATGCCAGATGCCTGTAAAACCTTTCTAAACTTATACATCTGTAATATGGGAAGTCTGTCATTTGGGAATCCATCTTTAAATAAACAAACAAAAGCAATGAATGGGCACAGTGTTTCTTAAAGAATTGTTATTGAATTTAGTAGTTATGCAAAAATTATAAATTATAGTTTATAATATCACGGTCAATGGCTGTTTAATATAGCTGTACCATCACAACACTAACATATGATAACACAATAATAGAAGAATATTAGAGGAAATGTGGTATCCATGCAGTAGATTTAGTCATTGAAGTTCTATCCAAGATATTATTTTGAATATTAAATGCATGTAACAAAAATGGTGTAATGTTTTAACAGATGACCCTGATGGAGTAGTTAGAAATTCAATGCAACTTCACTGGAGCAAAATCAAGTTGTTAGTGTAGTCTCATGACAAGGATACTTCTTAAGCCATAGGCTAGTGACTCCTGGTGCTCTGGAGGCAGGGCTCCTACTGTTCTTGGTGGGTGGAGGGCTCTGATACCTTTTGTTTGGTGTACCCTGATGTCTCTTGGCTGCTGGACCTGGTGGTCCCTCACGTCCTTTGCCTGGCAGCTGCATCTTCTGAGCTCTGCCTCAGGCTTCACAGTTGTTGCTTAGCTGTATGTCTGGTCATTCTAAAGGTTTGCATTTGCTAACTTTAGCAAGAGATTTTCCTGTATGTCCTTGTGACTCAGGAGTCATTTGAACAGTCCATGACAATCTTTCCATGTTGAAATCACTAACTCACTCATACCTGTAAAAGCCTCTTTTCATTATAAATTAACATTGATAGGTTCCAGAGATTTAGACTCAAAATCCTTCAGGAGCCAATTCTTCATCCGCCATCCTCCAAAACATGAAAAGAGATTCTATGTCTTCATGTATGTTTTTTCTCCCTCTTAGGGTATCTGCTAACTTCAGCAAGGGCAATTTACTTCAAGCAGATTAAAATAAACAAAATATGTATGAATTCTTTCTTTGTGTATGATCTTCTAAGTATTTCTGTCAAGAGGCCAAAATGAAATAAAAGTACCAATACAAGGTATAACCGCTGTTGGAAGTATTCAAAATCTCATTCAGCATTCATGATTCTAAAATGCATCAAAATTAGAACTACACAATATTCTTTATTATATTCAATAAAATCAAAAACATTGGGTAGTCTGTAAAAATAATGAAATATAGAATAATAAATAGCAGATGGCTCTGACTGCCCATGGGGCATGTGGACTCTTGTACACACACACATACCCACACACAAATACCACACACACACACACACACACACACACACATATCCCCCTGTATCACACAAGTAGAGAATAAGGATAGAAACAGAATTCTAACAAAAGTATATGTTTGGTAGGAGTTGATACTTCCTTTAAGTCTGAAATAACATATACATACATGTTTTAAATCTTGATCCCCAACCTGTGGCATTGTTTTGAGTGATGCAAGACCTTTCTGTGGTGGGGCCTGGATGCTAGAAGTTAGTTACTATGGATGGGCTTTTGAAGGTTAAAACCTGGCATTAATTCAGACTGAAGCTTTTCTTTTCTGTTATGACCCAAGGAGGTGACAGGAGCCTCCACCATACACTACTACAATCACATGGTGGAGCGTTTACCACACCTCCCCTACCACAATAGGTCCAAAGGTGTCTGAAGCCTTCTCCAAAATAAGTTGATTTTACATTTTTCTATCAGGTGTTTTGATCACAGAACCCAAAAGTTACTAATACAACATGTAAATAGGGACCTAGATTCATAATGGGCTTTGATGTTAGGGGGAAGTATGAATTGCCAAGAACGAAACATAGCATTAAGCAATCAGAGCTGAAATAAACACCATGTCCCATCCTCAAAGGTGAATGTGAAGCATATGGTCAGCAATTCAACCATGTTCCATCTCAAGAGAAGAGGGCCTGGGGTGGAGTAGACTGCCAACCCTTGTCCATCTCGAGAGAAGAGGGCCTGGGGTGGGGTAGACCAAAGCACCACATGGTCTTCCCACATCTCATTGGCCCCAGTTCTGGGTGCTAGTTTCTGAGTCAGGTGTGAGGTAACACAGGATTTAATGTTTTTAAGGTCTCCTGACCTCAAACAAAGCTTAACGTGAAAAAATGATGAGTCGGTATGGTAAGGTGCTAGCTAAACCAACCGTGTTGGGAGAGGCACAGACTGAATCCTCTAGCCTAGGAGGTAGGGTAGCTTCCTTGGGGGTATAGGGCTGAGGGCAAAAGATGTTGAATGTGGAATACTGAATTTGAATGCTCTGATTTGGAAAAATTAGGAGACTGGAAATAGAAAAATAATCATGGGAGAGACCATCATTTATCTCTTCACATGCCCGATGCTGCACTAACATTATTCATGATCAAGTTATAAAAAGAAATAGCTTTCATTTAGCCTCAAGGTAGCTATCTTCAGGTAGGGGTGTAAATAAAGGCAGAGTATGATAAGAATGGGCACACATATGTTATTAAGACATGCATATAGGTGCTCATGGAAAGGGAGAAAAATTCCAAGAGGCAGCTCGGCT
Organism: Phyllotis vaccarum; assembly: GCA_033318265.1. NCBI lineage: Eukaryota > Metazoa > Chordata > Mammalia > Rodentia > Cricetidae > Phyllotis > Phyllotis vaccarum. The sequence goes on along the minus strand of JARWLC010000010.1, from coordinate 40,538,372 downwards.
TCAGGGCTCCCATCAAAGGATAGGGTGATAAAGTATGGATGAGAGAAGGGATATACATAGAGAAAGCAGAGGAAGACACAGGCTATTTTTAGAGGGATTGGCTAATGCAAACTCATCTCAGCATTGATCCAGGAATCTTTGTCTTTAATGCGGAGTCACCTTCTTCACTTTGGGATGGATTGGGGAGCAACTTCCTACGGGTGAGCTGAAGGTGTGGGCTGCCGCGCTAGGTCACAGCGTATCTTTCTCTTTCTTGATATATATATATATATATATATATATATATATATATATATATATATATATATATATATATATATCTTTGCTATAGTGATGCCTTTCAAGTAGCCATTACAGCAATGCGTGTTTTTCCACAATGCTGTGGGATAGGGAAACTGAGGAGCCAAGAGGTCATGTTCTAGCAGACATGACTGGAAGAAAGACAGGAAGGGAAGGCAGTAAGCCTCAAAATGCTGCTCCCATCTAGGGTGAATCTTTTCCCCTCCATGAACCCAATCCAGAAAATCCCTCATAGGCATGCCTAGAATGTTGACTCTTGGGTGTTTCTTGATTCTGTCAAGTTGATAATCGATTAAACAACAACAGACAGGAAACCGCACCGCCTAGGAGGCCGTCCACACAGCCTGGGTCCTGTATCTACCACTCAGCTGTCTCCTCTTGGCTAAGTTACTTCACAGGATGGAATTCATTGCTCCCATCAGCTTTCAATCCAGGATCATGAGCTCTGTAATTTACATAGTGCCTTCTGGCTACAGATGAGGCATTTTATGAAAGGTTTTGGTGCTCTGTAGAGCTCTCAAAAGCCACTCTGGGATTAGTCACCCTACATGGCAGGCTCCGCATATTTCTTCCCCTTTCTACAATTACTGCCTAATCAGCACTATAAAATAGTCAAATTCTAAAATATAATTCATCGAATGTGTCTCTTTTTTTGTGCCAGTTGGAACAAAAGTGCATACATCAGTAGTTAATTGCTTGCATGTGGAGTAACAGTTACAAGCACATGGGAGCTACATGAGGTTATTTTAATAGGATCCTATAGTCACCAAAACAAGCTAAATCTGAAACTCGGCATGAAACTTGTAGTTGGTCTCATTCAGGAAATCTTCCGTAGTCACCTATGTAATGGTAACTTCTTCTTTTTTTTTTTTTTTAGTAAAGATTATGGAATAAAGGCAGATAGGAAGTTAGAGGATAATTTGTAAATCATGTTGTGTGTAAGGTGGCCAGAGCTCTGTGCTCACTGGGAATCCTCTGGAAAAGCAAGGCTGTCACATAGTTTAAGCAGTGTGCTGAAGCTGATTATACTCCATAGCTCCTGAGATTTGAGCCTAACAGATGGCAGTCTTCAGCTTAGTCACGTCCGGTATCTTAGAGGCACCTGATCCTTCTCTTTACCTAACTACAGCATTCCCAGCTTTTTCCTCTAATAGATACCAGAATCCAAATGCTTTTACAACTTCCTGACACTTTGATACCCTGAGCCAAGAGAGCCTCCCCCTGATAACTTCAATATCTCCGTTTTGGTTCATTTCATGCACTTATAAGCTAATAGCACACACACTGGGAGATTTATAAAGCATAGATTGCTTTGCTTGTGCTTCTAGAGACTGGCAAGTCATAGAACATGTCACTAGCTTCAGATGAGGGTCTTCTTATTACCTCATAGCCTAAGAGAGGGTGTCACACGGGGACATTAGAAAGTCATTCCTATGAAAACTAACCCATCCTTGTGATAGTGACTTTAATCCCTTCATGATGAGAAAGCCTCTATCTATCTACCAAGCTACTCATAAGTACAGAGAAAATAATTTCCCAAAATATGAATGCTTATGGGAAACACTTGAACCCTCAAAAGTCACTGAATGAAGCTTCTTATTCCCAAGTGTTAAATGACATGTCAGCTGAAATACTGATCGCATCAGTTAGCTCATGTTTTTCATCTGCCCAGAACCTTCAGTGGCTCTTTATCATAGACAAACCAAATAAGGTCAAAGGTCTCTTGTGCCCCCCCCCCCAGTCCTCTATAACCCTTATTTGCTCTGGTAACTGTTCACCAATCACACTGGCTGAGGTGAGTTAGAGCCTTCTAGGGAGGGCTCTCTGCCTTACTGATCTTCTCAGATATCCTGAGAAGATATTTGATCCATTTTGTCTTCATGAGGCTTACTTCCTAACTGATCCACAGCTTATCACCAGCTTCCAGAATCCCAATGTCTCTCCTTCCAGGGTCTGCTTTCTTTCACAGAATCTGGCAATCCTAAGAGAAGGGCTTCAATGATAGTGTAGTTGCTCAGTTTGTCTCCATGGACCATAAGCTCCATGAAGACAGGGGGTTGTGTTTGATTCTCCCATGTAACACAAACACCTAAAACTTCTCTAGGTAAATAACAACATTTAAATAAAGTCTCATCTCATGGTGCTTGAATTGAAAATGAAGCCTAATACTGAAATTTTGATTGATCATTATCAGGAATATATTTAGTCAACAAAGTAGGATTCCTGCCAATATCTGATATGTATTTGCAATGTTGATATCAGGTTTCCTCCCAAGTTCCTCTCAAGTTATTTTGTAACATGGTAGCCGCCTACCACCAAACAAGCATTTTCTAGGACTAAATGATATCTTACCTCCACCCTATAAACGTCATACATAAAAAACATTTTGAATAAAGCATACATGCTGTCATAATATATGACCACCTCATTGAATTTGTCTCTATTCCAGAAGACACAGATGGTGAGTCCAGTGAGACTGTCAAGGTATTTCCCAATGGAGACACACAAGTCACTCCAGAAACTCTTCAGAAGAGGAGCGGCAGGGATGGGTCCTGACTCCAACCCCACCCTCCCAGGTGGAACCGATCTGGGGGGAAGAAGAAAGTTCATCCACAGTGACCTCTGAAGTCATCATCTGAGATGAAAGAGCATCATGGGAAAGATAGAGATGCTAGTTGGAGAGGCAACAGGAAATAAGGACACTGAACAAGCCTTGACCCACAAGACAGAATTCACGGTGTCATGTGACATTCTTCCTGAGGACATATGTACTCATCTATTTATGACATGGGAGGTAGACAAAGGGACCAAAGAGGAACATTGCCTAACTGATTTTTCACTCAGAATTCTGATACAACCCAGGCTCACCTATTCAGGAAGGGACCAGCCACAGTGGACTAGGCCCTTCTCTACCAATTAACTATTTTTAAAATGCCCCACAGATATGCCTACATTACAATGTGATGAATGCAATTTCTCAATTCAAGTTCACTCTTCCCAGGTGTGTCAAACTGATAACCAAGATTAGCCATAAGAACTGTCAAAGTCCAACCTGGGGAATCAATGAGTTTGTTGAAGTTGCTCATAGGTATATGGCTGAGGAGATTCAGGAACATGGATGACCCAAAGGCAAACACATTTGCAAAAGTCTATCCCAGCATGGGTGACAGCTCATGGAAACTGGCACCTTTGAGTGTTCTGTACAGGTGGCAGCAGCTCAACAGCTTTGGGATTCTCCTCTTCTCAACAGTTCTTAAGCTTCTTAAACTTGGGGAGAGAGGGACCTGGGCCCCCAGATAAGTTTCTGGAGCTTCATAAGACTTCACTTACTTACTTTGAGAATCTTAATCAGCTTCTTTCTAAAACTTCCTGGATCTTCCCAAGTTGTCATCCAGGGTTGAGATTCTGAGGAAATGGCCACACAAGAATTTCACAGATCTACCAGTGAGCTTTGGAACCCAAAATATTTTCTATGACACAACAAAATGGACACATATATAATTTTGCAGTATCCACATTGCAACCCATACTTATTCTGACTGTGCTCAGAAACAAATAAGAATCTTGATTTTATTCTAGTCTATTCTTTGTGTTTCAGTGCTTGCTGAGAACCATTAATTTGATTCCACACCCTATGACTTAAAATTCTTGGGAATAATGCCAACCTCTCATCGAAGAGACAAAATTCCTTGCATCTTGGAACTTTCAAGAATATAAGGTCTTTCATAATTTGTAAGCAATGGGCCATTTAGAATGAAGTGATATATGTATATGTTATACACACATATATACAAATATATATATAAGATGTGTGTGTGTGTGTGTGTGTGTGTGTGTGTGTGTGTGTGTGTGTGTGTGTGTAAAAATGAAGTCTCATGTTGTCTACCTAAAGGTTCTCCTCTAAACCACACAGATAGCTGTCATGGGTTCCATATAGCCTAGGAGAGCTGTGACTGTGATCCAATTTAAAAACAAAACAAACAAACAAACAAAAACAACCCCCCAAAAATAGACTCACTAAAATACAGTGGGATTTAATTCTATAATTTTTAACTTTATTGAAAGATTTTTAAGTGTGCACTTTTATTGTGAGAATGTCTTATGTCTTATGAGCATGTAAAACACATGTATATAAATTCTTACACTCTGTGAGTTGTGGATTAGATAGCCTGTGTGGCCCAAGAATTCTGATTCTCATAGAGTGTGGCTCAAAGAAGTCAAAGTGTTGATCATCTCTGTAGGATTTTAATATGTCAGCTGTCCAGAGAATTTCCATGTAAACATCAGTAAGCCAAAGAGTTCTTAATGTGCTAAAAATTGAAACAGTGCCAGAAGTATAGCACATGAAGGTCTGGGCCCCTCACTCAGAAGTTGTTTCTTGGAGTTCAAGACTGACTTCCTTGGGAGTGGACACAAGGTCTCCGCATGTCGTCCAACTTCCCTGATAGACACTGGGAACGTGACTGATGAATTTTCCTGACAACCAGAATGGAGGCTATGAGTTAGCAAATGCTCAGACCTATGTAGGTTATAATTATCTGACAGTTGCATGAGAGGGCAGAGCATACTCATTTTCCCTTTGGCAGGAGTTTGTACACAACACTCACTTCATGTCAGGACTCATAGTCCTAATGATTTTGAAGGGATCCTAAATGACTCCTTTATGCCTAGCTGGGATTGGCCAGGGTTCCATTTACAACCCACAACGTGCACACACATTCCATAGAAAAATAAACACTGGCGTAACCAAGTTGGTGCCATGCCCACTTGAGATGCCCATTTTCTTAAGTACTCATTTTTAAAGCAAGTTTGTTATTTCAGCATTTTCTTTAAAAGATGGGCTTTTGTATCTCTGCGGTGGTGTTTTCATTGCAGGGATAAAAATAAAACACGGACTTCTTCAATGAGCTGAGCGTTGATGGATGTTTAAGAAGAAAACTGAAATTGGGACAAAAATGCATTACTCGCTGAGTTCTTGGTTCTCTGAGTTTCCACACATGTGCCTTCATTGCCTTCTACCAAATACGTCTTTGTTCAGTCTGGGCTGAGGTCCCATAAATGTTCTTTTCAAACTCTTGCCCAGCCATCTCCACCTGGGCAGCAGATTCAACATCTTTGGGTTCTCTGTCCACTCTGCCTTCCATGATGCTGCCTACCCATGTGCCCAGGTGTTTGGGAATTTCCAGTTGAGGAGTTATAGTGATAGTGAATCCAGAAAAAAATGAAATTACGAGCGAGGCAAACAGTTCTGAATACACGGATAGCCATTGCAGACACACTGTGTCACCTCACACTCAATACCGTCAGGCTTTCCCACTTTCCTCTACCTTTTATTTGACACTTTCAGTACACTGTGTTAAGTCTTCACAGTCCTGCTTAAGGACCACCAAAAAAATGGTTGTCAACTGTGGCTGCTAGGTGTGTGGGTCCTGGTCCCCTCAGAGCTAGAAATATCCAAGGTACATACTGTTTTCACTCTTGACCACTAGGAAGTAATTCAAGATGTTTTGTTACAGGCAATATTTGTGGAAGACAATATATTTTTCTCTTTAAAAAATGAAAAGGGTCCAGGGAGATGGCTCTGTGGTAAGAATATTTGCTGAGCAAATATGTGGATCTGAGTTCAGACTCGCAGAAGTCATGTAAAAGCATGATGTGGCTGTATGCACCTGCAACTCCAATGCGTGGGGGTGGGGCAGAGGCAGGAAGATCACTGGGTCTTGCTGGTCAAGCAGTAGATACACAAAGGCCCAGGGAGACCCAAATGATTCTTGTCTCAAGGGATAAAGTGGAACCTTGTAAGTTTAGAGTAGCTGTAGCTTATAGGGAATGGAAACCACAATCTAAGGGTCTTGGTTTGCTCACGTCACGTCTGCCCATTGTAAACTCAGTTTAGCCTTGTATGCACACATCAAATGAACAAATGCCAGTATCGATGTTTATCATTAACTGAGGTCCTATGCAACATCTTGCTTCCCAAGGCTCCTGTAAGTTCTGACAGTTTCTTAGATGTCCCTTGGTTTTGAGAACTTTGACAGTTTTAGGCAGGATTAGATTAGTCAGGTGTTTTGTAGAACATCCCCTACTTCAGTTTGTCTGATCTTCTTTGCTTAGACTTTGAGTAGGGCATCACCTCATGTTGGGAGATGTACCCAAACATCTTCTATATGAATATAAGCAAATATGCATCAAAAGATAGGTATGCTATATGAAGCTTCGGTGTTAAAAATCAAAAGATGCTCCATGGAAGGCATGCTGATGGATGGGACTTAATTCACCGTAAGTAGACAGTAATCACCTGTTGCTTAGGCTCTTCTGGAAATAGATGGCAGTTATCCTAAGAACACCAGGACACACCCTTTCTTAACTTACTAAATAAGTAGCTGTAACAAGCCACATCTATTCCTTAAAATAAGTTGTCTACTGTAACTAACAACTTGGAACTTCCGGGCACTTTACAAAACTGAATGTATTTCTTAACCGTGCCTCAGACAAACTTGGGGCCTCTGCGGAGGGCTGCTCTTCCTCTGGTGGTGGTGAACATTGTCTGAGCTTTCCTCTGCTCAATATCAACTATCTAGGGCTTTTCAGAACTCATCTGGATATAATGGACAATGTGGAGAGAATGCGTGTGAATAATTGGATGAGAGTTTTCTAGGGGGCAGACCCCCCCCCCAGGGGCATCGTTGACTTCTCACATCTCCTCAGCCAGAACTCACCAACCCAACCCCACCCAGTTGCTAGGAAGGCTGGGATCCATGCTCCAGGTCTTGCAGCCTGAGCTAACTGACCTATGAGCTCTCTACTTTCTGACCCTCTAGGAACTCAGGTCACATCAAATTTAGTAGATAGAAGGGAATCTAGTGACTTGGAAGACATATCTCTCCTTACAGGTGCCCTGTTCATATATCAGTACTCCTGTTTGGACCCTTCTCTCGCTCTCTGAGACATAGGGTCTCTTCTGTACATGATTTTCATTACAACACTGGTATTGCTTTAAATGTTGGTCTGCCTTTAAAGTAACCAAGAGAGGTCTAGAAGGAATCTTTACAGCAAAAGAAAAGTATTCAAGTGGATGACAGGAAGAAATAGCTATATACCACACTTACAGAAAGAGAGACCAACAAGAGACTCATGAAAGAGAGCTACCCCTGAAAGCCAGTCCTAAATCAACCGCCAGCATCTACCTGTCTAGAGGGCAGGGTACCAGCTTTTCTTTCCCATGCTGGATTATTCTCTCTCATCTTTTTTCATGACCTTCCTCCATCTGAGCTATAGTATGTCTGGATGCTAATTGTCTAGGAGTCTAGACAGTGATGATATTATGACCAAGTTATGCACAGATAATCACCATGTCACTGTTCCAAAGCTGCCTACACACATTGCTTCACTGGACACACTTGGCATGCGCGCCGACTTTCTTGATATTTATTTTCACCATTTAAATAGAGAATGCTTACTTAATCAAACCATCCAGTGAACCGAGTATGTTTTTTTACATAATTGAAATGAAATATGAGAGTCTTGAACTAAGTGAAAAAGAACTGTAATGCACTTCACATTCTAGGGCAATGAACCTTGTGCTTTTATTTAATTGTTTCTTCATTCACTGGGTATAGACCTGGATGAGCGCCCTCAAATGTTGTCTATAAATCATTTCCACCCAGATAGGCTGATTATAGCAAAGCTACTCTGATAAAGAAAGCCCAAGAATCGTTAGAAATGCTCATATGTAATCAGATAGTTACAAGATTTGTAATCTAGTTCTGTGCAGCCAGCCTGGTCCCAAGGACAGGATGCAGAAAATGGGATAATGATTAGGCCCCTTGTCTTATTCAACATAGAATATTTTTCCAAAAAGAAAAAAAAATGATGAAGAAACTCAATAGAGATGTTACTTCATTGCAAAGACACACACACACACACACACACACACACACACACACACACACACACACACACACACGAGAGAGGGGGGAGGGAGCGAAACAACAAAAGAACCAATTGTCTGGCAAGTGAGAAGATGGTCAGGGTACAAAGGACAGCAAGGCTTGCCTTTTTGGCATGGGAAAGGATGATGATCAAAGGACTTGGAAGAAAGAAGTTTATTTGGCCAAAGAAATGGCATAGACCAGGAGCAACAGACACCCAGGATTTGCAAGAGATGGCTACTGACCCATGTGATAGCCAGAAGAACCTGCAGACTCTACACATGGTGCTTCACCTAGTTGTTTCCATGCCTGTGTTTACAGTCTCTGTGTTACCTAAGGAGGCCTCTAAAAAAAAAAAAAAAGAAAAAGAAATCTAATGATGTAAGGGTGAAATAAAATTATCTTCCACCTAAGTCAACCTGCTTGCTCTCTGATACAGACCGAGAATACACAGCAGATTAATTAAGAAGTCACCAGTGCAGCTTCCAGAATGGAGAGGTCAGAAAAATTAAGGAGGGATCTGGAACTACCAGGATACTGGAAGTTACTCTCTGCAAAGGGCAGGTGCAGCTCACCAAAAGCGAGTTGGCATTGGTTAATGTTGTTGAGTAAGGTAAGCTCTTTTTGAATGTGGTGGGTTAACTTGTGGCCACCCTAAAAAGATAGGTCCTTTCAGGGTCTATGAATGTGAATGTGACCTTATGTGGAAAATTGGACCTTTCTGATGGAAGAAGAGATGTCATTGTAAGCCCTTCCTGGATTCAGGCTGGACCTCAAAGTCTGTGATAGGCATAAGAAAAGGGCAGAGGCTGTAAGCCCCAGGGCCAGCAGAGAGTGAAAATGAATAACATATCAAAAGCCAAGGAATAGCAGGGGTTTCCAGTATCCACTAGAGCCCAGAAGAACAAGGAAAATCTTCCATCAGAGTCTTCAAAAGGAACTAAGTGGCTCCTGAGTTCAGATTTCTGGCTTCGAAAACTGAGAGAATAAACCTTCATTGCTTTACATTGCTGAGTGTGAGTGATTTCTGACAGCAATCCTGAGACGCAGGTAAAAGCTACCAAATCAAGATCAATACTTCGCAACTGTACTGAAATATAATATAAGTTGTCAACTGAAACATTTTTAATTATGAAAAAAAATATTTGTAGTGTGTATGTGTGCGTGCACAAATGTGGGCAGGTGTCCATGGAGATCAGAAGAGGACACCAGGTGTCCTGGGTTCTGGAACTCAAACTCTGGTGAGAGCTGTAACTGCTGAGTTGGGGATTAGCTGCACTCACAGAGTGGGTCAGCGCTCACTACTATCCATGTCCGAAGCTTCAGCATCTCCCCAATCCTCCTCCCCCCATCGGCTCTTCTACTTTCTGTGTGAATTCAGCTATGTACTTCACACAGTGACATCATGTAATATCTGTTCTTTGGGGCCTGGGATTTCTCACTTAAGAAAATATCTTAAACTATCATTGTGTTAGTTAGGGTCTCTACTGATGAAAGCACCATAACCAGGAGCCTAAGCAGAAGGGCAGAGGACTGGTGTGGCTCCTCCTGGCTTGCTCAGTCAGTTTTCTTATACCATCCAGGACCACCTGTCCAGGTCTGCACCACCCACAATGGGCTGGCCCCTCCCACATTAATTTCATGCCCCACAGTCTTGCGAGAGGGCTATTTTGTAGAGACAATTGCTCGATTGTTATTCTCCTCCTCAGATATGTCTAGGTTTGCAACAGGTTGAAAAAAGCCCAGCTAGCAAAGTCACTATGTCAAGCAGGTGATCCTCTTGTGAAGGAGTCATAGCCATTTCACAAATCAGCCATTTCTCAGTAGGCACCGTGTTGCTACCATCCTTTCATATTTAAATGGCACTTCTGCAAGCATGGAGTCCCAAAACACTGTTTCTCTTGAAGGCTCTTTCCCCTTCCTTCTAGATCAGTGGTTCTCAACCTTCCTAATGCTGTGACCATTTAATACAGTTCATAGTGTGGTGACCCCAACCATAAAATTATTTTATTGCTGCTTCCTAACTATAGTTTTGTTAGTGTTTTAAATTGCAATGTAAACATATGATATGCAGGACACCTAACATATGGTCTCCACAGGGGTCATGACGTGGATTGAGAACCCACTGTTCTTGATGGGCTGGTCCTGAATCAAGTTCCCTCTTACCTTGAACAACTACCACCCATTCCAAATTCGCCACTCTCAGATGTCCTTTTCAGGATGGTTCTGGATATCAAAGTCTGGGGATCTTCTGTGTAGATATTTAATCAGGACTCACAGACAGAACCAGTGGCTTGTGAGGGGAGAGCTGGTGAACCTGGGGGGGGGGGTTGTTTACATAAACATGTATCTATGTAAGGTATGGTGGTTAATACCAACTATTAACTTGTCAGGTTATAGAATCATCTTTGTACTATCTGTAATTTCTATATTAAATTAAGCAGAAAGACACATATGCATGTGAAGCTATTCCACGGACTTGGGTTCTGCTGCATAAAAGGGGAAAGAGTCTATACTATCCTTCTGTCCTTCCTGGCTGTGGACAGGGTCTGTATTCATCCTTCTATCTTTCCTGGTGGTGGACTGGATCTGTATTCATCCCTCTGTCCTTCCTGGCTGTGGATAGAATGCCACCAGCCACCTCAATCTCCTCCAGTCGACTTCCCTGCCATGACAGACTACTCTCTTGAACTGTAAACCAGAATAAACCTCCCCTGCCCTAATTTTCTTACTCCAGTAGTTTGTCATACAATGGGAAGAGAAATATAGAAGGTAAATCAAAGCTAATAAAAGTTTTAAATTCGAAGTTTCCAAGAGGCTAATATTCACATTTTACATATGCTAATACTTTCTTGTATCAACTCCCTGTATCAAATAACATCAGTATTGATGTTTCCTTAAGCGAGCTTGAAGGGTCTTAGGCTTTTATAAGGCACGCACTCTTGGGCTTCCCTTGTGCTCTTGGTGGGTACCCCTCCAAGTTAGAGGTGATCACACAATTTGTCATTAGATATATTGGGATGCTTTTGAAAAGGAAAAAGATACTATGGACAATCACCTCCAAAGACAATTGACTCAAAGTGAGGATCATCTGATTAAAAAAAAAAATGTGTACTCATTGTTCAAGGTTCATCTGCTTGTGGTTGCTTGAATGAGGACTGTACACCCTGGGTTCACGTGTCTGAACACTTGGGCCACAGTTGATGGTGTAAAGATGGTGGAAATTTAGGAGCTGGAGGAAGTACATCACTGGGGGCAAGCTTTGGGGGTTCATTCTCATCTCAGCCTCTGTTCACTTTCTAGGCTTCCTGTGTGTGGAGGAAAATATGACTGATCAGCTTCCTGTTCTTGTGCCATGCCATGTCTTCATCTACCATTGGTGGACTCTCTCCCCTGGGAATCATGAGCTAAAAGGAACCTTTTTCCTTAAGTTGCTTTGCTCATTATTTTATCACAGAATTTTAAAGCAACTATTATGGTTCTCACCCGGAAAAGTCACGAATTGAATTGTGTCCGTCTATTTTCTATTGCTATAATAAACTATATAAACTTGGTGGCTTATAATGCAAAGACATTGGTTTAACTCAGTTTGAGGAACCGAAGTCAGCAATCAGGAGCCCAGTTGGTTTGGCCTCAGTGAGTGTGATGTATGACATCACAGTGGTGGGAGACCACATAGGAAAGACAGCATGCGAAAACAGACCTAGAGATTCTAGCACCAAGCTTTGCACTTCATACTGACTCATCATCGTAGGCCCTGACCAGACACTTATGAGAATGACATTGATTCCTGTTGAAGGAAGTGACGTCAGAGATTTCACCACTTTCCACAGGACCCCATCTCTCACACACATGTCCTACCAGCTCTCTGGGCTCTATGATGAGGCTCATGCTTCTACCATACAGAGTTGCAGAGGACACACTCCATACTCTGTTCAAACCAGAGCCAGGGTATGAAACTGCCCTCACATGCTCTCCATGACTCTAAATGCAAATTACATACTACCAAATATCATCACACACCCTGTTGCCATGTCCTGACCAAAGATGTGTGAAGTACAAGTGACTCTTGTTTATTCTTATATTATTGCCCCTAAAAATAAGAGCCATACTTAATTGAGGCAATAATCCCAGAAAACAAGCAAAGAAAAATTGTTAATTACATAATTTTCAGGGAGTAAAAACAGCAGTCCCATTACCCTGTTGACTGTTCTGCTAGCCTTAGCATTTCTAGCCACAGAGGGGGATAAACTAGTTTATTCCGGCCCAAAGAACCAGAAACAAACAGTCTAAAGATTTTCAGTGAGGACTAGCAAGTGCTCGCCTCAGAGGGAAGCACTCTATCCTCTATTTATTTATACTGCTTCTCTCTCAACAACTGCTGTTCTCTGTAATTTAAATGTCTACAAAAATAGCAGTTACGTAAACATTATTACATTTAAAAATATATATATCATTTCCACACAGCCTTCATATCCTGGAAGCTAAGCCATAAGGAATCATGAAATTTTTGTTCTAACTCAGGGGAGAAAAATTCACTAAAAATGTTCCCTTCATCACATTTCAAATTCAGATTGTCAAACAGGTCTGAATTACTATTAGTACTGCATTAGGAAACATATTCCTCCTTATACAACAATCATCCAATTTTGTTTTTCAACTTGTGGCTAAACTTCTTAGGGCTAAGCACACAGCCCTTCTTTCCCTTTCAATGCAGATATACCCTTGACTATAAAATAGTCAAGACACACATTCCAGAAAGACTAACTTGGAAAAGCAAATCCAATTGTCTTATTGGCCTTCACAAACTAGAGGACATGTGGTGCACTGGGGGCATTGTTTAAACAAAACCTCACATTCTGGGGAGAATTCTTTTCCCAGGAAAGTTCATGACATCATAAGGCTGTCTACTTCTGGAAGATGTTGAACCAATAGAAGAAATAAGTAGACAGAAGAGCGATAGCAGGTAGGTAGATGGTGGGGAAACACAGCTGCCAATGTGGTGATATAAGATGGGGCTTAGAGAGCGATTTGACCAGTGACCATGAGAAAGAGGATCTGACCAGGGGAACTAATGCTCCTAGAAGAAGCCAGCTAGCTTGCTTGCTTTCTTCCTGATATGTAAAATTTCTGGACAAGGCTTTCCTCTGTAGCTGGTCCAGCTCCAACTTTGATCCTCAATGCTCGGCCTCAATTTCTCTTCTGTTGTTTTAACTGCCTAATGGAGCTACTCAGGCTGTCGCGTTGTCACAGCAACCTGAACAGTTCATGACGGTGGAGTTATTTTGTCAATAAAATTTTGAAATGGATAAGGACGATTTTTAGGATGAAATTTGGTGAGAAATAAATCCAGATATCTAAAATTTCTTGGCAACTGGAGCCTGGCGTTTTAGAAGAGCTAAAAAAGAGTATTGTTTGAAAATGCTTGGAAATCTCTTTTTTAAGATGGATGGACTAGATAAAGAGAGAGGCCTTTGTTGAACTGTAAGGAAGAAACTTAGTACACAGGAAAATGATGTAAAAGCAACAGCCATGCTTGTTTCTTAGAGCCTGGGCCATTTTCCGATAGAAAGCAGAGGGAGAAAAACTGAGATGTCAGGGGTCTGGGAGCAGATCACATAAACTGTAGACCTGAGCAGTCAAGGCTGATTCTGTAGTCGGATGCTGGGCAGTTAGTGCTGCTGCTGTCTTCCTTTCCAAGTGCGTGTGTTTGGCATCATTTACTACACTTCACAATGTCAAAATGATGAGGGAGTAAATACATGCCAATTAGTGCTCAGAGAAGCTCTTTAGAGATTGTTTCCAAAGCCCACAAGATCCCTTGCCATAAAACTGAAAATTGTGAATTGATCATATTTTAGGGAAAGCATAGAACATTACATCTTATTTATGATCAAGTGTTTTATTAACAAGTATATGGCCTTGCAACTGAATTCTTATTGAGGAGAAGAAACTGAATTTGTATTAAAAGTAAACAATTGTATTTTTAAGTTGATGGGAAAGTTTGTCATTCTAATAACCGTGGAAGCTTCACACTACATCCTTTGGGAAGACGGGTCCCAAGCCAGAGCTTTAAGCCTTATTACTCTTTCTCCCTCAACACAGGATGTTTAGGCAATATGCTTAAATATTTCTCCACAGAAATATTTATCTAATACAACTTTATAAAAGGGTATGGTTTTTTTTCTTTAAAATATTGGGAGACGAAGGCCTTGAACCAACTACATTTAATTCTATGTATAAGGACATATTTTGAAAACATACACACAGGCATGAACACATTGATGAATAAAAATCTCACCGTCTACTTAACTATGAAAGGTGTATTATATGTATGCATGCGGGGTTGCACACACTCAGCCTCAGACACATGCCCATGCATGCACTGAGCAACAACAAGATATATACAATAATATACTCTGATAGGTACTCTTGGATTTTTAATTGTTTTATGCATGTACGTGTGCATGTGTGAGAGAGTGTGCAGGACACATATGCTGGTGTCTGGAGAGGCCTAAAGAGGCCCGTTAGAACCTCTGAAGCTGGAATTGTTAGTCACACAATATGGTGCTATGAACTGAGTCCTCTGGAATGACCCAAAGATACTTTTTGTGTTTGAGTTGGTAATATGCACATACACACGAGCAAAAAGCATCAAGGCACATAGTCCCCAGAGGGAGCATCAGTCTCCAAACTTTTGTGTGCTAGCCCCTTGTGACACAGGGAAGGACCATGGCCAGGTTAAGAAGTTCCCAGGCATATCCCATAGTTATTCAGTCACTATGACAGCTCCATCGGAGTGAAAATGCAACCCACATACACAATGGAAGTCTCTTCTAGTAGCTACATTGGAGTAAAATGAGACAGGCCATTTCTAATTTTGTCTTCTCTACAACCTGAAACAGGCAAAATATTATTTCAATCCATAAACCACAGGGAAATAAGAATGAAATGTCTGCCATCCATTTACTTTTTCCTTTTCTTGATCAAACTTATCATTCTTAGCTTTTTTTTTGACTGCTTTATGTGTTGTTGAAATTCATCTATATTAATACATACTGCAAAACAGAAAAATGCAGAGAAATATTAGTGTATTTTGTGGTTTTCTATAGGAGTTAGTACACGTTTCTTCCGCGAGATATTCCCAGGTATTCATTGAGGTGTGACATGGAATATGGACAGTGTTTAAATCAATCATAGCTCCAGACAGTAGAAATTATATCCCCAGGTTTGGTCTTTGAAATATAGAACTTACAAATTTTAAAATCTTGCCCAATATGCTATTCTGTTCAACGTGCATTTCTTGCTCAAAACACTGCTGTTTTCTTGGCTTGCTCTCCCCTTGCTATTCCCACGGGAAATCTATGTGGAAAATGTGTGAGCAACTGATTTTGATTCAGCATACTGTTATATCTTGGTTGTGCCTGGAAATGAGGTGTGTCCTTTTGGCTGGAAGAACACTGTGCTTTACCTTTTAAAATAAAGATAAAACAGGCTTATTCTTTGCCTGGAGTCGTCACTCAGCTGTGTTTGGATATGTAGATATGGTACAGAAATTCGGGGAATTACCACGTGAAATTATTGTTTATCTTTTCTTCCTGGGGTGAACAAAGTTTTGAATAAGCTTTTCATTGATGAATAAAAATCTCACTGTCTACTTAACTATGAAGGGTGTATTATAAAAGTATAGGATTTGTTCCCATAGAAACAACAAGGGTGGGGATTTTGGAATGTTCTGTCTATCTCTAACTCCAGTGCGGCAGAGGAGCCCACACAACCTGCCAGGCCTCAACTGTGTGGATTAAGAAGCAGGAGCAGGAATTGATATGTCTATAAATAGCCTACACTTCTTGCTGGGTTTTTTTTCTTTCATTTTAGTTTAGTTAAAAGAAAATGTGTACCCAGGCCTGGCGTGTAAGCACAGGATCATAGTTACTCAGAAGGCTGAGGCAGAAGAATTGTAAGTCAAGGCATGCCTGGGCTGAAGAGTAAGTTCGAGACCAGCCTGGACAGCTGGACAGCTTAGTAAGAGATCCTGCTACAAATTAAAATTTTATTTTATTTTATTTTATTTTATTTTATTTTATTTTATTTTATTTTATTTTATTTTATTTTATTTTAAAGATTTGGCCTGGAGAATCCTAAACTTTAGAAATACTGGTTTATATGTCTCTTGATCCATTACTTCAATGACTGGAAAAATCAAATATGATGATGTGTTAGATTACAAATCTCTATGTGGAATCATTTGGAAAA
Source organism: Phyllotis vaccarum (assembly GCA_033318265.1). NCBI lineage: Eukaryota > Metazoa > Chordata > Mammalia > Rodentia > Cricetidae > Phyllotis > Phyllotis vaccarum. Next base: position 40,521,885 of record JARWLC010000010.1, on the reverse strand, counting down.
AGCAAAATTTCATCATCAAGTTTCACAAAGCTTAAATCACAGGTTAAGGATGTGATAACATTATGGAAAGCCCTTGGGGAGAGGGACTCTTTATTCCATTATGAATAAAGATGGAAAATTTTCATGAAATAATGTGTGTGGGAGGGAGATCTTTGTAAAGTATGATTATAACATCCTGGAAATTAAATATATGACCTTAATGCACAAAAAAATCTGCCTACATTGATTTTCAGCGAATTCTTCAGTCAGATCAAGAATCTATTCTGTGCCTGCACGCTTTCCCATAAATAGCCCTATGTGGAGAGCTCTGTCTCTTTCTCCCACCATCTCTTAGCCTGTCATCCTTTTGTCCTCTGCTTCTCTGCCCTGGGGAGCACTGAAGGTGTCCATTCTATTTTCTGCAGTGCTCGGTCCACAGTGTATAATGAAGCTTTTGATGCTGCTTGATGTCTGCTTGTATTTTGGTCCTTCCCATTCCCAGGCATCGATCGACATCTCCATTCTGTCTTCACATCTCTTCCCTGCTGTTTTGAGACTGTATATATTTTTGTATCCTAATTGCTAAATTATTTTCTTCCGAGCATCTTTGCCAAATACTGTTTTGAAGGTTTCTCTGAATGACATGCTCAGAATAGCATTTCCTTCCTTGACCTAGAGTGGCTTCAATAGCTTAGTTCATCTTGTTTATTCCTAACTGATCCCTTTCTCCCCTTGGTACTCACAGAATACAGCTAGGCTTCTCCAAGTCATGAACAGAGGATTGGTTAACTTCAGGATCCCTACCAAGTAACTCTTCTATGCTGAGGTCAGATTGTATGCCATCTTTTGAAGGTTTCTTGTAATCATGAAACGGAAACGCAAAGAGACCACCTGGGCTAAAAGCTAACAACATCTCAGTGTTCCCTTTTGAACTTTCCTTCCCCTGTTCTCATGGGAGGAGGTACAGTCCAGGAACAGGAAGTTCATATTGAAGTCCCAACTCTTAGAACTTCAATATATAAAGTTGGGGGGGGGGGGTTATCCATGGAACTAGTTAGCAGAGTTTACTAGCTGCTCCTGTAATGGACTTTGCCCTAATCCACTGTGGTTCATGCATTTCCTTACAAAAGGAAGGAAGTGGAGGGGCAGGCACAGGGAAGATGGCCACAGGAAGACGAAAGCCAAGGTGGAATTAGTGTATGCATAAGCCAAAAAAATCCAAAGATGGCCAATAAAACCATCAGAACCTGTTCTAGAACAGACCCTCATTCATGGCCTGTGGCGGGAATCAAGCCTCTTGGACCTCGAACCCCTTCACCTGAAACAGTGTATTTCCATCCTGAGCCAAGAGGGCTACACTGGGCTTCCTTCCTGGGAAATCCCACCATTCTTGGTGCATCTCTCCAAAGTGTCTCTTTCTAAACTTACAATCTGATGCTCTGACAGATGGCAGGACGACCTGGTCTGATCAGGCCCACAGAGTCACGGGCTGTCTTCCTGCAGTTTTCCCCATCCGTCTCTCAGTACTTCATACAGTGAATTCTAAGCTGTTGTTATTGCAATGGCTGATAAGCAGCACCCATAGCTTTCCCAGAAAATCCTTGCCAATATACATTCATGGGTCCCTTGACTCACCACCCATGGACAGTTGGTTCCCAGTACTAGTCTACAGCTTCTTATCCTTTTTGACCAAGAAACCACATCCCTAGAGGGACATGAGGAGCTTGTCTTTATATGTTTCCCAAGAACGAGTTCTGTACCCTCTCAGGGAAGTTTTGCAAGAAGAAATAAAATTTGAAATTTGTTAGGTCCCTTGGAAAAATGAACTTTGTCTGAAGTTGATTGGTAATTGCTTTTTGAAATTGCCTTGTCTTCATGTGGGAAAGTACCCTGAGCTCCCTCTGAAACATCAGCAGTTGAACAGAAGGGCCATTGATCAAATGACACCCTGGACCATCTCTGCTAGAAATCAGTATGTCAGCCCAGCTCTCAAAATACCCCAAAAAATGCAAAATCTTCCAATGAGGCATTATCTTACTAAGTATTTTTTTAAATATATATTTTTATTATTTTTATTTATGTGTGTGAATGGATACTGTATGCATTCATGTGTTTGCAGTGCTCAGGGAGGCCAGAAGAGGGTGTCTGAACTCCTTGACTGGAGTTACAGGCAGCTGTGAACTACCTGACCTGGATGGTGAGAGCCAAACCTGTATCCTCTGCATCAGCAGCAAGTGGTCCTAAACCTCTGATTCATCTTTCCAGCTCTCAGTACTTTTAAAAACATGTTATAGATGACACTTTTTTGTGAATTTATATTTTTAACAATAGGAACATGAAAAAGACTAAAAAAATAAAGAAATCATTCCACATAAGGAAGCATCAGGACATCACTTCAACATTGATAGTGTTAACGTAGATTATTAAATCTATTATTTTTGAATTTATTAATATTTTGATGTAAAAATAGACCATTTTGTTGTTACAAACAGTTCTGCAAGGGCTCTCACTTTAGTGAGTTGTATTTATTTATTTCCTTAAAAGTGAAACTATTTTAGGTCTAATTATATATTTCAAATTTCTAAGAATTGAAACATTCTATTTTCTCTCATCTTTGAAAACAATAAAAAAATGTGTTGACAATTAGTGACAGATACCACACAGAAATGTTTACATTATTATCTAATTTTTCTTAAGTAAAAGATGATTTCATTGAAGGTCAAACACTTTTTTCATGAGAAAAAAATGTTTGTTTGTTGTTTTTTTTTTCTCAACCTCTAAGAGGGCTAAAGATGTTGCTTCTAGAATTAGGTACATCTTCCACCCCACCACCCTTTGTTTATGCCTCTAAACAGAAAAAAAAAGCATCTGATGATGTCAAAACATGATAAGCAGATGAGTTAGAGGTACAAGGGTATTTTAGCCGTCTCCCTGAGCAGGCCTTCCCAAGTCATACAACACAAGGAATAGTTTGAGAATTGGCCTCCCACTTAATCCCACAGGAGAGGGCTTGGCAAACTCAGCAGAGCATCACTCTTGTAATCCTAAGGAGTTCCGAATGTCAGAAAGCCTCCATGCCTTCAGCAGCCCAGACTCTGCCCCATGAATCCTCCTTATTCAGAGTCTGCAGCACTTTCTGACTTTCATAAAACATCTCACAAATCCTATAACCACTGTCTACCTCTCAATCATAAAAGTGCCACTCGGATTTATAGCCCCCCAAAGTCAACAGAGCCTCCCCTTGCAGACATGGCGAGGAGGATCTGGAACCGCTTTGTGGACTGTACCTCATAATAACACAGTAACAACATGCCAAGTTATCACAGTCAGCTGGGCTGAGGCTGCCTGGCCAGTCCTTGATGGTGTTTGAAACAGAATCACATTCTTCAGGAGGTGGCATTTGTAACACAATAAACAGCAGCTGTTCCCAAAGCTTGAAAAGGACATTTCATCGTTCAGTTTTTCTGTCAAGTGTTAGGTCCTGTTATAACTAAAGGCAATGTGGAAAACTCTAAGCTTCAGTGACTAAAAGCTTCTAGGTAAATCAATACATAAACAAGCAATGTCCTCTTTGGGCTGGAGAGATGGCTCAGTGGTTTAGAGTGACTATTGCTCTTCCGGGTCCCTGTTACTTTTCCAGAGGACCTGAGTTTGCCTCCCAATATCCACATCAGGCAGTTTACAGTTTCCTGTAGCTCCAGGGGATCTGACATCCTCTTTTGGGTGCTGAGGGTACCTTCACACGCGTGGTATACAAACACATACACACAAATAAAAATGATAGGGCTAAGAAGATGACTTCATGGTTAAGAGCATGCGTTGCTCTTCCAGAGGACCTGGGTTCAATTCCCAGGATGCACCTGTGGCTCATAGGGAATCTGACAGTCCCTTTTGTCTCCAATGGCAATGCTCACATGCAATGTACCTGCATACATACAGGCAAAACACACACAAGATCCTGAGATTAAATGTGTATTATTCTCATCAATTTCTCCAGTGTTAGTTTGTACTTATTACCCAGAAACTCCATGCACATGGACTATCCCATTTCTTTCAATCTTTCTAATGAGTTCTCCATGTCTGCACCTTTCTAAAAGCTTTCTGAAGACCCTTTCAAAGTGAAAGATAAGAGCCCATCTTGTTTACAAGACAGTAGGATTCCAAGATTCCAGAAAGCCCTGTATAAGTAACCCAGAAATAGTTGGTGCATTTAATAGAAATCTGAGCTCATCAATTTTACATGCTCCTAACACACGGAGTGTAGAATGATAATGAGAACCTGATGTTGACAGAAGATTCGTTTACAAACACAAGTATCCAGAGAGATGATTAAATCCGGAGCTAGTTTGTCAATAGCCACTTCACGTGAGGCCTCACTCCCAAGATGAGTAGCCGTGGTTTCACTAACAACAATAAATAATAATTAGGATTCTATGCTGTACTTGAACTGATATGACACTTTCTATCAGTGGATCTAAAGAAATGATTATTAAGTTGTCTGGCCCCCTCTGACCCTGACAGGCCAGCCTTAACAGACCTATGGAAAAGCCATAGAATCCAATCCATATTGTCATTGTCATCCTTGCTGTGCTGAGATGGCTTCTGCTCTCTAGGCCAAAGGGACATTTTGTCTTATGCGCACCTATGTGGCAGGGATAAGAGGCAGTGTGGGAAACTTTGGAGTTTAGATCTAAATTGCAGCTGCAGAGCCATGTCTGCCGTTCCTTGGTTCAGATTGTTAAAGAGCCTGGGGCAGCTGTGAAGGAGGATCTTTCCTCCTAAGCAGGAGGGCCAGAGTTCAATCCCCAGAAAGCCTGTGAGTGTGGTGGTGTGTGCTTGTAATCCAAGCATTGGGGATACAATGCCAATAGGATCCCTGGAGCTCGATGACCAGTGAGTGTAGCCTCATTGACCAGCTGAAGGCCAGTGAGAGGCCCTGTCTCATAAAACAAGGTAGATGGCACCTGATAAATGACATCCAAAGTTGTTCCCTGGACACTCATGCAAATACACACACACACATACACCACACAGAGAGAGAGAGAGAGAGAGAGAGAGAGAGAGAGAGAGAGAGAGAGAGAGAGAGAGAGAGAGAGGGAGGGAGAGGGAGGGAGAGGGAGAGGGAGAGGGAGAGGGAGAGGGAGAGGGAGAGGGAGAGGGAGAGGGAGAGGGAGAGGGAGAGGGAGAGGGAGAGGGAGAGGGAGAGGGAGAGGGAGAGGGAGAGGGAGAGGGAGAGGGAGAGGGAGAGGAGAGAGAGAGAGAGAGAGAGAGAGAGAGAGAGAGAGAGAGATTTAAAAGACCTTAAATAGGTATTTCAAGGTGGAGAAATGGAGAAATGGAAAGCAAGGAGGCAGTAAGGCCAGAGTCCTCAGATCGTGTTCAGGACTTGTATGTTATTTTAAAAGAAGAAATAGTAATTACAGGTGTTTATCTGGGAGGTGGAGTACTGGTCATTTCACAATCTGACAGGAACATTTTGGTAGGTTGGAGAGGAGATGAATTGAAGGCTAAATATAACAATAGGGCATACTAACCTCAGAAGGTACTGAACACAGCATGCTACATTCTATGAAAGTTGAAGTTCAAGTTCATGGTCCATGTGCCACTCACTGATCCAGCAAGACTTTAATATGGCAAATAGTGTTTTGAAAGCAGAAATTGCATTTCTGTAGCTGTAATGGTAAGGCATTACCAGCATCATGGTAAGGCATCACAGTGCTTGCTTCTTTCCACAGAACACTGGAGATGTTATTCTGTGGTCTCTTCTACATAAAGGCAATAGGATTTAATTACATAATAGTTCATTCCCAATCATCAAAATAGTTATGCAATACTTAACAGAACATAATGTGCTAATTTATGCCAAGTATTGTCATAAATGGCTGTATCCAAGATTCCATAAAATATCAAAATGAAGCAAATCTTTAAAAAAAAAGCTTGAAAAACTTGTAAGGAACATCAATATCCCCACCTTCATATATACATGATTAAAAACATTTATTTTTAAAATTTTTGTACAGGACTTGGTATAGGCCAAGCTGACCTCAGACTTGCTATTCTACAATCAAGGATGATCTTGAACTTTTGAGCCTCCTGCCTTCACCTACCAAGTAGACTGTTGGATTTCAGGTGTGCACCACCACTCTGGTGCTGAGGTTTGAACTGTGGTCTCATGTGTGCTAGGCAAAGCACTCTGCCTACTGAGTTACATGTGACCTGCTCTACATGGTTTCTTCTTATATACCTCATACACCAATCAAGCAGCAATGGTTTTCCCACATAGTCATATTTAAAAAAAAAATGTGTTTCATAAAGTTTTTATGGACAGAATTTGGGCAAGTAAAAAAAAAAGAATTAGTTCTTAAAATGTGTCGTCCAATAGGAAATGTCAATAATGTCATAGGAACTGGTTGTTTGACCAGGAAGTCAAATGTATTGACCCCTCTCTGTGACCCAACCTCTTTGTCATTTTTAACAGGAGACATGTGCTCAAAGTTGTATGGTTTGGCTCACCTATTGAAGAGTTGATTCCCAACTAGTTGGTGCTATTTTGGGATGTTCTGGAGAGTTAGAAGTTGGGGGTTTGCTGGAGGAAGTAGGTCACAGAAAACATGTCCCAGACTCCTCTCTATGTGCATGTCTATGTTTGTTTGTGTCTGTGTCTGTCTACATTAGTCTGTCTCTGTCTTTGTCCCTCCAACCCTCTATTGGCCATGAGGTGAGAAGTCTCTATTCCCATCTACATGAAGTCACACTTCACCACAGACCCAGAACCCACCAGACCAAGGACCATGGTCTGAAATCTCTGAAGTCATGAGCAAACCCACATTTTTTCTACCTTAATATTTTTTGTCAGGTGTTACTTTTTTATTGTAATAAAATTACAAATAAAATGCAAATAAAGAATCTTTCAGTGTTTGCTGTTATTTTTCCTTGTTTTTTTTTTTTTGGTAGTGTTTTATTTCATAGTGTTAAGACAGAGATTTGTCAAGTTGATGTATCTTATATTCACACTAAGTCTTTGGAGGAGCTGGAATAAATGGAGGATGCTTTCAGTTGAAGGAACATGATGAATCCTATTTAGAATCAGGAGACAGTGGTGTCACTATTTGGAGAAAAGGGGAGAGAGTAGAGCAATGTGGCATGGAATCACTCTGGTTCAGCAGGAGCTTTGCTAGGGTGTGAGAAGTCCAGTCTGATATTTGAAAATTTGAGAATCAAAAGAAAAATGAACCAATATCCAAACACTCACAGACACTTCTGGGGTCATTAGGGTCAGTAGTGCAGTACAGATCTGGGACGTAAGAGCTAGGGCATGGTCTACCCTTTCGTTGCATGCTGTAGAAGCACATATACAGCTCTGTGTGAGCTAGGGCTACTGGGGAATCTAGGAAAGGAGACTCCTCTGAGGTCTCTTACCATGTGTTACATAATCCATTCTCTCCTTAATTAGTCATTCATTCAAAGAGTATGTCTTGAGCACCTGTGTGGTGCAGTCACTGTCTCCTTGCTGCCCCCCTTGTGTGTGAGGGGAGTAAAGCAGGTGTATAATGCCATGACACAGGTGTGGAAAAGACAAAGAAAGCTGGCAGGCTCTTTCTGGGAAGAACATCAAAGTTGAAGCCAGCTACCCAGGTGCTTGCCCAATTCTTCATTGCCTTCTTTTGGTTTAAATCAATGCTTCTCAGTGGTGGCCAGCACAAACCCCCGGGGCTATCATGCCTGGGACTGCCCACAGCAAAGACTGATCTGGACTGAAGCATCCATGGAGTTGCTGTTTAGAAAGCCGAGGTAAGAGCCGTTGTGGTGAACTCGCCTGTAATCTCAGCACGTGGGAGGCTGAGACAAAAAGATTGCTCTGAGTGTGAGGCTAACCTGCTATATAACCAGATGGCAAGAACCTTACTCAAAAACACGAAGGAAGACAAGAAGGGAGGGAGGAAGGACGGGGGGGAGAAAGGGAGAGAGAGAAAGGGGGACAGGAAAGAAGTAGGGACAAAATAACTGAAGGAGAAAATAAGGAGAAGAGCAGCAGCCTGATTCTGGAAAGATTCTTGCAAACCCCAATAAGTGATCTGGAGCCAATTTTGTGATAACAAGAATGGTTGCTCTCTTCTGAGCTAAGGTTGACATTGCCGTTCAGTCTTCTCAGAAATCAATCTCTGCCTACATTCTCCTTTTACAAATAAAATGTTTCCTTTGTATTTTCAAATACATCCTGCATTGTGCCTACCAGTTGTCCCCTAGAAGCTATAGCACCTCCAGTGGGTGATGGCTGTTGGTCCTCAATGACAGACTGCATGAGGTGATGGCCTGCTGGCCTACAATGTAGCCTGCACAGAACAGAAGACTTTGCACCTTGATATCTGTCTCCTGGATCCATGTGTGGTTTCATCGATGCTGAAGCATCACCCTTTTTTCCTCAACGAGAACCTTGTATGATGATTCAGGTAAAGATTCTAGCCACCGTATCCATACCCCATGGCTGGCTCTTGACCAGTCTTACTCTAGTTACACTGACAAGTAAGCTGGACCATGACCTGATGGCGTGGTTGTTGAACTGAGCACAGGAGAAAAGACAGAGTGGTTTGTTTCCAAGGACTTCCTGGACAAGGCAGCACTGTCTTTGCTGTTCACATTCCTGACCAAGTCTTGTTTCCATCTCCAAATCGTGACTCTGAGTATGTCCAGAGAGGGACTCGAAACAAAACTCTAAAGTAGGTCATAGTTAAGGCTTTCCTTTTTAAATCTCTGTCATCCTATCCCGCTGAGGATTTGTAGAGACTCCATTAAATACAAGAACTGTGTGAGATGCTTTGGCAGTTAAGAGTTCTTACCGTTCTACCAGAGGCTCCAGTTAAGTTGGGTTTGATTCCTAACACTCGAATGGCAGCTGACGACCATCTTCAACATCAGTTCCAGGGGATCTAGAGCTAGTGGGTCTTCTCACTTCTCTGAGCACCTAGCATACGTGTGTGTGTGTGTGCGCGTGTGCGTGTGCGTGTGCGTGTGCGTGTGCGTGTGTGTGTGTATAGAGAGAGAGAGATGCAGACTAAACACATTCATACTCATAAAAGTCCATTAATTTTTTAAAAATTTAAAGAAGTCTTGTTTGATTGACAACCAGGAAGCCTGCACGGAACTGACCTAGGCCCTTTGCATATACGTTACAGCTGTGTAACGTGGTCTTCCTGTGCGCAGGGGCTGAGAGGAGGGGCTGTCTCTGACTCTGCTGACTGCTTTGGGGATTAATTTCTCCCACCAGACTGCCTCAGCCAGCCTTAATAGAAGAGGAGGAGCCTAATCTCACTCTGTTCCCTGCCTGGCTGACATCCATGGGAGGCCCACCTGTATCTCAAGAGAAAGAGTGGAGGAGAAGTGGGTGGGGGAGGGGGAGATGGGAGGAAGTGAAAACTTTGGCTGAGGTGTAAAAAACAAAAACAAAAATGTAAACATTAAAAAAGCAACAACAAAATCTCATTCGCGAGAAATACCTTATCAGTAATAGTCATGAGACTAGAGAAAAAAAGGCAGAAAAAAAAATCTAAACTTTTCAGGCATTCTGCCCAGGTTTCTCCAACAACAGAATGGAAAGCTCAAATACTCCAGACACCATATCCTCACCTTAATTAATCCTTTCACCAACACTATGGACTCTGCTTCCTTGGGCATCCAGTATGGTCTGACAAACAGATTATGTGAGACAAAGATCCACTGTGCTTGAGTGCTAGCCTTTTCTCAGCTGTGTGTGTGTGTGTTTCTTAGGGCTGGTAGGTCTATTTCAAACATATACACATGTTCCTGTTTTACTGCAGAACAGCATTGCTTTATAAGATGGACCATGGTAGGTAGCACCCACCAGACGAAAGAGATAAATGTGTCTCAGAGGCTAATCATATCACACTAAGATATCAGGACTGTCACGTGCTTGATCATAATGAGGTGATGCTTAAAAGGCAAAGAACTTGAGCGTGGATGGATCGTAAGAGCCTGGGAGGATAGGTACACCCCCGAGTCACCCCTTACAAAGAGGAGCAGGTCAACACACCAAGTCAGAAGATGGGAACTGCTGGCATCCACCCAATATAACTGAAACCAAAGAGCATGCCTGGCCCAGGCCCATCAGAACCAAAGGTGGCGAGCCCCTGGATGGAAGATGAGTTTCAAAAGGCATGGTGGCACAGAATTTGTCCCTGAAGCATGAGCTCCTGCAAGCACTGCCTTAGTACCGACCAGCAACCAATGAGCACTCTCTCGCCTCCTGGCGCCATTCCATATGACGAGGCTATAGAAACCACCACGCACAGCATCCCTGCCCTGTCATGGGAGCTCACATGCCATGGAAACCTGATTGTCAATAGGCTGGGAGCCACAGTACAGGGAGGCACAAAAGGCATGTATACCGCAAACAAGGATCGATGTCACAGAGGAGACAGGAGGATGACATTTGAATAGAGTGGGTGTTTGGGGTGAGCAGAGGTGACATCATTGCAGCCCCCAAGTCAACCTCCTAATATTGTACAGATGACTCTGTGAAGAATGCCATGCAAAGTGTAGAACACGTGGCGTTAGGTGTTACATCTGGGGAACTTCTCTCGATCTAAAACCTACGCTAGTATTTTAAAACTCTTTTGAATTAACAGCGTGTGAGATGGCTGATGTATTGACTTCAAATGTAAGCTTCTATTGAAGATACAGTTAAAGATTCTAAAACACGTGGAAGAAAACTTCAAAGCTGATACAGCAGTGATTCTAAAGACACATAGCCTAGCAGTGTGCACAAACACAAGGTAAAATACAGCCAGGGCACTCAGAAAGGTAAAATTCTCATGTTACATATGGCATCTCTGAGCACCAGGCTTTGAGCACAAGATTCTACAGTGCCAACAGAGACTTTCCTAGTCAAGGCTATACTTCTGACTCCTAAAGATAAATCCAGGGGACAAAGTGAGAGGGCATCTTAATTGACACTAACAATGACCAGTTATTTTAGAACTAGAGGAATACTTTACAATGGCCAGAATTGCCAGGATAGTCAAAGTTTATGAAATCTGACCCATCTATATCCCACAATAGGAAGGTGACCTTACTTCTGTGGCATTTCCTGTGATGAGGACTATTATGTGTTTGATCAATAAAGAACGTATAACTTTTGAATTGTTAATGTTCTGTATGAAATCATTTTCCTAGATTGTGAAAAAAGGTTTTTGAATATTTTGCTGCAGGCTGGTCTGGAGTCCCAGTGTGAAAACTTGAGAGAGGGGTTTAGTGAAGTGCAATGTGGTAAAGTGACAATTCTGAACGCAAATGGAAAGGCCTCCAGTCCCCACCCCTGTCACGCCAGTGAGTTTTGCCTCATTGCCAAGAGCTGGTCTTCTCTCTTATGCTGTCGAGACTGTCATTCAGATTACCTGATCCCCTTGTCTCCCTCACACCTCTCGGGTACATGTGAGCCAGGTGGACATTACAACCTTTGCAAATCTTTCTCATGGTAGAAAATAATGCTATACATGGGTGTTGAGTAGATCAGAGAGCAGCAGAAATGTTGGCTGCTGCTCTCTGATCTACCACACAGGATCAGATAATAATTACAGAGGCCATTCACTAAGAATAGAAAGACACTCCACAGAATGGGAGTGTCCTCACAGGTAAGGAGAGACCTACCCTCAGAAGTGCTGGGACAAGAGGTTCCTGAGTCTCTGCGTGTCACTTACATAGTGCCCACTTTCTCTTAATTTTGTATATTGTGAATTCCTCATCATGCTCTGGTTGTTCTATGAAGCCCAACTGGGGAAGAGTCTAATCCATTTTGTCTGAATTCCTTCACAGGTCAATTGAGATGCTCATCTCCCTGGGCTCCACTGTCCTGCTGCCAAGAAAGGAAGCCATCACCACAAACAATAAAAAAACACCAAAACATTCATAAAGATTGGCTGATTTTACTACGTTTTATTAGAAATTTTCATTGCCTACACCGTTTTCCAAAAGACTACCTTTGATTAAAATGAGGGGTGTGTGCATGTGTGCGTGTGTGTACATGTGTGTGTATGTGTGTGTGCATGTGTGTATGTGTGTGTGTATGTGTGTGCATGTGTGTGTATGTGTGTGTATGTGTGTGCATGTGTGTGTGTATGTGTGTATGTGTGTGTATGTGTGTGCATGTGTGTGTGCGTGTGTGTGTATGTGTGTGTGTATTTGTGTGTGCATGTGTGTGTGTATGTGTGTGTGTGTATGTGTGTGTGTGTGGGGGGTTGTTGATGATGATCAAAGAGCCTATTTTCTGCTCAGAGAATAAACAAAAGCCTAAGAACTTCTGCAGCATTGAGAAATATGTTCAGTAAGAGCTCCAAGGAAACTTCTGCAAATTGATGCTGCCATATTGAATCATCCTATAGCAGTATTACTGAAACACTTGTCCAGTAGCAACAACTGGGCTAGATCCAGGCCTCACCTGGAAGGCCCCTGCTCCCACCAGCCTGGCCTAGTCTTAAAGTGCTCATCGGTGAGACAGCGATTAGAGGTGAATGCACCGGAATCTAGAGTACTGGCTACTTCATCTTCCCAAAGTTCATTCTCTGAGCGCCAAGGCTGGTGTCTGGGGAGCCACTATAGCCCAGACGAAAAAGGTTCTAGACCTAAAACAGAAATTAGACAGCTTTTAAGAAGAAAAAGCCACTGGCAATCTCAATGTTATATTTTAGAGTCAGGGCAGTAATGAGGGACTTTGCAGAGGGAAAGTAGAAATGGGCTGTGAAAATAGCTACTTTTGTTTAACTTCAAGTGAGTCACTGTCTGAAGACCTCTCTGGAAAGAGAATGTGGGCGGCCAGGCCGTGATCTGTTGAGATGTCGGAGCAAGCAACACGTCTGCTAATGAGACCTCAGAAATGTCTGATCATCTCTTCTAATTGCTCTAGATAATTGGAGAATTGCATGGCCTGGCCTCTCATTCCCAAAGACGGTCAACTCAAATATGCAAATATAAAATTATTTGAACACTGCTCTAATTGGAGTCTGGACTACCCATTATTTGCAGATGAACAAAACAACCTGACCACATGACTAAAGGAACTGACGATCAAATCCTTCATTTTAAGCTCCAATGAGCTTCCCAAATTACCACAGGCAGGCTTGACAGGGACCATTGTACAAGGGAGCTGATGACCCCTAATTAAGACACAAGGAACTTCTGGTTTTGTTAATATTTTAAATTGAAATTGGTTTGACCTAAGCAATACCTCACAGTACCACTGAACGAAGCACCCACTTGTCCAATAAGGACATCTCTGTTTTCCTCCAACATCACCCCAGATGAGGGTGTTACAGAATGGAGAGACTAATGATATCTGATGGCAGGTTTTCTGTGGAAACTACATCTGATGAAGGATGCTGACAAGGCCTCACAGGCTTTTCTCCACCAGGAACTGGGGTCTGCTTTGTACAGTCTTAGGGGTCTCTCTTAGATGGCTCGGGGCCCCTCAATCTGCCCCTCCTTGTCCTCTCAACGCTCAGTACACGTGTCTCTTCTGCGCATCCTCAGTTCTAACATCTGTCACGCCGCCCTTCTCCGGCACTTCTTTCCCCATATGATATGGTATTTTTATTCCCAGCCTTTGTCACCTTTATCAGCCTGTTCCAGCAACTACTGGTGTGTACTGTAGTGGCGCTCAAGCCCCTGACTCTGGGTTGGGCCCCTACTCCTCTGCCTTTATCCTGCCTCCCCGCCATCCTCAAACCAAAGCTAACCTTGACATTGTCACATGTATCCTAACGTATTCTCTCTACTCTTTTTATCCCCAATAAATACCTTGAGAGGACACTCACACCCACTTATCATTTTCTAAATTTTCCCTTTGAAGATTTTGGTGGCTCCCCAGCCCCACTCTAGAAATAAACACTCCATAGAAAAGCAGAGTAGCTTCCATTTCAGCATCAGATACCAAGGGGTAAAGCCCTGGTGCCTCCTGGGGCTCACACTAGGTCCCCTTCAGCTGTCTGCATGGCTTCTTGGTCTTCATTTTAGAGCAGGCTTATAATAAATGTCAGTGCATCCTAGACCTGTTCTAATGATTGACATAAGTGTTTAATTAAATACTGCAGTGGTCATCTTGAGTAACAGCAGTAGTTCTGAATTCTCCGTGTGAGCCTATTTTGCTGCGGAATTGGGAGTGGAAAGGTTCTGCATTTGTGCATGGTGTAGTAACAACTATGTGTATGTTCATACCTATATGGATACAACTATGCACAGGTTTACATGCACATGCGTTTATATGTGTGTAGAGGTCAGAGGTTGACACTGGGATTTTCCCTAATAGTTCTCCACTGTTTTTAGTGAGCCAGGCTCTTCCATTGCACCCAGATCTTGCCTGAATATTTGAGCTAGCTAGTTTTCCCTGGAGATCCCCTGTCTGTGCCTCCTTAACTGGAATCATAGTTTTGAGTGGCAAGCACTGGATCCACTATCCATCTTCCCAGATTCTATTTGTGTTTTTTTTTAATGATGAGAGAAAGCCAATAATTAGGCTCAATTTTCCATCTTTAAATTATCTAAGCCATTTGCTTTACAATTCTACTTAAATTATTGTACTTCCCCCACAATGGATGTGCATCTGATTCTTCTCTTATCTCTGATGACTTCATCTGTGTCTCCCATCACCCATCTCACCCTTCCCAAGTGCAGAGATCCCTCAGTAGCATCAGCTGATGTCTTTGTCTTTCTCTTTTCCCCCTTCAATCGCAGTTTGCATAATTTCTCTGGACATCTTGATGGACACACTCGTTTTTTCTTTCCGCATTTCCAAACTGCTATCAATCCCATCCAGGAAGAATATCATTTCTAACAGTTCACATTTTAGTCACAGAAGTATCATTTTATTCCTTTTTATAGTTCCATTTCTCACCTGGAAGTACAAGTCTGCTCGTTCATCGTGTCACACCTCCCTTTAAATCTCTGAAATCCTCTTTCACAAGAGCTTCTCTCTGTCAATGCTGATATTTGTTTCTCACTAACGTGTCTCATCTTTTGTATTAGTTGCCTTTTCTCACTGCTGTATGAAGTTCTTAAATAGAGCAAAGAAGGGCTTATTTGAGCTCAGAATAGAGGGATACAGCTCACCATGGTAAAGAAGACATGAGCCTGAAGTGAATGATCATGCTGCATCCATGGTCAGTAAATACAGAGAGATGAAGTATGGTTCTCGGCTCTCTCTCCGAAAGAACAGTAGTGCTCACATTCACGGTGGGTCACCCCCCCTAGTCCCCGTTAGCTCTTTGTAAATGCCCTCACACACACACATATCCAGAGGTTAGTTTCTTATTTTATTAGAAACCCCAAGTTCACAAGATCACAATTAATGATCATGCCAATGCATTTGCGCCCTTGGATAATTTCTCTTGATTATTTACTCTGTTTATTACTTGGCCTTTCTGGCACATTTTTTATTATACTTTGAACACAGTAAGAGCTAAAATTTTAAAGTACAGATTGTTTTCCTTTATGCAGTAGTGAATTATATTGACCTGTTTTCTTTTAAACAATGAATTGGGCTGTCTGGTTTGTAGGGCCTGTGTTGCTTTTAGCCTTGACAGTGTATCATGTAATAATCTACTCTGTTCCTAGACTGGCACTGAGTCTAAGAGTGGACGCTTACACGAATGATCTATTGGAGGATTTGTAGTGTTCACAGGAACCTCAGGTTCCATTCACTAAAATCCTAATATCTTTCAATAGTATATGCCTACTGGAATATCTATCCATCCATGTCATTTGCCCAGTAACCATTCTTGGTAGAGGCTCCCTAAGGAGAAGTTAAATAGGAAATAGCCACCCAGACTGGCCAGTATTTTTGAGTATATGGGCACCATCACCAGCTCTCCCCTACAATTTTTTTTCTTTCACATCCTAGCCATCCTATCCTCTCTGCCCATTAGTTGAAAGCACTCAGTCAGAATGTAAGCCATCACACACGGGAGCCAAGAAAGCCAAAACCGAAGAATAGAATCTCCTCCAGTGTATTCCAGGATCCACTTCAGAGGAGAAAAAAATCCACAGACCTGTGCTAGCACAAAACAACCCATCTTCTACAAAAGAGCCTTGGTACCCCATGTCACTTCTTAGGAAACCCGGACAGTCTACCCAGCACCACTAAGGCTTGTCTACCATGCAGAACTTAGTATTGGACCAGAGACTCTGGAGACCCCAAAAGCTGATGCCTGGATCTCTTGTGAAGTTTCTCTACTCAGCTGTTCAGATTGTCAAATGTCACTGGTGATGCTGTCTCTGTGGTTGGCTCAACTTACCCGTGCCATGGTTTGGGAAGTTTTTGGGAAGAAGAGTAAGAGGATCCATTTATGTCTTTCTTCTCTTTAAAGTACAACTGCTTTGCACTTACTGTTGAGTCCACACATTTCTCAGCTTCATCAGTGTGAAACTATGTTCAAAATTGTTAACTCATCCTGACTATATGTCTCAATCTCACTTAATGCTTTATTAACCATCTGTATCATATGTGGGGGTTTAACCGGATGCTGAAGGCATGGCTTCAGAACAAGGAGGCTAATGCAGTGTTGCCTGGCTCACGGGCTCAGAAGCGAATCATTACACACTATTTGAAGCTGCCTCAAAGGCCTGATGAAGTGATGTGCTGGTGGAGAGCTACTTAGCAATGATGAGGGCCTGTGATCACACCTCAGCAGAGGCCTCCCTCACCTCAGTTTTCTTCCTTTGAGGAAAGAACTGCAGTTAAGAACCAGTTCTTCAGAAGAATAGAAACTCCAGTTTATGAAAAACCCTTTAGCATGGGGTTTAATAAACAGAGCACACCGCCCAAGAACTCAGCTTAATTATGTCATGTTATTTCGTTCTGATATCCATGGCTAAGAACACTGTTTCCCGAGGAACAACCCTAGCATGCATAAAGGGTTGTTAAGAATCTAGTAAGACAGAATAAAATAGGAGCAAAGTCTATTAGAATTAATAATAAAGTGAGTTTGAAGCATATGACCGAGGTTGCTAATAAGAATGTGCATTTACTATGAGCCTTATGTCCTCGTGATTTTACTGGTGCTGGGGTGGGCTTTGTATTTGCTCTTCAGAAAACAAGATAGTCCCCAAGCTTTATAATAACATTTATTGAGAGAAAGTTGAGAGCTGGGGCGATGGCTCAGTAGTTAAGAGTGTGCACTGTGCTTCCTGATGACCAACTTTGGTTGTCAGCATCCTGGACAGCAGGTTCACAACCACCTGTCTTTCCAGTCTTCCAGCTGGAAAAGGAACCTAAATAACGCTTGCATGGTTTCTCCCAAGCCAAGACTCATCATGTGAGTCTCTGAGGACCCACAGAAATGTTTTTTCCTTCACTCTGGCTACAATTTGGTGGCTTTGTGATTTGCTGCTGGGAATCCCCTGCATCCATGCTGTTGCTGTGTAGCTGCTCATCCATACTGCTTCATAATGTGCCATTTGAAACAGGGAAAGGAGACCCACAATTCATTTCTTCTATTTCATGTTAGTGACCCTATGTCTGTATTAGTCAGCTACTGGTATATAGCAAACTGAATAGCTTCGGGTAGTACGTCTTCTTACAGTACACTGAGGGGTCAGGGCTTGAGCGGGAAAGTATCTATGCTCACCCCTTGATAGTCACTGTTTCCTTTGAGTTTGCTGCTGAGGTTCTGGCTTAAGGGGCCATGGTAACAAAAGCCCATTTTCCACTGAATGGCAACAGATATCCATGTTGACAAAGCGATCTACAGTCATGTCACACGATAAAGCATGATGCTGGGAATCTTAAAGAGAAGATTCCTGGTGGAGACAGGCCATTTCTTTGGCAAACAATTGTCAATCTACAATACAGATGTAGTTGGCACTATCCCGTTAGGGAAGTCCAGGGCTCACAGGTAGGTAGAGTGGACAAGACTCTGGCTCACCGTAAGGGAAAAGATTAATATTGTTCCATGGAGGTGGACCTTCTCAGTGAGATGGAGAATCCACTGGGTACCAGTGTCTTTACATCTGCTTCCTGTACTCCAGGGCTGATCAGGAAATAGGGCATGCTGGGGTGAGGTATGGACTCCATGGGTGATCAGGAAAGAGGGCATGCTGGGGTGAGGTACTTGACTTGGAAACAAGTTTATGCTAGCAGTTTAAAATTATTTCCAAGTCAGCAGCCTCATTGGGTGTACATCAGTCAGTACTTGGGTACTGGCATCTGCACATCTGTTTCCTGTAATCCAGAGGTGATCAGGAGGAGGGCATGCCCTTGTGTTCTGATCTATAAGGCCTTGTACTTCTGTGATCCAATCAATCACAAGTCAATTTATGATTGACACTAAGCTCATGAACTGTAGTTTCCTTCTCCCTTTCTACGTATATCAGGATAGAGCCAAGGTTAATGCTCATCTGAAATACCAGAATTATCTCCTGTCCTTCACACATGGCTGTCAGGTAAGTTGTCAAAGCAGTCTTTTCATGAATATTGCTTTTTAGATACAACTACTGATACTTACATTATTCAGGTGAATGAGTGTGGAGGTCAGAGATCAAATGCAGGTGACACTCCTCATATGCTGTAATCTTGGATTTTGATGCAGGGTCTCTCACTGGCCTGGAGCTCATCCATTCAGCTAGGCTGGCTGGCCAACAAGCCCCAACTTTCTCAGTGCTGAGATTACAAATGGGCGCCACCACACTTAGAATTTCACATGGGTTCTAGGGTTCAGATTCAGGTCCTCCTGCTTGTGGTAAACACTTCTCTGCTTGAACCATCTTCTGGCCCCTCAGCCAGAATTTCTAGATTCCCCTTATTATCTTTGGATTAAAGCCCAGACAACTTAGCTATACAAAATGGAGGCTTGACACTCCCCCACTGTTCCCTGGCTTTTCTCTACTCCTTCCTCATTGTCTAGATTAGACCAGACACCTCAGCATTCAACAAATATGGAATCATGTAAACACGCCAGGGTGTATTTAACCAGAGAGTGCCAAGACCTAAGCTCTGTGGTCAAGGCCTGTTTAATGTGTGGGATGAGGCACAGAGGCAGGAAAAAAAAAAAAGAAAAAAAAAAAAAAGCTTAGTATCCTGGGAATAGAAGCAAAAAAGACTATCTTGTCTTAGAAAAGCAAGAATTTTCTGGAAAAAATTTGTAGAATTTGAGTAGATTGAAATGGAACACAGTTTAATATACTAAGGAATTATTCTTTCTAATAGTTGAGAAAGACCAGGGTCTTGAAGTCATCAGCCTTAACAAGACCCAATAATGTTAAGAGGCCTTGACTTGGTCTATTCTTCTAGAAAATGAAACGTCAGACACAGTGCCAGCAGAATGATGGTGTATCTACGATGTTATGTTAAGCACAATAATATTTTGATGTAGGCACTCAAATTTAGCATCTCATCCACTGAAGACATTGTCAAAACTCTAAATGTTGAGCTCCTCCTTGATGACAAGTCCAAAGAAAATACCCCAACTTATCTTCCTGAGAGACAAGAGCATAGCTTTGCAGCTGTGGGGAACTGAGAGCAGATAAGCACTCTTCAGAAAGACCCTGTCTCCCTGAAATACTCTGATATATTTCAGTCACCTCCACTTATGCTGTATCAGAAGTGGTGGGGTCTCAGTGTAGAGCAGTTCCCGTTTACCCATGAGAGATGTGTCCCAAGGGGACAAATGAAACATCTATAGTACCTGACCCCCCTCAAGACAACAGTTTAATTAATAAATTGGGATGGAAAGAAGTTAACAGCAAAGCCTAGTGATACTACAATGACCATCACCCACACAATGTGATGAAGATTATCGGAGTGACCTCACTCTTCCTTCCTGCCCACTAGCAATCCTCTTTTACCTAAGTAGTTCACAGTACTGGATCCAGCTTTTTCAGACCGCAGTTGACCATGGCTGACCATGCATAACCATAACCACAGAAAGTGAAATCACAGATGGGGTGGGGTGGGGGGAGCTGACATGACAGAAAATCCCACCGGAAGACTACCAGCCATGGGAGCGGTTGAGAGGGGCAGAAACAGTCCTAGGCTACAATGCCCAAGTTTAACACTGAGTAATACATTAAATAATAATAGTAACAATAATAATACACTAAACAGTGAGGATGATATAATGATTCTTCCGCCTTATCTTTCTGCTGCTCCTTCTCTTCTCCTCTTTCCTCCTCTATTTTCTAAGACAAGACCTCCATCTACATCCCAGGTAGGCCAGCCTTAAACTCACTGATCCTCTGTCCTTGACTGCCTGTGTACTGTGACTAGAAGATATGAACCACTATATCTGACTCGAAATTCCTTAAATTCTGACACCGATAATTGTGGCAATGTCTTAGGCATAAATAAACACGTCTAAAACTCCATCAGCATAATAATCAAATCTAGAATAATTTTAAAGTTTGTTGGTTTTTAATTTCAGTCTTTGAAACTAGCATCATCTTGCAAATTGTGAGAGCAGTAAATTGTGAGACTATGCTGGGAGTTTAAAGTCACTTCCAAGTCAGTAGCTCCCACGGGTGTACACTGTGACATCAGACAGACAAGACAGCTGACCTGGCATCAGAATGATGTGAAACATGGATTCCAATCAAACTATGGTAGGACACTGACACTTTGACTCAAGTGCCATTAAGTTTCACAGAAAATCACCACACATCCCAAATATCACACATGGCGCCTCTTATTTGGGGTTGAAAAGCTAGATCTAAGTCAAGGCACAGATCTGTTTGTTTGCTACTTTAGTAAAAAAAAAAAAAAAAAAAAAAAATGTCAACACTTTCCAAAGATACTGAGGGCTGGGGGTGAGGGCAGAACATCACGCAGGCAAACTCCAGCGGGCGCTGGCTTTGATCCGTCAGTGCTGATTACTCTCTGAGCTTTAAATTATGTGTTCAAAGTTTCCTGCTCTTTCCACATAACAGTGAGATTTCTTCCTTCCTTCCTGACTACAGTAGCCTTTGGGATGCAGACAGACCCTCCAAGTAATGACTGCGTATATGATTTTGTAAGAATTAGGAGACTCTCCCCTCACCTGAGCAGGTGCCCCAGTGGTCTGGACTGACCAGCTCAGCTACCACCCAGACCTACAGCTCATCCCAGCATCTATCCCATCTGGGACCTGCTGGAGCATGTAAAGGGCTCATTGCAAGGAACATTGGCTAGTAAAGCTGATGGGACAAAAGGTAGACTGTGTGACACACTGCGGTCCCCAATGCCACCAGGACAAATGAAGAGGTGGGGAAGAAGCAGACACAGAGAGGGCTTTTGCTCTTGTTGTTTATGTTAGCTTGCTTGGTTGCTCACATTATTTCATTTTCTTTTCAGGGACACTGCAGGGGTGAGGGGAGGAAATAGGGGGACCAGGATATGAGGGGGGTTGGGGAGCATGGTGTGAAATTTTAAAAAAAAATCAAGAAAGAAGATTTTTTTTAAAAGGAGAATTAAGAGACTCAACACATACATTAGTCCTAAGTTGAGCTTACTCATCATCTAGTACAATGGACATGTACATAGCTAAGTGTGAATACTTAGCCTACGCATCTGTGAGGACCATTTTCTCTTTCTGTAGTGTTATAACTTGGTGACCGGAAAGACCCAGGCTTCTCTGAACACATGCCAGCTGGTTCTGTCTGCTGCCTGAAAACTGACCTTCACAATATGAATGCCTTTGCAAGATTAAATTCACTTAAGAGCAAAGTGCAAGGCTTGTTAAATACCCTGCTGAATTATTTTCAGAATATAGGCAGGAACCTGGAAGTGCATCCAAGCGCTAAACCTCCAGCAATTCACACTCATTTCTTCTGTCAGCTATTGCTTCTTAGAGCACCATATTGCATCCTGTGCCGTGGTGCACAAGGTAACGAAGCGTTCAGTCTGGCCAGGGCTAAAGGACAGCCCTGTCTCGGCTTCATGCCAACCAACCAGGGAATATATATTAGAGCAAAGCAATACTGGAGTGGCTGGTAGGTTTTCTTGACAATTACCATGGCTGACTTTGTTATTTAAATGACTATGAATATCTGCAAACTCCAATATGCTATCTTGAGATGTAACTTGTAGACACAAAATATATCTCTTATTTATACATGTACATATGTGTGTTCATGCATGTGGAAGTGCATGTGTGTCCATATGGTTGTCCTTAAGAATACTGGCTCCTCCTTTGGCTCAGGAACCTTGAGTACCACAGCATTAAAGTGAGAGCCTCTCAGAGAGCTTCCAATGTGACACCGCCCATTCTCATGGGCATTTCATGCAAGTGCTCGTGTGTGTGTGTGTGTGTGTGTGTGTGTGTGTGTGTACAGGAACATGTGCTCCAGTGTACATATGATGGTGTGAGCTTTCACTGGGGTTGTGTGGATATCCACATGTGAAGGCAATGGTTCAAATACTAGAGTCATGTTTAAGTACTATTTACCTTGCTTTTGAAACAAGATCTCTGGTTGCCCTAGAACCTACTTATTGGGTGGCCATTCAGTCCAGATGATCCTTCTGCCTTCTTAGGATCAGTATAGAAGCATGGACACCCACACCAAGATTCTTCATGTGAATTTTGAGGATTGAACTCAGGTCCTAATGTTTAAAAGTCATGAACTTTTATTGACTGAACCATAACCCCAGCCCCAAAGCACTCATTTTAGGTTTTGACTTTGCCTTATTTTCTAAGTGGATATCTATAATTAGAAATTAGAATTATATTATTCAATTATAATTAGAATCTCAATGGCAAAGTACAACCATGGTCAAGGATAAAGCCAATCAGCTTCCAGAATGTTCTTAAGTCACTAGACACTCAACATTTCTTGGTGCACAAATATGCTGCCATGATTATGTGTGTGTGTGTGTGTGTGTGTGTGTGTGTGTGTGTGTGTGTGTGTGTGTGTGTATAACCATAATAATATGAAAAAGAATGGTTATTCTGGCTCCTGATGGAGGGTGCAGCCCATTGTGGTGAGAAAGACCATATTGTGGAGATGTGAAGTGGCCAGTCACATTATGTGCACAGTCAGGAAACAAAGAAGTGAATGCTGGTGCTCAGCTCACTCACCCCTCCCCCATTTTTGTCATTCCAGTCCCTAGCCAATGGGTTGCCCTGCCCTCATTTAGGCTGAGTCTCTCCTCAGTTAGGTCGCCTAGGAAACATCCTCATACACGCACTTATCTATTGCACATCACCTTCCTCTACTAAGGTGATTGCTGGTATCTAAATTAAAAAAAAAAAAAAAAAACAGTTATGAGAGAGTGACAGAGAGAGACACAGAGAGAGGGGAATTTCCCAACATCCTTAGACAATACTCTCTCAACATTAAGACCATCTCTTAAGAGCCCAATGATCCTCTCATGTCTTCAATCTCTTGACCAACAGCTGTGAGACAATATACAAGATAGTACAAAGTGACTGATTGGTGGAGATAGACGAGACCCTCCTCTCTGCTTGGAAGAGGTCCCCAAAGCCTTCTCACAGGGAGCAGGATTAATGCTAAGTCTTGGAATACACCATAGGAGCCTGCTCTGTGTCAGCCCTAGAAAATATCTACCAGTCCAGCTAGCACAAAAAGCATGGAAGAAGCTGGCCCAGTGCTAACCACTAGGGGTTGGAGGCTGTACAGAGACTAAACAGGAGTAATTCTAGGCCTCATCCTGGGTTATATCATGAAAACAGCCACCTCAGTACAGGACCTCCCTCCTGCAGCTTTAGGCTCACCAGTTAATGCTGTCTCTGGGAAGCCAGGCACATCTGTCCAGCATGTTCTTTCACTTCTTCCTTCCCATTGGTCCATAACCTTCCACTGCATTCCCTGGTTCATGGGGACACAGCCCTAGAGACTCTAAGAGGTAAGGATAATTATGTCACCGAGAAGCATCTCATGGAGTTGTGGGGACCAGGGAGGTGAGTTGCAGTTACTACTTTTTGATTGAGTATTCTTTCCATGGTATGGCCTAAAGAGTCCATTATTCCTCTGCTAAAGTTCTAATCCCCAGACCCCAGAAAAGGAACTGATCTGCAAGAAAGATCATTATGATCCAATCAGTTTAGATGAGATCTAGGGGTGGGAACCCTTATCCAACTTGCTGGTGGGCACATGAAATCAAGGCACTAGAATACAGCCACAGGAAGATGAAGGTAGAAATGGAGGCCATGGTTCACAAGCCAGGGGATGTCAAAGATATCCAGAAACACCAGAAGCCTGGAGCAGGTCTTGCCTCAGGGTTCAGACAAAGAACCTGCCTTATACCTGGAACATGATCTTCTGACCTCTTTGCCATACATTTCTATTGCTTAAGCCAACCAGTTTATAGTGTTTTGTTAACATAGCCCCCAGGAAGCTGATGTAGATTGGAGTTATGTAAAAATCCCTCTTCTGGGGCATTGTCAGGCAAGAGGACTCAGCCAGAGGGACAGAGGGTCAGCAACCGTGTGGTGCTGGTGGAAGGTGGAGAAGCAGAATACAGGAGGATTTTAGAGCCACTTTCTTGAAGGTTCAGTAGGAAGAATCCTGAGAGAGAGCTTAGTGGCAGCTTTGACACCTTCTGGATGACCTTTACTCTCTCCAAGCTTCCTGAACCAGAATAAACAACTTTCCAACAATACTTTGGGACATTGAAGGTGTGAGTGAGGTATCTCAGAGTTCCTTTAAGAATGTCACTATACCTGAGAAAACTCCAAATCCTCCACAAATCCTTCTGAAAGTTCTGAGAGTCAACTCTCAGTACACATAGGGTACACCCATGTCATTGTCCTCTACTTTATTGTATTAAGGCAGAAAATTCCAGGGATGACTTGAGTGATTGTGTAAGGTATTGGGGTACAGGATTAAGCATTGCTGGCTCGTGAAGGGTGGGGCCATGCACTTGAAACCCCTTCAACATACCCTGGACCTTGCCTTACAGCTCCGGTTTATAAACACCTCCTCTGTTAATGATTATTTTTAAGAGCTAGTTTCAGAATATCACCTGGTTGGCACCTCCTTGACTTTCTATAGCACTAAAGACCACTTTTGAAAATTACAACTCTCTCTCCACTGTATCAGGAGAAGGTTTTCCTCCACAGTAATTATTACCTTCTCCGAGGTTATCTGTTTCATACAGGTACAGAGCTTAGTCTGCTTTCGTTGATGACAACATCAGCTCCAGGAAGGCAAGGCCTGCTGATGCTTTGCTCACTCTTGACCTCCCTCAGGGATAAGTGACTTAGGATATCTCCTGGGAAAGGCCACACCCTCCAGGCACCTAGTTCAGTACTTGGCCCATGGTAAACACTTAACTATGTTGAGTGAATATATGATGATCATAACCCTGAGAATATAGAACCTTTTTGAGAATAAAGCAAGGTATTAAGTAGTCCACACACTGGAAAGATCTGATCAAGTTCACATGGATTAAAGGTGGCATCTGCATCCTATGCTTTAATGTTCAACCTGTACAAACTTAAAAAATCAGAACACATAAATAACTCTAGCAATTTAGCATAGCAAATACTGTTATTGACCATTTGGGCTGTAGGCTCTTCATTCTCATATAGTGAATTCTAAAATGGCCGCACCATGTCCTTCCTCTTTGGGTTGAGCCTTGTAGAAACACTTTTCCTAAGTATAGCAGAACCTGTGAATGTGGAATCAGCTAGTCTAGTGGTTAGAACACAGGCTGTATGTAGCAGGGACAGTTAATCTGAGGTGAGTCTGAATTCATCAGGGGACATATATGAGACAGCTCTCACCCCCTGCAGGCCACAGAGAGGGTAGTCTGTAGAAACCGGAGACAGTCAATGGACAAGATTTTATAGGGTGTCATAGTCGTTTTTCTCATCTCTGTCACCAAATATGTGACAATCCTGGGAAGAAAAATACTGTTTAGCTCATAGTTTCATAGTGGGAGGGGCATGGTGGCTGGGGCTCCGGCTTTGGGGCAGGACCTCACAGTTCTCACACCTGGGAGATAAGTAACAGGAAGATTGAGGCCTGAAACAGGGCTAGACAGTCTCGCACAAGCTGCCAGATAGACAGATAGCAATTCCTCCAAGTGTGTTTTTGGGGTCTCAAAGTGATAAGAGAGTTTAAATAGAGGCCAAGGGCACGAGAATCCTAGTCAAGTTATGACGCACACACCACGGAGACATCAGTGTCTGGTCCTCAGTGTCATGCTGTAAACTGCTCTCATAAGTTGTTAGAATTGTGTCTCTGTGAGGAGACAAGTGCCTCTGTGACTGGCAACATCTCCCCCTCCCAGTGTGAGATTCCTGGGGAAATTTCCATTCATTTGGTGACCATTGATTTCATAGTCTGGCAGTGAGATTGAGAGACACAGAGTATATTATGTACATATTTCTTTTGAAAAATGAAGGAACACAGAAATAAAATTTTAAAAAATCACTATTCTGCTCTTTGTTATGGCTAAAGATATTGTCTTTACAACTCATATATTCAAATCAGTTCTAGTTTATTCAGAATATCTTTCAATTTAAGAAACAAATTTTAGCATGTTTTTTAAATACTAGAAAAAACACTATCAAATAATTATTGAATTCCATTGATTCACATGGCTCAGGAATTATAAAAACTGAAAATTAGTAATAGACAAAAAAAAAATAGCTTAAAACCCAGGAATCAGCTTGAGCTTCAAAGAGCAGAGCATGAAGAAGAGCCTCAGCCTGGTCAGAGCAGGAACACAGTCAGTCAGGTTTGCACCAGCCCCATAGCTCCTCAGACAGACTGGAACCAGCAAGCCTCAGGTCAGGTGGGAGGGCAGGACAGGAGTGGAAGCAGATGGAAAGAGCAAAGGAAGGAGAGGAGGAGGGAGGGACGGAGGGACAAAGGGAAGAGAAGGAGGGAGGGGGGAGGGAGGGAGGGACAGAGGGACAGAGGGACGGAGGGAAGAGAAGGAAGGAGGGAGGGGGGAGGGAGGGAGGGAGGGAGGGACAGAGGGACAGAGGGACAGAGGGACGGAGGGAAGAGAAGGAAGGAGGGAGGGGGGAGGGAGGGAGGGAGGGACAGAGGGACAGAGGGACAGAGGGACAGAGGGACAGAGGGAAGAGAAGGAAGGAGGAAGGGGGGAGGGAGGGAGGGGGGAGGGAGGGGGGAGGGAGGGAGGGGGGAGGGAGGGAGGGAGGGACAGAGGGACAGAGGGACAGAGGGACAGAGGGACAGAGGGAAGAGAAGGAAGGAGGGAGGGGGGGAGGGAGGGAGGGAGGGACAGAGGGACAGAGGGACAGAGGGACGGAGGGAAGAGAAGGAAGGAGGGAGGGGGGAGGGAGGGAGGGAGGGACAGAGGGACAGAGGGACAGAGGGACGGAGGGAAGAGAAGGAAGGAGGAAGGGGAGAGGGAGGGAGGGGGGGAGGGAGGGGGGGAGGGAGGGAGGGAGGGACAGAGGGACGGAGGGACAGAGGGACGGAGGGAAGAGAAGGAAGGAGGGAGGGACAGAGGGAGGGACAGAGGGAAGAGAAGGAGGGAGGGAGGGAAGGACGGACAGACAGACGGATGGACAGAGGGAGGGACCGAGGGACCGAGGGACTGAGGGATGGAGAGACCGAGGGACCGAGGGGACAGACCCAGAAAGGCTCTGTCAAAGGCTAAGAGTAGGGTCCTGGCCTAGGTGCTAAGTGGCCATGCTGTGGAGTAAGGTGCCAGGAAGAGACATGGACTGTGGAGGGCTGTGTGGAACACTGGGGACCCCAACTGTTCCTTTTTAGGGAAAAAGGAACATCAGATCACATGTGTAACTTTATAACCTGAGCATGAAACCCAGCTCCCCACCATGCTATTCGCTAACAGGAATTGGGACCGAGGGTCTGGAGAGGGAAAATCTCAGCTGGTAAGTGCCTGACTGGTAAGTGTAAGGCCTATACCTCAGAACCCACATTTTTACAAAAGTTAGGCAGGTAATATATGCTTGCTGTCCCAGACAGAAGGATCCCTTGGGCTTGCTGGGCAGCCAGGACAGCCCTAATTGGTGAACTCTAGACCAAAGAGGGACCCTGTCTCAAAGAAGGATGACACCAGAGGTTGTTCCATGAACTCTATTGTACTAATGCGTGCGCACACACACACACACACACACATACACACACACATACACACACACACACACACACACACACACACACACACACACAAAGGAAATGTGAACTGAAGTCTCTTTGAAGTAACTCCATTCTCTCATCCAGGCAGATTCATGACAACCTTAACATGGGTGATCCACTCACCTCTATTACCTTCTCACACTCACCTATTTGTCACCCTTTTCTTATGTGGAACCTTGACACATAACTATCTGATTGGCAACGGCACCAGCCAAGGTCACCCTTTGGCCTGTGTCACCACACAGGCCAGGACCTCATTCCGACAAGTTCAGCTCCTTTACTTCTCACGGAAACTTAGGAGGACCCTGAGTCAGCTCCGCAGGTCATGGCTTCTCAGTGCCGCACTGCTGTGAGGGGATTTTTAAGGCTTGTCTGCTTCAAAGGCCTGTGCTTCAGTACTGGACTGCCCATTTCTCTATTAGTTACAATCCTTAATGGCGGCCCACAGCTTCCTAATATGACCCCTCTCTCCAGAAACTGGAGCATTATCTTGTATCAGGATGGATACAAAGAAGATGGATGCTGCAGACAGTAAACAGACAAAGACCCACCGGCCTAAAGTGCAAACACTTACCCTCAAGCCCATGTTCTCCTTTATCTTTATGATAAAGTGATGGAAAATTCTGAAATGATAGAATGGCCTTTCATGGAAGGAGCGAAGATTCATTTGGTCTGTAGCTCTTTGCCATGACTACCTCAGACAGTGGTCCACAAAAGATTCTCTCGACAGCATGCACACTGCCACTTGAAATATTTGAGCATGCTTATGTTTGCCAGCTACATTTTAGAACTGTAAGTCCTCTTTCAAGACAGGATCTCTTACTTGAAAAATAAAATGAAGTTATGAAAGCTGCAGCTAGCTTCCAGGACATTCTAAGTATTCAGAGTTCCCCTGTATATACATATATACACAAGCACATGTGTAACCCTAGTTCTGCAAAGGCCCTTTATCTCTGGGATATTTTTGCCATGGTTTCCATAACCTGGGATACTTCTTGTAAAATTTATCTTGACAAGCTAACAGATTTTCCCAGAGAGTTGCCAAGAATAATCTTAAAGGGGGAAAAAAGCTTACCCCAGTTTTCTTGTGTATTTAAGAAAAGACAGGATGTACATTTATACCCTTAAGGGAAAGCCATCCAGCCTCTTTTTCCAATATGAGTTTAAACATGTTTGGTAAAAGAAAAATAATTCAACTAGATTACGCCTCCCATTTTACTTTGACTATCATGGAATTCCTTAAAACTGAGAAATGGAACCCCCTAAATGCAAATCATCAAAAATCCTAAAGTTAGCCAGGAAGGATAGCACATACTTTCAATCCCAAAACTCGAGAAGCCAAAGAATCTCTGTGAGTTCAAGACCAGCCTGATCTATACAGTGAGTTCAAGAACAGCCAGAGCTATACAGAGAAACCCTGTCTTGAAAAGCCATAAATAAATAAATACATAAATAAATCCTAAGAGCAACCTTCTGTAAATCTAAAAATTAAAATATGCAATCATTTGTTTCACTACAGAATAGACAATATTTAAATAAAACAAGCCTGGTTGTTACTTAATGTTTGAATAATATTTAAATAAAAAGCCTCATTTTGTTAAGAATGTACAGCTTTAAAAGTGAAAGTCACCTTTTAAAAACATACATTTTCATTTATTTTTAAAGAGATTTCATACACGTAAAAATTTTGATCACATCCGCTCCCATTACTCTTCCAGCTTCTCCAGATGTTCCCCACAGTGTCTCTCCAACTCTGCGTTCTCTTCTTACTGTTTAAATTGAGCTACTGTGTCTCATCGGTGCTGACTGTATGAGCATGGGTATAGAACCATCCATTGGCATATGGGCCACCAACCAGGGGATGCAAAGAACATTGTCCCTTCCCAGCTGACTGAAAATCACATGATCCTGACCTGAGCTGAAGCCAAGGCTGGGGCAGTCCAGTGGCCCTGTGGTGGCACTCTTAGTTAGCGCTGTTCTGTCTTCAAGTACCACCCACACTCAAACTCCAGTCTTCTGAGATTGCAATTACCATATACACTTGATGTCTGGGTAAAAGAAAGAACACTAGATAAAATGTCCTCTGTAGCAGGCAGCTTGGAGAGAAGCACACAGAGGTACGGAGAGGCCTATTACCTCTGAGAAGAGACTGAGTAGAAAGGTACCCTGGGAAGCAGAGTGTGTGTTCACTTGCCTGACCCTGTAGGGTATGGAGACGTCTCCGGGCATCCAGGTAGTAACTGGAAAGGGGGATTTGGACTCTGAAGGCTGTGTGTTTCAGGCTGGGGTGATGGCTTAGTGGGAAAGTACTTGCCGTGTAAATATGCAGCCTGGAGTTCAGATGCGTCACACCACATAAATGCCAGGCTGGCAGGGTAGCCTATCTGTAATCTCAGAACACGAAAGATAGAGGTAGGGGATTCCCAGGGCAAGATGACTGCCTAAATTAGGCAAATTGGCAAGCTTCTGGCTTAGAGAAAGACTCTGCTGAGGTAAATAAAGTGGATGCTATGGCAGTAAAAGCTAGGGTCAACCTTTGGCTTCTACATATGTACACACACACACACACACACACACACACACACACACACACACACACACACAAAACCATCATATGTGCTGTGCACACATGTACATCCAAACTCAAGAGAACATGTATACACATATATGTCCAATGCATATACAAAACAATAAAGGTTGTGTCTCATGGCAGAAGGCACGAAGAAGGTAAGCCCACCTTTGTGCCCCTCTGTAGTGACTCTGGGAGTTCTGTAATCTGATTAAGGAAGAGGTGGTACCCCTCAGGGAGGGACTTTGGGTCTCTTTGAGAAGAATTCTCTGGAACATTTGAGCATGTCTCACCCAACACCCAAGTGGGCTGTGAGGGCCATCAGTGGGGCAGTCAGAACAAGCAACACATCTCTTACTCCATGCTTTTCAGAAGACCCAAAGCCCCTGGAGAAAACATGAGCAGTTTTGAGAGATTCTTACACTCATTGTTCAGGGCAGCGTGTTTTTCTACTGTGTGGTAGGTAGGTGGAATCAATGGACCCTCAGGGGTGTTCTTTCCTTTTGCCTCAGATTGTTTACGGCTCCATTCTCCCTTAGACTTTGAACTTTTAGTCATTATTGATGCCTCTTCATTCATTTCTATTTATTCTTTAAAAATGTATTATCTGCATTCATTTATTATTTATGTTATTTAGCCAGGGTTTTTATTATGCAGTTTTGTTTTGTTTGGGTTTTTTTCTTTTGATTGCTTTGTTATAGTTTGGATTTTAGTAGTCCTTAACAATACACATAAAGCAACCACTACCCTAATTCTGCTACATTTATTTATTTGTGTGTTTATTTATTTATTGTGTGTGAGCTATGTACATATGCATGTGGACACCCATGAACCACAGTGCCCATGTGGTATTGAGGACAACATGAGTCTGTCTCTCATTATACCCTATGGGGTTTGGGGTTTGAATTTGGGTGGCAAGACATGATAACAAGAGCCTTTAACTACCCACTGGGCCATCTTACCAGCAAGAATTCCTCTGCACACCTTAAACAATCCCAGAGGCCCCTGAGGCTTAAGGCATGATAAATATATAGCAGCCACAAAGACACCTAAGATCATTCTGGAATTGGCCTATTTTAGCACTTCTAAGTTCTTCTCTCTCTCTCTCTCTCTCTCTCTCTCTCTCTCTCTCTCTCTCTCTCTCTCTCACACACACACACACACACACACACACACACACACTCTCTCTCGTGTGTGTTTAATGTGATTAGTGTGTGTGTATATGTGTGTGTGTCCCTTTGTGCATCTGCTGGTTTTATTGTACTTTTTTAATGAAGGAAAGAATAATTAGTCAGTAACATACAAAGGTGAGACAAATAAAATTTCCAACCTAATGTTAGTTTAGCTTTGAATTCTAATTTTAGTCTTTTAACAAAACACCCTTCTCAGGTTCCAAGTCTCTCTCTAGTATGTGTAGGGACCTCTCACCAGAGGGCTGACTATGGACACTGACCTCCAGTTCGGTGTCCACTATGATTTTGCTATTATGTCATAAAGAACAGTCCCTTTGGGTGTCATATTGACATTGTTTTAATCTTCACCTGTGCATATCAGTAAAAAAGGAAATGCCCTATAAAATTAGAACAAATCTCTAGGTACAACTTCAGGCAATAAGTGTGTGTGGGTATTTGGGCTAAATGTTCTCAATCTTGCTATTTTGATTGATTGGAAATATTTTTATACAACCTGAAATGTTAACCTCTCTGAATAGCTAGACTATGTGAGAAAATTAAAATTGAGCTGTTTACAAACCAAGATTCTCAATCACTGAAGCTCTGCTCTCAGACTCTGTTATAATTTCTCCTTAGGAACTTTTCTGTCATATCTAGAAAAGGTCACTCTGCCACCTATTGGCTTCCGTGTGAAGTGTATCTGGTCACACCCTGCAGAAGTGTCATTTCCAGGAACTTGGACTTGGACAATGCTACAATGTCAGCAGGAGCTAGTTAGCCCACCTGGTCTCTGTCAGTGTTTGGCGACAACAGAGCACTCTCATGGCAAAATAAGGGCTCCCTCTATGCCTTAGCAATGTCCCCATTCTGAGAGGGAGCCCAGCCACTATATTTAAAAACTACACATCAGGCCATCATGCAGCCTGTGTTCTGGGCAGTGCAATGACTTGTTAGTGGGGCTTGGAGTCCCTCACATCTCAATGCAATACGTCTGTCTCTGCCCTCTCTAGCCACAGGGCTTTACTACTTCCGCGGCCCCTCAGGTGGCTGACTGCTCTGTGTCAGCTTTGAATCTCAGTTGTGACTTGAAGGTCGCAATTTCACTCTTAAGTAGCTTCCACAGCAGTCTTACGAGATTCGAAATCTGATTGTAACCTTCCCCTGAGCTGGGATTCTTTGGTGGCTCTCCTGGCATCAAAGGAATCTTAGCTCTCTATCCTGGGATTTCATTTCCCCCTCTCTCTCTTCCCCTGCACACCCCCCCCCTTCTAACGCACAGTGGGGGTGATGGAGAGACAGAAGAGTGGAGGCTATAGATAGCATGGGAAGCTGGAAGCGTTTCACCTGGATATTACCATTCTCAGAGGAAGATGGATATTTCAAAGGCTCTTCTAAAGTCTGTGAACAGTTAATAAAACGGGAGAAAATTAAAGACAGGACAGCAAATCTTTGGCATTCACACTGGAATGGGGTGGGAGAGCACGAGAATGTAATTTCACATTTTTCAGGAACTTGTAAAATTATGTTGGCCCTTTCAGTACCTTAAACTCAAAACATAATCTTTAGGTTCTAATACCATGGCCTTCCTCTCACTGAGCAAGTCCAGCTAGGTTTATAATATCTGTCTATTAAGGGAAAATGCACAAAAGATCAAAGTATTTCCAAGTGCATTATGGAGAATTATTTATGTCTTCTAGAAGATTATCCCCAGTGCAGTTTCACATGATAAGGACCTGGGTTGACTTTGTTCTACGGAGCTGGAAAGCCTCCGTATTAGGCACTGCTCTGTGGCCTCCTTAAGTGGAGTCTAAAGAACAAAGGGTTTTCTAGAAGGAACTGAGCCGTATCTGTCCTCAGAGCTGCCCAGAGATCAAAAGGCTCCTTTAGCAGGTTTATTAGATATCTTCAGAGGCCTTCAAATAATGCTCCGTTTTCTAAGTGGTGAGAACTAGTGGGTGGGGACCTCCTACTTGTAAACCAGTGGAGTTGTCAATCATGGCTTTTTGAAAACATACATATTCCTCAGCAGGACTACATATATGGGTTCTCTTGGTTTGTATGATTCTTTTATAGTAGTTTAGAGGTGAGCTTTCCTACCACTGAATTGTTCTTATTTATCTGGGTAAACAGATTACGGTGGGGGGTGATATAGCATTCTGAGCTATTAGGTAGGAAAATTTACAGGGATAAGTCTGTGCCTGAGCTTATCTCCTGGAGTGGATCTTAGAAAGTACCACAGTTGAGTGTCATGTCAGGATTTGTTCCTTCTAAGCTTCTGAGGAAGACTCCGCCAAGGCCAGGGCTTCTGGTCATCTCTGCTGCCCACTTTGGTGTTTCTTGTATTCTAGAAGCATCACTTTTAACCATGTCCTCATCCTGACTTCAGAGGAGGAGGAGGGAGAAAGAGAGGCAGGCAGGTGGGGAAGGAGGGAGAGAGGGAGGGAGGGAGGGAGGGAGAGAGGGAGAGAGGGAGGGAGCGAGGGAGCGAGGGAGAAAGAGAAAGATTGAGAATTTGTTCAATTTTCCAATTAAGGGCAGATTCTAAGGGACTCCAGGTTAGATCTGTCATCCACCAAGTCAAGGTGGCCTGCACAATCCAATCCAAATCAGGCAGGAAACTGTCAGTGTGACTCGGTAGAAGAATGTTGCCCAGCATGCACAGGCTCCCGTTCAGTCCTCAGCAATGAAGAAAGGAAAAGTGAGATGTCAGTCAGCTGATACCCATCCTTGTGACCCCATGGCCTGCCTTGGTTCTCTGGGCATCCGAGAGAGCTCAGAGCCAGCTCCAGGAGTCTGCAGTGGCAAAATATCCACACCGTCATGACAAGACCATACATATGCTGAGATCCTATGGAGTGGGAGATAGAGAACAAAAGAAGTTTGATATCTTTGTCCTTTGACATAAAAATAAGACACCTAAAGGAATAAAACAGAGAAAATAACTGTTCTAGATACCCTACATCAAAGCCAAAAGCAGACTACCAAATATCACAAATTTGATGTTATTTTATTACTTTTACTTAACTATCATTATTTAAATATTATAAATGGAGTCTTATAGTCAGGAAACCCCCTTGGGTTTTTTTTTTTGGGGGGGGGAGGGGAGGTGCTCAGAGGTTAAGTACTGGTCCTTCGGAAGACGTGAGTTTGGTTTCAAAGCCACAGATAAGTCCAATTCCAGGTGGACAGAATTCCCCCTGCCTCTTGAAAACCCACCCTCGTATCTACCCATAGACACATATAAAGAGTCAAAAATAAAAACACATTTTAATAAAAAGAAAAGCCCCCTTGTGTCTTATTAGTTTGCTAAGAGCTTCCACCACACCTATCACTGTCGCGGAGATTTTTAAGGACCAAGAAGTTAGGAGCAAACAGTCCTTCCTAAGCGGTGGTTTTTATTATTGCTCTCCACACAGATGGAGAGTCAACTCCCTGTCACAGTAACTACCGCTCCGAGCACATGCATTGCACTAATTGATCTTTTAATTGGTCCAGTCAACACGAGAGTCTTTGCACACAACAGAGACTAATTGCTACAAGCGGCTGCAACCAGACTGGCTCAGGCTGAGAAGACAGACCGTCAGCTGCTTAGAAGAGGCCGAGATGACCCAGGATAAGCTCCGAAGGTGCTCACTGTGATCCCTGAAAAGTGTGTTCCTAGCAATGTACAGAGCTAGTTAATTCAGACGGGTAGGACCACACAACACAGGAGCCCACACTATGCTCCTCATTTGCATGTCTATTCTTTACACAATGGGATATTATTCCCATTGACTATCATTTTATTCCTTAACCATCTCTTATACCACAAAACCTTCATCCATTTCCTTATCACCAGACATGCAGGTTTATACTGTTCACTTACTGGGATGTAGAATCATCCAGGAGGCATATTTCCTGTTTCCTTTTCCTTCCCTTTTCTTTTTTTTAATTTGGACTAAGTTCTCCAGTGCCCTAAATTAAGATATAAATGTTCCCACTTAAACACTGAATTTGAGAGAGTTGTTTTAAGAACCGGAGATTAGAAACTTATCTGGCTTACCTGATCTCTTTCAAGAAAAGATTTATCTAAATTGTAATTGCTTGTATGGATGTGTGTCTGTGTGTGAGAATGTACACTAGACTGCCAGTGTCCATGAAAGTCAGAGCTGTGGAAACCCGTGGAGCTGGAGTTACAGAGAGTTGTGAGCCTCTAGAAACTGAGCTGAGGGTTCTGAGAGCTCTTCCTCTGGAAGAGCAGCACGTATGCTTACCACTGGATATTTCCCACCCTGTAGAGTGACAGCCTGAAAACTGCAGGGTTAAAACTCATACAAAGGCCTTTAAGATGAGGCTTTTAAAAGGTGCCCTTTTACTGTTGACAAAACTCCCTCCCCCTAATTCTCTCTCTCTCTCTCTCTCTCTCTCTCTCTCTCTCTCTCTCTCTCTCTCTCTCTCACACACACACACACACACACACAGAGAGAGAGAGAGAGAGAGAGAGAGAGAGAGAGACAGAGACAGAGACAGAGAAATCACACAAACACATACACAGTCTCTCTCTCTGTCTGTCTCAAAACACACAGGAGTTCAAAAGAATATTTAAAATATATTCCAGTTACTTATACATCCAGTACTTAAAATCACTTTTTTAAATAACTTAAATCAAAGCACTGAATATTCTGAGGCCCGATTGCATTGCGATTGTCTCCAGCATACTGCTTTCCATATTTGATTAAAAGTCATGTCCACCTGAATCAGCTCCAGTCGGCTCTCCCTCATGGCATGTTTTTCAGCCATCAAAACTGGGAGCAGCTATATGTCTTTTTCTATGCACTTCCCAGCTTCAGCTGTTTTCTTAGAGCGGTGGATAACCATGCTTGTTATTAATTGGCTGCTATGAGCACTACTCTCTCTATGTCCATTGCTGCACCGTTCACAGTCAGGGTCTGCTCCCCATCTCCTTCTTCATATTTATAGAGTGTGCCTCCCTCCCATCATCTGCTTCACCACAGCTCACTGAAGGATGGGACAGGAGTCAGACAAACTAGACTGTAGGGGTGCAGCGGAAGGATGCCGAGCTCCCCGGGGTTTCTGTGAAGAGAAACTAGCTGACCCACAGCATTCCAGCCAAAGGGAACATCCTCTTTTACCACACTGTGTGTGCAGGCACTGTCCTGTCTGAGCTTGTGTAATCCTCACGGATACATTTTCTCTTATTATTGCACATTAAATATCCCAGGATGGGCTGAGGAAAAATGTCTGGATGTAAAAATACATGTGTTGGGATTGGGGGTAGAGATTTCTGTCTCTTATCATGTTGGCTAATTAAGTATGCGTTAAATGATCCATATTTTTATGTGTGTGAGAGAGTATGTGTATGCTGCACATGCATGTGTATGAGCACTTATGCATGTGTGTACGTGTGTAGAGACCAAATGTTAACTGGACTGTTACTCTTCCTTAGGTGCCATCTAATTAGCTTTGTGATCTAGGTCTCTCACTGGCCTGAAACCAACAGATGAGATTGAGCTCTATGGCCACTGAGTCCCCAGGGACCCTCCTCTCTCTCCAACCCTCATCCCTGGGGTAACACTCATCTACAACTAACTCTGAAGAGAAATTATCTCATAGATAAAATTGAAGGAAAGAAGTAAAGTCCATGCATGTAGCTTCCTCTGAGTCCTGACCACAATACTCAGCTGCTGCTAGAGTTTAGATATACAGCCCAAGACCTGGCACTCTTCTGTGATGTTGAACAGGCTCCCCTTGAATTCCACAGCATCCTGTGGGATACACAAACCTTCTGTCTAGGGGAAGATGTGACATTTGGGTACCTTCTCCTTTTTCCTATACTCTCTGCAAGCTTCATGCCTTAATCATCTGTGAGTCCCCACCAAGGACAATCATTAGTCACCCAGTCCTTTACTATTGCTACATGCCTTTAAAACCAATATGTCTACAAGGCTTGGGCTTTTATAATTGGGAGTGTCGTATAAAACCATGATTGGGCCTTTCCCTTAAGAACTTAGAGACAAGAGTACAGCTTTGTACTTGGAGTACATCTTGAAGATGGAGATGAGCTTGTTTGGGCCATGAAGGCTTCTCCAGAAGGCATTGCTAGTTGGGGCCTAGGCTGGGTAGATCTTTGATAACAAAGAACATACATTGAGAAGACGAAGGGGGAAGCCAGAGCTGAGCAGAGCGTCTAGACATAGAAAGTATGAGAAATGCTTATTGTACTCCAAAAGGACTTGCCTCAGCTTTGGCTCGATGCCATTTGCTCCGAAGTATCTATTTGAGGCTTGGTTTCCCACCTCTGAACACACATTTAAATTTATAATGGAGAAGAAGAAGAAAACTAAATTTATTCCACAGCCAACAGCTTTGCAGTAAGAGATAAGAGAAACAGACTCCTCGAAATGACCACATTCAGCAGCTGAAGGAACTGAGGGATGGGAATTCCTTGGTTACGTGGATGTAGTCCCAGGAGGAGAAACACTGTCTGAGAGGCAAGTGCCATGAGCGAGGCATGGGACAGAGACACACCAGTGTCTGCTCCTTTTCCTGTGAGAGAAAAGGGAGACAAGAAACACTGAAATGGGAGTTTTGTTTATACCAAAACCACAACAACCAACCAAAATAAAACAGGAGCAAAGGGGAACATGCGGAAACGATAATGTTGAGTTACCTCCCGGGGGAAGAGATGAGAAAGAGAATATTTTCATAAGTTAAACCCCCTGTTATGTTTTGATTTTGAAAGACATGCTGACGGATCTCATACTCGAAGTAATACAGAAGCAGTAAGAGTAGGGAATGGAGAGGGCTGTGCTAATACCAGAGAAAGCTGAGAACTAAGGGAACGGAATTCTACCTCAGAGGACGTCGACTGTGGTAAAGGATAACAGAAAAGAAGACAGGAGCAAGACAAAGACAGTGGCTGTAAAGATGGAAAAGGAGCTGATGGATGCTCGCGGGCGTTGGCTTCAGGACTTCAGTTTGGGAGGAATTCACTAGGTTAATTTCCTGCAGAGAGTGCTGCATCGGGGGCCTGGTGAGGACACTGTGTCACTGAGTTAGATGGTCCAGAAAGACTGAACTGAGGAGACAGTGAGTTCTCACCGTGAAAAACACCAGACAAACGTGTCATGGAGGGAGGTGAAGGAGGAATCTGCAGAGTAAGATTGAATTTCTAAAATGTGTGCTTACATAGGAGGATATGCATGCCTCTTTGTTGGTAGACACACACACACACACACACACACACACACACACACACACACACCTGCCTTTTAGATGAATAAAGAAACAAAGGCATTTCATTTCACAAACAACTACCCAGCAGTTACTCCTACCTCGACCTTGGTTTTATTCCAACTGTTTCATTTACTTCTGGTCAGCTAGAGTCTAGAAATATTGAATGGAGAGTTCTGAAAATAAATAATTCCACCATAGGATGCTTAGAGTAGCCTAATGAAATCTTATTCACCTTGGCCTGTCCCTTCCATGAATGGACATGCTTTAATCTAGTCCACATTGGATAAACTACCTACTCATGAGTGTTTCAGTAACTGTCCTGGCGGAAAAGCCAACTGCATGTCTAGTATTTGGTATTATACATGGCTTTTGGCATCCAGTGGAGATCATAAAATGTATCTTTCAGTGATGCAGGGGGACTACTGTACCCAGATCTTTATTTTATGACTATTGCCTCTTCAAAAAATCAAGAGTCTATAAAGAAAAAACAACAAAAAATTCCAGGGTTAAAGCACAGCAGAGACACAGGGAGACAAAAAAAGGGCCAAAGGCAAATGAGACTGTGTTACAGGGACACGGTCCCCACTCACAGGCCACAGGGACATGCTCCCCACTTGCAGAAGCCCCTGCTGCCAGATCTGGACAATGTAAACAACAAAACAATGAAGTGAAGGACAATTAATAACTAAGAGTTAACAAGTGGACAAGGGGGACAAAGCCCATGAGCAAATGCTAAGGTCTTATGAGTGAGATGATGAGGAGATGTTGAGCTGGAAAAAAAATGCATTTTTACAATCCTAACACCGATCATTTCAGGAATAATTAACAGTAAATACTAAATACAAGGGGAGAAAATGGAGATCAAAATGTTTGCATGACTTTAAAATGTCATGCCATAGCTTATTAGATGCAAAGTGTTTATTTAAAAAGTTCAAGATCACCTTAATTAGATAATCAGCGTTAAGTTCAACAGAAAGGGGTATGGAGTCTTCCTAGATATTGTCCCTGAGAGGGAGACCCAAACCTCCATGGAATCTATCATCTGAGTGTGCTCACAAGGAAGCGTCAAAGAAGTCCAAAGGACAGACTGAAAGCAGTAGGTGGTGTAGGTGACTTCAAAAATGGTGTCCCAAAACACAATGGAAGCCTGAAAAAATTAGTTCCAAATAAATAGAAAGGCTAAAG
Source organism: Phyllotis vaccarum (assembly GCA_033318265.1). Lineage (NCBI taxonomy): Eukaryota > Metazoa > Chordata > Mammalia > Rodentia > Cricetidae > Phyllotis > Phyllotis vaccarum. The sequence continues at coordinate 40,481,667 of JARWLC010000010.1, read as the reverse complement.
AGACAGGCAATGAAATGTACTGCCTGACTCTGAGAGGTACACTGGAGGGAAGTGTTCTCACAGACAGTGGGCCAACAGACAAAATTGGAACAGAAATGATGGATCAGATAAAATATTTGATCAATGATAAAGTTAGTGAGGGTTATAACTGTATGAAAGTTGTGTAAAAGAATGTCCTATGGAGAGTTCAGGCATGAGATATAAAACTTACCCCAAGATAGTTCAGGAAAAGTGGTGCATGTGTGTTGTGTATACATGTTAGAGTGTGTTAATATACACACCATGCATTATTGCACTGTCTCTGTGTTTTAGGTCACATTCAAGTCATTCACCTCGCACCTCTCCCCTGTGTGCTTCATCTCCTGTCCCTTCATACAGGACCATCCCAACCCTGAAGGCTGCCTCAGCCACACCTTACAGTTTGCTCTGACTGTAAGCTGTCACATGTTCCCTTGCTGTTGACTTCTGATCCCAGCTACCCATGAATCAAAGCTATACTCAGCCTCCACACTGCACTGTCCAGATGAGTGAACATCCAGGCCTCGTTACCCTCCAGATGCCTCTGTGGTTCTGACTGTCTTGTAACATTCTTCTTTCTTGCTTTTTTAAAAATATTTCTCTCTCTCTCCCTCTCTCTCTCTCCCTCTCTCTCTCTCCCCCCTCTCTCTCTCCCCCTCCCTCTCTTTCCCCCTCCCTCCCTTCCTTTCTGTCTATATATGTTCTGGAGATAAAATATTCTCTGGTTTCATCTCAGCAATTTGTTGAAGTTCTTATATCAATCGGAAGGCCCTGCCAGCAGGAGATAACAATGATTTCACAATGAGGATGGTCAGCCACTCTGGCAATCCTTCACTACCTTCTGGGGCCTCTTAGATAAAGGCTGTTCCATAATGTGAAGCAACCTCGGGATACCCCCCCCCACCAATAGCTCACAGTCATTCTCCCCAAAATATCTGTTTAGACACTAGTGATATTTTCCTTATCGGAAGGAAGCCTTCTTTAACTGGTTATGCCATTTGATTTTTATCTCAGTTTCTGTATTTGATATCATTATTAAATAAAATTTCATCCAAATAATTGTGAAGTGTGTGACAGCTCTCAGCTTGGGGGTCTGGCATGTTCTGTATTGCACTGAACACGATTATAGCTAAAATACACCAGGACAAGGTCAGGAAGCTGCCTAGGAGAGCAGGAAGAGAAAGTGTTTGTCCAAACTCCTAGTGTTAAAAAAAGATTCCTCTCTGCAAGGTGAAGGGAATTGTACAGACTGCCTGGAACTCTTCCTATCAACCCTCTCTCCAGGAGCTTCACGACAGAGTCACTGTCCAAGACTCCTATGTCAATCCTGTCTTCATTTCAGAACACTTGTCTCACAATCCGAGGTTTCACCTGAGTCCAATGCGATAAAACTGAAGCACAGGGAATATAGAGGAACTGATGGTGATCCCTCAGATGATGAATGGAAGAGCCAGAGGTTAAACCCAGACAGCTTGGCCCAGAGTCATCACTTCCATCTATGTAATAATTCACCTGTAAAACAGGCAGCAAACAGTGGGAGCTGCTTGAAAGCATCCATGCATCCAGGAGTGACCCTTGCACTGAGAAAAATGGGATGTATGCACATGCCTTCATGGAACATTCACACCGTTTCAACTTTAATAAAGACTTGGTGTCCTTAGAACAGAGCTGGAGCTACCCTTTGGGGGTGAGACAGTTGTACAGTCCTGTCTCCTGCAAGGATATTTGTAGCAGTATATTGGACAATGTTATGTATCTGGTGCCATTTTATATGCCAAGCAGTATGCCCCTAGAGAGTTGGAAGACTCAGTATAGACTTCCCATTCTATAGAAACCTTACTGGGGAGCAGGGCAGGCAGGACCCAAGACGAGGTGCCAGCATGAATGACTGCAGTGTGGTGTGTGACTCTGCAAGACTGAGAGCTTAGAAGAAGCAGGCTGCCTCTTAGAGGGACCATCCAAGGCAGCCTCCCCAAGCCTGGCTGCGTTTGTTGAAGAGTATGTTGGCTCAAGTGCCTCCTTTCAGCTTTGCATTCTAGCTTGTGAGAGGGATAATGTCACTGACACAGAAGTCAGGCTAACAGAAAGGACACACAGCATCTTTAGTGCAGTGCATGGATTTGCTGCTTAGAAAAAATGTTAGACAAGTTTGGACAACAGTCCCTGAATAAGCAGACACCTGCTTTGCACAGTGGGTAGCCACACCAAGTGCTGCTATAACGAATATCATCCTTACAGCCCCTCAGACCTGATAGTACCTCTCATGCCAACTCTCATGGAAGACCTGACAACCAATCAAATGTCTCAGGTAACACCAATGCAAAAACTGTCCTGGCTTTGCCTCTACAGAGCCCAGACCCTATTTTGCAAGCTTCAGAGGCACATAACAGCTATTTTTATACCCGGTTCATCTGTCAGACAGTTTCTGATACAGGATTGAAATTCTAGCAAGTTATGAATCACCATAATAATATTTTATATTAATTCAACATAGCAGCACTCAGAACTCTTATACTGAGTAGGAAGGCTGTAACAGAGCTCACAGAAATACTTTAGATGTAGTCCTTGGTAGACTCATTATAGAGAATTGCGATCTTTGAACTCTGAATGTACAGGAGAAATCAGATTTAAAAGTCTTTTTTTAATTCTTTAAGAAGGCTACTGGAAACTTCTGACAGAAAATAATTATCTACAGTTTTGTATGTTCTATTTTCTACAATTTTGGAAATATATTAAGCTTCCTTGTACTGCAAAAAAAATAAGGCAACTTACAAAGCTAAAATAATATCAGAAATGCAACTGATAGCAATGCATGAAAATGCATTTTCTTTCTTAAAAGCAGAGAAACTTATCTGATCTCAGTTCATGTTTGCAGCTTTGCAAGGTCATTATGAAAATAAATCAAGAAAAAGATGACCAACTGTACTGGTCTGGTTTCGGAGCCAACCTGCCACCCTCCAAGGCTTATAAAATAAAATTTGGTAAGGTAAATAACGTACATGAAGAATACTCTGCTTTAGAAAATAAAGCAAACACACTGGCACACGCACACAGTATCCTTTGCTCTGTTAAAAGCCTTGCCCGTTCATATATAATGAGGGAAGGGGAGGTAATGTTACATATGGCTTAGAGAAAGTATAAACAGTGATGCAGATTTAAAAGAGTCCTGGGGACCCACACATTTGCAGTACATACACTGCCTGACTTCCCCTCAAAGAAAGCCCTGGAGGTCATGGCCATTTTGAAAGACTGTGGAGTGACCAGAATGTTGCCTCATTTCAGACTACCACCAGAAACACCATCTACGAATTCCAATAAGTATGGTCTCTGAAGATGACTTCTCCAAGCTACTGAACTCTTTATGGAGATTTTAGCTGGGATGATGGCCTCCATAAGTAATCTCACCCCCCAAGTAGTTCATTTTCAAGAATACACTTACATCACTAATTGTTCTCACTCAGAAAGCTATTTAATGCTTTGAGATGCTCCGGCCCCTCCCACTCCCCTGCCTTTCGATGTCTTCTCATAAGAAGGCTGTGATTGTAGCATCAGCCATCAAGAGGCAGCCCTGCCCTTTCATCAAAACAGAGATGGAGAGCCAGGAGGCAGATGGAAACAGCAAATGATGCCTTCTTGCTACTAAGGAAGGAGACGCACCATGGTGCATCTCTGAAAGGGCAAACAGAGTACCTCATGAAATGATGACTAATCGTGCAGGGCAGACATAACAAGGAACAGACTATTGAGCAGACGTTTGAATCACAAGGTATAAAGAAATACATCCTAAGTGGGTAAAAATGAATTCTCTAAACAGGCAACTAGCAATTTAAAACAAAAAAATCAACCCTAAGTACAAACTAACATTTTTCTAACCCCAAAGAAAGGACAGCACTGATCTTAAAGTGTTTTATGTGTTCATACACAATCTGAAGTAAAAATAAAAATAAAAAAATCTCAAAGGACTGATTGCTTTTTTTTCTCTGAGCATGTTAGTCCTGGCGAAAACAAGGAAGACAGAATCCATGTATGTGGAGACAATCTGCCCCACATTGAAGCTACTTCAAAGAAGGCCTGAAGTACTTAATATTACACATTTCAAAATACTTGAAGCTGCTTCTTAACACTCAAAGAGGAAATTAATAAATTGAGTGAGAAGCTGAACCAATAATTTTCAAGATTTTTCTTTCATGGAAAGAGTGGGATTAAGATTCCCTCAAGTAGGAAGGTAACATTCTGGCTAAAATTGGCTATTACTTGCTTTTCTGCTGCATTACGGCAAACACAAGTAGACAGTCATCTGCCCCAGCCTTCCAGAAGCGAGCAGATGAGAGTGTGCTATATTCTGAACCCAGAAAGGCTGAAGACATGCCAGAGGAGGCGGAAAAGTCATCCTCCCGCAGGCCCATGGGTTCAGTTTATGTGATTTTGTCAGTCAGGAGTTGCCAGCGATTTTAGTGTCCTAGAAGCAGTCACAGCTAAGTGAAAGCTGAGCTGGTAGCTCCTTTGGGGGAATCTTTTATACCCCAAGCAAAAGGACCCCAGGTTGGGTCCCCAGAACCCACCGTTAAAGGGATGGATGTGGTGGTGCTGCCTTGTAATCTCTGTACTAGGGGTGGCAGGGGGTGGAGATCGGCAGGAACTGGGGTTCATTGGTTTGTCTTCTTGGCAAGTTCTAGACCAATGGGAGAGTCCATCTTTAAAAAAGAAGAGAAGAAAAAGTGGATGGTACCTGTGATATAGCATATATGGCTGTCCTCTGCATGTACACACACACACACATACATACACACACACGGGGTGGGGGTCCTATTCTAAAACTCAGAAAGATAGTCCCTTCCATACAGGGCATATCAGCCTCCTGGGAGCAATGACACAAAGCCCTGGGGATAAACATCACCTGGAGACAGCCTGATCAAGAAGAACTGTAAGGATGGAACCGCACATGGTATGGATTCTAGAGACTGGCAGGATGGCTCATGTAGTATTAGAAACTGAGGGTGGGTGTGGGAGTGGGGGGGTGGGGAGAGTGCAGTATGACTTGTTTCCTTAACGCTTTATTTGGAAATAATGCCGTAGTTGTGGAAGACGACTTCATCTCAGGACCCAGTTTTCTAGTTCCTGCTTTTCATTTGCCATCTAGTGAATCACCGAAGAGCAAGCGGCAGACAAGCCGTCTAATTTCTAAGCACCCAACTGTACATTTCCCAAGAAGGATGCAGTCTTACATAAGCCAGGTGCAGTTATCAGAAACAGGCCTTGATATGGCCCAGTCATCTAACCGCAGAGACAACTTCCAACCGTCCTTCTGACACGTGCTCTCTGATCCCGTGGGTAGCTGTGTCTTCAAAGCAGCCAGAGAAGCTCCACATTCCTAGTAAGGGAAAGGGCTGCTCTCACACCATGTAAATGTGAGTAGAAAGGTCTATTAGAAGATGTCACTCAACTCTCTCTCTCGGGACAACATCTGCCTCATTCTGCAGCCCACTCCTTTCTCGGAGCTACTGAAGACACCATTTTAAAGAACTCAGCAGCTGCCAGAGGAGTCTAGTCGGACAGTTTTCCCCTTCTAGCCCCCTGCTTCCCGGTGCCAGCTTCCTCCCCCTCCCTGTCTGCCCTGTGTCTGACACTGAAGCCACATCAGACACTGTAGAAGAGGCAGACACTCACCCTGTCAACACCTCTGTGGCTGCCTGACTCCAGGCACTGTTAGTCCTGGGGGTCATGAGCAGACAGAGTACTTCTCATACCAGATGACTTAATCCCTTCAGCTGGTGAAGGGAAGGACCCTGCAGCCTGTCTACCGGGTGACAGGAATTAGGCAGCAGCATGGTGGGGATATGTGCTGCCCTGATGTGGCCATTATTGTTTCTCCTCTCATAGGAGTCCAGCTAGTTGAAAATTGTCCAGCTAGTTCCAAATACCAGGCGGGCAAAATTTTCAGTGGTCAATCTGGGATTTTCATTTTGCAAAGACTTTCTGAGCCCTTCTCTGCAGATGTGGAAATCATTTCAGCATGTTCCTCTCTAACAGACTTCGCTCCCAGCCGACTTCTCATGCTTAGTAACAGACAAGCTTTGAGGACTGACTCCCGGGATGGTCTGCTAACCAAGTATACCCATGTGACTTTTGTAATGATGCTTCTGGACCTTCCAGAAATATTTAAGGATGAACAATCTAATGACCAGTTCCTGGAATCAATCACATGTGCTTTTCCAGAACTTTCTCACAGTCTAATACAGATTTGTTCCACTAACACAAGGCATAACATTTTCTTAGACTAAAAAAAAAAAAAAAAAAGTGAAGAATGGACAAAATCAGAGGGAAAATGTGCAAGGAGAACATTTTGGTGAGGGGTGCATAGTTTCATTTCTATTCAGCTAGAAATGAGAAGGAGTCTAGACACTATTCAGTGTGGTTTACAGCCTCCAACTTCCAGATCACCCGGGAGCTGCTAAAAACCAAGCCCCACCCCCAGCTCCACTGAATCCAACAAGAGCCAGACGTGACCTGCACACAAGTCTGAGTGGGAGAATCTCCCAATGAAGTGTGGACCATGCTAGAAGTCAACAGAGATGCTCAAATCACCAAAGGAGAACAAGCATTCTACCAAAGATCAAGTAATTCATGTTGTCCTACCTTTTTCTCAAAGAGAGTTACACAGATTATGTAAATTAAAACAGGACACACTTACTCTAGTTCAAATTTGAGATAAATAACGAACTACATTTTGATGTGTCCCAAAAAATACACAAACATACCTGTCCAAAAAAAAAAAAAAGTATTTGTTGTTGACTAGAAACTCACGCTAACTTGGCACCTACTACTTAACCACACTGAAGGGAGTCCAGAGCTTAAAAGCCTGCCTACCTCTTTCCCTTTTACTTTTTACAAGCCAAGCCGAAGACAAGGGGGGACCAAAAGGAAAGTCTGCAAGTCATGACCCTCTCAAAAGGGTTTTAACTGTAGAACACTTACATTTCCAAAGAAACAACCACCTAAAACAATCCTATTGCATGTGTGTGCATGTGTGTGTGTGCGTGTGCGTGTGCATGTGCGTGTGCGCGTGCGTGCATGCGTGTGAGTGTGTGTGTGTGTGTGTGTGTGTGTGTGTGTGTGTGTGTGTGTGTGCGTGCTCCCCATGTACAGGCTAGGAAAGCAAACCTTGGGTTTTGTGCATTAGTTGATTAACACTGGGCTATACCCTTAGCCCATAATTTTCTTAACACAAAAATCATTGGTTCCAATTGTTACAAGAATCAATCCAGTCTCTCTGTGTTAGACCACATCACTTCCTTGTTTGGTTTTAAATGTAGTCACCAAGAACAGACTCCCCCGAGAGCTGGTGTCTGTCTTTCCCTGGTATGGGTTATCATTCGGTTACTGGTTTACAGCTACAGCCTCCGACTCTGGAACTGTCAGAGCCTGTGGCTCTTCAGCCCCGGATCATCCGGAGAACAACCACCTCCCACGGCTGTCAGGTTCAACTACTGCCATGGGGAAGAAGGCAGATCCACACTGTATGCTGGGACCCCACTGTTCCGCCCTTTCAGTTAACCCTTCCCATGGAATGGAAATAAGTCAATGAAATCATGATGTGAGAAGGCTTGGGAGGTCATGGCCACTTCTTTTTACTTCTATTTCCTGGAAAATAATTTTGGAGGAGAAGCAAGTTCTTCTGAGTGAAGATTCTTCCCAATACTAAAAGTGTCTCATGAAGAGCAGTGGCCTTTTCTGTCTCTCCTCTCCCTTCCTCCTTCCCTCACATCTAGCCTTCATGTCATCCAGGATAAGTACCCGATACCAAGGCAATGCATTTGTTACTTTCCTAGGAACATGGTAGACAAGTGTTGCTTTGGAACCTTCCACTTCCTGAACCATGAAAGTGGTTCACAGTTTGAGGAGAGGTTTCATGACTAAAGGAAAGGACCCTCCAATTACCAACAGTCAATGATGTAATGCCACGCCTCTAAAATGCATATTTCAACATTTTAATGTACTTAATTATTAAATGACAGTCACAATGAAGAAAAATAATGAATGAAATATGGAGAATATTACATATAGAGTCCCAAATCAGAGTTCCTCACTCCTTAAAAAAATTATGGAAATTGACAGAAACTCAAAGTCAATGATTGTTCTGGAATGGGAGACAGAGACTATGTGAATAAGGCCACCGAGGGACATAAAAAGCACATGACGGTCATAGAAATGGAAAGGATTCAACCATGTGTCAAAAGGACAGGAAAACAGAAATGAGAAAAACACATCAAAGTGTCCCAAGTAACAGAAAATCGTAATTGGTTTTTTATTTAGTTACAAACTTAAATACCATCAATTGGCTGAGATCTTTAGAATGAAGCAGAATACTGTCCAAAGAAAGGACAGAGATCTTGGAAGCCTGGCCTCCAGTTCCCACACAACCCTAAACACAGAACAAGGGGCAGCTGACATGTTCTTCTGTCCCAACAGAAGAAATCAGATCCGACAGAGAACCAAACAGTTTCCAGACCCACAACTGACATCTATTCATCTTTGTCCTCCAGCTGTTCTTCAGATCATTTTTAAAAAGTCCCCCTTTCAAGTCTTCCAAGGCCTCTGACAAACAAAACTTGGCAGTAAAGGGTGATTGCTGAGGACTGTGAGTGGGAAAACCATGTTCTTCATCTGTTACCAAGGGTCTGAAAGAAAGCAGGATGATGCTAATAACATATTTTCACAGGGCAGATGGCAACTGCAGTGGAATCTTGGAGTGAGCTGTCTGACACCACTGTTACCTCTGGCCTCCCTGATGGAGTTTGGGGTGCTCAGCAGGCAGAGAGGAAGATTTGGGAAGAGGCACTGCAGTCTAAATGGCATCCCAGTTTGACCACAGGCACTGCCAAGGATGTAAATTTATCAGTGAAAGAGGGTTTCCTGGAACCCCGGAAGACATGTCTACTTGTAAACATCAGATGAGGTGATGGAGCTCACAGCATACGGCCCTACTGGCAGAAGCTTACTTTGAGCTAAGGAAATTGATAACCAACACATGTAAGAAGTGTCCCCTTGGCTGAAGTGGTGTCTCAGCAATTAAGGGAGCTTAGTCCTGTTGTAACAGACATAAACTTGGTTGTAAACACCCATGTCAGCTGATTCAAGCCACTTGTAACTCCAGCTGTTAGGGACCCGATGCCTCTGCTGGCCTCTGCAGGTACCTGTACTCACAGGCACATAGATAATTTTTAAAATTAGTAAAATCGTTTAAAAAAAATAAACTTTTAGGGGTTGATTGGAGAGATGGTTCAGCAATTAAAAATGCTGCCCTTCTAGAGGACCTCAGTTCGATTCTCAGCACAGCAGCCATGTCAGCTCACAGCTGCTCACTACCCACTTACCTCCCTCTTTTGCTCGCCTAAAGACATCAATTTATCTCATGAAAGTAGCATACCAAAATGGGAAGAAAAAACAAAAAAAGCAATCTTGATCCTTGGAGACGAAGTAACCAGTCCACATAAGGCCGACTTCTTCAGTGACTCAGGCTTTCCTTGAACATTTTCCAATTGGTTCAGGCTGCTTTCCCATAACTTACTGCTTTTTCTTAGAATGATACGTGCACCCCACTTGTTTGTGTTTTCTTCTGGAGAAATCCCAGAGAGTAAAGACATTGGCAGAGATAAAATGGGGACAGTTACAGTTTCTGTGCTACCTCCCCTGAACCTACGGGGACACAAGAAAAGCTGTATGCTTGCACTTCCTTCACATGTAAATATGCCCAACTCATTTGAATCTGTCTCGAGAGTTATAATTGTGGTTTTCTTCCAAGCCCTAGGACTCTTCTCCATAGCCTGGATACATTAGGGCAGACCTAACATGATGTCAGTAACAGCTCCTCACCAAGAAGAAAAAAGTTAAACCACCACCCACGAGTGTCACATTCCCAGAAGCCGGGGTGTGCCTTAGCATTTCCAAGCTCCTGACTGGATAGGAGCCTGGGCTCCCCCAGCAGTGGCAGGAGGTTACATTGATGCAACAGAGATTCTGGGTAGGTCTCTCAGATCTGCCGCCCCCTCTTGTTCCGTGTAATTTCCCTAATAGAAGACAACAGCTTTTCATTTCACAATCACAAAATAAACACCTGTGGGAAAAAGGTCACACTAACAAGCCCACACTTGGTTTTAAATGGTTAATGGAGCATCTTCCCCCAGAAGATGTGCTGGAGTCAGGGAGGGCTAGGCAAGGACCCAAAATGCCGTCAAGATGTGTGGAGGTGAATTCCACCTGCTTCCGAGTCTGGGGAAATGTCAGCCACCATGAGGCATCCATCCATGAACCCAGAGACTTAGTAAATCATCTTTTCAATATTGTGTGAAAGGAAAGAATTAATTTGGTCGTTGCTCTCAAAGAGTTTTTGAAATTGGAAAAAAATAAAACTTGTTCTCATAAAGTAAAGGCATAAACATAGTCTAGAAATTTCCATTATTGTCAGCACCAGCGATCATAAATCCATAGCTACATCTCAATAATATAAGAGCACACAATCATATTGTTACTCACAGCATCCTCTCTAAGTAAAAATATGTAAAAATGATTTTACCATCGCTGTGTCTTTCTGCATTGCTCCTGGGGTCGTGTTCCTTTTTTCAAATTTATTTTTATGTATGTGTGGTTATATGTATGTGTACATATTATGTGTATATGCGACTATTCATGCATACATATGATGATATGCCATGTAGATGTAGGTACCCATGGAAGCCTGAAGACTGTTTCAGATCCCTAGAGCTGGAGTTAGGAGTTGACAGTCTTCTGATTTGGGTTTTCTCTCCTGGAAGACAGTCTCTTCCACTGAGCTGCCTTTCCGGCCCCTCCCATGCTTCCCTGGGGCATTTCTCTGTACCTTATTTCATTCTCTTTTACTAATACCTACACGCCTGTGCTGTAAAATCTCTCCCATCTTGTTTTTCCCTTTTTGGATGTCATGGTTCATGCTGCCATGATTTCTAATGAATGTTCTTCCCCCCTGTGTCATCCTGCGACTTCACAAAAATTGGATGCAGAAACTGGCTTGCATCTGAGTTAGGAGGTCTCTGCGGGCAAGACACCAGAGGCCGTGCCACAGGGACCATGGCTTTCCTTTTTAGGCGCTATGACATGCCTGCTTGTCTTCAGTTGTTGGCATTCACCACTGGGTTTGGGCGATGCCCGCTTCGTCTTTCCATTAGGGAGTTTTCCTTCGGCTTTTTGCCTGATAGTCCGAGCTGTCAACGATCATTGTCAAGATCTGTTATTTCCAAGTGTTACCACAGACTGGTGGCACTATAGTTGATTCCTTCTTTGTTTATTAATTCTTCTAAAAAAGCAAACTGTTTGCTGCCAGCTCCCAACTATTTGACCAGCCTGAGGCACAGTTCTCTCTGGAAAGGAGACTCCGTGTTTATTTTCCTTTAATAATAGGCTTTCAGGATAATGAATTTGATTCCTAGCATATTTGGGGTTAGGGGGGCAGCTACAGTAGCCTAACGCTGCTATGAACTCATGAGTCTTAACACTGAAGATACCCTTCCATATCCAGTATTGAATGTCTTTGCTTACCTTGGCCAGCAGGGCCTGTGCATGTTGACTCCTGTGCATGTTGACTCCTGTGCATGTTGACTCCTGTGCATATTGACTCCTGTGCATGTTGACTCCTGTGCATGTTGACTCCTGTGCATGTTGACTCCTGTGCATGTTGACTCCTGTGCATGTTGACTCCTATGTTCTCCAAATGCTTTGCCACAGTTTGTCAGGCTCTCTGCTTTCCTTTGTGACAGGATGCCTCAGGATCAACACGGACAACCTGATGCACTTTGGTGTCAGTGTTTCTAAGAAGAACTGGTTCCTTTCAGTAGGAAAGATCCAAGATGCTTCAATCAAAATTTCAAGTTATATGGTTTTATTTAAATCCTTCAATTTTTTGAGTCTCTTTGTCTATTGTTTTTTTAAAAAAACTTTCTTAAATGATTTTCATTTGCTTCTTAATGATATGTATGGTATGTATGTGTATCTCTGTGGAGCTATGTATGCACATGAGTGCAGTGCCCATGGAGGCCAGAAGAGGGTGTCAGATCCTCTGAAACTGACATTACAGGCAGCTATGAGCTGCCAGACTGGAATCTTCTGCTTTTTCTTTATTTATGAAAAAGAAAAAAGAAAAACCCTATATGGTTTTAATCGGAAATATACTCCTGCAGGCTTATATTTTTAACACTTGTCCCTCAACTGGCGGTGTTATTTCAGGAGGCCATGAACCTTGTGAAGGCAGGGCCTAGGGTCAGAGGGCAGGTGCTAGACACTGACTTTGAAGCATCTGTGCTTCTCCTGAGTTCCACCTCCCATTTTCTTAGGGCTCCAGCCCACACTCCAGCCACCATAAACAGACTCATTCCACCATAACTACTCCAACTTGGTGAACCAAAACCATGAACCAACAGAACTCTTTCTTCCTTGAGCTGCTACTACGGGTCATGCAGCTCACAATGATACAGAGGTCATGGGCACAGAATCTGCCTTCTGAAGGCATCACTAACTGGACACTGACTGAGACAGTTTCAGATTTCTTGGCTGTTGTATTGTTAGGCATAGATTCCACTGCTGATCATCCAGCCAATGAATCAAGGCTTAATTCATTTCAAGTGTTGTTATTTTGTGGTTACTACTCAGTTAATTTTTTTTTGAGTTAAAAGATTGCATCCTCTGCATTTAGTTTTATAATCTTGTAAAACATTGGCATGCTTCCAAATGGACAAAATAAAATGCACGTTATTTGTTATTTCATTTTATGCACATGAGTGTTTTGTCTGCACCTATGTGTGTGTCATTGTCCCCGCTCCAGAACAAAAGGATACTTGGTCTCTTGTAACTGAGGATACAGATGGTTGTGAGCCACCATTGAGGCTGATAACCAGTCCCGTTCTTTTAGAAGAGTGGCCAGTGCTCTTAACTATTGAAGCATAGCTCCAGCCATCATGCACATGTATTTAAAAGCTTTCAAAGTTATTCTTAACTGTTTTCTCCTTGGAGAATTCTGAGTTGCTGTTAATTTTTGTGTCCTAACACATCATGCTTAGTATGCTCATTTGCCACTTTTCTTAGCAAAAATGTAGCATGCCGCAATGCTGTGTATGCTCATCCTCATTCAATTTTATATGTACATAGCATGTGTGGATGTGGTAACGTATACACATGTTCACATGTGTGTGAGAGTTGTGTGTGGAGGGGGTGGTGGTGTGTGTAGGACCAAGAATAGACCAGCACACATGTAAGATTTGGATTCAGGTGAGAGAACCTGACTCAATGAGAAAGGTTAAGATGGGCTCATGTGTGTGCCTAGTCTACCAAGCCAAACCCATGTTTCCAGCTACTGAGGGCTGGAATTACAGATGGACCTCTGTGCCTACCTGTAATTGACACAGGAGCTGCTGTTCCAAATGGACATTCTTATACTTTCTAATAGAGCCATCCTTCCACACCCTCCAAAAGATGCATCATAAACATTATCTTTTAGCTCTTTTAACAGCCATGTAGTACTCCAGCATGTACCTATAGAACATTTTATTCACCTTGTTCCCTCCTGATGAGCATTTGATTGTCATAGACTTTCACTATGGCGATTAGTATTAGATTTTGTATTCTCTTCATGTTTTACAGCTCTGCCTTCAGGCTAAGAACATAGAAGCAGGATTATCTGACTCACAGTTAAGCAGAGATTTAACAGTGCTAAAACCCCTCCACTAGCCAACGCCATTGTGTATGTGTACCAGCATGAGGAAGAAGACCTGTTTCTTCAGTCTCTACAAGAGAGACTAATTTTGAACTTCTAAACCAATGAAAACACCAAGAAAGGACTTCAATTGATGGAGACAGAATGAAGCTCACCACTTGAGGTAAAACTAATGAGAATATGTACACCTTCTCATAGGTGTTTCTTGGGCATAAAAACCCAAGCACTCAGCCTGAAGAAAATGTCAGGGATAGAACAAGGAGAACAAACTATGCCGAGCGGACACTGGCGGACTTCTGGGTGATCAGAACTCAGGAGTCAGGTGATCCCTGAACCTTGGCTTTCTGTATCTTAACTCTGCACAGACAAATCACATCTCCAAGTTAGAGAAGAAATGAAGGTCACATCAGTGGCACATTATTAGCTTGCTACCAGGTTGAGATTGACCTCAACAGAAGTTCCTTCTTGATGCTTCTGTAAGCCCAGAAATTTAGAGAGCCCTATGACCTAAGGAGGTGGAAAATGGATCTTTATCTCAGCCCTGCTGTGAGCTAGATGTAATCTATGGCAACTCCTTTTCTCTCTCGGTTTCTGTTCTCTCAGACGCAGAATCAGAATTAGGACTCTTGTCTAACCTGGCTGGCAGGTGCCTTCCAGGCCTCTCATCTGTGCACAGGAGGAATGCTGCACATGAGCCATGGGGCAAGGATGGGAAATGGTAGGGAAATCCCCACATCCACACTGGCCAAATCCAAGCAGAAGCCAAGACACTCCCAAGGGAGGTGCTGTCTGTAAGGCCTCTGCATCCTAAGACAGTGTCCCAAGACTGGCCAGAGAGTTGGGTCTTCAGCATTCAACAGAAGCTTGGAGTATCATTATTTAAATTTGTCTTTCAAATAAAGAAACAGGGTCTTGGAAGGATGAAATGGTTTGCCCCAAGTCATGCAGCAGTTTGGACTCTCCTCTTACCATTGCTTTGAGCTCCACGATGCTCTAGACATGGTGCTCTAGAGATGCTGTCCTAGCCCATGCAAGACGAAGGTTGTATACTGAATAATATTATCTAAAACAAGAACTTTCTGGAAACGGTAGACAGCTTTTAGTTCTTAGAATTCCCTTTGGAAAGCAACTGTCCTGGTTAGTCTTATGTCAACTTGACACAAACTAGAATCCTCCAAGGAGTGAGCATGAATTGGAAAAATGTCTCCGTAAGATTCCGCTACAGGTCATTTCTTAATCAGTGATCAATGGAGGGAGGTTCATCCATTGTGGGTGGTCCCATCCATAGACTAGTGACCCTGGGTTCTATAAGAAAGCAGGTTGGGCAAGCCGTGGGTAACAAAAGCCAGCAAGCATCTCCCCTCCATGGTCTCTGCATCAGCTCCTGCTTCCAGGTTCCTAACCTGCGGGAGATCCTGTCTTAACTACGTTTGATGATGAACTGTTATATAAAACTGTTCTGTGTGAAATGAACCCTTACCTCCCCTTCTTGCTTTTCGGATATCGTCTTTCATTGCAGCAACAGAAACTGTGACAAGAGAGTGACCAAGTGGATCTACCTGAAAACTCATCAGGAAAGTCAAATAGTTCCTTCAATCTGTTCACAAAGATAGATGTTGTAGCATTGAAGAAATCAATCAAAATGGAAATGAGGGCCAGTGAGATGGCTGAACAGTTAAAAGACCCTCACCAAACCTGATGACCTGAGTTTGATCCCCAGGACCCACATGGTAGAAAATAAAATAATAATTGACTCCAATTGACTGAGTACTCATCACACACACACATATGTATATAATTTTTAAAGAGGAAGTCAACACTTAATTGAAATAAGAGTACACAAAGCAATATGTTTCATAGAATTCTTATAAAATGAGTTTTAGTTTCCCATTTGACAAATGGGATCACTGGGGCTGAGAGAGGAAAGGAATCTCTCATGTCACCCCATCTTGGCGATCATAAGACCCCGAAGTTTTCATGATCCCTTGAGATTCCAAAGTCCACTCCCTTGATCAAGCTATTCTAGATAAAAGGATACACATAGAGCAGGTACAACGCAGGACATGTTTGTCTCTGGCTCTCAGTGGCCAACTGTGAACCGAGGATGTCCCGTAAGGACTTTGGACTCTAGCATAGTCCTCAACAGCATGATTTTTCTCAACATTTCCATTTCTTCTTTGTCTTCTCAGGGAAAGGGGAAAGTCTGTGGCTGCAGGGAAGCCACCATGAAATGTGATCTCACCCTGTTGATCCAATGATGCTCTCCCACTCACTTCACTCCAGTTCTTGAATCCCAGACTCCATGAGTTCCTTCAAGTATCCAGGGCACTTTAGGACATTTGGGGACACTTCTGCTTCTGCCTATAGCTCAATCCTTCTTGCATCCAAGCCCATCCCTGGGTAGTCATTGGTCTACCCTTCAAGCTTGGTTCAGTCATCTTTCCTCAGAGGAGTCAGACCCGACTCTCAGGGCAATTCAGAGAGCCTGAGGGCACCATATAACATCTTCCCCCCCCCCCTTTGGGTAAACCGAAGTCATTGCTTGTGACTTAATTTCTTTATTTGTTAGGCTTTTTGTTTCAAAGCCCACCTTCTTTAAAAGCTCTATATCAATAATAAAATGACTGTTTTACTTGGTAGGTAGATGTTTGCCCACAGTCAATCACACAGTGGAGTGTGTAGGGTGAGGGAATAAACACACCTTCCTGATGTCTTGGTTCTTCACCCTTTCAGCTCCAACAGCTAGAGAAAAGATCTGAGCTCTCCTAAGGATCATCCCCTGGAATGAGCATGTCATCTCTCATTTGCAGAAAGGTACATTTCCATTAGTACCAAAGTAAGGGACAGGTATTAGTTTTATATACAAGCCTACAGCATAGATGGGTATACCAGATGTTAGAAAGAGACCACACTTCCAGACTCTGTCTGGCAACAATTGCTCCCACAAACTGTCAAATCAAAACCCACAAATAATTGAAGGGGTCACTGTCCCTCTATACTATTTTGTATGAACTTAATCAAATATTCATATGGATATAATTCAATATCAAATGGGACATATCACCTATTAGAAGTTCTGGATCATAGATGAAATTCATTTTAGGCTAGTAGGATTGCTCAGTGGGTAGGGTGCTTTCTGACAAGCCTAAAAATCTAGATGTAACCCTTAAGAACTCTATGATACAAGGGGAGGATCTGTTCCTCAAGTTGTCCTCTTATCTCTACACATGTATCAAGGTGTGTCTTTCCACATACTCTAAATAAAGGTTAAGAAAAAAGGATACATTCTATGGCTTTTTATGGTGGTAAATTTTACCACATCAACACTGTTAAGCATAAAGTTCACTGGAATTGACCCCACTCAAATCACTGTGGCACCTTCACTATAATTATCCAGGCTCAGAACCTTTCTCACCACCATAAACTACCTGTCACCCACTAACCCCCACCTCTCCACCTTCCCCTCACCCCAGACCCTGGCAAGCACCCTTTAACTTTGTATATTTTTGAAACAAGGTCTTACTATATATCCCAGGTTGGCCTATAACTCTCTAAGAGTTGCAGGCTGGCACTGAGTTTCCAGCCTTCCTGCTGGGACTATGGCCCATGCACCACACCTGGATTCACTCACATAAATTTGATTACCACAATCCCTGCATGTCAGTGGAGTTACATATTATTTGAACTTTTGCAACCAGTTTCCTTCACTTAGGGTAGTGTCCTCAAGATTTGTTCATGTTTAAGCATGTGTCTGAATTTTATCATTTCGCAAAGTAGACTAATAAATATTTCATTGTCTGGCTATACTTTATTGTGATTTTTTCCTAAGGATCTTATGGTATTTACTGAAATTACTGAATACCAAATAAACCAGCAAAGGAGACAGATGGGGGCGGAGGTGGGGAGGGTCCTAAGAGACACTAGGTTTCAAAGGGTTCTCACAGTCAAATAACTGTCTGTAATTAGCAAACGGTCAGCACTCCCCAGAGCAGTAAACTCCTGCAAAGGTGTCTCCTTGGTTAGTTCCTCGAAGAAATATACCCAGCATCCAAGAGGCAAAGCTGTGGGCAGCACTGTCTTCACACATGGTACCATCTCCATCTACATGTGCTTGCTTTTATTTTTACTTACATACAATTTGCATGATCAAAGTTTCACTTGGTCCTCCTGGGTACATTTCAATTTTACTTTGATTGCAGTTAGCCTATATTCTCGGATGCAGAGCTATGGCAGGATGTCTCACATTCCTCACATATTGTTTGCAAAGTTGGCAAGGGTGGTCCTCTTGGTGTCCGAGTTGTTAGTAAAGATAGTGAAGAACAGAGAAGCTAGAAAATGGCCCAGCAGACACGGGGAGGGAGCAGCCAAACCCAGGTGGGAGGCTGCGGAGCTCACTGGGATTCTGTTTGCTTGTGGATGTGCCTAATGCTCCACACTCACAGAGACACACTTCTTCATTAAGTAGTCTCTGAATTCCAGTGGCCCTCAGCTCTCAGAAAGTTCCACAGATAAAGATCAGCTAGCTAAAAACCAAAAGCCATCTGGAGAAATTTTCTTTTTATTTGCTTTTTAAAATTATATTTATTTATTATTGTGCTGGAAACAGAGCACACATGTGCCATGTCATATCAGAGGACAACTTGAAGAAGTCAGTTTTTCCCTTTTATTATTAATTTCCAGGGTTCAAGCACAGCTTGTCAGTTTCGGCAGCACAGGCCTTTACCACTGAGCAGTCTCCCCAATTTTTCATTAATGTTCAATTCGATACAAAATTTAGTTCTCTATATCCAAAAGCAGTGGTGTCACACTTAAAGGAAAAATGAGGTACTCATTCTCACACACACTCAGACACAGCATCTGACCTTCAGCCTCACACACACTCAGACACAGCATCTGACCTTCAGCCTCACACACACTCAGATACAGCATCTGACCTTCAGCCTCACACACACTCAGACACAGCATCTGACCTTCAGCCTAGCGCCTTGCATCTCTCATTCATGAGGTTGAGATTTTTCTCCCATCATGGATGGGAGAAGAAAAATGAGATGCCTGTTATGGTGAGAAGAAACCTCAACTTATGTAAGGCATGAATCCATGACAATGATGTTCAGAGTCAAGCAGCCATTAGAACTTGCCAGAGAGCTAATGGAGCCCCAGGCTACTGGATCTTTGGTTCAATGGGTCTGGAATGGGAGCCAAGATTTTTCCTTCCTAGCAAATTCTTCAGTGTGTTCCTGATGTCATTGGTATATAGATCACACTGGAGAAACACCTGTTCACAGTGTCAGCACTTAGTGTTTCCAGGTCATGTTTCTAGCAAATGGGACTCAGAGCCACCCACCCTACACCCTGCATACCTGCACTATAGGTATGTAGTGTACTTGCACCATAGCAACCTCACACGTGCAAACACACACATACACACACACACACACACACACACACACACACACACACACACACACACACACACACACGTATGCACATGCTTATAGAGTATCCAGCTATTATTTCTATGGGATGGTTAGTATTGTCAACATGACAGACTCTAGATCACCTAGGCAACAAACCACCAGGCTTACCTGTGAGTGATGGGCTGGGTTAGCTTAGTCACTGGGCACATCCGATTCCTAGATTAGACTAACTGAGGTAGAGCCTCCCTCAGTTGCTGTGATAAAATGCCCATAAGACACAACTTAGGAAAAAAAGGATTTCAGCTCACAGCTCCTAGTCACTGCCTATCACAACAGGGAAGCAAAGCTGCAGGATGTTGAACCAGCTATGACACCCATAGTCAAGACCAGAGAGAAAATGTGTCCATGCATACTTATGCTTTTGAGTCCAGGACATAAACCCAGAAAATGGTGCTGCCCTCTTTTAACTAGGCCTTCTCACATCAACTTATGTCATCATGACAATGAGCCGCACTCATGCCCACAGACCAACCTGATCCAACTTATAAAATCAGGATTATCAGTCACACACATGTCTGAAGGCCAATTCCATCCAGACTCTAATCCCAAGTGAAACTGGACTGTGTCAAATTGAGAATTAACACTAAACATCACACCCACCTATAACAAGAAGTTTCTGGCCCTGACTAGCTCCAAGATTTGGACCCGCCCTCAGCTGTTTATTCCCCCCAAAATGACTTAGACGCTTATACTAATTTCATGTTTGCCTATGTCTCAGGCAGATTGCTAGCTAGCTCTTTCATCTTAACTCAACCCATTTCCATTAATCTGTCTGCCACATGGCCTGTGGCTCACCTGTGTTCCTTACATGTTGCTTCCTTAAGCATCTGGATTGATCTCTCTGACTGACTCTGCCCTCCTCCCACATATGATCTGATTCCTGTCTACTGCTACAGTGCCTGTCATGGGCCAAAACAGTCCTTTATTCACAGCATACAGAAAGACATTCACATTCCCACATCATCCACCTTTACCCATGCACTGGGCTCCTGGAGTGAATGAATAGAAGAGAAATAACAGAACACTAAAAACTGCTTTCTTCCTTCTTCCTGACTGTGAAGACAGCATGACCTCTACTTTTGCCTGCACGACTTTCCTACCATGAATAAATGCACCCGGAAACTGTGAGCCAAAAGATTTCCTTCAGCTGCCTTTTTATCTCAGAGTATTTACCTCAGCGACGAGGAAAGGAACTGATAACAACATTTGATGCATACCCATCCTATATGCACACAAGGATTCAACACACACCACACAAGCAGAGTGCACCCACAGCATACTCTCTACACACATGTGCACATATATGCGGTCTATACATAACAGATACTAGCTCTCCACACAGCACCTATGCCCCATGCCTGCAGATCACCCACCCTTATATAGACTAGGAGCTACCCACCCCTTCTACCTTGCTCCGACTCACCTCCTCTACCCCACCTTATCTCTTGCCCTCTTGTCATACTTGTTTACCTTCTGGATGATTTGCTTCTCCCAGAGTTTACCAGCATAATCCCTGCTGATTATATATCTCCATTTCCTTTCCACTTCCAGGAGACCTAGCTATACTTCCGGAACCAAGTTCTTTCTGAATTCCACTTTTAAAAACAATGTAGCAAGCATCTGCAGAGTCCTTCCTGAAAACACTTTTGACTAAGCATGTGGGTGGGGAAGGACATATGTTGTGGAAGAAAATCTTGACTTCCACCCACCCACCCATCCATCCATGCATTCACAAAAGAATAAGCCAGGTGCTGGCGAGACCAGACACAGGCCAGCACATCCACTCCATTTCCTCCCATTTTAAAACCCACCCAGAGACCAGAGCTCCTTTCGTAATCAATATTCATAGTGGTGAGAGGGTTCCCAGACCCCAAAATGTCAGTGTCAATAGGAACTACCCAGGGCACCCTCTAGGACCCTTTGAATGACACAGAATGAACAGCAGGCTCCTTTGACCCTAAGGCAAGTGCCAGACCCTGCTAGAATTGGACTATTCTTAAGGCTCAAGGAAACCATTCAAACTAGCAGATGATAATGTCAATGCCCATAGCA
Source organism: Phyllotis vaccarum (assembly GCA_033318265.1). Classification (NCBI taxonomy): domain Eukaryota; kingdom Metazoa; phylum Chordata; class Mammalia; order Rodentia; family Cricetidae; genus Phyllotis; species Phyllotis vaccarum. The sequence goes on along the minus strand of JARWLC010000010.1, from coordinate 40,460,382 downwards.
CCACCATCACCACCATCACCACCATCACCACCGTCACCACCATCACCACCATCACCACCATCACCACCATCACCACCATCACCACCATCAACACCACCAACAGGATAAAACGGGGCATACTCTGACACATGCTACCCACTGAAGTTCCTAATTCTTACCTAAGATATTGCCGTGCCACTTTCCAGATGACCTCACGGGACCTCCTAATCACTAGCCTGAGGTCTTGCAGATGGTAGGTTGGGGGGGGGGGGTCCAGTATAGTGACTGACACTAGGTGCTGCTTCCCATGAAGTACGTCATGGAACCAGAGCTCCCAGCCTGAGGACAGTGGCAATACCATTCACAGATATACTTCATCTCAGTCCCTGACTGCTCTGTATCCATTATCAACCACATGAAAGCAGAGAGTCAGGCAGACAAAGGTGGTATGGCAGACATTTGAGATGACCTGATGAAACCAGAGTGTTATTTCTACTTGTTTATTTTGTTACTTAGAGAAAACACATGGGGAACGAGAACTTCAGCCACAGAAACCGTAATATCATGATGACAGACTCCTTACTTGAGACCCACACATTAGTGGTATGGTGTCATAGTGGGTAGGGAGTTGGGAGGGCTTGATTTAACTTCCCCATGACTCAGATTTATTCTGACATTTGTCCTTAAGCTGTATTGAGGGTGACAAGGGTAAATAGTCCCTTGGCCTGAAGATACTCCCACGGTCACCTCCCCACTTGCCCTGTCTGCTGACCTCGGAAGAGAGCCAGCCCTGCAGTTAACATCTGTGGTCCCATCAACGGGGCTGGAGTAAAAAGGTACTTAACGCCGCAGCTCGCTTGCAAGGTTAGAAAGAATCAATAGGAGATGCGTTTAATGCGGTATCGCAATCAGGTCTCATCGTGCTTTTAAAACGGAAACATCTTGGCGGTATAATCTTAGTCTCACTGGAAAGAGAATGGGTTGAGTATGGTTTCGGATAGATATCACAGCCAGTGTAAATGACAGAAAACCTGCATAGAGCCTTCTAGAATTACACTGCCATGACCTTTTTCCCTCCCCTCTTCCTTTCTGAGATGGTCTCTCAAGGCAGCTCAGGTTTGGTTTGAATCTTAAACTTACTCTGGCCTTGAACTTACAGCAATGCCCCTGTTCCTACCTCCCTTACACATATGCACCACCAACCCTGGTTCCCTTCCTTTCTTTAGTCTTTTTCCTTTTTTGTCCACATTCCTCCTCTCTTCACTTCTCTTTATCATCTAATCCCATGGAAGACAGCCTAAGAAACCAGCTGAACGCCCAACTTCCTCCGAACAGTCCTTGAAAATATATCACGAAGCAGAGCTGTTTGAAAGCCATCAGACCCACAGCTAACATGAGCTTCCATAAAATTATTCTGAAAAGGGAACCTGTCTAGGCAGAGCAAAATTAAACACAGTATACCCTTCTGCTGTTAAGCAAGCCCAAGGTAAAATTCTTGAGTGAGCTTCATACAAAAGGTCATGGGAAAATTATAAACAGTAAAGTCAAGATTGTTTGTCTCTGGGCAATGGAGACACTGCTCAATTTCCCAATGTCTTTTGGGAAAACTGGTCCATGCTGAAGCCAAGTGTCAGGAAAAAAATAAAAGTGGAAAGAGCAGCAACAGGCTCTGGTTGTCGCTCCCTGTCAGCCTTTGCCCATGTGTGCAGAAAAGAGGGTTCTCTGCTAGTACTGACCAGAGCTTTTGACATTGGGATTAAAATTCTAACATGTCTGGGGACGACTCCAGGTGACTATTTAGACAAGTGATTCAGTTATTAGGTCTGGACCTTACGATGATGACCTGTTAACCATCTTAACTCAAATGGCTAATCTGAGAATTGAAGAAGTCTATTTGCTCTCTAGGGCTTTATGAGAATGGCTGCATACAGGTGACTTAACAGAAATGGACATGTCTTTGGGCCTGAAGGATTCCAAATCAAAGTCTTGCTTGGTTTACTTTCACCTGGGAAATGCTCTTTGTCTCTTTCTTGGAGCCTAGGAATTGTTCAACTGACAAATGGCATTCTCTCTGTGCCTCCCATCACTTTCTATTCTTCTCTGTCCAATCCCCACCCCCATGTAAAAGTGAACGAGGATCCACTCCCATGAGGATCCACCTCCATGGCCTCATTTTACCTTGATCATTTGCATGGAATCTATTGCCAAATAAAGTCACACCCATGGGTTCTGGATGTTTCCTTTCTTCTTGTCCAAGAACCCAACCAGGAGATGGTGCCACCCATAGTGGGCGGGTCTTTCAGCCTTAATTAACACAGTTGAGATAATCCCCAGAGGCATGCCCAGAGGCCCTCTTAGACTCTGTCCTGTTGTTGAGACTAACCATCTTAATACAGTAAATAGCAGGAAAACAAGCACTCCCTAGAATATAGACTGTAATGGAGACGGGAATGAGGCTGTGGAGGACGCTGCCCCTCCCTTGGAGAAGGACCTTTCCAGTGGATTCTTCTAGAGTAAAATGATGCTTTATTTCATGTAAGGAAACTCCTCCTTATCACACTAAACAGAAAGAGTAGACACAAAAGAGAGTTGTGTGGATGGTACCTGAGGAACAAAAGCTGGTATTGTCCTTGACCTCCATACACACACACACACACACACACACACACACACACACACACACACACACACACACACACACACACACACGGGGGGGGGGGGGGGGGGCTCATACAAACACCGACAGTAAATGAATAAGGAGCCAGATGAGGCGATTCACGTCTGTAATCCCAGCACGTGGGAGACTGAGGCAGGAGAATCACAACAGGTTCTAAACTAGTATCAGCTCTTGGGGAGTTACAGGCTAGCCTGGACTACAGTATGACCCTATCACATAAAAACAAAAAAGAACGGTATAAAAATAAAGTTTCCAGCTTAATAATTTTACAAGCAGGCTTCTTAAAGAATGTCTTACCCCTGAAAAGCAAACATTCCACATAAAGGGAGATTGGAAACAAAGGATCACTATCCAAGCCCTAAAAAGGAATATGAAGGAAGGGAACTATTTGTCAGAGTACAATTTCCCCCACCTTGAGCTCCATAATAGAGACATTTTGTCCCGCATAAAGGGGGAAATGTCAACATTCCATTTAATTGTACTGAGAGAACTTATATCCTTTGACATATGTCGGTAACCTTTCTCCTTGTGTCCTGGTGAGCACTGCAATAAAGTGAATGCGTGTGGTTGTCTTCAGGCTCCTGTATGGCCTTAACAGAAAACAGTAAGCCTCTGTAAACTTATTTCACATATTTTAACGTATGCAACATCATCAGATAAAAACTTTTGGAAAATTCTGTTTTGTCATACACAATCCACATAAGCCTAAAGGCTAGACAGGTAGGCCTGGCTGGGAGCTTCTCACTGCCTGCTGTCCTACCTCATGAGGTATGGTGTGGAAATTATTTATCCCTGTCTCCACTTTTGGCTCATTCTCCTCCATCCATGTGATTTGATATGTCCACCGAACCCGGGGTGTCAGCACCATCCCCTCAGGTGCTTCCGGTTCTCCTGATTCACTCTTGAGCTTCCCAGGGTTAGTCACTGATTTCTCACCAAGGCCCTGGTTGCTACCCACAGATTTCTGCCTATCTTCTCTGTCCCAGATTGTTCATTTTGCTTTGTGTACTAAAAGGGAAGCGTCAAAGCAGGGTGGTGGGGCTGCTGTGTGTCCCACACCCTCCCCTATGATATTCTGCCTCATTGCAAGCTAAGAATCAATGGAACCAGGCAAACATAAGCTGGACCATTGAAACTAAAAACCAGAATAAATCTACCTCACTGCATGCCTTCTTTATATATATATATATCACTGTGACATCAATGACAAAAGTCAGCTGGAAATCAAATCTCTAGATCTTTGAGATGTTCTCCTAGGAACAGGGGAGTCACACACTTGACTTTGCCATGCCCACGGTTTGCTGGTGAATGATGGTAGAAAAAACACCATCTGACATTGTCCCTAAATCAATTTCTTCCATCCGCTTTCTTACACTTCTTTAAAATTTTAAGACAGCATTTTTATTCTGGTTGAGAAATATTTCTACTATTTCCTTACACTTCCTGGGAAAAGGGTGATCCTCTCCACACACAAACTATTCTGACACAAGGAAAGTGGAGAAACTATCCCCGAGGGTGTGGGTGTCAGATTCCATAGGCCAAAAGATCAAGCCAATGGAGATCCACCATTTCCAGCATTAATCTCAATCTGTGATTTGTGGCCCATGCTCCCTAAATACTAGCTGTAAATCAGGGGTGTCTAGGACAGCCACTCGTGTGTTTGATAACAGTTGACAGTTGCTAAAGATTTCTGCAAAACTTGGGGCAATTCTCTCTTATAGTTACTCTTCTTTTGCTTATTATAAAGAATAACACAAGTGTACGGGTGAAAAGCCAGTTAAAAGGCACAAAATGCAAGGTTAAGGGACCGTACACAGCTGCTGTGGCACATACCTGTGCTCACATACAAAAAGGGGAGAGCACATAGCTTTCTGTCATTGCTATTGCAAACTACCACAGATCTTGTGATTTAAGCAGCAGAGATTTGCCTCCTTACTGTTATTAAAGTCAAGTCGGAGATGTGACACATGCCCCTGTAGGTGGAGTACAGGGGTCAGGATGGCTGTGTTCGTTTGCTGGAAGCTCAGGGGAAGAATCAGTTTGGTTATGTCCTGATCTCTGCTAGAGTCTGCTATGACCCTGCCTCCATCTTTGAATCTAGGGAGAGATTCCAGAGTGTCTCCCATGTCGTCACTGACCTCGCCTGCTTCACTTTCACTTTTAAAATTCCTTGGGCTTAAACTGAACATATGGCATGACCTCCACCTAAGAACATCCCCCAGAGACTGAGTTTGAACTCTTAGAATCCAGTTAGTGGAACCGCTGTTCAGGAGCTGTGATCCTGCCTGCAGGAGGAAGCAGATCAGTGGGAGCAGGTTTTAAGAGCTCAGAGCTTTGCCACTTCTTGCTCACTCTATATGTTCTGCACTAGTGTTTGAAGACATGAGCACTCAGCTTCCTGCCCTGTCACCATGCCTGCCATGTAGCATGCTATGATGTACTCTTGTCACTCTGGAATCAAGTCCAAACCCTCTTCTCTGTAAGTTACCAGATGCCTGGTATCTTTTGACAATAGACAAGTACCTGACACATGAAGCTTAGCTACCATGTAATCTTCTGTCCATCTGCAAACTTTATGCTCTTCTGTCTTCTCTAGCAACATAGCTTCATCTAACTCCATGGAAGGAACTGACCCACAGAATACCCTGAGCAACATTATCAGAACACCTGCGTATACAGTCACAGAAGAGCAAAGGAGAAAGGCCAAGAGACCACCTCTCTCTCTCCCTCTCTCTTTTCTTTCTTTTCTTCCTTCCTTTTTCCTTCCTTTTATTTCAGGCTAGAAAAAAGAACTTAATCCATGGTTACAATATCAAAAATTCTAATCTGTATACAAATGGCCCCTATATTGATAGTCAAAGGCCATCATATAATAAAACTCACCCAAGTTTGTAAAAGAAATATTACCCAAGAATCCTGTCACTCAAAAAGCTTCCATTTGCATGTGAAAATAACCAAATGATGTCTTCAGCAGTCAAACAGACATTTCTGTACATATTTGTTTAGAAAATGCTCAACTGACTGAACAATACTAACATAATATAATAAAATTCACCAGAGTTAATAATTTCAGGTTGTACACACAATAAGAGACTGGTTGGTTATCACACAAGGACTGCTGCCACCCATGTTATCTGAAGCCAATCAACATCTCAAGTTCTATAAACATGAACTTTCGAATAACCTAATGAAAATTTCTGTTTTTCATTTTTTTATTTAAAAAGTTTTTCTATATCTACCACTGTTCGCCCTCCCTCTCCTCCCAGTCCTCCCTCAGCCTCCCCCCCACCCCCCCATCCACTCCCCAAGGAGGACAAGGAATCCCAAAGTGAATCAGTTCGGTCTGGCATATCCAGCTGAGGTATGGCTGAGTCCTCATCCCATTATAAAGGTTGAGTTAGGTGTTCCTCTGTAGGGAACGGGCTCAGAGATGTTAATTCATACACTAGGAATATGCTCTGATCCTACTGCAAGAGGCTCCACAAACTGCCCATGCCATTTGACTGTCGTCTACCTTTGGAGGGTTTAGTTCCTTTTTATGAAAGTTCTTCAGTGATTATTTCAGAGTCAGTGAACTCCCCCTCCCAGCTCCCTTTCTTCGGGTCAGTCATCTCTCAACTCGTGTTTGAGAAGTATGAATTTATGAGAGATGGTGATTTACTGAGACACCCACAACCGGTGATGGTACAGAAAGCAGGAGGCTACACGAATGCTCAGCCCTAAAGAGAATGCATATATTGCCCTCACTCACAATGTTCAGAAATCACTGGGGAAGACAGGAAATAAAAAACTGTAAAAATCAGAGAAGGTGGATGACCTTTAAGCACAATGTCTTCTGGACACAGCAGGGCAGCTGTAAGTACAAACTCATGGTGATTATGAGAGCAGGTACAGGAACTTCAGAAGCTCAAGGCAGACCAAAAGCCAGCACCAGGCTGGAAGCTGGCCGTGAAATCAACCAGTGTCTTGCATTTGAGCCAACAGTTAGCCGCTGTAAGAAGACAGTTTTCCCTCAGAGGGAGAAAAGTTCCTGGTAAGTTGATCATATTCCAGTGAAGGGCCACACAGCCAAGGGGATTTGGGCAGCACAAATTTGTATTGATCAGGTTAAAACAAAGAAAAGACACAAAGTAGATGTGTTGGAGTTTATGGAAGCAGGAGTAAATCTGGGAAAAATCAGGTTAGGGTGAATATGATCAAAACACACACAAAACTCTCAAATAACTAATTAATAAGTGAGTAAAAAGTTAAACAGAATTGTTACAGCAAAAAGTACGGAAAGGGTAGAGTCCATATTAGGGAAGAAAAGACTTGCTCAGGGAAGAATAGGAAGTTTTAAGAAAACAAAATAAGACCTAATGATCGAGTATAATGATATAAGTGATAATAATATGCATACAAGCATACACTGCCACATTAATTATACTGTGGTGGTTAATGTTAATTATTGGTGTGACAGAATCTAGCGCTACCCAGGAGATGGGCCTTTGACATGCCTTTGGAGGATTATTCTAATTACATTAATTGAGGTGAAAATTCTTGCTCACTCACTATGGGTGGGACCATTCCCTAGATAGGGGATTATGGACTGAATAAAAGATAAAGTGAGCTAGGCACTAGCATAGATCTCTTCTGATCCTGATCATGGGTACAATCTGACCACCAACTTCAAGCACCTCCCACCTGGATTCCCTCCAGGATGAACTGCATCCTTAAACTGCAATTCAGAAAAAGCCCTTTCTCCCTTAAGTTGCTTTTGTCAGAGAACTTTATCTTAGCAACTGAGAAACTCACAGAGATATTCAAGTATTTGGTAGTTAAATGATGAACAGGTCAGTTCAGGCTAAGTTATCACAAAGTCCTAACACATGAAATTTTCATACATGTGTTATTATTAAATAAATAGGCAAGAATATCGTAACTAATATCAAGAAGAAATATTACAAATTTAACCAAAGAAAACTGCTGTTGCTGTATTCTTGTCAGAAAATGGAGAAATTAATGTGATTTCTTCACATGAAGACATATTATTTTAATAATAAATAAACTTCAGAAAGAAATCATAAAGTCCTTTATATTCTAAAAATACTCCTCAAAATACAATAGCCACTATAGTAATTGGTTTCTGGCCCAGACTTACTCCAAGATCCAGAACAGCAGTCCCAAGTAAACTGTCCACAGCTGCTTGGTCCTAAATAATCAAACACAAACGGTTAATTATTAATTACATTCTCCTTGGCCTATGGCCCAGGCTTATTGCTAGCTATCTCTTGTATCCTAACTCAACCCATTTCGATTAATATGTCTTTCCATGTGGCCAGTGGCTCACCTGAATCCTTTTACATTCCCCTTCTCAGTAGCAGCTCAAATTGTCTGTCTGACTTTACCCAACTTCCACATTTTCTATCTTCAAATTTCCTGCCTGCTTCTAAAATGCCTTGTCATAGGCCAAAGCAGTCTCTTTATTAACCAATGTTATCCACAGAATGCAGAAAGATATTCCACATCAAGCTACAACTTGTTGAAGGCACAAAGAGAAGGCAGAAGAACTTTGAGACATCAGAGACTTCTCTGTACAAATATGTACCCAGATGGTAGAGGTGGGGAGGCTCCAAGAAAGAATTTACAAATCACAGTAAAAAATTTATTAGGCTTACAGAAAGAGTGTAGAATGGAGAGTTAGAAAATATACCTCTCATCAAGAGTGGATCACACATTGGTAAACACTGATTATACAGTAAGTTATGACTCCAATTAGTCAGTAAATAGAAACATACACAGGCTTTAATTTTTACAGGGTCTGTGTTGTGGGATATTGTTACACTATGTGAAAATGTGTTGCTTTGATTGGTCTAATAAAAAGCTGAACTGCCGATGGCTAGGAAGAGGTTAGGTGGGACTTCTAGAGACAGAGAGGCCTCTGGAAAGAAGGGCAGAGTCAGCAGTCAGAAAGGAAACAAGAAGTACAAGGTGGAAGAGCAGTAACGCCATGTGATAGAACAGAGACTAATGCAAATGGGTTCATTCAAGTAATAAGAGCTACCTGAGACAAACCTAAGGTAAAGGTCAAGTAGTTCCTGTGTTATTATTTGGGACTGGCCACTGATAAGAAAGTTTATATACAGGTCTGAAAAGTTATTGAGTTGAAAAGCATGTAAACCATTAAATATCATTTAGAAATAAGCGACAGGAAGCATGCTATGTAGACACATCCTGGATTCTGACCAAGTTTCACACCTAAGCAAATTTCTGGCCAATGGGCCTTTATTAGAGTATAGAATAATCCTAAGAAGATGCAAAAATGAAAAAAAAAGATTTTAAAAAGTAACAGCAGCAAGCAATGAATCAGAAGATGGGTCAATACAGAAATCAACAAAATTAAGAACTGATTATTTTTACAAAAAAATTGTTCTAATCAAAGATAAAGTAGAAATAATCATATAAAATAGCAGAAATATAAGTTAAATAGAATTTAATGTAAACTAGTCAAAGATACAACTGAGGATAGTGTAAAACCTCAGTCTATAGATTTTGAAAATAAATTGTTACAGAGGGTACAGAAGATGATTTTTAAAACTAACACAAGCAACAACTAGGGAAGGAAAATTTACAGCTGTGTGTAATTTCCCACCAAGAAAGATGCAGGCTTTTCAGTTCCTTGGGCCAATGATTATAATGATATTTGAAAATTCCCAGAAAAATGTACAGTTCCAATCCCTTTAGAAATGTAGATTTTAAACTTCTAAATAAAATATTAATATTTTAAGCTGAAAACAACTCTAAAATTACTACCTTTTAAGATTTTATTGTAAGAATGAAAGAATGAAGTACTCCAAAAATCTTACTATAATTCACATTTGCTAACAGATTAAAAGAACAGAGATTCAGAGATACTAACTCATTAAGGAAAAGCCATTCAGTAATGTTTAATATCTAATTCTGATTTTCCCAATTTTCTAATATAATTGGAATAGATATCAGTTAATAAAAAAGAATACTGTTCATGACTTCCTACCAGCTCGGTTCAGTTGTCTCTGTATATTTCCCCTTGGAGATCTTGACCCTCCCATTTTCTCATATAATCCCTCTTCCCTCCCTCTCTTAAACTGAACTCCAGAGCTCAGCCTGGTGCCTGGCTGTGGATTTCTGCATCTGCTTCCATCCGTCACTGGATGAAGAAGGTTTTATGATGACAGTTGGGGTATTTACCAATCTGATGACCAGGGTAGGCCAGTTCAGACACCCTCTGCACTATTGCTAGTAGTCTAAGATGGGGTCATCCTTGTGGATTCCTGGGAACTTCCCTAGTACCAGCGTCCTCCTTAACCCTATGATGTCACCCTCTATCAGGATATCTCTTTCATTGCTCTCCCACTCTGCCCTGTTCCAGCTGGACCATCCTGTTCCCTCATGTTCTCATCCCCCACCCTCTCCCATCTATTGCCCCCACTTAACCCCAGTTAGCTCAGGAGATCTCATCTATTTCCCCTTCCCAGGGTAATTCATGCATCATTCCTCTTAGGGTCCCCCTTGCTATCTATCTTATCTGGAGCTGTGGGGTGCAGTCTTGTTATCCTTTGCTTTACATCTAATATCTACTTATGAGTAAATACTGTGGAGCCTGCATGGGACCAGACTGAGGCCTGTATGTGGAAGACAGTTGTATAGCCTGGTCTGTTTAAGGGGGTCCTTGGCAGTGGGATTAGGATGAGCTGGTTTTTTGGAGCCCCTATGGTGAAATGCCTTGTTCAGCCTTGATGCAGGTGGGAGGAGAGAGGCTTGGTCCTGCCTCAAATGAGTGTGGTAGACTTTCTTGACTCCCCGTGAGAGGCTTTGCCCTTTTGGAGAAAGGGATAGAGGTGAATGGGTAGGGAGGATAGGCTGGGGGAGTGGGAGTTGGAGAAAAGATGAGAGTGGATCTGTGGTTGGTATGTAATCTGAATTTTAAAAATTCTTTAATAAAAAGATAAATGTGACAGCAGAATAAAAGAATATTATTGCTCATCTTCAAACAACTTTCTCTCCTCTTAAAAACACAAATCCATGGTTTTGTTTAAATAAGACCTCAGACACATCTGTTCCCCTCTGCGTCTCCCACATTTTCTGAACAGAATATAATATTATCAGAAAAAACATCTTGTATGCCTAACACAAGAAACTAGTGGAATGTCTGTATAATTTTCATTTTAGTCAAACAAATCTTAGAAATTCTTCCAAATTTTCAAAATGTTCCCAAAGAAAATGCACTGTCTGTAAATAAGCAGTAAAATTTGCCTAAAGATGCAAATTTGGACTAAATGGAGCAGAGGTAGAGGATAAGCTGTGAACGAATTTCAGATGTCATCATCTCCATATGATTTTCACCAAAACTTTGTAGATTGAAATAGTTACTAATTTTACTATTTTAAAGATGAATGAACTGTCTCAGAGGCATTTCTCCTCTGGTTCCTATTGTGAATGCTGGAGCATAACATGGTCTCTTAGATACTTGGAATGGTATTATCAAATAAACAAAGGCAAAGTCTATGTAGTGATGTAGTCACATGACTTTGGAGAATCTCCTGACCTTACAGTAGCTTCGCTTCATCATCAGTAAACAGGGATAACTATACTTTCCCGACATATCCTGCAGAATTGTTATGAAGATTAAGTATAGGGAAAGCACTTGCGAACATAATTTATCATTATTATTATTAATACATGACCATGTCTATTATGAATCTATTATAGCTCAGGCAGTGCTGGGGTAAGTGCTGATGGGACCTAGGTGGGCAATGAAAAAGACACAAGGCTTCTTAAGAAGCAATTAAAATGCACCCTTGTTGTTTGAAAGTCGGTGTCCATGGGTAATTAGCCATCACTGGTGCACACCCAGCAGTGGTTTGTCTGCTGTTATGTCAGTGCTGTGCGGCCAACTTACGAAGTGAATCGACACAGTGCAGAGTTCCCAGCTAGCAGACATGTTTGTTTTCACAGGCAATTCCATCTTATTTATAGCTGAAGTTTAATCTTAATCATTAAAATTTGGGGAGAATTTCAAAGTCCACTCATTGACCACTGCATTCACCAGAGCCTTGCTGAAGATCACAGGACTATAAAGGAACAGTGTTTCATCTATTTTTTTGGATTCCACATGTCACACACTCCTAACCATCAACCATCAGAGATGACTTCCTTTTCTGACTCCCCGATGTCTGATACCTAAGGGAGGCTCTCCATTTCAAAGCATGTGAATGAAATACTGAGTTACTTTCTAATATGTGTCAATGGCATTCAGCTAAAAGAACTGGAGCTCAGTGAGATTCAATCCCTCATCAGTAGCCTGGGTATCACAAAATTTGCCCTCAAGAAATGCAATCTCTACTATACAAGCTATGGTACAGACATGGAAGGGGTCATTCTTTATTGCTTTTAAATGATCCCGAGCCATTTCTTTCCAGTATATTCTTGGTAGCCAATATTCTGTGCTATCACTTAGCAACTGAACCATTTGCTTCTAACACTGAAAGTCACTCTCACATTCTTGTTTGGTTTTTGCCTGTGAATTATTCTCACCTAATTAGACAGCACTCTGTTCATTGTTCTCCAGGGGACAGGACATCTGGATTAATTATCTATTTTATTACTATGGCTGCTACAGGAGGTAGTTAAAGCTCCAAGCTTTATGGGAGACCCTTCATCTCTAGTCATAACCATCTTACAGCTGCTCCAGAGTGATGGTTATAGAGCCCATAAGTGTGAGATCACTCCAGGCTGTTCCCCAAACCTCTCAAAGGAGCTGATCCTCAGGGATGGATGGGATTTCACTGCATTTCCCTGTTTCATTTGTATAATGAAATAATTGTTTGGCCTCCATTCTGTACTTCGGCCTTTTAGTTTAAGGTGGACCATTCAGTAGCCTATCTCTACTTTTTCTAGAAACTTTAACTCTCATGGTGACTCAACACTTTGATTCCACCAAATTATCAGTAAGCCTTTTGACAGCACATATACTTTCATGAGTTGCCATGCATGTGTAAGCTTGTGCACATTTCTAACATACACACTTAGTCAAACTCACAGAAGTACTAGAAAATGTATCTTTCAGGTCATGTCATCACATTATTCACAGTCAGATTCAAACTCAAAGAGTCTTCCCTGGAATCCTCTGGGAGATTTGTTAAACTAGAGGCTACTTGATTAATAACTTTCCTCATTGCTGTAATAAACACCTGAAAGAAACAACTGAAGCGGTGTGTGTGTGTGTGTGCATGTGTGTGCGTGTGTGTGTGTTATGATTCATGGGGATACAGTCCATCATGGAGAAAGGTAGAGTGGTGGGTAGCTTCATGACAGAAGGAGAATGAAGTAACTGCTTGCTCACATCTCAAAGGTCCAAGAAACAGGGTGAGGACAAGATGAAGGCCTCCACCCAAATTCGAAGAACCATCCTCCTGTGTTCAACTTCTTCCACTGAGTCCTTACCTCCCCAAAGTTCTACAACTTCCAGAAATGGCATTTCCAGCTAGAGAACAAATGAGTGACATTTCACACCCAGGTCTTAATAATGATCAAGAATCACTGCAGAGCTACTTAATCAGACCTTGGAAGAAGTTCAAAAATATGCAATCTTATAAGGGCTATCATGTTTGGAAACTCAAAACAAAAGAAAGGGCATTGCCTTAAAGGACTGCTTCAGCTAAATGGCTGAAGTATGTTTATATTATGAACCATTTAGTAGAATGTAAATGCTAAGCCCAGAGGTCCCCCAAAAGAGTTCCTCACTTGGGATTCCAGCCATTGCTCCCCTTTTTTCTTGACTATAAATAATCTAATGGGATGTTGGAGTGCATGAAAAGTAGGTTAATTGAAATTGGAATTCCATAATGCAGACCCACAAGATCACCAGATCACCATCGGTGATAGGGTGGACTTTGTGGTAACATATTTTTTAAGGGGTCACCCACACTCCTTTGAGAAATCCTTCACACATGTTCTGTAAGAAAATCTAGAAAACTTATTAGTCTTACCAAGTTGGAATTTGGTGAAACAGGATTTTAGTCTGTCACTGTTGCCTGTCTAAAGGAAATAGATTTTTCTTCTAGAAACCCAGAAAAAGTGAACAACATTGCAGATGCAATGATGGAAAAATATCCATCCAGAGGCTGCACACATTTAACAAACTCTAATATTCCATATCATCCACCCTTTGAAAGGAGACTCTAGTAAAGCACACTGAAGTGAGGGACTTTCATGCTTTTTATCAGATTAAAGTGAATACTAACATTTTCCTGGGGCAGAAACAATGCAGAAAACACATCCTCCCAGCCACTTGTCATTTTCTCTTATGTCTAAATTCTGTGGTGGAGTTTGAATAGACATAAACAACTAAGATTATGCAAGTTTCTTGCTCTATACTACAAATCATAACAGTGATTTCACACACAAGGACTGTCCACTCGAATGATGACATTCATCGCATTGACCCTTCGTTTCTTTTACACCATTAATGACCTGCCATGCAGTCACAAGTAAGTAACCACAGCCTGCTAGGGCCTCTCCATCTCAGTAATATCTGGGAAGGACCTGAGTTAGGTGATAATCTCAAAGTAACAATGTGCACAAAAGTGCAGACCATTGTGTTCTAAAATACACTGAAGCATATAATTTCTGCTGAGTAAGGGTCTCCTCTAAGTCACTCACAGGTAGATACTGTGTTGCTTGTCTCCAGAGGTGACTATTCTCAGTCAGCAAAATAAACGGAGTCCCAGGGAAAAAGAAATATATTTCTGGGTTGAAACTCTGGCAACTGTGGATAGGTATAGCTAATAATTGTCCTCTATTTCTGTGACTTTCAATATAAATCACAGGATAATTTGTATGATAGACATATAAATCAGAGCACTGGACCAGGGCAGGGAATAACATAAACGTTATTCCTGTTTCCTTGGGCAAGCACAGTCTGGCAGAAATATATTGTCATCCCAATCCACTCTTCCATTTATTGATTAATATATACACATGTAAAATTACCACTGCATTGATTTAGTCAATGTTTCTGACTTACATTAAAAATGGTGCCCCCAAATGATTTCAGTACATATACACAAATCACGTGATTTATTGCCAAAGAGCCCTCGGAAATGAGTATGGGAATTCTCTTTAAATCTACCTGTCTTCTAAAGAATCTTTGTCTGTTGTTCCCACAAAAGCCAAAGTGTTGTTTGTAAGTGACAATGTTGGCCTGTGACATAGAAGGTGAGATGTAATGCCCTGGAATGTCCATTGGCAGATGACAGACAGATGGAAAGCAGAAGAAGACAGCCTTCACATGTGAGGCTTATGAAATAAGTAGAAGAGGCTTCAGAAAACACACTGCTAATTTTTCATCAAACTCCCTCCAGAATTAAGTGAACAAGGAGAGCTCCTGAGTACGTCCTATTGTGCTATATATAGCACCACCATTGTACTTAACACTGCGACCAATGAAAAGCACAGAACATACATCATGTTGTTCATGTTTAATGAATCCAAGTCAGGAGTAAATAAACTTAACATTGGCAATAAATGGTAATCAAAGGTACTTTTTCAGATAAATAGAAACAAGAACATTTCAAAACAGTATTGGGACAATTAATCTGCCTGGGAACTCTGCACCTCTCCCTTATATTTGCACCAATACAAACACAGAAGATAAATGAAAATGGAGCCATTAGAACAGTGGTTCTCAACCTCACTGATGCTGTGACCTACTACATTTCCTCATGTTGTGCTGACCCCCAATTATAAGATTACTTCTTTGATACTTCATGACTTTAATTTTTCTACTGTTATGAATTATAATAAAAATATCTGATTTTCAATGGTCTTAGGTGACCCCTGTGAAAGGGCCTTTCGACCCCAGAGATCAGCCCACAGGTTGAGAATCACTGTGTTAGACTGTCATAAGAAAGCATAGAAGATGTCATACTTATCAGCAGCTGACGATATTTGTCACCAAGCTGAGTAAAATCTCTGAGATCCACACGTTATAAATGGAGAGACCAACTCTCACAATTTGTACTCCGATGGACTCACACATGTTATAGCATAAGCCCCACCTTCAACAGAATGAACGAATAAAATGTAATCTCAAAAAGAAAAACTAGGTTTCATAACTCTAAGAGTTTGCCATAGATAATATAAAACTCAGAAATCAAGAAAAATAATTGTGCAGACTGTGTCAAAGCACATCTTTATGGCTGTTCACTTCTCTCTTCCTGAACACATGAAGGAAACCCAAAAGCAAGCAGCACACTTAATAATATGCTTACAACTTTTAATGTGGAGGGCTAACATAATGGGTCCTTAAAAATCAGTATCATAAAATCCTCAATAAAATAGTCAGATGACAGTGGAAATGTACAGATATTTATACATTTTTTTAACATGTTCTGTTATAAGAATGTGTTGGTGACTGAGTGCCAGTGATACAGACATAAGAACCTGAGTTTGGATCTCCATAACCCACATAAAAAGCCAGACACAATACATCTGTAACACAGACACTTGGGGACAAAGACAGGCACATGCACAGTGCACTAGCCAGCCAATTTAGCCCAGTGTGAGGTCCAGGTTCAGTAGATCCTGACTCAAGGAGGAAAGAAAATGGAGCAGTGATTGAGAAAGGTATCCGATGTCTCTGACATCACAAACACCCACACAAGCGTGAACACCTATGCACCACACTCATGTAACACAGAATCAAAGCAGCCTCTCAACCTTACTTTTGGGAGTCATAGATAATTTAAGATTCCTTCACCGAATAGATTAACAAAGATCAAACACTTGATGGCCCCTATTGTTCTTGCCAGTGAGTGTACAGACTGGTAACATTCCATGGAAGCAAACATTCTTTGGACAATTTTATTCCCTGTGACTATGAATTTGAAGTTCCTAAGGCCACAAGTGAAACAGGAAGGACAACTCATGGTCAAACATTCTTTAGGCAGAAACATGTCACCATCATTCTGAAGCTACTGAATCCAGCAGCAAAAACTTCTGTTGGATTACTACTACTATTACTATTGCTTCAGTAACGCTCTTACAACCAGCCAATCAGCAGGAGCCCTGCCTTTTAGGAAACTAGCCAATCAGCAATGGCCTGCCTTTCAGAAAACTAGCCAACCAGCATAGCCCAAGCTTCTGAAAACCAGCCAACGAGCAACAAGCCTAAGCTTCTCAAGCTAACCAACCCATAAGGAGCAGGCAGACTACAACCAGTAAACTCCACACTCAACCACTCCCTAGGAATTTTTCTCACGGTGTTCCAATTACTGAACTCTAAGCTTGCAAAACTCTATGTAAGATCAGTCCTTGCTTTGTTCCGATGCCGCCAAAACACTGAAGGGATGGAAAGAGACTCTTAATCAGAGCAACGACATCAGAGAACAGAGGAATTAGAAAAATCCAAATATGACTCATGAGTGAAACTGAGAAAACAGCTTATTCTTGTACTGCTGAAAGCTCCAAGTCCAGAGGCTCCGCAGAGCCTGGAGGCTAACACAACCTCTCCAGTCACATAGAGGGGAACAAGGATGCTCTGTGAAGATCACATGTTCATTTTAAAGTACACACAGTAAAAAGAAATGACATTCATTGCCTCATTTTCATTCAGCTCTAAACTCTGTGACACACTATGAATTCACAGAAGAGTCCAATAGACATGCCACACTTACCAAAGGAAGATTTCATTTTCTTACAGCCCAGATCTGTGATCTTGGGGTTTCAATGTCAAGTTGCACTTTGTCTCTCTCAACAAGAGAAATCTGTAAAGGGAGAATGGATAGAACAAGTGGAAACATGCTCCTTAGAGGCTGGGCTGAGCTCTGGCCAAGGATTAAACTCCCATGTAAATGGTCCAAAGTTTGAAACAGAAAGTTTTCTCACCACTTGATTCTGACTGATAGTCAGACTGTGCTGTATTGAGTAATAGAGTCAGTCCCAGAGTTTTGAATGTGCATCAATGCTAAAGGAACTTAGAAGATATTTTAAGTTATTACATCACTTAATATAACTTTAATCCAGACCATTCTTAGGTTTGTGCTTATTAACATGGCTTACGTTGATTATGGAAGAAAATGGCACTAGAAACAGTTACTTCTACTGCTCATTCATTGATGGCTTCACTAAAAAACCTAGCAAGTTTGAGGCTCCAGCAACTGAACTGAAATCCAAACTTTTTCCAGCACATGGAGCTGTTATTTTTAGGACTGAACTTTCAAATACATTTGTGTTTCTTTTCCTCTTAAAAAAAATCATTCAAATAATCCCATCCATCATTTACTGAGGTTTCAGAATTCGACGAGTCTTCTATAATTTAAGCACTACCAAATGCTATCATCAGATGGTCTAGTAATTATCGTTTTAAATGAACGATAGCCATCCATGACACAGTTCTGTTTCTGGGAATCAGTAAGCACTCAGATACCAAAATGCTAGTCGCAGCCCAGCATTTTGGAGTCTAAGGACTAAAACCTATGTAATATCTATAAAGAAAGAATGGTAGAATAAGCTGTGGTACAGTGCCACCTTCAGAAAATATTAATAAGTCATTAAAAGTCATTAAGTAGCACTCGATGAAAATTTTGTCATGATTCATTGTTGGTGTTATGATTTTGAGTTAGAAGAATCAAGATCTAGAAGAATATACAAATGATTATCTTCCTAAAATTAAATGTAAAACTAAGCCTTCATGTTTGTTGTTTCCAGGCTTCTGGAAAACCTGAAAATGGTGAATTTGGCCTGTGAAAGCCTGTGGAATGGCTGGAGAGATGACACAGCAGGCAAAGCATTTGTCACATGAACAAGGACAAAAGTCTGGATCTTCAGCCCTCCTGTAAGTTCCATGCAGGCACGGCAGCCTTCCTGTAATTCCAGATCTCAGAAGGCAAAGACGGGAGATCCCTGGGACAAGTGGGCTAGAGAGACTAGCAGTATTAGCCAACTCTGGGGTCAAGTGAGAGATCTTCCTCAGTGAATAAAGTGCAAAGTCACGTAGAAAAGCCCATGTCAGCATCAGGCCTCCACGTGCACATACATGCATATCTACTCAAATACACATGTCTGTGAACATGTGCAAATACACACAAAAATCAACAATCCTGGGCAAGAATGCCATTGGCATCTAGTGGATAAAGATCAAGGATGCTGATGAGCATGCGCAGGATAATGTCAAGGATGCTGATGAGCATGCGCAGGATAATGTCAAGGATGCTGATGAGCATGCGCAGGATAATGTCAAGGGTGCTGATGAGCATGCGCAGGATAATGTCCCAAGCAAAGGGATATCAGGTGCAGTGTGACCACAGGGCTGAGGTGAGATATTGGGTGTGTGTAATAACCATATGATGTCATGATTAAGTCTGAAAATGAAAAAAAGGATGGCAGCTAGCACATTTGGTTGTCCACATAACTCATCTTTGGGGAATGAGAGCAGAGATGAGGGCTGAGATGCTGATAGAGTGAATGGAAGCTATAAAACACCATCTTACTTCTCAGGCCTGCACCAAAAGATCCGCTAGCCACTCACCAGTTTCCCCTGATTCTTTGGCATCTTCATCCCTGATCCTTAGACACAGCTCAGGGTGGAACTTCACTAAAAACTTTATAAATGGAAGTTGGATCGAACCCAGTCAAATGTCACACAGGTTAAGGAAATGATAACTTGGCCAGTGTGGCCTTTGGCAGATGTGTGCACAGCAGTGCTTGGATTCCCGTGGATAATCTAAATTAGCATGATTTAATCTCAGTCTCTTCCAACCTTCATATCAGGAGTTTGGTATTTTTATTGCACTAGAGGGAATTCAGTTTTAAATAGAGCAGCATGCCATGAATGTGGCAAGTGACTCATTGACTGTGTACATCTGAGCAAGCCAGTTTTGCTATTCATTTCCTGTAGATTATATACTGCCAGGGAGAACACATAACTGTCACAAAGGCCTTTCTTAATGGTTATACATCCCAGTGTATCTACTGAAAATTTACACATGCTGTTTTTCTCCGACATGTACATGCTAATGATAAAGCAGCGCCTACAAGTTAAACACAGTAAGAACAATCACCAACAACAAACATGAGCAATTAGAATATACATGACTAAGTCTCCACATCCCTGTGGTTAGCCATTAAGTAAAATAACTGACAGCTTTTTAAGACTTTTTGCAAACACCAAGCATCCTATGAGCTCTGCATGCCTGTGTATGCATATTTATGGGGTCATCTCAGCATGAGCACACATGTACATATGCTTATGGAAGCCAGAGAACAACATAGATACCATGTACATTGCTTTTTGAGGCAGAGTCTCTCATTAATGTGGCCAACCAGAGGAGTCCTCCTGTCTTCATCTTCCTACTGTTTTTGATATGTGCTCTGGGAACCAGACTGAAGCCCTTCCACTGACGAAACCAGAATTTCACCATCTAATCTATCTCTCCAGATCTCTAAGATCTTTCTTAATAATAGCCCCTGGACATCCTATGTAGCCAGAATTATTCCCAACCAAGCAAGGATACAGAGGACACCTTGAAATGAGGCTTCTTTCTCTCTGATGACTCCACACTAGAGGAAGAGCCCCAGCTGGGGAAATGCTACCATGGGATTCAGCTGCAAGGCATTTTCTCAATTAGTGATCAATGGGGGATGGTCCCATCTACGGTGGTGCCATCCCTGGGCTGCTGATCCTGGTTTCTATAAGAAATTAGGTTGAGAAAGCCCTGAGGAGCAAGTCAATAAGCAGCACCCTGTTGTGAAATAATCCTCCTGTACACTGTAAAGATTTGTCACTTGAATTGGTTTAATAAATGCTGATTGGCCAGTAGCCAGGGAGGAAGTATAGCGGGCAACCAGACTAAAGATGATGGAAAGTAGAAGGGTGGAGTCAGGAGTAGCCAGCCAGATGCAGAGGGAGCTAAGGATGGTGGGAAGGAGAAGTGTGAATACAGGAGTCACCAGCAAGATGCATAAGGAACAGATAAATGTGCCATGATAATAAAGGTATCATGTGGCAGAGCATAAATAAAGAATATAGGTTAACTTAAAATGTAAGAACTAGTTAGTAATAAGCCCGAGCTATTAGACAAGCATTTGCAATTAATAACAGCTTCAGAGTGGTTATTTGGAAATAGGCAGTGGGGGACAAGAAACTCACATTTATAGTACCCCTCTACGGCCTCTGGATATGCTCCTGCTTCTAGGTTCCTGCCCTATTTGAATTCTTGCCTTGACTTCCTTCAATAGTGAATTGCTGTACAGAAATGTAAGCCAAGTAGACCCCTTTCTCCCCAACGTGCTTTTAGTCATGGTGTTTTGCTGCAACTATAGAAACTCTAAGACACCTTTATTAAGTCACTCTCACTACAAAAATGAGAAACGAATCTAATGCACTCCATGAATATACTGCAATCCACAATCATACTGCACCCCACATTGATGCTGCACCCCATGTCCATACTGTATCCCACATCCGTACTGCATTGAATGTCCCATTCTGAGATGGGCTTATATTTCTTGTATGCTGGGGTCCCACAAGTATTATTCACAGGTTGGTAGAACTCTAGCAATCTGTCTTATACCAGGGAGGATGCGAAGCCCGGGGAGATGAGATGACCAAAGTTACTCAGACAATGAAAACCAGAACATTTTATTTGGGATGGAAAAACAAACAGTAGCTCAAATCTGTTTTGCTTTGTTCCTGAAAAGAGTAGAAAAATCACTGCTATAGATTGTTCTCTCCCAAAGAGACTAAGGAAAAGTACCATTGTATTCTGCAAAATTGTAACTAGTTTAAGAAACTTCAGACTCTGGCCTTCCCTTTCCAGGCTAAAACAGAGACAGTGAATGGTGCACACACAGATGCTATAGGCCAAAGACTCAGGCCTCCCTCCTGGGCTGCTTCTGCCTCTAAACAGTTAACACTGAAAACACAGACACAGGCTTGACACACCATGTCCCAAGCCCCTGGGGCAATTAACTTTCTTCCTTCAAGGTCCTCATATTCTTCTTTAATTAAATTTATCCTCTGACAATTTCATGTATTTACCCGATGCACTCTAATTGGCCTCCTATCTCCTTCTCCGTTCTTTCCCATTTGTATATCCTTTGTTCTGTTTTGTGACCGACTGAGTCTAACTGGAGCCAAGTGAAAGCATGAGTTTGGTGCTATCCGGCAAATCCCATTCCTTACATATCCTTCCAGGCTTCTGGTGCCTGTTTTTGCTGCTCAGCCTGCAGCACCATCTCACTGCTTTGCATGTAGTTGAACACACAGTGAGTATCCTAGATGTTAGGACCAGCCTGTTGTTAAATAATCTTTCTGTAAGTTGTAAACAACTTCAAGGCAACCAGCTGAGATGATGCAGCCTCACAGACTACTACAGTTGAGATTTGATCATAATTCTAAATTTTCTCAGGTTTCACATAAGATTGCCAGCACCTTCCATCAGCAGGAAATAGTATGGAAATTCCCAAATTCTAAAAATATTGTTTATGACTGTTGATTTTATTTAAAGATGGTTCATTATAGATGATCAATGAACATAGTCAATCTCTTTCTAAATAAAAAAGGAGATATGTTATAGCAATGATACAAAGATAGATTACTAAATCTATTAAGTCTAAAATGCAACTGTTAATCTTACATAGTTTATATCAATATAGATTTTATCAATGCAAATTTAATGTTAGTTTTATTATACTGTATGTTTCTACTTTGATAATTATTAAATCTACTTTAATCCAAAAAACAACTGTGCTATGGATTATGCTATTGTACATTGTAAATATTTTTCACTGTGATAATTGGTTTAATAAAATGGTGATTGGCCAGAAGCTACACAGAAAGTAGAGGCGGGGCTACCAGACTAGGAGAATTCTGGGAAGCAGAAGAGCAGAGCACCAGATGCCAGCAAGACACAGAGGGAGGAAGACAAGAATGTTGCACTGAGAAAAGGTATCAGGCCACATGACTAAACATGGAAAAGAATCATCATTTAGTTTAAGAGTAAGATTTATCAGATAATAAGCCCAAGTCACAGGCCAAACAGCTTATAGTTAATATAAGCCTCTGTGTGATTATTTGGACCAAATAGCTGGGACCAGCTGGGCAGGACAGAGAAACTTCTGACGACAAATGGAGTTCTAATGTGGTGCAATGTACAGCCACACACAGCCTGAAAAAGGATTTTGGAATACAGAAATGCAGCCAAAAACAGCTTTCTAATTGTGCCTCTCAAGTGGGCCCTGGGACAGAGACACAGTGGCCTGCAGGCTCGAGCTGTAACATGATGGGTTTGTCATGTGAAAATTTAGCTGCAACATGGAGGGTTCCCATAGTACCAAAGAAGACTTAGTAAAAGTACAGGGTTTCTATTCATACTGACAAAAGGGAACAGAGTCAAGCAAAGTTTCTTAGTAACAGCATTTTCTCAGGTGTGCTATTTGCTGGCAACAAGCAAAGGTGTGGCTCCTTTAAGAAAACCTTCCTGATTCAGTGTAAGCAGTAAAAATCTTGAGAGAGGTTCTGCTGCCAAAAAATTAAACTGTGTTCATGAGCAGTAAGCAGCTAGCTGTACTTTACTTGGTGGCAGTGGGGACCCTAAAATTCCCCAGAGTTGCAGTGGCAAAAGTAATTCCTGATAGTACATCTAACATAAAGCTAAACTCTCACAGACCAAGAAGCTGGATGGAGCCAGCTGCCCTAACCAAACCTTTAATCATAGCCACACATTAGCAGATTAAAGGTGTGATCAGAAAAAAGAGAGATATACAGTAAACACTGACTCAGATTTAATAAAACACCTCTAAATGATTTACAGTGTGTTAAAAAAATAAGTAGACCTGAAAGAGAAAGTAGTTAAAAAAGAAATAAAGAAATAATAATAAGCCACTAAAGATGAAATATACAAAGAGAGTCTAGATACTGTTATGTTATTGTGTTGTCTTTGGGTTTTTTGACTGCTGAGGAAGGAGCAACAGCAGCTAAAAGACATTTGGTTGTAAATGCTGCTGGCTATATATTTTAAAAATACCTTGACTTCAAAATGCAAGTCAAAAGGTATGTTACTTTGGAGAAGAGATTATGTTTTTGTTTTCACAGAAAATGAGAGGCTGTAGATTCAGTCTGAGTTAAGGAAAACCAGGTTTGATCAAGGAAGATCCGCTGCAAAGTCTCTGATGGAAATGAATGGTCCAGATAATCCAACTTTTCAGAACAACTTTGTCACTTCTTCTGAGTTCTGCATCCAGAACATCTTCAAGGCTGCTTACTGAGATTATCCAGCCTTACAGACTACTCCATTCAAGACTTGACTGTACTCCTAAATTTTCTTTAATCCATAAGATTACCAACACCCACAATCATCAGGAAGTAGTATAGAGAACTATGGTCACATACCCAAAAATTGGATTATGAACGTTTATCTTTTTTACAGTATTGGTTACAAGTTGTTTATAGAGAATGGTGAAGAAAAATCCTATACAAAGGAGATTAGATTTGGGGTTCTTGGTTTAAAAAGAAAAAAGGGAAATTGCTGTGGAACTATGCTCCTGTAAATACTTGTCACTATAAATACTGGCTTAATAAAATGCTAATTGGCCAGAAGTCAGATAAGGAGTAGAGGCGGGGCAACCAGAATAGAATAATTCTGGGAAGCAGACGAGCAGAGTGTCAGATGGCAGCCTAACGCAGAGGAAGAAAGATGAAAATGTTGCACTGAGAAAAGGAACCAAGCCATGTGGCTAAACATAGATAAATGGCAAAATCAGAGACTAAACGGCTGCAGGACAGAGAAACTTGTGACTACATAGCTGTTAATCTTAATTATTTTATATCAGTATAGATTTTAGTTTACCGATACAAATTTAAGGTTAGTTTTGTTATACTGTATGTATATTTCTACTCTTGTTTAAGATATTGTGTTTATGTAACTCATTTAAAATCATATAATTAACAAGTACATATTCATAGTTAACTTATAATAATCAAACTTATAGTCATGTTAGATTCCTAAGTAAACAAATATAATTCTCATTAGGTAGGTAATCTTCAAACACTTCAAAGACTTACAGAATATGGCATTTAAAATGTTTTAAAAACTTTGACTTTTCTGAACAACAAGACATATCTACTCCTGACAGTAACAATTACTTCAAAGAGGATGATGGGAATCCAAGAGAGATAGAGGAAGAAGAAAAGCAGGGTCAGAGGAGACTCCATGAGCTGCCACCAGGGAAGAAAAATAAAATGGAACAGGTAATGTCATAAAACCACATAGCAAGACATAGATTAATAGAGATAGTTCAAGTTGTAAAAGCTATCTGGTAATAAGCTGGAGCCATAGGTCAAACAGTTTATAATTAATATAAGCCTCTGAGTAATTATTTTATAAGTGGCTGTGGGCCTAGGGTGGGAGAGATTCGTCCAGGCTGAGGGGATGGATGGGACCAAGAAACTTCCAGCTACTCCAACCAGGCACCAGATAGTCCATATGTTACAAAATGGCATGCATCATCTGAATATTCTGCAGTCAATACAGGTTTCCAATCATAAGCAAGATAAACTCTGAGTCTCGTGGAGATTCAGTAACGTATGATGGGTATGTGTGGCTGAGCTCCGAGTTTGCTCTACCTCTTTGTCTCATTGTGAACCAATGTAGACCATGTTTACCTGCCTGTGCTGCAGCACAGTGAGAAAAGACCAAGCCAGAGCTTGGATATTGGAAGGATTTTCCTGTTTGAGTATATGACATACAAGCAAAATTAACTATTTTAAGCTTTACATCCCTCCTCAAATACTTTCATCGGTTTTTGAAATAAGATCTTTTCATGTAGCCCAGGTTGACCTCAAACTAGGGACCCTCCTGCCTCAATCTTTAAGTGTTGAGGTGTTAGTATATGCCATCATACCTGACTATAATTCTTGCTTTTCAAAGGACAGCTAACACTGGTCTTTCAAGACCAAATGAGACAAAATACAAGAAGCATAATCTCCTTGTATCTTATCAAAAAGGTGACGCATAAATACCTCATCTACTAAAATATCAGGGGGTGTCCAAGCATACATGTGAGTGTGTATAACTAAGAATCCCTGGTGTCAGCCTCTGTGAGCAGAACATAAACTCACTCATGAAGAGCTCTGATCAATTTGAACTTGGAGAGAGGAGATCAGGGTCAAATAAGATCTTCCCAGATTGTCTCAGTCCCAGCTACTTCCAGCAACAGAACACCAGGCATGCTCTCAGGGATGGCTGGGAGGATGGCACTATCCCACGGTATGTGGTGGGGACAGCAAGATAAAGTGCCTCTCTCCACATGAAGGTGATATAGGAACACTACCAGGAAGAGAGTTCTCTTAAAATGTGACAGGTCCCTTTTCCAAAAGCAGGCTCCTTGGTGAACCTAGCTATAAGGGATGCTAATGGCTACAGATGAATCTCTCTTCTGGGTCAACCATCCCAGAAGCCACTGGAATTGACACCACTGGTCCTTGGATATCACAGCGATGGCTTCCACAACAGGGAAGCCAAGGAAGGTCTGTGAAGTCACTGCCACACAGCTGTCACTTCTCATAATTCCCTCTATAATGTGGATGGAAACCTCTCACTTAGAGCACATGAAATGTCTTTCAAAGGTAAGTCACTCATTTTCTTCTAACTTCCAAAATACATATTCCTCCCACGGGAAAAAAAATCAGATATTCATACATGTGGCATTTTTTACTCCTGGGTGTAAAAAATAAACATTTCCCTTTCTGTCTTGAATCACTCCACTCTCTTGTAAGACACTTATTAGTTCTGGTTGAAGTTTCCCACAAAGCCATTCCTATCTTCCTTTGCATTATCAAAAACAACCACGCTGGCCTTCAAGGGATCACGAATATTGAAGACTTCACGAGCACTGTACTTTCAAAGTTTGGGAATTCTTGATCTGTACAAAAGACTGTTTCAAAGGGTTCCTAACAAATGGTCATGAGTCAAAGGCTCTGCAAAAGGGGTTAAGGCAGCTTATATAAATGGAGCAACACTGTCCCTCAGGCCCTATATTCCAGTGTAAGATGCAACTGCAGACCACAATGAGTGACTCCTATTATTTTGTTTCTCACTGAATATCTGCTGTGTCTTTATGAACACTATTGATAATCTTGATTCGGAACATTTAGTCATTGAGACACGTGGCATAGATAGTGATCTGTCTCAGCAGAGCATGGCCAGGTGCACATTCAAATGATATCACCATCAAAGAACAATGTCCATATCAATAAGCAAGTGGAGTCATAGATAGGGATCATTTGGTAAAGGGTTTGCTGCACAGGCATGAAGACCAGAGTTTGAATCCCCAGCACCTCTTAGCTTTTGCACATGGCCTGTCTCAGGAAAAGATAGGCTGATCTTAGAAGCTCCCTATCCAGCCACTGTAGCCAAATGGTAAGATAGACAATCAACCCTGACCTCTGCATCTCTAACCATGTTCAAATATGTACTAACACACATGTACCAGTGCGCAGATACATGTGTGCACATACACACACACACTAAACCACACATACACTATAAAACATACACACACATTAAGACACACACACACATACACACACACACACACACACACACACACACACACACACACACACACACACACACACACACACACTGGCACTAAACCAAGAAACACAGCAAATTATTCACATACTGCATAAAAAAACCCTATCAGAAAAGATGCCTGGGACCCTGCATCTTGAAACTTATCTGACCCAAAGCCAGAAGGTCTCAGACACATGGAAGGATAGCTGTGACTCCTGCAGTAACTACTTGAAAGCCTATAAGGATCCTGGCAAACTTCAGAGGTGGCTTGTAGATTACAGATCTCAGTAGATCTTCTATTTAGGACTAGAGGAGAACCAAACAGAGCCTGTGGATATGCCACATGCTAGAGTGCTGGCCTAGCACGCATGGAACCTTGAACTCAATCCTCAGCAGCACATGAGCCAGGCATAGTGGTTCAAGTTTAGACTCCTAGCACTTGGGAGGTGCAGGTGGGAAGTCACTTCACAGTCATCTGCAGCTACACACTTCCCCAAATGAAAACATACTATAAAGAAGGAAACCACTAGAAGGATAGTCAAATCTCCTATCATGAACATATTTATTTCATATGATTTTCCAAACTATCCACACAAACACAAGTAAGGAACTATATGTCCTGCAAGATGAAACTCAGATATTTGCTCACAACCACCTGTTCCCAGAATGCTTTCAGGCCTTGCTGCCAATGAGCATCCCAGATGAACAGGTGGCCCTGCCCACAGAGAAGCTTCTGCACCGCCATGGTGAGGTCCAGCACTCCAAGAGACAGTCTCTTAGCTGTTCAGTCTCACATCTCCTGAAGCTCTTTGCCTGTCACCAAAGGAGAAGGAACAGTGAGGTGCTCGATGGCCATCTCGGGGGCTGCTTCTGAAGGCATCTCACTTGCATGGAACTTCAAAGGCTCATAGAGTAAAGCAGGGGCACACCTGCAGAAGAAGCCTTCCTTCAGAGGATGCTAGGAGAGCTGCATGGCTGCTGAACCCAGGGTGTTTTCAGAGGGAGAAGGCGGTTGGGGAAGAGAAAGGGGAAGAGAGAGAAGCTGAGATCACAAAGTATCTGTTCTCCTTGGAGAACACCAACATTTCCTAGAACCCGGTAGGAAGTCAGTTGTTAGGGGTCCCTGCATTTCACAACTGCTGAGGGTGTGCAGGTGCTTAAACAGACATGGCTCTGAGGCAGCGTCTTCCTGGCACCTGCGCTCACTCACAAGAGTACTGCATCTGTTTCTCTGGGTCACAGAAATGTTTGCTCCTGGAGTCCCTGTCACTCCCTTCTCAAACAAAATGCATCAGGGAGACTCTCCAGAGGTGAAAGTATCTGGGGATTCATGGGGAACTTGAGTTATCTAACTCTCCCTTATGATTTATTTTTCAAGACATGACAGCTTATAATTATAAAGAAAAATACTAACAGTTTTGAGATTGTACAGAAAAATTATACTATCACATACCTTCAAATATGCTAGTATTTAGGGAACTTTGACTAAGGATTCTAAGCTATAAAGTATTTTTCTCATTTTTCTATACCCAGAGTTTTATAAGAATAGTAATAGAAATAAAATGGCTTAAAGATTGCAGCTCATATCTCTGAACTCAAGAGTACGCCAACTGCAACTTAGGAACATTTTCTGTATGTTTCCATAATGTCCAGTAAGCATGGTACATGAATATCTGAGGAGATGACCCAGTGAATGCAACTTGATACACAGACCCGAAGGACTGAGTTTGGATACTCAGAAAGAACCCATGTAAGAGTCAGCTGTGGCAGCCTGCTTCTGTAGTATTCTCAACATGCCACTGAAGAGATGAGGAGCAGAAACAGAAAAATCTCTGGAAGACCCAGGCTCACACAACATGGGATGTGAGGGAAAGTACATGAAGCCATTCTCTGACCTTTACCTGCATATTATGACATGATCATCCACATGCACACATGGGGCAAAGGGATGGAAATGTTGCTGCATGGGGAATTTAGTAGAAATCTGACTTAAAATGAAGATTCTACATGAAAGAAATTTAACTATAAGTTTAAGGAAAAAGTGTTACCCTAAGGTAACTTTCTTCTACAAGGTGTACCATTTGGCAAAGGGGTTCTTATTTACTTTGTACTGGCAATGACAGAGCACAAGAGGATCTTTGCTCCACTTACCAATGCCCATTGACATCCGTGCCCACAGACCTCCATGTATGGTAGTGTCTGTCCCCTTGGCTAGTGAGACAAGGGAAATGCAGCGAGCTGGCTTTCTGTACCCAGACAGGACTTTTTTTTTCTGTTGTTTGGATTTTCCACAAAAGGAGCATTTCTCAAGCTGTTTGAGGAACTTGGACTGAGGGATGACTTCAGTGGCATGTGATGAGGACCTTAGTTCTCTATCTTAGAGGCCACATTATCGTCAGAGGTATAACAACAGGATACTGTCCTAAATACATATTTCCAAAGTATCTCTCCAGTGTGACTTTCTGAAAGTGGAGCCCAGAGCAGATCTTCCTTCTCTACAGCTTCATCCTCCTATCATGTTTCTGGATATGACAGTAAGAGACAGACAGAAATAAAAACTAAGTAAACCTAAAATGTCTGAGAAAGGCTGGATGTAAGTTCCAGCTGGAGACCTCATTAACAGAAGTAAGTGTTTAAAATGGAGGAGGCTCAGCCACATTCTAATGGGGGGAGGGTGCTAGGGGTAGTGGGCTGAGACAGTCAGAGGCCCAAGGCACAGGACCTGTGTGAGCAACATGGTGCTCAACACTCCCCTTGGAGTGTCTAGATATGCTATCCAATCAGTCTTTCACGAACTTGAAAAATCAATTTTTCATCTGAGCTGCAATGCCAAAGTACAAATTCTATCCGATTCCACTTATGCCTCAAAACTCAAGCAATATAGCTACCTACATTGCTCCTTTGAAATAGCCCCAGATAGCCCCAGATCCTCTGACCTCCTACAGTGAGTCATTATCCAAAGTTTAAGAGATTCATTCCCTGGCACACCAGTTCCCCTGATAAGGGCTCCAGCAAAGAGTTGCATCCATCCCAGTTAAGAAAACACAATGCAAGTGATTATCAGTTTAGTGTCTTCCTCCTCAGGAATGCAAAGTCTTCACCAGCTGCCCCTGGCTGCCCAGTTCAGGGTCAGCCCCAAGTGTGGGTTGGCTGGATGTCTGGGTCCCCCAAGGAAATGTATGAGTTGGCAAATATTACCCAGGGCAGAATGTGCCTTTTCTCATAAACTCATCTGGTCTGTTCACACGAGACACAAGACTTCCCAGAGATGGACAAGTTAGCACTGGGAACAGGGGGCGGGGAGCCCGTGTTCTTGGAAAAACATGATAGCAGAAAGAGGAAGGGGAAGTGTGGCCATCATTTGTTCTGAGGGAGCTGGGCCTAAATCAAACATGTCTGATTACTCCAATGGCTTCCACAAACAAAGAGAGAAGTATTTATTGCCCAAGTTGCCAGGCAGACAAAGGATGAACAGACTTGTCTGGGTTCCCATTTACAGATGAATTACAATGTGCTTTTAAAAAAAATTCATGTGGATAAATTGGAAAGAGATTGCCTGGCTGGTGAGAAATTCCATAAATAGTAACTTTGTTTGCAACAGACCTTTCTGCTGACTGGATGTTCTCATCAGAACATTTTGGAATCAAGGAAATTAATATATATTTTAAAAGTGTGGGAGCCAGAAGCACTGTCACCAAGCAGTGTTCATCTCAGTGAATGACACATGGCCACCTGAGTAGGCACAGGTTCAAACCTGCAGCCCATACACCAGACCGAACAGACCCTGGCTTTCTTTTCAGAGCCTTAGCAGGCTTTTCAAATGTCAGAATCAGGCTCTAGTAACAGCAAGAGTAACCTGATACATCTTACGTTCTGTTTGTAGTCTGCATGTACACATGTCTACATATTAATATGGATGAATAGATAGAAAATAGATAGATAGATAGATAGATAGATAGATAGATAGATAGATAGATAGATAGATACCTGATACACTTTACATTTTGCATGGCACTTTACAGTCTGTGAGTATGCATGTCTATATATCACAATGTATAGAGAGGTAGATTACAGATAATACATACATATAGATATATGTCTCACTAAAAGGCCATGACATTCCTGGGAGGCAGAAACGCCATGTATTGTAATTCCCTGCTTAAGAGATGGCTTGGCTCTCATCATCTGGTAGTCAAGTCTGTATCCTCAACCAAGACCCTCAGAGGAGCACCTTCTGACCACCGTGATAATGGAGCAGCCTTAGCTTCCATCCTGCTCTCTACTTAAAGCAGACAGATAAATTATATTGAGAACACAAAGATTCCGCCTTTATCTTATCAAAAATTTAAGGTAGGCATAGCAGGAGAGAAAGTCTATTAAAAAGAAGCAGTAGAGAGGGTGGTACCAGGCACAGGGACACAAGTTTCCATCCCCAGAACCCATGCTACAAGGCAAATGTGTGCTGACTCACACCTATAGTCCAAAATCCGAAGAATTAGAAGAGGGTCCCAGATCTCCCTAACGAGTCAGTCCTGCTGAACTGTGACATTCCAGTTCCATGAGAGATCTTGTCTTTACAAAACAGTGGTGAGGAATATCCTTGACATCCACTGCAAAAAATAAACAAGTGCGAGTGTGTGCATGCACACACACACACACTCTCACACACATACAGTTACACATACTCACACACACACACCCTCACATACATACACATACTCACACACATATACACATTCACATACACTCACACACACTCATATATACACACTCACACACATACACATGCACTCACACACATGCACACATACACACACACACACACACACACACACACACACACACACATATATACACACGAACATGCCATGCACTGTCTTAAAAGAAATTATTCAGACAGCAGACCAAAGAAACACTTTTCTAGGTGATCTTGCTTGAGGTGAATCTGCAATCTAAAATCTTCTTTTAAAGAGTCATTATCATTCATATCTTCCTAAATAGTATCTGAATGAAAGAGTCTCCTTGAAGACACACACATTCTTGAAAATGAATCACTGGGGCACAGCTAAAGAGCCATCTTGCTGTGACCTTCAGGTTTTCAGCCCCTGTCCCCTCCACTGCACGTTTCCTGGGAATTCAGGAATAATAACCTTCCCCTTCTTTTCTGAGAAGTGTGCCACTACAGAAACATGCTTAAATTGCTCTGATCTTTCTGGGATTACATAAAGTATTTTAAATGTTACTATTCCACTAACAAGATGTGGAGAAACAATATCCCCATGACATAGTATTTAGTAAGTCAGGTATCTCTTGAATGTTTCTAAAAGTTGACACACTTTTATTTTTATATTTTATATTTACATATTATATATTTACTATGATAATATAATGTATAAATATCTGATATATTTATGTGTTATGTTTATATATTTTATTATATTATGTATGTGATTTATTTTATATTTATTCCTTCATTTATGTGGTGTGTGTCTGTGTGTATCGGAGCACTCACAAAGGATGGTCTAGAGAGGGCAGCTCCAGGAGTCACTTTGCTCCTTCCACATGGGTTCCAGGTAAGAGACTTGGGACATCAAGCTAAGTGAGAATGACTTGTACCCACTGAGCCATCTTGACAGCCCAAGGCTTGAAGTGTTTGAAAGAGACATTCTTACACAGGAGTGACTTTGTGACAAGAATCATAGAAAAGCCTTTCAGTTAGCTGGGCCAGTTCCCATGAACAGAGGCAATTTTCAGGCCCAAGGCTGGCTTTAGAATCCTTCAGGCACTTCTAGTGCTGAGCACACGCTAGTCAGGGCCAGTACAGAAGACCCAGTTCAGTGAAGCAATAGTTACAATCTCACAGTCATTGACGTAAGAAAAAAATAAGAGCAGGATTTCTAGACTGAAGAGAGAGTTGGAGGCAGCATCTAAAACTGAACTGCTTTCCTGCTGTAGAAGAGATGTGTTTCAGGATAACTGGCCTCTCAGGACATGGAAGCTAGCTTCTGGCTCATTTGCATGAGGATGTTTATGCTAAGACATTTATAGAAACTCAGAATTATCAAATGTCTTACACCAATTCCCCATTACCAGACAGTCAGGATTACAGGAAGGAGTATCTATTTGCACAAAGAGAAAAGGATCTTGGGGAAAAATTGAAATCAAAGCCAATATGTTATGTAGGTTGAGGGTGGGCACTCACTAGATGTGAGGCACAAAAGTTCTCACATTAAAGTTACAATAGCGTTTAACCTGGCTGGGAGAGATGCTGGAGCCCTCAGTGTAAACAGGTCAAAAACTAGACCAGAGAGGAGTTGCTTAGCCCTGCCCACAGGGAAAGCCCTGCTCACTGAAAACCTGTGCTCAGTAGAGATCTTCAAACCACATTAACAGTCTGTTGTGAATAAACTTAGCTGTAGATAGGTAACACTAATGAATGGAGGGCGGGGGAAACACCTTCAGAGAAGTAGGGGAAAAGAGAAAGCAGCAGAAATGAAAAGGAAAAGGTTGTTCTGACTGACTGTCATGGTGGAAATGCCTATGCGCCAAGACACCAACGATGGCTCCAAACAAGCAAGGACTCAGAGGATGTCATATTTCACTATGTGTGTGAGACATTTCCAAACATGGCTGCCGTCATAAACACTATCCTATCTCGAGTTCTTCTAGGGATGTGAGGTGAACACTGTCCCCCAAGAATGGTAAAGTCTCTGACTCCTCACCTTGAAACTAGGTAAAATATTGCATCTTTCTTGGCCAGTAAATTATTCTAGAAGCTAGGTTATGTCAACTCAAAAATATGAGTTCTTAAGAATATCACTTCTGCTTCAACTTCTGGCTTGCTGTTGGAGCCTGTGAAGGTCACTCTCCTTGTCTTTGCTGTAGTTAGAGTCTCCATGGACACACACCTCTCAGTGTGTCTACAAGGGAATTTGCAGAAAGGTTTAATATAGGGAGAGCCTGTAAGGAGTGCAGCTGGTGCTCTTCCATGAGCTAATCAGAGGTCCCAGGCATAAGCAAAAAGAAAAAGCAAGCCAAAAACTAGCATTTCTTCTTCTGGCCTCCTGGCTGTGCTTGCAATCTGACAGGCTGGCTGGTGCTCTTGCCCCCATGATTTTCTGGACCCCAATAAACCTTTCTTTCTACTTTTGTTGCAGCACTGAATACATAGTAACTTATATAAAGATAACTTCAGCCCTTAGAGAGGACACATAAGATTATCCAGACAGATTGTCTCTATTGGGGTCACACTCAATCACAGCAATGGCTTCCAGATCTGAGTATGAGCATGAGCAAGCATTCACTGATCTTACTCCACACCACCATCTGACTCCAGCTGCAGAGAGGACCCTGTGGGCGCATCCTGCTTGACTCAGCCAACACATAGAACTGTGAAGGGTAGCAATAAGGTTGGTCATGTAATATCTATAATAACTACTAACTTTGATACAGTATTTTTCATAGCAATACATAAATGACAAACTCTCTAAGCACAAGAAGAAGGAAATACCAATAATTCAATGTAAAAATCTGCAAAGTCTATGGACAAGCAATTCACACATACACACAAAGATACACATGGGTGAGAAATATAGAAAAGGTTGGTCACCCTCACTTTCACAGTCTGGATATGGGTATGAACAAGCTAAATGAATAACACAACACCATTTTACACTCATCTACTTGACAAAAAAAAAAAAATTCAATTCTTTGATTACCTAATGCTGAGTAGCAATCTGTAATGATGGGCAAGATGGCGAAATTCAGGGGGCCAGATGGCCAGTCATCACATTCTGATTACACCTAAAAATTTTGTAACCATGTCTAAACTTTGCCATGTTATTAAAAAAGTTATTAATATATAGTACTCCAGATACAGTCTTCCGCAGAGGGAGGCAGTGATTCACTGTGTACAATAATAATGATGAAATATAGGAAACAATAGGCTATGGGTAGCTCTTAAGACTGGATGGCATCCTGGTCTAAGACTGGGGGAACAATTTTTCAACCCCCTTAAGTTCTCAACATGAATATGTCTCCATGACGGACTTCACTACTGTTCCCATGACATAGAAAAAGCCAGTACTCATAAAAAGATGAGAAAACACTTTTAGAGCCACACTTCATTTTTTTAAAAAATAAGGATAGTCCTAGAATGCTCAGGTGACTCTTATGTTGAGTTATGACATTGCCAATTTCTAGATGGGAGTGTCTCTAACTTTGAAGATACTGGCCCATTTCTTGAAGCAGAGAATAGAAACTTACTATAAAAGGCTAGCAAGATAATAGAGTGATTCCTGCACTATCTAGTAGCCTACCATAACTGTCTAGAAGAGGAGAAGAAGGGAACATAAGAAGAGGAGGAGGAGGAGGAGGAGGAGGAGGAGGGAAGATGAAGGGAGAATAAGAAGACATAAGATGAAATAGGCCCCAGAGCTAATTCTCACTTCTGTAGAGGGAGGTAGAGCTGACAGAGGGCCTGGACCGGTGATGGGAGAGCAGCCGTCCAGTGTGTGCATGTATTTGCCCTGATCTAGGATGTATCATTTTATGTAGAAGCTCCAAGTTCATTTCTAGTCTTCTATTCAATAGACACAGTGGGTTAGTTCTGGATTTATCAATAACTGGCAGTAGCTATTTTGCCTCTCTGGGTCTCAGTATAAGTCTTGAGTTCAAATCCCTACTATACCTCTAACTATTGTGAGTTTCCTTAAATAACAAGGAACCTAAGGAAATAGCCTATGTCACTGCAATCAAATGACATACAAGCATTTCCCTAACTCCAAAAATTATCATTTTTCTTACAACAGAATCCCCGGAACATTCTAATCTATTAGTTACAGATAATATAGCATGGGTATCATAAATGTCAAAACATCTGGAGATGACTCAACCTGACCAGAACCTCATTATAAAATTTGCATAGCCCCATTTTGGTGGTGTGCATAATAACTAATCATATTAGTCATTGACCTTAGAGGCCAAGCTATTAAGGCAATAGAATTCTTAATTCATTTAGTGCAGAGTTTATCAGTCTGTGTACAGAGCCCACTACATCACCCAAGCATGCGGTTGGATAAAGTCACTCCCATACAGCAAACCTTATCTTGTGCCCTGCAGTTTCCAGAAGCAATTCTTCCTACACTGGAGATCTGTTATCTGCTGGCTCCTTCCTAATGTGTTTCCTGGAATGGGTCATGAGTAGTTGAGTCAAAAGCTTCCATAGAACTGGCTCAACACCAACAGAAAAGAGCCACGGTACGACCCTCAGAAGCACAATCTCCTAAGGCATACCTCGAAACCAGACTTCAAATGTACCAAGACAGATGGCAAACTGTATGATTATAATTCTAAAGTTTTGAGCATCCCCTGTGTTTAAAAACTACCATAAACACAGTACCAGGTCTGTAACCATGGAAAATGTCTTGCCTAAATATTCACTTGCATAATTATTTTGGATCACACACTACACTTTATAGTTTCAATCTACAAGCAAACCTAGTCCCATGTGGTAAGTTGAGAATGTGAAACACATGTCAATTCTTGAATGCCCTCACATGTTTTAGCAAGCCAGGTGGTGCCTTAACATTATCCTATGGTCTGTGTTCATGGTCAACACTGAAATATTCTCCACCTGTTTCATCCTTCTCTGTCCCTTCTCCTCCTCCCTGCAAACCTCTTGTAGAAGAAAGAACACAATGTGTTTTATAGAAAAAGTCAGATGGGGACTCCTAAAGGATGAAGTCTCCTTGCTGTTAGCCAAAAACAAGCAAAGAGCAGATGGGCTGGATCCCTTAAGATGCCTGTCCTACATATTCCCCTCAGATCTCTGCAGACCCTTTCCCTGGTCCTGATACTCTTCAGATAACTCCGTCTCTGTCCTACCCCAAATCCAGAAGGCATAAGGAAAATCTCCTTCCTTGTCCTCTGTTCCCACATCCTTTTCTCTTGGGCGTGTTTGTGAGAAGAGGGATGGGGTACACATTTGTGATCAGAACGCAGTGCTGGATGCAGTTCCACAAGTGGCTTCCATCCTTTTTCCCATTTTTATTTTTATTACTTTTTTGGCATGGGCTTTCTCTCTGCTTTGAAATTCTCCCACAAGGCCAGGATGACCGACCACCATGTGCTAGGGACCCAGCTCTCTTTTCATTCCCAATGCTAGGACTGAAGGCTGGGACCATCATGCGTGGCTTTTGGGGGGTTTATTTATTTTTTATGTGGGTCCTATAGACTGAACTTTGGTCCTCGTGTTCACAAAGCAAGCACAAAATCGTCTGAGATCCCCCTCGTGCCCATCCATTTATATGAATCTTAATCATCCTCAACCATATTACATCTTCATCTGGGATTTTGATTCTGCCCTCCCATCTCCTTGGATCCTGTGCCTAGAAATCACTCCCTCTTGCCCTATATACCAACCCACAGGTGGTGTCTGCCTTCTTGCCATCTCTGAGCCACCTCCTTTGTCTTGTCCAGACTACCTTAGTACTTTAAATGTACCGTCTGTGTTTGTGCATGTTCACACCCTCCACTCATCTCTTGTTCTTGTTTTCACATTTCCCAACAAAGTCCAGACTCCCTTCCCTAGCATTCTATTGAGAGAGTTCTCTAAAAATCTACCTACCAAGCAATACGGCCTTTCAATCATAATTTGCCTTGGAAATCTTTGAGGCATTTTTTCCCCATCTTCTAAACCCAGTCTTCCCACTCATCACCTCCTCAGAACAATCTGGGTCACCCCCCTCCAGCTGGATCACTCCCCTCCCCACCCCACCCCCGCTGGACCACTCCTCTCCTCCCCTAGCTCCAGCCTTCTCACTTCTCCCCATCACCATTTCAAACTGATCAAGGGCCTTGCCCGGGCTCCTCTTCACATTACTCTTTCTGCCTAATAAGTGACAAACATGTTCTTGACTCTAGCTATGCCTTCCCTATTTTTGCTGACAGGATAATTTACTTTCAAAGTATTCAACACCACATACTCATTCCCAGCCTTCAAGGTCAAGGATCTATCTTTCAACATGTATCTTTAATGTTCTTGGTCACTTCAAACTTAGTTTATCTTAGCTCCCGCCTTTGCCTCCACTCTGCGCTTAATGCACCCTCCCTTATTTTGCTGACTAACACCCAGAGGCCCATTACTCATGGCCAAAACAGAGAACAAATCTTAACCGTTTCTATGCCCAGTCCCTACATCGATCTAAACAGCAAATCTTTGTTTCCCAAGTGTTTACGTCTTCTTCCTGCCACCTCTTCTAGTTTTCTTTGTGATGCTGTGGTAGTTCAGCTTACACTTCCAGGTCACACTCCGTCATCAAGAGAAAGTAGGGCACAGACTCAAGCAGAAACTCAAGCAAAATGTTGCCTACTGACACATGCTCAGCTAGTCTCCTTATATACCACAAGGCCATCTGCCTAGGTGTGGAGCTTCCCACAGTGGGCATGGCCCTTCTACACCAATCACCAACCAAGACAGTCTCTCACAGATATGGCCATAGGCCAATGTCCTTAAATCAATTGTTCAACTGAGGTTCCATCTTCCCGGATGACTTTAGGCTATGTCACATTGACAATAAAGACTAATCAGAACACCACAATATTTTTGTATTCCTGTCTCTGGTCTTTATCACATATTAAGGAATTCTAAGGTTGTCTTTAGGACACAACAATCAACTCTACTAATGGTACAGTTATATATAAAGATCAAATACTGTTTTCTTAATTTAGTAAAACTCTGCCTGACCTGACTTCCAATTACATTTTATACCCAATTTTCCATAATCCCAAATGTTGTCATCACACTTTTTCTTATGATCACCTTGTCAAGTTCTTCCATTTCCCAGACTTTAAGATTTTCCTTTTTCTGCCAATACTGTCCATCTCTACCTGGACAGGCCCTGATGCCCTTAAATGCCAAGTCAAGCAATTCCTTTCCTCAAAAGACACATCCTTATCCACCCAGCTGGTCATCCCCCCCTGCCCCCCACACACAGCTGTCACTCTTTCTTTATTTTACTCTGCATTTTATAATCTACCCCCCCCCATATTAGAAAGTTCTGGAAACAAACTTATGTTTTCCCCTCATGCATCCACTTCCTAACAGTGCCTTGCTCTCAGCAGATGCTCAATAAATGCTGATGGATACATCAGTCATCAGTCACAGTGGTGGTTAAGAGTCAGGCTATAGCTTTGAATTATACTAGACTCATGGGATTCTGGTCAAATTATGTCAGGCTCTTTGTGCTTAGTATTTACACAGAAGATGCAAACAAAAGACTGCTACTTCATAGGATGATGGTGATACATAAGTCAAGTAAAATGCATATGAAACCTACTGCTTAAACCTAATATGTGATATTGTTATGAATGCAAATCATCAAAGTGTGCTTTGAGCCAGAGTCTCTGTAGCCCAGGCTGACCTTCCCCAAATAGCCAAGGATAACCCTTAACTTCTGATCCTGCTTCCACTTCCAGTCTTGGAAATAGAGATGTGAACTACCATTCCTGCTTCATGTAGTGCTGGGGATTGAAATGAAACTTCATGTGTGGCAATCAAATATTCTGCCAACTGAGCTACACCCACAGCCCTGCTTTTGTTCTGTCCATTTTTATTTTTCCAATTCTTTTTAGAAGAATTAGATTTATGTAATGATAATGATAACGACAATAATAAACTGAAACACAAGGGAAATACCAGACTGTGCAGAGATTTGGCTAAAAGGGACCCAGCATTCTCAGCCACATTATCAATTAGAAGAGGGAGCACATGTGATGTGGAAAGTAAATTTTAGTGGTGATTAAAAAAAAAGAGAGAGAGAGACAAAACAACAAATGTTCAGAAATTTAACATTTTCATAAATTACCTCATAAGTCTCATAAATTGCTTTTTATTTTTATTTTATTTATTGTGTTTGGGACTTTGCGGGGTAGGGTATCATGTATCTCAGGCTAACCTGGATATATATTGCTGTGGATGACCTTCAACTTTTGAGTCTCCTAATTCCATATTATAAATGCTGGGTTTGCAGGCATGAGCCATCATGCCTAACTCCTTACGTTTATTTCTGTAGAAAATTTCTCCCTCTGTAGGTATTAACACTCTTAATAAATATGCATGACATTTGAACTTGCAATTCGATTTCTGAGAATTTATATTAAGGAAAAATGAATTTCAACAACACAATTATCACAAAACAGAAATGCCCTCCCTGCTGTAATGCTAAGGATGAAAAGCTGCTTAAATTGCCAACTGAGGAATATCAGGGAGGTATAAATCTTAGCACATCTGTAGGCTGAGGCATGTCCTTCCTCCACATCTGGGATTCTAAGAGTGTGCTCTCACTCCAGTTTGTGACATTGGGGACAGAATTCAGGGCTTCTACTCCAGGGAAGCACTCTACCAACAAAGCCAGATCCCAGCAACTCACATTTCAAACACGTAATTGTTTTTGCTTAGCAGTATTATCAATTGCTCAAATCCTTATTTATGTTTTTCCTTTCAAGTCCTGCCTAAAAATAAATGTAGCATACTATTAACCACCACCCAGGGTTCTGAAATCTATCTGCCCCCTTCTATCTCCCTAACTGCCAAAGATTCTTGCTACAGGTTGTGGATAAAACAAATTCAGAGAAACAAAAACCACCTAGAGAAAATCATGAGAAAGCCCAGGGCAAGAAGCAATCCAAGTCTAAAGTCTCACCGCAGAAGGGTTTGTAGCAAACACCTTAACCAGGCCAGGGTCCCAAGCATGTTGAAAAAAAGCCATTGTTCTGGATAGTTCTATCATAGCCCTGCTATTACCCATTGTAACACTGGAAGAGAACCCTGAATTAAGGTCACAAGCATATCCAGAAATGGAAAATCATTGGAGTTTCTATTGAGTTCAGAAAAACAATATAACATGTAAATAGACAGTGGGATAGGAAATTACCCATTTAAAAGCATATATTGATATTAGTTATCAAGGCAAATTGATTATTAAAACTTGAGTCAAAAGTAAGAATACAAGGGTCACTAGAATTACGTAAGTACAAGCAACACCCGCACTTGGCACATTGGGTGTTCCCAATGTTCAAACAACCAGCAGTTTGCACCAATGCACAGCTCATAACAGTGTCTGATGTGAATGTTGCTGCTGACCCGGGAAGCGAGTATGTCATGTGTGACCTCCACGCAGAGGAACATCGGATAGGAATGGGTCTTCCTTTGCAAACTCTGCAGAAACAGAAGCTCAATCCAATGCAGTAAGTTGAATAAGCAGCGATGAAAACACAAGCAGAATGACCAGACCAAAGGCAATTCAGGAACTTTCCTGGTAACCGGACTCCATGCATCCTGCATCAGTCAACAGTTAATGCATAAGTGACATGGGGGTGTGGGTGGGGAACATCCAGATGCTCCTACTGGCCACAGTGCAGTTCTAACATAATACTGAGGCTTCCCTATCCCTGATGAGCATGGGCCACCTGTCAAACATCAGATTTGATTACTCTTATTGTTTACTATTCCAGCTTTTGTAGATATCATGATCCTTTCCATGCACAACAAAAGAGAGCCGACTAACTATTAGATATGCAAGCTAAACTCTACTGGAAAAAGTAGACTTCAAATGTGTGTCCACATGTGTATGTAGGCATGCATGCATATGTGTGCAGGTATGTGCAGATGCCAGAGGGCATCCTCTTCTGCCATTCTTCAGAAGACATCACATAGAGTTTTAAGGTAACGTTTCTCATGGGCAAGGAACTGCCCAGGTTCTCTAGGCTGGCAGGATCACTAAGGATCTTCCTTCCCCATCTCTAGTATTGTGTGAATGCAGCACCACACACAAATTTTTAAAACATCAGATCAAACTCTGAGCCTCTATTATAAGGAAAGTGATTTTACCAGCTATGCTATCTCCTCAGCCCAGAGACTTCTGATTTGATACCATCACCCTTGGTTGATGCCCTGTGGTTGCCATAGTGATAAATTGAAAAGTGGCCTTTCCCACTAAAAATCCATCCCAGACATGTCTTCTGTGAAGGTTAGGACAAGGGAGTGACTGGGATTCCCAGTAGGCAGGTGGATACCTGTGGTTCTCACACTTTCTCTCATAGAGTTGAAGGACTGAATTTTTCCCTGGCCCAAGAGCCTCAGGACAACTCAAGGCTAAGGGTGGACAGCATGGGGAGCTGCCATCAGATTCCACACAAGTGATTCTCCTTCCTCCAGGGCATTAGAAATGAGACAGGGGCACATGGGCCGAGTCCCTGGAAGATGGACTTTTAAGTGCTTTTTCCCCTGGAGGACCAAGAGGAGAAGGAGGAAGAGCTAGCGACTATGTGTGTGTGGGCAGCCTCCAGGAGCCATTTAATAAATGACTGCTTGTCCCTGGGTATCTGAGAGAGGCTGGAAACAAGAAGAAAGACTAAAGGCAAAGCGAGCCCTCTGCATGCAGGGCTCTCATGAGGGATGGAGCTGAGGAAACTCCCCTGAAGAACCAAGCCAAGATCCTTGGGCTGATGATTAATTTCCACATTATCTCATGTCTTTTCCCCCCTTTTGAGCCATAAAATACACACTTTAATTATACTGAAATTAATAGAGACAATCTCCACTGAAGGGAGATTAAAGTATTTTTCAGTTCTGTGTTCGTTCCAAACAGAGCTAAAATAACTCGTTCAATTTCAAGTGGTCTGAAAACAAGTATGCTCAGGGCTCACCTTCAGACTGGTTTTTCACAAGGGGAAATGACCTTTGAAGGT
Source organism: Phyllotis vaccarum (assembly GCA_033318265.1). NCBI lineage: Eukaryota > Metazoa > Chordata > Mammalia > Rodentia > Cricetidae > Phyllotis > Phyllotis vaccarum. Next base: position 40,417,380 of record JARWLC010000010.1, on the reverse strand, counting down.
CAAAAACCTGGCAGGAGACCGTGTTAGTTTTTATTACATTTATTTATTCTTTCATTCAAGGGGGAGGGCAGAGCAGGTGCTTGTATGACGCAAATCAAGGAGGTAGCGGGGCAGTTTGCTGTGGCCACCTTTCCCCTTCTACAATGTGGGCTCTGGGGATTGAACTCAAGTCATCAAGCTTAGAGGCAAACACTTTGCACAGTGAGCCATCTCACTGGCCCCAAAGACTGCACTTAAAACAAAGAACTCAGCAGCTCTCCACATCAGGTCTAGTGGCAAAAAAATATGGAAGACTTGATTTTAAAATGAGTGTCAGTGGAAAGAGATGATCATGAAATGTTTACAATGATAGTCAGAGACAAACATGGAGAAACTGAGGCCTTTTCTGTGTGTGCACACACACACAGAGAGAGAGAGAGAGAGAGAGAGAGAGAGAGAGAGAGAGGGAGGGAGGGAGAGAGAGGGAGGGAGGGAGGGAGAGAGAGAGAGGGAGGGAGGGAGGGAGGGAGGGAGGGAGGGAGGGAGGGAGAGAGAGAGAGAGAGAGAGAGAGAGAGAGAGAGAGAGAGAGAGAGAGAGAGAGAGAGAGATCAGTAAAGGGCAGAGAAAGAGATTAGACCTAAGAAGTCATTCTTAGTACAAAATTTCACAGGAAATGTTATGTCCATGGGGTCCTACAGTTTCCTTGCTGCCTGGCAAAACTAGCCACATCTTGGTGCTAATTTAGTCTTAGAGAAAGGAGATGACAGAAAGCAGAAGATCACATAGAAAATGTGTGCAAAATCAAACTCTATTATTGATGGGGATCAACAGAGGAGGGGGCGCCTTGCTAAGTTGCCGTGTTGTATTGTTGATTAGGGCAGGATACATATCTCTGCATCTGCTTCACTTTCCATATTTAAGGAGTCCTGAGAGGGCACTGCATCCTGGGCTGGCTCTAGTGGCAAGCAGCACACACCATTAGAGGCAGCACTTGGTAGCAGTGTCCTTTAGGGCAGCTGGCGTCATTACAGGATGAAATGGGCCCTAATTGGGCTATTGATTTTTCCCCTTTAATGGATTGCTCTCTCCCAATAAACTCTAAGTTGAGACATTCGCATGCCATAGCCATGATGCCATGAGTGCGTGTGAAACTGTTCATTCTGAGCACATAGGGCATTGCTCCATGGGTCATTTAGCCATGGCAACACCCAGAAGAACGAATTTGGATCACTTTGAACACATGGAGGTCTATGTGAGCACCAGGCAAGTGAACCCTGTGTCAATTGATTTCAGTTGGTCCTTGAACACTGTTATGATACGGACATTCTAATACTCCTTTTGTAGATGGACGGCAGGAGCCCATAAAGACAAGACACATGTCCGTGTCAGATAGCAAAATGCAGAGCCGGCATTTCTTGGAGGAATCTCAACCCCTATGTGTAGAGGGCAAGGAAAAAAAAGAAAATGAAAAGTAAACGAAGCAAAACAAAACTGAGCAGCTGGCGGGGCAGATAATGGCTTCCAGGTCTTCAGTCCTCACACGTGGATGCTGTTAGGGCCTCAAAACTCTTGTATGTGGAAGCCCTACCTACTAGCAGGGTGGGAATTAGAGATAAGGCATTTTCAAAGTAATTGAGGTTATATTTGGTCATGGAGATGGAACCCTCATGAAAAAAAATAGTGATTTATAAACAAAAAGAAAAAAGAAATACCAATAATTTGTCTGAAAAGAGGCTACAGTGAGCAGGGCAGTCATCTGCATGTCAAGAAGACTCTTAAGCAGGCCTCGGTCACACTGAGATCCCCGCTCAGCACTAGAAGCTTCCAGAACAGTGAGGGAGAAACATCCATTCTCCAAGGCATCTGACCAGGATCTATTGTCACTGAGTTGAGTCATTACCTAGCTCGTGTTCATGGGCACATGCCAACAGCCATGATAAAGATGAATTGTCAAGACATTAGGTAATGTGTGTGAGCAGGGGGAACTCAGAAAATAGTAGAGTGTTGAACTGTGACTAGAAATTGCTAGAACTGCGCCCCAGGAGATCCAGCACATGGGGACCCTTCATACTCACCATCTTTTCCAAGCCTTAATAACTGGGAGAGGAAGCAAGTATAAAGTAAAATGGCTACTTGGTTCTTGATTTGAGTGGAATTCCTGACACTTTGGCCAACTTCAAATCACATCCAGTATAGTACAGAGAATATCCTATGTCAGCTCCTCATATGCTACAGCCCAGAACACTTTGCCCAACACCACCCAGCAAAACACCAGCTGCACTGACCACCACACTTCAAAGTTATCTCCTTCTGCATTAGTAAACTAATATTTAGAACATTTTAGCCTTGGGCATGTATGTTGTGGAGAAAGGATAACCCTTTCCATGGGCCCCCATCTCATGTCCTTTGTGACTAATACCTTCTATCATTGTAGTACATTCATCATCCCTAACTCAATCATCACACTGTGACCAACTGAAATCCACGGTATGTTAGACTTCTCATTTGGTCCTACATGTCTCATGAGTTTAGACAAAGCTTTATCCATATGTGCTGTTACAGATGAGGCGTCAATACCCTGGAAATCCTGTGTGCACTCTACACTCTTTTCTCTACCCACAAAAGCCTCGGCAACCTCCAATCTCTACACTTGCTTTGGTTTTGCCTCTTCTAGGACATTGCAGAAACAGAACCAGGCACTCTGCTCCCTTTCACATTGGTTTCTTTATCCAGATGATAGCATCTTTATCCATATGATAGCATCTTTATCCAGGTGACAGCATCTTTATCCAGGTGACAGCATCTTTATCCAGATGATATAGCATCTTTATCCAGATGATAGCATCTTTATCCAGATGATAGCATCTTTATCCAGGTGACAGCATCTTTATCCAGGTGACAGCATCTTTATCCAGATGATAGCATCTTTATCCAGGTGACAGCATCTTTATCCAGATGATATAGCATCTTTATCCAGATGATAGCATCTTTATCCAGATGATAGCATCTTTATCCAGGTGACAGCATCTTTATCCAGGTGACAGCATCTTTATCCAGATGATATAGCATCTTTATCCAGATGATAGCATCTTTATCCAGATGATAGCATCTTTATCCAGGTGACAGCATCTTTATCCAGGTGACAGCATCTTTATCCAGGTGACAGCATCTTTATCCAGATGATAGCATCTTTATCCAGGTGACAGCATCTTTATCCAGATGATATAGCATCTTTATCCAGATGATAGCATCTTTATCCAGATGATAGCATCTTTATCCAGGTGACAGCATCTTTATCCAGGTGACAGCATCTTTATCCAGATGATATAGCATCTTTATCCAGATGATAGCATCTTTATCCAGATGATAGCATCTTTATCCAGGTGACAGCATCTTTATCCAGGTGACAGCATCTTTATCCAGGTGAAAGCATCTTTATCCAGGTGACAGCATCTTTATCCAGATGACAGCATCTTTATCCAGGTGACAGCATCTTTATCCAGGTGACAGCATCTTTATCCAGGTGATAGCATCTTTATCCAGGTGATAGCATCTTTACCCAGATGATAGCATCTTTATCCAGGTGACAGCATCTTTATCCAGGTGACAGCATCTTTATCCAGATGATAGCATCTTTATCCAGGTGATAGCATCTTTATCCAGGTGACAGCATCTTTATCCAGATGATAGCATCTTTATCCAGATGATAGCATCTTTATCCAGGTGATAGCATCTTTACCCAGGTGATAGCATCTTTATCCAGATGACAGCATCTTTACCCAGATGATAGCATCTTTATCCAGATGATAGCATCTTTATCCAGGTGATAGCATCTTTACCCAGGTGATAGCATCTTTATCCAGATGATAGCATCTTTATCCAGATGACAGCATCTTTACCCAGATGATAGCATCTTTATCCAGATGATAGCGTATGGGCCTCCTCATTCATAGCCCTCCGTACCTTGATTTCTCAATCCTTTTCAGGGTTGAATGATACCCAGTTGTGTGGATATGCTGCTGTGTGCACGTACAGAGATTTTTTTTTTGTTTTTAGTACATTTGAGTAACTACTGCAGCAGGGATCATTGTTACTGGACCCCATGGTACATGATGTCTGGCTTTATAAAAAGTAGCCTGATTACAACATGGTTTTCTGATGCCCATTGTCACTTGGCTCTCCGTCTTTAGACTGGTAGTGTACAAGAGTTCGTACAATCCACACTGCTCTGGTTTCACCCGCAGAGATAAAGCTGTGGGGCAGAAGGAGAAGCTGGAAGGAAAAGATGGCACTTAGGTAGAAGTGTGTGCTGCTTGAGGGTCCCTGGAATTATTGCTTCAGCGTGTGAATGGTGTAGGCTGCTTCAGAAAGTCACAGACCAGTCTCCTCCAGGAACATTCACAGAATGAAAAAAATGGTCCAGCTGCTCAGACACAGTGCACGTGAAGCAGGAACAGTCTCTTCTTCACATCTTGAGTAATGTGCACCTACCCAACACCTCTAAACCCAGGTTTATGAGTACTGGATGATCATGGAGCTTGCCTTCAGGATCAAAGCCAAAACTCTAGATTACAAACAAAGCTACAGCTTGCTAAACAATCTCAGCAGTCTAGAGATAACGACACAGCATACATCACCCATGGGAGAGAAAGGCCAAGAGAATACCCCAGCTTTGGGGATGCTCCTCTCAGAATCTGAGAAGCGCCGCTGCCTCCTACCTCACCGTGGGTGAACAAACTTCAAGGGGAATTATAATGAAAATCACTGTGACCTCATTACTACCAGGCTATTCTAACTCCATTCAATACAAACTGCCCATGCAATCTCTAGGCTCTTTATTCTGCTCCCAGGAATTCACAAATCCCTCTTTGGAGACTTTTCTCAGCCACAAAGACTCCAAGAGGCACATGTCTTTGTGGAAGCATGGCAAAACAAAAATTAACTTTGGTGTCTTGTCAAGTGCTCATTCCAATGGAGAGAGACCACACCGAGCATTGTAGGCATCACCAAAGACAAACTTGCATATGGCACATGTGCGCAGAGAACATGGTGTGAGCTCTGAAGCTAGGTCCCCAAAGGCACACTGCCTGGAAATGCAGACTTTTGAGACTCGTCATCTTAGCTCTTGTGTCTCTTATAAATGAGTTCCTCCATGTGCTGGGCCTGTCAACAAGCCGTAATGGTTGGACGGGGCTCATGGGACCTCATCTTCCCTAGATACAGACAGTTAATGGTGGCTCGAATCACCACCATTAGTGTGCGGTATCACCAGTAGCCTACTGCCCGTGCTCAAGTAAACGATTTTCCTACCCATGCTCACATGAGCAGCTTGATTACATACAGGCAGTGACAAAGTCCAATACTAAAAAAAAAAAAAAAAAAAAAAAATTTGCACGATGTGACATGTGGGGATGAAAAGAAATTTGGTGAGTGTGGAAGAGAGGAGAAGGAGGAGGGGGAGAAGGATAGGGAGGAGGAGGGGGAAGGAGAGAGGGAGGAAGGGGAGGGCAGAATGTGGTCAAAGTATTTTATGTATGAAGTTGTAAGAGAATAAATTTATTTAAAAACTAGAAATCTATAAATGATCTTCCTTTTCGTAGATGGCCAATAAAAGCCCTTTATACTGGAATTAAAAATAGGTTTCCATACTGTTCTACTTGGAATAATTCTTGGGAATTCCAAAGTGTCTCTCTCTCTCTCTCTCTCTCTCTCTCTCTCTCTCTCTCTCTCTCTCTCTCTCTCTCTCTCTCTCTCTCTCTCTCTCTCTCTCTCTCTCTCTGTAGCTCTGGCTATCCTAGAACTCTCCATAGACCAGGATGGCCTGAAACTCACCTGCCTCTGTCTCCAGGGTGCTGGGACTAAAGCATGCTCCAGAACACCTTTAAATTTCTTGAGAATTTTAAGTCATACCTCCTTCTCTTTTTAAGCCACAGCAGGCCTCAACTTCTTTGGTGGCATGCCATCATCTAACCACTGGACTCCGACAGAAAGCAGGCAGGCAACAGAGAACCATTGACTGCCTCCTCCTCTACTCCTGCCTGCCTTTAGATGTGGACACTTGACCCAGCACTGTGGGTTACAGCAAGAAGTCCTCTGGATTCCATTACAAAGAGAATGTTGAACAATGCATGCAAGATCGGCTTTTAACCTGGACCTACAGGAAGAAATGTGCAGACTCCATGGGAAGCTGTTCCTGGCTCTGGCAGCCTAGAATTTGGGACTGAGGGACCTGCTGTGTGTATTACCAACCTATGTCCCAGCTGTATGTACCCTTGGGTCCTGGAAGACTGCAGCGTGTTCCCAGCCAATGACCCTCAAGCCAGAGGCTGTTTCCTAGTTCAGACCCTCCAGCCAGCACACATCTGTGGGTTGCAGCTCTCCCCTGATTGCTTAAAAACATTATTGAATGAATAGTCTAATCTCAAAGCTAAAAGATCACAATAAACAGGTCAAGTGTGGTGGCCTGTGCCTGTCATCCTAGCATTGTAAATGTGTAGGCAGGAAGATGTGAAGTTCACGACCATCCTTTACTGTATGGCAATGCTAGCCTGGACTAGACATGATCACATCATAGATATTTTTTAAAGACTACAATAATATATCTACTTAGTGTAGGAACAGTCAATATTGTATGGCAAAGCCTCTTTGTGCTCATATCTACCAGGTCTTGAAGTTGGCTTTACCCTGACACCAACTGAGATTGTTGTGGGGAAATCATGCATCGAGCTGACCATGTCCAGTCCCTAAACAGTACAATACATCAGCCACTGATGCAGCACTGACATTGAACATGGGCTAGTGTTAATCTAGGGATGACTAATGATTAATGTGGAAGTACAGAGATGGGTCAGCTGGTGATCAGAGTTCAATCCCTGGGATCCAGAAGCTGTCCTCTGTTCAACACACACACACACTGTGACATGAGCACTCACTCATTCATGTACTTCATACACACACACACACACACACACACACACACATACACACACATTTTAAAAATAGAAATAAATAATTATAAGGGATCCTTGCATGAGTTATACACAAGTACAGCATCATCTTGTACAAGGCATTTGAGTATCCCAATGGGACTTGGAACCAATTCCCTGAAGGTACTGTGAAATTAAAATATTAACAAATTACTGTCTGTTACGACTGCCTGTGACATGCTGGTCAGGTCATGGAGATGGCTGGCTTTTGACTCTTTTCCCTAGCTGGGGGAATATATAGATATAATTATAAGATTTTAATATTTCATTTTTATTTCATGTGCATGGTTGTTTTGCTTGCACATGTGTCTTGTACACCACGCCTGCAGTGATCGAACAGACCAGAGAGGTGGTGGAGAGCCACCAAGGGGGTGCTTGAACATAGGTCCCTCTGGAAGAGTAGCCTATTTTTTTTCTCTTAAATACTATTGCTCTGGTCCTACTTCTTCAATAAATGGAATTTACCTACATAATGGTGGATGAAAAAGACCACTTAACCACTGAGCTCTCTCCCTGGTTCTCATATGATATGATTTATATTAAAATTACATACATGTAAGACACTAACATGGTTTTTTGAAGAAGGACACACACACACACAATGTAATTAGTGCCATATTTCAATTAGGTACAATGTATAATCCACCACTGTGATGCTTAATATTATCAACGTGGAAGGGTCTAGAGTCACCCTGGAGACAGTTTCTGGGCATCGTGAGGAACTGTCTGGATTAGGTTAACCCTTGGCTCTGCTTTTAAGGGATTAGGTTAATTGATCTTAATTAGGTTCATGGAGGTGGGATGACCTGCCCCAGCAGTGGGTGGCACCCCTCCCTGGGCTTGGGTCCTGAACTGCATTAAAGAGAGACCACGAGCCAGCAACAATATCCATCTCTCTCTGCTTCCTGGCATCATTCACCGTGACCTCTTGGCTCAAGTTCGCACTGCCATGACGTCCCCACCAGGACTGTACCTGTGAACTGTAAGCCAAAGCAAAAAACAAAAACAAAGAAACAAACAAAAACCTCTTCCTTACCATTGCCGTTGTCTGGCGTTTTATAACTGAGTCACAACCCATAACTAATTCAACCACTATCAGCAAAGTAAGAATGATAAGTTTTACGTAAGGACTTTCAAAACCAATAGGAGCACGAGAAAATCCATCTGGATTTTCAGGTCTCTGAGCGTCTTGGTGGTGCTGCTGGTTTTTAATGTCCTATTGTGTTTAGTGTGCACAAAAACACACTCATGATTGCTCTCTCTATCGGATCCAGTGTCATACATATCCATCATCAGCTGAAGCACTGGAATCTCTTTGCAGATCACAGTTAAGGCTTCACCTTTGGTGGCTTGTTTGACTTGACAGCCTTGGCAAAGGAAGTATCTCCAAGTAGCAGTCTGCAGTCTGGATTCCGTGAGTGATCATTGCTGCAGACTCTGGTTTATGTCAGCGCAGGCCTGGACCCAGCTGAAACAGAGATTCTAAACAGCACATCTCACTTTCATACATGGTAATTGATGTCAGATGGCTTGTCACTGGGTCTCCAAAGGAAGACATTAATACAGGATAGAGGGGAAAGGCTACCGTGTGTGCATGTGAGCATGTGAGGCCAGAGATCATCTTCAGTGACATTTCTTAAGTGCTGCCCATCTTCTCAGTGGGAGGACAAGGTCTCTTACTGGCCTGGAACTTACAAATTGGCCTAGCCTAGCTAGTTGCAAACTCCAGAGGGCTGGGATTGCAAGTGCATAGTGCCAGCCTTGGCATTTTTAACATGTGTTCTGGGGGTTGAACTCGGGTCTTGATGCTTGCAAGACAAACACATTCCTAAAGAGCTAACTCCATAGCATGGAGAGTTTCCAAATTGCCCATCACTTTTACATTAGATTAGGTTAAAATTCATAGAGCAAAGTTCAGTTTCAGCCTGAGCTCTCTTCCAAATGCTTCTGTGTTCTGAAGTCCGTATGTACAGATAGATCCAGGGGCATCCCTCTCCTAGCCAGTCTCCACTGTGGTCCACACTTGGTATTGATTAATATATTAACCCAAGATGTCCCCAGGGATGGGGGTTACAGAAAACACCTTGAATTCTTTTGTTTGAATGTTTCAACACTGCTATTCATGGAAACTGCTGAGCCTTTCATACCCCTATCTTTCTTGCCAGCAAAGTAAAATATATTTTTAAGTGTTTGGAAACAAAAGAGGGGCATGTGTTTTAAATATATCACACACACACACACACACACACACACACACACACACACACACACACACACACACACACACACACACACCGTTCTCAGCCATCTCCTCCATCTAGAGGCTACGGCTGAGAATGTAGACTTGCCCTGTGACTTCCAAAATTATCAGGGGTGAAACTGCCTTTTCAACAAGCTACATAGCTTTTGGGGCTTCTTCCAACTCCTAGTGTTTCCCGAGCCCATTGTTAGTCTAAAAGAGAGTCAACTTTAGGAGATTCACAATTCTTCCTAGGGCAAATTCCTACACACTATGTTTTTAGGGAGTTATTTGCTAACATTTAATGATAAGGGTAAAGTAGGTACCACCATGGTTAGCAAGGTCTGATGGGAAACACAAGGCTCACAGCTCTCAGCTCCACCCATTGTTCTGTTGCCCAGGGTTTGCTTTAGTTCCTACAACACTGAGCAGAGAAAGCTGCATTTCCTCTCACAACTACATGACCAAATTATCATACCACCACCAACAACTCTTAGGAATACATAACTTCCAGCTTATACATCTTCAATAATTCGGATTTCCAGGAAGGAAATAAATATTGAATTGGAAGGTAATTATAACATGTTTTTCAGAAAAAGCCTAAGCTGTTATTATGACAGACCAGATGTGTCCATCATTTAAAGAGGCATATGCATACCAGTCCAGTTTCTCATAAATTTCCTTGCACAAGGTAAAAACTTACAATGCAGGCTAAGGATGTGGCTTAGTTGGTAAAGTGCTCACTTAACATGCATGAAGCCCTGGGTTTGATCCCCAGCATTGCAAAAAAAAACCAGATGTGATGACATAAGCCTGTAACAAGGTACATATGCTCAAGGCCAGTCTCAGCTACAGAACAAGTTGGAGGCTAGCCTGGGCTATACGGAACTCTGTTTCAAAGGGACAAAGGCTGTAAGAAGGTCTTACTCTTACCACAGGATGCAAATTCTTTTAAGAAGTGTGGAAATTGAGTTGAACACTTGCTTTTGAGTTACCATTTCATTTTGTCTTCTAAACATTAGTTCTTAACTAAATCATATAGATTGTACTACAGCTTGGGAAACAATGGCACTTTTACAATACAACTAAAAACCAGTAAGAAAGCAAGCATTTGTTATGGTTATATATTATATATTTACTATAATCCATGCCCAATAGTTGGTGCCAGATATTGCACAAATTCTAGTTAGTATTATAATAAAAACCCAGAGCCAGATATTGGGGAAAAGCTGGAATCTCAGAGACAGGTAACAAACCACAGCCAATTCTCTCTCACCCAGAGAACTCCTCAGGCCAAACAGGGTAAGACCTATCTTCATGGGTCTTCAGCCTAACAGGTCGCTCAGACAGAATGGCTGAACATCTCTTTCTGCCTTATATATCTCTCCCTGTCCAGCTATTTTACTTCCTAGTTCAACTCTCCTAGAGATAAGATTAAAGGTGTGAGCTTCCACTGCCTGGCTACCGGGCTTTGAACTCACAGAGATCCAGATGGATCTCTATCTATGAGATTAAAGGCATGGATCACTACTCCTTGACCTTCACAACTTGACTTTGTGGGTCGTTCTGTCTTCTGATATTCCAGACTTATTATTAAATACACAATATATCATCACAAATTTTCAACACTATTCTCTCTCTGTTTCAGAGTCTTTCATAAATAAGGGTTTATAAGAAATTTGGGGATTTAAAGAAACAGTTTTTTATGTGTAAGTATTTTGCCTGCACATATAATTATGCGTATTACACGTATGTCTGATGCCCTCAGAGGCCATAAGAGGGAATCAGATCCCCTGAGCTAGAATTACAGATGGCTCTGAGCCATCATGTGGGTACTGGGAATTGAACCAAAGTCCTTTGCAAGAGTACTTAGGACTTTTGGCCACTGAGAAATCTCTTCAGACTCCCCAAAGAAAACCTTAAAAGTGAGTTCTGCATCCTCATGCCTGGTGCTTTCAAATAAGACTGATACTCATCTAGCTTTGGCTAGCTGGAGGGATGGGTCCAGCTCTGGCTGCTCTTGCAGAAGACTTGAGCTTGGTTCCTAGCACCCACATAGTGGTTCACAACCATCTGTAACTCTAGTGCCAACACTGGTGTCTTCTTCTGGCCTCTGAAGCAGTCACAAGAGCTTGTTTTGTGGTGCATAGCAGGAGAGAGTCTAGCTCCTTTCCCAGGGGTCTATGTTCAGGTTCTATGACACAGAAGAAGGGTGACCCAACATGCCTCTCTCCACCTTCCTTGAGATGCATGAGGAGTAGACCACAGTAACCCTTTAGAGATCTATGGTGAAAGACAGAGGGTACGGGCTGAATAGGCCTCAGTGCATAACACACAAATCAGTCATCGCTTAGATCAGTGGTTCTCAACCTTGCTAATGTGAGACCATTTAATACAGCTCCTCACGTTGTGGTGACCTCCAACCATAAAATTATTTCATTGCTCCTTCATAACTGTAATTTTGCTACTGTTAAGAATCATAAGGTAAACATTTGTGTTTTCCAATGGTCTTAGGAGATCCCTGTGAGAGGGTGGTTCAATCTCCAAAGGGGTCGTGGGCCTCAGGCTGAGAACCACCCATTCAGGGCCTATGTTCTCCAAGAAGCATTTATACTTTGCTTGCTCTTACCCGACACAGACGGTTTGCAAACAGTTGGCTCCTCTTTTTTACTCACGACAGAAAGCTTAAGGTATGCAGGCAAGTGTGAAGAAGTCAAAAGTCTACGCCCCTGTTGTCTGGAAAAAGCAGCAATGAAACCTTCTGTGTGTCCTTCTGGACTTTTCAAAAACCTTTGTACAATAAGCTTGTAGCATTTACACAGGTGTTCCTTTTTCTCTGTCATTGTTTTTGTGACATTTTCTCCTATCACTGGAAGATTTAGCTGGTTTTTTTGGTTTTTTGTTTTGTTTTGTTTTTAACGTTTGTAGGTTATGTGTAGTTTGCGTGGTTCTAAAGTGATGTACTCTACTGGAGTCTGGGCCAATAATCTCATGTTTTAGTATAAGGAGAGCAGTGTCTATGATCATCTATGTCCTCCAGAAACAAAGGATGGGGCCTGCTCCCCGGACAGAGGCAGTAACAAAGTTGAACCTGTGAAGCATCTTTGCTGTTGAGCTATAGCAGCTCACTAGACAACAGGAGGATCCAGGGTGTGGAAAAATACAATGCCCCTAATGTATCATGGATACAAAGTCTCATGCAGCCCAGGCCGGCCTTATACTCACTATAGAGCTGAGGATCATCTTGAACCTCTCATTCCATCACCTCCACCCCAAGTGTTGGGATTACAGGCTTGTATCACCACATCTGGCTTATTCAGTGCCAGGGAGAGGATGCAGATCTTTATGTTTGCTGGGCCAGCACTCTGACATTGAGGTATCCCGAGCCCAAGAAGTCTTCTGAATAAATAGAAATTATAGAAACAGCCAGTGGGAAGAAATGAACCAAATCTGGAAAGTGATTGATAGTCATACTATCACTATAATATTATAATTATCATAATAATTAAAATTATTTAAAGAAGATCATAGTTGGAAAAATTGTATTTTCCATTGTATCTTTCTGTATAATTTCTAGTGAAATTTGTACCCTAAAATATATACAGATTCTATCTCTTGCCTTTGTATTTGACTTTGTGACAATTGTTTTCAACTATGACACTAACATTCTTACAAATGCCATGATGATAGTTATAGACTAGTCCATTGCCTGATACACCAGAGCTCTGCCATCATATTTACTGTCACTGTGCTAATAAGTCAGTTTCTTGTGATTTCCTAAGAAGGGACCTCAGCAGGGGAATCCCCGGCCAAGGTGGGTCTTGTAGCAAGGCCCTGGGTATACAGCATCCCTCAAAAGTTCAATTCGATGAATCCTTCCTTCGATGAATCCTTCCCTTGGCCTTAGAAGGTGCTGCCCCGATGCAGATATGGTGTATGAGAGCTGTTTCTTGGGATGATGTGATGCTATGTCCAAAGGACATTTCTCCTTCTTGAGTCAGAAATACAGATGTGTGTGTGTGTGTGTGTGTGTGTGTGTGTGTGTGTGTGTGTGTGTGTGTGTGTGTATGTGAAAAGAGTGCACTTATCATAGTGTGACTGTGGAGGTCAGAGGATATAGCTTTCAGACATTGGTTTTTGTTCCACCCTGTGGATCCTGGAGACCAATCCCAGATCTTCAGGTCATCAGGCTGGGCAACAAGTGCCTTTAACCCACTAATCCATCTTGTAATCCCAATGTAGGGAAAATATTATTTCCAATATTTATCTCCATATCTTCTACTTCCTTCTTCTTTTGACTTATATTAATCCACCTACCTGCCTTCCCTAGTTATCTGTCTGACTGTCTGTCTATCTACCTACCTACTTACCTACCTATCTGTCATGCTGGATTATCTACCTACTTAACAGCGTTAGACTTAGATTCTATATCTATTATTATACTTACTATATCAGAAAGAAGGAATTTTTGTGTGTGTGTTTTGAGAGAGTGATTTATGTAGCCAAGCCTGGTCTTAAACTTACCATGTAGAAAAGAGTGGCTTTGAACTTGTGACCCACTCGCCTCTGCCTTCCAAGTGCTGAGATTACAGACATTTGCCATCTGCCTGGTTTATGTAAGGCATTCTCTTCCGACCTCAAGCTATGATCTAGTTAGTGTAGGTGGATGTTTTTGGTACCCATGTGGCAAATTATTATGCCAGGTAGAGCTGAGTGTTGTGGTTGTGCACAAGAGAAACAGAAAGGTCACTGAGAGAGCTGCCATTGTCAACAGGGTCATGTGTGAAGAAAGACAGAGATATGAATAAAGTGAGGCAATGTCTGAGGGAATCCACTGTAGACATAGGGAGCATCCTGGCAGAGGTTCTCGGTGTGAAAATTCAGTCTCATGACAGGACACAGGCAGCAAACACAAAGGAAAGAACTAGGGAGTCAGGGGTCTTGACAAGCTCTGTCTTGGCCCTGTCAGTAACCAGCTGCTTCATGTGGAGACAGTTGCCTGTTCTCTCAGCATCTTTCTGACAATGATGGAGGTGAGTATGGCTCTCACCTCCCAGAGCAGAGGGATCCATCAGCTGGGGTCCCCTCTTAGCCAGATTGCTTCTGTTAGTGACTGAAGTTTTTCAGCCCACCTCTGCCTGCTTTGATTTTTGTCTTCTAACCTGCAGAGACCTTCTGCTTGGAGGCTTACAAGCAGAATTTCCCTGAAAACGCCACATCCCTATGGTGATTCTGTAGACCACTTGAATGATTTGCATCTCCATGACTGGGAACTTCAGCAGACAGGAAGTCAAAATTACCTTGAGTGATTTTTAAGAGCTTTAGAAATTACTTATTCACCGCTCCGTGTTGACTAATATGTGAAACTTTAGAATGTATTAACTTTAAAAAAAAAAAAAAAAAAAGCTAGGTAGTGGTGGTACATGCCTTTAATCCTAGCACTAGGGAAGCAGAACAGGAAGATTTATACGAATTTACGGCCAGCCTGGTCTACAGAGCAAGCCTCTAGGACAACCAGGACTACACAGAGAAGCTTTATTAATATAAAGAAGAAGAAAGAAAGAAAAGAAGGAAGGAAGGAAAGAGATAAAATCCCTATAGACTGAATTTAGTCTTCTAAACATCTTCTAACAATTCTAAAGCTCAGAAATTTACACCACAGCAACACCAGAGACCTATAGGGGAGATTTCCATCCTTGCTGCTTATGGCCCAACCCGAAAATTTGGTAAATGCCTTCATTTATGCCTTTCTTTGTTCTATAACTAGTAACGCCTCATGTGCCCACTTCTACAATGGAAGGTCTCTTGAGGAAACCTAAATCCATGTTCTCAAGTGTGTTGCTCATGCTTGGCTCAGAAAAAAATGGAATTTTATGTGGTGAGTTTCATGTGGAGAAGTGTCTTTGAGTGACCCGAAATGCTTGCTGGGAGCTGCTTGTGAAATGCCCTCTCCTGTCAACACACTAGATAGACATGTGTTTTTACACATCCTCTGAAGAGCAAGATGCAAGGGGACTGTTTCCCAGAGAAACAATTAGAGAAAACTGGAGCCAGATAATTTACAGCCTAATGTTAACAGTGAGCTGAATGGATTCCCACAGTCATGTCCCCCAGATAAGAACTGCCTTGGAAACTGGCCCCACACAAATCTTAGATGTCACAGCATAGGGATCAGGACCTCCTTCTCTTTGTCTCTTAGGGAAGCCAAAGGCAGATCCTTTTTATGTAAATGCACGCAAAATACAAGATTATCTAGCTTTGTTTGTTCACTGAATTTGTAAAAATACTGTTGTTGAATTTTACTTTACTTCCATCTATTTCAGTGAGCTTAAAACATAAAGAAAACTGGCAAGGTTCCCACCAGACAAAGAAGCAGTTCAGTCCTCTTGAGGACTGAATGAAATGTCTAAATAAGAGTGTGAGCTCCCACCTACTCTGGAGCTGAGAAGATAGAGTTGAGGTGGGCCAATCTCCTGCTTCCTCTCAGCTACAATCCAGGCGGCCTGAAGTTATCTCTGCCCAAAACCTGGTTGTTGTGGCTGGCAGGAAGGAAGTGAGCTTTCCCAGGACTCCAGCATGCACAGACCTGAGGTCAATACTGGGAGAGCAGGTGGATTCTCAGCCCAGCTTCCCTGCATCAGTGGGAAAGCGATTAAAGGATTAAAATTTGCACGCAAAGCAATGGAGATCCAAACCCTCCCTCCCCTCCCCTTGATGTAACTGAGAAGATAAAAGCTGTTTCCTTTCAAAGCTTCAGGTTAGAGATGGAAGTATCAGCCGATATGTAATATTATAGCGGGCACTCAGCTGTCTCAGAATAGGGAGGCAAGGATAGCCAGTGTCAATCTGCATTGAGAAAAAAAAAGTTAACCCTTAAAATACTGCATCTCAAAATGAAAGAACAGCAAGAGATACTCAGGAAATGGTGATTGGAGACATTATCTATTGTCACACCTGGAGGGAGGTTGGGTGCTCCTGACATCTAGATGAGGTAGATCCTACTGAATACTTACAATACAGGGAGCAAGCCCAGGAGGAATGCTGGACCAGCCTAGGAGGTCCGGGGTGCCTAGTTTGGGCTAGAGATGTAGCTCAGTTGGTAGAGTGTTTGCTGGGCATTGCAGAAGGCCCTCACTTTGAAGCGAAAACCCTGTTCGAATGCTCACGATTTTAACCACAGCACTTGCAAAGTTGAGACAAGAAGATCTGAAGCTTAGCCATCCTTGGCTACACAGTAAGTCTGAGGCCACTGTGGACTACACAAGATCTTGTGGCCTTAAAACGGGGAGGGAATAGGCAGAAGAGTCGGGTTTTGAGAATCCCCGTGGAAAGATTCTACTCTGGTATATGCCCTCATTCATCCAATAGGGGGCGTTCGCTCTCATGGCTACTGTTCCCAGGGACCCCAGCCTAACCCTCTAAGGGCATCCTTGGGGGAGCCCTTGCAGCTCAGATCTTCTCCTGGACCTAGCACCTGGGAAAGTACACACCCCAGGAGCCTGGTCTCCCCACCCAGGCTAATTGATTGCCAGGAAGAACTGCCTTTGTGGTCAGAGAGAGGAATTATGAGGGTATGAAAACCTAGCTGCCTCTTTCTTTGTAAACAAGCTGTTTAGCAGGCTCCTGCTTCCCATCTAAACAGCTACATGCTCAATCAGACTCAGTGTTTTCAAAATAAGACCCTGCACTTACCACTCCGTTAGCACTTTGGAAACGAGACAGCTTGGCAACATTGGCGCCAGGACAGTATCGTGCTTAGTGACACTATCAGGGAGAGCCTTAACTTGATGATACCAATAAGACACACTTTTGAATATGCTTCTGTGTGGCCTAGGAGGAGCCTTGGGAAAGCAATCACTTAAGATTGCAAGAGTTTTCTTGCACAGGGCTCATGATTCTAATCAGCTAGAGGTACAAGAATAGCTTGGTATTCCAGTGATGCCGGGTAGAGTACCTGGAAGGAGACAATCCACCTTGTCATCTGCCTGGAACTCTTCATTGAAAGATTATTGGTCTTTATATTGCTTTATTCCATTAAGAAAAGCAGTACTAGCTACATTTTCATGTACTATGTTGCTGCCAGTGTTAGACCAGGACAAAACAGCATCTCTGTCCTTTTCCACCCCTGTGCCTTTCCCTCCATGTCCCTTCCTTTCACAGAGCCATGCGGACCATTTTCCCCACGCTAAAGCCCCAGATCAACACAAGAGGTAGTGATGGTATTCACCTGGTGGTGAATATGATCCTCACAAGGGCCACACAGCACACATTTACTTTCTTCTGAAATCTGCTTTTGTCCCCTTTGGAGTGGATGCACTAAATCTCTGTTTGTGATTTGTCCATGACAATCGCTCTACTGAGAAACACTAAGTGAAACTTTGCCTGGCTGGTATTTAAAATCTTTATTTGTAAGCAGCGTTTTAGAAACACAAGAACGAACACTCACATTATCTGTCAGGTGGATCGTCCACTTAACATTTGCATATGCAATCTGTATGGATTTATAAAATGGATTAATTTGATATGTTGTTTAATTTGCTTTTACTTATACTTGGAACAGTGCTTTATGTGATGACACATTTACTTGCGTCATCTTCCTTATGAGTTTATAATATTGTACCATAAGTGTATAGGTTACCAAATTCAAAGAGCCAATTTTATGTGCTGTTTGAGGTTGCCTTGCTGTGTCTCTATCAACACAAGCTGCAAAGGACAGATCTTGCTCATCCACTGTGAGTGCTTGGAAGAATTCAAGCAGCAAATGTTAGGATATTTGCGGTCCTTCTCATTAAAACATGCCAATACTTAATAGTTTGATACCAAATGAAATGCCACTTCAAAAATTATAATAACCACAGGACTTTGCGATATGTATGTACATGTTTGTGCGTGTGTCAGTGCATGTGTGTGTGAGCATTTGTGTCTGTGTATATGAGTACATTCACATGTGCATATTTGCCTGTGTGTCTTTGTCTGTGTATGCACACATATTCAACTTATATTTTAATATGTCTGGCTTAAAGCAATGCATTCTTAAATGTTAGTCTAAGAGCACAGAGAAATGTCCCAGAGGAGTCTCACCTTTCCCATTGCATTAGGATTCTCTAGAGAAGAAGAACCAGGAAGAGATGTATATTTTTATAAGACAATTTAACAAAATTAGCTCATACAATTGCATAGGCTGACTGGTCCTACAGTTTGTCATAAGCAAGTGGAAAGACAGGAAAATCGCTGCATAACTTGATTCATCTACGATACTGAGACCCAACGGTTTTAAGACATAAGAACAGGAGGAGCCGATGTACCAGAGACCAAGGACAGGAGGATGGGTGCCTTAGAACTGAAGGACAGGAGGAAGGGATGTCCCAGAGTTCATAGGCAAGGGGGATGGATTTCCTAGAGCCCAAGAACAGGAGAAATGGATGTCCCAAAGTCCAAGGGCAGGAAGAAAAAGTATCCCAGATTTCATGGGTAGGAGGGGTAAATGTTCCAGAATTCAAGAACAGGAGGAATGGATGTCCCAAAGTCCAAGGGCAGGAAGGGGTAGATTCCCTACAGTCCAAGGACAGGGAGATGAATGTCCCATAGTCCCAAGGCAGGAAGGATGGATGTCCCATCTCATAAAGAAAAAAAGTGTTCTTCCTCCAACTCTTCTTCTTTTCAAATTTTCTAGTGATTTGCTGAACTGCCCATGTTGGTGAGGACCATCTCTACCCCTTCTACTGGTCCAGACAATCATTCCTTCCCCAAACTACCTTTGCAAACACATCCACACATAATGTTTTACCAGATGTGTGGGCATCCCTGAGCACATCAGGCTG
Organism: Phyllotis vaccarum; assembly: GCA_033318265.1. Classification (NCBI taxonomy): domain Eukaryota; kingdom Metazoa; phylum Chordata; class Mammalia; order Rodentia; family Cricetidae; genus Phyllotis; species Phyllotis vaccarum. Next base: position 40,398,354 of record JARWLC010000010.1, on the reverse strand, counting down.
ATATACAAAATTAGCCATCATATCTGACTAAAGGAATTCTTACCTAGAAGACAATTCTTAGTTTTACCTCTTTCTAATAATGTGGGAATATTTGATTTTAGAGTATTATCAACTGAATTTTGTCCCCCTCTAGACTGACATCTTAATGTGACCTCATCTGAGTAGGCTGACTAGTCAGTGTCCCAGGGATCCACCTATGATTGCTTCCCCAGGACTGGGGTTGCAAGCACACATCACCCTTCCTGGCATTTTTGCACAGATTCTGTAAGGGCTTTGCCAACTGAATCATCTCCCCAGCCCCTTGACTGGCCTTCAATGCCACTCCAAAATTCATATTTTGAAATCTTTGTCCTCACAGCAACACTTTGGGAGGTAACTGGGAGGGCATTGGTAATGGGATCAATGCCATTACAAGAAGTTCCCAGTGAGCCTGATCACTGCTGCCACACAAGTCACAGTGAGGACACCATCTAGTAAGAAGTGTGTCCACTCTGGACCCTCAACATGCTGGTTCCTCAATCCCAGACTCTCCATCACCAAGAAGCCAGAGAATTGATCCCCTTTGCTGTAGTCATTCTCTCTAGAGCGCTTTTGTTAAGGCAGCCTGTGTCCTAAGGCAAGATGTCAGGAATAGCAAAGTAGGAAGGACAAAGGCATAAAGCATATGGTGGAGGATCCTGGTTTCTGACAATGTCTTTCTCTTATCCGTGAACAGACACAGTAAGAAAATAGTTTTTCCAATGGCAAAAGCCTGGCAAGACCTCATTGTGTCCATCAACTCAAGCTACAGCCTCCATTGGCAGGTTGGGAGTCCCTGAGGTCTTGTTTCCTGTTTTCTTACAGAACAAAGAGAAAGGTTCTCTTCTTCCCTACAGGCCCTGATTTCAGTGAGGACCATGTCACCTTTGGCAATTTGAATGAGAATGCCTGCGTGGTCTCAGACCATGCCTGCATTGGCCCCAGTTGTTGGAACCATTTGAAGGGTTAAGGATGTGTGGCTGTGTTGGAGGAAGGACCTCACTGGAGGTGTGCTTTGAGGGTTTAATGACTTCACATTCCACACTCCTTCCAGTTCACTCTGCCCAGGGTTTGTTGTTCAAGGTGTGAGCTATCAGCTGCCTTCTACCATGTCTTTAGTCTATTGCCTCAACTCGGCCACTCTGGACTCTGGAACCTTAAGCCCAATAACCTTTTCTTTCTTTTGCTTAATAAGTTGCCTTGGCCATGGTGTTTTATCACAGTGACAGAAAAGTATCCAATTTGCATGACCTAATCTATCTCCCCAAGGTGACATCTCCAACTGTCATTACTGTGGATGGAGACTGGAGCACCAACACATGACTTGGGATAGGGGAAATCATGGGCATCCATTAATTCTACCTCTCTGCTGGTTCTCCATGGGAGCACTGGGGGTGTGGTAGATTTGGAGGAAGAACATACATGTGGGGAATGCTGAATGCACTAGAGCATGCCTTGGAAGATAGCATTCAGTCAGCATGGATGATGTCAGTAGTCTACCGTGATGAGAAAGACATCTCTTCTGAGGGACACTGGGGAACACGGGGAGATATTGGAAAGTGCTTCTTCCTAACATCACCTTACCTCTGTTTTTGCAAACACAAAATACTAATAATGATTTATAGGAAAATGCCTGTCCAGCTTTTTAAGCCAGAAATTACCCATTCATGGGGGCATGGAAATGAAAGCATATAGTCTTTTTCACCTTTAAAGAAAAGCCCAATGCTTGCTTCTTCTATAAAAGACCTTCAGGTATGCAGGAGAGCAGGGAGCCATGAGACAATGAGCCCTCATTCTAAGTCACTCAATGAGAGGAGACCAGAAAGCAGAAAAAAAGCAGTTCTGGAAAGGCTCTTGCATCAGTAAAGTGCCCAGCACTCAAATGTGAGGATCTGTGTTGGGTCCCTGGCATCTGTGTAAAAAAGCCAGATGCTCTGTTGTGCTTGCTTGTAAATCCTAACATTAGAGAGGTGGAGACAAGGGGTTCTCTGAGGCAAGTTAGCCAGCCTAGCCCTATTGGTGAAATCTCAGAGAAAGCAGAAAAATGGAGAGTGACTGAGGACCCTGTCCTCCACACCCATGTGTACACACACACACACACACACACACACACACACACACACACACACAATGCTAGGAACTCTTCCACAATACTGAAAATGGACTGACATTGAGATGCCTTGAGAGCATTGGCTCTACTCAGAATATGAGCCACAGTGTCTCTCTCTGCGGATGCTGATATCCTAATGAAGAAAAGGTATCAACCAGTCAAAAAGGAGAGACACAAAGTAAGCACACTGAGCTCTGAAGGCTGGAGGCCCCACTCTAATTTGAAACATGACCACCACTCCAGGACTGTTCTAGTTCTGGTTGAGCACTTCCTGTCAGGATGTGAAGGCTGTGGATCCCCTGGGATACAAGGAGGAAGTCATCACTGCTCAAAATTCAGCAGCCATTCAGCTCTCCCAGTTGGGCTCATTTACAATGAGCATCTCTAAGAGTCGGTCATGGAGAAAGGGGAAACACTGAGCACTGAGTGACAGCCCCTAATACAGTTCAGCCCCCCCCCCCACCGCCCCCAGCCCTAAGCTTGTCAACCTCCCAGCCTTCTAGAGTAAGCCAGCTCTTTGGCTCTCCTGTGAGATAAGATGGGGCTCTCTGCCCCTGCCTAGCTTGTTGTGATTGCAATCTCTGCAGTGGGGGTGATGCATGCTAAATGGGTCTCCAGTGGTCCAGGGCTCCCAACAAAGGCCAGACCACAACAATCAGCAGGCTGCTTATTTACCATAACCATATACAAACCACAACACTGGAGTTCCCTCAAATACATCGGAGATATTCTATACCTCTTCATTAAAGCCTGTCAGGATTTGTTACAACTCAGCTTGCCTCTGAATCCCAGATAAACTGGGCTTTTGGAGCCAGACAAAACCCAACAGGCACATGGGTAGAAGCAGGGACACTCTAAAGTCAAACCAGGGGCCAGGCCGGAACAGACCTCTCCGCCAACCTCTTCCCACTTCACCTTGGAACTGATTTAACTACATGTGAGCATTGAAATGAACAGTGCCATATGGCTGCAAAATATTTTAATCATTCATAAATAAAATATTTACTGTGTCATTCTTCTGGTCTCCTTCATGTTAACGAACATAGTGACCACTGTGGTATTCCATTACTCTCAATCAGAGTTTGAATAAGGCAAAGGAACAATCTGGAGACTGGCGAGTATCGAGGTTTGTTGTTTTCTGATTTGTTTACTGGTTGTTTCTCTATTTCCCAGGCATTTTTCTTAAGGTAATCATGTAAATTATGTTTTCTACCTCAGCAGAATTATTTCAAGTTTCAATGCATGCTTAGTTGAAAAAGAATGCTATATGGAATTTGAAGTTTTTAAAACAATGTCTATGTTAAGGAGAGAGAGCTCAGTGAGGAAAGGGCATGCAGAGAGACCTGAGTTAGACTTAGTGGGCGAATTTGTAATCCTTACGCTGGGGAAGTGAAGGCAGGAGAATCTCTGGGGCTCACTGGCCAGCCAGCCTGGCAGAATCACTGAGTGCCAAGAAAAAGTGATACCTTGTCTCAAAAAGAACCAAGGTGGATTCAGAAGTGACAGATGAGAAATGACACCTGTTTCCACATACACAGGCATGTACGTGTGCACACAACACACACACACACACACACACACACACAGAGAGAGAGAGAGACTTCGCTTTGTAACAACTGAGATAATAAGGCATAAGTAGTGATGAGCAATGCAGAAGCTGTGACAGATGACCTAGAAAAAAAATGAAATGTTTCATTTCTTCCTTTAAATAGTACTAGTCTGAAATGTGCCTGCAAGATGGGGGACCTATCCTTGCCTGACCCTCCTTGGTTTTAACATAGCACCTTCATAATCTGAGGTCCCCCTGCCTCCCCTGGTAGGGTACCCTACTACAAGAGCTTCAGTTTTTGCCCTACACACATATTTTTCATACTTCATGTAAAACAAACAACAATAACAAAAACCAATAAACTTCACGCCTATCATGTGGGTGAGGAAATGCTCCCTGCTCACAGAATAGGTGCACTATTTCCACCTGCTTCTCTCCACCTGTCTCTACTGGCTCTGGGTTGGGTTATCAGGCTGCTAGGACCTTACAACAGAGGCTCCTCAGGTCAGGCTGCGATTTCTTTTCCTCTGTCTATGGAAAATGGAAAGCAGGAGTAAGCAGATAGCCAATTCCCAGAAGTCTCCACTGGCCCTTCTGTAGTCACTATAGACTATAATCACTGTCCTGCCGAAGCACTACACATAGCTGTACATGTAAGGGTTGGTTGGCCCCTTCTAGAACATTCTGTTTACTAACTTTTGAGACCTGGACTCCTGAATCCCTAAATGTGTTGCCCAAAGTCACAATGCAAAGGAAAATAAGACATTTCTAATCATTCGTCTTTTGAATTCAACCCTTCCCAAAAGGAGCTCACAGACCTCTGACTCTCCATTGCCCGAAGCCAGTCTACTTTCCTAGGACCCTCCATCTCCCTTGACTTCATCTTTGATCTTCAGCGAGTCAACCTGCTTTCTGTTTATATAAATCCAATTGTTTGTTGAGAGAAGCACATTCTTATGGTGCCATAAGAGACCGTGGAGTGCCTTGCTTTCTATACATGCTTTCCCCTGGGGTTCTCTCCCTCTGTGCTCTGCTACCTTCATCTATCCCGCAATTTACATGCCTGATGAAGTCATCACTTCCCCTCAAACCTGGTTTGTTTATCCAGTAACTCTTCTCATTGTGACTTGGTTGATGTGCCAATATGTCAGGAACCTTCCTTGGAGGTGTCCACCACAGCTTTAATTTTGTATTTACCTTTGCAGTTTGGTGGGGAAATGTATGAACATTTGTATTCAAGCAGTTTTGTGTATTTTTTATGTTTTACAATTCGCCAACAATGAATCTATTGTGTTTATCAAAATTGCATAGATACGTACCAGAGTACTATTTAAACACTAGGAGCTGTAAATGGAGATACAAAGATAGCCTAATGTTTTTAGAAAACATTCTGAAAATAGGTAAAAGAGTTAGAATTTTTAAGTTTAGAGCAGGTAAATAGATGCAAAATCTTCTACCCAGAAACAGATCATTAAATTTGCATCATTGGCCACAATGGCATGCTCACTTTGTGGTCCAATAGTGAAAAGCCACAGTGTTTAACCTGAAAGCAGATCCTGGTGGAGAGAATAGATGTGGTCCACCACAGCACTGTACAAGCTCCCATCTGGTGTGGAGTTACAGTATCTCCTGCATAGAAACTCCTTGCCAAGACTGATTCCTACCTTAAGGCATTGGGTAATGACTTTTGCTTCATTTTTGCTGTGAAATGAAACAGCTTTAAGTTGCTAAGAATTGTTCAGAAACCTTTAGATTTAATGTCACAAAAAATTTCATCTTACTAGAAGATTGAGTATTTTTCTTCTAGTACATTATTATTCTACCAAAAATTTTACCATGTAAATGCACTTAAGTGTCTATTACAGATACATCATCCAGAATGGGATTTCTCCCATGTGGTAGTTTGAAAGAAAATGGCCCCCAAAGGGAGTCACACTATTAGGAAGTGTCCTTGATGAAGAAAGTGTGCCACTGTGGGAACGGGCTTTGAGGTCTCATTTGCTCAAGCTTCCCTCAGTGCAACAGTCAGCCAACTTACTGTTGTCTGCAATATGTAGCACCCTCAGCTTTAGCACCACATCTTCCTTACACTGACGTGCTCCTCATCATGAAGATGTGGGCTGAACTTCTGAAACTGTAAGTGATCCACCCCAATTAAATGTTTTCTTGATAAGAGTTGCCATGGTCATGGTGTCTCTTTACAGCAATAAAAACCCTAAAACACTCCACCTATCATACCTACTGATCTCCAGGTCTTTTCAGGACCTCAGGCACAGCCTAGTCTCATGGGACCTTACAGGTATGAAACTGCCATCTACTTATATTGGTAGAGTTTTTCAAAACTAGTGCGAGCCACCAGCTTCTATACATTCTGGCCCATGTCCTACGAATTCACCACTGATGACATGATGACTACAATTATATTAAACAGGATGGGACAACTTTGAAAACCCAGAGAGACTTCAGTTCTAATGTTATGTAATGTTAAATGCCTGCCTCAAGCTGCCTATGTAGATTAGTTTGGAGAATGTCCTAGAATTTGGCTATTGGTTATGTATATGAACCCCAGTGTAAATCTTGGCACCAACTTAACTGCCAAAAAGATTTTAATTTACTTTTATACCAAAAAGTACCAACTATATTTTATAGAGAGGTTTCCATATTTCATCTTGGCCAGTCTCCAAGAACACATAATTTTGTTCATTTGGGTTTCTTTATTTTAGATATTCCCAAATGGCTTGAGTATGACTAATTTCCTGTCCTTCATATCCCATGAATTAAATCAGATAGGCAAATCTAACTTTAAGAGGACATTAACCCTAGAAATCAAACCCTATTAACAATTATGTTCTGTTTTCTAGTTCACATTCTCTCTAGGTAAAACTGAGGGAACACGGTGTAGTATACTTTCCCTGGAAAGGGGGAATTGTGTTGAGTAAACGTCTAGGGCAGAAAAAGACTCCTCCTAAGACATCTCTGAGAATATTAGAAAGCATAGGGAAAACAGAACCCCAAATCATGCTTCAGAATTGTATCGTGACTTCTATTATTGCCTAAAGAATACACACAGTGCATTCATTATTCAGGATTGCACCTCTCCGTTCTAATGCCACCCAATTAGGTCCTCTTCCTGACAGGCACTGGTTCCATCTAATAAATTTGTTAAGTACTGTCAACACTTATAAGATTTGCAAAATCTTGCTCAGTGCTCCCGTGGCCCCTCATCAGTCCCTAAGTGGAGGAGAGGCTAGCCACAAAAGGCAGAGTCAAAAGTCCTTCTAATACAAAGTGTTGGGAAGATGAACATCATCTCCTCCTGTGCAGATTGTCTCACGCCCCTGGGGCCTCATTTTCAAATGGGATAAAATGAAAGGAAGAAAGAGTCCAAGTGTGTGCAACATAATTAGTGGAGATTTACCGCAGCAAGCAGTCCAGGTCTGTGCCACTGAGTGTGGGCAGCATCTTTTCTCAGATTCAGAGTGTGAAGTCCATGGTGTACATATATTCTTAACATTTACAGGACCAGGGTGTGATGGAATACATTCACTGGTTATGTTTCTATAATAGTCATTTAATGGAGAATTATAAGGGGGTGGGGAAACAGCATTTTGCTTTGACCAAAGGGATTCCTCCTGACTAACAAAGAATGTGTGCTTGACCGGTTGGCATGTCTCAGATAGCTCTAGATTTGCACCGTGAATTTCAGATTTCACCTCACATATTCACGGCTCTTCATCCTCTATGGCAATCTTGTTCCTGTTCATCTGTTGGTACTTAGTGTGGGTTATTACCACGTTGCTTTCTGAGATGCTTGTGTCAGCCTTCAATTTGAAACACTGAAGAAGTTGAGAAATGATTTTAGGAGGCAGACAGCAAAAAGTTATCATTGCTATTTGTAATGGCTATTATTGGTTGTCACTTGACTGTCTCTGGAATGAACTAGAATCCAGAAATGGAGGGCATACCTATTAGAGATATTCTGCTTGGTTTGAAGTGGGTGAATCCATTTTCTAGCATGGACCTTTGAGGTAGGAAACACACCTCTGATCTAGATTTTGAGGTGGAAAGACACAGGCTTTTGATCTGGATCTTGAAGCAGGAAGACACAGGCCTTTAACCCAGATCTTGAGGTGGGAGATGCACTTTTAATCTGGGCCACACCTTCTGTCTGAAACCTATATAAGGACAAGGAAGAAGGAAGTACTTCTTTGCTTTCTGGCCCTCACCTTGCCCGCACATCTGAATTCCATTCTCCCACTGACATTAGTGCCTACTCTTCCAGGATTCCAGCATATACAGAAGACCAGATGAGACATCCATCCAGCCTTGTAGGAATGAGAAACTACTAGGTTCTTGAATTTCCATTCACAGCTAGTTATTGTTGGATTAGCTGAACCTCAGCCTGTAAATCATTCCAATAAATTATAAAAATGTATATATTGCATATATATATATATGAGAGAGAGATTCAGTCCATAAATTCTGTGACTCTATAGAACCATGCCAAAGCTATAATTACCTACATAGTCTCCAAATTTATACATAGTAGCCTAGATGCACACATAACATCTAAATCCTCAAACAGGAACTTTGATATATATATTCATTAAATTAATATATAGATTCATACATAGTTTCTAAATACATACACAACATAGATGAACCCATAGTCATTAAGCCCATACACATAGATCTGTGACAATATAATTTCATGGAGGAAGAGACTGGTATTTAGAAGATGTCTGGCAAATCTCCTGAAGAGTACAACCAAAAAATCAACAACCCCCTGCAAAAAAAAAACAAAAAAAACAAAAAAAACAAAAAAAAAAACCAAAAACAAACAAACAAACAAAAAAACAGATGCTGAAACACTGGCCTAGCCAAAAATACTGCTGAGGAGAACAAGCTTGACTTGCCTTCATTATGCTATCCAGGACCACAGCTGGTGGTATGCTTTTTTTAGGGTAAATCTTCCCATATCACTTGACCTATTCAAGAGCATCCCTGACAGATGTGACCTAACCAAGAGAACCCCTCACAGGTGTGACCTAACCAAGAACACCCCTCACAGGTGTGACCTAACCAAGAGCATCCCTCACAGGTGTGACCTAACCAAGAACACCCCTCACAGGTGTGACCTAACCAAGAGCATCCCTAACAGGTGTGACCTAACCAAGAGCATCCGTCACAGGTGTGACCTAACCAAGAGCACCCCTCACAGGTGTGACTTAACCAAGAGCACCCCTCACAGGTGTGACTTAACCAAGAGCATCCCTCACAGATGTGGCTGCAGGCTTGTTTCCTAGGTGATTCTAGGCCCTGTCAAGCTGATAATCAATATTAACAATAAATTTGAAAAAAAAATCAATATCAGTCATTGATGTATGCTAATTAGCTTTCTGTTGATATGACCAGACTCCCGATAAGAAACAATTTAAAAGAGGGATCGTTTGTTGTGGCTGCAGTTCAAAGAGATCATTTCATCATGGTGGGGAAGTCATGGCAGCAGTCAGACAGCATGGTGCTGAAGATGGTGACCACACTGTATCCTTAATCTGGAAGCAGAGGGACTAAGAAGTAGGGCTAGACTATAACTCAAGCCCTGCTTCCCATGACCTATCTTATAAAAGGTCCAAACATCACTGTGACTGGAACCAAGTCTTCAAAGACATGAGCCTGTAGCAGCATTGAACACTCAAGCAGTACCTGATGGCCTGCTTCCAATTACCTCAGAGTACCACATATCTCTCTCCCATTATCACTAACCAAACTCTGCATTTGAAGGGCAAGAAAATCAGTGACTATATTGAAGAATGAGTCATTGTGGTAACCACTATTATGCATCTGACTTGGGTAATATAATATAGAATTTCTATTCGCAAGTGCCTGAGAAGCTATGAAGGAATCCTTGAAAGTTATATCATCTATACATACTAGTTCTGATATTAGGGGGGAGATTCTTTTATTTTTGGATAACCTCTCAAGTCTTTTGAGGTTAGCCCTGAAAATCTCAACCCTTCTTAACTAGTTTGATGATGATCAAGAGACCTCTAGAAGTTCTTCAAAAATAGTCCTGGTTTCTAGTGAGCCCCAAATAAGCATCACAGACACACTGGAGTTTTCCAAGAGAAACTAACCAAGTTTGCCATCAGACAACCAACCCAACAACTAGCTTGAGCCTGACCAGTGGCAGGTGCCTTGGGGCTCAAGATTACTAAGTGATGTACAACCTACCACCTACCGTAGGCATCACCTACATCCCCACTGGAGACTTTAAAGGCACCAGGCTCCGTAGGCAATGTTAAGCTTGACTTCCTAGTATACAGAAAGCAAGTACTATTTTCCGTCCAGTACTATCTAATAGTATGTTTTAAAATGGCTTTGATTGGTGGACATGCAAGCACCCACGTGCAGTCTCAGCACTCAGAGGCAGGAGGACCAAGAGTTTCAAGTCAGTCATGAGCATCATCAATATCACCACCATGACTCAGTCCTCAGCATCAGCTCTTCAACACGGTCAGCAGCACTATTGCCACTGTGGGGCTAGGGAGTAATAGGCACCCTTGCTGACAGACAAAGTAGGTAACTCCATTGAAACTTTACAAAATACACTCCAAACTGCATTTGTATCAAGGGACAAAGTCCCGTGGCCACCCCAAACTTCCAGCAAAAGCTTCAAGTCGCCAGTCTTCCTTATCTCTGGTTTTATGAGATCACAGAGAAGGAGACTCTAAAAACCACACAATGACAGTAGCACTTCAAGGCATTATTTGTGGCGACATTGGAGCCATTTGTTGTCCCATCTGGGATTTTATCCCACGAGAATGTGTTAACACCAACTCATTGTAGCCATCAGTCCTGAGTGATCAGCTCTGCCACCAATATTTTACCCATGTAAAATACAGACCTATCAACGGGCATGATTACTAAATTCATGTGACTAAGAGGGTCATTTAGAGGTTCCTAATTAACTGTGAAAGACTGTATCTCAGCTGTTGAGACCACTGGAAGGAGCTCTTGGTCGCACAGACCAGTGATTCTGGTGACAAAGTGAGCTAGCCTGACCTGAGAACTGAATCACCGCTGTAGCACCGCTTTCTAACTAGACACTCACAGTTGTCGTCAGGGGAACAGGAAGAAGCAAATCCCTAAAAAGAAGAGCACTAGCAGGAGCTATTACCAGACTCTCGGTAGGATACCTTTTGCCAAGGAAATGAGATTATAATGCACATCCACCATGTTGGTCCACCACAGTGGATGGTAAACATACATCATGAAGGTCCTTGTTACCTCTGTCTAGAGGCATGTCTCTTTACAGGGCCACTAACCCTATTAATAAAGGCCCCGGCATGTGTCAAGTTGACATAATACCAGCCAGCACATTGTGTTTGTTGAGTTTTTGTCACTATGGCAACCGAAGGCAAGGAGATCCTTGTTTGCCCATTAGTTTCAGAAAGGAAACCTGACTTCCTTCAGTGATGGACTGTGATGTGAAAGTATGAGCTGAGATAAAGCCTTTCCTCTCCAAGTTGCTTTCTGTCATGGCTTTTGTCCCAGTAATAATAACCCTAGCTAAGAGGCACCACATGATCCTATTCTCATGATTTGCAAAAGGAGTGCCTTGAATCAATGACATTCTAATCTAGAGAGGGAAATCAGAATTGGAACTGGCCATCTCACACTCATATGCCAAGTTCTCTGCTTATCATACTTAAGCAGTTACTAAAATCAGTCTCCTTTTAAGTTACAAAAGAAATTTTGAGTAAAAGTAAACCACCTGTAACTAAACTGCGTTCTCTTGATAAAAAAAAAAAAAAAAAAAAAAAAAAAAAAAAAAAAAAAAAGCCACAGAACAAGAGGCTCTAAAATGCTAAGATAGCAGGAGAGACAAAGATGGGAAGTCCATATTTGACCCTAATAGAGACCTCAGTGCAGTGCCACTCAGGAACACTCACTTATCCAAAGCTCCCCCATATTACATGAAATTATCATTTCCATTAAATCTCATTATCCCTAAACTGTCTCTCTGATCATATCCTGAAGGCCTGGATTTTCCCCCAATAAAGAGCTCCTGATTAAGAAAGGTGTCCTAGACTACAAACCCTGAAGGATGTTTCCTGTGTGGCTATGTGACATCTGCAAGTCTCACATTAATCTCGAGTACAAGCTGCTGGCAAAGCCATAGATTGAAGCTGGCAGAGAGGCAGAGAGAAGTATGGTCCCAGACAGGTGTCTAGGCAATGTACACTTCAGCAGAAATTGCAGCAGCACGGGCAGGTCCCATCCTTCTCAATTCTACTGCAAAATCAGTTCTCATGCATGGAGAAGGCATCTTCCAATATAGCTCCTTTGGGACCTTAGCCTTAGGGCCAAGCGTGCCATGGGCTCCTTTCCCTAACAATGCCTATTACTAACTTCCATACGTGGGTATAATTCCTATGTCTCTTATAACACTTAGCATGAGTTCTTACATATAGCAAGCACTCAACACTTGAGTTATTGAATTATGGCATTTGAGAAGCTAAATCCTAAGATTTAGAAGATGTTAAGAGTAAATTCACCTTTTTTTTTTTTGAGTGGTGTTATGCCAAAATGCAATAGACTTTTTGGCAAAACCCACAGATGTCTATTAAGAAAAATCTTATCATAATACAAACCTGAATCCACATAAGCTTAATAATATCTCCATAAATACAACTGCTACTGAAAATATGCGTAGCACACCCAGTTACCCTCCCTCTGGCACAGCAAACTCCAGTTCTTCGATTTCTAAACCAGTGTGTATAGATTCCCTTAAACCTGTCTTTCATCTTGGTCATATTTTCTACAGAATCACCATTTTTTCAACAGTGTCATTACCAGAAATCTTAATTGTCCCATTTCTGTACTAACTCCTGTGTCTTCATTATAGTTTCTATTGCTGTGAAGAGACACCGTGACCACGGCAGCTTTACAAAAGAAAATATTTCCTTGGAGCTGGCTTACAGTTTCAGAGATTTAGTTCGTTATTATCATGGTGGAAAGCATGGTGGTGTGCAGGCAGACATGGTGCTGGGGAAGGAGCTGAGAAGTATACGTCTGAAGAAGAGAAAGTGACACATTGGCCAGGCTTAAGCTTCTGAGATCTCATAGCCCATCCCCACGTCCTCCAACAAGGCCACACCTCCGAGTATCGCCACCCTCTATGAGCCTACAAGGGCCATTTTTATTCAAACCACAACACACTTCCAAATTCTTCCTTCCTCCCTCACCTCTGACTCCATTTCTCCTCACACACATGAAATTTCTTTTATTTCCATTCTAAAAATTTTTGTTAAGTCCAGCATATCTTCTCCAGGTACTGTCTCAGTTCAGAACCAAATCATCTCTCAGCCAAACAACATGTAGCTACCCGACCTCCATCTTCCCACACACAAAGCCATTCCTTCTGGTTCCTCAGAGAAGAGTTCCAGTCAAAAACAAACAGCACTGAATGAACAGCCCCATCCATCATCTTACTTTGACCAAGTTTGAAACAAAACTTCAATAACACAAAGATAAAAAGGCAAAGTCTTTGTCTACAAAGCCCTTCCCCATCTGGCCTGGTCACGCTCAGATATGCAGCTCCTCTGGCAACACGGACACATGGAACATGGATACATTTCACCACACTCCACACCATTAGACAGCACATTCACTGTGCCTTAGCCCCTAGTGAGCCTTGTCTGTGTTCATGTACACACACACGCACACATACACACACACACACACACACACACACACACACGCACACACACGCACGCGCACACACACACACACACGCACACATACACACACACACACACACACGCACGCACACACACACACGCACGCGCACACACACACACACACACACACGCACACACACGCACGCGCACACACACACACACACGCACACATACACACACACACACACACACACACACACACACACACACACACACACACGCACACACACACACAGTGCCCACAGACACCAAAAGAGGACATCAGATACCCTGGAACGGCAGTTACAAACTATTATGAGCAGAGCTACCACTTGGGTGCTGGGAACCAAACCCAGGTCTTCTGCAAGAGCAACCAGGACTCTTACCCTCTGAGCCATCTCTCCAGCCCCCATATTTTCTTTTGATTACAAGGACACCTTCAGGGACTTGTTATCACAGTGTTCTATGCCCTCTTTTGTATGCTTTTCCATGAAACCTTTCTGCTTTGTGAGGCTTGTTTTGAAGATTGCTCACTTTTAAGCAGTTGGAGACTCACCAGGCTGACCTCTGATGTCAGATACAGTGTGCATGTTACCTTTGACTTCAGGGATCTCTCACTTGCTCATTGCATAACCAGCCATAGCTACTTCTTGGAAATATAACAAGAGCTCAAGATACAGTCCCTGCTCCCCAGTCTGTCTTGCTGTCTTTGTTTAAATGAAATGTAGCAAGAAATAAGTTCCTTACTATCAAATGCATAGACAGACAGATGATAGGTAAAAGATAGTAAATAGTTATTTGGATGAGTTTGGGCAAGCATGTACACTCATAAAGCATACACTCCATTAAGGAGAAGATAACATCCCTATCACTGAAGAAATTTCCCTTCTGCCTTCCTGCATTCAATCCCTCCCCCCTCTCACCCCACACAGCTGCTCCCCCACTTTCTATCGGTCACTCTCCTGTTTTTGTATCCTAGTGAAATGCCCACAAACAGTGTGGCCTTTTGAACTAGATGTCTTTCCTGGAGTATAATGCTTCTGAGATCCATGTCATTGCATGGATTGGCTTCTCTATCCTTTTGTTGCTGAGTAATGTTTCAAAGTAGGAATTAATATGAGCAATATTTTATCCATTTACCTATTGAGAAACAGTGGATGTTTCTAGTTTGAGGGAACTAGAAAAATGTGCATGCTTATAAAGAGTCTATAAGTCTACAAGGTATTTTGAATTAAAATGAAAAGGAGAGATTGGTTCATTTGTTTTATTTTGTATCTTTATGTTGAAACGGCTTTCTTAGCATAACTAACAAAATCATTTATTTGTCTTGCAGCATATACACTTGTGTATTTTTGCAATTATTTTTAAATAATGATACTGATATTACCATTAAAAATAAATCTGTAGGAGCTGGAGACATGGCTCAGTGGCTAAGAGCACATAGTATCCTAAAATACATTTACTTAGCATTTGGCCAGGTGTGATTTTAAATTTCGAGCTGAGTCCTTTTTTCTTATAACATCTCTGTTCATGCTTCTCCTAAAAGTGAGGATCATCTGACAGTAACAACTCCCCTCCTCCTACAGAACCTGTCCACATACTACTCTCAGTAGCATTGACTGAAATACCACCATGAGATTCAAATTACTTCCCTGCCTCCACAGTGGAACCAAGCTGGAGCCTGTGCCCAAAGAGACAGTGTGTTGGGACAGAAGCAGATGCCAGAGCAACTCTACAGGACTCCTGCCAGAAGTATCAGGTACCCTCCTCATATCTCACAGTGCCCATATCATTCTCAGAAGATGTTGCTATGACAGAGCCAGGTATGATGGATACAGGTTGTGAGAAGACAATTCTAGCATCCAACCGCCTAGACTTGGAGTTCCTGGTCCCTGGGCTGGCAAGCTCCAGAGCATCAAAGGGGCCTTCATGTTCACTATTCCCATGCATATTCTCTCCTTCCTTCTCTCCTTCCTTCCTTCCTTCCTTCCTTCCTTCCTTCCTTCCTTCCTTCCTTCCTTTGTTATAATAAAGGCTTTTTGGCTTTGAGTTGCTAGAGGTTTAGACTTATAAGCTTTAGATTTTTTAGCCACATGCCACTGCTTAGACTCTCTTAAAAATGACTTAGACATTTATATTAAATTTATGTTGTTTGACTTATGGCTTAGGTATATTGCTAGTTTGTTATTTATCTTAACTTAGCTTATTTTTATTGTTTTGTCACGTTGTGAAGATAGAAAAATCCTGTTTGATTCTTTCCCCTCGACTACCTTCCTGAGGTCTCTGAAACTAGCCAAGGTTGACAGAGTTTCAGCTTCATTGTATCACTAGATTAGATGGCTGTTTCTCGGAAAAGCTTTGTTCACAGGATTGATGGCTGCTTGGGACACACCCGGCAGCCTGAGCCGGATCACCCAAGATACTTCCTGAATTCCTGAGACCCACCTAGAACTTTCTGGAGCTTGCACAATGTACCTGTTGTGACCATTACTCCAGGAAATGAATATCCTCAGGTGGTCTCTGCTTGTCCAAGACACTATTGTTTCACAGGAAATACACTTGCCTGCCTGTCTGCCTGCCTGCCTGCATTCCTAAGCTCAGTCCTAAACTGACCTTTGGCCCTGCCCTGCCCTGCTGTAACTATCCCCTCCCCTACTCAGAGTGAGCCCACCCGTACCCCTCCCCTACTCAGAGTGCGGTATAAGAATTTTACTCTGAAAGCATTCCGTGCTCTTGGCTTCCACAGTGCCTCGAGCCTGGACATATGTGTGTGCCGGTATATCATTCATATTCATTAAACTCTCTTTTTCTTTAAAGTTAACAGTGGTCATTAGCTGTGGTCTTGGGGTATCTAGGGGCGCTAAAGTTAGGGCTGCTCACCTGTTACAACATGTTTTTTAATTATTTTGATTCTCTACCTACTTCTTCTACAGTACTTCCTTCCTTCTCTTCCTCCTCCTCTTCCCCTCCCAATCTCTCTCTCCCTCCCTTCTTCCCTCCCTCCCTTCTTCCCTCCCTCCTCCTCCCTTCCCCCCACCTCCAGACTGTGACTGGGGGAGGGATCAGAACAAACCCTTTAGGGTTTAGCAACAACTTCATGCTGTGGAGGTAGGCTAAGAGTGTGATACAAATTCTGCTGAGTCACTGCTGTGAAGTGTCTCCATCTCCAACTTCTCCTGCCATGACTTTCTGGGAAACTCTGTCCACATGGCACAGGCTTGCTCAGCAGGGAAATTAGTCTTGGAAACCCGAGAAGCTGTCCAGGCCCTAACAGGAATTGGCCAGGCTGGCCAGACCTCCAAGGATTTGCCCACAATCCCTGGGTCAGACCAGCATTTCTGTTCTTTACTCCACCCTCTCATCTGAAGAAGTTTGGGTTCTGAAGCCAAAGCCCTCGCCTTTCCTGCAAACAAGGTTTTCAATGCTTTCATACACAATTAAACTGAGACTGTCAGGGACACCTTTTGGTCTACTTAAAATGTCAACAAGAGAGGCAAAAAAAAAAAAAAAATTCACTCTAAGGGTAGCAAAATCCACTGGGGTTCTCAGAGAACAAGCATGAACCTCTTCTACGAACACCATGCAGGCATCCACTGAGCAGTGTGGGAGATGCTAGCTTATCTCACAAAGGACACAAGGCCTCAACAGCTTCAGGAGCATTCCAGCACAGGAGAGAACAGTGGCCACATTTACACCAGATCACCAATGCGGTTGTAAAACTTCAGCACCAGACGGTGGATTGGCAGCAAATGGCTTTCCAACCCCCCATTAGCAGTTTGCGGACTGGGGCAGATCTCCAAATACTTTGTGGCTGTGCCACTGAGCAAGGACTGGGCTGTACCTCCCTTGCTTAACACCAGCACAGACACATTCCCATCAACTTCTTGTGAAAGGAAAAATAGAAAATGACTCTGGAGTAGATGAGCCAGGTCCTTTCTTGGAATGAATTATTTAGTTTAACAGACTAGACCAAAACTGTGCTTTCCCTAGAGGTGAGAGGTTACTGGCAATCCTTCTTTCTTTGAGGTTCAACACAAGCTAGCAGAGCAGATGACACAAATAGCCTTCACTGAACCCCAACAGAGGTTATCAGTACCCAGGGTTTGCCTTAACTAGGGCATTCCAGTAGTGGCTTCCCATAGTGGTAAAGTGGTGGCCTCTGTGGTTGGCTTTTCTTAGTATTACAAGTTATATACTATAAACAGCCAAGGATCCCCTTTGACTCCCATATTCTTGGGCCAATAATAACTGTACCAACAAATCATGTTGCTATTAACTTGGACTCTTGAGAATTCCACCTCCTCATGATGAGGGGAAGATGTCAGACACTTATAAATAAGGACAAGGGCTTCCTGTGGTTTGACAGGCCACATGCAAAGAGACTGTGGATTGTCTAGCCTCTCATTAAACTCCAAACTCAGGTGGGTTAGGTATGGAAAGGACCCCAGGAGTCAGGACATGTCTAGATAGTTGGGATGTAGCTGGTCTGTACAACGTACCCTAAAACACAAAGCTGGGAAACATACCTGAATGGACAGTGCTGATTCCCCTCTTCAGAGTGGTCCCATGTCAAATCTGCAGCTGCTGTTGGAAATACTCTTTATTTAGTACTTGCTTTTGCAGTTTGAAGTTCTCAATGTTTTCTGATATTCGTTCTAGTGGTGTTGTTAGCCCCATCCTTCTGACTCATGATAATTCCCTGCTGACTCACCAACTCTTCTTACAATCTTGGTGCCCCAAAGTGGTGAATTCAGAAGGTGCTACTGGAGCCCATAGATAAGGGACTAGATTTCTAAGCTCCAAGTGACAGCAGTTGCTGTTCTAGAGACCTGTAAATACTTGAAAACTTAATTTAGGAGGAGCAATGGCTAAGCATTAGTCTTTACAGTTGATCTTCTATGTAAGAGCAACAATGGTAGAAATAACAACCCACAACTGCACAGGCTCTTAGCTCACAGCAAGAAAGGTGGCTCAGTGGCTAAGAGTATGCCCTGCTTTATTTTGGTTCCTTGCATCCTTGTTGAGTGACTTAATAAATCCTGTAAAAATCTCTGCAATTTCAGTTCCAAAAAGATCTGACACCCTCTTCTCAGCTCTGGGAGAAACATATACATGTACTCAGACTTACACAGACACATATGGACACATACTTGAAAATTAAAAAACATTCAAAAATTGACTGTAAATGTCTACAAAAATTTGCGCAATCATATTTGGGTGGCATCTGGGAGATTTGGGGGCTAGGTCAACTCAATGCCAGTGAAAGCAAAGTAATGATTGTATTTTATATTTATAATATAAATTTATGTTGCCAGTTTCTCTCTCTCTCTCTCTCTCTCTCTCTCTCTCTCTCTCTGTGTGTGTGTGTGTGTGTGTGTGTGTGTGTGTGTGTGTGTGTGTGTGTGTGTGTAAGCCAAAGGTCAATTTTGAATGTAGTTTCTTAGTCACTATCTATCCCGTTTTTTGAGACAGGGTCTCTAATTGTCCTGAAGCTTTCCAAAGAGGCTAGGCTGGCTGGATCACAGGAATCCTCCTGTCTCTGTCTTCCTGACATTTTTTTCACTTTCTTACCTGAGTTCTGGGACTAAACTATTTGTATAACACGCACCTTACCTTTTTTGTTCTAAGTCAAGCCAAACACATTTCTTTTTTAAGAAAACAGGCTCTCTCTTCCTTGCTCTTTGACTATTTCATACATGTAAGCAAAGTTATCTTGACCATATTTACCCCAACTTCTCTCACTCATCCTTAGGAAACCCTCAGCAATACCTAGGTACTCTCCCCTCTTTTCAAAAGGTCCTTCCTGTTCTTTAAGGAATGACTTGTCTGTGTACTTCCAGAATTAGGGCTCCAGAGAAAATGTAGGATAAAACACTGCATGGACCACATGTATGCAAACATACTATTTGCAATTCCAGTATAATTGTGTGATGGTTACTCCATCACTTGCAGAATAAGTGGGTGGCTATGAAGATGCATTTCCCCATTAAAGGGCTCCATGGGAGGAAGGAAAGGCTCTGGTATTGACTACTTCTAAGCTGGTTAAAGCCCACAGTAAGGGCTGACAACAGATGAATCAGAATCAGATACGATTGGGAACGTGGAGGCTCTCTGAGCCTCTCACTCCATTCCACTATTAGGATGAGCAACTCTGCCATCACCTGCGAAACCTTAGCATCTGTCACTACTAATGCTCAGTAAAGTTATGGTAGAAGAATCAATAGTTGCTATTTTTAAACTTACAAATATAGTCTTAATATTAAATAATAATATACTAAGTTAATTATTGACTTTTTCTTCCATTTACCCTATCTTACTTTTAGATGATGTGAGTAACCCAATAATTAAGGAAGGTATAAAATAACAGTAACAAGGCCAAGGGTACAGTCCACAGTATGTGGGGTCCACACTCCACATATACACACACCTTCAGAACTCTTAACTCACAACTTCTCTACCTCATCTAGCCTGGAAGTATATCAAAATATATACTGACCAACCAAGATGTGTGTGTGTGTGTGTGTGCTATTTATGTGATGTGTTGTGGCGATACATTATGTATCTAATAAAGATTGCTTGAAGATCATAGTCAGCCACACACTTAGCCATAGAAGTCAGGCAGAGCTGGTATATTCCTTTAATCCTAGTACCGAGGAGGCAGAGGCGGAGCTCCATTGGGATCTCTTGAGTTCAAGGCCACACTGGGATTGATCCAGTCCAGGAGAGAAACAGAGCCAGGCAGCGATGACACACTCCTTTAATCCCAGCACTTGGGATCCCATGCCTGTGTTCCCAGTACTTAGGAAGCACGTGCACTTTTAATCCCAGAACTGAGAAGGTTGAGACAGGAAGTGATATGGCTGGTCAGGGAAAGGAAGAAACGTGGGAGAAGACAAGATTAGAGCCTTTTCCACTTCGTCTTGTGGTTCCCTTTGCTTCCCCAATCAGTCTGAGGATTCATGGAGACAGAATCAACCCCTTTTGGCCTGAGGAGTTGACTGGGTGAGAAGCAGCTGTGGTTTGTTCCTCTGTCTCTCTGATCTTTCACCTTTTCCCCAATATCGGGCTCCAGGTTTTTATTATAGGACCAAGTAGAATTCTTACCACGTGTGTGATGCACACATGTGTGTGCGGGTAAATGAGCTCTTGTTGGTGCCCTGCTATGTCAAGCTCTGCTTCATTCACTTGAAAATGTGTCCATCACTGAGCACGGGGTCAGGCTCCAATAAGCCCCAGCCAACCTCTTGTCTCCATCTTCCCAATCTCTGGGATGAAGAATGTTATACAGATAGGTTTGTTGGTAGTGAAAATGTGAACACATGTGCACCAAGTGATCTTACCCTAGGTCATCTTCCCAGGCTCTCAGTTAAAGCTATGAAACATCAAAAATTTTATCAAAATAAAATTAAAATCTGTATGCACTCACTTGATTTCCCTGAAATTCATTTTGTCTTTATTATCTCACTATTTTCAAGTAGTTCATTAACACATTCCACTAACAAACTTTTAAACATGGCTGCTTAAAAAAACCATAAACTTAAAGTCAGAAAACTTTACCTGCTGCAAAATGAACTGATTTGGTTTTTGTACAAAACAACAATGCACTTTCTCGTAAGTTTTAAAGTGAAAAAATTAAAATATTCTAGCTATAACTCTCTTATTCTGAGTTAGGAAAGTTTTGATAAGTCATCTACAAGTACAGAACAACGTCTGAAAACAATCTGAACTGGTGTCCACTCTATACATTAATTTATCTTGAGGTACTGAATTTGGGGGCTGGCGAGATGTTTCAGCTCTAAGAGGTCTGGTTGCTCTTCCACAGACCCAGATTTGATTTCTAGCAGCCTTATGGGGGCTCACACCTATCTGTAACTTGTGTACCAGTGCATCATCCTATACCTCCAGAGACTAAGACACACACATCATATAAAATTAAATGAAAAATGAAAGCTACTGAATTTTACTACAAAAGATAAGATAGCTATTGTATTCATTGTTTTTCCTGCTGCTGAACAGGAAAGCGTCTTGTGGCAGAAAAGTTTTGCATGGCTCACAGTTCAAGGCTCCCAGTCCAGCATAGGGAAATCAATGTGGTTGGTACTTGAGACAGCTAGTCACTGTAGTATCCTTAGTCAGAAGTTGAGAGGAGTGAATGCTGCTGAGACTGATCCCAGAGAGGGGCACTACCCTACTGCCCTTCTTTAGGGTAGGCCTTCCTACCTCAATTAACCGATCATGATCATTCCCTATAGTCATGGCCAGGGGGTTGCCTAATCTAAATAATCCCTCACAAATTCATCTGTAGTTTTGGTGGCTTGGTGACTGTGGATATTATCATGTTGACAATCAATACTATAATGTCATCATTGTCTTTTGAATGCAAACCTTAGCTCCCATTGAAGCAAATATCTTTCTCTAAGATTTACTTCTTAAAGTTGTAGAGGATGTACCCTTTTAGGAAACGTAGTCTCATAGACAGGTGATATCAGAAACTGTCAGGAAGGTGCACAGTCATTATTAATGTCACCCTTTCTGTATACTAGCTGTCAACTTGCTTGCTGACATTTCTAAATCTGTTTTATCACTCTTACAATGTCAATGAAGACCACTATCTTTCTATATTGCCTTGAAAACTTAATGAGATAAAATATGCAAAGTGATTATCATCTACTAAGCACTTGATACCCTTTATCTTCCCTCTTGTGTTCCAGTCAACTTGATAGCAAAGTCAACAGCACATTGATAGAAAAACTGAATTTTACAGATCTCAACTCCTGTTCAGTCATTAACACTAATACTACAAATGAATACATGATGGCTATTCTTGATTGTCAACTTGACTACATATAGAACTAAAACCCCAAAATGGGGGTGTGGTATTTGTCTGGCCCAGACTTTCTGGCCTGACCCTGTGGCCCAGACCCACTGACCCACAGTCTTGCAGTCCCATAGTCCCATAGAAACACACATGAAATTATATTAATTTTATGCTTATTGGCTGATGGCTTAGTCATATAACTTGTTAACTCTTAATTCTTGAACTAACCCATGATTTTTATGCTGTTTAGCCATGTGGTTTGGTACCTTTTCTCAGAGCAGCATAGTTGTCCTCTGAATCTGCTGGCTTCTCTGGCATCTCTATGGCATCTCTGCTCTGTTCTTCCTGTTCCCAGAGTGTTTTTAGTTTGGTTGCCCCGCCCACACTTCCTGTATGCCTTTGGCCAATCAGCATTTTTATCAAACTAGTAGGTGGGACAATTATTTACAATGTAACAACATAATCCCACTATGTGGGGAGCCATACCTCTGAGGGACTTTTGTTTCATTTGAAGTATAAAGATCTATTTCTTCTAATCTGGATGTTTGAGGTAAGAAGACACACTTTAATCTAGATCTTTAGAGCTGAGAAAAAGACATGCCTTTAATTCAGATCTGGGCTGTGCCTTCTGCTAGAAACTTATGTAAGGACATGGAAGAAGGAAGTGTTTACTTTTTGCCTGGGTGCTCTCACCTTGCTAACAAGGCCATTCCAGCACTGGCATTAGAGACTACTTCTTCCAGATTCTAGATTCTCCTGGAGACCACCTGAAACACCTGGCTCCATGGACTGAGCAGTTACTGGATTCTTGGACTTTTCATTCACAGTCAGACATTGTTGGGTTAGTTGGACCACCACCTGTAAATGAATCCTCTTTATATACATATGGAAAGATTCAGTGCTGGAATTAAAGGCCTGTGTGCTTCTCAAACACTGGTAATAAAGGCATGGGATCCCAAGTGTTGGAATTAAAGGTGTATGACACCATTGCCTGGCTCTGTTTCTCTTTTGGATTCATAAATCTCATGTAGTCCAGGCTGGTCTTGAACTCACAGAGGTCCAGACAGCTCTCTGTCTCTGCCTCTTGAGTGCTAAGATCAAAGGTGTGTCCCACCACTGCCTTACCTCTATGGCTAATTCTGTGGCTAGCTCTGACCAGTCTTACAGCATTTTTTATTTGTATAGAGTACAAGCAATTCTCTCACCCACATCTCCAGACTCTCCCATTCACCACTCAGACCATTTCCACAAGTCAAATGGTCAAGACCAATTCCAACAGAAACCCCACATCTCAGACCAGTTTAATATGTTAGTTACTTTGGAATCGTAATGACCATAAATTCTAACAGAAATAAATTATTGGAGAAGAGAGTTAGTCTGGTCATCTGTTTCAGAAGGCTTTAGTCTATCATGGTGAGAAAGGCTGCAAAGTATCTCAGTGCCTCCTTCCAGATAGATGCCACCAGCTGTGTGACATGCATTCAAAACATAAGACTATGGGAGCCCATTCAAATTCAGATAATAACGATATCCAGAGCTGTTGCCAAGACTCTGAGGTGTTCAGATTACTCAATATTCCATAAGATTTGCATGCAGAGATCAATACTTCATATTCATGTGCTTGGTTTGGGCATAGAGAATATTTGTATATTGTCATCATAGGCACAGATATATATATACTCTATTTACAATTAAGCCAAACTTCTCTTTTAATTGTATTCAAATCAGGTAAATAATTCATTATTTGTAAAGACAGTAGGAATTGACTTTATGACAGTTTAACCATTTCACACACACACAAAACTATCTTTCAGGTCCACAATTTATTTCTTCTCTCTGCTTCTGAAAATGTAGCGGTAGCCCTCTGCCACATTCAACAACTAAAGTCTGTGGGTGGCATCACACCTTGGCAGCGGCTCCCCCACAAAGCTTGCACTAGCTCATGCAGAAATAGTAGACTGAATATAAAAGAATCCTTTGTAGAGCAACATTAGCCAAACCCCTCAGCCCAAGGAGCCAAGGTCAGAGTCCCGGAGGCCTCCACAGGATACGCATCTTGTTACAGAATTCCTCTATGCCTCATTGCTGTCTCCCTAATGACCAGTTAAGTGGGCTCCCCCGAGGATGCTTGAGTCAGCGCCAGCTTGAAAATTGCTGAGGAAACATCCTCTTTTACTGGAAATGATTTCCATCAAACTGCCATGTGCCATATTTAGACTCCTGACTTACTAAGACCCAACAGAAGGGCCTAAGTTTGCAGGACAGGAGACTCTAGGCTGTGAGAAAAGAGTTTGCTGTTGTCTGGCCCAAGTGACCACAGGGGACAGAGTTGGCAAGTCCAGGGTGGCCTATGACTCAAGGTACAGAAATATTCCATTCTTTCTGACGATGCAAACACACAGAGGAGACCATGCTGTGTCTTCCCAGACTGCTTGTCCCCAAGTCAGAGATCAGATGGAAGGTGTCAGTTCAAGCCCCTTCCCTGTCTGCCTGGAAATATGACCCAAACCCAAAGACTTGGATAGAGCAGGAGTACTGGGGAGAAAGAGCTCTGCTCTTCTGGGTCATGGCACAGGATCCTCAGCTAACAATACCATCAGGACTTTCTAATTTGACAAGCAGGGAAGGTTTTAGCCATCTCACCACAAAGTGATGATAAGAATTTGGGGTGGCTGTCTTTATATAGTATGCAGCAGCATTGAATCATCATGTTCTACCCCACAAATACGTTCATTATCAGGACTGTTAAAATTTTCTAAAATTTTGCTCAATTGCAGAACCACTAAAATTTAGGGTCTTAAGACATATTTGTACATACACGAGCAAATAATATAGTGGTACCTAAGTGTGAGATTGTTAAGAGGGTGGTCAGGGCCAGCATTCTCTGCTTTCTCTCTTCCTCCTATTTTCCCCCTCCACTTCAGCCCACCCCCACCCATACTGAAGTAGCAACAGCACAGCTTGCAGACTTGTACACTCTTCCTCACAATAACCTACTTTGGTGGAGATGGAGACACACAAGTATGTCTGTGCAGATTCGCGACTTCTGCTTGTTTCCCGGAAAAAAAAAAATCATGTCAAATGCAAAGGCTCTCTGCATTTTACTTTTCTAGCTCAAAAAGGACTTAGTAAAATCCTTTCACATCAATCCTACAGCTAGGATTCTTCAATAATTCTACCCCATGGGGCTGCCTCCATCTTGTCTATTGGAAACGGCATTGTAAGGATGTGGTAGATGACCAAAGTGATGAAAAGCTCCAAGCTCTAACCCCAGGGAGGAATCTCCGCTATAAGTGCATGAATTTCGTAAGTATTTTGACTATTTTTCTATGGCTAGTGAAAACTGCTTGAAATCTAGTCCTGTTATATCTCTGTATCTTACCAAATCAATTAATTAATGGAAATAATGAATGTGCCAAATCTCAACTATATTTACTTTAGCAAAAACAAGAGAAAAAAATCTCTTTTGAGCCTTAACACACAAACGCACACACTCACACACACACACACACACACACACACTCACACACACACACACACACACACACTCACACACACACACACACACACACACTCACACACACACACATTTTAGATGGTCCTTTTACAATGCTGATTTCAGTATCACTTAGGTACAATGAGGGTCACAGGACAGAAGACATCTGCCATTGAAGAGAATATTTGTTAGAGTTCCCAGCAGAAGGAAGCCTGCCATGTCGTGGGGACTACGTGGAGCTGGTGAAAGGCAGAAGGAATAAGGAGGAACTGTGGATGAGAACCTTCTGTAGGTTTTATTATAAGTTAAAGGAATGTCAGGTTCATGGGGTTAAGTGAGCTCAGTGTTGCTCAGTTTAAAAGGACTCTGAGATGCAGGGTTTCCACAACTATCTGCTATCTGAGGAATCTTGTGAGAGTCCAGCAAAGGAGGTAACTAGAGTGGTGGAGCTTTGGAGTTGGTAGGTCTGCAGTGGAAAGATGTAGTACTGTGATGTTAATAGACTGGTTTTACTTCTCTATGAATTAGCTCACCATGAAGGGGGCAGTCCCCCCCCCCCCCCCCCGGCTAGCCAGACATCCCCAAATCAAGAAAATCCACAAAATGTAGTAAATCTGATTGTGCACATGTGAGCAGTGTTTAGGAAATGGTGGGTAAATTCATCAAGGGAGTGTGCAGCTCTGTCTCCAGCGGAGGTTCAGAGCCTACAGCCAGAGGCTTTTTTACACAGAGGTAAGAGATGCAGAGAACGTTGTTCAGTTAGGAGCAGGAGGGAGAGGAGACTCAGAGGCTCGGAGGCTGATAGGAACATCACAATTGGTGACTGTCCAGCTCAGCTGTGCTCATGGTGACCTTCACTATGAATGCTTCCAGGACTACATTAGAGACTAAAAAAGATGACATGGTCCCTTCCTTCAGAATGCTTGCCATTTAATTGGGGGTAGGGCGTGTTATATAACGAGTGTTGTAAAGAACTATAAAGACTGTAATTTTCTTACCGGCAAGCTAACAAGGTGGCTATCCATTATTTCATGGATATTTCAGGATCAAGATTCTCCTAAGTCTGATCTCAGTGCAAGCAGCATAAGCTGCTTTGCCCTTTGCTCCAATTCCCTGACAGACAGGGTGTGTGAGGCAGCATCCATGCCTGTGCTGCACATACAGTGAGTTTATGAGGAAGTCCAGCTCAGGAAAACTAGCTCTTCATCCAAGGGCTCCAGGTTAACATGACAACCTTTTGAACCACCAAGAGACACTGTTTCGACCATCCAAGAATCTATAACCAATCCTGAAACAGAGGTCAGGGCACAAAGCAGTCAGAAGTTTTCTGTCAATATATAGAAAGAAGCGTGAGACTGGAAGGGGAGACTATCTCCAAAGCATTTATGTGTGGGAAGAACTGTCCCTGCCACATGAGATCCTGTCCTGTCAACCTAGCCACTCCAGCAGGCCCTTCTTAAGGACTAAGATAGGTGTGCATTTCAGACTTACAGATGTACAACTGAAAGGGACCAAGAATGTGGATTCAAATCAGACAATCCTACTCTCCAGCTTCACACTGCTCACTCCTCTGCCTGTGTGAGTTGATAGAGGGCTGTGCTCTGGGAACAGTCCAAATGCAGTTTTGTGAAGCACAATATGACATTTTTCACCTCCCTCCCTGAAACCAGGTCGCACTATGTATCCCAACCTTGTGAGATAGCCTTGAACTCATGATTCTGCCTGCTACCCAAGCCTCCTAGGTGCTGGATTTACAAATATGCACTGCAATGGTCAGCTCTCTATTTTTTCTTTAAACTACCAAGCATGTGGCATCTGAGTAGCCCCAAACTACCCCCGATGCCTATATGCAAATCAGCCTCAATTCCTGTTCTAGGTCCAAAATCTATCATTTAACTATCACCCAGACTAGAGTGTCGCAAGTACGTCAGAATCTGACCCTCTTTTTGAAACGAGGTTATTATAAACGTAATTCATCATATTACAATGAGCCATTAGACAGAACCAATATTGTTGTGGAAGAGAGAGACTGGACAGAGTTACGCATACTGAGAGAATGAATAGCTTAGGATGCAGGGTAACACAGTTATGCGCCAAGGGACACTGGTAGTTACAGCAACCCAGGAGGAGCCAGAGAAACCTGGAACAGATGCTGGACCTTCATTGTCTGAACTTCCCAAGTGTGTCAATGCCATGACCCTGACCTCCATCCTCTAGTGATCTCAAGCACACAGGTCTGTTATCTCAGCCCTCTAGTTTGTGACAAACACAGTAATGTGTGTCCTGATACCTCACTGGAAAAATGATATGGGAAGTGACATTTATCACCTGGGGCCCAGATGAGTCAACACAATCCCAGACAGATGCTGTGAAAGAAGTTGCAGTGTGGCCAGTCCCTAGAGCATTCTGGTCCCCAACCACAAGGCCCATGGCATGCTATAAAGTGCCTCTTACCTCTGTCCAAAAATCTATGTGATAGAAACCAAAATAAGCTATCCATAAAGGTTCTAGCCATTTATCTTGCCAAACAGACCTTTATAATAAGTAAGTGTGTGAAACTCAGGATTTGTCAGACAAAACATTAGCAAACTGTAGCAATATACTAGGTTGTCTGATGTTTCTGCAGCTGGGACAGAATTCTACGTGAAATAATAAAATAACAATTCAACTGCATATTCATTCCTTGAAAATTATTTTACTTTCATTCCAAAGAACCCTATAGCCAAAATTATTATCGGATATGCTTCGTATTGGCATAAGGTTCAAATTTACTGATTTCAGCTTCAATGATCAGTTACTCTGTTTAATCATTAATGAATGACATCATCAATGTCAGGTTTAGACAGTGTTGAAGAGATGTATGATTTTTATATGTTGTGATCAAATTAAAAATAACACAACATATTTGAACTCTTCCCTATAAGCCATTATACCTCATGTGGGTATGTGATGTTTCTTAAAGGAATAGATAAGTAATACATGTGTGCAAATATATATGTGTGTGTGCATGTATATATATATATATATATATATATATATATATATATACACACACAGTTTCGCTCATGTCACGTCAAATATACTTAGATACATAATCAAGAATAGAAGGTCTATGAAAATAAATATTTATCAACTACACAAGCAGCTATTGAGAATGTCAAGATAGTCCATTGTGTCATGAGACTCTCCAGCATCACCACCCAAACACAATTACCTTGAACTATAGAAAAGTGGTAATTCAAAATGATAATGCTGCCTCTGAGTCCATGACACACTCCTACAACAGTAAGAAGAGCAAGAATGACTCAGCCAACACTGAGAGAAAGATGAGGGCACATTTGGGGCTCACTTATTACTTACTCACCTGTCTCTCAATGTCAATGTGTGTTTTTATTTGCCAACCATAGAGCTCCATTTCCCCCTGGTTTTTCCATTCAGTGATGTCTTATTTTGGGCACAAGAAGATGAGATGTGGAGAAGTGTCCCCAGGATGAAAATGTCATGCCATCCATCACTGGTTTGGATGTCTGAACATCACCAAAACCTGAGCTAAGTGCTGGACCTAGAGATGGAATCTTCCACATGTTCTTTTCACCTGACCCCTACAGGGAACAATCATTGCGTGGGGTGGGGGGGATGCATACCACACAGATATGTTCAGTTGTACAAGCCCATATGTGTTTGTGTGCATTTGTTTGTAGTATATGGTAAATGCATACTACATATGTATTTCAGTAAGAACATCTCTGTGTGTGTGTGTGTGTGTGTGTGTGTGTGTGTGTGTGTGTGTGTGTGTGTGTGTGTGTGTGTGTGTAGAGCAGAAGAGGATGTCAGGGGTCCTACTGCAGCATCCTCTACTTTATTCTATTGATATGGAAGTCTGTCACTGAACCTGGAGCTGTGGTGGAGGCTAGTAAGCCTTAGGGATCCTCCTGTCTCTAACAACCACTATCTGGAGTTACAGACAAGTTTAACCATGCTAACTTTTTACATGGATGTCAGGTATTACAGCTCAGATCTTTGTGTTTGCAGGGTAAGCTATGGAGCAATCGCCCAATCAAGGATGCTCTTCTTGCCAGCTTAGGAGAGCCACCCTGCTTTGGGCTTACTTTTTATTTCATTCCTGGACCTGCTGAGGAACGCACTAGACTCCTAGTATCACATCGACCCAGGAAGACAAGAATCAGCAGAGTGAGAGGGGAGCTGAACACAGCTCTTGTCTGCCATCCACAGAACAGACAAGCCCATCTCAGACAGAAAGAACCTGCACCACAGTGGCATCTGAGAAGGGTGAGGTCTCCTTATGGAAGCAGCTTCCCTGGGTGCCTTAAGTGTCATGATCAGAAAGAGACAGAAGGAAATGGGGGGGGGTGTTGACTGGGCACATTTACAAAGAAAGGCTCCTACCTCAGAGACCACGTGTGAGAAATTCTGGGGAAGCCATTCTTTTAGTTAGACTTTGAAAGTGTCCAGGACAAGACCGCAACCAAACTCAACTGTGCTATAGAAGGAGACAGATGTGGGGGCTGAGGTCACCTGCTTTACCAACATCAAGCCAGGCAGGAGCCACCACTCTGCACTTCCAGGCAGGGAGGCTCAGCAAAGGTCTCTCCTGCGTGGTACAGGTGGCACTGTGCCTGGGGCTATTAAGCTGGAAATGCAAACCACTCTTTGTGGTTCAAATCATCTTGAGGAGAGAGTTTCCTGGAAGTTTTAAGCCCTGTTTCTCATATCACCTCCATCTAAATTGATGATTTCTGTGACCTTTTCGTCTAATTACACCAGTATTTTGTACCTATTTTTATTAAATGGTTCCATTACAGAAGCCATTATGACATGGTTCTTTCTTTGCTGCTCACCTAATGAGCCCGCTCTGTGATCCCTTCCCACATTCACCCCAGAAAAGATGTTCTTAATAATTTCACGCTTTCTAAGACTGATATAATCATGAAAAATTGTACTAACAATTACATGAATTCACCAGACACCCAGGTTCTGCCAGCATTATGTGCACACCACACAGAGTGGTGCATAGACTGGGGCATTGGACTCAGGGTGACTGGAGAGCTCTACAAGCAGAAGTGGGGGAGCATTACAGAAGGGGGGTTAACTATGAAAAGTGGTGAGGACTCAAGCAAAGGGTAAGAAACTAGAGGGTGCACCTGCATGCCTCCTGGATGTCACGATGGTTGTAACTACGGGCAACTACATCAGACTGCGTGTTCACTTCCAATCACAGAAGAGCCGTACCTTAAAACAGTAATCTTAGTATGATATGACAATCTTGTTGGGCCTCGGTGATAGGTAGGAATACAGTCATCCACAGACTGCAGGGACTCAGATTTCCATGTCAGGAGTCCAGTCAGTAAGTGATCTGCCGCACTGATTTGCATATTAACATTCTAATAGGCTCTCCGTGGTACCCATGCCACTCACTTGATGATGACATCTAACACGTCTATTTCCATTTTTCTCCCTCCTGTCCAATATTTCCTAGTCCCCCAGCCAACAGGAAACACTGACTGTATTTGCGACAGTCACTTAGAGGTTACCAGAGTCAATAATAGAGCAGCACACGATGATTCTATAGCAGCAGCCCTTACTAAGCTCAAGGCAGGGATCCACCTCGGAAAATCAACCTGCCACAGAACTCAGTTTCCTGAAGAAAGGCTGCTGTTAACTAAGATACTGTGGCTGAGGCAGCAGGCCAGTGACAATGTGCATAAACCGTGTTAATTGCAGCTGCGCGGCTAATCTCATCAGCATTTGCATTATCATTAGATTTTAATTACCACAGTGAGGCCACCAAAGACTAATACCCAGATCTGACAGTGCCCATTCCCTGGACGCAGTTTGTGGTTGCTGAGTGATCACTGCTCAATCTTTTATTGCTTTTGACAAATAGAAGGCAACGTAGATCCCCAGATCCTGACAGCACCAGTCACATAGAGTGTAGAGAAGCTAAAGCCAATATGCTTCCTAAAACTTTAGAGGAGAATCGGAAGTTACAAACAGAATGGAAACATGAGCAAATGATGACATCATGCAGAGTTCCCCCTTGGCTGTCTGAAGAAGCTCTTTGCTCTTATATAATGTGGCTTTTGTATCAAGTGACATTTCTCAAGTCTTTCCCTGCTAATGTGTGATATTTGGGAAAATATCAGTGGACAATTAGGCATAGGAGACAGTAACCTAAGTAGAAACCCATCCTACAGCAGACCTTCTGGGACCCTCAGCATGTTGCCTTAAGCTGATTCTCTGAGAAGGGACAGAATTACGTCGGGTCCTAAAATGTACTCAAGCATTTCATTTTCTTTCCTTGTTACAAATCTTCTTTAGTTCTTATTCCCAAGAATACACTTCTTGATAAGCTGAGTGAAGGCAATATACTCTCGGCTAGAAGAGTCACATCCCAGGATTGTCAACACCAAGGAATATGTTAGAAATTTCTGTTCTATGGGAGATTCACTGTCACAAGACCTTTTTGTAAATATCTAGATTAAACCCCAGGATATAGTGTAGGAAGAATCAACAAAGTCTTCCAGGGTTCTACAAATTGCTGAGACTTTATCTTCTCCACTCTTCCAGCTCTGAGCCCCAGGTCCTCTGAACTATGCATCTGTGAAGTAGCATTTGAAGTCACACCAAAGCCACCCAACCAGCTTGACTGAGCTTTAGACGTGTGTGCGTCTCCTGTTGTTTGTTTTTAAGATGGAGTTTACTTCATATATCCTTGACTGGTTTTGAACTTGCTATATAAAGATGACCTTCAACTTCTATTTCCTACCTCTACCTTCTGAGTGTTAGGAATACAGGTATATGCCACCTTCCATCTATCTCCTATCTCTATGTAGTTATATCCCTCAAGAGAGAGGGAGAGAGAGAGAGATCATGACTTCTATCTCCACCTCAACACTGCCATCCATTCTGAAGTCAGGGAAGCAAGCCAACATGGCAGATGAACTTCTGTGCTTTCAGCCTGGCTATAGGCTCACCCTTATAGGATCAGTTCAAAGAAAAAGAAAGGAAGAAGAGAGAGAAAGAAGGGAGGAGGGAGGGGAGGAGGGAGGGAAGAGAGAGAGGAAGCCAGGGAGCTTGCATGGATGTCTGAGAGCTGCTCGCAAGGCTTGGGGCAGATTAGGACAGATGTGGGGTGGGGTGGGAGAAGAACTTGTCCTTAATATCCATGGGGGCTAGAGAAAGGATGGAAGGTATCAGCCTCAAGCCATTCCTCACCAGCAAAGGGTGCAGAGTGCATTTGCAAGATGTGACTCTGGGCTCATGACTCGGGACATCTAGAACTCACTTCCAAATGGCAACTCAACCTGGGTTTCATCACTGGGTAGCTCCTCAATCTTACTCAGCTCTTTTGCTGCGCATAGCCAGCAACTTCTAGACTCAGAACTGGTCTCCAGCCTCTCTCTATATATCTAACCATGTGGTCCTTGGTACAGTTCACTGGAAATTGCAATGAGTGTCCTGGGACTCAGAGTCACATTTATACAAATACCAGCTGTAACTTTTGCCTTCATTTTTTGCTTAGGAGAATGTCACACGGCTCACAGTGGCAGTCCTATGTCTTTACTGATGCTGGATCAAACTGCCCTCTGGAACATCACTGCATAAGTGGATGGCTGGGCACACTCTCAAGTTCTAAAACACCCTTAAGAATCTGCGATGGTTCGTCACCATCATCAATTTGATGGGATGCAGAATCACTGTGGGAATATATCTTTTAATGTATACATGAGAAGTTTCCAGGGAGGTCTATCCTGAGTGTGGGCAGCATCATTTATGGGCTGTAGTCCTCCGGCTGAATTAAAAGGAGAAAGTGAGATGAACATAGTATTCATGTCTTTCTGCTTCGTGATGACTGAAGCCATGTGACCAGCTGCTTCATGTCCCTGCTGCAGTTTCCACCATGATAACTGCACCCTCAAATTGTGAGACAGACTAAATCCTTCCTCTCCTAAGTTGGTTTTGGTGGGTATCTTGATTACATCAATGAACAGAACAATTAATATAAGATACAAACTGACCCTGTATGTCTGAACATGTAGGTATTATGCATGTGAAATTCTAGTTGTTGGCTCAACGTCTCAGCACAAGAAATTCAGAAATGCAATGCCGTCCTCTCTGCTGGGGGCAGGCCAGAGTTCCCTGAATGTTACCCTCCATTGTACAGATATGCAGAGGCAGTAAAGAACAACGTATGAGCAACATAGCTCAGAAAGCAATGTGAGGAGATGCTGCAGTATAAAGAAGCAGGTGGCTGATGCAGGATTTTTAGAAGCAATTGGTGGTCTTTAAAATTACACGTTAAAGGCAGTTTGCAGTCCATTCATAAATGTGGCCGTCACCTGTGGCCGTCGCCTGCGGTGAATATTGACCAGACAAAGTCAAGTGTAATGAATGTAACTGCTCCTTTATTCCGGAATAAGGTGGTGTTTGTAAATTCTTATACCTGGGAAGAAACTTTCTAAGGTGACAATATAAATGTAGTGTTCATTGACAGCTGGCCTTTACTATCATTGCATTTGAGTGGTCTGCTGTAGGGCAGGTGGAAAAGGAGCCCATGCTGGGTGTGCACCAGGTATGATAATCACTAGTCTATACAAATAAGCACAAAGATTACAAATCAAATACTTCAAAATGTGACAGCAATATGACGTAGCATGAGATCTAACTTTAAAGATGCCTTTTTGAAAATCATTGTTGCTAGCTTTCTTCATTTCCTTTGGTTTGGTTTGATTTTTTATTTTGTTTTGTTTTTAGAAACAGAATCCAAGGGTAGCTCAAGCTGGCATCATACTCACTATTTATAGCCAATATAACCTTATTTTTTAATGTCTCTCTATCTCCCGAGTATTTAATCTGGGTTTCGTCAGTGTATCACCAGCATGCACTACCGCATCAAGCTTATAATTTACTTTTGTTTTATCTAACCAGTCTTTAGAGGCAGGGTTGTATAAGACAAGCAGGCTTTGCTTTGTATGGTATAACTGGGGATGACCTTGAACTTTCGGCCTTCCTATCTCTACCTGCTAAGTTATAGGATTTTAAGCTTGGGCCGCCATGCCCAGTTTGTATCATGCTAAGAACTGAACGAAAGGCCCCTACATGGTAGCCAGCCACTCTACCACAGGGCTACATTTCTAATCCCTGTCACTGTATTTTAAGTAAGCTTCAGTTCCTGGTAACTGAACTTTTTAAATGGTCCTGTACTATAGATAACAATGTGCAAACTAGTTTGAAGCTTTGTGTATGGCCACATATGCACACACATACATACACACACACACACACACACAGAGAGAGAGAGAGAGAGAGAGAGAGAGAGAGAGAGAGAGAACATGAAACCCCCCCAGGAACAGAGGCACATGTACATACTAGTACCTGCAGTAAGGTCAAATATTTGACCCATGTATTATCATATCGCCATTGCAGACAACGTTGGTCAGTGGGTTCATCTGCACTGGGCTTATAAAATGGTGATGACGAGAGAGATAGGAAGTGATTGTAGTAGGAAGAAAACACAAAGCATTTGCATGTGTCTCTGCATCATAGGCCCTGTCAGCTTCCCGGTCTCTCATTAGGTCTGCAATTCTCACGCTAGTTCTCAGAACTGACTCGAGCTACACCTTTGGAAAGGGCCTTTTGTTCAGGCCCGAAGGCATCTGGACTCACTTTTCTGAAAGCTCTGCAAAGCTTTATATTCTCTCCGGAGAAAAGCGGCTTGGTTAACCCTCTAAACTATTGTTATTTATTATTTTATTGAGCAATAAACTGAAGTGTGATTGAGTCACCAGTGACCCTGATATATTGTTAAGTCCATGGTCGAATGACTGGCTGGCCCGAGAACTGGCCGAAGGAGAACGAGCCAGGAGCTAGAATGTCTCACACCAACTCAAACCAATTAATGTCAACAAAATCCTGGGAAATTTATTGTTGCCTCACCTCTGAAAACGGTAGACCTAAGCTTTCCTGTACTCACAGGGCAGAGTCATTATATGAGAAACAGAGCTTGTTAATGTGTGTAAACAAAGGGACAGAGCCCAGGCCATGAGACCTGCAGCTAGTCCAGGAAGGGAGGACGGGGGGGGGGGGGGGGGGGGGGGGGGGGGGGGGGGGGGGGGGGCTGGCCCTGTGACAGGTGTCACTTTATAACTAATGTCTTAGAGTCACCAGGAAGAATAGAAACAATGTATCTGATTTACATTCTGTTTATACAACAATCATGTTGTATTAAGATATTTGAGATTTTGATTTCAGGTTTACAAAAGACGTCTACATTTTTAATTTTCTCCAATATGAGTGATAATGATATGTGTTAGTTCAAGGCCACTTGTTTCAGATGCCCTAGACTCATAACGAACAAATCTAGCAGTGGTTTTGAAGCCAAACCCCTCTCCTGAAATCATCAGAACCCACCCAATGGCAAACATTTTTCAGTGCCCAGCCATCACCTATGTGGACAGGACAGGCTTCTGAGATACCACACGTCTCAAAGCCTGCCAATGCCTTCCTTGTTTTAAATAGAGAAGATGGGAGTAGAAAAGCCATGTCACAGAGGACTTTGTGGGCACAGACTTATTCCTAGGGGACAGGAGAAGAGAGACTAGGCAGAGTAATACCAAAATCATAAAAGAACCTGGGGGAGGGGGAAGAGTGGGGGGCTGACCCAAACAGTTCAAAAGGCATAAACGGGAATTTCCAGAGAACATTTTCCCAGCCACGTCCATTCTAGTTCAATCAAACTCTCATTGACTCCTACACAGATTTCAGGGCATTTCACTGAAACTCTCCTGAGACAAGCTCCAAACACAATAAAATATCTGCATAAGTGTGAGCATCAGGACCAGTCTGTGGGATGCATTTTCCCTTTTAAGACAATCTCAGTTGTCAATGAAGCTACTGATATTCCTTCTTGTATTCTCTGGCAGTGGGAATAAATTATTCACTCCATCAATGTCTCCCAGGCATGGCTCAAGGCTGCTGGGTAGTAGTTATTTCTTGTTTCCATTTTAATAGTGGCCAATGACATAAAAAAGATGTTTGAGAAAATGGAGAAGAGAGTGCTGAAAGAGACCCATCTCCGGGAAAATATGCAACAGGAAGGGTGACAGATGGTGATCATCTGAGCAGTCTTCACTCCCAAGGCCACAGAAGCAGACTGTAGTGGAATTATGTTGTTACATTGTATATAATTGTCCCACCTACTGTTTTAATAAAAATGCTGACTGGCCAAAGGCAAACAGGAAGTATGGGCAGGGCTACCAGACTAAAAAACTCTGGGAACAGGAAGAATGGGGCAGAAATGCCACAGAGATGCCAGACAAGCCAGAAGATGCAGAGGACAACTATGCTGCTCTGAGGAAAGGTACCGAGCCACATGGTTGAACAGGATAAGAATCATGGGTTAGTTTAAGGGTAAAAAGTTATATAACTAGGCCCGAGGTCGACCAGTGTAAAATTACTGTAAGCTTCTATGTGTCTCTGTGGGACTGCAGGTCTGAGGGTCTGCACCTTAAGTCTAGGCCAGAAAATCCAGGCCAGAAACTTCATACAATAGAAGACCCATGGGCTATGTCTAAATCTGGATTTATAGTGTTGACACAAACGAATATTAGACAAATTCTCAGTGAAGAGTTAGATTGTGGCCATGCTTAGCTTGCCATCCCAAGGGGCTCCTTGGAGGCAGATACTCCTGGGAGTACCGAGCACAGGGAGGACAGTAAGGGTGATGAGGGGACTGTGAGTAGATTGGTGACAGAGAAAACTCTAGGAAGAGCATGGGGAAAGCAGGAACAGTAGGCTGCCAGGGATCCTAGGAGACGTTCAGCTTCACAGTGGCAAGGATATCTATGTTAGCAGCTCAGAACCATCTTCACGTTCTCCCAGACATCTGGGCCTTTCTTTTGCTGTCTTCTTTCTCATTTATTTAGAAGCTACCAAATGAAAAGATGAAAAAGGAGGAGGGGGAAGTAGAGATGTATGACTCATTCTCCCTTGGACCACTTCCTCATTGTGAACCTTGGCATCCTAATCCATAATTATTGTCAGCTAAATTGAGGCTAGCTGCCTAGATGCTTACCAATGTATGCAGGCTCCGGGGCATCGATCCCAGCAGAGATGCATCATCTTTTCAGGGAAGGTTTCCCTCTTGAGGAAGAGACTAGAAGAATCCAGTTGTGCCCACCTGCACGCGCAGGCAGCCCAGACATCAGGAGGGTTGAGGTGGTGAGGACATTCTTGAACATTTACCAAGTCACAGACTGGAGTCCCTCTCAGATGTAAGAAAGTGACAACCCGTGACTTCTCTCCTCTGCGTCTTGCCCACTAATAATCACTTCGATCCTCGAAAACTGAAAAAGGAAAATAGAGATCAGATTGTGCGCTACCTGGTAACACCCACCATCAACAAAGCAGAGCTAGGCTCAGCAGCCATATAGAGAACAAAGTGTGTCTCCGTCCAAAAAGAGGCACATCCATGAGATCAGTCAGCTGTCAGAGTACACCATGTAAGAAAGAGAGCAAAGGAATAGGTGGAGAGACACAGTGTCACATGACCAAATGCTACCAGCACGGAATAAGTCAGATCTGTGCTGCACAGTGATTATTCTCTTCCACAATTTGTTTCTCCTTGGATCAGCTTTGGCAATTGTCCCCAAGACAAGAGGGAGCCTCTCCAAGCCCACTCTGCAAATTCATGAGACTGACGAGCCACACAAGCTGAGCATATGCATGATTATTACAGGAAGAGGGAAATATCTGAACTCTTTACCATCTCTCTGTTGGAAGGGGTGGCTGGAGAGACACTGGACGGGAGAGACAAATGGGGTGGGGAAAATATTCTAATCTAAATAAAAATCTCTTGCCTTTTCCAGTAAGTAAAGAAATGAGTGATTGTGTGTCTGGTCCTGATTTCATATCATCAACCAGAGTGAGAAAGATGCCAGAGAAAATAATTAGGAGACCTATATTATGCCTTTCCTGGGCTGTGCCTTAATATATACTTGTTAGCAATAAGCTGATTCTATATCAACAGTGTTTTCTAAGCAAGCAACAGCAAGTTAATCAGGTCCTCTTGATGCCCTTTAGAGCTCCCATGCTTCAAGAAGGGACTTAAAGCAATAATGTGGCTCTGCTCTACACACATTTTGTCAGGGAAGAGACAGGTGGATAAGGTAAGAGGAACAGGCCCCTGCCTTCTACCCATAACTGCACAGAGTGGGAAAAACAAAAGACCCTATGTCTAAAACAGGGCAGGGTATACACAGTAATGACCAATTTGCAGCAGTGTGTATGTGTCTGTGTCTATGCGTGTGTGTGTGTGTGTGTGTGTGTGTACACTTATGTGTGAGTGTGAGTGTGTGTACCTATGTGTGAGTGCTGTAGAGAAGAGAAGACAGTCTTGGGCATCTGTCATTCTTAAGGTGCTGGCCCAAGAGCACCAGAACCCTCTTGTCTCGACCTCCCTACTGCTGGACTATAAGCCTGTGTACATGGGTTCTGGGGAACACAACCTGGGTCTGTGCATTTGCAAGGAAATTGCTTTACCCTCTAAGCCATCTCCCCGGCCTGATTACAATTTTTTGTCCTAGATAATTTTATTTTCTAATCCAAGAAGGTGTTTCATATTTTGTAAACAGATGGAATCTTTAAGACAGACAAATAAATCATGGAGGCATAGAAAGTGTAGTTCATCATTAAGTGACTTCTTCAACAATCAAAGTAAGTTCCTTCGAAGATCTATAGACTGGTGGCCACTGAGCTGGAGATAACTGCTGTCCCCTGTCTCAGTTATCAGCTTCAGTAGCAGGTCGGAGATGAATTCCATTTGCCATTAACCAAAGCTTGCTAGCTCCTAATTGACAGTCTACTTTCGTTTCTTACCCTTTCTCATGTTGCTTTTTCTCTAGGACAACCTACATGGTATTTTTAAGACAGCTCTTGGAATGCCTCCTGTGCTTCCTGGCAAAATCATTACATTTTTACCAGCAAGCCTGTGGCCTCACATAGTGTTTCTTATGCTTGGATTGATGGGTATTAACATGGTGAAATTTAATGGCTTTAGGTCTATATTTTGCAATTGATAAAAGTCATTATTTTAGAAATTGTCCTGTAATATGATCATCCGGATGAAAAGCCAACATCTGAAATTCTGTAGTCCTTTGAGACACACAAGGCAGCTTTATCTGTAAATGTACACATGTGTGATCTTTGTTAATTGTTATACAAATTGTCACATGGCAAATCGGTTACATTCCTGAGGTCTCAATAATATTTTTCAAAGCAAAACCATGTGCACATCTCCACACATTAACCCACTTTCTGTTTCCTTCCTTGGGAAGCAATCGTGATCCTGTGGAGCAGGATAAACACCCCAAGCACCCGGACAAGCCTTGAGAAGAAAGTGTTGGCCATCTTGGCCTTCACTGTGATTGGCTGTTTATGATCTTTGTCCAAATCAATAACTTTATTGAAAATCTACATCGAAAAATGTAGTTCACATATTCAAAGATGACTCTGGAGTCTAATAATATGTAAGATTAATTTCTTCCTGAGGGGGATTGCGTTCTCCCTCCCCTCCCCCTCCCCTCCCCTCCTCTCTCCTCCCTCGGTCCCTCGGTCTCTCTCTCTCTCTCTCTCCATGCCCTGCTTTTCTGTTACAGCATAAGCTATTCACTCAAAGAATGTTGAAGCATAGTTCATGGCTGTAAGTTCACACCTTTACTTTAGAGAACTCAATACACTTGAGTGTTAACCATCACTGACTTGAGGTACAGAGTACATATTTTGTTTCCTAATTAGACATTCCTATTTTTTAGAAAATGCCCCACATTTGAAGAAATAAACAGGCATACTTATGTGTAAGTACTGTGCACCTACTATCCAGATAATTTCAGTCTGGGGTACTCTAGTTCAGACTTGTTACCTTAGGGATAAGAAACAGGGTTCCAGCACATCTAATTCATAAAAAAAGTAAAGTATGATTTTGAGTTAAGTATTATTAAATTAACAGCAATATTCCTTGAAGAATTAAAGAAAAACAACTTTTAATGGCACCTGTGTCTGCCATGCTGTTATTTATAAATTAATAAAGTAGGCATGGGATAGAATGCAAGTAGGAAAACACATTAAGTTTTATTTTCTGCATGAGGCTGGAGGTTGGACTCAGCTCATCTTCACAGAAACATGGACATCTAATATCTTTTTTCTTTTTTAAAAAATTGCATTAAGTCATCATGAACCAGCTCTGAGGATTAAAAGCTGGTGTTAAGCTGCTATTCAAAGAGTATTCACAGCAACACTATGCCAAGCAAGTGCTTTTCAGTGCTGATTTGGAGGAGAATATGCACATGAAGTGACATAACCTCAGGAGCTATTGGGGTTCTTACCTATTGGGATTCTAACTGTATAATGTTTTCTATTACAATTGTCTTTTAAATTTATTTATTTATTATATATAAGTATTCTACATATAATCTTGTATGCCAGAAGAGGGCACTGGATTTCATTATAGATAGCTGTGAGCCACCATGTGGGTGCTGGGAATTGAACTCAGGACCTCTGGAAGAACTGCCAGTGCTCATAACCTCTGAGACATTTCTCTTGCTGATCTATTAAATTTTTTAAAAGAGAAATTTGGAGAAAGGGCTGGAAATACAATTTGAAAATAATCAAGTTCACCTTTATCAGTGGTAGCCAATTCCTGTTTTTGTGAAACATCGACATATGCTCACTTATATGAAGGAAAGATTTGAACTTCCAACCCTTAAATTGTGACTTGAAAATCTTTAAATTAAAAATGTGCATCAATAGGAGAGAACTGATGCTATGAGGCACTTACAACAAGGAGGAAGGCAAGGGACATGGAGAAGGAAAGATGACAGAATTACTGTATTGTCATAAGAAGTGACGTCACCGTTCCACGACTTCTTACTACACTTCCTAGTGTCTTCATGACACTGCCTTGCACATTAATTCACTTGAAAAACACCATTTATATGAAAGCTACAGGAAAGAGAGAAGAAAACTGTCATTTGTGGGATTGTGCTATAAATATTTTTCACTTGTATTTGTTTAATAAAACACTGATTGGCCAGAAGGCAGGCAGGAAGTGGGGGTGGGGCAAACAGACTAAGAGAATTCTGGGAAGAGAAAAGGCAAAACATCAGATGTGAGCCAGACCCAGAGGAAGGAAGATGAGAACACTGCACTGAAGCAAAGGCACCAAGACACACGGCTACACATGGATTAGAATCATGGGTTAGTTAGCGAGTAATAAGCCTGAGCCATGCTAAGCAGTTTGTAATTAATATAAG
This sequence comes from Phyllotis vaccarum, assembly GCA_033318265.1. Taxonomy (NCBI): domain Eukaryota; kingdom Metazoa; phylum Chordata; class Mammalia; order Rodentia; family Cricetidae; genus Phyllotis; species Phyllotis vaccarum. The sequence continues at coordinate 40,356,310 of JARWLC010000010.1, read as the reverse complement.
CCTTTGTGTGAGTATTTGGGACTAAATGGCTATGGGTCTGCCTAGGTGGGACAGAGAAACATCGATTATAGTCATTTTTACTCATCATAGTTACTTTAAAATCATATTAGTTTTTTTTTTAAAAATTATGTGTTTTATGTGCATGATTATTTGTCCTGTATGTATGCTATATACCACTTTCTATAGTCCCCAAAGAGGCTATAAGAGGGCATCAGATCTACTGGAATTGAAGTTCAGACAGTTTGTGAGTTTCCATATGGGTGCTGGGAATCTAACCTGGGCCCCGTTCTGCTGGGCCATCTCCCCAGTTTCTAGTTTATTTTCTCTTAAATGGGCACCAGTTGAGAACAGATGTTGAATTTAATTCCTCTGTGACCTTGAATTTGACCTCTCTTGGCCTCCATTACATGATCTGAAAATGATGAGGACAGCTATGGACACTAGCGATGCCTGCTGTAGGATGTAAGATAGGGAAGATAATTAAAGTCTGTTGCTTTATATATATAATATAACTGCCCAGAGGTGACACTTGTTATGAAATGGGAAAGAAAGCTAGGGAATATTGTGGATTTTATTGCAGAATTTTCTAGAAAGATATTTGTTATGTAACGGATATCCACACTGCATGGTCAGCTAAGTTCTGCAATTAAAACAATTTTCATGTCTGACTTACCTACAGAAATAAGTACTTTCCTGGTCATTTTAGTTTCCATCCTAGATTCTTGCCAGACAAGGCTGCTCAGCAGTTCCCAAGCCTGGGAACCGGGTGATGAGTTACTTTATTCATTTAAAAAATATTTGTTTTCTCTTTGTTTGTTTAAATCTCATTCAAATCACTAATAACTTATTTGGTGTTTATGATATGTTTAAGTAAAGAAGAGAACAAGACAGTGTCCTTGATGTAAGATTTATAGGACAAGAAGTATGCTGAACTTTTAAGCTTACATTTCATACCATTTCACGATAAATCGTGAAATTTCAATACTATTAAAAGTGGCATTGACATAGATTTATATTACCAAATGCAAACTCAAATCTATAATTCAACTACCAAAAGAGCTGTGTGTGCAACAGAATTTTTAAGGTACCCTAGAATTTTTTTAGGGTACCCCAGAGGTACCTTGTCTGCTGGTCCGCATGCGTCCATAGATGAAAACCTTGTTCCTATAATTCACCCATCAGCCTCACACCAAGGTCAAATTCAAAGTTTGACCCAAAGTCATTTATTTTCCCTTAATTATTTCACCTAGACTTTTCTCACAGACAAACAAACGTCTTCCAGTCACCAAGGCTAGAGACAGAGACAGGCTTGTCCACTTCCTCTCTGAAGCATCAGCAACAGCAGCAACAAAACATCTTCAAGCGCAACACCCTCAAAGACCAGAAAAGGGAAATTTACAAAGAACACTAGAAAAGGGGTAGAGATGGGGAGGGTGGCATGTCTTCACAGTACACAAAGCAACGCTTTGCAGGTCTCCTGTCTGCCATACCTGAGCTCAGTGGAAATGGTCATGCAGGCACAGTGTAGTGTGTTTATATATCAGTGAGATATATATGCAAATATATAACAACATAAAAATCAGAATAGAGATAAAAACAAGCAACAGCATCATGTGTGATTTACAGTAAAAGCTTCATGAAGCTCTCTGCAGTATTTAAAACTGCAGCAGGCTCTAAGGGAAATGACTTGCCTCTATTTACTCTTTGAATTAAGTGTTAAAGGAAAACAGAATAATAATGTATAAAACCAGGGTTTCCTGTAACAATAGCAATTATGAAAACTAACTTCTACACTTGGCTTTACAGTCTGCAAAGTGCTGTCTCATGCATTACCTCATCCAGAGGAGTGGGGCTGTTTAAGGAGCCCGGTTCTGAGACACATTTTATCCACGGTGGATATGACTTTATATTTATAAGCACCTTTAGCAAACGGTTTCTTCAGAAGCATTCTGTACTGGGTATGGATGGAAGGTGGGTTGGGAAATGGTGAAAATCCAGTGTCTAGCCCGTAAATCACACACACATCAAATAAAATCTGTCAAACACTTCATAATGCTCTGGGCATATCATCGGACTCAAGTAGGACCCTGCTGTGTCACCTAGGGATGATGAAGCAGCCTGAGGTGTGAGAGCATGCTGTTAGAAGTTTCATTAAAGCCGTATTTACTAGTTCAAAACGAATTTACATTGATCTTTTAAACTATCATCAACCACAAATGCATTAAACCTAAACAGTCTTCATTTACTGAAAAATAAATGTGTCAGCAAAAGCCAGGGGGGGTTGTCCAACATTGTTCCGGCATTTAACTCACAGCGGCTCAGTGTTAAGCTTTTTATTGCTTGTTGGGCTAAAGCATGCTCATTTAATTGTGAGTATATTTCCTTCCTGCATCATTATCAAAATTGTTATCTTAAGGAAATATTGTTTTTAAATAATCTGCTGCAAAACCAGAGCGGTCCATGGGCTTACTCAGAATAATTGTTTCCTGTAGCAGATGAGATGGCAATTAAACAGCCTGGCTTCAGAAATATTAGAAGGAGATGAGAAAGAATGGATTTGGGTTCTGCTGAGCAGTGTTTCAAGGAAAAGGAGCAGTTTTTGTTTGTGTGATTAAATCAATACCTCCTTGTTTGTATTTTTAAAGAATTCTGTTAACTTCTTCAGGCCCTGATGTAATAAGCCACTTGCAATGAATTTTGAAATTTGGGTAGTAAAGTCATCTCTGAAGTGACCTTAGTTGTTCTGATCTTGAAATGGAGATGGATGTTCTAAGTTTGACTTTGATCTCAGCCCTTTTGTATGTTAACTTGGGAAGAAAAAGAAATCTTTGTGATCAAGCTTTAAATTAAAGCATGCCAGTAGTAAAATTAGCATTTCTCAGTAGCCAAATTCAACAGACATCTCCAGCTTGGTGTGTGAGAATTTATTGATGACATTCTCAGTTCTTCATTAGCAAAACCCACAGTGAACCCACTCTCATGAGGGCATCCATTAAACAAGACTCATTTTTTAAAAGGTTCACTGGGAAGTAGATTTTTCAGTTCAACTATGTTAAATTCAAGAAATGGGGGAGACCTCCTATTCTTTCCTGAGGGTGTGATTGTGGAAAACACTTTGGGTAGGGTTCGCTATTAACAGAGTTATTTATGTTTACAAAGATGAGGGACAGAAAAAAAACCCCACAGTTTCTAGACAGTAAACCACCAGAAGACAAAAAGGCTTGTAACCAGGAGAACCCAAATTTTCACTACTAATGTCCCATTAAGACAGAAATCCCAGGAACTAACTAGTTATAGGTCTAATAGAAAAAGAAGTAATGTTTTTATACCCATGTTGTGACAAAAGAACCTGTCTCGGTCTATTTCAGAAATGAAACTATAAAATTAAATGATAGTCAGGGACCACACATGAGTGTACCCCTCTAGCAGCACAGTGGATGGACCACCCTTCCGGCACACCCAAAAAGGGAGCGGCAGGAATGACATTAGACGACAGTGAGAGAGAGACAAGATACCAAAGCACAGCCTACCTCCATCCTGCCTGGGCTCTCAGGGGAATCACCTTATCTGCCATCACTAAAAGTCAGGGTCACTACCAAGGGGACAGACATTCTGAAGCCATGGGCAGGCCCACCCCAAACTTCAGTCTTTCACCTAAAACCAGGAGTATGAAGCAGCTGAAGGGCAATGAATGTATCTGCCATGTTTCCTATGCCTCGCTCAAAGAGCTAACTAGGCCAGAAGCTCAGTGCAGTGAAAGTGGCTAGCAAGCCATTAAAGTGGACACGGGACGGGATGTCAGGGAAAGGGGTAGCCATGGTCGGAAGTTGGCCGCGACCGTGAAACAGTGCAATGAAAAAAATGATGGTGTTACCTTGACAAAACAGAGACATCCTTCCCAGCCTTTGCGTATGAGTCTTTCTTCTGGCCACAACCCTTCCTCCGCTGTCACCCTCTGCCTCTCATGGGTCCCTCATCACTATAAATATTGCAAATCCTTGAGCGCTGTGTCCCTCATGCCAGCTTCTGCACTTATCTTCTTGCTTTGCTCACCTCCCACAGCCCCCACCACTTTCTTTTTGACCAAATGTTACCTGTGGTTTGCTCGTACTTTCCACCATCCATTTAGGTACTCCAAAGTGTTGGATTGTTGTCTTAAATGCCTTCTTGAAATCAAGACCAGATTCCTCTGTGAGGTCAAAGCTCAGCTTTCTTCTTGACCACAGTGACCCTCTCTCCAGCAATCTTCTGCCCTCCATAAAAGCAAAGTAGAGCGTGCTGAAGCCTGCTGCATGGAATAACCCTTTGATGCTCTGTACAGAGGTAGGCTCAGCTAGAATTTACCTCCCCTAGTCTAGTCTCCCATATACCAAATAGGAACACTTCTTAAACATGTATCCCCCAACCCACAGCCCAAAGAACAGACAATGTTGGTCCTCAGTCTCAATGTTATCTACTTACAGATTCAGCTAGCCAAGGGTCAAAAACACTTAGGTAGGGGTGGGGGGAAGCATGTGAATACAAAAAAATTTCTATTGTCTTTATGCCTAAAACAATACAGATCAACAACTATTTATGTAGCGTCAACAGTGTATTGGGTATTATAATTAATCTAGAGATAGTATGACATAATAGGAGGTGATGTGTGTAGGTTATTTGCAAATGCAACACTAGTTTACATAAGAGCCATGAACATTCTACACTTTTCAGATACTATATAGACTTCGCAGGTGTTTGAAATTCCAGCCCTATTGCTTTTGAGTACATAGGCCATGTGACCATGCGTGGATTTAAATGTTAAATTTCTAGTCTATGAACTTTTCCAAAAACTAAGAAACTTTAACAGGTAATAGTATAGTTTTATACATAAAAGGTTTTACTCTTGCTCAATATATTTGTATATACTTTCTTTACAGTCTTATCCCAGCTATCACTCATGGCAGTAACCATAGCTATTTGCTTTTATACACAGTGAACCAACATTCACGGAGAGAACCACCGAACATCTCTCTAGGGCATTGAATGCTAACCTCACTTGGCCTTTATGAGTCAGGGGCCAGGTCTCATGGACCACCTGAACTCTGAGTCCACCAACAGGGCCTCATCCTGAGGATAATGAAGTGTGATTAAGCACAAAAACCACAAGCAACAGCACCCTCAAATATTTATAGGCCTCATATATGCATGTGTTTATGTCTTAGTCAATTTGTTCAATTGGCAGCGGTTCAGGTTTTATGAGTTCAGGATGCTTCAGCGCAGAGACGTTTTTATTCACATCTAGAATATAGATATATTTTCCAGCCTCAGCAAGTATGAGCACTAACAATTTCAGGATCAATTATGCCAAAGGATGGAACAGATTTCACCAGAGCAAAACTAAGATAATAAGACAACCAAGAGGCTACATAACTGTGGCATCATCTCAGTAAAGTACATAAAAAATTAGCCCAGTCAGAAATGAGAGGGTAGGTAGATATGGAGAGAAAATATGTTCAAATGACAGAATAGACATGTTTGAAAAGATCCTTATGAGACACTGAATGCATAGAGTATACAATAAATAGAGTACATTCAAAACATGAAAGAGCAAACTCCCCACTAGTGAGTGTAGGTTGCTTCTATACATGCATCATTCCAGTCTTTGGAGCACTATATATATTCTTTTCGGCGTTTTATGTTACCTCCACTGGATTCAGTGGGAAGTCATGTTCTTTGATAAAACAAGGTCAATAACTATCATCATTTTCTACTGTGCTATCATTTTCACGAGTCCAAGTTGAAATGAAATCAATTATGAGAACAAATAGCCCCGTTTTATCATTGATGAATGGGTTTTGCATTGTTTTCCATATTCCTGCCACTTAAGATGGAAGAAACAGCATACAAGGGACAGAGAAGGCTCAAATAGTCCGGGCTAATGGCGGGAAGACTTAAGTATCGCCCTATGCAGCTAGTATAAGCCAAAGTGGTTTATTACCACTGTTTTGTGATTTACGACCCACATTATGACTTTATTTTGAAATGGTTGCATGAAATATTAATGTGTGGTGAGAGAACACGTAACAAGGAGCAGGGATCATCTTTTATCAGATGTAAGGTTGCCCGATTTCTTCCTTATAATACATGAGCTCTTTCAGCTTATGGTAATCGGCCCCTCACAGTCCAACTTCTCAAGGTGAGACAGGCCTACTTTTATGTCCTGTTAATTTTTAAATGGATGGAGAAGTTTATAACGGATGTTAATAATTTATAACAACTGTTCTTAGCATTGATTAGTGTTCCTTTGAAATATAATGTCTTTTGGATACGGATCATCTCTGATGAAAAGTCAGGAAACCTGTTACTGCATTGCTTAATGGGCAAGTCAACTTTAATTTCAATCATATATAATATGGACAATAAATACTTATGTTTTCCCCTCTCTGAAACTTGCAAGGCATTAACACCAAACATAGCTTATCTACAAAGAGATGTTAACAGAGGGGCAGAATTATTTTCCCTTGGAACTAAGAACTCTGTCTTCTTCAAACTTTGTAGTCATGGTTTCTGGAGTCTTGATTCATACTGCATTATGGGACTTTACACATCCTACTTTGAAAAGCCCCAAGTTTTTGTGGGGTAAGCAACAGATTCCATCACTACCTAACTTCCCAGTTCCTCATTTCATATCAGCATGATCATCTGCATTTAACACACGAGACATTGTCTTTTTGACTTGCAATAAAAGAGGTTTGAGTTTTACTATATTTGAATGCACGAACCATTATCCCACTGTTACATATTTTAGCTATCAATTGATTTTAAAAATGCTTATAGCTTACATCATATTTTCCATGTGTTTCAAAGACCAGTAGAATAATACTATCCTAATGCCTACCTACTATACATAGTGATATTGACACATTTGGGGGGGGGGGTCAGGCTTTTTCTGTGTTGCCGTGGCTTTCATGAAACTAACTCAGTGGACCAGGATGGCCTCAAACTCAGAGATGCACCTGCCTCCCAAGTGCTGGGATTAAAGTCATGCACCACTACTACCATGTTTACTTCCCAGTATACAAAGAGGACACTGAGGCACAGACTTGGTAAGCTACTAACTCTGGGGAAACTCCAGTAGCTTCAGAGTTGAACTAAGTTGGTATGGGCTAGAGAGGAGCTCAGTTGGTAAACTCCTTGCCTTGTAATCATGAAGACACAGAACTCACTTAGCCTGGTATGTGTATAATCACATACAAGTATGTATGTAATCTCAGTGCTGGGGAGGGAGGCAGAGACCAACAGATCTGAGTGACCCTTTCTAATTTTAGTTTGCTGAGGTACATTTGCTTACAGAGTCCTGAATATAAATACAGAAAAACTAGAGCTGAAGAGATAGCTGAACAGTGAGGAATATGACCCACTCTTACAGAGGACCTAAACTGGGTTCACAATATCCTATCAGGTAACTCACAACAATCTTCTGTAACTCTAGATCCTTGGATGTGATGCCCTCTGCTGGCCTCTGTGTGATTCTGTACCTATGTGCATATACACATAAGTAAATGATACTTTAATAATGGTTTTAAAACAGAAAAACATAAACACCTGATCATTTGTGTAAAATATATCTTTACTAGTCTTTATAAAGGACCAATAATGAGAATTAATCTGTACTTGAAGATCTGTGGTTATCCAAATGGTAGATGGTGGCCTCTGTTCCTTGTTATGGCTCTAAGTAGCAAAGATTCTCCCAAAGTCCTTTGAGGGTGGTATTAAAATGTAAAGCAAAGAACACTTAATCATGGAGAACTTGGCTATGAATCCTGGATCATTATGGGACTGATGGTGGGCACACTGATCACAGACACTCACTTCTAAACAGAGATAGGAACAGCCATCTACAGAGAATCATAATGATTGGAGATAATGTGGGTACACAGCCTAGCACCAAGACTGTACTTGTCCGGTGTGTGCTGGCTGTGAGACTGATGTCTGTTCCAGGAGTGTGATCCTCTCAGCAAGCCCGTACTGAGATGGGGCCACTGCTTAGGCACAAGGGACTTGTGTCCTCTGAAGCAAACCCCAAAGGACACATGCAATCTTTTTTAAAAATTTATTTATATATGTATATTTAATTATATGTGTGTGTGTGTGTGTGTGTGTGTGTGTGTGTGTGTGTGAGAGAGAGAGAGAGAGAGAGAGAGAGAGAGAGAGAATATTGTATCATTTGCATGCAGGATCCTACAGAGCTCAGAAGAGGAGATAGTTGTGAACAGCCACATGGGTGCTGAGAACAGAACTAGATCCTCTGGAAGAGCAGTAGGAATTTCTAATTACTGAACTACTTCTCAGATTTCAAACTTCTCACTGTGAAAACCTGGATAAAGTCCCTGGAAATTCAGAAGAGGGGATACTGTCTCCACCGAGAAAAAAACTCCACTTGAGGACAACACCTCACTCTTAACCTGTGCAGCTCAACTTATAGGTTCATGGTCTGGGTGCTCCTGGTCACTCTCTTGGTGTAAATTAAACAAGCTGGGGTTTGTTGGAATAAATAGAATAAAGTTCACACAGGAGACAACATCATGTTGATTTGGGGAAAAAAACATTCATAGAAACAAGAGAAATGAAGGGGAAAGAAAGGTTGAGAAGGGTCTCAGGGCAACAACACGAAAAAGGAAAGAAGGAAAGCACATTCAGAGCAGCACAAAGATTGCAAATCAGAACGTGTGTGTGTGTGTGTGTGTGTGTGTGTGTGTGTGTGTGCGCATGAGTGCATGCTGGGAAGTAACTATCCACCTATAATCCCAGCAAGAAAGGAAGGAAGAGAGAGCAAACAGGGATCCCAGCAAGCTGGCTGGCAAACTAGACTATCCAAATTATCAAATTCCAGGTTCAACTGAGAAACTCTGCCTCCATGTAAACAGTAAAGCACACCTGGGGAAGATACCTGGCATCAGCTTTGGCCTTCACATGCATATACATCCACCCATATATATGTACATGCACATATGCACACTTACATATACATAGACCGACACACATGCACATATACTTGCACACATAAAAACTTACATATATGTACACAGACGTGCACACACACATACCCACATACATGTACATCCATATACACCCACATATATGTATGCATATGTACACATACATATCACATAAACATGCAAAAGAAAGGCCTGGAAAAGACAATTTTCCATTGGGGGGGAAACCAAATGTTGACATGCTAATTGAGCCAGAAACTGCTGCTGTTTGGGCGGCCATTTATAAGAAGGAGCAACAGAGGACTGTCCTCTCTGACTTCCCCCCAAGAAGGAAGTGATTACTCTGTGACATCAAGCAGAGGGTGTGCCTTTGGCATGATACTTTCCTTAACAGAATGGCATCTTACATTCAAAGTGATCCTTGTTCATAACATACCTGTCATGAGACAATGATGTCTATCAGTTACTTTTTGCTGCGATGATAAAGTGTTATGATTAGGGCAACCAGTAGAATAGCTTGTTTAGGCTCATGGCAGGAAGGTGGGGAAGCAAGTAGGAGCAGGGAGATTAGAGTTTACATCTTCAAAGGTCACCACGAAGCACAGAGAGCAAACCAGAAACAGGCCATGGCTATAAACTCGCAAAACCCACCCACCAATGATGTATTTCCTCTACCGACACTGCATCCCTCAAATGTCTCCAAAGAGTGTCACCAGCTGGAGACCAAATATTTAAATACTCAAGCCTATGGGACATTCATTTTTATTATTAAAACCACCATAGTGCAGACAGGTGCTCCACTTTACCTCAGTAATGGGGAACAAAAGTAGAAGCCCACTCAACCAAGTCATCACTCCCCAACCTGGCTTCCAAAGTCACGCTGTCTCTTAGCACGTTGTTGGAAAGTAAGAATTGTCTTACTTGAAATACTTTTCAAAAATCTATTTACTTTTATTTATACGTTAATTGGTTTGTTGGTTTTTATTTATCAAAAGTATCTATCTTCCCTCCTATGATCTGTTCCTTATAACCTTACTGTCATTTTTATTTTTCTTCTTTATCCATAATTCTCTCCACCAACATCTCAGGATCCATTCTGTCCACTCAGCTCTCTATCACCTTCTAGCCAGTGCCAAGAACTGGCATGGGAAGATGTATATAAATAACTATTAATGTATGCTCTATAATGGTAACTCTTAAAAGCCAAGGTGGACTACTTCATAGGGACTAACACATCGACCAGGGGGAAAGCTCTTTTTAAACATAATTGTTTGTGTATTATACCAATTCCCCAGAGGCATGTTGTCACAAATGGCTGGCTGAGATCTTCGTGGGCTCTACCAATGTAGAAAGTGCAGACAGACAAGAGGCAGTTACATTCATGTTGATAGCCCAGTCCTGAGTTCCATGTTCACAACTTGGGCTTCTAAACCATAGGCATTTAGCCTCAGGTCTTGGGAAGAAGACATATGGCTAGAAACTTCCAACACTGCCCAAGACAGAGGCTCATTGCTCAGGCATAGCACAACAACACAAAGTATTCAGAGTCAGGGTTCTTGGGTTGGGGACATCATGACCTTTGGCTCTTCACTCTTTGTTGGTTCCCTCTTGAACACTCAGCCTTTCTTGTCCCCCACCTTAAGGCATTCAGAAACATTCAGTTCCTTATTCCTGAAGTTTTACCACTTGGTCATAGTGTCACAGCTCAGAGATGTGGAGTCCCCAACTCCTGACAGCTCTCTAAGACTCTCCATCAGCTCCAAGAGACTCTCTAGGACTCTCTACCAATTCCAAAGGACTCTCTATTAGCTCTCGGGGACTCTCTACCACTCCTGATGACTCTCTAGGACTCCCCATCAGCTCTTGATGACTCTCTAGGATTCTCATCAGATCCCCAAAACTCTCTATCACTCTCCACCATCACCTCCCAAGGACTCTCTAGTACTCTCCATCATCAGCCCCATAAGGACTCTTTAGGACTCTCCTCTAGTTCCTGGTGACTCTCTAGCACTCTCCATCCACCTTTGTGCTTCTGAGGTGAACACTTGGGTCAGGAGCTCTAGGTCTCATCTGCTTTTCATTCAACCAGGTCAGCACATGTTGACAAAAGATCCTTCTGAAGAAGCATTTATTGGGGCTTGATGCTGTAACTCTTGATGAAGGGGAGAAAAGCCTTCTAGACTAGCCTGAAAGGTATCAAGAGCAGCCTGGTTGCATCACCAGGGCAGACAGAGAATAGATGTGCTACACAAATTCAGAATAGTACCTGTGACAATGACAGCAGAAGTGTCCACTTTCACCAAGAACATTTATCCCTACCCCCTGAGGATACATCACAAGTGGCACATCTGTCAATCACAAGTTTTGGCTGGATCACTAAATGAATGTTCTCTTCCTCCTTTGGATATAGTTGAGGACTACTCCTGTGAATTCCAGGCACAAGACCTCTGAAAGCTGAGCTCAGTCAGCAGAGTTTGCAGAGTCCCAGCAGCTAGAGGGAGCTTCCTGGGGGCACCAAGGAAAATGTTTGAAGCAGTGATGATTCCTAATGACAGTGCTACTAGTTTCCCAAGGGGGGGAACCACTCTGTTGGCATTTCCTCCTCAAAACAGAGCGGCACAGGGAAGAAACTGACAGGTGTTAATTGTTGTATTAAGTTTCTGGCCCGCACTTTCCAAGCTAGCCTCGAGGTTTGAACCAGCAGACCCGCAGTCCCACAGACACACACAGACACATTAATTTTATGCCGATTGGCCTAGGGCATATAACTTGCTAACTCTTAATTCTGGAACTAACCCATAATTCCCAACCTGTTCAGCCATGCAGCTTGGTACCTTTCCTCAGAGCAGCATAGTTGTCCTCTGCATCTGCTTCTCTGGCCTGGCCTCTGTTCTGCTCTTCCTGTTCCCAGAGTTGTCTCAGCCTGGTAGCTCTGCCCCCACTTCCTGTCTGTCTTCAGTCAATCAGCATTTTTATTAAACCAGTAGTCAGGACAAATATTTACATGTAAAAACATAATTCCACTATAGTCAAAGAGTCAATGTCTATCCCCAATTACTCATCTAATTTGAAAACAAAACAAAACAAAACAAAAACCATAAAAGAATGCCATGCTAGGCATGGTACAAGCATGTCCTTTAATCTCAGGACTCAGAAGGCAGAACTCTGTGAGTTCAAGGCCAGACTGGTATACACAGCTAATTTCAGGCCTATCAGAGATACATTGTAGGATAATGTCTTTAAAAAAAAATAAACAAAGAAATGCCTCTCAAAACATCACCATTGACATGAACACTTTCAACGGAGTTCAACAGCACTTAACTCTCTTGGGATATAGTTAGAGAGAACTGGGCTGTTTTACAAACCTCAGAGTTTCAGTCTCAATCTCTCCTAGCATCCTTGATACAGAAGGTGGAAGACAATCAAATGTGTGTTGTCCACATCAGCTGATTGGGACTACCTTGGTTATTGAAAACAGATCTGGCTTTTACAAAAGAAGAGCATTGCCCACAGTAACTAGAACATTCTAGACTCAAAGTAGTTGTTAGTTTGAGCTTCATTCAAAAATCTCTGTCTAAATAGGACTCTAGAAAAAGTGAAGGAATTTACACTGTAACCTGGTCACCCTACCTATTTGAGAAGTCATAAAAGAAAGTGGAAAATCAGTAAGGTCTTAAACCTTGCATGAGCTTAAGGGACCGTCTCTCAAGTTACCCTCTGTCCTGTGAGGAATCAGTGAATCACATCTTGTCCTGAAATTTCCTTTTAAAGAACATTTCCAATGACTTCCTGTTATGAATTTTAAAAATCTCCACTTATTCGCTGGTTTATTTAACAAACATTTCTGGAAGGCTCACTACATGCCAGGCAGTGTGCCAGGCCTCAGAGATCAGGTTGTGGACTTGAAATGTCACTGGATCTAGTGAAGTTTATAAACTTGGAGGAAGCCACTCTCTGAAAGTGGCTTGCCACCTGTGTGTTTTATGCTTTCATATGACACATGATGTATTTCATAGTTTTAAGAATATGAAAAAATAGTCTTCAAAGGAGCAGTTTTTTAAATAGCTACAATATTGAGAATGGAGGCTAGGAGGAGATCCAAAGACTGCTTGAGTTAAAGGAAATAATTAACACAGCAAAGGACCTAAGAGAACATTGCGGGTTTGTGCCTGCCTTTCCCTGTCCCGCTGGCCACAGGCACTTAAGACTAATAAGGAAGATGATGGTTTGGAGAAGGAGGTATTTTCAGTGAGGATTCTCTTGTACCAATAAGTAACTTATTTCCCTAAAGTTATTCATGATTCAGTGTATCCCCAGCTTAGATCACTGTCAGCAGTGCCAAGGCTGGAGCATAGGCAAAGGGTAAGAGCAGGCTCTCAAAATTATCTCAGCATAGAGATAATAAAAAATGTAAAGCATCAGAAAGACAAAAGAAATATAAATAACTCAAATGCCTGGCGCTAGTGTTTCAAGGCAGGGAGTCAAATCTAGGAGAGAGAGAGAGAGAGAGAGAGAGAGAGAGAGAGAGAGAGAGAGAGAGAGAGAGAGAGAGAGAGAGAGAGAGAGAGAGAGAGAGAGAGAGAGAGAGAGAGAGAGAGAAGCAATGTTGGTGGAAACTCAGCAGAGCTCCAGAAGACAGAAGACAAAATCAATGTGTCAAGGGCATTTGATACCACTCCTGGGGAAACAAAAACAGAGGTGAGTAAACTCTGTTTATGGCTTTTAAATGCCATCTCTTGGACGACAGTCATAACAGAAGAGCTATGCTGGGTTCAGTCCCATGGACTATGGCTGCCAGAGCTCACGTCCAAGGTCCCCTCAGGACCCAGGAAGAGTTCAGCATTGTCTGGTACAGCCTGGCTGACCAAGAGGCTACTGCTCCAACTCCTCACTCTTTCTCTGTTCTCCCCCTCCCCAGATTTGACTCCCTGCCCTGAAACACTAGTGCCAAGCACTTGAGTTATTTATATTTCCTTTGTCTTTACATTATCAAGTATCGCGCAAGAATTCATAACCAGCTGTTTTAAAGTCACTGGAATCACAATGTACAGGGAAAAAAATAAGATTTTTTTCTAATGGTTGTCTGGAAGATTTATATCCCTAAAATGTAATTAAAAAGTAGATTTAGAAATATACTCAGCAATCAAAAAAATTAAATATTAATGTGGAGTGTAATTAATAAATTATACATCTCTTGATTACTAATGGCTTATTGACTGTAAAAGCCTAACATTATGGAATATTAGGGCAAACAAAGGCTTCTGGGGAATATTGTTCAGCTTCAGGGAGGAAGCAGCTTCTCTTGAGTTTTTAGAAGAAATCTCCACTTTGAAGAGAAATTAAAAATTGACGGAACTGACCCATTATTGCTCTTCATCCATGTTGTATATTTGAGAGTCTCCGATTTTGTAGTCTCCTTGTCAGTGTAAGTTGTACTAGGACAATTTTGTTACAAATCTTATCAGCTTCTAAACTGAAGAAAAGTTTAAATTTTCAAAGTATTTTTGACCTCTTCTATGAAAATAAAATATATGACATCATCCATAAGGGTGCCAATGAAAAGATATCTGAAGTAATGTGTGTGGTATATGTGATAGAGTTTTCACAGAACAATTCCCTCTGCAAGACAGATGCACCATAAATAGTTGGCAATATTCCCACCATTTCTATAGAAACATAAGCTCCAGTCATCCCATAATCTTAGTGATTGTCAGGATATCAGAACCATAAAACACTCTGAAATGACCTAGCTGACCAGCTTCATCTTCAAAGTATCGTGACTCGCACAAGATGGCAGAATGGAAGCAGAGATTCTCCCCATGCTCCCTTTTCTCTATTTCATGTAGTAACTGAGGGACCTCAATAGCCAGATCTCCTAAAGATCTTCACCTAGATGCCCTCTGTTCTTAAATATTTTTAAAGAAAATGTGACTAAAGCATGCACAGCAGTAAGGTATGTATGAGCTCTAGAAACCAGCTGTGCATGCTGGGTCTTCAGAATCCAACCTCAAATTCAGCTTCTACCCTCGCTCAGTCTAAGGCAAGCTTCATACCAGAGCCTCTTCCAATGAAAAACTGACAAAGTAGGATGGAACCACAGAGCTAAAAAAACAGTCTCATTTGCCTTTTTGGAATCAGGCTACGTCTTAACCACTTCCTGCCCAGACAACCACTTAGTCAACACAGAGAAGACTTCGGCAGGAATAATATCTCAGCAACCTACTTAAGAGGCTTTGCACTAAACCTTTGCAGGCAGAGAAGGATGAATGCTAGGGAAGATTAGTCTGCTTCTCAAAGTGTAATACTTCCTGGGTCAAAGTTCAAAGTAATGAAAGTCTAACCCCTCATCATTCAGAGATACAGTGAATGAGATAGTGCTTCTTCTATCAACTTCAATAATTGTTCTTCAGACAAAAACACTCTCCTTGAACTCATTATTTGTATCATGCACATCAATAACAACACAAATATTTTGTCTGTATGTTCATCAATTATTTAATATATAATCTATTTGCCTATTTATTTGTCTAATATTGGACCCTAAGTTTATTTATTTCTGTTGTTTTTCGGGCATTTTGGCCCCTCTTTCTCAGATAGTAGTAGAGTACTGTGTCAAATCTGATTTAAGGAGAAATTGTTTTGACTAACAAAAAGTAACAACAAGTATAAAATACATATAAAACATATAATTTTAGACTCAGAAAAGGCAAAAATGTTTGTGTTCACACTGAGGAAATTATATGTATTTATAGAAAAGGTGAAAAAAACTGAAAAGATTCTTCTCTGTTAAAGGATAGCTTAATATTACTAAAGCAAAAATTAAAAATTAATATAGCTAGAGACACATTCCAAAACAGCAATGGCGTCTAGCTGTTCTGAATAGTGATTCCAAGTACTTAAAATAGTCATGACTGCAAACTTCTTCTCAGGAAACTATTATGTGGTGTTTCCTAGAGTGTGCTGGAGCTTTGAGATTCACCTCAGCATTGTCATTCTGTTGGTGATGTGGTCCTTTTGGACCTCAATTGTACGCAGCTTTAATCTTTATGACAATGCTAAGATCCAAACATTTCTGGAAATTAACATTTTTTGTGCTAACTCATTTGGGGACAAAATCTGTTCTGAAGCAACAAACAGCTATCCACGATCCACAGCCCACCCTCAGCAACATTGGCAAATGATTGACAAAATAGAAATAATTGTGATTATTTATTGGAACTATGTTGCGGTTTGAATGTGAAATGCTTCCCACTGGTTCCTGCACTTGGACCCTGAATTCCAAGTGTGGCACTGGAAACTTCATGGGGAAGCTCACAGAAGGAAGTAGTTAATAGGAGGCAGGTCTTGACTTCTTAGAGGGCCACCTACTACTTCCTGTTTTCTTTCTACATGCTGACTGTAGAACCAATGTGGTAAATGGCTTCACATTTCTACCATGAAGCCTCCCTACCACAATGGACTCTGTACCTTCACATTGTGACCTACAATCACCTCATGAGTTGCATCTGCCAGGCTTTTGGTCACAGCACAAGAAAGAAACTAATACGGGGTGTGGGAGAAGGGGTGACATGAGCCATATTTTACCCCCACACCTGTAAACCTTCCCATTTCAAACTTTATACAGCCCTGAAGATGAATGTAGATTCACCTCATGCTTCACACTTTATTCCCCATAATTATGAACCACACTCAGCCCAAATTTGATTAAACCTCTCTGTTAATTGCCTAACAACTTCCTAGCAACACTGGCCCAAGAGAGGCCTCCTTCCGGGCTGCCAGAAGTCCACAGAGATGGAGTGTGAACCTTGGGCTGCAGCCAGAGTGACAAGAAGAGCCTTCTCTGTGCACTTTATTAACCTACCATACACACTCTGGAGCCTCTCAGGAGTGTGTGGTAAAATGAATGATTGTGACTTTCTGTGTTTAGGCTTTGAAAGAAAACTATTAGCCAAAAACTTAGACCCTAGAAATAATCTTGTGGATGTATACTGAAGTGCAAAATGGGAAAGAATAATTAAACTTGAAGTATTTGGATTGTTTAAAGCCCTTTTTGGTGGTAGCATTAATGAGAGAGATGTCATTAAATTCTCAAAACCCTGATGCTTGCAAGTTGACTAACAGAAATTAAGTATTAACTGTAACTTCTTGTAATCAGAAAATTATCCCACCTCTTCCTGTGTATACCCATCAAGCTTACAGAGTGAACACACATCACAAAGTGCCACAGAACCCTCCCAAGTCAAGTATTCCCTGTGCAAGTCATGTATTGGGAGTAACAAATTAACTCTTTGGAAGCCTCTCAACGACCATTTAACATATTCAAATAATAAGTCGGGAAATCAACACCAATTAATATTTCTGTGTGCCCACAGGGCACTTGGCACCATCTCTTGGATTCAGTGGGAAGCAGCCATTAACTGTCCCTGTTCTCAAAGGGCATTTTCCAAACAGACACTAACACTCACTGGGTTCTTTTACCAAACCGCAGAACGCCAACACAAAACTGGAGCGCTAGCATGTTAGGGGACTGTGTGTTTTAATGGCTATCTTAGCCGAGCTGGGTTAAGCTCCTGTCACTGAGGTTGCGCAGGATGACTGTGATAAACATGATAAGACAGAATTCACATGCAAAGAGGGCAGGAGCAGGTGAAGCCTCCAGTTTGCTAGGGACACAGCTCATCCCTTCTCAGACCGGGTGAGAGACAAGCCATGCATACGGTCACTCATTCATTCAACTCATCCTTGGAGATTGCTCTGTGCCAAACACTGCCCTGTATTTTGGGGTAATACACAGGGACAATGTAGCCCCGACCTCTAATGTGGGAGTGTTCATGGTCACAATTTGGGGGGACTGCTATTAACAGTGTGTGAGTTAATGTGTGACAGTATTATAACGGCTGGCACGTGTTAAGCGGTGCTATACCACAGAAGTGTGATGGTCTGCCTGAGACCTGTAAAAGACTGAGTCCATCAAAATCCTGCCACTGAGGGGGAGGAGCTTACAAAGCCCCACCCCATCCCCGAAGATTTATAGTCAGCTAACAGTTGCTGAGAGAGTGAGAATTTTCTTCTGTTCTAGAGCCACTTGTGAGACTCCCATGCTCCTGTAAGCAACCCTAATGCCACAGATACCACAAAAAAGACATAAAAACAAAAGAGGACCCGTTAGAACGAGGAGGGGTATCCAGAGACAGAGAGAAAGAGAAGGTCATGGAGTGATCAGAATGCATACTATCCACATACAAAAACGTAATGAAACCCATTGCTATACGGTTATGTATAACTAATAAGGCTAATAAAACATTTAAAATAGCCTGTTGTAGAGAACAGGCCTGTAAACAAACACTTCAGTGGAGGATAAGAAAAAGTAGAAGACATCAGGAGGGCAGCAGGGAGGGGCAGGAGCAACAGGGAGGGGCGGGGCATCAGGGGGCGGGACATCAGGGAAGGGTGGGGCATCAGGGAGGGGCGAGGGCTACAGAGGGGAGTTAGGAATGAGAAATCTGGTTGAGGCGCCTACATAGAGGGTACAACTTCAAATGTATAGGTGTCTTGTTTAGACTGCCCCATGATAACACACATATCCTGTTGCGATCTTCTGACTGTGTGTCCTGGCCTAGGCTTCCAAGAATTAAAGGCCATCTTGTCTCTGGGTGAATGAACCCCATGTCCCCCAGGGGGGTACTTTCCAAGATTTTGGCTGGTCTCCTGGTCTCTGAGTGGTCACCCAGGATGACTGATTCTGCAGCACTAATGTGATACGTCCCTTCCCAGTCATCTAGCTGTGGGCCAGTGTCTTCAACACTCTGGAAACAGGAAGCCAACTGTTAGCACTGGATATAGAATCAAACTAACAGTAAATACCTAGAGCGAAAAAGGGACCATCCCGTTTCAATTGCCAACCTCGGGGTTTGAGAGATGAGACTGCCTGAAGCAAGGGTGGGTGAGGCTCATGCTGCGATGTATCCTGTGTTTCTGACACACAGATGCTGTGCTAGGGTGTCCAGGACTCAAAACTAAACAGAACGCCCCTGACAGAAGCACAACACTGTCTACGCCTGCCATTAGGAGAGAACAGAAGATCTTGTTGACACTCAAGTGTTTTAGGTACCAAGCCTGATGCTAGCAACCCCAACAGGCTATGCTTAGCCACTCATCCAGATATATCAATTTAAAAGGTGAGTGATGGGGAAAAGCAGAGTGGGGAGATGATGGAGCATATTGGGAAGTGGTACAAATAAAAGATCCCATGACTCCCATAGTCATTCTGTCTGTACTGGCATAAAGCTCAAGTCTAAATAGAGGTCGGGAGGTAATGAGCATTATGAAGTAGGTTCTGACCAAGGTGTTCTCTGCCCATCCCTGTCCTTTGTAATCTATAGACTGTTAATCTATTAATTAGTGTCATCACTGGAGATAATCTTAAAAACCCCTGGCTAGTGTCGGGTACACAGTAGATGCTTAATAAATGACAGGAATCATTTTTCCAGAAAGGGCAGACAGATTAAACTCCTACCAGTGGGTCACTGAACAATTCTATGGTCCTATTTTTTAATGATGGAGTGTGAGCCCAAAGTGTCTACTGGACACTCATGGACTCAGAGGAGGCATTCAAAACTCATTGTTGATGGTCAATGGATTCTCTTTGCTGTACATTCACGGTGCCGTGGATGTCTTTCTTATTATGATAATGTGAGTTTGACTACATTCTGAGAATAGGCTCCTCTCACACGGCTGGACCTACCCCAACTCTGTACATTGCTCTTAACACGATCCTGTGAGGGAAGAGTGGAGCAGATCATGACAGGCAAGGAATTAATCCTAGAATTTTGTACAGCTCCAGGGTGTTTTCACCTCAAAACTGGTTCAATTTTAGCTTTTTTAGTTTCTCCCTTTTTGTCATATACTTTGGTCACTGTCACGGAGCAGCAAATCCTCAGATTGTATGCATTGATACCTTGATCTTTATGGTACGAGCATGTGTGCTTTGCCCATAGGGGCAGTGGTAACTGGATGTGGTGACCCCTATCTGTACCCAGATTCTCCACACTTACCAAGACACTTGTGCCCCACCTAAGATGTTTCTCACTTGCCCTGAGTGAAATAATTGAGTACTGGAAGTTTCCCATGCTGGGAACTTTGGACCTCACTATGGAGATGTCAAGAGCGGTAAGGACCCTAGAGGTAGCATCTAGTCAAAGATGGTGGGGTCACCGGGGGTATGTGTTACCATCACTGAGATCCCATATACCCCGAGTCCCTCAATGGTGTCAGAGAAGATACACTCAGCCTTGAAACGTGAGGTAGGCAAGCTTCTGTTTGGAATAGGAGACTCAGCCAGCTTTGCTATGTTACTACAGTGTAGCAAAATGGACTTGCAGCTTTTCTGTGAATGAGCCAAGAGCCACATCTCCCAGTCTCCAAGTTGGGAATGTTTCACATAAGGATTCTTCTTCCTGTTGCTTGGACATAAATATTGAATGCTATGAGTGGCCTTCAGAACACTGGCTTGTAGAGGAGCTGGGCGTGGATACAGGATGCCCTTTCTAAAGTCACATATGGTATTTTCCCACCCACCCCATCTTGTGTTCTTGTAGCTCTGGCTGGCCTGGAGCTTGATTGAATAGACCAGACCCGGTTAGACGCAAACGCACAACTTGCTTTACTATGAGTTTTTAGTAATAGGAAGTATTAATTGTTTTTTGCTGTTTACTTACTTGCCAGTTTTTTCCTACATATTTCTATCTTAAATTATTGGGTATATTTTTGCATGTCAGAGAGTTACCCTTTATTTTTACTGTTTGAAGATACTATCCCTGGGACGCCAGATGTCTTGTGGTTTTATTTGAAGGATTCATGTCACACAAAAAGTTTTAATGTTTAAGCAGCACTTACACTGAACTCACTCTTCTTTCCTTTTACTTTACTTGGGCTGTGTGTGTGTGTGTGTGTGCGCGCGCGCGCGTGGGTGCGTGCGTATGTGTCTGTGTGTGTGCACGTCTGTGGTATATGTGTATGTGTGTGTCTGTGTGTGTGCATGTATGTATCTGTGTATGCATGTACGTGTGTGAGTGTATATATGTGTATGTGTCTGTGTGTCTGTATGTGTGCGTGTGCATGTGTGTGAGTGTGTGTATGTGTGTGTCTGTGTGTGTACATGTGTGTGGTGTATGTGTCCGTGTGTGTCTGTGTGTGTGCATGTGCATGTGTATATGTGTGTGTAAATATGCGTGTATCTGTGTGTGCACATCTGCGTGTGTGCATGTGTTTCTGAGTGTGTAAGTATTTTCCTTGTTATATAAGAATCTTTTGATGAACTCTGTTATCATTTGAAGTTGTGTTTTGTTGGTGGTGGTGGTAAGGTGGTCGTGGTGGGTTTTGGGGTTCTTTTGTTTTGTTTTTGGGAAATGTTGTAGATATTTTATCTAAGTGGAAATGAACTGTATGGACATAATTTATTGAATTCTTTTAAATTTATGGTTGGGATGCCACCTCTGTATATAAAAGATTCCATGAATTTGTGTTCCTTTTAAATCTTGAGAGACTCCTGGAATATTCTATATATGCAACATATCTGCTCATTATCTAAATCCAACTTTATAAATAATGTGTTAAAAACCTTTAATATGTGGTTCACATGAGCTCCCTACAACAGTCTCCTCAAATCTCAATGTAATTTTTGAGTTTTCATGACTACTTTCTTATATTTATTTTTCTAATTAAATTAGTGTTATTTTTCAAGTTTCAGGCAGGTGGTAGGAGCTGAAGAATTTGGTTCAGATTTTACACTGGCATCTTTACACAATGCATTCTAACAATGCAGAGTCTCTCTGTCAAGATGAGCTATTTTTAGTTCTGATTTTTCATGATCTTTAATTAGAGCTCCAAATTTTTTCCCTCATAAATGTTACTGATGCCCTTAAATTTTTATTCCTAGAACATCCATGTTTTGCTGCTGTTTAGAATATAAGATTTTCCACTGCATTTTCTAGTGGTTTTTAAGGATCATACTTTAACTTATAGTTATGTGCTTCTAGAGGGAACAGATCTAAGGGCTACAGATAGAAGCTCATGGTAGAGCCTGGGTCTCCATCCATAGTACCACCAAAAAAACATTTTTTTTAAAAAAAAGACTGTATTAAAGCTTATTTGAGGGCTTGGTATTCAGTAAAAACCTTTTATTCAGTCGCAGGAGAACCAATGAGCTATTTGCCTGTAGTATCTCCCTTGCTTCCCTCAACTTTTCCATGAGCTCTGTGGCAACATCTTCTACGTAACCAGTGTCACAACTCAATGTCAACATGCCATCCATTGGCTATGGACTCAGTGGAGCATTTACTTTCAGACAGGTAGAGAGGAACACACTGCAACTCGGGCTTTCTCTATCAGTAATCTATCAGTTGACTTAGAGATAAAAAAGATCATTGTAACATTAATGAATTCTATATAAACATAATAAAATGTTATTTTAAGATAATTATAATACAGCTGGGAGACAGCTCAATAGTTGAAATGATTGCCGTGCAAACATATGGACTTCAGTGCAATCCTTGGAACCCATGTGAAAACACTGGGCACAATGGCGCATGCTCACGGTACCTACACTGAGGAGTCAGAGACAGGCAGGCTGCTGGAGCTCACTGGCCAGACAGCCTTATCAAACTGGCAGTCTCTGAGCCAACGAGAGACCTGTCAGGAAAAGCAAGGTGGGGACTGGGGGATGGTTCGGTTGGTTAAGTATCTGTCATATAGGGTCCCCAACATGTATGCAGAAAGCCAGGAACACATGTCTGTAATCCTAGCATAGCTGTTGAGGAATCAGAGTCAGGCCCCAACCTAGTGAGCTCTGGATTCATGGAGAAATGCTTTTCAAAAGATAAAGTCAGTAGTGGAGAACATCCAACACCAACCTCTGGCTTCTGCATGTGCCCTCACATGTATACACAACACTCACACACATGTGCGTTACACAGACACGGGGAGGTGGGGGGAACGGTAGGGAAGTACCCAAAGAGAAAAACTTTGTCCTTACATTAACTTTACCTAAAAGTTACTGTGTATTCTCTGATGGCTGTGACTTCCAGCGACAGGAATAATAGCCTGAGCTTCATGGCTCTGGGTATACATTCTGCAGCATCAAGCTTCTAAACTGTGACAAAGATACATTTTTAAGCTTTCAATTTGATGAAATTTTAACCTAGAAAAAGATTCAAGAATAGCATGATGTGTCTACTGTAGTAGTGGAGTTTCTAGGTCCCGGGCGGCCAGAGGTCCGAGACCCACAGACGTGTCACCCAAGACCGCTTAGTCACCCAGCCGCCCACTTAGGCCCCCAGAAATGACTCAGACTCTTATATTAACTTCATGCTGTTTGGCCTATGGCTCAGGCACATTGCTAGCTAGCACACCTTCTCCTTCCTCCCTCCTCTCTCTCCGTGACGGACCACACTTTATGTCTAGGGGTAACAAGTGCATAACTTCTGATTCTAGACCTTTGTGAAATGGATATAACAAGGTCTTGGATGGTCCTCTTCATCTCTTTGGACCTCTATCTCCTTAGGTTCAAGATGAAAGTGTTATATCTAAATCCCAATGTAACGGAAGTTCTTCTATGTTGCTATGATGGCCTGAGCACTACAAGTCCACAACTGATGGAGAGGAAGATGCCTTGGAACCCAGCAGAGAAGCTGAAGAAGAAAAACCAGAGACAGGAGCACTGGGTGCTCAGGATGATAAGAAGCACTTTCATCACTCTAAGGAGGCTGGGGAAACAGCTCTCTCCTTGCAAGCACAAACTGGGGAGACACAAAGGCTGGCTGGCTGTGAATTACTAAATGTTAGCAGACTGCACAGCAGACCTCATTAACATCCTCTAATTGGGTAGAAAGTTTGGGAAAAGTCTAAAGTAGAGAAACATCTCCACAAAATTCTGCTCACACAATTCACAAACTCACATGGTCACAATGATGACAGAACCCCACAGAGGAAAAGGACATCTTAGAGACATTGGAGGGGTTTCAATACTTTAAAAACTTAGGAACCAGAACACTCATTGTTTTGCCAAGGCATTTAAATATAAAGTGATTTTTTACAAACATTCAGAATTATCTCTTGGCCTTCAGCCTGAGAAAGACAAACTATTTCCCTGTTTGTTCTTTTAATTTGCTTGGCAAGCCTTCCCCCTACACCAGTCCTAATAAATCAACACACTTCGCCAGCATATTAAATATAGTCCAGATTTTCAATTAGTGACTGTCTCTCTGGTGAGGCCAGCTTGGGTCATATAGTTTTTTGGGTTTTTTTGGTTTTTTTTATTCTTCTTCTTCTTAAGATTCTCAATACTCTCTGGACGTGCACCTGCCAGCCCAGACTCTACCTTCTCTCATTTTCTTAAAAGCCGGAACTTGGTTTCATTTTTCACTCTTGATTTTTAAGCAGTTGGAAAGCGTGAAAGAGAAGGGGGAGCGAGGGAGGTAAATAAATCTAATCACGGTGAAAAGGTGATGAAAGACCCGTGCCCACGTTTCCTCAATTTGTTCTCGAAATGATCCTTGACACACTCATTGAATGAGGACCAGCTTTTGATTTTCCAAGGAGATGGGAAACAAAAGATCCAGTTCTTTTCAAACACAATCTGGAGTCATTAGTTCCCACTTTTCCCCTTTCACATTTCCAGGGACGTTAATAAGTAGCTAAATTGACTTTGAATTCTATGCCTGCTCCCTTCTCGCACCCACCCTCTAAGACGCATGTGGTTGGGCGGCTCATTGGTTAAAGGGAATGATACTAAGTCCTTGAGGAATGGCCACTTAAGACACATGGACATGTCTAGTAAACTACACAACGAAATGGTGGCTGAAAGAGGGAGAAGGAGTACCCAGGGGAGAGTGTGGCAGATGTCCCTACCATGGTCTCTACAGGATGCTCTGGGCCCTCCGTGAGAACATGCAACTGCCAATGCTCTTCCTGATGGTTTGTTTCCTCAAGGGTGGTGGATGGGGAGGTCTGCAGGGTTGGAGGGGTGACTGGCTGGAGGACAAACACTCAGCCTTCTATCCCACGGGGTGCAGTCCTTCTACGAGCCTGTTCTGCTCTGTCTCCCAAAAACATGCCTTGCAAATGAGTCACTGACCATCCCACACTACCTTAGCAAGGACTTTGGGTAGCAACCAGCCTCCGAGGAAGAGAAATGTCTCCCCCTGGAGGAAGCACAGGCATGCTCACTGCCCACTATATAAGATTCAGTTCCTTTCACTCAACATTGCAACCCTTCGATCCAAACTGAAGCCCATGGAAACCACGTCTTTACAAAGGAAAATCAAGTCGTGGATTTTCAGCTTTCTTGCTGTTCTGTAGTCATAAAGTCTTTCATCCTTGTTGCCATGGCTTCGTATCCTCCACCACCATCCTTGACACCAGGAGAGTCCATTCAGTTAGCCTGTGAGACAGAGATCTCAGACCCTTCTTGCATTTAACTCTCCTGCTGATCTCATATCAAGATAAAATGATAATAATAGTAATCTCAAGAAATAAATTTCTATTTGGTTGAAACTAAAATAATCATATACTAATAAAACTTGCCTTAAAACTTTACTTCACTGCATGAATCAAGTAAGAACATAATTAATGGAATGTTTTAGGAAATGGTGCTCCAAGGATGTGAAGGCTACAGCAGTGGAAACTGAACCAAATACTCAGCAATTGGTACATATACTAGAGGCCCTAGTGCTAATACACTGTCTCCAACAGTGTTTAAAAATTCAGGATGTGACAAGTCCCTTCTCCTAAAGGATTTTGTGTGTGTGTGGTGTTAGATAGATAGATGATAGATAGATATATAGATAGATAGATAGATAGATAGATAGATAGATAGATAGACAGATAGATAGACAGACAGATGACAGACATAGACTGCATATGGTACAAGTTCTATATAATTCCAATTTTTGCTTGTCTCTTATGAGATTTGTTTACTTTATAACCTTGTTCATTTATTGTAGCACAAAGAGTCCATTTTGTTAAGTGTATAAATTAGTATTTCAAATGGAGAAAAATTGTAATTAATGAGAAGAAAAAATAAAAATTGTTAGGACATGATCTTCTTGAGTTGAAAGAGAAGCGTGACAGGATCAGAGCTGGCAATGGACTGGCAATGTGGATGAAATCCAAAGGGTTTCCTTACTTGTAGACAGGTGGGTGTGACAACCCCACGGACATAACAGAAGGGAAACACAGAGGGCTTCATCACCTGCATCATCATGTACCAGCTTGTTCAGAAGGAAGCACGGCTGGTGCGGCTGGGGGACAGTCACGTTACCTCTCATATACAGCAAACAAAACAGAGTTCACCAAAGTTATTTCTGTGCTGTCTGCAAAAGCCAAGGCTGGCTGTTCCTGCTTCTCTAGAATCCTCTAAGATTTCCCGGGTCGGATGCCATTTCTATGCATGCACAAAAGGAACGTCAAGGAGAAAGGTGGATGATCTCCTGGCATAATCATCCTAGCTTTAAGGAAGAAACCAAAGGGAAGACAGCGTCTGGAGGCTGATCTCCCCTGCTTCCTGCACTTTACAGATTAATCTGGCCAAGGTAAGAAACGCAAGCATGAAGGCAAGTCAACTCACTGAAGGGAATGTTAATATCAGAAATTAACATAGTCACACAAGTGATAGAGATAATGTCCAAGGAAGTACTTCCAGCCATTCTGTCTGTTTGTTTAAGAACTTTCTGTGTCATGTGGAAATAAAATGAACCATCTCTACTAAAAATAGAACACTCCTTGCCCAGCCTCTGACACTGATTTGGTCAGCTTCTGGGGGGTGGATTTTCAAGCACACACAATCACTTGTTGAGGGCCCACAACACCCAGGAGGCCTTGTGCTGGATGCTGCCAACTCAGAGAGACGTGACCCAAGCTGGTGTCTTGAGGGACTCTATTATGATAGACTTTTTTTTTTCCAAGATAAAAATAAAGTAAAATTAATAGGTGACTTTGTGTTTTTCCATAGCCTCTGAAGATTGAGCTTTTCTCAAATTCTCTGTAAAATGGAAACCAGGGAGAAAGGAAGATTTGGTCTTGTCCACCATTGTTAATTATAGATTCTAATTGTGGCAGAAGCCTCAGGGTTTCCTCACTGGGACCAGCAACAGCAGAAGGTCATAACCTCCGATTTTCTCATGTTTCCTTTAGAGTCGTCACTTGTTTCTTGAAATTCTCAGCAGAACCAGGAGATGGCTTAGACACTGCTGTCTGATTGGACCTAAAGAAGCTTAAGGCCAATCATAGCTCAAGGTCAGTTAAATGGCAGGGATGTAGGTTCCTCTGGCCCAGCCTCAATCCCAGGGATGAAAATGAAGTGAAAATCAAGCCTGCCCCTCTCCTGGGGTGTCTGAAGCTAAACTGTGAAAAGCCCTATGAAATTACAAGTATACTCTACACAATTTCCATGTTTATACACAATATCCTAGGGAAAATTCCTCACCAGTTTATAAATTGAGTATATGGACAGGGACATTACAAAATTATTAAATGTGAAAATCCTAAATAAAAATATTGGTGATGGCTAGAAAACTAATACGAGGTGGTTTTGAATGAATTCCTCAAGAATACCAGAGTAGATAAACATTAGTAAATAACATTCACTGATTGTATGAGAAAAATCTATAAACAATGGACAGTATAAAATTAAGAACTACAGAAGTAAAACTTGACACCTGGAAGCATTAAAAAAATTAATGAAAAATTTAGAGGGTAGAGAAGCCTTTAATATAGTGTCTTAATTAGGGTCTCTATCACTGTGAAGAGATACCATGATCATGGCAATTCTTATGAAGGAAACATTTAATTAGGGTGGCTGGCCTACAGTTTCAGAGGTTCAGTCCCTCATCATCATACTGAGGAGCATGGCAGCTAGTTTGGATCTTGAATGCTATCTAGATTTTTGTTGCTGAAGGCTAAATCCCTAGCATTTGGTATTATCAGGACATGGTGGAACCTTAGGAGGCAGGGCCCAGCTGGAGGAACTTAGGCCCTTAGAGTCATGTCCATGAAGGACCTAAGTTCCTCCAGCTGGGATCCAGTCTCTTCCTGTTCACCTCCTTTGCTCTCCAGTCATCATGAGGTAAATGTACTTCTTTTGTCACATCCCCTGTCATTATTTGCTGTGCTATGCCACACTCAAAAAAGTAGGGCCAAATAACCATGACCCAAAACCTGTGAAACCATGAGTGCGGATAAATCCTTCCTGTTTCTCTGCTCCTTGTCACTGTGTTTGCTACATTGTCATCAAGTTCATTAGCCCCAAGGCCTCCCGTGCCCTACCTGTCTCTCCTGTACCCCTATAGAGCCTCCTTGAATCCCTCATCCCCCTACTGCTTCTTTCTCTAGGTGCATCATTCACTAAAAGACCTCAATGCGATCAGCATGTCACCAAGTAGCTATCTGAAACGACCTTAATCTTGCCTTCCTTGTGGAATAGCTGTTTCAGACTCAAGGGTTGTGCAACCATCAGAAGGTGGAGGGTCCTTCTAACTTCTTTCTGGAATCAAACTTTCCTACTTAACATTCTTGAGCTGAGAATGTGGTTCAGTTTGTAAATCACTTATCTAGCATCTATGAATCCCCGAGTTCCATTGCATAAGTCAAGTGTGGTGGTGCGTGCCTGGAATCCCAGCGCTTGGGAGGTGGAGGCAGGAACACCAGAAATTCTAGGTGATGCTTGGCTACATAGTGACTCAAAGCCAGCCTGAGAAAATGAGGCCCCATTCAAAACACAGGTAAATGAATAAATAAATACTGGCTACTGCACAAAGATAGTGTCCCCACAGCTTCAATCACTTATTCTCTTTATTCCTGACCAAAATGACGTTCTTTGAAAAGACACGGTGATGAGATAGCACCTGTTGTAATGAGGTTTCTTGGTCTCAGGCGGCCTGAGGCCCAGACCCACAGACCTGCTGCGCCAGACCCCTTAGCAGACTGTCGTTGCTGCTCAGGCCCCCAGAAATGACTCAGACGTTTATATTAACTTCATGCTGTTTGGCCCATGGCTCAGGCACATTGCTAGCTAGCTCTTTACATCTTAACTCAACCCATTCCCATTAATCTGTCTGCCACGTGGCCCATGGCTCACCTGTGTTCCTTACATGTTTCTTCTTTGGCAGCTGACTCAATCTGTCCCTGACTCTGCCCTTCCTTTCCTACCTATTCTGATTCCTCTGCCTACTTTTTCTATGGTGCCTGTCAAGGGCCAAAACAGCTCCTTTATTTAAAGATTGATATTCACAGCATAAAGAAAGGCATTCTGCACAAAGATAGTGTCCCCACAGCTTTAATCACTTATTCTCTTTATTCCTGACCAAAATGATGTTCTTTGAAAAGACACAGTGATGAGATAGCACCTATGTCTATCTTGGCTGGATAATAAAATCTTAAGTATATTCTTGACCTCTCGACACTTTATAGCAAAGTTAGAACCTTCATTCATATGACTAATGAAAATGTACATAACAAATATTTGGAGGTTTCTATTTTTGTCTTATATGTAAAAAACAGATTTAAGTACAGGAAACCAAGCTTATTTCTATAATTTTTGTAAAATACAATGAACTTTTACAAAAAGACAATGTTTTTATATATATTTTAAAATGTTTATATAAATGTACACTGTACATGTGATTATCATTATTGTCACAGCACCATTTGGTAACTTGTGTTCATTTCTAAAACACCAACATTTATGCTCACTTTACTACTTTACAATATCACAAGAATATTTGTATAAGGTAATAATTGAATATTTAAGATATGGGGAAATTGCTTTTAGATATTATTTACTACAAAAACCATTAAGGTAGTGCTTGCTAAGAAGACAAAGGCTGAGAAATAAAAACAAATTTTCTGGCCAAACATGTGTGATGAAGTAATGCATCTGATCAGCTAAGTGCTTCAGAAGTACATGAATTTAGAATGAGTTTTCATGTGAAGCAAACATTTATTATTTCAAAGTGCTATGTTTGACCTAGAAATGTATAAAACAGAGCAAACAGACATTTTTTAAAGACTAAAATAGTAACTAGTCCTGCCTTAATACAAATGTCCTTTGGCACTCACATCTTCGAGACAAGTTGGCTAAACTCAGCTTCCCGCATGCTCTCTTGACATGTATGCCATCTCAATGATAATGTCACTTATTTGAGAGCAAGGACAATAGATTTGATGGTTTTTCTGTGATTCCTTGCTAACTGTTATATGTGCACCCCACCTTCCTTCACCAGTCTCCAAAGCCATGCTTTTCCTCACCAATAAAAGACAGGTCTGACTCTCATCCACAAGAAACAGACTTTTAAAAGACAGTCCAAGCCAATAACCTTGACAGTTTAGATAAAATGAATGCAGCACTTTGAACACCACACCTTAATGAAACTGACTTAAGAGAAAATGGAAAATGTGAAGGGTTTTGAGTTTAACTTATAACTGAGCTTATAAATAAAAAATTTGACTCAAGCAAACTCCATATCCACATGGCTTAATTACTTTTTAAAAATACCTAAAAAAGAAGTAGCATCAAATCTCACTAAACCCCCAAGAGAACAGAAAGGGGCCAAGTTGACCCCATACTAATATCTGCAAGAATATAATATGAGGGAGAAATTATAAATAGACTCACTTCATTAGATAAAAATTCATGAATAAACTATCTGCAAACTGAAGTTAGTAAGTAATGCAAAAGGACTCTTAGAAATGTGTCTGTCTTCTAGGAATTCAGGAAGGAATTGACGTTGAAAAGCCAAGCAATATAATGCCCAAATTAAAGATGAGATCATATGATCATTCAGAGTCGGAAAAAAAAATACTAAATATATTTAAAAAATAGAACACAAGCTGTAACAAACTCAGGCTAGAAAGGACCCTTCTTAATCCTTAAAGAAAATCAGGGGACAAGTGTACTTCACCAAAAGGACTCCTTGGGTTCAGATGTGAATGTTTTCAATTTCTATCAGCTTTCAGTGGACTTTCTAGAAAATGCAAAAAAGGTGAATTCAGTGACTAATGGGTATCACAGAGAACAAACTTTCATTATGCACAGAGATGGCTTTAGCAAGTTCCTACATAAGTGTGGGTTGTGATCTTCTTTTGACCATCTTATGAAGTCAATCTCAAGTTAATGGTAGTTTCATAAACTTTAAAAAAAATACTCCAGAGTAGTTTATTTATGCGTTAATTTTGCCTTTAAATTTTTATTTCATTTACTTATTTTGTATGTATATATGTGTGGCCACATGTGTACCATGGTGTGCATAAGGAGGGGCTGAAGACAAAGTGTGAGAATCAGGGAGATCTGGGAATCAAACTCACCTGGCCTTAATTTTCTCTCTTCTTTACTTGTTTACTTGTTACATTGACTCAGAGGGACTGCCTGACATGGGATGCCTTTCTTTATGCTGTGAATATCATTGGCTAATAAAGAGACTGTTTTGGCCTATGGCAGGCATCTTATAAGCAGGTGGGAAATGAAAGCATAGATAGATACAGAGGAAGGAGAGCAGAGTCAAGAGATGTGATCTTGCTGCCCGAGAATCAACATGTAAAAGTATAGGTAAAGTCACGAGCCACATGACAAGACAAATTAATATAAATGGGTTAGGATACAAGAGTTAGTTAGCAGTAAGCCTTAGTCATAGGCCAAACAGTATGTAATTAATATAAGTGTCTGAGTCATTTTGGGTATAAGTAGTATATAAGTCAGAAACTTATACTACAACTGCCTCCAATTCCTACCACATAAGCTCCCCATGAACATATCCTGGGAACGAAATGTCAGGATCTTAAGCCTATACCACCCCCAAGCTCATTGTTGATGGGTTCTTGGTGAGAGAAAACAATACCACAGGTCCACTGAAATTATTCAACTAACAAAGTAGCACACCCTGCACCTGCTTCTAATGAGTTCCCATACATTCCCTCAGAGAGTATGCTGAAGAAGCTGGTCACAGTTCATCCTTCCCATCTCTGCCTCCTAATTACCCCCCATCCCCCCCATTTGTCTCCATGATATAGCATGCCTCCTCTTGTGGTGGGTAAGAACCCATATAGTTTCTATTCATTCTCTTTGGTTCTGCAGACCTGGCCACCTCTAAATAATAATAAACATATTTGAAAACAACATTGAGATAAGAAGTATATAACATGAGGTTTCTGGACTGACCAGCCCCACGGTCTGGACCCGCCTGCATCTGATTTCCCCCCAAATGACTCAGACACTTATATTAACTTCATGCTGTTGGCCTATGGCTCAGGCACATTTCTAGCTTGTTCCTTCATCTTAACTCAACCCATTTCCATTAATCCATCCTGCCACGTGGCCTGTGGCTCACCTGTGTTCCTTACACGTTGCTTCCTTGGGCAGCTGGGCCAATCTCTGACTGACTCCGCACTCCTCCTACCTATGCTCTGATTCCTGCCTACTGCTATGGTGCCTGTCATGGGCCAAACAGTCCTTTATTCACAGCATACAGAAAGACATTCACATTCCCACATCAAAAGTATTTATATAACCTATCAGGAAATTCTGCAAATAACCTAAATATTTTCTGTGCAAGAAAACTTTATGTTTTAAAGTTTCTAAATGTATTCATGTTTTCTGTGTCTTCTTGGGATGATACTAAGCTGCCTTCTTCAGTTTTAACATGTGATCATATCACACTTATATCATCGAGCCCTTTCTTTGTAACGCCCAAGCACACCAAACCTCTTCCTCCAAAATCATCAAGGCCTTTTGGACCAGAGCACAGAATTTTCCTTCAGCTTGGGATGTTCTTGCACAAAACATTGCTGGTTCCGCCATCATCATCTTGAACAGCCTTCTCTGTCACTTGGTCTAAAGTCAGTCCCTCCTCTGCAGCTCTTTCTTACATCACTGTTTCCTGTGTTCCATTTCTTATGCCATTGGTACCTAACGCAATCTGGGACCATGTTTTTCTAGTTCTTTTACTTACATTTGGGGCAAGATGGGCTTCTAGGGCTCCCCTGGAACTGCAACCTGGGCACCTATTTTACTCTTTTGGGAGTTGTTCCTGAATAAGCCAGAATCCCTAAGCTTTCACAATCTTAGCTTAGAAATTGGTACACAGTGGTGTTAATATTTGAATGAAGAAGGAGATAAGTAGATGGATAACAGAGATAGATAAATGATAGATACATGGATAGATAGTTGATAGATGATAAATAGGTAGACATAGAGATATATCTCTATGCATGTTTTACATATATGTAAAACACATGAGCAAATAATATTCCAAAACCCAAACACTTCTATCCCAAATACTTTGACTAAGGGACATTGAATCTGTACTGTAAACCATTGCCGGCATCAGTAACCAGAGCCAGCTGTGGCAGGACACACCTGCTATCCCAGAACTTGGGGTGTCAAGGTAGCTAGGGAATAATATCAAGTTTAGCCTGAGATTTAGCCAGACTGTTTCAGAAATTAAGAAATGGAATCATGTCACAGCCTTTGAACACTTGACTTTCCCACAGGGCTCTTCAAAATGAAAAAATAAAATGGCCCATGAAAGTCTAACTTGTTCTCCAAAGGGAAACTATGGCTTAGGAAATGCTGGGAAGCATATATGCAGTATTTTTTTAAAAGAAAAAATTTTTAAAAATGACATGTTCAAGGCACTGGACTGATTTACTTGCAAATACCTCCAGTAAAGAACTACTTCCAGACGTAGTGTATACATTTAATATGCCCAGCCATGAATCACAACTATTCACCATGTGCTTTCCTACTAAAATCATCCTGCTCCCCATTAATTTTGCTGACTGGAATTTCAGGCCAAGATTAAGCAGATAATTTTTCAAGGAGTAGCTCAATCACTTTTTCTGCTAATGGACGAGGGTGAGGAAAGTGAGTGTTTGCCCATGTGTAAAGACAAAACAGTCTTTTGTACCAGACTACAGAGAAAATACCAGTGCTGGAATGGAGCTTTGTTACTCTACTATATATGTCATAGAGAAGTTGAAATTTTTTATTCAAAGAAGTTATAAAATACATATTTAAATGAGAAAAATCTGAAAATTATATACCAATTGTGAGAAGAAATTATAATTTAAGACATTATGGCCCATTATCTTCTCAGTGAGTTAATCTTCGTTGTTAATTTGAATGGAAGAAGAGTCACCCAGGACACACACTTCTAGAGGTGCATGTGGGGGTATTCCCAGGAAAGACAAATGGAAGATGGAAGGCTTCCCCTTGAACCCCGGACATGGGCCGGGGATTTGGATATAATACAGAGAAAATGAGAAATCTAGACAAGAAACATTATTTCCCTCTCTGTGTGTCTCGATCTGTTGATGTGAGGACCTCCCACCCCACCTCCTGCTACTACCCAACCCACCACATCTCCCTCAACAGACTACACCCTCTGAAACTGGAACCAGAAAAAAACGCCTTCCTTTGGAAAATCACCTCTTGCCCAGTCTTTGGCACAAAGAGAAAAGTAACTAATGTATTTTGCTAGAATACACTCACCCACCATGCATTGGGTTTTGATTTGGGGTTTGGACAATGTGGCTCCTGTGAGAATCAAAAGATGTCACCCCAAATGACACACAATAAGGCCCAATCTTACCCCAGAAAGGCAGTCTCCAATATAGCTGAACTCTTTTTAAATGCTACTTTCTATTTGTTTCCTACCAGACAGACTTAAAAATACTTGTGGGCTTTTCTATGAAGAAAAATTGTATAGAGACATGTTGCATATTTCTTAATTCTTGTCATAAGAAAATGCCATTGGACACTGTTTACTCAATATTGCCTCCTACACGCTAGCTTTTCAAACTGTTTCCTAAGTGAAAAGGATGGGATGCCGCTGACAAGGGAAACAAATAAATATTTATATCCTGCCCTCAATTTATTCAAAACACACTGTTCTCACACTTTTTAAGGAGAAAATGATTACATATCCAGTTATCTTGAAATAATTAAAAGGTCATCAATTTCCTGTCATGAATGTGATATGGTTTAATTACATTCTATGAATATATTGACCAGACCACGAGGGGACACAGCCCTGTGGAGAGGTTATTATCTTAACAACAAACTGACATCCATTGAGTGGGGTATGTAAATAGAGATTAGGGGAACCTCAAAACTGACCTTACAGACTCAATAGCAGGGCTGGCTTGGCCAAAGAGAATCTAACAGTACTCATTTCCTGAACAGAAATCTATCTTCCCAATGAAATGTTTATTCTGAGACATTTAAAAATTATTTTATATAAATTTTAAATTTTCTTCAAATAACTTTTATCAATACCACACTATTGAAATTGTACAAACAAAATGGCAAAAAATGCAATTAAATACACTTCCAAGGGACCCCCATCTGCCATTTATCATAAACTATGTTAAAGAAGTAGAAAGAAATGTGTTTCTAGGAGCATCGGAAAGCTCCAGGATCCAAAGTGCCACTGTCCTACGACCCTGAGTGCCCATGAGGAACATGATACACAGTGAACAAAACAGAAAACCGCCTCTGACAAGCTAGAACATGACAGGGCTTGCCATCAGCAAAGACATCTTGTCTCTATCAACCCACCAGTCCCTTACAAGACAGGGATGGGCTGGCTCTGACAGACATGTCTGTCCCTGGAAGGAGAAGCCTACTTGTCCCCATTGCTCACATTAGACAACATGCTCCTCTCCCTTAATTGACAATGTTTCCTCCACAGCCAATTAGAGCCTGACTAGATCATCATCTTTCCCCATCCTACCCAATAGAGTTCACTTCTGTAACTCCCCTGGGCAAACTCTCTCTCTACCCTGAGTACATCATGGAGAATTTAACGCCTGGTTAGTTTCCCGTGGCTTACTCTTTCAGAATGTCCAAATGGAGCCATTTTTCCTGAGTGGTAGCATACAGCAGCTCTCAGGCTCCAGTTGATCAGTCTTAGAGTACAATTCCTATCTCATGAGTTCATAGCTGATAAAATGGGGTTCTTTTGTTCTTGTTTTCTTTGTTTTTACCATCCCTCTCCCCAACATGAATGTCTTCTGAGATCCACTGGGTTGCTCTGATCCCTCTGCAAAACCAGATTGTTCCTCCCATCTGAACCTTTTCCAGTATATGTTTCCTGAAGGCTTCACCTCCCTCTCCCTCTACCTAGGCAACAGCTATTGTTTTGCTCTTTCTAACTCAGCTCACTCCTCAGCATTCTAGAAAAGCCCCAAGATAAGCATGTATTCTAGCAGTACCTAATATAATTCTAGTTATCCAGCTCCAGCCACGTCTCTGAGAGGACATCCTCCTTGGAAGTCAAATTTCTATTTTCTGACTCAGAGGAAATGATTCAACCACTCTGATGAGCTTTGGCTTCTGATAAAGTTGGGATAATAAATAATGTACAATTTAGTAAGTCTTCCAGCTACAGGGCAGTATATGTGACAATGTAGCCTGGCAATACGTGGAGTTGCTCTGAAATGGCAGTCCCCCTACGCCTCTACTCACTGTTATCCTCACTTGGGTTCCCTACAACGGGCACCTACTTCTCAACAGCATGCTGGGGGGTTCCAGTTTATACCAGGTTAGCATGTCCTAATGACTAATCTCTGAATCCAAAAGTCCATACATACATTTATAAACTTTTTGATGTGAGGTGTGGTTCTTTTCATGTGTTGTATATTCCTCTTGGTCTATCCGATCCCATGTGATCTCTAGACGATTACAGGTGCAGATTAAGATGTGGCCATCTTCAAGAACCTATTGCAAATATGTAAGTAGATGGAAATAAGGTTTTCCACAAATAACCGTCATCCAAGGCAGTGCGTGGGGTGGATCATGGAGCTGAAGCCCCTCTAGGAAGATTTTCAGAAGTGGGAGCCAGGGTACAGCCTCTCAGACAAGAAGGCTTTGTGCACTGAAAGATTTGCGCTGATCTTAACAATCTAGAAAAAGATTGAACTTAAAATGTAAAAAGTCAGTTATCAATGCTTTTCCCGGTGAACTCCAGAACAAGGCATCTGGGGGGTGGGGGGGCTGGACACAGAAATAATCTATACCTGTCTAACAACAATTCGTGAATACTTAAGTAAAGCACTGGAATTCTGAAACAAAGTTAAACTGGAAATGAACACATCAAACTAATCAAGAAATAAACCAATATTATATATGTATAACGTATACCTGGGGGGCCCTGTAAGGTGTAAAAGAAACATTTATTCTTCCAGAAGCATATTTTGGATGAATAAAGACTAACATAGGAGAGGTGTATATTTAATATACATAAAACTTTTATGAGTTTATTCAATATGTAAATTATTTCACAAAGTTAATTTTTTGTCATAGATATGGCCAAATACCTGGAAAGAGCTGATTTAAAGTGCCAAGACATGATTCTTTGCTCATGCATAAGGGTTATAGTGCACAATGGTACAGAATCATGGCTGGAGGTGGCTCTATTCCCAAGTAAGCATTACCATCCTGTAGCTGCTTCCTCACAGCTTGAGGGAACAGGAAACAGGGAGACAGGTTAGGCCCGATAGAAGCCTCTAGCTCGGACTATCATCCTAACTCCTGTAGCTAGACTCCATCTCTAAAATCATCCAGTCTCCTACACCTTTGCCATCAACTCGGAGCCAAGTGTTGAAATCCTTGAGTTTGATGGAAGACACTTTAAACTCAAGTCATGCCATTCACATTCTGAGATCCTCACTAGAAGCATTTTCCAAAATAAATTCTGAAAGGATTTAAAATTAAATATAAACATTAATATATAAGAAATCAATAAAAAAATTGAAGTAAGTATTTATAATTTTTGGAGTAGATACAACTTACCACTTAGAATGAAAGCATTAATCTGTTAAAAATTTAAGTTCTTCTTCATCCAACATGGATACATAGAAGAAAAACAAATAATTATCCCATTTGGGGGAAAGTGTCGTGGGAAATATCATATTGACAAAGTGCCAATACACCCTAGTATGAAGAGATCTATTAGAGTCCATGTTAACATACTAAAGCCCTTTAGATAAATTCATGAAGAAGGTGTACAGTTGACCTGACCTGGAAATACAGCCAGTCAACCAATGTGTAGAAAATGCTTTCCTTCACTTCAAAGAATAGCAAAAGCAACTTACATGGAGCAACACTTAACCCTATAAAATTAATAAGTTGCTTTTTAATGGTATCCCCTGATGACAATCCTGAAAGGGTGTCCTCTAATACTGCTGACATTCTGGCACAGTCCCTTTGGGAAGAAATTTGACAGAGAGCCTCAAAGTGTTCATTCTCAATAACTCTACTTTTGTGAATGAAGCCTAAGAAAATAATCCTGAATATTACAAAGCATTAGTTATAACAGACATAAGGAAGAAAAGAACTCTAGTACCAAACTAAAGCATATGAGTTACATGAAATATGTATAGTCACTTCCACTATGCTGCATCTTTCTGTACAAATGTATAAGACTGTACAAATGTGGAAAATATGTTTTATCACATTAAACATAAAAGCAAGATAAATATAGTACAATATAGTAGTTACATTTATATTAAAAGTAAATGATACTTGCTTTATATAAATTTACATTACCATATGCTAATACGTAATACATAATATTATTATAAAATAAATATGTTAGATGTACCATATGGTATATATTTATATATATATCATACACTAATAAACATATAACATTATATAATAATATTGGAAGAAATATAAGGATATTTCAACTGTCTTTCTGAGTAGTTAAAGAATAAACTATTCATAAACATGTCATGTATACCCATCTAAACTTCATTTAAACCCAAAGATCTCACTTTAAATTATCTTTCTCTTGTGACTGTCAAACTCCACTGTATGTCACTTGACACTTTAAAGAAATCATTTTTAAGTCCCCTACTATGGTTTGAATGTGAACTATCACATTATGTCATGTATTGGGATATCTCATCACAGTCCTGGCTGGTGGCACTGTTGTAAAAGACTATAACTCTTAAGAGTTGAGGTCTCACTAGAGGGGGTGAGTCATTGGAGATTGCCCCTGAGATTTTATAGCCAAGCCCCACTCCCTGTCTGTCTGTTCTCTACTTCCTCTTTTGCCACAGTGTGAGGAGGTGTGGAGTCCAGGCTGCGCATTCCTGCCACCATGGAGCTACCTGCCATCAAATGTTCCCACTATGAAGGCCTGGGTCCCCTGCAACTGTGAGCCACAGTTAATCCCTTCTTCCTCAAGTTGTTGCCAATCAATTATTTGGGTTCAAGAACAGCTTAGGTTACTAATGTATCTGCCATATTGAAGAGCATTGTCCTTTCTAAGATTTTTCAGGAAAAAAAAAAACAAAACAAAAAAATGTATTTGTTTGTAAATAAGAACCAGCTTTGTTGTTTTGTCTTTCATTTCTATTATCAGTCAGTTAAAAAAACAAAAAAACAAAAATAAGAGCTTTGGCATTTCTTTCAAGGGGAAATCTAGAGGGCTTACCGTCTACAGCTGGAGAGACGGCTGGGTGTTTAAGAGCACTGGCTGTTCTTGCAGTGAACCTGGGTTCCGTTCCCAGCACCGGCGGGAAGGAGTCCAAGTCCCTGTCACTCCAGTCAGGGCACTGATTTCCTCTTTGACCTGCACTGGCATTACATTTACACAGCGCACTTCTTAACACACAGGCAAACTCCCAAACACATAGAATAAAGATAAACAGTCTGTAAGAACAAATAATAAACTCCATTGATTATCTCACAACCGTTGTAAAGTCCTTTGTTCTCCATTTCCTCCATAAACTTTGAAGCTCAAATGAGAAATAACGTAGTTTTAAAATAGCTACTCACATTTTTACGTGTGTGTGTGTGTGTGTGTGTGTGTGTGTGTGTGTGTGTGTGTGTGTAGACAGAGACAGAGAACGAAAGCTAAGTTGACTGATTTTTTTTTAAAGACTGAAAAATACTATGATATGCCCCAAATCTTGTGAGTATTAAGTTTTAAAACATTAAGTTTTTAAAACTCATAGATTTTAACATTCACAAATTATTTTTAAGAAATTCTTCTTGGGCTGGTAAGCTACTGAGTGAGTGGGCTGTGCCTGAGTTTCGATCCGCAGAGTGCAAAGAAAGTCAGATACAGCACATCTGCAATCTTAACGCCCCTAATGGGATATGGAGCTGAGGCAGAGATGGGAGCATGCAGGCCACCGAGCCCAGTATACACAGAGGCTATCTTAAACAAGTTATAGCAAAGACCTCCTCCACACATGCACCATGGCATGTATGTACACATGTGCACATACACATAGGGTGTGTGTGGGGGGACACGACAGCACGAGGCAGATTTTTCTAAAAAAAAAAAAAAAAAAAAACCCTAGTAAACTAAGAATTTCATCACATGTTGGCTCAGAAGTGAAGTGTGAGACTGGAAGGGGTGGGGGATGCAGGTGCTACTCAATCATTGAAGCAGAAATAATAGTCCAAGTTGACAGCCCTGAATATGGGAGCCACTTCACTCAGAGAACCAAATGGACCAGTGGCCTTAGAAACAAGCTCTGGGGTGCAGCCGGAGAAGGGGGTACACCCCAGAGGTTTTTAGTTCATCTCTTACCCCAGCCCCATACCCACCTATGCAGAAGCTCTGTCCTCTGATGGGCAGGGACAGTGACAGTGTAGTAACCTGTGCCTCTGGACACCATGCAATCCTGTTCCAATGGACCAGGCAGGCTGCCTGGTCAAGCAGGAAAAACTCTGGACTATCTTACTTAGCTCCCCCTGCCTGGTATGTAGTTTTGATAGATCAGGTAAGAACCTGGACTTTTGACACTTGGAGCCTAGACAGTATGACATGATACAAAGCATCACTGGGCTTCACATTTTTTTCAAAACATCACAGCATTGTAGAACTCACAATTCATTGTAGAACTCTGCAGCCAAGAGCCACATGTGGCCAATTACCTCTAAATTCAGGAAAATTGAAAATCTGGTTCCTCAGTTGTATAAGCCACATTTCAAACTTAGCCACACTACTGGTTTCCACATCACACCCTACAGTTACAACAATTTCCAGTGCCATATAAGGTTCTCCAAAACACTATTCTTCTGGGTTCTGGCAATGGTAATTGGGCCTAGTGTGCCATTTCCATGCTGATAATGTTTAAAGGATTTTACCATAAATCCCCAGGGAGAAGGTTTGAGTGCTATTTACATTTAATTAATTAATTAAAATGTGCCTTCAGCCTCATATAGAACATACCCCAACTGTGGTCAGTGGTTACGTACAGACTTTGTCATTTTGCTGACGGACCACACATTCTCATTGATCAATTCTAAATTGGATTATTGTTAGTTTTAAAAGCGCCTGAGCAGCAGAAAGTGGCTGTGGTGGCAGGCAAAGGAGAGATTGATAGCAGAATAAACAGGGAAAGTGACAAGATTGGCAACGGAATTGATCACTGTCAGCGGGTGGGTGGTCAGCCAGCTGCCCTTTAGTGTCCAAAGTAAACATCAGAATAATGTTTAGACAAACACATTTGATTTTTGAGGTAATGGGTATGTCAACTAAATGACAAACCTTAGAAAGGTCAAAGGGATATCCATTTTTCAGACTTTTCCAACGATTAATCATCGATTTGGGGGCCAGTGCACTTCTAGGCAGAGTGGAGAGCACATTGGCTTGAGTGTGGCTATGTGATGCTCCAAGTCCACATCAGCGGTACCATCATCAAGGGTTCATTCACTCACTTGTTTTCTCTACAGCAAAGCTGTGTTGTGAACAGAGCATTCATTCACTCTTTCAAAACGGAAACAGAAATGTTGCAGGATGTGGAATTTCAGCTGTGTAGAGACAATGCACATAGCAGGTCTGTCTTTGAATGCAGTGCATGTCATCAGCAATCTGAATCAGAGAGACTGTATTCACTGTAATCAGCTAACACAG
The DNA here is from genome assembly GCA_033318265.1 of Phyllotis vaccarum. Lineage (NCBI taxonomy): Eukaryota > Metazoa > Chordata > Mammalia > Rodentia > Cricetidae > Phyllotis > Phyllotis vaccarum. The sequence continues at coordinate 40,314,408 of JARWLC010000010.1, read as the reverse complement.
CCAACTTGTTCATCACTGGCCACTAACCTCTGAGTATTTTATAATCTTGTCCCAGTGTAGTATCAATACTATTCCCAAATCACAAGTACTCCAAAATTATATTTAGTAAAATTCCTAATTTGATGGGTCAGTATCTGTGTGTCTATATGTGTATACTTACTCATGTGTGTGTACGTCAATACACTTGTCTGTACAAAAGTGTAGAAGCCAGGGGTTGACACCAGGAGTTGTTCTCACTTACCATCTACCTATTTTCTGAACAAATGTTTCTCATTGATTCAGCAGAACAGCAGTCAACATCTGTGACAACCATGATAGCAGGGTCAACATTGACACTCCTTTTTGATCTCACAAAACCCAGGAGACTTAACAGAAGAAACCCAGTTGCACTCTGCATCCAGAAAGGTTTGCTGATGTTCTTAGCTCCTGTGGTGGTTTGAATAAGAATACACTCCCCCATAGGTTCTGATGTCTAAATATGTGGTTCCCATTTAGTAGATAAGGTAGATTTAAGAGTTGTGGCCTTGCTAGAGGAAGTATGTCACTGGAGAGGGCTTTGAGATGTCAAACCTTTGTGCCATTTCCTGTGTTGCTGTGGGGAACTCTCTCTGCCTCCTGCTTGCAGCTCAAGATTGAGCTCAGAGGTTCTGTTCTCAGTATCCAGTTCCTGCCAGCAGCTGCCCCTGCTCTACCTCAGACTCTAACCCTCTGGAACCATAAGCCTTGGTCATGGTGTTTAGTCATAACAACAGAATAGGAGCTCACACAGCTTCTATCACAGTCAAGATGGTCAAGTGAATTAGCAACCCAGGAGGGGAACAGAAGCCTGGAGTTATCAATGCTCTTGGTGCCTAATGTCCCACCAACTTCCTGCATAAGGGGACAGCTGAGAAATGTCTCCAGTTATATTTGCATTGCTGGGAGGTGTCTTAGCTCAGGCCACTGTGCAGAATACCACAGACTGGGTGGCCTGAAAAAATTATTTCCCCTCTCAGTCCTGAGCACTGCAAATCAAGACGCCAGAATGATTAGGGTTTGGTAAAGAATTTCCACCACTCATGAAGATATTTGTTGTCTAGCTATGAACTCATTTGACACAGAAATTAAGTTCCCAGGTATCGCTCCTAAGGGTACTAATCTTTACCACAAAGTCCCCATCATCATACTCCATCTAACCTTAATTTTTTCCCAAATTCCCATTTCCAACCTCCATCAGGGCTTCAATGTAAGAATCGCGTGAGACATGATCCAGTCCATAGAGGAGACATGTAGTTGTTAGCATTCAGGGGTAAAGATGAGGGAAATCCATCATGCTGAAGACAACTAAAGAATTAAAGAACAATAAAAAGAATAAATGCCCAGAAAAAGACACTGAAAGTGCCTGCATTTGGTGGTCATGATGTCCAAGCATAAGGGAGGCCTGAGATTATCTGACCCGTCTACACAAGTTCTACTATGATGTAGAATTCCTTCACTCGCATCAGTCAGGAAACAAGCTCCACCTCGGGACCAGTGCCCACTGCCAAGCCTAGTAGCCTATATTCTGTTTCTGGGGCCCACATGGAAGAAAGAGAGAACATTCCGTAGAGTTTTCTTCTAATCTCTACATGTGTGTGCACATGCACACATGCACACACACACACACACACACACACACACACACACACACACACACACACAGAGTAAATAAATAAAACCTTAATCCATTATCTCAATCACTGAATGCCAACCTGTTTAATTCTAATCAATTTTTATTATTTTCCTTATTTTAAACTTTTTAATTCTTTGATAGTTTTTAATATATGTATAGACACTTTTTTATCATTTCCATCCACTGTTGCTCTTGTGCAGTCCTCCACTCCTACTGAACTCCTTCTCAAGGGGTCCCTCTCTGTGTTGAGAGGCTCCTGGCTGGGCCCAGTCCCAGAGTCCGGACCTACCCACAGTTGTCTTGTCCCCCAAAACGACTCAGACGCTATATATTATAATTACATGCTGTTTAGCCTATGGCTCAGGCATACTGCTAGCTAGCTCTTGCATCTTAACTCAGCTCATTTCTAATAATCTACCTTGCCACGTGGCCTGTGGTTTACCTATTTCTTTATATTTTGCTTCTTGGGCATCTGGATTGTCTCTCTCTTCCCCTTTACTTATGCTCAGGTTTCCCACCTCCTTTTAAGATGCTTTGCCAAAGGTCCAATCAATTCCGTTATTAATAAATGATATTCGCAGCACACAGACATCCCACATCACCTCTCCTACTTTTGCTGTCTGTTACTTGTTTCTGAGGCCCACTGAGTTTATTTGGAGTCACTTGCATGAACACAGGTGGAGCTTATTTATTGGAGTTCGAGCCACTCACCAGTGACTATAGCAACGATGAAAATGAGTCTCCCTCCCTAGCAACCATAAACTGTCAATAGCTCCGGAGGGAGGGATGAGGTCTCAAAAGCCCCTCCCCAACCCAATATAAAATTCTGATAGCCCCCTCATATGTGCCGTATTCAGGTACAGAGCTGCTGTGAGTTCATGAGTACAAAGGCTGTGTCTCATCCAAGAAGGTGTCTAATAGCACTCTTCTGCCCATTCCAGCCCTTAGATTCTTTCTGGCATTTTCTCTAACGTTCCCTGAGCACTGGGCAGGGCAATATAGTTGTACTGTCAGGGCTAGATGAGCATTTGGGTCACTTAGTCTCAATGGTCAATCTGATGGTCATAAGTCTTTGCATGCACCATGACTCCCTGCAAGCAGAAGCTCCTCCAACCAAGGCCGCGAGCAGCACTAGTCTATGGGAATAAATATAGATATTAAGAAGGCAGCCTAATGGCACATCTGCTTAGCAAAACAACAACAGTAGGTTCCTCTTAGGGCCCATGACCTGGCATGTTACCACTGGGAAGACAGGGATGAGAGATGACAGATGCTGTCAGAGAAGGGACCTGTAAGATGCCTTAGAGTAGGGCTCATCAGCAGTAAGTTTCTCACTGCCATCAGAACACAGGGGAGAGGGGATTTATATGGGAGGGATTCTCTGTGCCAGGTAAGCCTTTATACAGAAGTGAATACCATCTCGGGCAGCCAACAAGCTACAGCCACAAGGCATGATCCACCCAGAGAAGGGGAAAGCTCAGTGAATACAGACAGGTCCAGAAAGAGTCCATGGACGAGTATATCACTTTCTAAGTTCAGTTTTTAACACTGCTATCAATGACTTCTTTCTAATGGTAGGGTAACAGGCAATTATAATTTCATTGGTTGGATTGTTACAACAAATATCTCATCTGTGGTAGCAGAAATTCAGTGGCGAAAGCTGAAGGGGGGATTGGAAAATTCCATGTGATATGTGGACCTCAAACATGTCCCATGTAAGCATAAGACTGTTGGATGTGGTTCCAAAAGACTCACAGATATGTGAGTCACACTCTGTGCTTCTTATTGAATCTTTAGGGAAGGCTTGTTGGTTGCTATGAATTTAAATCCAGGAGTGGGGTTAGGAGACCAGTTTCCACGGGTCTCAGAAGAGGATGAAGGAAGGGCAGGGCAGAAGAGAGAGGAAAAGGAAGGAGAGCCCTAAAAAAGACCCCTCTCAGGAGAGCCTTTTGACAGCACAGCACTATTTTGTCATCTATAATCTTCATGCTTGAAAATGGCACAACTGATTTATTTTTTTTAATCACAGAAAAATCTCAAAATATCTTCAATACATTTCTATTTTTGTGTAGGTCTGTATTCACAGCTCTCCTTGGCCACAGGTTGACTACACCTAAGATGTTTCTGACATCCCCATGTAATGTGGAAAATTCCTACACAGAAGGAAGCCTAAGGGGAAGGCAGACACACAGGGTCAGTACACCAAGAGCTGATCTTTGACATATTCTAACATTCATCAAGGTTTTCATTTCCCTGCTGGGATCACAGTAGGGTGTCTGAGGAAGTGTGGTAGTGTCTCGGTGTGAAGATTTGTCCTCTGTTGTTTGTTCTTTGTCATCTTTGAACTTGTCCATGCCTGTAGCAGTCATTAGAAGTAAGCTAGGGATTGTTTGAAGCACACATCGGGTGGGTACAGCTTACAGATGCCACTGCACTCTAGGTACGGAATCTGAGGTTCCATGGGCCCTGGTAGCAGAAAGAGGTCCAGGTAGCTCACTCTTTTTTCTTGTGTGAGTATTGATGGATATCTGTGCTTTTTTGTTTTTCAGGTGAGATAGTTTTAAGCCCAACACACTTCAAGAATTTCTCTAGCTAAGCCAAAAATGAAAAATGGATAAAACTTAGAATTTTGGGTACTAGCATTTGTTTTCTAGGCAGATGGTCATAGTCAAGAGACTACATGTGCAGCTCTCTTTTATTAGCTTGGTATTCTCCAATCAAGAGCATCACTGAGAGACAAGTGAGTGCTTATGAACATGGAGTCAGTGAAGTCTGTCCCAGCCCTTTGGGGCTATGCATTCTGAACCTGGGGCTTCACCACTCTTGCCCTTAGGAAACCATGGTCAGGTCTCCTGCTGTTCTTCACAATCTCCAGGTGAGAAGATGGAGAGGAGAATGTGTGTTGCTATTACTGTGAGCACAGACACACCACAGTGTCTCCTGGAGATTCACTAGTTGCTCGCTGCCAGACAACATACACGAAGACCCTACCTACCAGCCTCGGGTGTAACATAAACACATGTGCCAATAGTCCATCTGTGAATAAACTGCCTCTGTGGCACTTTATGGAAGGGCTAAGATGTTTGCAGCTGTGTTCAAGTTAAATATAAACTTGGGATAACAATAAATTTTAATTTTGTAAAAGGTTTATAGCAGTGATAGCAAAATTGAAGATGTCCCCTGAAGTATTCAGTTCAGTGAAATTGAGGCTTTCCCTGAAATATGCAGTGCTAGGAATTTTAACACGTGTGAATTTGCACAAACACCAGTATAAAACAACCTAGGAGAATTTCATTACCTTAAAGAATTCCATCCTATGGTTGAGCAAGATGGCTCGTGGGTAAAGGTACTTGCCTCTGAGACTGACAACCTAAGTTCAATCCCTCGGCCCACATGGTAGAAGGAAAAAACCCACCTCTAAAATTGTAAAAGCTGCCCTCTGACCTCTACACATGGCCTGGGTCAAGCATATGCCCCCATGCCCAAATACACTAAATAATTTTTTTAAATATTCATAAAATAAAATTCCATGCTTCTATCTTTTTATATTCTTTCCCTACCCAATCTCTGTGACCACAAACTTATTTCTAGATCTATTCTATTATGTTTTTCTAAAAAACAGTCATATAAATAGAGTTTCATGATATGCAATATGACCTTTTCAACTTGCTTGCTTAATAGTATTCCATGACATGGACATCATTGTTTGCTTTATAATTCACCCTTTGAAGGACATCTGCGGTAACTTTGTTTTCTTAAGATTTATATAATTTATATATTTGTGTATAACTGTGTGAGTGGATGTCACATAGATGGTGCCTTCAGAGGCCAGAAAAGGGCACTCAATCCCTTAGAGCTATAGGGGCAAGTGGCTGTGAGGATGCTGGGAACTGAACTCATGTCTCTGGAAACGCAGTACATGCTCTAAGCTGCTGATCCTTCACGCTGGCCCCATAGCATTGTTTTGATGAGCCTTTCCTAGAGGTATATCTACAAAGCCTTGATCTTCAGTGAGGTAGCATTGGAAGTATTTAAAAGCTCTTTAGATAGGCATGGCCAGTAGGTGAGCCCTTGTGTCCCTGGGTGCACTGCCTTCTAAGGAGGCTGCAGAACTCCTAGCTCTCAATATTAATTTGATTTCCTGATATTGTGATAAAGAGCCCTGGTAAAAACAAGTCCAAGGAGAAAGGGCTTATTTGTCTCACAGTTCGAGATCACAGTCTGTCATTTTGAGGGAGTCAAATGGCAGGAAGTTGAAGCAGATCATCAAGTTACATCAACAGTCAAGAGCAGAGAATTATGAATAATGCATGCATGTTAGTGCTTGAGGGAGGGCATCTTTTCATTCAGTCTGGAGCACGGGTCACAGACTGTGCTACCCACATCAGGGTAGGTCTTCCCACCTCAATTAACCCAAGAAAGAAAATCCCCAGCATGCACACCCACTGGACAACTTGACCTAGGCAACTCCTCATTGAAACTCCCATCCCAGGCAATCCCACATGTATCATGTCAGCCATAAAAGCCAAGCAGAAATCAGGCCATCTTTGTTTCCTGTTCCACAGGTGAGTAACTTTTCTCTACTGCAGGCTACCACTGCTGCCCTTATCAGAGTTGAGGTATCTGATCATCCAGAACAAGTGAAATGAACCCTTTGTATTAGCAAGTTAATTGCCTCAGGAATTTCACTGCAGTGATGCAAAGTGAATATATTTGTTTTAGCTTCATTATCTCATAAGCTATAAATAGAACTATGAACATCCAAGTATAGCTTGTCATGTGAATATACATCTGCTTTGCCCAAAGATAAACAAATGTCTACATGGAGATACTAACATCACAATATGTATATAGATACTTTCAAATCAATTTCTTAAGAAAGACAGTGCCCCTGTCAATCAATTCATATAAATTAATAAACCTTATCTTCTGAAAAAATTTGGATTGTTTTGATATCTTTAATGGTGTTTGATATTTTTGTGATATAATTGAATACTTTTCCCAAAGCATTCGCACTCAAAAAAGATACCATTACTCTAGCAGCTATAACAGCATTTTAGTGGGTCTACTAAGAGTTACTCCTACTGTTCAAGGGGTATTTATTTAATTTTACAAAATCAAAATAAAAAAGCTAAGTAGAAATGGCCCTGGTCATGAGAGCCCTTGAGCCAACAACAACTTGAAATTGAAAGGCCACATACTGTACTTTAAAGGGAACATCGTGCATCGTCTCCTAGGGAGGGCTCACTGGTCCTGAGTGCAACTGAAGACAATCATGGAGGGTTAACACTGTGTGCAGCATTTGTTGGTCAATCCTCTAGGAAGCCCCCACCAGGAAAGTTCTATGGGCCAATCCATAGTTAGCAACTCCCAGCAGAGGCTCGTGGGCTGTGCACCAATCTATATCCTCCAGGTTGACGATGATAGCATAATGTCCATGTACTTAAAATTCAATTGCATTCTTTCTAATCTATGCCCCATTATGCAGGCCTTGGAAATAGTCTCCGAAGAAGGTAAGTCTTCGATTGATCCCCATCTGCCTACATAGCAACTGGTGTGTAGCACAGTTTGGTAGGAGGGGGAGAAAATATTGATTCTAGGAAACTTAATATTATTAAAAGACAGTTGTATTAAACCTCTTTCCTGGATTTAACTAGGCTCTTTTTTCTCCTCCCCTTTCCCAGTTTCAGAAAAAAAAAAATCAATGCAGCCAACATCCTTGTTAGTTCTAGTGTCTCCTGAAGCAGTTTAATGTCACCATAGAACCTATTCAGGGTGATGCTAAGTACTGGGGTGACCTGAGCTGATGGAGACAAGAGCATCTCTCACTTTAATTAGTCTACCACATGGAAGGAGCTATGTCCGAATTTCACTTCCTTTGTGATCTGTTTTCCTCAAACTGTAAGTCTCTAGGTGTTACTTAGCCTCCACTATAGATACTTGAGTAGACAAAATACAATTCATTACTCAATGATAAAAATCTAAAGAAATAAAATCAACAAAGACAGAAAATTTTTTGATGATACACCCACCAATCAAAAGGAAAAACCCTCATAATTCGATACGTAAGAATGCAGGTCATATTCTCTTTGGAACTATCTAGACTCAAGGTTTTCTTTTCTGACAAAGAACAGCTGCTTCTGATTTCTGGGAAGATTAAAATATTCTGGAATCTTTCTACATATCCGAGTTCTGATAGAATGTTGGTATGTCATTATCAAACGTAACAAGGCTGGGACATGGCTGAGAGGCAATGAACCGAAAACTGAAATCTTCTTCTAATTATATCCATAAAACTCCTTTTAATTCTGATGCCATAAATTTGGAATGTAGAATATTAAGAAGGATTGGACTTTGCAAAACAACAAGTTCTTTCTAGATACTACAAACAGTGTTTTAAAAATAAAAAATTAAGAATAATGTGGAAAGTATGTGGGAAAATATCGCACTGTTTATAAGACTTTTCAAATATTTTAGGAGAATTTAGGCAATTTAGCCTGCAAATATTCATGGTACATTTTATAGTTATTTTTTATCTCTGTCTCAGGTTTCAATTGAGTGTGGGACTCTTCACTGCCAACCAGCCATATCTGCACCACTGTTGTGGACACCATGGATGTCTGTATGCCTCTGACCAGAGGGGATGCTGGGATTTCTGTTCAATGTGACCTTTCTTGTTTTTCCATTTGCCACTAAAGGACTTTTCAACTTCACTGTTGGCTAAAGAGCAATCCAAAAAGTGACCTAAGACACTGCACAGGAAATGCCTATCTCACCTCTCCCTCTTTGGACTCTGACTGTTTCTCGCCCTTGAAGGACCACTGCTGGAGCCCACTCATCAGATCTCTTGTGTCTCATCTGCTCCCAGAAGGGTCCTTCTGATGAGCCAAGCAGTACTACATCAAATCATACAAAAAATTGCTGTGGGCTTGACATCAGCTGTTAGATAAAATGCTACATTCAGCATCATGCTGGGATGAATGTGGCTCAGCACATGGGGTCCAGGGGTCCAGGGGTCCAGGAGGTCTTCAAACAGGGTCATGGTAAAAACTCCAATTTATGACTTAAACCACAATTATTATTAGGAATGGATAGGTGTTACTAGTTTGCTTTCCAATGCTATAGTGAAACACTCTGACCAAAAGTGGCATAGGGATGAAAGGGTTAATGTGGCTTGTAGTTCCTCACTAAAATCAATCACTGAGGAAATTCAGGGTAGGAACTCATACAAGCAGGACAAGCAGAGACCATGAAGAAATACTGCTCACTGGCTCACTCTCAATCTCACATTTGTCTTGCTTTGCTATACAACCCAGGCTTACCTGCTTAGGAATAGTACTGCCCACAGTGGGCTGGGCTATCCTACAATATCAGTCAAGAATGTCTCACAGACACAGCCATTGGCCAATCTGATCCAGGCAGTCAGTCCCTCAGTGGAGATACCCTCCAGCTACTCTAAGCTACATCAAGGTCACAGCTGAAGTGCCCAAGAATAGCAGTGTAGGGATTCACTTCAACAGTTTTTGAAAGTGTGTACCTGACACTACTGTTCTGGTCATTTTGTTGTTACATTGGCACCCCACCCCCACCCAAACCTATGGAAGCCACAGAACCTAAGTCAGCAAAACACACATCAGATAAAATCCATATCTACTCTCAACCACATAGTTTACTCATATCGTTGCTAGTACCCACCCTCGTTAGCTTTATTTGGGGAAAAAAAGAATTTAGTAACACTTTTTAGTGCCTGCCTTAGACACTGGCTTTCCAAACACAAATGCCCTTGTCTCTACAATTTCAATGTGCTCACCCTTTCTCCAGAGGCTAAAAAAGCACAAAGTACAGCTTGAGGACCATCACATATAAGTCCTCTAACAAATACTCTGGAATTTTTTTCTCTGAATCAAAGAAAATTTAAAATAAGATAAGGAACGCATTGGTGAGATGTCAGACTAAGAAGCTAGACATCTGAATCCAATTCCCAAATAAAGAAAGTTCCTGATGACTAGAATCAGATGTTTCAATCTTTCTAGAGGGCCATGTTTGCCTGTCATGACCAGCACAGGACATTCTAGAAAACAGACTTGTCTCCTTCAGGATGTCTCTCTGGCAGCAGAAACTCACTGTGGCCATGGTTGAACCCAGCATTTTCCCATTCAAACTTTCTCTGCTTTGTTGAGAACATTCTGGCTTATCTCTTTCCCCAAATGAAACTATTACAAGCAGCTTCCTTCCAAAAAACCTGCAGTCGTTGACTTCCCGTGGCCATCACTGTGGGTTTGCACACGCACAGGTGTGCGGACGTGTGCACATGAGCCCACATGAATCTGAAAGCCAGTCACCCCCCACCTTCTATTTTTAGACAGGAGCTCACAGAACCTGGAGTTTCATCGATTCAGCTAGACTCGCTGGAAGCCCTGAGATTCTCCTGTCTCTATCTCCTGAGAGCTGGGATTCCAAGCAATGCTCAGCTTTTCCTCCATGGGTTCTTGAGGACTGAGCCCGTGCTGGAACCCTCATGCTTTCACTCTGCTGACTGAGCCCTCTTCCCATCCTCTTACTTTACCTTCAGGTGACCACCGTCTATCTCCCCACAGCCTTACCTCACCTGGACATTCTCCCCACGTTTCCCAAAGGCTTCAACTGTCTCTTAGATGGCCTCTTGCTGACCATTTCTACAGCCATCTGATGTCTCCTCGTCTGTACTCCCTCAAGTCTCCTTCCTCACTCTGCTCAATGAAGCTCCCTCACCTACCCAGATGGAATGCAAATGTCACTCCCAGCCCTCATAATCTCCCACCTCTCTCCACAAAGGAGCAGGGGCTCCCAGCCCTCAGCTGTTTGTTCAGTCCTCATTCTAGCTCCTTGTGTATTCCTTGACATCCTGACTGCTCCTTGCTTTCTTCTCTGACGCTTTCCAAGTCACTCACTCTCCGTCACAGTGGCATAGATGACCGAAAGTGTAATCGTTGGCAGTTAGGCTCGGTAAATTTTTGTGGCTGATTCACTTGCTCTTGCCTGCTGGAGTCCGTTGTTCTTCCGAAGAACAGCTGATTCTTTAGAATGGGGACACTGTCAGAGGCAGGTTTTCTGTGACAGTGCAAAGAAAAGAGCAGGTGGAATGGAGGATCTGGAGGCTGCTCGGTACATACTTCTGAAACCTAGGCTTGTCTTACATCCCTGGAGAACACGCTGGCTGCAGAGGGAATCACCTGTTGGCTCCCAAAGCAAACAGTTCTGAGATTGATCATCAGCTGTGGGTGAAATTAACAGCATGGTCCCTTGAGGCCGTCAGCCCCTGTGCCAACAAATTGGCTTTCTGAAGCCCACACCTGCCTCAAGCTAGTCAATTATCAGTGTTGAGAAAGCAGGAAATGAAAGTCCCATGGCTGGAAGCATCAATAATTTAAATAAAGGAGTCATAAAGAGTGGTCCTTCTTCCTGGAGTGTAAATGAATGAGATTCTAAGTGTATGGTAAAGACACTGTAATTGCCAGCAAATTAACTCCCAATGAAGACAGAGAGGGAAATCCATCTCCTTTGACTCTGGCACAATTTCCTTCCAAAGGGATTTTAGTCTGGGAGGGGGAGCTCAGCTCAGAAGGAACCATGATTCTGCGGTGGGGTCACCTCACAGCAACCTCCAAGAAGGCTTCTGTCAACACCATGAAACCCATGTGGGGCTTCCTGCACTGCAGCTATAGCCCTTCCCAGGAGCCTGGTCTAGAGGTGTTCAGGATTGCTTGGCTGTGGGAAAGAGGCTCTCCTGGCATCTTCTCTGGCACACTAAGGTGTGAATGTATGTGTGCTTCAAACAGCCATCCAGGCTGTTGTTTCTCCAGCCCTGCCTGTTTCATGAGTATCCTCATTTCTCTGACTCTCCAGAACTGGATTGAAAGCATGTCCCACCATGCTCAGCTTTTAAACTTTTAAGAGTTCTGGGGATCAAACCCATGGCCATATGCTTGTGTAGCAGCCATATTACTGACTAGTCTGTCTCCCCAGCCTCGGGCACATTGATATTCAAGAGTAAGATCTGCACATGTTTTGGCTCCTTGGCCAAGATTACTGTATATTTTGTTAGAGACGTCCCACTGGAATGGCCAGACCAGAGTTAGGCCTCATCCCAACTGAAGATGGCCTCCCCATCCTTTGCCCTCCCTCTGCTGTCTCACTCTGGTTTGTAAGAACTCTGTATCTAGAAAGTTCCTCAGTTCCTTTTGATTCAAAGTAATTTGTCAGTCAGCCTCACATAGGCTAAGATGTTGGTGATCTTCCACATTTGTGGGGTTTATTTAAAAGTCCTATCAAGTGCATCAGGATGTATAGACCATAACCTACCAAACTATGTGCAAATGAGCCAGGAGTCAGCCCTAACCAGGAGTGAAAGACTGATCCATGCAACCTCAACAACATGCTGCTAAGCAATAAAAACAGATAAGCACCCATATCACACATTTCCACTACTGTGAAATGCCCAAACTAGCACATTAGTACAGATAGTGGGTAAATGGCTCTCAGAGGCCAGTGGGAGACAGGGCTGACTGCTCCCTGGCTGTTCAAGTGTCATTTCTATTGTGACTGAAGATCCTGACAAAAGTACTTTATCCAGAGGGCATTCCAGGTTCAGTCTATCATCTCAGGGAAGTTAATGGAGGGACTCGGGCAGCTACAGTACCACATCCAAGAGCAGAGAGAAATAAATGCATGCATGCTTGGTGCTCAGTCAAATGTAGCAAAGGCCAGAAGAGGGCATTCGATTCTCTGGAACAGGTAGGTGGTTGTGAGCTACTCTACATGGGTTCTGAGAACTGACCCCGGGTCCTTTGTAAGAAAAGCAAGTGTTCTTAATCACTGAGCTCTCTTGCCCACTCACTTCGATTTCAAAAGCTTGGGTTGGAGAGAGGCACTCTGTAGGTGCTTTGTATGAAACTCTAATCAGGAAAATCAGGGAAAAGCAGATATGGTAAAATAGGGCATAGAAGGGAGGTTTCCAACAGGTAGCATTCTTGTGGCCTCTAAGTTTCTGAGTCAGGGGCTGGGTCTCCCCCACATGTCTGCACTTACAGCCCTTCTGAGAAGCAGTGGTTTGCTTGAAAGAAATCAAGCCGAATCAGCCTCATCTTTTCATTGGCACAGATCTATCCACTGTGAAGAAATAGATAAAGCCAGCATCTCTAACTGGAATTATTATTGTTGTTATCTGTATTCTGTGCTGGCCTTCTATATTCTGTAGCCTAAAATTAAATGATGCATTATTTAGTTTTTACACGAAAACTTTTTTTAGACCATATTGATTTAGCTAAGGCAGAGAGCTGCTGGTTACTTGAAGCTGACTTCATGATCTCACCCTGGGATGTAGGCAGGGACATAGCTGAGGAAGAAAGATTGGTTTCTGGTCTCTAACTTTCTCTCACCCTCAACTAAACTCAAGCATACAAACCAGAGCCTCAGCAAGTGAAGCCCTCACATTGCAGCACCCTATATTTGAAGGCTTGGACAATCTCATTTAACTCTCACTGGGTGTGTGAATATACCATCCCTTTTCAAGGCAAAAAAAACCCAGCTTCGTGATATGGGAAATATAAATGGTGAACTCAGAGTCTGTGGAGGTGCACTGCTTTGTTTTTTTGTAAGATATACATTCTATTTTATATTGTTACTACCAAAGTTACCAGGAGCCAAAAAAAAAAAAAAATAGTTTGAGCCAAGAAACAGAAGTCACTCCAGTTACTTTGAAAGAAAAATGAAATGTGAAGAATTATGAATAGTCAAAAGTGGACTCCTAAAAAGGGCTTTTCAAAGACCCTAAGAAGACTCAAGAAGAGCAGCTACTACTTTGGGGCTAAGGAAGAGAGAAAACAAGAACCACAAGAAACCACTGGTGACCTTGCCATGGCTGAGGGTCAAGTTTACTCATAGAGATGGCCCCAGGAGAACTCAGTCTACTCGTGGTGAAGGAACTCTACGGAAGGCAAACAGCAAGGATGGTCTACAGAAGTAAGCCACCCGTTGTAAGAGAATATGAGCAGAAAGTGGCCACCAGGGTGGAGAGCAGGGCACAAGGACAAATCTGGATCTCAACTATGTAGGCCAGGGGTCACCTCAATTTGACAGTCTAGTACTGTCTAGTGACAACACCAACATTCAGCAGGCTGACAATGGAGAAACATCTGCAGTGTCCAGCTACAATTATTACAAAGCAAGACAGAAAGGGGGGTTTTGTAACTTAGAAATAGTATGCTAGCACTTGGCCTTGAAAGGGACACTTACCTTAGGTGTGGTCTGACTTTTTAATGTCAGCCGATTGCTATCACGGTGCCTTTATCCAGGGAAAGTTGACAGCATGTTAGACCCAGTTTTGGTTACCAGTTCTTAAGTATATATCTGGGTTGGTTAAGGAATATATGTTTTGAAAAGTCAATGTGTGCATTCCTGTGTGTTAACATGTTCATGTATATGTCTTCATGTGTACATGTTCATACATGTGTACATCTTTATCTATGTTCATGCTAGTATGTAAGCATGGCCCTGCGTGAGTTCCTACATGTGCACATGCATGTGCATATACATGCTTACGTGCATGCTCATATATTTGTGTGTATTCATGTGTGTGTGTCCGTGTGTGTGCATGTTTATTCTTGTATATGATATGAATAGTGAATATAAATACTGTGTAGTGTAGATGAATGGGGACATGATTAGATGTGGATATGGAGAGGTATGTGATGCCAGAGGACAACCTCAGCTGTCATTCCTTGGGATTTTATCCTTCTTATGTTTTGTGACAGGTTCTCTCACTGGCCTGGAACCTGCCAAGTAGACAAGGCTGACTGACATTCTGTCCCCACTTCCCCGTTGCCAGGGTTACAAAGCATTTGCCATTCCAGCTCTTCTCTGAGGCTGGAACTTGGGTCCTCATGTTTTTGAGGTGTCTTGGTTATACTTACATTGCTGGAAAGGGACACCATGACCAAGACAGCTGATAGAGCAGAGTTTTCTGGGGACAGGCTTCAGTTTCAGAGGCTGAGCTTACCCCTGATCCTCAGATATGAGGCCCGAGAAAGAGAGCTGACCCGTGATAGTGCCCATCCCTGTGACACACTTTCTCCAACAAGACCATACCTCCTAATCCTTTCCAAATAGTTTCACCAACTAGGACCAAAGATTCAAATATATGAGTCTGTGGAGGCCATTCTCATTCAAACTGCCACACTGGGTAAGTCATCCACTGCCCCTTCCCTGGGTTTTGTTAAAATGAAAGGCTTCAAATTGTCACAAAGGAAATAAGGACATTCTTATCAATCGAACTGTTTATTTAACCTACCCATTATTGCTGCCTTCTCTAGAAAGCAGTTAAATTCTAGATACACACATTCAAAAGTTACCTGTTTAAAAAAAAAAAACCCACAAAAACAACAAAACAGCATATCCTTAGAGATAGACAAACTCGTAGGTGGTATTTTATTATTTAAACAAATCCCAAGCAATAGGACTACCAGCCGGCTCCATGTAAAGCTCTGGCTAGCCATGCATCATCAGGACCTGAGCTCCCACTGCTCTGGTGAGATGGAAAGAAGAGACAGAGAATCCACAGGTTCTGATGGCTAAACAGCCTGAAGAATATACAAAGTGGGGGACAAGGTGTCCTCTGGCTTCCACATGTGTGTGCAAATATGTACATGCACACGGCTCTCTATATATAACACATGAAAGGAAGAATCATCACCTTGCTTTCTATTGACAACTATGAGATTGCCAAGGCTTCTATTTTAACTGCTGACTTAAATGTAATTTCACTTCTACCAAATTTTGGCTTATTTCACTTTTCAAATATGAAGTTCAGATTTGGTAATTTTTAAGATCAAATTTCTAAGGGTGGGAGTGTTGTCAAGTAATGTGAAACTTGGAATGTGCATCTGCTCTGATGGGACCTTTGGGGTAAAGATGCCCTGCCAGGAATGTGCAGTTCAAATGAGAATCAGGGCCTGTAGCAACAGCCTCAGCACTTAGCTCACACAGCAATTAGCATCTAGCCAGGGCTGGTTGGGGTAGGAGGATAAGAAAAACCTCACTGCCTTCACTTTAGATTAAATGCCAATTAGCAGCTAAATGGCCTACAGTAACAGGGTTCTCACAGCTCATCACAGTGGCTTCCCATCCACACTGTGAACTTCTGGGTATCATAGCTCTATACAACAAATAGGTTAGGCCAGTCACCATATCAGCCTACATGGGCCTGCTGGGATCACAGATTAGTGACTAAGGACATGGGTTGAAGAGCCAAGCTTCCAGGACAGCAGGCACAGCTTCCTAACAGGGGAAATGGTGACTTCCAAAGCACAGCTTGAATATGCAGGTGACATAAGTTCAGGAATGTGAAGCATTTAAAGATTCAAGGTAAACTCACAAAAGCACTTAAACCTGCATCTCAATTGGTCCCTTTCTCTGGGGCTAGAATAATTTCTTTCCTACCAATGCATGATTTAAAGCTATAAGAAATGATTTCTAAAAATGTGCGGTAGAGACTGGAGAGAAGGACTCTAATGAGAAGATTTGTTCTGTAAGTCTGGGGACCCAAGTTCAAATCTTTATCACTAGTTAAAATAAAGCCAGCTGTGGCTAAGCATACCTTCCCAGAGACAGGCAGCATGCTCTCAGGCCACGATCTGTCTTCCTTCTCCACCATGTGTGCACTAACATGCAAATGCCATAACGCGCGTACCTCCCCACCCACACTGCATTGTTTTCCAAAACCAAAACAAAACAAAATTTAAAGATTGCTTCCTTGGTTAAACCTGTTCATTCACTCATTCAAGTTTATCCAATATCCAAGGATGTGGGTTTAAACACACAAGGATTCGTGGCTGCAGGTTTAAACCCAAACCTGTACAGTTTCTGAAACCCAGGACTGAAATGAAAGGGGATGAAATGGAATAATACCAAAGGGAAGGTGTCTGTGGTTAGCGCTTAGCCGAGGACATTTCAGTCACAGGTCACTTCTCCATCTGGCGTTTCCTCACACCACAGTGATTGTGATCTTGAGGTAAGCAAATATTGCTTTTAAAAAAAAATCACTCTTAATGCATAAGCAAGTGATAACTGCTATAAAGCCATAACACTTCCTCAGGACTTCTCCCTGGGATAACGTATGCTATTTGGTTTCAGATGACCAATGTGCCCTTGTTCTCCTCAGCATCAGGAGTCCCTTAAGTCTCCTAAACAACTTGGCCAGTAGAAACTGTAACATCCATCCAATATGGTTGCCACTAAACATACATGGTTACTGAACACTTTAAATATAATTGGACTCAATGAAACTGTGCCCAAATGTCAAGACTATGACAGCTTTCGAAGTCTCAATACAAAAATCACCTAAATTCTTTTGTTGAGAAATTTTTGTTGGTTACATGTAGAAATCACAATATTTTAGATACATTTGGATAGATAAAAAGATTCATTCCATCTGATTCTTCTTATGACAACATCCGAAAGTCTATTTTGCCATATTCCACTGAGCAGCACTGACTCTACTGGCACCCTTCACAGGGAATTCTTAATGACAAGCAACAGTATTGACGCATCGATGGGCAAGATGCACAATAGCACAAGTTATGGAAAGATGGATGTGACTTGCTGACACACAGTTCAAGCTTCTGCCCTGTACAGATTGTAACAGAGCCCCAGTGATGTCCACTGGGAGCAGCGTTCTTGGCCTACAGCTGCTGCTTCCCTCAGAAGGCCAAGCAAGAAGCACTTATGGGCACTTTATTTTTATGAATTGAAAGCCAAAGGAAGATTGTCAGAGTCAGAAATATACGTGTATGTATATACCTGTGTGTGTGTGTGTGTGTGTGTGTGTGTGTGTGTGTGTGTGTGTGTGTGTAATATTTACACACAGGTAAGACAAAGCTTTAGGATATTCAGAGAAAAAATCTCAGACATACTCTACCTTCCCCTTAGAGAATTTCATTCACTATCTTAATCCATAGGCTTGGCATATAGCTTTGTAGATACAGAAAGCTTAGTGAAATTAGCTGCACATAGTCAAATGGACAATCTAAACAGTATTGCAACTGCTGGGATGCAGAATTTAGTCAGACTGCTTCAAGCAAAGGGTTCAGAACTACAGATGGCCAAGAACGTGCCCCAGTGGGCAATCGTCACCATTATAAACTTTTACAGAGCAGCAGGCAATTAATTGTTCACGTGACTCATGGGGACCTTGGCTCCTGAGGAGTATGGTGGCTGTCCTGTTGGTTCTTTGAAGAGCTCTCTGGCCGCCCCACTCTGAACTGCTTAACTCTATTTCATCCCAGCGAGGAGAGGAGGAGAAACCCGCATGGACTTCCCTGCTGGGGGGGGAGGGGGGTGGTGTCTTAGGTCTCAATGGCATGAATTGCTAGCATGGCTCTTACTGAATGTGATGGATTCCTCAGGTGGCAGCACTTGACAGATCAAGACATGCTTTTTTTTTTTTTTTTGGCCCATTCATCTTTGTCTTTGGGGGTCCTGGGGTGCCATTGCCTCCTGAGCCACTTGAGTTTTCTGGCTCAGGGATGCTACGGGGGAAATGCTGTCTTTCTCCACACTCAGCAGCACAGCCTCTGTAGTGCTGGTCTTCCTCTGACATGACCTTGATGATAACACTGACCTTGACTCTAACTTCACAGAGCTGCCCTTACTTCCCCTTATGAGTCCCAAGGGTGAACCCAAAACTCTGAGGAGTTTCTTATCCCTCTCACACAGCAGGGGGAACATGGGTGCACACAGCCTGGCCTTTGAAACTCCCAGAGCCTGTTATTAATTTTATGTAGTAGCTGGATAGTCATCCTCCCTGACCCTCTAAAAAGAATATGTTTAAGTCCTAGCTTCCTGTACTTGGTGTCAGAACAGCATTCAAGAATGGAATTGTGTGAGGAGAATTCTAAGTGCTCATGAGAAAACTCCAAGAAATTAAGGCAGGAGTCTTGGGATCTCAGTTTCTTCAAAACATAAAATTGTTCTGTGTGTGTGTGTGTTTGTGTGTGTGTGTGTGTGTGTGTGTGTGTGTGTGTGTGTGTGTGTGTGAGAGAGAGAGAGAGAGAGAGAGAGAGAGAGAGAAGAATACCTGTGAGAGAAATGAGTTTATTTCAGATTATTCATCACAACTGGCTATTGTTATTTGTTTATATGCCTCTGAAAAAAACGCATGTTTTGCCACAATCACACACAGCTTGAACTCATGAGAACTTTACTCAGGTGGCCTTTCTTAAACCGCAAGGTATAAGTAGTCTAATGTTCTAAATGAAGCTGGCTGCTGCATGGGATTTTAATCTACCTACTTTTTGCCTCTATTTTGACAGGTCTCTCCACGTCTACAGTGGTAAACACTTAGGAACACAATCGTATTTGGAACAGGCATTTTCCATATATAAATTAAACCTCAAGATGGCATTGCTCTGATTTATATACAGCCCCAAGTCCTGGGATGGGTTTCTTTAAGGAAGAAACACAGAAGTTTGAACACACTCTGCCAGCCAGCTTTCTGTCGCTATAACAAAATACTGGGCATTATTAGCTTCAAAGAGAAAAAGGTTACTACTGCTAGCAGTTTTGGGACTCTAACTTGTGACCATCATTTTGGACTAGCAATGAGTGCAATGTGTCTTACTAAGAGGGAATGACTGAGCAAAGTCACATTTTAAAATTTCTGAGCAAAGAAAAATACGGTTGGAGCAAGTCCAATTACCCCCATCAAAGGGAGTCTCCCCACCCCCTGCCTAAGGAGCTCCCACTTCAAAAAGGGTACTTATTCCCAAGCATCACAACAAGGAAGGAGACAGAGTTTGGAATGAGGCATCTTGAAGCCAAAGAAGTTCCCTGCAGACTCCAAAGAAGGAAGTATGGAGTGGCTTCAGAGGCTCCAAAAGGAACCAGCTCTGTGGAGGCCTTAATCTCAAACATCTGTTGCCCAGAGCCAGAGGAGAACACTTCCACCCTACTGTGCTGTCACCCAAGTGGCATGGTTCATTATCATCATCCCACAAAATAACACAGCAGGTGACAAAGCTCAGCAGAGCCCAGGAAGCAAATGGTAGTCTGTGAAGAGCCCAAGGCCTTGTGAAACCAAGGCCTTATGAGACCATAGCTCCTGAAGCACCTGAAGTCCTCACAGTCACACCAAATACATTATTCATGTTTACTCATGATATTGTTATTTTTGTTGGGTCTGGAAATAAAACTTACATTCTTGAAGAAATGGGGGAAACTTGTCCAGCCTGAATCTGCCTAGCACAGGAATCCTGTTGTTTCTACACACACACACACACACACACACACACACACACACACACACACACCCTTTCTCCTCCACCACTATCTATCTACCTATGGTCTTCCTTATTTTATATTCGTGGCATTTTGCTCACATGTATGTCTGTGCACTCTGTCACCCAGAAACTGGAGTAACAGATGGTTGTGAGCTCCACGTGGATGCTGAGAAATGAACTTAGGACCTCTGGAAGAACAGCCAATGCTCTTAACCACTGAGCCATCTCTCCAGCCCCCACCTTGTGAGTCTTTGCACAGCAAGGACTATGCTTTCTATGTACAGGTATCTTTAACATCCAGGGCCATATTCAGCACAATTAGAGTTACCTTAGTTCATTTTCTGTGGTGTAAGCAGAGTACCAGAGATGAGTAAATAATAAGAAAAAAGGGTTCATTTGGCTGATGGTTCTGAAAGAGAGGAAGCTTCTGGTAAGGGGACTCCTCACAGAGCTCTGCTTTATGTTGTGAGACATACGCAACATTCGGTGAGTGGAAGATCAGACTTCACTTGACCTGATCCCAACCCCTGCAAAGAGTAGATCTCTTCAAGGGAAAGCAAGCTGCTAGCTGGACAGGAGACAGCTCTGTAGTGTGAGTGTAGCACTGCCCAACTGTCAGAAAAGATAGGCATCCTGTCAAAGGAGAAAGGCAGACTAATACATGTGCACACACCTAAGTATGCACACGGTCCCAGGGACAGCCCTGGGCTGTCACCCATGCTCTGGGACCAGTTCACTAATCTCCTGCCTGAGCAGTTGCGTCTAGAAGCCCGTCTACCTTGCAAAGCTTCATTATTGTTCTTTTCCTGGGTAGACCATCTCTCTGCCAGTGGCTGCATGCTCCTAAAAGCTATTCCTGAGTTCTTATTTTCCACAGAGCTGGATCCATCTTAATATTTCACCGCAATAATTGCCCTAGGCCAATTTCTTCTAAAGGAATTAAAAATGCAAATCTAATATTCTAATTGTATAATAGGAGAATCTTGGCAGTTGGATCAATACTATCCCCCACCCCTGTCAATAATACGGCGGGAAGGCATGTATGTCAGTGCCTGACGGTCTCACTGTATCACTGGCCCAATGGCTTGTCCATATCTATGAGATGGGACATTTTATTAGTGGCCTCCCATCCATCAGCTCTAATTTGCTCATCCCGGAGATGTAGGCTGTCATCTCAGCATCCACATTGCTGGGGTACCAGATAGCACAGAGCTGATGTCTCATAATTGCAGAAACAATGTTAAATAACAGGAACAGCCTGGAGCACAGCCACACATGACACTGGTGGAGTGAGAAGCAGGGGGCTCACATGAGTATCCCCTTAAAATAAACATTTAAGAGACGACACTATTGAAAGCCCCAAATTCACAAGGCTCAGATGGCAGTCCTTTACGTGACCCTAGCTGCCTGTGATCTCCTTTAGTTCAGTTTTCCCTTCTGTAAGTTTGGGCCCGTGTTTTTCAAATCTGCAGCTCATTTTACTTTTAGAAGAGGGACTCTCATAATCAGGGTAGCCTGGATGATAATACCTCTGCATCGACTCACATTGGGCTTCTGGGCAACCTGCCAATTAGCAATAGAAACATCCCAATTAACACTCATCAACAGGAGAACTAGAGAGAGCTTTCCTACTACAAAGAGCTTTTCAAGTTCTTTCCCTTTACCTTCTAGGTGTTTTCTCTAACCGAAACGTTCAGGTTTCAGTGCCATGCCATGTAACCCAGAACACTTGCATTCCAATTATATGTTTAAAGTAGTAAAAAGCACTTGTGTAAGCTATACTGATGAGTACCACTTCCATCATATACGTTAACAGACGGGGTGCAAGGACACCTTAAATTCTATTAAATCTGGTTTTAGAGTAAGCTGATGTCAGGTCAAATATTCACATTCTTTCAAGAATTTTCTCATCACAAAGAGTAACTCAGAAGGTAATTTGGGATCGGCAGGATGGCTCGGTGGGTAAACGGTGCTTGCTGCTAAGCCAAAGGATCTGAGTTTGAGCCCTGGCACCCAGACAGTGGAGAGAACTGATTCCTACACTATGTATTCTGACCATCACAGACATACTATGGCATATGTACAAACACAGAGATACACTATCATGGGAAATATATTAGCAATATATCATATAAAGGATTGATATTTATTAAGGGGTTATATAAACACTTATTGATATAACTGAACTTTAAATCAATTTTTGGAGACTGGAACTGTCTCACAATGAATAGTCAATATGCTCACCAAGAAGGCAGGAACAAAACAGGAAGGTGGTCAGTGTCCAGGCATCTCAATGGGGTCTGGCCACACCCCATTCAGGTTCCCGGTACTCCAGAAACATGCCTCCAAGCTGCCAAATAATACCTGAATCACACTACAATACACTAAATCAGTAAGTATAAGAAAATATGTTCCTAGGCGGTCGCTTGGCTTTGTAGATAAGTGCGTTGTAGGGATGCCCCTTGTGAGTCAATTTTCTCATTTATATTGTTCTTTTGGTTTATCTGACAGTTACCCAAGATATCCTAAGTGTTGTATAAGGAACTTTCATACACAAGTTTTGTTTTCTGATCTTGGTCTCATGGTGACGTTGGGCATCGGGTGAGATGGACAGAGTCACCCCAGAGCGTGAAATCATAACAGGGAGACAGGAAGAAACTCCCCATGATTCTCTGCAGACATGGCTGAGACGGGAGATTCAAGGATTAGCAGCAAAATCAACAAGACCAGCTGTAGCTGAGAAGTTGAGCTAAGCGGAGAGTCCATTTTTAAAGAGATGGCATTAGGGAAGGGGGGGGGGTGAGGAAGAAGAGAGGTTTCCTGAGATACGGACTAAGAGGGTTCACATTGATCCTTGGCGGAACTAATCATGGCCGATGATCTGTGAGCTCAGGGACAAGAAGGCAGTGACTGCCAAGAGACCAACAGCCCCCACCGGCCAACCTCATCTAATCTAGTTTCCTGTTCTGATAGGTTGTTAGGAAGGGTGATTGGTGTGTCTGGCCTTCAGCAAGGCACTTGACAGAGCTTCTCGGGGTATTCCTGTGGACAGGACAGAAAGATGGGCTAGAGCTAGCGCCACTAAGTGGATTTGTAACTGGTGGACAAGAATCCTCAAAGTGCTGATGTGCAGAGACATGGCAAGCTGAAAGGAGGTGAACCCTGGGCAGCCAGGCCATGTGTCCAGGCCAGGTTCTGTCCCATATACATGACCATTGGTGGTTTACACAGAGTTGCAGGGGCCTGCTTGAAAGAATGTTGAATTGCATCAATACAGAAGCCATGTTGACGGCTTATAGAATCTTCTCTGGTGATTCTAGGTTTTATCAAGTTGGTAAGACAAACAATTATCACTAGGGATGTAGCTCAGTGGTAGAGTAGCTGGTCTGGTATGCACAAGGCCCTGGGTACTGTCACTAAAGAATTGGGATTCTGAATGTTTCCATCCTGCTGGTCTAGTGGCCCCACGCTGTCGAAAAGAAATACAATAGGAGTGAAAACAGTCCTTTCATTCATAAACATTAATAACAAAGAAGAGAGTCCAAGATCTGCTCCCAAGGAGGAGTTTGCAAAGAGAAGATTTAGCCCAGGCACACTGTGCCCCCTTGTGTCAATGCCAAAAAACAAAACCTAAGAGACCACATTAGCAGAATCTCAGAGCCCCTTGAAAAGTGGTGGCAATCCTGTCACAGGGTGGCCAATAGAGATTTGGGTCATGTCAGGTACTGCATCATAAAACAAATCAGAGAAAATCCAGGGAATGACAATGATGCTGGAGAGCAATATGGTGAGAATGGATGGTGACCGCAATGATTTACATATCATTTGAATGACTTCCCCTAGCCCAGATTTTGTGTATTGAAATTCACAATGCCCTCATGGTATCAGAGAATAGCGACATAACCCCACTATGAGTACTTAGTGTCCTATTCTGTTGCTATGACAAAACACTGACCAAACGTCAACTTGGGAAGGGAAGGGCTTTTCTGGCTTCCCTGTCATACTCCATGAAGGGAAGTCAGGGCAGGAGCTCAAGACAGGGATCTCAGAGGCAGTGACCATGAAGGAGCACAGCTTACAGGCTTCCTCTCCACAACTTGCTCTCCGTGCCTTTTTATACATCCAGGAACACCCACAGGGCTCTGAGCCCTTCCACACCAAATGCCACAAAAGAAAACACACATTCACACGTCCGCAGGCCAGTCTGGTACGCACAAGGCCCTGGGCACTGTCACAAAACACTTAAAAAATAATATAGGCCCTTTGGGAAGCCATCCGAATAGGGAGACCAAAGAGACTAACGGATACACATGCTCTCTCATTGCTTCTAATCACGTGATACTGGGGAGGTAAGGCTTCTAGACCTTATACCTATAGAAGTGTCAGCCAAAATAAACATCTTTTTTTTTTTTTTTTGCCATAAGGGAACATGTTCATCTGCTCGGCTGTAAAATAACTAGAAACAGAGTCCTACAGGAAAGGCAGGTGGCCATCCTGTACCACCAAGCGAGCAGACACCAGAGGAAAGATAAAATACAGTCACTGTTCTCTGAAGATTGTGAGCACTTCAGAATCATGGAGAAAGTTCCAGAGCAGCAGAGTGACCCAGTGTATAACTGAGTTCTTCTGGGGCTTTCAGGCTGAGGTGTTGGAGGGAACATTCCTTCACGGAGTAAGGCACAATTTTGTGTGAATATGTGGGACGGGAGTATTTTTAGAACTGCTACTCACAAATCCTGAACACATGCTATTAGGATTTGACTGTGAAATATGTCCCAAACATAGTCCTCAGCTGGTGGCATTGTTGAGGATGGCTGTGAAATGTTTACAGGTTGGAGCCTTCCTATAAGTAGGTCGCTGAGGACAAGACCTAAAGTTTTAGAGTGTGGTCCCTCTTAATGTTCACTCTGCTTCCAGACTGTGTGTGCAATGTGGCCAGCAGCCATGGTTTCCCCAACAGAGTGGTGTAGTCCGAAGTTTCTATCTCACCAACATCTCTCAAATACCCAGCAGCCACTTTCCCAATAATTGACTTGGAGGCTTATACTTATAATATTACTTATAAATGCTCGGCTAACCAGCTCTTATACTTTAAGTTAACCCATATTTCTATTTATGCTCAGCTGTGTTACTTGGCACCTTTTCTCAGTGCAACATTCTCATCTTGCTTCCTCTGTATCTGGCTGCTGACTGCTGACTCCACCCTCCTCTTCCCAGAATTCTCATACTCTGGTTGCCCCATCTATACTTCCTGCCTGACTACTGGCCAATCAGTGTTTTATTAAACCAATTTGAGTGATAAATCTTTACAGTATGTAAGAATTATTGGACAGCAGAGTGGACTGTATCTTTCTAACTGAACACCAGGACAGACCCCTTCCTTATGTCGCTTCTGGTCACAACAACAAAAGGAACTGTCTTAATACACATTTTGGCTGGTTATACCAGTTGTAATTTCAAGATACGTTATATACACATGACAAGAAGCCATAATGGAACAATAAAAATGACTGTCACTTGCCAGGCTTCACAAAGGAGCTTAACAGGAACATGAAAATAGCTGATTTTAAGTAAAAGGCAAGAAATGGAATGTAGTAGATATACAACAACAGGCTATGGATAAATATGAATAAGGGAAAGTAACTGGCTTCGCTGTGTGGGAATTTGTCAAGAAGGGGCACTCAAGGCAGCCAGCATTTGACCTTGCTAGAGGCAGGATGTCCAGTCCAGTTCCTTAGCCACTCAGGTACCACCTTGTTGAACTATGCACACGACACTCCTCCCTCTGCTCCTCTTCATCTTCTTACAGTTTCATTCTGAAAATGTGTTCTCTGAACACATGTAGCAACTGTTAGTGGGATTATATTATGGTACATTGTAAATATTTGTCCCTCCTACTTATTTAATAAAAAGCTGATTGGCCAGAAGGCAGACAGGAATTATGGGCAAGGCTACCAGACTGAGAAAACCCTGGGAACAGGAAGAGCAGAGGAGAGACACTAGGAAAGACATCAGCAGAGGCAAAGGAAAGAAGAAAACCATGCTTCTCTGAGAAAAGATACCAAGCCACATGGCTAAACAGATGAATGGAAATAGATTGAGTTAAGATGAAAGAGCTAGCTAGCAATATGTCCAAGCTATAGATCAATCTGTGTGAAATTAATATAAGCTTCTGTGTGATTATTGGGGGGGGGGTAAGCAGCAGCAGGGCTGAGAGTGGATCTCAACCTCGGGCAGGGCTGGAAAAGTCGGGCCAGAAATTTGTTACTTTAGAACTGGGTCTCTGCACTCCATGTTTCTTGTTGCTCTCATTGTTAGGAAGGACCTTGTTTTTCTGTGTCACTGCTATACCCACTGTCACATGTCCGGAGTCTTGGGCCAAGGGTGACAACCTCCATGTTTATCACTTATGGTGCCTCGATCATTCCATAACCAAAAGAATGTCACCTTCTCTGATGTTTAATTCTTAGAGGCAAATCGGGGCTGGAAAAAGAGGACACAACACGGGATACTGTCATAAAGTCATTTCAAGTCCTATCTACCAAACAAAACTCAGCTACCTAGAGTAGGAAGGAAGGTAGGTAAGCTGAGGGATCTCAGTCCTGGAGAGGTCTCCAGAGTGACTTTATGTTCCTCTCTGCTCACTGGTCCCAGTAGGTCAAGGACACTTTGGGTCCCAGGTACACTGAATAGCCAAGGGAGAATGCTTAGATCCAGCACAGTAAGGTGAGATAAGGCTCTCTCTCTGCCAGCTGCCTTGAACTCCTCATCTCTCTGGGAAACCCAGTTCATTTCCCTGAAGCTCATGAGCCCATCTGGCTGGGTGGCTGACCCTGCGGGATGGGAAGTGTTTGTTAAGCCCCAGACTTGGCTGGAAGTTAAGCGGGCTTGTCCTCTCAGCAATGTGCGTAAGCAGGGGAATTCCTAGGTGTCACCAGCTTTTAGACGCTGTTTCTACTCTGTGCTGGAAGTTCCTGAGCTCAGAGCTGTGGCCTGACATGACCCTAAATGTAGTCAAGTGCAGATATTCCATCCCCTGAGGGTGACGTACTTACAAATTAACTTCTGCTCTGTCACCTCAGTGCAGACTCTGCTCTGTGAATGTTTTCTTCACAGCCTTCCCTGGAGACCTCAAAGAGAGACTTTATGCTTTGTTGTTTTTCCTCCTCATGAAAAGAGTGAGAAGACAGCTCGATGATCAAAAGCATCCGGCGCTCCTGCAGAACCCACACTTGGCAGCAGCTCCAGTGACCTGACACCTTCTTCTGTATTCCACAGATGCTCGTGCTCCTAGGAGCGCACGCACACACTCACTCACATAACTAAAAATAAACCTTTTTTAAAGGTTCACTATTAGACACTTGTTAGTCTATTTGTCTGTTTGCTTTTGGGGTTTCGGGGGGGGGGTTGTTTGTTTTTCAGACAGGGTTTCTCTTTGTAGCTCTGACTGTCCTGGAACTTGCTCTGTGGACCAGGCTGGCCTTGAACTCACAGAGATCTGCCTGCCTCTCCTTCCTAAGTCCTGGGTTAAAGGTCTGCACCACCACCATGGCACTTCCGGTACAAGTCGTTTCCACCAACTTAACACTACTGTAGACAGATGTTTCAAAAGCGAACAACATTCATACGCCTGATGCTCTTGGGGGATCAGATTAGCGGTGAGAATGGTGTATCACAGGCCCACAGAGTAGGTCCTTCCTCCAAACACTCACACCCTTCAGACAGGACTATGCTGTCAGCTCTCCACCACTGTAACAAACAGCTGAGATCATGGACTCAAGAGCACTGCCACAGATATCCAGATGACACCTCCTCCAAAGAGCACCGCAGTGGAGAGCTCCAGTTCATGCGGCTCTTTCCGGGCTAGCCATCATACGGTGGATTACATGGACAATGTAGTGAGGATGGGAATATCACTCAGTTGGTAAAGGGCTCATTCTGCAAGTGCAAGGGCCTGAGTTTGATCCTCAGAGCTCGTATAAAAGAAGCCAGTGTGGTAGCATGCACTGATAATGCCAGTGCTGGCTAAGCAGAGATGGGGGATCTGTGGTGAGCTAGCCAGCCTAGTGAGAGACCCTGTCTCAAAAAGAGGGGCAATAGAGCCTGAACAGGAATCCTTGAGGTACCTTCTGGCCTCTACAGCATCGCACACAGGTCTACTGTGTCTACTCTCTGGGTCACCCTCTCTGAGTTCCTCTCTGTGATTTCTGTGTCTCTCTGTATCTCTCTTATCTTTCACTGTCTCTGTCACTATATGTCTCTCTTTGTGCCTCCTTCCATGTCTTTCTGTCTCTGTGTGTATTGTGTGTGCGCGCATGTCTGTGTATGTCTGTCTGTCTGCATGTGTCAGTATGTCTGCCTCTGTCTCTACCTTCATCTCCTCTCTCTGCCTTTGTCTCTCCATATCTCTCTGTCTCTGTCTCTCTGTATGTGTATCTCTACGTGTGTTTCTTCATGTTTCTCTGTGTGGCTCTTCCTCCACTTCTATCTATCTGTCTCTGTTTCTCTCTCTCCATCCCCCTCTCTGCCCTCTGTACCCCCATCTGTCTCCTCTCTGTCCCTTTTTCTGTCCCTGAGTCTACCTCTCTCACTCCTCACACAGGAATAAAGTGGAAGAGACGGCATGTCCATTTGGGACCTAGGCATTAAGAGTTTTTGCATGCTTCTACCTCAACTCTTTAAACCATACTTTGTCTCCATGGCAACAATTCCAGGATACACTGATGAGAGACCATGTGGAGCAGAAACTCACCATTTTGTATGATGCCATCCTGAGTTAGGAGCCTTAACCTGACTACAGTCACAGAAACAACCTTCCTGATAAGCAAAGTCATCCAAGGCTAATCCAGACCTATAGACTCAGGAGTGAGCCAATTTGCTAAGCTATACGAAGATGGGGTGTTTGTTTTTCGGTGAGAACTGACACGTAAAGACTTGTAGCTAATTTTCAAATGTTCACCTTCCACCTCTTCCTCCGTGTGATCACCTGAAACCATCCCCAAAGACCTAAAGCTAAAGGTTGAGGAAAAAGCCTTGCGAAACAGGATGAATTACCATCTGAATCCCTTTTACAAAAGCCTTTGCGAAGCATATTTACTTCAACCTTGGATGGTAGCCTTCAGTTTCTTTGTTTCCTATTCTTCTATTCTCCTAAAGAGCAGCAACGGCATTGATTTCAGCCTACAATTGCTGGGGAAATATTAAACCCTATTGATTTGAAACTCAGGATCAGTGGCAAGGCAGGCTCTCTGCATATCCTAAAGATGGGCAATTTAATGTCTTCAGGCTGAAGAGTAATGGCAGCTTCCC
This sequence comes from Phyllotis vaccarum, assembly GCA_033318265.1. Taxonomy (NCBI): domain Eukaryota; kingdom Metazoa; phylum Chordata; class Mammalia; order Rodentia; family Cricetidae; genus Phyllotis; species Phyllotis vaccarum. The sequence continues at coordinate 40,285,137 of JARWLC010000010.1, read as the reverse complement.
AGTGTGAGCCCGACACAGCACTTCCTGCCAGCTTTCTCATTCTGTCTTCCCCGATTAGGTATGAGCCATGTCATCTGACTAACCTTCGTTCTCTTCCACAGGAAGCCGTCATTTTTCTTCTTTTAAGAAGTACCAGCATAAAAACATAATCCCTCACTATCTACACATTGAAGACCATCTTTATGGCTCCTTCACATCCTCAAGACACCATCAAAGCCTCACTGGCAGGAAGTGAAGATGTCCTACGGAGCAGGAGAATCTAGTAGAAGCCACATAGGGCTGTGGCTTCATTGTTCCTATGATGTCTCACTGATGGCACACCATGTGTCTACCACTCCTGGAAGCATGACATTCACTCATACCAGCCACTGCTGGAACTCTTTCCTTTTCAATACTCAAACCTAGTCCAGTGCCCTCTGAAAGAAGCTGTGTTGGGGTGACTCAATTGTTGGGGTCCAGAATAGACAGTTCATCTGAAAATGGACAAGTCTGAGAGCGTCACAGTCAACCGCACATGTGTTCTCTAATTCCCTCTGTATGGCTACACCATTCTTAGAGTGTGGGAAAAAAACAGTTAAATATTTGAAACAAAATATATTTGCAGAAAAATGGGTGGACTTAAAATATATACAAGCAAGGTCACCCAGTCTCAGGAAGAGAAAAATCGCATGTTCTCCCTCCTATGAAGATTCGATTATAATTTATACGATCATACATATAAATAAATGTACATGTGGGTACAGTACAGCAGGTGTAAAGGACAAGAAAAGAGGGTGATATGAGGTGATGTGGAAGGACAGGAAGGGAAAGGACGTAAGTCAAGAAAGGGTATAGTAATTTCTTTCTATTTTTAACTTTTTTCTGTCTTGTGGTAGATACATTAAAATGTAACCAATAGTAAAGATATAAAATCCTAAGTGAAGCACCAGAGCTCAGGAAACTGAAAAAAAGCTTCTAAGTGTTGAAGTTCATCAAGATGCAGAGTGGGTGTTTATCTTAATCTAGCAGTGTGATGTTTCATTTGTCAGTTCATTGGAATAAGGTGATTTTATATTTTAAAAATGTTGGCTCAAATAATGTCTCTAGATCCTTCTATTGCTCTAGATGCAAAAATCCCTAGCTCCTCAGTCACAAGGTATCATCTCCCATCCTGGAGATGCTCAGGACCAGGCCAGCCACCCTAGCTTCCACAGCCAGCCCCTTGCAGAAGAGATGAGAAGCCATCTTGCATTGTTGACGGTGAAAAGATCTCCTGAGACTCAGTGGCACTCCTGGCGTACTCTCTGCGAGCTTAATGCTGCATCAGTGGAGACTTTCTATCCCCTATTGGGTTGTGAGACATCACTCATATGGGATTTAATCTTTCCATGAGGAAGAACATTCTCATTCCCTAAACAAACTCCTAAGTGTCCAACTCCCTTCAGGGTAAAGTTGTCTCCCAGGCTCATTCATACTGTGACAGATGTCAGCATTTCCTCTTTCAAGGCTGAATTATATTAGGTCCCTTCTACTGTATGCAGTATGATCTCTCCAGCTGGGGCAGTTGGCACATCTCAGGTTAATAACTACCAATTAATGGATAATGCTGCAACACGTGACCAAAGAACTTATCTGTGATTTCATTTCCTTTGGCTCGCAGAATTGAGATTGCTGGATCCTATAGTAACTATTCTGAATTTTCTAAGAAGGTCCCATGCTTGTTTTTGATAATGTCTCTATCTGTTTGAATCCTCCAAGAGGACCCAAGGGTACCCTTTTCTCTGCATCCTCACCAACATCTATCAGCTATTGCATTTGATAACGCGTTATCCCGATGTGTGAAAGTTAGTATCTCATCGACATGGATTGCATTGTGTTGATTACTGAAGTTAAGGGGGGAATCTCTCTACTTACTACCTATTTTGTCTTCTGTAGAAAAATTCATACTTAAATTCTTCTTACTATTGAGTTATATGAGTTACTTACGTAATTTAGAAGTACATAAAATATTTTAAATTATATAAGAAAAATTTTAAATCTTAGTTCTCCCAAATTATTAAAAAAAATCATTTACACTATATCACAATTAAACATGGACATTGCATTTAACATTCGGATGGCTTAGGTAAATGATTCATTATTAATAACATAATTACAAATAATTACTAATAAGAGTGGCAGGATTGCTCAGTAGGTAAAGGCAACTGCTCCAAAGCTCTTCAACCTGCGTACAATCCCCAGGGCCTACATGGGAAATAGAGAGAACTGAATCCTACAAGTTGTCTTCTGACCTCCACATACACACAGGGACATACATATAACACACACATACCTCAATAAACAAAATAAAGCAATACTAAAATATATAAGAAATATACTGGCTTCTAAACATATAGAGTATACATATTAATCAGTTTGAGTCTAAAGGAATCAGAAGAAAACCTGAAGGAATGATCCCTCAGACACGGACGTGTTCCAACATCATCTCATCTGCCGTAACACATGATTAGCTGATACTCAAAGATGTGCTGAAATTGTGGCTGCCGAACAGAACACAAAGTAACAGACATTATAAAAAACATATTCTTAAAAGATATATGGGGACTTTAAAATACACATTTCACCATCAAATTGTGAGGTCCCTGATGACAAGAGGAACAAATGTTCCATTTTATACCGTGCATCGCTGGAAAAAGAAATTGATGCATAGTAGGACCTCAGGATATCATCACAGCTGAAACACAAGCCTATGTGACAGAAAGTACTTTACTGTAAGCATCTAGGTTTGGGCTTTTCAGGAAAAAAAAAATCTGAGAAAGAACATAATGACAATATTTCCGATAGGAACTGAGGTTCGTGTTGATCATGTTGGTGCTTTATAGGCTCTATACTTGATGGCTTACTCTCTTAGCATTGATCATGATAGCAGACCAGTGGGCACGCTGGGAACCTGCAGGACCCCTAGGCTGTATGAGATGAAGCATTCACTCCAGCTCCAAAGGCCCATGCCGACTTGGGCACAGGCTGGATATTTGGGAGCTTGTCCCTAAAGAAAACTTGTCGTTTGGTTTTGCTCCTTTGGCTCTTTAGGGAGGGGCAACACACAGATCAATAAATACATGGAGGCTTATTCTTACTTATAAATTCCTGGCTTTAGCTTGGCTTGTTTCTTGCCAGATTTTTTTTTTTAACTTTAAATTATTCCATCTACCCTTGGCCTCTGGGCTTTTATCTTCCTCTTACTTTTGTAAATCTTACTTTCACTCTTACTCCCTGGCTGTGTGGCTGTGTGGCTGTGTGGCTGGGTGGCTGTGTGGTTGTGTGGCTGGGTGGCTGTGTTGCTGGGTGGCTGGGTGGCTGGGTGGCTCTTTGGTTGGGTGGCTGTGTGGCTGGGTGGCTGTGTGGTTGTGTGGCTGGGTGGCTGTGTTGCTGGGTGGCTGGGTGGCTGGGTGGCTCTTTGGTTGGGTGGCTGTGTGGCTGGGTGGCTGGGTGGCTGAGTGGCTATGTAGTTGCAGCTGGGTGGCTGGGTGGCTATATGGTTGGGTGGCTGGGTGGCTATGTGGTTGTGTGGCTGTGTGCCTGGGTGCCTGTGTGACTGTGTGGCTGGGGCCTGGGTGCCTGTGTGACTGGATGCCTGTGTGGCTGTGTGGCTGGGTGGCTGGTCCCTAGCATTCTCCTATTGTTCTCTTGCTCCTTGATTCATCCTTCTAGATTTCTCCTTCTATTTATTCTCTCCCCCTGCCAGCCCCACCTACCTTTTCTACTGCTTCACTATTGGCCATTCACCTCTTTATTAGACCATCAGGTGTTTTAGACAGGCAAAGTAACACAGTTTTACAGAGTTAAGCAAATGCATCATAAAAGAATGCAAAGCATCTTTGCACCATTAAACAAATGTTCCACAGTATAAACAAATGTAACACATATTGAAATAATATTCTGCCACAAAAACCGTCTCTACCTCAACAACCATCAACTGTGAATAGCTCCCTAAGTATAGGTTAAGACTTTGTGTGTTCATCCCCAGTCCAGGCTGGACTGGTAACTGATGTGGATAACCTTATTGTGGGGAGTTAGTGGGGACATTATTGTCATGATAAGATGTCATTTCACAGCAGTCCAATTGTATGGCAGTAGCCCAGGCACTTGAACATCATGCTTCCATCCTCCAGCAGATGCCAGTCTATCATGGCTAGTAGTAAGTGGGGTTCCCCCAGCTCTCAGCCCCAGGGACTATCAGTATGTGAATGACTTGGTTGATAGAAACTGGTTAAACTTGGAATAAGGTGGGCCAAGTGAACAACCACCAGAAGGAAGCTGCTCCTATGAGACCCCAGCTGGAGATGCCAGAACCTGCTTTTGGTGCTATAATAAACCAGCTCATATGTACTTGACTTCCTTCCCATTCTAGATGTAATGATCAAACTGGAGCATGCACAGGATCACATGTATACTCTCCAGTTATATGGAGCCCAGGGGAGAAAACTCATGAACAACTCCAATTGACCATAGAAGAATGTGCTAGAAGACTCATACTGAGTCACATGATTATCATCAAATGGGAGCTAGTTGAGAGTGCACTCTCACACAAAATATGCATGATAAGATCAATAAAGATGCTTCTGTTACTGCTGCTGACACGTACTCTGTTACTGCTGCTGACACATACTGAGTGCTTAGTGTATACCAGGCATCGTTCTTTTATTCACCACAGCAACCTATGGTGTGGATCATATTCAAACCAGGAAAAGAAGAAATAAAGAGATGGCCCCAGGCCTTTCTGCTGTTGAGTCGGGATCTGAAACTCTGACAAACCCTTTAATCTGGGGTCTGCTTTGCTCTTTCAACAGTGGACCACACCTACGGGTGGTCATTAACCTCTATGCTTGACTTCCTAGCCCACTGAGGACTCCTTGAAGTGTCCAGAAGCATCTCAATAAAAAGACTGTCTCTGAAGAAGACTGTAAGCTGGTTTTCAGCCCAATAGATAAAGACATCTGTAGGGAGATTATGTTACATTGTAAATAATTGTCCCACCTATTGGTTTAATAAAACCGCTGATTGGTCAAAGGCAGACAGGAAGTGTGGGTGGGGCTACCAGACTAAGAAAACTCTAGGAGCAGGAGGAGCAGAGAGAGAAGCCAGAGAAGCCAGCAGATACAGAGAACAACTATGCTGCTCTGAGAAAAGGCACCAAGCCGCATGGCTGAACAGGATAAGAATCATGGGTTAGTTTAAGAACAAGAGCTAGCTAGCAATATGCCAGAGCCATAGGCTAATCAGCATAAAATTAATAGAAGCGTCTGTGTGTTTCTGTGGGACTGCGGGTCTGAGGGTCAGAACCTCAGGCCAGACAGGCCAGAAACTTCATACTATAGACATCAATGGCTAAGAGAGACAGAGACACACAATTGCTGAATTCTAAGGTCTTCTGACACTACTTTAGTGACAATTACACTTCAGTGGATTTCCTGCTGTCACCTTAAAGAGGGGCAGACTCCATCTTGCAGCAGTACCAGAAATATGATTGCCAGCCTCAAAGCTTCCCCTCCATGGCATGAGCTGCCTGTGGGAGAGAGTTCCACAGAACAGCAGAGGCTCCTGGAGCTGGGAACCTTTGACCTGCAACTACAAAATGCCTGGACTCTGCCTGCTACTCCTGAGCTTGAGGAGGACCCTGCTCAGGTGGCATGGATGACCCAGATGACACCTTGACCACAACTTAGGAGTTCCTGAAAAGAGAACTCAGGAGGCTTCATCCAGACATGACTTGTGGAAACCCTGATAATAAATATTGTTTGAAGCATTGGACTTCATCATTTTCTTAAGCAGCATAATCTACTGTGTGAAGATTTTAAAATGATACTGAGCCTAAAACAAATGTCAAGCAAATCCATAGTTCATCAGACTATCTCTGAGGCAAAAACAAAAACAAAACAAAACAAAAACAACAACAACAAAAAAAAACAACAAAACAAAACAAAAAAACCCAAAAAACTTAAAGAAGGAATTACTTACTCAGCTCATGGTTTCAGAGGATTAGGTTTGTACCACACAGCTCTGTTGATTCTGGATCTGTGGTGAGACAGAACACCATGGCATCAGAAACCTGTGGCATAGCCTATTCACCTCATGATGGACAGGAATCGGGGTAAAAAGAACACAAGAACTAATGGAGGCAGGATGCACATGCCCAGTGAGCTTCTTCCTCTGGCTAAACCCCACCTTCTGTTTTTTCATTGTCCTTCCACAATGCCAGCCATATTATGAGGCTGTAAGGGGATATCTATTGACTGGATCTTTAGGACCCACCTACCTCTTCAAAGGTCATTATCTACCAATCAAGAGCTTCTGGGGACATTACATATTCAAACTGTAACAGCCAGTGAGGCTTCTTGAGGGACCCAAAGTTTGCTTGATTGCAGACAGAAGCAACAACCAAACTGTTCATATTTGTGATCGTATTTAAGCAAGGCAGGATGAATCAGTCAATCACAGTGGTCAGTAGACTTGCAGTCATGAGACAGGGACTCTCCAGAAGACAGGGCAAAACCCCAACAGAGCAGCATCCATTGCCTTTATTCATTTTTTCCACCTTTATCCTAGAAAGTTCATCGCTTGAGCCCCCTTTGTCCAATCCCAATCCTCTGGCTGGAGCTTCCCAATTCAGGAAGAGCTGGTAGTTCAATAAACTTTATAAAAGAGTGCTGTCTCTCCCTTTGCCTTTTTAACACCCCCAGCAAGGACAGGCTCTTCCCCGGCTGCAGGGATGGCTCCTGGAGATGGAACTGAGGAGGCAGGAGCACAGTAAGCCTTCTCCACAGCCCAGGAGATCAGCCCGCCAGATCTTTACAGATTATTATCACCTGGCTCTGGCCTTGGCAGGAAACCACAGTTTCTTCAACATTTTCACAGAAGTCAGAACATGAAAGACCCTGGTGTAAACACTCAGGGAGGTGACAATAAGCCCACTTGGGGAATACTGGAGTGCTGAAATTTCCCCCAGAGACCTTGTTTCTATACTCAGGATCACCTGCTGTAGGGCATCCTTTCCCTGCTGGGGCAAGACTGTCTCAAGAGTGAAGAGTGGTTTGAAGGCAATGTAGAAGGATCTTATTCTTTTGTCTATACACAGGAGATGGGAGCATACAAACAACCACCATGATATGCCTGCCCTGTTGTCATCAGATGGTTGGGAAGGCCTGAAAAAGCTCTTTGGGGAAAATGGAGTGAAATCGGTGAGAAATCATTGCCAATATCTCGCAGGCAAGCCAGAGGGAGGATGTGAACTCAACTACAATTCTGTTATTATCATTTCTGGTGGTTGGTGACATGGTGTGTTTGCTTGCTGTCCTATATTTATTTCTGTCACTTGCAAACATTATGATCCAAAGGAACACAGGAGAAAAGGGTTTATTTGGCTAGCCCTTTCAGGTCACAATCCATCACTGAAGGAAGGGAAGATAGAAACTTACTGTCCATCACTACAGGAAATGAAGTCAGGAACTCAAGCAGAACTTGAACTTGAAGACAGGATTCCTTGCTACTCCATACAGCACTGTATCCAACCAGGGAGCTCATTCACTGCCAAGTATGTGCAGCAGGAACCATCCAGAACCACTGCTTGCTGGCTTGCTCCCAGACTCATTGATCAGCCTGTTTCCTTATGAAGACCATCTGTCCAGGACTGCTTCTGCCTCAGTGGGCTGAGTCCTTCTACATCAATTAGCAGTTAAGACAACCCCCACAGACATGCCGGCAGGCCAATCTAACCTAGGTAATTCCTCAATCTCCCTGCTCAGGTGATTGTCGGTTGCGCTAAATGGACATTTAAAACCATGCAGCACATATTTGAAAAGCTAGGATGGCAAGTTTAAGATCTCTACATTTAAGCATATTTCACCAAAAAATTAAGTTTGCCAACATTAAGAAAATTAGAAGCCAGAATTCCAACACCTCTAACTAAAGATACTGTACGTGAAAGGCCAAACTGAAGATGCCAAGTCCTCTCCAGCTCCCATTTCCTGCACAGTCAGACCTTCTCAAGAAGAAGCTCTACATCTCAGCATTGCATCTAGAAAATGGGTTTAACAAAACGTCGACCTACAAACTGCCACCGCAGACAGAATGAACACATAGAAGGTTCAGCACAGTGTACAAACAGGCCATGCAGAAGCAGATGTGCACTCGTGCTCGACCACAGCTCTCTGTCATCTTTTCCCTCTCTCCCTTTAAGTTTCTGAGGGATGAGGGAAATCCCAGTGGCATCTTTCTCCAGCCCTTGCTGTGCTAGGCAGTGAGAGCCAGCGGCTCCCGGGCCTGTGGTTGGAATTGTAGAATCTACTTTCTTGTGGCATTTTGATACAGTTCACAATTATTGATCCTGGTTTCTGGGAACAATATGGTTACATATTAGAAGCTTTCAGACCCAATTTTGTTTAGATAAAGGGTCACAACTTCCTAATCTTGCCACAGAGGAGTAACCAGCTAGGAGTCCATCATCTGGGGTTCACATTCTACCTCAGCTGGTTGCTCACCGAGGTCTCTCAATTAGAAGAGCTAGATTCTCCCATGCTGGCAATGGTGACCTAAGATGACCTCTTTGATCCCCCCAATGGGGTTACATAATCAGTCATTGGTGGTGAAAGCCACAGGGGCTTCCCTTTGAAAGTGTGCTGGCAAGTTCTATGATTACTAACCCTTTCAGTGTCCAGGACAAAGGGAGGTTCTTATTCCCATTACACATATATAGAAACTGAAACACAGAGGACCTACCACTAGTATACACAGAACCAGCTCCTGTGTTCTTTTCATTACTAATTTTTAATTATGTGTTTATGTGTGTCTCTTGTGAGGGTTTGTGCACATGAATACAGGGCTTGTTGAGTCTCCAGAAGACATTGCCTGGTCCCCTGAAGCTGTAGTTACAGTCAGCTGTGAACTTCCCAGCCTGGGTATTAGAAACCAAACTCTGGTCATCTGAAAGATTAGTATAAGCTCTTAACCACTGCACCATCTCTCCAGCCCCCAGCATCCACAATAGTGATGCCCTTCAACATCTATCAGGACTATAAATGCTCACTATGTTCCCCACGGTGTGCAGCCTGTGTGAGTTCCAACCTTTTCAGCCTCTATGACACCTCAAAAGAATTCCCTCAGATCATCCTTCAAGATCTTCTCTGGAGCCTTAATGAGTCTTCACACCAGAATCCTTTGACACTCCCACATGGATCTCAATCCTGGGCTCTGTGTGGAGGTCATTTGATAACCTGACTGGCTACTGCTATCGTATATGATCTCTCCCATCTCCCATATGAGAGATGAGCTTTCCAAAGCTAGCAATTATTGTCTTCTAATGACACATTCATGCAAGAGTGCAGGATGAACTTCAGTCGCCATCTTGAGAGTTGGAGCAGCCCTGATAAGAACATCTTCAGTTAATAAAGTCCAGTGGTCCAGAAAACAGGGTGGTAGGAGAAAGAAGGCAGCAAGAATATTTGTTTCACAGTGCTGGGATGAGTTGAGGGGTCCCAGAGGAGAAAGCAACCTGTTCAGAGAAGTTAAGATGAGAAAAAAGAATGTGCATATTTCTACAGCAGTGTGTGAGCACCTAGCACCAGTCATGTAGAAGGTTGCCATGGGAACTTCCTGAGGATCTCTGGCTACTCCCTCCAGCCTCATCACAGTTGCCTTGGAAGTCATCACCTAGGATGTCATCTCCATGTTTACCTTTCTGTAATATTAATGACCTTGCTTGGCCTTTGTTATTCAAGGACATAGTACCTGTCCCTAAAGGAAGTCAGCACAGAGGACATGGATTCTGGGTCCTGGACCGAAATCCCATCAGGCCTTTGGGTCAATGGAAATATTTTCTGCTGTGACAGTGACATGAGTCCAGTTCTTCCCTCTCTAATTCCAGAAGCATGGTGGGAGTTGTGTCCATGAATAGAATCCCATCTCTGTTCTGTCCCTAAAGCTGACTGTGGGGTGGAGGCTGCACCTGGCAGCAGCTAATCAACAACAGGAGATAGATGACTGAGACTATTGTTCCAATTTCAGTCCCCCCCCCCCCCGGTTTTGCTTCATGACTGGAAGCCAATGCTGAGACTGATGCCAGGGATGCACACGTAAAAGAGGGCTGTATCCCTCGTGTGTATGGATTTTGCATCCTGTATCCACGCTGCATCATCAATGGCTGTCAGAACTGTGTCTGAGCACTCTAGGAATACACCTTTGTTGTTTTCACTGTTGCTAAATAGCCACCACACCTATGCCAAGCAAGAGGCCAGATCATGCTGTCTCATAAAGGTTATTAAAAAAAAATACCTCATTGATCCAAAGATAAAAGAGTGACAGCAAGCATGAGACAGAATCTGTGACATCATTGCTCTAGTAATGAGTTTAGGAATTCAGGCCCAGAGAAGAGTACAGAGCAGCATGATGGTATGGCTGTCCACTTGCATCCCTCAACTGACCATCTGCTGTCTAACAGTGGACACTTAACTGCAATTCTTCCAGCACAGTGTGTTCCAGGAACTGATATGCACACATACACTGACACATGTATCAACATGCACACATGATAATACGTATACACCCAAGAACACATATGCTGAGGTGCACACACACTGATGCATGAACTGGCAAGTTGTGTATGTTGTAGAATATTTTTTAAGGTGTATTACTTTTGGTTATGCTGCATTTCTTTAACTCTGTGAAGCTGTGTTACTGTGCCTGTCTAGAGCACCTGATGGCCTAATAAGAAAAAAAAAAAGAATGGCCAATATCGAGGCATGAGAAAGGATAGGTGGGGCTGTCAGATGGAGAGAATATATCGAAAGAGAAATCTGGGGCAGGGGAAGAAGGAGAAAGAGAAGAAGGAGGATTCAAGGGGGCATCCACCCAGCTATACAACCAGCAGTGGAGTAAGGAAGATTACAGAGGTAAGAAAAAGGTAAAAGTCCAGAGACAAAAGGTAGATAATAATTTAAAGTTAAGAAAAGCTGGCAAGAAACAAGCCAAGCTAAGACCTGGCATTTATAAGTAAGAATAAGCCTCCGTGTGTGGTTTATTTGGGAACTGGTTGTTGTGCCACTAAAAATGTAAGAGTAAAAACAACCAACAACACATGTATATACTCATACATGCTGACATGCACATATACATCATTCTTTAGGCAATGATCTAATAGAAGTCAGTGGAGAGGAGCTGTGCCACCTAGACTTCTGGTCTACCTCCATTATTGCTTTCTAAAAGCAGTGCTGATCTAGCAGCCTTATCTGGTGGAGCCAAAACTTGATTAAAACCCTGAAGTCTTTCCTCACTAGGAGCTTCTATGTGTGTGTTCATTGATTCAGTTATCAGGACTCTTAATAAAGCCACCCAACCATGCGAGTCATCTGACTTTTCTGCCCATGGTTTGCCATCACTCCAACCACTCTGCATAGGAACAGACACACTACATCTTCATCTTGTCTCATTTCCTAAATCAGAGTAGAGCTGTGGGAGATAACTCTCCTGCTGCTGCCCCTGGAAGCAAAACAGCATCACAGAAGATGAGAAGTTATTTCTGGAATCTGATCAGACCCATAAACATATGGTGGTGATATCTTACCTCTAGAGAAGATACATGTAGTTGGTCTTGCTGTGAAATGTGACCTTTACCTACATCCACAGAGGATAAAAGGAAACCACAGAAGTGTCTCAAAATGACCAAAGAATGAAGAACTTTCCCAGACTTAGTCACTGTTTAAAAAATAGTTTAATCCATTTACATTTATTTTTATTTTACATTATATAATTGTATCAAATTTTGCTGTTATGCTCCTGATTTTTTTCTTTGTTTTTTTAACCTTCTAAGTTTTTCTTTTTGTTCCTTTTTCTTAGTGTTTGTTCAAAATTATATACCCATACTTCTTTGTCCTCACCATTCTACTATGATACACAATTAACAATGTTGTATCATTAAAAGTATCATTACTAACATGTTTCATATCCTGCTATATTCAGCATCTCTACTCTCTGTGTAATACAGGAACTCTCTTCCTTTCAAAATCTGCTCTACTGTCATCTATGAAATTGTCATCCAGTATTTTTTTTTACTTTAAAAAGTCCCCTCAAATTTGATATTTTTCTTTTAGCAAATTTGCAAAGTTTATCACCTAGAGGAAGTCTCAATAACAGATCGTAAACAAGGGGGTGACCTGTGGGCATTTGTCTTAGTCTGTCTTAGTTGGCAGGGGTTTGTCTTAGTTAAGTTAGTCAATGTGAGAAGATCTAGCACCCGATTGCTGCTTTGATTGCACTTGGTGAAAATTCTTGCTCCAAGCTGGCACAGTGACTAAGTGGGCACTTGACATACAAGACTAGAGACCCAAATTCTGTCCTAGGAAGCAACATAAAGGTAGAAGAAAAGAACTCCACAGGGCTGTGGCTCCTGTGCCTGCTCAAGCACACAGTAATAACAGATAAAATTTTGCTTTTTTTCCTTGTTTTTAAGATAATTATGGGCTTGAGAGTTGTCTTGGGGATTAAAAGCATTTGTTTCTCCTCCAAAGGACCTGAGTTTGATTCTCAGCATCCATATCAGATGGTTCATCTCCCTGTAACATCAGTTGCAGGGGATTTAATGCCCTTTTCTGGACTCTGTTAATATCTAAATTTCCACATGCATATATTTACCTATACATACATACATACATACATGTGTACATGGGTAAAAATAAGAATAAATTATTTTTTTAAAAAAAAATACTTGTCTTCCTTATGTCATGGCTTCATAGGACTGTGTCAGCAGTTGATAATCTGTGTGCCTATCCTGGGTTAGGGCTAAACTGGTTTTTCAGTCGTGGAAATTCATCAGTAATATTCTTTAAAATATTGTTTTACTCCTGTTTTCCACAGTGCCCTTCTGGAACTCCCACTGGCCGTATTTCAGAGTTCCTGTCTGTTACCTTTTTATCCCGAACAGCTACATCCTCCCTTGGATTCTCAGCATTATCTTCAGGTTTGTTTTTCCCAAGCTGCGGCCACAACTTATTCATCCCCAAACCCGTGTGTTTCCTTTACTCTGTATAGCAAAGTATATCACTCATTTTATCACTCTGAAAATCTAAAGACTCCCATCTTCAGAACACTCATTCCTTGAACATGACTTTTATCTATAGTTCTTGTGAATTTTCCTACTTGTAGAACTTGACTGTCTCTTTCAAGGAATACAATGTCTTCCTATATTTAAAATAAGCATGTATGACCACCCAAAGATGGGAGCCTGTCTTAGGCATATACTGGCTCATGAAGAAATCTGACCTCTGTGCCCTTGATTCAGAAGTGACCCCAATCCCACATAGTCTACCAGCTCGGGGTTGTTTTTCTGTGGTTGTTGTTTTTATGCTAGGCTGTTGTTTAATGGTGGGGCCTTAGTTTGCTGGTGCATTTGGTCTCATAGCTACAGACTGTATAGGCCTGTGCATCAATTCTTTCCTACATAAGATTGAATGTTAATGTATATCTGGGACTCAATGGGACTTCTGATCACTGTACCAATGACAGAATGGCCCTTATTTCTGGAGTTCAAAGTCTCCTCAAACCCTCCCTCTAACGTTTGGCTGGACACCCCCCTGCTGTTCCACATGTGCTGAACTCATGCCAGATTCCTTAATTTCTAAGCTCTGGTTCTGATCAAACTCTGAACTCTTGCCTCTTGCACTCCCCATCTCTTCCTTCCTTGCATTTGAAATCATGTGTGGATTTTCTTGACTTTCAAAACTTTGAATAATAGAATGGGCTTCCCAATGATCTACCTTCATCATCTTGACCAAAAGTTGTGAAAAAATGCTGGAAGCTTAAAGGAATTCCTTTATGGCCAGCACTTTCCCTTTAGCTGAGTCCCTTTCACTTTCTAAGAGTGATTAAAACAAGAAAGAGAAAGGGCCACATATTCTGTAAGGCAACAGTCTAGCCTCCCAGAAGCTGCCACCACAGGGAAGCACTCTTGAATAGTGAGTTTGGAACTGTAGTCCAGCTTCTTTTGTGTGCCCTTCAAAAGCAAACCAATTAGTTCAGCCAAAGAGAAGTCCTTATCCTTGCATCCTACCCTGCAGGGACAGAGTTCACTTTATGAGAAGCACTGTTTTTCTTGGAAACCCAATTTTGCAAAGAAGACTCTGTCTTCGCAATCCCTCACATTCACCACATTCATGCTCAGGAACTCTGGGCATGTGCATGTCCGTATGCAAAGCTGAGCAGGCCAAAGTCGAGCCGTTCAATAATACACAATAGAAATGTTAACTGCACTATCGATTTCTGATTACATTTGTATTGCCTGTTTAATTTTATTTTCTTTGCAGGAAATTTTTTAATCAAAAATCCAGTTATTGAAAAGCCCATGAGCCAAGTGATACTGATGAGACCGGAGGAAACATGATTATTAAATCTGTGGACTGTTCCCTCCTCCACCCTCCACCCACCCCCAGCCAGGGTTCAGAACCCAAAGCGCCTCCATTTCCAAGCGAGAGTAAATGCATGTGACCTTCAGCTCTACGGAGGTTCACCTACTCTGATTAACTTTGCCATGTTATCCCATTAAATAAAAACAGTTTTGACACCCAGAGACTAAAGCACCCTCGAGATAACACAATAACGCCCTGCAATCATTCCAAATTGGATTGCAATAATTCGTTTAGGTGACCATACATATTTGTTATGTGTAATATGAAACATCGCAAAATGAAATCAATAGGAATGTTTCTCGTTAATGAAGATATACGGAGCTGTTATGTGTGGGTTGCGGACTCGATACCGCAGAAATCTTATTTGTATTATAAATTTCAGAGTATTCTGAGAGTTACAAATGAAGATAGCATTTCTTAGAGAAGTGATGGCTGGTCATTTAGGAAATTATGTCATCAATTTGATGTCATTTCTTGGTCTTTCAAGGTCTTTCCATAATAACATAGTCTTAAAGTTCAGGTAAAAAAAAAAAAATTCTGGCTAAGTGATGGCATATAATGGCTTGCAAATAAACTTCTACCCAAACTTTTACTTTAAAATGATAGTTCTCACAGTAATCTAGCATTATCTGAAGGTCTACTCCATAATATCTTAATGCACATTGCTAGACAGTTTTTCCTATTTTCATGACAACTGAAGCTACTAAGTAGAGATAGGCAGAGAATTACATGTAAAGATACAAATTACAGGTATAAGTTTTAAATTTAAAATTCTAAATAATATATATAGAGTAGGGAGTGTCATGTGACATGGTGTGGCACATGTGTGGGCATCTGTGGAAGTCAGTTCTCTTCTCAAGCCTGTGGTTCATGGGAACAGAACTTAGGTTGTCAGCAAGCACTTTTACCTACTATGCATGCCCCTGGCCCTATGTATACATGCATATATATATACATAAATGTATACATAAATTATGTATATATATACATATATATGGTGCACACAAATACCAAACACTGAGTCTGCAATGGACACCACTAATATGCTATCAAACCACATATTAAATACATGTTATATAGTTCAGACTATATATATTCACTTATACTTATAAACAAAATAAGATTGTTTTAATTTCTATTAACTAAATACTTCCTCAAATTGCTTTTAAAAGAGCAAGCTAATGATGTCTTTCTGCATCTTGGACATTATGGTGCAATTTCAATGAACAGCTGATAAATATCTGTAATAAGGACAAGGAATTTGTGAAGTCAGGAGTTAGGATTCTATGGGCATACCTGATGTCACTGCTCATGTTCCATACTCCTGGGGACTTGACTTACACCTCCACCAAGGTCCCCAGGAATGGCTGCTATAGTGAGAAAGGAAGGTTCTGGAATACAAGTACAGCCATTTGCTATCACAGACTCCTTACAGAGCATTACAGAGCATGGTGACCCTGCTGCTCTGCCTATGGCCTGTTTCTCACGGCTTCCTTCACTCGTCCTTCTCCATCAAATCGTGATCCATCAATGTCTATAACCGTGGGTCAAAATCAATTTCCAGCTCTGCCTCAGTTGACCACAGAATCCACTGAAATCCACCTCTATCCCTGTCCTGGCAAGAATGGGGATGCTGCCTATCTCCAAAGAGCTGTCTCGCTGGGGAATGGCTGAACTTGACCTTTGTCTAACCCTGCAGGCTCTGGGGTCCTCCATCTTTGCTCCAAACATCTTCTACCTGCTATCCTTCACATTGTCATCTACAGAACTTTCTGATTGAAGTTCTTGGATCTCTGGGTCTCCCTGTTCCTTCCACATGAAACTTTTATCCAAGGACTGTTTCTGCCTACAAACCTGAGACTCTACAGCTCCGTTTAGTCTTCTGCTCTTCTGACCCCTCTTCAGTCTAAGAGTCCTCTTGACATACACAAGAACATTTTCATACCATTAACAGACATCCAAAACTTCCCTTTACCCCCCTCCTCTGTCTCCTAAATGATCACACATAAGCAATTTGCCTACCATAAAAATACAGCTCCCTAGACCCCGCCCGCCTACCTAGCACATGTGAGCTCTCATCCCTTCCCTTCATGCGTTTTCTTGAAGTAGTCAGTTATGCTTCCTTCTGGTTGTCCCTCCCCTCACTGTCCCAGCTCACCCCTACCCCCACATGGAACTGCCTGATGCAAAGTCCCCAAGGCCATAGACACTTCCAAATCCAGTCACAAGTTCTGTCTTCATTCATAGTGAGTTCCCAACTTTGAAATATTTACATTCCATAATTCCCAGCTGTGTCTTTCACAAAATAATTTCATCTTCTTCCAATAATTTCTTTTCAGAAAAATAAATTATAAAAAAATTTTAAAGCACAGAGAATGCCATGTTTATTGGATGCTATTATACGTTTGTCCTCAGTGGCCTTGTCAGACCATTGGTAATGCTGTCATCCATGCCTCTCCTGCCCAGCCATCAGCTTCCGAATCCTCCCACCTCTGGCCACCTCTGACTCAACTCTCCTTCTCCTTTACCTGTGCTGAGAACTCCTGCCTACCTCAGGCCAAAACAGTTTCTTTACAACCCAATGGTAAATCACAGTGTATAGAAAGACAGCCCTGTAGGGAGATTATGTTCTATTGTAAATAACTATCCCCACCTATGAGTTTAATAAAAAGTGCTGATTGGCCAAAGGCAGACAGAAGTGTGGGTGGGGCTATCAGACCAAGAAGACTCTGGGAACAGGCAGAACAGAGCAGAACGCCAGATGGAAGCCAGAAGAAGCAGAGGACAACTATACTGCTCTGAGAAAAGGTACCGAGCCTCATGGCTGAACAGGATAAGAGTCATGGGTTAGATTAAGGGTAAAGAGTTAGCAAGAGTTAGCAAGTTATATGCCTGGGCCTTAGGCCGATCAGCCTAAAATTAATGTAAGCATCTGTGTGTCTCTGCAGGTCTGTGGGTCTGCAGGCATAAACCTTGAGGCTAGGCTCGAAAGTCCAGCCCAGAAACCTCATACTACACAGCCCACATCAGTTCATAGCTCTGCAAAACTGTTAATGGCTTCTCTGCCTCATCCTTTTCCCAACCAAAGTCTTTAACTCGGAAACCTTCCTCCAAGAGCTCATTTTCTTCTACCCATACAGGACTTGGGGCCAAGCTGTGTGCATCCCTGAGTCTTTTGTTCTCTGCAGACCAGGTCAAGTGAGGATTATCTTCTTTTCTAAAGCCCTATCATTTGCTGTCAGTGGATGATGATACAACACGTACCCATTCAACAAGTGGCCATGTTCCTCTCCTGCTCATTGTAGCTCTCTTGCCCCCGCCCCCCAGAGGGTGAGGCTCCACCATGGCCATTGACGTGAGATGGCTGAACTATACCAGAGCACAGCCCTCACAGCTACACATCATCCAATGCCCTTTATTACCTGACCCGTCTAGCCTTTCCCTAGTCCTTTATCTAAGAGATACTTGAATGACCTTGGAACTATTTCATCCTGTCCTCCCCCTCCTGTTCTTCTCATTTCAGTCATGAACACTTTAGTTAGAGAACAACTATCTTACAATGGTCCCCTAAGTTCCCATTTATTTCCTGACCTCCCTGCTTAAGAACACTGTTTACATTCACATGTTCTTTTAATCATTTGATTCCACTGGGCATGATCAATGATATTATATGTCACGCACCCTGTTTTAAAGTGTTTAATGTTCTTGTTTCTCTCAGCCTCCCCTGAGGCAAACCCTGAGCAGAGACAGATAATCACTTGACGCAAAGGATGACGCAAAGCACAGGGACCCATCATCAGATGAGGGATAATGCTCTTGTACACTCTGAAGATTTGTCACTGGTTTAATAAAACGCTGATTGGTGAGTAGCCAGGCAGGAAGTAGAGGCAGGGTAACCAAAGTAGGAGAATTCTGGGAAGAGGAAAGGCAAAGAGCAGATGACTGCCAGATACAGAGGAAGAAAGATGAGAATACTGGATTGAGCAAAGGTACCAAGCCACGTGCCTAAACACAGATAAGAATTATTGGTTAATTTAAGTATAAGAGCTAGATAGTAATGTGTGTGAGCCCAGTAGTTACTACAGTAGTTACTATAATATTAAGCCTCTGTGGCAATTACTTGGGAAGCAACTGCTAGGTATTTGAGAGTTTCTGGCAAGACAGAAACTTCTGACTCAGACTACAATCAATCTCTTTAGGAACAAGAAGACACTCAGGAGAGAACAGGAGGTGACTACAGTTCTGATGCAACCACCCGAGATGGGTCTGAGCTTCAAAGCCTTTCTTCACTGTGTTTGCAACCTTCAGCAGGTTCTCTTTGAAGAGAGAAAATAAAAAAAACATCATTAGACCATGCTGCAGATATAGTGATGGTGAAATAGCATGCTATAAATTTCAGAGGGCAAAAACATTTTCTAAGAGAAAAATTAATTTCAACTAAGGGTAATGAATGGACAGTGTGATAACATTTGGCCAGTCAATGACTGTTCATGTGTTCATGTGCATTGTCTTTCTGACATTTGAATACCTGCTCTCCAAGCACAGTGGACAAAAATGTCTGTCTTTTAAATGCATTTTCTAGTTTTCCTTCTATAACAAAGCCAGTGAACTTTCAGCCTTTTTACATACTCTGTCCCCAGTGCCACATCTATCCCTGTTCCTTCATTCCAGATACAACATCATAACACAAGGTCATGGCATGAGGGGAACTCCCATGTCCCTCACCAAAGGAGACATTCCAGAAGGTTGAGGTCAGCTGAAGACAGTACAATGGCTCACTGCCAAGCTTCCTCTCCGTGTGCACAATGGCACACTGTTGAAGCTCACTCACCAGACCTATCCACCCTGGACAGGCGTTTCTGAGCTTCAGGTGGGCACAGGTTTGTCACCCCTCTCAAACATTGCTCATGAAGCCAGAGGAAATGGACACTGAACGCAGGGTGCCCGATATGAGGCATAATTATACATCCCAAGCAGAAATACATGCCTAGAGAATACATGGCAATTTATAATTGAGGAAAGATATATTGGCACAACCTGAACTCTTCAGATTCTACAGGCAGGAAAGCCACAAGAGGGGATCCCTTGAGGTGTAGTTTGTCCTTCACCTAAGAAGTCCTTGGCTGGCATTTGTAACAACCGTAAGAGGGTTGTTACAAACCTGAAACAGGAAAATATACATGTGAAACAACCAGAATAGACAAGGTCAAAGGTTCTCAGCATGAACAAATGCCAATTACCCTAACAGGATTATGACCACACTATAACCTATTCGTGTGTACAGCTAATTGTATGACAATTTGAAGTTAAGGAAACCCTTTAAATGTATCTATGAATTTCAACTACACTGATGAGGACCAAAGGGCAGAGTGTTCAAACATGGTCTCTGACCTTAAGAAGGTGAGTTTTCTGTTCAAGGTCAAGGACAGATGAAATTCTTAGTGGTATCACACAAAACTGAAACCAGTAAAATGCAAACTGCTATGAGCCCAAGATTTAAATTTGAGAGAGACCCGAGGAACATCCCCACAGAGGGCCGTACTACAGTCCTGGGAGGAGGAGATTATAGATAATTAAATAAAGGAGAATGCTTCTCAGGTGTGGTCCAGCAAGGGAAAAACATAAAGGCAGGGTTTGCAATTCATCTTTAGGGCTGATGCAGATTCACTTGATTCTTGGAGAAAGTTGGAGAGAGAGTAGCAGTTAAGATAGGCCACTGAACACCACACTTCAGCTGTTCCCCCCAAGGGTGAAGTCAGCATGCTCCTGTGAGCCAGCCTAACCAAAGCAGAGACAATGGAATGTCTCCCACCTCCAAGGCAGTCAGCCTAAATTAATTTTGATATATTGGCACATCTCTTATGATCTACTGAAAAATTAAATTTTTCATTCATCTATTGTATTCAACAAGCCCAGGCTGCAAGCCTGGATTATTAATGATGTCAGATCTTGTATTACTAAAACAAATGCGTAGCGCTTCCATTTCTGATGACAAAAGAAGAGTCATTTATTTCAATCATGGAGGACAATCTTATTAAACATTGCCAACTGACTGCCAAGCTGGCTGGTCACCAATGTGCAGCTATGGAACAAATGGAATCAGAGGACTGTCAATCTTCAGATAGTGTCACTGTCCCCCAAATAATAAACTTACAGGAGAAAAATCTATTATGACTGGAGTACTTTTGCTTCTTCACTCTGGACTCCTCGGATGCAGAATTTCCATAATCCTCTTCTGTAGGAACAGGCTGTTTGGAAAGGCTAGCGAAGGAGAGATAATGACCTTACCAGGACACACATTCATGAAAACTGACCTAACTCTTCTGGACAGCAATTTAGTAAAATAAATTAAAAGACCAGGATTGTAGAACAAATCTACAAAGTCTTTGTTCAGATGTCTATTTAGTGGGGAGGGGAATTTCTTTCATACATGTATACAATGCATCTTAGTCATCTTCATCTCCCTACTGTTTTAAGGTTTAGGCCCACAAATCCCGGCCAAAAACCTCATACTACACTACTCCCTCATTCCAACTTCCTCCCCATACCTCCCCACAACATCCCCTATCTCCATACCAATTTCATGTATTACTTTAATAATTTCCTAAGTCCAGTTAGTATTGCCCATGTGCATCTGTGTGTGGGGGAGGGGTCCTCCACATAAGCAACATACCAATGGCCACCTCCTCAAAGCAAAGAGACTTTCCCTCCCTCAGTGACCACCAACCCTCATTAGTGCCTCTGCTATGGGTGGGATACTTGGAGCCTCTCTTCACTCAGTGCTGGAATTTTTAACTCTATGATCTTGTGAGTATCTTGTGAAGACAGTTACAGCTTCTGGGAATTCATTACATCTGTTTATAACATCAAAGCCTTGTCCAAGATCTCTTCAATACCCCCACCCCAATTCCCTTGTAAAGCAATGTTATTCTCCCAAGCAGTCATTTGGGTAATGCCAACATCATAAAGGTGAAGGCAGGATTGCATGTCCAAGGAAAGCCTGGGCTACAAAGTGAAATCCTGCAAAACAAGTTACCAGATAGTTCCATTCTATCTGTCCACTCTGACAGCCCAGAATTGAAACATAATTTACTTCTCTTAGTGAATCCCATGATATAAAAATAACTAAGACACATGTGTTTTAAGCCCATTAAGAAAAGTTGAAACTGAGCACCATATAAAGGAACTTTATTTGCGAGTTTGATCAACCTTTTAAAACGTGTCCAATTGGTTGGTAAATGCTGAAATGACTTCAAGATGTCGTAGGTTCACATCACAATTCAACAAGGCTTCTCTGTGTTCTGCTTGTGAAAAGATGAATTACAAACCAAGGCTTTGGGGTTTTAGACATATATAATACTGCCAGTTAAAGGTAGAGAGAGCTGACCTACCTTCCTGTGTGTAGGTAACAGCAACACCGAGGTCAGAACTCCTGTCAGGCCAGGTAACAACTTCCCTAAATCCCTCCAATCATTTGTCAGACACACCTGGAGAAGTCTCACACCTTAGACACTGAACCTTGTACTCCTGAACAGAGCCTCCACTATGCAATCTTTGTGATTTTCTACAATTCACAGAAAAGAGGAGTGGGGTTTCCAAGCGTAAGTTTGCCCAATTATGGAATGTCGCTGGTGTCCCTGGTGCATCAGAACAAATGATTGGCCATGTGTTATGATGCTGGAGGTCAGTACCAGGGTCTTGATTTTCAAGATAAGCAAGCATTCTACCACTGGACTACTTTACAGTTTTATTTTATATTTAGTGACATGAGCTCACTGTGCATTCTAGGCTGACCAATGGCTTGTTACACAGTTCAGGCTTAATTTGAACATGTACTCTTCCTGCCCTGGCTTCCAGAATTGACCATTTCTATGTCTTTTCTTCAAATAAGAGGAAAGCACCATAGTATGGATGGGTTAGCTGGTGTATTAAGTTGAACGGTCTACCAATTGCTAGCACATAGGTGATCCAATTTGTCAGTGCTATAATCAATCTGAGAGTGACAGAATCAAAGCCCAGCTCAGATAAGGCCACAGGGAAATACCTGCAGCCAGGGGTAGAGAACTGTATCATCACTGTGTATAATCCTTTCAGGTCTAAAGCTCAGTGTGAGACTAGTGTTTTTTACTGATTGTAGGAAGAGAGAGAAGGGCTGGGATTCTACCTACAATGTAGAATAAAGCACAAAGGTGAAGAGAGAAGGATCCCCCAATGCATGTTCTCGTTCCCTCTCCTTCATTCTCCTTGGTCTATCTTCCTCAGCCCAATCCTAGTCAAAGACAATACATTTCCTATGGAGACTCACACCAGGCTGGCCTTGACCTAGGACTTCACCACCAACTGATACCATCCATCTGTTACTCCTGTGCCTCCTACATTTCTATATTGATTCTTCCCATCCCTGATCAATTCTATTTCCTAGAAAACAGTCTGTCATCATGGTAAAGACTGCACAGGGAGCTGGAAAGCCTTCACCCCCTCATCGGCTAACTGCCTCACAGAGAAGTGAGGTCTCAAGATGAAGAAGAGTTGCTTGGATGGAGGCAGAGATCAGAACTCTGCTTCTCAATCTCCTGCCTCCACTTCAAGTGGGATTTACTCCCAAGACACCCCCTGTCGCTAAAATGAACAGTCAGCATTCATCACCAGCCAGTGATGAGCACTTTGCAACTCTGCCCTGTTGTATTACCATTGGAAAACTAAGACTTGACCATGGCTTTAATTGGGATTAGAAACTAATATCTTCCTTACTACCAATTCAGCACTACTTAATTGACAATGGAATTGACAATGGAATATAAAATTATAATTTTATAATCTCTTTTTTTTCCTGGCTCCTTACCTGCTATAACTTTGGATATTTCTTAACTGTCAACTAAAGTGGCACATATAATAACACTCCAGCTGGGCACTATTAGAAAACAGAGGAGCCTTTAAGATATGGTACTTCCTGGGAGGTCTATAGGTTATTGGGGGACAGATCTTGAGAAACTGTGGTCTCTGTTTCTTCTTCTTTCATTCATTTGCTTCCTGGACCCATTATGAGCAGGTTCACTAGACCCCACACTCAAACCATGATGGGATTCCACAGAGTCAATGCACCACCCATCTATCATGTCTAAAAATGTCAGAAGTCAAAATAAACCTTTTTCTTTGCAAGTTGAAACCTAAAACACTGTGGTATTTCCAATTCAAGTCTTCAGCACCTCTCTTCTAAATGGTGATGAAGCTCATGGCAGCCCAAGCCAGCCGCTGTCATGAAATCATTATACAGAAAGTTCCAGTGGCCAATCAAGAACTTCACTTACAAAGAGAACATGCCTCCTGACACAAATTCTTGTCTATTCACAATCTGTGTAGAGGGTAATACAAGAAGGAGCATTCAACAAGCTGGCAATGGCATGAGACGCATTCATGATAAGGGATAATAATAAAAAATCACTTAAAAGAATAAGATAAAGACACAAGAGGATATTCACCATGTTTATGTGCTGTTGTTGTATGAATAGAAGATGGCCCCACAGCCTCATGTGTTCAATGCTTGGTCCCTACTTGCAGTGCTGCTATTGAAAGTTTTGGAAACTTCAAGTGGTGGGACTTAGATGGAGGGAGTAGAGACTGGGGATGTGTCTTAGAGCATTAAATGTGACCCGGCCCCTTCTCGTTGTCTTTTTTCTGTGTACTATAATATTAGAATCCTTCCCTGCCACTATTCCTGCTGCATTAACATCCTGCTCAAGTTCATGGTACAAAATACAAACCTCTGATGCAATGGACAAAATAACTGTCCCCAGGAACTTGGTCATGGTCATGTTAAAACAGCTAGGTCATGGCCTTGTTTTCAAACTGTCACTCTCCAGACACCTAAAGCATGTGTCCACCTTTGGAGTAAAATGGAAGAGAATAGGGGGGATTATTTTTATTTTGATATTGTTTAACAATATTCTGTGCTATTTAAACGCATAACAGTAAATTGTTTGACTTTGTAATATGATTTCAGGGTTTCATTTAGAAATCATTGATTTGTGATATATTAAATATTTTAAAATACAATGTATTTGCTACATGGTATACTTACATAATACAGTCTGGAGTAAATTTATCCATGCATTTTCCAAGAATGCCTTGCTCAATGCATATATTAGGATATATACTGTATACTTATATGTGTAAATCTACAAATAAACTTTAAATATAATTTTCCCAGTTAGTAGAAAAAATGGAACTATGACTTTACAATGATTTATCTAATGATGTACCTAGACCATATATTTTACTATCATTTGCATATTTGTGTATGTTATATATGCATGCAAATATGCATGCAAGGAAATAAGAAAATGACTTGTGTGGTGCTATTATTGCCAAACATGTCTGGATCTCTGTTGTAGAAACTCCAAATCTCCAAAAACGACAAGAGTCATCCAACAGGGAGTGGGAAATTAGATTTGGAACAATGGGTGTACATAGCTTTGACCAGTTCCTGTGAGTCAAAGCCACTTAAGTGACTAACACATCAGTAGAAAGCCCCTCTCTGATCTTGGGGAGCTTTAATTTAGGCTCAAGTAATGGTTCTGAGGATCTATGAGGGGTAAGAAAAGAAATTCCAAGCCCCAACTTGCTGCAAAAGAATATTCACTTCATATACATGCCTCCAAAATCCTGCCCAGGGACTAACAGGCATTAACTGGTGCTTAACTAAATATTCAAAATCTTCAGAGGCCAAAGCAATCAGCAAACAGAAGAGTGAAGAAAAGCCAGTCCAGCCTTTAACCCTGTAGCAGTTAATCTGCCTCCCAAACCTCAGGTAGTTGCAAGATAGAAAGTCCAGGGACAGAATCAAACATGCCTAATCTCTTTTATAACAATGTTCTTATTTTAACCCCTGTCGTGGGGGAAGTGGCTGGAAATAGTGACAAATACGACATCAATAAACATAATAATAATTGATTTTTCCAGAGATGAAAAATTTGAAATTAGTGACCATTTCCCCCCCAGAGCATTGGTTGATTAATTTAATGTTTATCTTGGTCTTTCAAAGACATCCTCTCCCTGAGCATCTGCTCTGCCAGTCGCTGTGATGGGTTTTGTGGTTTTGGACCCCGTGGTTAAAGCATATTGCACAGTTGTGCAGTTTTAAAGCAATTCTTGATAGTGTAAGGGGGGATGCTGCCAACAGCAAGACTTGGATTTCCAGAGACTGGAGCCTGTGTTGTCAGATACAATATAAGCTCAGCGACTGTGTTCAGTGTGTCTCTGGCCTCCATATCTGAGAAACAGATTTGAAGAACTACAACCTATGAGTGCTGGAGAGCTGAATCAGCAGTTAATAAGAGTTCAGGCTGCTTCTTCCTGAGACTCAGGTTTGATTCTTAACACCCATATCGGTAGTTCACCACCATCTGTAATGCAAGTTCTAGGATATCTGAAGTCATCTGTTGGCCTCCACAAGCACCAGGAAGGCATGTGGTGCACAGACACACATGCAGACAAAACAGACAGAGAGAAAAAGAGAGAGAGAGAGAGAAAGAGAGAGAGAGAGAGAGAGAGAGAGAGAGAGAATAAAGATAAATGTTATTTAAAACAAATACTACCTTGTGGTTTTCTAGAGTGCCCAAAATTCACCAAACTAATTTTTAAAAATCTCAGAGTAGAAGTAGACTTTCACTAAACTAATTCAGAACTCTCAGAAAGGAACAAGATAACATTTCTACCTCTCTCAAATGTGTGCCCTTTGACCTCATTCCTCTTTGGTTCAACCTAGCATCATTACAATTATCTGCTCTAATTGCCTTGTGAAGATGTGTTCAGCTGTGAGCTGCAGTGTTCACTGTCACAGGAAAGGAGGCAACAGGAGATGCCCAGAGATCTTTATGAATAAAAACTAATTCCTCTGACATTTGACTGAGAATGATTCTCCCTAAACACGGGTCAAGGTGAGATACGGTAGAGTTATCTGCATGGTAAGCTCCATAGACCAGGTCAGCCTCAGATATCAACGGAAAATGAAAGACACCAAAAATAAAAACAAAACCTTCCTTCGAAGGAAGTAACACATTATTTGTAAATAATTGGGAGTGATTTTTTGGTCATCTTTTTCTTGGTGGTGCTATGAATCAAACCCAGGGCCTCACTTGTGCTAGGCAAGCACGTCACTTTGCTGTCCAAGAATGTATTTTGAAAATTCTTTTTGCTCCCATTAACTACAACTTCCTATGAAACTTCAGGGAAACACAGGAGGAAATCCCTGCTTTATTACCTTCCGCCTTCCAGAGCTGCTGAGGCATAATAAGAAAGTGAAACCATCCCCCGGGAGGGCTGGGGAATCCATTTAGAGTGAAGGACAGAGCTAGAAGTCACTGAGTCATGGTCTTCAGGCAAAGGCCCCATTTATAACCTCATCCTTAACTTTGTTTATCTCTGCAGAAACACGCAGATGCATCTCACTTTCCAGAAGTTGGGGCCCCTGTGGTCATTACTTGTCACTGGAGGAAATGAGATTAAGTGAATTTAATTCCTCTTCTCAGAAAGTCCACCCTGTAATAAATGGCTCCTCAATGACCTTCATCCCTGGATGGGACTGCTGGGTTTCACCATGCCCTGTTAGCCTTGATGTGACAGGAACAAATCACAAAGGTAGTAGCCTTGACACAACCTCCATCAACGACATAAAGGGGACCAGAGTGGCTGACTGAGGGGCGTACCTGTCCAGAAATGATGAAGATGTCAGATACCTCAGCTTGTCTTTTGCCGGATGTTCCCAAGGAGTACTTACTGAGTGGCTTATACTGTGTGCATTTCTTTCTGGCTCTGGAGGCCAGAAGTAGACTCAGTTATTTCTGGGCTGTGAAGGATGGAGCTGTTATGAATCTCTCTGAAGAGAGTACTCTTCTCATGCTATCTCTTTCTCAGAATCTTTTCATTGCTTTTAGAATAACTTTTAAATTTTTATCAGTTCTTTGAAAATTTAATGTGATGTATTTGATCATATTTATTCCCCTCTTTTTAATCCTCCAAGATCCACCCCTTATTTCCCCCAGTTTCCAGTCAGCTCCAGATCCACCACAATAGAGGACCTGTCAGAAATTATGACTGAGGGTGGCAACACCAGGAGCAATCTATGAGGACAGATAGAGCTGGTTCACCCATCACAAACCTCCTCAGTGGGCCCAGAAGCACCAACTGTCTGTCAGTGCCAAATGTCCTCTGCAGCAATCCTGGGTTCATGGCTGCTTCTTCCATCTTTAAAGAGAGTAGCAAGGAATGTTCTGATTTCTTCATCTGAACTTTTCTATATGAAGATCCATGAGATGAGAGAGATCTCACTGAAATAAGCAGTAAAATCTCATCTAATATAATATATCTATGGGGTCTGCTATTAGGGTGCAGACATCTTCAGTGAGCTGGAGAATAAGCTGAACATAAGAAGCAAAGGACAATTCTTTCTGTAGTGAATTCTGGTGTCAAGAGTCAAGAGAATAAGACTTTCAGGCCTGGAGAGACGGCTCAGTGATTAAGAACATGTGCTGCCCTTGGGTTTGGTTCCCACCACCTACACAGAAGCTCTCAATCATCAGTAACTCCAGTTCTGGGGGTGACCTCTACGGGTACTTCATTTAAGTGCACAAGCGAATCCTCAGACACACATATACACACACAGTAGTTAGAATCATAAATAAAATCTTTTTTAAAAAAGTAAAGTTTTTACCATTGCACAGGACGGAGCCCACACTGGATTTGTTGTCCTCTGTTCCTTTTGTTGTCTTCATTGTTGACAAAAAACGAGGTCCTAGAGGAGCCATGTGTGTAGAACACCCCCATAAGCAAGATATCTGAGGGGAGGCAGCAGGGTCAGGAATCCAGGATTATTCTTGACTACACAAAACCCAGCCTAGGCTACAACTAGGCCATCTTGAAAAGACAAATAACAAAAAGGAAGGAGTGAAGGGGGACCTGAACGACCTGTATTGGAATCTGTAGGCTAAACCATGCAGGAGGAGGAAGAGGGGATTTCTGGTGGGTGAGGAGCGCGGGGAGGATGGGATGAGGAGTCTCATAGATTTCACATTCTGCAGGTCAGGGGATCCAAATGCCTCATTCCCAGTCTTTGCCCCAACCATTCAGCATTTGGGAAGGATCAACCAGAAAATGATAGATAGTGATGAGTGGCATTACCATTCTGGTACAGTATCACCAGATCCTCGCCCGGTACCCCAGTCCCTGTAGAATACCCCATTCTGGCACACTGTCCCTTAGCCAGTTTATATTTAAGAGACCTGTGAAGCAATGCTGTCAGGACCAGGCCTGAGCATGCTCCCAGGCCCTGGCGGGCCCATGCTGCTCTAAACCTCATGGTCCTTCACTTAGTTATCTGACATGAGACATTCTTGGCTGAAACACTCCATTATATAATTCCATTGAGGTACCCAGAGGCCAAGAGGGAAGGTAAGAGAATGTCAATGTCTGGCAAAGAAATTTCTGCATTGCCTCAGGAAAAAGATGAGTCCATTTTGGGGGTGGGAGCTTACTTCTGTAACTTGGAAGATTCAGAAGGGATACTGGGGAAGGTAACTACTCTGATCTTGTTCACAAGGCATCTAGGCAGGGTTTGGCAAAAGTATAATAACACACACAGACCCTTTGGGATCTCATATTAATCACTTCTAACACCATATACTAGCGAGGTCAAGCCACTGGCTGCTTATAATAACGAGCAGGGAAGCCAGCTTCCCAGATAGAACTACAAAGTCACACTGCACAGAAAACAGAGGGGAGGCTGTTATTTTTTACAGCCTATGAATCTCTTTGTTAGATTCTGCATCAATTAATATTTGTTGTAGGCTCAAAGAAGAGCAGCCTCTGAGAGAGGGGGGCATGGCAGCCTCATGAAATTTCTAGGCCAGTTATTAAAATAAGAGTCAGAAATTCCTAAACAATGCTAATCTTTCTTTAGAGATCCAGCAGGACAAACACATTCAAGCCAAGCCCTTGGCATCACGGTTCCTCTTAGTGAGCTCTGTGCATCTTCTGACCTCAAGAGTCCATTTAGAAGGGACTTTGGGACTTCTACTTTCAGAATTGAGCAAATCTCTAAACAGGCTGAAACATGACTTGACAGACAATTCAATCAGAGGAGGATTTTACTGCCCACCTGGTGCTCTCCTTGTATGGATTTTACCATGTTCTTCACTTCAAAGAATAAGAAATATGAGAAATTTAACCTGAAACACAAACTTCACAGAATTCTATTAAGATTGTTCACACAAATAAAGAAAAATTACTAAAAGTATTAAGGTAGAGACCCAAAGATAGCATATGGCTCAGAGAACCTGGCCTTGGCAGTAAACTTCAAACATGTCACCATGATCTCAATGGTGAAGTGAATGGAGAATCAAAACATGGACTCCATGAGCCTCCACTATTGGCTTTATGTGGTGATATAGATTTTACACACATACACGTATGTATACATACATATGTATTCCAGATTAATTTTATTAAATATATATCATCTCAGCTTTATCCTTAAAATAACCAACATCATGTATGTTGTCACTCTTCAAAAGTGGCATTTAATGAAGCAAGGCATGTGCTTTTGTTTGCAAAGCAGTAACCTGTAATTGTGGGACTCAGAAAAAGAACCAGAAGTATCATTTGAAGTTCCAGGTGAACTTAGGAGATAATGTGAGACCTTGTTTCAGATATTCTATGTATACATGACGCCAAGTAGGTTTACAAAGTAGCAGAGGAATGCAACATTGACTAACTGTGGAAAGGGGATGATGTGCAATGTCTTTTTGTATGCTGTGAATTACCATTGGTTAATAAAGGAACTATTTTGGTGTATGGAAAGCAGCTTATAGGCAGGCAGGAAATCTAAATATAGATAAAGGGGGAGGAGGGCAGAGTCAGAGTGACACTGTGAGCTTCTACCTAAGGAGCAAAGTGTAATGGAATGCAGGCAAAGTCACTAGCCACATGGCAAGACATAGATTAATAGAAATGAGCTAAGTTGTAAGAGCTAGCTGATAATGAGCCTAAACCATAAGCCAAATAGTTTGTAATTAATATAAGCTTTTGTGTGATTATTTGGTGCTAAGTAGCAGTGGGACTGCCAGTCCAAACCTCAAGAGTAGGCCAGGCTATATGGGCCAGAAACTTCTGGCTACAAGGGGAAAAATGTGTGCACCCTCTCTTCCTCTTTCTCTCTTTCTCTCTCTCTTTCCCTCTCCCTCCATCCCTTCATCTCTTTCTCTCCCTCTCCTAAAACACCTTAAAAGTATGGATTCAAGTAAACAGAAGTCAGGTAAAAGGAGCTGAAGAAAATTTAGATTTTTTTTTTTTCAAACTGGAGTCCCTATTTAGAAGTGCTTTCAGGAGCCATCCAGCTATAGCCAGATTCCTCCTCCTATGAAAGCAGAGCCTGCCTAGAAGGTCAAAGTCACCCAGACATTGTTTTCAGAATGCACACAAGGTAAGGACAGTTCTTGGATACAAACTGATAAGGTGCATTATTGGACTTATCTTAATAAGCTACATAGTAAATAGACTGAAGATGAGACCATGTAGCTTGGTGGCGATGAGCAGAGGCCCTGGCTTTATGTCCTACTGGAGACTTGGTTCTGTCCATGTTGTGGTTGTATGCCATCCCTCCATCTCCAGGATCCAGACGTTGGCATCTTAACCTTCAGTGCCTCAGACAAGGCCTTCACAGCGCCAATCAAGTTTCAATATGGTCACCAGGATCTAATCCAATATGGTCGGCTTTCTTTTAAAGGGAAAAATCCCAGACAGGCTCTCCTATGAGGAGATGACCATGTGAAGACTATGAGAGATGTTACAAAAAAACACGTCAACAAGCCGGACCCTGTGTGAGACTGCCAGCTACACCAGAATCTGGGAGTCAAGCCTGGAACAGGCTCCTCCTTCCAACCCTTAAGAGGAACCAGTGCAGCTGAAACTTTGATTGACTCGTGTGTGTGTGTGTGTGTGTGTGTGTGTGTGTGTGTGTGTGTGTGTGTGTGACATAGTGTTTTCTGTATCACAGGCTAGTATCAAGCTCACTATACAATTGAGTTTTGTCTTGACCTCCTGATTCTCCTGCCTCTATTTCCCAAGTACTAGAATGACAGGTGTGTGCCGCCACACCTGTCCTGAGCTTAGACTCCCATCTCAGTCATAAGAGAAAAAAAATTCTGTTGTTAGAGCCACTCGGTTAATGGCAATTTCTTAGAACTTTCATGGCACAGGGAGACAAGTGGTCACCAAGCATCTTTCTGTGAGGCTCCCTTCCTCTCTTGACCTTGTCCATCCCTGGTGGGTGATAATGACAGTGTCCAACATAAAAGGTTAAGATTCACTAAAAGAATTCCTTTGTGAACTTGCTATATGGCTCAGTCAGTAAAGGCCTTGGCCATCAGGCATGAGAACCCATGTCAGGCCTTGATGTGGTGGCATGTGCTTGTACCCCAGCACTGGGGACGCAAAGCCAGATGTATCTCTGAGATCTGCTGATAACTTAGCTTACTTAGTGAGCTCCAGGCCCACGGTACACTCTGTCTTAATAAAACAAGTTACATGGCTTTTGAGGAATACCGGAGATTGACCACTGGTACACACACACATACACACCATACACCACACACACAGATGATGATGATGGTAACTCCTGTGAGCAATTGTTGCAAATAGCAGTTAATACAAAGAAGTACATAAATATTTGTTAAATGAAAATTTTAAAGTCAACATCCACATGAGTCAGTCTATGAATTATTCGTGACTTTTGACTCTCCAGCCACATGGCAATAGAGGAGAAATAAGCAATCCTTTAAAAAGCCAAAATGTCATTACGTATCCCAAGCCCTGCCTGAACTGTTCTAATTGTATCCAAATTGTTTCCTTCATTCCTCTCTCAACTGTGTGATGTGGCAGTGCCCAGGGCCTTTAGCTTTCTAATCAATTATTAATCTGGGAGTTAATAATTCATGTTAATTGGTGCTATAAGCACTTTCTCTGGCAAATGTGAGCAAAGGTCACAACTTTTAACAGCAAAGGCGAAACATTCTCCAAGTTTCTTTTTCCATGGCCTATCGTGGAAATACTAAGATACAGAAGACAAAATTTAACCAGAGCTGGGAAAGCAAGATAACTCCGCAGCTGAAAGACTAGACTTCCCTCCTCACTCAGGGACCAGCTCTGTTCCAAAGGCTGCTGGACAAGAAGAGGTCACCAGGGAACCCTGGACTTCAGCCCCACAGGAGCACTCCTTACAGAGACGCGCTCACTCATCCAGGTTTGGGAACCTCTGACAAGATGATGAATAATATAAGTCAAAGAACTGGATCCTTGTTAATTAAGAAAGTTTTTCTTCAGAGAATAAAAGGAGGCATTTGAGAGACTATCAGTTTCGTGGGGTTTTCAGAAAGGATGCCTTTTCTAAATTCAAGACTAGACTAGGCAACATGCTCCATACTGGGATAGTTACGGAGGGAATTCTAAGCAAAACCTCACCACTGTTGAGTGCTTTGGATTTAATGAATGTACATACGCTCTCTTTTTTATTTCTAGGAAGAATGTTAGGTGATTCCTCATTGCGCAGGAGGCAAACAATAAATATCTTCTTATTTCAACCACCCTGGACGCTCTTCCCAGCCCACTCCTTAGCCCTGGGCCTTTGAGGCAGCCACACAGGCCCAGCCACTGTGGGTGCTTGATCCCTTTTGAGCCTTGATAATTGTTTGAAAGGTTCCTGTCAAATTCCATACTGATGTGATGAAATAGCTGATTCCCATTTGGAGAATAAAACTATTCCTGGTAGCTTTTTACAGCCTTGATTAAAAGACAGAAGTAAACTATGCAGAGAGTGAGTGTTACAGACTTGGGATAAGGCTTACGTGGAAACCACAGCTTCAGGAGCGCCAGGGCCAGCAGACCAAGCTTCCAACTCTTGTTTTTCTAAGGAAACTGTGAGTAGCATATGGTTTTCATTGCACCCCCTTTTGGCCATTTCCATATCGAGGGCCTGTGTATTTGGCAATGGGTCCTATTTTTAGGAGTCCTTGAAAACCTGCCCTTTGAAACTGTTTTTATTCTGGCATGTATGTATGTTTTAAGCGGTATGAAAACACAAAGCTAAGAAAGGAAAAGAGAAACATGTGTACAGAAATGGATGATTTTTGCAGCCCGACGTCGTACAATAAGAAAGCAATCATTCAGTTGCGACTTTAAAGATGGATCCTTGCCCAAGTTTTCCAGCTATTTCCTTCTAAAAGCCCATTTCTTAACAGAACTAAACTAATATAAAGAGACAGGTTGACCCTATGCCAAGACCGAACAAGCAAAGTAGGACAGAGGCTGTTTTTAGGAAAGGAATGTAGCAAGATAATGCCTGTTCTGTCTCCTGCAGCATATTGGGCAGAGGCCGGAGAAGATGCTGTGTGACCACTGTATGACTGTGGGCACAGCCTCCCACCTGACTCTTCATAAGCACTACAGTTCTATTATTTGCAATCAGTAACAAAGATTCATCCTTGTGTCCATCATACAACACGGAGAGTCTTTGTCACTCAGTGTAATTAATAGCCTTGGCCTCACATGGAAGGACGCTGTCTGTATGTGACTTAGGTGTCTTCATAGGAGGCATCATGTATCCTTCAGCCTTCTTACACAATAAGAAGCAGAACTCCAGCTGCAGTGGGAAAGGGGTAAGTCGGGTGTGTTTGGTGGGGCTGGGCAGATGGCTCAGTCAGTGAGTGCTTGCCAAGCAAGCCAGAGGACCTGAGTTCTGTCCCTGCAAACCACATAGAAAAGCACGTATGTGATCCAAGTAGTGGAGAAGTAGAGATAGGCAGGTTCTTGGGGTCACTTGGGGCTCACCATCCCAGCCATATTAGCAACCTCCAGTCCAGTGAGAGATCCTATCTCCAGAAGAATGGACAGAGCCTGGGGAACTATACCCACATTAACCTCTGGCCTCCACATGCACAAACACACATGTACACACACACACTTAAATGCACATTGTTACGTGTACACACACTAATATGCACACATGAACACACATGCACTGAGTTAGAGATTGGCTTGCTCTGCAAGGGCCTACTTCAGACCGCGCTATATGAATTTACTCAGGAACCTACCAGAGAAAATGAACAGGCTCAGACTTCAAAAGGACAGCACTAAAAACAGGTTTGATGGTCCAGAGAGTGAGGCCACTTACAGTGAGTGGTTTAGATCCCCGCCCCATACCAATTAACAATTAAGACAACCCCCCCCCCACACACACACACAGATATACCCACCGGCCAATTGAGCAAAGCATTCCCTCATTGAGATCTCCTTCTCAGGCAACTATAGCCTATATCACCTTCACAGTTGAAGCCAACTTAAGTGCTGTATTTCATGACGAATATGCCATTTTATTAAACAGGGGTTTTTATGCCCTTAAAAGTAAAAGCTTTGCAAGCACAACTTTAATCCCTACCCTGGCACCCTATTTTTAGTTGATGTATTCCTAAGTGTTTGAGTGAATGTCTACATGACCCCCACCCCAAACTTTCTCACATTTTACAACTGCTTAGTTTGTGTATGTGT
Source organism: Phyllotis vaccarum (assembly GCA_033318265.1). Taxonomy (NCBI): domain Eukaryota; kingdom Metazoa; phylum Chordata; class Mammalia; order Rodentia; family Cricetidae; genus Phyllotis; species Phyllotis vaccarum. Next base: position 40,250,116 of record JARWLC010000010.1, on the reverse strand, counting down.
GCAGGCCTCTGCGTGTATGCAAACATGTTCATTTTTGTGAATGCACACACGTGTGCACATGTGTGGAAAGCAGGTGTTGGTGTTGGGACTCTTCCCTGATCTCACTATACCTTCCTCTTTGAGGCAGGGCTCTCTCCATTGAATCCAGAGATAATCATTATGGTTGGTCTAGCTAACAAGTTTACTCTGAGATTCCCGTTTCTTCCATCTAAGTGTTGAAATCATAGAGCAACTACCACACATGCCTACCCAGCTGGAATCTATATAGACAAGCTATCACTCTAAGTTCTGGGGATCTGGACTAAAGTCCTCATGATTGCATGGCAAGCATTGTTTTCCACTTAGCCATCTATCTATCTCTCCAGTCCACATTATTGATTAATCTTGAGGAAAAAAATTAACGTAGCGTCTTATAATACTAAGTGAAACACACACATACATATACACAAACATGCACATCATACACACACATACACACACACACACACACACACACACACACACACACACACACACAATGACTATCTGAGGCCAAATTCTTTCCCTCTTCTCTACAATGGAACTGTAGCTAGATGTTTTTGGCTTGTTTGGGCCAGTGGTTCAGAGGAATACTTTAACATGTGGTCTTACAGTCACTTATAAAAGATTTATATAAAGGCTTGTATTAATTATAAACTCTTTGGCCTATGCCTTAGGCTTTTCATTAGTTTTTGTATCTTAAGTTATTTTTATTAATTTATGTTTTGCCATGTGGCTCGTAGCTTATTGTTTTTATATTTTGGGTCCTTGGTGGCAGCTTGTAGCATCTTTGCCTGACTCCACCCACCTTCCCCTTTATCTAAGCTTGATTTCTCACCTGTTCTTAAGATGTCTTGTCATAGGCCAAAACAGCTTTTTTATTAACCAGTAGTAAAGTATATTTACAGCGTACAGAAAGGCGTTTCACATCAGAGAAGCAAGCAAACCTGAGAGCCATCTTGGGTTCCTCACATCATCTGAGTCATAGCAGATCACGCTGAAGAGATTGAAGGAAGTCACCTAGGTGGTCTCAGTGTTCCTAACACTTACTCTCCGGTGCTACACCTGAATGGCATCACATGGCATTCTCTCCCCTCTAGCCCACTGTGAATAATGCCTTCACTGGAGCTCCTGATTACCTCTCTATAGCGTACACTGCAAACCTGTGCTGAAGACTGGGCTAAACAGACAGGCTTGGGACAGCCAGAGCCTCAGTTCCCAAGGCTCTTGTTTTTTTCTGCTTTCTGCCTGAATACACACCAGGCTGGTGCTGTTTTCTGGTCGATTCCATACAATCGAGTTATTCAGATAACATAAGAAGCTGAATTATATTCCTAACGTGGTGCATGATGTTGTCAAAGGTCTGGCTTTGGCTGCATCTGCATCAGTAGACACTAGGGGTACCCCGTAGGAAATCTTCACTGTCAACAGGATTTAGAGCCACCATGAAATACATCTCTGGATGTGTCTTTGTGTTTTCTAATAGGTTTAAATGAACAGGGAAGATCCACCCTAAATGTGAGCTGGGGTTCCAGTCCGAATAAAAAGATGAAGGTGAGCTGAGCACCAGCAGGCAGCTCCCTCCCCACCTTGTCTTCCTGTTACTATGGATTCCCCATTAAGATAGACTACCTCAGGCTGCAAGCCAGAACAGACCCTCCCCATCTGAAGTTGCTTTTGTTAGCTGTTTCATCAAAACAACAGAAAAGTAGCCCACACAGCCAGACTGTGCATGGACCACCAGACTTCCCAGCCTCTGCTCTGTCCTCAAACAGGAAGCTCATCCCTGCATCCCAGCCACAGTGCCTTTGCTGTCACTCATAGGCTGGGGATGGGGGGGTGGATTCACAAGCCTGCTCAGATGTCACAGCAGCTGTGATATCTTCCTATCACCATGTCATGGTCAGCTCTTGCTGTGTAACAAAATAGTATGGACTTAAATTATAGACATTTCTTTTCCTGTAGCTCTGTGAGATGTAACCAAGGAGACATTCCAGTAACATTTGATTCTTGGTGAGGGCTCTTCTGGTGTGTGAAGGGCCGATTTCTTGCTGTGCCCTTACAAGTTCTCTCTTCAGGAGACACCCATAAAGAGGCTTTCTTTGCCTCTTCTGTTATATAAAAACACCCACCGTATCATTTTAGGATCCCATCCTTAACATTCTTACCATTTTATTAAGCTCAATAACCTCCTGGAAGTCCAAAGGCACAGTCATGCTGGGAGTTGGGGCTTCAGTGTACAGTTTTAGAAGAAATTCAACCTAGTCGTTAACAAGCTATATCCCAAATCTCCCTCAAAAATAAAACAACACACTTTGTACACACAGTAGAAAAATGACTTATACTGACTTGAGTTCTCTACAAATTAGTTTGCCAGGCAGTTTAGACTTTATTATTTGTGACATATTTAATATAATGGTACAATGCTGCATGATTGCTGTTTGGTGAGGTGGAAATGCAATCGTGTTGTAGATGTTTTAAGCTGTAAAATGTTAAATTAGTCCTATATACCCAACTTTTACCTAAAATGTCAATTTTTATAATAACATATATGTGTATAAGCTATCATTGTGGATCAACATATAAATAATTTGTAATTTAACTTGCATTTACCAATATGTATACAATTTATTCTCAAGTCCTAATGGGATAGGTCAAAACTGTCATGATTACCTAAACACTAAGGCAGTTTCGCTACTACCACCAACCTGAGTCAGAGGAGGAAGGCAAACTGATGGCTGATAAAGGCCCACTGCACCTGTCTTTAAAGAAACCACACCTTTTCCTCCTTGGTGAATTATTAAGATGAAAAAAGGAGTTGCTGTACTGGAAATGGATGGATGCCATCAGGCATCGTGTTTCCTGCTCTACTTTGCTTGGCATTAATTTCGAGTTCCGCCTGGCATGTGTGCAGAATGCCTGCAAGATTTTAGAGATGTTAAGCATGATTGTTTAGCTCGTGTCTAGACTCCAGTGGCTTCTAGGACTGAAGTCTCATCTCTAACCTCGCTTACATTGAGCATTATGGAAAATGTGGACCAATTTCATGTCAAGTTGGTTCACAGAATAATCTGAAAAAAAAATGCAAAAGCCACAAAGGAAGGACAGCTTGGTGGTTATTGCTAGCTGAGTCCATGTCAGACCTGAATTCCACAAGAGATGGAGCTGCTAAGAGCTGATTGGCAAGGAGCTGACACAGGGGATGTTCACTCAAATTCTGTGCGCCCTTCAGTGGACCTGCCTTAGGAAACGGCCACATTGGAGTGCAGGCAAATAACCAAATTGCCAGTCTCGAGAGCTGAATACACCTATAAACAGTGAAAGGGTCAACAGGAGCTGCTGTTTCTTTCTGATAAAATGAGTTAATGAACTAGATAATGAACTAGAGATAAGCTCTCAGCCATACTAGGCCCATCAGGATTAAACTCTGTGGCGTAGGAACTTGGATTCTCAGTATTTTAGGTTAACTGAGTCTTGCCCACCATAGCTCCCTGTCCCCAGCATGGCCTCCTCCCCACCCATACCCATCACCCAATTCCAAGGACATCATTTTTCCAAGACTTGAATTCCATTCCATCCCGTCTCCCTAGGATGTGCACTTCCGAAATTCTCTTGTTTCTCAGAGTTTTTACATTGATCAAAGTTCAAACACTGGTTTATCTTCCTTCTGTTTTTCTCTGTCCTAATTCTCAGAAGTATGTTCCCTGTCAGGGTGTGTGACTATGGGCTCCACTCACTAAGAAGAGAAAATCAAACGGCTCTTCCCTTTGCTGCCCCCACTTAAACCCACACACTTTTCTGTCAGAGAAGAAACAAAAACACCCAGTGTCTGGTCACTAGTACATACATTAGCTGCTGGATCTGAATCTACAGCTTGTAGCCCCTTGTCACCACATGCCACCAGCACCCTTCTAGGATCTGGACACTTATGGTTAAGTGTTTGTTAAGGTGATTCTAATTGTCCCAATTTCTTAGCATAGATGTCACTACCAGTGCAATCTAGTTTTATTTAGACTCTCACACCTCAGCCTGGCAAGATAAAACCCCATAAAGATGTCAGAGCTACCCTGTGGCCACTACGATGGCACTGCCCTCCAATGCTTTGTTCTTTTCCTTTGTCAACACCCTCCCAAATGAGATGGAAAGATTAGACCTTTAAAAATTTCTTCACAACTTGAGACAATCTCTCTCCTCTAAATCCACTGTGAATAATGGCATCCGGCTCCCAGAACAATAGGAAATGTCTTGCTTCCTTGCACACAATCTCTGTGGCAGGGTCACAGACTGGTTCCGTGGGTTTAGATGGGACTTTCCCTAGGTTCTAATCAAGAAACTTTCTGGGTGCAGTGATACAATACCTATAGTCCCAGCTACCCTGGAAACTGAGTCAAGAGGAATCCAGAGTTTTAGGCCAACATGGACAGTAAATCAAGACCCTGCTGCAAAAAGGAAAAAAAATAGGATTCCATTTCCCTTTTTATAAAGCAGGAGATCAATGTACTCTTTCTTAGAATGAATAGTCACTTCCCTTATGGCCTTCTTCCTTTCCAAAGAAAGCCCTAGAGCAGTGACAGGGTGGTCCCACCATAGAAATAGAGGATAGTTATCTAATAGCCCTGAGCTACACCTCTGTACCATTCCCTGTAAAGCTCGAGAAACTCTGAATAAGGGGAGCAGAAAGAAGGTAAGGGCCAGAAGAAGATAGGAAGCAGGCCTATGAGATGAAATCTTCTAGTCAAAAGACAGCCATAACACACACACACACACACATACACACACACACACACACACACACACACACACACACACACACACACACACACACACACACACACACACACACACACACACACACACACACACACACACACACACACACACACACACACGGCAGCCTCAGAATGGACTTAGCAACAGAGTGAGGATCAGTAGAAAGGGCCCAGGTTTACCACTGACTGAAGACTGTGGTTACTGACAGATTCGAGGAGGCAGAGCTTCAGCTGTGTACTCACTGGTGACCCCACCAGGTTCTAAAGCATAGTTCCTGTCTGGTCCTCAACAGATGGCCCTTATTAAACTACAGGGGTCACAAGTAAAACCAATAGTCATGGCTCTGGGAAGGGGGAGGTAGAGATGGGGAAGGGACATTGATGTGGACTATAAGGAGATAAGAAAGGATGGGAGAGAGAGTGATCAGAATGCATTACATCCATGTATGAAACTGATAAGGAACAGAACCTATCAAAAAAAAAACAAACAAACAAACAAAAAAAACGTAGCTGTTCTATCTGTACTAGCAGTTGCAATGTAGTGCTAGAAACATTAGCAAAAACCAGCATCTCACTGAGTCCCGGGCATAATTCTAAATGATTTACTCACTATAATCCCCCTCTGGCCTATGTTCCAGAAATATTATTTGATATCTGGGGAAGCTAAGACAGAAAAATAACAGCAATAAAAAGGCTATGGTGAGCATTGTGAAGTCAGTGACTTTGTTTTGCTCAGTGTCACTCTTAAGGGCAAAACAGACCAAAATCAGGTGGCCTACCCTGCGGGTGGTCTAGGCCCACTTGTGTTTGATCAAATGCTTAGCAGAAGGAAATGTTCCATACAGTAGTTCTGGGAATATCTTTGGTCCCCTCACAGCTGCCCCATCATCATTTGGTCCCCTGGAGCTCCCTGGAGCTCTCTTTGGAGTACACCTTGCTGGTGGAGGATGAGACACAGAGAAATATAATGTCTCCTGTGACTGATAGAAAACTGACTTGACAAATACACACACAGAAGCCTGGACAAGAGGAAACAAGGGAACAGTAGTTTGTGCCCACCTGTTCAGAGTGGCTACCCACTCCCCCATCCTACCCCATGCCAACCAATGTCACCACAAATTAGGCTAGGCTGCTCCATGCTCCCAGGAACAGTTAGTCATCTGGCTCTTCTCAGCCAGTCCCTCACTCTATAGCTAAACCAGGGAAGTAAGTCAGGGTGATGGCCACAAGGTCTGTGAATTTTCCCTGAGTCACCCACACTTTGACCTGAAACAGACCAGGCACTGACATGCCAAAAAGCCCTGACCTGGGCTGGGCATCCTGTAAGATGAGCCAGCTTCTGAGTCTTAAGGTGGGTCTCACCCCTTCTGAGTCTAGTTCTGGTTCCCACCACACCTTGTTTGTTTATTAGGTCACAGAACCTTCCTGAAGTTCATCCAGGCATAACAGGACCTATCTGACCATGGCTAGAGGCACTTAGAAGATAGTGGGCTAAGAGACGGGTACCAGGCAATGCTGACTCCTTCCTCCTCGCCAGCCAATCACATCCTGTTTATTTCTGATTTCAGTTATCTCCTTAGTCAATCTTTGAGGGAATTTCTTCAGTCATTTTTTTTAAAAACTATTTGAAGATGTTACCATTCAAAGCTGTTGTGAATGTAGAGTCGTTAATTCAAGCATCTATAGAAATTCACAGGTTAATTCCAGACCTGTTTGTTTCTTGGCACTTTTTCCTACTCAGGACCCAAGCAGAAGCCAAGTCAAGAGGATTTTCATTTTTCTTGCTGTAGATACATACTCTCTTCAAACAATGATTTCTTCTGTTTAAGTTAAAAATACAATATGTTTTTCCAGAAAAAGTGTTCACTACAAATAAATAGCACAAATTTTTTAAAGGATATAGCCAAATATTTCTCCCTTGCTCTTTCTCATAATGCCTTCTCTCTCCTTTTTATGCCTACCTACTCTCTGCCCGACCTCCTCTATAAAGATTTCACATAAGAACCAAGAATGTGGCAATCTCCAAAACTAGACTACACAAGAAATTCATGTGGCACAATGCCTGTGCAATTCTACCTGAGAATCATCGGGTCTAGGCGGCTTGATGGATGTGAGAAACTAAAAAGAAAGGGCCATCCCGAATCCCACGGCTCAGGGGTGCCAAACAAATAAAGGTGCATTTTTAGTGTCTGGAGTTAAATAAGCCCATCAAAATGAGGGCCTGAGCATAGCAAGAATTCCACTATGACTAAAATAAACCAACTTGGCAGCTCAGGAATCAGAAACTAAAACTGGCTTCATTTCCATCCTTGTGAGCACTAAGAGGAGGTGCCGGTCAGAAGGGATGTGTGCCTCTGGGGAGACAGAAAGCATAAGATGAAGGTTCCTCTGTCAGGTGTAAATGTGGTGGCCAAGGATGTAGAGAATGAGTAGGGGCGGACCCTCGGTGGTGTCTCAGGGACAAAGCAGAATCTAGGACATGTGAGAGGCAGCTACCACAAGAGGCAAAAGGCAGGTATGGCTGAGAGTTGGGAGTTAACAAAAAATCATCATGGAGTAGAAAGGAGGTTAGCTTGGAGGTGACAGAAGAATATGGATAGACTAAAGGGGAAGTATAGAAAAGCACATCCTCACCTGAGTCAGTCACTCAAAAGGCAGGGAAAGGGACCTTCCAGGTGCAGTCAGTTAGTAGAGAGGACCAATAGAAGACTGTCCACTAGCCTCTGTGGTAGGTCCCTCTCTCTGAACATATATGCCATGGGAAGTGCTACTCAGAACCACATTCTAACGAAGCAGGGCAGACCTGAAAGAGAGGTGTACTAGAGCTGCAGACACTTACAGAGAAAAACCTTGGAGATTCACAACCAAGCAGAAAACCCACTTTTTAAAATAGCCGCTAAAACAATTACATAGAATCCAAGGAGCAAAGATATTGTGATAGTTTGTCTGGGTCACCAGCTTGACAAGATCTGGAGTCAACCACATGGCAAGCCTCTAGGTACAGCTAGGAGGGATTTTCTTGGCCAGGCTAACTGCTGTAGGAAAACCTAACACAAATGTGAGCAGCACCTTCTGATGGTGGGTCTAACAGAGGGGCCTTCTGCATGGGTGTCTCCCTAGAAAGGCCATTTGTGTTCATCTACCCTTTGTCGCTGCTTCGACCAACTTTTATTAGTGTCACAGAACAGCTTCTTTAAGCTCCCACAGAGGCTCTTTGAGAATCTTCCAGGTCCTGCTGAGGCACCAGACTCATAGACTGGGCATCTAGTGGGATCTCTACTCTACATTGTGAAGACAGCCTTACTGGGCTATTCAGACCACTTCTTGAAGCCTGTCCAATGAATCTCTCTTAATACATATTCTTTCTGTCTTTTCTGTCACTTAGAATCCTAATAAAGACCTGACAGGAATAATCAAAAGGAACTTAACACCTAAAAACACAAAATTGCTTGTAGTCACTCTATCAGAGATGTTTACATCAACAGACTGTATTAAGGACATCTTAGACATTATAAAAAGTTATAAAAATAGAATTAAATTCACTCCACTCCACTAATCAGAAATAGTCTTTTGTGTAATAAACAGATAAATGGGAGAAAAACATACCATACTCAATAATTTTCAATTAATATAGCGTAAGAATAATGCGGGATATTTGTACACTGTGAAAATGTATTGCTGTGATTGGTGTAATAAAAAGTAGAAGGGCCAATGGTTAGGAAGAGGTTAGGTAAGACTTCCAAGGACAGAAAGGGCTCTGGAAATATGGAGTCACCAGCCAGATGGAGAAGAAACAGAGGTGCAAGATGAGAGAGATAATGTCACATCATAGAGCTTAGATTATATAAGTGAGGTAATTTAAGTTATTAGAGCTAGTGGGACAAGCCTAAGCTGAGGTTTCAAAATTAATAACAAGTCTCTGTTGTTATTTGGAAGTTGGTCGTTTGTTGGTTTGTTCATTTTTTGGAAATCATGAGTTTGCATACCTCTGAGAACTGCATGTCATGTGGGTGGCACTAATGTTGAACACCCCCCACATCCCTGGCAAGATGTCATTCACTATTCGTTGCTATGGTAAACAGCATTATGACAGTCATCCTATCCTTGTCTTCTGGTCTCTCCCCAGCCCCTGCATTCCTACAGACTACTGAGATTCTTACTTGACAGTTGAGGCAACAGCCTTGGCTGCTGAGACATTTGTCTAAGGAGAATCTTACAGAATTTGCCTTCAGTTATCTTCAGGGATGAGGGGAATGAGCTGAAAACAGGTTCTATTTTGTGTACTTCTTGCTTGGCCTAAAAATATTGGAATGGATCCAAAGAATTCCTAGACACGGTGGGTGGCTTGAAGAGGCCATTTTTATGATAACTAAATTTGTTCACTTTCTTTTGTGCTAACCAGCAGTTTGGCTAATGAACCCTTTTACCTCCATCTCTAGTTATTTCGGAAATTAGACAATGGCTCCTTCTCTATAATGAGAGGGCTTTGTTTTGTTTTGATTCAAGTCACAAACGTAAGATAAAAATGCAGTTCATTTTGCCCAGACCCTGCAAGCGGCTCCTGAAATGGCCAAGAGGAAAACAGAAATAAGACTAGGCTAAAAAAAGGAGTATGGGGGTGGGGGAGGTAGGTAGAGGTGCTGCCTGGGGAGCAAAAACTATAGCCAGTGAGCCAAGGAAGTGAGGTACTTGCCACACAAACATAAAGACCTGCGTTCCAATCCCCAGCACCCATGGGAAACACTGGGCATGGCAATGCATCCCTGTAATCCCATCATGGGAGAGGCAGACACAGGAGGCTTCCTGGGGCTTCCTGGCCACCCAGCCTAGAAAGGGAGCTCCAGTTTCTGTGAGAAAAGCTGTCAAAAAAAGAAGGTAGGTGGGAAGTTCATTTCATTTCTGGCTTTCATGTGTACACACATGAAACACACACACAAACACACATACACACACACACACACAGATAGAGAGAGAAAGAGAGAGAGAGAGAGAGAGAGAGAGAGAGAGAGAGAGAGAGAGAGAGAGAGAGAGAGAGAGAGAGAGAGAACACAGATGAGGAGGGACTAATGGTCAATGTGCCCTGGTGATCTTGCTGCTTGGAAACAGCTCTTTTGAAGTAAATTATATGCAACTTGATCTGTCCATGAGAATTGCAAGCTAATCCTTAAGAGTTATTATGCATAATTGGCCTAACAAAATCCTCTGTGGGTTACTGATCGTCACTACAGACTGGCATTCTGAGCTGGCTGGCCAGGGTAAAACCAGTGGACTTACTGAATATGGCTCCTGTCTAGCCCACAAATCTCAAAATTGCTCAGGTTCCTTGGAGCTTTATTACACTCCCAGCAGCCCTGAGAAGCATTGCTCAGCAATAGGCAGCACGGTCCTTTGAGCAAGCCCAGACACAATTCCCAGCAGATAAACCCAAAGTCTCCACACTTTTCTGAGAGCTGCATATGTTTTTCCAGATGAAATATGTTCTCCAAAGAAGGAAGCCCTAGAAAGCTCCAAAAGAATAGAGGGCGGCAGAGCCAGGCAATGAGTCAAATGCTGCTTCCGTTCATTGTTCTTCATTGCTCTTTCCCAGGGTTGGTGAGAGCCAAGGCAGGGACACAGAAGAGCCACTAGGGCTATAGGTACAACATCTCTGGGGGAGTGTGGTGGCTCCTATTCCAGACGAGGAAAGAGAAGCCAAGTAGCAGCCAGCGCTTGGCAGGGGCTCGCTTCATTTTCCTTGGCTCCCTCTCACTACCTGTCCGAAGGCTGCAATGCAGGAAGGAAATTTTTCAAGAGATTAAACTATTATTGTTTCCTGTGCGGCTGTCTTCGCTGGAGTATGAGAAAAGCTTTAAGAGTACTTGAAAAGAGATTTGTCTGAATGGCAAGGCTGTTGTGATTCAACCCCTCCCTCCAGGTGGGATTTGGCCAATTTCCTCAGGAAAGTGGTTGATTAGGGACTGTGGATTTATCCATGGCCTAAATATAAGATGCCATAAAGGTGATTAATGCTGAGCTCACCATCACAGGGAGTTAAGAGTTTATAAAGGCTATTTTTAACCATTTGGAAGAAGAGAAAACTCATTTTTCAGGTTGCCATTCTGTTTCAATTGTTAAAACCTTCTTTGTAGCCCTCAATAATTCATGCTAGCCACTGTTAAAGGTTGACTACGTTTTCAGATTTTGCAAGTTGTTTTTTTAATTGATTCAGTGTGTTTTATTCTTTTTGCAAAAGGCACACAGGGGAAGGATGTAGAATGTATTTCCATCATGGAGGTGAGGTGACCGAAGTTCCTGGTGACATTCTCATGCAGGAATCTCCTTTCTTTTTCCACCCAGGCCAGGAGAGTGAAGTGACTTTCCTGTGTCCACATCTATCATACAAACAGCAATCATCAGAGAATGTCTGAGAAGGTCTATAGAGCCCAACACCAAAGAAAGGAGAGCAGAGTAATCCAGAACATGCCTAGTGGACCCAGGGCCCCCTGTAGTATCTGATATAGCTTGGGCATGCTACCCAGAAATGCTTCAAAATGTTATGCTTCTATTTCAAGAATTTCACACACAAGGTCCCCATCATAAATATTACATTTTCTCCCCAGTCACAATGGAGTCAACTTTGTTTATAGGAATGTGTACAAGTAGCCTCTCTTCCAATGCTACACTCCCAACAAAATGGCCATAGAATTCAATAGAGCTGCCATGTACTTTCATAATGTAAATGCCACACAGGCAACAGTATCATTATATGGCCCAACATACTAATGGACCATTACAGGGTGTGTCCTTTTGGGTTAGATAGATGAGCTTTGTGAGGGTGGTAGATCATGAAAACATGTTTCTTCTAATTGCTATCAGCAATGTTGACATTTCCTACAATCTTTACAACATCTTAGAGGAGACTCTGCTCAACATGGGAAACCTGATATTGTCTATAGGGTGTTTTAAATTCCTCCGTCTCTCCTGTAAACATTTATAATGCCCTGTACTCTGCCAGGAACACTGATGGCTTCTCATGCTGAGGAGGTAAATATGAGTCAGATTTTTCAGTGAACTCCCGTGGAGCCTGGCAGACATGAAGACTCTTGCAACAGCAAAAGTGATCAAATGTCTGTGTGTGCTCCTTCTCCAGGATCAGTGAGAGATAAAGAGTTTTCTCCTATAACTTAAAAAGTAGAGATTACAAAAGCAACAACAATAACCAACTAAAAATGTCTGTTTAAATACACATAGGAAGCCAGGTACCTCCTACTCTGAAACCCCATTGCCCTGACTATACTTTAGATATAGTTGCAAAGTAGACTGAGAAATGTGGTGTCTAGCTAAGCAAGCATTGCCCCTCCAGATGGGAGAATGGCCACGGTGGAACACTGGTAGCTTCTCAATGTGTTCTTGTTAACCATCTCCATATAGGAATACAGAAGGACCCTTCCCATTGCAAGTGTGGCTAAGGACTCAGAGACCCTAGAGGAGAATCTATACCACTACTCTGTAAATAGACAAAATATCAAACTGCCCCCCGGCCACAGAGAAGGTCTTGATCCCCATTAGAGAAGCCTCTTTCCACAGTGGACAGCAGTTAATACACAGATAGACAACTGATTGAAATGATGAGAGTAAGTGTCTGTGGAATGCTAGTCCATAAATGGAATTTCTATGTCACATCCTTAGCTCCCAAGTCTCAAGGAACATTGGGAAAAGAGAGTGGGAAGATTTCAACAGCTAGAGATTAAAGAGAGCTTCTAGACACAACAGGACTATCATACCCATAGACTCACACCAGACTCTTCAATGGAAACAGTGAAAGCAAGAAGGTCCTGGTCAGATGTTATACAGACACTAAAAGATCACGGCTGCCAACCCAGACTACTATACCCAGAAAAACTATCAATCACCATAGATGGAGTAAACAATGTATTTCATGACAAAACCAGATTTAAACAAACCTATGCACAAATTTGGTCCTACAGAAAGCACTAGAGGGAAAATTCCAACCTAAGGAAACCAGATACATCATAAAACCACAAACAATATTCCCAAATGAGAAAAAAACCCAAAGAAGGGAAATACACACATGCTACCAACAAAAATAACAGGAAATAACAATCATTGGCTATTAATATCTCTTAATATCAATGGACTCAACTCATCTATAAAAAGGCACACTCTAACATGGTGGATACAAAAACTAAAGTCATCCTTCCGCTTTATACAAGAAATACACCTCAACTTCAAAGACAGACACAGGCTCAGGGTAAAGGGTTTGGATAAGACTTTCCAATCAAACGGTCCTAAGAAACAAGCAAGTGTAGCCATCCTAATAACTTCAGGAGGCATCACTATCCCTGACTTCAAGCTATACTATAGAGTTACAGTAATAAAAACAATCTGGTACTAACACAAAAACAGACTTGTAGATTAATGGAATCAAATCAAAGACCCCAACATTAATCCACACACCTATTAATACCTGATTTTTGATGAAGAGGTCAATAATATTCCATGGAAAAAAAGATAGTATCTTCAACGAATGGTGTTGGCATTAATGGATGGTAGTATGTAGAAGGATGCAAAGAGATCCAAACCTATTACACTGCACAAAACTCAAATCCAAGTGGATCAAAGACCTCAACATAAACCCAGCTACACTGAACTTGATAGAAAAGTGGGAAATACCCTCCAATACATTGGCACAGGTGACCACTTCCTAAATATAACACCAGTATCACAGACACTAAGAACAACAATCAATTAGTGGGACTTCCTGAAACTGAGAAGCTTCTGTAAGGCAAAGGACACAGTCAATAAGACAAAACAACAGCCTACAGAATGGGAAAGATCTTCACCAACCCTACATAGAACAGAGGACTGGTCTCTAAATTATATAGAGAACTTAAGAAATTAGAGCCCAAAAACCTAAACAACCCAATTAAAAAATGAGGTTCAGAGCTAAAAAGGGAGTTCTCAACAGAAGAATTACAAATGGCTAAATGGCACTTAAAAAATTGCTCAACATCTTTAGCCATCAGAGAAATGCAAAGCAAAACAACTCTGAGCTACTACCTTACACTTATCAGAATGTCTAAGAACAAAAACACAGATGACAGCCTGGAGAGGATGCAGAACAAGAGGAATACTCCTCCATTGCTGGTGGGAGTGTAAACTTTTACAGTTACTCTGGAATGCAGTATGGCGGTTCCTCAGAAAACTGAGAATTCATCTCCCCAAGGATCCAGCAATACCACTATTGGGCATATATCCAAAGGACGCAAATTCGTACCCAAAGGTATCGCTCAACTATGTTCATAACAGCATTATTCATAATACCAAGAACCGGGAAACAACCTAGATGCCCCTCAGCTGAAGAATGGATTAACAAACTGTGGTACATCTACACAGTGGAGTACTACTCAGCAGTTTTTAAAAAATGACATCCTAAAATTTGCAGGCAAGTGGATGGATTTGGAGAATATCCTCCTGAGCGAGGTATCACCAGCCCAGAAAGATAGGTATGAGATGTACTCACTTATAAGTGAACATTAGACTTCAAAAAGCAAAAAATACCCAAGCTGCAAACCACAACCCCTGAACAGCTTGGGATCAGAATGAACTTAAGAGAGACATCCAGAGATTCCCCTACCAAGAGAGAATACAGAAGATCTTTTTAACAAATTGGGAGCATAACGGGTTGCAACCAAAACAGGTAGGAAGAAATCATGAGAGAAGGAGATGGTTGAGTGAGAGGAACAACAAAGAGGGAGAAAAAGAGGTGTATATCTTGATAGAGGAAGCCAGTGTGAGCTTGGAGAGAGACCGGGTGCTAGAGAAACCTCTAAGAATTCACCTGGATAGGTCTCCAACCAATAGTGGAGGAGGTGCCTAAACAGGACTTCCCTTATAATCAAATGAATAACCACTCTAAGTGTCGTCACAGAACCTACATTCAACAAGGAATAGAGTTGGAGGCAGAGATCCATAGCTGAGCATGGGCCAAGCTCGTGGTCCAGCTGAGAGCAGAGGAGGTGAGTCTGTATGAACAAGGGGATAGGGATTATAAGGAGAAGTCCCACAGAGATGTCTGGCTGGAGCTCTGGGCACTTTATTGAATCAAGAACAGCCACTGGAGAACCATGGGGAAAAGGAGCTAGGCCCTCCAAGGGTAGGCAACTGTCAATTGTCATGGGCAATATGTGGAGCCTCTAGGGGTGGGATCAGACTGTGTTCCTGTGCATGGGCTGGCACCTTGGAGCACATTCCCTGCAGAGGAACACCTAACCCAGTTTTGATATTGGGGTGAGGAAATTGAACTTGCCTGGAGTGGATGTGCCATGCTGAGCTGACCCACCTTAAGAGGGGGAGCAGGGGGATACATAGCAAAAGGACTTTTTCATAAATAAATAAAAGTTTTTAAAAAGTTGTAAAAAAAAACTTTCAAAAACAAAGTATGAATAAAAGATAAAGAACAGATTATCTCTCATCTAAAGAGGAGTTCTAACTGCACCTCTAACCCACCTTTCACTCAAATGACTGCTTCAGAATCTAAAATAGTCTCCACATCTTTATTCTGATCCCTTCAACCTAAACCCAAGAATAAAGCTATTCTGCCCCCACACATTACAGTTTTACAAATCACAGACACTGAGTTCTTTCTGGTGACATTCTCTTGCCTTCTAGAACACCTCCTGTCACTCTGCATCCCTTTGTTCCCATCAGAATAACCATCTCCCTCAGAGGAACCATCAAAAGTATGTGTCCAAAATAAGCAATCATCCCCAGAACCTCAGCTTAGTTTCCTCTAGGAAGTTAATCCTCCAAGTCCTCATGATGAGCAGGGGAAGAATTGTTCCACTGTGATAGAGAATATTTGCATAGGATTGGACTCTACCTTCTGTGTCTGCTCAGCACCTCCCTGTAGGGACTGGTCTCTGTCTTTAGGGAATCCCCACCTTCTTCCATTCCATTAAATACAAAGTGATGCTGTCCACAGCCACAGTACTGGATATTCAAAATCGTTCCCTGAGGAATTTGAAACAACAACAATAAAAAAGAACATCTGCACTGTCTCAGTACCTAGAAGCTACAAGAAGGAATCCAGTCTGGGGGTGGGGTTGGGGGGTAGATAAAACAATGTAAAGAATGACAAGATTGTGCCAAGAGCCACTTCCGAGGCTCAGCCCTATTCCTGTCCCTGGGAGTACAAGTCAGCCTAGCATCTGTTTAACATATTCCTTCTCTGCCTAAATTACATTACATTGCATTATCACCACTTATAATTCCCATATACAGAATCATAGCAAGCTTCCCATCAGCCTCCCTTGTAATCTACAGCAAATACTTGAGCCTCGTATGCATGGCTAGATAAAATGGCACCAATGTCAAAGAAAACTGATTTCCAGCATGTGTTCCATCTCAGTGGTGTGTGTGTGTGTGTGTGTGTGTGTGTGTGTGTGTGTGTGTGTGTGTGTGTGTGTGTGTGTGTAAAGAACATCAGTTACTCAATAATACAGAGTGAAAACCATGCAAGGCGGCCCTCTGAGAGACTCATAAGATGCTACCTAAATCAATAAAAACATCAGCTCAAAGCCTCTCAGATCTTTCCTTGCATCTAAAACTACCAGAAAGGGTGTGTTCACCATGCACAGAAAAACCTCTAACCAATAATCTTTCTCCTCTTCTCAGAATTCTTGCAAATTCCCACCCCATAACCGACAATTCACTGTCTGTTACTTAATCTTCTAACCAGTACATATTGCACATCTGCTCTAGGTCAAGAATTCCACACACAGGACTACAATGAGGTACAAAACACCTCTGCCCTCAAAGAGCCTCAATTTTAGCAGTTGGAAGATTGGGACCAAACTGTCTACTCTTCCAGGTCTGCTATTTTTTCTTCCATAAACCCTCTCTTCTGGAGGCCTCCCAACAAAGGTCGAATCCTAAGCTGCTGCCAACAAAATTCCTCCAGGTGAACAGGATGCCATGAGTCCTTCTAAAAGAGGAAGTGGCTGTGAGCTGTGTTCTTGAGGTATGTCTGTGTGCTATACTCAAAATATAAAAATTACACAGGAGTGAGGATTTATAGTGAAGATGCATGTAGAAACACATACTGTGAATGGACGCTTCTGAAACGAAGCTATGTATACAAGAGCTCTAATCTATTGACAGGTTAGAATTTCAATGATATGCAGTAGTATCGCGAATCTAGGGCCAAATTATCTTGACCACTCTTTACCCTCCCCCCAATAGCCAATTTTTACTCACCTCTGTGTGTGGTATAACATCCTTGTGACTGTGAGGTAAATCCTTTAGAACGCATGAACAGATCTAGCTTCCACCAATCTAAAAGCTAAGAAAGCATCTATAGTAGATCTATAGTAGACATTTCCTTGTTTTACTATAACTCACCAACTTAGGTTGGTCCCACCAACATATCTGAAAAGTGTGTTGACCTGTGACTTTTTTCATTCTGACACTATCAAAATGTCACAAAACTGCTGCCATGTTAAACATGGTATTGGGGGAACTTGAGTGTCCCCAGCCATGGTTGCTCATATTTGGCTCAAGAATCAACCATTTCTTATCCCTTTTGGGATGGGAGCTGTGCTTCTTGTGTAAACAGCATACACGTCTTGGCATGCATGGATGTGTGCAGCACATGTGTGTCAAATGACTGATATGGTCTCTGTGATGTGGGGTTTCAAAGGTACAGCTCTCAACGACTGAGAAAACATAACTCCAGGGAAGAGTTAGCTAGTTTAGAAAAGGGATTGGGATTGTCACTTGCACTCAGCTTTGGCTTTGCAAACAGGAAGAATCAGAGCAAACAGGGACAGGCAGAAAAATAAGAAAAGGCCAGTATGTCCTGGAACACCTAGACAGAAGAAGGCGAGGAGGAGCAGACAAGAGCTTTCTAATGGCCCTCAGTGTCAGTACTGGAGACTAACCAGCACTCATTGTCTTTGGAGGTCCAAGGAGAAAATGAGGGTGGTATTAAGCCAAGCACTGACAGGGAAGTGAGAGTTCCCCAGATGCTCCCACTGTGAGCTCTGCTTCATGGACCTAATTGCTAAGACAGGTCATGGAATACAGCCTGGGGTCCATAAACTTCTCAACACTCCTTCCCTTGCTCTTCAGGCCTTAATAAAATAGCAGACTGAAAGGGGGACAGTGTATTGGGAGTGGGGCTCTAGAGTATGCTCCGCTGCCTAAGCAACTGTCTACGCTAGAACACAGAGTAATGTCATGATGTCCAAAGGGAGCTACATGTGCATGCAGGTATGCAAGTGTACAAATCATGCATCTACACTGATATGAATGGGCTGCAAGGACAGTTCAGTAGTTAAGAGCATGCACTTTTCTGGCAGAGGACTGGAATTTAGTTCCCAGAACCTACACCAGATGCCTCACAACTGCCTGGAACCTCAGCACAAGGAGCATCTGATACTTCTGGCCTCTACAGTCTGTAAACACTCCCAACACACACATAATTAAAATTAAATCTTAAATAATGTAGACGTAGTATGGAAGACCTCTTGACTTCAGGCCATCCAGCCAGGCCCTATTGCAGAGAAGAATGGGGAATACCATAATACCACCATCTTACCTCTTTTCTTCTAGTCTTACAATCTACAACCCATTAGTTTGGTATGTATTTTCCAGGGGAAAAAATGAGGCAAGTTTCAATGGTCTGGTTTTCTTTACTGTTCATACACACTCATGTACGCCCATAGGCAACCCAGGACAACAGCTCAAAATCACTCGTGTGTGCCCCAAAGAAACACAGCAGGTTGAGAGAAGGATTGACAGAAGCCCAAGACCTTCCTGTCTCAAGACTCTGTCTACAGCCTGTACAAAGTTATAAGAGCATCTCTACAAGACCATAGGGCTTCTTGACACTACTAACATAGAAAGTCCAACTTACCTCCAATCAGATTCAGGTCAACTGGAATAGCCTACTCAGATTTGAACTACAGAAGCTCATCTCCAAAGGCTGACAAAGAACGGAAACCCTCCCAGGAGGCAAGAGTCAGAGAGAGCCACTGTGCTGATGTAAAGGTCCTAAGACACAGCAATATCTACCACAGCCTCTCCTAACTCATCGCACCCCACCATCATCATCACTAAATAGAAAGGTGACATCAACGATGCCCCTGAAGGAGCCAAGAAGCCACAAATGGAAGGCACAGAGGAGCAGAAGTGAACGGAAACAGTAACTCATAAGCACACATAGAAACCTCACAACATCCTACACGCTGTGTGTTTACTGAGCTACAATCCATCAGTTAACAGCAGAACATTACAAGGTTCTCCCACCCACTCCCCAGGGTGATGGCAACTATTTATGGTGACAAAAAGATTTATTTTGGACAAGGAGTTAGTTTGGGTAAGGCCACTGCTCCCAACCATCCCTTCGGTAGCATGTAATGGATTACGTGTAAATTTCAGCACAGTTGTTAAGCCTCTTGCCTCGGAAGGTCATTGGCACAGAAAAAAGTGGAGCTAAATAAGTGAGTAAACATATACACGCACAGCTATTCCATCCATAGAAAAGGGAAGAGGAAGGAAACATTTCCCTAGACACTAAGTGTCTGCAGGAGGCCGGGTCTGGACACTCTGTCCTCAAACAGCTCTCTGTTCTGTGGGTCCCGTGGTCTCCGGGCAGAAGCTAACTTTTCTGGCTCAGTTTCTATAACTGAGCCATGGTGTGGAATACTGAAAGGAAACCGACTACAGAGGACCTATTTAGACCTTCCTGGCAAGAGCCAAGGTGGAGGGGAGCAGGGAAAGGCTGGTGCTCTTGACAGAGGATTTCCTTACCAGGATGTGGAAAACTCTCTTGTCACATATGGCTAACAGTCATCCGGCAATACAAAGAGCGGTTTCAGGAGCCCGTGAACACTCAGAGTAGTGGAGAATGCCACGACCAAGCCCCGGTGAGAGGAGCATGAGAGGACTCCTGGCCACTGCTTGGACAGGGGCAGTGTTGTTGACAAGTACATAGGATAAATATTATTACCTAATACACTTTCCAACAAGGGAAATGTCATCACCCATTTAGTAGGTAAAGTAAATGTGCCTGGGCAAAAGTGAAGCAAGCTGTTCAGTGAACACATCCTTAAAATGCCTTGGGGGATACCATTGCATTTTAAAAGGTTTTTTTTTTAATTTCATATGTGTACTGTACTTACATCGCTCCCCTTCTTATCTTCCCTCTACCTCCTCCCATTCCCTCTCCAACTCATGGCCTCTTTTTCTTTAATTACTTTTGTTACATGCAAATATACATACATGCATACATACATACATACTGTGGCAGTTTGAAATTTGCTCCCATGATCTCATAGTGAGCGGCACTATTAGGAGGTGTGGCTTTGTTGGAATGGGTGTGGCCTTGTTGGGGGAAGTGTGTCACTGAGGGGACGGGCTTTGACGTTTCCTATGCTCAGGATACCGTCTACTGTCTCAGTTGACTTCCTGTTGCCTGACGGATGTAGGACTCTCAGCTACTCTTCCAGCTCCATGTCTGCCTGCATGATACCATACTCAGCATTATGATGGCAATGAGCTGAGCCTCTGAATCTGTAAGCCACCACCTCAATTAAATGTTTTTCTTATAAGAGTTGTCATGGTCATGTCTGTTCTCAGCAATAGAGACCCTAGGCACATACATACATGCATCTAGCCCAATGAGTCCATTTAGTGTCACTCATATGAATATGCTTTTAGGGCTGATCACTCAGGATCGGTTAACTGATTAGGGGGTCTCATTCCTGGGAAAAACTAATTCTCCCTCTCTCAGAAGTCATCAATTGCCTATGGCTCTTCATCTAGGGGTGGGATCTTCTGAGGTCTTCTCCATATATGATGGCATATCAACTGGTGTTATTATTATTCAGGTCTTTTTAAGTAATCATACAATTGACTTTTATGGGTGCAGGTTCCCTTTCATATAGAAGGCATAATCTCCCAGCAGACATTTGGCCCAGGTGGTACAATCCATATAACTCATTTTCTGCAATATTTTCTAAGCCTGAAGTATAAGGGTTGTGTTGCAGTTACATCAGCTGGGGATGAATACCACATGGTCACTTTTTATCTCTATTTTGACCAGTTGTAGCTTTCCATAATGGTCTCTGTCTTCTGCAGAAGCTCCTTTGGTGAAGGGTGAGAGCTACAATAATCTGTGAGTGGGCTGCCTTTTAAGGAGAGGAGAAGGGATGTCTTCCCAGGTCCGCCCTCTCCATACCACTGGGAATGAGCATCACTCTGCAGAATTCTCATGCTGAGCCCTACATCTCCCTGGAGGTAGCCCACAGAGCATCCTGTGATCAGAGCAGTAGTAACTAATGGAAAACAGTTTGGAATTGGGAATTTGAGGGTGTTCTAGATCTTTAGCGGTCTTGTAAACTTCCACTTGCTGCTTTAAGAAGCTTGTCACAGTGCAAACACACACACACCAACAACCAACTGGCAATGATACACCTTTGTCGAAGCCACCCCATTGTTAGAGAAATAAGGTGCCTCAATTGGGGCTCTTAGACAGTTTTCTAAGAGCTGGCTGGCTCAATCCCCAAAAGCAGATTGCTCATAACTTCCTATGCAGCAACCAGAAAAGAAACATATATTTCTGAACTGAACACAGCAGGGAAGAAGCAGCGCCATGAGACTGACAAAAACATTTCAGTGTTAGGTATCTGCAGAGATGGCCTGTGAGCTTTTGGTAAGTGCTGGTGAGATCACGGTTCTTCACCTTTCCAGCCAGGATGGTCCACACATCCCTCAGTGGTCTTATTTTTCACCCATGTCCACATTTGGTCAATTAGTGGGCACCATATAAGTTTGGGCTTCAGAACACAGGGGACATTAGAATACAACAGAAGACAGAGAGACAAGTTCCTTCAAGACTCTCTGGAAATGGAAGGCCCTTGAGTGTGGAGCTTCTACCTCAGGTTGGGGGCTTACTCAGCCAGAGATCATAGGCCAAGGGGACTAATTCTTGTCTCTGCCTCTGACACTAATATTTTGGCTGTGGGCAGAAATTCACTAACCAGAATTTTTCAACCTCCAGATGGGAAGACCACTTACCAGTCCAGAGACATGCGGCTTACAAAGTCTGTGACAGCTGGGATTCTCTCTGGGCTACAAGCCTGCTCTGCTTTCTTAGCAGCCCTTCCCCTTATCAGGAGCTTTGTGCTACAGTGCTTCCTGAGCCTTATGGGCACTGGGCTCTCGGGGAGCATTAGGCACCACTGAGGGTTCAAACCTATCCCATTAAAACCCCATGTAGCCATCTGTGTTGCGGTTTTATCCCTTTTAACGTTAGCATTCCTCAGTGACAATAAAGCACTTCCTGTCTGGACTCCACACTGTCTGTTCACTCTGTTCTTGAAGGGGGGTAGTAGAACAAGATCCAAACTGAGGACAGCAGACGGTGTCCACCAGTCATCCGGAAGTGAGGGACTAACCCTAACAGCACTAGGCAGCCACCAAATGGTCACATACTCAAAAGTAGAGAGTTAATATTAACCAGTTGAGCATCAGACCAAAAGAGTCATCTAACAGAAACATTAAATAAAAGTGAATATTGGTTTAAATCATTTAAGTGTAAAGTCCAAGAGCTAATTAATGTTAATATATCATCCATGGTGATATATTATGTATTTAATAAAGTATCTCTGGAAATCAGAGGACAGAGCAAAACCACACCAACCCAAGAAGGTCGGGGAGTGGTGACCCACACCTTTAACCCCATCACTCAGGAGGCAGAGATCTGTCTGGATCTCTGAGTTCAAGGCCTAACAGCCAGGCATGGTGGCTCACACCTTTAATCCCAGCACGGATCCCAGGCCTCTGCTCCCAGTACTGGGAAACACACAGGCCTTTAATCCTAGCACTAGAAAAATGGAACCAGAAAGTGAGATAGCAAGGTGGAAAAAGAAAGATTAGGCTGGAGGGGGCAGATCAGCTCTTCCGCTTTCAGCTGAGGCCTCAGGAGCATTCAGTCTGAAGATCTGGAGAGACAGGGCCTACCCTTTCCCTGCTGAGGAGTTGCAATGTGAGAATTGACTGTGGCTTGCTTCTCAGTCTCTCTGATCTTTCAGCTTTCCCCCATATCTGGCTCTGGGTTTTTATTAATAATACCAACTAGAATTCATGCAACATATGTCTTTGTTTTTAGCAAGAGTTGGCCTTGATGGATTAGACATAGTATGTTTTAGACAGTAGAAAAAGTAAGTACTTTATTTAGGAAGTTCCCCGCCCACCTGCTTGTACCTTCACCCTCATCCACACACATTTCTCCCTGTGGACTCTGCTTTCCCCCTGCCATCCCATGAGAAGCATATTTAATCAACCAATTAGCACAAACATGTATTTGTTCAAACACAGAAAGAGTGTTTGGAATGCATTATTGTACCACACTTCATTTTGTTTTTATAACAAACTGCAAAATGATAAACACTGCTCTCTTCTTAACAAATAAGAAAATTGCTGCTTAGAAAGGAAAAAGTATGCTCATGGCCAATAAATCAGCGCATGGTTTCTTGGTTCTAACACGCACATGGGCCCCTCATGACCCACCTCAAGTTTCTCTACCTCAGAGATATTTACATTTTCAAGAAAGCAGCTGCATTCTGGAGGAAAGGGCAGGGCAACTTTCCTCCAGAGCACAGGTAACATTAGAATTAAACAGATGAGGCACACAACTCTAGCTTCTCAACTTAACTTCCTAGGGTAGTGTACAGGCCAAGTCCCCATCAGAAGCTCAGCAGTTCAACTTGCTGGCAGGTTAAGACTTCCTCTGCTTCATGATGGCAGAGTCAAGTAATCTGGACCAAGACCACAGGACCCATGCTTCTGCTTCTTCTATGTTGCTGTGATTGGCACATGCCATGAACAATAGCACAGGGAGGAAAGGGTTTATTTACTCTTGCACTGACAGCTCACACTCCATCATTGGGGCAAGTCAGGGCAGGAACTCAAGCAGGGACTGAAGTGGAAACCATGGAAGAAAGAAGTATGCTGGCTTGCTCTCAGGTTCTGCTCAGCCGGCTTTCTTATATAATGCAGACCCACCTGCGTAGGGATAGTGCTGCCCATAGTGGGCTGGGCCCTCCCACATCATTCTTCAATCACTATAATTCCTCACATGGGCCGGTCTGATCAAGGATGTTCTTCAGTTGAACTTCCCTCTGCCCAGGTGAGACTAGTTGTATCAAGTTGACAGTAAACTAACCAGCCCTAACCATGAAGCCAAAAATATTGACAATTTGAACTTTACAAAAAGAGTTGATCCAACCTTTCCCTGGAGAGTGACAGCATTTGGTGCAATGGATAAGAAACTAGATTCTGGTCTAAGGAGATTCTCAGAGGTTCAAGTGCTTGCTGAGAAAGAGGATCCAAGTTTGGATTCCCAAAACCATATAAATGCAGGGTGAGCATGGCAGCCACCTGAAATCCCAGCCTTGGAAGCCAGAGATGGGTGATTCCCCAGACAAAGGTGGTTAGTGAAGATGAGTCCCATTAGTAAATTCTGCAGTTGACTGAGAGACTCTGATTCTCTCAGATAAGGTGGAGAACAATGAAGATTCTCGACATCACCTTCAGGCCTACACACACACACACACACACACACACACACACACACACACACACTCTCTCTCTCTCTCTCTCTCTCTCTCTCTCTCTCTCTCTCTCACACACACACACACACACACACATACATGCACATGCATACACATACACACATGCCACTTTAGTGAGCTACCACACAAATTTTCTTAACTGCTCTGAAGAAAGCCAGCTGCTTCCTCCACTTACATAGAGTCAGTAGGTTGTTGATGTGACGGCAGGAAGGAAGTATTTACAAGGCACATGGTATACATTCAATAAATGCCTTCACTCTCATTTCTACAAATCAATAAAACTTTCTGTCTCCTTGAGGCAACGTGAGAAGTGCAGCTGCTTGTTTGTGGTGGTCAGCAATGATGCTCTGAAGAGACCCTTCCTATAAAGAACTGCCTTTGTGTGCTCCTGAGACAGTGCCTGCGGGAATGTCTCCACTGCCTGTGGTACACTCCTCCTGGTCCATCATAAAGAGACATACAGGCCAGGCCATTTCTGCTCCAGGAGTAAAAAAAATGAAGGCTGATCCCTGTGGGCTGTTGGAAACTATACCCCACAATCTGCATCAATCATTGTTCCCTCCATGGGTGTTATTTACAACCCAAGGTCTCTCATGTGAGGATCCTTCACGCCAAAGGCTTCTCTCTGAGTTGATCCAAACCAAGATTTGCCCAGAGAAGAAAACCCAATACTGTGTCTGACAAAAGTCGCCATTTCCCAGATTCGCCCCCCCCACCCTGTCCTAAACCAAAGAACGTAAGACTGTATGACAGTTTATGACAAAGGCAACTTTGTAGGTATGATTCGTGTAAGGACCTTGAAGGAGGTAGAGAATTATCCTGGATTGTCTGAGTTACTAGGAAGTTATATTAACATTATAGAACCCTTCCTAGTATGCACAATGGGGGGAAACAGACGAAAACAAACAACAACATGGCTGCCTTGAAGCTAAAGAGAATATGAGCCAAGTAATACAGGTGCCCTTTACAAGCTGGAAAAGGCATGTAAGTAAATTCTTCTTTAAGCCTTCAGCAAGACATCCTTTCTATAGCCTTAAGGATGTCTTGGTTCTATTCCAGTGAAACTAAATAAGGAACTTATAGCCTACAGAACTGTTAAGATATCAAATATGAAGGTCAAGGGGACAACTCAGACAGAAAAATACAACAAAAATGAGGATCTGAGTTCAGTTCCTGAAATCCACATTTTTTTTTAAGACAAGTGTGAGGAAGCTGAAGCAGATGGGCTTTGGTGAGTTGGAGGCCAGCCAGAGCTACATAGTAAGACCCTGTCTCAAAATTAAATAAGTAAATTAAGATTAAAAGTCATGTGGTGGTGTATAATTACAATCCCAGGCCCTTAGAGATAGAGAGAAGAAGGATCCCAGGGCAACAGCAGTGACCCAGATCCCAGTGAGAGACGATGTCTCAGACGTAGGATGAAAGTGTCCTGAATAAATTACATATGAGATTGACCTCTAATCTCCATATACATGTTTACAATTGCACACATGTATAAGTGTGTAGTCAAAACTTATGTGTCCCACTGGCTGATCAGTCCCAAATAAACATACAGAGGCTTATATTAATTACAAGTTGGTTAGTCTATGTCTTGGGTTTATTACTTGCTAACTCTTATATTTAATTTAACCCATATTTCTATTTATGTTTAGCCACGTGGCTTGGTACCTTTTTGCTCAGTGCAGCATTCTCATCCTGCTTCCTCTGCATCTCCCTGTCATCTCCTGCTCTGCTCTTCTGCTTCTCAGAATTCTCCTAGTCTGCCTGCTCCACCTCTGTTTCCTGTCTGGCTTCTTGACCAATCAGTGTTTTATTAAACCATTAGGAGGGGGAAATATTTACAGTGTACAAGAACACAGTCCCACAGCAAGCATGTGTGTGCACACACACAAACTCACAAACACATGCACACTTTTGTGAAATGGATATTAAATTGTGTTGTTTTAAACTACTCTACTTGTGAAATTTGCTACCACAACAATATACATAACTGATCCATGTAGAATCCGGAAGAAGTATGCGCAGCCTGGACCACCTCCAAGACTGGGAGCTGGGATGCTCCCTGGGAGCTGTGATGACAATAATCAAGAGTCATGGGTCGCATGAAGTCACGCTGCACAGGTGGAGCTGAGAAAAGAAAGACTTACCATGACACCATAACACCAAAGTCACACACAAAGGCAGGTACCGGACTGTGGTGGTTGCAGTTTTCCCTCGGCAACTCCACATTCCACAAGGTTTGTTCCCTATTGCTGTGACAAACCATGAATTGCATGACCAAAAGCAACTCAGAAAGGAATGGGGTTATTTCAGATATCGTTTACAGTCTATTGCTGAGGGGAAGACAGGACAGGAACTTGAGGCAGGAACTGGAGCAGAAGCCAGGGAGGAACACTGCTTGCTGGTTTGCTCCTCATGATTTGTTCAGCTGCTTTCTGATTCCACCCAGGACCACCTACCCAAGGGTGGTACTACCTACCAAGAGCTGGGCCTCCTACATCCATCATGAATCAAGAAAATGCCCTAAAGACTTACCTACAGGCAAATCTGATGGAGAGACTTTTCTCAGCCAAGGTTCCTCTCCCTGGACAACTCTAGTTCCTGTCAAGTTAAGCCCAACCCAGACAGTGAAGCAGAAGAATTTGTGAGTTTAGGGATAACCTTTAATTCTCCTGGTAGCACTGTGCATGCAAGTCGTGAAGCATAAGGACTCTGAGAGCCAGAGAAGGGTCATTATGGGTTATTCGCCAGTCCCCTGTATACCCGACACCCTCTTCTTGTTCAGCTCTAGGATGAATTTTGACATACCATAAGAGAAACCTGAAGGACGATCAAGTTGCAATGGTCTGCCCACTAAAATCCAGTCCCTGAGCACACGGAAAGTCTTTATAATGCCTTTCCTTCAATCAGAAAAATGTACTAGCTGAAGTCATGGTCCACATTCACCCAGACATTTTTCAAAACCACCAGGAGATGCCTGAGGCTACAGATGGTACCAAATCCTTTTTAAGCTTTGGTTCTTCCTTGATTAGCAGGCACTGACATAGTTTAATCTGTATATTGAGCATTGTGCATGATAAATAACTTAGGCTAAGGCAGAAAAACCGTGACAATATAGCATAATGAAGTTACTTAAAACTTATAAATGGTCTCTTATTTCATTTAATATTTTCAGTTCACCAGAAGCCCTAGAATAGAGGCCTGGAAGGGTACACTGCTGTAGCTCACACCATTATTGGCTTGTCAGGTGCAAAAGACTTTGAGAAACTTTATACTAGTGCAGCCAACCTTGCCATCACTGGATGCTCAGTCAGCTTCCAGCTCAGTGACAAACCACCTGTGGAGAGCCTGGGCTCAGTGTCAGAGTTTTCAGTCCAAGGACACTGACTTTGTCACTTTGGAGGCTGGGCTCAACATGATAGTGAAGGAGCGAACATTATGGAAAATGTATCCAAGAAGCCCAGAGGAATAAAACAAAGTCCCCACATCTCTGTTAAGGCATGCTCTCGATGACATATTCCACTAGCTCTCACCCTCTGCAAGTTCTACTTCTTCTGAAGAGTGCCACAGGCTTAGTGCCAACTTTGGATGTCCAGCCCTTTGGAAACACCTAAGATCCCAACCACAGTATCCCTGTTTCTGGAGACAAGAAGTCAACACAGTCTCCCCTCCTGGGACCATCACCTCCTCTCATCTGATCCCTATGGAGCTGCCTCAGCAGACATGGATTGTCAGGCACATAGCTGACTTAGGCAAGGCAGTAATCTGACTCTTCTTGAGAATATTCTTTAGATATTTGTTCTATTTTTCAGTTAGCGACAAAATTTATTTGCATTCTTAAAGTGGACACAGAAAACAATTGGATTCTCACCTCACTTTCCCAGTCTAAAGTAGTATCTACATAAAAGAAAAGATGGCTGACATCCTTTAGATTTCCAGCTGAGCACACATATCCATGGAAGGGCACAAGATGGATAGAGGTGTTTAGAGCTCATTTCCTCCAGCATAGTTGGTAGCAGGCCCTGCAGAACTCGGTTTGGATTCAGAATTTCAGCATCTCTAACTCCACATTCCTCTGCCAACGATCTTCGCGATCGGACCAGGGCAAAGGGCATGTATGATTTTTTATTTCCATTAGAGGGTGCTGTCTATACTAGACCTAGACCAATCTGCACGACAGGGAAATCTGAATTGATGACAGAAATATCTAAACTCACTCCACAGCTCAATGCTCAGAGCCACTGCCCACCTGGCTTATTCTTTACTCTCTTACTCTGGAAGTCCCTTCGAGTGCTGGCTGATGAGAAGAGGAAGCCAGAAGTTTGTCCCTTAGAAGCAGCAATTAGGGCAGTTAAGTGAAGTCCTCTGCCGGAGTGGGAGCAGACCTATCCTGCCCACCTGTACGACTTTCTTCTCATAGCCTGCTTCATTTCTAAGGAAAGGAGGAAAGGGGGAAGCACATGAGGGTGAGGAGGAGAAAAGGAAGACACCATGGAGGAAGAGGAAGAGAGGGAAGCGGAAGGGAAGGATGAAGAGAGGGGAGGGAAGAAGACAGGACAGGGAGGCAAGGCAAAGGCTGAGCAGACCTACTCAAATGCCCATCAACAGAACAATGGGAGGCGTCATCTAACTGTGCCCCCGCCCCCCACGCCCATGTCTATTTTGCTGTGCATATATGTCAGTAGAAACTTAGGAAAGAGCTTTCCTCCCTGGCACACTAGGAAAAATACATATAAGACTTGATATTAGACCACCAGATAAATCATGAAAAGAAAAAAAGAAAATGATGCCCCACAAATACCCAACTGAAGCCTGGTAACTTTGTCTACAAAGAAATCCATTATTTTCATCATTAAAAGTAAAACCTTTCTTGCAGACCTTTTCAGTATGCACATTTGCAAAACCTTGGCTTATGTCCCCAAAGGTCTGAGTCAATGTCCCCCACTGTTCACAAAAGAGGCAGTCCTGAGGAGCAGGAGAAGCATTTACAAGGTGTTAATGAGAACTTAGCACCCTCTGACAGACCAATAGTTCCAGTCAGAGCTGCTGAAACAAGCAGAAGGGAGCCTGAGCCAGAGCCCACTCTGATTGCAGAGTTACTCCAGGATGGAGCTGGGGCCAGTCTCTCTCCATATTTGCAGCACGGGATCCAGAAAGCATCATCTCAGGGTCCTCCAAATGCCAATGGTAGCAACAAGAAAGCAGCCACTCCCACAAATGCAGAGTGCATTCTCACATCCTTTTGATTTAGAAAGGTTTTCAGGGACATTGCACGAAAGTGACATGAGGCTGCCTGGGTCCCATTCATACTCACATTGCATTTATACATACATCTAAGGAGCAGTATTCCGAGCCCTGACTTGGCAGCAGATATTTACAGGTGTCCTATCTGCAGCAGCGAATGGTGCATCTGCTGCGTACAGAAGAAGTTATTTTGGGTCAAGTTTTCACAAGGTTTAGTTCAAGTTTAATTGACTCATGGACTTGGGTAGAACATCATGGTAGCAGGTACAATGATGAAGGGAATTCTTAGCTCTGTGGTGAACAGGAAACAGAACAAAGAAATAGCCAAGGCCAGATATAGATTTCAAAGACACGCCCTAGGGAGCTGGAGAGATGATTCGGTGGGTTAGAGTATGCACTGTTCCTACAGAGGACCTGAGATCCCAGCGCCTGTTTGGGTGACTCGCAGCTACCTGAAACTCCAGCTCCCGGGGTATTTGATGCCCCCTTCTGGCCTCTATGGGCACTGCACTCACATGTTCACTTCCACATATAGATGTACATACCTACACATAATTAAACATAAATACATAAGCAGGTTTTCAGTGACTGATTTCCTCCAACTGAGTCCCAGTTGCTAAGTCCCAGAACCTGTTAAAAGCTGGGGACAAGGCAACCAGCACATGATCATATGGGGGCCCAGTCCTAGTCAGATAATCATCAACACAATTCACAAAGTTCCCACACTTGGAGCTGCTATTTTAATGAGCAGAACAGAAAGAAATGAAAACAAAATCCCCAAGCAGGTGCCAAGTACAATGTCAGGTGGCAAATGCTCTGGAGGAAAGCAAGGTGACACACAGCAAGAGGTCCCAGCAGGGAGCTTGCCAAAGAGCACCCTGTGGCACTCTCCCTCAGGAGGGCCAATTGTCTTAGAAGGTGGAAAATAAATCCTGACTTTTTTCTTATAACTTGTTGGAAACTTTAGGACGTTTTTAAGCTTCGGGGTGCTATGATCTGGTTGAGTTTTGAAAGATTTCTGGCTCTGAAGAAGTCAGTGCATTTTCAGTAGTAGAAAGAGCTGTAAAGGGAAACCAAGGAGGATGTGTCACCAGAGAAGGGGAGTCAGCAGAGCTCACACAGCTCTGCGGGCCTGAGTCTAGATTGTTTAAATACAGATTTTGAGGGAAAGGTGGGGGTATTAAGAGTGACTTTTACTTTTGGCTCAAGCCAAAGTGGCTGGTGGTACCATTAACGAGAACATTCCTCCCTCCTGATGTATCTGATAAAAAAGGCTTTTTTGCTTATTGGATTTCCTGTCTCTGTTGTCTAGAGGAGACAGACCTGGATCTATTCCGATGTAGAAAGAGATGATAGCCTCATTATTTTATTTGAGTCCTTGTAGGCTACAGAGCACAGGGAGCACACAACTCATAAATAAAGTCAGCATAGCCTCTTTATCTCCCCAACCCCCATTTGATTGAAATCCTTAGCATTGCCTTCCAATAGGATGATGGATTTGGCTAGAAATCCATCACATTCATTCAAGACTAATATGGTGTTATCTAGTCCAAACTACAGATGAGAAATCACTCTTGCAGGATGGAGGCGCAGACTTGGCTCGAAGGAAACATTTGAGACATGAGGAAATCATTGGAACACAAACATCAGACAGTCCTGTAGCTGCCTTAGAAAATGCTGTCATTGACCCCAAAAGTCATATTTACAGGCATGTCTCAATGGTTAATTTTCTTAACATCCTCCAGGAACATTAAACTTGAGATGGGCAATAAAGTAGCTTAGGAAAATCATCCAGGCAGTGAATAACTAATAATACGTTCTGCTTTCCATGTATTGGGAAGTACAGAGTGAGGAGCACCATCGCCTTCACTATCCCCATCACCAAGGTGTGTGTGATGAGGAGAGGAAGCTGGGCCTGGAATCAGGGTGATGAGACAGAAAATAACCAGGTACAAGAGAGAGTGAGGTGTACAAGGAACTCTGAGGAATGGGGCATGGATGAGAGGGAGGTGCCTAGGAGAGGGTGATGGAATAGAGGCAGCCAAGGCCAATGGAGGCCACCAGGACCCTTGTTGCTATTGGTGGAGGAAGCCACTAAGTTATGGGAAGTAGAGGAATCCAGGATTGGGTTTTAAATGCTCACCAACATTAGGTTAGGGGAGCTGACACTGGGCAAGAGTGTTCATGGACAGAGAGTGGGGTGGCTTGATGAAGTAGGGCAGGAGTATGGCTGGATGCTTATGGAGCTGGAAGGAGACTGGGGAACAGATAGAACCCTTCTCAGGACAGGGAAAAAGAGGAAACTGTGCTGGGCAAGGAGACACAGCAAGGGCAAGAACAATTTTCAGGACTCCAGTAAAGTTGTTATATTAAAGTAACTGCAACAGCAGAGGCTAACATGGGTCTTAGCTCCAGTTTTCATCCTACATAATATAGTCTGTATACAGTGAGTTAGCTCAACAGGTAAAAGCACTGCCAAGCCCAAAGGTCTGAATTCAATCCCTTCATACCACAAGGTAGAGAGAATCAACTCCCACAAGTTGTCCCCTGACCTCCACATGTGTACCATGGCATGCACACACATGCACGCACACACACATGTACATACACACACAATGAATCAATATATACATACAGGTATATAATGCATGCATATGTGCATGTAGTCCAGAAGGAAATGTAGGATAAGAAATCAAGAAAGTCCTTGGAAGCCTTACAGAAAGGGAGACGGGAGGAGGGAAACATTGCTACATTAAAAAATGAAATTGAGCCCTTCCTCTGACAAGATGGAGGCAAGTAGCAATGTCCCAGATGCATTAGCGAATCCAGATATAACAACTGTCTAGTCTGGGCTTCCAGAGATGGCATTGTTCTAGTTAGGAACCCCAAGAAAGATCATACAAACAGAGGGAAGCAGGTGGCTACCATGGTACTACATTTCTTTTTAAATAATAGATCTCATTTAGAAATAAGTCAGAGGGCAGGCAGGATGGTGCAATTGGTAAAGGTACTTGCCACCAAGCCTGCCATCTTGACTTTTATACCTGGGACCTAAAAGATGAAAAGAAAGAACTAAACCAGTTCCCATGGATTTTCCTCTGAACACCACAGGTGCACAGTGGCATGTGAACACAGACACACATACACACATACACACACACACACACACCCCAAATGAAAATATAATTTTTAAGAAACAGCTAAAAAAATAAGTAATTCAACAAGAATTAACTTAATCCCTTCCAAACTCAAGTGGTTCAGTTTCCATGCTTCTGTCAGTGACACTTTGGGTCCATGCCTCTGACAGTGATACTCTGGAGTCCATGCTTCTGATAAACAATGGCACTCTGGAGCTCATATCTCTGACAGTAACACTTTGGCTCCATGCCTCTGACAGACAGTGACACCCTGGGGCTAAGCACCTAAGACAGAAGTTTTTGGGAGACATGTTTATCCAAAATGCTTCAGGAAAGCAAGCTGGCTGGTTTGTGTCTGTGGACTGCAGGCAGAAAATCAGGATACTCGTCTATATCACCAGCATCAGTGATGTGAGCACAGAGAAGCACTCACTCATTCTGTCTTTGCCTCTTGACCCCTGGTCCCCACCACTCCCTCAAGTCTCCAGTCTAGTTTATTCCTCACAACACACATGTTGGGTCCTATAAAATATTAATGGCCTTGGCATGTGTTCAATTAGTTATATCAACTGTTTTGTGCTTATTAATAATATAAATTGTCTGTTTACATTGTCACATGGATACCTATGCTATGTGCATACATACACAGATGTATTTGTATACTTATATACACATACCCAGTACATATCCACACATATATCTACACACTCGTACATACATATATACACATACTCACACACACAGGCACAGACATACATATGAGCACACATATCTACAAACAGAAATACTCATGTACACACATATATACAGAGACATATTCATATGCAACATATATACACACATACATTTCTATGTATATGCACTCATACACACAAGCATACATGTACAGCTTTGGACATAAAGATTATAAAACCAGAAGGAAATTGTGAAAACATGAAGTATGGCTGTTATGGTTTGGATATGAAGTACCCCTCAAAAAATCATATGTAGAAGGCTTGGTTCCCAGATGGTGACCCAACCATTGAGGGACAATTAGACCATCAGCCTTCTGCCATGTTTATCTCCACTGAGAGGTTTAGAATATGGTGTTAAAGGAAAATAAGGGATGCTCTCAAGAAGGGGCCTAGCTGGAGGAATACGGTCTGTAAGAGAGCTACCCAGAGCCTTACTCCTTGCCCCCCTCTCCTGTACTATGAACTGGGTTGTTTATCTCCACTCTATGCTCAGCCTCAGGCCCCAGACCCACAGCCTCGAAGCCAGCTGGCCATGTGCCAAACCTCTAAAACCGTGAGCCAAAACAAACCCCATGCTTTCTTTCCGTGTTTGTCTCTGTGATGAGAAATGACTAACAAGTGAGGGGAGGGGACCCAGACCTGGTCAGAGAAAGCAACTCTAGACTGTAAAGAGAAGAAAACCAAAGGAAATAAATGGATTGTGTCATCAGAGTGTCTATCAATCACTCTTGTCCCAACCCGTGATCCCAACTGTCCTTAATCCAATCAACTCAACACAGGCAAGCAACCATGGAAGGGGTCTAAAGCATTCTGTCCACTGATGACATCTGTAGGATGGAAAAATGTCAGTGGGCATCGTCAGTGTCCTGTCACCGAGGCCACTGAAGCAGGAAGTGCATTTCCAAGTTTTCTGTCAGAACCACAAGAGTGAGACACAAAGGGCCAGCACTGAGTGTTCTCTCTTCTGTGTGGCGGTGCTGCAGAACCTCAGCACAAAGGAAACTTTTCTGTTTTAACATTTTCTATTTAAAAATTCAATGTACAATATTCTCACTGATATACGCAAGTATTCTCCTTAAAAATCGTGTTTTGTTAGATTATTTTAATTAAAAATCAAATCTGTCAATAAAATTTGAATGGTAGATTGAATAGATAATAACATCATAAAATAAATATCAGGGGCCAGGGATGGTTTGCCTCGCAGGCCTGAAGCCCTGGTTTCAGTCCTCAGACCACATGGCCTGAGCATGGCGGAGTATGCCTATAATCCCTGTATCGGAGATGACAAGGGGTCCCAAAAGTTTAAGAACCTCCTCAGATACATAATAGAGCCTAAGACCAGAAAGGGCTCTAGAAAGAGATGGGGAGAAGGAGACAGTGATGAGTTAAAACTCAGAGAAGGAGTGACTCTTTCCTAAGCTGCCCAGCTTCACATGCTACCATCATACCTCACGTGATATCACTGGGCCATGGAAAGGTGTGTGTCTAGTGTCGGCTGAAGGGAAAACCACTGGAAAATTCAGTTTCATTCATGTTTGCTCAGCTGTTGTTGGCTCTTTACCAAATCCCGGTGAATGGTACATCTTTTAGCAGACCTGTAAACAAGGTAAAAGAAAAACAATCTTAAAATTAAAATCCATAGACTAGTATCAGCCTTGTGCATCTAGTGAATGAGATTGTGGCATTTGAGGTGCTCAGGCAGGGAGGCTGGCAAGAGATGACAGTCGGGACACTGATAAGAAAGATCTTTGTTACTGGGGTCTGTCTGAAGCTGGTATTACTGTTCTAAGAGGACAGACTCTGGTCTCTCCCCTCTCCTTTGCTTCTCAGCAGCCAGAAGGAGAGCAACTCAACTCCATGGCATGTTCGTACCATCAGGAAGCAAATGGACAGACTTACAAGCAACTGGAGCCTCCAAAACCCTGAGCTAAAGGAAACTTTTCTTCTTCCTTTGTTAATTATCTCGAGCATTTTTCTTACAAATAACAGAAAGAAGACTGACATGCTTTCCATAGAACACCTTCTAAGCCAGAACAAACCTCTTCTAGAATCAACTACCCTGTCCCGCAGTTTCCAGATCCTGAAATTCCTGTTCTCAGACTGTTCTTAGTTTCTGTGCTAGAGAAGGTCCCCTTCTGGAGACCATCAGCAAAGTGCCTCACCTTTTCCTCCCAGATGGCTTTAATGTTGGACAAGAAGTTGTGGGAAATGATGGTTCATGTCTAATACCCACAAAGTGAGCAATGGGTCACGAGTACCATCCAGAGTGGACCACTCATGCTCAGACCGGCATTCCTGATCATGTGTTCTTTTTCAACAACAACGTAGGCAACAATGGGATGTTTGCCTGTTTCAAATTATTTCTCAGTAACCATGAAATCTGAACCTATAGTAAAGGAACAAATCATGTGAAGGGTGACTATGTGAAGTCATTTACCTGACAACATTTAAAAGCGAGCCTCCTCTAAGTGTGCCCTACGGCAAAGTGTGCTTCTGGTTACAAACAAGATGTCTTATTTTTATTTAGCAACTCTAGTTAACTGAATTGCTTTTTAAAAGAAATGCTTCTAAAACTAATATTTACTTGTTCTACCAGATCCACTCTAATTGGCTTTGTGAAATCAATGGCCCCTTGGTAATTGATAAAAGAGTGTCTCTTTCCCCTGTGCTGGCAATATCTTGGTTTGAATAACTGGACAGATAACTCCTTCACAAATATGAAAAACATATTTTCGGAAACAAGCTTATTTTATTAAGCCATGTTATTTAATTTTATCTGACATTTGAAAGTCATTTTTGCTAGTAAGCACTCTACATTAATACCTTGAGTTCACAGAGAGTTTAACAATATGAATTTTCTATCATAGAAAAGTACAATGTATGTTTGGCAGGGGCCAAGTTCATGAAGAATTAACAGTTATCAAGTTCCAAAGGCAAACAAATTATCTTCCTTCCTCTCTTGCCTGCTGCCACACATTCAATTTGTACTTTGAAATTTTGCCTCTTTCACTGGGTTCAGGAATGGGAGAACTAGATATTTCACACGTCTGTGCCCAGAGTTGCTAAATACAATCATCTGCAGGTACACAGTGTCACCAGAAAGTAAAAAGTGAATCAGCTTAAAACAAGAGTCATCTAAGAAATTATCTAGGATACTCCACAGAAAGTGCATAAGTAGATGTGGCAACCCATCAAAGTATAAGTTATATGGATCCCCCTGTAAAAAAAAGTTTTTGATGAAAAATTGACTGTTCCTTCTTAATTTTCTACTAATAGATATTTTAAGGTGGGGCCAGAATTTAAGCGATAATGTATCAAACAACCATAAGAAAAAGAGTGCTCTTTTGGAAAATTCCAACTCAACTCAGAACAAGTATTCATTCTTCCCTCTGTGTGGCTCTTTGGTCCCAGGTAATTTTCCATGCTCCTCATGACTCTGGCAGAGCTCATCTACCTGTCGCCTGCCCTTGAGCATTGCCTCCTCACAGGCCTGAGGATAGGGCAGGTTGCCACATTTCAGCCAACAACCCATGTCCTC
This sequence comes from Phyllotis vaccarum, assembly GCA_033318265.1. Classification (NCBI taxonomy): domain Eukaryota; kingdom Metazoa; phylum Chordata; class Mammalia; order Rodentia; family Cricetidae; genus Phyllotis; species Phyllotis vaccarum. Next base: position 40,213,036 of record JARWLC010000010.1, on the reverse strand, counting down.
CATTGGACCCTGTGATGCCTGGGGTAAGTGTCTAGATCAGTGCCTGGCATCTCATTGACACTAAGCAAATGCTTCTGAGATAAATAAATGAAAGAATAAATATTTTATCATGGTAGCTTGGATTATTAAGGGCATACCATAGACAACACTCAGTTTATACAGAAGCATCTCCAATTGGCAAATTCTATATCCTCACATCTGTCACATGCCATAAATTTACTCTGAGTTGTTCTAAATAAGCTGTTGGCTCTCTGACTTCAGAAGAGAGACCGTGATATACTCACTGTACCCAACAGGCTGTCTGACTCAGGGGCAGGGCCAGGACAGCATGCCTGATGACATCTTAGTTAGTAAGCTGTTAAAACTGTTCCTACAGGTGATTAATAGTGCCCCCAGATGGACCCCTAGTCTGTAGAATGCCAACAGCTCTGGGCCTAAAGAAAAAATGAAGTATCCCATTAGAAAGGTGTATAACAACAACCCAACTTCACAAGAAATGCATTGTCCAGGGCCCACATAAACAGGCCAGGTAGCGTGGCCATGGTCATATGATGAGACTTCCTCTACTGAAGGTCTTTAGAGAGTTATCCAGATATACAGTTGGAATTGTCCTGGATGTGAGAGTCCCTGAAAGGCAGGAGAGAGAGAATACCACTAGAAACAGGTCAGTTTGCTCAGACTCACAGCCTTCAGAGCCCAAGAAGCCCAGAGGAATAAAAGCAGATGCAGAAGACTGAGTCCAAGACAGTGAGCGAAGTCAACTAAGGAAAGTGACCCACAGTGCTTTGCTGCAGGCTTGAGACCACACCTAATGACTACTTTACTCCGTTGATGGAACTGCACCCAGCATGAGCATAGGAGCCTCTTCCCAGAGATGATACAAAGAGAAAGCTAGACATCAGATTTCACAGGGACCGAGAAATGGGGAAGCCTCTAACTTATGTTAAACAACAGATGGGAATGGTCCATTTCCTTAAGCATATTTTAGACTTGAGACACTAAGCTCTGCACACCACTGTTCTTCAGCATACAAACAAGCTTCCACATTATCTGAGGTTCTAAAATCGTCTCAGTGCAAACATCCTAACTTCGAAGGAGGCAGTCACAAACTGGCTTTTAGAAGAAGCATGGGACAATGTAATGGAAGGTATGTGAATTGAAATAGAACATTCCTCTAATTTATCTCCAGAATTCCTGATTCTGTTGAATTAGCACTCTTGGCAATCTCCTCTCACGGTTCATTTCTAGCCTTTCCTGTTTGACCCGTCTTTTACCCATCATTCAAACTGTTCTAAAGGTCCGCAGCACTCACCATGACCAAGAGTGGTTGTCATTCCTCATAGGAAGACCAAAACTCAGAAAATCCACGGCTCATGGTATCCATGGAAATGCTCATGGGCTGCACAGACCTTAGATGTCTTTACTAATTGCTCAGTATTCTACTGTTGCATCCAATGCCCCAAACTGAGAACAGATATTCTAAGTGTTATATCTGCAATTTCTAAACCTTTTTATTATCAAACTTCCAAAGACTAAAAATCAAAACACATCATTGTTTTTATACAAAATAGACATCTTTCTGATGTGGAGTCGGGGGAGGGGGTTGTAATAGCAAATACATCTGTGAACACTGTAATAAACTCCTCATGATGAAAGCATTACCAGAGAAATACATGTTAAAGGTACATTTTACCTCAACTCTAAATATATTTCCCAAATATTTACTTCTTAATACTTTAGTCATTTCCCCTTAATATTTTGCTTTTTATACATGAGCACACAACCTACCAATTTAAAGTAATTTATGCCTATGTCTAGTTCGCCACAGGGTTATCCAGTCTTTCCTCTAGTCAGATGGAATGTGTGTGTGTGTGTGTGTGTGTGTGTGTGTGTGTGTAAAAGAGCAAGAGAGAAAGTGAGTGTACATGTGTGCGAGAGTGTGTTTAAGAGTGTATATGTGAGTGTGTGTGTGAAATGAGTGTGCATGTGTGTGAATATGTGTGTGTGAATAAATATGTGTGTCTGTGTATATGCTTATGAACAAAGGCATACGTGTGCCACGGTGTTTGTATGGAGGTCATAGAAGAATCTTGAGTGGCAGCCCTCACTGTCCACTTAATATGAGGCAGGACCCCTTGCCAATAACCATGCATGCCAGGCTGGCAGCCCTGACAGTTGTCTCCTCCGATCTGCTATAGGAGCCAAGGATTATAGACCTGTGCTGCCCTGACCATCTACCTGAGTTCTGGGGCTTGAACTTGGGACCTCACACTTGCACAGCAAGTGCTTTTCCTACTGAGCTGTCTTCCCAGCCTCATGGCTCTTTTCAAAACCTGCACTTTTCTTACAGGTTTCCAACCTTATGATACACTGAGGTCAGTTTTCTAGAAACAGTCAAACAAGTGTTCAAGCACTGACTTTCACTGGAATCTAACAAGATGGGCAAGGGGGAAGAGTACATTTCAACCTCTGGATATCATTGCACACCACTGTCTGCCAAACCATGTACAACTAAAACAATAGGGAAATCACAGTGTTTGAAGCGACTTAGTATGTTATGCTGGAGGCTCTCCTGCGTGTGGCCCACGGGCGGTGAGTTGAGCACTCAAGAACAGCATCACACATAGGATTCATCCAGCAGCCAGCGCTTCAAATTACCAGTATCTTCTAAGGGCAAGGAAATTTAGACTTTCTGTATTTCTGGGTGACGATATGAAGTGACTACTCTGGTTTCCAGGTCCTCTCTATGTGTCAGACATATTGGAGAGCCAAGCTCCAGCTCCTATACAAACACTTCCCCCTCTCTCTGATTTTCATCTAGCTTTTACCTGCTCTGGAGGTACCTACCTGGTGCCTTCCATGAACCTCCACAGCAGACTCTACCCACCCCTTTTGTTACTCAAGAGTCTTCCTCAGTCTTGGGGTGATATTAGGTAGCTGTCTTGATGACACCTCCACAGACACAGTTGGGAAAACTGTCTGCACACAGCCTGGGTTCACACTGCCTCTATGTCTGGATGGAACTGGATTAGATGAGCTTATGAATATGACCTGTTTCTTAATGGGTCAATCTCTTTCTTTTTGAGTGGTGGGCTAAGAGAGAGAAAACAGAGGATGAATGACCACAGGAAAAGGATTCTTACTCCATCACAGTGATGCAAGACCACTGGCCCATGGAGACCGCTGATATGGCAGCTCAAATTGGAAGGTTGTGTGCTCATGTATATGTCAAACTTTCTTCTCACAGACAGCAGTCTATGACCCAGCCAAGCAGAGCAAAGCACATTTTGGCCTGACATGTGATGATGCTTTGAGCACCATCCATTTCTTCTTTACGCCCTAGCATTGATGCTTTTTGGATCCTCTACGCCTCTGCTCCAAGACAAAATCAAGCTGCCCTCACTTGGGAACAGGTGACTTGATTTAATGTAAAGCAGGAACCCCATCAGCCAACGCGCGGGACAACCTAAGGCCCATAGTCATCGCTTTAGGAGGAAAGGTGATAGAACAATGGTCAGATCCAACATGCTAGATATCTAATTTTCATCAAGACACCATTTACTGCTTCCAGGAACACACAGTGAATAACCAAGGCCATAGGGGAAAAAAATCACCTATGCTTTATCTTAAGCAAAACAGAAAGAAATCAGAAAGTAATTAGACTTGGTCACATGACAAATAAAAGGGGGCGAGAGAAGAGCAAATGCCCAAATCTAAGACAACAGTGTGGTCGTGAAGCGGTCAAGCAAACGGAAAAGAGATGCACAGCACATCCTTTGTCATCCAAGGTCTTTTACTGAAACCCAGCTTGGAAGTACTGCAGAGACCATGAACTTGGCTCCTTGCCCCCTTTTAGGGGCAATTGTACCTGAGTCACCAGCAGGTACGGGAACACCAGTGGCCTTTGCCTCAATGCGGTCACACAAGCAATACAGAAACCACTTTTGGCTAGGCTGCAAATGAGCATAATGGAAAGCAAATATTATTAAAAAGACCATCATTTTTAGTGATTAAAATAATCCAGGGCAGGAAAAAAATTTCTCCCATAAGTTTCTAAGTTCTCATTTATCATCGTTTTGCCGCAAGAAGCCAGAGTAATTTTATTTTTCCTGACTTCTATTAAAAAGATCAATACATATGATTCCAAAGAGTCTCTGCTTATGAAAAGATGGAGAGGGCCTGTAATCACATATGAAAGTATTGGCTGTCATTAGCAGGAAGATTGATCTGAAAAGACAGCCAACCCAGCGTGAAAGGACTTAAAATTTTCCATTGGGCTGCCCAGTAACTTTCACCTTCCATAATTAAATCCAGATAATGGATTACTATATCAGAGGAAAGTGTGGCATTGGGGTATTCAGTTGATGCCCACTTTAGCAAAGAAATACTCAATTTCTCAATAAGGGCTTTCATTTGGTGCAAAATGATTCACGCAGTCCAATAACCCAAAGCCATTGTTCAAAGTGCCCTGAGCCACAGTTGTAGGATAAGAATCTGATATCCACAGTATCATGGGCTTTAATGAGTTCACATGGCCGATCCACTCTTAGAAGCAGAGCCAGATAACACCCAAAAACAGGGCCCAGGATTTTCCTATGAACAGGGTGTCTTTCAGGTTAGCATGACCCTGGGTGCTGACTGTGTTAAACTCTTAAGAACTGAGTCTGTTGGTGTGCAAAGGGTTTGCTTCACTGCCTAATTTGTCTTTCTAGGCACTTAGAATGTGGTCAAAATGCTTGCTATAAACCAAGATGAAATTTTTAATGGGTCCTTGAAGATCAGATAAACTTGGAAATTCAGACTTGTGGCTTAAAAACATTCTACACTGAGGGTATGGCTTCAGCCCCCTTGTTCGGCATAGGTGTGATGCTGACACACCAAAAGACAACGTATCCACACATGAAAGTCAATAAACAATATGCATAAGGGACAGAGACCAAGTGCTCTTAGCCAAACTTTGGCCTGGATGTCCTAAGACAACTGAGTAGTTTATCACCTGCCCATCCTTTGGCTCAGTTAGCTGCTTGCAAATGCCTTGGCATCCCACAGTTGTTATAACAATTCACAGTTATTAGCTATGGATTATCCTGTAATGGACTAAAAACTGGGGCTCTAAGAAAGACCACCATGATGCCCAAGAATAGCAGCATGAGCCATGAACCGTAAGTAGGCATTGCTTATATGTCTGCAGCCACAGTTCACAGTGGCCTCTAATTGTGCTGGAGAGGCAGTATATAGCCGTACATTCTAACACTCCTCTGTCAATTCTCACCGGCTTTCTTTCTCCGACTTCCATATAAATCCCAGGCACAATCATGCACATAAAGCAAAACGGTGTCCTCCATGTCCCAAACAGAAGACAAACTCTTGATTTAATGAAAATACCAATAATGTTCATGCTTTCGGAATGCCTGTAACAGCACTATCAGGTAAATTCTTCTAAAGACAAGGGGCAGGAATAAGACCCAGGAGTTAATTTTAGCTATTCAAACAGTAAATTCTTTCCCATTTTTCAGCTGAAAGGATTATTTTTTCTTGCAACTAAAAAAAATCTTTATTTTACTAATGAAGTCAATATTTTTAGAAGATGAAGAATTAAAATTTTTTCCATGTGTTCTTTGTACAAGATTCTGTGTAAATACATGTGTTCATACTGGTGAGGAGGGTTTGTCTTTCTTTCTTTAAACCAATTCTCTTTTTATAAAGATCAAAATAAAGTCATACTAGAACACTGTGACTTTCAAAGTGGTGCATGATGGCTAGTAAGACAGCCATAACTTAGAAAAACTATATGACATGTTTCTAAAGAAGGTTCTAGAAGACCATTTGATTCATAAAAATACTTGAATTAACAGCCTATGATGTTGTTCAGAATGTTTGGTGACAGGAGAATCTACCAGAAGGTATCCACCCATCCTTTGCCCTGTCTTGTCTTGTTAATGCCTAGGTGGAAGATCTATGATATAAAAGGTCATTCCTAAGTTGGGTGGACAATGCCTCTCAAGGAAGACGTTCTAAGACATTCTCACTAGACTCAGACTTGCACTGAGCTGAATTCAGAATGTGTAAAACACATCTCATTCCCATGTTCCATGTATAATCTAACAAACAAGGAATGGCTTAGGCATAAACATAAGCTAAGTGGGGCTGCAGAGATAACTCGACTCTATGGTTATGAACACTGCTCTTAGAGAGGAGCAGGGTTTGATTCCCAGCACCTATTGAGAGGCTCACAGCTGTCTGTAAGTTCCAGGAAGATATAATGCCCTCTGAATGCATGTGATACATACTCATATATACAGGCAAAACATCCATACACATAGAATAAAAACTACATCTTCAAAAAAAAAGTAAGTAAAAGAATAGGGTCACTAGTTCCCTACTTTTCCAAATACTTTATAAATTACATAAAACATATAACAAGAAAGAATGAAGTTATGACATAACTGTATTAAAGACTCTCTAGAGAAAAGGAGCCAATAAGATATAAGTAAAGAAGTAACATGTTCATTATTTAAAAAATTGGCTCACACAATTATGGAAGTTGACGTGCTTGGTCAGAAAGCCATAGACCCTAAGGACCACACCACAACTTAAACTTTAACCAGAGAAGACTGACATTTGCACACTCCAAATCACCTGCCAGTCACTTTATGTTTCACTGCATCTGCCTGCTCCTTCTAAATTCTAAATGATAGAATTCGTTTCCATGAAGTTAAATAAATTACAAAATCCCAAGATGTTACAATTGCTAAAATGAAATTCTATGTTTTAATTAGGTATTAATACAGTGACTGCTTGGCATTTCATCATCTGGGTACAGAGAACTCCCAGAAGACATTTTTATGGCTTCAGTCCTCTGAAAACTCACCGTTCAACTGCAGCTCAGCACAGGCAAACAGTCACAAGTCAAAAAAGTGTTCATGGAAAGTGTCGAGCCTGTAAATCCACACTCAGGAGCCTGCAGTGGGAAGACCATGAGTTACAGGCCAGCCTGAGCTATGTGGTGAGTTCCAGGGCAACCTCACTACATATTGAGTTGGAGCAAAGAAAAGAAGGAAGGGAAGAAGGGAAGGATGGAGGGAAAGAGGGAGGGAAAATGGGAGGGAGGGAAGAAAATAGAAAGGGAGGGAAGGAAGGTAGGAAGGAAGAAAGGAGGGAGGGAGGGAGGAAGGAAGGAAGGGAGAAGGGAGGGAGGAAGGGAGGGAAGGAGGAAGGAAGGAAGGAGGAAGGAAGGAAGGAAGGAAGGAAGGAAGGAAGGAGGAGGAAAGAAGGAAGGAAGGAAGGAAGGAAGGAAGGGAGGGAGGGAGGGAGGAAGGAAGGAAGGAAGGAAGGAAGGAAGGAAGGAAGGAAGGAAGGAAGGAAGGAAGGAAGGAAGGAAGGAAGGAAGGAAAGAAGGAAAAGAGAGCTTGGAGCATACTAAGAACACTAAGAGGTAAATAAATTCGGGGCACCACACTCAGGGATGGATTGATGCTCATGCCTTGCCTTTCTGCCTTCAGATGATGAAGCAAGAAGGTCTTCACAGATGTGTCCAAAAGATTTGAGGCTTTTGAAATTCTGAAACCATGGGCCAAAGGTAATTCTTGATTGTATTTTTTAATAACCTACTCACTCTGACTTACTTTCTTTGGCAGCATGAAAAGACAAAGACAGAAGCCAAACTTTGAAATGATGGAGTCTTTCTCCTTTCTAAATCACTGCTTTGTTTTTCTTCTTTCTGCCCACACTACACAGCGCTGATGCCCACCATGATGCCTACATTGTTTTTACACTGATTTTCTCTATCTATGGTACCTACTCATATGATGCTCTCCATGCTGTGCTCACGAAGTCTGGGTCTCCAAAACTTTCTTTTCTATCTTCCCTAGTAGAAGTATCCTAGACTGTTTTCCATTCTTGAGAGACCAGCTGCTAACTACCTGTTTATTTTGTTGGGCTCTGCTTGCTTTGGGAGAAATGTAACAGCAAACAACAATGTCATATTGTGTCTGGCCACAGTCTGGGACAAAAAGAGACATGGATCTTCAGCTCCACATACCAATGCTTAGACCCTGTATTCTTGAAAGATTCCCCTAACTTATACAACAATAAGACCCATAAGACAACTAAGCAAAGCTGCCAGAGAAGATGCCCAGTCCTGGGGGGATGGAACTCAGAGGAGGAAAACTCACATGTGCCTGGACATGAGCCATATATACAATATTGCAGGGGATACCCTACTAATTCATACCAAGTTTTCCCCTTTGGGGTGGTCATACTTCAAATAAAATTGATATATCCACAACCATTCATTTTGGAAATGAGAACTGTGCTCATGGGAGCATAGGCCATGTTGATTTTTTTTTTCTCCTGGCTCTGAGAAGACAAACACATGTGGTAGGGAAGTCTGACAGAAATACGCATGGGCAACAACCACTGCCAGCCTCCCTTTACCCAGACTTGTGACAATGGGATGCATGTGAGTGTTGGGTGCCCTTTGTGAGTAGTTTTCTGACAGTTGATTTTAAATGACATTTTGCCATAATCTAGAGCCACCCGAGAGAGAGCATCTGGACTGAGGAATTAACCAGATCATCTCGGCCTAGTGTCATGTCTATTTGGGATTGTCTTGATGGTTAATGATTCTACCCACTGTAGGTAACACCATTCCCTAGGCTGGGCCCCAAAATGTGAAAGAGTGAAGGAAGCTAGCTAGAAGGAAGCAAGCCAGTAGTGTAAATGCATTCAATTCTCTCTTCTTGGCTAAACGTGTGATCTGATCTGCGGTTCTAGCTCCTCCTCTAACTTCCCCTGAAAATGGACTACAACCTAGAATTGTGAACTACCATAAATCCCTCTTCTTCAATGTTTATTTTATTTACCAGGATATCTGTCACAGCAACAGAAATGCAATCAGTTCAGGTCTTCAGGTGCATGTGGCTCAGATGTGATGCATGCTAACCCAATACTTCCCTGGCTATCTGAGAGATCTCTATGAGTCAGGCCTCATGATGAGACTTAACCACATAGTCTCATTTCCTACCCTCTTCTCTGGAGCTGAGAGCACAGATAGCAAACAAGTAGCAAGTGTGATGTAGACAGCAACTAGAGAGAAAGGCTGGGGTAGAGACAGACATGCGTAAAAAGTTTCGCTGTCCCACCTGGCTTGAGGTCTGAACAAACCTCTCCCATCCACAGTCCTACAGCCACTTATAAAATAATTATTTAGAGGCTTATTTTAATTACAAACTGTTTAATTACAAACCTATGGCTCAGGCTCATTCCCAACTAGCTCTTATAAATTAACTCAACCCATTTTTATTAATCTGTGTGTTGCCACATAGCTCCATGGCTTTACCTATATCTATTACAACTTGCTTTCTGGGCTTCCTGTGTCTCTCCCTGACTCCGCCCTCCTTCGTCTTTACCTCAGCTTGGATTTTCCACCCACCTGTAAGCTGCTTTGCCATAGGCCAAAACAGTTTCTTTATTAATCAAGGGCAATAAAGTATATTCACGGCATATAGAAAGACATCCTACATCACAAACACATAGTGATTCTAAACCTGTCTCATGACTCTGGGCTCTACTGCTCCACAGAAAAAAAATTATGACACCTATCTTCACACTTAGTGTTATAGATGCTGTTCTGTGTTTCATAATGGTGCCCTTCCCCTCCACACATAGTCTTTACTCGGCCTTCACAGTCACTGTATCAAGCAGGGGCTGTCATCCTTCACAAAGCCCAGAGGTCACCTTGGGTGTCATGGAGCAGAGGCATGGCCACACTCTCAGAAGTTCAAATGATCATACTGAGACAGGCCCAGGCTGTGTGAAAAATACTCCCAGAGGGCTCTAAAGCAGGCAGTAGATGAACCACCCCCCCCCCCCCGCCCAGAATTCCGTGACCTAGAGACAAATGAGCTATTTTTCTTGTCCAGACTAATTAAGAATATAATTTGACTGACATGCTACATTAGCTTCAGAATGCCTCAAAAATATGCAAAAATATTTACATAATAGGAAGCTTTTTTCCTGTCTCCAGGCCACTAATATACAAACTTTTCTGGAAATAAAGTTTGCAATCTTCAAATTCTTTATGAGGAGTTCTTTTACAATGAAATCTAAGTATATCTGCCAAGTTTTCAAAAAAGATTATTCATTGATCATTCAATTTTTTTTTAAAAAACTACTTGTTGGTAAATCCCTCTTTAAGGGACCATGAATAATCGCTTAAGGGTAAGAAATACACTAAACCAAATGCAGAGCTGCTGCCAACAATTTACAACAAAAACAAAATCAGCTTCAAAATCCAAGTTCAACACAAATGAAAACAGGGGCTTTTGTTCTTGGTCTCCAAATCAATTCTTTGGCTTCCTTTTAGCACGTTAAATACTAACTGGGAAAATAAGCCTATTTATAGACAATCTAACTTACCCTTTTGTGTAGTAGTGATTTCAAAGCAGTTTTATCAGCAGTCCCAAATGAAAGCAAAGAGGAATTCCAAAGAGGTAAATTCTATTGGGAATGACAAGTAAACGTCTATAAACCACTCTTGAAAAAGATACCAAAGCTTAACCTAACCCCCAAAGGTCATGACCCTGGGAACATGCCTTTCCAAATGTCATCGAGGGTTGCTTAAGATTTATTTACGTGCATGCATCTGTGTGTTTGCGCACGTGTTGGTATGGGCACATGTGTGTATAGATGCTCCCCCAAACCAGAGTAAGGCATCAGCACCCTTGGAACTAGAATTCTAGACAGCTGTGAGACACCCACCATGGGTGCTGGGACCCAAACTCTGGTCCTCATGACTGAACAGCGAGACTGCTGTTGCTCACATGCTGTGGGCAACCCCAGCATGCTTCATTTGATCAGAACTCCCGAGACTGAACTTTGAGCCATCACTCCAGTCTAGATTTCTTTTTATTAATTCAGAAAGAGTAAATTCTACATAAGACATTCCAGAAAACGAATGTTAAAACAGCCTCACTGTGAGGCCACAATGGAAAAGTGACAAGTTAGGAAATAAATAGTAATTGGATTGCCCTTCCCCTTCGGTAACTTATTATGCAATTGCCTCACATGGGACGCAGGGATCTGCATTTAGGGAAATGAGTTGAATAAAATGCAGCCATATTATCAAGGTATCCACTGCCCCGGCTGCAAAGAGGCTTACACTGTGGTGATATATTGTATATTTAATAAAACACAGTCTGGAATATCAGAGTACAGAGTCACCCACAGCCAAAGTATGAAGGTCAGGCTCTGGTGACCCAGGCCTTTAATTCCACCTCTCTGGAGGCAGAGACCTGGCTAGATCTCTGTGAGTTCAGACAGTGGTAGTACACGCCTTTAATCCTAGCTCTAGAAAAGTTGAACCAGAAAATAAGATACCTAGGTGGGGAAAGAAATATAAGGCATGGGAAGGCAGAAGTTCAGCCCTTGGGCCTGCTCATCCCCCCTGTCAGTCTGAGGATTCCTGGAGATAAGACATACCCCACACGGCCTCGGGAGTTGGCTGGGTGAGAATTGGATGTAATTTGGTCCCAGTCTCTCTGATATTTCAGCTTTTCCCCAATATCTGGCTCTGGGTTTTAAGAGAATACTAAATAGATTTCATGCAATATTACACTCCCCAGCTCATGACATGGTTGGACACATCCTATAATAGGTGTCCTAGGAAATAGCAATTATGGAAGACTGTGGTGCTCTTGCAAGGGCAGTGATGACCAAGCACCTCGCAGAGGAGGAGGGTTTTTCAGAGATGCACACACTAAGTCTAAGGAAGTCTGAGCCCCAGCAGCCCTATCATGGGACAGTGGTTTATTTAATAAAACTCTCTGTGGCCTTCTGGTCCTTCTCATGGAATACTCATCCGGTACGAGTTCCTCATGTTCTCCGTCCCTCACCCCTACATATTTATAAATCTCCAAAGCACATTCTGACTTCACACCTCTGCCTGGGTGTCAGCATCATGGCTAGATGCCTCTGGATGAATGTGCAGGAGGACCAGACTATAGCCACCAGTATGTTTGCCTACACTCTCCACCTAACCCTAACCCACTTCATTCTTTGCTACTTAACTTTCCTATCAACTGACACAACCATTCAAGTTGCCCAAAACAGAGATTACACAGGGTTGAAGACTCACTCTATAAACGCCCTGGAAGGAAGAGAAGATATTCATTCTAGAGACTAAGAGACACTTGTGTCCTTCCATTCAGGCCGCAGGCTCAGTTAGACCATCCTGTCTCCCTCAGAATGCTGCCACGGAAATGATCCTAACTCTTAGGCGGGAGGCTGGCTGACTGAACGCCTGTCTATACAGGGTTGTCCTTTCCTTGTCCTTCTGTCTTTCCACCATACGAAACAGTTTGTCACAGAAGGTCTCAACAGTGTGGGTCGTCTTAATGAATGAACGCCATTCACAGAGTTTCACAGTAACTTCAACTCAAGAATAGTTTCAAAAGCTCAGGAGAGCTAAGGAGATGTGCCGTGGGGAAGAGTGCTTTGCCTGGCAAGCATGAGGACCTGTGTTTGCCAACTTTGCATCCACCTATCAAGACAGGTGTGCCCACGTATGTATCTGTAACTCCAGAGCTGCAGAGATCAGAGGCAGGAGCATTCCTGGGGCTTGCTGACCACCAGCCTAGCTTGAACTCCAGTGATAGAGCTTGTCACAAATGTCAGAGTGAAATGGGACTTCCGACACCTTCATATGCATGCACAGGACCAAGTGCTTCCTCCCCGACCCACCCACCACTGCCACACCCACACATACATACACACACACACGCATACATTTATACATGCACACACAAATACATACACACACATACATACACACACACATGCACACACCCATACATATATACATGCACACACAAATACATACACACACATACATACACACACACACGCACACACCCATACATATATACATACACACACAAATACATACACACATACATACACACACATGCACACACACATACACATACACATACACATACACACAGGCAGGCAGGCAGGCCGACAAGCAGACACACAGATGCAAACCCACAAACTGCAGGTGACATGGGACGATCCTACTGGAGTTAGTATCGAAAGCTAACAACTGACAATAAAAACTTACATTCTCCATCTACACACCTAACACAATGCAGCTGGTTCCATTAAGAAAAATGAGGGTAAGCTGTTTTGTTTGATATTTTCTCCGTTGTGTTAAGCAGATGCTTTGGCAATGTCGCTTCTCCTTGTCATTTTTTGAATCCCTGCATGACCTGGTAGCCTGGAAGATGCTAAGTCAACAGAGGGGTTGTTTGGGCACCACAAAGGTCCAATCCATGCAGCCCTGCAGACCCCACTCAATGCAATTTGGGAAATCTATGTCCTATCAGGCCCAGACCTAAATCAGTGCCTCTCAGCCCAGATCGCCTGAAGGTCTTCCTAAAATGCAATTCTGCGTGCCACCTAAGCTAAGATGTCCTAACCTTTAGAGGGAAGATGTGGGATCTGCAATTTAAGAAGGTCCATCTTACTGATAGTTATCCAGATCAAGAAGAGCCACTGGTCTCTATGGTTCAGTCTCACAGCAAGGGAAGGAAAGAGAGAGGTGGGGGCAGTGGGAGGGGTGAGGGAGGGTGAACGACAGAGAGGGGAAAGGCCAAAGACCATGAGGATAGTTATGACAAGGAGCCCCAGCAAAGTGGCTGTATAAACTAAGAGTCTCTTCTCAACATATCCTGGTGTCTATAGTCCTGGGCTGATAGAGAGGTGTCAGAACACTACCAGGGTGTTTCTTTCATCTCTGTGGTCCAAGATAGCTCATCAGTTCCTCCCCATTCTAATCAAAGAAGACAGAAGGAAGGGAAGAAAGCAAAAAGGCCCTCCCCGGAAGGTAAGAAGCCAGAGGCACTCCCATTAAGCCTGCTCATGGCCACAACTCTTCAGGTCACCCTGGCCACCATCAAGGACAGGTCAGTTACAAATTCAGCTAAAAGTGAGGGCTCTGTGGCAATGGATGAGATGAGAAATGAGCATAGATGCAGCTTGCAGTCTGATATTCAGGGAAAGCGAGGGAGGAAGCAGAAGGGGAAGAACAAAAACTCCAACCAACACCTGCCAACTTTTCAGAACCTCCACCCGGTATTTACGGCCTGATTTTCTAAGTGTCTTTAATCAACAGTGTCAAATTGCTTTCACTCATATCCCCTAGCCTTGGCTGTGGACTTTGATTTTGACTGGAAAGTAATCGGCTGCCAGTGTTTTTCCAAACATTGCCAGCATAATGTGCAGCAGACATAGGCTGATTCTCCAAGCTCATGTTCGCAGGATGGATGGACGGCAATCAGCAGAGGTTCCTGACATGATCAGGATGGTACCAGTGAGTGGGACAGTGTGTGGGCCCTGCTCTGTGAGAGTGACTTCACATTAATGAAAGGGCTAACTCAAATGTGAAAACTGTGCCATGTGGAGAGCCCAGCTATGGGAGAAAGCCTAAGCCTGAAGGGATGGAGATTTGGAGTGATTCCTACACTTCAGCCACCTTCCTGACAGAGTCAGAACTGACCTCCAGTGCCGGAGGCAGACCTTAGAATTAGTTCCTCCCACCTTCATGAGCCTAAGATGGACTGTATGACAACCATTCCACAGCGAAGTCACCAGGTCAGACCTTTCTTTGCCTCTGGACAGCCATCATGTGATTTATGGAGTTGAGGATAGGTACAATACGGTCCTCAGAGGTGTTGCACAGTGAGAGGGTTTTTCTAAGCATAAAAATATGCAGCGTTTCAGGGGTGATGTCATACTGTCTCCGATGAACTGTAATCTCTAAAAATAGCCTCAGCTGCTCTCAGTTTCTCAAGGCCAGAGTGAAACTGGAGAGGGGATACTTGTGTTCTTGGGAGTCAATATGTAACCTGACTTCTCCAAAACTGAACTTAAATATAATCTGTTCAAGTTACATCCCCCAAGGGCACGTCAAGGAGGCGCAGACTCTCAAAGCAGAATCCAAGTTGATGTGGGGATTAGTCCAAGGCTCAGACTTAAACACATGGTAACACTCATCACTCTCGACAACCCCAGTCGCCACACTGGCTCCCAAGAGCTTCTATATGAAAATGACATGAGATGCCGCCTTGGGAGCAATGATTGGTTCATTTGATAATTTGCTAAATGCTCACTCTTTCTGCTTATTTCTTCCTTCCCAGTTAGCACTTCACAGTGAGATGTGATAAAGGGATGGAGGTGCTCTCAGAATAAAACATGTAACAAGGTAGAAAAAATATAAACATAAAAAGTATCTTTGAAAATTGATCTGATATTTTCTTGAAATGGCTTTTATGGAAAACATGAGTTAAAAAACCTAAATGTGTCATGGTAGCTACTCAACTCACACTTACTATTGCAGATGAGCCCATAACCCAGGCTAGCTCAGATCCCTCTAAAAATATGACAGCTGATATCCCAAGGGAGACCCTGGAAGCCTTGGACAGTAGACAGCCTGCCTTGTCCCCACAGGCTTTGGGAAGCTTCCAAGTCTGTCTGCAGGTTTGTGGACTGCCATCTTGTGAGTGGACATCTTTGTTTGGGGTTACCCTGGAGTTCACTTTGCCTCTCATTGCCCAATATTCATCAGGTTTTACTGTCTCAATGACCATTTCTCTGTGTTCACCAGGACATGGGCCAAGAGCCATGGCTGCTGATGTGCCATGACATGAGGGTGTGACCAAATGCCAAGGTGGCTCACCACTGTGCAAAAAGTCCCCTCGGGGGCATGTCACCACCTCAAACACATCCACAGAATGCCTATTGTCAGCTTACTTCAAGTTGTTAAAAAAAAACAACAAGCAGACGTTGAGGATGTCTAGCAAGCACTGGTCTTCGGGTTTTCAGTGCTGAAGGTTGGAGGAGGCCTCACTCAGGCCAGGCAAGCCTCTTCCTCGTGTTCCTCTAGCCCTGCAGCAAATGTTTTAAATATGTTAGCTCTTTCTCTATGTGATTTAATATAACTACGGGGAGGAATGGAAAAGTTGTGTGAACAATTTCCAGCTGTCAGATACAATCTCCATGATGGCCCAAGACGAGGAACTCAATGTGCTATGGAACAGTGCAGATGAAGCCAGGGAGGGCGGATGGGAGCACCCTGCCTTCCTCCTCCCCCACCCCCATGCTCCCTGGTCTACTTAGGACACAGTATCTAATTTTCCAACTTCTCCAGCCAAGTGGGGTGAGTGAAAGACAGATTGGCCCTGGATGGCTTCTAAAACCATCTTACGCCAATTTCATCATCTTAGGAAAATAATTAGAATATCCCAAAATTAGCAAAAGGAAGGAAGTCTTCCTTCTAGAGTGCCTATCTGGTCACACCCTACAGATTTCCTGTGTTGAACAAAATTGCCCAGCCTCCTGAGTTTCAAAGGTGGAATGTCAATCAGAGTCTATTGTGATCCGTTTCTGTTTTCCTTCTAGGTGGAGGGATGAGGAATCCTGACTGTGAGATCAGGAAACAGGCCCATGGTCAGCTCAAGGTGAAGCAGCAAGCTGAGGGTCCAGTACACACTTGCTTTCTCCACTTTGCAGCTCCTTAAATGACTCATGAAGCTTTGCTCTGACATCTCTCGCCGGAGGCCACAACAGAGATAATTTCAAACACAAGATCCATTTAATGAATCCTACTGAACAGCTCTCCTGAGCGGTTTCAGTTGATGAATTTCCCACTGTTGGATTGTTCTACTGACTACTTTACTCTTGTATAGCCAGTGCTCACCGTACCCAGCCCAGTAATGGAGCCGAGGGCTTCAATATCAGACACCGGCACAACTACCTAGTTCTTCCGCTTTCTCCCTTCTACCAGTCCCTTCACTTCTCTCAGCCTCATTTTTCCCCACCTGAGAAATCTCCTAAAACTTATTTCACAAGAACATCTCTGAATTAAATGAACGATGTGTATAAAGTCATTAGCAAAACACCTGGAAATACACGGTGTGTTTTCAGTGACTAATTATTGCTATTATTCTCATTACCACTCACCCCTGTCTGATTTTAGAATAGCAGAGCATGCTTAATATATCACTGAGAACATCTTTCTATTTTTGAAATATAAGTTGACCACTTATGCTATATATAAATCATATCAAAAGAGAGTAACCTGCTTATTGCTACATTCTGCAGAGATAATATCAAAGTTATCTGATGCCAATTACCTCAAGAGGGAACCTCTATAATTCTCCAACATGCTCATATGTATTAAAACTCATTATCACAACCTCACTGCCATTTCCTAAAGTAAACAGTCTGTCAAGATGTCGTCTGTCTGTCGGTGGCCACAAAACTCAATGGAAAGAGCAACATACATCTGCATCATCCAGGGATGAAAGCAACCCATCTGAGAACATCCCAGATCTGCCTCCAGGAAGCCCAAAGGTAAGAGCTGTGGAGACTGGGGCCACTGCTCAGTCTAATTCCATGAGTGCTGGCCTCTTGGGTATGCCTTTGGTATTCTTCAGCTCTCTACACAGGAACATCAACTCAACAGCTGCCGTGTCTTAAACACTGCTCTGCATTCAGGACATACAACTTGCAAGCCAAGTGATGGTGCTCACATAATGCACTTTTTAAAGCAGCCTGTTTGTGGGTAGTGAGGAATGGGAAACTGAGTCATAGACCTCTCAGTCTGTATTTCTCAAACTTTCTAAATATCCCTTGCTTTTCCCTGTTCCAATCTACTTTATTTCTTCTAAGCAAATGGATACAGTACTCTGACTACCGCTGACTGAGAGACCTTCTTGGCTGTGAAGAGACAAGGCTGGCCAAAGATACCTGGCTGTGGGGAGCAGCATGGCCAAATGGTAATGTAGATCAAATCTTCCCCCAGGTTTCAAAGGCATGTATCACAGTGTATCACAGTAAAGCTAAAATGTTTCCTTAAACATAGAGTGCTTTGTTGCTAAACCTCCAGGAAGTAGGGGAGTGACTCAGGGCTAGACCTGTTTTGTAGGTTAAAGTTAAAAAAAAAAAAGAAAAGAAAGAAAAAGAAAGAAAGAAAAGAAATTACCACCACAGAAACTCACAGTTGATCCCCCGGAAAGGAGAGCAGAGAACCCTCATTGGAGCTCAGACTCCTAGTAGCTAGACAGAGACCAGATATAGTCTCCAGGAAAACCACACTACAGAAAGTGGCATACCACGCTGACCACAACATTTCTCGACACAGATAACTTTATTCAAAATTAAATAGAAACTATTGTGTGAAGTTGTGTTTGGGCACACGAGACAGGTGTCCCCAGCTGTCTCAGCACTGGCTTACCTGGGCACAGGCCTTTCCTAAGCAGGTGTTCACTAGTTCTTACTCCTCTCAACCAGTCTCAGGCCAAAGCACTCAGAACTCTCCACAACCTCATGTGCGGCTTTGATCATTTTTAAAGTATTGGATACAGTAAGTAAATCTTAATAAAGCCCTAAGGGCTGTTGCTTTAGCATATGAGAAACACTCAAGCTCTTCTAAAAATGAAAATTAATTCTAGATGATTGCCAAGTTGAAATACAAAGCCTAAAACACAGATAATATCTTCCTCATCTTAGGTGAGGGAGACATTTTAAAAATGACACAAGACCCCCTGTGCTTCTATTACTATAACAAATATCTGAGACAAATCAACTTAACAAGAAGAAAGGTTTTTCTCGGCTAATAGCTCCAGTAATATCAGTCCAGAGTCATCTGGCCCAAGTCACATCACAGAAAATGGCCTCAGATGCCAGAGAGAAAGGAGGAGGAAACAGACAACACCAGCTTTAAGAACGTATGTCCAATGGCCGAACTTCTTCCCATCAGGCCCCACTTTCTAAAGACTCCATAATTTCCCAATAGACCCAGCAGTCAGGCTCTAAGCTTTTAAAACATGAGCCTTCAGGAGATTTCAAGAGCCTGAGAATAATCACCTCTGGCCCTAGAAACAAAAAACAATATTAAAAATAATACATTGTACTAAAATTAAGAATTTTGTTCACCAGTATTAAAATATTTTTTAAAATAATCCAAAGTATAGAAAAAGAGGTGTATAATACATATCTCAACAAAAATCAGATACCCATATCATATAAAGAGTTCTCAGAGCTCAACAAGAAAAAAAAGAGGGTCACTTAACAGAAAAATTAAAGAAAAAAAATATGGAAAGAAGCACAATTTTTTTAGTCATAAGGAAAACTGTGACCAGGAAAAGCATGCTTCCCTCCATGTAACTAAAGGAAGGAGGCATCCTAAGTGGACCATTAACACTCTGGGGAAAAAAAATGGCTCATAAGATTACCTGGTAGTGCTCACTATAACTAGAAAGCCTCAACGGAGACAGCAGGTAGGAAATGCTCATACCCTGAACTCCTGCATCCCACCTTTGACATGCCAAATCAGCACCTCCTCAGGTGAGTCCCAGCTGTCTTGTCACAAATCCTCCAGGTAACTCTGATACATGCCATATCTTTAGAGTCACAGTCCAGAAGCTAAATGTTCACTTACCTCATTCCCAGAAATTGAATTCCAAAGTTTATCTTAAAAAAAAAACAAAAAAAACCCCAAAAACAAACCATCAAATACAATGAACAAGAACACCCACACAGCTGCACCCTTAGAATTAACAAACAGAAGCAGCCACTAGAAAACGAGTATCAGTATACAGCATAAATGCATGGTATAGTCACTGAATTAAACCTGTACAGCATTGAAGACAGGCAATCTGTGCATCGTACAACAGAGTAAAGGAACACTAACCTCACACACACACACAACTTGAACAGATTACACTAAACACAGATAAACCCCTGTGTGATTCTATCTGTATACAAGAGATAGCTCTCTGTGATTCCATGTGTACATAAGAGATGCCTCTGTGTACATAAGAGATACCTCTTTGTGATTCTAACTGTATACAAGAGATGCCTCTTTGTGATTCTAACTGTATACAAGAGATGCCTCTCTGTGCTGCCATCTGTTTATAAGAGGTACCTCTGTGTGATTCCATCTGTATAAAGTACAAAAGCAGAATCAGAGCCAGCTGCTTCACATCAAGAATTAGTTGTAGTTGGGGCTAATGGACATACAGGAAAGAATGGAGGGAGGGGTCTCCAGATGTGACCACTGTTTCTTGAGTCCCTTTTCTCTCCATCAATAAAAAGAGAGGTGGCTTGGGTAGCTTCTCTTACAGAGGAATCAGCTTCAGCTCCCAGCACTCAACTGGTGGCTGACAACCATTTGTAACTCCAATTCCAGGAGAACCAATGGTCTTTTCCGACTTCTATGGGCACCCTGCACACACATGAAGGCAACATGCCCATACACATAAGATAAATACATCTTTGTAAATATAGAAAAAAGGTAACTTTTTTTTTAAATGCTTCTAATTTGATTAAAATGTTTTAATTTCATGGTGGCTGATAATTCCTTTAGGTAAAATATTTGCATTAGAAGATTCCAAGCTATAGAGCTACAGGGTTCTGATAACCACTCTGGGGGGGGGGGCACTTATCAATACAAATGACAAGTAAAACCTAAAAGATCAAGTCCTAATGGACATTTCCCTGAACGGATGCAGAGAGGAAAGAAAAATACCCCTGGGGTTTGGCTGGGAAACCAAGCTGTGGGCGTTGGTCATTAATAAAGCTCTGTTTTAATAATTAAAATGTAAGCAAGGAGTTTGTGTATCTCCATACTCCACAAGAAGTGTGCATGGTGATGACTGCATTAACCTATTCATCATTCAGGCGAAGGAAGGGCCATCTGAGAGCTGAGAGACCGGAGACAGGAAGACGCACAACCAGCTGATGGTCACTTCTGACTGAAGTTTGCTAGTTTGTTTGCTCAGCAGTGTAGGTGGCTTTATAGAGAGCAAGGACTGTCATCCCATCTACCGTCAGCAGAACCCCCCACACACACACTTCAGACCTCCTGCTCCTGTTTTAGTCAGTGTGTGCCTTGCCAACAATGACTCTGACCTTGGCCACTTTCGTGATTTTTCATATGAACTACACGTCTACATTTTCTTCCTCGTTCAGATTGTTTATTTTTTTAATATTTGGCCTGCTAAGGTGGTTCAGTTGGTAATGGTAATTAATGTTTTCTCAATTTTACAAGTTTTGGCTCACTTCTAGTGAGCTGACATACATCCTCCCAGCTAGAATCATCTCTTCGTGCTATCAATTGAACAGAAAATAAGATGAGCTTGAGATGCATCCATCAGTCAACTGGTATGGAAGTTCCTAATGGTCCTACTTCCAGAATGCCAAGGTTCAGCCAGAGGACAGCTGAAGACCTTATGTTACAGGTCAATCAGAGGCTTTCCAAGTTCACTGTCTTCCTCAGTACCTAGCCTGTCAGTCCTGAAATGCCAGAAATCCCTGGCATCCTCCCAACAGCACTTCATAGAGTATGCCTCTCACAGGCCAGAAGGGACCAGATGAGTAACAATTGAACTAACACATCCTTTTATGTCAATAGTCCTGAGCTCCAACCCTAGAGTTGGGTCCTGTTCTGGAACCCCTGAGATCCACTTGCTATGGGATATGTCATGCTATGAGCTTACACACACACACACACACACACACACACACACACACACACACACACACACACCTTCAGAAACTGCCTCTGCTACAGCAGCTTCTCCCTTGTCAATCCTACTTGCCCTAGATAAACCAGAAATGATTTTCTAAAGCTATCTTTGAAGTAAGGGCACATGTGTGGTAGACTCAACTCACTATGGAGAAACTGGAAAAAAACAAACAAAAAAAAAAAACCTGACTATCGTTATTATTCCTAAATAGAATAGAATTCATTTACACGGCTCTTATGCTAGAAACCATAAGAATCAAGCTGCGACTTAATGTATGCAGCAGAATGGATATGGGTTATACATACACACTTAGTCATTTTACATTAGAGGTTTGAGCATTTGTGATCTTAGCATATGCAGTAGTACCTGGAACCAATCCACTGTAGATCTTGAGAGATGACTATGTGTGACCACCTTATGTGTACCCCTCCAGAGACTTGAGAATCAGGTAGAGAAAAAGGCTTCCACGGAGGTTAATCTTGATTGCCAACTTGACGGGACCTAGAACCACTATGCTTCTAGACGAACCTCTAGGCATGTCTGTGAGAATATTCCTAGATGAGCTAACTAAGGTAGGAAGACCTATCTTCAGGGAAGGTAACAGCACCCTGGGCTGCTCTCCTAGACTGAGTATAGTGGGAAAGTGAACTGAGCATCCATGCTCATTGTTCCTGGCTTCCCATCTGTGGATAAAAAGTGACCAGATGCTCCAAGCTTCTGAAGCCATGTTTTCCCCATCATGGTGGACTGTATACCTCAAGCTGTGAAACCAATATAAAATCTTCCTCAAGCTGGTTCTTGTCAGGAATCTTGGTCACAGTGATGAGATCTAAGTAACAAATTCAGCTCCCCTCCTTGGACAGGTAATTTATCTAATGGATATTGCTCCACTACTCTCTGGTACCCTAAAGATATGCTTGTTATAAATGTATCAAGTATATGGTCTTCCAGGTTGGTCCACAGTCTGACTCTCATGGAACAGAGCCAGTCACACTGTGCTGTGACAAAGGACATAACTAGTGTGCTGACACTCATCAAATGTTCTCAAACCTTCTGTTAGCACCAAGTAAATGAGGACAAAAGAACATTAAAACTACTTTACATGTGGATAAAACTTTAACAATAACATGTTTGGAATTATGGGCTTCTCACAGACAGATCCAATGACAGGGCTTGATTCACAGCTTCCGGTATAGGCTCAACTGAGTCATTCCATTCATATAAACCACACATCAAAACAAAGCCATTCTGACAGGGGAGAAGTGGTCTTCTTCTGTGTTTTACCCTTGTGATTAAAACAGGCTCAAAGTGAATTGTTTTCATTTTGTTAGGAGAGTATTGATTCATATTCCTCCCAGTCAAAATAACCTCAACACTGACAGACCAAAAAAAGGAACTGATTGTGTCTAAAAGACAAACCTGGAAGGTGGCCAACTATATGATAGATTGTTCCTCCTGCTTATGAAAAGTTACTAAATATGATTATTGTGAAACTTAGCCCAGTAACTTTAGTCATAAATGGCTGAACTGAGCATGATGGGAAGAAAGAGACAGATTAGACCTAACCACTGCATTATGGGAATTCAAAGGCTGGGAATCCACCAAGAACTATGAGACTTCCTATGTGGTTACCCCAGTCCTCTACCCAGTAGAGTAAGGCTTCGGAAGACCCTTGCCATGTTTAGGTCACAAGCATATGACATCCTTCTCTTCCCTGAATTTTTCCATCTCCACAGCACTCTCTTCTCAAACCCCTATATTGCTTCATGATTGGTATCTTTAGTCCTCAATTGTGGAAGTCCACTTTAGCAACCCTCTCTGCAAAGGTATTGGAAGAAGCATTTCTCTCCTAACAGGAGTGCCAAGCCCACCTTACCTAATGCATAGGACCAGGCCTAGCCAAAGTAATTAAGGAAATGGGTGGTTCTTATGGGATGGGCTGAAAGAGGAATGTAAACATTAATTGTTCAGCATCTCCATCTGTAGGTGCATCATCTCTGTCCTGTCACGGCTACTAAGACAGCTAAAGGCCACTTTTACTCTTTTAAACAACAATTTGATAGAATCCTATTTATCTAGAATCCTAGGAGACTCATACCTGGTGGGCATATGCACTCTCGAGTACACACACACACACACACACACACACACACACACACATTTTCATTCCTAAAATGACCCTTCCCCTTCCCTTTCCCATCAAAGAGCATAAATTATTTGTCCAAACATCTCCCACTCTAAACTTAATACAAAAGCTTAGTCAGTGTTGAAATCCGGGTGGGGCCATCAAATCTAAAGCTTTACTTTACAAGGGAGGGAAAATCAGATGCACAGAATAACAGATCAAATAAAAACAAAACACCATCTCCCTGCCAAGTGCTTGCAAAGCCAAATTATAATAGCACTCAAGGTCATATCATGTGGATCAGTATTGAGGGTCACGGGGTTGTCTCTGAAAGATCACTCCATGTTGTTCCTTCAATGAGAGGACTGCTTCCTAACACTTTCATCAAGTAGAGCTTCTAAAAACAAGTTCCAAGAGTTTAGAGTATGTGCGTAGCTTCTTTTGTGTCTTATTTTGTCATAAACACATTCATTTATAGTCTATTGAAAGTGCTCGACATGTTAAAAGAGATACTGTATTTAAAAATACGTATCATGTCAACTGTCCATAAAAGATGCTACTATATAAGCTATGTTTTTGTTTGTGGAAGTAAATGAACAACCTCTGAATTGGTTGTCAAAAACTGCCCATCTTCATGGTGATGTAGAGCTCTGGCCAGGTGGTCCACTACTTTTCAGGTACCCAGAACCAGCTTAATCTAAACCAAGAGTTAGACCCAGTCAAAAGCATTTTCATCTTGGTCGTTCAACTTGTAAGCCAAACTCTCATCTCCCACATTTGCCATCTCTAAAGCCTTCATCCAAATTTTGGGACAGTCTCCTCGACCATGCACCTAGCTGCTGGAGCCTCCTGCTAACTCCAAGCATTATAATCTTAGCCCAAGGTTGCATCAATATGTCACCTATTATGTGTGGAATTCAGTAACACATGGACCACCCATAAAAACATAATTACTCACAGATAGTTCTGCATTGCACATGTTGGTTCTCTACTCTTTCAAAACAACAACAAGCAGAATTCACTGAAAAGTAACAATGGCTGACCTTGCAGATCACCACATTTTATAAAGCACTTTCACAATCATTATCTCAACTGGGTCTCACAAAACTAAGAGATGCCAACAAAGCAGGCCTTATGCATATGTTAAAGATAACTCAGAGGCAGGGAGGCTGATTCTTTTCTCACGGAAGTGGCAGAGTCTTAGTGGGTGATGCTCGCACATCCCAGAGCTCTGAGGAGGCTGATTAGTTTAGTCTTAACACAAAGACCTTTACCTAGGGGAGCTTTAAGCTCTGCAATCAACAATATAAATCTCTCTAGAAATTAAGCCTCCTGGATGCTGTGCCAAGATTTCCCCAACTCAAGCACCTTCAGACAGGCTTTCTCATTGTGTTCAATGTCTCTCTCCTGGAGTTCCCATGGTTCTTCATCTTTTTGCTTCTGTATCTATTAGATATTATAACATCTTATCATGTTACAGTGCTAGGGAAGGTCTGCCTCATTGCTCCATCAATGGGTAAAATGGTCTGCAAAGCAATCAGTGACTCCTTCATGGGCTCCACTGTGTTTGTGCATAGTCCCTCCCTTGTTCCCCCAGTCCTGCCTTTATTTAGAATTTTCTGTCCATCTTAGATTTTTGTGGTTTCTGAATAGAACATGATTATATCATTTTTCATGATTACCAAGGACTCTGGTACCCTTCACACCTTGTGTCCAAGGAAAGTTCCTCATTCCTCCAAAACCGTAGCCTTAACTAAGGTATTCTCTGAAATCTTTCTTTTGTATTAAAAGCAACTAGGAGCCCATGGTTTCCATACAAACCTCGATGTGAGGATAGCCCTGCTGCTGGGGAGCTACATGCATTGACCAAACTATTTAACTGCTTTGGCCATCTACAATTCATCAGAAGCTTGAGCTCATAGATATATTTATCTCATAAATTAATTCAGAGATGTTTCCTAAATGTCTTTCCCCTAATAAACACACAATCAGGGATCCCACTGTTAGCATGATTACTGCTCATTTTCTTTTTAAAATTATTTTCCTTCTAACTGGTGAAATATGAATGAGCTACTATCTTTATCACTCCGTGTTTGGTAATGTTAAGTAAGTATGATCACAATATCATGTTGCCATCTTCATCCCCACTCTGAACAACACTCCTATGCCCTCTGCCCAAAGTCCCTGGCAATCAGTACATTCTGTCTCTATAAGTTTAGTTACTCTAAGAACCTCCCATCACTGAAGTCACCTAGCTCTTGTCCTTTTCGCTTCTGGTTTATTTCACTTAGCACAGAATCCTCCAGGTCTAGTGTATGTCTCTCCTTCCTTTTGGGGGCTGGATGCTGTACCATTTCACATAGGCACCACAGTTTATTTTCTGTGTGCCTGAAAGTGATATCTACTGTTCCTCCACCTTTCATCTGCTTTGAACCATGCTACAATAACCATGATGTATGAATTATTATTATTATATATTGTTTTATACTTCTCTAATGCCTCTGTCAGTACATAGAATGAGAGTTCTCTACCAAGGAAATGATAAATCTGTCCTTTTGCCATGCCAATGCTGACTTTGGTGACATACTCTAGCTTCAGAGAAGAGCAACCTGCAGGACCTAAACTACTAACCCCCTCATTGGATCTGAGTTGAGCCTGAAGTTGTGGTAAATGTAGGTCTGGACAAACTCAGCCAATGAGTAGTGAACTCAGAAGCAGGCAGCACTTAAACTTCCATACAGAGAAGCCTGTGCAGGAAGAACAGCTTCAGTGCAAGCTGTGGAAAGTCAACAACATGGCTGAGAGAGCCTGCATTTCTACCAGGAGTCAGGGATTCTGAGAAGTAGATGAATACCAGGGAGGGACATTAACGTATATAACCAAAACCTGGCTTCATCTAGCTGTATTCTCAGGGCACCGAGACCAGGGGACTTTGAATTCTCATCTTCTCTCATTTATTCATTTATTCTCAAAGACACTGAGCAGTGCAAAAGAGGCAACAGGATGCCACTTACGAGCAGGAGCAGGTCCGAGCAGGGACTCTCTCAAGGACTTTCATCAGAAAATGTCCTCGGGGTATATAACGAATGTGCTGCCATTGAGCCTCGATACCTTCTTCATGTCTTCAAGTTGATAATTTCGTGTTTGCTTGTTTTTAATTGCCTAAGAAGGGATTCAGTTTTACAGGTTGTATATAGGGGTTCCACAAAGAAACAAAGACATAAAATGAGATAGACATGATGTGAGATATAAGATGACGGGGAGGGAGGTCGACAGGTATTTACTCTAAGGATGGCTTACATGTTGTTGAGGCTGGCAGGTCCAAACTTTTGAAGAAGTCTGGGGATTTGGAGATTTCATGTTTCCATCTTAAGTTCAAACTTGACATGACTCCTAGATACAGTCTCCAGATTGCAGTCTTAAAGGGTAAAGAGTTCTTTGTCATTGTTGGTCATGAGGGGGGAATTGTCCTTGCTCTCAAGGTCTTCAAGTGTTTTTGGTGAGGTCCACCCACACCATAAAAAAGCAATATGCTTCATTCAAAAGTCTTCTGATGTCACACTTTTAAATTATCATCACAGGAATGTATGGATTTCACTGAGGGAACGACTGGAGCCATACCAAACCTGAGTTAAAATAACATGAACTTCGTCATTGGAATATGGAAATCATATCTCAGCCTTTAAAAATCCAATAATCAGGCAAGAAATCACACAATGTTTAAAATCAGAACAATATTTTTAACAAGCACTTTACCAATAAAAGGCTGGCTTGTCAACATGGATCGTAGGTAAAGAAGCCCACTGCCAAAGCTGACAAGGTTTGATCCCTGAGACTCACGAGCTGGGTTGTCTTCCAACCTCTCTATGTATGGTCCTGTGCATATATCCTATGGCACACAGATAAATAAATATAACCTAAAATTTTAAAGGCAGACATGGAGGAAATAATCACATAAAAAGTTATTTAATATCTCCAGGTGAGTGGACATTTTCAAAGTCATGTTCAAGCTTTCCTTGTGGAAACCCCAGTTCAGCTCTTACTTTTGGGTTGTTTGTTTTGTTTGTTCCAGACAGAGCTTTCTGTGTAACAGTCCTGGCTGTCCTGGAACTTGCTTTGAAGACCAGGCTAGCTTTGAACTCACAGAGATTCTCTTGCCTCTGCTTCCCAAGTGCTGGGACTAACAGTATGGTTTTTTGTTCTTTTGGTTGGTTGGTTGGTTGGTTGGTTGGTTTTTTTTTTTTTTTTTTTTTTTTAGTTGTATGCTGATTGGCCTAAGGCCTAAGCATATAACTTGCTAACTCTTTACCCTTAAACTAACCCATGATTCTTATCCTGTTCAGCCATTCAGCTTGGTACCTTTTCTCAGAGCATCATAGTTGTCCTCCACATCTTCTGGCTTCTCTGTGGCATTTCTGCTCTATTCTTCTTGTTTCCAGAGTGTTTTTAGTCTGGTATCCCCGCCCACACTTCCTGTCTGCCTTTGGCCAATCAATGCTTTTTATTAAATTCATAGGTGGGACAATTATTTACAATAAAACATCATAAACCCACTACATATCCCCTTTTCTCTTTTTAAAACAAGAATCCTAAATCTAATTTCCTTTGTATAATTTTTTCACTGTTATCTATAACAACTTATAAACAACATTTTAAGCAAATACAAACACCCATAATCCATGTTTTGGGAATTTGGGCATCATTCTCTAGACTACTTCTTGCTCAATAAGGGACCTGGCAATCCCATGGGAATCCAAAGAAAAATTATGCTCAAGTCTTTAGTGGAGTCCTCTGTAAGGCTGGGTCATCTCAGCCAGTCTCCTGAAATTGTTCTGGATACAGAGCTTTGGAAACTTCAACAGAGGTGCTCTCACTGAACTGGGTTGAATCTTACCACGTGAAGTGGCCCAGGTGCCACAGACACCCATTCTCTTGAGTTCCTTAAGGCCTTCTTGTGAGCCTAGAAATCAC
The DNA here is from genome assembly GCA_033318265.1 of Phyllotis vaccarum. Lineage (NCBI taxonomy): Eukaryota > Metazoa > Chordata > Mammalia > Rodentia > Cricetidae > Phyllotis > Phyllotis vaccarum. Next base: position 40,184,350 of record JARWLC010000010.1, on the reverse strand, counting down.
AAGCTTTTTAGCAGTTGAGAGCTAATGCTGGATTTCTGGTTTTTTCCTCAGAACAACTCCAATACCAGCATCTCTGGATTGGTTCTTCTTCTAGAAAATATCTGACAAGAACAATGGAAGAAACCAGCTTTGTTTTGGTTCACAGTTCTGGGGTACAGCCTCATGATCTGGAAGTCACACTGCGGAGGTTGGTTTTGGGTGTGCTCTCTCCCATTTCTATTCCATTTCGGTCCCCAGAGCAAGGAACAGTGCTGCTCACATTTAAGGTGGGTCTTCCCATTTCAACTAACCCCATCTAGAAACTCCCTCAGAGGTATGCTCTGAGGACTGTCTCCCCGAGGCTCTTGGTCCTGTCGACTGGACAGTAGAAGCCATTAGTTTCAGGTAAGAAGCTGCCTTCCCATGGGTACTCTGTCACCTGTGTGCGTGCTTCTATTCTACTGCTTGTACTTAAGATTCTTTGCTTCAAATGCCACAGGTCTTCCCATGGTCAGTCATCTGTGATAACTGTAAATCCTAGAAATGGGAATAAATTAACTCTAAAAGGCTAGACACTGCCTTAGGTTTTTCCATCAAGGCTTGGTGGGAAAAGTGTCCATATATGACGCAAAAGTAACCAAGCATGGCTATATCCCAATGAAACTTGATTTATAAACATAGGCAAAGGCTGGACTTAGTTCACACATCTTCATTAGCTGACACCTACTCTGTATAATAGCCCTGTTCTATCTCTATTACAAATCCAGTCTCTAGACTCAACTCAACAAGTACAATTTTTGACTACAGTGACCTAAACTGGGCCCAATAGTGTAAGTCAAGGAAAAGTAATGATCTCCTGGGGACCCCATCCTTTACCTTTGACTTATTAGTTCTTGGTAGGTTCCTGGAGATGAGAAATCTTTGTCTTTAATTGTGTACCCACTACTCAGGGCACCAAACTCCAACAGATAGCTCAAGACTCATGGTCACACTAACAGTCCTTCTTAATCTCAGGGGGTCAACAAATAAAAAGAATAATCACAAATGTCAAAGAGAAATTGGTGGTTAGGCTATCATAACCACAAATATTATGTTAATAAATGTTAATAATCATTAACATAATAATTAATAACAGAGTCAATAGGCATTAACAAGGTCATAGAGAGGTAGAGAGTAAGGGTGGTCCAAAAGCTTTGTATACACAAATGGAACCTTCTAAAAACACTTTAATTTTTTTAATTCAAAGGGTGAAATAATGTGTCTGTATCTGCAAGATGTCAGGCAGTAATCAGCGCAGTGGAGAAGGAACAGTTTGTGCGCCAAGTTCCAGGTGGTGACTTTCAAAGCCAGAGAACCTGTTTCAGAGACATTCTTCACCACTCCACTTACGTGGAGTCTCTAGTAACACTACTAATAGGGTATAACTGTCCTGAGAATATGCTCCAATCAATACAGGTATAATGATGATGGTGGTGATGACGGTGGTGGTGGTGGTAATGGTGGTGGATGATGGTGGTGACGGTGATGATGATGATGATGGTGGTGACAGTGATGATGGTGATGATGATGGTGGTGATGGTGATGATGGTGATAATGGTGATGAAGATGATGATGGTGATGATGGTGGTGGTGATGATGATGGTGGTGGTTATGGTGGTGATGAAGGTGATGAAGGTTATGATGGTGATGATCGTGGTAAGGATGGTGATGACTAGACAATGTATATAATATAGGCCATAATCATGACAAAAGAAACATAGACTGTTTTCATCTACCTCATATAACAATTTATATTAGAGAATTGTTAGCTCTTGTTTCAGAAGAAACTGAGGTCTGAGTACCTTCAAAAGTTCCAGGAACCAGGGAATCCAGAGTGGAGGAGGAAACAGGACAGGTAGCTCCAGAGATCTGAGTTCAAGTCCATGCTCTGCTGTCATCCTCCTGTGTGGTTCTGTATGAGTTATTTGTACTCTCTGCATTTTTGTGCACCTAAATATAAAATATAGATAATAAAACTAATCTTATAGAAATATGTGGCTGTTCTGGATTAAATTCTGTCATCTGTGAGGAATGATACAATACTAACACCTAGCACCTCGAACTAAACATGTTCAGAGAGAAAATAATTAACAGAAGTAATCATTGGGAGGTCAAATTCAACATGGCCATCTCCTTAAGAAATGGGAGAAATTTGGACCTGGAAACAAATATGCATGCAGGGAGAAAGCTTGAGATAATGTTGGCTTGGGCCAAGGAATTCCTGGAACAAAAATTACCTAAAAGGGGGGAAGGCAAGATCTTTCTTGGGTTTCTTGAAGGGTAGAACACAGCTACTTCTGTCATTTCAGACTTCCCACCCCCCCCCGAATGTGGTGACACTGACCGCCTTTTGTCCCAAGCACTAGTTTGAGCTCTTATCCCTGGTGGTTCTAGCAAACAGCGTGCCAATCCAGTGAGACAATGGAAAGAAGGCATTGGTGCTCCATGCTTAGCACATAATGGATGCACAAATGTGTTTCTGGAAAGCCTGATAACTCTTTTTCAGTGTAGACTGACGTTACTGAACCTCTTCTATATGTTCTACTGAGATACTTAGGCATGTTCTCAGCAATAATTCTCCCAACAGTGCTCTGATAGGTAGGGAACTGCCATTCTTCTCTACATAGTCTGAAGCGGTCAATAAGGGGGCCATCTAGGAAGTGTTCACTAACTGTAACAATGAGATTGAAAATTTTGAACACTCCATTTTGCAATGTTGTTTTAAAGCATCTTCCATATAAGTATATAAGATGAATGCCTGACACAACTCTGAAGTTCTCCTCACTTACCCAGTGACACACTGTAGACTGCTGGAGTTGTTCTATAATTTAATCCCACCAAAGTCATGGATATTAGGAATCCAGAGAATATAGTACACACAGTGATGTGTTGATACCGAGATCTTCCTTCTGAGAAGGGCTACTGTCTTAACTGAAATTGCCTGAGCGGCAGAAATCTCTGACCCCCACACCCTGACCACAGACTGAATAGAAAGTCAAGTATGGTAGGCCATACATGAGCCACTGAAGGACAGAGTGGGCTTAAAATACCACTTTCCTAAAGAGCTTTATTGGGTCACATGTTTCTTTACTTTATACTCCTATACGAATACCTACACAGGGAACATACGCTGCAGCAGATGTCCTTCCCAGGGGCATCTCTCACCAATGTCACTTCATCCTCTTTTTCTCCTGAATGCCGTTCTTTAAATGTATACAGCAATCGACCCTCAAGTTCTGTGTTTGTCCAGAGAACTAACCAGATTTTGCATTTTCCTTCAGCTGACAGGAAAAGCTATTGGTCTAGACATGCACCTGAGCAGAAATGCAAGACTCAGAAAGGTCCTCAAGTTCGGGCCTTTCGCATTCCAGCCCAGATAGAAATGCAAGGAGATATGAAATGGGGATATAAGTACATGGGAGCAGCAGCCCTGTCATGTCCACAAATGGATCTAAGGTGCCAATAACAGAAAATGTGGAGAATAAATCTCCACATAATAACATTTACGCACAGGAATTCATCTACACATAAGATTCAGACCCTGTTCCTGCCTGTAGAATAAAGTCTGCAAGACCAGAAAACTGTATTTTAAAAAAAAAAAAAAAAAAAAAAGGAATATATGACAAATGGGTAGAAAGTTGTTTCCAACCACCCAGATCGATTTCACAAAGCATAATGCATAGTTAAGAATAGCCGTTTAGCATCAAACGGCTGTGTAAATATTGACTCTTATTCCCATAGACGTAACTGCCGCTACTCTCAATTTTAAGCAGAGACGTCCTCTCTCTCTGTGAGCTTCATGTGGTACTGGGAAAAGTGATACAAGAGTTCCCATCCCTAAAGACATCTATACCATCCCTCCAAGGCTCCAGGAACTTTGCGGATGAGTGGGCAGGAAGAGTATAAGAGCCAGATGACAAGGAGAAGGGCTGTGAAATGCCACCTTCAGGGCATGGCCATTGCAGGGATTCACAGTGTCACGGGTGCCCACCCTGGGTCTACACAAGAAAGGATCTGTCAACAGTCATGGATGCAGGAGCAGTTTCTGGGGCTACCCCTCACTAAGGGACTATTTACTACTTATAGATTCAGAGAGAGAGAAAACACCGCCTTCAGTTGTAGCTACTGGTGACCCCACTGGACTCCCGTGGATCTTTCTGTCTGAGCTCACACAGATGGCCCTGGTTATACTGGATGAGCTTAAAAAAAGTCAAGTCATGATTCTGGGAAAAGAACTAGTGATACGCAGCACAGATAGGAATGGTGAAGAAATAAGGACAGAGTAATCAGAACACACGTATACATGTTTGGAATTGTCAAATGACCAAATTAATCAATAAAGTGAATTATTGTGAAAGAATGTGAGACAGAGAGCCAGTGATGAATGTTAAGGCACTTTCCCACAGTCTGATGGTCTGAGTGTAACAGCGAAGCCCATGGTAGAAGGAAGAAACCAACTCTGAAAGCTGTCATTTGACCTCATATGTGTACCATGTCATACATGTGCCTATACCCCACAGGCATCACACACACGTGCACACACATACACACCATGTCATACATGTGCCTATACCCCACAGGCATCACACACACGTGCACACACATACACACCATGTCATACATGTGCCTATACCCCACAGGCATCGCACACACATACACACACACCATGGCATGCATGTGCCTATACCCCACAGACATCACACACACATACACACACACACACACACACACACACACACACACACACACAAACACACACACACACCCCATGGCATGTATGTGCCTATACCCCCACAGACATCCTCTCTCTCTCTCTCTCTCTCTCTCTCTCTCTCTCTCTCTCTCTCTCTCTCTCTCTCTCTCTCTCTCTCACACACACACACACACACACACACACACATACACACACCTATACAAAAGTTAATAAAACACTATTTTCAGCAAGTAGCCTATCCACTGGCACTCTGAAAGTCTTAAGTCATTAGGAAGAGAATGGCTATCAACAAGGTTGTGATTTATGTGCAAAACTTCCTTGATAAATAGCAATTGTTTCTTAAGTAAATATTTACATTTCCACTTAAGATCAAGGTCAAAAATAAATATATAAATGGGCAGAGAAAGCCTTGACTGCTTGTAAAAATTTTGAACTGATTAAAAAGTTATAGTAAAAAAAAAAAAAAAAACAAAAAAACAAAAAAACAAAAAACCATTCTCTGCATACTCACCTCTCCCGGTACTTTCTTTTGTAACCCTGCCACTTAAGATTTCTGATTACTCTCTCAGGTGTCATCAGATCTGATGTTCCCTCCCCCTCCTTCCCACCATTCTCTCCTCCCTCCCATCCCCCTTCTCTCCTCTTCCCTCTTCTACTTCTCCCTCCGCCAATATCTGATAAAGTAATGAAGATCTGACTCTATAGAGCCCCAGTGCCTCCTTCCACGCCTCAAGCTCCCATGCCATTTCATCCCATGCTGTCACTCAGCAGCATCCTTTCTGGCCTCAAGCCTACCTAAGCAGAGAAAGACAGAAGAGCCACAACGCTAGGGGCATGAAGACTGCAGAGATCACTTAGCCCAGCAGACCTGAAGAGTTGCATAGGGCAGCAGATTTGTGATTTCCAAACCATGTTTACTTTACAGTAACTGACACCCACCTCCTGTCATTTCTTCCTACAATACAACTCAGGGACAAAGGGAAGTTGCTGAACCACATTCCGTCCAGGAATGACATTTCACTTTTAGCATCGATCTTTGTAGCATCTATAAATTATTATTATTATTTTTTCTTTTTTTTCTAAGCCAAGTCTACTATAACCCAGCTAAACTCACTATGTATGAGTCAGAGGATGGCCTTGAACTCCTAATACTCCCTTACAGTACTGAGGCTCTACGCATGAACTGTGTCTATGCAGGGCTGAGATGACACCCAGGCACTGCGACGGTGCTGGGATTGTATGCAAGCACTGTTGCAGGCCTGTGATAACATGCATGTGCTGCTGCAGAGCATGTACTGCCACATGGGAACCTGAGCTTTAAAGACAGTTCTGTGTAACTGAGTGCCATTATTGTCATCACCAAAGCATGGTGCACATGGGAGCTGGGTGGAAAGTAGCATGAAAATCAGTTGTGTGTACTATTCTCTGGCTTAGAGGATTCTTCTAATTGCTGTTTGGGAGTGGGAAAAGTGTTGTTAACACATGCAGGAAACAACACTTATAACCAGTAGCCCAGGCTAGAGTGCATTTAAGAAAGCTAAAGAGGCAAAGGAACGGGCCTCTACTGGCGTTTTCCTTATAAGGGAGCAGGTGGACACTGACTTCCATAGCACTCCTGGTCATGCATGTGGATTCAAGGGGTAGACCATCCTACGCGGTGCGTCCTGATGGCCCCATGTTGGGTTAGCACATCTACCTGGTAGCTAGCATGTGCCAAGATCCCTACAGAAAGGCCTCGCAAAGGGGAACCTAGCAAAGTTTTGACAGCTATAGATAGACTTGTAGAATAAGGAAGGAGGCAGTGTGAGTTACAGAGTTTAACCAGACTCTGGCCTCTCCAGAGCCCAGTCCTCCTCTGCCCTCAGCGTTCTGGTCTGTTTGTCCCCAAACCAGCTCCACCAGGCCCACCCAGGCTGAGAGGGGGCAGGATCTTAAGCTATAATCCCCTCAGAGCCTGGCCTTCAGTTTTATCTTGGGTTGAAGCTAATTAACTGAGTGGGGCAGGAGAGGCTGACAGCATGAGGAAGGGCCTCACCAGGAGGTGGGGGTCAGGCCTCTTCAGGGATCTACAGCTCTGTCTGGAGAGTCTATGACACAGCTAAGACCTGGGAGAGAAAACCAGGGGTAAAACACAAATGAGGTAACGGAAGCTGAGAGGTTGCTAGTGAGGCCAGGAAGAATAGTAAAGAGAACATGTTTACCATCTTAATTAAACATCTGCCTGACTGAAACTGAGAAAGAGTAGTCTGGACCATGTGGAAGATAGAGCCAGGGTTAGAGAGAAAGCTTAATCACTAAGATAAATGAAGAGTGAGAAACACACAGGGTACCCCGAGCCAACACCGTGAATTCCTGAGGAGGGGCCCATCCTAGAGAAGCTCAAACAAACACTTCGATAGGCGGCCATTAGAGAAAACGTCAGAGAATCCCATCACGAACAGGTATGTGAGGGAGAAAGTCGATGCACCGTGGTCCAGTTGGGAAGCCCCCACTGAGCCCTGCCCGAGAACTCCTCAGTCCAAGTGGGATGGACCAGCTCTACTCTCCCACCAGAGACTATAGCTGCAACACTGACTGCCCCCGTGGCCACACTGAAAACCAAGAGAAAGTTGTCCTCTGACCTCCAGACATGCATGTATGCACCTACACCCCACAGACACATCACACATACATACCACCACATTACAAAAAAAAAAAAAAAAAAAAAAAAGATATTAAAAAAAAAAAGATTAGCTTCTTCCATAGACACTTCAAATTCTTATAGCTACTAGATAGAAAAAAAGGTACCTAAATAGTAATAAGATTAATAACAAGCTTTGTTATACAGAAGGAAAGGTTATAAACAATGAATGCTCTTAAAGGCAGTCTGTATTAATGATATGAAAATGCAGAGCAAGGGGGTGTGGGTTAGGTCGGTGGCAGGGCTTGCCAAGTAAGCCCAAGACCTCAGCCCCAGGAGAAAAAATTCCAGACCACGTGAAACATCTAAAAATACTTAACTGAAAACTCCACTTCATATTTCTAAATTTCATAAGTGAGAGTAGAGAGCTGGGAACTGAAGATATATCTTACTACTTTCTTGATATAGAGAGCTCGTTCAAATGATCTCATCCTTAGCTTAGACTCTTATAAAAACACAGGTTTTATAATATTTTAAATAAATGTAAAGAGCTACTGGGTAGTTAAACTAGATTATATGAACTTAACCATAGAAGGTAGAAGCACATAAAAATATTTTTAAAAACATTAAAAAGAAGAAAAACCCTTAAAAAAGACAAGGATCCTGGAAAACACAAACATTGTAAGTTATAAAATGAGTTTCTAAAAATTAATCACAGTTGTATCCACAAGATGACCAAAAATAAAAGGCCAGGGAAATTGTTTTAATAAGCAAACATTTTCAATTTTTAATATTAATATTTTCAATTTTCCAAAGTGGAGAATAATTTTAATTTTTCAATGTAGATGGAAAATATAGCTGTAGTTATTCCTAACTAATTTCAGCACCGGGTGAAATATTAAACAGGACAAAGACTGACATTTATATCAAAATAGATCTAGAATCAAAAAGGAAGTCAAAATAACATTTCTAGGTGGCACAGCATCGAATAAATCTGAACCATTTCACAGAAGCTGACACGTTCTTCAGTGTACAAAGAGGATGGAAGGAGAGATTCTAGGGACCTCCCTGGCACAGATGTGCGTCTCATGCTCCTAGCTGGCCATAATTACAGATTAATACAATGTTTCCCAGCAATTGGGCCCCTTATATTAAGCTAATCATGGCAGATAATTCTTCTAAAATAATATGAAAAACATTTTGTGGTGCTTATGGTCTAAATATCTCCTAACTAAAAAATAATTAATTATTTTTTTTTGTACAAAATGTTAAAGCTGTTACTTTAAAGTCTTTGGAATGGGCCAAAATGGTTAATATTGGAATCGTTACATTTAAATTTTTTAGGACAAAAATAATGAGTTAACTGAGCCCTCAATATAAAAAGCAAATAAAGTTAAGAGAGTTTAAAAATAATAATTAAAAATATATATAATTAAACTAGAGAGTACAGTAACTGAATCCTGGAGCAGAGACCTCAGAAACCTATGCACAAATGAGGGCCTCTAATCACCTTACTTAAATACATAAAAGTAGACTTATATCTGTATAAGTAAAAATAAAAAGTTCACAAATAAAAAGTTTATAGGATGTGACTATTAGATGTGTGAGCTTGACACAGCCTAGAATTGCCTAAAAACTGAGTCTTAAGAGGGATTGTTTGCATTGCACTGGTCTGTGAGCATATCTAGGAGGGATTGTCTTAATTAATCAATTGATTGATTAACATGGGAAGGCCCAGCCCACTGTGGGTGGCCCCGTTCTCTAGGCAGAGAGTCCTCAACAGCTTAAGAACAGAGTTGAGCAGAAGCAAGTGAGCACACACTCATTGCTCTCTGCTCCTGACTGTAAATGTGAAGAGCAGCTATTCTCAATTCCGGCCACCCTGTTTTAAGCTGACATGCCCACAGTGTTAGGTTGTACCCTGGAACTATAGCTGAGTATCTTCTTTTTCCCTTGAAGTTGCCTTTTGTCTGGGTATCTCACTATGGCAACAGAAATGAGATGGGAACAACGGTGTATCATTTTAATTCCTTTCCAAAAAGGTTTCTTATCCAAATAAACACAAGGGCATTTCGTAGACATAAGCCAAAACCCATGGGAAAAGTTGACAATTTATCCCAAATCCATTTCTAAGAGGCAACAGACTTTAATGGGCCTTTAGATGAAGTTTTACATAAAGAGTAATTGTTTTTGCAAATTACGTGAGAACACAGAACATGTGAAAGCCTGTCAACCCTGATCATGTGACTTATCTAATCTGGAAATCAAACCCAGACAAGAGAAGAAGGGAGATTATCAATCTAGAGACCAATAGATTCCATAACTATAGAAAACAGCGATCCAAATAAACCCACAGAATGCTTTTCATATTATCGTAGAATGACCTACCATCATATTTAAAGATTTATACTAAGGATCCATCAACCATTTACTATGAAGCACTGTATTACACATCATGTCACTCAACCACGTCAGGAGAGTCACTGCCTCATGTCCTTTCTAGATATTAAAGAGAAAAAATAAATGTCCAGATATCAAGATAACTCTTGAAGACAAAAAATAACCTCTTACACGAAGATATTCATTAATTTAAAAAGATTATCATCTGAGGAAGAGGAGCACTGTGCCACAAGCCATTACTTCATCATCACGAGCCACAGAAACTCCACTCTACCCACAAATACCTCATAGCTCCTGTCTGCTCTCAGGACACAGGCCATTGTCCCTCAGATAGACCAGTCCCGAGACTGCCTCAGGAAGTCCCTACATCCACCCTTCCTCCTTGCCTGGAGACCCCACTGCACTGCTCACAATACCCTCTGCTGGTCATTATAATCTTGTCTTTCTCTCTGAGACCATGAGCTCCTGCGCCCACGGTTTGTGTCATACAATTTCATTATCCTGCCCTGTGACACCAAGAAAGTACTCAATTAGTGTTGATTCCTTGTTTAATTAATCAATAGACCAAAAGTTTGCAAAGATGTGTGTGTATTGATTTCTTCTCAGGGAAGCAATTCTAAATTAATAACTCAGTCATCAAATCACTTCCCCATCAGTTCAGCTCGGAGCACTCATGCTCTGGGGCGTGTGCTTATGTGAAACAAGCTTTGAAAGATTTCCCAATTCCAGCTTTTAAGTCTGGATCTGACATTACACTGCCAATTTCCTACCCAATGTGGTTTGCTCCATGGAAAAGAGATGCAGCTGGGCTATCCTAGGTGTCCCACTTCAGTTACCCATGGTAAGGGACATTCTTTATATGAAACCCTAACCCAAGCCCAAAGAATTAACCTAACTCAGCTAAATGATCCGAGAGTCCCCTTTGGCCAACTCCCCTAAGCAAATTCCCTTCTCTTCTAAGACACAAGTTTCTCTTCTGTCACATTTTCTGGGCCAAGTCACATGAAAGGAGACCACACTGACAGGGCCCCCCTTCCATCTACTGACTTCACTAGACTTAATAGTCATAAAAAAAAAAAAAAATACCTCCAAGAATTCTAAATGTATCACATATTAACTGAGAGCAGGAACGGTGTTCTGCTTCATTATCCTCAGAAATTAAATCACATGCAACGCCCCTGGGATACACCAAAAAACAGACTATGAAAGAGGTGGGGGAGGGGGAGAGGGGAAGGAAGGAAAGGGGAAAGGGAAGGGGAAGGAAGGGAAGGGAAAGAAAGACTGGAGGAAATACCATTATAAAACGGCTTTGGGGGCATCATTCGGGGCATGCCTTGGTGCATCCCGGACATCTAACCACTCAACGGCCTTTCCTGCTCAGTTCTCCACTTGGCTTTTTGAAAGAGATTTGATTTTTCATCTTAAAACTCCAGGAGCAGTCCTAAAGGCTTGGGTAAACAGAAGTGGGCTTGAAGGCGGAGGAGGATGAGGGATTGTCTGGGGAAGGCACAGCAGACAGACAAGATTAGCACTAACAGCTACAGGACTCCTGCACAGAGCAGAAAGCAGAGGAGACTGGCAGCGCTCCAGGAAGCCTGAGCTCTGAAGTCAGCAAACCCCGATTATTCAGTACAGATCCCCACTTGCAGAAGATGAACCCACCCCATCAACACGTCCCCAGCCCTGCCGGCTACATTCACGGATGCTCTCCTAAATATTCAGACACAAGGACTAGAGCATCCACTGACTTAAAAAGCCATTTTTACCCATCGTTTTCTATCACGAAGCAATTATTGCTCAGTCACCACTTTAATTTGTCCTGACAACATACTGTCAGATGCCACCAAAGAAAACAGATGAAAAATAAAAGCAATAGTTAGTCTTAAGGTGATATATGTTTATGCCAAAAAAGATTACTTAAAAATCCATCTTCCTCCACCTAGGCTGAGAGTCTGTTTGAGGGAACTGTCAGTAAAATCATTACTAATGAAGTACCAGACTATGTGAAACAATGCTTAGGAAGGAAGTTTAAAAGATAAATGTGATCTCAGATGCCACACGGTTTTCATTAGGCGGGAAGGTGCTGGGAAACAGCATGCTTTTGGAACAGCCTGTGGGATTACAAGTAACAACGCATCAAATCTTATCCAGCCCCATGTATCAACTTTAAAAACTCCTCCTACCAGGTCTTGGCATCAGCCCATTGCAATAAAAATGGGAAGGGCTTGGGCTGGGGAGAACCTGGAAACTCATGGGCCAGTTAGCCTGGAACCCATGCACTCACAAGAGCAAACAAGAGATCCTGCCTCAAAGAAGAGAGATGGGAATCGATCCCCCCACGATTGTCCTCTGATAGGCACATCCACAACATCACATGCTCACACTGCACTCACACACGTGACAATCCATAAACACACACACACAGAAAAATGAAAAGACAATCATTGTGACCTCTTATCCCCCACCAAAAAAGAAAAAAAAAATGGCTAAAATTCTGAGGTATGAATCATACAACCATCTTCAAATCACTTATCAGTAAGCCCAATTCATCTTCATCTCTAAGGCATCCTATCATGGAATCCACAGAGTATGCTTGCTCGTGAGAGAGACTGTCTAAGGATGTTCACCCAAATAAATCTCTGGCCACAGGGTTCTGAACTGGGGATTGGAAATCCATGAACATCTAAAGGGAGCATAAGAAAGAAAGAGGAGACAGAGTGCAGTGGCTTGCAAATAGGCAACAGATGGTTTACTATCCATGCACCCTCATCCCTACCGTGCCCTTTCTCTAGCACCTTAATCCTTTTCTTTAATATTTATTAGTTCTTTGATAATGTTTACCATGTTTTGATCACACTCTCCCCTCCTCCCAACTCTTACCAGATCCACCCCCTTTCCTTTCCACCCAACTTTGTGTCCTACTGTTTAGATGCATAAAGGCCAAGTTATGCTACCCAAATATTTCTAGACACATGGTCTTCCAATGGAGCGTGGTCATCTCACTAGAGACAACACTCTTAGAGGAAACTGCCTTTCCCTCTCAGTAGCTAACAAATGACTTCACTCATGCCCAGCTCCCGGCTGGAGCTGGGATTTGGTCTGGCTTAGCCTCTGTTTTCTACCAAAGAATAGTAGCAGGAAAAGTGAGAAGATGAGAACGGGAGTTCACTGTCCCCTAGACTATTTCTGGAATGTTTAATCACCATTTTCTTAAACTTCTGCATCAACCTGAGGAGTCCCTCTTCCCAGACTTTCTCTTCTCGGGAAGTTCAGGCACTGGTATGGTTGTCTCCCCCCCCCACACACACACACACACACGCACTAGGCATAAATGAGAAGAGCAGCTGTCAAGGTGGACAAAAGCATGAGAACTTGAAATTGGTTGTCTCCTTGTCCACCATTTCTGCAAAATATACTTTGGAGGAAGAAAAAATACACTCAACAAAGGCTCTTGATGGGAACCTTCCTGGTGAGAGACTATATCTCTGGAAACCCAGTGGAAGGCTTTTGAGCATAAAATGCCTAGAGCCCAAACCACTACAGCTGTGAGATTACATAGGAAAACCCTAAAACTAGGCCACCCTTGCAGGCTAGACTTCACCTCTAAATGCACAAGGATAATATTCTTTTGTATTGGGTGTGACTTTCCTTAGAAGTAATACTTGTCTTGTTTCATTGTTGGAAATTCAGATTGGGTAAAACATTTAAAGTCAAATGGTCAGCTCAGGCGTGCAGAGGGTACAAGAAATCTGCCACATACTAAGCGCTGGGGTGTGCAGAAAGCAGAAAGGAAACCATGTTTCTTGACTCAGTACTACTGGAATCTAGCCAGTGGCAGGATCTAAGAGTTCATAGGGATAGAAGTATTTGAAATCCAAGGCCACAGTCTCTATAGGAAACCAGTGTATAAAGTAGGGACCCAGGAAGTTACCTCCATAAACTTAGTGCTCCCCTAGTCTCAGGGAGATGAGAATGGAGTAAAGTGAAGTTGGGTGAGCTGGATAAAGAGGCTCTGTAGAAGAGAGGCTGCGAGTCACTGCTGGCCGGAGGCATGAATAGAAAAGTGTGACAGACACTGTGAGACAGGGATCAAGTGTTTGGGGCTGGCATCGGAGTTATAGATGGACTGTGACACCCACCCCACACTTTCTCTTTGCTCCTGTGATTGACATGAGGCTGAGTCTTGGGACCTGACTCTTTTTTAAGGAAATGGTTCATATCCAGTTCTGTTCATCTGTAGACCCCACATCAATGGCTTCTGTCCTGTGATATACATGTTTGATGTGTCTGTAAATCACAGCCATTAAACAAAATCTCTTGCATATCTCTATCCGTAAACTCTAGAACCACTTTGCCTTCCCAATGTGTGTGAGGACATGAATAAGTCTAAAAGTAGAAAAATTTCTCCCTTTTGGTTATCTACCTATCTGCTTGAGTAGGAAAAGCCACTTACAACCACTTCAACTGTTAACAGGGTTAACTCATTATTCCTCTGGGCTGTCAGGCTTTTGAACTTGGACTTAACTATACCACCAGCTTTTCTGGGTTTCCAGGTTACAGACCTGTCATGGAGTTCTCTCGTGCTTACTAAAGGAAACCACTTCCTCAATATGTGCCCATATTCATAGGCAGATGGTCTCCTCTTTGTATATACTTGAGGGCTGGAGATTTGTCTCAGTGGTTAAGAGCACTTGATGTTCTCTGAGTTCAGTTTCCAGCATCCACATGAAGTGGCTCACCAATCTGTACGTAACTCAAGTTCTAGGTATCAAACACCTCTGCCGTCCAAGGGCACCTGCATGCACATGCAGATATATACACTTATACACAATCTAAGCTAATATTGTGGAGATTAGATTCCAAATAAAAATCCCTGCATGACTCTTTGAGTTTCATTAAAGTGCTAACAAGCTGAGGATGGATGAATCATCTACAGACTCCTTACAGGAAGTACACACTCAGTGAGGAGATGGGGACAAATGTGGGTAGAGCCCTAGAAGCCTATTGGTAAGTTAGACAATGTGGGGAAGTTCCGGGCCAATGAGAGTCTTTGTCTCAAACATAAGGTGAAAGGTGCCCACGCACACACACACACACACACACACACACACACACACACACGCACACACGCACACACGCATACACAGAGGGAAATGGGGAATGAAATATAACTTCATTCCTTGAAATACAGATCTTGTCAACATTTCTTAAGTGCTCATCCTAGAGAGCCCTACTATTTCAACTCAGTTATCTGCCAGCCTGCCTCTAAACAACCACTGCATACTCCCAGACCCCAGGAGGAAAAGTCTGAGTATAAAATGTGTCCCCTATAGATAGAGTCTGTTTGTTTGAAAACTTGAGCAGTAGACTGTGTGGGGAACTAGAGGTAAGGCCTTGCTGGAGGAAGTGGGTCACTGGGAGACCATCCTATGACTTCCAGCCCTCTCTGGGTTCCATCTTACACCCTTTCTGTCCCATGACCCACAAAGATGTAGGAAGAGCCAGCCACACTCTGCTGCTGTGACAAACTCTACCCTGTTTCCACCAAGATGGATGATTTCCTTCCAATCCATGAGCCAGATATAAACCCTCCACCCTTAAGTTCTTTCTGCCCAGCATTTGGTCACAAGAGGGAATGTGTGCAGCTGAATAGCTCCTTGCTGAGGTTCTGGGGTGAATCTATTTGACACTGCTGCCCAGGATCTGCGTTCTCTGAACATGCAGCCTTGACCGTGGTCACATGTGGTGCTGAGTTGAGAATGGAGGATGGTTCTCACCCCTAGCCACTCTTCCCAAAACCATCACAACTTAGTCACTGGCTAAAATCCTTCCTGATTAGCCTGAAAGGGGGAATCTGACTCCCTCAGGGGCCACCACAACTTTGGAAACCAGAGCTCAAGGATCTCTGCACAAAGCCAGCAGGTGCTCCTTCTTTGAGAAGCCAAATTGTATCATAAAACCTTGACTTCAGAAAGGTACAAACTGAAATTTATTTCTCATACCAATAGCATTTTAATATTTTCCCAATGGTTCCTAAAAATACCCCTACTGTTTCTCACTTTAAATGTGTCCAAGTTCTTTTGAAACTTGTAGTGATTGATACAGGTTTTTATGTCAGTTTATGGCCATCCATGTCACATTTTCTCCTGATTTCCAGTCTCGTCTGGCCACGTTGATTGGTAAGTCATTTGATTTCATCTTTTATTGAGGGCCTTTGAATTTATCAAAACGTTGAAATGATTCATCAATCAAAATAAAACACTTCAAAGGGATTCAAGTTCAACTTTAGAATTCTGAACTGCAAACCTAACAGCCAGCTTCTTACATTTCAAATGAAGGACAATAAGCATGGTGGGGAATTCTGCTAAAGAGACCTAATGAGTATGTAAGTCACATTTGAAAATCATCTGCTGTCCATATGTTTCCATTCGTGTGTGTGTGTGTGTGTGTGTGTGTGTGTGTGTGTGTGTGTGTGTGTGTGTGTGTGCATTTTACCCAACGTCTATTTATTATGTAGCCAAATATGTTTTAGGCCATTCATTTCCACTAATCTATTCTCTGAGTCTCAGAGGTCACTGTGAAAGGAAAATAAGGTGAATTCCTTAGAAGAAGGGATCTGAACAAATCCTGAAAAGCCAGCTGATTTCAGTTTTGTCTGCAGTAGAGGCACAAAGCCTAAGTCCTTGTGGTCATGGTTGTGAGATGCACATTTCAGAAACATGTCAAACAGAGATGTGTGACTCTGTGTTTTAGCTAAGACTTAGCTAGTACTAACTTCTTTAAAAGATTATGTATTCAAAAAGTTCATCAGGATTTTAGAGAAAATAGGCATAAAATAAGAAGGGGTGGGGTAGGGTGGGGTGGGATAGAGAGAGGAGGAGAAGGGAAGGGAGAGAAGGGGCAGGGTGGGGTGGGGTGGGACAGAGAGGAGAGACAGACCAAACAAAAGAACCCACTTCTGGAACATATAAATGGGAAATACATCTTCTACTGGTGACAGTGGATTAAACATGTGACCACAAAACAAACCACTGAGAAATACACACAACAACACATCCCTAAAAATATGGAAGGAAATGGATGCCTAAGAATCCCCTAAGCTGTACCAGCTGTGACAAACTGCCTGCTGGATGGAGCTTGGCAACTGTACATCAAAGGCTACCTGTTGGGTCTGGAGATTCTAGGTGAAAACCTTGACTCTTGATAGGATTCTGTCTAGAGCAGCATAGCCCTGTGCATGAGATCTGGTGGCTCGTTCTCAGGCGGCCAGCAGCCTGGGGACTGGACAGGCCACGTTTTCAGCATGAAAGCTGAAATGGCAAACTGGGAGGAGATTGTCAAGGGTTCTAAACATCACCCTCGGAGTGGAAGACATATCCCTGAGGGAAATGAACTCACAGAAGGTTTTGGGAGACAATGTTTCAGGTAAATGAGTCTCATTGAAATCAGGTTATACTGTTTGAAATTACTTGGGATTATGTTTATCAGCCCTAATCTTCCCCCCACCCATCTCACTGGCCCTGGAGCTTGTTAATTGGGCTAAACAGACTGGCCAGAGATTCCCAGGAATCCACCAACCTCCACTTTCAAAGCACTGAGATTATCAAGGGTTCCTAGCTGAAGGCCCAACTTTTTTATGTGGGTTCAGGGAATTGAACTCAAGTCTTCATGCTGGCTAAGTAAGCCCTGATCCATCCCCCTAGTCAACTTAAAATCCTTACAAAAGTAAAAATAGGGAAATGAGACCAGACTAGGATCTTGCCAGCAGGATTCATCCACAGACGCTGTGCAGATCGGCCTGACCGAGACATGGAGTTCTCACTTTGAGCCTTGCATGAATGGAAGCTGACACCCTGTTTCATGGACCCTGAGAATGTAGCAATTCAGCTCAATTCTACCAGCACAGCTGCCCTGAAAGTTCTATCCCCATAAATCTCCTTATAATATGAGTGTCAAGAACCTTTGGCTCTTCAATTACCAGACAGAGAAATTTACATACAATCCCCAAGTAATGCCCCATTACTGGTCTCTCATAGGCCATGGTTCTGAGATTCAACAGTGATGGTGGCTCAGGATGGAGAGGAAGGCAGGCAAGATTAGCCCTTAACTGACTTGTTCACAGCCTTCCCACCTGAGTCTTCTTTCTCTCTCCCCCCCTCCACGGCCCCTTTGCCCCAGGGAGGTTGTGTCCTTCTTCCCTTTCTTGTGTCAGATTTCAGGCTGACACGTGGTAATTGATTCCGCTGCTGGTTAGATGGCTGGTGAGTGCCAG
This sequence comes from Phyllotis vaccarum, assembly GCA_033318265.1. Taxonomy (NCBI): domain Eukaryota; kingdom Metazoa; phylum Chordata; class Mammalia; order Rodentia; family Cricetidae; genus Phyllotis; species Phyllotis vaccarum. The sequence goes on along the minus strand of JARWLC010000010.1, from coordinate 40,166,326 downwards.
AGATGAGGTTTCAATGAAAACAAATAGCACAGGCCTGGCCTTTCAGAGAGCTTCTGTTGTGGTTGAGGCTGGGGGTGTGCGCTTCAAACCTGTGTGAGCCGGTTGTGTCTGCACTTCCCCTAGCTCACCTTCAGCAGCTCCCAACTTGCAATGACAGCTGGGTTGTCTCAATGTCACTTCTGGATCAATGGCAGTCCTGCGGCAGGTGGAAGTTCTGATTCAAACCTACGAACTGGTGCTCAAGAGGAAGAGATGGTGATGTGTGTTCTACGCTTCCTGGGAAAGAGTCTCCCCAGAAAAGACTTCCATTTGGGAAAGAAAAATGGACTTCTGGGTAACTGAAGTACCTGAGTGCCACTTGGGCTTGAGTGCAATTGCAGTCAGAAGTTTCTCTGTCCAGCTTGGCCAGTCCCACAGTCACTTAGTCCCAAATAGTCACACAAAGTCTTACATTGATTACAAACTATCTGGCCTATGGTTGCTAACTTTTACTCTTAAAGTAACCCATGATTTGAACCCATGTTTAGCCACATGGCTTGGTACCTTTTTCTCACTGGCACCTGTCACTCTGCTCTTCTACTTCCCAGAACTCTCCTAGTCTGATTGCCCCGCCTCTACTTCCTATCTAGCTTCTGGCCAATGAGCATTTTATTCAATCAATATTTGCAGTGACAAATATCTATAGTGTACAAAAGCACAGTCCCACAGTCCAGTCCTTGTTATAGAGCAGTGTTAACATTCTGCTCCACCACAGGCCAGTGGGGCCATTAACACTGACCTTGGTCCATGTGAAATTCAAAGCTCTCCCAATAACCCTGTGGTTATTTCCCAGACCCTCCTTTAAGACTAAAGGATGCTGGGATATGGATGTCTGGGAATGACTCTCCTAAGATAAGACTGCCTGCAGGAACCACTTTGCCCAAGATCATAACTCTCCTGCAGCAACTGACATGGGCTAATTGGCAGGTCAGGTACATGACAGCCTGAGTCCCTAGCCCTGGCTCAGAAACACACTGAAGGTTACACTAGCTTCTTCTAGTATGGCAAAATCACTTCCAGAAACTTCTCTGTCCCTTCCTGCTGAATTCATTCCTGAACCACAGAAGTGTAGCCTACAAACAGACAGAGCTCTAAGTCCCTGCAGAGTCCACCTTCTGGAAGCAGAAGTGGGATCTGGGAGTTAAATCACTGTAGGTAGCACTGAGAGAGAAAGCAAGCAAAGGGGAAGCCTTCGGCCATTGACCAAATGCTGTATGTCAAATCCAGAGGCCTTCTGATCACCATGGGGAAAGACTGATCTAAATGTAGGAAGTGGTGTGGATGGGGCCCACTGCTGTGGTTTGAACGCATCCCCTAAAGTTCCTGTTCTAGAAACCTAATCCTTCAGGCCACCACATCAGGAAGTTGACCTACTAATGGTGTTCATGTCCTAAGCCTCTGCCTTCATGGGTGTACTAACGTCATCCTCATAGGGGTGGGACCTTCATTAAGGAAGTAGGTTCGTGATGAAACTCACACTTTAAACTCCACTCTCTTCTTCATTAATCTTTTCCCATGAGACAATGCAGTAGGAAGACTCCCACCAGATATAAGCTCCCCTGATCTTAGATACCCCAGCCTCTAGGAATATGAAAATACCCCTGTTCTTTATAAACTTTACCTTCTCCAGTATTCTTAGATAGGAGCACAAAACAGATTAAAACACACCAGTAAAGAATGTTGGCAAGGTGACATCATCTTGGCTGACACACCTCGTATTACCATAATGAAATAACATAAACTAAGTGATTTAATTGTCTCATTGTCCTGGAGGCTACAAAGTCAAGGTCAAGTACATTGGCCAGGTTCTCTGCTAAGTAGAACCTACATTGAGAGATGTGTCCATGGAAATTAACTATGAAGACTAGATGTCATGACATGGAACTGTGGATCTGGTTGATGCCTGTGAGAACTGATATGGGTTATCCTCTGCTACGCTCCTACAGTCATAGCTAGGAAGGTTTGTTTTACAGGCTACATGCCTTCGTATAATTAGATGGGTACAAAATGAATCATCTCACAGGACATCAGCAGAGTTGGTTCCCCTTAGACCTATCTCCTTGGCTTCTGGGTGACAGTCTTTTCCCTGTCACATGACCATTTTGTGTGTTGTGTCAGACCAAGGGCAATGGTCAGATCAGATACAGAAATGGTCTGCCCTAATGGCCTCAACTTTAACATCATTACCTCTCTCAAGACTCTGTTAATAAATAAGAGTCACATTTCCAGGACCCTTAGTCCAATTTCCAGACTTAAATAAGTTTTCAGACTCAAACTGATGGGCACTAACTCTAAAAACCTGCCATATTCTTTTTACACATGTGCCACAGCCTCCTTGGTCATCACTCACATCCAAGACCAGGTCTGGCATCCCCTAGGTACAGGAAAATCCCCTTCTGTTTCCCTAGTTGTCTAGTGTTGGGCAGCAATATATATATATATTTGATAGTGGCAAATATCCACAGTGGGTTTTCTGGTGTGTCCAGTGAGTAAGCTTGAGGGAAGGTTTCTCAGAGTATTTCTAGCCTAACCTATAAAAATATCCCATTCTGGGGTAGGGGGAAGGGCACTGAATCAGGATTTGCAAAGCTCAGAATAGCTCTTAGAGTCAAGGCTGCAGACACGCGGTTCCTATTGAACACTTCTTGACGGATCAGTCCATTCCCTATGGAACCAGATAGCTCCTGGGGGATCCAAAGCCATCCACCCTGAATTGAAACAAGCAGCTCCCAGCTGCTGTGAAGCCTCCTGCCAGATGCTGAATCATCACTAAATCATAGGCGCAGGTACATGGCGTGCGGCCTTTGATCTGGAAAAAGAGTTCTTTTCATCTCTGCCGAAAACAAGGGTCAGGAACCATCTCTATTTGTCCAGAAGAGACAATAGTATTCCCTCACAGTGTTGACCCAGGGCTGTACCAACATTCTCTTCTCTGTCATAATAAAGCCAGAGGAGACAAGACCCAGTTGGACCATTGAAGGATGTCAGCCTGTTGAAGACATCATGTGAGCCAGGTCTGATGAGCAAGAAGTGGAAAGATGCTGGGGGCCTTGGTAAGTCACACTCATGCAATTAAAGAGTAGGAAGTAGATGTCACTGGGGATTTGAGCGCCTGCCTATCATTTGTAAAGGTCTAAGATAGGGGGCATTCCAGAGCATCTTAGCCAAAAAAAAAAAAAAACCTCACACTAATTTCTGTCTCTTGCCCTTCCTAAACAGAGAATGCACCACACCTAGTCAATTCCTTTGAGGTCTGAGAGATATAACTTCCCAAGAGGAAACACTTTTTATAGCCCATAACCGATAATACAAAGGATGCCAGCTGAGGTGAGAGATTAGAAAGGTTTTTTTTAATGGTCCAGGCTGCAGGGCAAGTGGTTCAAACAGCTTGGCTTCATGACCCAGCAGCTCTCATGATAAGAAAAGGGTCACAGTGAAACAAAATAAGAATTGTGGAGTTTAGGGGGATCTACATTAGGATTAGCACAACCAAGAAGCAGAATTCTGGTCCAGCAGCATGGGAGAGGAGAGAATGTTGGGTCCTGGGTTCCTACTCCAGAATACTGCAGGCGATTTCCTAAACACCTGTGTTCAAACATATAGGAACAGAGACAATGCTGAGGGTGGCCTGGTAGAAGATTATAGAAACTGAAAGTTCTAGCAAAGAACTAAATAGTATTAAAAAGAAAGACTCCCGGCATGCTGATGGGCACTGGAAGACATGGGAACCTGCCATCCACAACCCAGCTTTCACCAAAGCCACACAGGAGGCAGCCCCAGCAGCATCCACCGTCCAAGGAAGGATAAGGTAGCTTCTGTTTAATTGTGGCTATAACTAAATACCAGAAAGGAAACCACGGAGAGCAGACACTGGGAAATCTCAAGGCCAATCAACAGGCGGCTTGTCTCCTCCTGAGTATCCAACCCCTGACTGCACACCAAAAGTGCAGAAATGGAAGGTCTGTGTTCAGAGCTCAGAAATCTTCATGTAAAGATCCTTGGGCAGTTCAGGTAATGTGGGTCCTTGAACTAGCATCTAGGAGATCCAGGAGGCCATAACAAATAACAAAACAGCAAACGCAAACACACAACACTGTGTTGGAACCCAGAGCTACTCACTCTCACAGACACCCTGCTAGATTGTAGTGTCTTAGCCATCTTGTTTGATGGCCGACAAAACTGAAGCTAAGTGACTAACCCAAGGCCATGGAATAGCCAATGAACAGCAGGAAGTATTTGCACTTGACTTAACCCTAAAGCTTTTGTTTAGCCAGGAGGCCATAGTCAGTTTTTAAAAATTTAAAGGTAGTTAAGAAGAAAAAGGAGGAGCTGAAACATCTATAACCCAAGAGGCACGTGTAGCTCTCGGGATCAGTCTCTGAGTTTACCTGCAAGGAAGGCAAATTGGTTTGCTAAACACTTTTGCAATACTGGATACACTTGCAATAGCACATCAGCGCCACCTTGTGGCAACATGGAATTGCTGCCACAGTGACTTCTAACTGAGACCGCCCAGGATCTGCTCAGAATAGATTGTACTAAAACCTAACAGAGGTTCTAGATCCAGAAGGAGAAATTCCCTCACTTTCAGAGGATGGTTTTAAAATGTAGTCTGATAAAAACGGAAACAAACAAACAAACAAACCAGTTCAGGCAATAAATTTAAAAAAAAAGCTGTAGGCAAATCATTGAGGCATGTGTGCTTATAGCAAATTCAGTGCAGCTATACATTAAAACCATGCCCTGACTAACCACTCTTTTTCCATCTTCTCCCACTATTATCCTAGGAGACCTCTGGGCCCCTTGACCAGTGGAACATGCTGGAGATTTGGAAGCCCATTTCTAAGATCTCCTGAGGCCAGACAAGGGGGTTGGAGATAAACTTCTTTGGGCATGATTGACAGGTGGATGAGCCATGCTAAGTGAAGGGAAAAGAATGCAGCTAGATTGTGGAGTATTCCATTTGTATAAAATGCCCGTTGAGTTTTAAATACACCTATATACATACCATATGGTATATATTATACTGCATATACATATCGTATGTCATATGTCCTCTTGTGGACAATTAAATAACTACATCTATTATCTTAGGCTTTCAGATAAGGGTATTTTAAATTGGGAATAGAAAAATGACTGCTTGTCGCATCAGCCTAACTGGATCAAGGGAATCTGATAATGAATAAAGAATGAATTATTTATTTTCCAGCAGTGCTAGGTCTTCATGAGCCTAGGTCTTCATGCTTCCTGGGAAAGAGTTCTACCACTGATCTATAGCCCCCGACCCTGCTTTGTGGCCTCTGAGCCTGTTTTCTTGAACTAAAGGAAGGCCCATGTGACCTGGCATCTCCTAGGAATCACTGAGCTGCTGAGGGTGTCTGTGAGAGGTTTCCAGAAGATACCCGAATCTGCAGGCTGAGTGTGGAAGACTTGAACTCCATGTGGAGAGACACTACCCAGTCATCTTGGTCCCAAGTGGAATACAAAGGTAGGGGAAGGTACAGCTCAAGATATCTTCTGCTCTGGGGTCAGTTTCTCTAGACTTTGAAGTTCAGACTCACATCAATGGCCCCAAGGTACTAGGGCACTCAGCCTCAGAGTGATAGTTACACCATCAGCACCCCTGGTTCCCAGACCTCTGTACTTCCATTGCGGCACATGACTGACTTCTCTGATTCTCTACCTGCTTATTACGACATCTTCCAGTTTCCCTAATTCTCCTAGGTACCTTCTCGTAACACTCTCTCTCCTCTCTCTTCCTCCCTCCCCTCCTTTCCTTCCTCCATCCTTCTCTTTTCCAAGTGGAGATGGATGGATAATATATACAGATAGATGGATGATAAATAGATGAGAGATGAACGAGAGACAGATAGATGATACATACGTAAGTAACACAGAAAAAAAGGAGACAGGGGAAAAGGTAAGAAATAAGTGTTTCTTCACATCTCCATCCCCTGTGGAGACCTTGGCTAAGACACTTACTTGTGGAGAACTATTCTTAGCATCCTTTAGGGAGCCTGGGCTGCTCTGGCCTTTCCCTTCAAGGGGACAAATGAGAAGAGGCTTGGGCTGCTGGGATTAAGAGAGAACATGGCTTCAGAAGCAGCTAGAAAACAAACCAGTCAGACATGAAGTTGTTGCTGAGTGAAGCAGGCTTCCAGCCATGCACAGAGAAGATCTAACCCCAGCACCCCCCACCGGGATGCTTCTAGCCCAGGATCCCTGGCATGAGAAACCCAGTTTGGGAGCATCCAGGGCCTCATCTGTGGACCTTTCTCTCCTCCATCAGAAGGAAGCCGGCAGATGGCCAACAAGTGAGCATTCCAGACACACACCCAGCTAATGAAAACCACACACAGGCTGGGAAGAGATGCACTTTACCTGTGCGACAATCTGGAGTGAGCGAGGCAAATGGAAAATCGCCTTGGGGACATCGTTCAGAATCTGCTACATCTAAGGGGGAATTGAGTTTCTCCAAAATAAAACTGTTCTGTTTACAAACATACTGTTTTTGCCAAAGAGAATTCTTTATTTTAGGTGTTTTGGGAAACTGCAGAGTCCTCGAGTTTAGGGCCAAAGACGCCCAAATGTTGCAATCTTAAACCTTTGGCCGTGACAAAAACATGTTTGCAAGTGGAAACTTTTCCGTGTGGGGCTTTTCATGCTGTTTTGTTTGGATGTGTGTTTGCTTGCTTGCTTGGTGCCAAAGGATTTCCTCCAAGGCTTCCCAGAACTGGGGAGCTGGGGTCATCGCCACTCCTTGGTGTGTTAGCCCCAGGCCACTTGTGCCCCTCCCCAGACACCCTGAGTAATTTGGGGATGAAAACAAAAACCAACAAAACATCAGCTGGGGGACCATTGTTTCCCTCAAATCATTGTCTGGTTGGTTGCTTGCTTAAGACAGAGTTTCTCTGTGTGGCCCTGGCTGCCCTGAAACTTGCTCTGTACACCAGACTGCCCTTGAACTCAGAGATACACCTGCCTCTGCCTCCTAAGTGTTGGGGTTAAAAGTGTGCATCACCATGCCTGGCTCAAATCATTTTTTAATGAGTGTTTATGTTTGGACATGTGTGGACACGAACATAGAGGCCAAAGGTCAACTGCAAATGTCCTTTAGGAGCTTCCCACCTTGCTTTTTGAGACAAGCTCTCTCACTTTACCAGGAACTAGTCAACATGCTGAGGGTGGCCAGAGAATCCCTGCCCAGTGCAGGGTTACAGACGGATGATACCACCACCACGTTGGATGGCTTTTACCAGGGGTTTGGAGATCAAGATCCAGGTCCTCATGGCTTCATAGCAAACACCTCCCTGGATGAGCCATCTCCCCACTCCTGACTAGGACAGCAGGACTTTACAAGGCAAAACACATCTTCATAATTCAGTCTGGACCTGCGGTTCATACGCCCCTGCTGGAAGGTGCTCAGTCATGCCGTCCTTGGCTCTAAGTTTTTAGTCGTATGAGAATAAAAGACCAACAAAGCACCCAACACTAGACAAAGACAAACTAAAGGGGAGACATCTCGCTAGGGGCTCAACCTGATGGAGTCCCCAGAGAGACAACAGAGAGGTCAGGACAGCCCTCAACGTAGACAGGAAGTGGGAAAGAATAGAACTGTATCCGATACAGTGCTGACAGCCCCGGGAGCACCGAGTTCTGGGGCCACCCGCCAACAATGGCTGCATTTCCACCTGCCTCCAGAGTAACACCCAAACTTCCTGAGCGTATCGAGGCCTTCAGCCACTCACTGGGCCCCTAAGCTGATGGCCACCCCATATGGCCTCTCCCACACCCTGCAGCCCCAGGAGGCCCTACAGCTTTCTACATGAGCAAGTTATGGTGAACCCATCCTGAAGGTAAGAGGGGACCCTGGTCTCTGCCTCCCTCCACAGCTCATCTCTCATCTTTGGGATTTGTGCCACAGCCGCCAGAGTCAGGCCTCTCCTTACACCTTCTGACTGAACCTCCATAAAAACCATTCTCTCTGCCTAGAACATTCTACTTTCACCCATCTCACATTTACTAATTTTAGACAGTCTGTGGATCACTTCTTCCAGGAAGCCCTATGCTTCTGCTAGCTGGAAGCGGCAGCATGGATTTTCGCCAGTTGAAATAATAAGAGAATAAATTAATGAGACCTCACAGGTGAGGTGACGGGCAATGGTGGCACACTGACAGTAAGGACCCTGCCTCTTTGCCTTTTTTATTGTCTCTTGTGATACCTTCATCTTCTGGTAACAAGATGTCTGTCACTGTTATAGACATTAAATTTCTGGAGGAGGAAATGTTCTCTCTGTCTCTCCTGTCCAACATGAAGAAACATTTCTGGAAGCATCCATCCATTTCTTCTCTGCCTCCAGTAGAATCTTCTTACATTATGTAACTGTTGGATGGGGGTAGGGATGTGTATAAACACCCGGGCAGAACATGAGTGTCTTTCTCTATCACTCTACAACTTACTGCCAGTGCCTCACTGGGCCAAAAGCTACTGGCTCTGAGCAGTCTGCCCTGTCTCTGCCCCAATTCTGGGGTTGCAAGCACAGCAGTGTTTTATGTAGATGCTAGAATCCAGACTCAAGTTCTCCTGCTGCTGGATCTCACCCACTGAACCATCTCCTTAGGCCCTCCCCTTACATTCTATTGGCCAAATTTGTAACATTCCATCAAGGGGTGTGGCACAAGTGACATTATCACAGGGTCACCCCTGGGACTCCAGGCGGGTTAGGCTCTGAAGTGCTTGGCTGAAAAGAGTCTGATTTAAGACTTCATCTACAAAGAATTAGAAGCATCAGGCAATTGATGGAATTCATCGGATCTACAGTCCCTTTGAGCATCCTTGTCTGAGGCATCATCTGACATGAAGGTGAAAAGGCAAGTCTTGAGGTGTCTAATGGTAAATCATGAATTCTAGAGTATTCGCTCACATAGGATGCTAGGGACGTCACGGAAGTGAGGACATAAGTTTGGAAGACAGTGTTTAACGGATTAAGCCAGTTTCTTTTCTAATGCCAAAATAAAATTTAGAAAGATGAAGCAATAATGTTCACATCAAAGATGGACACAGCCACCCAAAATAAGGAGAAGAGCCTAAGAGTAGGCACCCAAGTCAGAGACTCGCTGCTTCTCACAGTCGTCGGTCCCATAAAAACACAAAGCTGATGGCTAGAGTACAAACAGAGGGTCTGGTGGAGGCCCGTAGCCTGTGCTCGCTGCTTCGGTCCCTGTGAACTCGTATGTTTCTTGCTTAGTTGGTTCAGAGGGCCCTGTTCTCCTGGTGTCCTCCACCCACTCTGGCTCTTCCAATCTTTCTGCCTCCTCTTCTTTCAGATTCCCTGAGCTCTGACAGGAGGATCTGCTGGAGACCTCCAATTTAAGACTGTCCACATAATGTCTAGCTGTGGGTCTTTGCATCAACTGCCGAAGGAAGCCTCTCTTACGACAACTGAATAAGGCACAGACCTAGGAGTAGAACAGAATATCATCAGGAATCATTTTTGGTTTGTTTTGCTTTTTTTTTTTTCTATTTTGATCAGTAAGGTTTGGTTTTACCCTAGTTCTTTGGGCTATCCATTCTCTGGTTCTTGGTTACCCAAGTAGTGTTGCATATTGGTTATGGCTCTAAGGACATAAATTTGGGAAACAGGGTTCCTATAATGCCCTAACTTCTCAGAGTTGTAAGCAAGTACTATGATCTCCACATGATAGATGGGAAGCTGGGCATTGAGGCTCACACCTGTCATCTCAGAACTAAGGGAGGCTTAGACAGAAGGGTCACTAGTATGGGCTACATTGTATAATTATATCTCGAGCACAAATGCAAATACACATACACACACACTTATACAAAGGCATACACACACAGGTGTACATACACATGCATGCACATGTACACAGGTGTGTACACACACACAAGACACGTTATAGCAGAATAGTTTAAGAAATACATATTCGTGGAAACTGCTAGTGTAGAGGTTTGAAGGAGATGCTCTACATAAGAACTGGCTACAGTAGACTGATGGTGTTGAAGCAATCCTAAAAACAGTATGATTTGCATCAGAAGCCAGAACACCCCCCGATGAGCCTTTCCTAGAAAAAGAAAGTATGAGAAAAGAGTGTGTTTGCCTGGGAAAACGGACTCCAGTCTAGGAAAGGATTTACACGCTGTGTTTGAAGAGCACCAGATGGCTGCTGGGAAGGTGTTCCTTGGATACCCAGAAGACCAGAGGAGTGAGAGCAGTGAGCAGGAAAGTGAAGAAGTTCCTTGACCCTGTGGGATATGGAGGAACCAGGAACTCAATTTCTAGGCAGAGGTTCAGAAGCAAGTATAACATAACCAAGTCAGACTCTAATCATTGAAGGCATTGCCCCCTGGCTACTTAACAGGGAGAGCAAGGTCTCAACAAACAGGGGTGTGAACTAGGCACATGAGAAAGTCACTATAATGTAGACACAAGAGCCCTAAGCATGTTAGGAGACTCAAATTCATACCCAACACCAACTTTGGGCTTGCAGTTTAAGCCCTAGGAGAGTCAATGTTCCCATCTGTAAAATAAGGTCTTCCCACAGTACCACTCTAACAGGGCTTGGGGCATGAGGCTGAGAGCCATGCTTCCATGAAGGGTCAGGCAAGGCTTGGAGAAATGAAAAGTTCTGAGGTTTCACACTCTACTCACCCTCTGTGAGCTTAAAGGGGAGGTATGGTCGCCACTATCAATCCTGTCTCCAAAAGGAGAGCTGCTGTCTCAGTCTGGATAGCCAAGGAGCCACATAGAAGCTCCTGGTGACCCAGGAAAGGAGTGGGGTCTCCTTTGTAGCCATGGGGCACAAATCTTAAGGAGCCAATGGAGCACTGATGAGATGGGACTTCAGACAGAGGCAGAGAGACTTCAAGGAGCTTGCCTTCCCTTTAAGACCAAGCCAGATAGTCACCATGTTATCCTGCATCTTAAACAATAGTCAGTTCACTGGTTCCCCAGCCATACCCCAAACTACCAAGAATCAACTAACAGTTCCTATTATCCATTCCAAAGTTGAGTGAATGGCACAGGAAATAGAACATACTAAACCTCATTGCTAGACAGATGGACAAGTTGACAGATGTCCTCAGCTCTCAGCTTTATACGTGCTACATACATCTGATGTGGGATGTCTTTCTGTACTTCTGTATGCTGTGAATTATCATTGGATAATAAAGAAGCTTGCTATGGCAAGGCATCTTAGAAACAGATTGGAAATCCAAGCACAGACAAAGTAGAAGGAGGCTAAATCAGACAAAGATGCTGTGAGCTGCTGCTAAGGAAGAAGATGTAAAGGAATTCAGGTGAGCCACAGACCACGTGGCAAGACAGATTAATAGAAATTGGCTAGTTTTAAGAGCTAGCTAGCAATATGCCTGAACCATAGGCCAAACCGCATGTCATTAATATAAGACTTTGTGTGGTTATTTTGGACCAAGCGGCTGTGAGAAATCCAGCTAGTCTGGATCTTGGGGATAGGTCCAGGTCAAAAACTTCACACTACATATGTCAAGCCAAGTACTTCTCAGGATGCATCGCTAATAAGTTGGTCTCTCCATCTGACATCCTCCAACCCACACCTAACACACTTTTCTGCCCTTCTGTAGAACTTGACTACAGCCATTCATGGTTTCCTTGACTCCAATAACACAATAGATAAGAGAGGACCAAGAAGATAAAAGATACCCACTTGGGTATCTCAAACTTGATCATGCTGACAGCTGATAGTAGTAAGAGTTCAGCTCAAATGTTGAAATTACTTACCTTTCTAGTATTAACCCAAACTCTGCTTGCTCAGATGAAATATTACATCCTTCAGTTTAAAGGGGGAAACGCCTGACTTGTCATAAACGATGAAGTAATGTGCCTAGTAACCTTGGTGGTTTGTTGAATTGCCTTTCTGTCTATCAAAGGGCAAGCTTCCAATGTTGATCTTTATCACAGAATTCACTTCACTTCCTGCTTATGACTAACTCTTTAATAAGAAAATTAATCAGCTAACATGAGTCAATTAATCAGAATACATAGTGGTTTTTATAAACTCAGCTGCCAATGCACTAATTTATGGCATGTGTTTCAAAAATTGGAAGAATGGCTAAAATCTAAGTATAGACTGTTTCATGATATATGATTTTTGTAAGTAAAGTACTGAATAATTCATTCCGTTGGAAAGTGACAATTAAGTACCTACTAAGAGCCAGTCAGAACTCTTAACACTGAAGGTCATGGGCAAGGGCATGCCACCACCATGTTTTATGAAGTATACTTTGTGTTTATGAAGGACTTGTGGACAGACTGGGCAATGCACAAAGCAGGAGCTACATATCAGCCCCGGTACAGGGAGCTGAAGAAGCCCTAAATGAGCAGAGTCCTGAGTGAATGTATATTGTTGACATGGGAACAAACCATGACAAGAACAAGGCCTCTGACTCATGGGAAATTGACAAAGCCAAAGCCTTCTTCCTTGGGTTTAGGTACGAGTATTTATAGATGACTGAGCAGCACGAACAAAACCCTTAAACAGCATTTTCCTCCTCACTGACGTTTAAAGCCAGCAACAGCTTGCCCACAAAGACCTCCAATCTAAACTAGCCTGTAGCAAGAAGTTTCTGCCGCATCCGACCCAAGGTCCAGACCACCCACAGCTGCTTAGTCCCAATAATCATACAAAGGCTTATATTAATTACAAACTGTTTGGCCTGTGGCTCGGTCTTATTGCCAGCTGTCTCTTGCATCTTAACTCAGCCCATTTCTACTAATCTATGTTTTGTCGTGTGGCTCGTGGCTTACCTGTACTTTTACATCTTGCTCTCTCGGTGGCAGCTTGTGGCTTCTCCATCTGACTCTGCCCTCCTTCCCCTTTATCTATGCTTGGATTTCCAGCCTGCTTCGAAGAAGCCTTGACATGGGCCAAAATAGTCCTTTCATTAACAAATGGTATTCACAGCGTACAGAATGGCCTCTGCTTCACAAGCCATCCCTCCCCCTGTGCTCTAGTGGTAAATGCACCGATGTTCCTGGTTGCAGCTGTAGCAGATGTGGATTGATCAGAGCTTGCCCAGGTCACCTGACCCCAGCTTTTCTGTATGTGTCATTCCTTTATTGCCTCAGTCAAGGTTCCAGGACCAAGCCACATGGAACCGAGCATCAGGCTTCAGTCATAAGCACTGCTGGTAGACCACGTGAGCACACCTGCTCTTGTGGGGAACAAATGAGAATACAATAAGATCTGAACAGCAGACTGAGAGTGTGGTAAGGGCAGGATCGCTGAGTTCCTGACAGTGCAGAGCTAAGCAGGAGGTTTGCCACAGTCCTGTGATAAGATGGTCACCGTATTTGTTCATTTTGCATTATGAAAACAAAATGTCTGAAGCTAAACACTGCATAAAGAAAGCAGGTTTATTTAGCTCACAGCTTCAAAGTCTGTAAGTCCTAACAGCAGGCACTCACGGGCTCTGATAGGGCCCTATGGCTGCATTATATTGTTGGAGATGGCAGCATGCCTCAGATACACAAAACAGAAAGATACCAGTCAGGAAAGGAAGCCAGAAGTAAGGGAGGAGCCACATTCATTCCTTTATAATGACAATCTTGCACAAACCAATCAGGGTCCATAAGAGCTATATTGATCCCTTCAGAAAGCAGTATTCAATGGCCCACTATGCACTAAGCCCAACCTCATAAAGGTACCAAACAGATTCCCAATAATATCACATTCTGGACCAGTATTCCAACACATGGACACTTGGGGGGCAAACTACATCCAGACCAAATACATTGGTCTTCATAGTCTATCAATTCCAGAAAATCAGAGAGTCCAGTAGCTGATGGCTACTAGGTTCAGTGGCCTGTGAAGCTAGATGGCTCAAACTCCTTTGAGACCCAATGTACTGGGTCTGCATTTAAAGCTGAAGAGGTTGAGGTCTGGTGTCAATGAAGGACCACAGCTACATGTAGACACACTCAGTGCTCTCAGAAAGAAAGAAAGACAGACCCAATCATGTATTTTCCTCTCTCCATCTGGGCTCTCCATTTCAAGGTGCTGTCTGCTGCCCACAATGAAAGTGAGTCTTCACCCTCCAATCAATCTTTTCTGGAAACACCTTTATAGATTTGCACAGAAGTAGAAGACCAAATAAGGGATCACTTAGATAAGGTTGGCCAGTGCATGTTGTGTCTGTGGGAGAGTATCTCTATTATATTGAATACCTGTCTACTATGGGTGGTATCATCCCCTATGCAGATAATGCTGGACTGTATGAGAGTAGAGAAAGTGAGCTAAGTATTAACATGCATGCTTTAATTCATTGTGCTCTGCTCTTAGTAATGGATATAGTGTGACTGCTGCTTTAGGTTCTGATAGCTTTGAATTCACTGCAATGATGAACCATCACCTAGAATTGTGAGCCAAATGGATCCTCTTTCTCCCTTGGGTAGCTTTTGTCAGGGTATTTTGTCATAGCAACAGAAACCAAACTAAGACATAGGTACTTCATGCTGTGTGCTGAATTCATTGGAGTTGAAAATAGCAAACATCTGTTTATTCCGACTTATTCCCTAGGCTACCCTCCTGTGTCGATTGTGCATTATTGAGATTTTTTTTTTTAAATTCTGGTGCTTTCATTGCACTAACCGCTTTCTCTTGAATAACCTCTACCTAATATTCTCTTAAGTAGCTTCTCCATTGCACCTCTGAACTGTTCCTTCTCTCCTTCCTCTTCCTCCTCTACCTGGCCTTTCTGGGGACTCACCTGCATGACTATTCTTACTTTCCATCACAATGTGGGAATGGCTTTCACAGACCTTATACCAATTTATACTCTTTTCCTGAGTTCCAGACCTGGTCTGTAGAGTACCCACACTGTGGGTGAAGGATGGACCCCTCACACCTTTCTGTTTGAACAGAGCTCCCAATCACGCTCCGACACTTGTATCTTCTTTTCCTTTCTGAGCTGGAACTGGTTCACTTCTCCTCTTGCTCTTCCCACTTCAGCTCTGCATATGAGAAAACCCTTGCTGAGTCAAGCTATTGAAGAGACCCATCATCTACTTCTGTTTTCTTTCTCAAGTATCTCTGCTTCACCCAGACCCTCCTTGTGATGACTGATCTTGATTATCATCTTGACTGGATTTTTATTTGCATGTAGAAATTTATGGCCGACTCCTGGAGATTTTGATACCAGGAGAGAGCCCAGGACTTTGCATGTCTAATCAGTATCAAATATTTTTAGGAGCACAGTCAGCCCAAAAATCTGCTTTTGGAAATATTATGAAAGTATCTCACTTTAAGTGAACAATTTTAGAAAAGCTATTTTTAAATGAAAGTATTTTTCCAGGGCTCCGCACTATAAGTTTTCTCTTTCCACAAAAAAAAAAAAAAAAAAAAAAAAAAAAAAAAAAAAAAAAAAAACAGGCTTCATTTATGACTGGATTACCCCCCCCCCCATGTGACTTGAACTTCTAGGGTTCTCCTCAAAGTATGATAGACAGTTCTTGTAAGCATGAGACTAACCAGAACATTTAAGAAACTATGTCTATGACCCCCTGCTTTCACCCCTACTATCTACCGAGCCAGATTCCCGACACACTGAAGAGAAAAGAAGTTTCAGGGATCCTCGGCAAATCTGGTGCTTCATCCAGGTGTGGAAGCAGCTCAAAAGCTTACCTCTAATCCAACATCAATTCCTCAACAGCCCCTGAATCCGACGAACATCTGCTGGAGGAATTGTGCTTGGGTTGCCAAGAAAAGACCCCAGAAGCCTCCCCACCGAAGAGGAAGTTTAAGATTCCTGGATGTCAGCAGAGCCTGAAGTACAGACGTTGGTCCAACTGTGAGTTTTCAAAGTAAATATTATTACAATGATGTACGGTTGTAGCTGCCTGATTAATCAGGCAGCTGAAGCACTCAGGTGGATCAGAGGGCACCCTACTGTAAGCATGGAGATCTGTAATTGTCACTATCAGCTCCAACAGCCTCCTCAAATCAGTCAGCAAGGATTTGCCACTGCTGTTATGACAACAAGGAAGCCCAGGAAGACTTAGTACTCCAGCTCTGAAACTGGAAAATTCAGTAAGCCTGTATTTAAGTCTGTGCCAAACAGTGGGCTGTCTGGCTGATGGAGCATACTGAGAGAAGTGACATGCCTAATAAGTAACACAAAGAGCCGGTAGCCATTGTCACTCAAAAGTCTCATGGCCTCAGAGGTAATGGTGATCAAGTCTTGCCAGTGAACAGGGTTACACCACTTCTAACCTTTCTTCCTCTTTTGCTATGGCAGTTTCCACCCCAGGTTAGCGATGGCTGGTATGTAAAGAGGAGGGTTACTGAAAGGAAATGAAGATCGGTCATAGCAAAGACCAAATCTGGACAGTTTCTTCTTCAACTTTCACTTTACTTAATTTTTAATAGTTATTTTTATTACCAAAGTAATGGTGTTATTTCCATAACAGCATTTTCATACATACTTTGTATGATGGCTGACATTCGTTTTTACTTTGAGAGAATCTATAATCACTGGGATGGCAGGACTTTAGGCATGGCTGTAGGAGATTATCTTAATGACATTGGCTAAGTGGAAAAACCCAACCACCGTGGGTGGCATCATTCCCTTGGCTGAGATCCTAAACTACATAAGTGGAAAAGAGAGCTGAACCACAGCATGTGTTTGCCACATTCTGCTTCCTAACTGTAAATGTGATGTGCCCACCTGCTTCAGTCTCCTACCACCTTGATTGTCTTACTATGATGTTATACCTTGGTGTTACATATAATTATTTATAGTTTCATATCCATGCCAATTGCTACACTACTCATAAATATAAAAGAAATAAAATCAGACTAGATGTTGAGCAACAGATGAATAGATACTGAAACTGTGGTCCATATACTCAGTGGGACATTATTCAGCCATAGAGAATAATAAAATTGACAGGGAAACTGATGAAACTGAAAGACATATATGAGATAACCTAGGCTCAGATGATACCATGCGTTCTCCCTCATATGAGGATCCCAGCTTCTAATTTTTAGGTGTAGATTTACATGTAAGTTAATGCAGTTTAAGGATAGGAAACTAGAAATAGGGAGCATGAGAGAGTGGCGAAGAGGCTTTAGGATATGGGCTGGGTAGGGTAATAAACAAAGATGATATGAAACTGGAAAGGGGGTACTGGAGGTAGAAGCATAGGGGCAGGGAGATGGAGAAAAATGGCTGGTAAAACCAGATCAATCCAAGTTAAGTCTAATAAAGGTGCCATAATGAAACCTTTACTGTGTGGGCTAATTAAAAAATACCAAGTATGATAGGAGAGTTTAACTAATTGTCCATTTAATTCAAAACCAGGTCCAGAAGAGATTCTGAAAGACGCTCTAAGAGACACGGAGGCTACTGTGGCTGGGGGGAATGAACTTCTCACAAAGGTCCCCAGGATAGCTCAAGCAGAGCAGGAGCCCCGCCCCTTTCCCTGCCTCCTTGACTGTGGCTTGGGCCCTCCTAGACTGCACACCTTGAGGAGGCACTGGGGAGTTTCTGTCTCTCTAAGCCAGCTCATCCCAGCAACGGGCAGGAATCTGTAGCTGTCCTAGACCTGAGTCACCTTGAATTCCAAGAACCGCGGAGCTTCTCAGAGCACAGACTGCCCCTAGATGGCTATCCATGAGGACCAGGCGACACCCTGGGGCATAAATGTTCAATCTCGTAGGAAGCAGATTGGTTCCCTTGAGAGGTGACATTAATTAGGACTTAGATCCCTGTGGAACCAGACCTGAGTAGATGATCAACCAGACTGCTTGGTTATCATACCTCTGCCCTGGTTCTCTCTCTGCACAACAAAAGCTAAAGATGAAGTCCACCCCTTTACTTGTGTGTACTGATCTCTTCCCCCACCCCCCTTCCCTTCACCATTAGTGTCACTGGCCTGTTGCATGGGTGATATGCTGAGCCTTGAGGGCAGGGAGAGATTCTGATTACATCTGAATGGATTGAATGTAAGAATGAGTGGTGGGGACTAGAAACTGGTTCAGTGATGAGGAGCATTGGCTGCTCTTCTATAGGACCTGGCTTCAATTCCAAGCACCCAAATGGGGGCTCACAATTGTCTAACTCCAGTTTTAGGGTATCTGACACCCTCTTCTGGCATCCATGTGTATCAAGCACACACACAGTGCACAAAATAAAATTTAAAAATAATAATAATGAAGGGTAGACAAAGGGGTAGATGGATAAACAGAGAAGTGAATGGATGAATGGATGGATAGGTGGAGGGAGGAAGGAAATGACTGAGGGATGGATGGATGGATGGATGGATGGATGGATGGATGGACGAACAGATGGGGAAATGAAGCTGATGAAGGAATAAATAAGGACATAGGACGAAGGAGGAAAGAGAAGGCTTGTCTGATAGGAAGACATCTCTAAGCCTTCATCTGTTGATATTAAAAGTCACAACTGAGTTCTGGGCAACTGGCAACACTGAGGCAAAAACAATGCTAACCTCGCTAAACACCACAGGGAGCAAGTTAGATGCACAGACCAAAGTTACATCAACATTTGGAAAGTACAAGCAGCTACCAAACAACACAGGAGAACCAACCAACAGCCTAGAGTGAGCAAAGAGAAAGCTAAGTTCCCATCCTGAGTAAGTCAAAGGGCACTGACAGAGGGCAATCTGTGTAAAGGCATGAAGACAGAAACATCATTGCAAGAACACATTTTAAGTGTATGTTTTCAAGGAGTCAGCAGAGGTAAGGCTGGAAATAGAGGCAGGGTATGACCACCCGGTAGATATCTAGAATTTGTGCATGAGGACAGCCTAAGGTGACACTCTGGTGCTTTCCTAGTCACTTGGTACTTGCCTGCTCCAATCCCATCTTGCTCCCCTTCAGCCAGGGATTCCAGATACCTTACATCTTACCACTGCAGCACTCATAAAAATTAGTTATACGATTCAGTTTGATTCTACTAGTGACCCAGAAGTCATCCAGGAAGGCCTTGTCTCATTTGTCACTGTACCTCAAACACCTGCAAATCCCTGAGCTAGAACAAGCCCTCCTAGGGCCCTGCTAAGTGAAAATTGCATACTCTGCCTAACCAAATCTCTCCATCATAGAAACTGTAGGCAGGGTCCCCACTGGGGAAAAATATCTGAGAAAAACTATGGGGGCAGAATAGGCCTAGAGGCCTCATCTACCTCCAAAATCCAGCAAGGCATGTCGGCTGCCAAGCCTGTACACCTTCTTACACAAAGCTATCAAACTGGATGGACATGCTCTCACTCATAGGACTGATTGTTTTTCGAATGATAGCCCCAGAGTAACAGTCCCACAGAGGGGCCTCTAAGAAGATGAAAGAAAAGCCTGAAAACCATCCACTCACAGCCCTGTGGTCCCACTGAATCTGCCCCAGGGACACTGGATGATGAGCTCCTGAAGGACTCCATTAGCTATGAAAATACAGTCAGAAAGCACTTCCTGTTGTTACTCTCTCTCTCCTATACCCATCATTCACAGGTTTTATCTTTCTATGGTGTTTTACAGTAGACTGTGATTAACACAGAGACCCACGATTAGCCAAGGAGCAGAGAGTAAGGGACTGTGGGAGGCTCAGCCTTAAACGGAATACACCCCACCCTCAGGGCTCACAGATCACCAAGGAAGAGGGGGCAGAAAGAGTGTAAGAACAGAGGCAGTGAATAAGTACAAAGAAAGAGTGTCTTCAGGAGACAGCAGGGCATCCATACACACAAACTTACAGTGTTCGTGAGACCCGGGCAAGCCCAAGCCAGACCAAATCCCAGCATGGAGATGGAAGTCAAGCTTGGAACCTCACCGCTGGTCATGGAGCAATAGGCAACTCTTTGTTGCTTGGAGAAGGGGAGACAGTTTTTTTTCTGAGGATGTAGCCCCGTAGGCCTTGGTGAGTCAGTCACCTTTCACTGGAACACCACTGTCTTAGTTAGGGTTCCTCCTGCTCCAGTGAGACACCATGACTGAAAAAGCCTATTGGGGAAGAAAGGGTTTATTCAGCTTATACTTCCACACTGTAGTCTATCACTGAAGGAAGTCAGGGCAGGAACCAGAAGGCAGGAGCTGATACAGAGGCCATGGACGGGTGCTAATTACTGGCTTCCTCCTCAGGGCTTGCTCAGCTGGCTTTCTTATAGAAACCACCAATCCACAGATGGCAGCACTCACAATGGGCTGACCCCTCCCCCATCAATCACTAATTAAGAAAATGCCCTAGAGCCGGATCTTATGGAGACATATTCTCAATTGAGGTTCCCTCCCTTCAGATGACTCTAGCCTGTGTCAAATCGACAGAGACTAGGCAGAAGGAACCACACATCAAAGACACAGCACAAACTGGGCATGATGGTTTTTAAAGGACACATCATTGGATGGGTAGGGAGGCGGAGGAATCTAAGAGTTGGGAGGTAATATAATCAAAACAGGTTGTACACAACTCTCAAACAACTAATAAAAATTAAAGAAGATACAGTCCTAGATTAAAGGAAAGGCTACTCCTTCCTGGACAAGTAAGCTTGCCCCCCAGTGATTCTCTGGGATGCAGGGAGAGAGCCTGGTGTTTTACATTTACAGGTTTCAAGTACCCAGAAATATCCAGTCCTCCTAAAGCCAAGCCCTGGAAAATAGCTGGAGGTGCCTCACATGGCAAGGAGCCAAGCTGTCTATTCAAAGCCTGGCAGCTCCAGAGGGCTGGAGGGAGAGGAAAGCCACGATCAGAGTAATTTCATCTATGTGTTTCCAGAGATTCATTACATTTATTGCTTCTGACACCAGACAGGAGTAGCAAACATCTTTTGTGAGCCTCCCAACACAAGTTGAAAACCATGACTCCTAATGGCTCATTTTGTTTTATTATATCTGACTTAAGCCAGAGGTAGACAGCACTTAGAGCTGTCTGTGGATGTTAATGTTTGAAAGGAACACAGACGGATACCCTCTGGCTTCCCACTGGCACCTGCATATGCTACCGACCCCCACCCATTTACATGTGAGCCAAGGGGGACCAGAGGAAGCCCCAGAGTTCCTGATGTCCTGATGCAGCTTCCACAGCCACGGTATTTCTGGATCGTCTCAGGTGATAAGACCAGAGTTCCTGCCCCCACCCCAAGGATGAACAAGGATGAATGACAGTCTACCAGACACTGTCCCTAAAGATGACACTATGTACCATGGGACAGGCAAGATGATCATGGAATGAGACTACGTCCATCAGGAAGAAAAATGTGAGCTCTAGCTGAAGCATCCAATTGGAGTGTTGAGTCAGTGTGTGTCTCTTGGGTAGTCAGAAATGGGAATTGGAATTGGATTCTGGTGCACCACTAGAAAGCAGAGGGAGAAACTGAGGAAGGGAAAAGACTCTTTGTTCACAAGCTTTGGGCAGCATGTGTTGCTGTAAAGAGGATAAACAGGATGATACAAGAGATATGAGTCATGTGAGTGAAGATCTTGGACATTACCCAAAGCTCAGACACATATTTATTTCATAGTTAGTAAGCATCTGTGACCTTGGACATGGCAGTAAGGTGATCAGGTCTACACTGAGTAGAGATGAATCTATATAGAGGTGGCATCAGGTATCCTGGGGCATAAAAGCCTTTGAAATTGTCCTTCATGGGCTGGTAAAAAGCCACTGCTCGGGACAGAGTCAACTGTGATGCAGAGCTCAGAAGTCACGTTCCAAAACTACAGAAATTGATTTTCCAGCCTCGGTATTCTAACCTGACCTGAGAATCTAACAATCATGTTAGCATAGGTTCTTCATTTCAAGCAGGTGGCTTGGACATGGCATATGTAGGCAACCTACTAACTATATGGGTTTTCCTCCCAATGAGGACTCACTTTATATTGCAAAGGTTCTTCTATTTTAAAGAAAACTGATAATCTTCTGGAAAGATAAAGAGCCCAGGGGCTCGAACCACGGAGACATTTATAATTGTCCCCATAGCATCAAACAAAAGCACTTCCCACCAGGAAGATCCTCACTAGCTAGAGACTGGACCAATCTGTATGCTCCCTAAAGACACACACACACACACACACACACACACACACACACAGAGAGAGAGAGAGAGAGAGACAGACAGACAGACAGAGACAGAGAGAGAGAGAGAGCTAATTTTACTGAAAAAAATTGTTCTTAGTTTTTCAAATATAAGTCCCTGAGGATAGAGCATAAAAAGAGAAATCTGTTTATAAAGTTACCTAAGGAAATGGTTACACCCCAAGGTCCACTACGCTATTGAAATTCCAATGCACCTGTCTCCTTTGGTACATTTTTGAAAGCACTACTCTAGAGCTACTTGGGAAATCTAATGCAATATAATAATTTCACATATTTTTGTTTGGTTTTAAGGGGCAAGAAGAGAGGGAGAAAGGAATGTCCCAGTTAACTAGATCACGTGGCAGATGTGTGCACATGCAGGAATCAGAATCCTGCACCTCTTTGATTTCGGTCACCTTTGCTTTACTCACATCAGACATTTGTACCTTCTTTTTCCTGAATGTTTTCAGGATCTTACTCAACATCTCACACTTTAGATCTTTAACTGTCAAAGGGGTCCCTACTGCTTATTTGAAAATAAAATACAGCTCAAAATATGTAATAAAAGTATGCCATAAACTACAGATGTTAGCGTAAATATGCCCATTGAGAACATTAATAGCTATGTAAATATTTTAATGGTTTATTTGAATAAAATTTTGTACCTTGAAACAAAAGACATTCAGAACTGCTTTCCATCCTCCACTCCCCAACATTGTCATTGATCACATACGGAAGTGAGAGCGTGAACACCGACCACTGCATCTCCTGAAGAATTCTAATAGCCACGGTTTCACGATCAATGTCGGACATTTAACAATGCCACAGTTCATACCTCACAAAGGCTCCTTCAAATGTCATCAATTGTTCAGAGTTCGGTTAAAGGAAAAAAATCCCAGGTCACCGTGTGGCCATTTCCACTGGGCCACTCACCCCTACTCTGCTTCCTGGTGCAAGGATTACAGGTTTGCACCATCATAGCCAGCACTGCTTTTGGCCCACCGTGTGGCTTGTACTGGTTCTTCATGTCTTGTGACTTTTATCCTGTGTGTGTGTGTGTGTGTGTGTGTGTGTGTGTGTGTGTGTGTGTGTATGTGTGTGTGAAGATGGATGTGTATACATTCACTGATGGATATTCAGGAAGCATCCTGCCCTGAGCATGCTTATCCTCTTGTGTATATCTGAGTACTTACTTTCACCACTACATTCAAATACATAGGAATGAATTGCCTGGGCCATGTGGTAACTCTTTATTTCCTTTCTGAGGAACCACTGAACCTGACATTCATCTCAGAGTTGGCTTTACTGAAAATGAGTTCTAGAACAAGTCATTTTAATTGATTCCCAAGTTTCCCTCTAAATATTCAGAATTTTAATGTCTATAGGTGAATAAACCTATTGTCTTAATTAATGCTGCCCACCTCCAAGTAAGTCAAACGTCACTGTCTACAGCATCAAATGAATAAGATGCATTTCTAGGTCATACACATTCCTACGCGGTAATGCAAAGGGCAGAAAGCCTGCGCTTGGCTGAATCACTGCGATGGATGCAGAACTAAGTGAAGCCAGGTTAGAGAAACAAAGGCAGGCCCACTGAAGACAGAAAGACTGGCTGAGATTGTGGGTCGAAACAAAGCAATCACTTTTGAAGCTTGAGGCTGAAGCACAGATAGGGAGATCAGAGCAGAGCAGACCGGAGGTAGACCTGCCAGTTACGGAAGGAGATGGTTGAGACAGGGAGGCATGTGAGGCTGATGCCTTGCCAATGTCTTCCATGGTTAATTACACGCTGACAGCCAGTAAATTCCTCTAATAGTTTTCAGTGGGGAAACTATTCTACCCACCCTTACAAATATGAAGCTGGGTGACTGGTTTAAACTAGCTTCTAGAACCGCCCAAGTAGCCTTGATTATCAGTGGTGGGAATGGACCCGGAGAGAGACAAGAATACGCTGTTCAGAGCCTTCTGGAAAGACATCACCATGTGTGGTAAATATTACATTCCAAACCTCAGATGTTCCTAATTTCCAAGTGAAACAAACATCTAAAGACACTATCTCTCTCTCCCCTCCCCCTCTCCCCCTCTTGCTTTCTCTTTCTCTTCTGTTTCTAAATCTCTCTGCCTTCTCTCCTCTCTCTCTCTCTCCCTCACTTGCTCTGTCTCCTCTCTCTCTATGTGTGTGCATCACTCACTCCCCTCCCTCCCTCTCTCTCTCTCTCTCTCTCTCTCTCTCTCTCTCTCTCTCTCTCTCTCTCTCTCTCCCTCCCTCCCTCCCTCCCTCCCTCCCTCCCTCCCTCCCCCCCCTCTCCAAATGAAGCAAAAACCAGCTCAAGGCCCAAATTCTAAAAAGTGACTGAACTAAACAAAGAAGCATCACCTGAAAGTCTGCTCAAGCTAGAGGACCTTGGAGTCCACGCACCACTTGCTAACTCTGTGCCCTCTGAAAATATCAGTATTTTCACTGGGGTGGGGGGGGGGGGTAGAATAGGCCCAGTGAGCTCATGTTTAGCCTAACTGGCAGTAATGGTAGGAACACTAATATGCTCCTGTCCATAACTCAACTCAGAGTTTGATGTAATAGGACCAAATATTTTCAAAGTGTGAAATGTTAATGAATCATCAAAAATATTTTTAAAATAATATTTTACATTTTTGAGCAACTTTGGGGTTTTATAGTGGTTCTTGAATACTTTCCACTTAACAATACAGTAGACCATTATTAATGTTGCATAAGAAAGAACCCCAGGGCCTCTCCAGCTAGTTTCTGTACTCTTATGTACAAAAACTTTGGGCTCTTTCTTGAACCGTCCATCTCCACCTACCTCCTTTTTTCCTGTGGACTTGAAGGTGGTATTCTTTGTGGAGAGAATTTCCCCAAATATCTACAGACACTAAAAAATACTAGGCAACTGATGTGGAGCTAAAAGGAGTGTTGGAATTCTGTGAAGACCACTGGAGCTCATAGTGATCTCTTGCCAACAGGCAATGTAGACACAGGGGAATTGATTCCTTATAGATTTAGGAGACGATCTCAACAACCAATAGAAGTGTGCCCTCCCACACCAAAAAAAAAAAAAAAAAAAAAAAGATGCCTAACTGGATAATAACTGTTTACTTCAAACCGTGTACCCCCAGGGCATATCCAGACTATAGTTTCCATTCTATAAATCCCACATGAGCAAATGGAGAAGGTTGTCCTCTGGGTGTGACATGGCAGTTGCTCTCTTGAACTATGATAACCCACGGGGTACCCATGCAAGACAGGGCTCACTAGCACTCTACTGGAGACCAAGGAAGGACAGATCAGGCTGTGGGCTGTCTATGGTATCCTTGGGGTAGGACCAGCCCCTCCCTAAAGATATATAAACAATTAACAGCTTCCAGAAGCATAGAGACTTTTGTTTGGTGGTATTAACTGTCTGCAAATTGCCCTCACCACTATAAGAAATTACAACCAAAACACACATACAAGCTCACCCACCTAGACATAGGTGGAATTTTGTCTTTGGTTTGTTGTTTGTGCCATATCTGAGACACATGTATGGTGTCATCTCAAGAAAAGTTCACAGGACGTGATGTCAGATTTTGTATTCCAATTTTACTATGAGTTTTCTCCGGGTTATACTTTCCCCTCTGCCTTCGAATCTTAGTGTCACTCCTCCCAGTTTACCAGACATCCTTACAAGTCACGTGGCCCCTTTCACATCTCAATTCCTGGCAATTTCAGCCATGTCTCGGAAGCTACTTGATGCTTCAGAAGGAAAATAAAGGAGAAATGAGACTCCCCCTGCCCCCTCAACCCCCAGCAGCTCAGCATCACTTTATTGTTCCAGAATCTACTTCCTGGCTGAGATGACGGAAGCACATCTGCCAGGGTCTCCAAGGACCCCACTCGAGCACCTTTCCGGCTTTCATAATTACTTCTTCACTGACCATGAAAACAAAAGACACAAAGATGAAGCTTTCCCCGCATAAATGTCCATGTTTAAAATAAATCTCTCAGGAGGCATCTTGACAGCATCAAAACTCCATGATGTGAGAGGACCATCTGCAGAAAGGCTGGCCCTCTCCCAAGAAGCTATCACCCAGTTCCTTCCAGCACTGACGGAACGTTTATCTTCAAAGTCCTGCTTACAGCATATGCGTGACAGCCCAGCCCAGCACTTCAAGTCGACCTCCAGCAGTCTAAATTGTAGTCTCACATAAAAGTGAAAAACGTGTGTGTCTGACCCTCTCACCCAGCTCACCAGACTGAGAACGTGCTCAAAACCCAATCCCATGAAACCTACATGGTGCTGCTATGCGTCCAGCATTCTCCCACCCTTTCGGAATCACTGGATTGGCTCCCCTAAATTTCTCCCTATTAACATGAACCACACACCTCCAAGCTGGCATAGAGCACTGTTTTTCTTGGTGTCCTAAAACTGTAATCTTTATTCTTCTGATGCTTTCTGGCCTTGACAAAAAACCCAAAGGCTTCCAGGGTGGCTAATACACGGTAGGTGTCGACCTAAGGGTTAAGAATTCACACTCCCAGATGATAACCATCAGTATATTGTTCTGGAAAATCAAATACACCTGGCCAAGTTCCTTAAGGCTGTAATTTTTGGAGACAATTCAAATTTTAAAAAATAAAAGAAGAAATGGTCCAAGAATGTGAACTTTATTTCTCACATATTATTTCCCTAGGGGGGTCTGGGTCTCTCTCTCTCTCTCTCTCTCTCTCTCTCTCTCTCTCTCTCTCTCTCTCTCTCTCTCTCTCTCTCTCTCTCTCTCTCTCTCTCTCTCCTAGTATTTCACTATATACTTTAGGGGTTTGCCACGTTTTGATCAGCTCCTTCCTCTTTGACACATGAACAGTCTTCTTGCGTTCTACACCCTTCCCCTTACTTCTTAGAAGGACATCACATGGCACTGTAAGGCATCTTAGATGTACTATATTATCAGTCTTGGACTAATCTGTCTCCACAGAGCTCCAGAGGCAAGGATGAGCAGCATGTGGATAACCTGGAAGGCAGGCACAGTTATTCAAAACATGGTCATTTCTTTCTCACTCTGTGCTGAGTACAGTGTTCCAGTCAGGGTTCTAAGAAACTAATCAGAATGTCCTCGTTGAAGAGGATTTTGCATTCCTTGGAATGGGAGACTAGAAGAGAAATGGACATAAGCTCTTAACAAGGAAGACCGAACGGCAAAGGATATAGAAGGCCCTTCATAAGGAGATGTGCAGAGGCCAAAAAGCACATAAAAACAGAAATGACAGAGCCACAGAGGCACATGGGTCTTCCGGAGGCCACAATGAGCAGTGAGGACATGAAGAAGAAATGAAGTACAGACACATCTGCTGAGAGTCTGGCAGGCTGTGCCAACCCGGCTGTGTTCGTGATGCCTCAGAAGGAGGACACTGCATTCTCTCTATCCTTCAAGAGACTCAACATGGAGTAATGCTTTGTTTAAAATATAAGATAGAGATATTTAAAATGCATATATATTTCCCCTGTGGCTACAGATGTATAGAGGATGCAGGGATCATTTTCAGCTGAAGATAACTCTTAGGAAACTTCCAGAAGGAAGCCTGTGAACAGTGTCTCAAAAGATGAGCTTCCACGCACTGGGAGTTATGGGAAAAGCTACCCTTGGCCAAAGTATGGGTTCTGGTCAGAGAACATGTGTGGCACACACTAGGAGACATGTAAGATCTGCTGTTGACCCAGAGGGACTGGACACATATAGCATGATTTGGTCTAGCACAAAGCTGTGGCATCAAAAACACTGACACTGGAGTAAAATAAAATGCACCAACAAGACAGAACAGAGAACCTAGACGTGAACCCTGATGGTCTACGGCCAACTGAGCACCAGAAAACAGCCAAGAACATTCACCAAAGAATGGAAAACTATATAGAACAGACAGAAGGAATGATAGATCCCTAATGTGGAGCCACATAAAAGTCAAGTCAAAATGGGCTAATGTTACAATATGTTTTCTTGGCCCCAGGCAGCCAGAGGTCCAGACCCCAGACCTGCCATCCCAGACCCCTTAGCCACCCATAAGGGGGCTAAGACGCTTATATTAAGTTCATGCTGTTAGGCCTATGGCTTAGACACATTGCTAGCTAGCTCCTTCATCTTAACTCAACTCATTTCCATTAATCTGTTTGCCACGCAGCCCATGGCTCACCTGTGCTCCTTACATGTTTCTTCTTGGGCAGCTGATTCGATCTGTCTCTGACTCCACCCTCCTTCTCCTAACTATTCTGATTCCCCACCTACTTCTTCTACGGTGCCTGCCATGGCCAAAACAGTCCTTTGTTTAAAGACTGATATGCACAACATACAGAAAGACATTCCCACATCAGGCTAAAGACTTAAATGTGAGGCCTGAAGCTATCAAACTTAAAAAAGAAAATAGACAGTATAATTCAGGATGATAGGCTTGGCAAGGGGTCTTTATATGAACCCCCCCCCAAACAAGAAAAGCAAAGCAAAGATAGATATGGAATTTAGCTTAATGGAAGGTTTCTAGACAGAAGGGGAAACATCCAGCATGAAAAAAAAAAAAAAAAAAAAACCTACTGAATGGGAGAAAATGTTTGAAAACTACATGACTAACTAGGGGTTAATTTCCATAATAGACAAGAACCTTAATTCACCAGCAAGAGAAGAACAATCTTATTGAAATGGACAATGGCGTGAAAACAGCCAACAGATATAAGAAAAACCAGCATCAGTAAGCGTCAGAGAAAGGTCTACCAAAACCACAAAGATGTATCATCTCACATCCAGGTAGGGCGACTCTATCAACAAAGGATGGTGAGTGCACAGTGTCCATCTGCACAGCCATAATGGAAACCACTATAGCAAATCTGTAACAGCTTCTAAGTCAGAGGTACAAGCTACTTCTGCATTCACAACAACAAGAAATGGAATCCATATGCTAAAAGACCTCTGCATTCTTATTTCCTTTGTGGCACTACTTATAAGAGCCAAAATTTAGAAAAAATTGTCAATTAGCCAATGGATGGATAAAGAAGGTATATATACAAAATTTAATATTCAGCCATGAACGATGATTGATTCTAATCATTTATATCAATATATAGAGACAACCAGAAGAATGTATACTAAAAAAATAATCCAGGCATACAAAGACTAACACGAAATGATCTCATCAGATGTGGAATCCAGAAAAGATGACTTCGTAGGAAATGTTCTAGTGGGTACCAGAGGCCGAGGTGGGTAAAGAAAAGTCAGTCAGATTACACTGAGGTAGTGAAGTGCAGTTCTCATGCTGAACCACGGTGTAGACTCTGGATTATCATACCTTCTTCATCCCAAGGAAATGATGGACGTTTGAGAACACATACATGTGTGTCTTGATTTTCAGGTGAACACATATCAAAACATCACTTGGTACCCCAGAAATATGTACAAGTTTATTTGGAAATAAAAATTTTAAAAAATATATAAAAGACATAGCTCCGGGCAAGGCAACTTCTCTCAAGGTCTCTTTCTCTCGTGTAAAATGATTATTTCTGTCCTTGTAATGTGTCCCAAGAAGCAAATGGGACAGTGTATTCATGGACAGTGTATTTATATATTCTGGCTTATAGTTATTGCACAGATTCAGTGCCTGTATGATAACTATAAGCCAGTATATATAAAAATATCTGCTCATTCAACATAATGATATCTGTATGTATGTTTTCAGGGTGTTTGGTTATCGGATAACCAAATGGCATGCTCTTCCCTGGGGAAGACTATTCTTCCTGCTCTCAGCATTTCTTAGTTGCCCATAGTTCTTTATCTAAAGCTGAGGCCTTGTGAGCTTCCCCCATTTCCTGTCAGCATGTCTACTGGCGCCATCCTTGTTCACATCTTATTTAGGCAACCATGTTGATGCAACTCCACGGATACAGCTTCTCTGACAGTTCTAAGATACAAAACCTTACGGAAAACTCCACGATCCTCTGGCTCATACAACCTTTCTTCCCCCTCTTCCTCAGTGATTTCCCCCCCCCCCCCCCCGAGTATTAGATGCTGGAGCTATGCTGTGGATATGTCAGCTGGGGCTGGTACCACAACTCTGCATTTTTATTGGTTGTGGTTGTCTGTGATGGTCTGTCTGCTGTGAAGAGAAGTTTCTTTGGTGAAGGAGATTCATAGTAATGAGGAAAGTGAAGTATGGCAGGAAATTAGTGCCAGTTATAAAAGGAAATGTCTGTGGGCTTATGTGGCATTACTCATCTCTCAAGCATGATCAATCTGCATGTCACTTTCTTCTACTGAAAGACTTCAGACACTGTCCATTGACAGATTTGGAGGCTTAGAGAACATTGGCACAAAGCCAATCAATCACCCTCTTGAAAAAGGTTATCACTGCCCCATTCACTAGCCTTCCACTACATGGTCATCATTAGCCAGAGGACACATGTGGGAGAAGGTGACGGTTGTTAGTCATGTGACTATGTGGCCACTGCCATGGGGAGTGGTGAGTCTCCCAGGAGGCATTGTTTTATTCTAGGAGCAATGATGAAGGTCTGGAAACATTACAACACCTAAAGGCCAACACCTATGGCTGGAAAGGCTGCAGGGCAAATCAGACCCTCCAAGTCTCTGGCAGAGAGAAAAGTCCTACCAGGGAACCCAGGAAGTCGAATTCAATGCATTATATCAAGGGCTGGAAAATCAGAGAGTGGTGAACATCAGAAGAAAATTGGTCAGAGGGTATTTGAGGTTCCCAAGAATCCCAGTGTGTGTGGTCTCTGGGACTAGGAACAAAGTAGCTGCTTGGGTTTGAACCCTAACTCTGTCCCTGACCAAGTGGGCCACCTGGAAAAAGTAACTCCTCTGCCTGTGTCCCAGTTCACTCATTGTAAAATGGGGGTAAATATTTGAGCTTGTAAGGTTAGGACTAAAGGGGGTTCATCTTGATTAAGGATCTTAGACATGAATGATGCTTACCGGTACTGGTCTTTACTTTTATCACTTTTTATTTGTGTATGACATTGCCTGTGAACATGGGTACATGCAAGTGTGCAGGAGGTATGTGTGCACGGGTGTGATGGCCAGAGCTCAACATCGAATATCATTCCTCAGGAGCTACCTGCCTTGTTTTTGAAGCAGGATCTCTTATTGGACTTAGGGCTTGGCAAACACACTAGGCTCTCTGGCCAGCACACCTTAGGATTTGTGGTCTCCATTTGGGATCACAAGTGTACAACTCAGCTTATTCACAGGGTTCCTGGGACTCAAACACAGGCCTTCATGCTTGCAAGGGTAGCACTTGACCCACTGGCCATCTCCCCAGCTCCTTACCCTTGTGATGAACTTCAGCACTCCACCTTCCAGTGTTTGACATCACACAATTAGATGTCACAGTAGATATAATGGACAGAGATGACACCACACGAGACATCCTTCCAACCCCAGGCTGACACAAGAAACAGTTCCTATGACCAGTTCTTCCTATGACTCGGTGCTTTTCTTTCTCTTAAAATCCCCCCCCCAAAAGGAAGAATGGCACAGGAATGCAGAAACACAGATTTTTAAAATTGATATCCTTAGCTTACAAGGGTCAATGAACTCTATTCATGCCAAGTGCAAGGTTCTCTTGTATGTTCCTGTCTTATTAGGGATTCAAGCATATTTCTGCCTTTGACAGTGTACAAGGCATTCCAGTTAGAGCAAGGTGGACCTCTGGACAGAAACCCTTCCTTCCTCATTCCCTAGGACTACGTTGTTTTGTTTTGTTTTTTTTCCTAGAGAAATTTGTCTTGACTTTCCTCTACCTCCTGTAATTTACACAGAGAACTCCTTTGTGAAGCAGTGCCTGGGACACAGGCAGAGCACAGAGAGGTCTTGTCAAGTGAAACAAGTTTATTCCTGTACAAAAATCCCCAGACTGCACTAATAGATTGAATTGGAAAAATGCAGCTGCCTCTGGATAAAAATCCAGCTGTATCACTTTACTGAGCATCCTGCTTCCCACATATGGAGGTCAAGGTTGCACACTAGTCCACATGTACAGGCATGCTGCTCAGTGGTTCGTGGGTGGTGTATAGCTTCAATATGTCTGAGTCTATCTGGGTCTAGTGGTGTCTCTCCCATCTGCAGGGCAAACAGTTCCCTGCCCTATGATGTGCCCACAAAATTTAATATGTTTCACACAGCAGTGCTCTGGGCCTTTCAGCAGAGGTATGTTCATTACTCCATTGACCCTTCTTGCACTGCTCTGAAGAGAACTAACAGGAAAGGAATACTTGCAGATTTGCACTGTGCCCTAGGGGAGCCACTGAACAGCTCTTGAAGCACTGTGTGTACAAGCTTAGGTGAAGTAGAAAACACAGCAAACACAGATCTGTGGTGGCAGTTTGGGGCATAGCTCGGCAGCAGCACGGCAGGAGAGAGGTATCAAGATTAAGACAGGAAGGAAACCAGTTAACTGGGAACTACATGGGCACAACATGCTGGAGAGAAGCCCACACTACGCATGTGTGTGGGGGTGGGTGCTATGAAAATGGCCTGTGTGTGGTGGGGGGGTGTACTAAAAAGTTTCTGGCCTGTCCTGCCAGTGGTCCTGACTCACAGTCCTGCAGACCCACAGAAACACACAGACGCTTACATTAATTTTATGCTGATTGGCCTATGGCTCAGTCATATAACTTGCTATCTCTTAAGTCTTAAACTAGTTCATGATTCTTTTCTTGTTTAGCCAAGTGGCTTGGTATCTTTTCTCAGAGCAGTATGGTTGTTTTCTTTGCTCTGCATCTGTTGGCATCTCTCTGGTGTCTTTCTCTGCTGGCATCTCTGCTCAGCTCTTCCTGTTCCCAGAGTTTTCTTAGTCTGGTAGCCCCACCCACACTTCCTGTCTGCCTTCTGGCCAATCAGCTTTTTATTAAACTAGTAGGAGGGACTGTAGTCATAATCCAGGCACGTGGATTCTGAGCACACCTTTCGCCAGCTCACTGGCTCACTCCCATTCCTGGGAGTATCTTTTTCTTACCTAATAAACTGCTTCTATTTTTATAGAAGCACACGACTGTACATTTAACAAGAACCTGGGGACATCAGCCAGTACCCTCAGAACGTAGACCATACCTGTGACTGTAGAGCTCCTTCCTCAAACACACAAGGTCCTGAGCTCTCTTTCCAGAAACAGCAATAACAAGAAATCTGTAGCTCTGAGAAGTCAGGGACTCATTAATAACTTCTCACCAATATCATACATTAAAATGGTGATGGGACCACAATGGATGAAATAAAGTAGATCACTAAAATGCATTTGCTTCTTTTCACCTTTTTAATGTGTTCACTAGTAAAGTCTACACTGCCCACATGGGTCATGTTATATTTTAGGTTACAGTGCTGACCTAGTATTCCGACACTGGCTCAGGAATTGACTTGATTAGCCGACTGTCATTGATATCACTGACATTTGGAGACCCCTAGAAGTGGCAGGCAGTAATATGAACCATGAGTCTGAACTCTCTAATTCTAAATTTTCCTCAGGTCTTCTTAACCCGTCTCCAGTCTCATCAATATAGCTATCATGGGTTAGACCTATAAGGTCTCTTGATTTAAAGCTTTGAATAACCACAGATGGTGTATCCACTGACCCTAGACCTCAGGTCAGGAAAGATTCCCAGAGAATGAACCCAAGTCACCTCAGGTCAATGACTCCAGAGAAGTAGTCCTGGTCTTTAACCATGGACCTCAAGAGGATTCTGGAAGAAAGAGTCACCCACAGTGTTTCCAGGGAAATGCAACTGAAGACAGACACTGAGCCATACTGAACCTTAGGTGTGACAGCTGCTACCTGAAAAGCCTGGCCTCTCAGTGAGTGCTGGAACAGACTTACAAGCTATCCTGGATGTTGGGCATTGGCCCTGAACCCCAGCTCCCGGTTGGCCTCCTGGTCTCAAGGGTAAATAGTGCATGTTCTACAGTATGTTCTGTTACTGGTTACAGTGTCAGGTTGATTGGATCTGGAAACAATCAAGAAATAAGCCTATAAGAAACTCTGTGAGGGAATTTATAGGGAGAATCTTCCCCCAACATCACAATCAGGTATCAGACAAGACACCATTAATGTGGGAAAGAGCCAGCTTTAAAGACATTTCTGCTCTGTATACATACTGTTTATGCAAAACTGAAAAGTAAAAACAACTCCAAGCTGACCCACCATAAATTGTAGCCATGGGTTCCAATACTCCTATTTCCTTGTATAGGACAGTTACTCATTTTGCTGTTCAGTGAGACAAAGGGCCCCAGCAGATGTACTATTAACAGTTTAATAAGCAGTTCTCATAAGAAAGATGTTATATGTAATACCTTCCAATTTCCCTAATGTAAATTTTCCATTGCAGTCTATTTCAAGCTACCAGTATGTTGTTAAGAGCATGGGTGCCACAGAAAATGAAGATCACTGGTCAGGTATAGACCTAGTTACATAACAGAGCACAGATAATATGCTGAGAGAACTGTCTCACTAAGCATTAAAGGCTTAAATGCCTTGCTTATATTTCTACTGCCTTGTGACTGACCCACCTTGCTCTCAAGAGACTATAGACTGAGCTTCCAAGCATACCAAACATGATTATTATGGACCATATATTATGGTCATCTCTGACAACTCCAATTAGCAGGAAATATGAGTGTTGATGGCAACTGAGTTGAAACATGTGTGTAGAGAAAGATGTTGTATTTTGATAAATAGGCAAGACCTGTCAACACTTAAAGACACTTCCAGAAATAACTCAGAGCAACATTATGACACATTCTCCTCTCTTTTTATCTGGCACTCAAAAATAAATAGCACCATTGACAAGTAAAGACTTGTAATAATTTGATTTTTTTTCAACCTAAATTTTCATGAGAAGAAAGCTAAATACTAAAATAATTCATTTGAAAAACTATATAATATCAGATTTTGGGTTGCTGTGTCAGGCCTGGTGATGTTGGTTATACTAACATTCAGAAGATAGAGGCAGTAAGTGTGTGAGTTTGAAATGATCTTTTTACTTCTCCCGTTGCCCTGACTGATGAAAACTACCAGGTTTCTCTTTAATAGTACTAATCTCTTTAATAATTACAACTACCCTGTAATATGCATTCACCTTGGATGAAACACCAAACTAACCCATATTCACAAGACTTCATATGTTTTATGTTCTACTTTTTGCTCTTTCTCACTGTATACCTGAATAAAAGTACAGAGCAATAGCCATGGTACATCCTGAATGCTATGCTAACTTGAAATTTCCTCTTCCAAAGACATTAGTCTATTACTCTCTATCTATGGGGATTCATGTGCCCATATGTATATGGATATTAGATTACAATGTGATGACTATTTATTACTGTTTAGTTAAGCTTCATACAAATCATCAGGACATGCACAGAATGTGGCCAAATTCTTTGTCAGAATGTATCAGGAAAGTCCTTTAGCCCTATTCCCAATAGAATCTTGCTCCTCTCCAAAATGCTTAAGTCAGGCCTTTAGGCCACATTTCTTTGTGCCTTCTGTCTTCTAAATTCTCACCAGAACATTCCATTAATCTCTACTTAAGAGTATTTAAGGGCTTTTCTAACCCAAAGTTCCAAATTTTTCCACATTTTACCTGTAAACCAGCTCCAAAGCCCAGAAACCACATGGTCATCAACAGAAGCAACAACCCCATTCCTGGTACCAATTTTCTGTTTGTTGCTTCTCCTGTTGCTATTGTATAATGCTGTGGCAAAGCCACCTTAAGGGAAGACGAGTTTACTTGGCTCATAGTTCAATGGTATAATCAGTCTATCATTGTGACAGGGAAGCCATGATGCCAGGAGCTTGGGGGAGATGATCATGTTGTGTCTACAGTCAGAAATCAGGAAGTGACAAATATTGGAATTCAGCTCAACTGTCCTTTTCATTCAGCTCAGGATTCCAGTCCATGATGCCATCCGCAGTCAAATTGGGTCTTCCACCTCAGTTACCCTAATCTTGATAATCTCAAGAACATGGTCAGAGGTTTGTCTCATAGATGATTCTAGATCCTGTCAAATCAACAATCACATAAATATAAACTATTGCTGTGGAACCATCTTTGTACACTGTAAATATGTATGACTCTCAATGGTTGATGAGGAACTGATTGGCCTATCGCTAGGCAGGAAGAGACTGGGTGGGAGAGCTAGACTAGTAGAATGCCAGAAGGAAGAAGGGCAGAACGAGGCATAGTGAGCAGACACTGAGAGAAGCAAAAGGAGCATGCCATACTGAGCAAAGGAACCGAGTCACATGGCAAAGCATAGTTAAGAATGGGTTAACTGAAAATGTAAGAGTTAGCTAGTAACAAGCCTGAGCTATTGGTCAAGCATTATAGTTAATATTAAGCCTCTGTGTGGTTACTTGGAAGCGGCTTGTGAGACAGAAAATTTCCTCTACAAACTTTCACTGAGTCACAGTCTTCCCAAAAAAAAGTCATATTGATAAATATTAAAGAATGTTAGAAGAAGACTGCAGATGGGCAAAATTTCCTTTAATAACGCATTGGGAAGCTGGTAGACACATCTATAATAGAAAACACATCTAGAGGGAATTCAGGAAAATCGCCTGTATTGACCCTATTTTAATGCTAGAACTAGATGGACTTGTTTCCACCTTTTCTTTTTTATATCTCTGTTGTCATAGTGTCAACAGTATAATTGTATAGGAAGACCTTTCATTAACACTGTACAATTAAGTGACAGAAGAAGAAAATTGGCACAATAGGAAAGCATTGGTGTGAGGATGAGAACTGAGGGCAGGTAGCAGATCTGTGGCTAGTGAACAAGATCACCTATCTTCATTTTCAAAATTAATGGTCTGCAAAGGGGAGGCATAAGAAATCCTAACACGTGTGCAGTACTGGGATCAAACGTGACACCGGCACACAGGCCATGTTATTTGTCATTCTTATTTACACCCGTTTCTCTGTTACAGTGATGTAGATAAAAATCTATAGAAGTGAATAATGTGAGATAAATCCTCGGGGAGGTATTCAAAATACATAATCTATTCTCATTTAACCACATATAAACAATTCAACTAAAACTAGACAACCAGCTTTAACAGGCTCTTCTTTAGAACTACATACAAATAGTCAATAGTGAGATGAGAAGATGTCAACATCCTTCATAAACTGGGAGACGACACCCAAGCTATGATGGGACGTTTCCTCATGCCTTTTAGGGAGCTGGGATCAAGAAGACAAATGGTAGGGAATATGTGTAAGGTTGTGGGGACAGGAGCCCTTGTCCACTGTTGTCAAGAAGGTATCATGATGTGGCAGGAGAACCACAATGGTGGGCCTCCAAACAACTGAAGCTATGATGGTAATTCTGTCTCTCAAACGATGCAGCAATCCCATTGGTTATATATCAGAAACAATTGATAATATATTGGGATTTCTGAAAGGGATATCTGTATGACCAGTTCATTATAACCTAAGAATCAAATTATTAGAAGAACCCAAGGGTCCACTGGCAGATAAACAAGACACAATTACATAAGTATTATTTTGTATTTATTTGAATAAATGCGACAATAATCTAGTCATAGAAAGCTGAATGATCTGTGATCCTGTGACTAGAGTATGAACGGTAGAGGGGTAGAGAAAGAGGATATAGCACTGGTTTCCAGTACCTGGGAGATGGGAGAGAGCTGCGGAGCTTCTGTTTGATGGTATAAAGATTTTCTAGGTAAATAAGTTATAAAGATCTGTACAATGCTAAGCCTCTAACTAGCAACACAATGTTACATACTTTAACTTTAGTTAAGAGGGCAAATCACCTGTAAGACTTTCTTACCACAAAAGTGGGAAATCAAAGAGACCCAAAGGAGCTAATACAGTGAAATTTGCATGTTCACCACTCAACAACTTATACACATCAAATAGATATGGGTCTTTGTGTATCTGTTTTATTTAAAATGAAGCTGTTAGAAAACCAGGAGGTGGGTTTGAGACTGAAAGTTACTTTCACTGTCAAAACCAAACTGACCAAGAAATTTCAAAGTACTCAGTGTTCTTGTTGTCTGTGTGTGTCTGTGTGTGTGTGTGGGGGGGGGGTGTAGTGTGTGTGACTGTATGTGTGTTTGTGAGTATGTGTGTCTGGTGTGGGGGGGTGGGGGGGTGTGGATATGGATGTGTGTCTGTGTCTCTCTGTGCGTGTGTGTCTGTGTGTGTGTGTGCGTGTGTGTCTCTGTGTGTGTGTGTGTGTGTGTGTGTGTGTGTGTGTGTGTGTGTGTGTGTCGTCTTACCTCAAGAAAAGAGGGCCATGCACAACTGGGCAGACGGGCATCTTTCTCCAGGGTGGTGATGATTCTGATGGTCCTTTCCCTCATGTTTCTACAAAGAAAAGACGAGGAAGCTGGTTGGGCTCTGGGGTGTCCCCATGGGATGCTTATTTTCAAGTAGAAAAGGGGAACAGATGAAAGCATCCCTGCCCCTATCTGGGGACAGGGAGACAAGAGAACAATGGTGGTAGAAAGACAAACCTGAGCTCAGGGAAGCCCTCACAGCCCGCTGTTGTCCTAAAATCAGACAGGGAACTAAAGCTGCACTTAGATGAGGCCCGGGTCCTCCCGGTGCATGCGCAGCACTGAGACAGGCCGGGGTTTGCCGGGCGCATGCTTAGAGCCGCCTCATCAACAGCGGTGCTAAGAGCAAAATCCTAGACGTGACCGTGAAAGCCCTAGAATGTGGAAAGAGATGACTACTCAGGCAGAAAAACAGCACAGACAATTTCTGAGGCGGGCACGAGGACGCCAAGACCCCCACAGTGGTAAGATTGTGTGGATAGAAAGAGTGGGTGCCAGAGGTGCCAAGTGTTGAAAAGATGGCTGAGACATAACCGAGGGCTGTGTCAACAGGTGGTCCTTGTTGTCTCCTGACACATTAGCAAAACTGAGATGAAATCTCATGGTGGGGGAAGGGTCTGAACAAGTGGCGGCTGTGCAGACCATCAATGTCCAGATAACTGCAAAAGGATGGAAGAGATGTGAAGGGCACGAGCCTCGAATGTGGCATGTTGATAAGACAGCGCCAGCCTTGCGATTCAGTTCTGTGAGCTGAGCCTGGAAGGCTGAAAGACAGATATTAACACAGCGGACCGTGAACTCTTTACCAATGGGAGCATGAAGGAGAACGTGGCTGATTCTAGGAAATGAGCCGAGGACAGCCAAAGAGCGTCAGAGAGTTGGCGATCACTAGGATCCTAAGGGTGGATTGTGGCTCAGGGGCAGGACTCGAGTCCCCAGGGACAGATGGCCAAAGTAAGGAGAAAGGGCCATGTCTGTATGGGGGATGGAGTGATTGTCTTATACCGAGATTAAGACTTCACGGTATAGTAAGGGCCAGTAGCAGACCTTAGGGAAAATCATATGTGCAAGAGCCAGAAGAGTTAGGTTTCTGTCTCTGTAAAGAGAGGTCATGACCATGGCAATGCCTATAAAACAAAGACATTTAATTGGGGTGGCTTACAGTTTGAGAGGTTTAGCCCATTATCATCACGGTATGGATTGGGGTGGATTGCAGGCATACGGGGTGCCGGATAAGGAGGCTACATGTTGATATGCAGGCAACAGGAAGTAGACTGCCTCAATGGGCGTGGCTTGAGCAATATGAGCCCTCAAAGCCCGCCTCTACAGGGACACACTTCCTCCAACAAAACCACACCTTCTCTAACAAGGCCACACCTCCTAATAGTGCCACTCCCTCTGAGGGATATTTTCTTTCAAATTGTTTCAAGTAATGATTGCAGCCTAAAGCACTGGACCATGATTCCTCAGCCCCTTCCTCTCACAGGGACGAGCAAGCCTGACTAAAAAAACCTGGGTAAAGAGAATTTCTAAGACTAAGAATAAGACAGTCAAGCAAAGAAGTGACGCTGAAAGATGTGCTGGAAAGTGTGAGGGCTGAAAAACAGGCACCAAGCACACATGGTACAGACACCATGAAAACGCTGATACACAAAACAACAACAAAAAAAAATTAATACGCAGCCTTGGATTTCTCTTAAGATAAGATTTTGTATTTTCTTTTGGTGGTTTCAAATGGAAGGGCTCAACTTTAGGTTAGTATCTTTCCCGAAGGAATGGGTGGCTTAGGGAACGAACAGGCTGTGTACTTCCCTGTGGAGAGGCCTGGAGGATTCTGCTAGAGCAGAAGCTGGGCTTGGAACCCTTCCGTTCCTGCCTAGAGACTAGATCACAGGTGCACCCAGATAACCACGCGGACCTTGACAAAGGGGTATGAATAAAGAAATGAGGAGGCTCCAGATCCAAAAATCTCTCTGCCGACGTGTCGGAACCACAGCGTGGATGTGACTGCATTTGGGAGGGGGTGTAGAAGGCTCATCCTCTGACTCTAGCTCCCACCCAAAGAACCTAAAAGTTGAATTATATAGCAAAAGATAAACTAAGTCACCTCCACTACACTGTGCTTTGCTGTAATTTCTGCTCACCATGTGCTTGAGTGTAGACAGACTATGGGTCATTTGAAATCACAGCAATAAGAGAACGAAGTTCCTGACAGGTTGTTGGGTTTTTTTTTTTTTTTTTATTGTTTTACTCTTTGCTCTTTGGAGGGAGGGGGCTCCACAGAGATCCCAAATAAATTCATGAAGGCTTATTCTTTCCTATGAATTCCCAGCCTTAGCGTGGCTTATTTCTAGCCAGCTTTTCTTAAACTATCCCATCTACCTTTTTGCCTCTGGGCTTTTACTGGTCTCTATCTGATATCTTTTCTTTCCTTCTTATTCCATGGCTGGCCCCTTCTCTTCCTATTTATACTTTCTGCCTGCCAGCCCTGCCTGTCCTTTCTCCTGCCTCACTATTGGCCATTCAGCTCTTTATCACCATCAGGTGTTTATAGAGGCACAGTAACACAGCTTCACAGAGTTAAACAAATGCAACATAAAAAAGCAACACATCTTTGCATCATTAAACAAAATTTCCAGAGCATAAACAAACGTAGCACATCTTCAACTAATATTCCACAAGATGGGTGCCAGGTGCTTTGCCATGTTCACATTCATATATACACATGCATACACACACACACAGAGAGTGCAGAAATAAAATAGTCCTTGTCCATAGCAGATCAGGAATCGACCTCTTATTTCTCCAAGCATCAAAAGGGCAGAAGATGGAAGCCGAGAATGTTCACGGATGAGCCGTAGTGTCCTCCATTATAACAGGGCAGACGATATCGTGGTGTCATGTGAAGAGTGGCTTGCAAGAGAGCAAGGTGGAGGGACCAACAAGATACATAGATGCCCCTATAATGATCTATTCTCTAATAACCACTGTGGTAGCTCTATTCCCTCAGTTACTTTTATCTGTCAGAAGGGTAGAGTTGTGGTGACCTTGAGGACTTCTAAAAGGCCCCAGCTCCAGTCTCACCACAGTAATAAATTTCCACGTGAGTTTAGAAGGCTCCTTCAAACATCAGAGTGTCTCTATGTTATGTCCTTCTCTTGGTGTTTAGGAGTCGTAATGATAACAAGGAGAGAAAATCTGATAAACATCACTGATTAAATATTATGTGTGTTGTGAGCAAGGGCTGTAGCTCAGGGGTAAATCATGGGCTCAGCACATGCAAGATCCTGGGTCTTTGGCTCCAGAACCCCCTTATATATGTCCAAAAGTAAGTTCTACTAACTCCACACTAGCATATCCAAACATGTCTACAAAGGTAAGCTAGGGATGTATGTGCTGTGGCATCAACCTTTGAAGCCACTCTATTCTTCATTTAGTATGTCAACGTCACTTGTAAGAGGCTCAAGGTATTTTATTCCTGGGAGTGGCATTCTTAATGGGAACAACAAAAGGAGCAAGCCTGATCTGCTAGGCCACTCCAGGACATAGTCTTTCTGTGCAAAGACATAGCAGATGCTCATTGCATCAACTCACATCACATCAGCAGGAGTGTGACATCTCCAAGGCTAGAGTAGGTAAAAATGGGACTTTGGGACTTCAGCTAGAGACACCAATGGACTCTGTAGGGACACTGGTGAGCACAAATGCAACTTAAGTCAATGCCCTCACTTTCCAGAATAAGGACACTAATCATTGGCAGAGGTAGAAATTGCCTGTCTCATTTCCTATATTCTGGGCTCACCAAAATGTAAGCAGGCAGTTTAATTTTTAACAGTTTAAATTTAAGAATCTGCAGGTTGTTTGATGGTTCATGTATCTATGTACTCAGGTACACATTGAAGATATAAAACTTATCTTAAAAATTAAAATAAAAATAGTTTGAAAAGATCCCCTGTGTGAGTGGAGAAAGCTGTAGGGGGATTATGTTGTTCCATTGTAAATAATTGTCCCACTCACTGGTTTAATAAAAAGCTCTGACTGGCCAAAGGCAGGCAGGAAGTGTGGGTGGGGTTACCAGACTAAGAAAACTCTGGGAACAAGAAGAACAGAGCAGAATGCCAGAGAGAAGCCAGAAGATGCAGAGGACAACTATGCTATTCTGAGAAAAGGTACCGAGCCGCATGGCTAAACAGGATTAGAATCATGGTTTAGTTCAAGGGTAAAGAGCTAGCAAGTTATATGCCTGGGCCTTAGGCTGATCAGCCTAAAATTAATGTAAGCATCTGTGTGTCTCTGTGGGTCTGTGGGTCCAAATCTTGAGGCTAGGCCCAAAAGTCCTGGCCAGAAACCTCCTATTACAGAAAGCTGCTCCCAGAAACTATAGGATGTTAGATGAAAGTCTTAATGCTGGGGCGCTACCTCCATTACATATTGTTAAAGGGCTTCCGAAGCCCCCAAAACAATATAGGCAATTGCTACCGCTCCTGGTTGCCCATCAGAACTAGCCAACAAGACTCTGTACTGGAGCCACCATATGTACCAGTCGCATAACATACAGAAATAATCTGAACTCTCCTTTCCCTATTCAGCCCTCATAATGTTAGATAATGCTGTGTAGGCTGCGGCGGGGTGGGGAGTGGGGTGGCCATCAATAGACTTATTCAGCTATGTACATGCGTATTAACATATCTAGTCAGACAAGATAATCGCATTGGTACAGTCATGACAAGTTTGCTATGGGGGTGGCCAGCTGCTTTTCAGTTGGTTTGAGGCTCTCTGGGGGAAAGAATTCACATCTGGTCCTCTTATTGCTCTAAAGCTCCTGGCTGGGGAGGTCATGACCCTATGGAGGAAGCTACAGTGGTTTTGCTAAACTAACACAATATACCAGATAAATCACTTTCTAAATAACGGTGTCTGTAACTATAGGTTAGAGCCTCTATCAGCCTTAATCGGGGGAAGTCTTTCTGAAGTGGGCAGAGATCATGTGATAACTGGAGGCTCTGCCACAAATGAGACCACTGTATCCTCCCCTCAAAAGCCCAGGGAACATCACAGAAAAAGAAGTGGAATTCAAATGTAAGAGCCAGAGAGGGTGGGCTGTTAAAGTACACTGGCATCCAGGCATGATGTGGTCTCTGTGGTCCTGGGCTCACAGCATGCAGCTGTGATTACCTCGTAAGACCTGGACAAAACTGGGGCCCATCCACATCTTACTGTGGACTGAGAGGGCTCACCAAGGCCTGATTCTCCCAGGATCCAGAGGCACTTAACGGTTGCTGAAGGAAGGAGAGATATTTGATCTAGCTGAGTAACTACGGGTTAAGCATTGGTGCTCCTGTACACAAACCCTTCTCACTCAGACCCCTGTAATGAAACTTGTCAAGCCATTAAACAATAATAAAAGAATCTCACAACTGATCTGTGGTTTCCAGTTTGGATTTTGGCTTTAAGTTATGTTTCAGTGATGACTCCCACCCAATGCCCATGGCTACGCTCTGAAGAAGCAGGCAGAAGTCACAAATGTAGCTACTTACCACCCCAAGATTCCCATAACTTGGTAAGACCTGACCGATAGACCAGGAAGCTAATACATTGATGTGTTGGGTAAAAGTCATCACTGATGGTCTCTCTCAGTGCCAAAAAGCTTTGCTGAGAACGGCCTTTGTGACATTCATTTGTGTGAGAAACAAAAATCACAATTGATAGTAAGAAAATTTGCTACTACTGATTGACCGTGTGTAGTCTACCTACATTAATCCTACATATATTAGCCCACACACATCTCAACAACTGGATATAGTTTATTGTTTTGCATCCTACATAACTGAGGGGCATGGAGGTTAAATAATTTGTGCAAATCCTTATGAGTGACAGAAAAAAGATGCAAACTGAAGCACTCTGGGGCCCAGGCCTAAACTCTAAGCCACCCAGTTCTCCCTCTTGACAATTCAAAAAATCATTTACAGAGATTTTCTTTACATTTTTAAGCACAAAATTTGAGTCCAAATATATTTCATCAACTCCATTAAGTTAGCAATTCCATGCAGTAAGATTCCTTTGTCCACCTTTCAGAGTGAGAATAGGGACTGACTCCAAATAACCACAGTCATGCCCATGTGTTGGCATCACCAACCCTTGGGCTGTCAACTATACTGTGGCTGTTTACCTAAGTCCTGAGGCCATCCGTTTGTCTTCTAAATGTCTCTCCAAAATGCCCCCAGCATCCCACACATAGTTCAAGAAAGTTTTCTCCAAGATGTACACATTACAAATTTTTCAGCTTCCTCCTAGGCCAAGCATGCTGTAGTAGTAGTAATAAT
Organism: Phyllotis vaccarum; assembly: GCA_033318265.1. Classification (NCBI taxonomy): domain Eukaryota; kingdom Metazoa; phylum Chordata; class Mammalia; order Rodentia; family Cricetidae; genus Phyllotis; species Phyllotis vaccarum. Next base: position 40,121,538 of record JARWLC010000010.1, on the reverse strand, counting down.
AATAATAAAAGCTTTGATAGCAGAGTACACCCCAATGGGGACAAGGAATATTTTCTAAACCTCAGCTCCAATGTTAAAGACAAAACTGGGAAGTGGTGCCTCTGCCAACCTTAACCACATAGAGCTTGATAGAAAAATAATTCTTGGACCCAAAGTGTTTCACTATGTCTGGTTTCAGGGCCAGGGTGGCTTTCTCTGTCCCTTTGCCCTACAGTATTTTACCACAACAGTAAGCAAAGAAACTAACACATACCTATGAAAACAGCCTATCCTTTCACGTTCTTTCAGCAACCTCTTCATCCACACATTTTAACTGTTCCTACTCCAACATAGTCCCGTACTCTGTTTTTCCCTGAAAGAAGATGGAGATGACAGATGTGAACTGACCACTTCTTCCACCACTTCACATTTTAAAAACTGCAGAAGAAATAAGCTTCCAAATATAGAAGCAATAGAACTATACCAAACACCACCACCAAACATTAAGCAAACACATAGACACGGGAATATAAGGCAGGCTAGACCAGCTTGTCAGAGACAGTGTAAGTCGACTCATGTACAGAGACCATCTACAGAGAGATGTAATGACATGGCATCCCAAACCCCAAGTCACCAGTCAAAAACAATTAAGGACTTATTTAGTTGACATCAGGAGTAGCCCTATCTCTTGGGTCCTCTGTCCTTTCCATCTTGAACTGAGTGGTGACTAACTCATGTCACATAAGCTGAAGTGAGGGTTGAGGTACCCGGGCCCAAGATGGACCATCCCAGCTGAGCTACAACAGAGAGCAGTTAACGGTCAACAGGCCACTTTCCTGTCCCCAGGCCATGGGAAACTGTTGTACCGTTCTCCTTTGAGGGTCTGCTGAGGTCATGTAACAGTTTTCTGGGCAAATAAATGACACCTCCCCTTCCAAGTCGCAAAATGTATCCTGTAAGCCTCCTCACTCATTCCTGAATAATACAGATCCCATTGATACCTAGAAGGAGGCCTTGAATAAGACATTGGTACAACATGGAAAAAACTAGGGCCTTTGGGCAGAGAGAGAGAGAGAGAGAGAGAGAGAGAGAGAGAGAGAGAGAGAGAGAGAAATGTCTTTACTAAACTGCTAACATTTATGGATTATTCGTTACAGTTGACATATGCTGTCTCATTAATATCACAGTCAAGAATCCTGAGAAGACATGAAAAAAGCCACATAGGAAAACACCTTCCCATAACCCCTCTCATCTCCTGACAGGAAATGGATGGTGGATTGACAGAGTACAGATTGTGTGCTCAGGGGTCCAACTAAAGAGAGATTCATAGATGGGCTGCTACAAGAAGTTGTGAAGGGAATAACCAAGAAATGCTGAAATTCCCAAAGACTGGCCATAGAAGAAAAGCAATACCCTTTCTGACCCAGAAGGGAACGAAGTAGGCTGTTAGCAAACACTAGGCAGAGCTGTAGTCACAGTAGAAGTTCCCCAGGAGCTCTGACCGAAGGCAGAAAAACATCACCGCTCTCAAAACCAGACAGCAGAAGTGTTGATGAAAAGACGATCAGGATTGCATCCTCACCCCTTGGGAATCAGTTGTAACCTCCCTTTGTCTGAACCAATAAGAAGTCAGCAAAACAGGGAAGCCAGAGATGCAAAAAACGGTCCTAGGGAAAAGCAGAATAGGATGACCAGGGATGCGGGTGACACACTGAGAAAGGCCACAGAATGTTCCAGCAGCTCATCAGCCACAGCCCCCTAGTCTCCAGAGGTGAGCACGTGTGTTCAAAACTAGCATCCTCAGAACAAGCAGCATCCACAGAAGCGAAGGTGACCACACAGCAGAGACTCAGTGAGCTCAAGGAAAAACAGCAGAGAGGTCAGCGCAGATGAGGATGAGGACGGACACTGAAGGAGGCGCTTCACAGAGCTCATATGAGGCTCTTTAGTGCTGCCTTTTCGGAAACACAAGAGTACGTCTCACATTTATAAGGTCTTAGAACTTTTAAAAATCAATTGGACAATAAAATAGCCACAGGAAAAACAGATTTGTGAAAGGTCACAGTTAAATTGTAATTCATTAATCGGAGAAATTGAGCAAAGGATTAAGATTATGTCATTAAAAGGAGGAAATTGAAATTTATTATATATATGTGTGTATGTATTTTGCCTAAATGTATGTTTGAGCAGCACTGGTATGCATGTGCATGATGTTGGTGGAAGCCACAAAAGTACATTGGATCCCTTAGCACACACAGTTATGAATCACCAAATGAATTCTAGGAATTGTATTCTGGTCCTCTAAGAACAACAAGTGCTTTTAACCATCTCTCCAGCCCCCAAAATGTTTTACTTTCAAAACACGAAATATAAATATCCATTTAATTAAAATTCTAGAAATAAAAAAAAACAGTTATAGGAGTGGAAAATAAAATAAAAAGTTGTTTAGAAACAAAAAGGAAATTTTCCAGGGATGAAGAAGTATATTGCTTTAAAAAGCTTGTCTATAGGGGAAAGGACTAATCTTTGACATGCTATTATAAAACTAGAATTCCAAGGATCAAGAGAAAATCCTGAATGATATGAGATACTGAACTGAATGGTTAAGTGTCAATGTACATGTGCTAAAAAGTACTTGGTGCTAAAAGGTAAGTAGGCAATAACTTGAAAGTTCAGAGAAGGGATTATTTTGAATTAAGAATCAGATTCACATACAATTTGGCACTCAGGGGAAAAAAAAACTCTATAAAGGCTTTGCAGATGTACAAAAATTTTGAGAGTTAACCCTTCCCAAACCTAATAGACTTAATTAGTGTTCTCTAATAAACTTAACTGTAGTCAGTTATTAATCACTGGCAATTAATTAAAAGGTTGATATTTATTAAAGGGGTTAATAGCAACAAATAGCAAGAATAGGTAGGAAGGCTGATATGATCCACATAACAGAACAGAATGGGTCTTCTTCCCAAGCAAAGGGAAACAGAGAAAATGAGAAAACGTGTATCCGATTCTTAAAAGTACCTTCAGCCACACCTCAATGCTGCTCCTTGATGGTCATAGGTGAATCCCATACCTACACTGGCCAACAGACCACAGCTGTAGGTCAAGGTGATACACTTGCTTTCCACTACCCTTGACCAGTGTTCTGTGAGAGATTTGACCAGTGTTCTCTAACACACATAACCAGTGTTCTGTGAGAGACTTGACCAGTGTTCTCTAACATACATAACCAGTGTTCTCTAACACACATAACCAGTGTTCTGTAAGAGACTTGACCAGTGTTCTCTAACAGACATAACCAGTGTTTTCTAACAGACATAACCAGTGTTCTCTAACAGACATAACCAGTGTTCTCTAACACACATAACCAGTGTTCTGTAAGAGACTTAACCAGTGTTCTCTAACACACATAACCAGTGTTCTCTTAACTATGGAAAAGATACATTAGCTCACTAGGAGGCAGATATGGGCCCAAAGAATCAAAAGTAAAATAAGAAACCAATGAGGCACACTGGAGACAAGCTTTTCAAGTTTGTAACTAGTATGTTTGTTTATAATACCAGCCCTGAGGAGGCAGAGGCAGGTAGGTCTGTGGGACTTGCTGCCAGCTAGCCAGCCTAGCAGACTTGGAAAGTGGTCAGGCGATGGTAAACCCTGTCTCCAAAAAACAAAACACGAACAAACAAACAAACACACGCACACACACACACACACACACACACACACACACACACACACACACAAACCAAGAGATGGTGCCTGAGGAGCAACCTCCAAGAGTCTGTCCTCTGGCTTCCATGTGAATATGCATACATGTGTACCAACACATACACACATATATACACTATACACATGTATTTGTAACAATAATCTGCAACATAAATCTTAGAGCATTTATCTGACAGCAACCGCACAATAAAGCAAAAGCAGGAAAAATACTCCCTTGTAGGCAGCATCCCCAACATGTAACTTCTGATCAAGACAGTGCAGAAAACCAACCTCACATAGGAATAAGCTTTAGGAAGCAGCTGCCTTCTGCAGGAAAAAGCCTGAGAAAGCAGTAAGGGAGGTCTGGGACTTCCTATATCTGATAGGCTGACTCAGCTCCAGAGGACAGTCTGGCACAGGTGGTAGCTGTTCCAGGAAAAAGACATCTGTTAAAATACAAAACATCTCGTAACACCCAGAACCACTGCTTCCCACTGCAGCTGCCTGTCAGTCACAAAAGGTGAAATGGTTTTCATTTCAAAGCCATTCTACCCCAGTACCAAGCACAAGCCCCAGCAGTAAAGACTTGACAAAATCCACCACACAATTAGAATGTGCTCCTAGAGTTGTTTAAATTGAACCAATCTAGAATAAACACCAATGAGTGAGCTTGCTCACAAGGAAGTGGCCCACACTTAACAAAAGTATTCAAACAAGAGTCTAGGCAGCTATTGGTCAGTATCTATGTTTCTATAGAAACACCCTCCATAGGTGTAGGAGAGCCTGTAAGTTTTGAGACCAAAGGCCAGGGCCTCCCGATTTAAGGGTGAAGAATGAATGAGACCGTTGTATTGAGCAACTAAATAGGTCTCAGAGGCTGTCAAGCATTTTTCTGAGTTGAACCCATGTGTTCAGAGCGAGGATCATCTTCCTCCCAGCCTCCTGGGCAAATGGTGGACCTAGTTCTCAGCATGGACTTCCTACACAGAGGACAGCATGAGTTAGGAATGAATGATTTTTTAAAAAATCAAAAGGAAGCCAGAGATGACGGTTCAAAGTTAGGAGAACTTGCTGCTCTGCAGAGGACCCAGGTTTGATTCTCAGAACCCACAACGTGGCTCACAGCCATCTGTAACTACAGTTCCAAGGGAACCCAATACCCCCTCTTCAGGCACCACACACATATGTGGTGCACATCAATACATACAGGCAAAGCACTCATACACATAAATTTTTTTAAGAAAACCATAGTTTTTTAAAGAAAATTCAAGATATTATAGAGACAAAGGAGTCAGACATTAAGAACCCAAGCATATAATTTTAACTAAAGATTCTGTGAATTTATTTTTACAAGGAGTCTCCAGCCTACTCCAGCTGTCACGTCAAGCTAAATTTCACCCTGCACCATTTTGTTTGTTTGTTTGTTTGTTTGTTTTTATGGACATTCTATTCAAGTATATGGAGTGTCTAGTTAGGGTTAGTTCCGCTTGACTAAACACCAGCTTGAGGGGGAAAGAGTTTAGTTCACTCACAGTTCCTGGCAATTCATCATCAAACGCAGTGAGGGCAGGAACTTAGGCAGAACAGGATCCTGGAGACAGGGGCTGATGAAGAGGCTGTGGAAGGGTGCTACTTACTGGCTCGATCCCCATGGCTTGCTCAGCCTATGATGCGGTCGAGGGGTGGCCCCACCTATAATGCTCTACATGTGCAGCCCAGGCATTCTCTCTGTCATTGAGTCTCAGCCCATTTTGCATTTCATCCCTAACAGGAGCATGTGGCATCAAATACTAGCCATCTGTACCCTTCCGCTTTCTCCAGGTCCATTTACCATTCTTACTGCTGAATAATCTGTATAACACACAGCACTCTTTTTTATCCTGCAACTCACATCCTGAGACAAGACACCACTACACCTCCCTGAACCATGAAGCCAGGAGAGATTTCTGACACACATCAGGTGAGCCCCTGTGCCACCACGAGAAACTGTGCCTCACATGTTCCCTTTTACAGATACAGATCCCCCTGACTCCAGGCATTCAGCCGACGGGGGGGGGGGGGGGGCTGAGAAATGTTTATCATGAGACCATTATCTGAGTCAAATGCACATCATCAGCATCACCATTTATTTTCAGCAACTGCTGAAAATTCCCTGCATGTCTGGGAATTGTGTTCTGATACAAATGCCTAGTTAATAAGAGCCCAGCCTTGCGTGCTTAAAGGGGAGGGGGCTGTACCAAATACTTCTCTGCTCCTCCTAAGCTGAGAAAATGGCATGCATAAGGTTTGTTTGTACTAGAAATAAACCAGTGTATTTATTGTATTTATAGTACCATGAAACTGCTCTGTCTGTTGCTATAACGGTGAATAGATTGTCACACATCTCTCCACACTCACAGCATGCCCAGCAGCCAGCACACAGAGGGAATTCTAATGTACACTACTGGCTATGGGTGACAATTATATCTCAATGTAAGTTTGCTGACTGAGAAATATACTGTTTTGCTATGGGATGTTGATAACGGGGGAACTACCCATGTGGAGGCTCCAGAAATATATTAAAAATCTCTATGCCTACTGCTCAAGTTTTCAAATCATTGACACTACTCAAAAGTTTTAAAAAAATTAAACAATTTTTCTTGGAGCTGGCATGTCAGGTACACTGAGAAGGGATAGTTCCTGTCAAAACACAGAAATGCATGGATGCTCAGTAGAAGGCAACCTTGGGAAGTTGGAGTTTTAGGATAATTTAGTATTCCCTTGGAATGTTCATGCCTGCTATACTCTCTATCAGATGCCCCCTTCCTGTGTCCTTTTAGCCTCTGTGTGTGTGTGTGTGTGTGTGTGTGTGTGTGTGTGTGTGTGTGTGTATACATGGAGGTCAGAGGACAACTTTGGGTGTCATCTTCACCTCCTCTTTGACAGCAGCGTAAGTGGCTCACAGGTGCCTCCCATCTTACTGCAGCTAGCTGGGATGACAGCCCAGCCTCTATGGTTGGCTTTACAGGAGTTCAGAGGTTCCAAATGCAGGTCCTTATGCTCACACAACACTTTACTCAAAAAGCTACTTTTCTATCCCTTCCTATGACTTTCATCATTCTTAAACACATATACATACACACATGCACAACCTCACACAGTCAAACACATAGACACACATGCACAACCTCACACAGTCACACACATAGACACACATGCACAACCTCACACAGCCACACACATAGACACACATGCACAACTTCACACAGTCATACACATACAGACACACATATTCACACACATACACACACATGTACAACCTCACATAGTCACACATATATATACAACCTCACAAGTCACACACATACACACATGCACAATATCACACAGTCACACACATACACACATGTACAACATCACACAGTCACACACATACACACATAGACACAAAGAGACACACACATACACATCCTCACAGTCACACACATACACACACATAGACATACACAGACACATAGATACATCCACAACCTCACCCAGTTACACACATAGACACACACATACACACACATAGACATACACACATACACAGCCTCACACCGTTACACACATACACACAACCTCACACACACATATACACATACATAATCACACACATACACACACATGCACAGACACACACAGATACACCCAAGACCTCTCCCTCTTAAGACTTGACCTTGTAAATTGAAACTAACCCAGGCACACAATACTTCCCCACTGAAGTGGGCCGATCTCTAATTTCCTCTTTCCCAACATCCATCATCTGTTCCACTTCTGTCTTCCACACCCTGCTTCCATCGCTGAGCCACCAAGAAGTATAGAGGGTCTACAGGCGTGACCGAGAAGCCAGATGCCCTAGACACACCTTGGGGGTTTATTTTCTCTCATTGATGCATGAAACTGTGTACAAGGGAGTTTAGCAAGGGCAAGAGAAAGGTTCCTTTGATCCTAAACATGGGAGCAAATTGTATTTATGTAAAGCAATAAATGCCAGAGATGGCAAATGAGAAACTATAGTTTGACTCTCAAAATTAAATATCATTATAAAGCTTTGATGCACTCCTGGTGGCTCCTAAGACTCCATTTTAAAAAGATCAGTGCTATGGCTGAATTCAGAAAGTTCTTAGAATTAGAAAGTTCTTGGTCTGGAAAAGATCTTCCTCACCACCCCCCTCTCTTAGCAAGCCCCCCTCCACCGTACACACAGGCTTGCACACACACACACACACACACACACACACACACACACACACAGAGAGAGAGAGAGAGAGAGACACTATCTCAGCAGCCACTGCCATCCCCCACTGAAGCTCTGGGCTCTTTCTGCCAGTAGGCACCACCCACATCCTGTCACTAATTAACCATTTCCCTTGCAGTTAGCTCTGAAATGCCTGTTTGATCTGCCTGATATTACATGCACGTGCTTCTGAATACATCCCCTCCTGAGGCCCACTTAGAATTGGCAAACCTGGTGGACAGGCACATAAGCAACAACTTATTTCCTTCACATAGCAGTAAGGGAGTTCTCCTGAGAAACTGATGGCCATAGGCAGAGAACTGCCCTCAGGACTGACAATTGATTGATTACTAATTGACTGATCAATGCCTATTGCTACATGTGGAAGGTCAAATTATCAGTAGCTGCCACAAATACAAAATCTTGTCCAATCAGAGGAACCATAACTTATTCAGTTCAAAACCATCATTCTGAAGCCAGAATACTCTGATAAACAAAATTAGGTCCTTAACTGAGATTTGTAGGTGAGTCCTGGCATCATCCATTAATTTCAGTGAGACATTGAGCTATCCATAGACCCTGACAGTTAAAATGGCTGGAGTGATGATATGGTGACCTTGTGGACAGGCAAAAGGACCAAGAGTAGATCCCACTCACACACATTCACCTCTGTTCCCTGGACAACTCTCTGGGCACACAGCCCTGGTGTTGTCTCTTTTCACATTGGCATAGTTGGAGCATTTTCTGGGACACAGCACTCTGTTACAAGGCACAGGTCTGATATCTCCTTTTATGCTGACAGTGTATGTTTCTGGGGGTATGTGAAGGCAAATACATGTGAATCCAACCAAAATGATTAGACCTTGGACATCCACCCAAATGTTAAAAAATAGATAAATAAAAGGAAGCAGCATCCCTACTCTCAAGCTGGCCATTAAGCATGTGATCTGACATGAACTGAGACTGACCAGACTAAACACATTGAATCCATTGAATCACAAGTGATTTGCTTCATTAAGCATTCAACTACTTACTTTTGGGGAGAGGGGGTAAACTTTAGTAGCTCTGCACCACTTCAGAGGCAAGTCAAATAAAAACCAAGTCTCCCACTAAGCACCTGCCCATGCACGTCAGTGAGGCCCAGCCCACTGCGGGGCGGGGGGGGGGGGAGGTACAAAAACCCTTCATCAACTCTGCTGAAGACAAAGCTGTCTGAGGAGATCAAAGGGACCATTCCCCAGCAGACATGGTATCTACAGTCCCCTGGCCTGCCGGTGTGGTCTCAGCCCCTCCCACTTGTCCCTAGCTCAGTGATGGGGTTTATAATGACAGTAATTGTCAGCTTGCTAAGTCATTTCCAACAAGGGAGGGAAATGCCCTACAGGCAGCATGCTTCTCAGACTCACATGAAAACAGCAGAGAATTCATAAAAGAAAACTTTCCAGGCCTGTTTATGTGAAAGCCGGTTGGGGGGGGGTCACTTTCTTTACATTAATAGCATTCCAGGGCTGTGTCACCAAGAGAAGCAAAGTACTTCTGTCTGCTTCTGTGACTTGCTTCACTCACCAGAAGGAATGAGTCTGTCGCTCCCCACAGCTCCGGGTAGGGGTGCATGGCAGTTACATCACCCTAGGATTCCACCTGTCAAGAACCATCTCAGCTCTTTCCTGGAAAAGGAGAGTCATGAACTTTAAGATGGATCTTAAATTCCATCTCCTCACTACCTTTTCTGTTCAAGTTTATTAACTTTAGAGTGGTTGTCAAAGGTTGGGTTGGCATGGTGAAAGTGTAGTGTTAGGGTGGCTTTGGTCCTGATTTATCAATAAAGCCATTTGAATAACTTTAATAAGCACTATCATGAACATTTTCAATTTATGCCATCAATATAATGTTATCTTTTAGATTTTTATTTTAAATGATTTCTCAGAGATGGACTTAAAGAGATGGTTAACCAGCAAAAGATTCAACCATTCATTCAATCAAGCAGCAAATATAACCTCTAAGTTTCTTTGATGTCTATTTTTTAGAAGAACTTGAGGGCTGTGTTTCTCGGTTATTAGTTCCATCATCTCCATTTTGTGAACTCGCTAACCCAGGAGCAAAATTCCTGAGAACTACATTCCCCAGAAGTCTGCCTTTATGCTGGGGTCCACTAAAAGTGGTGCCAATAGCAGACTAATGGGTCACTTTTCTACTCTGGAGATAGTGGCGGTGGGACTCGTGTGTCTGCTCAGCAACCCAGACTTACTAGCATCCTTCATAGTTAAACAAGATCCATTATGTTCTCATTAATTTCTCCAAGCTAAGGGGCTAGTGTTTTGTAATAGTTACGAAGCTTAAGCAAACATGTCTTCCTATCCATCCTGTACTTCAGATCTCTCTTAGAAATACATGGTGGCCAGGTATGAAATGTACCTCTTTACTATAACCCAGGAGGTTGATGTTGGGAGGATCATGAGTTCAAAGGAAGCCTAGACTATATGGTGAGGATAGCCTGGCCTAATAGTGAAATTATGTCTCAATGAAGGAAGACTGGTGTTTGTCAATGAAATGCATTGAGACACTGGCTTGAGACTCATCATACACGTAACTTCGCAGGATGGACTGCATAAGCAATGGCACACAATTTTATTGATTGTTTAAAAATGGTGTGCGCTCTGAAAATTCATGGTACTGGTAGGAGAGGGCTTTTACTGATACAAATTCTGCTCCTAAGACCCCACACAGCAGCAGTGTGAGTACCCAGTTCCTTCTCCAAGTAGCTTAAGTTTCAAAGTCATGCCCCTCTTGTGGGTATCATTCAAGTGGCTGGTTGGTTATGTGCAGGATGTTAAATGCCACCTTCGGGTGTGCATAGCTGTCCCTTGAGCTCATGTGGCAAGTATTGGATGCTGGTGCTGTGATCCATGCCCTTCACAGGATATAGACAGAGGAGCTTCCCAGATCAGCTGCTGAGCCCCAAGGGGAAGACTCCAGGATACATTCATCAAAGTCAAAGGGCAGAGCACATTGAACTGGTTCATTAATTATGAAAACTCTCTCCCACAGTGACATCTTGTTAACTGTGAGAGGGTCAGCACATTCTCCTGTGATCCTTTCTGTTGACTTAGTACCATGTTTAGTATGGGATGGAAGGGCTCGTTTGTTATTTCTTTTCCTTCTTTATAAACAACAAGCTACTTTGTGCCTAACCCACATCTAAATATATACTTGTGTTTTTACATGTGCTCACTGTGCGCATAGAGGTAGCCTTGTCCCTGGAAGGAAGTTTACCACACCAGAGTTTGTTTTACAAAGATATATAGATGGGACTAAGAAAATAGAGCTTGGTTCCTTTGAAAAGGTTGAGTTCACGCTGGGAGCTTACCCAGCCTGAATGCTCTTTGCAGATCTAGCTGCTGAGTGGAACCTTGCCCTTACTCTCCTCATCTGTTGAGAACGGGAAAGTGACAAGAACGTGTGCCTCTCTCCTCTCTCTTTTGAAACAATTTTGGTCTTTCGAGTCTTTTATTTCTCAACAGGTGGGTATGAAAGCTTATGACGCTCACAGAGTGTTCCATTTCTGCACTCAGGCCCACTACACATGCTCAGACAGTGTTCCTTGATTTAAAGAGGAGTTCCACCCACCCAATCTGCCAGACATGTTTTGATCACTGGATCCTTTCCAGATGAAGAGGCCACTGTTTGAATAGCTGTGACTTAATGACTCTGGATTTCTTTCTTTGGCATGGCATCATAAATACACGCCGGCTGTTACAATCCTCCACAGTATCAGGGTCTAAAGATTTTTGCTTTCTGCCATCCAGACCACAGGGATATCATAATGCTGGCCATGGACATACGCATAGAGGTCAAATACCAGCTTTGTACATGTCCCTTAGGACCCCATCCTACTGTCCAGATCTTAAGACATATGACACTCTTTACTTCACTCAGTGTCAAGAGCTAGTATAATCACCAAAGGAATGATAGGGTGTCCATGCACCTGTGACCAAAGGAAGGACCTGGTGTCCACATACCTGTGACGCTCTCCCCTTTGTGTCAAGGTGTGTAATCTCCTAAATAATAACCCAGAGAAAGCACCAAGCAGACACTTGTTAAATGAACAGCTAAAGAAATGAGTGAATCAAACCCTTCAAGGGATGCTAGCCGCTCTGAAGACAGACAGAACAGCAGATGGCAAGGCTGCCCCATTTATTTGTTTTCATCGATTTCTCAGAAATGAAATTGACTTTTTTTATTAGACAAATGTCAGTTTAAGGAAACACGTTTGTCAACCAAAATCAGAACTGCAAATATCTTGCTGATGACTTCAGCATATTCTTTGCCAACACATAGGTAGCAATGGAATCCTTTTGTCTTCGGTCAGAGAACACTTACACCTTATGGACATTCATGGAAGATGGTTTCCTTCCTAAAGTATTGAAACTTAAAGCTGGGTCTTAAAGTCCATGTAAATACTGATGACACATCTTTTTTTTTTTTTTTTTTTTTTTTTTTACGAATTAATAGTGAGGCTGGGAAGATGATTCCGCTACAAAGTGTTTGCTGTACAAACATGAGAACCTGGGTTCAGGTTCTAGCAGCTGCATAAGAAGCCCCAGGTGGCAGTAAGTTCCTGTACTCCCCGTGCTAGACTTGAGACAGGCAGATCCCTGGAGATTGCTAACTAGCCTGTCTAGACACTCAGTGAGTTCTGGGTTTGATGACAGAGCTTGTCTCAAAAAGAAAGTAGAAAAGCAATTGAGGAAGACCCTGGTATCAGCCTCTGGCCTCCACATACATATATGTGCACACCCAAGTAAACACATGCATGTGCGCGCGCGCACACACACACACACACACACACACACACACACACACACACACACACACTTATAATGAATAATCAACTATACATTAAAATATAACAATAAAGAAGTCTTCTCAGAGAACGCTAATAACAGCTCCACTGAATGTTCCCATGACTATAAAGAACTCACATGTTGATTGGTCCCCTTCCATGGAAGCCTTATTCCCTGTAGTAATTTCCCAGCAATCGTAAAAGTCTAGAAATGGCAGATGCCTTGCAGCATCCTCAAAGAAATCCATCTGCCTTCCGATCCTGATGTCACCACATGAGTGAAGGAAAACATCAGAACAAAACCTCATGACATGATTTCATTTCTGCTGGGGTCTGGACATCATCACTTCCTCTTTAAGTAAACGCTAAAAGGGAAGACCATCCAGGCAGAGCATCTCAGACGATGGGGCTGTGACCACCCTTCCCAGGAAATCTGGCATTTGTTCAGAAAACAGGTCTTGGTTTTGAAAGAACCCTGACTCATACAGCATCCAGAGGTCTTGAAGGAAGTAACTCATAAAAAAGAGGCAATGGTTAGAAATCCCAGTGGATGTGGCGTCCATTCCTACTTCAGCTCTTCCTGAAAGCAGAAGTAAAGACAGTTGCCTTGACCATCTCTAATCAACAGGACTCAGCTGACCGCTAGAGCAGTAAGCATATGATACATTGACCCTGAAATCCTACTATTCTTGGTTGTTTTCCCTTGGTTAGCAGTACAATGGGGAGGACAGAGAATTGTACCTTCTCTGCAATAACAGCTCATTATAAACTCTATAATTACAGGGAGACTGAATCATTCGTTTTATTTTTTTTAAGAAACGAAATGCCACAAAATGTTGATGGAGGGCTCCGTGCTAAAGACCATACGTAAGTGGCTTGGTGTGAGGAGAGAGAGTTAAGGATAAAGTCAATCAAAAATAGCACTAAGGACTAGGGGTGTTTCTCAGGGGGACAGAACTTGCATAGCATATGAGGGACTCTGTATTCTATCCCCATTACTCAGAATAAATAGATAAGATCGGTCGATTGATTTAAATGTACTGAATAATCTATCAGCTAACTATCTACTACTTCCTTGTCATGGGTTTCATTCTTCCGTGAATATATGCTGAGTCTTCAGGAATTGAACAGACTGGTTCTCTACCTGCCTCTGCAGTAATCTATTATCATGCAGCTACATGTAGAGGCATTCAGAAGCTGGCTACTGAAAAATAACTGGGCTAGTTTTATAAAAGAAAAAGCCTGGGCAAATTGATAGCAGTAAATATTCATGAACAATTGATGTTTCTCAGTGTAGTTACCAACAGGATCGAAATCTTTTCAAATCTGACTTGTTGCCCTTAAAAGATGAAGAGAGTCAAGAGCCAAAGGATGTTATTCTCACTAACTCACAGCATGATCCCATCAAGGCTGATCCAGTTCACTGCAGTCTGGTTCCTGGGAAGAAAGTTCCTGAGTCACACACACTCACATGTCACACTCACACACAAAGCATTGCATCCACCCCTAGAGGACCAAGAAAGACAGACATTTCTAGAAGGAAGTGGGATGTGACTTTGCTTTGGGATTCTATTTCTACTCACCCCAGAGAAAGGACAACAGACCAGGAAAGGTTTCCATGCAAGTCCTGTTTGGCGAACCAATTACTCTGGTCATTTACACGATGATGATCACTGATCAGCACAACGATAACTTCACAGCTACACCACCAAAACATCCCTCCTCCCTCAAACAGTTAACTGATCATAAATCTTCAGAGAGGGGATGGGCTTCAAAAGATTTGTTAGTTCTCCCCCTCCTTCCATGGGGGATGATGGGTCCCCATTGTATGAGGGTCCTGCAGGGCTGATCACAGCTGGTTTGACTCAGTGACCACATCTAAGATTGAGGGTACACCCACACAGCACCCCATCCCATCCTCCACACTTTCAGCTTCTTCTGCCCCCTTGTCTGAATCTTGGGGGAGGGGGCTATACAGATGAATAATTCTGTATTCCCAGGAAGGGCTGATTGTTGAGCCATGATGCCACAGATCACATGTTAGGAACTTGACTGGTTATGAGTCTTAAAGTAACTTCCACCTGCTGTGGAATTATCTTCTGGTACATTTTAAATATTTGTCCCTCCTACTGGTTTAATAAAATGCTGATTGGCCAGAAGGTAGACACAAATTGCGGGTGGGACTTCCAGCAGACTAAGAAAACTCTGGGAAAAGGAAGAGCAGAGCAGAGATGCCTGCAGATGCAGAGGAAAGGAGACCAGAGTCCAATCACCATGAAATTAATGTAAGATTCTGTGTGATTATTTGAGGCTAAGCAGCAGCAGGGCTACAAATGGGTCCAAACCTCAGGGCTAGGCCAGAAACTTCATATTACACCCACCCATTTAAAGAGACAGTCCCTTCTACTCAGGCCAACAGCAAAAACAATCTATGGACAAGCACAAGTGTTAAAAGACAATTTCACAGGCACAACATATCTGTTTAACAACAATCATGGCTTCCCCACTAGACCTCATGCTCACCCAGCCACAATGATTTACCATTGCTTTCAACATCAAACATAGGTCTACTCCTGTGGAGTTGACCTTAAATTCAACTGTAAAATACCTGTCTTCGCCCATAGCAGTCATATCCCTTCATGGCGTGCTGATGGCTTTAGCATTCGGGGTTCATAACCAAGCAGGATCATTGGCAACCATACTTGCCCCGAAGCTTGCCTAGCACCTTCAAGTCCCATGAATGCCTGTCAGCATGGAGGAAGCTTCGAGCTTGGCCCCAGCTTGATTTCTCCATGTCCTAAAACTAAAGTATAACCACATGGTACTGTTCCAGCATGTAACCAACATCAGCGAAAACAGTATGCATTGTGTGGCCACTTGGATGCTGTTATTGTTTTCAATAACCTTATAACTTCTGGATGTGTTTCTACCCTCCTTACAGAATGACTTCTGAATTTAGGCTGCTATATGATTTTTCTCGATTTCCTTACCATGTATCATCCTCACTGAAGCATAAAGCTTCCAAAAATGTTGTAGCTATACCTCATCCTTTCACTTTTGAGGGATGACTTCCCATCCATGCCCCGTTAGCTACATATGCACATCCTTCTTGAAACCTCTCAGAACTTAAGACTTATAACATAATCATTTTATGGCGTGTGGGTAGGGTTTCTGAAAGCCCAATACTATCTCTTCTAACGCGGCTTGATCTCAGAATTCAGCAGCCAAAAGAAGCAACAACAGAAAAGTTAGATACAATACAGCATTCAACAATCCTATTATTTTCATTAAATCACTTCCTCAAGAGAGCAGTGTTGGGTCTCATGATGTGATAAGAGGCACTCACTGCCTAATTCAGCCCCTGATAATCCACATTCATTCTCCATGAGCCATGCTGCCTCCTCATTCTGCTCATCTCCCTGATAAGTGGAGCCAGATCATGTGACCTGTTTCTCAGGCTAGCCTAGAACTAAGGGGTCACAAGGCTGTGTCCTCACCTGAGGCACCCTCCATTCAACTCAACTCTCTAATGAAGGAACCTTTCATTGCCTGATTGGCCATGTCCAACTCCAGGAAGGATCCCGAGCCAGGTAAACAACCTCTATCACCACAATATACATTTTTGCAAGGAAGAAAAGTACAAAGCCTTTGGGGGGCTAGGGGGTGGAAATAACTGCCCACCACTGGGGTAAGATTAATTTTTCACCCATCCAACTATCATTTTTCCCTCTCACCCATCTGGTGAACCACTTGTCAGGACATAGTATCTTCCAGAGACTAATAGGCAATGAGTTCGGTCTCTTGTCAGTTTTCTCCCTAATATTCCAGCTCAGCACAGATAGCCCACATTTGCTCTTAAACCTAAACAAATACTTTGTCTATTTTGGTTTTTTTTTTCCCTCTTGAATGTGAAATTTAATGGGGGGAGGGGTTGGGATAGGATGTGGACTCATAAGGGAAGGGCTTGAAGAAAATCTACAGCAAATATCCCAGAGCTGTGAGGCCTGAGAAGCAAATCAGCCAGAAATGACCAGACAAACCTAGTGGGCCACTCCCTGCATGTGCCTGAGGCCCAGGGCTGGCCAGGTCCTAGAGCACTAGGTGACTGACTAGCTTCAGGGCAGCTAGACACATCAAGAGACTTAGAAAAATGTTAGAGTCAATATTCTGGACACAAACCAAAGGAACAGGAAGAGGACATCAGATGGAACCGGCTTCCCCTTTGTGCTGCTTCTCAGCTGTGACTTTCATACTTTGGGAAAGCCGAACCAGCGTGAAAACATTAAAAGGCTGAGTGTGCACGGGTCCAAAATGCTTCTCAGCAAATATCAAGAGCAGAGGCAGCCTAGAGCTCAGAAACTCAGATTTCACTCCCTTTGAAATGTTAGGGGCGCTTCTCATCTGCATCGAAAGATGGCGTCTAGAAGTAAATTCATTTTCATTTCAAACAGACTTTTAAAGTGAAATTGGTTTCCTTATCATTCAGTGTCGACCCATTACAAACAATTTTGGGAACTTCACAGATGAGTAATGAATTTATATTATTTCCCCTTTCTTACCTCTCTCCAGCTCCTCACATGTTGTTCCTGCCCCCATTCAAATTCATGGCATTTTTCTTTATTATTATTGCATATATAGATATGTATCTGTGTATATGCGTGTGTGTGTGAGAGAGAGAGCATGTGTGTCTGTGAGCATGTGTGAGCGTGTATTGTGTATGTGTGTGAGTGTGATCATGTATGTGTGAGCGTGTATGTATATGTATATGTGTGAGCATATGTGTGTGAGCGTGTGTGTGAGTGTGTTAGCGTGTGTGAGCGTGTATGTGTATGTGAGCATGTATGTGTGTATATGTGAGCATGTATGTGTGTGTGTGTGTGTGTGTCAGCATGTGTGTGTCCACAGCACATTTGTGACCTTTACAGAGTCACCTCTCTCCTTCTATTTTATTTTACTTGGGTTCCAGAAACTGACCTCGGGTTTCCTGGCTCACGGGGAATTGCTTTCTCCATTAACAATTTGCCAGCCTTCAATGTAGTTTTGTTTTGTTTGGAGACAGGGTCTCCCTAAATCATTTAGGCTGTCCTAGAACTCTATATAGACCAGGCTAGACTAGAATTCACAGAGATCCACCTGCCTCTACCTCCCAATTACTGGAACAAATGCATCTTCCACCACTCCCAGCTCGCAGGGTGGTTTTGATTTGCATGTTTGTGTGTTTATAGAGTATTGGTCTTTTTTGGAAAGTGTCTATTCAGCTTATTTTGTTAATTGTTAATTTGTTAATTGAATTGTTTGAGCTTTGTGGTTTTAGGACTTTTTAATATTCTGGCTATTAATCTCCAGTTAGATGGATAGCTGGAAATTTTGTTCTCTTACTCTGGAGGCTGTGCCATCTTCTGTTCATTGTTCCCTTTGCTATGGAGAAGTTGTAGAATTTAAGGCACTCCTGTGTGATTCTTGCTGTGACTTATCAGACTCAGAGAACCACCGCCTGGGCCTGTATCTTAAGTGTTTCCTATTTTCAAAGTTCCATTTTCCTGTTAAGGCTGTTGATAGGCTGAGCTGCTTTTTGGTGGTCGGGAGAGGGCATCTGTTTTTATACTTCCACATGTGGATATTCCGTTCCCTGCACCACTTGTTGTGGAGACTACAGACCACCCCTTTGCCCCAGAACTCTGTGTAGGCATTAATTCAGAGTACTTAGACTTGCTGTCAAGTGCAAAGGGGAAGCATTTTAAAGCCTGAAGGGTTCCACCTGGAGCATTGTGAGCCCTGTGTTAGCAGAAGGTTAGCATGGGTTTGGAGTGACACCTAGCGGCCAGCTGAGTAAAACCCAGCAGCTTGAAAAAAGTGACGGGGTGATTTTATTTGATAAATAACCAGACATCTAAAGTGTGGGATTATTTGTATTAAATAAATTTTAAAAAGAATATGCCTCAAAATAAAATCAAATTATTTCCTTTCCTATTAAAGGTGATAGCCTTCTGAAACTTCAAAAGCAAAGGCAGTATTTTGTGTCCTTAACTGCACATCTGCAGCATCTGTAAAACCCTTTCTTGGTTTTTCACAATCACAAACAGTCTGGGGGGACAATGAAAAGCAGCGTCTTGCACAAATCCTAATTTTTCTTATAATAGAAACCCTGAGCCAGGTATTGGGGAACAGCTGGAAGATCAGAAAAACAGAGAAACCAGCCACAGTCACTTCTCAGCTCCCCAACTCCTTAGGCAGAAAGGGGAGGATCCCGCCTCTAGGAATCTTCAGACTGAATAAAGGAAGTGAACCACAAGACGAAATGGAAGAGGCTCAGACCTTGTCTTCTCCCACCGTATCTTCCTTTCTCTGCGCAGCCATATCCTGTTCCAAGTGCTGGGATTGAAAGTGTGAGCCACCACTGCCTGGCTCTGTTTCTCCTCCCGACTGGAAGAATATCATGTAGTCCAAGGACTTGAACTCACAGAGATTCAGACAGATCTCTGCCTCCCGACTGCTAGGATTGAAGGCATGTGCCACCACTGCCTGACCTCTATGGCTAACCCTGTGGCTGCTCTGTCTGCTGGTCTTCAGGCAAGCCTTATTTCTTAGCTTACAAACCATATATCACCACAGGGATGGGCACTTGTTGGATAACAATAAGGGGCTCATCTCTGGAACGGCTAATCCTCATTCTCCCAACAGCCCTTGATTGCCTGTAGTTGTTTCAGAGAGGGACTCTGAAATTCTTCTTTTTCTCCACGAGCGTATCATGGATATTCCCATTGCCCGGTCTTGTTTATACAGTTATTTCTAGGAGAGACTTTCACAGCACACGTGATATTCTGGCTCTTACAATCTTTCTACACATTCTTCCTTCCTTGATCTTTGCCAGGCTATACATGCAGGAGCTGTGCTATAGACATAGCCTTTGCGGCACGGCTCCCCACAGCCCACTGGGCTCTGCATCGTGTCCGGTTGTGTAACAAAAATAAACGCTTCTGAGAATTTTATAAATTGATGGAATTCTCCTTCATTAATCAGCTTGACAATCAGACTTACTAATTAACCAGTGTTGAATACAAAGCCACACATTCTGAAGCAAGGCTTTGAAAGACCATCAGACAGTTTGAAGCGTGGCGACTTTTTCTCTAACAGTGGAAAGAAATGTGTGTGTGTGTGTGTGTGTGTGTGTGTGTGTGTGTGTGTGTGTGTGTGTGTGTTTAATCAGAAGTATCAGTATTTGAACCTGTTGGAGCATATTTTATTTTGAACTGCCTCCTAATTCATTGCACATGTATAGCAGTACATACTGGATCGCAGCAGCATACTTTTTTCTCATATATAAGGAAAGACGAACCGTTCTAATTTTTTTAATTATGATTTTTTTTGTCCTTCTGACAATTTCATGCATATATATCACATTCTGGTTCTGTCACCCTCACTCTCTCTTAATTTCTGCTAACCACCATCTCATACACACAGAGAGACATGGACAGAGACAGACAGAGACAGAGACTCTTTTCCACATGCATGTGTTTCTGTTTTGTCCTGTGACTCCCTGAGTTTAAGCAGGACCATCTATGTGTCCATGAGTTTGCTACTCACAAGAGCATGGTGAGCTCGTCAGAGGGTCCAGCATTGAAGACAATGTCTGCTCCTCCCCCAGACTCCCTCAGTAGCTTGCAGGTCAGCAAGGGAGGGTAAAGCCACACAGGCCCCTCCCTGATCTGTGATTGACTGTTGACAGATCCTCAACTGGAAGCCACTGCTCATGATGGCATGGCTCTGTCGTGGTGCTGGAGACTGAACCCCGATCTTATGCTCTTCCTGTCCCTTCCATGTTGCTCCTGAGCCTTCCAGGGCATAGTATTGGTGTGTTCATTAAGGGCTAAACATGTGACCATCGTGCTTGAGGAAGCTCTTTCAGCTTTTGATGGTTCCATCACTGGACACGCCATCTTTAACAATAATAAGCACATAAGACAAACAACTGGTGATTGTGTCCTCAAAACAAGCCTGTTCATCTCTGAAGTGGAAGATGTTAGCTGCCCAAAGAGGAGGTAAGGTCAGCAGTGCTCTGCCATGGGAAAGCCTTTGTGTCGAAACAAAACACTCTGATAAACTAGGAAGAGTAATAGGGCTAACCAGTTTGATGGGTTTTTTTATTTTTATTTTTATTCAATACATCTTTTAAAGCCCTTCCTAAACACTGTACCTTCTGCCATGATTTTTTAAAAATGAAGAAATTAACCCAACAAGACAATATCTGAAGTATTGTCATTTTTTCAAAGTGAAAGTACTATACTTCAAAAAAAAAAAAAAAAGTGGGCTAGAGAGATGGCCTAATCCTTAAGAGAACTCGCTGCTCTTCCAAGCTCAGTTCTCAACATCCATACAAAAGATCACAACCACTTCAACTCCAGTTCCAGGGCATCTGATGCCTCTTCTGGCCTCTGAGGACATTGCATGTACATGGCGCACAGACATATGCTGTGGAATGGTCTTTCTGTCTGTTATGAATATGTGTTACTACACATATTCATTAATAAAAAAGTTGCTATGGCCCATGGCAAGACAGGACATAGCCAGGTGTAAAAAATCCAAAAGAGATACAGGAAAAAGAAAGGCAGGGTAAGATCAGACACTTTGAGCTGTCAGAGAGCAAAATGTAATGGAACATAGGTAAACCACGAGCCATGTAATAAACATAGATTAATAGAAATGGATTAAGTTAAGTTGTATGAGCTAGTTAATAATGAGCCTGAGCCATAGGCCAAACAATTTGTAATTAATATAAGTCTCCGAATAATTATTTTATAAGCAGTTGTGGGATGACAGGTGGGAGATTCATCTGAAAAACATGGTTAAGCAGAGCAGAGAGACTTCCAGCTTTAGACATATATAAAGATAAAATGCTCATACATGTAAAAATTTTAAATATAAATAAATAAGACAAACTTTTCTGTGAAGATATATTTTGTTGTAAACTGTAACTTACTGAAGGCCTGATGGACTCCCTACACCCATGAGGGCAGCAGTGAATAGGAGTTGGAGATATCTGAGAACTGACCTTTCCCTTAATAAATACTGGTTAGAATACCAATTCCCAGCTCTGCAGAATGTGACCTCATTTGAAAAGAGGATCTTTACAAGTGATTAAGTTAAAATGCAGTTGGCAGAGTTGGCCCTGATCCAATACTGCTGGTGTCCTCAGGAGAATGCCAGTGGGACAAGCTATGGTATACAGGAACGTAGAAATACTAAGTGAAGTAATGCAGGTAGGTAATGCCATGTGACTATGAAGATACAGGTTATTAGGCCAGCCGGAGAGGGAAGAATGGATGGGGGGGTTGCTTCCTAGTTGTGAAGTTTCTGCTTATGGTGATGAAAAGGGTTTTGAAGCTGATGATAGTGCTGGTTCTGAATAATGTGAATGCCCTTACTGTCACCGAACTGTATACTTAAAATGAACTAAAATGAAAAACTGCATTTATGTCTTTAGAAAAATACACATGGGAGTAGTTGGGAGCACTGGATGCTCTTCTGAAGGATCAGGGTTCAGTCTCCAGCATCCACACAGTGGTTCCCAGCTTCCTGTAACTCCATTTCTAAGGGATCCATTCAATGCCCTCTTCTGACTTACTGTACACATGGTGCACATGCATACATAAAGGTAAATCACCATACACAAAAAATTTAAAAATGAGCATTTTAAGATGCATAAGGATAACTTTATAAAAAGATAGAGACACAGATAGGGAGAAAATTATATGAAGAGACAGAGATGGTTGTCCATGGCCTAGAGTGTAGGCCTGGGATAAACCTTGTTACAGTGTTGTACAGTATCCCTAGGTAGTTAGTGCAGATTTGGGTACCAAGAGATCCTAATTGCCTTCAATGGCTCCCATCCTGTAGCTGAAATACAGATGCTTTTATTTGTAATAAACAATGAGAAAATGTTTTTTATATATATATATATATATATATATATATACATGTGTATATATATATATATATATATATATATATAATGTTAGTTTTTAAGCATCAAATATCTAGCCATGCCAAGGACAAGACAAACAAATTATCCAGTTAAGGTCTTAACCACTGTGTGCCTGGAGGAGGTAGGAGAGTGGTCACATGTATACATGCCAGTATTTGATGTCACGTGTCTTCTTCAATCAATCGCTGTCCACCTTGAAGACCAAGGCAGAGTCTCCCATTTCAAGCCAGAGCCTGCAGCTCCTGTGAGCACAGTGGGCCAGGGTTAAGGGAAGGCTGCCAAACTCGCTGCCTTTTGTCAGAGTGTTGAGATCTGAACTCTGCTCCTCACCAGGCATAGCCAGCACTTTGTCCAGCAAGCATCTCCCCTGCTCAGACATTTCTACTGAGGTCAAAGAAAATTCAGTAACACGAGGAAAGATTTCTACATCAATGTCCAGGAAAGGTGGGGGATCAGAATTCTATGTTACACAGTATGTATTAATCACTCACAGAGACTCTGTCCATGCTTAGGAAACTAAAAATACACAAAACAATGGTACACATATGAAAATGGTGAGGGATTTATGCACTATTAGTGTTTGCCAAATTTATTAAAATTATGTTGTCTTACTTTTTTTCCCCAGAGAAAGCTTTTGCTATCATGTCCTAAGCAGTTATTAAAAATACACACATTACAAAAATATCTAATTAGTTTTATATGCAAAGCTGCTATCCCATATGATAAAAATTTATGGTCAGATCTAAAAGTCACTGTAAACTCTACAGTGGAACCCATGAGGGCTTGGGATATCCCCCTTCAAGCAAAACTAAACATAATACATCGGCTGTTATCTATAACTTGAGCAAGGACAGCTTTTGGCACCCGGTTCTGTTTCCATTTGCCACTAGAAATATAACTCTCCATCTGTGTTCTCCATTGCTTTTTGCTGGGTGGATAAAGTGACAACTCATATGGAAATCAATCAAGCTGAGGTCAGATTACCAATATTGTGTGAATGGCTGGAGGTCACAATTACCTTCACAGAGAACCTGGAGCCCAGCGTTCATTTCTAAACGTTCATCGTTCAGCATTCTGCCTCCCAATTTCAGCTAACAAAAGAAAAAGCAAAAGATGTCCCAAGCTTAGAATTAAGCCTATGTTTTAGAGGGCAGGAGCAGCTACAACCAGGCACTTTGGGTAGCAAGATGATTGTATTTTGTGAAAATTCCAAAAGAAAAAAAAAAAAATGGGCCGTTAGACTGATTAAACTTGAATAACTCCAGGTACACAGTATTAGACAGAAAAATAAATCACATGCAGAAGAAAGGAAAGGAATCCTCGATTCGCTGTGTGGGCTCCCACCATTCACCATTTTAAATTGGGTGAGCATCCAGTGTGCTGAACACAGTAAGCTGGCCCCAGGTCCCTGGAAGAGTAGGTCCATTTCTTCCTATTTGTTGACTGTTTTTCTGAGGGGTGTGGCCTGTTCTGTCCCTGCCTATTCCTCTTGCTCCTCCTCCAAGCCGCCTCTTGTAAAGAAGCTGGTTCTGGTTTGTCTGAGACCGTGGAATGTCAGTCTCAATAGGCTCACGCACCTCACTGCTTTTCTTTTTATTTCTACCTCACCTTGCCTCTGAGTTATAATAGGTGGGGAAATATGGATGATGGCACATGCCTGCAATTCCAGCACTCAGGTGGCTGAGACAGAAAGATAGCAACTGTGTTCAAAACCATTTCTATCAATTCATTAACTTATTCTCAAGCATAGTTGAAACATACAGTGCTGGTTTGAACATGATTTGTTCCTGACAAAACTCCAATGTCACAGCACTGAAAAGTGCAGGGACGATTGAGAGATGTGTGACCTGTGCCCATGTGCATATGGCTGCACTGATTGGACAGATAGATGATAAATGATAGATAGAAGATAGATGATAGATAGATAGATAGATAGATAGATAGATAGATAGATAGATAGATAGATGGATGGATGGATGGATGGATGGATGGATGGATGGATGGATGGATGCATGCATGCATGCATGCATGCATGGATGGATGCATGGATGGATGATAGATGGATGGATGGATGGATGATAGATAGATAGATAGATAGATAGATAGATAGATAGATAGATATAGATAAATGACAGGTAGATGACTGATAAATAGGTAGATAGACAGATGATAAATGGATAGATGATAGATAGACAGATTAAATAGGTAGGTAGATAGAGGGATACAGAGATAAAGATATGATGGATGGAAGATAGATAATAGATAGATAGATAGATAGATAGATAGATAGATAGATAGATAGACAGATAATAGATAGATAGACAGATAATAGATAGATAGATAGATAGATAGATAGATAGATAGATAGATAGATAGACAGATAACAGATAGATAGATAGATAGATAGATAGATAGATAGATAGATAGATAGACAGATAATAGATAGATAGATAGATAGATAGATAGACAGATAATAGATAGATAGACAGATAATAGATAGATAGATAGATAGATAGATAGACAGATAATAGATAGATAGATAGATAGATAGATAGATAGATAGACAGATAATAGATAGATAGACAGATAATAGATAGATAGATAGATAGATAGATAGACAGATAAATAGATAGATAGATAGACAGATAATAGATAGATAGACAGATAATAGATAGATAGATAGATAGATAGATAGATAGACAGATAATAGATAGATAGATAGACAGATAATAGATAGATAGATAGATAGATAGACAGATAATAGATAGATAGATAGATAGATAGACAGATAATAGATAGATAGACAGATAATAGATAGATAGATAGATAGATAGATAGATAGACAGATAAATAGATAGATAGATAGACAGATAATAGATAGATAGACAGATAATAGATAGATAGATAGATAGATAGACAGATAATAGATAGACAGATAATAGATAGATAGACAGATAATAGATAGATAGATAGATAGATAGATAGATAGATAGACAGACAGATAATAGATAGATAGACAGATAATAGATAGATAGATAGATAGATAGACAGATAATAGATAGATAGACAGATAATAGATAGATAGACAGATAGATAGACAGATAATAGATAGATAGATAGATAATAGATAGATAGACAGATAATAGATAGATAGATAGATAGATAGATAGATAGACAGATAATAGATAGATAGATAGACAGATAATAGATAGATAGATAGATAGATAGATAGATAGACAGATAATAGATAGATAGACAGATAATAGATAGATAGATAGATAGATAGATAGATAGATAGACAGATAAATAGATAGATAGATAGACAGATAATAGATAGATAGACAGATAATAGATAGATAGATAGATAGACAGATAATAGATAGACAGATAATAGATAGATAGACAGATAATAGATAGATAGATAGATAGATAGATAGATAGATAGACAGACAGATAATAGATAGATAGACAGATAATAGATAGATAGATAGATAGATAGACAGATAATAGATAGATAGACAGATAATAGATAGATAGACAGATAGATAGACAGATAATAGATAGATAGATAGATAATAGATAGATAGACAGATAATAGATAGATAGATAGATAGATAGATAGATAGATAGATAGATAGATAGACAGATAATAGATAGATAGATAGATAGATAGATAGATAGATAGATAATAGATAGATAGATAGACAGATAATAGATAGATAGATAGATAGATAGATAGATAGATAGATAGATAGATAGTTATGGAACATGAAATGAAGCTGAAGAGAAGATGCGATGAAAGAATCTAGAGAGAGGAAGGGTGGTTATAATCAAGATATATTATGCACTTATAGGAAAATATACAGGTCATGAAAAGCCCTCTGGAAAAGAGCACTGATGCACTCTTGGGATTGGGTTGATTCTTATCTGGCTGAGTTCTCACTCTTCCAGAGCTGGGTCAGTTTCTGTGACAAGAGTGCCCTCCTTGCACATACCTGCCTACCATTCACTTTGCCACCAAGTTACAGCATGTGACCTTCCTCAGAACCTTCATTCTTGAGAATGAAGAATGGAAATAGTCAAATGGCAGAGAGGTGACTTTAACAGACATCATTACGCCTAATGCAGTGTCCCAGAGAACAATGGCCACTGTCTAAACACAAGCATGATCTCCAGGCAGTCTCATCTCTGAGTTTCCCACAAGCCCATGCGTCCGGCAATTGTAGAATTCTCAAAATGGAGAGGTACTCATTGTCAGAATGACAGATTGAAAAGAGATAAGAAAGACCCTGTGTAAGAGGACCGACCTGGAGACAAGCTTATGGAACCAGAGCTGGAGACTGGAGACTCTTGATTTCCAAATAAAAAATTTACTATCATATATTAATTATATAAAATAATGGGTTTTGTAACATTTTTATAGATGTATATAATGTACTTTAGTCATGATGCACTTTTCTTTACGTATGGCATGTGTGGGTCCATATGGAATGTCCTACTTGGCTTTTATTGTGTTTAGTATAAATTCTGAGTCTACCAAATATCTCATCAATTTTAATCCTTTAAGTGGAAATGCACAGGCTCGGAGTTCCAACATGTTCTAGTTCAGTTTCTTCCTGGTCCTGGTTGACATCAAAATCAACAAAGTGTTTCTCAGAGTTAGTAGACGTCTCTAGAGGGAAGGAAGAAATAGCTTACTCATGGGAAGAGCCCAGGGACAGAGTTCTGTGTATGTGAGCTTCATTTCCACAAACACCAACTCGCGGCACAGCAAAGAACACAATATTCTGAGGAACATGAACTTACCTACTTGGTCTTGGGGAGAATGAAGCAAAGACTGGGTATATGAAAGCGTCATCTCAGGAAATTCCAGTGGGTGCCATGGGTGGCCTGCCTTCTGAAGGAGGAGAAGGAAAGAATGATGTCCAGATCTATTCTTCCTTCTCCAAATACTCCAAACATCCACCCTCCATAAAAGCATGGACATCGGTGACCAAGATGACTGTAGTTGCCAACATTCTTACATCACAGTGATTCCTCCAAAAGCCACCTAGGGCTTTGGGGTGTATCGCCAATAGCTTCCACAGTAGGGAATTTTGTCACACAGTGGGGGTTTCAACCTAAGGTAAAGATAATACAAGAGCTTAGCAGATGATTTCCTAAAACATGGTAACTTGTCTTTACGTGGGAATTTTTTTTTTCTTTTTCAAAGGTACAATAGGTTGTTTTACACAACTGTCAAAGCAAAGAACTGAGTAGAATTACCTCGATGTTGTTCTTGGGACTCAGATCACAAGAGAACTGTCAACTACCTTTAATTTTATTTTCCAGGAAAGCTTAGTCCATGTTCTACCAGAGCTCATTAATTACAAGGCAGCCAATCAGTAGAGGGGCCTCTGTCACCAGGCAAGGTGTGACTCCATCTGGGTCAACAACATGAAGAAATTCATTACCACCACGTAAACATAAGAAGTTCCAGGAAACAGATCTTGGTGTTGCTGCTTTTTCTTTGGATGGGACCAAGCCATGTGTCACACTTCTAAACAGGAAGTCCCCTCTGACCCTTGCTTCTAACAAGTGCCCTGGCATGTCAAGGAAGCCAAGAGTCACCAGGCTGAAACCGAAGAATCTACTGGCAACCCCTAACAGTGCCCATGGCGGTGGCCTACACACAGCCAGAAATATCATACATTTTAAGAAAGTACCTGGAGAACAGTGATACTATATTCACTGGGACAGAGTCCTGCTGAGGATTATCCTGGAGTCGGAGCTCTAAAGCTTCCTTGCCTTTTATAATCATCTTCCCAGTCAACATGAACTACAGACACCGTCCTTCCAGGCCCGGGACAATTGCATCCTTTGAAGCTCATCAAGCTTTGTGTCAACACTTCCTCCAAGAATATGACCCCCATGAGAGCCTGTCATATTCCCATGTGTCTCCTCTGCATCTCCTGTGCCCTGACCTTGGGGAGGACGGCATGAAGGAGGCTGTCTGATTAACTTTCCACTTATAAGCCAATTACTTTACTACTGGCACCTTCATTCGGCAATCCCTGACATAAAATCTTTTACAAAACAAAATGTAATAGATGAGAAATCGATTGGAGTTTTTAAAAGTTTGCTTTGAAGGCAGCTGTGAATATGAAGTGCCCTCTCAGAAGAACTTTTTGTCTGGAGAAAGTGCTAGATCTCAGAACAAGGCCATATCCAGTCAAGGTGTAGAAGAACTTGTTCTGGGTTGTATGTAACTGCTTTCATACATGAATGCTATTTTTCTATTTCCCAGGAGGAGAAAGACATTTTCATGTACCTGATAAAATGATGTTATAAACTCCCTTAAGGCCAATGAAGCTTTCTTTTCCCCTCAAAGGATCTCTGTATTGTGACACACTCTCAAGATCAGCACAGCCATCTTCTTTAGCTAGTCACTCAAATGTCGCCATCTCGTGGTGCTTTCTCTACCCTCCCCATTGGATCACAGCAGCTACCAGGCTGCCCAGCCCCCTCACCTCCCTTTCTGCTCAATACTCCTGGAGTCCACATTCCCCAACTTCTGGCAACTTCTCCCCACTTTTGTTGCCAAATGCCTCCCCAACATGAGTGTCAGCTCTGAGAGGATATGTGGCTTTCGGAGGCGTCTACAAGACAGACCAGCAAAGAGCAGGCACTTGGTAAGTGAGGCAATGGCTTACAGTGTTATAAAACAGAAAGTATAAACAACATCACATGCACATCACCTTTCTCTTCGTGGTGGTAGACAGTGGCAAACTCATTTTCCGGGGAGCCAAGAGCAAACCACAGGGAACAAAACTGACTCACTCGTACGTATTAGTTGCAAATCTGGAAACCGGACTCAGGGACATGATCCTGTCCACACACCCCGAAACTCCAGAGAAGGGTAGAAAACACTCCCTTGGCTACCAGCTGCTTATGATTCATTAGTGAGTCAGGTCCTGGGGTCTGCTACCTGGGAACACAACCTGTGTACTTACATGAGACCCTACATTCAGAAGTTCCCACATATGATATTATAGCACACTGTCCCTGTCTGGAAAGTTTTAATAATTTTCTCTTTAAATTTGTGTTTTGAGAAGTCCAGTGAGACAATGGTGTATGCAGAAGAGAAACACTAATTTTGTAGTCTAGAATCTTTAGCAGCATGTTTCCATGTTTGTTTATTAAAGACGGGGTCTCATATAGCCCAGGCTGGACTCAGTCTCACTAGGTAGATAAAGATGACCTTGAATTTCTGATCCTTCTGCCTCAACATCCTGGGTGCTGGGATTACAGGACTGCTTTAAGGGGTGCTGGGCAGTAACCAGGGCTTTCAGCATGCACTGAAAGACTCCATGTATGTGGTTTTTGTTATAAATGTTTAAGTTAGTATACCAAGTAACAGGTCTCAACATGACATTTCACACTGTGTGTTATTAAACTATGCTCATCCTTCCTCACTGTGGCACCTTTATGGTGAATAGCCCTGGATTACAATACTGGCCTAGGAAATGCCCACGTTCTTTCAAAAGGCTCTCAAGAACTTCCTGAGGTAGAGGAGACTTCGTTCTATCTTATGGGCCTGTTCTCCCAGCTGATAGTGCTATGGCTGTCTTTTTAGCCGGTAACAAAAAAAATACTCTGACTCAATTAAATCTGAAATTAAAGCAAGTGATGGAAGTGGCAAGTTGCTTCAGAGGAAAGAAATTACTTTATAAAAATAATTACCAGAAGCATTAATAAGAGAAGCTGGGGAACCGTTTTCTTATTCAGAAATAGTTTCAGCTTCTGACTGGGCTCTGGTTAGTGCTGGGTCCTTCATTCTCTCTCCAGCTCTCTTTCCTCAGCCACTGTGGTCTCCATACAGCTAAGTGACACTGTGGACCCAGTGGGAGTCTAGTCACGCAGCACACAGTAGGTCAGTTTAAAAGTGTCCTGCTAGAGGCAGACACCTGTCCTCAGCCATCTGGTCAATTTTCAGAGTCAGGCCACGCTCACTTTGTCCATGTCCCCACAAGGACAGCCTTTGGCTGAGTTTAATGCTATAACCAGATGAGTTCAGCAGGAACAGCAATTGTTTTTAAACTAATCAGTTTCTTTCATACAACTTCAGCAACACAAGGAACCTTCTAACCTTGTCCCCCTATAGAAAAATGTATCCCTTTAAGAAGCGAGCAATGATGCGCAATCCCTCCACAGACTGGGGAAATGTCATTTTGAAAGGCAGGAGGACTAAATGTCCAAACCCAGATCCTTTTAAGCACCTGGGCAGTGGCCCTGTGGCCCTGCAGCCAAGCTGGAATTACAACAGTCAGTTCCCCAGGGGAGTCTCAAGTTACAGAGCTAATTGTGTGGGAGGCGTAAGTAAATAAAGCAGGATTCCTGTAAACACAGAACCCAGGAAGAGAAGGACAGAAGGGCAGTCTTTCAAAAGCACAAATGAAATATGAAACCTGAAGGGAGATCAACAGCGGAGCCTCTGCGGGAGGGACAACTCAGTAGAGAAAAGAGAGCTATCAGGAAGCCCCAAGTTCTCAGAGCCTGTCCCCACGACACACCCCACCATAGTGTTTTCTTGCAGGAAGTGCCAGCCCTGTAGTCAACCATTCTTGACAGCTTGTCTCCATAGTCTCCAGACAACTCTGCCATCGTCTACCTGATCTTCCTGCTTAGTGTTCTCATCTCTTAAATGAGAATCCGATTCTCTTAAATGTAGCCTGCACCCTGATTCAATCAAAGGCCTCCATCACAACCTCCATCCACCTGGTACCCCTCATTCAGCGTTTCTCTCCGAAAGTGAATTCAACTTTCACACCTATACAAAGTGTAACAGACTTTGCACATCTGACGGTGTCTGTTGTCGATATTGTTAACTTGACATCATAGCCTAGAGAGAGATCCTCAGAATCACCTACCAACTGAGAGACGGCTTCCTGGTTCCTATGGCTCCGGGACTGCCCACTGTGTGTCCAGGACACCGTCTGTTTAACGCTTCCTCTCATGGTTTCTGTCTCCTGCTACTTCAAATGAGGCTGCTATGAGTGACATCATACATGTATCCCAGTCTGACGATAACATCACTTCCCATAAAAATAGATAATGGAGGGGAGTCACTCCATGGACAAAATGCTTGTGCCACAAGGCTGAAAACCTGAGTGTTACTCCTACAACCTGTGGTATAAAAAGACTTTCACATGCACTGTAGCACACACATTCCTACATGTGCACACACACATACACGCACGCGAATCCACAAACGCAAACATGAACACATTCCTGCATGCATGCACGTGCATACACACGAACCCACAATACATGCACAATAATAATAATGAAGATAAGATTTAAAAAATGAGATGTCTAGGTCAAAGTGCAAATACATTGGTAATTTTGATAAATTGCTGTTCACAGACATGGTCCTGTAAAATCTTATTTTGAAAATCTAAAATATGAACAAAAAGCACATTTGGAGATGATGGAGCAAGCCTGAGAGGCAGAAATAACTGAGTTCTGTCCATTTTCAAAATGCCTTTACCCCTTTTATACAGTATTTTATTAATTCTTTGAAAAATTCATACATGCATAAAATATATTTTGATCATATTCATTCACAACCTGCCCCCTAACTATTCCCAGATCCACGCCTCCTGGCTCCCTCCAACTACACATCTTTTATTAATAACTCACCAAATCCAATTTCTGAGGCTCATATATGGGTGTGGAGTCATACACACTCACTCTTAAAGAAAACTGCCTATCCCAGACCCAGCAGCCCTCATATACTCTAGCCCATCAGTTGAGGAGGCAGGGTGTCCATGAGCCCCTCCCCATCCATGAGGTTCTTTGAGCCATATTTTCTTCATATGGAAATACTACTTGTAGCCGAAGCAGTTCTGAGGAAAAGTAAAATAATTATACATACAATATTTGACTTTGTTGCTTGACAACTTCACTAATTTAAACATTGTCATCACTGAAAGTTCTGCCAGGGTCTATCCTCAGCTGACTCTGCCCATTTTTTCCAGCTGTCTTCTGGACATCTGTAACCCCACATCTTTAGTATCTGGTATGATATTTATAAACTTGTCCCCAAAATGTCACTTAAATCTGCATTCTCCTCCTGAATTCTGCAGACCTAGGGGCCTGTTTCTTCACACACACACACATACACACACACACACACACACACACACACACACACACACATACACACACACACACACACAATCCTATTCAGTCACCAGTTACTGAGAGGTGTCCCCAGATCTTCCCAGAACCTGCTTCTGCCTTTACTCTATTTCTGTTCTGTTCCAGTAAAGAATCCCATCTCTTCTCAAATGACCATCTCAGAAAGATGAAAAACTAGTTTAACCAAGCCTGATATCCTCCTTCTTTAGAGCCACCCCCATAACCAGCTCTCCAGTGATCTGCTAGACCAAGAACCCAGCCTTGTGTTTCTCATGGTAAAAGCGGCTTGTTTGCCCTCTCTATTCTGCGGCTAAGTGTCTAAATGAATAGCACATAACCATGCAAACCACAGCCTTCTCCAAGGCACACTCCCAGTCCTTTACTGGCCTTTGGCCACAGCAAATGTCTATCTTCCCCTGGGAGCTGGTTCTCAGGCAGCCTTCTCTTGGTACCAAGAACTTTCCTATATGCTTCTCATTCACTTATTTATTCACCAAGTTCTTATTATGTACAATTATTTAACCAGAAAGGATATCCTGGATGTCCCAAACCTTAGGCATCCTTAGAAATTCCCTTAACATGAACTTGGTAGGATTAATCTCCCACCTCTGACACATAGTTGTCTTTGGGGGCAGTGTTTCTTAACTTGTTATTGATTCTCTGTGTATTTCACACGATGCTCATCCTGACTCCACACCCTCTCACTTCTTCCCTCTGGCATTGCAACCCTCCCCCAAAAAATTTAAAAGTAAAAATAAAAAAAATAATAAAACAAATAATAACATCAAAGTCTTTTGTGGAAGCTATAGTGTGACCAGTAAGTCATGCAGTATGGACCCTTTAGTCCATACATCTCTACTTGTAAGTGTTAATTGCAATGAGTTATCGGTCTGGTTCAAGGACTCTGGCTTCTGCTACACTATCGATACTGGGCCCTCACTGGGACTCTTGGTGGACATCTACCGTTGCCTTGTGTCATGGAGATCCTGAGGCTTTGAATCTGCATGTCCAGCCCCTTCACATCCTCCAGCAGTTCATAGATGAGATGAGTGTTAGGGTGGGATACCTCTTCGTATTGGTTCTGGCTCTGGGTTGGTTAGCCTGGCAGCTTTCCCTCATCACCACCAGAGCAAGCTCTCCAATCCAGGGCAGTGTTTTTTAACCTTGACAATAGTCACATCTTGAGTCATTTATTAGGGTAGAGAGTTATGTTTTGGCCTCCAGAATGTGTGGTAGCACCTCAGAATTCTATACCTCATACCAAGTTTCCTACAGTCTCACAATTGTGTCAGTCCCATTATAGAATATTATTTTAAGATGTGTTATACTTGTTTATGCTGTGGAATGTCTGTTTAATGATGCAAAGATGTGTTGTATTCTTTTATACTGCATTTTTTTTTAAACTCGGCGAAGCTGTGTTATTTTGCCTGCCTAAAACACCTGATGGTTGAACAGCCAATAGCGAGGCAGGAGAAAGGATAGGTGGAACTGGTAGGCAGAGAGAATAAATGATGGAATCTGGGAAGCAAAAGATCAAGAAGAGAGAAATAAAAGAGACCAGCCACCAAGCCAGATACAGAATAAGAAGGAAAGAAAATAAATACAGAAATATAAAAAGGGAAAAGCCCAAAGCCAAAAAGTAGATGGAATAATTTATGAAAAACTGGCCAGAAACAAGCCAAGCTAAAGCCAGGCATTTATAAGTAAGAAAAAAAGTTTCCATGTGTGATTTATTTGGGAGCTGGGTGGGAGTCCTCCAAAGAGAAAAGCATAAAGAGCCAAAAGGGTAAAGAGTAAAAACAACCAACAACAACCCCCCAAAATGTCTTGAAATGTTCTCAGATGTCCTGTGGATTTAAGTCATTTCAGGCTGAGAATCACTGTATCGGGATGTCAGTTATACTCACTGCTCTATGATCAACATAACATCACTACTAGACTAGCGAGCACTGCTCTGTAAACTATCAAGACAGACCTGCAGAGAGTGAGTGTGTATGGCTGCCCTTGCCATGTAAAGACCAGAAGCCAACGTCCCTGAACCCTATTGATGAGGAAAAATTTGCCAGATCATTGGTCACACAGAGTCTGAGCATGTTTGTGGATCTTCACTCATAAATACGACACACTCATCCCCACAGCTTCATAGGGAACTGTTGTGTAAATGAGTTCATAGTGTCCTGGTACCTGCCACAAATATCTGGTTTCTACAGGGAACATAGATCTGCAAATGTAATGCGGATACAAGTACCAACACTGTGAACCTTTCGTGCCTTTAAAGATGGTAGTAACACCTGAAATTATTCAAAGTGCATTACTTCAGATGTTCTTTGATAATGGGTGAGATGGTTCCAGCTGTCTGTCCTTCTTACCATGGTGTCCCTTTTTCTACACACCAAGAAAACCACTGGGTGTCTACTACCCATTCAGTGTATCTACCTCAATGATATTAACTAGAATCTGAAGAATAACCACAGGGAGGCATTTGGTGGGCCCAAAGAACTCAAAGGACTTAGGGCTCAAACTTCATTTATAACCTTGCATTCTAATGCTGTCTACATGACGAGAGAGATCTATGAGTTCATGTCCTCGTATGAGGACCAGCTCCCATCTCAATGCTGCATCTCTGGATCCATTGGCCAACCTCCATTCTCTAGCATCATTGCCGTATAAAATGGCTGTAATTCCAAACAAGAGCATTAGAAGAAGAAATGTTCATGTATGTGTGTGGAAATGGAAGGGTTCCTCTCCCCCCAGACTAGAATTCCCTTCTAGACCCATTAACTACTTGCACTTGAAAACTAGTTTTAGGTCATGACTTTTCCTTTCTAGGGACTAAAGTTAACTTTCTATCCTTCGGCTTTCTGAGCTTTTGTTCATTATTAAGAGAGTTTTGTGAGGCCTTCCACAGCTGTGCAGCTGTCTTGTCCTAGGAGCACAGTGATCTGCAGTCAATGCTGTCACTCCTAGAGGACTGAAGTACCAGTCTGCAGTGCTTCTGGTGAGGGTCAGTTTGAGGGTCTTCTCTCTGTGAGTTATGGACTGCCACCTAGCTTATAATTCTGGGCTCTCATCTCCTCCTTTGACTTAAAGGCCATGGTATTCTTGTGTCATCATTAGCCTCACATATAAGAAAAAGACACTAGCCCTACTTGATGACCTCATGAGGAAGAGGTCTTCCAAACAATAAACAGAGGCAGTAGATTATCGGATCTCACATATCAAATTTATTCTGACTTTCCCAGCCCCTTAATCTTAACTCTCTCCTTCTAAACTATACCACATCCCCTCCAATGCCTCCCCTTTACCAACTGCAGACCACTGTCCTTTATAAGTGTAAAAAAGGGCAACCTAAAAAGAAAATCACTAAGATGGGATCTAGGTGAACATGACATTCCACCACCCTTAGTATCCATTTCTGCATACTCCATGCTGATACAAATTGCCCAATCCCCTTGTCATACGTGGGTTTTCTCTGGAAGCAGGAATTTCATTTCCTTCTGGAAGCTGTGCTCAGACCTGCTTCTGGTTATTATCTAGAAAACATGGAGGAAGGCAGAGTGCAAGGCCTGAATGCCAGCATCACTTTGGATATAAAAGTAAGACCACCATGCAGGATGTCTATAAGGTCATTTCAGTTCAGTCAAGAGAAAGATGAACCCTGAAGACCCATGTACAATCCTTTCTTAACCTTTTCAAAGATCCATGTCCTTGGATATGCTTAATAAAAAAGTTATATGGTAACTAAAATGTCTACAAACCCTTATTATAACAATTGAATCCGAGATTAACCATAGAATCTCAAAGAATTATGTGTGCTCAGCCAACAAAATTAATACAGAAAACTAGCTGAGCCAAATGATAAATTCTAGCCAACTGGATGCATTCCTACAACTTACTACATCTATTCTGTCCTCTGAAGTTTCGATCTAATTAGCCAGCCAAATTGCATACATTCTGCTCTTCTATTTTTGCCAAAAAAGCCAAGGCTCCTTTTCAGTCCCTTATAACCTCCCACTGACTGATAGATGCCCCTGACTGCAGGGCAGCTCTGAGTATGTGCTCAGGGCAGGAGTCTGCATGTCTAACAACTTAATAAAATTATAGACAATGGGAGAAAAGGGGAAAGAAAGGTTCAGAGAGCCCCATCCTCAAGAGAGCTCACCCTGAGCCATGTTGCAGAGTTGGGTTAATTTATTTGTGAGATGTACCAGATCTAGTACCAGTACAGATTCTGCTCTTAAAATTGTGCAAAATCACATTCAAGTCTGAAGAGATGCTGCTCTCAAAGAGGACCCAGGTTCAGTTCTCATCGGCCACATAGTGATTCACAACCACCTATTACTCCAGTTCCAGGCGATCCAACACCTTCTTCTGATGTCCACTTCTGTACATAAACTTTTACTGGCACATATTAAATTGTTAAGTATTATTTCTAAAATAACATCATATTTTATTAGAATTGTGCAAGCATTCTTTCAAAAAACTGCAATGGATTTTTCAAACTAAGTATAATTTTGTGTTATTAATAATAAGTTAGACTGGAAACATAGTTC
This sequence comes from Phyllotis vaccarum, assembly GCA_033318265.1. Lineage (NCBI taxonomy): Eukaryota > Metazoa > Chordata > Mammalia > Rodentia > Cricetidae > Phyllotis > Phyllotis vaccarum. The sequence goes on along the minus strand of JARWLC010000010.1, from coordinate 40,084,033 downwards.
AGTTGGCAAAGTGTTTGTTTAACATGTCTGTACTGCCAGGTTCAATTCTCTTTAATGTATAAGCAGACTATTATGGTGTAGACCTGTAATCTCAGGAGGCAGAGACAGGAGGATCAGATGTTCAAGGTCTTCCTGCCTTGGCTTTGTAGTGAGTTCTAGGAGAATATGTGCTACAAAAGACCCTGTCTGAATGAAATCAACAATTATAAAACATCTGCTACATATGTTCAATTGTATCCAAATAGATCTTTCAAGAGAGGATCCTTCTATTTGACATATCTGGATTTAGACCATGTCTCCCATGTGCTGTGTCTGGGTACATTTCCCAAGTTCTCCGAGACCTGGTTTCCTTTTCTGGAAGCTGAGCCATGATAGTTATTGAGTACCTCACAGAGATCATTGTAGAAAACAGTTGTGAAGTTCCTCGTACAGGGTCTGACACACACTAGGTCTGAATGTCATAGTCCACTTGAGGCAAGTATGAATGTACTAGCCACTGATTCAGAAAAACGCTTGAGGTCCCGCTCAAAAATTTCAAAGGTCGCATTTGACATTACATTCAATGTTAGGGATATGCCAGGTAGAATTTTTCTAAGACAGATCTTCACATCAGCATCAATCATACAAAAGACATTCCTAGAATGTCATAAGAGGCCCTCTCACAAGAATTTGAGTTATATCTTTGTCACTGTGGCAAAATACTTAAGATACACAGCAAGTGAGGAGGGACGTTTAGGCTCACACTTTCAGAGGGTTAAGTCCATGGTTACTTGGCAATGATGCTTTAAGACTGTGGCAATAGAGGACAGCGCAGCTGAGTCTGTGGTAGAGGATGTCTGCTCACCTCATGATAACCAGGAGGCAGGAAAAGAATAGAGCAAGAAGGGACAAGGATCCCAACAGCTTCTCCAAGGTGACACCTACAATCACTTAACTTCTTCCTAAATTTCCTCCACCCCAACCCATGGGACCACAAGTTGAAGACAATTTATCCAAACTATGGCATCCAGGATCTGTCAGCACTGGCACGGGTGACCTATGCTTCTGCAGCAGATGGAATCACTTCTTAGGATGACAGTTCCACTAAAAATATCAGGCATGCCTGTAAACAACACCTACAGTTCTGCCAGACATTGTCAAAGTTTAAAAAAGCCCCAGCCGCCACTCTCAACAGAGAACCTGGTTGTCAGTGGGATCTTACATTGAACCTGAAGACTCTGTCCAGGATTCTGATCAAACACTGCCGCAGAGGCCTTGACTAACACAAAATGAGTTAATAGTAACTCTCTAATTCTTTAGGTACTCAGGAATTTAGAAAAATGAGAATCTAATTGCTCGTTGGATTCCAAGGTAAGCAGAAGCCGATAGTTGAATCCAAGGTCTTAAGATTAATTAATAGAGGTGATGTCAAGAACAGAGATAAGCATCTGAAGTTCTCTATGTATGGACAACATAGCAATCCAGAACTGGGAAGTCCCTACGGGCAAGCTCTGACTTAGCTTAGAGAAAAAGGGGATGGTAAGACATCCCAAATACTGGGGCCATCATCTAGTTTGGACATTCCGTGTTCAAGGAACAGTCCTAAGGCTAGCACATTCAATTTCCATCTACACGAAAGAGAAGCCTTCTGGTTTGCAAAAGCAATTCATACACTGCCTGGTCTGATGAGGCCAGGAGCTCCTACTGCCCCCTCCCCGCCAAGCCTTCTGGACTGTCCTCACTACATGGAGATTTAGAAGAATGTCAAATTCTCTATGCTTCCGGGAATGATATAAGATCGGGGGGGGGGGGCAGTTTATGACACAGCCGGTCATGTCTAGATTCAGTAAATGCCCTTGTCTCAAAATATAAAGTGGAGAAGAATATAAGGAAAACAGACACTCAGACATCTCTGGACTTCACATGTCCATGAACACACACACACACACACACACACACACACACACACACACAGAGAGAGAGAGAGAGAGAGAGAGAGAGAGAGAGAGAGAGAGAGAGAGAGAGAGAGAGAGAGAGAGAGATTCTTTGGGCATCAAGTCAAGTTTCATAAAAACTTTCATCCATGAACAGAGAGATAAGGTAGAGGCCTTCAGCAGACAGCGGGAAGGCTGACCCAAAGCTTGAGCTTCCCACAGCTTTCTCTCCTACTACAAAAGGCAAGAATGTCTCTGCCTAGATTTCCAAGCACTTAATTGCACCAGGAATGTTTCTCTCCTTTTCCAAGCTGACCTCCCTCCCATGCTAGAAGGCATCATCTGTGCACTTCTCTCTCAAAGCCACAGACTCACTCCTCCTCAAAACTGGCAACTACAAATCTCATCACCTATAATGCCAAAAAAGGGCTCATTGATTTTGTCCTAATTAGTCATCCTGGGCTTCCCCTTATCTTCAGACCTTTCTATTGGAGAATCTAAACCTTGCTCTAATTAAAGCCCAGCTGGGCAAACAGTGTGACTTAGGGCCAATATGATAAGACTGGCCACACCTACAGCCCATGCAAGCCAGCCTCTGCACCAGCCAAGGCATAAGTAGCTACAGAGAGGTTCCCTCCAGATCCAGCTGGATGGCCCTTCCATTGCTGAATCCAGCTTTGATAATGTGCTATTGAATCCGAGTGTTTCCCCTGCAGGCCTGGAACTAAACAGAGGCCATACAGCACCAGAAGACACAGGCAACAGTGACATGGGACCAGGCCACAGGTCTAACAACTTTTATCTCTTTAGCCCTTCTCTCTATAATAGCCTTCCCGATCCTGCCTGGCACCTTTCAGCCTGTGCTAATCTTCATACATGGCTAAAGACTTCTGTTGCATCTGTCTCCAACAGGACAGGAAGAAACCAATGTAGTTTGCAATCCTCAACACAGTGACTTTCCTCAGTATCTGAGAGACCATTCTGGGCCACTTTCTCTGAGGGACAATAGCTCTACTCTGTATAACTGTTGTCTCTCATATAACTTTATCCTGCTCAAAAACAATGAATGTATAAGTGGGTGGATAGATGGATAGATGGTTTATGGATGGATGGATGGATGGATGGATGGATGGATGGATGGATGGGTGGGTGGGTGGGTGGATGGATGGATGGATTGGTGGATTGGTGGGTGGGTGGGTGGATGGGTGATGGAAGGGTGAGTGGATGGATGGATGGTTGATGGGTGGATAGAAGGCTGGGTGGGTGGGTGGATATATGGTTGGGTAGATGGGTGGATGGATAGATAAGTGGAGGGGTGGATGAATGGGCGGATGGATAGATGGATGGATGGATGAATGGGTGGGTGGATGAATGGGTGGTGGGTGAGTGGGTGGATGGATAGATGGATAGATGGATGGATGAGTAGGTGGGTGGGTGGATGGGTGGGTAGGTAGGTAGGGGGATGGGTGGATGGATGGGTAAGTGGTTAGATGGATAGAAGGAGGGATGGATGGTGGGCAGGTTGGATGGTGGGATGGGTGAACAGATGAGCAAATTAGATAGTGATTGGATAAATAGATGTATATATGGTGGTTTGAGTGCATGAATTGGAACAATGAGCATAAATGGATAGATAAATGGGTAGATTAGATGGATGAAAGAATGGGTGGGTGGGATGAATGATGAATGGTCAGATTTCCAGGTACCATAATCACATCAAGAATGTTTCTCTCATTTTCCAAATTCACCTCCCTCCCATGCTTGATGGCATCATCTGTGCATTTCTCACTCCTCAAAGCCACAGCCTCACTCAAAGCTGGCAACTATCACCTCATCACCTATAATGCCAAAAAGGCTCACTGATTTTGTTTTAATTGGTCAATGTAGGCCTTCCCATTATCTGCAGATGTTTCTATAGAAGAATCTAAACCTCACTCTGAACAGACCCCAAGATTAAATGGATAGATGAATGGTCAGGTGGATGGATTAGAAGGGTGAGTGGGTAGCCTACATGTGCTTGTTTAATGTAGGATGAGAAGTAATAAGAAGAATGAATTAATTAATTACTTAATTATTAATTAATTAATGGTTTCTGTCAGGTTGTTAAACTGTTGAACAACCAGGTAAAAATCTTCCCTTGAGCAATGTTCAATGTGTGCTTCTATGTGGTATAAGAATAATACCCTCTCATATTCTAAGGGAACAAGGGCCTTCCAAGAGCCTTTGCTTGGCAGCTTCCCTGGGGTTACAGCTAGGACAACCATTCCCAGATTACCAGGAACAATGAAACTAGAGAAAGGGGTGCCAGGTAACAGTGTCATTAATGCCAGGTAACCCTGCGGTGTGGTCCCAGAGACAGTCACTCTTCAAGCAGGCTACAATGAATTCATGAACCATTATTAAGGGCATCGCTGTTCTGCTCCTTGCTCTGGTGGAAGAAGCAACCTGCGTTTATGAGCACTGTCTCCAGATTAGATGGACAGACCCTTCTGTAACTTCAGATGTGACAGCTGCTCTAACTAGGAAGCCTTATCCATAGGTCTCCGGATACCATCTGTCCCTCACTGTGTCCTCATGCAACCTGAGACAGTATCTGGATATATCACCTGGTTTTTGTCTATGTTCATAAAGCTGACTATACCAAGCCCAAAGCTCAGTGTGAAATGCTGACCTTTAAACAAGGGGACATGGGGATCAAAGATAGGACTATTCAACTTGGTGCACCATGTGTACCTATTCTCCCGGGAGTTGATTTGGGCTTTGGTTACACTGGTACATAGGAACTGTTGAGTAAGATGCTGATATCAATGAGGAGTAGATGTAACTAACGAAGTGTGAAACTTGCATTCTTTCCCTCTAGATAGAAGGAATGAATGAGGCCAAGTGTGGGGTGCCGGAGAAGGGAAAGGAGAGCAGTTTTTAAGTTTTTGTTCTTAGAATAGGAAAGTAGAGGCAAGATGAGCAGGTGTCTGCTTCAGTGTACAGGTAACAACCAGGCTTTGGACACTGGCAGGCTTGGGATAGTGTGCATTCTGAAAAAACCAGCAGGCATCATTCATGAGTAGGCTGGGATCTAGGTCTCGAGGAAAACCTACAGAGCCAGTTCCCCAGCCTACCCTCCATTCTTATCCCATTTCCTAAGCTTCCTCTTTAGTGTTTGCAAGGAAGAACATCTGAGCACAGTGAGGTGCTGGTGTGCACGGTCCTAGCTGGCACTGGGCCATGACAATGCTGGGATAGCCTTGCCCTGCTCAGTTGTTCCCAGATGCTCCTGAGAAATGGCTGCAAATAAGCAGCCACTCTTCTGCTCTGGACTTCTGAAGGCAACATATTGCATCCCACTTGTTACACGGGGTCAGCACTTCACTGTCGCTTTCTCTTTGGGGGTGTTCACCTTGAACTGACCTTTATAACTACTCTTAGTCATCCCTTTCATACATTTTCTTTTATGCATGTTCCTCAGGGAGTCTGTTCAGAAGTGACCCTTGTGGGAAAAGTTAACACTAGGAAGACAGAAATAGGAAGGTCCTAGGAAATGCTAGTTGGCCAGTCAAGAGCTACAGGTTCCCTGAGAGACTCTGTGTCAAAAACTAAGATAGCAGGCCAGTAAGATAAAGGTAGCAGGCCAGCAGGTAAGGGTAAGATGACTCAGCAGATAAAGGTGACATGACTCAGCAGACAAGGGTGAGGTGACTCAGCAGATAAGGGTGACATGACTCAGCAGGTAAGAGTGAGATGACTCGGCAGGTAAGGATGCCTTCAGCCAAGCCTGATGACTTGAGCTCAACCAATAAATAAGGGTTAAAAAAAAAAAAAAAAGGTTGAGAACAATGAAGGAAGATACCCAACATGGACCTCTGGCTTCCTCATGCAAGTTCACCTAAACACAACACACACACACACACACACACACACACACACACACACAGAGTAGTAGAAATTGTAATAAGATGTGTTAATTCCTACACAAAATGTGAAAACACGGCCTTCTTAACTTTCTATTTTCTACATCCAGAAGAATGCAGACCATCTTGTCAGAAGCCAGAACCCATTTCAATGCAGAAGTCCTCATGAACTTGGATGGCGCATCTTCACCATCTAGTGGTAAATTTGAGAATTGTCTTCAAAATGCAAACCCACAGGGGACTCAGAGCATTAGCCCTCCAAATCGACTCTCAGCCAGATTTTTGTGATTATAAAGGAAGAAAAATTAGTATATCATTTAAAAGCTGAGTAATTAAAAAATATCTTCATCTTTAAAATTTTCTCGGACAAGTTAACATCATTAAATCTCAGAAATATTTTAACTGCATTGTAAGTGTTTCATCCCAGAGACAGAACACAACCGGAAAAAGGAAGTTGAGGACAAAAGAGGAACAAAAGCAAAAGTTACTGTCACATCACTGGGAAGCCAGGAAACATGATTACATAATTATATTGAAAATGTCCTGCTCTTCCAGAGTGTGTGTGTATAAAATACACATTCTAATCGTTACTGATTAAAATGGACATATTGTTTTCTCTTAGAGACCCTGACAATACTATCTTAGATAAAATGGTAAATTCACCTAAAGACAGGGTAGATACAACAAATTCAGATATAGTCAGGTAATCATGTTGGTCGAAATCTTTTCTTAGTAGCTGGAGAGGTTGCCCAGAGGTTAAAAGCACCTGCTGTTCTTGCACAAAAGCCAAGTTTTATTCTCAACCCCACTGGGTGATTACAACCAGTTTGAAGAGATCCAAAGCTCTCTTCTGGATGCTGTAGTCACTGAACATCACACACATACAAACACAGAGAAGGGGAGAATATACATATAAAATAAAAATAAATCTTTTCAAAATCTTTAATAACATTTTTGTCTTTATGCCCTTTTGAAACAGTCTCTCTGTGTGGCCTAGCTGGACCACACACAGTGAAGACCAAGCTGTTTCAAACCAATAGAGATCCATGTGCCTCTGCCACCTGAGTACTGGAATTAAAAGTGTGCACCACCAGGCCCGACCTTTCTTCAACAATTTTATTTTTTCCAATATAATTGTTTTATGTCTTTACTTCTCAAGTACATCTTACTCTTTGTAGTAATATCATGGAAAATGCCTGATACATTTCAACTTGCTAATCTGACAAATATTTGCTGAGCTGTTCTTATGTGCCAGGCATGAGAATTCAGCAGGGTCTAGAAAGTTCCCTGTCTGCCTGAGATATTCTGTAACTAGGGAACAAGTGGCCCAGAGCAAACATATCACAAGTACTGTTCAAGACACACACACACACACACACACACACATACACACATATACACACACACATACACACACATACACACACACATACACACACACACATACACACACACACACATACACACACACATACACACACACACATACACACACACATACAAACACACACACACATACACACACACACATACACACACACATACACACACACATACACACACACACACATACACACACACACATACACACACATACACACACACATACACACACACACATACACACACACACACACACACACACACACACACACACACACACACACACACACTTTCAGAGAGTCTCATTCCAGCTCTTGGATGAGGAGGCAGCTAAACCTAAGAAGAACACAGACAGGATTCAAAGTCAGCCAGCATTTCCAGGTCCACCCCAACTACACCTTCCACTCAAGTGTTCTGTAGTAAATGTGGCCAGCATGTATTTAGGATGTAACGCCAGGTGCTGGAGGGACATATGTGAGTCAGATCCTGCCTCCAATAAAGCAGCCTGCTCCAATTGGATTTGCTGGCTCCCGGTGCCCAAGAGCACACATATGTGCTCACCAGAAGTTATTAAACACATTCTCCCAAATTCAGCTTCAACATTCCAAAAAAACCATTAACAATGATTTAAATGTTTACTAAATTTAACTTGGAAGCTGAGGAGTTAGCTCAATGGTTAAGGGCACCTGCTGCTCTTCCAGAGAATTCAGGCTTAGTTCCCAGCACCACAGGCAGATCACAATCATTTGTAACTATAATTACAGGGGATCCAACACTTCTGATCTTTGCAACTTCCTGTACACATGTAATGTACGTACATACACTCAGGCACAGGCATACACATAAAACAAAATTTTTGTACTTAACTTCTCAGAGAAAGTTACCTTTTAATTCTGTGGTTTACTTGTACAGGAAAAAATTAAGTTTGAGTCAATTTGGATTCTGTAGGGGTTTTTTTCCCCCATTTTATTCAGAGCTATAGTAGAACCAATTGCCGGGATTTTCTGGTCCTCGAATAGCAGCTGAAGTGGAACTGTTGCCTCTGTACCAAAAGGCTCAGTGGTCCAGAACACTATAAAAGTAATGAAATACTACAAAAGATACACTTCAGCAAATTCTATGAGCTCTGGGCAGTCTATGCTGCCTAATCCAAGACTGTCACTCACAAACGCCAACTGATGATCACTGGTAACCTTACCCATAGTCACAATAAAGCCAACTACTTCCAAGCAACTCCTGGCAAAGCTGTGACATCCACTTCTGGTCTGAAATGCATTGTTTGCTTGGTGAAATCCAAAGACATGAGAACTTCCTAGGGTAAATGTTGATATAAGAAAAATGTTCTAAGTGACCAGCCATATTTATCAAGGTATTATGTCCACCACCTGCATGGAGTTTACCAAGTAGGTGGGGTAGGGTTGCTATCTTGTGTGTGCTCAGCTTGAGTTGCCTGGATACTATGTCTTGTGCTCACCAGGGCACATAAATCTAATTGTGCCTCTCCTCACTTCAGCCGTAGGGATTCCAAATTAGATCATATCACTGGGTCACATGAGCAAGCTCTATGCATTCTAATTCTGCGTGGCTTGTCCAAGCTGCCCTGTGAAACCAAAGGCAGGAAGCATTCCAATTAAAAAGATGTCTTAGCATCTCATCAAACATGGCCAGCTTTCAAGACTCCCTCCATTTCCAAGCCTCGACTTGGGGTTTATCACTTCTAATTGCTCATGATATTAAGGAGAAGATTGCTTATTCCCTTTCTGTAGCTAAATTGTTCGTGCACGTTAATAACATCCTCATAGAGTGCCATTTGTGGTCAGTCATCAATGTCCATTAATTCTGGGATATGATTGGCTTCCATAAACTAAAACAGAGAAAAAATATGGAAAAATCAGTCTAGAAAAGGGCATGGTTATACAATGCATAGTAGAGGTAAATTTTAATGTTATCACTACTGAAAAATCTTAAAATACAGTTATAAAAACTGTGGGGGAAATATGTGTGTGTGTGAGAGAGCATGTGCATGTATGTGTGTGTTTAAGTGTGTATGTGTGTGTGTGTGTGTGTACAAGAGAGGGGGGGAATACATGTGCATGTATAAGTGTTCGTGTGTGTGCATGTTCACCTGTGTGCACATTCATTTGGACCCATCTTTTCTTTCCTAGTTATGATCTTCCTGGGTAGAATGAGCTGAGAGTGTAAGACGGTGAAGACGGTGACAGTAACAGCCGTGCTAGTGGTAAGTTCAGCGACAGAGAGCACCCGGGAGCTTACACCACACCACACAGAGCAGAGACAGCTGAGATGGCAAAGGATGCCAGGGGATGCTGATACAGTGCACAGAGCAAGATTGCAGAAGACAGAAGTCTATGAAGACTCAAGGGCAAGAGCCAACAGCCTCTGCCATTGGAAGAGTTCCACTCGGCCGAGCCCAAGGGCTGAAGTTCCAAATACCAAATGCCAGAGAGCTCTAATGCCAACTGCTATTATAAGCTGGGGGTGCCAACATGCAGAGCTTGAAAGCTACAACCTGTCTACTGAATGCTGATGCTGTGAGCCATCTATGAGGGTGGGACCACTGCCCAGGCCTAGAGCAAGGCCTCCACCTAAGCACCCAGAACCCCTAAAGCTTGGAGCTATACGTCCCCAGTCCTCAAAGCCTCAGGTCTCCGTATCTGTTAGTCCAACCCACATCTGGAACTCAGAAACCCAGAAACTGCCACCCTTGGCTTAGTTATAATGTTAATCCATAAAGAGCATAGTAACCCAGACAGCCCACTGATAGCAAAGGGAAAGGTTCATTCACCCCTGTAATATTTTTGTAATTTTTTATGAATTTATGATTATTTCCAAATAAAAGACTAAAGACAGAAATGGCGAGCTGCCTGGAACCCACTTCCTAGCTTCACCGAAGCAATGGAGACTTACGTTTACACCTTCATACCCATGTGATACCCACCTTTCTGTTCTTACCACTGTCTACACAGAGCCACTTCAGAAATCTAATTACAACTAGACAGACCTCTGTTCTTCCTTTGGCCCTCCAGATTTATACTCTCTCCATCTCCCAGTCTCCCACACAGAGGCCCCCTGCCCCAAGCTGTCACAGCAGCAAGCTGGACCATGGATCAGGAAGAAATTCTGTAACACTCAGTTATCCCTTCAGACTTCTGGTAAGCAGCAAAGCTCAGAGCATGTGCATCCAAATTCATGGGCAAAGAACTGCACATCAAAGTTTTCTTCACCACATCCAAAGCTTTCTTCTTACGACACAAAAAACAGGCCACCACCACATTGCCAGAGAAATGTACAAAGTGCCCTAAGTCAACAGAAAGGCTTCATGTCATAACGCTGGATCATTTCTTATTCTTCCACACTGTTCCCGCCCTCTGAGGAAGTCTGACAGGGCTGGTTTGAACAACCAGATTCAGATTTTCAAAGAAACCACTGACTGAATAACTATCCAGTTTCCTGAGAGTCTGAGTGGACAATGGACTCTGCTGAGGAAGAAGAGACAATGTCTACACCCAGAGGTGGAGTTGAGTCAGGACCACAGTAAGGCATGGTGCTCCTGCCCTCGCCTACCCCCTCTGTGGCCCCAGATCTTGCTTGCTGATACCATGCCCCACTGGGAAAGCAAATCTTAAAGGGGGGGGAAGTCCGCAATTTCTCACAGTTCCACACTTAGCAGTCCACTTCGGGGAACACTGTAAAGACAAGTGGAGAGCAGAAATTCAGGGGGACATCCTGGAGGTGAGGTGTCTCCAAATACACCAATGGCCACGAAAGACAGAAGTGGAAACCAGTTTTTAGGGCCTCCTAAACAAGAGTATGGGAGAGCAGGGAGGGGAGACTCTTCATTGTTATGTGTCTTAAGTATGACACAATCAGACCCTCTATTGTCACTGGGCGGCTATGAGGGGAGAGAGCAAGGAAGAAAGAAAGGGGAGCCTGAGAGGAGAGACAGAGAGAGCCGCCCCATCCGTCCTTTGGTTCTTTTAGTTTGCTTTGCTTTGGTTTGGTTTTTTAGCAGAAACATCATGAGTGCTGGCAGAGATTTTCAATCGATACAGTACTTTCACAGGTAGAAACTCAGGTAGATGCTCCTGAGTCCTGAGCTGTTAACACCCAATTTATGGGGCACGGAGACCGGTATTCCCCAAGCTGGTGATTGGGCAACAGTGAGGTAGTCAGGTCTGCAGCAGCACAGAGGTAAAAGAGGCAGCTGAGACATGTTATTCTTTTAGAATGGGAAAGCTAAGTCCCCCAACTGAGCATGTGGGAGGACATGCCTCCATCTTTGATGCAGACCCAGGACATTAGACAGCTACACTTATCCTGGCAATTCAGAGAGAATGACACCTAAGCTGATAAATTCTCATTTCAAAGGTGACTCATGGAACATGGTCTCCAGAAAGAAATTCACTCCGGAAACATGAGCCAATCATAAACAAAGGGCCAGCTGGCACTTGAATTAGTCGGTGCCTCAAATGGGACATACAACTTTAGTCAAAATATCAAAGGACTTTAAAGCAAGCAGCTCACCTTGAAGTGGCTGTGGCTATGACCTGCATCCCAGATGGAGACAGCAAGTCTCAGAGGCTGGGCCCCATTGGCAGTGGGAGGGACCGTCCACCATGACAGCTGAGCATCCCCTCTCTCCACTCCCTCAAACTTCAGTCATGAAGAAAAGAAAGCAGAGGAATACCTCCATTGCTAAAAGACTGAAGGAGAAGTTCCTCATCCAGACGCTTCTGAAAGCACACCACCAGATGCTCACATATAGCTTTCATATGTACCCAATACCCCAATTCCCAACTCTTAAACACTTCAACTTTCAAACATTCCGATGCCCATATCCCCAGTGTCACATGTCCCAGCTCATGCATAGTCAGAGCTTCTTCCATGTCTGAGGACCCCTCACAGAGCAACTTCCCAGCCTTACACAAGAACTCACAGCTCCTTCCAGTCTCCAGGCATGACCTGCGGGACTCCAGCACCCCATTCCTGTTCCCCGTTCCTCTATGCTCTTGAAAATAGAGTGCTTCCTAATTCTGCCTTGGACACAAGTGTTGTATTTAATTCCCACACACAAGGGAAGCTCCAGGCCCTCTGAACCTGCCCTTCCCTTAGACATGGAAAATGGGGTTGGGAGGTGACTCAAAGAATTAGCCAGCACCATTCAATGTATTGTTTACTCTAAACCCCGACCTTCTCTTATTTGGGGTCCTGTTTTTACTGCATCATGTTTATTCTGTGTTCAAAGGAAGGAATCAGTTTAAAACATGAACTTGATAGATCATCCTGTCATGACACAAGTTTTTAGAGAACAAGTGGGATAGCAAGAATATGAAGAAGAAAGTGTGTCTATGGGACGCCATGCTGCTTGGAGGAAACTATTTGTCCTAATTAGGGTTTCTATTGCCATGAAGAGACACCATGACCATGGCAACTCTCCTAAGGAAAACATTTAATTGAGGAGGCTGTCTTATAGTTTCAAAGGTTCAGTCCATTATCATCATGACAGGGAGCATGAAGGTGTTCAGGTGGGTGTAGTACTGGAGGAATAGCTTCAAGTCCTACATCTTTCAGGTAACAGGAAGTTGACTGAGACACTGGGTGGTATCATGAGCATAGGAAACTTCAAAGCCTGCCCCACAGGGACACACTTCCTCAAACAAGGCCATACTCACTCCAACAAGGCCACACCTCCTAATAGTGCCAGTCCCTAACAATGGGGACAATTCCATTCAGACTACCATGCCGTTCCATGAGTATCTGAGGTTCTAGGAATAAATGACATGACCAGAAAAATGAAGGGAGAGAGCAGGATGTCACATTAGGTCCCCAGTTGTAACTTGACTTAGCCAGGGATACAGTACAGCTCAGGGTGGGAGACTCAGGAAAAGCCTGGTGTTGCTGAGTCCAGTGGACATTGCCTCCTGGCTCTCCTCAAGAGTGCAGATTGAGGTGAAACCTGGAAACAGAAGACTCTGAGACTCAGCTTCCTCTGGGTCCGTGGGCCTTGGAGTCACTGAACTCTTCTGAGCAGTAGCAGTAAGAAATGATCACAGCAAGGAACTGCACTGACACAGGCTAGCCAGGAGGGATGGGTTCAGCTACATCCTTGGTCTGAGCATATGCAGTGACTACAGATCAGAGAGGAAAATCCTTAAGCCCAGGACACACATAGGTGGACCAGCTCCACAAAGCCTGTGAGTGGTTATAGTCACAGACACACATGAGGAATGCCAAACAAAATAAGCAAGCCTTCAGAGAGCAGTGAGCTTCTCAGCAGGGAGAAAAATCTATGAACCATCAGATTTCTCTTCTCACAGAGGAAGCCATTATTCCTGTACCATCTCAACCTAACATGACTTTCTCTATGGCACTTGCAATTCTCTATCAGTGTGAGCAATTACAACTCCACAGTTCCCCCCAATACTGCATCAGCATCCATGAACTTGAGACTGTAGACTGAAAACCATTACCACAAACCAAAACTACGTACAGGTTGGCTTACCTCTTATAGGAAAGGTTTACTTTAGTAAAATATAGCACCAAGGCTGGGGAGATGCCTCAGTCAGTCAAGTGCAAACCTACATAGATAATCCAGAAGTGATGGTATATACCTGTCATCTCAGAACTGGAGAGGCTGAGACAGAGCCTGAACTGGGGACTCACTTGCCAACTGGACTAAGCAAAATCGGTGGGTTCTAGGCCCATAAGAGACCCTGTCATAAAAATAAGATGTACACCTTAGAATAGCATTCAAGGTTGCTTCTGGCCTCTACATGCACCCATGTGCATGCACAAAGTACAGCAACTGCAGAAATCCTGACAAGCACCAAACACACAGCTCCCCACTTCAAGCCATCTCTCCACAACAACCAAGACCTGGAAAGTCTGTCATTAAGGTCCACAAAGAAAAGTGTGTCAACGCTGAGGTTTTTGTGGTAAGCCAGGATGAGGTCTCCCTGGAGTTGGTGATGTCCTGCTGGGCTACTCCTTCTCAATGTGGCTGTGGCTTGGTCCTCAAACAAGTTGAAAAGTATGTAAATCCTCTTCCTCTTAGGGGTCAATTGCCCAAAGGCCCTCAGCACATGCAGTCAGGGCATGCAGAAGTAGAACAGAGAACACCAAAGCTCCCCTACAAGAAGCCAAAGCTGAGGCATGCTTTTCCAGCCAAAGAACAAAGGGGGATTTTGTTAAAAAAGATACAGCCAGGCTCTCATCCACTGGTCTTTTTGAAGTGGAAAATGTCAGAATTGGAGAAATGTGATGGGTAATTCAAACTACTATAAAACCCACCACATATTATAAACAGCATCTTAACAAGACCAACATAAAAAATTATAGAGTGTATTTGTAGTCTCATTCTGACCGTCAGATTTGGTGGTCAGCAGCAATATGTAGCTACTTATATTTAAAGTTAAGTCATCAAAGGGATACAAGGTTTAAAATGTAGCTCTTCAGTCATGAAAAGCATACATTCTGGGTGCTACCTTGCAACACGTTCTCAGTGAGAACCATATTGGGAAGAAAAGTTCTAGAATGTTCTGTCATCACAGACAGAAAGTCCATTTTGCAACCCAGGATGGATGACTCCCGGGTGTTTGCCTCTGGCCCTGGCCTTTGGCTAACCAATGTGTGATCTTGGTTGCAAACTATACTGGATTAAGAAATGCCTAAGAGTGGTGAAGTGTCTAAGTAGGGATGTTTCCTCAGAAAACTAGCTGTGGAACAGGGATGAGGAAGGGTAGACCCTCCCCAAAGGTGGGCAACATTATCAAATGGGCTGGGGTCCAGATGGAAGGAATTTGAAAAGAGGAAACCAGAAAGTGGTTGCATGTTCCTCTCCTAAGGAGCTGCTGCCCTTGTCCATGAAGATCAGCCTACAGCGTCATCAGCTTTCCAATGTGGGCACCAACAGCTCTCCAAGGATTACCCAGTCCTTCAGTCCTGGACTGAGCTACCACAGTGACCTATTTATTTAGCTTGGCAGCTAACAGGTTCTGGGCCTTTGTGGTACACAGATGGACACTGTGATGTTGTACAGCCAAGTCAATAAATCCTGTTATTAAACTATATGTTGTATTTACACGTGTCCCTTGGCTCTATAATCCTAGACAATAAATGTAAGCCACCTGGTGGCCATCAGTATTTCCATTTATATATCAAGCACACTTGAGATATATTGATTTATTGGGTTTTTCCTCTATCATGACTGAGATGGTTTGGATCTCAAACATCCCCCCCAAGACAGTGTGTAAAGCATTTGTCCACAGTCACTGGTGCTACTTCGGAGGTAGCGTCACTTGGAGGAAGCAGGTCACTGGGATGTGACATGGGAGTAGACCTTGAGACACAGCTCTCCTTTCATTTTCTTGGCTTCTTGGCCACTGAAAAGTGGGCTGCTTTGTTCCACACCACAGTGGTCTGCCTCACCCCGGGGCAACAGTCACATGATCACGCACTGGGACAAAAATGAGTCTTTCCTCCTTCAAAGTTTTTCACTTCAAGGATTTATTTTGTGGGGATTAACAGCTGATTAGCAAACAGATCTGGGGGAGGAACAGGCTTTTTATTATTTTATTTTATATTTATTTATTTATTTATTTATTTATTTATTTATTTATTTATTTATTTATTTATTTATTTATTTATTTATTATTTTTAGCACAAGTGTTTGTCTCGGGACCAGCCAAACTCTGGATTCTAGCTATGGAACTGAAGATTGCTTCAGTCAAGGTTCATCATATAAAATAATAGCAGAAATTAATTTGTGTTCCCTTAATCACAAAAGACAATTTGTAAGAAGATTGTTGTTGTCCCTTGTGAAACTCAGGATGAGGAGACTGAAGAGCCTGGGGAACCAGCATCTTCTCCACCTCTGATCTGTGTCTCTTCATCAAATTGCCTGATTCCTCCAGATCTTCAGAACTTTAACATCAGCTTCAGTGTTCACAGAGTAAAAACAACATCCTTCCCACATCTCCATGAAACATGAGGCCATTTAGAAGTCCCTTGAACCCAGAATCCCTAAGACCTAGCTCCACATTCCCCCACTCATTTTCCAATGGTCCAAACTACCATGGAGGGGGGAGACACTTGCTAAGCATGTATACTACAGCCACTATGCAGAAAGGAGTGAGCAAAGACAGGTCTCAGAAAGGATGTCATCATGCTGTGGACAGTGATATTAACCAAAGGGATAAGGGGAGATGTGAGTTTCAGCATCTAACTCCAGTTAGAATCCATCCAGTATCTAACTTAAAAATTTAATTCTGAGTGTCTACAAAATGAAAGTATAGCTAATATTAATTTCCAGATTTATGTCGGGTATATTTGTCTGCCTGTTTCCCAGTGTCATGAGCACCTGTGCTTGGCATGCTCATCCTAAAAGCTGAACCTCACACTATATTGTTCAACATTTTCTGCAGAAGAAAAGTCCAGAAGCAGAGTTTCTCCCAATGCTCAAGAGAAGCTAAGGTCAATATGAAGCTTATAGTCCTGAATATGTGTTGTTTCTCCGTGATGAAATTAAACTAACTGGAGAAACCATACTTATCTTTCACATGTTCACGTTCATGTTTCTGTAACCACCTTTATTTTTAAAACTTCAGGCAATGAACTCAACCAGGACTTTATGCACATTTGGCAAGTCCTCTGCTACTAACACATCAGGTCCATAGCTATTCAGTCAAGTTGATTTTGTTATGAATTGTTTCTCTGACTGTTTTACATTTTTCAAATATTAAATATTGGTATCCTTTGATTATTAGAAACAAAATAATAAAGGACAAATTACCATCTTTATATTTTTTACCACCCCACATGAAAAGACACTGACAGTGTGTGCACAGTTTATAACACATAGTGTGTGTACAGTTTATGATGAGAGGAATACATAGTGATACTCTCAGGAGCTGACTCCTGTGGCACTGATGAAGGGTCTGCTCCCCAGAAGGGGGCTTGGAAAAGACCAGGGAAGTCAAGGCTCCAGCACAGCTGGAGACCAGACAGCAGCAGACAGTGCCCTCTTTCCATTCCCAATGCCAGCCCTAGAGAAGACAGCAAGTCTTGGAACCTGCAAGACTTGGTGTTCCTGAGGCCAAGGCCAGCCTTGGCTTTATATATCTAACATGGGAAGCTATAGAAAACCACTAATTGCCTTTGCTTTTGACATGTGACAGTTTCTATGGGACAAGCTTAGGCTCACCAGACCCTACATGCCAAAGCAATAGATAACCCACCACTCAGCCTGAGAAAGGTCAGGAACAGAAGGCTCCAATGTGCAGATGCGGTCTTAAAGAGGAGGGTCTGGAAACAAAAAGGACAAGGTGATCCAAGGAGATGCTGAGGAGCACAGCACATTACCCACTGAGCTGCCTTCCCAGCCCTGTGGGCAAGTGTTTTCAGAGAAGTAACAGTGAACTGGTGGAAAATTCTTCAGGTTGAGTGGAATAAAAACAGAACTGTAAATGGGGAAGGTGGCAGCCAAGGCTTCTCAGGCAGATGCCATCAGCCTCTCTGGGTGCCAGTTAAAACTCTGCCTTCTACAACATACTCTCCAGAGAGTGCAGGTCTTTGGGTCTAGGGTGAAACCCCAGAATCACAGCTTCAACTGCATCATTCTGAGGCAGGTGTTCAGAAACCCTGGTAGAAAACCGGGGAGCAAACAATAAGGTGTAGAAAGTGTAGCAGAAAGAAGTAACACCTCGGGAAGCGGAAGTCCGTGTTGTAGCACCTCGGGAAGCGGAAGTCCGTGTTGTAACACCTTGGGAAGCGGAAGTCCGTGTTGTAACACCTCGGGAAATTCAAATGAAGGAAAATAAACATGTCCCAACCAAATGTTTAACCCACTTCTCTGCTTTTGAAGATTCTTTGTCTCAGGATTAGAATATTCTGGAAGAGCTAGGCATTGGTAGGTGGAAAGAGGAGGGGTCCCAAGCATCACTAAGTGCCAAGCCTAAGCCAAAGCTTAAAGTAATTATTAATACTTGATCTAAGGTTATAGAAGAATATGGCATGAAAATAGGAGGAAAGAATGAACAAAGTCAATGTTATTGATTTACACTCTGAGAGAAATGCCAGAACTATTATTTAGATGTCAAAATAACTCCAAGAAGAGTACAAGGCTGTTTTGATAATTTGAAACCAAATACCTGCCTGCTTGGAGACGAGGCTTTCAGACACCCAGCCTCCGTAAATCCCTCTGCGATGCTCCGTGCAGGTCATATTTCCTCTTCAAAGGTTATACCATGTTAAATTATATGCAATTTCAAAAAGAGCAAACCCTTGTCCCTAGTTGAGTCCCCTTCCCTTAAAAGCATGTTTTGGCTCAAATTAATTTATAGCCCAAGGGGATTTGGGGAGAGGAGAAAGCTTGAAATTCCAAGTGAAAATAGCCCAGAATCTGGTTGCTTCTTAAATATCAAGAGATGTTGGGGGGCCAGGAGGGGCTTTGCGAAGTCACAGGTAGATGGGCCAGCCATGAGACTGTCGAGATCAAGTAGACCCGTCGAGGGGAAAAGGTCCAGCTGGATGGCAGAGAGCATGAAGGAGGAGCCAGGTAAAAAGCAAAATGCTAAGCAATCCAGACAGAGGCAATGAAGCAGGAGATGCAGGACAAGGTGGCCACATCAGGCCAGTGGGTGCCTGTTTCCAAATCCCTCACTGGAGAAGGGTCAGTGACTGGCTCAGGCTTCCCTGTAAGCTTGCTTAGTTTATGATAAGCAGCTGTCTCTATGTCCAGAGCAAAACATGGCTTCCTCCCCCACTCCTCTTTCCTTCTGCTTGAGAGCCAGTTTAATTGGAGGCCCTGGGGTTGTCACAATATTAAATTCAGAATAATCTCGTCAGTGAGAATCTCCTTCCTCCTAAGTCTTGCCCAGCCAGCAGCACCCTAAGTAAAAGGACTTACAGTTTCCTGAAGTTCCCCCACAGAGGAGCAAAACAGTGATTCCACTCAAGAACAACAGTAAAAAATGCCCAGGTCTTAGAGCTAAGGTTGCCTCTACACTAATGTTTCTGAAGTAACCCCTTTTGGTCTGTGTTGGGCAAGTTTAGCAAAGGTCATTTGGAATATAAGATTTTTAGGTTCCCAAAGTAAAGGTCTAAGGCAATTATTTGAGGAGTAATTGAGTGAATTATCAGTGTATGTATGCTGTATGCCAGATCACCAAGCCACGTGTGAACCTAGAGTTGTGGAGAGATGCAGATTAAAATTTACTCTCCAGCATTAAAAAAAATAAAATAAAATAATAGTGACTATAAATCTCCACTACCAATTATCTATTTTCTGACTAGGATGATGGAGTCCTAAGGCAGCCCAGTAGTGAAATCTCTGAAACAGCCCTGACTGTTAAATCTCACACATGTGGCATGTTAGACAGGCTTCATTAGCCCTTGCTGACAGATTTTTCTAAACTCCCACGTCTAGCTTTTCCTAAGCACTCCCAACCCTCCTGTCACCCGTCCCACAGCTGACCCCACAGCTGACGTTCTCAGAATGCATTTTTCCAGCACCTTTCTTGACTTAACCAGTCCCTTTGGTTTGGTGTCCCTATGTCTCTTTGCAGTCCTTGGTTTTAGTGCTGCGTTCTGTTTTTGTGAGCCTATGGTTTGGCACACTAGGTACTCAGTGTGTACCTCCACCCCGTGGACATTTCCTCTTTAAAACTCCCTTGTCTCCTGGTATGGAGATCCACCAATAGCTATAAGGCAAGGGTGATAACCAGGGTAAAGACACAGCCGCAGCGGAAATACAAAAGGAAGAACCTGTAGGTAAGACTTCCTCAAGAAAGTACACATGTGCTTGTGATGTGCTCTGCTATGTCAACTGATTCAGTTAAGTAAGATAACAGCGTCTGTGCTGGGAAAGCACTCACCGCTAACACTGTCAAAGGTCAGACCACAGTCCAGGTCCTCCTGTTAGCAATGCCAAGACCCCGGGGAACTGCACACGCCATGCCCTCCTTGTTTCTGATGACTGATCCAAATGGCCAACACACAAAACAAAATGAGCATTAATCGTACCCTTCGATTACTAGTTCAAGGATACTTTTCTTCACTGCAGTGTCTGTCTAGTGAGCATTATTAAACAATATATTCTCTTCCTCGGGCGGTGGTGGCACATACCTTTAATCCCAGCACTCAGGAAGCAGAGACAGGTTCAAGGCCAGCCTGGTCTACAGAGTGAGTTTCAGTACAGCTGAGGCAAAGAAACCCTGTGTAGAGAAACCCTGTCTCAGGGATAAAAACAAAAACAAACAAACAAACAAAAAACCCCACGGTATTCTCTAATCTCATGAACTCCCAAGAACACCATCTGGCCTTTGCTTTACAGTTCCCCTGAGCTTGACCCAAAACCATTGTATACCTAACTGTAGGCCGCAATCTTTGTTTCCTACAACATTTTCTATAGAAAAATCCATCATGATTAATTCTCAGTCACTTCAAAATATATGAAGTTATGCCTGATGTGTTCGTATATACCTGTAATCAAGCACTTGGGAGGCAGAGGCAAGAGTATCATAAGTTTGAGGCCATGGGGTACATAGCAAAATGATCACAAGTAAAATTATTTAAGTCTCTTTCTGGTCTGACAACTCACAAATGTCTTTCTGAAGGACCTGGGATCCATCCCTTTGAAATAGAATCACTAAGACAATGTCCCCCTCCTCTCTCACTTTGAAAGCAGCAGCTTGCTTGGATACGTGTCAGAAAGCCTAAACATAGCTAAAATCGTTTGAAAGCACAGAACCCAGTTCTATGCTTGCTCAGAGCATCATTTGTTGACCTCTGACCTTTCTCATCCACTATGGTAACCTGAATAAAGGCTCCCTTACATGATTAGCTTTGTTCAGTACAGTTTTTGATTTGACAGGAGTTCATTATTCCTATAACTCTGAACTTCAGGAAGAAAGGGGAAAGTCTTCTCTAGCTGCTTCAAGGGGTTGCCTCAGAGTGAACACAGGATTCTTAAGCTCTTTGTGGCAAAGTTCCCCATGTCTGTTGTGAATCACCAACAAGCTACTCAGAAAATACAGTCAAGGGTCATTCAGTGATATCGGATGTGATAACAGTGACATCCTCCACTCCCACATGAATGTGAGAGAGGATACCTAGACAAACTGAAGACTACAATGTCACCAGGTGATGTAATCTTGTAAAGTGAAGCAAAAGAAAATTTATTCCATGTGGTCACTGTGGGAAAAAGAACAAATAAAGAGGTCTAGTGGCCCCCAAGTTTATCTGAGAAGCCCTGATATGAGGTTCAGGTTTAAACGGAGGGCAAGAAGATTTATGCATAAGTGGTTTTGGTCATGCATTGACCAACCCATCACTGACTCGCTGTCTTAGATCTGGTCTGTCATGTAAGATGGTCTAGTGAGTTAGCAAAATAGTGTAAAATCTCTTTCTGGAGAGCAAGTTCTCTCTGCCTGGAACTATGCCACAATCTGTTCTTTATTTTTGCAGGAAATAAATTTCCAGGAAATTTACTGGAAACCATGATTTCTTGTCTCAATAGATGGATACAAGTGCCTGTCTTTAAAACAGGACTGTGGGACAGCTATGTGATTGCATATTTTTGTTATAGGACACTATTCATCTTTATCGTGGTGGTTTGAAAGAAAACAGCCTCCAAAGTGGCACTATTAGAAGGTGTGGCCTTGTTGGAGGAAGTGTGTCACTGTGAGGATGGGCTTTGAGGTCTTTTACTCAGGCTTCACTCAGTTGACTTCCTGTTGCCTGCAAGATGTAGGACTCTCAACTCCAGCACCACATCTGCCTGCACACAGCCACGATCATAATGGACTGAACCTCTGAAACTATAAGTGAGCCATCCTCAATTAAATGTTTTTCTTTTAACAAGTTGCTACGGTCATGGTGTCTCTTCACAGCAATAGAAACACTATCTAAGACAATTATCCATCCATTCACTCACAAAATATTCACTCTGTTTCAGCCAGAAGCTGTTCTCTGTCCAGGAAAGACTACAAGATTATAAAGGTAGAAGCTCAGAGAGCATTGGTGGGGTTTTTTGTCTTTTCCTCTCTTAATCTTAGAGATGTGCCTCTTCCAAGGGCAAGGAAAGAAAATGATGGAGATGCATGAGAATTGATAGAGGAAATATACACCTCTCTACGCTGAAGCAGACGGTCTCTGCAGCATAGCACTGGAAAACTTACTGACCTGGGAAGATTATCTTTGCTCACCCTCTCTATAGCATATGAAGAGCAGGCATGGAAGACTAATCTGTGCAATGTTTCAAAGGGAATACTCAACCCTTTCTGGCTCTGAGGGCCTTGTGCGAAGAAGGGAACACAGAGCCAAGAGGCCATGAGAAGTGAATAGGTGTCTTATTTTCATATAGGTCTATTCAGACAGATCCTTCTACCTCACCATCTGCAGCAAGTTTCGAAAAGAGACATCTAACAGGCTACCATTGTGCCTATCCTGGCATGGATCTGTGATCCGGTAGCTCACGAAACATGATCATTCCAACAGAAAGCCTTAAAAATCATTTGAGGCCACTTCAGTTCCTGGGTGCTGAGATCAAGCAAAGTAATTGTCCATCAGTGTGGATTCCCAGCCTAGGGCTAGGTGAGAGTCTATCTCGGAGGTCTGAGGGCAGCAAGTATTGAGCTGTATACAGATCAAAGTAGCCTGAATAAATCCGATATCCCATTCTGTCCCACCCTGTTCCAGAACATGAATTAGTCCTTTGCCTGGTTTATCCACACTGTGTCCAATACCTGTTCATTAGTCATTTGGTTCCCAGCTAAGTTGTCAGACCAGCTGTGGCATCCATAGCAATGCAGGCATTTACCCCCATCTTACTTACTAATGTCTGCAAAGCACAAGAAGAGTGATATTGGCATTGGGTGTGTCACAGAGGAACCATTAAGTACTTCCTCAGATGAAAAGGCAAGGGCAGATGATGGAGTACTTGCCTGCATGGGGACCTGAGTCTGGATCTGCATGTGCCTGAAATCCCAGTGCTGAAGAGGAAGGACAGGAGGACCCCTGGGGAGGAAGAACAGGAGGACCCCTGGGGAGGAAGGGCAGGAGAACCCCTGGGGAGGAAGAACAGGAGGACCCCTGGGGAGGAAGGGCAGGAGGACCCCTGGGGAGGAAGGACAGGAGGACCCCTGGGCAGGAAGGACAGGAGGACCCCTGAGGAAGAAGACAGGAGGACCCCTGGGGAGGAAGGACAGGAGGACCCCTGGGGAGGAAGGACAGGAGGACCCTGGGGAGGAAGGACAGGAGGACCCTGGGGAGGAAGGACAGGAGGACCCCTGAGGAAGAAGACAGGAGGACCCTGGGGAGGAAGGACAGGAGGACCCCTGAGGAAGAAGACAGGAGGACCCCTGGGGAGGAAGGACAGGAGGACCCCTGGGGAGGAAGAACAGGAGGACCCCTGGGGAGGAAGGACAGGAGGACCCCTGAGGAAGAAGACAGGAGGACCCCTGGGGAGGAAGGACAGGAGGACCCCTGAGGAAGAAGACAGGAGGACCCCTGGGGAGGAAGGACAGGAGGACCCCTGAGGAAGAAGACAGGAAGACCCCTGGGGAGGAAGGACAGGAGGACCCCTGAGGAAGAAGACAGGAGGACCCCTGGGGAGGAAGGACAGGAGGACCCTGGTGAGGAAGGACAGGAGGACCCCTCGGGAGGAAGAACAGGAGGACCCTGGGGAGGAAGGACAGGAGGACCCTGGGGAGGAAGGACAGGAGGACCCCTGAGGAAGAAGACAGGAGGACCCTGGGGAGGAAGGACAGGAGGACCCCTGAGGAAGAAGACAGGAGGACCCCTGGGGAGGAAGGACAGGAGGACCCTAGGGAGGAAGGACAGGAGGACCCCTGAGGAAGAAAACAGGAGGACCTTGGGGAGGAAGGACAGGAGGACCCTGGGGAGGAAGGACAGGAGGACCCCTGAGGAAGAAGACAGGAGGACCCCTGGGGAGGAAGGACAGGAGGACCCCTGGGGAGGAAGGACAGGAGGACCCCTGAGGAAGAAGACAGGAGGACCCCTGGGGAGGAAGGACAGGAGGACCCCTGAGGAAGAAGACAGGAAGACCCCTGGGGAGGAAGGACAGGAGGACCCCTGAGGAAGAAGACAGGAGGACCCCTGGGGAGGAAGGACAGGAGGACCCCTGAGGAAGAAGACAGGAGGACCCCTGGGGAGGAAGGACAGGAGGACCCCTGAGGAAGAAGACAGGAGGACCCCTGCGGAGGAAGGACAGGAGGACCCCTGGGGAGGAAGGACAGGAGGACCCCTGGGGAGGAAGGACAGGAGGACCCTGGGGAGGAAGGACAGGAGGACCCTGGGGAGGAAGAACAGGAGGACCCTGGGGAGGAAGAACAGGAGGACCCTGGGGAGGAAGGACAGGAGGACCCCTGGGGAGGAAGGACAGGAGGACCCCTGGAGGATGCTAGCAGGGTAGATGAACTCTTAGCTTCCACACATAGGCTCACATATCTGCATAAACACACACACACATGCATGCACACACAGAAAAAAAATTCCTTTTTGATATACTTTTTTTAATTTTGAGAGAAACAACATTAACATAACTTCTATTACAATATGTGTGATAATTGTTCTTTTATTACTAGTTGCTTCTTTTAATCTCTTCCTGTGCTTAATTTGTAAATTAAATTTTATCATAGGTATGAACATAAAGACAAAATGTATGGAGTTGGGAAGCATGTGTTATTCAAAGTATGTTCCAAGGGGTGGAATACAGCAACAGTGGGGATGGGGGAGCAGCTGGACACAGGGGCACCATGGGAAGGAAGACATGTGCATGGCATAAGGCACAGTACATAAGGCACCAACCTCCTTATACCCAGAAGCTATGTAGGGAAAGATACACTAAAGGCCATGTAAGTCTATTTCTCCTCTGGCTGTTGCCTATGGGCATTATTTTAAAATTCAAATAAGGATTTTTATACAAACTGGATGAGACTAAACTTTGAACTGAATGTAACAGGAATGACATGTCAAGCAGCAACCTATGGGATGAACACAGAGAGAGACCAAAACAAAGAATTACATCATGTCTATTCTGTGAGCTCAGCTGATGACTTTACACCCTATCGGCCCAAGTTCTACTATTCTTACTGTAGGGCTCTAGCATCAGCTCTGAGGGTCCCTGTTTACACATGAGAATGAGACATGGGAGGGAGAGTCTTGAAAAAACACCTAGTATCCAGGGCACTCAGTTTGAAACCAAAAGACACCTCTGGGGCTTGTATTCACATCTCATTAGTCCTGTGAAGAACACAGGGAAGATTTAAAACGCCCAAGCCACTGAGCTGCCCAGGTCACTAAAGAAGGACATACTATAGAGTGTCAGGAAGACGCCCCATAGAGTGTCAGGAAGACACCCCATAGAGTGTCAGGAAGACGCCCCATAGAGTGTTAGGAAAGCATCTCATGAGGTATTAGGAAGACACCCTAGGGAGGGGTGTTAGGAAGACAGAGGAGTGTTAGGAAGACACCCTATGGTGATTTCTAAGTATCACAGGCCCATTGGTACAATCTGCCCTCACAACACAACACAAACATAGGGCGATAGTTAAAGAAGGGATGGGAAGAAGAAAGAGAAAAGTCAGAAGAGGTTCCCTGTGAAAGGAGAATGTGAGAGGAAAAAAGAGAAGTGTTTTTCCTCTGATGACTCTTTCCACTGACCTTGAACTGCAGCAGGGAGTAATCAAAGATGGCGTCCAGGAAGTGCATACTCTGTGATGAGTGGCTTACATTTCTTTAAAACTGAATTCAGGAGAGACCTCCATGCATTAGGTTAAGGTGATTAACAGTTGGAGTTTGACCTTGAAACAATCTTTACATTGTAAATTCTTAATGATCAAAACCGTGTTCTCAGTGATTAAAACATATTGGTAATTAATTATTAAAGAAGTGTAATTGCAAATACATATTCTTAAAATCTTGAGGCTTTTAAGCCATTTGTAGAAGTGACTGGACAGTTTTTCAGATTTGCAGGGAAAAAATCTTCCATCTGACTCTCATGTTCATTGTCAATGCATCAACAACAAAACATAGTACTTCTCTACTTCGTATTTTCCATTGTCTCATAAGCTGTTAATAAGCAGCAATTTGATCCCATCAAAGCCAAAGAAGGAAACTTATTCCACAGAAACCCATAAATTAAAAAGTAGTCTCAGGTTTAGGAATAACGAAGTAAATGGTGTATATGTATGAGGATGCCACAAGGAAACCTACCACTTTGGATACTAACTTCATAAAAATAGATAAATTCAAACAGGAGCTAGGAGATGGCTCAGTCAGTAATGTGCTCACGGTGTAAGTGCAAGGTCTTAGTTCAATTCCAGCATCAACATACAAAAGAAGGGGGCGGCCACAAGTACCTGTGATCCTAAAGCTGGGGAGGCAGAGACAGGAGGCTTCCTGGGGGTTAGTAGCCAGATGTGTGAGCTCCAGGTTCAGTGTGAGATCCCATTACATAAAGATAACATGGAGAGTAACTGAGGAAGCCATTTGATATCATCCTCTGGCACACACACATATCTCTGCACACATGTATACTCGCACAACACATACCTTGGTACACACATGAACACATACACATAAAAAATAAAACTAAACTATCCCCCAAACTTATAAAGTACAGTAACTAAAAGGCCAGCAGTCTTGGCCACATTTTCTAAGAAATTTTGTGAAAAGTTTAATAATATATGAATAGAGTATGGTCTTGGCATTTTAAATCTTGATAGCCACAAACACCAATGATGTTGTGTGATTTTCTCTCCATCACCTTCTTCAATCTTTGGGACCTCCTAATTTGGACAATGGTGATTCTAGCCAATGTGATGTGATTTCTTTGTGGTTTTGACGTCCATTTCCCCAGTGGTGACACTGAGCATTTTTTAATATGTCTGTTAGTCATGTGTAAAAAATATCCACTCAATCCTTTACCCATTTTTACCCAGATTTGTTCTTGTTTTGATTCTGATCTAGTCCTGTGTCTATTGCCGTAAACAAATAGCCTAACAAAAAGTGACTTGGGGAATGAAGGGCTCATTTGAGCAATTCCAGATTAGAGTACCATACTGTGGAGGGGTCAGGCAGGAACTTGAAACAGCTCGACACACCATAGCCAAAGTCAAGTGGGGGATGAATGCATGCTTGCTCCCTTGCTGGCTGGTGCTCAGCTGGTTTCTCTGTCTTTATATATAGAATACCTCCTACCTTCCCACATCAATATCAATTAAGGTACTCAAGACAGCTCCCCCCCACACACACACACACACACACAGACATGCCGAAAGGCCAACCTGATTAAGTAATCCTTCACTGAGACTCTGATCCCTGGCTAAACCAATTTGGCAATTAGAACTAACCATCACAAGTTCCTAATATGTTTTGGGTATTAGCTTTTTCCAGATGTATGTAGGCTTAGAAATGTTTTCTCCTGATCCTTAGCCCACTCCCATACACATATTCTTTTTTTTTTTTTTATGTATGGATATGTATGTAGTGCTGCAGATCGAACCTAGGGGTTCTCTACGCTTCACATGCCCTGACCCTGAGGAATATCTCCTCAGCCTTTAGCCACCCAGACTGTCTCTTTCTCTGCCATTTCCTCTGATAAAGAGCAGAATCTTTCTTCTTTGATGCAACCCCATTCATCCATTTCTGTTATTGTTTTTATCTAGTTAATGGAGTCTAATGAAAAAGATCTCCCAGCCCAATGACATGTAGTTGGACTCTGGCTTCACACTATTTTCAAACAGGTAAAAGTCATAAGTGCAGGGGCTAAAAGCTGTGAAGTACTTAGAAGAAAAGATGTGAACTTTAGTAACCTAAAGGTTTCTTGAATATGTCACTAAAAATACAAGCGACAGAAGACAACAGAGATGAGCTGCACCTCATCACATAGAACTTCTCATGCTCAAAGGACACAGTCAACAAAATTCAGAGAACGTTCACAGAATGGGAGAAGGTATTTGCAAATTGTGTGTGTGTGTGTGTGTGTGTGTGTGTGTGTGTGTGTAGCACTGCAGCTCAAAATAAAATGCAAAAAGTTTTAGAACATAAAATAAACTTCTCTAGAGAATATATTTCTCTCTAAACAAGGCACAATACACAAATGAAAATATTCCCAGTATCATTACTCATCAAGGAGATGCAAACCAAACTCGTGGTGAGATGCTATTCGCACCCACCAAGATGGCGGCAGTCAAGGAGGTGGACATTATTGTGCAGGTGCTGGAGAATATGTGGAGAAACCAGAACACCTGTTTGTGGTGATACAGTCTACATTTAATAAAATCAGTCTGGAATATCAGAGAACAGCCATCTCCCAGCCTTTTTTGTTTTGTTCTTTATCAAGACAGAGTTTTCTGTGTAACTGTCCTGGAACTTGCTTTGTAGACCAGGCTGTCCTCAAAATCAAAGAAATTCTCCTGCTTCTGTCTCTCAAGTTCTGGGACTAAGAGCAAGACTGATTTTATTAAATACACACTATATCACCACACCTGTTCATCATCAGGGAGAATGGTGATGTGCTAGATGCAGCCACTTTCCAATACTGCTGGTGGTACCTCAGCACATCCACCATCCCTGATCATGTCCCAAGAGAAATAAAGTCACGTGGCCACACATAGCTAGTGTAGTGTTCATAGTTGTTCACAAAGGATAAGAAGCAGAAACAAAACTAAGGACCATCAGTTCATGAGCTATTGTATGAGGTTTCTGGCCCAGACTTTCTGGCCTAGCCTAGTGGCCCGGACTTTCAACCCACAGTCTCATAGTCCCACTGAAACGAAACACACAGATGCTTGTATTAAATATGTGCTGATTGACCTGGGGCCCAGACATATAACTGGCCAACTCTTGCTCTTAAACTAACCCATGACTCTTACCTTTCAGCCATGCGGCTCGGTACCTTTTCTCAGAGCAACATAGTTGTCCTCTGCATCTTCTGGCTTTTCTGGCATTTCTGTGGCATCTCTGCTCTGTTCTTCCTGTTCCTAGAGTTTTCTTAGTCTGGTAGCCCCACCCACACTTCCTGTCTGCCTTTGGCCAATAAGCATTTTTATTAAGCCAGTAGGCAGGACAATTATTTACAATGTAACAATATAATCCCACTAGAATGAGCTAAATAAAGTATGGTGTATGTGTATAATGGAATATTGTACCTCACAAAAATTAACAAAGTACTGAAACATAAATAAACTTGGAAACATCACACCAAGTGCAAGAGTCAGTCATGAAAGACACCTAGTACATGCTTCTGTTCATATAAACTATCCAGAACAGAAAAGGCCATGAGGACAAGACTGTCCATCCCTGGGCCCTGAGGGAATGGTACATTGGGTCATGGCTCCTAATGGTGAGGCTTTTTCTTTGGGCAGTAGTATTCTAGTTTTATTTCTGTTTCTATGTCAAACACCCTGATAAAGAAGCCAAAGGGAGACTCAGCTGTTAAGAGCACTGGCTGCTCATGGGACAACCTGGGTTCGGTTCCCAACAGCCATGTGGGGGCTCACAACCATCTGTAACCACAGTTGCAAGAAATCTGATGCCTTCTTGTAGTCTCTGTAGGTACAGGCACACAGAACACACAAATACACAAAATAAAAATAAATGAATAACTTTAAAGAAACAAAAAGGCAGAGGAAGGAGCAAAAATCTCTTGGTTTAGAGTTCCAGGCTCCAGTCCATCGTTAGGGTGAGTCATACCCAAGCCACAGTCAAGAACTGAGAGAAACACACATAACCATGCTGCCTGTGTGTTTGCCCTCAGCATGCTTTCTTCACCGGGTTTAGGGTCCAGCCTGGGTAGTAGTACCACCCACATTCAGGGTGGTCTTCCCATCCTCAATTAATAATCAGTCTCCCTAAGGAGCAAACAGGCCAAACTGATTTAGACAATTCCTTGGCAAGACTCTACCCATGTGATTGTAGGCCACGGTAAGAAAATACGTGGGGTTTACCAGCGTGGTGTGTGAAGAAAATATTTAAGGACAGACAGTTGTACAACTTGATAAACACACTGAAATGGAGCTCTCTATTTTCAAATGGTAATTCCAATGAGATGTGGATTGTATCTCAATCAGCATTTGAAAATCCTTTGAGGATCTGGAGTTCCTAAGAATATGCTCCAAGAGATACGGTAAGGAGAAGCAAGCAGGAGTGGGCTGCTTCAGTGGATGACAGTCACTGTCACAAGGACCAAGAGGACTTGGTATAAGGGACAACTTCAAAGTACATGTAGAAGACTGATACGCCAAGCCCAAGGGCAGCAGGGAGACTTTAGTCATTAAGTCTCAGGAGAATAAAGGCATGGCTTCCTAGCACTATGCATGTTGGAGTCTATTAATGTTATCATCAGCATGAAAAAAAAAATTCTAATGTGTATTTGTGTGGCAATGCTTGTGTATACATCCATGTATGAAGGTACATGCGCACTTCCATATGGAGATCAAAGGTTAATGTCAGTGTCTTCTTCAATAGACCCCCAATCTTATTTTTGTGACAAGATGTGACCTAGAGCTCGCTGACCTTGCTATGAGTATCCGGTTAATCCCACAGCTCTTCCTGTTTCTGCCTCCACACCGTGGGATTACAGACATGCACAGCCCTTCGGGGCCATTGACATGGGTGCTGGGTGTCCAAAGCTCAGGTCCTCATGCCTGCGCACCTTACTGCCTGAAACATCTCCCCAGCCCAGCAATGTGAAAATCTTAGTGACGTGGGCTCATCTGACCCCATGGGCAGACCAGGGGACTGATTCCTACATCTGCCTCACCACTAACCACATGCATCTGAACCTCCTTTCAGTGCTGTAGTTTCTATGAAGTAAAGACTGGGAATAGGGAGGTGAGGTAGACAGCAGAACTCAAGGAGAAGACGGCACTAAGAGTAACAGGAAAGGAGGACTATCCAGGAACATAGAAGGGTGGAGGTTAACAGACATAAGAAACCCACAGTGAGAGATAGGAAAAGTGTAGTAGGAGGTTTCTGGCCTTGACTTTTGGGCCTTGCCTCAAGGTTTAGGCCCACAGACCCACAGACCCGCCGAGACAGAGACACATAGATGCATATGATAGTTTTAGGCTGATCGGCCTCAGGCCCAGGCATATAACTTGCTAACTCTCTACCCTTCATCTAACCCATGACTTTATCCTGTTCAGCCATGGGGCTCGGTACCTTTTCTCACAGCAGCATAGTTGTCCTCTGCTTCTTCCAGCTTCTCTCTGGCATTCTGCTCTGTGCTTCCTGTTCTCAGAGTTTTTCTTAGTCTGGTAGCCCTGCCCACACTTCCTGCCTGCCTTTGGCCAATCAGCGCTTTTTATTAAACCAGTGGGCGGGACAATTATTTACAATGAAGCAACACAATCCTCTACAAAAGAGCTTATGACCCCTTGGAGGGAGAGGATGTGAGGAGAGACCCCGTGGGCACTAGGACCCAAATCAGATAAAAAGGCACATTTTAGGAAAGGTCTTCCAGGGAAAAAGTATGGAGAAAACAGGTTTTAGATGCCACTATGGGTATCTTACCGATGGTGGCATGTTTTGACAAACATAGTTGCGTCATTGTGTGAAGATCATGGAGTGCATTTATACAAACTAAGAAACTAAGTAACACAAGGACAGGCTCAGGTCTGTGCATGCTTTGTGAATGTTCTACCACTGAGCTACATGCCAGTATAATCATAGGGATCACAGTCTGTGTGAATGCTCTACCACTGAGCTACATCCCAGACCTCAAAATAATCTTAGGGATCACAGTCTGTGTGTGATCTAACATTAAGAAATGTCTTCATGATATACATGACCTTAATATTCCTAGGTTCACTTACTATATTTTAAAAACCTCTAGGGACAAGTGTGTGACAAAGGTGGCAGGACACTTGTCTAGCATGCACAAGGCCCTGGGTTAAGTTTCTAACAGAGAAACAAGAACCCAACTGAGTATGAAAACGCCACATGGGCCTCTAAACTAGCTCATTGCTCCAGTGCTCCACCCTGCATGAGGGACAAGAGAACAGTCGCTCAGGAACCAGCTATACCTGAGCCATTAGAGTTGGGAGACTTGTGTTTACTTACAGAAGTACATAAAATACACACATCACATACATACATACATACATACACACACACACACACACACACACACACACACACACACACACACACGAGGGCATAGGGCTATGGTTCAGTGGTAAAGTTCTTGCCTAACCACAATACCTTGAGATGGGGGGGCTGAGGCTGGGAGACAAGTAGAAGGAACCCCTAATAAGCTTGAATGAAAATGAACCAAGTAAGGCCCAAATGCAATTTTTTTGATCGTCTATTTCTTTAATGTTGCTCAGTAACTGGAGTGGAGAGAGGTTCAAAGGTTAAGAGCATCCATTGCTCTTTTTGAAAAACAGGAATTCAGTTCCCAGCATCCACATCAACCTGTAACTCCAGCTGTAGGAAACCCGGCACCCTCTTCTGGCCCGTGCAGGCACCAGAACACCTGAACGCATGTACACAGACATACAGAGAGAAAGAAAGAGACAGAGGGAGGGAGAGAGACAAAGAGATAAAGCCAAGGAGACAGAGGGAGATAGTGAGGGAGAAATAATTCAATAAATCTTGTTTGCAGTTGCTGACTGAGTATTGGTTATGACTCCTGGGCATTCAAAAAAGTTCAAAGTCTTTCCTGTTCAACAATGATTAAAGATAATACAAGATCTTGAACTTTTTGTCTGTAGTCAAAATATGAGCTCTGGTTGTTAAAATTTAAGTGTAGAAAAGGCAGTGTATTATTTTATAATCATGGAATCTGCAATGAGAATTCACAGGATTTGTGTGCAAGGGCCTTTCATAATTGATGAATGACTTCATTATTATGTGTCACTGATTGCTTTTCAAAAACGTTGCAACTGTGGGGAACATCCATTAGTTGGTATTTATCAACATTTTAGGAATAGATTAAAGTGTACCAGTGTTTGGGGAGCAGAGAAATACGGGATATGATCTCAAACATTAAGATGTCAATAGATGCCTGGGTAAGCGTGCAGTAAATAGAAATGGGCCATCTAGTTCCTGCCATTTGCTAGGAGCAGGTTTACCAGTTAGCTCTGTCTGTCACCTAGAAGTATCTCAGAAATGTTTTTAAGTGGCTTAGTGGTGTTGAGGAACCCAAATGCAGTCTAATGTTCTATAAAATCCCGTTTACACATGTTGACGACATCATTTAGAGTGGATCCATAGCTCCCCATTGACTCTCAGTCCATTTCTCCTTTTCAGGGCACTGAGGCCATGATCTAGGCATGGGCTCTATCATAAGCTAGATCCCAGAAATCCTTGTATTTTTTATATTTAAAACAGGGTCTCATCAAGTTGCCCAGGCTGGCCTTGAACTTGCTCCTCCTACCTCTATGTTCCAAATAGCTGAAGTCACAAGCTTGTAACACCAAGACAGGCTTCATCATAATATTTTAATTAGACCCATTGACTTTTTTCTGGGTTTCTTTTCAGAGGAGATTAACTCTTATTTCTTTTTATCAAAATGTGTTTTGTAGAAACATCCACTCCTTAGCTGGGTGTGTGGCAGGCAGATGGTCTCTGTTTCAGACACTCAAAGCTGCGTTTAACAAGTAAGCAATGTAGAAATGAGTAAATGCAGCTGTCCCTATAAAACTCTATTCACAAGGAAAGGCATCAGGCTAGACCCAGCCCCGAGGATGGCTCAGCTTGTCTGTGCAAGCCCAGAATCAACACAGCCTGGCTCATTTTCCATCTGTATGCCTTTTGTCCCGTATGGGCTTTGTATTTGTCTGACATACATTGAGACAAGTCACCTCTTTCCCTTTCTCTCTGTCCCCTGGCACATCATGCAGTGGGGCCACCACAAATTTGGCCCATTTTAATGAGACAAATATACATCCTTCCCCAAGTTTGCCTGGGGTTGAGCTCCACAGAAATGAAATGCCCAGAAGACAGCAGAGAAAGAACTTTGAGGAAGAAGGTGGAAATAATAAAAACTTCTGTTCCTCTCTCATGCTCCTCCACGTCCTTCCTTCCCAGCTGAGCTGTGATGTTTGGAAGATGAGGTCTGAGAAAACACGTATTTGAAATGTGATGTGCTTGAGATGTAGGTTGTATCAGTTTCTCTTCTTCTTGTGGTGAGCGGCCACCTGACAAGAAGTGACTGAGGGGAGGAAGCCTTAGTCCTGGCTGCATGTTTAACAGGATGCAGCCCTTAGCTGGGGGGAGGCATGGCTGTGTGAGTGTGAGCACAGATCACACTGCAGCGGGAGCACTGCCCACACTGAGTGGGAGCACTGAGCACACTGGAGTAGGAGCACTGCTCACACTGAGTGGGAGCACTGACCACACTGGAGTAGGAGCCCTGATCACACTGAGTGTGAGCACTGATCACACTGGGGCAGGAGCCCTGATCACACTGTACCTGAGTCAAGAGGCAGAGAACAGACAGGAAGTCAGAGCAAAAATACAGTACCACCTGGTGACCTACCTCCACCAAAGAAATTCCACCTTCTAAAGAAAGGTGGAAAAAGAAAGACAATAGTGCCATTAGCTGGTGGACCAAGTATTCAAACACATGATACCATGAGAGACTGTGCTGGATAGTTTTATGTGAACTGAACACAGCTAAAGTCATTTGAGAGGAGGGACCCTCAATTAAGAAAATGCCTCCATAAGATCAGGCTGTAGGGCATTTTCTTAATTAGTGATCAATGGGGGAGGGCCCAGCCCATGGTCGGTGGTGCCACCCCTGGGCTGGTGTTCTTGAGTTTCATAAGAAAGCAGGCTGAGCAAGCCATGAGAAGCAAACCAGTAAGCAGCACCCTCCACGGCCTCTGCATCAGCCCCTGCCTCCAGGCTCCAGCCCTGCTGGAGTTTCTTTTCTAACTTTCCTCAATGAAGGACTATGATCTGGAAGTATAAGGCAAATAAACCCTCTCTTCCCCAACTCAGTTTTTTGCCATGGTGTTCTGTCACAGCAAGAGAATCTCTAACTAAGACAAAGACATTTTACATTCAAACTGCAACAGATGCCAAGATTGTTAGGTCATGGGCCACCGCTTTGCTGGAAGACACCCTGTCACGGTCCCAGTCTTCTCCTGTCCTCCGTTTCTCAATAGACCACTCCAGAAAACCCAGCTCTAAGGATGGGGTGATATCAGCTCCTTTACCTTGCTCTGGGTACCTCCTTTCTCTCCCCCACAACTCAAAAGAATCCCAGAGCTGATACCAGTTCCATGACCTTCCTCCACATGGAAAGACCCCATCTACTTTATTGTCTTTTCTGGTTCCTTTCCATAAAACGTAGCTGAGTCTTCTATTTCCACCGTTATGGATCACTACCATGCAGCAAAAGCATCATCCAAGACCAGTCACATCCCCAGGCAGCAAGAAGGTATACACAAATAAACTGGGAAGTCCATATGTGTTGGCTAGAAAAAAAAAAAATGTTTGCTCTAGGTTTTAAGAGAGCTGATAGATGTCATCTCCATCTAGGACCAAGAGTTTACCAGTGGCTGGAGGCGTTCTCCAGTGGGATCATCTGGTAGGTAGCGAGTGCCAGGTAGCAAAAACCATGGCCTGGCTCAAACCCAAAGACCAAAAGAAGAAATCTCCAGTGAAGCTATGCAAGAGGGTCCATAGCATACTAAGTCTAGCAGAGACCAGCAAGTGTCCTCTGTAAAGGGCCAGAGGAAATGAACCCAGCTTTGAGAGTCACTGTCTCTCTACCACAACGATTTAACTATGGCAAAATGAAAGCCACAGCTGTCAAACAATCCTGGATACACACACAGAACAATTTACAAGGACTTAGACACGAGCCCATGTTTGCTGCAGTTACAATAGCCAAGAAGAGAAGCCACCCCATGTCTGCTGGTTGATGAACAAATGTAGTATATGCCCATACACTAGGATGTTACTCAGCCTTTAGTGAAATTCTATCTAGGTGAACCTTACAGTCATCTGCTAATGTCATAGCAAGTGATGGGCCCAACAATGGCCAGAGCTACCCCTTAACCAGAAACCCCAGATGTGCACATCTCTGGTCTCCTTTTTAGTCTCACCTCAGGACCCCCAAAGATGGGCTGGAGGAGGTCATGGGATCTTGTCCCGCCTCCAGAAGTGACCACATTAAATGAATTGCCTTTTTCTGCTTTCTACTAATGGTTTGGTTGTTTCAACTTCTCCAGCATGGGCGTTTGAACCTGGGGT
The DNA here is from genome assembly GCA_033318265.1 of Phyllotis vaccarum. Taxonomy (NCBI): domain Eukaryota; kingdom Metazoa; phylum Chordata; class Mammalia; order Rodentia; family Cricetidae; genus Phyllotis; species Phyllotis vaccarum. The sequence goes on along the minus strand of JARWLC010000010.1, from coordinate 40,047,579 downwards.
GCAGTATATCACCCAAACTTTAGCAACAACTATATTTATGTGATATCACAAAGATAGGCACTATAATGGAGGGTACCAGCCACTGTGGGAACAAGGAACTGGGGATTACAGGTGAATTGGGGGGGGGGTGCCAGCAGCTGTAGGAACAAGGGATTATAGAGTTACTAGAGATCGGTGCAGAGCTTCTGAGAACATTTGGAAGCAGACAGAGTGGTGACCCAGCATTGCATAACTACTCATGGCACTAACTGTGCAGTTTCCAATACTCAGAGGGTAAATCTAATACTGTGCATGCTCTGTCATAGTAAAACATGTTTGCACCAGGGTGGCTTTATTTATAGAAACCAGGAGTGACCACAGTTTGCCAATCTCTGGTCCAGAATTTTCCATAACATCAAAGAATGGGAGACACAAGGCAGCAAGTCCTGGCCTCTGTCACACTCAATCATTGGACTGTGTTTTTCAGGCAAGCACACATGTACACGTGCATGCACACATGCCCAGAATGTGGAGGATGGCACACTTTCACGGCTTATGTAAACTTACACCTCCAGATTTGTGACTTGACCCATACTCCGGTCCTGAGCAGAGGAAATACACTATCCAGTGACTGCGTTATGGATGACCATGGGTTTCAGAAGCCCGGTTCCCACTACCCAGTAGCCTCAGTCACTGTCTTAGGTGGCTTCTTATAGCTGTGATAGAAGCAGTGACCACAGGCAACTTGTAGAGTGAAGGGTTGATTTCATCTTACAGTCCATTATAAAGAGAAGGCTCGGTATAAACACAATCAGGATTGAAGCAGAAGCCAACGGGGGGCGCTAATTATTGGCTTATTCCCCCTGGCTTATCAGCTACCTTTCCTACACAGCCAAAGACCACCTGCTTAGGGGTGGAACTTTCCACAGTGGGCTGACACCATCCAGTTTTGCTCAGTTGCATCGGATGAGTCAATACGGCTCGCTGTATTATGTCCTGCACTAGACATGTGCAGAGCTTACATGGAAGATCATATGTAGGCAGTATGCCATGAGTGACTGCCACCATCCTTAGGTACAGCATCATCCAGGAGAATAAATATCCTTGTAGAAACGTGTGAAGTGTGAGCTTATCTCTCAACATTTACCAGTCTGCGCACCTGTTCAGGTTCATTAGCTAGCTAATAAAAATAAACCTCGGTCAAGTTTCAGATGACTTTTCACTGTCCTGCAGACATCCTGAGAAATGAAGGGTGAAGGTGCTTTTCCCCCCGCAGCCCCACCCCCACCCCAGGTAGGAAGGGATTAGAAGACTAAAGAATGCAGACACGCAGTGTCTGAAGAAATCATTTTCAGGCAAGATCGAATGTAATGTTTTCTTTCAGCACGGACAACCACTTTCAGATGTCCTATCCAAGCAACCTTGAACACAGCCTCCGGGGTTGTCCGATTACCCTTGACAAATACCATTTGGGTGTGAGTGATGTAAACGAAGTAAAATAGTGAGAGGCCAAGGAACAGAACAGGATGAAAGGGCTTTTTTTTTTTTTTTTTAAATTTTATTTTTTGGTCTGCTGAGAATTTAAGTTACACATTCACAAGCAAGGCCCCACTTCCTGCCGAGGACAGGCCCCATGTGACCTGGGGTTGTGAACTGACTTACTTTTGACAGTTTTTATGTCTCTGAAAAGGAGTCAGGTCTGTCTTCCCCTTTCACAAAGCAAAAAGATGTCCATAAGCAAAGAAAGGAAGGGGCACCAAGTCTTGCTCGATGTCATTCTGTGAGCTAACAGGCAAAAAACGATACCATGAAGGGGGGCAGCCACTGCCCCTTACCACTGTATATGAGCCATGGGCACATCAGAACCTGCAGAGGGAACCAAAGCCCAGCAGTGTTCAAGGAGAGCTTGTCTGGTTCCTCAGAGTGCTCAGGCCTCTCTCTCCCTGACTTCCCCCCTCCCTCCCTCCCTCTCTCTCTGTCTCCCAGAAGCCAGGGTACCTAAGACAGAACAAAGCCAGCCCCATCCTGCATATTCTCACCATTTTCCCTGCCCTTCACTCTTAGACTCCCGTGAAATTTGACCACAAGCATTGAGGGGCACCTGAGGACAGTCATGGAAAAAACTGGATGAGCACACACGTGTCTCCTTCCAGCCAATAGCTGTGGCACAGACAGGCTTTCCCTGTGGGGTGGCGGAAGTGAAACTCCAATATTGTGTTAGACATTCTGGGGGTCTGCACCCCAACTGCCCAGAGTACCTGAGCACATCACTGGCGGGTGACAGTCCAGAGGCCTCACCCCATACACCAGTAGTATTTGGGATCAGCTGTACCCCCAAGTAAAGAAACAAAACATTCACCACTCAGAATCCTCTAAGCAGAGCTCTCCTCCTCCTGCCTTTAGAGTGTGATCCCCGCTAGCAGGTGTTCCAGCAGAGTGAATGGATTACCAGTGGTCACATGCACCATCCCAGAAGACTGGTATAGCCATTCCCCAGCACTCATGGGGATACCCTTGCAAATACAAGCTTCTCAAACAAAAAACATACAATTTTCAAATCACTCACACATTATATGTACTTTACTCTGATGTGCGATGTCTTTCTGTATGCTATGAACATACTTGATTACCATTTGTTAATAAAGAGGCTGTCTGGACCTATGGCAAAGCAGCTCAGAGGCAGGCAGGAAATCCAAGCAGAGATAAAGAAGGAGGGCAGAGCCAAAGAGAAGCTGCAGGCTGCTGCCCAAAATAGCAAGACGTGAAAGTACCCGTAAGTCACTAGCCACGTGACAAGACATAGATAAGTAGAAATGGGTTAAGTTTTAAGAGCTCGTTGATAATGAGCCCGAGTCATAGGACAAACAGTTTATAATTAATATAAGCCTCTGAATAATTATTTTATAAACAGCTCAGGACCATGAAGGAGAGATTCCTTCAGACCACAGGCCCAGATGGGTCAGAAACTACCTACATTATTTTTTTAAGCCTTATCCAATGTAAACACTATATAAATAGGTACACTGCTGGCCTGGTTATTGTTCACTGTTGACAGAGCTTCCTGATCTCTGAGAGGAAAATACGGATTGAGTCCTCGTCTAGTTCAAACTGTGCAGACTGATTATTAGTTGGTTAGTAAGGTCCAGGCCACCATGGGCCACACTCTCCCTAGACAGATAGTTCTGAGTGGTGCAGAAAGTCAGCAGAGTCATCAATTGTGATGTCTCCCTGGCTTCTGGTGGACTTGCTTTCCTGTGAGTGAGTTCCCTGTTTGGAGATAATGCTCTGTGGAATAGCAAGCCTTAGGTTCCTGTCCTGATGTCCCAATAACAGGCTGTAGCCTGTGAAAGAATTAGATGAAGCACACCCTTGCCTTCCACAAGTTGATTTTGGTCAGTGTGTTTTTATTGTGGCAACAGAAAGCAAACCAGAACCAATTTCAGATGCAGACAGAACCCATAGATTTGACACACAAGCAACTGACTCCATCCCTGAGCAAGCCACACCCCTGCCGCACAGACATTTTAGCTTTCCTGAGCATGGTGGATTGTCCTGGTGGGTCACGGAGGGGCCAATGTCCTGCACCCTGACAGGTGCTGCAGCTTCTATCTGCAAAATGGTGTGAAGAATGAGGGCTGTAAAGCAAATGAGCTCAATAAAAGACATTGTTTTCAGTTCCTGGGAGCATGTTTTGACAATAGGACCCTCTTCTGCAGAAACCACCTGTGATACAAGGAATCAGTTGTTCCACTACCCTGAATGCTACTGAAGCAACAGACGGAATCCCAAACACAACCAGCAGGGCTGTTCCAATAAGGGAAGAAGTGATATATACTTCTCTAATTGGATTTATTTTTAAGTACCCAGATCAATGTCCAGAAAGAAACCTCACCAAAATCAGCAGGGGTCAGGGAGGAGAAGGGAAAACACCATGATGGTAGCTCTCTGATCTGCAGAGTAAATAAATCCAGGACACATGAGCGGGTAATGGAAGCCTGGGAAGTTCTGCAGACCAAGCGTTTCTCTCCGAGGACACCAGCATGAAGCTGTGTGTGGTGAGACTAAGTCAGGCCTGCATGGTGGTCTGCAGTCTGTCAGCTGCCTGTACACAGAGCCAAGAGCACACTGAAGCTCATCCCTCAGATCTAGCAGCACCGCTAAGGCTGGGCCACCTGTCCGCAGCCTTAGTTCCAGCCCTCCACTATATACACCTTTCTAGAAATATCACCAGGGGCCCTAGAGACTTTGTGTGGGTAGTCCATTCCGCTCCTTAAAGGTCGCTCTTGTCTTTGCCTGTCCATCAGATAGCATCTAAGTTCTCAGTTAAGGCAGAAGTTAGCATCTGCTCCTTGGTCCTTCTCTGGGGTGCTGAAGGCATCACCACTCATCTGTACAAAAACACCCCTCCTCCATCCTGAACTCAACCAGTCCTCCTTGCTAGGGACTATATGCCCCCTCCAGCTCATCATCAATGACCTTGAATTGACATCCACCTGCTCATTGCATTGTTCGCACCTTGAATAGATTCCTTCCCAAAAGGAATGTAAAAAGAGGGTTGTTTTTGCCTTACTGGGGTCCTGCTAACATGGTAGAGACACCCTTGGCTGCTTGATTTGATGGAGCACTAAGCTCCAAATCTGCAACCTCAGCGCAACAGTCCTCTGGCGCCACCTAGTGCACAAAGATGGAAATGACTCAAGAGTGCAAAGTCCTGGAACATTCAGAGGTCCGCCTGAAACGCTTCAGGCATCAACCTATTTTGAAGAAAACCTCCTGGGAAAATATAAAGCACACTACTTGTCATGTACTGGGCACCTATATCTGTGTCTTTTTAACCAAATAAAAAAGCATTTTAGCCTTGGATACCTCTTAACACCAACTAAAAGATTATATAACAATAGCCTCCCTCTCTTCTCTGTTTTGAAGCTATCATAACTGAAGGTCTTTAAGAACAGAACATTCCAGTTGGGAACAGTTACAATAGCTTGCTCCTGTGTTCTCGAGAATGCTGCAGACGGCTGTGCCACAGAGAGCTTTGAGGACCTCAATGCCCGGAATACCCCAGAGCCATTAAGTCAATCCCCCTTCAGGACTGATTCACAGCTTCACGTTTTTCAGTGAGAATCTGATGCACAGCTAAGGTCTTGAAGGCATAATAACAAGGCAGGTACAGAAACCGACTAAGGATGCTTCTGCAGCCAGAGCACTCCTCTTAGGGTTGACTTGCACCTGCGCTGAATTCTGAACGCCCTTTGATCCTAAAGCAATTTAGTGTCTCCCAGAGTTATAAAGACAAAGTCTGACTGAAATTGTCCAAATTGTTGCAAAGTTGGCTCTGTGAAGCCCGCTACAGCAGACACACACACAGCAAACTGCTTTAAGGGGATGATGACCGTCCTGAGTCCTAGATACCAATGTCTGAAGCCGGAGACAAGCCTCGCTGACAGACCTCAGCACTTCTGGGTGATCTGAGAGATATGATGTGGACCAAGACACTTGACTCTCGGTGCCTGGGTCTCTATCACTAATAGAAGATGCAACTAGTACCCAAGGCTATTGTGAAAATTGAGAAAGTTCAACACAGAATGACACTGATGGGCAATGTCTTCTCCTCCTGGGTGGGGTCTACCACCTCCCTTCCTCCTCCCGCTGCCCGTTCTAGCTTTCTGGCTCTAGGTGGTTCCAGGGACCCCTGAGGAAGGGTCTGGACCATACAGTCTGAGAGGAGAATGCAGAAAAGGGGGAAATTAATCGACATGAACTCTGATCCTATGTGGCTTGCACCAGAAAGCAGGGGCTCTGAGAGATGACGCCAAGGTCCCATTCAGCCCTGATCTGATGTTAAATACACTGAGACTTGCTTTGGATCACTCTCCAGCCAAATTAGACACGGATCTGAAGTCAAGTTTGCTTAATGTCACTTATCAAGAGTCAAAGGACTAGCTAACACCGGGATTCTTCAGAATTCCACATCAGTGGTATGGTGTGGACAGGAATCGCCTGGGAGCATCTTTGAACTCTGCATTCTTGAACCCAAAACTGATCGGGTGCCAGGGTCTGATGAGGACACGATCACAGTAAACTCCAGCAGCTTTCAGAGTCAGTTACTATGTTAAGAGGTTCTGTAAAGTCCATTAATACCATAATAATAGCGTGTAATTCTGGCTTCTGGACAGTTATAAGGGCTTTGAGCCACTTTATTTAAATTTTCCGATTTGTAACCTGCCTTTCCTGATTTGTTTGCATCAGTATAAAATGTAGGGGCTCTAGAAATTGGTTTATCTCATACAACACAAGGAAGAATCCAGTTAGTTTCTTCTACAAATTGAATTCTCTTGCTTCAGGGATATGTTATAATCTCTTGCCAAAAAATTACTTCAGACTTTTTGCCAAGGTTTACTTTCTGTCCATAATTGGTCAATTTCTTCATTAGTTAAAGGTACAACAATTTCTAATGGGTCCATTCCTGTCAACTGACAGTCTTAATTTTCCTTTAAAAATCAAAACTTTTCCACATTTATAATTTTTTTACTCACTCTATGTGCAGCTATATCTATTCTAATATTTTCCCTTGGCATTATAACTCCTGTAGGAGAATGCTTAGAGGGTAAAATAACCAAAATGCTATCAAGGTCTGGATCCACACAATTCACATGTGCATCTGGTAATTTCTTTTCCACTAAAGCCAATTCTTGCCAATCTTCATCAGAAAATTCTCTAGGACTATTTAAATCCTTATCACCATCTAATGTTTTGAATAAATTAATAAGTTTTTGATTTTTGATTTCAATAATGGGCTGTATGTGAGAAATATCTCCTAGCAGTTTTTGGAAATCATTAAGAGTTTGCAATCTCTCTCTCCTGAGTTGTACCTTTTGGGGTCTAATTTTTTGTAGACCTATTTTATATCCTAAATAATTAATAGAATCTCCTCCATTTTTTCAGGATCAATTTGTAGTCCCTAATCAAGCAAAAATTTTACTTCTTCAAACACCTTTTCTAAGGTATCTATATTTGAGTCTGAAAACAAGATAACATCCATATAATGGTAAATTATAGATTGTAGGAATCATTTACATATCACTTCTAATGGCTGTTGTACAAAATATTGGTACAAGGTGGGACTATTCAACATTCCCTGTGGGAACCCTCGATTGATATCTCTTTATAGGTCAAGAATTATTATAAGTGGCTTCGTAAAGACAAATTTTTCCTTGTCCTGTTCTTGTAGAAGTAAAGAAACAGTACTTTAAATCAATAACTATTGTGGGCCATCCCTTACGTAACAGGGAAGGCAAAGGAATTCCAATTTGTAAAGAGCCCATTGACTGAATCACCTTATTTATTGCTCTGATCCATTCTCTATTTTCCAGATTTCTTTTTGACGACAAATACAGGAGAGTTCCAAGGGCTGGTTGATTCTTCAATATGCTGAGCATGTAACTGCTCCGGTACCAGATATTCTAAGGCCTGCAGTTTCTCTTTTGTTAGAGGCCATTGCTGAACCCATATAGGCTGTCAACCACTTTAAAGGTAGCATTGTAGATATCTTCACAGGGTCAGCAACTGGTGTGCTGTGTTTTTGTACATGAATGGCTGGTGACTTTTTAAAAATAATATCTTAAAATATTGTTTTCAGAAACATAATTGAGTCTCTGGTTTATATCCAAGCCTGTGGAAATTTTAATCTGGGTATTCCATTGTTGTAGGTCACAACCGCATAGAATCACTGCTATATTAGCCATATACAGCTTCAACCTTCCCCTCTGTTCTCCTGGTCCTATGCATTCAAGTCATTTTACACTTTGTTTCACCTGAGATACTGTTCCATTATCTAGAAATTGAACATCCACCTCCTTTAGAGGCCATCTTGGATGTCATGATTGTGGGGTTATGATAGAATCATCTTCAACTAAGCCTTGGATATAAATATTATCTATTTATATTTTTAATTTTGTCCTTTATTCATTTATGAAAGTCTGCAAGAATATTTGTTTTGTGATTTTTCTTGGAAAATTTGATTTGTCCTTTAAAGCTGTTCTATTATCCAGTGCTGTCTGGTTCTGTACATTGGCCAGATTTTCTAATTGTCCTGAGAAAGCTGTTCCTCTACTGTGACTGGATATGATTGAACCATCTTTGATTTTGAGACCTGTGTTTTGGGGGTCTCCCATGAGAGGCCCCAAGAGGAGTTTCCTGGTGGTAAAGAGTTGCCTTGTTTGTCTCCTGTACATCTACACTCATTGGTCCAATGTCAGCCTTTGCCACATCTTCTGCATAATCCAGAAAGTAGGGACTTTCTCTTTGGGTCATTCCTAGGCAAAGTATTAGTTCTAGAAATGCTTTACATACAATTCCTTCTTATATGGCCTTTACCACAATTAAAGCATTTGATACCTTGATTTCTTACCCTAACATTGGAAACAGCTTGAGTTACCCAATTCTCTTCATCATAATTGAGAGACTCAGCATGGATTGCATACTCAGAATGGATGCATAAATTTACTCCTCTATAGGTAAAGAATTGATCTTTAGTGGCATAAGCAATCTTTTACATTCCAAATTAGCATGGTCAAAAGCCAAAGAATTAGTTGCTTTCTAACTTCTGCATCTGATAATGCTCTATGCATTGCCTTGGTTAATATCTGCAGAAAGTCAGCATAAGATTCTTTTAAAGCCTTGTCTGACTTTAGTATACAACTCAATTTTCTGTCCTGGGTTCAGAATCTTTTCCCAAGCATTCAAAGGAGCAGTATAGCATAAGAGCAATGTATATTCATCATAATTAGTCTGAAATTTCACATCAACATATAAGTCTTCACTAAGGATTTGGTTTTGAGAAAAGTCAAAACCTCTAATCTTTCCTTGTGTTAGATGGCCCTAGCCAGTTCCCTCACCCAATTTCTCCATCGTAGGCTATAGTCCAATAACAGTAGCTGTTAACTGCATCCAATCATTAGGTGTTATTCTATCTTTTCTTGACCATGCATTTAATATTTGTTTTATACATACATACATACATACATACATACATACATACATACATACACACATACATACATACATACATACATACACACACACACATACATACATACATACATACATACATACATACACACACACACAGAAGATAACATGGATTAATATGGGTTTTTTGATGTCCTTTACATCTTTCATATACATAGGCTCATAACTGTATTTCACAAAACCTGGAGATAGATTATATGTATGTTTTTTCTGAACAGTAACTGGATAGGTCATAAAAGGTAACAAAGGAATACCCTTCATGTTCACAGTTTTAGGCAAATCATCCCAATCTCCATAAGATATCAGTAATGGTTGTCCTGAACTGTTCTGGGTTGATTGTGCCTTAATATCCTTCTCAATTATAACAACACAGTCTTTCTATTGTTGAAATTTAGAAACCACTGATTTTTCTAAGGTTTGAATCTCTTGAACTGCCAATCTTCTAATGATTCCATGTTATTAATTAGCATTAATTAACTCTATCATTAACATAGAGTTCTACAGATCTACACTTCTCTTGAAAAGCCCTAATATTTGTGTCCAAGGAGGAAAATCTATCTGAAAGTTTATCATAACCAATTTCCAGAAAATTAACTTTGCCTGCCAACTTATCATTGGCAGATTCCCTATTATACGTTTCAGAGAGCAACTTTCCATGCTTAGACTTCAAGTCTTCCATCAGGCCAGTTAACATTTCATATTAATATAGGTATCAGACCATTTTTGAGATATAAAATGTAGAATCAAGCTGAGAAGTAGCAGGACTGAGAGCATGAGGCTCTCAAAAACCAACTAATTACGCAAGAAGTCCTCAATTACAGCCATGAAAAAATTCCTAAATTTTTGGGAATTTGTATTGTCTGCCATTATTGAAGAAATTATTATTATTAAAGTTATATATGAAGGATTATTTACCTCAGACTAGATGTAACGGTGATGTTTGGCGAGCGGATGTCACAGGCGTCACTCCAATTAGTCAGGGCCTAATTTTCAGGTTTGGCCTTCTAGAAAGATAGACTTATGAAAGGTAATTTCTCACAAGGTCAGAACAATTTACTATAAATACACATTAAAAGTCACGCTGATATCAGCCGTTTGTCCCAGCTGACAGCGCCTTTGCTCGCCATGCTCAGAGGAGCCCAATAGTGGATAGAATGCACACGCCAAGAAACAGGCTTTTGAGAAGCCACAGGCTACCTTCAGAGGGAAGCAGGAAACACAGTGGAGAAACCAGTGTGCCAAGCCTACTCCACTAAACAGAAAATACTCCCTTTTAAAAGCAGATGAAATTTGAAGTCTAATCTATCTTGGAAGAGGTAAGCTCCAAGACCAAAGCTACTCAGGACCACGTACGCGAGTGGCCCTTGATCTCTGGTGTGGGCTGAAACTACAGGACCAGGCCCATGGTACAAGTTTGTGGCCTGGCCTAGCCCAGAGCTCTGGAAAACCTACATTGAGATGTCAAATATTATAGGAATTCATCACTGGCAATTGTTTATATTAAAAATTAATATTTATTAAGGAGTTATATAAACACTCACTGAGAACGCAGGAACACACAGGAAGGGTGAGCAGTGTGCAACCAGTCTTCAAAAGGGGCTAACCATACCCCTTACAGGGGTCCTTAAACTTCAAAGCCACGCTTAGGTCTTGCTCAAAAGTGCCTGAACCGGCTACAGTAGCCTGTGAAAGTTTCCATGTTCAGGGGATTTTGTTTTGAATCGTCTAAAGGAACCTATGGCCCACCACCTACCTGTTCTTGTTAACAAAGTTTTACTGAAACATGGCTACATGACCTGCTTACCTATGGCCTCAATTCTGCCTGCAATACACCAAGACAAAGGCTACATTAAGAGTCAGAAATCTTAAATTATTTAATATTTGGCCCTCCACAGAAATTTTGCCACACTCTAGCTTAGTATATCATGAGACACATCACAGCTGTTAAAACAGAAACACAGGGTAGGGAGTCAATCAAATGTTTGCTAGGAAAGCATGAGGGCCTGAGTTCTTAGCACCTGGGGGCAGCGGGAGGACAGGCCTATCAGCACACACTTATAATCCCATCAGTGCAGAAGTAGGGATGTGGGATCTCTGGGACTGGCTGCCCAGCCAGCCTAACTTACCTGGGGAACCTCTGATCCCAGTGAGGCTATATTTCAAAAAATAAGTGGATGACTTCTGAGAAATAAAACCCAAGGTTGCCCTCTAGCCTGTGATCCCAAGTGCACACTCTCTGCCCCCACAAGAATACTCACACAACACACTATGCACATACTGTAAGCTCGGTCATTTTAAAAAAGAGAAATAATTGAGTATGTGAGATGTCTCAGTGGGTGAAGGCACCAAACCTGATGTCCTGAGTTCAATCTCCGGGATCCGCATGGTGTAAATAAGAGCCATAATTCCCACAAGTTCATTTCCAAACTCCATAAGCACACCACAGGGGATACAGATTCTCTCTCTCTCTCTCTCTCTCTCTCTCTCTCTCTCTCTCTCTCTCTCTCTCTCTCTCTCTCTCTCTCTCTCTCTCTCTCTCACCAACACACACACACAGAGGCACACACAAGTGTATTTTTAAAAGCCGACACAAATAAGTTTGTGTGTACACTAGTACGTGAGATGCACAGTTGAGAATGCTCACCAGACTCCACTGCCCTGTGCACTAACTGTATCCACTTGCTCCTTGGAGAGACGAGATCTAGAGCTCCAAGAAGCAGGAAGACTGGCAGGAACGAGGACCCTGGGCAGCAGCAGTGGCGGGTTGAGAGACCCCAGCCCCCATCTGGAGGATCATCTAAGGCCACAGACTACTTGGAATTTCTGCCTCGTTTCTGCACCCTGGGTCTTAGGAGAGAAAAAACAACTCAGAGAGACAGGGACAAAATGTCATAGGGGCTTTACTTGTTCTAGACCGAACCGTAACTGTGACAGGGGTGTCAGCAGTTGCCTAGGGGACTGCCAAGTTCACTCCATGGCATGAATACAGATGTGAACAACCAGGACAGAAGGGAGAGCAAACCACAGAGAAAAGTGTTTTATACAGGGGTGGGGAAGGGGTGGGAGCTCGCTAAATGGATGCTGGATTGAGTGTTTAATAGGTACCTGGATCCTCCCCCTTCCCCTAGGGTCCTAATACTTATCCCTGTGCCTTCCTACCATTTCTCCTCCCAGAGCCTTCTGGGAACAAGAGGCCACCAGCATGCCATTCTCAGGAATACCCCCAAGCCTTCCCTGTCAAGAGGGCTCTTCAATACTTCCCTCGGTTGTAGGGAGCCAGCCGCACCCTAAAGATGGTGCTTGTATCCGGCCTATAACTAAGTGGTTTAAGGAAGCTCCTTAGTAAACAAGTCACTGTGCATGGTACCTTGTAATTTTCCAGCAAGAAGCCTGGCCCCCAGACAGATACATCATATCTGGTGAGGGTGTGCTGACCAATGGGAAAGGCCCACATCAGGGATAAACAAGGTTGCCTATAAAAGCAGCCTGCCTGGGAGGCTTGGGGTCTTCCGTTCTTTGCCCTAGTGTGTGAAGCTTCAATAAACCTGCTGCAGAAGGATCCTGTTGTACTGCGTCTTGTTTGCGGGCAAAGAAGGCGCGGGACACTCGGTGAGTCTACATGGGAAAGGCCTGAGCAACCCAACTGTGGCCCAATGCTACCAACCCTCTGCTGCAATGCCACCAGAGCTACCTGGCCCCATCACCCCTTAACTAAGAGTACCTGAGAGTCTTCCTGGCCACTAACAGCGATGAGTGAACAGAAATGGAAGACACCAGGAACTATGCAGTTTCCCATTCTACAATTCATTTCCACCCTTGTTTATTCCCAACCCAGACAGTGCACATCTGTCCTCAACTACCCAATGCCTAGAACCCTCCTCTGCTCCCTGTGGACATCCTTCCCAGTGCTGGGAGCAGCCACCATTCCATCCCATGGAGATGCTCTTCAGAGTTCACACTTCATAAGAAAAGCAGAGGGAGAATATAAAACACATTACTATTTAATAAAAACCATCCAAAGACTGTAAATAATTTCATATACAAGTCTATTTATTACAACCTCAGTAAAAATGTAGAAAATACCCCCTCCACAGGAGGGAATCACATGCTTCTGGTGAGGTCACTGAAAGGGGGCTTGTAAACTGCTCACAATCTCAAAAGAAGCCTGGAGAATCCTCAACTCTTCTGTCCGAAATGCTTCCACCAAAGTGAGTTGATTTATCTGCAACACTTTGTCTTCCTTCATGTCAGAAACCTGCAAATTATTTTTAACTTTTTATTATAACAGAAATGTATTACAAAATTCACCACCTTAACTGCTTTGAGGCAGTCAGTGGCCTTAAGTCCCCATGTGATCACTTTGTCCTCTAGGGATGAATGAGTAAGCCAGCTCCCCTTCCATGCCCTGTGACTCCGCCTAGACTGGGAACCCCTGTAAGTGCCCAGTACTTGTCCTTTTCTGGTTTTCTTTTTATTTAGCATGAAATCTTCAAAATGCACTAAAATTTTTAATTTTAACAGTCAAGTTTCTTATAAATGAAATTATTAAAGCAAAAAATTATAAAATTAAGATGCATACATAGGAAAAAATATTTGAAATACTATCACCAAGAAATCAGGCAATGATTAAAACATGAGGCAAAAGTTAAGACTCATCCTAAGTGCCCGATGATGAATGAAGAAAGAAAAGGTTAATGTCTGGACAATGGTATAGTCTGAATGGAGATGAGGGCAGTGTCAGGGCTGGGGTTTAGAGTGTATGTGCGCTGAGCAGCTGTGAGGACCTGGGTCACAAAGAAGGGAGAACAGGAGACCCTACTTGTGGTCACAGGAATGAGCCTGGGGGACACCAGGTTAAATGAACTAGGTCAGGAACAGCAGAGTCCTCATGCTCCTACTTAAGTCTAGAAAAATTGGTGGTCACTGCGTAAATGGCAATGGGACTGTGCTAAGTCAGTCAAGAAACAGAGAGTATAAGCTAGAAAAGAGAAAGACACCAGAGTTCCCTGTCCAACACGTGACCTCAGGAGCAAGCCGTCAATAACAAGACTATAAAAGCTCTAATGTTTAAGAGTGTGACTAAGCCATTCCACAAGGTGAGCAGGCATCACGCTGTATATAAACCTTCCAGACTGGCACACTAGCACAGCACCCATTAGGTCACCTCCCCAGCACTGTGTACATAACTGTAAAGTGTGACTCTATTAACACAGTCAAATACAGAGATTACAAAACATTTGCTACCTGGAGATTCTCAAGACTTTCCTAACAGCATGTATGACAAGTAGCCTCAGGACTGGAACTTTGTGTCCAAGTAGCATCAGAAAACACACCTTGCCCAGAACAGCCTGCGTGTCCTTGATGAGGTCAGAGCATATTTTCTGTGCCACATCCAAGCTTGTCTTCTCATTTGTATCTGAGATTACTTCTCCAAGGAGTACTTTTTTCCAAGATGTACTAGAACCAGAATGTCCAATAAGATCATTTCAGTAGTTCCCCCAGTTAGTTACTGGAGACAGCATTCACCCTGCAGCATGACACACAAGTCATGTCCCCTAAACTTGTATTATAATTGCAGTTCCTCAATGGAGGCCACAGTGTGGTAGTCTGAATGTAACTGCCCCCCATAAGCTCATAGACAAGGCCACCATTAAGAGGCGGCCTTGTTGAAGTAGGTACGGTCTTGGAGGAGGTGTGCTTTAAGGTCCCTTTTGCTCAAGCTTCACTCAGTGTGACAATCAACTTGCTGTTGCCTTCTGATCGAGATGTATTAGCACCATGTCTGCTGCATAACCACCATGCTCCTCATCATGATGATAATGGACTGAACCTCTGAAACTAAGCCAGCCACCTCAACGAAATGTTTTCTTATAAAAGTTGCCATGGTCATGGTGCCTCCTCACAGCAAAAGAAACCCTAACTAGGACAGCTAGGAAATAAGAGGAAGAGAGAGTAGCCAAGCATAAACTAAAAAGGAGCCAGCTAGTTGGGTGCTTTTCACCAGCTGTGGCTGAACTGTGCTTTCATGGCAGTCCTGCGTCAGCTACATTTCTGGTCTTAAGAGCAAGAAGGAACTTTTTTCTACATCCCCACAGGAAAGAGTGAGAAATGCCTTCAGAACGAAAGTGCTGTGCTGGGACTGTTCCACAAACCGCTGAACACTTGCCCAGCATACTGGGCAGCAGCAATGCAGCTGCTGTCTTAATCAGCCCTGGGCCTAAGACGTCCTGGTGACGATGACCAGGACACTGCCATGAGAGCCACTGACGGTCCCTTAAGAATACTAAGGAGCCTAAGCAGAATGTATGTCTACAGTGGAGCTCCTCTACCTGCCTCCTCTCATGGAAAAGCCCCTCAGCAGCATTTGTAGATCAACCCCAAGGTAGAACTGGGGGTGGGGGAAACATGGGACCAGATAGGGCACAATTGGGAGCTTGCTTGCCACAGAAAAGCCCTACCTACTCAGAGACGTGCCTCTGACTGGTCAGTGCAGACAGCAGGCAGTCACTCACTCAGATTGTAGGCAACAGGCCAACAGGGGGAATAACCTGAGCTGAGCGGAGAGTGCCAAGTTCTCACAGCCATGTACTAGAAAGGTTGGGTGGGCCACTCGAGACAGCAGCCCCAGGCCACAGTCTCCTCTTTTTCCTTCTAAATGAGAACCTCCCAAACAAACCCCTTCAATATTTTCCAAGAAGCAGGTACAGATTAAAAGCAATGCAGGAGCCTGCTAGAGCTGATACAGGCCTTTAATCCCAGTACCAGGGAGACAGACCAGGCAGATGTCTGAGTTCAAGGCCAGCTTGGATTAGTGTGTTTGAGGACAGCCAGGGCTACATGGAGAAACCCTGTCTTAAAAAACAAAGGAGAAAAAAGAAATCCAGGTGAAACTTACAATTTCTCAGCCTCCAGACACAACAACTTAAGAGCTGTGAGTAACCTCCATGATGGTCCCTCCCATCCGAAAGTCAAGTTTCTGTAAGAGAAAAGCAGGCAGGCATCAAATCTGTCACTTAGACATGACACCAGGCAGACACCTAAGGAACCTAGCAGTCACTTTGAACAGGCACATTTGCTAGGTCACCTCCATGTAAGTTCCAGAGAGTGTGAGAAAATGAGTCCGTGGATCCTACAAATAAGGCTGGGGTAGGGAACAGTCTGTGTGGTTCAGTTCACAGTTTGTGTTCTGACTGCTCAGGGTTGTGCTGCATGGTTTTGGCAGCTTGACACAAGTTAGAGTCACAAGAGAGGAGGGAGCTTCAACTGGGAAAATTCTTCAATGAGATTAAGCTACAGGCAGGCCTAGAGGGCTCCTAATTAGTGATTGGTGGGGGAGGGCCTAACCCCACTGTCGTTAGTGTCACCCCTGAGCTGGTGGTCCTGGGTTCTATAAGAAAGCAGGCTGAACAAGCCATGAGGAGCCAGCCAGTAAGCATCCCCCTCCACGGCTTCTGCATCAGCTCCTGCCTCCAGGTTCCTGTCCTGATTCCCTTCAGTGAAGGACTATGATCTGTAAGTGTAAGTGATGTGGGATGTTTTTCTGTATGCTGTGAATATTCTTTAATAAAGGAACTGTCTTTGCCTATGGCAGGCATTTTAGAAGTAGACAGGAAAATCTGAGCATAGATAGGGGAAGGAGGGCGGAGTCAGAAGAGACATCATCCAGCTGCCCAAGAATCAACATGTAAAAGTAACACAGGTGAGCCATGGGCCAAATGGCAAGGCAGATTAATGGAAATGGGTTGAATTGAGATGCAGGAGCTAGCTAGCAATATGCCTGAGCCATAGGTTGAGCAGCATGAAATTAATATACATGTCTGAGTCATTTTGGGGGCCTAGGCAGCAGCGGGCAGGTATAGACCTCGGGACTAGAACGGGCCAGAAACTTCTTAATACATATAAGCCTAATAAACCCTTTCCTCCCCAACTTGCTTTTAGTCATGGTATTTGAACACAACAATAGTGACCCTATAATAAGAGTGAAGAGCCACTTTTCAATCAATTTCAGAAAGACACTGAACTTGGTTTAGGAAACCACAGTACGACATACAGTTTACAGTGAGATAAACAGGGGAGACCTTGGTCATCCTGGAGGGTGGACACAGAGCTACGCCAGTCAGCAGCCTCACACTGACTGCTGCTACCCATGAAAACCCCGACTTATACAAAAGAGAAACTGTCCAACTGTGAGTCTGGATCTTATCTCTCACTGCAACTGATCTGTACCGATGCTGGCAGATGGGTTCTGCTAAGGGTCAACTCGGCTTGTGACAACCCAGTACCTCCCCACCTGAATCTGGCCCACCTAAGGACATGCACAGGATTGTTTCAGGGTTGACTCTCACATTCCCAAACAACTATCTTTTACTTGAGTGTCTGTTACACAGTAAGACCTTAATAAATACCCACCTGCCAGATAACACAGAAGCGGGAGGTGACACTGCCACAGAAACCAGAAACCTTAGTATTGTCATGGAAACTTCCTGAAGGGATAATTTCCAGACAGAAAAGCACTCACTCTGTAAAGCCATGGTCCTTCAGAATGGCCATCTTCTTGTGCACCTGTTTATCGGCGGATGGGAGGTACTTCACCAACATCTCTACATCAGAAAGGAAAATCAATGTCAGTAAGTCAGACAGTCTAAGTGCAGGCCCCTCCCCCAGCTCCCTCTCCCTCCCACCACCCATATAACCTAGAGGAGTTTTAGTTCACACTAAGTTCCCTCTTCAAGGTAACTGGCTGAAACTGCGGGTCCCTGAAAAGCTGTTAGCTTCCAAGGCTAAGGATGGAACAGGACGAAGGGAGGCTCGTACTCCCGCTAAGCACATCCACAGTATAACAGGGAGGCTCATACTCCTGCTAAGCACATCCACAGTATAACAAGGAGGCTCATACTCCCTCCCGCTAAGCAAATCCACAGTATAACAGGCAAAGATCCTAGAGCCATGCTGGGAGATACAGCCAGGATCAGGCTGCAGATGAGCGCAGGAGGGAAGGAGGACAATGCTGTTTACAAGCCAGATGCATAGCAGTCCACATATCAGTGACTGTGGCCACAAAGGGAATTTGTAAGAACTGACAAATGTTTTTGAAAGAGAGAGAAAGCAAAGGATTTGTTTTGTTTTTGAGGTGATGAGAGGCTTCAGTTCTGCATTTTGTGTGTGTGTGTGTGTGTGTGTGTGTGTGTGTGTGTGTGTGTGTGTGTGTAACAAGGATTTTAGGTGTAGTTCTGACAAAAGCAAGCCTTCCCTTTTCCTTCAGTGAGGGCCTTGCACGTGCCAGGCAATGGTCCTGCCACTGAGCCAATCCCCAGGCTCTCCTCCATTTTTAAATGTACAAATAACTAAATGTAGTTGTTGTTCAGTGTGTTTCCCTGGTAACTCTCTACAGTTAGAGCCATCTATGGTGACTCTGAATGAGGCTATCTCAAATCTGGCTCTCTAACTCACGGTACAAGTCCCTACTCTCAGTTTTCTTTAAAAAAAAAAAATATGACATGTACTTATTTTATGTGCTGTGTATGCCACATACATGTGTGAAGGTCAGAGGACAATTTTCAGAAGTCAGTTCTCTTCTACCACCATGTGGGTCCTTGAGAATTGAACTCAAGTCAGTAAGCTTGGCGGCAAGCCCCTTTCCCTACTGATGCCTCTCACTGGCCCAGTTCTGGCTCTCCTCTCTTTAATCTAAGAAACATAACTGTTGTTCTGCCTTCAGAGTAGACAGCATCTCCCTGAAGGCTCTATATCACATGAGCCTGCCCATAAATACCTCGAATATACACTGGGAAATCTCTGGCCACTCGCCCGTAGCTTAGAAGCTGCTTCTGCTATGCTTACTGAGTCTGCACTCAGTATCAAAACCTGCCTCCTCCAGCCCTGACCTTCACTCACCTCCTACCTTCCCTCCTGCTCTACCCTCTCAGTTCACGGCACCCTGAGTACCAATCAGCTTTGCTGGTTTTACTGCAACACAGAATATCCAGTCAGCAAAGGCAAGGCTGGCTCTGTCTGAGACAAGTGAACCTGCATACACGGACCAACCTTCTGGGACAGGGACGCAGGCGTGAGGATTACAAAAAGGGACAAAGCCATACTCCAGGAGCATCCGCTGGTTGTCGTGGGGGCCGTAGCAGATGAACACTTCCTGGTGCTTCCTACAGCGAGAAGCCGTTCTAATCTCGTAGCAGCCCGTTTTCTCATTGAATGCTGCTTTTACCTACAGGGGAAGGTATTAGATGTCTCTTTTTAGCATAAATCAAGAGGCTCACCACGTTGTCATATTAATTGCAGTACGATATAGTTTGAAATGCCTGGCAACAAAGTCACAGATGGGGACTGGTACTCCTACACATCAGCCTATTCCTGTCACCTCACCTGCGGCGAGGGAAGAGGTCAACCACAGACTCTGGAAATGATCAAACATATGACATCTGACTCTGGTCAGGGGTGGACCTGTCACAACAGCCCAGAGCAAGAAAATATGGTGTAGTAAGAGGTTTCTGGCCTGGACTTTTGGACCTAGCCTCAAGGTTTAGAGCCGCAGACCCACAGTTCCACACAGATGCTTACATTAATTTTAGGCTGATTGGCCTAAGGCCCAGGCATATAACTTGATAACTCTTTACCCTCAATCTAACCCATGACTCTTATCCTGTTCAGCCATGGGGCTCGTTATCTTTTCTCAGAGCAGCATAGTTGTCCTCTGCATCTTCTGGCTTGTCTAGCAACTCTGGAGTCTCTATGGCATTTCTGCTCTGTTCTTCCTGTTCCCAGAGTTTTCTTAGTCTGGTAGCCCCACCTACACTTCCTGTCTGCCTTTGACCAATCAGCGCTTTTTATCAAACTCATAGGCAGGACAATTATTAACAATGTAACATCATAAACCCACTACAATATGGTGGTACTAAGACCCATCAGTAGTAAGAAGCTGCAAAGGCTTTCCCAGCTCGGTGGTCTTGGCCACGAGTTTCATTTGTTTATAGAGGTCTCTGTAGCTCAGGCCCTCAGGCTCCCATCAACCAGCTATGGCTGTGTGCTTCCAGGGTGTCTATAAAGTCACAAATGTCCACAAACACCCCAACAAAATCAAAGTGAGACTGCTGAGGACGAGCCCCTATGACCAGCATCCTATGACACACTAGACCCACATGCTGGGGACTTCCCAGGGTCAAGAGGACAAGTAGGACCTCTCTGAGTCTCCCTACTTCCACGTGAGGTGACAAGGTGGCACTGATCTCTTCCTGGTGGTGTGTCTCTTGGGGGACAGTAAAGACACAGACCCAAGCCAGTGTACCCTAAGTTTCAGGTGAGCTGACAGAGCGCTTCCTCTCTGCCCTCCAGGCCTGGCCTTTCTCACCTAGTCTTTATTCCAGTGAGGACAGGGCTGAGGGACAGGCATCATGACTCTCTGTAGTGGAGTTCTTTTGTGGCCCCAGACTCCTATTCACGCAGGTTCTCATCTCTTCCGTAATCAAGCCTTGCCCCAGGAAGTGAGGCTTCGGAGGAACAGAAAGCCTTCATTGAGGAGGCACAGACAATCCCCAACCAGAACAAGGACACACGCAGAGGGATACACCACCAAGTATAAGAGGGATGAGGCAGGAAAGAAAGCCAAACCGCACCTCAGCCCTGAAGGGCAGAAAGGAAAGGTTCTGTCTAGTTGGTGACAGGCCCAGGGGCTCAGCACAGGGCCCTGCAGGCCTGGAGAGCAGTGCAGTAAGTAAAGGAAACTAGCTAGAATGATCAGGGCCAGGAACAAGGATTAGCTGAAGGCAGATTGGTCCCACACATTTACCTGAAGCAGGCTACACTTCCACTGTTGATTCAAAATCCTTGCTTCTACATGTTGAAATTCTATAGGAACAGGACACATGTCCGTTACAGCTTCTCACCTGGACATGTGGGCTGTGATTCAGCAGATCCAGGTAGGGAGCAAGTGCGCATGTGTCTGGCTCTGCCGAGAGGCACTCCTGCCTCCTAGACTTCAGGTACACAGCTCTGGTGTTCACGGTGCACCAGGCCCACAGGAAGGCGCTGTAGCTGAAAATGCGATCCACAGACTCGGCACACAGAGGCTGCAGGGTGGAGAAGAAAGCTCTGGAGGAGGCAAACAAGTCCTGCACGCGGGCTCTCTGCTCTTCCGCCTTTGTCTTTACAAGCTCGGGCAGAAGATCTACAACTTCCAGGTCTAAGCAGACCGAGCAGGTATATGACTTGGGTAAAACGTCCAGGTAAGCCTTCCAGAAGGACTGGTCACCTGCATGCTTTTCTAAGACTAAAAAAGTGCACAGGGCCAGCAGAGGAGATAGAGGAGGCTTCCACCTTGTAAAATGAAAAGACAAACTGGAGGGATTAGACCGTAGGCTCAGCCACATAGCTCCATTTGCTTTAGAGCATCTTTCCTACAGTGGTACCTCTCCAGAACACACCCAACACAATCTAAGTTCTCTCTCTCACCAATGCCATTTCCATAGCTAGTAGGTAAGATTTGCTTTGGAAGAAAAAAAGAAATTGTTTCCAGCCTGGCTCCTCCCACCCCACCCCACCCCACCCCACCCTTGGTTTTCTGAGACAAGGTTTCTCTGTGCAGACCTGGCTGTCCTGGAACTTGCTCTATAGGCCAAGCTGGTCTTGAACTCAGAGATCCACCTGCCTCTGTCTCTGATAGCATGTATCACTACTACCACCCAGCTAAAGGCTTTTTCTATAAGTTCCTGAGTTTCACCTTGTAAAAATATGGGGAGTCCAGAAAGGTAAAAAGATCCAGAGATGACATCCAACCCAGTGAACGTTGGCTCACAGAGTTATTTCAATTTAAGTTATTTATAGTTAAGCAGTGCCTAAGAGTCGTTCTTAAGTAAAAACAAGCCACACTCCAGTTACTCAGCAGGCATTTGTGATTGACATCTTAGATAATGTAAAACAAATCATCTCCACCATTGCTGGAAGTTCTTCTAGACAATGCCGACCAAGACAGAAACTGTCTGCTTATTATACACTGATGGAATCTCTGAGCTAAACTTATGGACTCTAATACAAATTATGTACTTACAATCTGAATGCTACTCACAAATCAGCCCCTACGGCACAAACAGAATTAGCAAGCTACCGTTGTCTCTTGAAGTCCAGATTCTCATGTTACCACACATTCTACTTGCAATTTCTGAAGGATTCAGAGCACCCTTGCCTCAACACAGGTTCATAAAAAATGTGTATGTGTGTGTGTATGAGGCCGGGGGAGTTCTGGGTTATGAAACAGCATAATCTTTGAATCTTCAAAATGCAGAAATCTCTTCTGCTGAGGCTCTCACTCACTCTGTCCTCAGAATGCTCCAAAACCAAGGCTCACCACCATGTGCCCAGAACAAGGCTCTCAACCTACACTGCCTGCTCTCTTTCATCCCTAACTAAATCCAGCTCCTCCTAATACCAAATCCATTCACAGCTGAAGAAGCAGGTACAGTTGGATGAGCCCAACAGGGAAGGAGAATCTGTAATACTTTCATCATATACACCATCCCACTTCATGTTCACTTCCTAGTAAATAAGAAACAGGGTTCACACCCACATCCCTGGCTGCCTCCTGAAGACCTCAGAAATACAGCTCAAAGTGAATTAAGAAAAAGCCTAAAAGAGAATAAACCTTTCAAATCACACCAAGTATTTCTTGACTAGACAAGAGATGGGTCCCCATGCCATGTCAGCCATGACACGCCTACCAATGGCAGAAACTTTCAAGAATCTGCACTGGCGCCAGGCGTGCAAGGTGTGGTCACTTACTTCTTAATGTAGGGCCCCAAGGAGCTTCGAATCACAGTGTCCGTTGTGAGCAGGCAGCTCTCAGGCAATGAAATAATCACCTGTCCCTCCTTGCCAAAGAGAAAGCAGAGTTTAGGACACCTCAGACCGCAAATACTGAATCCCATCAACACATATCAAGAGCCCCCCAGAGTGCAGACAATACAGGCCTGACTGGCAAAGAGAGAATCCCAGAGTATATGAGGGCCACTCATATGATAGATTTTAATAACTAAGAATCTGTAGAAGTAAAACCTTTGTTTTACCAGGACAATCAACAATAATTAGCTGGTTAGCTGTGGTTAACAAGAAACCGACATCATTGAAATAAAATCTTCTGGGGATCAGTACACAGAAGCTGTGATCTAGTGGGGGACCATGCTGCACACAGGGTGGCAACAGAACTTGACAAACAATATGTAAATCTTCAACACAGCACTGACTTGAAGGCAAGAAGGGATCATGAAGAGCAGAGGTGCAGTACTGTGAGGTCCAAGAGCAGCCACTGGTAAAGGTGTGACCTCTGTTGCAATGGAAACTCCGGGGCTGAATGAGCCATGAAGAGAAGCTGAGGTTTGGCAAGAGTCAGAAGCCAGGAGAGGCCATTGGTGAAGGTACAGCCTCAACTTCAGCAGAGACTCCAGTATACTGAAGATGTCAGGACCATGAGGTGACCACCAAGGACAGCAGCAGGTGTGGAGTGGAGCCATTACGGAAGGCAGAGCCCAGAAGATCATGAGTGAGCTCCACATGCCAGACAATGAAGATACAAGATCCAGGAAAGCACTGCTGGGCTTTGATGGAGCACAGCTGTTTTTAAGCCGTGGTTCTTCCCTTTTGGACTAAGAAAGCATTTAACTTTTTTTTCTAAGTCCCAACAATTTTGTTGTAACAAATATTTTCATGGCATTCAACAGAACTCAAATTTCTCTGAAACAAATTAAAATCTATAAAACTAAATCAGCCAGAATAAAGCATTTTTTTAAAATAGGCACACTTTATATAGTAATAAACAAAATATAAAAATTGAAGCCAACCAAAAAGAGATAACTGGTAACATGTAAGAACTTCCAACTCTGTTCATTACTACACACCTAAAATAAGTCTGATGAGAATTAAAATAGTCTTAGATATTAAAGAAAATTACTAAAAATGTCTTTAAACAATTTGTAAGTAACATAACCAAAACTCCCTCACTATACTTTGTCCTGTTTCAGCCTTTCTTCAATACAGTATCCAGTTCTCCTGCAGACAGATACCCATTGCTTCCCCTGACGTCACACTCTACTCTTCCACAGTATGATTTTTAGTACAATTATTACCCAAAGGAAAAGAAAGAATTTAGCATGATGGGCAAAGTCCTTCAACTCATTAATTAAATGATGCATCATCATTGGCCTATATTTTGATACTCTTTTCGGGTACCAACTTCAAATTACATTCTACTTTACAGATGTTCCTTATGTACACTAGAAATTTCCACCTCTGCAAACACTTGTGCTGACAGTTATTTCCTTGGATGGATTTTTGTCCTGAAGAAAAGTGCTCTCGTGAAGTCACATCTTACTGAGCATGTCCAAGTCCCAAAAGGAACCCTATTATTTTCTGTGAAAAGACATAAATACCAAGTGATCTGGAAGGTTTATTTATGTATTCATTTACTTATTTATTTTTGAGACTGGGTCTCTCTAGGTAGCTAGTCCTGACTGGTCTGAATCGCAGTCTGGACACCAGGCTGGCCTTGAATTAAGAGATTCTACTGCCTCTGTCTCTATAATGGCATCAGCCACCATGCCTGGCCTTGAAGCTTTCTGAATTAGAGCCAAGGACAATGCTTCATTTCACATCATCTGTACTTGGAATTCTTTAGATGTGTTAGCATTTGTACAATGATAAATAAGGCACACTATCAGGGCTGAAACATAAGATCCGTCATTCACAATTATAAGCTGTCAGGCTCCTTGTCTTTGCCCAGGAGAGCAGTGGAAGAAAGGCCTGTATCTGACCAAATGGGAGGCTGACTGGAGGAGCTTTTGCCTCTGGTCAGCTGCTGTGTCCACGGACCACAAGGTATCCTGAAACAGGATGCAGCTGGCTGGGCTGGCAATGGTGTATCTGTAGCTTCTTTTCCAACATTTCTTCACATCACTTAAATATCCTGGTACCCTGCAGTGTCTATGTCGACCTTGAACTTTTAATGTGTTTGATTTTTTTCAAGGTTGCGAGATTCCCACTGTAACTCTACAGTTTATACCATGGTGTTAACATGAGATCTTGGAGAGAAACAAGGAGAGTTGTGGTGACATATTTTCCTATCAAGTTGACAAAGGGTTCAACTATATTGGTTAATTTTTTATCAAGTTGAAATAGACTAGAGTTACATGGGACAGGGGGCCTGTATTGAGAGATTGCCTGCTATGGCCTGGCCTGTAGGCAATCTGTGGAGCCTGTTCTTAATTAATGACTGATATGAAAGGGCATCACCTTCTATGGGTGATGCCATGTCTGAGCCGGTGGTCCTGTACTGTGCAAGAGAGCAGGCTGAGCAAGCCATGAAAAGCAAAACAGGAAGCAGCAGGAAACAATCCCTGCCTTCAGGTTCCAGCCAAAAGCTCCCACCCTGACTTCTCTCTGGAATGTACTATTAACTCATTTCTCTTCAAGCTGCTTTTGTTTTTATCACAACAAAAGAAAAAAAAAAAAAACTTTGAGCAGACTCATTATAATGTGTATATAATATATAATGCATCAAATATATATTTAAGATCTGTACATCTCACTGCATATAACATACATCTCTATTTTCAAAAGTTTCATAAAAACACACATTTTGAAGTGCAGGTGGCCAGGTGCCATGGCACACACCCTTAACCCCAACACTGTAAGGTGGGAGCAGAAAAACAGAGCATTTGAGGCTAGCCTGTGCTACATGCTGAATTCCAGGCCAGGCTAGGCTATATACAAAAAAACCTTATCTCAAAAACTGGAAGGGGGTGTGAGGAAGGAGAAAAGTCAGTACAACTGCCCACTTCATGCATGGCCTAAGCAAGGTCCCCAGAACACTGCTGTGTGAGCAAGGTCCCCCATAACAAACACTGCTGTGTGAGCAAGGTCCCTAGAACGCTGCTGTGTGAGCAGGGACCCCTTAATGCTACTGAGTGAGCCAGGTCCCCATAATGCTGCTGTGTGAGCAAGGCCTCCCCATAACAAATGCTGCTATGTGAGCAAGGTCCCTATAACGCTGCTGTGTGAGCAAGGGTCCCCATAACGCTGCTTGCTGTGTGAGCATGGTCCTCAGTAAGGAACACTGTTGTGTGAGCATCGTCCCTGTAACGCTGCTGTGTGCATGCCAGCTATGGCTCTCCTTCCAAGTGCTGCTTTGTAGACAATTGCATGACAATCTCAAAAACAGAAATGCTCAGGGGGAAATCACTGCCCAGAAGCCGGGTGACCTGAGCTCAGTCCCAGAGCCAATGAGGAGAAAGGGGAGAACCAACTCCCAAGTTGTCCTGTTTCACACAGGCACAGTGGCAGTGATCACACAGACACACCACAAAACACACAGTAATCATTTCTTATTTTAAAAATTGTTTAAGTAAAAAAAGTAGAAATATGGCACACTAGTGTGACTCTACGTACTAGTACTCAACTATACACTTAAAAACAATAAATCAAATCAATAAATAAAAACAAAAAGTATTGTAAAGTTACAGCATAGAAATGCATGTTCGTTTAGCTGAACATACATACAGGACTAAGTTTTAAGCTAAGGGATTTAAAAATAAACATAGGGGCTGGGCTGTAGCTTTGTGGTAGAAAGTGCTTAGCCTGGGTAAGACCCCAGATACACACACCAACACAAAACCTTTTTGATAAATAAATGTATGTGATTTTAAAATAAAGAAATTGATGTGTAACTACTGAAAAAAGTTGCACAGTAGACAATACTTTTAAATACTGGGGGGATGTGCGGATGACACAAAAAGGGGACCATGGAGGTGACCTCATCATGATGTCATTTTCCATGCAAGGAAACAGAAGCCAGAGGCCTGGAGCCATGCTGTGGAATGGGTCCCAGCATGCTCCTGCTCTGTCACAGTATCAGGGAAAAGACAGCTCTTGGGGCTGGACCAACCTTCAGAGGCGGGCAGGAGGCCTGCACCCTACCATGTTTCCTCCTGTAAGAGGCTTAGGGAGTGACAAGGACATGGAAGAAGATGGGTCCTCTGAGGACAGATCATCCGTCAATTTCAATGCTGTGTCAGAAGGACACAGCAAACTTGAGCTTCCTTGGCATAATCCTAACCAAATATATCCATTTGGTAAGTAAAAGAATTGGCTACAACATACACATACACAGGCATGCGCACATGCACACACAAACACACACACATACATATACATATATGCACGCACACACCACACACACATGCAAACATATACACACACACGCACAGACACACATGCATGCAAACACACACATGCATGCACACATACACGCAAGCAAACACACACACACACACTAACTTGAGCCTCAAGGAGAAAAAAGAAGTTCTCACCTGCAGTGATGTTTTGCTCATTAGCCCTCTTCCTGTTCCTAGAAGAACCAAAACATGGAGGGGTAAATCGTACTGTATCTTGGAGATCTTGGGGACCCCTTTAAGGACTAAAAAGAGGTCATAACAATGCAGTGCTGCAGGTGGGTCTCTTGGCCTTTTCCTCACAGGGAGGATGGGATCAGGAAGCTATTCTGGAATATGACCTCTGTGAGTTTACATTCCTTGAACAGCAAAGCTGGGTTCTGGGTCAAGATCTAAGAAGCTTGCCACAGGGACAATTGATACAGGATGTCTTTCAATATGCTGTGAATACGCTTATTACCACTGGTTAAGAAAGAGGCTGTTTTGGTCTATGGCAGGGCAGTTTAGAGGCAGGCAGGAAATCAAGCAGAGATAAGAGAGGAAGCAGGGCGGAGTCAGGGAGACCTGCAGGCTGCTGCCAAGAAGGCAAGGTGTGAGGGAACACAGGTAAAACCACAGAGCCACAGGGCAACACGCAGATTAATGAAAATGGGATAAATTGGTAAGAGCTAGTTGGTAATGAGCCTGAGCTATAGGCCAAATAGTTTGTAATTAATATAAGACTCTGAGTAACTATTTTATAAACAGCTGCAGGACTGCAGGTGGGAGAGCTTTGTTCGGACTGAGGGTCTGGATGGGTCATTCTGACCACAGACAATGGCGACACTTCTCTTGAGGTGAGCCGGTGAAGAACTCCTCATGCTACAACCTAAGAAAGTAACTGGCTGACCATCTTTGACACATAAAAACACAAAGTTACATATCCTGTCCTTGGCTGACAATGCAGTTCACACCCAGACACCAGCAGAGACCCTGACAGAAAGTGGTCCTGTGAATGTTGTCAGGAACAAGATGGAGGCACTTTTATCAAACCCTGACAAAGCCAGAGAGAATCAAAATGGAAGATGCTTCGTGAACTAGTACAAAATATTCTGCTAAAACTGTAACTTTACATAAACAGTTGTGTAAGGATTCATTTGTCTGTCATTGGACTCACCCTGACCTTGTGACTCTGTGGCTATGGATAATTGTTTCAAAGCAACTATGTAACTCTTCCATTTTACCTTTAAACCTTTTGCCTCCCTTTGCCTCCCTAAATGCACCCATAGTTTACTACAGCAAAACACTCAGCTCTATAACCTGCAAGTAAAAATTAACTTCTCTGTTGATATTTAGACTGGCAGCTAAAATCAAGCGTCTTACTCCAGAGTCACCATATGTAAATGACCCACAGTGTTCCTATGTGCAGTATTTCTCTCAGCTGGGTACCCACATGGGAAATTGTTTACCTTGGGAGATAATAAGAATTTAATTTATTCCAAATTAAGCTAACTAGCGGCCAGAGGCAAAGTCCAACGACATTGACTTTTAGTGCTCTGATCATATGCAGCAGGCCCTGTGGTACCTGAAGCATGCCCCGCTGTGAAGGATTCAGGGCCCTAACTGCAAAAGTCCTTCAGGAAAGCACACTGGTCTGCTCTGCAGTTGCCTTCCACCCATGTCCACACTGCCCACCTCCTCAGAAACTGATTCCCAACTGATGTCAATTTAGCCTCCACAAGAAGCTATCAAATGTCAGAGGATAATGTTAACCTGCCTCAGTTCAGATGAGGTGGAAAGTGAAGAGCTGCTCCTCCAACATGAGAGAAACAGATCCAAACTACCTAAGGTTCCTACCAAGGGTTCCTCTCCTGGAGCCTCACCATGATAAGGACAAGTACCTCAAGCTGTTAACTGGAACTTGCCTCACCCTCAGAAAACTTACTCTCTGGGCCTGACACAATCCCCATCAGCATGCATGGAGCACCCCCAACGCAGTGCAGTGTCCTGACTGTGAGGACTCAGCCCAGGTCTTTCCTTCAGGTTGAGGCTCCAGGAATATCCAAACTTCTAACACCCCAGTATCAGGTTTTTCCGTTTCAAGGCTGACCACCTTGTTTGGCCTAACTCATAAGGAAGCTCATCCCTGGGAGAGGCAAACTCTCCTCCCTGAAGTCATTAGTCCTGTGTCTAGGAGTGGGACCCACAAAATGTTCCCCCTTCCACATTATCATGTCCAGTGATACTGCAATCATTCCAGTCTTATGTATATGGCCATTTCCAGGAAAGACTGTTTCACAGCGGACTTCCAGATATTATGGCTCTTACTTTCTTCTTCAGAGACATTCCCCAAGCCACAGATACAGACATCGTGATGTAGATATGTCTGCTGGGGCTGGGTTCTCATGATCTACTCACCCCTGCACTGCATTCAGTAGTGGTCCTCTGTGAAAGTCTGCTGTAAAGAGAGGCTTTATTCATGAGGGGTTGTAGTTACACTTACATCTGAGTTTGGACACAGGAACCACAGATGAGAAGAATGGACACTGATCTAAGCCCAGGTTACTTCGCCCAATATGAACTCTTTCTAGGTCTATCCATTTACTTGAAAATTTCACGACTTCATTTGTCTGTACAACTGAATAAATTCCATTGTGAATGTGTACCACATTTTCATTACTTTTCATCTGTCTAAGGATAGTTAGGTTGTTTCCAACTCCTGCTGTTATGAGTAAAGCAGCCATGACTGTGGCTGAATAAGTATCTCTGAGTCCTTTGGGCACATGCCAAGGAATGGATATAGCTCAGTCATATGGTGGATTCATTTTTTAGTTTTTCTGAGGATCCTCCATACTGACAACCAGAGCAGAACATCAATTTGCCTTCTACCAGCAGTGAATGAGAGAATCTATTTCTCCACAACCTCATAGTATTTGTTACCAGGTGTTTCGTTGATGTTAGCCATTCTGACTGGGGTGAGATGAAATCTCAAAGTTATTTGTTTTTCTCCAAATACTAAGGAAGATGAACACTTTCTAAGGTTTGTTTACAGGCCTCTCAGGTTAAAGTCTAGGGGAAGTCCATACAGTGACTCAGTTTCCCATACTGACTCTCAGAGTAAAAGAGTCACGGTACTCAGCTATCCTAGAGTTCAGATGAGTTCAGCTCGCTCCTTGCTTTAGCCTTGGTGAGCATGGGACTAGTCTGATTAAGCCCTGGGAAAGAATTCATGATCTTACTGCCTGAGCTAACAGG
This sequence comes from Phyllotis vaccarum, assembly GCA_033318265.1. NCBI lineage: Eukaryota > Metazoa > Chordata > Mammalia > Rodentia > Cricetidae > Phyllotis > Phyllotis vaccarum. The sequence continues at coordinate 40,017,115 of JARWLC010000010.1, read as the reverse complement.
AGACACATGATGGTAAAGCTGCCCGCAGCCTGACTCAATGATGGGATTTTCAAGACAGTATTTGAATGCTTGGACTATGCTTTATTTGAATCCTGGCTTGAAAATGTCTATGTAAGCACTTTCAGAAATAAACTCGGGGCCTTCATGGTTTTAAACCATGGGGTCCCTCTCGGTTTGCTTTCTGTCTCCTCCCTATATACTCAGCTGTGTGCCTGCCCCCGGCTACCCTGGTGACTCATCAGCCGGAACCGACTCCTGTCAGTTGCATGGGCTCTTTAAAGGTGAAGCTAACACTGCCCTCCCACAAGGGTCTTTCAAGTATTCTCATAGCTACATCTGTCCTCCCTTATTTATTTATATGTTTTAGACAAAGACTCGTGATATAGTCCTGACTTGCCTGGAACTCACTATGTAGCCCAGGCCTGCCTCAAACTCATCAGAGACCGGCCCGCCTCTGCCTCCTGAGTGCGGGATTAAAGGTTTGTGCCACCACAGCTGGCCTCATGGCTCCACATTACTTGTCTTATTCTCCTTCTTCATGTGTCTTTTTTCCTCATCTGTCATTCCTTTCCATTGAATGGTGAAGCCCAAACACAAGAAGACAAATCAATATACAGCAATAGGTGTGTTTCCAGAAATGCCACAGCCTCTGCAGGAACCACTGCCTGACTTCACCCCACCCCGCCCTCACCCTCCACACGACTCTCACCTGGAAAACAGGCAGGTACTAAGCCTGTGTCTTCAAACTTCCTGTCTTTCAGCCATTTCTTCAGCTCTATAAATTCAGGTCTATAGCTCTCACTCACTGTCAGGAGAGAAAAGAGCACACCACAATTAACATCGCTGCATCAGTGGGCCAGCATTTCCAAGGTATAAATCTGATGAAGCAGATCAGATACACAGATCCCAAAGGGAATAAATCTCACTAAAATACACACTAAACAGAAAAGCCATTTGCTATGTATTTTATTGCACGCATAAAACATTTGACAAAATCTATCATCAGTCTAGTAAAAATTATCAGCTAATGAAGACAGAGGTAAATTTCCACACCCAGATAAATAGCATACAACAAAAACATGGTGTGTGTGTGGGGGGGGTGCAGACAGACAGGTCAGGGACTATAGCCCGGGTGTAGAATGTTGGCCTCACTTTGTAGCCCTATGTTCCAGTCCCAACACTGCCATACAGCTGCCACATTAGCAGTGAAAGGGCATGAATCCTTCTCTGTCTCACCAGCCAGCTCTCAAATAATAACACAAAGACTTAATTTTAATTATGAGAGCTTGACCTATAGCTCAGGCCATTATTAACTAGCTCTTATAACTTAACCCATTTCCATTAACCTATGTTTTACCATGTAGCTTCTTCCTTTCTTTCACTCTGTATATCCGACTCCCTCCTCTTACTGGCCTCTCCCCTGCACCTCGATTATCACCTCCTACTTCCTCTCTCTGCCCTGAAGTCCTGCCTGGCTATTGGCTGTTCAGCTCTTTACTAAATCAGCAATATGTTCTCACACAGTGTACAAATATCCCACAACAGTAAAAAGCTAAGTGACCTCCTGAAAGATCTAGAACAGGGAAAAGATAGACATCTCTCACTTTTCCTCAAAACTATAAAAGCTATTTAACCAGTGTAATAGGGGAAAATAAAGAAAAAAATCAAATTGAGGGGGAACAAAAATTTCAGAACACATAAATTCAATCATGGAATATCTAAGAATATCAAAGCAACAAATGAGTTTAGCAAAGTTGTAAGATACAAATCAATACATTAAAAATTAATTGTATTACATTTATTAGCAATAACCAAAAATTCAAATTCCAAAAATGCTACCAAAATACAAATTTTGGGTTTGGGGAAGAGCTTTCTGGGGTAGCCCAGGCTGTTCTGGATCTCACTCTGTAGACTAGACTGGCCTCAAACTCAGAGATCCACCTGCTTTAGCCTTCCAAGTGCTGGGATTAAAGGCGTGCACCACTACCACCTGACAAAATATGAAATTCTTAATAGATCCAAATATATATGGATATAGAAAGAAATACAATGTACACATCAAAAGCTATAAAGTATTGTTGAAAACAAATAAGAGATACAGAATAAACATGACTTTTAGAGTTATGTTGCTTTTAACTATATGCTGAAGCTCTCTTGATATTTGGAAATGGGCTCTGAAGTGAATAGCCAGGCTTAGGCGTCATATGGTAGATCTTCATGATGGTGGCCCTGGGAGAGAGGGGACTGAGAATGTGCTGACTAAGCATGAAGCCATAGACCTGATGCCAGCATTCCTTGTCAACAGAAATGGGAAAATGTCCTCACATGGTAAGGACCCAGTGAGAACCAAGCGAGTCACAGGCAGACAGCCTTCCCAGAAGCTAAGTTCTCCAGAATTTGATGTTAGATTTCCCAGCCACTACTACTACAAGTTATTCCACTAAAGTTATCAGTTTCAAAAAAAATAGAAATATATATTGTTAGTTTGAATGTAAACTAACAAGGTCCCATAAACTCACAGGGGAGTGGCACTATTAGGATGTGTTGGGGGCGGGCTTTGAGGTTTCCTATGCTCAGGATACTGCCCAGTGTCTGAGTCTACTTCCTGTTGCCTTCTGATCAAGATGAAGTCAGCACCAAGTCTGCCTGTCCATTGCTGCACTCCCTGAGATGATGATGCTGAACCTCTGAACTGTAAGCCACCACCTCAATAAAATGTTCTCCTTTATAAAAGTTGCAGTGGCCCCGGTGTCTCTTCACAGTAACAGAAACCCTAAGACAAAAGTAGGTACCAGGGACTGGGTATTGCTGTGATGAGCGTGATCATGTTTGTTTGCAGGAATTCGGACTTTGGCATTTTAAGTTAGGAAAGCAGTGGAATGCTTTAAACACCATGCCCCACCCCCCCACCCCCCCACCCCCCCCCACCCCCCCACCCCCCCCCACCCCCGCCAATGGTTCATACCAGCAGAAGCTAGAAGACAGTGGTACTGGGAATGATTTGAAATGTCGGGATGTCAGAGGTTTCAGAAAAGAATTTTAGTATGTTGCCTAGAGATCATTGTTATATTTTGGTGAAAAATGTGGCTACTTTTTGCCCTTTTCTGAAAAGTTTTTCTAGGGCTAAAGTGAAGAGTTTTTAATTAATTCCACTGGCACGGGCAATCTCTGAACAGCCTAATTGCCCTCTGTCCTTCGTTATTGGTGATAACTCTAATGAAGATGTATAATGAAAAGGAACACGAATTTTAGGAGAAAAAGGAAGAAGTGCTGTGTTTAAGAAGATTAATTAGGAAATGGAATAAAGGGAGTGGTAACTCCGGCCACCAGAGCTAAGTTTCCAAACTTAGAGCCAGGTGTGGTGGGGAACACCTTTAATCCCAGCACTCAGAAGGCAGGGGCTGGCAGATCTTTGAGTCTGAGGCCAGCCTGATCTGGGGATCCAGTTCCAGGACAGCCAGGGTTAGACAGAGAAGGAAACCATGGAAAAGAGAAAGCTGGTGAAGATGTGACTATACGAGGGACCATGTTCCAGCCCCAGAAACAGAACTTGGCAGCTGCTGCCACATGGTGCTGAAGTTAAGGATAGGATGAGACCGAGGAAAGCCACTGAGGCCGGGCATGTGTCGGGGGTGCCTTGAACGGAGACCTGGGAGAGGCCACTGTGCGAGGCTGTGAAGCTGAAGCCTGGATTGCCTTGGAGCCTCTAAGATGGTAGAGATGCCAGAGTCCATGGGATACCTGCCAAGAGAGCTGTAACCAGCTCAAGAGAAGAGTGTGCTGTCATCAAAGCTGAAAGGAGCTGGAGATCTGAAGAGCATCTGGACATCAGACATGGAGATGCAGAGTTTGGAGTTTACCTGGCTGGTTTTTGGTCTTTCTTTGGTCTAGTGTTTCCTTACTATGCTCCCTTCCCTATATTTTGGAGTGCTAATGTATATCCTGTGCCTTTATATATTGAAAATGTGTGATCAGGTTTTTTTTGTTTCTTTTTTTTTAATAGGGGATTACTGCTATGGAGATTACATGAATCTCAGAAGAGACTGTGAACTTGGACTTTTAAACATTGTTGAGACTGTGTTAGACTATGGGGAATTTTGAGGTTGGACTAAATGCATTTTGCATTATTATATTGACTTATGGGGGCCAAGGAGCGATGTGGTGGTTTGAATGTAATTGGCCCCACATAAGCTCATAGGAAGTGCTGTTATTAGAAAGTGTGGCTTTGTCGGAGTGGTGTGGTCTTGTTGGAGGGAGTGTGGTCACCATGGGGGGAGGCTTTGAGAGTTCCTGCACTTAAGATGCCACACAGTGTCTGAGTTCACTTCCTGTTGAAGTGCCTGTATGCAGACATTCTCCCTGCCATGATGATGACGGACTGAACCTCTGAACTATAAGCTGCTATCTCAATGACATGTTTTCCTTTATTGCAGTGGTCATACTGTCTATTCACAGCAATGGAAACACTAAGATATGTGTGTGTGTGCATGTGTGAAAAGTCAGGAATTAAGATACTAATTTAATATAAAAGAAAACACTAAAGGAGAAACAGGAGATTGAGAAGCAGACATGGAGAAAACACAACAGAATATGGCAGGTCCAAGAACTCTATCAAGAGGCAGCATCCACCAGGCTGGCTAAGGACAAACCGAAGTATATCAGACCGTCATCAATCGGAGAGAGACCAAAGCAAAGGGACAGACACACAGAAGCAGAAACCAAGGGAAGAACCAGAAAGAAGAAAGAAACAATGGGTAAAATACATTCATACTTTCATACTTGTGTAAGGACATGGTCATTAAAATGTGTTCATTATGGCCGATTCTCATTGAACAACATTCTGAGGAACACTGTGAGAACAGACCCTCCTCCATGCAGGCCTTCTTCCCATCCTGTACCTCCTCTTGCCTCAGAACTTTGCCTTCGTCTTCTGACTCTCCCCGTTCTTCCCCTTCGCTTCCGCATATTAAAACCGGAGCCTCTGTGTCACCTTCAACCTAAAATAAGGAGAGTCTTGGTCTTACGCTCTAGTTGGAGCAGAATTCAAGACCTTGATACATTTGAATATACAAATACATATTTTGGAGAATGTTTTCACTTAAAAGTATCCTTTTCTTAAAAGCTTTGTACACCAAAACTTTTAATCAAGTGCTAAATCGGATCCCTACAGTAACAAATACCCATAATAGGTCCTCTAAAACAGTGGTTCTCAACCTGTGGGTCACAACCCTCACAGAGTTTCCCATATCATAGATCCTATACATCATATATTTACAGTACAGTCCTTAACAGTAGCAAAATTATGGCTATGATGTAGCAGTACAATAATTTTTGTGGCTGGGGTCACCACAACATGAGAAACAAGGGCAGCAGCATTAGGAAGGTTGAAAACCACTGCTCTAAAAGGAGAACACAAAACCATTTGGTGGCCCTACTGACTAAATTCTCACAGCTGATTTCCTCAACATAGCCTTTCATAGTTCAGCGCCAGTCAACATTTACTGCAACATCACTTAACAGCTCTTAAGAACACACAGGGACTGGAGACGTGGCTCAGTATGGAAGTGCATAGCACACAGATAATGCACAGACATATGTGAAGACAAAACACTCATACACATAATAATAAATAAATACAAAAAATATACACAGCAGATATGAGGCACCCCTGGGCTCAGAAGTCTTAGAAAAATTAAATAAATCCCCATCACTGTAAGCTGGATTTTCAGATATCAGGATCTAGGAATAAATATAATAATTAAATGGGCATTAGCCATATACTAAAGAGAACATAAAAACCAAGACAGAACACAAGCCAGAGATCACCGAAGACAAAAAAAAAAAAAAAAAAAAAAAAAAGACATTAGTCTCTCAAAAGCAAAAAAAAAGGGGGGGGGGAATCTAAGGAATACAGACAGCAGAGCAGGGATCAGCTGTAGAAATTAACAAAAATAAGTGCAAGCATTTTTGAAAGCTATATGGTGAGATGTAAAACTATGCAAGAAATAGTGAGTAAAAATGATTTTCTTTACGTGTAAATTAAAGAGGGAGGGGTGGCAGCTGGAGCGATGGCTCAGAGATTAAGAGTGGCATACTGCTCCTGCAGAAGAGCCCCTAGTGCCCACATGTTAAACCCAAGGGATCGGATGTTTTCTGGCCTCCCTACACATTGCAAGAATGTGCTGTAAAGGCATATGAATGTAAAACACCTACATATGTAAGAGAACACAGACCACTTTGGGGCCTGCCTCTGCACAAAAAGAATAATAGTATGACTCTCTAACATCTTGTAAACATTCTAAAGAGGTTTTTTGTTGTTGTTGTTTTGTTTTTTTTTTTCCTATTTCACATCCTACCCTGTACCGTACAGGTAAATATAAAAGTGACATAACTTGAGTGATTTATGCATATTATTATACCAATGTGAATAATTTTAAAATCAACTTCTTAAAAAGAAAAAAAAAATGCCAGGGCAGAAACAGATCTCCAGCTAAGCTGCACAGGCAGCGTTAATAATCTACCTCGGCAGGAACACTTGACTAGCGGGCTGCTTCCTGCCGGTGCCCATACGTGCGTGCACAAAGACGTGCAGCACCACCGAAGCCCGGTCACCTCCTTCTCACCAGCGCCCCAGCGACGGCCACGCGCCAAAGCCCAGTCCCGGCGAATGCCGTCAATCACTGCACAAGCAAAGGGCGGGGCAGACAGCATTCACTTCCTGTGCCTGCGCGGCGTTCCATCGCTCCTGACTTCCGGTCAAGGAGAGCTTGAGGGCAGGCACCGGAAATCGGGGTCGTGTTCCCGCACAGAATTCGGAAAGTCCAACGGGAGCACGCAGCCGTTGCCCAGGCAACGCAAGCCAACCCGGAAGTCCTCCGGCTCACCTCGGGAACTACGAGAAGCGGGTGTGGAGACTCAAGAGCTGTGGAAGAAGTGAGTACGTGCGGCCGCGCGCCTGCGCCTCTCCCGCACCGCGCACGCGCAGTTCCCCCAGCCTACACCCCCGCCCCCTGCACGCACGCGCGCGCGCGCGCGCACTCGCACACCTGGATCCTTGGCTTTTCCTTTCTTCCTCAGACCTCCTGCTCCCTCCACCAGGCTGGTTTACCTGATTCCCATCTTGCCCTGCCCTCCATCTGCTAGGACCGGGACATAATTCCCCAGATAGCCTGACCCTGCCTATTCCCTCATCCACTCCTATGTATGCACTTGTCTTGTCCCAAGACTGTTATTGGAGTTATTAGGGTCAAAATATAAGAAAAAGTAAGAGTTAAGCTTGTAGGGAGGAAGAAAGATGAGAATTTAGACATCCTCAAACAGCGAGGAGCAAGCTTTATTCAATGCCAGAGAAGGGGAGTTTTCTGGTTTTGGCGCCATGATCAGAGCACAGGACTCAGTCCAAGACCAAAGGTCAAAAAAGGCACATCACACGCTTTAGACTGGGGTTTTGTAGCTAAGTAGGTGGAAGGGAGAGAACAAGCTTGCTAAGGGCAGAATAGGAATGTCACCCATTTTCACACTTCAGGCTGTTCTGGGTGACTGGAGTAGGTAGGTATCAGCCAGCTGTTTTTTTACATGTGCAATCTCCAAACAACTGTTTGAGTTCACTTTTGGAGACTTGGGTTTTGGTTTTTGGCTTTTGTATTGGGGGGAGGGGGCCCAGATATATACAAAGGATAGGAGACTTCTGTCTGGCTACTTCCTGTTGGCAGGGGGCATCGTTTATGCAGGGTTTTTGTTGTTTGGGGATGGTTTTTTGGTCTGGGATGACACTAAAATCAGTGCCGTTTTTACTTTGACTTGTGAGATGACAGTGAAATGATCCAAGAGAAATTTCTGTTTAAAAAATAATTTTTAGACAAGGCAAAAATGTGAGGATGGGGCGTGTAAAGAGAAAGGGGGAGTATGGGCAGATCAGGACAGCAAGAACCATGTGTCCATTTAGAGATGAGACTGCGGTTGCCTTCTTGGTATCTAATCCCTGAGCTGCTGAGCCCCATACTGAACTATCATTGATTTGTTGGTGTAAAGAAAGCATTGTTCCCCGAGGAGAATGTAGATCCCTCTGTGACTCCCCTTTGCTCCAGCACAGGGGCCAAAAAGTTAAGTTCATCTTGAATGATGTTGATTTGAGTGAAGTCTCTTCAATAAATTGAGGAAGTTTCTAATCTCAAACAATAAACGGAGAATGAAGATCCTAGCTTGGTTCACAGAAGAGCAGAGTAGGAAGGAGAGCTGAGAATTCTTTCACAGCGGTCCTAAATCGCTCTTTTGCAGCAAGACCCTCACCACCTTCAAGGTTCCTTATATGCCATGACTGCCACTGAGTGACTCTTGTACTGAACTAATTCAGTGTACATCCTTCTAACACTGGCTCACTCCCAACAACAGAACAAAAGTATCCAGTGGTGTGGAAGTTGCAAACCAAATACTGTGATAAAATAGAAAACCACAAACTGCTAACTCATGTTGAAGAGGAAACACACCAAAGATCAAGCAAGGTGTGACTTCACCTATATAATTCTGCTGAGCATGAGGAGCAATGGAGAGCTGTTTCCTCAAGGAATAGCAACAAGAAGAATCCTGGTGATGATGGGATGTTTTATGGTTTGACTGTGAGAGATACTGACCTAAAATTCTAATAAAATTATAAAGAGTAAAAGGACTTCAAACACAAAAGAAAGGTCTGAAGAGGAAAGAAGGCTGTCGTGTCAATATGAACGTGGTATTTTACTATACTTTTATAAATACATGTAAATTAATATTTCATTTCCCTGAGACTTTTCAAGTATCCAAAAAATTTCCAGGGACAGTGCTGAAGAGATAAAAAGAGCTCCCACATGGTAGTTAACAACCTTGTGTAACTCTAGTCCATGAGATCTGATGCCTGGGGCCCTCTTCTGTGCACAAAGAGAACACATACACACAAATAATTTAAAATTTTTTCAGTTAGAGAAAAGCATGGATCTTTCCTGAATTTAAAGTTATTATGCATACACATAATTGTGTGTATGTGTGTGCAAATGTATGTTTGTATGTGCATATGTGTGCGTCCCTGCCCAACTAACTCTACAAACACACATAGGGGTCAGAACAACTTCAAGGAATCACCAGTTCCTCCTTCCCATCTTTCCTTGGGTTCTAAGGATTGGATCCGGTGGCTGCGTTGTCCAGGCACATTCTCCAGGCACGTGCCTCACCTGCTGGCCTCACCTACCCTTGCCAGCCCTTTTTCTGAGTATTAATGCTTGGTAAACAACTGACTATAAGCCTGCTCTGAAACGGCAATTTACATGCAAAGCTGTATAAAACAGCTTTTTTATTTCCATATAATGGAAATGTCTCATGTCTGTTTCCTTTATTTACTATATTCCCACCCCAACCACCTTTATGCACATTGAGGTCAGTGCAACTCAAGTGTCTTATTTAAGTGGCCACTTGTGGCTAGTAGCAACCTATAGAACAGTCAGGAAATGAAACTTGACCCTGAGATCCCTATTTCCTCAGTGTTATCAAACAGTGAGGATTTGTTTTCCTCTACAAACCAGCTGTAAACTTTTTGAGCATAGAGCATCCTGTCATCTTAAAAAGGAGATGGGGGGGGGGGGCATCGTGGTGCTATTTTGAGCACAGAAGAACAGCCTTCCCTGATGACCCTCGCCTCTGTACACTTCAGTCCTCAAATCCAGGTAAGGCAAAGCACTTAGAAGTATGTAAAGAGATATCTCACGAGGTTAGTAAGGAATGTTTTCTGCCCAAGGATTAACCAATGGCTTTGCTTTAGTGTCCTGTGAAAAATTCAACACGAATTTCAATTCCTCGTCATTTTCTACCAGAGTTCGTGCAACAACTCTAGTCCCTAAGACATAGGGCAGCGCATTATTTTACTAGACACCAGTTAAGGCTGTGTACAGAGGTCCAGTTTGCAAGTTGGGGAATACAGTACAAAATTTGTACAAGCACATTGGATGATTTAGCCTCAGGGATAGCTGCAACAGCCTCTCTCCAGCCTTCTCTCTAAGTCATGTTTGACTTCTGGCTTCCAAAACGCCTTAAGGAAAAAGTCTGATATGCTCATGAGCTGACCCAGTCGGGTTTTTTGTTTGTTTCTTTGTTTTTCCTGGCTGGTTTTGAACTCCCCAGCAACACCCTGCATGTTCTGAGCTAACAAAAGACCTGTCACGGTTCTTTCATTGTAAACTTTTATAAAACTTAGCCCGATATTGCGAAAGTGAGCCACCATCCTGTAAACAGGACAATTGGCCAGTTTCACAAAGTCTAAAAGCACGAAAGAACCCCTACCGGTCTCCCGCCATGCCGCTCCCTCCTGGGGGCGGGGCACTGGGGTGCGCCTGCGCAATGGGCCCATCAAAGGCCTGGAGAACCCAAACCCTCTAGAAATACCTGCTTTTTCGAGGCTGACCAGCCAGCTACCGGCTGCAGAGGTTTCTCCAAGTTTGCTGCTCTCCGACCGCCTCCCTTCGCCCACGCAGCCATGTCGTCCTGCAGCCGCGTGGCGCTGGTGACCGGGGGTAACAAGGGCATCGGCTTCGCCATCACGCGTGAATTATGTCGGAAGTTCTCGGGGGACGTGGTGCTCACCGCGCGGGACGAGGCGCGGGGCAAAGCGGCGGTGCAGCAGCTGCAGGCGGAGGGCCTGAGCCCGCGCTTCCACCAGCTCGACATCAACGACCTGCAGAGCATCCGCACCCTGCGAGACTTTTTACTCAAGGAGTACGGGGGACTGGATGTGCTGGTCAACAACGCAGGCATCGCCTTCAAGAGTAAGCCTTGGGTGTGGAGAGGGGAGGTGGCTTCCCCAGAATTTGATGTCAGGGTGAGCTCTGCCTGGCTGGGAAGCACTACTAGGGCAGGGGCACTCTGGCATGGTAGTCTAGAATAGATTCCTGGGGAGAAACAGGACAGGGTGGGGGCCGCAGGCAGGCAGAGTCTCTGGGGTCTTTGTGTTTACCTAACCAGGACTAGTTGCTTTCGTTTCCAGTAATTGAGCTTGGGGGATACTTGAGTGGAACTCTCATCTGATAGTGAAATAAACAAGAAACTGAAAGGAGAGGAAGTTAAGAGCAGGGAGATCCTGACACACAGGCCTCCCCCAGCCTCCCCCAGTGATGCTGTCTTTCAAAAACAAGAGAACAGTATCAGATTGACAGCAGGGCTCTGACTAAACACTTGGAAGTGGATTTCTAACGCTCTGGGCCAGGCCTACATCGTTCTACCCAGCTAATTCCATTCTCTTTCTCCCTGGAAGTGGCTGACCCAACCCCCTTCCATATTCAAGCTGAAGTCACGATGAAAACCAACTTTTTTGGTACTAGAGATGTCTGCACTGAGCTGCTCCCTCTAATAAAACCCCAAGGTGAGTCTGGCGGGTGGTTTCTAGTCCTGCCCCTCTCCTTCTGTACCTTGGACTGGCACTGGCCTCTGCCACCTGGAGGTGTGGCTCTGCTCTTTGGTCTCAGTTCTTTTGCGGCTGCTGATTTTTCTCTTGGTATGTCCGTCCACTCTGCTTCCAAGGTCTGTCTGGTCTCCATCCTCACACGTTAGCGGCTTTTAGGATTTCATTCCTCCATAAAACATTTCACACACCGACTGGCTCCCTACCGGTCACAGTGCCCTGTCCGCACAAGACCTCAGACTTGAATGTGTCCCTCCTTAGCTCAACCCCACAGCAGGTCTCTGGTATCAAACTACACTGCTGCAAACCCAATAGGAAGCCTCCTTTCTTAGGCATGCTCCATGTCTGAGTTTCTACACCCTGTCTACCTACCTCCTCCCCTCCCTAAGGTCCTTCAGGAGAGATCATGATTCACAGGACTCTATAGTCTGACTCATCATTTCTCCAGGCTCATGTTAGCTCTCCATCAACATGTTCCATGTTCTGCAAAGTGAACCACATTATAGCTCACTCTAATGTCCTCTTTCCCCTCTGGTCCTCTGCATCTCTAAAACCTTAAAGAGCAGCTATTTCCATGGTCACCTGGCTTCTCTACCCAAACCTTGAAGGAAAGAATAGTTTCTCATGCTTACTCAGTTCTATTCTGTGCACCCCTCTCTCAGATGGAAACTTCCTGATGTAGAAGCTCACCAAATGTAAAATGGAATTCTTGCAAATGCCTCTCTACATAGAAGTTTGTGATGTGTTTCAGGCAGAGTGGTGAATGTATCGAGTATGCTGAGCCTCCGGGCCCTGAAGAATTGCAGCCCAGAGCTGCAGCAGAAGTTCCGAAGTGAGACCATTACAGAGGAGGAGCTGGTGGGGCTCATGAACAAGTTTGTGGAAGATACAAAGAAAGGGGTACATGAGAAAGAAGGCTGGCCTAATAGTGCCTATGGGGTGACCAAGATTGGGGTGACGGTCCTGTCCAGAATCCACGCCTGGAAACTCAGGGAGCAGAGGAGAGGGGATAAGATCCTCCTCAATGCCTGTTGCCCTGGGTGGGTGAGAACTGACATGGCAGGGCCAAAAGCCACCAAGAGCCCAGAAGAAGGAGCAGAGACCCCTGTGTACTTGGCCCTTTTGCCCCCAGATGCAGAGGAGCCTCATGGACAGTTCGTTCAAGACAAAAAAGTTGATCAGTGGTGAACTCAACTCTCACCTCCTCTTATTGAACCCCCCTTTGTATCCTCTCTTGGGGAAGGCCAATGAACATTTATAATATAACACAATATAGTAACTTAGCACTCATTAACTCATTGAGTCATTATGTGGCCTTGTAGTCTATGCAGTTCTTTATGATTTTCTCTATGATATAGGATGAGCAAAAGTAAATTAGGAAAAAATAAAAATAACTGATTCTTTAAGCATAAAGATTTCTATAAATTCTTAGGGGGTTTTCCTTTATGTGTATGAGTGTCTTGCCTAGATGTATGGAAGTGTACTACATGCGTACAGTGCTTATGGGGACTAGAAGAAGGCATAGGCTTCCCTGGAACCGGAGTTAAAGATGGTTGTGAGGTCTCTAAAGAGCAGCAAGCACTCTTCACTGCTGAGCCCTAACTTCAGCCTTCATTTTGCAGATTTCTTTCAGTGCAGAATTGGCTTGATCTCAGGAATTTAATTAAAGCGAAAGTCTTTAGTCCTTACAGGTGTGTCCATTGGTGACAGGTAGGACACACTGAGAAGCCTGAGTCAAGGACAGTGTCTACGATTCGGAACACAGCTCTCAGCTCTCAAAAGATAAAGAGATTATTTATTCTGGAGCCATTGAGTGACCCTGTCCTGGGAACACAGAGTTAGGTTACCCCAAAGTCTATGTTCCAACATAAAAGCAGTTTGATGAAGTTTTATATCTTTCTTTGTTCTATAAAGAAAGTCATAAATCAAAGCAACTTTAAAATATATTGGTAGGAAGACCAGAGAAATGGGTACAACGAGACAGGGAAGCTCAAGGTGCTGCTGGATGACATTCTTAGTTCTTGGATTAGTTGAGGCTCCTGTTCTGGGGAATTAAAAGCTTCTAAGACCTATCATCATCATCATGAGGTGTTAGAGCAGAGCAAGACCATTCCAGAAGCTGAAACTAGCCCAAGATAAAATAGCCTCTGAACCTACAAATTTCCAATCTCCACCGTACTGAAATTCCCATCAGCCTGTCTGCAGACACAGCCTCTCTTCAGGAGCTTTGGTTCACAGCAAACAGCTACACATGAGTGAAAGGTAAATGGGTGCTTACAGGAAACACACATTGTGTATGTAAAGGACTGACTTCCTTAGTGTGATGTATATATGCATCTTCGTGTGCATATATATGAAGGCTCAGGGGTCATTCCTATGCACTGTCTTGGTCAATTTTGGTGTTTTCATTTTGTTTTGAAGATGGAGCACTTGCTAGACTAGCTGGCCAGCTAGCTGCAGGAATCTATCTCTGTCTCCCTAGTGTGGAGATTAAAGAGTGTACCTGGGTTCTGGGGCTTTGACTTGACTGAGCTAACTCCTCAGTCTGAATGATGTATTCTAGACTATTCTTTTTTTCTTTCACTTTTTTTTTTTTTTTTTAAATCTGTTGGAAGATTTCTAACCATGGGAAGAGGTAAGGGTGTAGCTCAGCTATAAAGTGTATGCCAATAAACCTGAGGCCCTGGGTTTGTTCCCTAGAACAAAGAAGAACATAGAAAAAGACATGGCTTTACCTACTTAGTACATGAGCTGAAACAGGATAACCTTGTCTTGCTGTGATCCCATTAACTGTCAAATGTCATTTAGGTGTGGAAACCATGGCAGGTGTGTGGACATGCTTAGTATACACTATCAACCCACACTGCCCTTGGGAATCACACCTGTGGGGGTATGTTTCATATTTAATAAAAAAAAAACCTATCTGAAATATCAGAGGGATCTACCCACAGTCAATGCAGGAGGATCAGAGAGTGGTGATTTACACCTTTAATCCCAGCACAGGAAATATCCTGGTGACCTACGCCCTTAATCCCAGGAGATCTGAGTTTGAGGCCAGTTAAGTTTACAGAGGGAGTTCCAGGCTCCCAGGCAGACAGTGGTGGTGCCTTTTATATTAACATGGATGTGAAGCAGCTGGGCGAAGAGGGTATTTAAGGCAGGCACAGAAAGACAGATGGGGCAGTAGAAGCCACAAGGAGCAAGGCTGAGGAAGCTGGAGGACAGCTGGGTGAGATCTGACTGTGGGTTTTGCTCTCTGATATCTCAGCCTTTCCCTAAGATCTGGCCCTGAGTCTCCTTTATTTGTGCAACACACACCATCCCCCAGAAATTAAAGAAAGTGCGTGTTCATTGTCCGTTACCCAAATGAGCATCAGCAACTGCCCATGACCTTCCCTCCCTCAGGCCTTCTGCTCCAGGCCTCTGTCATAATCTGCCAAGTGTACTAAGAACCAGTGAGGAGCAGTGAGGAGTAGTAGGGAACAGCAGACAAAGCAAAGTCTCTTGGGGGTTTTCTTTACAAATCTCACCTTTCAACAGGATTGTTCATTTCCTCCTCATTTTGGTATTTTGTAAACAGAAACCAGAAGATTAGGATCAAACAGCAGGGCTATAGCCTTCCACATGCTAGTTTAAAAGTATATCCTGGAATCCAGAGGGATTTTTCCTCAGTACTACAACAACAGCTCTCGTTGGAAGGGCATTAAGGAGTGTACCTCAAGTGGAAATCCTTGATTAACCATGGCGTCTGGGAGCATAGTCATTCCATATCTCTAAAGATTTGTTTCCGAGGCTGAAGGGTAAGGACTCAAATCTAAAATGGAAATTTCAGAAAAGACTAAATTATGTTTGTTTATATGCTAAAAGGGATCCAGGTGAAGGGCTCTAACAGGCCTGAGCATGGCAAATGTGACCCTGGCAGGCCTTTCCCTCCCCAATTCCCTCTGCCTTCCTAAACCGTTGGGTTACATTCCTAAAGCTGGCACCAAGGTCTGTCCCTTACTTGGCCACATCTTCCCCCTAAGACTGACCACCAAGGTCACCAAGCCCCCTTTTGGATGCCCTAATTGCCATGCCCAATCAAAGGAAGTCACCTCATCTTGACACAGGTTTCTCCTTTTTCCTTTATAAACTATTTGCCTATGAATCACATCTGTCTCAGCTCTTCCAGAGGCTGTCTTTGTCCCTTCAGGGCAAATGTCCCTTCTGCATCTCCCTCTTGTGCTAATTCTGTCTTTTTACTGGGTATATGTGGTAGTGGGGCCAAAATTAAAGACTGAAGTGTTCAAGTTTACAAAAAAAATTGCCAGCAGTGGGTGGTGGCACATGCCTTTAAAGCACTTGGGAGGCAGAGGTAGGCGGATCTCTGAGTTTGATGCCAGCCTGCTCTACAGAGCCAGTTCCAGGACAAGCTTCAAAAGCTACACAGAGAAACCCTGACCCGGGTTGAGGGGGGGGGGGTGTTCAAGTTACAGGAAATAAAAGCCACTGAGTTAATTATAAATGGAAACAAAACCAGTGTGTCCAAGGTGTAAAGGAGTCACTTAAACCCCTGCACTTAGGGACAGCATTTACACTTCTGTCAGTCCTTAGAGTTCTAGAAGCAGCCACAAACAGAGCAAAAGGGGCTGATAGAACTCTTCCAGGAAAACAGCAGAGGAAGGAATCGCATGGGGTTGACAATTAGAGTCCCAAGTGCCCACCAGTCTGGCTCGCCAGAGCCAAATACCTCATGAAATCACTTCCTCTGATTCTCTAAATTAAGACTCAACTGTTTTCTGAACTCTGTAGGTATTTACACATGCAGGCATGCACATAGTACATACACACACATATAGGCATGCATGATACACATATGTGTGGGAGGTTGTGTTGTTTCATTTTAAATAATTGTCCCAACCATTGGTTTAATAAAAAGAGCTGATTGGCCAAAGGCAGGCAGGAAGTGTAGGCGGGACTACCAGACTAAGAAAATCTCTGAGAGCAGAATGCCAGAGAGAGTACCAGAGAGAAGCCACAGGAAGCAGAGGACAACCATGCAGCTCTAAAGAAAGGTACCGAGCCACATGGCTGAACAAGAGACATGGGTTAGATGAAGGGTAGAGAGCTAGCAAATGATATGCCTGGGCCTGAGGCTGATCAGCCAAAAACTAATGAAAGCGACTGTGTGTCTCTGTAGGACTGCGGGTCTGCGGGACTGCGGATCTAAACTTTGAGGTTAGGCCCGAAAGTCCAGGCCAGAAACCTCATACTACACATATGCATGTAGACGTGCACATGGTACACACACACACCTCAATTAAAATAAACTATTTACTAAATCGGAAGAAATAAAATGTTTTTTTAGCTAAGTCATTTCAAAGCAAGCAAGAGATGATACTGGAAAAGCATTGTAAACTTGCTTTTTATGGGGGAGAAAGAACTGTCTTAAATCAAAGACCACTCTTGTCACAGCAATAGAGACACAAGAACCAAAAAGAAGTGAGGGGCAGAAAAGAAACCAACACAACCGCTCATGAAACCAAGAGCCTAAATCCTTCACAGGAAAAGTAAGTGAGGCAGCCAGTACATGAGGGGAATAGAGGAACAGCAGGAATTTCCAATTTCAGGACCCCACAAGCAGCAGCTCTACACTCGTGGATGAGGAGGGCACGCACAAACAACTTCCTGTCACAGAATCAACAACTAAGGGAAACACTCAAAAAATTTTAAACACACTCAAGGAAAGTTAGAAAACACCAGGAGCTCCCCTCTAAAGCCTCAATCAGCTTGCACTGTTGCCAAGATGATGACAGATCCACGGTTGGTCACATTGCAAAGAACCAGTGGCTGTGTGGTGCTAGCCCCAACTGATTATGGCCTAAACCCTACAACTAGGTATTGTACAAATAGAAATTCAGTATTATAATAACCCAGACCTAGATATTGGGGAAAATCTGGAATGTCAGAAAGATGGAGAAACAAAAGGCAGCCACTTCTCACCCAGCCAACTCGCGTCAGGTCTGTTTCCAACTCCAAACCTCTCTCTCCTCAGACTGCCAAGGAAGTGTGCAGGAAAACTGAAAAACTTTCTTCTCTTCCTCTGCCCAGATATTTTAACTTCCTCTTTCAGCATTCCTAGAGCTAGGATTAAAGGTGTGGGTCATGATTCTCTGACCTTCAGGCTTGGCTCTCTGGGTGACTCTCCTCTGATATTCCAGACTAATTTTATTAAATATATATCACCACAACTAGGGTTATGGAGAAAGATTGTTAAAGTAGAGGCCTAGGGTGCCTGCTGCTAGCCAGTGCCTTCCAGACATGTCAGAGATACTGAATCCATGAAATCTCAAGAGTATGGTTGCCTAAATAAACCTGATTATCAGTTGACATGTTAAGACAGATGAGAAAATGTCTCAAGATCTACCCCTAGGGGAAGAGTTACAGGGTTATCATCTTATCCAGGGACCAGCCCCTGAGAAGTGATCCAAAGTGGTCAGCCCTAAACGGGTGTGTGTGTGTGTGTGTGTGCTTGTGTTTGTGTGCATATGTGTATGTGTATGTATGTGTGTGTGTGCGTACACACGTTCAAGAGTGTAAAATAATAAATTATAGAAGGAAAAATAAACTTGAGAATGAGGGGGCACAGGAGCAATGGGGGGGGTGCAAATGATGTAAACCAGATCCTCATATATGAAATTCTCAAAGAGAAAAATAAAATTTAAAAATGAATCTTTAAATAATTTAAGTAAAAAACAAAACAGAAATATTTACTGTGACATAAAGGGAGCCACCACATATGACATGTGATTCCCATGATCTTATAGGATAACAGAAGCAGAGGCGGATGAGCAAACACCACTTGGAAAAAGGCTGAGTCACCATGAGGTGGAAGTTGTGAGGAAAACCCAGAGTCATTGGCAAACACACTTGGCTTATAGCACCGGGAGTTGGTGGGTGGGGAGTCTGATTGCTCATGGACTCCTGGACACTGTTCTTGGGAGTTCCTTCCCGGTGAAGATTTGATTGGCAGACACACAATGCATGGGGAACCCATATATAACTTATTAACTGACCTTAGGCAAACATAAAATGCTGGCACTTTTCAACCACAGTCCAGCAAATGCCCTAACACAGATAAGCCTTCATAAGCACATTCTTCCTGCAGGGGCATGTTGAGAATCACCTCCAAGAAATATCCTGCCCACAGATTTTAAATTCTTATGGATTGATTGTACAGATCTGTGTTGAGGTGGCTCCCACACTCTGGGAGCTCTTGGTTGACACCCTGAGGGTTAAGGACTGAATTACACAGCCAAGTGTGGCCAGCAGTGTACTCTGGGACAGGAAGAAGGAACCCTCCACAGCGAGGCCAGTGCTGGCTGATAGCCAACATTTCCTCACAGGAATCTGACAACAGTGCACCCGACCCCCTCCACTGCTGTGCAGAAACCATTCAACACCTTTGTGTTCTACGCTTAAGAGTTCTTTTTTTTTTCTGTTGACTTTCACTTTATTTTGTTCTCAGCAGTATTTCTTAACTTTAGTATATTTACCATTGTTTATTGTTTTTCCTCTTCTAATTTCGTTCAGAATTTGGGCACATGGACCACATGAGGGAGATCAGCTTGTAAGAGTTTGCCTCCGCCTTCCACTTTGTGGGTCCCGGGAATCGAACTCAGGTCCTCAAGCTTGGCAGCAAGCCCCCCATTTTCCTTTTTCTTTATACTTTCTAACCTCTAGCTCTCTTCCACAGGACTCCTCTCCTTTTTCCTTTTCTTCATCTGACCTGCTCCCCTCTCCCTTTTCTGTGCCTCTTTTATCTAACTCATTTATTATCTTTACACTTACCTTAAATAATTTTAAGGCTCTATTTTCACTCCTGTGTGCGTGTGTGCGTGTGTGTGTGCTGGAAGTCAGCACTGAATTCTCTGCATCTGGAGTTTCCAGAGGTTGTGAGCCTTCTCACATGAGTTCTGGAAACCGAATCCCAGGCCTCTGGACATGAAGAAAGTGCTCAACCACTGAGCCACCTCTCCAGCCCCACAGTTTATTCCCCATCCATGTTTCCAGGCCTGGTTTTGTGGCCCCTGGTGGTGTGTTAGCTACAAAGGATTTCAAGTGTTGCTCTGTATCTAGGATGACTCGCTGATGCCCCTTTAGCAATTGATTCCCCCTTTATAAATAATGTGGGACTGAGCTGCCAGGAGAGGCATTCTAGGTAGACTTCTGCTGCTGCCATAACATACCCTGATCAAAAGCAACTTCCAGAACAAAAGGGCTTACCTGGTTTACAATTCCAGGTACAGTCCATTGTGGTGACATATTTTATACTTAATAAAATCAACCTGGAATATCAGAGGACAGAGTCATCTCTCCAGCACTTTTTTTGTTTGGTTTCGATTGTTTTTGTTTTTGTTTTGTTTGTTTGAGACAAGGTTTCTCTGAGTAACATCTCTGGCTGTCCTGGAACTTGCTCTGTAGACCAGGCTGGCCTCGAACTCACAGAGAACCACCTGCCTCTGCCTCCCAAGTGCTGGGACTAAGGGCGTGTGCCACCTCTGCCTGGCTTGGCTGTGGGTAGATTTGTTCTCTGATATTCCAGACTGATTTTATTAAATATAAAATACATCACCACAGTCCATCATGAGGGGAGAGTGGAGACAGGAGCTGAGAGAGCTAGTCAAATCACATCTGCAGTCAAAAGCAGAGAGGAATAAAGGCACCCATGCTGCCTGCTCTCACATGGCTTCCTCCTGTCCTGAAGCACACAGACACTTATATTAATTGTACACTGATTGACCTGGGGCTCAAGCATATAACTTGCTAGCCCTTGCTCTTAATCTAACCCATGATTCTTACCCTGTTCAGCCATGTGGCTTGGTACCTTTTCTCAGAGCAGCATAGGTGTCCTCTGCATCTGCTTCTCTGGTGTGTTTCCAGCATCTCTACTTTGTCCTTTCTGCTTGTTTCCAAAGATCTCTTCGTCTGGTAGCCCCACCTACACTTCCTGTCGGCCTTTAGCCAATCAGCATTTTTATTAAACTACTGGGCAGGACAATTATTTACAATGGAACAATATAATCCCATTACACTACCTGTTTCTTATAGGGACACTGGACATTGAACTTAGGGCCTCTCAAGTCTAGTATAACTAACATCATAGCATCAGGCCGTAGTGATTCTCACGGTGTTTATCCAGGTGTCTCCTAAGAATTCAGAGTAGAAAGAATGACAGGAAGATAGGAGAATGTGCATCTGGGTACAGAAAGGAGTTGCCATGGGAAGTCTCAGGGTGGGTGTGGAGGAGGGGGTTATAATTGTTAAAAAGACTGTGATGTGACAGGGTAAGGCTGTACCGAATTTCTCCGGCTAGATCTCTTACCAGTTCATGTTTATTAGAATTTGACGTTCTTGATGAGGAATTCCATGACAAATTACCTAATTCTAATCTAGGAGCCAAGATGTCCCAGCTAATTTACGTCTGCTAAACAGTTGGCACAAAACCTCCCCTTGCAGCTAACACCTTATCTTAGCTTCTGCGTAACTGCTTGCACAACACCCCACCCCAACAACTTAGCTGGTGCAGAACCTCCCCTCCAGCTGCCAAACAAGAGAACAGAATGTGATTTTTGCCTTTAAAAGCACCCTGGTCTAAATGCTTGGGGCCACACTTGGGTCCCAGATACCTAAGTGTAGTCCAAGTCTATTGGAATAAACATTTTAATTGGCCATAAACTGTGCCTGAGGGTCATCTCTGGTGGGATCCTTGTGACAACGGCACCAAAGAGAAGCCGAGCAGGAAAGATGTCTTGATGACAAGACCTTAGCAACAGGAAGTCCCAGGTATAAGCATGTGACTCATGTGAAAACCTCTCAGTTAAAAGGACAGGCAGGAGAGATGTCTCAGCTCATGAAAGCACTTGCTGTCAAGATGGTAACTGAGTTCCATTCCCTGGCCACACCTAGGGGAAGGAAAGAAGACTTTGTCCTCTGGCCTCCACTATCCATCCATCTATGACAAGAGCTTGGAAGCGCACGCACACACACAAACACACACACACACACAGAGACTAAATAAGCAAATAAGGCCTATAATAATTTTAAAAATTTACAAGCAGAGGTCCTGAAAAACTCATGCCTGAGCATCATGTACCAATGTAGGGGCTTCCTGCCTCACCAGGACCACCTAGGGAAGTGTTCTGTCAAACTAAGCTGCCCAGACCCTCAGAGGCAGCTGCAGTGATGGTAAGTGGGGGAGGGGAGCTGTACAGACCCTTCTCAACAATAATTACCCACTGATGCCTGCTTCTAACCACCTCCACGTGCACTCAGAGCAAACAGCAGTCATCAGGGCAACATTGACTTGATATCCTGAGACCACAGTGGTCTGGTTTATCTATCCCACTTGTTCACTGTGTGATCAAGACTCAGATGACCAACGCCACAGTGCCAGCATTGCCCAGCTCTTTAAAACAGAGATGAGTGCACCATGGGTCTAGGGATGGACTCAGCACAGGTCATGGGATGCACCTGAAAGTCAAGCTTGTAGCATTCAAGCCTGATAATTCTTCCGTTACAGCTTTTTGAAAAGAGACTGGTGAGATGGCTTAGTGGTTACGAATGACCACTATTCTTGCAGAGGATCAAAGTTTAGTTGCCAGCACCCACTAACAAGACACTCCGAACCTCTGCAACTCCAGCTATAGAGATCTTACTCCCCTCCAGCCTTGGCAGGCACCTGTATTCCTGTACACAACCTCACACACATGCACACAATTCAAAATAAAAATACATCTGAGAAATAGGATAGGCATAACACAAATATACACTGTTCCTTGAATCATTTACTAGATACATTTTGGGTCATATTCACTTTCTTTTGTGACAATTTGTCTGCTCCTTAGTTTTTACATTTGTATTGGGGGTTGAATCTGGGTAGGAATGGTCAGGCTAAAGGTCAGGCAAGTTCTCAGACTTGTGAAATCTCTTCCCAAGGAACAAGTTCTGATAGCTGGCAAAGGCTTCAATTGTTCCCTTTCTCAGCATGAACTTCTTGGGGAGCGGGGAGGTTCAGACCATTTTTTGATGACCAATTATTATTATTATAGTGTTTTGAGGCAGGATTTATTTGAATAACAGTCCTGGCTGTCCTGGACCTCACTTTATAGACTAGCTTGGCGTTGATCTCACAGACATCCTCCTGCCTCTGCCTCCCAAGGGCTGGGATTAAAGGTGTGTGCCATCATGCCTGGCTGGCTGGTGACCATTATTTTAAAAGTCTGTTGGCCAAACAGGTTGTGACATGTGTCTCTTTACAAGATCTTCATTCCTGCCAGACTGCCTACACTCTGCCTACATTCAGTGTCAAGTCTCAGGATCAGAGATGAAGCACTTGCAAATGTGAGGTTCAGGACCATAGACAGATGCTGCAGGCTGGTCAGGGTTAGATGACAGACAGGCAGCAGGTCCAGAGGGTAAGCCTGTAGGCAGATGGAAATTCAGTTGAGCTGTGTCAGCAACGGAGGCCAATCAACCTGAGTCTCCTGCGACAATTGGGAGTTCACTGGCTGTTGTTCTCTCTCCCCTCACACACACACCACACATACACACATTCATGCCCCCACATATTCACCACAAACACATTTACACACTCACACACACATATACTCACACACACATTCACACACTCATACACATATACATACATACTTGTGCCCCTTTCCCCACTCTCAGATGACAGGTCAGTGGGCTGTCACCATTGAATATTAGGTATCTTCCTCTCTGTGAGGTTCAGACAAGGTGTTTGGTCTTTGGTAAGTTCTCAGACCTGGTTTGGGGAAATAATTTTTAAATGTTCATGTGTTCATAGGCTCTTAATTTGTGTTTTGATACACTTGGAGGACGGTGTCCTCTGGACTTTCAGAAATGAGCATTAGTCTTTTCATTATGTTGTGCCTGACAGATGGTGATGTGTATGTGCAGAGTCAACCTGAAGCAGTGACAAGTCAGTGACAGGTAGGATGACACCTTGACTGGACTTCTTAGGTATCTGTTTCTCTTAGGCCTTCTGATTAACTCTGAAGCTCATGTAGGACCCTGGAGATGGCCTTTGGGGTAGATGGAGCCTTTTCTTTTTCCCAATGCTTTTCGGTATTCAGAGTCAGGGTTCTGAGACCATCTTGCCTACAGGGGGATGAATGTCGCTCCTTCCTGCCTTGTGGAGCAGCCCACATCTTCACTATCTGCTGGTTGTAGATCACTATCGATGCTTGTTTTCAAGAGCACAGTTGGCACAAGGGAAGACTTAGAAGGAAATGTCATCCAGCTTGAGGTGCGAGCTCACTGCTTCCCTAGAACTGACTGTAACTGACTTTCCTTGTCATGGTTTACCTTCCTGCAGCTCAGTGAACCTTGATCAAGGGTTAGAATGCAGTGTTTCAGCCCTGAGCAAGTTGTGGCTTGGCCAACATGTTATCAAAACAATTTACTGAAACGGTGTCAAAGATAGCCAAGAGCAAGTGCAGCTGAAGATGAATTCTCTTGGGGGTGAGGTCCAGGGTATTCTGAGCAAATGCCTGTTCAGGCGCCATGTCTGTAAAATGGCGATTGCCATAATTAGGACTGTAGATATAGATGGGTTCTTTCTTTCCAATCACTGCATTTTAATGGAATGGCCGTAAGGTCTGCTTTATTTAGATTTTTTCCACTTTCTCTTTTCTTTTCTTTTCCTTTTCTTTTTGAGACAGATTCTTACTACATAGTCAGACTGGTCTGGAATTCATTATGTAGACAAGGCTGGCCTCAGACTCACTCAGATTTGCCTGCCTAAGTCTTTAGAATGCTGAGATTAAAGGTATGTGCCTCTGGCTTGTTATGTAGTTTTGATTTGACCCAAAGAAACTGTATTTGTGGTAGTCACAGGAGAGAGTGGTCAAGTCATATATAAAGATGACCGGAGAACTGAAGCTGATTTTTCAGTGGAAACTCTGAAAGCCAAAGTGCTGGAAGGGCATATTTTAAGATCTGAGGCTCTCAGGAACCAATGAGACCCCTCTCCTACTGGGGAAAACCTGCTCCCAGCTATATACCCTCTGGACTGCTAGTCATGGGGCGCCACGTGGGCCATGCCAATAGATCCAGATGCACGGAAGCAAGTCACACCTAGAAGCAAGCCAAAAGCTTAGCCTTAGCCAAATGAGTTGTTTATCTCAGAGAGCTCTCAGGTGGAAGGTGGAAGGTGGAAGCCAGCACCATCTCCAAGGTGCGGCCACGCGGCTCTCTACAGGTCCTCCTTTTTGTTTTTATAAAGGAATTACCAGGTGAGCGCAGAGGTCTACTCTCTGTTGTCCAAGGAACATTATCCCAAGACTCCTTTTGGGGCGTCCCCCTAGGGATTATGGGACTCATTCGACACCCTTTTTCATAGAGGTGGGACATTAGGGTGAGAAACCCACATGCAAGCAGACATGCTCTCCTTGAGCCCTCCAATACATAGCTGAGGTGCTCAACTGCAGCGCACTAGCCTCGCAACCTGCAAAAAACCTTAATCTTTTAAGGCAGCAAGCCAAACATAGGGGTACTGTCCAGTCTCTACAGCTACAAAGGCTTGGGCAATCATGGCCGCATCCCGGCACTGTCTGGTCCTAATGCGGCAAAGGCACCACAAGCAAACCCCAGAGACCAGCGCCATCAGGCCAGCTATAGCTCCTAGTCCCGCCCACTCTTTCAGATGATCCATGCCAACAGCGGACCAGGTAGCCAATCCCTCAGCTATGGTAAAGAGAGCCAGAGAAAGTCTCTCCTTTGGGGAATTTGGGCATAGTTATCCATTACTACTTCCTGCTGATTAAGGGGCGTTGAAAATCTCACGGATTGTTGAGACTGGATCATAATCTGCAGCCATGAAGCTGATCTGGCCATCTCTTCCCATCAGAGGTTTTCTTCAGGGGGTCTTGGTTGATGAAACCATATTTGCCTGGAAGCAATCCACAGGTTCTCATCTTCTGTGGAAACAAAAGCAGAACTCTTCCGAAGCAATAAATCCTTAGACACAAATTTTGAAATCAAAATACCTTTAAAATATATATTCATGTTTAACTTAGTAGCCTTTGCATTTGCAATCCACTGTCTTTTTGCAGTTAGCTCATTAACAGTTAAAGAATTAGAAGAAAACACAATAACAACCAAAATCCAGATTTTGTGTCTATTTTCCATCTTTACGTGGCTTATTATATTTTTATTACTCTATTTCTCTTTTTAAAGACTCTTTCTAACCTCTTTTCTCTCTGAAGCCTATGTATCTTTTACATGCATTGTAACCCGTTTACAGGTTTTTCTTTTCATCTGAATCTGTTTTATTGTGAATCCTTAATCATCTTCTAACCGTAAGAGCTTTCAAAATACACTCTAAAAAGAAGCATAGTTTTTGCAAATTAGGCTGAATCACTAAGTTCTCTTAGAGGGATCACGTCTCTGTTCCTGGCCAGCAAACAGAGCATGCCCAAGAAAATGCTGCTACTAAGACGCCCATAGCAAAATCCTTTTCTCTTTCACTTTTGAACTCCCTCGTCAGCGAGTCTTATCCCGCTTTTGTCACGGATCCTCAACCCATCTGAGGACTCTTCCCCACTTTTGTCGCGGGTCCTCAACTTGCCTGAGGACTCTCTGGTGCACCCCCTGACCACTGAAAGTTCTGGGCCTTTGTTGACGGTAGGGCGTTCTCCCCATACGGGCCACCACTTGTCCTGCACCCCCTCGCCCGCAAGGATGACGCGACACGGGGCTCTTCTTTCAGTGGTTTATTCAGGACCTTGAAGCTTCTTCTGCCACTTCTCCCCCTCTCCTACTGGAGAAAACCCGCTCCCAGCTATATACCTCTGGACTGCTAGTCACGGGGCGCCACGTGGGCCATGCCAATAGATCCAGGTGCACGGAAGCAAGCCACACCTGGAAGCAAGCCACGAGCTTAGCCTTAGCCAAATGAGTTGTTTATCTCAGAGAGCTCTCAGGTGGAAGGTGGAAGGCGGAAGCCAGCACCATCTCCAAGGTGCGGCCACGTGGCTCTCTACATGGCATTCCAACATAGGTTCATATTTCCATGTAGGGCCCAAGAGAGCTGAAAAAATAAAAAAGAAAGGAAAGAAGAAAAAGAAAGAAGGAAAGAAAGAAAGAGGACATGGCTCCTTTAAGAGGTACTACTCTGTTCAGATGGCAAGGCAAGCTAAGTAAAAAACCATTCATGGCAGCACAGGTCTCATCTTCCTATAGTTAGGAAGGTTGAATGCAGTTCTCATCATTCACCTCTGACCAGGCTGCATGGGCTTTATCTACACCAGAAAATAAGGCAGAGACAGCTACCAGAGATGTTTGGAGGACCCAGCTGTAGCTTAGCAGTTTAAAGTTTGATCACATGGTCCAAAAAAAACCGCTAAAAGTTACACAGTAAAAAGAGATCCAGTCAGAAAAAAGAAAACTTCTAAACAGGTCCCAGTGTGCTTTACAATGTGAATAGGCTTAAGAAAGAAAGAAAAGGGGTATGGACAGTCATAGAAAAAAAATAAGTAGTTTAAAAATAATAAATTCTTTAAAGAGAGAACTAAAATAATAAAAGAGAATAAGACAAATAAAAGTGGGAAATACACAAGGAGTCTGGATCTTATATAGTATTGTGTTGATTTTGAATTTTTTGAATGCTGATAAAGCAACAATAGCTGCTAAAAGAGCTACAATTGAAAGAGAGCAATATTCTTTAGAAATGCCTAATTTTTAAAAAGTAAAAAAATCAAATGGATGTTCAAAATGCTTTAGAGAAGAGTTTTTCTTTTATTTCCATAGCAAACAAGAGGCTGCGAATTTATTCCAGGTTAATATGGATCAGGTTTCATAGGGGAAGATATTTTGAAGCTTGACGGGTGATTATATATATATACATCAACAAAGGTTATATCTGGTCTTCCCAAGGCTTGGCCATTTTCTCAAATGTTCTCAGGAACTCCTAAAGATGTCTTTGCCCACAGACAACAGAAAGAAGTCTAGAGAAAACAATGTCCACATCCCCAAGAGTTAGGATGTGGGAAGTTTTGGTTAATTGGTGGGTCATGGATGTTTGTTACATTTAGGAGAATGTAGGATTATAGGATAAAAAGACAGTTATTAATCTCAGATATTTTGCACTGGCATAGATTTTAGTATATTGACACAAATTTAAATTTAATTTGTTATACTATATATATATGTATATATGTATATATATATATATATATATATATAGTACTCTTCTTTTGGGTATTGTGCTTATGCATCTTATATTAAAATACAATATATAAGTAAGGAATAAGGTTAGTAGTTAATCTGTAATAATCAAACTTTTAGTCATATGAGGCATGTTTCCAAGGCTAAACAGGTACATTTTAGGTAGATAAATGGTCTTCAAACACTTCAAAGACCTATAGAGTATGGCATTGTAAATGTTTTGATAACCTAAAGATTTTCATGACAATGAGACACATCTGCTCCTGTGAACTCCGGTTTAGTTCATAAAAAGATGATGGCATTGAAAAAACTCCATAGGAGTTTGCTTTGTGGCAAGGTCAGCCACAGGGCAAATAAACTGCTTTTGTCTTGACTGCTTGACAGTATGCTGTTTAAACTGGACATGAAAGACCCATAGGAAAGTGACTGCTTAACTTTGCCAAAACAAGATGAGATGATCCTTCAGGATTTCTGCTTCACAGGAGAGTCTTCATTTTTTGGGACACAGAGGAAGTGACTGACAAACTTTTCCAATACAAGGCAGGACAATCCTTCAAATTTCTTACTTCACTGAAAAGTCTGTCAGATATTCTAGGCCTATAGGCTGAAGATGGATGCTCCAATGTTCCAGAAGAGCTTTGGGTGACTGCCAGTCAGCCAGATGTCTTTCTCTACAGTCTTGGAAGCTTCTTGCAACGTACTTCTTGTTTACTCAGGTAATATTATATCCTTCTGGGGTCTTGGATGGAGTTGAAGACTAGATAGTTACAGCTGCATTTCTTTTTAGTTATGATAGAAAGTAAGTAGGTCTAAAACTTTGGAGTCACTAAGATGAGATGGATGGTGGGGGTTTTCTATAAATTTGCTAAATACAAATGGATTGAATACAGCAAATGTAATTCATATTTGACAACTGTTTTGTTGTTTTTATTTTTATTACATTACAGTTAAAAAAACTTTCCATTTTTATGTAGACAAAAAGAGGGAAATGTGTGAGATATTACTTTAAGATGTGTTACGTTTGTTCATGTTATGGAAAAGTAGTTTAGTAGTGCAAAGATGTGTTACACTCTCTTATGATTAACTTTGTAAAGCCTGTCTAAAACACCTTATTGGTCTAATAAAGAGCTAAAAATCCAGTAGCAAGGAAGGAGAAAGGATAAGTGGGGCTGGCGGGCAAAGAAAAAAAGTAGAAAGAAAAATCTGGGAAGAAAAGAAAAAAGAGTGATAAAGAGGAGGAGAGGAAGATTCCAGGGGCCAGACACCCAGCTACACAGCAAGTCATGGAGAAAGAAGTAAAGAAAGGTATATATAATAGAGAAAGACAGAAGCCCAAAGGCAAAAAACAGATGGGGCAAAGTTAAGAAAAGCTTGCAAGAAACAAGCCAAGCTAAGGTCAGGCATTTATAAGTAATAATAACTCTCTGTGTGTATTTTTGGGGAGCTGGGTGGTGGGTCCCCAAAAGAGCAAAGAGTAAAAAAAAATCAAACCAGCCAACAACATGCTCCTTCTGTGTCTACCTAACCTTGAGATACATTTTCTCTTCCTTTGACCTAACTTTGTATTATTATGCCCTTGAGATGGAGCTGGTTTTATTTGAAGACAATCTACAGAGCAGATATGTATTAAGTAGAAAGATGTCTTGTTTTTAAAGTGTTTGCCTCTTGAGTGTGGAGATTTGAGCTTAGATTCCAAGCACCTCTGTGAAAATCTGGACATTGGGTGGAAGTCTATAATTCCAGTGTTAGATGAAGATAAATAGATTCTGGAAGCAAATTGGGCAACTAGCCTGCAACATCTGGTGAAATTCCAGGCCATTGAAAGCCTCGTTCTGGTTTTATTTATGTTGCTGTTATAAAATACTTTGACTAAAAGTAATTTAAGCTCACAATTCCAGGTTGCAATTTATTACCATAGAAAATCAAGGCAGAAACTTCAAATAGCTAGTTCTAACACATCATAGTGAAGAGAAAAAAAAGAAATGAATGTTATTTGTTTGTGTTGAGCCTTCTCTCTTCACTCTCATGCAGTTCAGGACCCATTGCCTAGGGAATGTTGATAGCTACCATATTGGAGGTATTTCCTCATCATATAATTTAAGACTCCCCTCCCCAGCCCAGGCCAAGACAGTATGGACAATCCTACCTTGAGTATTTCTTCCTAGGTGATTGTAAGTTTTGTCAGATTGACAACTAAAGCTGACCATCAAATGGCATTATAAAATTTGCTGATAAACTAGTGGAACTGGAAAACTTTATGCCAAGTGAGGGAGCCAGACCCAGGAAGAAAAATGTTACATGTTCTCATTCATATGTGAATCTTAGCATAAAATCTTTAGATTTGTGTGTCTGACTTGGAGCACCTACAGAATACAGGAAGTGAGAACAGGGCTGTTGTAGGGAAGAGAAAGAAATCTCTTATGGGAGAGGACATAATAGAATACAGGTGATATGAAAGAGAAATCAAAATAATGGGGAGAGATACTGTAGTAGATTGAACAGGAATAGCCCCGTAGGATCATAAATTTGAGTGCTTAGTCTCAGGGAGTAGCACTATTAGGAGGCGTGTCCTTGTTGGAGTAGATGTGACCTCACTGAAGGAAGTACGTCATTCGTCATTCGTATGTCATTCAGAGTAGGTCTTGGAGTTTTCAGAAACCTGAGCCAGGCCCTGTGGTTCTCTCTCTTCCTGTTGCCTGAGGATCCAGGTAAATAACTCCCAACTTCTCCAGAACCATGATGTCTGCCTATGTACTGCCATGCTTCTCATAAGGACAGTAATGGACTAAACCTCTGAAACTCTAAGCAAGCCCCAGTTAAGTGTTTTTCTTTATAAGAGCTTCCATTTTCATGGCGTCCCTTTATAACGACATGTGACCCTATAATATTGTTCCTCATTTTAGTGCCCCAACCACAAAATTATTTTGTTGCTACTTCATAACTATAATTTTGCTACTGTTATGAACCTTAATATAAATATCTGATATTCAGGATATCAACATGCAACACCTTTGGAGGTCATGGCCCACAGGTTGAGAATCACTGATTTAAGACCTGCTCAACAGAAGGGGACACATGCCTCTGTAAATCTGGCCAAGAACCCATAGTTGGGGAACTCACAGATCACAAGGTTGAACCTATTACTATTATTTTGCTGAATGGACACAGTATATAACTGCCCTCTAAATCTGTACCTCTGTACCTGTAGATTAGTTTAGACCCCAGACGTCATCAGGGAAATTTGATTATGTGCAGTGGATGATGGTTAATGAAGAAACTCATAAATGGTCAAAGCACAGATGAGTTTCTGTGGAGTGCTCACGAACAAATAGAATGGCTTTATCACCCTCCACACCAAGATCCTGGGGCCATTAGGGATGGGGATGCAGAAAGATTATTAGATCCAGAAGTTGTCAGTGTCTCCTCAACAGGACAGAACCACTTCATTCATGAACTCACAGCATCTGTAATCAGCTGCACACAGACAGTGTTTTAGCTACAGTGGGTAGGTACCCATAAGCCACTACCTCTAATTGAGGAGCTAGTGACAGCTTCTGGGGGGGGCGGGGAGAGCAAGTTTTCCTTAAAAACGTGTCCCCATTAGGTCAGTGAAGCTTGTTTAAATGACAGAAGCAGTGGAAAAAGGGGAAGGGGTGAGAAGATGGGGTAGTGGGTCTTGGGGAATAAGGAAGAGAAGGAGGTGTAGATATGATCAAAATACATTGCATGAATATATGAAATTCTCAAAGAATTAATAAAAATAGTTCAAAGATATCACTTTATCTCAAAAATTAAAAAAGGGGGGTGGGCAGGTCACCTGAATACACACACCTAAGGTTTTCTTCTAATGTCTATGTACATACTATGCATGCGTGTGCATACATACAGTGCATGGATATATGTCTAACATAGCATCCCCCCACAAACACGTACAATAAATAAACACACATAAAGAATTATTTCTTCCATCTTGATTTTTATTCATTATTTCTAACATTTTCATTTTCGTTTTACTGCCTTGAGGAAATCACGAAACTTTATAGAATTAGAATGAGAGATCTGTCACTTTAGAACACGTACAGAAGCAGGGACCAAGAAGAGGTGAGAGTTGAGTTCACCACTGCTCAACTTTCTTGTCTTGAACAAACTGCCCATGAGGCTCCTCTGTATTTGGGGGCAAAAGGGCCAAGTACACGGGGGTCTCTGCTCCTTCTTCTGGGCTTTTGGTGGCTTTTGGCCCTGCCATGTCAGTTCTCACCCACCCAGGGCAACAGGCATTGAGGAGGATCTTATCCCCTCTCCTCCGCTCCCTGAGTGTCCGGGCATAGATTCTGGACAGGACCGTCACTCCGATCTTGGTCACAGCATAGGCATTAGTAGGCCAGCCTTCTTTCTCATGTACCCCTTTCTTTGTATCTTCCACAAACTTGTTCATGAGCCCCACCAGCTCCTCCTCTGTAATGGTCTCACTTCGGAACTTCTGCTGCAGCTCTGGGCTGCAGTCTTTCAGGGCATCAAGGCTTATTATACTTGATACATTCACCACCCTGCCTATGACACACAACAGGAAGAAAGGGGCTTAGCATAGAAAATTCTCACTTGAGAGAATATTAACAGTGTGCATTTAAAGAAGAGCACATGCAGGCAGGTCTGAGGCAGGCTTGAGGCAGATTTAGCAGGCAAGTGGCATTGGAAAGAGCTGCCCTCTGAGGTCTATGAAACACAGCCTTAAGAAGTACTGGAATCTTCTAGGAGGGGAGGCTGTGACAAAGGACAGGAGTTTAAATTGTACATGTATGTTTTTAAAGAGATTATTTGCCTTTATTGGTGACCTATATATAACCTAGAGACAAGCGTGTTACCCACAGTCTATAGCAGGTATCTTTGATGTCTCCATTGGCCCTTTTGTTGGTGATGAGATGGGACTTTCCAGGTCTAATGTGAAGGACAAATGTGCAAAAGAGTTCATTATTTACTTCTACCCATTTTATTTACTCTTCCATCACCACAATTAGCCTGTCCCTTTGAAAAGAGGAGGGAGTTGGATGCAATGGTATGGGAATCCCATAAAGAAAGTCACCTGAGAGAGCCTGGCTCACTGGCCAAGTTATTTGTGACATTAGAAGAATTTACATGCTAGTTTGTCAGGTACAGGCCATTGGGGAGCTAAAGGGAACCCTGAAGAAAGTGGAGTTAGGTTACAGTAATCTATATAAAACATGAGAAGGGCTTGGGCTTTCCACTGTGGGATTTGGGGTTGGCAGTAGAAAGACAACAGGTAAGGGAAGACAAGGGTCCAGGTAGATGTGTAACAGTGTGAATCAGCAGCAGAGGGTCTTATGTTGAACTCAGCACAGACAAGGATGCAGTTGACTCTTAGCCGCAATATAGGTCCTGACTCTGAGGAGAGGATATGCTGATGAGTAAGCATGGTGATTCTCCCAAACTGGTTGGTTACCAAGATGATTTATGGAGAATTATGGTTAGATTGATTTGTATGTCTGTCTCATTTTCCTCCCTTGGATCTTAGTTCAAAAGTCCACTTTCCCCACGCCCCTCTGTGTGTCCAAGGCCCACTGACAGAGCATTCATCAACACCTACCCACTGGACACACAACCCAGAAAATTCTTCTAGCTACTTTAGGAACTCCCAGAATTCTCTTTCCAGACATACAATCCTCCTTCCCCTTTCTACCTCTTTGTAACATACTCCCTCAATCTTCCCAGGCAGGCAGATCCTCAGCAGGCAGAGCAGAACACCACCAGACTCACCTTGGGGTTTTATTAGAGGGAGTAGCTCCATGCAGACAGCTCGGGTACCAAAAAAGTTGGTTTTCATTGCTGCTTCTGCTTGAATGTGAAAGTGGGCAGGATCAATGCCTTGCAGAGGAAAAAGAGAATAACAATATAGAACAGTCATCAGTCAGAAATTGATACAAAGGTAGACCTGAAGTCTAGTTAGGCTAAGTCCTACTGAGGCAGTTTGAATGAGGATGGGCCCCACAGGCTCATATATCCAAATGCTTAGTCACCAGGGATTGGAACCGTTTGGGAAGGATTATGATATGTGGTCTTGTTGGGATGCGTGGTCACTGGAAGTGGGCTTTGACGTTTCCAAAGCACACATCTGTAGTTGAAATTTTTTTGGTCAGGACCATAGACTCCCCAATAATGACACGGAGCCTCATTATTAATTATGAAAGCTCAGTAGATAGCTTAGGCTTTTTTTCTACCTTGTTCTTATAACTTAAATGAACCATTTCTACTAATTTACTTTCTTCTTCATGTCTTTATTCCCTTATCTCTGTATGCCAATCTTGCTTGCTCTGTATCTCTTGGTGTCTCTGCCTTCTTCTTCCCAGCATTCTCTCTGCCCTGAAAATCCTGCCTAGCTATTGGCCATTTAGCTTTTTATTAAACCAATCCCAAGTGACACGTCTTCACACAGTATACAAAAGGATTATTCCACAACACACACCAGGTCCAGTCTCTCTCTTTCTGCTTGCTGCCTGCAGGTCAGAATATAAAGCTCTCAGCTGCTGCTCCAGTACCATACCTGTCTGCTTCCTTACATGGTGATCATGCACCAGTCCTCTAAAACTGCAAGCAAGCCCTCATTTAAATGCTTCCTTTTGTAAGTTTCCTTGATCATTGTATCTATTCATAATAGAACAGTCACTCAGACACCTATCAATAAGTAATTGCTGTGCCTCTGTGAGATTCCTGTTTGATAATCCTGTATTGTATCACATAGTATCACTCCTAGTGCTGAGGTGCAAGAAATCTTGGTGCACAAGACCCCTCCCCATTTCTTGCTTATTTCCAAATCAGTGAGAACTAAAACCCAGCTAGTGTTAAGATCAAATCACAGACATCCACTTGGCATAAACCTGTAAAGGACTCCAAAGTTAAGCCAGATAACTGATTGGAAGGTTCTTTGAGAGGAACCTTCTAGGCTCTGGTATAGTAGGCTACTGAACTATAGATTCCATCTCATGAGTAGCTATATTCCTAAGAATACTCTAAGTGCTAATTATCTTGGTAAAATAGGACTCTGGATGACCCTAAATTCCTATACAATGTCACCCTGA
This sequence comes from Phyllotis vaccarum, assembly GCA_033318265.1. Lineage (NCBI taxonomy): Eukaryota > Metazoa > Chordata > Mammalia > Rodentia > Cricetidae > Phyllotis > Phyllotis vaccarum. The sequence goes on along the minus strand of JARWLC010000010.1, from coordinate 39,982,375 downwards.
GGTGAAGTTTAACTGTCTGACCATTTAATTGTTTTCCCTTGGCTTTTGTAAGAAACTATTGCTTATTGTAGTTGTCCTGAGCTGCCTTTCTTTATATGCAACAATCTCATTGTTTGCCCTTAAAAATGCAAACCAAATGGCAACTGGATTTACTTCTCACTAATCTGCTTGGGATATTCCTGCTAGCATTTAATAAAGACTTCATTCAACTTATCCAGACCTCTCAGGAATTTATTTATCTCTTCAGATACCCTATAACACTGGGATATTCATTTTGTTTTTAAGCTTCCGACCTATTGTGCTCTTCTAGAGGAACCTATTGAGACCTCCACAGCCAGATGTTCCCCCACCACATTCCCTTGCACTGCCAGGCCAAGAGCAGACAGACCTGGCTGGGGGTTCTTGAAGAAGTCACTTTCTGTTGGTGGATTATTCTTGGGCCAGGTGCCAATGCCCGCGTTGTTGACCAGCACATCCAGTCCCCCATACTCCTTGAGCAGAAAGTCACGCAGAGTGCGGATGCTCTGCAGGTCGTCAATGTCCAGCTGATGGAAGCGTGGGCTCAGGCCCTCCACCTGCAGCTGCTGCACTGCTGCCTGGCCCAGTGCCTGGTTCCTGGCAGTGAGCACCACATCCCCCGAGAACTTCCGACACAGGTCACGCGTGATCGCGAAGCCAATGCCCTTGTTCCCCCCAGTTACCAGAGCTACGTGGTTACTAGATGGCATAGCCGAGTGAATAGTGAGAGGCAATTGCCAGAACTAAGTCAGCCGACTCTGGGCTTGTAAGATGTTGTTGGACTTGGGAGTCTGTGTGAACATCCAGAGCATTGTGTGCCTGGGCACCTTTGGCCTAGAGTGCAGACACCTGAGCAGTCTTGTGCACTGCCCTTGGCACAACCCAGTGTAGCTTCAGAGCAAACAAGACGAGCAAGTCTATTAGTGATTGGTGGTGTCCATCTCACAGCAAGACATCTTAGTCTCGAAATAGCCAATCCTCTTTATCGGTGTGTGTTAAATCAGTGACAATGCCTGTGTTGGCACTGCACATGGATTCGGTTTTATAACAGTTTACCACAAGAGAAATTGGATAGTTCGTAACAGTGAGAATGTGGAACTTGTTGACAGACAGTTTAAACAAGGAAAAAAGTGGAGGACAGATTCTAGAGACCCCCAAGGAACCCTCTGAGCCTAGCGCTTTCTCTTGAAGGGCTCTTAGAAGTCAGGTCAGGTTGACTGGAAAGGAAATTGCTTGAGAATGAGAGCCCAGGCTTTGCCAAACAGCTCTTGAGGCTCCTGGCAGCTGCACAGGAGCTGGCAGGTGAACAGTTGATCATGTGATTATGTCTAACCTTTCACATCTGCTTCTCTGTCCTCAGCATTCCGGGCTCCCCAGCTTTCCATTCTGCTTTGAGAAAAGGATCTGCCCTGACCATTGTTTTTTCTTCCTGGAGTTTATATCATTTCTCTGCAAGGGCCCTGATGGCTGCTCACTGCTTGTCTGAAAGTAAAAGTACTGGCCAGTTCTTGGCTGGGTTTTCCGTAAATGGTAGGAAACATTTTTACGTCATCACAGGCTTATATGGTGGGCACTTGAAAGCCATCATTGTGCCTACAGGTTAGAAATGGCAGCTTTTAGGGCATAGGGCAACCCTGTAGAGTACTTTAGAGAGTATCAAAGCACACTGTTTTGTTTAAATTTCAATTTATTGTATGTGGAGCACACACATCCCTATATTCCTTACCCCTTCTCAGGTCCCACCCTATTCGTACCCTCTCTTCTCCAGCTCACCTCCATTCTGCTTCCATGACTTATACGCTTACATATATCTATTAAATCTTGGATCATAAATGGGAAAAGGTACATGATGTTTGTCTTTCTGAGGCTTAATTTGGTGCTTAATCGGATTAACTCCAGTTGAGTCCATTTTCCTGTAACGATGAAACTCTGCTTTTCTTTATAGTTGGAATTTTCCATTGTATGTGTGTATTCATTTCTGTTATTGAATACTTAGGTTGGTCCTATAACTTAACACTGTGAACTGTGCCTCGGTAAGCATTGGTGTGCAATTGTCTCCACAATATACTCTTAGTGCTCTGGGTAAACATCCAGAGTTGCAATAACAGAGTAATAGGGTAGACTGTTTTTTTCATTATTTTGAGAAACCTCCTGCCATAGTTCAGGTTTTACTGCTGTGAAGAGACACTGTGACCATGGCAACTTTTATAAGAAAATCATTTAATTATGGCTGGCTTACAGTTCAGAGTTTAGTTCATTGTCATCATGGTATGGCATGCAGGCAGTTATGGTGCTGGAGATGAGGTGAAAAATCTACATATGGATTGGCAGGCAGTAGGCAGAGAGTTCTTGGGCTGGCTTAAGCATCTGAGGCATCAAAGCCCACCCTTAGTGACATGCTTCTCTAAAAGGGCCACACCTACTCAAACACTCTTAATAGTGTCACTCTCTGTGAGCCTCTGGGGGCCATTTTTATTCAATCCAGCACGTCCCATACTGCTATAGTGGTGCCTGAAGTAGTTCGTATCTCCACCAGCAGTGGCTATGGGTTCCTTCTGCTCCTGTTTTCCTTTAAATTTCGTTTATTTTATTTGTACGTGTATGAGTGTTTTACGTGCATGCATGTATGTGCACCTTGTGCATGCCTGTGGCCCATGGAAGCCGGAAGAGAATGTCGATTTCCTGGACCTGGAGTTACAGACAGTTGTGAGTCCCCATGTAGACACTGGGAACTGAACCTGCAAGAGCAGCTAATTCCCCTAACTGCTGAGCCATCTCTCAAGTCTCGACTTGTCCCCTTAATTACTGCCATTCTGACCCGAGTCAGGCAGATTGTCAGCATAGTTCTAATTTTCACTTCACTGGTGGCAAGTGAGTGTGAACATTGTCTATGTTTATTGAGCATTTGTATTTCATCTTTTAAGAACTTTGGGTCTGTGCTGTTAGCCAGCGTACGGGTTGGGTAGTTGGGTTTCACGTTGTTTAGGCTTTTTGAGTTCTTTGTATGTTCTAGGTGTTATTCTTTGGTCAGATATACACCAAGCAAAGAGCTCACATTCTCTCCACCGTTTCCTTCATTGTGCAAAAGCTTTTTAGTGTCATGAGGTGGCCAGAGTCCTATTCGGAAAGCTCTAACCTGTGCCTGTGCCTTACAGCTTCTGTTCTACTTTCCCTTTTACAGGATTAGGGTCTCAGCTCTCTCTCTCTCTCTCTTTCCTCTTCCCTCCATCCCTCCCTCCCCCTCCTTCCTTTCTTCCTTCTTTTATTTTTATTATTATTATTATTGTTGTTATTATTATTATTATTATCATTGTTATTATTATTTTGGTTTTCCAAAACAAGGTTTCTCTGTGTCATTGCCTGGTTGTCCTGGAACTAACTTTGTAGATCAGGTTGGCCTGGCTCAAACTCACAGATATGCATCTGCTTCTGCCTCTAGAGTTACGATTGGAAGCATGTGCCATCATGCCTCTGGCCTTGGATTCATACAGTCTTAGTGTGAATATAAGTCTTTCTTCATTGAGAATGACTCAATCTACAGGTGTGTTTTGTCTGGCTTTGCTAAGTGAAAAGTGTTTCCTTCATTCCTAGTCTCTTTCGGTTTTTTTTTTTTTTTTTTAAATCATGAAGCAATGTTAGATTTTTATCAAAGGCCCTTTCTCGAATTCGACATGCTATCCACCATATGCAGTTTGTTTCTTACTTTGTGTGGACCCTGAGCTTTACCCTCATAAAATAAGGTGTTCTGCAAAGAAAATGATTCATTAAATAACCTTAACAGCTGTCTGAATTTGTAGATTTGCTTGTTAAGATTTTAGGTCTCCACATTTCTTTGAAAATCCCCAGTTTTCACCTTTTTTCCTATAAAAGAAGGCCTGGAACGCAACCCATACTGTCTCTCAAATCCTGCTTTAGAGTCCTATGGATAATAAATAAAGCTTTCTTAATTTGCCTTAATTTGGATAGTGGTTTTCATCCTTACTCAGTTAAATTAACATTCTCAGAGGTTCCAGTGAGATTAGACCTCCAAACCAATCTCAGGGACCTTTTCCTCCAGCCCTTCATGACTGAAGAGCCATGTCCTCTTGAGGTACATGCTTTGAGGAAGTTCCAAGGCCCAGGGATATGCTTATGGTAGAAAAGGGAGGCTAAAACAATAGAACAAAGAAGCAGAGATAGAGGCTTAGAAATCAACTTCTCAGGGAGGGAGATTATGCTGATATAGAAAAGAAATCACTATATGATGAGCATTCCCTGGATTTATGCCTAATGGCAGCCTTGAGTGCATGGGCTAAAATTTAAAAAATAGAAAAGAAAACTGAATCCTTTACAAAAGCAATTCAAGGAATGCCCCGAAGAAACTTTTAGAGACCTTTTTGCAGAGCTTAATTGCAGTGGTAAATAGAATAGCATCAGATTCAGAAGCTAAGTGACTAATAGTTGAATCTTTGGCTTTTGAAAATGCTAACTCAATATGTGATAGAATAATTAGATCATTAAAAGGAAGACCAGCAGCCTTGGAGGATTTGATTCATGATAACATTTAATTTAGAACCGTGTTACTATGATGATAATTGAATAGGAGAGGTTATTTCTGAGTTATAAGGAGAAAAATCAAAATATTAAATATTACAATTGTGGAAGGCAAGGTCACACAAAAAGAGATTGTAAACAGTATTCCTAGAAATGATGTCCTTATTAGGAATAATGTCAAGAGAACACCCTACCCTTCTGGAGTGTGCAGAAGGTGTGGCAAAGGGAAACATTGGGCAAATGAGTGTGTAGGTCTTGGGACAGACCAAGACAACTTTTTGCCTTTGGGAAACGCCCTGAGGGGGGATTTTGAAAGTTCCCCCCCACACACACCAGTATCAAATCTATTTCAGTTTTATCCTGCCATTGTGAAGGGAACACTTTCATGGAGCAATTAAAAAAACTAAAGCCTACTCTAAGAAACCATATTGCTGTGGACAATAGAAAAGCCATATAAAGGAGAACAAGAAATTCAGGAAAACCCAAAAATCAAATATTTTGGCAAAATTCTATAAATGAACAATTGTCAAAATTAAAAAAAAAATAAAGTAATGTTTTGGAAAAATTCTACAAGTGAACCAAGGCCAAAACTAAAAATATGAATAAATGCTGCTGTCATTGAAGGTTTGCTGGACACAGACACAAATGTAACAACAATTTCACAAAAATCTTGGCATCCAAATTGGACCCTTCAGGAAGTAAATGTTCAATTATTGGGAATTGGGACATTATCCCAGGTAAAACAGAGTGCAAGATAGGGTTGAATGTATAGAGCCAGGGGAACAGAGAGGAAAAGTAAAGCCATATGTGGCTAACATTGATATGAATTTATGGGGACAAAGCTTACTGTAACAATGAAATACTCAGATTAACATTCCTCCAATCTCAGAAATAAATGATAAACTAACATATGTTACTGGGAAAATTGTTAGAAGGTATGAGAAATGATCACCAACCATTTAGGTTGTACAAAAAGAAGGCACAACAGCTGCTGATATTTTAAAGGCATCCACAGTGCTAGCTTTAAAATGGCTAACAGATAATCCTGTATAGGTACGGCAATGGCCTTTAACAAAAGAGAGATTGCAGGCCTTAGAACATCTGGTACAAAACAGTTAAATGCTCAGCATATTGAACAATCGATCAGCCCTTGGAATTCTCCTGTATTTGTTATTAAAAAGAAATCTGGAAAGTGGAGAACAGTAACAGATCTAAGAGTGGTAAGCAAGGTGATTCAGCCAATGGACTCTTTACAGTCTGGGATTCCTTTGCCTTCTCTGTTAACTAAAAAAGATAGCCTATCATAGTTATTGACTTAAAAGACTGTTTCTTTTTTATACCTCTACAATAACAGGACAAAGAAAAATTTGCCTTTACAGTGCCAATTTATAATTTCCAACCTGTAAAGAGGTATTAATGGAAGTTTCTCCCTCAGGGAATGTTAAATAGCCCCACCCTATGTCAGTATTTTGTACAACAGCTGTTAGAAGTGATACTTAGCCAATTCCCACCATCTATCATTTATCATTACATGGATAATATCTTGCTGGCTGATTCAAATATAGATACATTAGAAAAAAAATGTTTGATGAAGTAAAAAAAAAATGCCTACTGGGGGATTACAAATTGTTCCTGAAAAAAAAAATACAAAGAGGAGATTCCATTAATTATTTACAAAATAGGTCAACAAAAAGATTAGACTTCCAAAGGAACAAATCAGGAGAGATATATTACAAACTCCTAATGATTTCCAGATTGCTAGGAGACATTTCCAGTTTATGGATCACTATTGGAATAAAAAAAAAATCATGAACTAGATAATTTGCTTAAAACCTTAAATGGTGACAAGAAGTTAAGTAGTCAAAGAGTTATTAGCTGAAGTTGAGAGAGAATTGACTTTGATTGAAAAGAAATTACAGGATGCTCATATGGATCTGAATTGCATTCTGGTTATCTGCCCTTTAAGCATTCTCCTATAGGAATTTTAATGTAAAGGGAAAACATTATATTGGAATGGATATTTTTACCTCATAAACTGAGTAAGAAATTAAAGACATATGTGAAAATGATTTCTGATTTGATTTATAAGGGAAAATTAAGACTTCATCAGTTGACAGGAATGAACCCAGCAGAAATTGTTGTACCTTTAACTAATGAAGAAATTGACAAATTATGGGCAGGAAGTGAAACTTGGCAAAGAGCTTGTGGTAATTTTGGGGGAGATATGAGCAACAGATATCTTCAAAGCAAAATGATTTAATTTATAAAGTGAACTAATTGGATTCTTCTTCATGTTGTATGGGGAATACCAATTTATGGATCCCCTACATTTTATATTGATGCAAATATATCAGGAAAGGCAGGTCACAAATCAGAAAATATTATTGAAGTGGCTCAAAGTCCTAATTCTGTTCAAAAGTCAGAATCATATGCTATTATGATGGTATTAATGGAGTTTACTGAACCTCTTAAAATAGTCATTAACTCTCAGTATGAAGAAAGAGTTGTCCTACACATTGAAACTTCTGACTTTATTCCTGATAAGTCAGAACTAACTTGATTATTCTGTTTCAAGAAATAATCAGGGATAGGAATCATCCCTTCTACGTAACACAATCTAATCCTATAGGCCCTCTAGCACAAGGTAATAATGAAATTGGTAATTATTAATAGACAATGTGCTAGAGACCTCAGAGTTTCATTAAAAATGTCATATCAACAGCAAAGGTCAAAAAAAGTTTCTCCATCACTTGGCAACAAGCCAAAGAAATTGTAAAAAAAGTCCCACGTATTTTTTCTGTAACCAAACTCCATTACCAGCAGTAAGCAATTCTAAAGGTATACACAGAAGTGAATTTTGGTAGATGTTTTACTTTACAGAATTTGGAAAATTAAAATATGTACATTATAATACAATAAATACATTTTCAATGGTCAACTGCTTTGAGTTCAGAAAAGGCTGGTTTTGTAATCCACACATTTGCTAGAAGTTATGGCCATCATGGGAATACCTGTACAAATTAAGACTGATAGTGTTCCAGCATATATCTCTAGTAAAATGAAACTTTTTTGCTTAATATAAAGCATATTACAGGAATACCACACTATTCTACAGGGCAAGAAATCATAGATCAAATCAAACTCTAAAGGATATGCTAAATAAACAGAAAGGAATAACAAAGACCCCCCAGAGATAGACTACATAATGCTTTATTAACTTTGAATTTTCTCAATGCTAATGAGAAAGGAACAACAGCTGCTGAAAGGCATTGGATTATAGTGAAAATGTCAGAGCTAAACCAGCCTGTCTACTTCAAAGATGTACTGACCTCAGAATGGAAGCCAGGATATGTGCTACATTGGGGTAGGGATTTTGCTTTTATTTCTGCAGTTGAAGAAAAACTAAGAATACCATCAAAATTAATAAAGACTTAATTTGAACCAAAGAAACTTCGTGATAAATAGAAATGACGGCCCATCCACCCATGTGACAATTCTTTAAGTTGTAAGAAAAACTCAATGATTGAGGCAGGATTTTGTTTTTATATTTACAGAAAACTATAAATACCTATCTTCAAGAAGTCAAAAGACCTTGGACATCTAGACATCTAAAGCAGAAGGGGGGCTATTCAGAAAAAAATTTACAAGCAAAGGAATATTAGACTCTACATTAGAATTTCATTGCTTAACATCTTTCCTTTTTATTTATATAAAAAAGTTGAAGTCCCAGTTCAATTATAAATTTAAGCTGGCCTTGGAATTCGAGTGTGACTCTCTCCTCTAAACTCAAGCATACTTGTTAAAGGAAAATGAAAAATCTCTGTATCATATGGAGCAGAAGAATAACCAAAAATACGGAGCTATTCTGCTGTTGTTACTAATCCTATGCTATGTAAATGTTTATATAAAAATTTATAAGATTATATATTTTTAAACTTTTTTCATATTTATGTTCATATAGAGTACTAATTAATTCTAGAAAAAGGCTTTTCTAGCTTCTTGTACATTGTGTAGGGTTCTAGTCTCTTATCAGTTTTCTGCAGTGAATCATGACAATACCTAATTGCGAACTTGAAGTATCCAAAAGGAAGATGGGGCCCCACAATGATGATTTCACATGGACTCTGACAAAGCTACTAGGCTGAAAAACACCAACCAAAGATTATATTTGGACTACAAAGTGCTCAGGACAATTTTGAGGTGGCTCCCTAAGATGATCCAGCTTCACAGACTACTCTCTGTAGCCAGGACTTGAGACAAGCTGTGCACTTTCCCATTATGCAGAGACTGGACAACAAATGATACAGCTACTTATTTCAGGACTTGACAATTTGATTTTTTTCTTTTCAGATCCACTAAAGATGCCAGGGGACTCCAGACAACAGAAAGTATATTTAAGAACATGGCACTCACACTCTCAAGAGGTAGGGTGGATAGTTTTTGGTCTTTCAATAGGTATGAATGATTGTCATTGCTCAGGGTAATTGGTTACAGTTAGAAAAAAAAGCTGAAGAAGAGAGATTAGATTCAGGGTTCTTATTTGAAAAAATTGAAAAAAGGGGATACAGATATGACAGAAATAAGGGTAAATTGTTGAATCTATTTTAAAAGGGCAATTACTAGTTTTAAATATTTCATATTAGATTGGATTTTTGTACATTGCATACAAATTGTGTATATTGATACAATGTTGAGATTAATTTTGTTATTATACACATATATTTCTGTTTGTTCAAGGAATTGTACCTATACAGTTCATCTAACAATAGAATACAGACTGCTAGTTATTGAAAGTAATTATTACCAAATAATTAGGATATAAAGAAATACAAGTTAATAGTTAGATATTACAGTCAAATACATGTCACATTAGATGTGTTTTCAAAGTCAGAGATATATTTTAGATAGACAGGTCTTCTTTTTGATTTATTTAAAATGTTTTTTATCTACATTTTCTCCTCCCTTCCCTCCTCCCAGCCCCTCCCAGTCATCCCTCAGCCTCCCCTGACTCCATCCCCCATCCACTCCCCAAGAAGGGCAAGGAGTCCCAAGGTGGGTCAGTTCAGTCTGCCATATCCAGTTGAGGTAGATCTGAGTCCCTTATCCCAGTATTAAGGTTGGGTTAGGTGTTCCTCTGTAGGAAATCAGCTCAGATATACCTGTTCATACATCAGGAGTGTAGTCTGATCCTACTGTAAGAGGGTCCAAAAACTGCCCATGCCATTTGGCAGTCATCTACCTTTGGAGAGTGTAGTTTCTTTTCTGAAGGTTCCTCAGTGATTGTTTCTGAGTCAGTGAGCTCCCAATAACTCTGGTCAACTGTCTCTGTGGGTCTCCTCCTCATGATCCTGATCCCTTTGCTCATCTACTCTCTCTTCAGCTGGACCGGGAACTTGGACAGGTCTTCTTTAAACACTTCAGAGACACACTGAATATGACATTTAAGATATCATAATAACATACTTTTATTTTATTTTTATGACAATGAGACATCTGCTCCTGGCAGCACCAGTCTACTTCAGAGAAGATGATGGGCATCAAAGAAACTTCATTTGGAGTTGACCTTCTCTGTGGCATAATTTAGTCACTGGGAAAGAAAGTGCCCTTACCTTGACTGCTAACAGTATGATGTCCAAAATGGGCAAGTAGGCCACATACAAAAAAGAACTGTGGAACTTTGCCAGGAAAAGATAGGAAGGTCTTTTAAGAATATCCTACTTCACAGAGAAGTCTGTCAGATATGCTAGGCCTGTAGGCCAAAGATGGATGCTCTAACACTTCAGAGGAACCTTGGTGACTGGCTAGGTAGCCAGCTATTTCATTTTTATATTTTTTGGAAGTTTCTTGCTTGCATATCCTGTTTCCTTGGTTAATATTATTTCCTTATTGGGTCTCTGAGGGAGTTGAAGATGAGATAGTTATAGTTTTCTAATGACAGTTTTAAAAAAGAAACTCACTTAGAGGTTAAAGTGTATAAGTTTAGAGATGTCAAAAGATAGTTTTCAGTTAGTAATACAAGTTAGAGAGTAAATAAGGTACAATACTTTAGACTCACCAAAATATCATAAATAATGGAATATTTTCTTTGAAATTTTCAATTGTTAATAAACTGGATATTACTCATATGATTGTGTGTGTATAATGTATATAATTATTGTACTATAATGTACTATTGCATATAACTATTATATATAGTTTTTCTTATGTTGGTTATAACCTTTTCTATTTTTGACACAAAATGTATGTGGTGACATACTTTATATTTAATAAAATCAGTCTGGAATATCAGAGAAAAGAATCACTCACAGTCAAGTCATGAAGGTTAGAAAGTGGTGTCCCATGCCTTTAATTTCATCACTCGGGAGACAGAGATCTTTCTGTATTTCTGTGAGTTTAAGGCTTAACAACCAAACAGTAGGAGATCACACCTTCAATCCTAACTTTAGGATTATGATGCTTAGTTGAGTCTTTAAGTGATACAATTGGGTGGGCAAGATATTTAAGACAGGCATAGGCAGACATTCAGGCATTCTATAGAGCAACAAACCAGGCAGATGTAGTAAAAAGTTTCTGGCCCAGCCTACCCCTAAGATCCGGAGCACTCCTAAATAATCACACAAAGTCTTATACTAATTACATGTTGTTTGGCACATGGTTCAGGCATATTACTTGCTAACTCTTAACTCTTAAACTAACCCATGATTAGCTAAGTGGCTTAGTACATTTTCTCAGACCAGCATTTTGTCTTCTTTCCTCTGTGTGTGCCTGGCATCTCTGCTCTGTTCTTTCTCCTTACAGAGATTTCTTAGTCTGATAGCCCATGTATACTTCCTGTCTCTCTACTAGCCAATCAACACTTTATTAAACCAGTAGGAGGGACACATATTTACAATGTACTAGAACATAATCTCACAACATTTCCCTTTTTTTTGTTTTAAAACAAGAATCCCAAATTTAATTTCCTTTGTATATTTTTCACCATTATCTATAACAACTGTAACCAACACTGTAAACAAAGACAAACATCCGTAATCTATTTTTTAGGAATATAAGTATAGTTCTCTGGGCTACTTCCTGCTGATTGGGGCTCTGGTAATCATACGGGGACCCAAAGAAAAATGCTGCCACTAAGAAGCTACATTTGACTCTGTTCCCTTTTCCTATAAACAAAAACCTTAAATCCATTATACACAGCTTATTGCTTATATGGAGGCTCCTGTGAGACTTCAGGCACCAGTCTTTTTGCAATGTAAGCTCCACTCTGAAAGCCTGACATTTTGTAGTTCAAGTTCCCACACCATACCAGGGAGTGTGTGTACCATGGCCTACTTGAGAGATACAACTCAGAAACTGTTGTTGGCTCCATTTTTTGTGTTCTAGAAGGTTTTTAAAGCTTTCTCATGCATTATGTGGGTGAAAGTGCCCAATGTTGGGTGTCATTTGTAGTAAAAAGTTTCTGGCATGGCCTAATCCTGAGATCTGGACTAGCAGTTCCAAACAAACACACAAAGTCTTATATTAATTACATACTGTTTAGCCTATGGTTCAAGCATATTACTTGCTAACACTTAACTCTTAAATTAACTCATGATTATCCAAGTGGCTTACCACCTTTTCTCAGAGCGGCAAGTTGAGGACTCTTGAAGCATTCACTCTATTCAGCCTGAGACGTTGGTTGGTGAGAATTGACTAGGGTCTGTTTCCTCTCTCTGATATTCCAGCTTTTCTCCAATATCTGGCTCTGGGTTTTCATTAAGAACCAACTAGAATTCGTGTAATAGTGGTTTAAGAAACTTTGGCAAACTTAGCTCTCCTATAATTAGCAGAATTATAATCATCTCACCGCCAAGAACCACTTCCTCAAGATGCCAAGTATCTTGAAGGTACTGATTGACAAAGATCACAGTGCTCTGATGACTTGGACTGACCCTTCACTGATCTTGGTAGAGTTTGCTACACAACTCTTGCCTATGTCTTTGACATATTTAATGTTTGAATTCATTGCTGGTAAGGGCCCCTCGCCGAAGGCTAAAACTGCTACAGTGTAACAGTTCTTATAAAGGCTGATGTTAAGAATAAAACTTATGCTGATGTCCTGGGAGAATTAGCTATGTAAGAAATCAAGTCTTCTATAAAATGTATCACTTAAGTTATTAATAAGCATGAGATGTAGGTTCTGAAACAAATCATCTAAGAAGAAAAACTTAGGGAAATTTTAGAACCTGACAATCTATAACTGAGTCTTTAGGTTTTCATTCCTTGCCCAGAAACACAAAACTAGTATGAACAAGAAAAAGATTTATTATAAAATTAACAACAGGCCTTGGTACCTACCTGAAGGCAAAGTAAGCATTTTTAGAAATCCTGATGTTCTTTTACTGTTTACAGGATTGTAATAAAGTTAGAGTCCATATTGAAACAAGAGTTTATGACAGGGACACAAAGGAAATCATTCTGGCTCAGTGAACTGCCTGACTTCCTGAGCAGACTTGTCAGATCAGGACTTCTCTGACTATAGAAAGAATAAAGAGCAGAACAAGTTATTTCAGAAGTCAAGGGAAAGAATCTCACGTCAGGTATAAAAGAAAGAATTTAAACAAGGGACCAAGGAATTAGGCTTCTATAGAAAGATAAAATATTCATAATAGTATTATTATTCATAATAACAGGTAGTAGGAAATAACTTCAGATTTATTAACTTAACCAAACTTAAGGGACATCCTGTCTGGTTTCTCTGTGACAACACCAATGTTAAGGAAAAGGATATTAAGTTAAAAGAGTTAATTTTATCATAATTTTAGATTTTAGATCTCATGAAATTTACTCTTTGCTCATTTTGATTTTTTTACTCTGATATGTTTATGTAATTAGAGAAGGATTTAGAAAATGTATGTACCAAGAAAAGGCTTTATAATCAATGATTAGATTCTGTGAGGAAGTGATTTTTGTATAAATAAAGCCTGTGAGAGGTACAGGCTCTCAGAGTAGGACAAGTCATACCAAGGAGTGCTTCCCTGTCCATCTCTCCTAAAACAAAACTAAGAAGTGTCCTGTGACCTATTCCTCTGTCGCCACTCTCGTATCTGCCCATCTTCAGACCCTGTCCTCATACTCTGGTAACTGTCCCTCAAACATAGGATCTGGAGATAGGGTAAGTTTCCCCCGATGCTGTTTGGGTGCATGAAGGACCTCACTAAGGTCACTCCATGCTCCCTGGCATAAGACAAGACTTTTTGAAAAGAGCAAAAGAATTAGAAATATAAAAATGGGACAGACTAATTCCTCTGAGAGACAAACGTATACTGCTATCCTTAAAAATTCCCTAAAGAGAAAAGTATTAAAGTTCAGAACCACAGTTTGTCAGAACTTTTAATGTTTGTGCAAAAGGCTAGTTCTTGGTTTCTAGACCATGGAACTTTTGGATTTAGAAAAAATTTGAAAAAGGTATCAGATGTTGATACATTGGCCATAGCCCTGAAGAGGTGTCCATTCAAGCATTTTCTTTGTGGGGAATTTTAAATAAACTCTCCAGACAATGAAGGAATTTCTCCTGTTAAAGGGTGTGGAACTGATATGACTCCTGTTCCTGCAAAACCTCCTTCTAAGTCTCCTCCCTTACTGCAGCTGAATGACTCAACTGACCTGCTAAATGATGATTTCTCAGAGTCTGAGGATGCTCCCAAGGAGCCTTTAGACCCAAGCTGCAAAGTATGATGATAAATATTGGCCTCTACCTAGTAATAAGCCATCTGTTCCTCTTGGGAAAAAAAGGAGAGATTTAAAAACCATAGCTCAGGACATGGCATGTCTGGCACTGTCTGTGAAGTAGTTTTACCTGGAGATCATTTTACAAGATGTTTTCCTGTTATTTATGGGGATGAAGAGGATGGAAATCGTGAACCTTCATGGAAACCATTGCCTTAAAAGCTCATTAAAGTATCGAAGGAAGCAGTTACTAGTTATAGTGCCATGACACCTTACATTATAACACTTTTGTTACTTATTGAATGACTTTTAGTGATTGGCATCAGTTGGCTAAAGTGTGCCTATGCAGTCACACTTTTCCTGGCTATTGAAACCGATACTTTGGCTCTAAACAAACTCACTATATCTTCACTTTTATCTAAATTACAAACATTATTACAAAATAGAACCTCACATACTTTTAAGGTCATTTATGGGCACATGCTAATCTGCCTGGACCTCTAATAGAGGGTAATTGACTGGCTGATTTTCCTACACGGCTCTATGTTTGCTTTAGAACAAGCTGTTGCTAGTCATAAAATTCCTCATTTTATGTTATCAATTTGATCTAATAAGGAAAACTGCCCAACAATTTGTTGGTCAATGTGCTATTTGCCTAGAAATCAATCATTCTCTGCCTATGGGAGTAAACACCCAGGGACTTAGCCTAAGGACCTCTGGCAATTGAATGTTACTCATGTTCCTTCATATAGTAAACTTTCTTTTGTTTATGTGTGTGTGTGTGTGTGTGTGTGCATCTTCTCACACATAACTGTAGCCTTCCCAGTAACAGAGCAGGTTGTCAAAAATGTGGTTCAACATTGTTTTTTCCCCCCATATTTGGATATTTCACGACAGCTAAAAACAGACAATGCTTCTGCTTATTCTAGCAAGACCTTTTCAAGTTTGTTTGACATCTAATATAAAACATACTATCGGTATTCCTTATAATCCACATGGCCAAGCCATTGTAGAAAGAGCCCATCAGATCCTTAAAGCATGTGTTTTTAGGTTACCAGAAAGAGAAGGTAAATTTAAATACCACTCTCCACACCACATATTACAGCATGGCCTTTTAGTTCTACATTATCTCAATAGAAGAAGCAGGGACTTCTCTGTTAACACATTGGGAGCTTCAGTCTTTTACTACCCCAAACCTTTGGTAAAATGGCATGATTGGCTCATAGCAACCTGGCAAGATCCTGATGTATTGCTAACATTAGGTTGTAGTATGCTTGTGTGGAGACTTCCCTCCCTGTGTACTGACCAGCTCACGGCTCACCCGGCCTTACCAAGGAGTTACCTCTGATCCTTCCCAAGCACTTCAGGACTCTAAGTCAAGAGATAACAATCTCTCCTGTGGAGACCCCTGATCCTCCCCTGGTTTTGCCAGAACAGATGGTTCTCCATCCTGCTCAATTGAATCTTGACTCTGGCTCTCAATAAACTTCATATGCATCCTTGTACTGGCTCCAAGTGCTGCCATGCTTCTAGGGTCACTCATCAACAGCAATACCAACTTGGGGACAACTGAGGTTGCTCAACACTCATGTTGAAAGTTTGATAGAAACATAGGCACCGTCGAGCACCTCAGAAAGTCTACTTCTTGCTATACTACTCATAAAGTTTTGTTGTAGCGCCCTTTGTGCAAACCTGTATTTATTACTAAATCTATTCCTGCTCATATTGGAGTTCCCTTTTCCATCCTTTGTCAAGGACATCAAGGATCTCTTTATATGATCGGCATGGTGTACTTTTAAGTTTCTGTTACACGAAACTCTCAACTACTTGACAGCTGTTTCTCAAATAATTGATTTGGAAGCTTAATATTATAGTAACTGCTGGGCCAGTAGTTCAGGCTTATTATTAACCAGGTCTTTCATTTAAGTTAGCCCATTACTCTTATCTATGTCTAGTCATGTGGCTTGGTACTTTTGTTCAGTCCTATACTCTCATCTTGCTTTCTCTGCATCTGGCTGGCATCTCCTTTTCTCCTCTTCCCAAAATTCTCCTAGTCTGGTCATCCCACTTATATTTCCTGCCTGCCTATGGCCAATCAGAGTTTTATTAAACCAATATGAGTAACAAAATCTTTACTATGTACAAAAATATTATCTCACAACATGGTTCCTTTAGGATTTCTTTCCGGTTGTATAATTACTGCTTTTTCTTCCCATGATGTTTATGTTTTAATTAGACAGCCAAATGATATCCTTTTGCCTATTTATATTTCTACTCCTTGGTATGATGATCTACAAGTCTTAGTTGTAATCTCCCCTGCTTTCTTGTGACCTAAACATTTTGCTGCTTCCTTAATCTTAGTAATTACAGCTTTAATAGGTATTTTATCCCATTTTACAATGTCTAGAGCTGCTTTGGCTCAGTATGTTTATACTGCCACTTATACTGATCAGCTTTCCAAAAATGTTCCTGTGGCACTTAGGCTACAAGAACAATTTAATAGGGGCTTTCAGGATCATAACAATACATTGGAGGAAGTTGTTCTTTTTATAGGAAGTTGGTTAAACAATAATAAGTTTAGACTTAGTGTACAGTGTTACTCTACTTGCAAATAGATTTGTGTGACCTCTCTTTCATATGATGATACAAAACGATTGAGGTTGAGTTTAGGCACATCTACAAGGTATTTGGAATGGTTCTGTTTTATCTATGAAAATGGCCTCTCTTCACCAGAGAATCTCTGACATAGCTCAGACTCCTGTTCTTTCCTCCTTTATGGAGGAGATCACTGAATCTCTCTGGCTGAAGATACATTCCTATGTGGGACATACCAACTCTTCATTTTTTTTTTTACTAACTTGGGTATCAACATTTTTATAACTTTGCTTTTTGTTTTCTTATTCCAAGTCATAGTCAGACATCTAGCCAAAGGTTTGCAGGCCTTGAGAGTTGAGTTTCATGCTTCATGACATAAAAGGGGAAGATGGTGATGCCAAGTATCTTGGAGCCTCTGTTTGACAAAGATCACAGTGCTTGAACAACTTGGATTGACCCTTCACTGTCCTTGGTGAAATTTGCTGCACAGCTTATCCCTGTCTTTGACATGTTTAATGTTTCAACTCCTTGCTATTAAGGGTTCCTGAAGACTAGAAATGGGACAATATAATTAACAAAAACATTCTGGGGTTCCAGCCCCAGGTAGATTTTCTCTCAGAGTATGAAAATAGAAAAATCCTGTAACTCTCTCCCCCTCGACCTCTTCCTGAGGTCCCTGAAACTAGCCAAGGTCGAGATGGCTGCTTGAGACACACCCAGCAGCTTGAGCCCTACCGAGATACTTCCTGAATTCCTGAGACCCACCTGGTAGAGCAGCTTGACCTTCCAAGCTGAGACCACATTCCTGTGGGGTCCACCTGCAACCTAGGTGGGGTCACCCAGGAAAGTCCTACCAAGAGAATTGTTAACTGTTAACTGTTTGAAGCTTGCACAATGAAATGAATGTCTTCAGGTGGTTTCACAGGAAATAGCTTGCCTGCCTGCATTCCTAAACTCTGTCCTAAGCGGACCTTGGGCCCCGCCCTGTTAGCACACCGAGCCCGCCCATACCCCCTCCCATACCCAGAATAAGGTATAAAAATTCTACCCCGAAATTATTCCGGGGCTCCAGGCTTTTCTGCAGTGCCTGTGCCTGGAGCCCACACACGTGTGTACCGGTATTCATATTCGTATTCATTAAACTCTCTTTTTCTTTAATGTTAACAGTGGTCATTAGTCGTGGTCTTGGGGTGTCTTGGGGTGTCTTGGGGTGCCCTAGGGGCGCCCGCCTATTACAAGAGCTTCAGCAAAATGTACTTCTTCACTGGTGGCAGAGGATTCTACTAATCTTTTCTCAGGAATCAAACTTAAAGCAATTCCATTTTAATACTTCTTTATTGATACAGTAACAATACAACAGGATTGTGATGGCTCAGCCATGCAGCAACAAAAGCATAGGTCTTTATACTCCAACCAGGCCATTTCCCTGACAAGGCCATAGGGGCTGGGGTTGCTAGGTGACTTAGTAAACAGTGAAAGGGACCTTGCAGCTCTTTGACCAGCTAATGTACCTTCCTTGGGAGAGATTTGTGAAGGCTTAGTTTGCATTCCTAAACTTTTAAGACAGGATCTTGTGTTAATGAATCCAGGTGCAGGGAGGCCTTAGAAAGCTTTCTTGGGTTAATTAGCTCTAGATAGCTCTCTTATCAGTTGAAGAGCTGACTTTATGACTTGTCAGTGAGTTATCCTGTCTGTGACTGACCTTGGATGCCAGAGAGAGGTTTCAAATGAGTTACTACTGTTTTACTAGCAAGGGTAATCAAAGGGAAGGCAGAACTGGACTCTGCTAACTGTCCCCCAAACATAGAACATGGAGATAGGGTAAGTTCTAGTTGTTTTGATGCAAAAAGAACCTCACTAAGGATACTACACCCCCCTTCCCATATAAGAAATGTGAATTTCTCTCAAGGAATGCTGTAGAATTATCCTCTTGTATACTGTAAAGGTTTATCACAGAAATTGGTCTAATAAAACCAAGTGTGGGGCACAATGTGTGGGCCCCCACTCAAACCCATTGCTGTTCCAACCCCAGGTCAGCAGAGAAAAATTCTGCAGGGTGGTATTCCATATAAACAACCCAATTTGTTCAACCCTGAAATACTCAAGACCCATCTAATCCCTCAAACCCACCCACCACTTTGAGACCTCAGCAGCTCCCTGAGACACAGATTTTTTTTTTCTAGGTCCTATCAGATCAAGAGCTCCTCCTATTGGATCAAGAGCTGTTTCCTGAGACATAGATTTTTCCAGTTTTTATTGGACCAAAAGCAGATCCCTAAGACACAGAATCAGCAGGCCCCTATTGGGTGAAGAGCTGCTCTCTTTTATATAAATACACTGACTCCAAGTGGACCAAGAGCTCAGACTGCACCAAGAGGGGCTCCGTGAGACACAGACATAGCTGGAGTATATTGGACCACGATTAGCCCCTTGAGAAACAGAAAAATCTGCACCAATCTGAGGAAGTGATGGGCAGACCCCAATGTAAGAATACATATAACAACATGGCACCACCAGAATGTAGTGGCTGTATAACACCAAGACCTGAGTATTCCAATGTAGAAGAAACAAAAGGAAATGACCTTAAAAACAACTTTATGAAGATAATAAAAGCCTTTAAAGAGGAAGTTTAAAAAATTCCCTTAAAAAAGAGGAAAAGGCCAAAAAATTAGAAAGAAATCCATTAACTCCTTTAAAGAGAGAAAGAGAGAAAGAAAGAAAGGAAGCAAGGAAGGAAGGAAGGAAGGAAGAAAGAAAGAAAGAGAAAGAAAGAAAGAAAGAAAGAAAGAAAGAAAGAAAGAAAGAAAGAAAGAAAGAAAGAAAGAAAGAAAGAAAGAAAGAGGAAGCAATCAAACAGGTGAAGGAAGCAGTTCAAGACTTAAAAATTGAAATAAAAGCAATAAAGAAGATACAAACCAAGGGAATACTGGAAATGGAAAGTCTGAGGAAACAATCAGGAACTACAGATACAAGCATTGTAATGGGTGGGCACCCCTAACTTTAGCGCCCCTAGACACCCCAAGACCACGGCTAATGGCCACTGTTAACTTTAAAGAAAAAGAGAGTTTAATGAATGACATACCAGTACACACACATGAGATATCACATTACACCTGTGAAAATGGCTAAAATCAAAAACACTGATGACTGTCTATGCTGGAGAGGATGTATAGCAAGGGGAACACTCCTCCATTGCTGGTGGGAATGCCAACTTGTACATCTACTTTGGAAATTAGTATGGCAGTTTCTCAGAAACTGAGAATCAATTTACCTAATGATCCAGCAACACCACTCTTAGGCATATATCCAAAGGAGACACATTTTTTTTTTTTTTTTAACCACAAGGACATTTGCTCAGCTATGTTTGTAGCAGCATTATTTGTAATATCCAGAACCTGGAAGCAAACTAGATGACCCTCAACTGCAGAATGGATTTTAAAATTGTGTTACATTTACACAAAAGAGTACTATTTAGCAGAAAAAAGACATCCTGAAATTTGCAGGCAAATGAATGAAACTGGAAAATATGATCTTAAGTGAGCTAACACAGACCCAGAAAGAAAAACAGTATTACTCACTCATAAGAGGATTTTAGGTGTAAAGCAAAGGATAGCCAGGCTACAATCCACAACCCCTGAGAAGCTAGGTAACAAGGAAGAAGACATCAATGGATTCCCTGGGCAGGGGAAATTGATAAGATCTCTGGAGTAAATTGGGACCCTCCAGGGAGGGGAAAAGAGGAGGTGGAGAGATAACATGAGGGAATGGGATGGTTGGGTTGGGGGAGGGACAGAGAGGGAGAACAATGAAATAGATATCTTGATAGAGGGAGCCATTGTGGGGTTAGAGAGAGACTTGGTGCTAAAGAAGTACCCAAGAACTCACAAAGATGATCTCGGCTAAGACTCTAAGCAATAATGGAGAGGGTGCCTACACTGGCCTTCCACTGTAATCAAATTGATGACTACCCTAACTGTCACTATATAAACTTCATCCAGCAACTGTTGATAGCAGATTCAGAGATCCTACCTAACCACTGGTTCAAGCTCCCAGCCCAGTTGAAGAGAGAAAGGAGGGATTATATGAGTAAAAGGGTCAAGATCATAATGAGGAAACCCAGAGAGACCGCTGACTGGGACTATTTGGAGCTCACTAACTCTAAAATGACAGCTGGGGAATCTGCATAGGACTGAGCTAAGCCCTCTGAATATGAATGACAGTCAAATGGCATGGGCAGTTTGTGGGGCCTCTGGCAGTGGAACCAGAATTTATTCCTAGTGCCTGAATTGGCTTCTGGAAGCCCATTCCCTACAGAGGAACACCTTACTCAACCTTGATACTGGGGAGTGGGACATGGTCCTATCTCAGCTGGATATACCATACTGAATTGACTCACCCTCAGATTCCTTGCCTTCTCTAAAAAATGGAAGGTACGATGAGGTGGGGAGAGGCTGGGGGATGACTGGGAAGAGATGAGGAAAGGGCAACAGTACTGGATATGTTTTTAAATAAATAAAAAATAAAAAAAAAAACCCACTGATTGGCTAGTAGCCAGGCATGACGTATAGGCACAGCAACCAAGCCAAGGATGGCGGAAAAAAGAAATTGTCATTAGATGTAGAGGGAGCAGGAGATTAAAATGTCATGTTAATAAAGGTATCACCATGTAGCTGAGTGTAAATAAGAAATATGGGTTAATTTAAAATGTAAGAGTGAGTTAGTAATAAGCCTGAGCTATTGGCCAATCATTTATAATTCATATAAGCTTCTGTGTGATTATTTGGGATGAGTGGTTTGGACAGGGAATATTTATTTACATATGCCACCCAAATTTTTGGCAAAAATTTCCACATAAAACCTAAGAAAGCTTTAAAAAGTGTTCTACACACACACACACAAATAAAATGGATTCAAACTTGGTGTCTTGGTAACCACTTTTTCTCAGATGGGCTTTGCTGGTGAAGTACAGTGGCATAACTCCTTTAAGAGACAGCTTCCTGACTCAGTGTTGGTGACAAAAAACAGGCAGCTCTTTTAAGAGGCCCTATTACCAAACACTTATATGGTGTCTATGAACAGTGGGTGGTATACTGCTAGGTGGCTGAATAGCCTAAAAATTCCCCAGATTTGGGTGATAAATGTGGTTCCTGTCAGCATCTCTGCCATGAAGCTAGATCCTCAGAAAGCCAAGGTATGAGGCAGAGAGAGCCTCCAAAGACACTGCTTTGGTCCCAGAAATGCCATTTAGCAGTTTAAAGACTCAAGTAGTCAGAAAAAGGGAGATATGCAATAAAGACAGATTTAGACCAAAAACGCTCCTCTAAACAGTTCACAATGTGTTTTAAAATATACATAAGCTTATGAAAGTAAAGGGAAGGTATAAAAAAAGAAATATATACTGCTGTGGGATAATGCTTTTGTACATTGTAAATATTTGACACTCCTATTGGTTTAATAAAATGCTGATTGGTCAGAAGGCAGACAGGAAGTATAGGTGGGGCTACCAGACTTAGAAAACGCTGGGAAGAGGAAAAGGAGGGACATATGCTGGCAGATGCAGAGAAAGAAGGATGAGAATGCTGCTCTGAGAAAAGGTACCAAGCCACATGGCTAAGAATCATGGGTTATCTTAAGAATAAGAGTTAGTAAGTAATATGCCTGAGCCATAGGCCAAACAGCTTGTAATTAGGATAAGACCTGTGTGATTATTTGGGACTATGGGTCAGGACCTTGGAACTAGGCAGGGCCAGAAATATCATATTACAAATGGTGGTCCAACACGGGGCATAATACATCCGCATAAAGCCTGAAAAGGAGTTCTAGAATAAAGAAATGGATCCAAAACCAGCTTCCTAGTTGTGTCTCTCAAGTGGGCTGTGGTACAGAGTAGCATGAGTGACTGAGCTACAACATGGGTGGTTCCTGAAGTCTCACAAAAACCTTGGTGCAAGCACGAGCTGTATATGATGGATTTAAGGTTTGTGTTTTTGCAGGCAAAAAGGGAACAGAGCCAAAGATAGCTTCTTGGTAGCAGCATTTTCTTAGATAGGCTCTGTTTGCTGGCAGTGAACAGAGGTGTGGCTCCTTTAAGAAAGGCTTCCTGACTCAGCTTTAGCAGCAAAAACTTTGAGGCTCTTTTAAGAGACCCTGCTACCTCTTAATTGGTGTTTATGAGCAGCAGCAATGGTGCTCTACTTGGTGGCCCTGCGGGTGATAGTACCCAATGTGGCCACTTTCAACATTTTAAAATGTTATTATTTTAAAATAATAAAGTAAAGCCCTTAAGAATGGAGTAAAGTAATATTTAAAAAAATCCATGTAAAGATGAAAAGATGCAGAGTCAGGATACTGTATGTTATTATGTTGTCTTTGAATTGACGGCTGAGAAAGGAGTGATAGCTGCTAAGATACGTTTGACTATAAATGCTGCTGAATTAATACAACCTTCATATTTTTAAATGTTTTTATTTTAATATTTGAGTCAAAAGGTGTGTTACTTTGAGGAGAGGTGTTGCTTTTTTTTTCCCACAGAAAATAAGAGGCTGTGGATTCATTGTGGGTTAAAGAAAATCGAGGAAGACCCCCTGAAATTCTGGCTACAGATATTAAAAAAATAAACATAGAAGAACTACAAGACACATAGTCTATATTTTACCTGCTCTAACACATAACAAAAAATCATCTTTGGCTAACTTATGTACAGTGCACAGTCTATAATTTTATTAATGCTGATATATATGCTACCTTTAAAAATGTATGTATTTTTAGAGCAAGGGGACCAGACATCAATAAAAACAGATAGCCCAGGTAATTGAGCATCTCAAAATGTATCTTTCACAATCTTCTCAGAATTTTGCATCTAGAACAGCTTCAAGGCTGCTGGCTGAGATGATCCAACCTCACAG
The DNA here is from genome assembly GCA_033318265.1 of Phyllotis vaccarum. NCBI lineage: Eukaryota > Metazoa > Chordata > Mammalia > Rodentia > Cricetidae > Phyllotis > Phyllotis vaccarum. The sequence goes on along the minus strand of JARWLC010000010.1, from coordinate 39,958,619 downwards.
ACTACTCCAGTCAGGATTTAATAATTATTCTAATTATTCTGATTATCTCAGAGTCCCTCAAAGATTACCAATACCCACCAATCAGAAGGAAGTAGTCTAGAAATCTATACCCACACCCCCAAACTATAGTTATAAATGTTTGTTTTCATTTAAGGTGGGGTTCCTTAAAATTGTAATTGATCATAGTCATTTTTTTTCTAAAAGAAGAAAGGGAGATATGATATAGAAAAGATGGGGAAATGGGTACATTATTGAATCTACTTTAATCTAAAAACAACTTATTCTCAAAATATTTTATATTGTTATGGGTTTTAGTTTATTGATACAAATTTAAAGTTAATTTTGTTTACTGCAATATAGTTCTATTCTTGTTTAAGGTGTTGTGTTTATGCAGCTCAATTAAAAATGTGATATAGGAAGAAGAGCTCCAGCATCAGGCCAGCAGGTAAGATTCCCGTGGGCTGGTCACTCCACCACTGCTGCTACTCATTAGACCCTACAACCTACAAGACCTACTCTGTCACACAAACCAATGGAACCCATCCCCCACAAAAATCAGCAGCCCATAGAGGCATAAGTATCACCTACATCAATTGGAAGAAGAGGTGAGTGACTGGTCCCTCAGCTAAACTGCCTCAATCTCTAGGCCCTAAACTTCATGGCACATGTATGCCCTTCCCCCCAACTCAGCTCTTGAGCCAGCCAGTATCAGATAATAGTCCTGTGGGCAGGTTGCTCTACCACTGCCACCACCCATTGGACTCTGAAATGTATAAGACCCACTGAGCCACACAAACTGACTGAACCCATCATTCTTTCCTAACCAATAATCCCCTGAAAAATCAGCAGTCCCTGGAGGCACAAGCATCACCTACACCAAGAGCAACTTCTCCACGAACAACCCTCTCCAGCAACATGAGTAGACCCCTATAGGCACAAGTGCCAGCCACACCATTGGAAGAACAGGCACAGGCAACAACCTATACCAGTTGAAAGAAAAGACTCCATAGGCATAGGAAAAAACCCCATTACTTGGAAGAACAGATCCCATAGGTGCAAGTAAAGCCTTTACCATTCAGAACTGGACAGTGTGCTGAATCTAGGCACCGAAACCTCCACAAATCTCAGCTGAAACAGCCCTACTTGACCTGAAAACCAGCTGAACCCTTGGCCATTCAGGCCAAAAGACAATAAAGGAACAGACAATAAAAAACAAAAGACTCATCTAACAAAGAAATCAGAAGAATAAATACCTGTTCCTATAATTATCCCGATCCCAGATGAGTAAACAGAAGTATAAGGATACAGTCAACAAAATAAAGCAATATGGCATCACGGAACCCAGTGATTCTGCAACAGCAACACCTACACATCCCAGTGCAGATGAAGCAGAAGAAAATGACCTCAAAAGTAACTTTATATATAGAGGCCCTTAAAGAGAAAATAAAAATCCCATGAAGAAATGGAAAAAGATAAAAAAAAAATGAAGAAATCAATAAATCCTTTAAATAAACCCAAGAAGCTAAGAAAAAAAAAATCAAACAGGTGAAGGAAACAGTTCAAGAGTTGAAAAATGGAATAGAGGCAATAATGAGAGCATAAACTGTGGGAATTCTGGAAATGGAAAATCTGGGTAAGCAAACTGGAACTACAGATGCAAGTATAACCAACAAAGTACAAGAGATGGAAGAGAGACTCTCAGGTGCTAAATACATGATACAGAAAATAGATTCAGTGATCAAAGTAAGTGTTAAATCCAATAAATTCTTAACACAAAAAAATCCAGGCCACCATGAAAAGAACAAATCTAAGAACAATAGGGATAGAAGAAGAAGATTCCAGGTCAAAGGCACAGCAAATATATTCCACAAAAATTACAGAAGAAAACTTTCCCCGCCTAAAGAAGAACACGCCTATGAAGATACAAGAAGCATACAGAACACCAAATAGAATGGACCAAAGAAGTAGTCCCCCTCACCACATAATAACCAACACTCTACACATAAAGAACAAAGAAAGAGTATTAAATTAACAGCTACAAAGGAAAAAAGACAAGTAATATATAAAGGCAGACCCATCAGAATAACACATGACTTCTCAATGGAGACTCTGAAAGCTAGAAGGGCCTGGAGAGACATGTGCTGACACCACGAGACCATAGACTCCAGCCCAGACTACCATACCCAGCAAAATTTCAAACACCATTGACAGAGTAAACAAGATATTCTATGACAAAACCAGATTTAAACAATACCTAACCACAAATCCAGCAGTAGAAAGTGTTCTAGGAGAAAAGCTCCAACCCAAGAAAGTTAGCCATGAAAACACAGGCAATAGATAATCTCACACCAGCAAATCCCAAAGAAGAAAAATATACACATACACACCACCAAACCTCCAAATAACAGGAATTAACAATTACTGGTCATTAATATTAATGGACTCAATTCACCTATAAAAGGACACAGGTTAACAGAATGGATATAAAAACAGGATACACCTTTCTGCTGCATACAAGAAACACACTTCAACTTCAAAGACAGACATTATTTTAAAGTAAAGGGTTAGGAAAAGATTTTTCAATCAAACGAACTTAAAAAAACAATCTGGTGTAGCTATCCCAATATCTAACAAAATAGACTTCAAAGTAAAATTAATCAAAAGAGATGGAGGACATTTTATATTCATCACAATAAAAATCCATCATGATGAAGTCTCAATTCTGAATAGTTCTGCCCAAAATACTAGGGAACCCTCACTTGTAAAAGAAACATTTTAAAGCTTAAATCAAACCTCACACACTAATAGTGGGAGACTTCAACATCCCACTTAACAGAGAAATAAGGGAACTAATAAATATTGTGATTCATATCACAGATATATACAGAACTTTCCACTTAAACACAAAGAAGTATACCTTCTCAACAACTCATGAAACCGTCTCTAAAATTGATCACATACTCTGTCACAAAGCAAATCTCAACAGATAACAAAAAATTGTAATAATTCTTTCAATTTTATCAGATCACCATGCTTAAAGTTAGAATTCACAACAACACAACATAGTAAAAGTGGCAATCTTATCCAAAGCAATATACAGATTTATTACAATAAGGTTTCTTGGTCCCAGGTGGCCAGAGGTCCCAGACCCACAGACCTGCTGCCCCAGACTGCTTAGCCGCCTGCCACTGATTAGGCCCCCAAAAATGATTCACATACTTATATTAAATTCATGCTGTTTGCCTATGGCTCAGGCACATTGCTAGCTAGCTATTTCATCTTAACTCAACCTATTCTCATTGATCAGTCTGCCATGTGGCCTCCTTACATGTTTCTTCTTGGGAGGCTGGCTCCATCTGTCTGACCCCGCCCTTCCTTTCCTACCTATTCTGATTTCCCACCTACTTCTATGGTGCCTGTCATGGGCCAAAACAGCTCCTTTATTTAAAGATTGATATTCACAGCATACATAAAGACATTCCCACATCACAGATTCACAGACCTCAAAAGAATATTCAACTTCATATGGAAACACAAAAAAATCAGGATGGCTAAAACAATCCTGTACAACAAAGGAACTTCCAGAGGCATCACCATCCCTGACTTTAAGCTCTATTATAGAGCTATAGTAATTAAAATCATCTTGGTATTGTCATAAAAAGAGACACCTGGATCAATGAAATCGAATTAAAGACCCTGGCATCAATCCACACACTTATGAACATCTGATTTAGGACTTGCCTAAATTAATACCAAAATTAAATCAATACCAGATAGACAATTTAAATAGAACTATAAGCCCTAAGGAAATAAAAGTAGTCATTAAAAGTCATTGAAGATCTACGCCCACATTTATTAATGGATTATGGATGTTTGTCTTTACTGTGTTGGTTACAAGTTGTTATGAATAAAGGTAAGGAAAAAAACTATACAAAGGAGATTAGTTTGGGGCTTCTTGTTTTAAAAAGATAAAAGGAAGAAGTGTGGTGATATATTGTATATTTAATAAAAAAAAATAGTCTAGAATATCGGAGGACAGAGTCATCTCTCCATCTCCTCAGCTTTTTTGCTTTGCTTTGCTTTGATTTCATTTCCTGGGACAGGGTTTTCTGTGTAACAGTCTTGGCTGTTTTGGAACTTGCTTTGTAGACCAGGTTGGCCTTTAAACTCACAGACATCCTCCTGCCTCTGCCTCCATTATTTAATAAAATTAGTCTGGACTACCAGAGGACAAAATCATCCACAGCCAAGCCAGGGAGGGGTGACCCATGCCTTTAATTCCATCACTTGGGAATTCAAGGCCTAACAGCCAGGCAGAGGAGGTGCATGATATTAGTTCCAGCACTTGGGATGCATAGGCAGAGGGATCTCTGTGAGTTCAAGGCCAGCCTGGTCTACAAAGCAAGTTCCAGGACAGCCAGTGCAGTTACAAAGAAAACACTGTCTCAAAAAACCAACCAAACAAAAAGACTAGAGAGATGGCTCTGTCCTCTGATATTTCAGACTAATTTTATTAAATATACAATATACCACCTCAGAGAAATGTTGTGGTATTATGATCCTGGGCACTATAAATATTTATCACTGTAAATATTGGTTTAATAAAATGCTGATTGGCCAGAAGCTAGGCAGACAGAAAGTATAGGCAGGGCAACCAGACAAGGAGAATTCTGGGAAGAGGAAGAACAGAGCAGATGCCAGCCAGACACATAGGAAGCAGGATGAGGATGCTGCACTGAGAAAAAGGTACCAAGCCATGTGGCTAAACATGGATAAGAATCATGGGCTAGTTTAAGAGTAATAGTTATTAAGTAATAAGCCTGAGTCATAGGCTTAACAGCTTGTAATTAGTATAAGCCTTTGTGTTATTATTTGGGACTAAGTGACTGTAGAACTGGGTGGGTCGGACAGAAACTTTCAACTACAGATACATCTATTCCTGGCATCACCAATCTACTTCAGAGAAAATGATAGTATCAAAGAAGCTCTGTATAGAGTTCATTTTATTTGTGGCAGAAGCTAGCCATGTGGGCAAGAAACTGCTCTTGCCTCAATTAATGGAAATATACTCTCCAAACTGGACCAGCAGGATGCAAGAAAGGTATCTTTGCCAAGACAAGGAAGGACAGTCCTTCAGAATTCCCTGCTTGCCGAAAAGTCTGTAGGCCAGAGTTGGCTGCACCAACATTGCAGAGGAACTTTGAGTGACTGTCCAGGCAGCCTGATGTCCCTGTTATTGGGTAACATTTCATTCTTCTGGGGTCTCTGATGGAGTTGAGGACTAGATAGTTATAATTATTGTTTTTCTTAGTTATGATAAAAAGGTAAATTAGATGTGAAAATTTAGACTTACCAAGAAAAGAAAAATAATAAAGTATTTTTTCTAATTTTGTCAAATACAAATAGATTAGAGATTATAATTGTAATTCTTACTTAACTGTTTTTATGTATATCTCTTACTATGTTATAGTTAAAACCTTCCTTTTCAATTAAACAGCAAGGGGGAAATGCTATGGAATAATCTTTGTACACTGTAAATGGGCATTGCTCTCATTGTTAATACAAAGCTGATTCACCAATAACTGGACAGGAAAAGATTGGGTGAGACAACCTGACACAGAGAGATTTTGAGAGGAAAAAGGTTGGAATCAGAGAAGTCACCAGAAGATGCAGAGGAAGCAAGAGATGAACATGCCATTCTAATAAATATATAGCTTGGAGTGCATCTGGCTACCTGCCAAATGGTCAGGGCACCAAAAAGACCACAGTCCATAGACCCAAGACAATAACTATGCAGATGAGGTTGCCAGGAATGAGGCTCTAGGGGAACCCAAAGCCCTAGAATTGTTGGCATCTCTAAGCTTCTACTTCACTTTGATGAGGATGTCCCCAAATATAACCCATTGGATATTGTGGTGATATAGTGTATAACTAATACAATTTGTCTAGACTATCAGAGGACAAAATCACCCACAGCCAAGTTATGAAGGTTGGGGAGTGGTGACTCAGGCTTGGTGACACCATGCCAGCCTAGTGTACAAAGCAAGTTCCAGGACAGCCAGGACTATTACACAGAAAACCCTGTGTCAAAAAAACAAACCAAAATAAAACCAACAACAAAGAGGCTGGAGAGATGGCTCTGTCTTCTGATATTCCAAACTGATTTTATTAAATGTATCATATATTACCACGGGAGATAGTCATACTCTAGTCTGGGGTCCAGGAAAACAGCCGTGGATGGAAGGATCTGCATGCCAACATCATGGGACAGAAACTGGCTAAATTCCCTATATCGCTCCATGCATCTGACGCCTAAAACCATCTCAGGACTAACCTCTTCTCACACGTGGCTTCCTGGACACTGGGAAATACTCGATAACATTTTATATTGCTGCTTCACCTGCACCTAGGTAAACACTAGAAAGAACGTGCTGCCTCTGGGACAATGAAACCAAGGTATTGTGCTTCACTGAAGTCAAACCAGGTCTATACTGGATGCAAATATCTGTTTGTCTTTGTTGACACTGTTTCGGCCTAGATGGAGGTTTTTTTCTTCTCAAACAAAATAGCCCAAGCAGTGGCAAAAAAAGATTAATAATGGAAATCATTCCCAGGTTTAGCCTCCCTTTATCTCTGCGGCCAATGGCCAGGCCTTTGTGGCCAAATTATCTCAATTACTTTCAAAGGCTCTTAAAAGAAATTGGAAATTACATTGTATCTATCATTCTCAGAGTTCAGGGTGGATAGAAAGTATAATTAGAACTATAAAAGAGATTAAATACATTTAAAACTGGTGGTGACTAGGTTGATCTCTCATCTTATAATCTCCGGAGACCCCTTGTACATTGTACTGAGAAAAATTCACATATGAGATAGTCTTTGGGCAACTACCTCTCATCATCCCTCAGGTACACAGAGGACTGTTGTCAGATTGTCTCACTCCAATCTCCAAATTCTTAAAAGGATTACAGTTCACTTCAAATAAGATCTTTCCTCAGGTCCAGGCTGCTTAGCCTACTGGGTACCAGACCACCCATTCCATGCTGGTGATGCTATGTTAATCTGCTGTTTCAAAACTGACCAGTGAGGCTAGGGAGATGGCTCAGAAGTTAAGAGCACTAGCTGCTCTCCCAGAGGTCCTGAGTTCAAATCCCATAAACCACATGGTGGCTCACAGCCATCTGTAATAAGATGTGGTCTGGTATGCAAGCAGAACACTATACATAATAAACAAACAAACAAACAAACAAATAAATTTTTAAAAATCCCAACAACTGACCCGCTACAACTCAGATGGAAAGGTCCTTACATCATGATTACCCAGATATCCACGACTGTTAAGGGTGCTGGTATTCCTGCCTGGATTCATTGATCACACCTCAAGAAGGCACCCAAGGACCCTAGAGAAGAAAAAATGGGCCACCAGAAATGGACAGAAATCTTAAGATTAAGATCTCTAAGGCTAAATGTTTTATAACCAATCTGTTCTTGTTTTCTTTTACTGCTAAATGATGCCACAATAACAGTTCTAATCTGTTAGCTATCTTCATGCCCTTAACCTCTAGCTATGATTATCCCCACAAACCCCACCTGTAATGGGAAACTCGGATTAACAACATAGGAGAGATTTTGGCTTCAGTCAGGACTCAGGATCAACACAGACTGAGCACTGACCTTTGCAATTTATCCACCTTGGGTCATATTGTTGATGCTTGGCCTAGGTATAGGTTTGCAGTGGGTCAAATTGTTTGGCATGGTGCATGTCCAAGAAAAGAACATATAGATACCTGGGGTTATTGTCATCTTAGTCAAGAAAGAAACTTACAAGACACCCAAATTTATGCCTGTCCAGCTCATGGGCCTTTCTCTTGTACTGAAAATAGTGAACATGAATATTATTGTGCTTCTTGGGGCTGTCTAAGGATAGGTGTGGCGGGATTAAGGTGTCAGCTGATAAGGTCATAAGACACTTCCGGGACCCTGGAGGGGGTGTGGCCAACCTGGAGGGGGTGTGGCCAACCCCATTGATAAGTGGCTGCTGGGACACGAGGAGCTCCCTTCCTGGTTCCTGGCTGCTGGCTGCTGGACAGACAGAATCGGAATCCATCGTGCTTCCATCGCGCTTCCATCACTCGTCCATCGCTTGGATACGCCAGTTGTTGTTCAGGTGCCACCATAAGCTGTTACTAATATTGTGAGTGTTAATTCATATTCTAATAAATATTAATTTTGGACTGGCGCCTTGAAAGTAAAACTCCATCTACAGATAGGCCCTGAGAAAAATCCTAACTTGATCCTATTATCATAACCTAAAAACCCTACTGAGGTCAATTCCAACTGTTAGCAAGGGTCATGAAATCAATCCTATAACCTATACACCCAAAATATGGAACATAGATGATTCTCCATGGAATGCTGGACAAACCTGGGGACTTAGTTTATATCCCTCTAGACATGATCCCAGTATCCTTATTACAATTCAGTGTGTTCAATAATACTAAAACCTATAGGCCCCAATAAAAATTTTCTCCAGATTTCCCTATCACATTCATGCCCCATCATAGCATTCCCACAGCCTACCACAACACGCACATATCCTAAAGACTTGCCAACTACTGTCAGGCCTATTTCAATGTCTACTACACTACCCTCATCCCACCTACACCTCCCCATATACTTCCATACACCTTGCCCCCATTCAAAATTCAAAGGCTTCCCACATGTAGGCCACTCTCCCAACAGGGGTTTATTTAAGATGTATTTATTTATGTATACAGTGTTCTGCCTTCACACATGCCTGTAGGCCAAAAGAGGGCACCATATCTCATTACTGATGTTGTGAGCCACCCTGTAGGTTCTGGGAATTGAATTCAGGACCTTAGGAAGAACTCAGGACCTCTTAACTTCTGAGCCATCTCTCAGGCCCCCTCAGCAGCCTAATCATTCTGCCCCTAACCTAACAAGATTGTTGGTTTTGTCTGGACCCCAAACCCATTTTCTACATGGGGATGGCTTACAACCCACCTCCTGAAGCATGACCATAAGACCATATTTGTTCCTGGCCCCAACCCCAGCTAACTCTAGGTGATATACAGGGACAGGAACTATGTGTTAAGTCCAATGTATCAGATCACATGGCTTCTCTTTAATTGTATGGCCATTGTATGAAGCCCAAATGTTACTGGCACAGCTATTTCTTCCTGTCCCATCAGATGTCTGGTGGGCCTGTCTTGATGGTTTTACACTTTGCTAATCAGTCTCCACATTGTATATGGGACACATCTATTTTTTTCTGTTCTCACTTATATTATTCCTCAAATTTATAGTTATGACAGAGACACAGGCCACTCACTTCTGCATATAATACCAGACCATTTCTGGACAAAGTGGGCGGCTCCCATTTTAATTCCAGTTTTGATGGATTCAGGAATAGCTGGATCAGAGGCATTAGGAATGTTGGCACTAATCCTACAGGGTCAAGGGTTCGAAACCCTAAATGCCCAAGTTACACTGGACTTTTTAAAAGCTCAGCCTCCAGATTAGAATGGCAAGTAGACTCTTTGGAATAAATAGTTTTATGAAACAAGAGAGGTCTCAACTTGCTCTTCATAAAAAAAATGAGGGACTATACATGGCCCTGGAAGAAACGTGCTGTCTGTGCTAACCATTCAGATGCAATTATAGAAACCCCAAACATAGTAAGCAACGGTCTTTAAACACCAAGGCTATCAATAAGGAGATAATTGGTACCCATCTCTATTCAACTGCCCCCCCACTCTTGTTTTAACTGCTGCAGAACCCCCAAGAGTCCTCCCAATGCTACTCACAACATGTCCATGAATCTTCTGGTGCAGTTCAGATTTAGTTTCCCCAGAGAGAAAGTGCTAAGATACACCATCAATCCAAACAACAAACCCAAAGGACTTCCCTGTTAAGGATTTGAAAGGACATTGTTAACATTTAGGCATTAGTCTATTAACATTAATTAATTAATTAACATTCAGCTATTAGTTAGTCTAGCCCTGGCAGAGCACTAAACACTATACCCTAGCACTATAATATCATAGCCACAAGCTTGGGACTTTAAATTCCCTTTGTTTGCTTTTAAATGTGTCTAAAACGTATCTCTTTTTTGTAAACTCAAAGTTCTTTCAAGCTTCAGGGAGTCAACTGTGTATCCATCTGCACAGAATCTTGCCAGGTACAAGTGGTGCCGGATGTTTCCACAGAGCCCTAACAGCAGAGTCAAACAGCCAGCTACTCCAGGATATGGTCAGCATATGGTCAGCACCCTAGTTTTTTTCAGGTCCCTCAAAAATGACCGATATCCTCCAGGTCAGCAAGAAGCAGACTGGAGAATAAGACTCCCTCATTCTTGCCTTTTTTTTTTTTTTTTGAGGATATTGATTCAGGTCTAATAAAATTTTAATAAAAGTATGCTTAATGACTTTAACTTACTGCACAATAAATAGTACTTTGCAGAATTTGACGATACATGACTCAAGAAAAGATGATTAAGGAGACATATAATGTGGTTTTATGAAAGATATTTGTAGGAGACCATTAGATGATACAGAAAATCGATAATACCCTAGTGTTACGGTGCTTGTTCATATTATGTGTGTGTGTGTGTGTGTGTGTGTGTGTGTGTGTGTGTGTGTGTGTGTAATTTTATTTTAAAAAGGGTTTTTCCCCCATGTATAGCTCTGCTTGCCCTACCTTCCCTCCTCCCAGTCCTTCTCAGTTCTCTCTCAGTGCCCCCCCTTCATCCCCCATCAACTCCCCAAGGAGGGCAAGGAGTCTCAAGGTGGGTCAGTTCAGTCTGGTGTTTCCATTTGAGGCAGGTCTGATTCCCTCATCCCAGTATGAGGGCTGGGTTAGGTGTTCCTCTGTGGAGAATGGGCTCTGGAATGTCACTTCATGCACCAGGAACACAGTCTGATCCTACTCCACAAGGCTCTACGTACTGCCCATGCCATTCGACAGTGATCTACCTTTGGAGGGTTTAGTTCCTTTCCCTGAAGATTCCCAGTGGCTGTTTCTGATTCAGTGAGTTCCAAATAGCTACAGCAAGCTGTCTCTGTGGGTCTCTTCCTCATGATCCTGATCCCTTTGCTCATATACACCCCCCCCAAGATGCTGGATAATGGTTCTATAATGACACATTGGGTGGTCATTCATTTAATTATAGGGGAAGCCCTGTTTAGGCACCCCCTCCACTATTGGTTGGAAACCTATCAAGGGACATCCTTTGGGTTCTTGGAAGTTTCCCTAGCACCTGGCCTCTTTCCAACCCCACAGTGGCTTCCTCTATCAAGATATCCATCTCTTTTTTTCTCCCTCTTTGTTGCTCCTCTCACTCAAACATCTCCTTCTCTCATGATCTGTTTCCACCTCTTCTTGGTTGCTACTCATTATGATCTCAATTTACTCAGGAGCTCTCCTCTATTTTTTCTTCCTGGAATTTCTCTCTTAAGTTCCTTCTGACCCCAAGATGTTCATGGTTAGTGGTTTGCAGCCTGGATATTCTTTGATTTTTGTTTAAAATCCACATATGAGTGAGTACATACCACGTCTATCTTTCTGGGCCTGTGTTACCTCACTCAGGAGGATATTCTCCAAATCTAACAATTTGCCTGCCAATTTTAGAATGTCAGTTTGTTTTTTTTTAACTGTTGGGCAGTACTCTGATGTGGGATGTCTTTCTGTATGCTATGAAATCATTCACTAATAAAGGAACTGTTTGAGCCTGTGGCAGGGCATTTTAGAAGAAGGTGGGGAATCTGAGTGTAGATAAATGGGAAGGCAGGAAGAGTCAGACAAACTTGATCCAGCTGCCCGAGAAGAAAGATGTAAAGAAATAGGTGAGCCATGGACCACATGGCAAGACAGATTAAAGGAAATGGGCTAAGATCCAAGAGCTAAATAGCACAAACAGAATGTAATTAATATAAGATTCTGTGTGTTTCTGTGGGACTGTGGGTCTATGGGTTTGGATCACAGGCCAGAAAGACTAGGAACTCTTATTACAGTACTCCATTGTGTAGATGTACCACAATTTTTAATCCATTCTTCAGTTGAGAGGCATCTAGGTTGTTTCCAGGTTCTGGCTATCTGTCACCCTGCACAAAACTCAAATCCAAGTGGATCAAAGATCTCAACATAAACCCAGCTACACTGAACTTGATAGAAAAGAAAGTGGGAAATACCCTCCAATGCATTGGCACAGGTGACCACTTCCTAAATATAACACCAGTAGCACAGACTCTAAGGACAGCAATCAATAAGTGGGACCTCCTGAAACTGAGAAGCTTCTGTAAGGCAAGGACACAGTCAATAAGAGAAAATGACAGCTTACAGAATGGGAAAAGATCTTCACCAACCCTACAACTGACAGAGGACTGACCTCTAAATTATATAGAGAACTTAGGAAAATAGAGCCACAAAACCATAATAACCCAATTAAAAAATAGGGTTCAGTACTAAAAAGGGAATTCTCAACAGAAGAATTACAAATGACTTAAAGGCACTTTAAAAATTGCTCAACTTCTTTATCCATCAGAGAAATGCAAATAAAAACAACTTTGAGATATCATCTTACCACCTGTCACAATGGCTAAGATCAAAAACACAGATGACAGCCTATGCTGGAGGGGATGTGGAGTAAGGGGATCACTCCTCCATTGCTGGTGGGAGCGTAAACTTGTACGGCCACTTTAGAAAGCAGTATGGCGGATCCTCAGAAAACTGGGAGTCAATCTACCCAATGGTCCAGCAATACCACTATTGGACATATACCCAAAGGATGCACATTCATACGTGAAAGGCATTAGCTCAACTATGTTTATAGCTCCTACCACTTTCTAACTCCCCACCTTTTTATAATAAATAACATTATATATAAATAATGTTAATGCTTAGGCATCTGTACTGACCTCTGCCCTTAGGGTCCTGACAGGATCTATCCCCAGCTGCAGCCACTGAGAGCAGCCCCTGTGTGCATTAATTATGTTCCCTTATAAAAGGCTGGCCTTGCCCAGCTTCTCTTTTTCTCTTCCCTCACTTTTGTTTTCAGGAACCGGTCTCTGTCTCTTTCTCTGTTCCTTCTCTTCCCCTCAATAAACTTCCCATGTGGGCCCTGATGTTGCTTTGACTCCCTCCTACCACTTTTAAAATCCAACACACAAAAGGTGTCTGTGAGGGTGGTGATGATGGGCTAGCCTGATCCCCATGTTAAGTTTGGAAGCGATTTTGTTACAAGGTCAAAATAAGTTTATGTCTCTTTACTACAAAACTCCTTTGACTGAACTTTAACCTATATCTAGAATTTGACACACTCTACATCCTAAGGAGTTTGATTCCCAGTTTGAATGTACCCTGAGCTCTACCCTGATAGAAAAGATATTCTGTCAAGAAATGATCAGTTAAATAATCTCATCTGCTGTCTGCTTCAGTAAATTTGCTTGTCAGGTTCTTAGCTAGTCATGTTTCTTTGAAAATGCCCAGTTGCATTTCTTCCCATAAAGAGAGGCCTAAAAAGTCAACCCAGATTGATCTCTCAAATCCTGCTTTGGAGTGTCAGTCTCATTGATAGAAATAAAATCTATTTACCAGCAATGGAGGAGTGTTCCCCTTACTCCACATCCCCTCCAGCATAGGCTGTCATCTGTGTTTTTGATCTTAGCCATTCTGACAGGTGGTAAGATGATATCTCAAAGTTGTTTTTATTTGCATTTCTCTGATGGCTAAAGATGTTGAGCAATTTTTAAAGTGCCTTTAAGTCATTTGTAATTCTTCTGTTGAGAATTCCCTTTTTAGTACTGAACCCTATTTTTTAATTGGGTTATTATGGTTTTGTGGCTCTATTTTCCTAAGTTCTCTATATAATTTAGAGGTCAGTCCTCTGTCAGTTGTAGGGTTGGTGAAGATCTTTTCCCATTCTTTAAGCTGTCATTTTATCTTATTGACTGTGTCCTTTGCCTTACAGAAGCTTCTCAGTTTCAGGAGGTCCTACTTATTGATTGCTGCCCTTAGTGTCTGCACTGAGTTAGAAAATTCAGTAATAAATAAATAGACACAAATAAAGCTTGCCTAATTGGTCTTAATATGGGTAATGGTCTTCTTCCTGCCTCCACAGGATCAACAGCAGCTTGGCTGTAGTGAGTGATTTTTTTCTGAAATGTTCAAGTTTGGTTTGCAAATATTTAAGGAATAAATTTTGCATACATGTTCATCAGGAAGATTGATCTATAATAGTTATGCCTTTAACTGGCTTTGGTTTAAGGGAAATGATGACTTTGTTAAAAAAAAAAAGAGTTGGGTAGCATTCCTTTTATTAATTGTGCATAAAATAGTTTGAGAAACATGAGTGTGAGTTCACTGGTAGAATTCACCGGTGAATCCATATCTCTTTTAGTTAGGAGACTTTTTAAAATTATTGCTTCAATCTTGTTTGTTGTCATAAACCTGTTTACATTATTTACTTTGATTTAGTTCTAGGTCAGATGAGAATGTACCTTCTAATATTCCCTTAAAAATGAAATAATGAACCATGGTCAGCAACTCAAACTAGGCTGTGTTGGGAGGTGAATTTCCTTAGGTAGTTCAGTAAGAGAAAAAGTACCATATGACTTCAAGTCCCATTTTTCTTTCCTAGGTAGCTGCCAGCAGCAAGTGGCCATTTAAATCTAATCTTAGTCAAAATTAATGAAATTAAGAAAAATTCAGTCTTATTTGCAGTAGTGATATGAAGTGTCTAATGTTCATGTGTGTAGTGGATTTATGATGTTACATTGTAAATAATTGTCCTGCCTACAAGTTTAATAAAAAACGCTGATTGGTCAAAGGCAGACAGGAAGTGTAGGTGGGGCTACTAAACTAAGAAAACTCTGGAACAGGAAGAACAGAGCAGAATGCTCCAGAGACTCCAGAGTTGCTAGACAAGCCAGAAGATGCAGAGGACAATTATTCTGCTCTGAGAAAAGGTACCGAGTCACATGGCTGAACAGGATAAGAACCATGGGTTAGTTTAAGGGTAAAGAGTTAGCAGGTGATATGCCCGGGCCTTAGACTGATCAGCCTAAAATTAATGCAAGCATCTGTGTGTGTCTGTGGGACTGCAGGTCTGCTGGTCTGATGATCCAAACCTTGAGGCTAGGCCCAAAAGTCCAGGCCAGAAACCTCATACAACACATATGTCAAAGGCCACTGTGTGCATCAGCACGTGTATTGAATATTTTTGTCATTGTCATACATTCTGTTATTTACCTTTGCTTAACACAGATTGTAATTATTTCACTATTTTAAGCTAATTTTTCAATTAGTTTCTTAACATTTTTCTCCTAATGGAAGTATTTATTGTTGTTTTCGATGAGTCTCATGAAACCTCTTTCTCCCATAGATGCTTTTGGTCAGTGTTTTATAACAGTGCAAAAAGCAAATAGAACAATATGTAACATTTTGTATTTTCTTTCTTTCTTGTGTATATTATTTTAGAGCAGTATCTATAGAACCCTGGCTGTGCTGAACTCTCCCTATTTGACCAGGCTGGCTTATAACTCACAGAGATCCTCCTGCTTCTGCTTCCTACATGCTAGGACTAAAGACCCGTGTTCCAGGATGCCTCTGCCTGGTTCTTTTCTGGCTTCCTTCCATCCCATTTGCTGTCCTCACTAATTTTATCAGTACAGCTTTACTTGAGGTGGCATCTGCGGTGCCTCTGGACCTTCCTTGCCTTTTGAATGAGACCTGAACCCCTTCCTGGTCCCAAACTCCTATAAGGCAGCTGCTCCCCGCAAACGTCCACACATTGGTGGTTTGTCAACTCCTCTGTGACTACCACCAATACAGCATCTTTGGATCAAATATAGCTACATAACAAACCAGAGACAAACGCCTTTAATCTCAGCATTACAGAGACTTAGGCAGGCAAATCTGAGTGAGTCTGAGGCCAGCCTTGTCTACATAATGAATTCCAGACCAGTCTGACTATGTAGTAAGAATCTGTCTCAAAAAGAAAAGGAAAAGAAAAGAAAAGAGAAAGTGGAAAAAATCTAAATAAAGCAGACCTTACGGCCATTCCATTAAAATGCAGTGATTGGAAAGAAAGAACCCATCTATATCTACAGTCCTAATTATGGCAATCGCCATTTTACAGACATGGCGCCTGAACAGGCATTTGCTCAGAATACCCTGGACCTCACCCCCAAGAGAATTCATCTTCAGCTGCACTTGCTCTTGGCTATCTTTGACACCGTTTCAGTAAATTGTTTTGATAACATGTTGGCCAAGCCACAACTTGCTCAGGGCTGAAACACTGCATTCTAACCCTTCATCAAGGTTCACTGAGCTGCAGGAAGGTAAACCATGACAAGGAAAGTCAGTTACAGTCAGTTCTAGGGAAGCAGTGAGCTCGCACCTCAAGCTGGATGACATTTCCTTCTAAGTCTTCCCTTGTGCCAACTGTGCTCTTGAAAACAAGCATCGATAGTGATCTACAACCAGCAGATAGTGAAGATGTGGGCTGCTCCACAAGGCAGGAAGGAGCGACATTCATCCCCCTGTAGGCAAGATGGTCTCAGAACCCTGACTCTGAATACCAAAAAGCATTGGGAAAAAGAAAAGGCTCCATCTACCCCAAAGGCCATCTCCAGGGTCCTACATGAGCTTCAGAGTTAATCAGAAGGCCTAAGAGAAACGCATACCTAAGAAGTCCAGTCAAGGTGTCATCCTACCTGTCACTGACTTGTCACTGCTTCAGGTTGACTCTGCACATACACATCACCATCTGTCAGACACAACATAATGAAAAGACTAATGCTCATTTCTGAAAGTCCAGAGGGCACCGTCCTTCAAGTGTATCAAAACACAAATTAAGAGCCTATGAACACATGAACATTTAAAAATTATTTCCCCAAACCAGGTTTGAGAACTTACCAAAGACCAAACACCTTGTCTGAACCTCACAGAGAGGAAGATACCTAATATTCAATGGTGACAGCCCACTGACCTGTCATCTGAGAGTGGGGAAAGGGGCACAAGTATGTATGTATATGTGTATGAGTGTGTGAATGTGTGTGTGAGTGTATGTGTGTGTGAGTGTGTAAATGTGTTTGTGGTGAATATGTGGGGGCATGAATGTGTGTATGTGTGTGGTGTGTGTGTGAGGGGAGAGAGAACAACAGCCAGTGAACTCCCAATTGTCGCAGGAGACTCAGGTTGATTGGTCTCCAATGCTGACACAGCTCAACTGAATTTCCATCTGCCTACAGGCTTACCCTCTGGACCTGCTGCCTGTCTGTCATCTAACCCTGACCAGCCCTTCTCCTCTGCAGCATCTGTCTATGGTCCTGAACCTCACATTTGCAAGTGCTTCATCTCTGACCCTGAGACTTGACACTGAATGTAGGCAGAGTGTAGGCAGTCTGGCAGGAATGAAGATCTTGTAAAGAGACACATGTCACAACCTGTTTGGCCAACAGACTTTTAAAATAATGGTCACCAGCCAGCCAGGCATGATGGCACACACCTTTAATCCCAGCCCTTGGGAGGCAGAGGCAGGAGGATGTCTGTGAGATCAAGGCCAAGCTAGCCTACAAAGTGAGGTCCAGGACAGCCAGGACTGCTATTCAAATAAATCCTGCCTCAAAACACTATAATAATAATAATTGGTCATCAAAAAATGGTCTCAACCTCCCCGCTCCCCAAGAAGTTCATGCTGAGAAAGGGAACAATTGAAGCCTTTGCCAGCTATCAGAACTTGTTCCTTGGGAAGAGATTTCACAAGTCTGAGAACTTGCCTGACCTTTAGCCTGACCATTCCTACCCAGGTTCAACCCCCAATACAAATGTAAAAGCTAAGGAGCAGAGAAATTGTCACAAAAGAAAGTGAATATGACCCAAAATGTATCTAGTAAATGATTCAAGGAACAGTGTATATTTGTGTTATGCCTATCCTATTTCTCAGATGTATTTTTATTTTGAATTGTGCATGTGTGTGAGGTTGTGTACAGGAATACAGGTGCCTGCCAAGGCTGGAGGGGAGTAAGATCTCTATAGCTGGAGTTGCAGGGGTTCGGAGTGTCTTGTTAGTGGGTGCTGGCAACTAAACTTTGATCCTCTGCAAGAACAGTGGTCATTCGTAACCACTAAGCCATCTCACCAGTCTCTTTTCAAAAAGCTGTAACGGAAGAATTATCAGGCTTGAATGCTACAAGCTTGACTTTCAGGTGCATCCCATGACCTGTGCTGAGTCCATCCCTAGACCCATGGTGCACTCATCTCTGTTTTAAAGAGCTGGGTAATGCTGGCACTGTGGCGTTGGTTATCTGAGTCTTGATCACACAGTGAACAGTGGGATAGATAAACCAGACCACTGTGGTCTCAGGATATCAAGTCAATGTTGCCCTGATGACTGCTGTTTGCTCCGAGTGCACGTGGAGGTGGTTAGAAGCAGGCATCAGTGGGTAGTTATTGTTGAGAAGGGTCTGTACAGCCCTCCTCCCCCACTTACCATCACTGCAGCTGCCTCTGAGGGTCTGGGCAGTTTAACTTGAGGAAACACTTCCCTAGGTGGTCCTGGTGAGGCAGGAAGCCCCTACATTGGCACATGATGCTCAGGCATGAGTTTTTCAGGACCTCTGCTTGTAAATTTTTTAAATTATTATAGGCCTTATTTGCTTATTTAGTGTATCTCTCTTTCTTTCTCTCTCTCTCTCTCTCTCTCTCTCTCTCTCTCTCTCTCTCTCTCTCTCTCTCTCTCTGTGTGTGTGTGTGTGTGTGTGTGTGTGTGCACGTGCGCACTTCCAAGCTCTTGTCATGGATGGATGGATAGTGGAGGCCAGAGGACAAAGTCTTCTTTCCTTCCCCTAGGTGTGGCCAGGGAATGGAACTCAGTTACCATCTTGGCAGCAAGTGCCTTCATGAGCTGAGACATCTCTCCTGCCTGTCCTTTTATCTGAGAGGTTTTCACATGAGTCACATGCTTATACCTGGGACTTCCTGTTGCTAAGGTCTTGTCATCAAGACATCTTTCCTGCTCGGCTTCTCTTTGGTGCCATTGTCACAAGGATCCCACCAGAGATGACCACTCAGGCACAGTTTATGGCCAATTAAAATGTTTATTCCAATAGACTTGGACTACACTTAGGTATCTGGGACCCAAGTGTGGCCCCAAGCATTTAGACCAGGGTGCTTTTAAAGGCAAAAATCACACTCTGTTCTCTTGTTTGGCAGCTGGAGGGGAGGTTCTGCACCAGCTAAGTTGTTGGGGCAGGGTGTTGTGCAAGCAGTTACGCAGAAGCTAAGATAAGGTGTTAGCTGCAAGGGGAGGTTTTGTGCCAATCGTTTAGCAGACGTAAATTAGCTGGGACATCTTGGCTCCTAGATTAGAATTAGGTAATTTGTCGTGGAATTCCTCATCAAGAACGTCAAATTCTAATAAACATGAACTGGTAAGAGATCTAGACGGAGAAACTCGGTACAGCCTTACCTTGTCACATCATAGTCTTTTTAACAATTATAACCCCCTCCTCCATACCCACCCTGAAACTTCCCATGGCAATTCCTTGCACCCAGATGCACATTCTCCTCTCTTTCTGTCATTCTTCCTACTCTGAATTCTTAGGAGACACCTGGATAAACACCGTGAGAATCACTAAGGCCTGATGCTATGATGTCAGGTCCGTCATGGTAGGGAAGGCATGATGTCTGGAGAGAGTGAGTCTGCGCCAGGGGGTTCTGACAGCTGCTGCTTCTCAAATGGCACCAACCAGGGAGAGACAGGATCAGAGACAGACTCTGCCTGCTGTTCTCAAAGACTGGTCCCAACTGACCCACCTCAGACAGCCATACCCACTGTGCCAAAGACCCACATGACTGTGTCTTTGGATTCCAGCCTCACCACAATGTTCAGTCTGGGTGTTATTTTTATTTTTTACTTTTTGGTTTTTTTATTTAGTTGAACCAACTGACATCTCATAAGCCCTAAAGCACACCAGTCTCTCTCAGTTTCATCCATCAGGCAGTATAAATGTTACTTTTTCATTTCAAGATAAGTCTTCTGATGTCATTAGCTATGAAGTATGCTGAACTGGGCTATTTGGCACATCCCTTTGCCTCAGGAGACAAAGGCAGGCAGATCTCTGAGTTCAAGGCTATCTGGTCAGGACAGCCAGGGCTACAACAGAGGAATTTTTAAAAGAAAGAGGAGGAGGAAGAAGAAGTTATACCAGACCAAAGGGGCCCTAAATTCAACAGCCAGTGTCCCTAGAAGAGGCGGGAAGGAGGTGGGTGAAGACAGAGGGAGATTGGAGTTACAGTGCCTGGGCCACAGGACTGTAGCAGCAGCAGCCACGGTTCGGGAGAGTCAGAATGCTCTGAGCCAGGTATGTGCAAGGATGCAGTGTTAGAATCCAGTCCAGCTGGCTGCTCAGGCCCTTAGCTCTCACACACTCTGACAGCAGCCACCCTGCTGAGAGTGTCATCTGTGAGCCTGTAGCCAAAAGACTTCAAGGTGCCAGGTTCTTTCCCTGGGGAAGTGAGTTTACTTCACAGGGGTAATGGTGGCCACACACTCTGCCCCACCCTCTTCTCTGCCTCCTGCCTGTGTATCAGAGGCCTTGCTTGTGCCTTAAAACCCACCTTTTCCTCAGGGGGCATAAGAAAGGACCTCAACTCTGCCCCATGGGCCCCGACTCCTCTTCAGCATGCCTGTTGTTCTGTGTCTGACACTGAAGACTGAACTCTCCCAGTGCCTCTGCCATGCTGTCCATCTGTCCATCCCTAGCAATCCACTCAGTGTCCCCTGGAACCATATCTGAGAGACCTTCAGGATGGTAGTGCATGCCTCTAATCCCAGTACTCAGCATGCTGAGGGTTGAGGATCACCGCAGGTCCAGGCCAGCCTGGGCTACACATGGTCCAGGCCGAGGAGAGGATCCCTGGAGGCCAGCCTCGGGTACATAATGAGTTCCAGGCCAGGGAGAAAATCAGTGAAGGCTAGCCTGGGCTGCACAGCACAGTGAGTTCCAGGGTGGCCAACTCTATCCAGTGAGACCCTGTCGCATAAACAAAAAGCAGAAGAGGAAGGGCTTGGGCATCTCTTAGCTGCTTTACCACTTAACATTCCTGAAGCCCTGGGTTCCATCTCAACACCACACAAAATGGTGCATGCTAGGCCATGTCTGACATCCCAGTACTCGGGAGGTGGAAACAGAAGGAGGAAAGCCTCAGGGTCACCCTTTGCCACACAGTATGCCTGTATTTCAAGACAAATTAAATTAAAGGAAGGGAGGGAAGGAAGGGGTGGGGAACAGATCCTCACCAGAGATTGATGAGAGCGCACAGGCCCGCAGAGGATAAGGAGGATAAGATTCTGTCACTTAGGGCTGGATGTGGGATGTAGCTCAGTGAGAAAGCACGTGCCTAGTCCCATAGGAGGACCAGGAGGGGAGAGGGAAGAGAGAGTCTGGCACTCCAGACAGTCCCTTAGGAAGGTTTAGAAAATTGACTTTAGCTAAAGAGCAGAGACAAGGCCACTAGAGGGCGCTGCCTGCCAATGAGTACTGTTCACAGCGGGCACTGAGACAACTTTATTAATTTTTTCCTTGATTGGTTGCTTGTTCGTTTTGTTTTGGGATTTTTTGGTTGTTGTTTGGTTGGTTGGCTGGTTGGTTGGTTAGTTTGGTTTGGTTTTTCGAGACAGGGTTTCTCTGTGTACCTCTGGCTGAACTAGAACTCACTCTGTAGATCAGGCTAGCCTCGAACTCACAGAGATCCACCTGCCTCTGCCTCCCTGAGAGCTGGGTTTAAACCTGTGCGCCATCACCACCAGGCCAGTGTTTTGTTATTAATGATGCTAAAGTTATAATTTATTCAGTCAAGTTAACTGATTCTCCTGGACATCACACATAACTAACTCCACTCACCATTCACATGTGAAACAACTTCCTCCAAAGCCAAGTCAGCAGTAACCTCTCCCCTGAGTCTCATACCAATTCCAGGGTACCACGGGGGGGGGGGGGGGTTGGCGGCTACAGGGCTTCCTGTTCGTCACCTCTACAGCAGAGAGCACCTGTTCTGACCCAAGCTTGCAGCTCACCCTTGAGAAGGAGTAGCAAAAAGGGCTGATGGGGGGGGGGGAGGAAAGCTGTCATCTCTGTTTACCTACCTATTCTATCAACTCAGGAACCTGTCCTTCTCTTAGTTTCCAGAAGGGTAATGAGTGGCATTCCTGCCCCAGCCTGCCTCCAAGCTACCCTGTCATGTACAAGGCAGGAGTCATAGTGCACCCTTGGGGTGAGGCTACAGACACTCTCTCCTCTTCCCCCTCCTGTGGCTGGCAAATTAGTACTGAGTCATGGTTGTCCAGCTCCTATCTGGGAGGGTGTTGATAAATGACTATAAACAAATAGACACATCGGGATGATGTCCCTCATCCTTTGCGGAATATGACAACATGGGATTGATAGTGTTGTCACTGTCAGATTCCAAACTCCAGTTCCCCAAACTCCAAAGGCCGTCCAGAGATCCAGAAATGGGCTCAACCCAGACGACAGGAGGCCTCCTGGTGGTTAGATAGAAGCCAGCATTCTTCACGCTAACATCCTGCCCTTCTCACCTTCACCTTCTCCCAGACCCTTTACATGGGCTTCCCTCCCCCAGATACTCTGCTGTTCTTGCTGTTTCTCCTCCACCTCCTCTTCCTCTTCCTCCTCCTCCTCTTCCTCCTCCTCCTTCTCCTCCTTTCTCTCTCTCTCTCTCTCTCTCTCTCTCTCTCTCTCTCTCTCTCTCTCTCTCTCTCTCTCCTGCTGTTCCCCTCTCTCTCACAGATAACACTGGCCATGTTCAGTCTGCTTCTTTTCTCTCTCTGCTCTGGACTCTTGCAGATGCTTTTGGCTGCTCTCTCTCTCTCATCTACAATAAACACCTTTCCTTTAACCATGGAACGGTCCTGTCATCCCTTTATACATCCATGTGATCACACTGTCCTAAGCATATTTTTCTTGCTTAGTTTCTATTCACAGTTATGAACTAAGTTATGCAATCCAGCTAGATGTAAGAGCAGAATAGGGAAAACAGGAAGCCCCAATAGGTCAGTGAGGGAGGAGCTAGCCTGCCCTCACCTTGGGCTTCATTCCTGTTTAAGATTAAATCTCTGTTTCTCAAGGACTGGGCTATGTCCCACCTGTAACCTAAACTACATATGCTTCTGTAGTGCCTATTCTAGGAAAATGGAAGCCATGTCTTTATTTCAGAGATTTATTATAATCCTCTTGCCCTACTACCTTTGTTTCAAAGTTGTTATGACCACTTTGTTATGACTACCTGTTGTTATAACCACCTTGCAGTCATGTCTTTGTTTCAAGAGTCCTTCCCCTTCTGTAACCCTATTTTGCCCACCAAATCCCCCATTTGTAAACCTCCTATTTCTGAGCTATAAAAACCATGCCTTCCTCATATCCAGTGCTTATCTCTTTAATTCCGCTTATAGGGGAGGCAGCCTGTGTACATAAATAAAAAGCTTACTCCAATTAATTGCTTGCTTTAATTACTTTGGTCATGATGATTTGGGTCAGTGGTTTTTCTCCTCATATATTTGGGATTCACATTTGGTGTTCCCTATAAGATCAAGACCTCAACCCAAATTCAGGAATTTGGAAGGCTAACCTTTCCCTCAGCCCCACCTCCCACCCCAGACTGAAAAGCTGCTCTTTAGGAGGTGTGCACCTTGGAAAACAGTCCAAGCCCAAAGCGTACCTTCAGTTTGGAGGAGGCCGCATTAAAAAAGAAAGCAGCAGGTTATCATTCTCCAAGTCACCCTCTAGTGAGTCACTGATATACAGCACCTAGTATGTTCTGGTTCTTTGGGATCCAGATCTGGGGATGGGGAGGGGAGTGAGGTCTGACGAGAGTCAACACTCCCCTGTCCAAGGCAACATGTCTGCACTCATCCGGTTACTTGGAAATTTGGCCAGAGCCCCCAGCTCTTTTTTTGACCTGCTTTGGGACCCCGGGGATGTCCTAGTGAGACTGGGAGCTGAGGCAACAGACAGACCTAGCATCTGAGTGGCCACCAGCAGGGTTTTGATGCCTAGGCTGCCAACAGAGCTGAGGAACCCTGAGGGCCATGAGATTAGAAAGACAGAGAAATCAGAAAGACTCTCAACTGAAACAGGAGAGCTTGATGCTTAGGAAGCCTCTGGTGGGTTCCTGACACCTGCTTGTATAGGGAAGCAAGTTTTAAAAAGTCCTCCTAATGTTAAGAATAGTAATTAATTAATTAGCTAATTAATTAATTCCTTCTTTGGTCGAACTGGTGAACCTCTAAAAGACCCCAATTGTTGTCATTCTCCCTGTTTCTATTTTTGCTTTGTGTCTTACCTCTATCAGCATGGGTCATAGACTAACAAGCCGGACAGTCCTGTGTTCTATGTGTTGATTTCATTTTTATGGTCTTCACCTCTTGGGTCAGCCTTGGTGCCCCAATTAATCTCGGCCAGTTGCAGGAGCACATGGGAGCTGAGCCTGGCTCTAGCTGCCACCACTCCCACACTGCCTGGCCGGAGCAATGCCCACACCACCACCCCTACATGCCACCCTGAGCAGCTTTGTGTACCAAATTTGCTAACCTTGCTTTTGAAGTCCTACAGTCCAGGCTTTCGCCAACATGGCTTAAATGCTCTGGGACTCACCCTGAGAAAGGCTCTAGGCCACAGCACTAAACACCAGGAACTGGCATATTCCTGTTACGATGTGATTTGGCAAGACGATGACCTGAGCAGTCTAACAAAGTGCGTAAAGAGTGTCTCTCCTGACCTAAGGTCTATTCAGGCCAACAGAGGCCAACTTAAGAATGCATGTCGAGCCTCCATGTCTTTTCTAATTTTGTCAAGTTTTAGCAATTTTTGATAAACGGAATCATACAAGAAACTGTGATATTCTGCGATGATGCAGAGTATGAAAGGGTCAGAAAATAAAGTAACCAGTTTCTCTATAGACTGTATTTATGATTTACATTTTAAAAGAGTCAATTAAAAAATTGTAAATTTTAAGGCCAAATGTAATAAGAATAAAACTGCAAATTCCTAATGTTATACAAAGCTACTAATTTGTTGTAACCTGTTAGAGATAATTAATATTTCAAGTTTAATAGTCACCCTATAAATGATCAAATTCTTTACAAATATAATTCATCTATAAGGATAAATATTTTAGCCTCTAGTACATGATTTCAAAATCATAGTTAAAAACAAATAAAGTTTATTTAAAGTCAGGTAATCTTAGTAGATGGCCCTCAAAACTTTTTCAGAGGTCTGCTGAATACAAAAATTAAAATGCTTAATTGAAAAATCTTTTTATGGGAGACAGAGATGCCAGCTCCTAGAGGTGACCCTAGAAGATCATGGGACACGGTAATTCCACCTAAATTATAAAAATGGTAACCACTGGGAAAAACTGCTCCTGCCACCAGAGCTTTGCCCAGATTCTGGACACTGTTGAGTTGCTGCCCTGCTCTGCCTGGTCAAAGTAGGGCAATTTTTCCAACCTGTAGGTCATTTTCTTAATTAGTAATTGGTGTAGGAGGGTCCAAGCAGTGTGGGTGGAGCCACCCTCTGAGCAGATGGTCCTGGTTTCTATAAGAAAGCAGATTGATCCCAGCAGTGGTGACACACACCTTTTAATCCCAGCACTTGAAGGCAGAGGCACAACTCCATGAGTTCTGGGCCAGCCTGGTCTAGAGTGAGTTCCAAGACACAAAGCTACACAAAGAAACCCTATCTTTAAAAAAGAAGAAAGAAATAAAGAAAGCAAAGAGGGAGGGAGGGAGGGAGGGAGGGAGGGAGGGAAGAAAGGAAGGAGGGAGGGAGGGAGGGAAGAAAGGAAGGAGGGAGGGAGGGAAGAAAGGAAGGAGGGAGGGAGGGAGGAAGGGAAAACCAAGAAAGCCATGAGGAATAAGCCAGTTAGCAGCTCCCCTCCATGACCTCTGCATCAGCTCCTGACTCCTCCCGGTTCCTGCCCTGTCTGAGTTCCTGTCCTGACTTCCTTTGATGGTGAACAGGGATGTGGAAGCATACGCTGAATAAGCCCTTTCCTCCCCAAGTTGCTTTGGTCATGGTGTTCTATTACAGCCATAGTAATTCTAACCAGGACACCAACATGAATTCTGGAATAATTCTGGAAAGAAGGAACCTTCGAACCAAACTTTTTTTTGGGTGCCCATGCTTGGAGAGTGGAAGTTGTCTGGTGTCATCAGAATTTTGTCTACAAACAGCTTAAAAGAGACATGACCAAGAAATTCAGCATCTACCTTTAATTTAATTTTCAAAATGTACTCTCTATATGTAGGTGCTTTGCCTACATGTGTGTCTATGCACCATATACATGCCTGATGCTCATATAGGCCAGAAGAGGGCATTTGAGCCCCTGGGAACAAAGTTACAAATGACTGTGAGCTGCCATGTGAGTCCAAGGAATCAAAAACAGGTCCCCTGGGGTACAACCAATGCTCTTCTGGGTGGGAGAACTCCCTACCCCACCCCAGTATTTTTATAGTAGGAACTTAGCAGCTGTCACTCAACCCAGCACCACGATGATTATGGTGAGCAAGACTGAGGTACTGAGAGGTTAGGAATCTTGCCCAGAGTCATACAGAAGATAGCAGAGATGGAACCAGCCTCAGGGGGCAGGGAGCTTCACTCCGGAACATCTCCTGTTCCTAACTTTAACTGGATGGCACAGATGAAGGACTATCTGTATGTATCCACTTTCATATCAGGAGTCCCAAAATGTAGTAGAACAAACCCATGGGGTCAAGGAAATTGGCTCAAACCAGTTTCCAAGGTATGCACATAACATACATACTTATGAGCCAACCTGGAGTCTGCCTCAGGGCCTAGCAGCTAGCACTATCCAATGCTCCTGATCATGTCAGCCAATGAGGGGTGACCATGAGAATGTCAATGGGACGCCTGGATGCTGGAAAGCGGATATATAATGCTCTCCCCGTTTCTGAGCAAATGAGTTAGCGGGCTGCTCTTCACCTGATTCCCAGTGTCTGAGCCAGTTGACACCGAATCTTATCATCTCTCCACGGAGGGAGTCATTAGGACCCTGGACAGCAGCAAGCTCTGGCTTCTGGTGCTGTTTCCCGGCTGGTTCTGGTTGTCTCCTACTCCTCACCGCGTTGGACAGCACCCCAAGTCGGTGTATTTCACTGCGAAGGTCCCTTAGGCAGATAAGCATTGGGACCCCTATTTCTTCCCTCTTCTGTGCGGTCTGTATTATCTGTCTGCCCATCCTATTAGGAAAGCACATTTTTTTCTGTTCCTGTTTGCCCAGAGCCTCCACATAATGGAACCAAGGCTCAGTTCCCAAAAATCATTCCTCACCTGGAGACACCATGTGGGCATACAGCACCTAAAAAACCCACGGAAGTCACTCCCTAAGCACAACTTTCCACCCCTGATGCCTGTAATCTCCCTGACTGTTGTTTGCCTGCTGTTCCCCTCTACAGGGGTCACCTCTTCATCACCTCTGCCCCTTCCATGTCAGATCTCTCTACACCATCCAATGATGAGGAGACAGACAGTCAGGCCCTCCAAATCTGTCAATGCAGCTGTCATTAAGACCCCATGCACTGCTCCCATGGCTGTTCCATCACCACCAAGGGCAGCTACAGATCTCCATTGCAGTCTTGGGACAATCTACCCAGTACCTACCTGCCTCAGGAGTGGCTGCTCTCCTACAGCACCAGGACTCTTATTACCCTTGTAGCCTGTACCGCTGTTAGTCAGTAGGCCCACAAAAGCCTTCCCAATCAATGTGGATCCAAATGCTGACAACCAGCGGTGGATCGCTACTCCCCTAGCTGACCTCTTCCTCATGTGGAAGGCAGTCAATGAATCAGGCCCAGATTCCCCCTACTTTCAGCGGGTCCTTGGTCAATGGCCCGTGCAGTTACAAACTTATTCGATTGGTACCATTTGCTTAAAGTTGTGTTGGAGCCTGCAATCCTTCTCAGTTGGAGATCAGCCTATGATGATTAGGCAGAATCCCAGGCTCAGACAAACATCTTACTTAACATCCCAGTGAACTATGATATGCTCAGGGGGCATTTTGTCCATCCTGTATACCAGACACATATTGGCTTAAATGCCTGTTTCCAACAGGTCTCGAACTTGGCCTTCAGGGCCCTCAGAGCCTGTACTCTCCAGGACCCCTTAGCTTACTTTCACAATCTTATCCACCAGCCATGGGAGTTCTTCACTGACTTCCTGGCCCATGCCAATGAGGCACTAGAGCACAGAGTAGGCCCAGGCCCCATAATTGGTATGGGAAGGACTTAATGCCCAGATACACAGTGTGGTTGCAGCCATGAACAATGAGGGCATACATAAATCTTGACCCCAACACCAGTTCACTGCCTTCCTGGATGTTCCTCTTGCAGACAGGCAGCATGTTAATGACACCCCCAAGAGCCCCCAGGTAGACAGAACTTCTGGAGATGTGGCAAGCCAAGCCATCTGTAGTGTGACTGAACCTGGAGAAAACCTAGGAGTTGATGCCCCAGATGCAATAAAGGATTTCATTGGGGAAAGGATTGCAAATCACAGCCAGCTGAGGTACTGGCTCCTTTAAACTCAAGCAGGGCATTCACACACCAGTAAGAAGAGGTTTGTTCAATCCAAAAACTTACTGGACATTGTCAATCTTTCCACACACCCCCCCCTCTAACGACTTTTCTTTCTCAGACAGGCAGCCTCAAAGGCTTGGTGGACGTGAGTATGGAAACCACTTCACTTCCCTCCTTGAAGTTTAAACCCTGCCCCCCAATCAGTGGTGCAGGAGGCCAACAAGGTTCTAAGATGACCACTTGCCTAGTTCATTGGAAGGACCTTGACGGCAATCAGGGGGTCATTCACCCTATAATTTCACTGTATCTGGGAACCTGTGGAGCAAAGGTATTTCGAAGGTTATGGGTGTTGTCCTAACTACAGATGACATGGTCCTTTTTGATGACATCAAAGTCCATGAAAAGGTGGGCCTTTCGGTCCAAGATCCTGAATGACATTCACACCCCCAATTCTAAGGGCCATTGTACCCACAAGATCCACCATGATCAAGTCCCATAGCCCCGTAGAACAGTGCCATGTAATTGAACCCAAGTTATCCATTCATTCTTAAAGACCTGGTTTCTGAACAGCTAAACATGGGGCATGTAGAATTGTCTACAAGTAAACATAATACCCCCATATTTATTATCCCCAAGAGGTCGGGGATATTGCCTTCTGCCGGCTCCTTGTGTAGTTAATGATCAAATGGGAAAAAAATGGGGTCCACACAGCCAGGCCTCCCCACCCTAGTGCTATTCATCCATCTTATTTTATATCATTAAATATTATGTATTTTGAATAAAGTACTAGGTTTTTTTCCTTAAATTACTCTGGCACCACAGGATTGAGATCACTTTGTCTTTACTGTGTGAGAACCTAATATGTCCAAACCAGCTAAGGGATATCAATGGACTGTTTTGCTCCCAAGGATTGAAGAATAACTCCACTATTTGCCAATTCTTTATTTCTCAGCCTTTGGTCAATGTCCCCAGGGATGTTTGATCCGTTACATGGATGATCTCCTCCTGGAACACCCAGATGCAGCCGACCTGGGACTATTAGAGGATCTCACATTGTTACATCTGATGGTAGCACCAGAGAAGGCCCGAAGGGTACCTCCTTCGCCCTTCTCAGCTTCCACACTGCTAAACAGAGCTGGTCCCTTTCCTTTATACTAGAAATGAAGGGACTGTACTCACTCTCAGAATTACAGCAATTATGTGGCATGGTTAATTGGCTTAAACCTTTCTTACCCATCCCTGATCAAGAGATGAGACACCTATTTTCATTGTCGGAGGGTCCCACCTCTCCTTCCACTACAGTTAGACTTACCCAAGAAGCTAAAGATTTGCTACAAAAAGTTTTGGCCATTCTAGCCACCTCAAGCCTGCAATGCCACTGTCCCCAAAGGCCCTTGTTGGTAATGGTCCTCTAGACAACCAGAGGATTTGGGAAGGTATTACGCCAGTATGAGCCCCTTCTATGGATACACCAAGCACATTCTGACCTGCACAAAGTCACCTCCAAGTCTGACCAGTCATTCCAACTCAGCCTTAAGGCATGAAAGCTGGCACAAAGGGCATATGTAGATAGGCATATAAGCTCATCTTCTCTTTTGCTTTAAGGAATACTCGGTCCCTCTGGGCATACTTTATCTCATTCCAGGAAATGGCTGCAGGATTCACAGGAACTATTGGCAATCATTTGTCAGAAAACAAGATTTTAGCAGAGCTCGCCATACCTCCAGTAAAGATACAGCCCCATGCAGTCCCCTCCTCTATGCTCATCCCTCACACCACCTTTGGCCTTTTCAGATTTCAATAAAAACAGATGTGCTGTTCTTATCCAGCACCCGGGTTCCAAAGATGTTACATGTTATTCCATAACCCTGGTTCCATTCGACTGGGTGAACTATTGATGCTCCACAAGGTTCTAGTAGAGTACCAGACCATGTCCATTAACATTCTTTCTGACA
This sequence comes from Phyllotis vaccarum, assembly GCA_033318265.1. Lineage (NCBI taxonomy): Eukaryota > Metazoa > Chordata > Mammalia > Rodentia > Cricetidae > Phyllotis > Phyllotis vaccarum. The sequence goes on along the minus strand of JARWLC010000010.1, from coordinate 39,928,031 downwards.
TCCAGTACATTATACAGGCAGCTCATGTTCTGACCTTATCTCAGCACACCGCCCCCCTCATTGCCAGCAATATACTGCTCATACACGATGTCTTAAGTCATAGGACTGAACCCTGGTACCTGTCACATATTATATCCCACTCCAAGCTGCCCAGAATATTGACCCAAGAAAACACGGTTACAGATACCCTCGTATTAACAGCCGGTGTAGATGTCCTAGAGTAAGCCAAGGCTCTTCACCAACAATTTCACCTGTCTCCACAAAACCTGCATAGGCTTCTCCTTGGGTTGCCAATTTTTCCAGTGCAAGCATCTGTGTTGGTCACGTGCCTCCTGTGCCCTCTTGCGCCTTTGGGGGTCACTTAAATGTGTGGGGTCAACCCCTGTGGTGTATTGCCCAAGGCCATTTGGCAAATGGATGTTACACATTGTGCTCCCTTTGGTAATCTTTGATATGTTCATGTAATAGTAGATACCTGCTCTTCTTTTGTATATGCCCATGCCTCTCTGGAGAAAAGGCTGCTAATGCCGTTATGACTCGCAAGTCAGCCATGCTAGTCATGGGAGCACCATGGGCAAATAAAACTGACAATGGCCCTGCCAATGTCTCTCAACAATTCAATGACTTTATGAGGTCCTGACGTACCACTGGCATCCCCTACGATCCACAGGGACAAGCCAATGTGGAGAGGACTAACAGAGCTCTTAAGGAGCTGCTGGCCAGGACTACCTGACAGAGACTAGTAGAGAGCCTCATCTGGTCTAACAGAGGTCCTTTTCCATATGGACTTCCTCAGTGTTGATGGCAAGGGGCTCAGCCCAGCCTACAAGCACTGGACATCTCTGCCAAGGAGCATGCCCCTGCCCTGGTGAGACAGAGATCCTGTCTCCCTCCAATGGCAGTCACCAAACCCCATGCTGACCCATGGGAGAGGGTATGCTTGTGTTTTCCCTCAGAGTATCACTATGCAAATGTGAGTCCCAGCAAGAGATGAACACCCAGCCATGGACTGGCCTGCATCCACCAAGGAGGGAACAACCCAGGATGAGTAGTGTATATATTTCCCTATCTTGCTCTCATTGCCCCTATAAAAGCTGAAGACTTGTGGACCCTCACTTTCACTCATTTTGTATGATGCCTTTGGAGTGAGGAATGTTAGTTTAGCATGCTGGAATCTGGCTAAATATATTAAGGACCCATAGTCAACTAAGTTTCTATACTATTCATAACAGCTAACACATTACAGCTTTCCAATTAAATCAGACAAGGGAAGAGGTCACAGCCTTTGACTTTTTATTATTTTTAAAGACTTGGCATAATATAAAAGGGCTGTTTGATGCTCCTGGATTATCACTTAGATTTTGATTGATGGGGCAATGCTTTTTTATAGTTCTCCTTTTTAAGTGTCTCCTGCAGCTCATCTGACAGCTGGAGGCAGTGACTAAGGTGACTCTTTGGGTTTTAATGGCTCTTAGACATCCTGCTCATAGCCTTCCGTGGGAGATCATGCATGTCTGGCTTTCTGAAATTCAAAGGCTACTGCCTGATCCTCCCGCCCAGGGTGACTCCCCAGGGATGGACACTCAATGATAGAGTAGCCAATGACAGGTAAGAGCTTGTTAGACAAGCCAACCTAATACAGGCACAGTGCAGTTGCTGAGCCCTCCTGAGGCAGGGTCAGCAAGGTCAGGGCAAAGAATTCTCACTTTCACTGAATGCCCACCCAATATAATTAAAAAGAGTGGATATGTAGTAGGACAGACCAAGGTCAAGGAAATTGGCTTAAACCAGTTGCCAAGGCATGCACATAATGAGCCAGTCTGAATTCCACCTGAGGATCTAGCAACAAGCATTGCTCAATGCTCCTGATTGTGCCAGCCAATGAGGGTGATCACACAACGTCAATGGATCATGATGCAACCTGGAGGCTAGAAATGAGGTATATAAGGATCTCCCTGTTGCTGAATAAATGAGTTAGCCATTTGCTTTTCACCTGACTCCTGAAGTCTGAGCCATTGACACTAAATCTTCTCACCCCTCCCCAGAGGGAGACAGTAGAACCCTGGAGAGCAGCAATATCAGAGAGAGCTTCAATATAGTAGGTTATTGGTTAGGACTTGGTTCTTAGACAACTGGAGACCCCGAAGCCTCCTGGTCCAAGCTAAGAGGTGAGTGGCTGTGGTCTCCGAAACCCAGCCCAGGGACACAACCCCTGGCACCCCAACCATACCCAGCTCCGCTCTAAACCAAAGAAAATTGGGAGAGCCCCCCCCAAGTCCCATCCCTAGCAAAACACAGCTGGTGGGACATCTCATGGACCAGACCCTTCCCAAACCGTAATCTATGTCATCACATTCTGACGACTGGAGACCCCAAAGCCTCCTGGTCCACAGCTAACAGAGAGGTGGGTGGCACCCTCACCTTCAGGACAAGCCGGAAGCAGAAAACCTGAAGAAACAAACTGGAAATACAGATGTGAGCATAACCAACAGAATGCAATAGATGGAAGAGAGAATCTCTGGAGTGGAAGATTCAATAGTGGAAATAGATACATCAGTTAAAGAAAACACTAAAACCAAAAAAGTCATAACACAAAATGTCCAGGAAATCTGGGATACCATGAAAAGATCAAACCAGAGAATAATTGGAATTAAATAAGGAGAAGAATACCAGCTCAAAGGCATAGAAAATATAATTAACAAAACCATAGGAGAAAAATTTCACAACCTAAAGAAGAAAATGCCAGGTTGAGCTCCCAGTCTAAAGAGCAAGAGAGATGAGAAAGTATATGAGCAAAGGGATCAGGATCATGAGGAGACCCACAGAGATGGCTGACTGGAGCTATTGGGAGCTCACTGACTCTGAAATAATTACTGAGGAACCTTCATGGAAAGAACTAAACCCTCCAAAGGTAGATGACAGTCAAATGGCATGAGCAGTTTGTGGAGCCTGTTGCAGTAGAATCAGAATATATTCCTGTGCATGAACTGACATCTCAGGGCCCATTCCCTACAGAGGAACACCTAATTCATCCCTGATTCTGGGATGAGAGATGTGGACCTACCTCAACTGGATATGCCAGACCGAACTGATTCACTTTGGGACTCCTTGCCCTCCTTGGGGAATGGACTGGAGGGATGGGGTGGGGGAATGTTGAGGAAAGACTGGGAGGGACTGGGAGGAGGGAAGGGAGGGGAGCAGTGGTAGATATGGAAAAAAAAACTTTTTAGATAGAAAAAAGTTCATCATATTAATTCAAAACCCTCCAGAGAATAGAAAGTTTCTCCAAATTCACTCAACACAGAATTACCATATGACCCATCTATACTGTGTCTGGGATTGTTTCTGAAGAAATATAAGTCAGCATATCACAGAGAATCTTAAACATCCATGTTTATTGAGGCCTTACTCACAATGGCCACCCACAGGCAAATCGAGAAAGGAAACGTGGTATATATACATAGTGAAGAATGAAAGTATGTAATTTGCAGGAAGATGAGCAGACCTGGAGAAAGAGCACCATGTTAAGTGAAACAAGTCATACGCAAGAGCAAACACCACCCTGTCGCTCTACTCAAGAACCAGACTGGTATATGTGTGGCATGAGTAGAATGGGGACTCTATATGCGGTGAAAGGGGGGCACTGGAGGTAGTATTGGGGTAAAAATGAGCAGAGTGGTTGATACACAGGTATGGAGATGTCTTCATGAAGCATTGTTTTGTATAACAAAAAGGGAAACTTTGTTAAACCACAAGAACACATCACTACTCGGAAAATATGCAGGTTACTGTGTCCGTGCATCTGCCACGCAGCTTCCCCTCCACTACCCAGTAGACAGGGACCCCGCCAGCTGAAGTTTCCATGGGACACCTGGAACCAGACAACTTTGCTTTCTCACACATTTGTTCTCCAATGTTATTCTGCCTCCACTAATTTTTACACTTCTCTGAAATTATTATCATTACATAAAACACTCTTTAGTTAGTATTATTCAGCTTTTGGAAGTTTTTCTTTCAAAGAGACAGGTTTTGCTGGGCATGATGGCACAGACTCATAAGCTCAGAAGCTGAGAGACCAAAGCAGGAAGGTGATAAATTGCAGAGCATACTAGAGTGCATATCAAGGGGCTGAGGAGGGGGAGGAAGAAAGAGAAAATCGTGCTCTGTTGAATTGCCAAGGCTGGTCTGATCTCCTAATCTGAACTCATAGCCTGCCTTATCCTCTTCCCTTGACAGTCTATTGGTTGTGTACTCTTTTTAAAATATTGCCGTTACAGTGTATTCTCTGCTTTCAATGGAATTGTTAATTATCAATAACAATAGAACCTGAATATAACAGTTGAAAAATTTTTAAGTTTTTTTTTCCAAATAACATTAGTCAAAAATGGTATCAAAAAGCAAGTTGGTAGGGGCTGATGGTATACTCAGCAGCAGAGGGCTTACCTAGTCTGGGCTCTGGCTCTAGATCCAATACCCAAGCCCCCAAAACAAAGCAATATTTAAGAATACCACCAAAAGGGGAAACATCTCAAACCAGCAACCATGGCTTCCGCTTCAAGAGACCAATATGCAAATAAGAGCCACAGTGAGCAGAAAGCAGGAAATAGAAATCAAAAGAAATTAAACTGATCATGGGAAATAGAGAAAAGAGAATTAATGGATGCAGAAGTTGGTTTCTTGGGAAATTTTCTTTTGAAGATGTTAAATCTTTGCCAGATATGCTAGGGAGACAAAGAAATGAAAAGCCAGACAGCGGCGTGTGTCTGTGGAACCATTGTCACCTCTGGAGACCGAGACTGGAAGATTGCTGGGCAACACAGAAAGACCCTATCTCCAAAACAAAACAAATCACCAGTGCTGTGTCAGAAAAACAAGACCAGAAAAAACACAGACAAGATGATGCACACCTGTAATTCCAACAGGAAGTAGAGGCAGCTCAAGGTCATCTCAGCTGAGCTGGAAGCCAAGAGATCGTACCTAGGAAAAGAGGGAGGGGGGAGCAAGTGAGGGAGAAAGAAGGAGGAACAATTAAATAGAATTATGTTCCTTTAAAAATATTATTACTTTTTATTTTTGAGTGTGTGTGTATGTGTATATGTGTGAGTATGTGTATGCATGTGTGTATGTGTGTGTATGCGTGTGTGTTTGCATGTGTGTATGTGTGTGTGAGTGTGTGTGTGTGTGTGTGTGTGTGTGTGTGTGTGTGTGTGTGTGTGTGTGTAAGAACCACTCGAAAGAGTCAGTTCTCTTTTTCCACCATGTTGACTCCAGAAGCTCAAGTCATCAGACTTGGTGGCACGTGCCTTTCCCCTTTGCTTAATAATCTAAGAGGGAATGGTAGTGGTGCACGCCTTTAATCACTCCAGAGGCAGAGGTAGACTCTGAGTTCAAAGCCAGCCTGGTCTATAAATTGAGTTTCAAGACAACCAGGGCTACACAGAGAAGCCCTGTCTTGAAAAATAAAAACAAAAACATCTTAGAATGAGCGCTGCTATAGAATAATCCTTTTGTCCACTGTAAAGATCTGTCTCTCTTTGGATTAATAAAGTGCTGATTGGCCAGTATTCAGGCAGGAAAGGATGAGGCAACCAAACTAAAAAACAATGGGAAGCAGAAGGGTGGAGTCAAAGGAGCTGCCACAGCGGGAAGCAGGAGATGAATGGTGCTAATAAAGGTACCACCACATGGCAGAGGGCAAATAAGGAATAGGGGTTAACTTAAAATCTGAGAGCTAGTTATTAATGAGCCTGAGCTATTGGTTGAGCATTTACAATTAATATAAGCCTCTGTATGGTAATTTGGAAGCAGCTCTCGGGACAAGAAACGTCTGTTTATAGAGAACTGAGCCCTAACCACTAACTTATATTGGGAGTCATCCTTCAAAAGCCATGCTGCTGTCTATGGAACTGGATGTTCATAATGAGTCATCTCACCAGTTCCAGACTGTGCACTTAACATAGATTCCCCCTTTTTAACCCAGTACCAGGTATTGGCATAAAAACCACAGTGAGAGATGTGTGGTAGGCTTTTTTTTTTTTAGACTGCCAGCCCCCATATCATGACACAGAGTCTTATTATTAGTTATGAAAGATCGGCATATAGCTTAGGCTTGTCCCACCAGCTCTTATATCTTAAATTAACCCATTTCTATTCATCTACATATTGCCACGTGAGCAATGGTCTTACCTCACCTCCTGTATGCATTGCTCCCTCTGTGTCCAGCTGGCAACCCTGCCTTTCTTCTTCCTCCAGACCTCTCTGTCCCCAGAAGTCCTACCTAACCTTTCTCTGTCTTGCTACTGGCCATTCAGCTTTTTATTAGATCAATTAGGTACCTTGGGCAGGCAAGGTGAAACAATTGCAGCACATCTTTACATAATTAAACAAGTGCAGCATAGTTAAAATAATTTTCATACAAGACAGTTTATTCTGGAGCCATTGAGTGAGCATGGCTTGGGAACACAGATTTAGCTTATCCCAAGTTCTGTGTTCTAACTTGGTAGCAGTTTCATGAAAGCTGTACAGTTTTTCAGAACAAAGGATGTCATAAGTCAAGGTGGATACACCAGAGAGGCAGGTGCAGAGAGATGGGGTGCTGTGCTATAGGCCCAGGATGATGTCTGATAACATTCTTAGCTCTTGGATTGGTGGAAGTTAGTGTCCTAACTGAGCTAACAGCTTCTAAGAGGTTTTTATTTATCATCATCAGCTGTAAATTCAGATACAGAGTTGAGCAAGGAATGGCTGTTCCAGAAGCTGAAGACTCACCCAACATAAAGTAATTGGCCTCTGAACCTGCAAAATTCTAGAGTTTCCTCAGTACTGAAAGTTCTATCAATGCATCAGTCTCTGCAGACACAGACTCCCCCTCACCCTCCACTCCCACCTCCCACCCTACCCCCACCTTCCCTTCCCCATGGAGAAAAGACACAGCTTCTTTTCAGGAGCTTTTGTTCATGGGGGTATGCTAAGCAAGTGTACAATCAGCAAACAACACTTCAAAGCCCACACTGGTCTTTAGAGTGGAAAACAGTAGAATCCCAGAACTCAAGAGGCAAAGGCAGTTAGATCCCTGTGAGTTCACGGCCAGCCTGGTCTACAAAGCAAGTTTTAGGACAGCCAGGGATATGCAGCGAAAGCCTGCCCCACCCCCAGAAAAAGAAAGAAAGAAAGAAAGAAAGAAGGAAGGAAGGAAGGAAGGAAGGAAGGAAGGAAGGAAGGAAGGAAGGAAAAAGTGGTTTTATGTGTCTAGGGACTCCCACACCCTTGAGAGGGACCCTTCCCCAGGGTTACAGTGTGTGAGGTGGGGTGCCTATCAGTGCAGAGGCCAGAGGCTGACAACAAATGTCTTCCGCCATCCATCTCTTCCCGATTTTTTGAGGCAGGATCTCTCACTTGAACCCAAATCTTGCCAACTTGGCTAATCAGCTTGCTTCAGGAGTCCTGTGTCTGCCTCCTACCGGCTGGGATTGCAGACCAGTCAGCCTGCCCCACATTTATGTGGACCTTGGGGATTTGAACTCTGGACCTTATGCCCTTTACTCATTGAGCCAGCTCCACAGCCCAGCATCTCATGCTGCCTATATTAAGGATGGGCCTTCCCTCTCGAGTCACCCTAGTTGGGAAAGTCCCTCACATGCCCAGAGGTCTGTCTCCTGGGTCACAGGCACACTAGGCCCCTACAGAGCTCATCTTGGGGATCTTTCGAAAGAGAAGGTGGAGTCAGAAACAAGAGGCCAGGGCAGTTTGACAGGATCGGCTTGGGAAAAGCTGAATCACCATGAGAACTTAATTGTCCTTAAACCAATTGCTGTCCTTAGCCAATTCCACTGAAGATGGCAGGAGATCTAATTTCATGCCCACACTTAGACACCCCTGGAATTTTGTTCCTGGATTCACAGTCTCCTTTGGAGAGGATTCGCGTCGATCTAGGCCCGTACAGATCTATCCACATATTCCTGTACACTTGGGTAAAACCAAAGACCAGCGCTGTTGCCTGTAGGTGTTCAGATTACATAAAATGGTCCGCTCTCCCACGTGGGGGCGCACCGAGACCTCCAGGCACGCAGAGCTCGCCCACACCTGTTAAATCTACTCCCAGGCTCTGTTCCCGAAAGCAAGCAGCAGGATCAGAGTTCTGCAGAGGCAAGCATTTACATTTTGCAGAAAACATCAGGCTCCAACCCAAGAAAATTACGTAGCGCTTGTTTTTCCACCTTCTGAGGTTTTTTTCCCCTCCCAAAATAGTTGCTTCAGTTTACTGCCACGAGCCCTGCTGAGTCCTTACGATTCCTTTGGGAGCAGGTCCCTGACCCACGCTCAGCTCCCAGCCTGTAGCACTACTCCGGCAGGCGTGCAGGAGGAGGCGGACCCTTCGGGAACAGATGGCCCCTCCTTGGAGGGGAGGGACCGACGCACAGGGCCTTGTTCCCCAGCAGTCTTAGTGCCCGGATCCCAGAACTCAGTCCTGTGCCACAGTTCTGACCACGCGTGGTCAGCTGCCCAGTGGTCCCTGCAAGCCGGTGGTCCGCGTGTCCCTTCGATATGTCGTCCTGCAGCCGCGTGGCGCTGGTGACCGGGGGTAACAAGGGCATCGGCTTCGCCATCACGCGTGAATTATGTCGGAAGTTCTCGGGGGACGTGGTGCTCACCGCGCGGGACGAGGCGCGGGGCAAAGCGGCGGTGCAGCAGCTGCAGGCGGAGGGCCTGAGCCCGCGCTTCCACCAGCTCGACATCGACGACCTGCAGAGCATCCGCACCCTGCGCGACTTTCTGCGCAAGGAGTACGGGGGACTTAATGTGCTGGTCAACAACGCGGGCATCGCCTTTAGAAGTAGGTGGGGGCTTCAGGAGGAGGTGCCCAGGGTTCTCTGAGGGTACTGGGCAGAAAACGTTGGCTCTCCGGGAGGGCTGCGCCTTCCCTTCTGGGTGCGTCTGTCTCACACCCTGCGAGGCGGGTTCCCGCGTGCGGTGACTTGGGTGCGGGCCTGCCCAGGCCACCCCACTCCACGCCCTGTCTGCCCAGCCGGCCGGCGGCCTGTGCTGGCCTGTGCGCCGCCCTTAGAACTTTCAGCTGCGCTTGTTTGCACGAAAACTAGCCTCCTGGGAGTGGGCCACGCCTTGCCAAGCTCATCAGCTTTCTGTCCCACGCACGAAGGCTTTTCAGAGCAGAGGCTTCCAAAAGCGGTTGAAGCTTTCGCTTTGCGTGAAACAAGGGCGCATTCATAGATATCAGGAGACATCTGCTGAGGACAGGAAATGGGTCGCTTAGACACAATTAGCGCACCCTGGCACGCTAGTGGGTTTCCTACAGGCTTTAATGGAACATTTTGAGAAGCTCTAGCAATAAGGAAGCGATCCTCCACTTCCCTCCTCCTGGGAGCTAAGGTTTATTATCAAACTTGCAAGTGTGATTTTTGAGGGGAGAAAAGAATCAAGATCACTTACTCTAATAAATGCTCAGTTAGCAAAATTATCCATTTGTCACGTGCTGGGAGAAAAACTTACAGGCCAGCTTTACTCAAAACGCTGGGAGAAGTGAGGCGAAGACTGACAGGGACAGAGACAATTGTGGAGAAGACTGTCGCTATCCTGTTGGTGGTGAGCACTCACCGGTGCCTTGCAGGAGACCCAAGGATACCTCCCACCAGACTCCACTTCCATCTCAATCCTTGGGCTTTGGGGAAGGGGAGGGATGAGTTCACCACCCCAGCAATGCTCAGCCACTGATGGAGGGATTGTGAACTATAGCCCTGGAAGCTCCCATTCTGGAAATGTGAGTGAAGGGTATGCAAGCCTGAGTCCCACCCAGCAGAAACATACAGAAACTGAGGTTTTAGACCTGCCTCACCAGAGCATACATTTTCACCCGATACCCAGGAGCCACCTAAGTATATGCAAGCTTGAAATGGGAAAGACAAAGTAGGTGTTCTTGAGATGTGACATGCACGCTGCTGATGAGAAGCTGGGGATGTGGACCTAAAGGTCTTTTTCCTATGCTCACAAGAGTTTTAGAATTATCAATGTCTAATTTAAAGATTATGTGGTGTGTGTGTGTGTGTGTGTGTGTGTGTGTGTCTGTGTGTGTGTCTGTGTGTCTGTGTGTCTGTGTGTGTGTGTGTGTGTGTGTTTGCTGATATGGGCATCATCATGCCCAGCGAGACTGTTCTAAATTTTGCTTGCTTCTCCTCTAATTGTTATATGATGGGGGTCTCATAAGAGTTTCAGGATGAAATTTAATTTCTTTTCTTTATGCTTTTCAAAGTGGATGATCCAACACCCTTCGATATTCAAGCTGAGATGACACTGAAGACGAACTTCTTTGCCACTAGAAATGTGTGCACTGAGTTACTGCCTATAATGAAACCACACGGTAAGTCCAGCGTGGGACTGAGATCCCGTGGGAAGCAGCCGCTGGTCCCCAGACGGGGCCACCACAGGGCTGCTATTTGTTCATGATTTGGGCCATAGACAACCTCCTTATTTCCTCAAAGTGGTCTCGATTCCCACTTAAAGGTTTTAGCTGTGGTGATCAGATCAGTGTTCCTGGGATCCGTGTCATGAGCTTAGCCCTCCAACACAAGATGTGGCCTGTTCCTAAAGGTCTGTGATGACTTCTAGCCCATGCGGATTCAATAAATCATTAATTCTCCCTCTAACATTTGTTCCAGTGAGGATCATCGCATCCACAGAACCTGGAGCTGAGTTGGGATACAGAGCTTAATTAACATTAATTAACTAAAGATGGGAAACGACCAACTGTGCTGGGGGGGAGGAGAGAACACTAAACTCTAAGGATCTTCTTTTGCCAGGGCTAGCTGTGGGCCTGAGGGAAACCCCTGTGGCTGTTGTTTTTTAAATGTAACTTTCAGAGGTAGAGAAATGGTTCAGCAATTAAGAACATTTGTTCTTGAAGACATGGGTTCTGTTCCCATGGTTCCCAGCACCCACATAGCTCACAGACATCTAGTTCCTGAGGATCCAGCACCCTCTTCTGACCCACCTTGAGCACAAAGCATTGCATTTGGTGAACATACATGCATGCAGGCAAAGCACTCATATACACACATAATATAAATCTACAAAGGTAATTTTCTTGAGAATTGACTCAAGATACAAGAATTGATCTTTCTTGGTTGTTGGTTGGGTTGGGTTTTGTTGTTGTGTTGAAACAGGATTTCACTCTATAGTCTTGCCTAGCTTTGAATTTGCTGTGTAGATCAGGCTTGCCTTGAGCTTCCAATGTCCGTCCTACCTTGGCTTCCTGAATGTTGGGGTGGCAGGGGTGCACCACCATACCAGTTTATCAGTAAGATACTTTCAGTCTGAAAACTGTGGTGAGAAATGAACTTGAATTCCTGCCTGCCCACCTTTTCACTCACAACCTGCAAGGTCACACCTCCATCATTTTACTCATGGGACAGGATCAGAGAAAGTCGAGAGAGTCTTCTGGCACTCCATACCTACAGTCCCCAAACTCAGGAGCCTGAGATTCTAGAAGTCAGCTCAACCTGTGCCTCCTGACCACAATACAGTTGATCCTATTGAAATAAGAATTATAGCAACAGCTAGGCCGCAATGGCAGCCCAGCACTCGGGAGGGAGAGGCAGGCAGATCTCTGAATTAGGCCAGCCTGGTCTACAGAGTGAATTCCAGGACAGCCAGGGGAACAGAGAAACCCTGTCTTGAAAAGTCAATATATATATCTTCAAATGTGAACCAGGCTATTTTAAAAAGTAAAGTCCTGGGAAGTGTGGAGCTTGGGGTTAACCCACGCTGTAAGGGGAAAAAAGAACCATGTCTTTAATTAAGTCAGTAATTTCTTTCCCACAGGAAAATATGATTTATAGTATAGATAGAATATTTGACTTTGCTAAAGGTATGTTCACTGAGGAGCACAGTGCTAACCATCATGGTCCCCTTCTCTCTATTTAGCTTTTAGGAGAACCTGGGTCTTGATTGGTTACTTGCTCAAGACAAAAGTAGCTTAAGCAACAACTAAGACACTAGAGGGAGCTACTTGCTTAGAGAAAAAGGGGCGGGAGGTGTTTCTGGATGCATGGAGTCACAGACACACACATACACGCACACATATACACACACATATACACACATATACATGCACACATATACACACATGCACACATATACACACAGACACACGCACACATACACACATATGCACACACATATATATGTACACATATACATACATACACACATACACACACATACGCATACATACACACACACACACATACACACACACACACACACACACACACACACACACACACACACACACACACACCACTGGTTATTGAGGCTGACCTTTGATAACCCCTAGCATCTCCCACACATGTGCCCTCAGATCAAAGAACAAACAAGACAACTTTTCCCCATAATAAGGATTAGGGTTTCCAAGAAGGCATCCACCAGTTCCTACATTATTGTTCACTTTCTTCTTTACCTTCCCTCCCTTCTGTGTAGACTTTGCAGGCCTGAACTCATAGCAATTCTCTTGCCTAAGCGTCCTAAGTGCTAGAATTCTGTATTATGAACCCAAATGCCCCTTCAGTAGCTGCGAATTTTTGCCAATGCAAGTATTAATTCGTATTAATGAACTGGTTAATTAGCATGTTATTATTAATTAGATTGATGAAATCAGAACCAGGATGGAGAACGGGCCTCTCTCCTGTGGAGATGTGGTCATCACTAGGTGAGTTACCCCCAGGAGTGGCCTGATTCTGGCTGAGGCACCTGGAGCTCACTTGGGATGGAGGTGGCTGCCCACAGCCCTAACCAACTGTGTACATTTAGGGAGTTGAGAACTTTAATCCTGAAAGAGAATGGCGCCGTTCCTTGGGATGCAGGTTATAACCAGATGGAGTACGTGTGTTGAAGGAAGAGGGGATTTATAGAACTGCCTGGTAACTCTGTCACCTGACATGATGACTTGGGTCTAGAAATAGCAGCAATAAGTCTGCTGGTTCTGGACCTGGAGGGGGGGTAATAAACGAAGCTTTCCTGTTATGACAGCCGATTTAAACAAACAAGGATACAATGGTAACTCAAAGTTATCTGCTCCAGCTGAATGGAGTCACAGTTCTGAACAAAGGAAAAGGTGAAATCCCCAGGAAGAACTGAGGATTCCAGTTTGCATAGCACATCCCATCCTGATTGAACAGGTTTTGGGGAGGCTAGTCCTTGCCTGGCAGTAGGATGTGTTTGCCCCTGTGATATTTTTAACTATGGGCTGTGGTGGCCCCTGGGTCCCATGTATGCTCTGTGTCTTTGCTGTAGAAACATAAAACAGATGTGACCCTAAGGACTTCCCTGATTCAGAATTTTAGTTCCCTTTTGGGTGGTCCCCAGATGCCACAAATCTCCTAGAGACCTAACATACCATCGTCTTTAAAGCAAGGCCTCTTAAACTTTTTCCATTTATAACCTTTTTACTCTAGGGGAAATTTAATGCAACACCAGGAATGTGAAATAGGTATATAAACCAACATTTTCAGATAATGAACCACCAAAACATTTATTTTAAAACATTTCTTCTAGATCTGGGGATGTGGTTCAGTTGGTAGAGTGTTTTAATTCCTAGTAATGTATAAACTGGATATGGCGGCATATGCCTGTATTTCAGAGGTGGAGGCAGAAGGATCAGGAATCCAAGATCACCCTCAGCTACTTAAAGTTTGAAGTCAACCTAAGCTACCTGAGACTCTGTGGGGGCCTGGGTGGGGGGTGTGAGTTGAAGCCAAGCAGTGGTATCAAACACCCTTAATCCTAGGACTCTGGAGGCAGAGGCAGGTGGATCTCTGTGAATTTGAGGCCAGCCTGGACTCCAGAGTGAGTTCCATGACAGCCAGGGCTACACAGTGAAACTTTGTCACAAAAAAACAAAAGAAAAGCAAAAACATAGAATTTTACCAATTAAGATTGAGGCAAATTTGCATACTAATGAGATGCATGTGCTTCTTTATTTACATAGAGGTTTAAATCTTAGTTGAACATTTGATGTTGTCAGATTAGCATATTTCAACATTTTCCAAAGTCAATCAGTATTTTGATGTTATAACCATTAATGCCTAGAACACTTCTTCACATAAATACATATTACAAAATGATGGAAGTGTGTTAGTCCATTTCAAAAGTAGTTGGAAATTCTGAGTATGCATTTCACTAATTTTTATGAAATTTAAATCATCAAATCCAGCAACAGTATATTGTACAAATTCTATTTGATGTTATAATAAAAGCCCAGAGCCAGATATTGGGGAAAAGCTGAAATATCAGAGAGACAGAGAAATAAACCACAGCCACGTCTCACTCAGCCAACTCCTCAGGTGTCTCTCCAGGAATCCTCCAATTTCAAGCCTTTCTCTCCCTCCACCTAGCTATCTTATTTCCTAGTTCAATTCTCCTAGAGCTAGGATTAAAGGTGTGTGCCACCACTGCCTGGCTGTTAGGCCTTGAACTCACAGAAATATGAATGGATCTCTGCCTCCCAAATTGGTTAAAGGTGTGGGTCACAGCTCCCTGACCTTCACAGCTTGGATCTGTGAGTAATTCTGTCTTCTAACATTCCAGACTATTTTTATTAAATATACAATACATCACCACAATAGTAGAATAGAATTACTGTGGAAGAAAAGCCTGGTGGCCAGTGGTAGAGATGTGTCTGTCCCATTAGAATGCACACGCATGCCCACGGGTGCATGGATTGTATGTCTTATAGACTTGCTTTCTATTTTTATTTTTTGTTTATTTCGGGTGTCCACAAGTGCACAGGCATTCATGCATGCCTGTGTGTGTGTTGTATGTGTGCATGGGTAGATGTGTGAATGTCAGAGGACAAGCCACAAGTCCTCTCCTCCCATTTTGGGGTCTCAGAATGAAACTCGGGGGTCATCAGGCTTGGAGGCACTAGCCTTTGCCTGCTGAGGCTCCACCTTCTATTCTTATTGGCTATTAAATCTAAGCTGCATTGTGAATGTGATGCACACAGCCCAGTGGGCCCTGTGAAGAGTCCTTTGTGATACTCTCCCCTGGTGTTGTCTGTTGCAGGGAGGGTGGTGAATATCAGCAGTCTGCAGGGGTCAAAGGCTCTTGAAAACTGCAGTGAAGATCTTCAGGAAAAGTTCCGATGTGACTCACTTACGGAGGGGGATTTGGTCGACCTCATGAAAAAGTTTGTGGAGGACACAAAAAATGAAGTCCATGAGAGGGAAGGTTGGCCAGACTCAGCTTATGGGGTGTCCAAGCTGGGGGTGACAGTCCTTTCGAGAATCCTGGCCCGGCAGCTGGAGGAAAAGAGAAAAGCAGACAGGATTCTGCTGAACGCCTGCTGCCCGGGATGGGTGAAGACCGACATGGCAAGGGACCAGGGCGTCAGGACCGTGGAGGAGGGCGCTGAAACCCCTGCTTACTTGGCCCTCCTGCCTCCAGATGCCACTGAGCCTCAGGGCCAGCTAGTCTTTGACAAAGTTGTGCAAACATGGTGAACATCTGCTCTGGGACTTAATGGTTTAATAAATGTTGGTGAGAGAGATCAATAGTTCGATTCTCGGAAGGTCCATTCAAATCTAAATCTGAACAATTCACTATATCCAAACTCTTTCTGGTCCTTGATGTTTCTCGTCCAGTTAATTGTGTCTGCTATGTTTTTCAAATTAAAAAGGTTTGTTTTTATTTTCTGTATATATGTGAATGCAGTGTGTGGGTATGTATGTCCCATAGAGGCCTGGACGGTGTTGGATCCCCCTGGAACTGGAGTTACAAGTGTAGCACAAATTCTAATTGGTCTTAATAATAAGAACCCAGAGCCAGATATTGGGATAAATGCTAAAAGATCAGAGAGACAAAGGAGCAACCACAGCCACCTCTTACCTCTACAACTTCTCAGATTGAAAAAGGGTGAGATCCAGTCTCTATAAATCCTCAGACAGAATAGGCTTGAGATCCTGTCCCCACTTCCCAAATGCTGGGTTTAAGGTGTGTGCCACCACTGCCTGGCCTTTGTCTCCAGATAAAGGTGGCTAGCCCTCTGATCTCCAGGCAAGCTTTATTTGTTAGAACACAAACAGAATGTCGTCACCACACTTGTGAAGGATCCCTACAAGAATAACAAGCACTCCCAACAGCCACGTCCTCTCTCCAGCCCCTCAGCCTGTTTTTAATTCACTGACAAAATCCTAATTCCTTTCAGCCAGGCTGCGGCTCCTACAACAAATGGATTCAGCAAACCTCAGAGTAGCTTCCCCAGCCAAGTGTCCCCTGCAGCCTCCAGAGTTCCGCTGCTGGTAGGGACATAGAGCAGTGAGGAAGCTCCCAGAAGTGTAGGCTCTGCTTAAACACAGGAAGTGGAGAAGTCAACTGCCTGGTCTTTTATTTTTACTTCCTCTCCAGCTAGTCCCAACTTGAAGGGTGGAGCTGTGAGGTTTGGGAGAACCCTGTCAACTGTGACACGCAGGAGAATACTCCTCGGATATGCTGCCTTCCTCTGGATCCTCATGCTTGAATGACAAGTGTAGGCGACTTGGTCTTGCTCTAATAAAAGCGGGACTGGTTGAACTGGCTTAGGGCTAGAGTTGTGAATGGCCACACCCAACCGTGTATGGTCCAAGGGACAGACCCAGGCAGGCCATAGAAAGAGAGAAACAATAGGTCAGCCCTCCAGAGGAACATTACAAAGTGGCCTCCTTCCTAAGATGTTTCTTCCTTCGCCTCAGAGAGTTTCTGAGAGCACGGGCATCTAGGAAACACTGCAAAGTACTCTCATGTGCTTAAAATTACCTAGGTTGAAATGAACTGTTGCTGGCAGTCAAAAGGAACTTGAAAGCTAGAAATGCATTCAAATGTTTCGTGGTATGCTGGAGAGAAAACGATAGTCAGCCTTGGAATCCAAAGAAAAGCAAAATCATGAACTAAAGACCCGCCACTTACTAGGCTGTGTGCCAGGCTGGTGTTTTCCAACATGGCTCTAACCAGTGTGGTAACTCCTTATTGCTGATGATATCATCATTTTCCTTTTTGGTCCTTCAGTTTGGGGGGGGAGCACACAAAAAGTAAGTTTTATGGTGAAATTGCTCCATATGCATACCATTATATTTTCTTCCTTAAGTTTTTGGTATGTGTGTGTGTGTTAATGCCATGTTAACAAGCCTCATCTGCATGCCACAGAATGTATGTGGATCTCAGAGAACAACTTTTAAGAATTGGTTTTCCATACTGTGGTTGCCAGGGATCTGAGGTCTTGAGGCTTGCATGACAAGCCTTCTTCCTTTCTGAATCATCTTACCAATCTGATTTTAGGAGGTTTTTTGTTTTTTGGGTTTTTTTTGTTTTGTTTTGTTTTTGTTTGTTTGTTTGTTTGTTTTTTTTGATGGGAACTTGCTCTGTAGTCTAAGCCTAAGGTTGTGTAGCCCAAACTTGTTTCAGTGTTCTGCTTCAGCCCCTCAAGTGTGAGGATTGTAGGCATGAGCTACCACACCCCAAGTTCACTCTGTTTTCAAAGAAAGATATAAAATCTCAGATATAAAATTGTCCTGATCACACAGCTATGGAAAGCAAGGCATATCCAGGACTGTCTGAATAAAAAGTCCTTTGGTAGTTGACACTGAGCACATCTGGTTTCTATTACACTTTTAGAAGCCATGGTATGATGTTTTGGAAAAAAAAAAAGTGACCCCTATTAGGAGGTGTGGCTTTGATGGGTCAATGTGGACTTGGAGAAAGTATGTCACTGTGGATGTGGGCTTTGAGGTCTCATATATACTCAAGCCACACCCAGTACTTCCGTCCACTTCCTCTTGCCTGTGAATCAAGATGTAGGACTCTCAGCTCCCTCTCCAGCACCATGTCTGCCTGCATGCCGCCATGTCCCTCCATGATGATAATGCACCAAACCTCTGCAACTGTAAGCTACTGCCTCAATTAAATGTTTGCCTTTATAAGATTTACTGTGGTCATGGTGTCTCTTCACAGTATTAGAAACTCTACCTATGACACACGGGTAACTGTTGATCTAAAACTTAAGGGAGATTCCGAGGTCTCTGTGACCTTCATCGGCTATACAGAGACAAGCCATGGGAATTCGCTCCAATACTCAGTAGCCAGTATTGGCTCAAACCTCTGATGTTTGACCCTGAATGATTTATTTTTGGCATATTTAAGAACAGCACAATTTTGTGAAAATTATCTGGTGGTAGTTTGCAGAACAAATCACACATAAATCTCTTAGAGTAACAAAGTCAGCTAAATACAGATCGGATGTGACTACATTGAAACTCTTTGTAAAGCCCATGAAGAAGATAGGTTCTATAGATTGAGAAAAAACAAACTCACCATACGTGTCTGGGGGAGTGTCCTGAGCCAGAGAAGTCTCTATCCACCCAGATTGAGCAAGGCTTTAGAAAGCATGTTCACTCTAGCTTCTGGGGCAGATGACAGATACTAGGTTTCTTTCCTTGAAGGAACAACCCTGTGTGCTCAACATTCCCAGGTCTATAGTGCTTATCTGTGAGCACAAAGACCTCTGTGCCTCCTCCAAGAGAAGAGGTACCTCATCTAAGTAATCTGTAAGATATTTGGTCATTATGTCCTCAGATTATATGCATCTTTTTCCACAGAGAAAGGGATTTATTATTATTATGCTATTACTACTACTACTACGACTACGACTACTACTACTACTACTACTACTACTACTACTACTACTACTACTACTACTACTGTGGTATTATGGTTTTTTGAGACAGAGTTTCTCTGTGTATCCTGGGCTGTCCTGGAATTCACTCTGTAGACCAGGCTGGCCTCAAACTCACAGAGATCTATCTGCCTGTCTGTCTCTGCCTCTGCCTCTGGGTTTATTATTTGTTTATTTTATTTTATTTATAAATGTCAACAGGAGGGGATTAAAGTTCAGCTTTACTCTGTCCCACAATGAAGAGTATGTTGGAGTTCTAAAGCTCAGATAAATGTTAAATCTGAAATTTTCTAGTTTGACTTGCAAGGAACCTGCAGTATTTACATGTGGCTGGGGAGATTCTGAAGCCTGAAGAGAGACAACACAGCCTGATCCAAGAAGACACTTTTCAAGTTGTTTTGGCTATAAAAGGAACTGAATCCAGAGGCTGCATGTGGTAGGTGAGCAGTCTACCATTGAGTTCCATCTTCTGCCACAATTTTCTTGTTATTTTTTGTTTAGGACAGTATCCTCTTTTGCTACTAGTGTTTGTGATAAACATTAACCAAAACCAACTTGGAGAAAGAGAGGGTTCATTTGTTTACAGATTACAGCCCATTATTGACAGAGCTGTGGTGATTTGAATGAGAATTGTCACATTATATATGCTCATCGATTTGAATACTCGGTCCCCTGTTGATAAAGTTGTTTGGGAAAGATTAGGTGTGCATTGAGGTTTCCCATACCCTCCCCGTGTTTGTAGATCAAATGTAAGCTCATCTAAGGCTTCAGTGTCCTGCCTCCCTGCCCACCTGTTGCCATCTGATCATGAGCCCCCAGTTAAATATTTTCTTGTATAATTTGCCTTGGTCATGAAGTTTGTCACAGCAATAGGAAAGTAACCAAGACAGAAGGGAGACAGAAACTAAAGACTTTGAAGGAACAATGCTTACTGGCTTGCTCCCATGGCTTGGCCAGCATGCTTTATTTTACCTGCTCAGGAGTGGCTTTGCACTCACATCAGTCATTAATACTTTACAGATGTGCCCACAGGCCAGTCTAATGGAGGCAAGTCCTCAAATGAGGCAGAGGCTGGTGTGTCTTTCTGAGTTCAAGGTCAGCCAAGAAAAGAGGAAAATGGAGAAGGGGGGGGTGGCGCAGACCCTGTCAATTGTTGTTTTGCTATTTTGTCCAACTTCAAAGATGGGAGTTCATCATATCTCCACTAAGGAGTTAATTGGTTCAGGTCTGCTTTCTCACGTCCTCCATTTTAAGACCACTCCTATAAAACCCATCACTAGAAGACTGGGGCTTTGATATCTAGCAAATGGATAGAGTAAAAGCATCCCAACCTTTTTTTCCCAATTTTGTGCATTGGTGTTTTGCCTTCGTGTATGTCTATGTGATGTTGTCAGATCCTCTGGAACTGGAGTTGCAGTTGTGAGCTGCCATGTGGGTGCTGGGAATTGAACTGGTGTCCTCTGGAAGAGCAGTTAGTACTCTTGACTGCGGAGCTATCTCTCCAGCCTCATATTTTTGTTTTTGATTTTGTTTTCCAGTATCCCAGATTTAACCATTAACATAACTCTTCCTGTTTGGGGTTATCATTTGGGCTTTGTTTTGTGGATTTTTTTTTTTTAACATTTGTGTGTGTGACGTGTATGTGCACACCTGTACTACATTGTAAGTGTATGTGAGAAGGCAGTTTTTATGAGTTGGTTTTCTTCTGGGATCAAACTGAGTCTTAAGAGCCCTTTTCCACTTAGCCATCTTGCCCACCTGGAAACATCTATTTGGGAATCTAGTACAAATAACATATATTTCTCTCAGAAATGTACATATATTCACTGAACATTGTAAATGCTTACTAAATGGATTTGGATGGTGTCTTAGTTACTATTACTGTGATGAAATACCACAAAGGCAACTTGGGGAGAAAAGGCTTTATTTGGTTTACACTTCCACAACATTGTTCAACCCTCAAAGAAGTCAGGACTCTAACAGAACTGGTCTGAATGCAGGAACTGGTGCAAAGGCCATGGAGGGGAGTTGTTTACTGGCTTGTTTCTCATGGCTTGCTCAGCTGTCTTGTTTCTTGGGAGGGTGGGGTGAGACAGGGTTTCTCTGTGTAGCCCTGGCTGTCCTGGAACTTACTCTGTCTCTGTAAAGCATGCTGGCCTCGAACTCAGAGATCTACCTGACTCTGCCTCCAGAGTCCAGAGATTAAAGGCGTGGCCAACACCGTTCAGCTGTTTCTTTCAGAATGCAGTACAACCAACCCAGGAGTGGTCCCACCCACAATGAGCTGGGCCCTCCCCCATTATCACTAATTGAGAAAATGGCATTTTCTCAATTGATGGCTTTTCAGATGACTCTGTCTTGTGTCAAGCTGACATAAAACTAGCCAGCACAGATGGCGAAACTTGCCTTCTAAACTTTCATGGGCTGTCTAGCCCCAGAGCAGCTCTAAAACCTAAGGACTCTGACAGGATGAAAGGAGAAGAGGCCACCACTGAAATAACAACTTTAGACAGTAGGGAGCGCTGTTTCAGCTGGCTCGGAGCGGCAACGGGAGTGTTCAAGACGGGTCAATGTCAGGCTGAGCCCTGCGAGTTCCCAGACCCCACCACTCTTCCTGATCCGTAGCTTGATCCGCCCGGTTGGGTGGGTCCCAAGATCTTAATGTTCAAGGACGCAGAGACAACCTTAATCCGGAGTCTCCAGCCTTCCACTCCGGGAATTTGGGATTCTTCCTTCCTCTGGGCGGTGGAGGATGTGGTCCTGACTCAAAGCCTGGGAGCAGCCCACCGTGGGACAAAGAAGCAGGGGCGGAAGAATCTGGGAATGCCTTCACTAACGTCCTCTATCCTTTGGTAGCATCAGGAAAGCCCAGGGTTACCTGCTCCTCTGTGCTAAACTTTACCGGACTGCGTCGTGAGGCCACGCCCACCAAGGGCGGCCCAGGGCAGTTTAGACGCTTAATCTAGACCTCGCCCCACACGCCTCTGACCCCCAAGGCCCCGCCCTCAGAGGCCCCACCCACCAGCCGTCAAGCAGGGTCTCCAGGCACCCCTGAAACGCGAGGCCCCACCCACCCTGCCAAACCTCCGCCCACCCCGCGGCCAAGTCTCCCCCTTGTCTCCGCCCCATCCCGCATAGGCCACACCCACTCCGCCATCAAGGCCCCGCCCACGCGACTAGATTTCCGCCCACGAGGAGAGAGCACAACCATAAAGTTATGGCCCCGCCCTCCGCCCCGGATTCACGCGCCGGGGTCACAGCTACGCTCACCAGAGTCCCTGCTCAGTTACCCTGAGGATCCCGCCCCTCGCCGAGGTCCTGCCTCTAGGCCCCGCCCCGTCTCGAGGCCCCGCCTTCCGGCCCCGCCCCCAGCCGCCTGGTTCCCGGGAGTGGCGGTGGCTAGGTTGAGGTGCTACGCTTCCCCCGTTCCCTGCCGAGGCGCTGAGCCGCTGTCTCCCGCAGCGGACAGGCTCGCCACACGCCGGCCACTGAGGTTCCCCGGTCGCCGGTAAGCCTCGTCCCCGCGGGTCTGGGAGCGGCAGATGCGCAGGGCACGGGCGGCGGCGCGTTTGCTGCACTGCGGGTACGGCCGCGCGTGGGTGTGGGTTTCAGCCCCGGCCTTCTGCGCCCAGGCAGGATCCCTGCCAGAGGGCCTCGGGCCGCAGGTGGAGGTCGGATGGCCACCCCTCTCTCTGCCTAGTCGGCCCAGGGCGGTGCTAGAAGCTCAGCCTTTGTCGGGCAGGGCTTGTGCACCAGCGGGCCTGGCTCTGTGCCTGCTGATTAGCCGCCTAGGAGGTTCTCACCAGGTCACAGCAGTCTCTCTCGGGAAACCTGTCAAGGGTTGTTTGTTGAGGACACCCCACATTTAAAGGCTATTCCGGTGAGGTGTCAGGTGTCTAGCTTTTTTTTTTTTTTCCTAGTGCCATTTGATCTCTGAAAGACCGAATTCCAAACTGAGCCCGTTGGTGAAGAGGGTTGATGTGCTGTAGATACAGGGACATTATCTACAGGTAAATAAAGGCTGCTGGTTTTGCTTACTGTGTTCATCTGACTCCTTCCTTGTGAGCATATTTACAGTCGACTTCCGGATCTAGCAGATGGCTTGGGGTTTTCACTTGAGCTAAGAAATTAGGAATGGATAAGGTGGAAGAGTTCCTACTGCTCTTTCTATGGTAAGGTTAAGGAGTCAGGTGCACATGTGTACAGGCCTGCTCCTTTGTGTATATCCGTTTGTGGCTTACATAGCACTATCCGTTTACTGAACTGCTGCATCCCACAAAGGTGTCCGGGATAGCTTGCCAAGAAGAGGAGTGCAGATGTTGACTTGGTCTATTTGCACTTGTATCATAGAGATTCCTGCTGAACTGAGCCTGAATTCTACGTATACCACTAATTCCTAATATTGTCATCTTTGGGCAGGAATGTCCCTCATGGAACTCCCGTGTGTCCCATAAGTGAAAGATGTCTTGAACTGACACAGAGGCTGTGTCGTTTTCTAATCCCCTGTGCCCCATATTTTGAAGGTGTTCCAACAGCTTGAATGAATAATTTCTAAGCTTCTTAGCCATGCTCTTCTACCAGCTCGCACTTTCTTCCTGCATCAGACCATAACAGAAGTGCACCTGCTGCCTTTATCCCTGGCTGACATCTTTCTTGCCTGGAGCAGCCAGGCACCTTTGTCCTGAACACTGATCTTTATCAGCGGTGGCTCTCTTCCTGGTAACAGAGGAGTCCACACCTATGGACTTTGAGGACAATTCTGCTGATAATTGGACTTCTTCTTCCCTTCTTGTCCAAATCTGTCTGTCTGTCTGTCTGTCTGTCTGTCTCTCTCTCTCTTTCTCCTCCCCACCCCCGTGTGTGTGTGTGTGTGTGTGTGTGTGTGTGTGTGTGTGTGTGTGTGTGTGTGTGTGTGTGTGTGTGTGTGTTGGGGGCAAACTTTGAGTTTCATTTCTCAAGAAAGCCACCACCTACTTTATTTTCTGACAAAGTCTCTCCTTAAGCCTGGAGCTCAAGTTGGGCTAGACTTATGGACAGAGAGCCCCAATGCTGGGATTACAAGCATGTGCCCCACATCTGGCTTTTTTTATAGAGGTCCTGGGGGTGGAATTCAGGTCCCCAGTGCTCTCCTGACTGAGCCATCTGCTCAGCTCAGACTGGATGCTCCAGCCCACCCTCTGTCACCATATGCCAAATTCAGCTGCAAGTAAAGTAATTCCTCTGTTAGTCCTGGTCAACTTTCTTTCTCTGAGACTCTTAATAAACAAACTGTACATAGAATCTCTCAGGACTGCAGTTATATTGGAGTTCAGACTGGAAATTCCTTAGAGGAAAAAAAGGGGGGGTGAGGTGCTCAACTATAAGCTTTGGGGTGTAGGAACTTCATAGACTTGACTCGGCAAAGTAAAACCACTGTCTGGGATCATCACTTTTTTGGTTCTGTTTTCACAAAGCATGAAGCTTGTTATTTCAAAAAAAAGCTTATGGGTCCTCCTGAGAATGAATTTTGCAGATTCATTTGCATAGTGCAGTGCAGAGGCTCTGTAGTAGGGTGAATCTGTCTTGGAACATGCCCCGTACGTTGAAGGTAGCCTGTCACTTACGTTACAGAAGGATTCAGGGAGTGCTATGTAAAAACACAGGACGGGAGACTCTGGATACCTGCTGGAGGCACCACAGGAGAGACAAGGCAGAACCAGGACATGGGTTGAGTGTGGCAGGCCAGAGGAAGGAAGAGTTTAGAACAACATGTCCGGCCCACAGAGGGTCCACTTTCTACAAAATGGGAAAATGAGGGAAGAGTGTGCTGAGTGGACAGAATTCAGAATTTAGGTTAGTTTTTAAAAAGTGTTAATTTGGATATAATTTACAGACTGCAAAATTTGCGAGGTATATAATTCAGTGATTTTCAGTAGATTTCCAGAGTTGAGCAGTGATACCCATAACCACATTTCGGTGACTTCATACAACACTATTTTTGTCTGTTTCTAGTCTACCCCAGGCAACCACTAACCTGCTTACCGTCATGAGAGACTGGCACTCCTTGGGTATTTCATACAAATGAAGTCATACAATGACTACTCTTGCTTGGCTGGCCATTTCCACTAACCTTATGTTTTCTTCCCCACTTCAGTACCCCGCAGCATCTCATGTCCCCCACCCCCAGTCTACCTATGTCTGTCTGTCATGTGCCCCAGGATCTCATGTATCTTAGGTTGTTATTGAACTCTGAGGAAAACCTTGAACTTCTAATTTTCCAGCCTGTGACTATCGATATATCTACCATATCTGGTCCAGACTCAGGTTGCCAGGCTTGTGTAGTATAACTACTTTTCCCTGCTGAGCCATCAAGATGGCCCTCTTACTACTTTTTGTGGAGAATATTTCCAATGGCTTAGTCAGGTTGTAGAGGATTGAATTGGCAAGTGATTTGTGATGGGAGGGACCTTTTGCATTTAGAATTAGCAGCCAGCAGTAAGATGTAATTTTGCTCGTTTCTTTCCTAGAAGTAATTTTGTCTGTTAGACAGATCCTAGCATCCTCTGCCCAGTTCACTTGTGTCTCTCAGAATCCATGAGCAGGAGCTATTTTTTTTAAACCTATTTACATAGTGCCTGGCCTAGGAGCCTTGCTAAATATTTGAATTGGATTGCCTAGAAAGTTTGTGGCCACAGGTCTCTCGTAGCTCTGGGTTGGGAAGGATTTCTGCCTGGGAGCGGCTCTCATGTATTTTCTGCTTTCACACATAGATCTGTCCTTCAGTGTGAGAATGTAAGATGGACCCGGAGGAGCAGGAGCTGCTAAATGATTACAGATACAGGAGTTACTCCTCACTTATGGAAAAGGCTCTCAGAAACTTCGAGTCCTCCAGTGAATGGGCGGATCTTATATCTTCACTTGGCAAGCTCAACAAGGTACTTTGGCGTTTCCTGTTTGGAAGGAGTGGAGGTGGGAGCTGAGTTGTCTTTTTATTGTGATAAGGACTTTGTGAAGGTCAGAACTAATAGAAAAGCAGAAAAGAAAGAACAAGCAGAGGTTCTGTACCTCAGACTCACCATGCTTAGCACAGGTCACCGCACACAGCTCTTCCAACATCTACTGAGCACAGAATTTATCGCATTGTGTTTTTTATAGCATTGATACAGTGGAGTGACCTTTCTTTTCTTTTCTTTGGTTTTTTTGAGACAAGGTTTCTCTGTGTAGCCCTGTCTGTCCTAGAAATTCTCATTCTATAGAACAAGCTGGACTTGAACTCAGGGATCCACCTGCCCCTGCTGCCAAGTGCTGGGATCAAAGATGTGGGTCGCCATGTATTGCACAAATAAAGGAAACTCAGATCCAGATCTCTAGAAAGGCTGAGATATCAGAGAGGAAACACCACAGTGAGATCTCACCCAGCCGTCTTCCAGCTTCCTCAGCCTCGCTCCTCCTGGCTTCTTCTGTCTCCTCTGTCTTTCTATGCCTGCCTTAAATACTTTCTTAGCTCAGTTAAGGTGTGGAACCACCACTGCCTGCCTGGGAGCCTGGAACTCCTTCTGTAATCTAAGATGACCTCAACTCAGATTGGATTAAGGGCATAGGTCCCTGTGCTGGGATTAAAGGTATAAATTACCACTGTCTGAACCTCCTAGACTGACTGTGGGTAGATCCCTCTGACATCTCCGGCTGTTTTTATTATATTTGAAAATATCCCCACAGCCATGCCTGGCTATATGGCCTTTGCCTTGTAAGCTTTGTGTACTGACAGTTGTCAGCCCAGTTATTCAGAGATCCACCTGGCTTTGCTGAGGATCTGTCTATTGTGCTCCACTTTTCGGGCCCTTTTGTTGATAACTAGTGACTTAGAGAAGAATAGAAAGCAAAGTAATTGTGTGTGTGTGTGTGCGTGTATGTAGAGAAAGGGTTGTAGTCTGGGAAGATCCTAGCAGATCAAATGTGGTTCCAGCTATCTCCAGATGACTTTCCTGCCCTGCCCAAAGGGAAGACACCACAGGGATTCTTAGGTACACTGTGGCTGTTGAGGTGCACAGTAGAGAACTCTCTCAGGCTGTCTGGCTGGAACCAGGGTTTGGAGCGTGTCAGGTGGGAACTGGAGGATTTCCCCCTGCATCTCTATTCTGTGGGTCAGGGAACCCCAGAAAAGCCCACTGAGGAGAGAGAGGGCCTCCCTTTATCATTTCCAGGAACAGGGTAGGGAGCTTGGTGAAGAATGAACAGACCGAGCCTCGGATGTTGCCTAGGCAGCTGTGTGATCCTCCCCCCATGTTCCCACCTGGGCACCCTCACTCTGAGCCCAGGAAGCAGCTCCCAAAATGCCTGCCTGGCCTGCCTGAGGCCCTGGGCTCCATTCCCAGCAGAGGATGGGTGTGGGGCAGGCTGCTCAGCCTGGCAGATGGCTGTCGGGCTTGATGATAGGAGGTTGCAGCTCATGGCCAGGAAGCGCCTGGTTTCCTGCAAGGCACATTTATTTGGAAATGTCACAGGCAGGTAGGTGCTCGATAGAGTAGACAAGTTTATGCTCCCAAGGTTTTTTTTTAGGGCATACTAGACATACTGGGTTGGACAGCCCCAGCCCAGGAATGTTGTCAGGAGGAGGAGAGGAAGGTGTTTAGGAGACAGTTAATCAGGGGAAGGGAAGAGGTGCAGCAGGAGACCAAGGCACGGTAAAGTCCTGCCAGATGCTTCACTACTCAGTACCTGACTTACCAGGCATCTGAGCACTGAGCTCCTAGCACAGAACGGGACAGGAGAAAGACCAGGAGCTGAAGGCAGCCAAAAGGACAGGGTGAGTTCAAAGCCAGCCTGGGCTACGTGGCTGTCTCAAAAGCAAAAGGAAAGACAAGAAGGGCACTGCCCCCCCTCTCTCTCTCTCTGTGTGTGTGTGTGTGTGTGTGTGTGTGTGTGTGTGTGTGTGTGTGTGTGTGTGTGTGTGTATGAGTGGTTTTTGCTGACATATACATCTGGATGCCATGTACCTGCAGAGAGTGGCCAGTCACATTGCCTGTGCATTTTAGAAGCAGAGAGATGAACAGTGATGCTCAGTTCTCTTTGTCCTTATTCAGCTCAGGACCTCAGCCTAGGGAATGGAACCACCCACGTTTGAGGTAAGGTCTTCCCACCTCAGTTATCTTAGTCTGGAAACTCATACAGATGTCAGAGGTAACCATCACATCTGGTAGAGCTAAGACTTGCATAGCAGGCTGAGAGAAATGTGTTAACTTTCTCACTCCAGGAGAGAGGTGACACTCTCAGATGCATTTCAAGTGAGAGAACCGAGGTCTGGAGAGTCGATCTATTACATTGGGTACAGCGATGACTCCCTGGAGCTGTCTTCCTGCTATATCCCTGCCATCCAGGGCTGTCATGGGTGCTGGATGGACAGGGTCTTGGATGCTTTGAAGGGCTGATTCCTCAGTACAACCTGTAGCTAACATTACTTTTGTTGCTTGTCTTGCTGTGGGAAATAGAATGGCAGAGGCCATAGAGGTGTGAAAGGATGCCACTGTAAACACCCAGCCGGGGTTGGCCCTGGGTGGACCTGGCTGGCTTCAGCATCCTACTGGACTTGTATTACTTCCATCTACAAGGTCCTCAGCAAATAGGCAAAGCCAAGTCATTCACCCCTCTGGGAAGGACCTAGTGCAGCACCTAACACCACTTTTTCCTAAGGATTCTTCCTTGATATGACCCTGTTTGTGGTATTGATATGACCCTGTTTGTGGTATTGATATGACCCTGTTTGTGGTATTGATATGACCCTATTTGTGGTATTAATATGACCCTGTTTGTGGTATTGCATTGTATAAAGTTAATATTTAAAAGGTCACTTCTTGCTAAAGATTTTGTCTAAGAAATCCCATCCTGTCATTTGGGCAGTATTGCTTGACACCACCACCACCAACATTGCCCCTGCCACCACTGCCATCATACCCCACCCTACCCCCTCACCCCCTCAGAAAACAAGATCTCATGTTTTACAGTTGGCCTAGAACTTTCCTTTCTGCTCCCCACCCCCATGATGGTGTGTTATGTGATGGTAGGGTTGAACCCAGGCTTTATGCATGTGAGACAGCTAAACTGCAGCCCTTGACCTTTGGCTCTGTTCCTGTTCTCTGCTGCTGTAATTAGGCCATGGGTCAGAGCATCCAGCCTGAAGGATTTGCAAGACCTCAAAGGGACAAGCGTGCCAGAGTAAGATTATGCTCAGCTCTGCCTTCAGTAACTGATGTTCTCTGAGAACTTTGTGTTAAGGACTCACCATGCCAAGTTATATAGTATTTGCAACATGCCCCAGGCCTGGGAGTACTGGCCAGTCCTAGCTAGACAGGAATGTGGCAAATGTAAGTCCTGTCTAGGCTACAGAGTGAGTTCAAGGCCAGCCTGGGCAATAAAATAGAGAAAAATAAAAAGATGCTTGTAGAATAACTTGACATGCAGCTCTGTTCACACCTCTGCACAGGCTCAGCCCATGTGCCTGACTGCCAGAGTGAGGCTATTGTTAGGCCTTTCTTGTTTTCCTGCCAGTGTCTGTGTAGTTTATATGTGGAGAATGGGTTGTGCTTTCTCATGGCCAAGGAGCCCCACTCTGTTGACCAAGTGAGGCCAGTGTGATTTCGTTGCCAGTAACTTTTAACTAGCTTGTCCAGATCAAGTAGCCATTAGTGGCTGCTGTGTGTTGATATCAGAATCCTTACTCTGAGTCCTTAGAGTGTAACTGTTTCTGCAAATAATCTCCTTACAGAGATGAACAAGCCTAAGTGAAGTTATTAGTGATGATGGAACCCACTGTGTCTTATTATCAGCGTTTTATTAAACCAACATGAGTAACAAATCTTTACAGTGTACAAAAAGCATTATCCCACACTGGGCTGTGGCAATAATTTAAAACCCCTATCCATGTGGCTTTAATGGTGGGGCAGCAACCAGTGTGGTGTTGAGTCCTGAACACTAGGAGGAAAAATTAAATGTGGGACATGGTGGGTAAAGACAATGGTGACTGATTTGAAACAGAGATGGCTTTTTGCTAATGACATTTGAGCAGGGGCGGGAGTAAGCAGGCAGAGGCTATCTGTGATGAAGGTCTCAGGCCAAGGCATAGTAAAGGAGGATTCCTGTGATTAAGTCCTCCATTTGGGGGGGGGGGGACAACAGGGTTTTTAGAGAGAGGGAAAGGAGAAGTTGGACAGGAAGACAGCTCCTGGGGAGTGGACCTTGGTTAGCAGCAGGGATAACTGAGGTGGTTTCTGACAGACACAGCAGATGTTGTGAGCTATCTGAATATAGAGACAGTTCCTTTGGTAGTTAACACTTTAACCAGCTAGATGGGAGCAACCCTTGCTCAGCCTCCTGGGTACTGGGACTGAAGGTGTGTACCACCATGCCTGGCTCTAGCAGAATGGGGGGAGGGTGATAAAGGGGCAGCCTGTCACAGCCTGGATGCCCCTGGGCATGTCCAATGCCCCTTCTTTAAGTGTCACAGGCATGGAAGCAGATGTCTCCTGCAGCAGCCTGAGGACTCTCTACTGAGACCTCTCTCTACTCAGCTGAAGCCAGGCTCCTGGCTTTAGGGCAGAGGAGACTTTCAGGATGAGTTTGTATGCAGCTGGGCTGGGCTGAGGAAAAAGGTCTTTGAGCAGATTTGAGCATTGGGGAGAGGAAGAGAGAGAGGGACCGAAGAAAACAGTAGTTTGCACCCAAGAGCTGGTGAGTGTCTTGACGTGGGCTGGCTGTGTGATTTTGAAGGGAGATGGTTCCACAGGTTCCTAAGGGGCTCTTTTTGATTTTTCCTTGTTAGGAAATGGGATGTGGGGTGGTTCCTGAGGTGTGGTGGACAGGATTGAGGTCACAGGAACTCAAGGGCTCCGTACTGTAGTAAGACACAGGGGTTGAGGCATGTTTGGACTGTAGGCAAGCCCCCTAATTTCGTTTGTGAGATTCTCAGGAAGTTTTGGATTTTACCATTGAAAAGGAGTAAGGTTATATACACTCTGGTACTAAGCATGGCTTGGTGCCACTTTAATATTTCTATAGGAAATATCTCCACAGAAGAATACTGTTCCTAGTTAGTCAACCTCCACAGTGAACTTAAGTCATTTGTGTCAAAATTCTCCATTCATCCATCTCAGGACCTCAACTAGACTCTGAGGTGGTGGCTCCTTTTACTTCCCCTGTCCCCTTTTTGATTTTTCCCTGTCTTCTGTCCGGTCTCCTAAGAATGCCAGTGGAGCTTCCTAGAACCTCACCTCTTACTCTATCATAATAGACCCCTTTGAAGGGGTCTCTCTTCAGACAGTCACATTGGAAGAGATTGGGTATTAGGACTTCAGGTGGGACTAATAGACCTGACAATGAATCCAGGTGTTTGTCCACATCACAGTTTAAAAGCTCAGATGGGTTTCCTCATGCGCTGGAGGCTATGATGTTCTCTCTTCAAACCTATTCACTGCCCAGGGTGTCATGGGGACCTTTGCCTGAGTCAGTGATGTAGTGACCCTGAGGATACCTGAGCAGGCTCCTCTGCTCTCTCAGGAAGCCTTTCTGATGACTTAAGCCCTGGTTATGGTGCTTCACAATGTATTCACTCATTTAAAGAGGGGACAACACTGTGTGTGAGGATCCCCGCTGTGTCTGTTCAGTATTCTCCCTAATCCTGAGCAACTAAACCAGAATTCCTTATTCCTGCTGCCAGGGGCCCTGAGAAGGGGGGTGACGAGGTGACCCTTCCAGCCACTGGATGCGGGGGCGGGGGGGGGGGGGGCTCTCTCTTTTCCATTGCTTGCATGTGACTCCTCTGTCTGGAGCTCTGGTTTTAGCTACTTGCTAGAAACTGTCTAGTGTTCCTTACTGCTAGCGATCAGCTCAAACCCCTGGTTCCAACATGTGATGGCAGCTGCTAAATTCTGGTGTGCTGTGCCCAGTTCAGGGGTTCAGGTGACACCATGGCCCTTATCCTGAGTGCTGGGCCCTCACTCCAAGGGCATTGCTGACTCGGCTGCCCAGGGTGAGCTTCTCAGACATGATGGGTTGAGGCACTGTTTTGAGAAGAGCTTTCTGTTTTCAGAGAAGTCCGTTACACTTTCCAATAATTTGTAAGCAGCCACTGATTTATTTTGTATTTGAGTGAAAGAATGTTTGTAATTCATCCTTTCCAGTCTGCTGGAGGGATGGAAGTAGGCCAGGTTCACACAAACAGTTAACTCTCCAGTGACTAGTACCCAAATGACAGCAGGGTATCATCCAACAGAGTGGAGTTCAGGGTCCAGGATAGTGACCCATTACATTGCTTTGTCTAGAAGGTGAAGTTTGAACTCTCCCCACATGGACAATAGTATGTTTAAGACTCAACTCCCAAGTGACTCTGGAGAAAGTATCATTAGTAGGCAATTTAAGTTAAATGAGGTCATAGGGTTGGACCTTATCTGATAGGATGGTGGCCTTGAAAGAGAGGAAAAAGGCACCTCCCTCCTTGACTGCTCTCTAAAAGCATCCATGCAAAGACATAGCCAGAAGACAGTCATCTGAAAGCCAGGGAGAGATCTGAGTCACCTGTCCCTTGCTCATGGCTCTGGTACTGTGAGAGGTAAATTTGTGTTGTTTAAAAGATGGTGTATGCTATTTTGTAAAGGCAGCCTAATAGACTAAACAGAAGGGAAGTTAAATTTGGCCGCCTCTCAATCCAGACAACTGTTCGGATGTGAACACTAACCTTCAAGCTGCTATTTGAGTCCAATCTAGGCATTCCTTTATAGTGGGCCCCACACCTCCAGCCAAGCTGTATTGACATGCATAGTCCTTGAAAAGACGACCATTGAGCCAACCTTAGCCCCGAACATATTCAGTGGGATTTGATGGGTTTGGACACATACAACCCTGTGAGACCATCACCACCATCAAGATTGTGTGTCTGTTGCCTCCAGAAGTTCCCTCTCAGTATTTCATATCTACATCACCAGACAACTGTCTCCTTCCTCTCTGTCACTGTAGATGAATTTACATTTTAAAAAGGCTTATGTCAACAGAGCCAGGTGTGGTGCTAAAGGTAATCCCAGCAGCTGGGCACAAGGTGCAAGAGACAGCTGCCAGCTGCATAGTGAGGGTAAGGCTACCTGAGACTATCTTAGGAGTACACTAATCTAAACTTTGCATAAATGGACACATCCTCTCTTTCTCCTGCTCTGGTCTATTTCATTTACCAAAATTATTAATCTGAAGGTTAGCCGAGCTATAGATATTGGTAATTTATTTACATTGTATTGCTGAGGAAGGTCCACAGATATAGTTTGTGGATCCACTTCCTGGTAATGGACAGTTGAGTTCCTTCCAGGTGTGTGTTTTATTTAATGATTTATTTGTGTGTCTATGTGAGGATCCCCTGGAACTGGAGTCACAATGGTTTTGAGCCACCATGTAGATGTTGGGAATTGAACCTGGGTCCTCTAGAAAAGCAGCCAGATTTATTTATCTATCTATCTATCTATCTATCTATCTATCTATCTATCTATCTATCTATCTATCTATATTTATTTGTGTGTGTGTGTGTGCGCGCGCACACACAGGTACAAGCACATGTGTATATGCAAGCATGTATATGTATGCGTGTGTGTGTGTGTGTGTGTGTGTGTGTAGGTGCATTTATCTATGCTTGAATGGAGGTCAGAAGTGAGCTAGGATTTTGTGGAGTCACATTTATTAATAAGGTAACAAAGAGGTAACGAAGATGCTGAGCTCTAGACCCTATTCCTTGGGATTGATCAGCAAGTGCTCTTAGCTGGTGAGCCATCTCTCTGGCCCCACATTTAATGTCTTTAGATGCCACCAATGCTTTGCCAGGGGGATGTACCACTCTGCATCCTACCATGTGTGAGAGCTATAGCCCTTCCCTGTCCTCAGCACGTGGTGTGGGCAGACTTGATCCACTGTTCAGAGGAAATGGAGTAGCAGTTCATTGTGACTTTCTCACATGTAAACAATTAGAATGTTAACATGGGTCATTATAACTTTATTTTAATCCTATGGACATAAAACACAAGGACAGCTGTAAGATCGTCATTGTTGTATATGGTAACAAATAATTGGAAGTATCTATGTTAGTTGGGGAGGGCCTTGAAGTCAATCATGTGTGAAGGTATAATAGCTTATGTGGCCTTCAGATGAGGTAGACCAGTAGTCTAACAGGAAAATGTTCTCATGATAAAGTGAAGGGATAGAAAGACATGCATAATTTCTACACAGTTCTCTTAGTCCTGCTTTTGTGTGTGTGGTGTGTGTGTGTGTGTGTGTGTGTGTGTGTGTGAGAGAGAGAGAGAGAGAGAGAGAGAGAGAGAGAGAGAGAGAGAGAGAGAGAGATACATGCATGTAAATGCAGGTAGCCATGGAGAGGTGTCAGGTCCCTTGGAACCTGTGGTTGTGAGCTGCCTAACATGATGCCAGGAACAAAACTCAGGTCCTCTGTAAGCAGAGAACAAGCTCTTAGCCACCGGGCATCTCTCCAGCCCCAACAATGTTCTGTAAGTTTTAATGACACATGTTATTTCCACTCATATCTTCCAGGCACACTGAAAAATGTCCCCTGGCTGAGCAGATGGTCCAACAAGCCTTTCCTGTGGGAGAATGGGCAGGTGATCTCATTAGGCGATGATTCTAATGGAATGACCTCACCCCATCCTCCCTCTGTGACTTGTCTCATTAGGAATCAGTTTGTTCCCTAGTTACTCATGTGCCATTTGACTAGCCGATCAATGTGTGAGGTGTTGGGCTGAGGGATGGCTCGGCACTTAAGAGTACACACTTGCTTCAGAGGATCAAAGTTCAGTTCTGAGCTCTCACAACCTCCAGTAACTCCCACTCTGGAGGATCCTGTATCTCTGGGCTTTGAAATTACCTGTACTCACTTGTACATACCCACACACAGACACATATGCACTATTTTTTTAAAAATAAAATAAGCCTTAAAATGTATGTATATGAGTGATAAACAAAATGTTACTTTTTAGCAAGTAGCAGATCCTTTCTTTTGCTAACACCCCAGCTAGATGCCTCAGTGTCTTGGTTTGCTGGAAGTCATTCTGATTGGGTTGCCATGGAAGGCAGGAGCACTGAGCATGGGAGCAGCTGGGTACAATTCAGAAGTGAGTGTGGGACAGGTGTGTGGCTGCTCACCCCAATAGCCAGTCCCTTCTCTTTCCATGGGAGTGAGTTCTGAGGTAGCTGAAGTGTAATGCTCTGATTCTCAGATTCAATCCTACTGATTCCATTTCCCATGGTGCAGTTTACTTTAGATGTAGCCGTGTGACTTCTGGGACCCCTGAGACATGGCAGGAAGGCTACAGGCCAGCTTCTGAAAGGGATTTCCTCTGCTACAAAGATTTAAAAGGAATAAACACCGCTGGTTATTTTTGTTCCATTGAGAATGGGCTATTTTTGTTGTACTACTCTATATTTGTAACCCAGAGATGGAACCCTGCTCCTCTGCAAGAGAGAGCATCTCAGCCTTGGAACAGCAGGCATCTGGGGTGGAGGTGGGAGTTGTAAGACATTTGCTAGCATCCCGGCCTCTTGTCTACTGCATGCCAGTATAGCCTTGCCCCCCCCCACCCACCAAATAGAGACATAAATGTCTCCCGCTGTTTATGAATGCCTCTCTCCCCGCCCAGGGGCAACACTGCCCTGGAATTCTGGTTTTATAACTTACATTATGTTTTCTTTATCTAAAATTTCATGGTTGGATACTCTGTGTCCATAAAGCCAAAGGTGACCCAAACAAGCCCATCTTTTAACCTCATCCAAGCTGGAGCCTGGATCCTCCATGGGCCATGTAGACATATTTGACTGTACTCGTAGCTTCTGTCCTCAGCCAGAAACTCTCAAATTCCGGGCAGCTGCTACCCAAATAATTGACTTGGAGGCTTAATATTATAGTAACTGTTGGGCCAGTAGCTCAAGCATAATACTATCTTACTCTTACACTTAAACTAACCCATGATTCTTATCCATATTTAGCCACGTGGCCTGGTACCTTTTTTTCAGTTCAACATTCTCATCCTGCTTCTTCTGTGCCTGGTTGGCATCTGCTCTCTGCTTCCCAGAATTCTCCTAGTCTGGTTGTCCCACCTCTACTTACTGTCTAGCTTCTGGCCAATCAGCATTTTATTAAACCAATATTTATAGTGACAAATATTTATAATGTACAAGAGCATGGTCCCACAGCATTTGACAGTTGACAGTAAAAGTATTTGTGCATCCTTAAAAGATGCAGAGTGGGCTGAGGGTAGCTCAGTTTGTCTGTGTACACCAGGCCACATCCAGCCCCACAGTGCTGCCAAAAGGAAGACAGTAAGGAATGAGTTTTCCTGGAAGGGCAGCTCAGTGGAGAAGTTAAAGAATCCTCACAGAGGGGCTGGGAAAAGTGGCTCTGGCTGTAAAGGGCTTAGTGTCTAAGTGTGAGGACCTGAGCTGAGATCCCTAGAACTCACGTGAAATGGTACATGTCTGTAATCCTGGACTAAGGAGACATGGATGTCCCTGAGGCTGCTGGCCAGCAAGTCCAGCTGGATCTGTAAATTCTAAATTCAGTGAGAGACTTTGTCCCAGTAGATATGGTAGAAGGTAGAAGGTGACCGAGGAAGCACCTTTTATCAGCCTGAGGTTCCATACATGTGTAAGCTACAAACAGGAAAAGAATCTTCCACATACATGTGTAAGCTACACACACACCTGTAAGCCATATACACAGGAAGAAATCTAAGTGAAGTAAACACAGAAAGCAAACAGTGAAGAGCAGTGTCTGCATGTAGGTTGTGTTTGCCACATGAACTGAGTGTGATTTGTGTCGGGTTCAAGAACTGGTTTTCTATCCATCCTGAGGGCATGCACTTGTAATCCCAGCACTCAGAAGATGGAAGCAGGAGGATTCTGTGAGACCTTGTTCTGCTCTGGCACATTGATTCCTGTGTCACCATAACCAAGAAGTTGGAAGCCCTGGTGTGGTTTAAGATCCTTTTACTCATTGAGGGTGGTTCATAATGTGGGAGAGATATGTGGGTAGGTGTGCATCTCTGCTGTATACATGCATGTTGGATGCGTGTGTGTGTGTTTTATATATGGGGAGTGTGGGTATATGTGAAGGAATGTACCAATGCGTGCATGTGCAGGGGTGTGTGGGTTTTTGTAGGGTGTGTCCATGTATATGTGTGTGATGTCACTGCGTATTGTATGCTGGTATACATGTGTGTAGTGTGGGCCTATATTTAAGGCACCTGTGTGTGCATGCACAAGAACAGAGATGTGTATATGCATGTGTAGGTTGTGTGCCTGTGTGTTTGTGTTTGCATCTGCATACTAAGTGTTAAGGTACTGGCGAAGTGGGATGGACACCCTGTGTCTCAGTTCCTCCATTGTTAACCTACATGACCAGCCAGTGAGTAGGTGGCAGTACCATTTCTGTGTGAGGAAACAGCCTTGAAACACTGAGGTAGCCTGTGACAGCCTGGCAACCACTGAAAGGAAGAACACTGATTCAGCCAGCTCGCAGGTCAGGTACAGATCCTTGGACTTGTGGTGGCTTCCTGGGCTCTTTCCCAAACATTTCCTCTTGACAGAGCCCACTCTGGGTGATTGATAAGTGTTATCTCTGCCCTTACCCACTGTCTACCCTCTAGGCTTGGCCTCTGGGCCTGCCTGCTCTGCCATATCCAGGCCCTTCACCTTCCTGCCTGTACCTTTGGGGCTCTCCTAGTCCAAATCATTAGCCTGCTGTTTACCACCCCAGCAGCAGCTCAGAAAGCACTGGCTGATATTAGCAGGAACAAATGGCTTTGGACTCATGGTAATCCTCCCACCTCTGCCAAACAATATGTATACATATTGTTTGTTTTTTTGAGGTGTGATTTCTCTATGTGATCTTGGCTGTTCTGAAACTTGCTCTGTAGACCAGGCTGGCCATGAACTCAGGGCTCCACTTACCTCTGCCTCCAGAGTGCTGGGACTAATGGCATGCACCACCATACTTGGCTTAAGAGTTTTTAAATAGAAAACCTTAGCTTTTTAATGTATCTCTCTACATGAGATGAACAGTTGAATTAACTACACAGGTTCCTCTCTGGCAGCTTTACCATGTGAGGTCCCAGGAGGTGGGTGTTGGAAGCTGAGTGGAAAGCTGACTCATCCTGGCATTGGATGGGTTAGAGTTCATGACTGAATACAGCTTGGTGTTCCTCAGCCTGCTGCCTTCTGAGAGGGAAGCTTCTTGTTTACACAGAGGATGATAAACACTGGCCAGCCTTGCTGTGGGGTCCCAACTCCAGCAGACCCAGCCACCCCCATGTCACTGCTGTCCCAAGTGAGGCATGATTGTTCATGCTGTCAATCCTGTTTGCCTTAACGTGGGAAGTCCTGAGCTATTTGTTATTACTCAGTATATGTTCCCAGCCCATTTAGTCTAAACAGCACTGCTGGTGTCCCTTGACAAGATGTAACTGAGCTCTGAAGCTTGATAAACCTGGCCAGCCTGACTCATTGTAACATCTTATGGCTTTGCTGTTGCTTTGTAAAATGGCATCCTCATAACAATACAGACTTCCAGAGGAAGGAAGACCTGAGGTATTGTTGTACTGCAGTGGCTGTTGTGCCTCATTGGCTAGATGGCGGTGGGGGGGGCGGGCGCAGGCATATGCTCAACCAGGCTTGTTTACATTTCTTATAGATGGCATGTGACCTTCTGCTGTAAGCATTGTTAAGAATTGTCTTCTGCAAGACCAATTTGGACTGTCTTGTGCCTGTATGTGTGTGTGTGTGTGTGTGTGTGTGTGTGTGTGTGTGAGAGAGAGAGAGAGAGAGAGAGAGAGAGAGAGAGAGAGAGAGAGAGAGAGAGAGAGAGAGAGAGGTTTGTATATAAAGACGTGTGGACATACATCCACACAGAGCTCAGAGGGAGATGTTGAGTCAGAGTCTCACACTAAACCTAGAGTTAATCTGATGGCCAGCAAGCCCAAGTGACCCTCAAATCTATGCACCCTCACCCCCACTCCACCCTGGGACTGGGAATGCTCATGTGCCCACTTCCTGCTTTATGTGTCTGGGCTTGAGATCTGTTCTCAGGTCCTCATGTTTGTACAGCACTTGTCCTGCTAAGCCAACCCCCGCCCTTCCCCTTCCTCCTGTCCCCTAACTTCCCTCACCTTGCCACCCCCTGCTCCTGGGAACTTGAAGAGGAGACATTTACTAGTTAAATAAAGCATTTTAAAATCAAACCTAACTTCTCTCCCTCTCTGCTCATGCTGCTAAGTTTAAACATTCTTAAACTATCTTTTCTTAGTGGTTAAATACACATAACATAAACATAAAACATAACTCTCCCTCCCCCTCCCTCCTCCTCCCTCCCTCCCTCCTTTCTCTCCCCCTTCTTTCTTTCTTTCTTTCTTTCTTTCTTTCTTTCTTTCTTTCTTTCTTTCTTCTTTCTTTCTCTCTCTCTCTCTCTCTCTCTCCTCTCTCTCTCTCTCTCTCTCTCTCTCTCTCTCTCTCTCTCTCTCTCTCTCTCTCTTTCTTTCTTTCTGTTATTGTTTGTTTTTTGAGACAGGGTTCCTCTGTGTAGCATTGACTGCCCTGGAACTCTCTCTGTAGACCAGGCTTGGCCTCTAACTCACAGAGATCTGCCTGCCTCTGCCTCCTGGGTGCTGCGAGTAAAGGTGTGGGCCACCACCACTTGGCTGTCTTCTCCCTTTTAAGCACAGCTTCTGAGCTCTCGGTCCACACCTCCAGATCTAGTTGTGTGCTGCAGAAGATGGTGCTATCGGGCTGTGAGGTGCAGAGAAACCCTTGGTTAGAACACAGGTCTTTCTTGGCTTCTAGTCCTGAAGCTAGGCTGTAATGCAGCCTTTTTTCTCAAACTTAAATTTTATTCTTATTTTATTATTTATTTATTTTGAGGACCGGGGATCTAACCCAGGCCTTCTGCATACTAAGCAGACTCTACTTAGGGACATTACATCTTTGGCCCCTGTTACTTTCTTTGTTTTAAGGTCAGTCTGCTGTGTTTATGGATGCAATGAGATCAAGACTATTTTAATTGTATCCTAATTGTACTTTCAGGAATTCTTTTGGAATTATCTAGCTCCTGAGTAAAATAAATAAGGAAGCTTAATTTCCTGTTTAATCATAATTGTTCCTTTCCATGGAGCCAAGTGAAAATGATTTTGAAAACATGACTATTTTCTTTTCCCATCTCATCTGCCTCTCTGAGTTTATTCTATATTTGCAGACTGTTTCTCATGAACTGTGTGTTAGGCTTACTATCAAACCAATCTGGGCTTTCAGCTTCCTGAAAATAAACTCCCATTGTTTAGGTGGAGTTTTTCTGTGTTTGGAACCTTCTTAAAATCTTCTCAGGTCTTAGTGGCTGTAGATACTGGATATTTGGGTACCATTTGTGGGCAGAGTTTTTATGTGTGTGTGTGTGTGTCTCTGCAGCTGCTCACAAATAACCATTCATGTTAACTCTGGGGCTGTGCCTTTCTTTTTAATACCCAATTATAAATGCTTGGTAAATAGCTCAGGCTTGTTACTAGCCACTCTTGCATTTAAATTAACTTTAATTTCTTATCTATGTCTTGCCACGTGGCTTGATACTTTTTTCAGTACGATGTCATGTCCATTTTGCTTCTTTCTGCAGCTGCTGGTAACTCCTGACTCCACCCTTTTTCTTCTCAGCATTCTTTGGCTGTCGCACAAGCTTATCTCGTTCAGCTACTGGCCAATGAGCTTCTTTATTAAACCAGTCATAACGACATATGTTCACATAGTGTAAAGGAATGTTTCCTATTTCCCCATTTTTGTCTAATTAAAAAAAAGGTTTTAACTTTAACATAATAAGATTTTATACAACAAGGCAGTTATTAAATAAAAATTATAGATACAATATCCAGTCCACTTGTATTTGGTGTATTTAGAGAAAATATTTTTTTATTTATCTTATCTCTCTGATTATAAATTTTCTACCTAATTTACCTTTTATCATAACTAAGGAAAACTTTAACTCTGACTGTCTAATCTTCAACTTTGTTGAAGACCCCAGAAGAGTGAAATGTTGCCTAACAACAGGGACATCTAGCTGCCTGGACAGTCACCCTAGGTTCTTCTGTAATGTTGGGACATCAAACTTTGGTCTACAGAACTAGTATATCTAACAGGCATTTCTGAGAACCAGGGAATTTTGAAGAGCTCTCCTACCTTGTCTCGGCAAAGTTTGGCCGTTACCTTTTTTGCATCCTGCTCATACAGTTTGGACAGTAACTGTCAGAAATTGAGGTAGGGGCAGTTTCTTTGCCCAAATGGCTAGATTTGCCACAAAGAAAACAAACGCCATTTGGAGTTTCTTCAATTCCCATTATCTCCTCTGAAGTACATTGGTGCTACCAGGAGCAGATGTGTCTCAGTGTCTTGAAAAGCCTTAGGTTATATTAAATGCCATATTCTGTAGACCTTTGGAATGTTTGAAAATCATCTGTATAACTAAATATATCTGCTTATGATCTTAAAAAATACCTAACATGACTATTATAGCAGACTATTTATTTGTATTCCTTAATTATATATTACATTTTAAAATGAGCTGATAAACATAATGCTCTAAATAAGAGTAGAAAAATACATAAAGTATAACAAAATTAATTCTAACTATATCAACCAAAATTCATACCAGTGTAAAATATTTTGAGATTAATAGTTATGGGTTTCTTGGATTAAAGTAGATTCAATAATCTACCCTTTAATCTCATCATTTTTATATTATAGCCCCCTTTTTCCTTAGAAAGAGATTTTTCAATTTAACTCTTTTGTTTAGTCTTTTCTTTTTTTTATTAAGACCAACCACAGTTTGCACCCAGTCACTATTAAATGATAATAAACATCCATAACCCATCTTTTGGGAATATAGGCATTGTTCTCTAGACTACTTCTTGTTGTTTGGTGGGCACTGGAATCTTTGAGGGAACCTTTAGAAAATCAGGGTAATTGTTAGGTCTTGGCCGGAGTATTCTGTGAGGCTGGATTATCTAAGTCAGCAGCCTTGAAGCTGTTCTGGATGCTGAATTACCTGGGCCATCCATTTTTTATCAGTTTCTGGTCCCCTTGTTCTGAAAATATATAAACTTTTAAAGTAACATACATATCCGTATTAATATAAGTATAGACTGTGCATTATATACAAGTCAGCCAAAGATGACTCTATTTTATGTTTGAGCAGGTAAAATAAATATACATCATGTGTCTTATAGTTCTAGATTTATTTCTTTCTGTTGTAGTCAGGATTTTCAGGAGATCTTCCTCAATCAAACCTGATCATCTTTAAGTTTGAATGAATCCATAGCCCCTCATTTTCTGTGGAAATAAAAGCATAACCTCTACCCCCATAGTAACATATTTTTGACTTCCATTTAAAGTCAAGACATTTTAAATATATAGGTTAGTTTAATCTAGCAGCTTTTATAATCCAGCAGTCAAAAAATTCAAAGACAACAAGATAACATACAGGGTCCATATTCTCAGTGTATTTCCCATTTTTACATGGCTTCTTTTTCTTTTATATTACTTTACTCCTTTTTAAGGATTTGACTTTATTATTTTAAAACTATGTATTTCTTTTTATGAGGGTCTATTCTATACCTTTTACTTTTCTCTCTGAAGCCTTTGTACATTTTTAAACACACTGTAACTTGTTTAGAGGTTTTGTTTTGTTTTTTTGTTTTTGTTTTCTGTCTGAACGTGTCTTTACTGTGTATCTGTAATCTTTTCTATCTGTGTGAGCAAAACCCCAAACCTGCCAGCATTCTCAGTTAACCTCTCCCCCTAACGTTATCCTGCCCAGCTGTTGGCCATTAAGCTTCTTTATTAAACCAGTCACAGTGACATATATTCACACAATGTGAAGGAATATTCCACACCATTCTGACCTGCTCTGGGAGTATTTCTGAGAAGTCTATTCCACAACAGCATTCTTACGTGGGGTGGAAAGAGTGGTAGAGTGGAAGGCCCTCCCCTGGGCCAGGATGCCAGTTTGTGTGAGGGATGAGGGTCAAGGATCAGGACTAAGAAAAGAGGCCAGCTCTTCACACATGACACCAAGTTATCATGGGGGGAAAGTCTAAGACTAGATGTGCAGGCAGGAGATTGCCTCATCCTGTTGCATGTGAGGTAGGAAGACAGCCTGAGAGTTAACTCTGGGGCTGTGTCTTTCTTTTTAATACCCAAATACTTCATGTCTTCACTTTTTTTTCCTTTTAGCCAGTTTGATGGGTCATGATGTCAGACACATATGTGAATGGAAGTTGAGGTGTGTTATTGGCTGAGTGGTGATGGCTAGCTAGACATGGTGGCACATGCTTAGAATATCATGTGCAAAAATAACTGTAGAGTTAAGGCGGCTCTTAGCCCCCAACTTCTCTGTTGCTATGAGACACAGGGTCTCTTCCTTTTTAAACTGTCACAGCATGCACAGTATAGAAGTCACCATTCTGACCTTTCTTTTCTTGAGAGTGTTTGCTGTATCACTCAGACTGCTTTATGTTTGACACTAGCTCTGAACAACATGGCAAGACCCTGTTTCTAAAACCTCAGCAGGCAAGAGGCTGGAGCACAGGATCTTAACATTTTAAAATTGTTGTGACATAATATAGAAGTTAACATTTTAGTCCTTGTGAGACAGTGTCTTGCTGTATTGTGCAGGTGTCCTCAAAGCCCGGCTTCCAGCAGTCTTCCACATCCCCACAAGGTCGCTGATACTGGAGGCATGCAAGGCCCGGAACCTCCCTCACCAGGCTTAGCTTTATAGTTTGATGATGTTAAGTATATTCAGGATGTGGACTGTTCTTTGTCCAGCTGTAGGGATGTCACAGTGCCATGTTGGCATGACCCTCACACTGCCTCGGTATGCCTATGTCATATCTTCACTCACCACCCATTACTGTTCATGGTTCAGCAAGCCCCATCCCCCCTCTCCAAATCCACTCCACTCAGGGTTCTTCAAACACAGGAAAGGCACCAAAAAGTCCGGTTCCAAATTCTTTACAAGTATTGCAGCCTCCTCTCCTGATGATGCCAGCTGCCCTAGTCCCCACCTAAGTGTTCAGCTTTGACTATACTTGGGCACAAACCCAGCTGTGGCAGTCACATCATCACCCCCCACCTACAGTCTTCAAAATCTCCTTGCCTTAGTTCAGGCTTACGACTTCCGTGGCCTCATTCTCTGAGACAAGTGAGCCCACGCAAGAGTTGTGTTGCTTTGCTTAATATACCTGTTCAATTTTACTTGATCTGGCTTACCGCATCAGCGGGAAAAGCCTATAGGGACAGAAAACCTCCAGATTACCTTGTCACAAGAACTATGGGCACAGCACCATAAGACATTTTTATCGTTTTTTTTACAGGGTGCTATTACAATTCTCCTCTGACATTGTTGTCAACTGGGTTTTTTGGGTTTGTTTGTTTGTTTGTTTATTTGTTTGTTTTGAGACAGGGTTTCTCTGTGTAGCCCAGGCTGTCCTGAAACTCACTCTGTAGATCAGGCTAGCCTCAGTCTCACAGAGATCAGTCTGCCTCTGCCTCCCGAGTGCTGGGATTAAAAGTGTGTGTCCCCACCACCTAACTTTGTTGTCAGCTCTTTACAGAGCCTTATTTGTAAGGTGACTGTTATCTGGATGGTGTCTGTGTAAGCAAACATGGTATAGACAGAGCATGGCTCTGTTGTGTGGGTCAGGCATCCACAGGGATCTTAGATTAGATCCTTGTGAATA
The DNA here is from genome assembly GCA_033318265.1 of Phyllotis vaccarum. Classification (NCBI taxonomy): domain Eukaryota; kingdom Metazoa; phylum Chordata; class Mammalia; order Rodentia; family Cricetidae; genus Phyllotis; species Phyllotis vaccarum. The sequence goes on along the minus strand of JARWLC010000010.1, from coordinate 39,883,538 downwards.
AGGAGGAAAGACCTATTGGGAGAGGTATATCTGTTGAGATAGGGAAGGTCAGCAACAGACAGGCCCCAAGTTCTAGTGGCTCCCTAGGGTGGTTTATTTCTCTGTCTGCTGGTAGTCTTCAGGGGCCTACACTGGCAGTGGCTTCCTTGAGCCGTGGATCACCCCTAAAGGCAGGCGTGAGTGACTGAAGATCTTCAAGTTAGCTTTTGAAGCCTATGCCAGGAAGGACCCAAGCAATTCCATTGACCATATTGGTTTGCATCTATCACATGGCCGTCCTGCTCTGTGTGCATATGCTTGAATCCCAGCTGCCTGAGTTGGTGTGAACCACCTTGGTGAAACTGCAGACAGCATCAGCTCTTGTAACATACTGAACACACATGAGACTCTAGGTGTGGACTTGAACAGAGAAACCCATGTCCTTCTGAAACAGTGGAGCAGGGAAGACAGCCCCTGCCTTGAGGAGTCTGCCCATCTCATTCAGCCACTTGTCACAGAGAACATCTAAGTGCTGTCTTTAGGACTGGCCATCAGTTGATCTGCTGAGCAGGGTGATGGCCACCTGGATTTTCTGCCTGTTCTTCTGTGTTTGAAAATGTCCTACATCAAATGTGCTGTTTCCTGCTTCTTGCCTACATTTATTTTCCAGCCGATTCAACTGCCACTGGTTCCCATCCTCCATTGCGGCTTATAATTTAAATGGCCGCCTCAATTCTTTTATATATATATATATATATATATATATATATATATATATATATATAAACACAGTATATTTTGCTGGACTTCTCTTCATTTTAGAATATTACATCCTTTTTAAATAATACATTAAGATTAACCCCTCCCCCTTGAGATTGACTCTCATATCTCTCGGCTAGCCTTGAACTAGCCTTGACCTCTGTGTAGTCTAGGATTATCTTGACCCTCAGGTCCTACCTCCTGAGTGTGTTAGCATGCCTTGTTTACACATTGCTGGGGAGTGAACCCAGGGCTAGGCAAACACTCTATCAGCTGAACTACAGCCCCAGCCATTAAGATCCTTCTTGCTAGTCCACAGAGTGAATCCAGGACAGCCGGGGCTACACTGTGAGACCCCATCTCGGGAAGAAAAGGCACACCCTGATAACCTCTAGTTTATCTACCTTTTCTTAAAGATGCGGTTGTATTAAATTTGAGAGTTCGTACAGACCACAGACTTGTGATGAAAAGTATTCTCCTTCTTCCTTTAGCTCCCACCTGACCTGAGCTGTTTCAGAGGTGGAAGCAATCTCTTTGTGTATAAGCAGAAAGCTGTCATGGTTTCTAGGGTACATGGCTCAGGGCCAGCGACCTGACCTGGGGCTAGAGCAGGGCTGGTGCAGCAAGAGTCTAAGCCACCTGCTTGGTGTCCAGCAGGGACTGCAGAGGTTGTGGGACTCTGCTGCCTCCCTCGGTCACACTCGGGGAAGAGTGGTCAAGGTGGATAGAGGAGCGTTCAGGTGAGGTGCTGCAAAGTGTAGGCAGAAAACACACTGCGCTGTGGTGTGACCAGTTGTGGAGCCGGGGAATTAAGAAGTGAGGTAACAGGCCCTAGAGGTGGCTTGGCCATGCAAGCAGGAGGGCCTGGGGCAGTCTCCCAAAACCCATGTAAATAAGTGGGTACGACAGTACACACGTGTAATCCTTGTGCCAGGGATGAAGACATGAGATCCCAGGAGCTTGCTGGCCAGCAGCCCAGTGAGTTAGCAAGCTCCAGGTTCAGTGAGAGACCCTGCTTTAGGAAATACAGTGCAGGGCTGGTGAGAAGGCTCAGAGGATAAAGGCTCTCGTCTGAGTTTGCTCCCACAAGCTGCCTCATGACCTCCACACACTCACTATAGTATGCGCACTCCCCACACACTAAATAAACACGTTTTCTAAAGTTAGAAAATGATTGAGGAAAACACCCAGTGGTTGACCTTTGGCCTCCACACACGTGTGCAAATATACACACCCACAAAAAAAGAAAGTGGAAATGGGGTGGGCTAAGCAGACTACCATGCTCTGGAGGCTCTCCAGTGGCTCTCAGGAAACCTACCCTGCGTGTTCTGACCATAGATACGCTGTGCAAACAACCTGGGGCGTGGGTTGGTAGACCGAAGCATCAGATGGTATTGTAAGACAGTCTCTGGAGCTCTCCCGGCCATGGCGCTCTGCCTCTGCCTCTCAGTGCCAGGAAGAGTAGGTTCTCAGCATCCAGGGTCTTGCACACACCAAGCAGATACTCTAGCACTGTACAAAGAACCTGTGTCCTGAGTTCCGTGTGCGCTTGCTTGGGGATACTGTTGTTCCACATCTCACTGGGGCTACAGTGTGTTTTTCCTATGGAATTCACATGTTCTCGGCACAATCCCTAGTTGGTAGAGATGCCAGAAATTGTAGCTCCTCCATGTACGAGCTCCACCCAAAACTGCATGGCTAGGTAGATAATGAAGTGTGATGGAGGGAATGAGGAGCCCCCCTTTTCCCTGAGCCAACAGCCAGGGCTTCAGGGCACACAGTAGGCTCCTTGTAGGGAGACAATGTTGTCTATAGTCCAGTATCTCATCTCTGGGGTACTGCCAGACTCCTGGGATAGAGGTGCATCAGCCCTTTCTGTCTGTGAGTACCACAGCGTCACCAAGCAGTCTCCCTCCTGTCCAGCATTGGCAGGGCATATCCTGCCACTCAAGGCCCCAGAGAGCCTGGCTCGTGAGTCTCTGCGGCATCTCCACACACAGTCCTTCTGACCTCTTTCTGTATGCTTGTCTCACAGCCCCATGTTGTGTTGTGGCCTCCCCAGATTTGCTTTTCTCTGTAAATGGCACAGCTGCCCTCTCCCATGCATTTCCTTGTCTCACAGGCTCTCCAGAGCAACCTGAAGTATTCCCTGCTGCCACGGAGGCTCCTGATCAGCAAAAGGCTAGCTCAGTGCCTGCATCCTGCCCTGCCCAGTGGTGTTCACCTCAAAGCCCTTGAGACCTATGAGATCATCTTTAAGATTGTGGGGACCAAATGGCTGGCCAAGGACTTGTTCTTGTACAGGTACAGCTGCTTTCTACCCTAGTACTGTCATCACCAGGACAAGCCCTGTTCAGTTCACAATTGGAAAATGACAAGCGAGGGGTTGAGGCTGTCCCTCAGTCGCTATAGAGTACTTACCTGGGCTTGACCCAGCACTGATAAGCCAGGTGCAGTGGTGCATGCTTCTAACTCCAGCACTTGGGAGGTGAAGGCTGGAAGAGCAGAATCAAGTTCACTCTTATCTACATGAAATCCTACCTCAAAAAAATTTTTAAAGGAAAATGGCAACCAAAATATGCATAGGGGAGAAAAGCACACAGTTTCTAGTCATCCAGCCATAGCCAGGAGATAAGTCACCTTCAGAAAGACCTGCATTCAGACTCCATGAGTTATATATAGGTCAGGGCAAAATGTACATAAAACTTAGTTGCCTGCTTTTGACTTAATGGTGTCATGTGACCATCTCATATCAGACAAGCATCTATCAGCAGTTAAATGTCTCTGCTTGCCCTTCCCTTCTGGGGCTAGAGTGGGTGGATCTTGGTCTGTGTCTGTGTTTCATCCCCAGCAATTGAAAGTAAAGAAAAGCAAACCCCAAACCTCCCCCTACTCCTGAGCCCTGGATCTGCTGACAAGGTGTCTGACTGTGCTCACCTGCCCTTCTTGTCTTTCTCAAAGCTGCGGCCTGTTTCCCCTGCTGGCCTATGCTGCCATGTCGGTGCGGCCGGTGCTGCTTGGCCTATATGAGAAGTACTTCCTCCCGCTGCAGAAGCTGCTCCTGCCCAGTCTCCAGGCCTTCCTGGTGGGCCTGTTGCCAGGCCTGGAAGAGGGCTCTGAGATCTATGACAGGTTGGTGGACATCATGTCCTGGGTGCTGGCTTTACCTGTCCAGGTCTGGGGTCTTCCACTTCCACTGCAGAAGTGCCAGCACATATATGATGGGCTTGGAATGTGCAGAGAAGGCAGGGTTAGTTCATATTTCTTTGCTTGCCACTTGACAGAGTCCCCATGTCCCAGGAACCTCACTGTGGCCCTTTACCAGAGGAGGAAGTCAAAGACTAGAGATTAGACCAGACCCTGACCTTGACAAGAGTCCTGGTTATTAAGGGAAGCTCTTGGGCAGCTTACTCATTATACTCTGTCCCTCTGGGAGTTGTCCACATTGTCACAGTTTGTAGAGGAAAGACACATAGATGCTCGTGCCCACCTCCTCTGGTGGAGGAAGCATCCCCTGATGGGCACACCTTCATTCACAGGTAAGGGAGGAAGGTTGGTTAGCAGGGTTCTCAGGGCCACCACAGGGATCAGCAAAGCTGGTGGGAGAATCCACATGGTTCAGACTCCAGAACTGCCCTCTCAGTTTCTAACTAATGAGGCGGGACTCAGAGAACCGCGTCAGTAGTGTGCAAAGTGGAGTCCCTTCCCCTTTTCCTCTCTGCTTATTTTGTGTTTTTGATACCGAGGTCTTGCTGCATTGTGTAGCCCCAGCTGGCATCTAGCTGCAATCCTCCTGCCTCAGTCTCTGCCTCCTAAGTGCTAGGATCATAGGCAGGTGCTGCCACACTGGTCCAGAGCAGAATCTCCTCACAGCTTCCAGCAGGCCCCAAAGGAGCACTTAAAACTCTTACGTCTTTGCAGGCTTCTGGTGACAGCTCAGAGCTGAGGGAAGTTTTTGGCCATGTAAACCGTGGCGTCCGCACAAAGCCCTTTCGAAATTCTTTTCTTTCTCCTTTTAACATTATAAAAATTTGCTGTCCATGTTGACTGTTCTGAGAGATGATGCAGTGATTAGTTACTAGTGATAGGGCCCATGTTCCTGCCCATCTGCGGTGAGTGTCAACTGTGCCTTTATATACATCTCATGTGTAGGCCTCAGCCACATCATCCTGACATGCATTTGGCAGTGCCGGGGGTCTCTTGTAGAATTAATGAGTCAATCCCAGTCATACTTGGGAGTGTTCCTGTCAGATGAGAAAATCTGAGAAGAGAAGCTTAGAATACTGTAGCCAGTGACAGTGGCCCAGGCTGCCTTTCATTTCTGTACTCGGATTGGACAAACCTAATTAGAGGTTTGCATGTGGACAGCTTGAGGCTTCCACTTAGGTCACCCGAGGGCCCACCATTACAGTCACATCTATGGAAGATGAATCTGTCTTGCTGCCACTGAGGGCGGCTAGCACACATGGTGAGGCTTGGGGGTATGTAGACTCAGTAGTCATAGTGACAAAGAAGGTGGGCATTACCTGACTCCCTGTAAGCTCTGGTACGTTCGTGTTCTGATAACAGGTGTGTGTGTGTGTCCATGAGTGTCTATGTGTGTTAATATGTGTATATTTGAGTTTTCACGTTCTCTAACGGGTTAACACAATACTTATTACTCACACTAGAAACATGTCAAAAGTTGGCGTTTTGTTTGCCCATTTGGTGGAGGAATGAGAGTTTGTTTGAACAGTTGATAGTGCTGTTTAATAGTGATATTTTCCACCAGCGTTGTGATTTCTTGACATTGAACCAAGGGCCGGGTAGCTACCTGCATCACTGAGTAGATCTGGCTGTCACTGGAAGCCTGTGTCTACCATGCTCTGAAGCAGTACTCAGCTTCCCAAGGTAGATGGTGGTCAAGGTTTATGTAATTCCTGACTCTGCATTACAGGCACAGTGTGTGAGCTGGTAGTTTAAGATGGTTTTTGCTGTCTGGAATAGAGCAAAATACTCCCGCACATAATTCTCATGCATAGACAGGAAGAGGAGAGACCTGGATCACAGTGCCACTGTTTGGAGACATAGGAAAGGGCTGGGCTAGACCCAACCGTGAGGATGGAGTAACTCACTGCTGTCGTGTAGGTGGAAACTTTTCCCTGTTTGCACTTCTCAGTGAACACAAACAAGCGGGACTCTTGGCCTGTGTGTGACAGTGTCACCCTTCTGGCTTTCTGACCCTTGGAGGTCAACATGTTCCCTATTACAGTTCCAGAGACCTTTGAAGGCATCCGAAGCCACACAGAAATGAGGTTAAAAGGGCAGATTAGTCACCAGACTCCTTTCTAGGAGGAGCGGGAGGGAATGCCTTGATGGCTGTAAGAAAATGAAAGCCAGAGGCCAGGTGTAGTGACATGCGCCTGTGATCCTCGCCCCAGAGGGGCGGAGGCAGGACCAACAGGGATACATAGCAACTTCCAGGCCAATTTCACCTGTATATAGTGAGACCCTGCCTCAGAGACCCACAGAGAAAGAAAACAGAAAGAAAAGAGAAGATATGAGTTAACTAGGAAGGACTGTGTAAATCAGCAGCTCTTGGGTACATACAGATAATCCTGTTATGTAGGAAGCAGAGGCAGGAGAATCACCCCGAGTTTGAAGATAGCCCCAACTACTAGTGAGACCCTGTCTCAACAACACAAATCAGTGACTTTTCATCTACAAGGTGATACTGCTCTGCTCAACAAGACCTGGAACTTTCTGGTGAGAGGTTGGAGGTGGGTTGGTCACTGGTGTGTAGCTGGCTGAGGCCTACAGTGCCACAGGCAACCTAGGTGCATAACCTTTCCTGGGACAAAGCGCCAGCCCCAAGTCTGTAGTGTTCGTTAGGTTAAGAAACTCTGATTTATCTGTTTTGACGTTTGAGGCTGGGTTTTGCTATGTGTGCGCTACTGGCCTTAAATCCCAAGGCTCCTGGGATCCTCTCACGGGCACCCGTGTCCCATAGTTGGATGGCAAGGCTGTGAGAAATGCTGATTTGAGTCCCGATGACATTCATGCATACTTACTTGTGTTGCTAGTTCAGCTTTGAAGGGTCCCAGAGCTTTGCGGTCCAGAGACATCCAACTTCCTGTCTGTCCATTGGACAAATAGTGCAGAGCCACAGTTGTGAGATGCTTGGGGCTGTGGTATCATCCCTAGGCAGGCCACCCACTTACTTCACATTCTGTAAGGGTCGGTGTCCTTGATGGAGCTGTGTCTGCAGGAGAAACAGGGTAGTAACATCAGGGGGAATGAGGAAGAATGGAGATAGCGAGGGGTGGGGGCTGTGTCCTCTTGGCCACACACTGACTTTCAGGGTCTAACCACAGAGGTGTCTGAGTCCCTCCTCACACAATAGAAAGGCCCTCGTTCTCATACTAGTTATTTTGCTCTTCCAGAGTGAAGTCATGGCAGAATTATTATTGGAGACCTTTTGTATTTTTTTATGTGCATTGATATTTTGCCTGCATGGATGTCTGTGTGAGATGTCTAGTCCCCTAGAAGTGGAGTGTTCTTAGCTGCTGTGCTGTCTCTCTAACCAGTTTTAGGTGTTGTGTTTGTTTGGTTGGTTGTTTTTTTGTTTTGTTTTGTTTTGAGACATGGTTTGTATCCCAGGTGTCCTGGAACTCACTGTGCAGACCAGGCTGAGCTCAAACTCACAGAGACCCACCTGCCTCTGCCTCCCAAAGCTGCCAACCAGGCCTGGCCTTTCTTTTGTAATAAGTACGTTGAGATATCCTGTTTCATTTCTTCAGTATAAAGCTAGCCAGTGTCCTCTGAGTATTGGAGAGAGGAATCAGTAGGAGAGTTTCTTAGAGTTTTGATGGCAGAACCTTTCTGGGGGAAGCTACACAAGCATCTGGCATCCTGATCCCGTGCCTTGGACTTGGGATGGTCTGTTCTGGACAAAAGAACATGTGCATGTATGTTCTACTGCACAGTGGGCTTTATCTAGGTCATGAGCAAGAAGTTCCTGAAGCAGCCCTTGCTCTCTGTCACTTAGGAATATCTTGTCTGCAGAGGTTGCCCAGCAGAGCATACACTGACTCAGTTGTCCAGTTTACTATAAAATGCAGCTGCTGCGCAGTGCTTCTGCCCAGTGTGATGGCTCAGAGCTGAGCAAAGCCAAGCACTGTGTGTTTGCTCAGCTTTTAATAGAAGACCAATCAATATCTTTCACCGCAGAACCCTCCTGTGTGCTTTGCCTAAACTCTTGGCTTGACTTTCACCTCTTCGGCCTTGTTTTTCTAAGATCCAGTGCATCATTTCCTACAAATATTTCATGAGGCAGTAAGGTTTAGGTGCATTTAAAACTTTCATTAACTTTTTATCCTTTGGCAGTCTCATAGCTTTATAGAATAAATTTTGTTCTTCTGCTGCCCTCTGACCATCTCAGACTCCTCCCTCTCCCAGTGAAGCTCATCCTCTTCCTGCAAACTTTCACGTCTTCGTTGTGTGTAACCCACTGACTTTGGACAGGACTTCTTGAAGAGCATGGTCAACTTTGGAATGGCTATACCACTGCAGAAAGTGACCCCTACATTAACTATCAGTAGTCCATTATGGAGGGAGGGGCCCCTTGAGCCCCTCCCTTCTCTTGATGAACTGTTGAGAGGCTCAATCTTTGTCTGTCTTGTGCAAGTAACCATAGGTGCCATGAGCTTGTGAGTTCACAGGCCATATCATGTCCAGAAGACGCTGTGTTCTAGCACACTCCTCCAGCCTCTGGCTCTCACAGTCTTCCCATCCCTACGCCTCACGGGAGGAGGGTGATTGGGTGCTCTGTTAGGAGCAGAGCACATCAAAGTCATTTATTCTCTATGCTTTGAGCAGTTGCAAGTCTCTGTATTCATCACCCAGACTCATTTCTAAGAACAATCTCTGTTTCAAATATATAAACATGGTGTAGATCTGCAGTAAGTATTTTTCCTTTCCTTTTATTTGTTTTTTAAATTAAAAAGCTAGCTGAAGGTGATTGTCATGGAGTGGTCTTCATCTGGTGGGTCTCCACAGTGCCAGCTGTGTCCCACTCACCCAGCATTGAGGACCATAGAGACACTGTGGGCACTCGTGATAGTGTCCAGGAGTGTAGCCTGCGTACCCTCCGTTGCCCTGTGTTGCTGTTACACTCCTGTGTGTAGACACTCCTGTTCCACTCTTGCCTTGTCTTCTCGAGTCAGAGACTCTCGACTCTGTCTCATGGCTGAGTATGGGTCCTGTCTCAGGTCCCACAGACAGGATCTGAACACAGAAGGACTGAGCTGAGAAACTTTGTAAGCTGCTATTTACACTGAGCTGCTCCTGGCCTTCTTTCCTCCCAATGCTTTGCAGGAAGGAAACCTGAGTCAGCTCAGTCATGAGATGAACCCTTGCTACCGGGTCACTGGCAGGCCTGTTACCAACCCACATATGGTTTCAGTGCCAACAATTCAGAGCAGGGCCTCCCTTTAGCGTCCATAGCGAAACGGGCCTTGATCTACTGACAGTGACGCTTGTCATGAGCTGCTGACTGTGTCATGGGAAGATTAAGTGCCGATAAGAGGTGTGACTAGCCTGATGACTGACAGACCCCTATGATTCCCCCACACAGGAGGCTGAGGCAGGCCAGCTGGGATAGCAGAGACACCCTGTCTAAAATTAAAGGGGGTCTGGCAAATGGCCCAGAAGTCAGGGTGGCTGCCACCACGCCTGGGACCCAGGGTCTGATACCCAACATCCACGTGATGGGAGAAGATGTCAGCTTTTCTAGATTGTCCTCTGGCTTGTCCAACCCTGTTGCTCATGCATGCAAGCACACAAGTGCATGCAGCATGCATACTACACACACAGGCGCACATGTGAATGCATTGATTAAATGTGTGGGGATGGAGGGATGGCTCAGCAGTTAAGAACACTTGCTGCCTTAAGAGTCCTGGAGTCTGGTTCCCACTTTCTGTGTTGGGTGGCTTACAGCCTTCTTTGTGGGACGAATCCTAATTGGTTTTTAATAAAAACCCAGAACCAGATATTGGGGGGAAAATCAGAGAGACAGAGAAACAGGCCACTAGAGAAACTTCTCACACTACTGAATCCTCAGCTGAAGAGGGGATGCAGAGGGCCCGGCTGTCTCCTCTTGCCTGTTTTCCTTTCTAAGCCCAGCTACATCACGTCACTCCAGCCTTCATAGGGCTGGGATGCAAAGCGCGTGTGCTTCCAAGTACTGGGAACAGAAGCATGGGATCCCAAGTTCTGGGATTTAAGGTGCGTGTCACCACTGCCTGACCCTTGTGGCTAACTCTGTGGCTGCTGTCCTATGATCTTCAGGCGATCTTTATTAGATATGCAATGTATCACCATTGAACTCCATCTCCGACATAAATAAAAATAAATCAACTTAAAATGTAGTACGGGGAATAATGGCTCAGTAGGTTGCCTCCAAGTACAGCAACATGGATTCCACCCCCAGAACCCAAGAGATGAGCTTTGTGCCGCATTAATGTGACATATGACAGTGGGTGGGTGGGAAATAGAGCAGTGTAGAGATGACAGAGGTTTGGAGTGATGGGAAGATGGGATTTCATGGACAGTAGTGAACTCTTGAGGGTCCTGCTTTTTCACAGTGCAGAAGGTGGTAGGAACCCTGACACCTTGTCATCTTTCACCAACAGAACAGATGCCCTGCTCCTGAGACTGTCTTTGGCCGTGGGCCGGGAAGTGTTCTATGCTGCCCTGTGGGGGAGTGTCCTGACAAGCCCTTCCATCCGCCTCCCAGCCTCCTTGTTTGTGGTGAGCCACATTAGCAGGGACTCACCTGGGAAAGAGCAGAAGTACATGCTGGGTACTGATTATCAGCTCACGGTAGGTGCCTTACTTCCCCAAGAGATGTGGGTATGGCTTCTCCATCAGAGATAACTCTTATTTGTGAGTGGGGTGTGTGTGTGTGTGTCAGAGAGAGAGAGAGATACTAGAATGAATGGACACCTACAGAGGCCAGAAGATGTTGGAGCCCTGGGAGCACATGGGTACTAGGAACTGAACTCAGGTCCTGTCCTGTGGAACAGTAGGAAGCACCCTTTACCCGCTGAGCCAGCTCTCCTCAGTGACCATGGCTGTGTATACAGATGCTCAGAAGTCACTGCTGTGCCTGTCTTGTTTCCTTCCCTGCCCTTGTTATTCCTGTTGAAATTGTCTTCTCCCTGCTCTGGTGTCCTGGCCCTGTTCTTTCTGCCTGGTCCCCTTAGGCTTCCCTCCTACCTAAATGTCAGGGCTCCCAGCTTCCTTCTCCAGGCCCTTCAAGGGAACCAGCCTTTCCTGGGAACTACAACCTGCTCATGAATTTGGTAATGGGAGCATCCCAGACCCTTATCTTTCCCCACTCATGACCCTGTGTTTGGTGGCATGCTGTCTGTTACCACCTAGTAGTGAAGCCACACTTTGAACTTCCTGTCTGTGGAGGATCAGGAGAACTTTCCCATAGGGTCATTCTGGGGGTTACATGCTAGACTGAAAGAGTCCCCCAAGTTGTGATTGAGATGTAGGAGATCCCTACATACATATGTCCCCTCTTTCTCCTGTTCTATGGGTATGTGTAGTAGGAGGTTTCTGGCCCGGACTTTCGGGCCTAACCTCTAGGTTTAGAACCCACAGACCCGCAGAGTCACACAGATGCTTTCAATAGTTTTTGGCTGATCAGCCTCAGGCTCAGGCATATAACTTGCTAGCTCTCTACCCTTCATCTAATCCATGGCTCTTATCTTGTTCAGCCATGTGGCTCAGTACCTTTTCTCAGAGCAGCATAGTTGTTCTCTGCTTCTTCCGGTTTCTCTCTGGCATTCTACTCTGTTCTTCCTGTTCTCAGAGTTTTTCTTAGTTTGGTAGCCCCACCCACACTTCCTGCCTGCCTTTGGCCAATCAGCACTTTTTATTAAACCAGTGAGTGGGACAATTATTTACCATGAAACAACACAATACCCCTACAGGTATGGCCTTTCCCCCCCCCCCCTCTTTTCTTGGAACTGGAACTCAGTCTGTAGAGCAGGCCGGCCTCAACCTCACTGTTCTTTTCTATTGCCCTGTTTCTCCTGCCTAAGTCTCCTCTTGGGCCAGCAGTTTTCCCACTGGCCACCTCCACCACTTTAACTCAGTCTTTATCAGCTGCTTAGAAATGGCTTTTGTAAAGCCTGGCTTTGCTCACAGCTCTTTTGTGATGCTGTGGTATGTGGCTCACACAGACCCAATTCAGGAGCTTCCTCGTTGGCTCCCAGCTGACTGCTCGCCTGCTGTCTCCTCAGACTCTTGGCCCCCATGCCTCATAACCTCATAACTTTCCACAAGCCTCATGGCTTCCAGCCTCAGTGCACCTTCTTGTCTGTATTCAGAGAGGATACTCAGTAGGTACTGCCTTGGCTCGGCATCCACTGAACCCTTGAGTTTTGGGTGAGGACCCTGATGGATCCTGTGTGGGATTACAGAATTTAAGATCTTGGACTGGGTGCATAGTTGGTTCCCTCAGCTCTCAGGTAAGGCCTACAGCTGTGTATCTTCTTCATATCACATAGCCTCATAGTCCCTAGAGCTTGAAGCCCTGCCTCCCCCCAACCTCCTGTGTGGCCTGATGTCATATCAAGACTCCCAGCAACAGTTACCTAATTTTTGTGCTGTACAGAAGCAGCTGCAGAGGTCTCTTAGGAACAAACACTATGATTTGTTTTTCAGGTGAAATCGCTGTGTGCATCATTGCTAGATGCCAATGTTCTTGTGCAAAGGAATAATCTGGAAATCATTCTGTTTTTCTTCCCATTTTATACCTGTCTGGTGAGTCGTGCTTACCCTTCTGGACCCTTCCTATTACTTCAAAGAGCAGCTGTTTGTATCGATAGCAGTTCAGTCATGGAGAGAGCTCAGCCATGCTGCAGTCTCCACTCACCTCTCAGCACTGATGGCCCCTTTTCGTTCTATGGGCCTTGTGCAACTTTTCCTGGGAAGAGATGGACAAATGTCTCTTTATGCCAGATTGGGCACAACACACCAGAGAATGGTTGTAGGGGGATTATGTTGTTCCATTGTAAATAATTGTCCCTACCTATGAGTTTAATAAAAAGCGCTGATTGGCCAAAGGCAGACAGGAAGTATGGGCGGGGCTACCAGACTAGGAAGACTCTAGGAACAGGTGGAACAGAGCAGAAATGCCACAGAGAAGCCAGAAGAGGCAGAGGACAACTATGCTGCTGTGAGAAAAGGTACCGAGCTCCATGGCTGAACAGGATAAGAGTCATGGGTTAGATTAAGGGTAAAGAGTTAGCCTGGGCCTTAGGCCAATCAGCCTAAAACTATTGAAAGGGTCTGTGTGTTTCTGTGGGACTGTGAGACTGCGTCTGTGGGTCCCAACCTTGAGGCTATAGGCCCGAAAGTCCGGACCAGAAACCTACTACAAATGGTGCCACCTAGACCCAGCTCAGTAAATCGGTGGCTTTGCCAGGGTTACTGACAACTGTTGGTGATTCAGAGGCAGCCACATTATCATCATGGAAGGGCCTTCCCTGGCATCACTGAGACTCACAGAAACCTCCCTGTGGGACTCACAACCTTGATGGAAATCTAACACTGGGAAGGACCTTGTGACTCGTGACCTTTCCTTAGCTTCCTGATTTCAGTCTGTCTCTCCAGGATAGACTGTATCAGTTCTGAGGAGCTGGGAACCCAGCAAGCAGGGTTACATGGGCTACATGGGGACAGCTGTCTTCTGGGGGTAGATGGTTAAGTAGAGCCACAAGTTGATAATGCTGTCTCTGTCCTTATGATAGGATCCTGATGAGAGAGCCATCCCCCTGCTCAGACATGACATCGTACACATTCTCTCTTCGGCCACCCAGACCCTACTGAGAAGGGACATGTCTCTCAATAGACGACTCTACGCCTGGTTACTAGGTACTGAGCCGTGTGTGAGTGTGTGACTCAGTGCTGGTTTGTGGAATAAGTGGTGCCCTGAGTGATGGTTCTGAATCATAAGTTGTGGAAAGACGGGCATGACTAATACAGTCCTAGTCAGGTAAGGTTGGCTTCCTACAGGAGCTGTGATTATCTGCAACTTTATTTTTTTATTTTTTTTTTTAAAGAGAAAAGTAAGTGGGGGTTTTTAAAATTCCAGCTGAGTTCCATTTTAAGAGCTAGAAATATCAAAAATCTGTAGCTAAATGATATTTAATGAGAAGTTTGTTATAAACCCAGGTGTGACAGGGCATTTATATTAACCACAGGGTATGGGGCCTGGGGCAGGACAGTAAAGAGTTTAAGGCTAGGCAGAGACATAGCAAGACCCTATCTCAAAATCAAAGTCAGCTAGGACAGGGTGCAGCCTAACAGGAGGCTCTCCCTGGCTCATACAGCCTAGGTCTAATCCTCAGAACAGAAACAGAAAGGAGGCTGGGGAGGCAGGAGCCTGTCATGTGCACTCTGTAGAGAACATTCCTGGGGCAAGGTTGTATGTGGAGAAACTCCAGGACATTGCAAAATCTCTCCATCCATGTGAAGACAGGAGGAGGTTGGAGGAGAGCTCACGAGAACCCCTGGGCTGCATTTCTGAGTAGTGCTTTTGTGGAAAACTGGCAAAGTTGTCGGCACTGAGCCCTTGGCTGTCAGTTGGAAGGCTTTCAATGGTTAGAGCCCAGGAAATTAGAGGGCTAAAAGAAAACATTTTTATGCGTAAGTTCCTGTATTCCTATATATTTAAGAAAAAAAAGTAGTGTGCAGAACATTGTGAAAAAACTCTGTAGCATTTCTCTTTCCTTTCCTCCCCTCCCCTCCCCTCCCTTCCCCTCCTCTCTCCTTCCCTATCTTCCCCTCAGCTCCTCTCCCCCCTCTCCTTCCCTCCCCTCTCCTCCCCTCTCCTTCCCTCCCCTCCCCTCAGCTCCCCTCCTCTCCCCTCCCCTCTCCTCTGCTCCCCTCCTCTCCCCTCCCCTCTCCTCTGCTCCCCTCCCCTCCCCTCCCCTCCTTCTCTCCCCTCCCTCCCCTCCCCTCCTCTTCTCTCCTTCCCTCCCCTCTCCTCCCCTCTCCTCCCCTCCCCTCCCCTCCCCTCTCCTCTGCTCCCCTCCCCTCCCCTCCCCTCCCCTCCCCTCCCCTCCTCTTCTCTCCCCTCCCCTCCCCTCCCCTCCCCTCCTCTTTTTTCCTCCAGGGCTAGGGGTGGAACATAGGTTTCCAGTTTACTGGGCATGTTCCCACTGCTGAGCCCCTCCACAGCCTTTCTTAACCTTCAGTGTGGGGATCTCCTCACACTAAAGTCAGGACATCTGCTTCAGGTTTCCTTCAGTTGCTTCTCCCTAGTTGTAAAATGTGCAGAAGCCATTGAAAGGAAGCATACTACAGATTTCAAGATGAGTAGCTGCAGGCTCCTAGTGGACCCTTCCTCCCTCCCTCCCTTCTTCCTCCCTCCCTCCCTTCTTCCTCCTTCCCTCCCTTCTTCCCTTCTTCCTCCTTCCCTCCCTTCTTCCCTCCCCCCTCCCTCCCTCCCTTCTTCCTTCCTCCCTCCCTCCCTCCCTCCCTTCTTCCTTCCTCCCTCTCTTCTTCTCTCCCTCCTTTCCTTCTTTCTTTCCTTCTTTCTTTCTTTCTTTTTTTGAGACAGGATTTCATGTTTCTCAGACTGGCTTTGAATTTACAGTAGAGCCTTAGGTGACCTTGTACTTCTGACCCTCCTGCCTCCACTTCCAGAGTGCTAGGATTACAGGCATTCACCACCAAGTCCAGTGTACTTAGATGAAAGGAAGAGAGAGAGATCCAGGGCATCATATACCTCAAGCTCTCTTTGGAAAATTTAGATTTTAAAAATGTGTGTGTGTGTGTGTGTGTGTGTGTGTGTGTGTGTGTGTTGAGGGTAGTGCAGTGCAGTGCTTACAGGGGCCAGAAGAAGCTATCAAGTTCCCTGGAGCTGGAGTTACTGGCTGGCATGAGCCCCCTAACATGGGTGCAGGGAGCTTAACTCTGGTGCTCTGTACCATGTGCTCTTAACCATTAAGACAGGTCTCCAGTCCCCCTTTAAAGATTTTTAAAGAAAAGGACCATTTTGTGAAGCTATCATCTGTTAGAACATGGCCAGACAGTGGTAGCACATGCCTTTAACACCAGCACTCAGGAGGCAGAGCAGGTAGCTCCCTAGGTTCAGGTGCAGCCTGATCTATAGAATGAATCCCAGGACGTCCAGGGCTTCACAGAGAAACCCTGTCTTGAAAAGCCAATAAAAGGAAGAACATGGCATTCTGTGTACAGGCCCTGGGACATCAAGTCTTTGCTTATACCTGAGAATATTCGTCTTTGCCCTGAAGATGTCATGGACTAATCCAGAGCCCCAAATGAGGACATGCAGATCTTGGTCAGGTCATCTGCCTTTGTTCCAATTCTTACAAACATACTGTAGAAGAGGGATAGTTAATGATTGGCATAAACTAGACTGATGGCCGCGGATGGATTCTCCCTGCCTGGTCCTTAGCCAGGATATCAGAAGATATGGGCTCAGCTGTAGGACACATGCCTTATATATGTATCTCCCTGGAGCTGGGAAAAGTGGGTAGATATGACTTTGCTTTTCTGTTGAAGAAGTTGTATTTGTTAATACTGCAGCCTGAGGAGTGTGCACAATATAGTATCCTATGCAACACAGGGTCTCTTTACAGCATGTGGTGTTTATTTTTTATAGGTTCAGACATTAAAGGGAATACCATTGTGCCAGAATCTGTCATTTCAAATTCCTATGAAGACCAATCCTCATATTTTTTTGATAAATACTCCAAGGATCTTTTAGTTGAGGTAAGGATATTTCTGAAAATGGAAATTTGACCATAGTCAGGACATTTCTCATACATTCTTTTTTTCTTCTTTCTGTTTTTTGTTTTGTTTCTGGTGTGTGTTTGTTTTAAGCCAGCCTCACGTTTCCCCAGTTGGCCCCAAAGTCACTAAGTAGCCCAGACTGACTGTGAACTCCAATCTTCCTGCCTCTATCTCCTAGTGCTGAGACTACAGGTGTGCGCCACTGTATCTGGTATATGTGGTGCTGGGGATTGAACCCAGGAAGTCATGCATGCTGAGCAGGCACTCTACCAGTTACCCCAGCCCAGCCCCTTATCAAAGTTCTTCAATGCATTTCTTTGTGAGAACTCAAACTGGACACTGAGTATGACCCTTGACATGTGGGCTGGGGCTGGTCCTCTCTCTGTCCCATTGTTTAACAATTAACCGATAATGCCAGACCCTCCCACATACTGTATTCTAATGTGTGGCTTTGCGAACAAACACAGGCTCTTGCGGAGATACTACATCAGAAGTCCTTAGATGCTGACGTAGAGGAGCGCCACCATGCATACCTGAAGCCTTTCCGCATTCTCGTCAGTCTACTGGACAAGCCAGAAATAGGTACTATGGGAAAATCCACTGCTGTCAGGACAGGTGTGGACCCTGTGTTTTGGGGAGCAGCAGACTAGAGTCTTAAGAGCACATGGCTCAGGACTCCCGCTTTGTGCAGTAGGTTGTTTGTTGATTAAAAAGTTCAGGCTCCTGCTGTGGGTGCGTGTGCCCGCAGAGTGTCCCTGCTTTCCACAAGACTGTCCATTCTGTTGTCATAACCCCTTGTGAATCCGTTGAGGAAAGTTACCTCTCCCTCTGTTACTCCTTCACGATCAGACCTGATGTCTAGTCACCTGAGCACATAACGGGGCAGAGACTCCAGTCCCCATCCCTCCACTGCATTTCGAGCTCGAGGGTATTGTCCAAGAGGCCAGGGTGTATGCACCTTGTGGCCAGAACAGAGACAAGAGTATTCTTAGGCCATGAAGGCCTTCGGTGTCGGATCAGAGTTCACGGAGTCTCTGTTCTGTGGCAGGGATGGTGAGAACCCTCACGCAGCAAGATGGAAGGGGCAGCCCCTGTCTGTACCCTTCAGGGTGGCCTGAAACTTGATATGTAGCCACGTGGCCTTTAATCCATCATCTTCTGCTTCTGCCTCCAAAGTACTAGGATCACAGACAGTATCACACCTACTGTAGTTTTCTAAAAAGTATCACATCATGTTCTTATGCGTACTATGGTGTACACGTTAAGGTCAGTGGTAAACTTTCAGGAGTCAGCTCTCTGCCTGATCCTTGGAGTCTAACTTGGCTTGGTAGGCTTTACAGGTGTCTGCCCACTGAGCCACCTCAGCAGGTCCTGCTTGCAGTGTTTTCCAGCAGTTATTCTGTTCATGTGACTTGCATGCCTCATGAGTCTCCACACCTCTAGCATGGAGGTAGGACCTCTTGTGGTACCCACTTTTCAGAGGGAGAGCCTGAAGGTGACCTCATTTCCGTGAGGTCACCCAGTGCCCAAGCCTTTCTTCCCAGGAAGTGTTGCTGGCCTGGGAGTGCTGAGCACAGCCATCCTGGGATGCTTGCCCGTCACAGGATCTTTGCTGAGCCTCACAATCCCTGTTGACTTTAACCAACTCACAGTGTGAGCTTTTCTTCCTAAAAGTACCTGAGATTTCAGATTCTCTCTTCTCCCTCCCACCTCTATCCACTGTTAATATCATAAGATTTCTCTGAACTTGGAAGTAAACTCCATCTCAGGAAAGTCATGTTTTAGCCTAAGGAGGAAATGGACTGGTATTAGCACATTGGGCACTTGCTGTGTGAGATATTCAAAGAAGAAATAGGGCATTAGGAGGTGAGTGTGTCAGAGCTAACCTTTCGTGAGCCAAGGACTGCACCATTTAGCTGGATACAGGCTGCACTCTCTAGAAGAGAGTGACTGTTGACCTTCATACTGAGCAGTTGTTAGATTTACTCTTCTGCAGACTTGGTTGTCTGAGGGACATATTGGGGTAGATGGAGTCGATTATACAGAGATGAGCACAGGCAGGCATCGGCCCTATCCGTTCTTGTAGCACGTGGGTTCAGCCGTGTCTTCTTGTCTCTCCAGGAAAGAGGCTATAAAACAGCCTGTAATGGGAAGTGTTTGAGCCCTTCCAGCAAATAAGGCACACAAAAGGCTTATGAAAGTAGTTCTCTCATAGGCTGGAGAGATGGCTCAGCAGTTGGGAGTGCTGGCTGCTAGCCCTGAGGACAGGTTCAATTCCCAGCACCCATATGGCGGCTCACAACTGTCTGTAACTGCAGATCCAGTGGATCCGACACCTTACACAGGCATACATGTAGGCAAAACACCAATGCACATAAAATAAAAATAAATTGTAAAAAAAAAAATGTTCTCCAAGAGACACATTGTGATTCTGTGAAAACCATCAAAGATTAAGTTAACTCAGGCTCAGAGAGTGTATATTAGAGCATTGGTTTGGTGAGGCCACACGCTTGGTCATAGCTCTGAAAAACAATGCACTAAAGATGAATGTGCACAGTCCAAAGGCCAAGTTCCCCTTTGCTGAGAGCAGTGTGCTCAGGACGGCGGGCTCCCGACCCCTCCCTGCCCATGAGCCAGTGGGCCAGGAAGCGGTCTCCATGCGCCCGGCCGGTGCAGTCTGTGGCTCTTCTCCAGCTTTTCAGAGGCGTTGCTTTGCATTGTTCCTCCTGATTGCAGGAGGGAAGTTGCCTTCTCTGGGGGTGTGTCTACTGGGTGATGTTTGCCCAAACACTTGACAGGCTTAGAACATGTAGTCTTCAGCTGCCTTCACCCAGTGGAAGCTGGTTTGACAACCCCCTGGGCCTGCTGTGACCTGTCACCTGTGGAGACCCTGTTCGTGTGGCTGTGCCCAGATGTAACCGTGTCTGACTCCTAGTAAACTACACAGCAGTGTTGCCTTTTCCTCCCAACTTGTTCCTGCTGTGGTGTTGTGGCCTAACCCTTGTTATCCCTAGACATCTTAAAAGGACTATAAGTACGGTGTTATTCCATGTGTTTCATGTGTGTCTTAGTATTATTAGTTTAAATTTTGATGGTTAAGGGATGGGGGATGTAGCTCCATTGGTAGAGTGCCCGCCTGCCCAGCATCAGGAAACAGCATCCTGCCTGAGTGTGGTGGCAAAAGCCTGGTTTTTTCTAGCACTCAGGAGGTAGACACAGGAGGATTAGAAGCACACAGTAACCTTTGGCTGTGTAGAGTTCAAGGCTAGCCTGGGCTAGAGACCATGTCTCAACAAACATTTAACTATATTATTATTCTTTTCTAACTGTTTTCTGTTGATTTCAGGACCTCAAGTGGTTGAGAATTTATTTCTGGAAGTCATCAGAGCCTTTTATTCTTACTGTAGCGATGTCCTGGGCTCCGACCTTAAACTTAGCTACACTCAGAGTGGGAATCTGCTAAACAGGTATGAGCACAGCGTCCACATTCACACATTTCCCTCCTCCATGGTCCTCCTCTGTTCTTCAGAATGGATTATGTACTAGAGAGGGTGGCAGGCCACAGGTCAGAGCACCATGGGCAGCCTCTCCTGCAGACTGTGGGGAGAGCTTTGTCTGGTCCCCTCCTAGCCTACAGTAAGGGGTGTTATCGTATAGCTGTTCAGCACTATGCTGCACAACTAGTGAAGCCCAGGATTGGAAGATGGGAGGGAGGAAGTTCACAAAAGGGGCGTGACAGTCCTCAGGTGAAGGAGAGGCCAAGGCTTGACCCTGGAGAGCAGGATCAAGATGCTATTGAACCAAGTTCAAGTTCTTTGGCTACATAGTGAGTTCAAGACCAGCCTGGGCCACTCGAGACCTTGTCTTTAAATGAATGGATGAATGAGCATAGCAAGCTACCTCTTTACACTTGCTTTCTGCATGGATCAGTACTGTGTATACTAAATTTGGTTCTCATATTTTTTTGATTTATTTGTTATACATGTCCCAAGGATTCTGTTGTAGTGTTTTTTTTCCTCTCTCAAAAAATAAGATTTTTTAAAAAAATATTAAAACAATAGACATTTATTGTAAAATACCCTGATATTTGAAGCTATCAAAAAAAAAAAAAACACCAACAAAAATATTATCTCCCATAATCCTACCATGCTTCCAGGAAAAAGGTCTCCACTTTTTTCCATACCCTTCTGCATGCTGAAACACATCAACCCCTCTGCAGCCTGTAGATGGAGGTGCATTGTATCATGACTGTTCTCCACTGTTTTCCTTTGAATGTGATTACCCACGCTTTCTCATCAGGAACTTGTCACTAAATCCTGAGGAAATGACCAGTCTCTTACTGACTGATATCACCTTTAAGGTGTTTTCCACTTTTTCCATGTTTTCACATGGTCATGTATCTTTGTGAACACATGTAAAGATTTCTGTAGTGTTCCCTAGAGGACTTTACTGAGCCACAGATACACATTTCAAACTGTTAATGATGGGCTGGGCATGTAACTCAATGTAGAACACCTGCCTTTATATCCAAGGCACTGGGTTTGCCATCCAGCATCATCGAAAGTAAATACATAAAATTGTAACCAAATGTTCCTGCAGAACCTATAGTTGGGTTGGGGGGTGATGAGCAGGGAACCAGTGCCAAGTGTCATATTCTTTCCTCAATAACTGTTACATCTATTTCTAAAAGATCCATCAGTAAGAACACTGCTTAGCAGGAAGTCATTTTCTTGAGGGATGTGGCTGTTGGCACATTGCCCACGCTCATGCAGACAGTGATAACTGACTGAGTGGGTTGTTTACGAAAAGAAGGTGAGAGGGGACATGTTAGGGCAGGAGGGGTGCATTGTATGTCTGTAATGAGATTGTCAGAGGAGAGATGGAAAATGTTTGCAAAGCTATTATTTAGGGAGGCGTTGTGGAAATGTTCCTGTAACCACAGCGTTTGTATCTTGGTCAGAGTTTGTCAGAGGCTGAGAGAACTGGTGGGTAGACATCTTCTTCATCACATTCTGTAGTTCAGTGCTTAGTTCTTTTTGTCTTTTACAGCACAATCAAAGAAAACAGGCACGCCTCCGAGATTGTCAAAACGGTCAATCTGCTGGTCTCCTCGCTCAGCACGGACTTTCTGTGGGATTACATGGCACGGTGTTTCGAGGAGTGCCTTAAGTGAGTGTGCCAATGGGGGTGAATCTCAGTGGTCTCTTCCAGAGCCTCAGAGTCCAGTGGAAACAGGGCTAGGAGTCATGTGGGACTCTAACAAGACAGAAACTGTATCTGTGTTGCAGGATCCTGGGCCACTTCATTATTCATATATTCTAACTTTGGAAAGCCGTCTGCCTGTGTTTCTTGCGTTCATCAACGCAGTTTCTCCTGCAAGCTCTGTCCCCCTCCCTAGGCATAGGTGCATATCCTTGGTGCTGACTTGGACTCTTTCGTCTTCTTTGTTAGTGTGAATGGTTCAGGGTTCATATTTCCAGCTGTTGTGATGAGCTTTGTGCCACTGTTAATCCAGCGGTGAATACTGCCTGGGATCTGGAACGGTGAAGGAAACCTCCCATGTAAACTGTGGCCGTGTCTGTCTGTGTCTACAAAGCCTGAGGTGAATTCTTTGGGCAAGCTCATAAGAAGCAGGCTGTTTTCATGCTGTGGATCTGTGAGATAGATGTAAAGGGTCTTGACTAGCACAGCACAGCAGAACCCAATCATGCCTGACTTCTTGGCTCCTCTGCCTCCCTGAAACCAGGCCCGAATGACTTATCTGGTGCCCAGGTGATTATCATTGTGCCCATAGTCAGCAGCAAGGCAGCGATAGGGAGGTTAGGGTATGTTGTATCAGCTCGATGATTTTCTTCCTTCTGTTTTCAGGGTTAGGGTCAGATTCAAGGGCTTGTGCATGTAAAGCAACAGCTCTACCAAAGAGCCACATCCCCATCCTTGTTTGTTTCAAAACAGAGCCTCTCTGTATAGCCTTGGCTAAATGGAACTCACTTCGTAGACCAGGCTGGCCTTGAACTCACGGAGATCCGCCACCACCACTGCCTCATTGCTTGCTTTAGTTTTTAAGACAGAGTCTCACTGAGTCACCCACGCTGGCCTTGAGCTTACTGCTCTCCTGCTTCAGGAGGTTCATATTCGGGATTACAGGCTGGATCACTGGCCTGGGTTGGTTATTTTACCAGTATTGCGTGTTTATTTGTGTGCACGGGGGACTCTCAGAGGACATCCTTGGTTTGGGGTGCCTGCGTGCGTGCCCATGAACTTCCATAAACCCTCTCTCTAGTCTCCACCTCCCTTCTCCCTTGGGAACACTGGAATTATATATGCACATTGCTGCATCTGGCTTTTACATGGGTGCTGGGGATTCAAATGCAGCTTCTCAAGAATTAGTAACTTCTCTGTTGTTTTGATAAAACAGCACGACCAAAAGCAAGTTGTGGGAGTGTTGATTTCATGTTGGCAGCCATCCAGGTGGGACAGGAAGCAGAGCACTCATACATAGAACCATAGGCAGGAGCAGAGAACAGATGGCGGTCGAATGAGGCCTTAAGCTCTCGAGAGCCACCCAGCAGCAGCACCTAAACCTCCCAAAATAGCGCCATCAACTAGGGGCCAAGGGCTCAAGTGTCTGTGAGAGCTGTGTCTCCTCCGAGCCACCATTGTTCATTTCTGCTTATTTAGATACAGCTGGATTTCAGAGATCTCTCCCGGCAGTGAACTAGTCAGGGCAACTGTACTTCTCCAGGAGGCAACTCATGAGTATCTCTCAGGGAACTTCAAATAATAAAACATGGGCTGGGTGTAATGGCATGTACCTTGACCCCAACACCCAGGAGGTAGAAGCAGGAAGATTTCTGTGAGTTCAAGGCCAAGCTGGTCTACAGTTGACAGGGTTATGGAGTGAGACCTTGCTTCAAAAACAGAAAAAAACAAAAACAAACAAACAATTAAAAAATAACCTCTGGTCCACGCTGTCTAACTAGGACAGTCTCTGTTCCCCTGGAAACAAGGCTTTGGGTTTTGGTACTAGTGACCTGCAGCCATGCACAGTGACATGGCTGTGTGTCTGTTGGATGATGAGCCCACACCTGAACAAATGATTAAGTCAGAAGCAATTTGTTTTAGGGACATTCAAGCAGGACTTCTCCACATTGACAGTCTGTCACCAAAACTGAGGTGTGACATCCACAACAGCTGTCTTCTACTGTGTTCGAAATAGAATGTAATTACTGGAAACCCTCAGATGTTTGAAATTGAGATGGCGATGCCGCACAAAGGGTAATTCCATTGCCTTCCAGGCTAGTCAGGGCTGCTATAGTAAAGTCCTGTCTCAAAAACAGAAAGCCTTTATTCTCAGCACTTAGTAAGCAGAGGCAGGCAGATCTCTGAGTTCAAAGTCAGCCTGGTATATTCCAGAACAGTCAAGAGGACACAGAGAGACCCTGTCTCCATAAACAAACAAGAAAAAAAAAAAAAAAAAACAGAAAGAAAAGGTTCTTGCAGAGATTGTGGGGGAGAGGAGTAACCTCCTGTTTTGTGGTTAATGTAGACAGGTGAAGCAGACCACAGTTGTTGGAGAAGCCATCGGCCCTCCCCCCACTGTCTCGGAGCTCTGCACCCTCCTTGTGTTCCTGCTGGATGTGATTCCCTTGGTAGGTACACTCATTGCTCTCCTGTACACACAATGCCATTTCTGCTGTCTTGTCAGAGTGTAGCTGATATAATCTCACATGTGTTTCTCGCCATGGGACCAATTCCAGGGCCTCCTACCTCCTGAGTACACATTTGATGCTGAGCTGTGCTCCGAGGTATCATATATTTTTGCTGCGTTTTTTTTATTTGATTTTGTTTTTCAAGACAGGGTTTTTCTGTGTAGCCCTGGCTGTCCTGGAACTCACTTTGTAAACCAGGCTGGCCTTGAACTCAGAGATCTGCCTGCCTCTGACTTCCAAGTGTTGGGAGTGAAAGTGCACACCTCTACCACCTGGCTCATTTTTGCTGTTTTAATTAAAGGGATTGTAAATTCTGGGCCTGGTAGGTAGTAGGCTGTGCCAAAGTATGGAAACCAGATGATGGATGGTTTTAGAGGTGATGATAATTACACTTGCTAGTTAATTGTATGCTGCATTGGCAGTTTTAATACTTTATCCAGTGAAAGAAGATGGCATCCTTCATGTGGGGTGAATATGAAACTCACACTCTACATGGTAAGGTGCTGAGGTGAGGCTCTTGCTTTCCCAGGGTGGCCAGCAATGCTGAGTGACTGGTCCTTCTATGTTGCAGGAACTCTACTCAGAAGTACAGACTCAGTACCTCCCACAGGTGCTTGGCTGCTTGCTGCAGCCTCTTGCCGAGGAGGTGGAGGCCCTGAGCTTAGCTGAGCTCACACAGGCCTTGAAGACATGTTTCAAGGTGCTTAGCAAAGTCCAGATGCCTCCCTCCTACCTAGACACGGAGCCCAGCAGTGGGAACTCGGTATGTTACCAAGACTGAGTCGCTTTGGGGCCTCTGAGGAATAGGGGTAATTGACATAGTCTGGATAGCAATATGGACAAGAAGGTGTGTGACCACTGGGGTCAGGACACTTGTAAGGTTTAGTGTAGCTGAACTCCTTCATTTTGCCCACTCCCATGCCCCACAGCCCCTGTAAATGGCTAGACAGGCAGTCCTTTCATTTGGAGTTTTCATTCACGGGGCTTGACTCACTTAAAATGCAAATAGAGTATGCACCGGATTGGCAGTGTGGCTTAAATAACAGAAACCAGTTTTCTTAGTATTCTCTGAAAGTGGGTGGGAAGGAAAGATCCTGATTTTAGCCTAGAGGTGACCAGCGAGTCGAGTGGTCATTTAAGAATGAAGGTGACCCATAAGTGTCTTTTCGTGCTGGCCATTACTGGAGGCAGCGGGGGTGGGGGTAATCAGTAGGGCAGGGAAGGCAAGAATCTAGGGAAACTACTTCAGATCTGGAAACAAAATTACTGTGCTTACTGTCATCCACATGGTTTAGCCACAGTGGGAGAGCCATGAGGGATGGGATACAGGCTTGTCTTTATGTTTCAGAGTCCAGTAAAAGGAGAAAGCAGTGACATTATTTTGGAAACAAAGGCTGTAGTTGCAGGTAATGAAGAGGCTTCCTTCCCCCCACTGAAATCTGAAGACAGTGGGATCGGGCTCAGTGTTTCTTCGCCAGAGCTCTCTGAGCACCTAAGGGTGCCCCGGGTGTCTGCTGAAAGAGATGGCATCTGGAGGAAAGACGGGGGCATGCAGAGGACATTTCTCTGCATCCAGGAGCTTATTGCCAACTTTGCTAGCACGCACATTTTTGCAGCCTCACTGACAGTGTCTGGGGAGGAATGCCGACCTGAGGAGCCTCCCGGGAAGAGCAACAAGAACCAGACACTGAGCTTCAGCACCTCTGGCAGGAAGGGCTCGTGGGATCCCAAGCCCATCACTGTGCCCCAGTTTAAACAGATGCTCTCAGACTTGTTCATGGCACGCGGGTCTCCCTTTAAGACAAAAGGTTCAGAGTCACCGTCAGCGGTGCCCAGCAGCCCACATAGAAAAGCTGAAGCAGAGTGGGACATTGACCAGGTGGTCATTGAGTTGGCGGGCTCCAAGGAGGACTGCAGGGAGGCTTTCGCTGCCGCCTGCCACCTGCTGCTGGACTGCGCCACCTTCCCTGTCTACCTGTCTGAGGAGGAGACAGAGCAGCTGTGTGAGACGCTCTTCCAGACTCCAGGTGAGAGGGCAGGGCTACCCGGTTGGAAATCCTTTGATAGAGGCTTGATGTCCAAATACCTACTGTCATGTCCCACCAAGAAGGGGGCACAGGGAAAGCTTCCCAGTCAGATGCTGACACGTGATTTGGGGTCATTTTAGATTAGGGAAGATCATACAGGAAATGCAAACATCCCCAAATCTGAAACTTGTGCACCAAGCCTTTGGTTAGAGGATTTGTACCAGCCACACACTTTCTTTTCTTGTTCCTAACTGGCTGCCATAGTGTTAGCTTGCTGGCTTTGTGTGTGCATCTGACCCCCATGACTCACTTAGCAGGCAGGTTCTCTAGTCTGTGTCTGTAAACCTGCCTGGCCCACCCAGAGGTCTGACTTGTGAAAGATACCCCATGTTGTTCGAGATGTAGCTTGCCCATCTGCCATGACTCCATCACAAAGGTGAGTGGCTTAAACCATAGAAACTTCCCTGTCTCATAGCTGGAGAGACCAGAAGCCTCAGAGCACAGTATCAGCAAACCGGTATTCCCTGTGTCTGCGAATGGGAACTTTTGCTTTGTATCTTCCAAGCTCCCACGGCGGCCAGCAGTCTTTGGATCACAGCTATATCACTCCAGTCTGTCTTCACACAGACTACTCTTTAGTGAGGGCTCTAGGCACTGTGAGGGATATATAGTTAATTTTCTTATTACTGCTGCTGTGACCAGTTATCTGACAGAAACAACCCAAGGGAAGAGAGGTTTGTTTTAGCTGAGGGTTCAGGAGAAGATTGTCTCTGGTAACAGAAATGGACAACAGCTAGAACAGCTGGATGTACAGTGAGGAAAACATGAGGAGGCCACTCCTTATGTCCTGGCAGATCAGGAAGCAGGGAGGAAAAACAATAGAGACCACTGTAGGTCCTAACAGGACCACATCCCACTGACCTGCCTCCAACACACAGGCTTCAAAACTTCCCAGAACAGCGCCACCAGCTGGGGGCCATGCGTTCCAACACGAGCCTCTTGGGACAGTTCAGTTCCAAACCATAACACAGGCCCACCCTGATGAAGCTCCTCCTCTTAGCCCGACTATATCTAGGAGGACCTTTTCAGGTCAGTCTCACCCCTATAGGTCATCTGCACTGCTGTCCACGTGACTGGCATCACAGAGTGATGCTGTGACATCTCAGCGGGGAACACTGTCACCTGCTTGCTTCTGTTCTCTGTCTGATGTCCCTTCCAGGAGCCAGCGACTGCGGTTTTCCACCCTGGCTGAAATCCCTTATGACCATTTGCTGCTGCGTGAATGACTGTTCCCTCCAGAACATAGCCATCGCCACCCTGCTGGAGGTGATAAACCACTCCCAGTCCCTCGCTCTTGTCATTGAAGACAAGATGAAGCGGTACAAAACCTCCGGGAACCCATTTTTTGGCAAGTTACAGATGGTGACGGTCCCTCCCATTGCTCCTGGGATACTGAAGGTCATTGCAGAGAAAACGGACTTCTATCAGGTAATTCTCAGTGGGAACATGTGCCTAGAGGTTAGAGGGCCTTTTTCCCAGACCTATTGATTGAAAGTTGGCCTGGAGACTGGCACAGAGCTCTGAAGGTCCAGCAGCAACCAGAGGTTGCAGGGACCTGGGACTGACTGATCTGTCTCTTGGATCTTAGCAGGTAGGGAGCAGAAGCCTCTCTTGGCTTGTAGCTTTCACTCTACAAGAAAGCTCTGATCAGAGCACTTGGGGCCTCTTGGCCAGGCAGCTCCTGGTGGGTTTCTGCTTGGTCCTGTGCCTTGGTGATCTGCTGATAGGCACTAAGGAGTCTCACTTAGCGAATATAAATAGAAACCTGCACTCTAGGAGGAGGCTAGGCACGGGTGTGTGTACAAGTCATCCCAATCCCCTCTCCCCCACCAGAGAGTGGCTCGTGTGCTCTGGAATCAGCTGAACAAGGAGACCCGTGAGCATCACATCACCTGTGTAGAGCTCTTCTACCGTCTGCACTGCCTGGCTCCAACGGCCAACATTTGTGAGGACATCATCTGCCATGCCCTGTTGGACCCTGACAAGGTGAGCCTTGCTCCTGCATCCTCTGTGCCATGGCCGACAGGCTGCTGAGTCTCCCCCACTTAACATGCCCAAGGCAGACTGTACCCACCCAGGCAAAGTCTCTTCTGGGTTCAGTGGATGTCCTGATGAGCAGAGGTAATCTAGAAACCCAGGCCTCAAAGATTCTGGGAAGCTCAAGCCATTCCTTTTAGGGTGCTGAAAAATACAGTGTGCCCATGTTGAGACTCACCATGGAAATTTGCCCTCGTGCCCTGGAAGTCAGCACTTGCAAGACTTTGGAGCTGTTTCTAAGGCTTAGTTGTAGACAGTTAATTGACCTTCTGAGAATTTTCTGCCAATTGGTTGTCCTTATTCTTTAAGGCCCATGGTCCTGACATTCCCAGGGTTTTATTTTGGGTGTGTGGGGGGGTTGTTTGTTTTGTTTGGATGGTTTTTTTGAACCATAGGACTTGGGTGTGATTCTGGACATTATGATGCCAGATCCCCCCTTCTTAAAGATTTACTTCATTTTATTGTATGTGTATGTTTTGCTTGCATGTATGTATATATGTGTACTCTATGTGTGCCTGGCGCCCCTTGAGGACAGAATAGGGCACTTAGCTGGAGTTGCAGATGCTCGTGAGCACCACGTAGGTGCTAAGAAAGGAAGCTGGATCTTCTGTAAGTGCTCTCAACTACTGAGCCATCTCTCCAGCCTCTGGTGCCAAATCTTAACTATGTATTTCTCCAAATGTACATCTGAAGCCAAGAGAGGTGGTGCATGCCTTTAGCCCCAGCATTTGAGTGGCAGAGGCAGAGGCATCTCTGTGAGGTCTAGGACAGCTGGAGCTGTGCAGAGTGAGCAAGAAAAGTGAACAGATGCAGGCTTTTCCCTTTCTGGTCAAGACGCTTCATGAAAGCATAGGATCTTGGCTACAATTGTTTTCTGCTGTGGTGACTTCATTTATTATTTAAATATTTTTACGTGTGTGTGTGTGTGTGTGTGTGTGTGTGTGTGTGTGTGTGTGTGTGTGTGTGTGTGTGTCACAGCACCTGTGTAGAGGTCAAAGAACAACTTAGTGGAGTCAATTTTCTCCTACCCTTATGTGTCCCCAATAACTGAACTTAAGTTACCAGGTTTGTCAGCAAGTCCTTTTACCCCCTGGCCCGTCTCTCTGACCCTGTATTCGTTATTTAAATGGAACTTGGAGCTGAGCCTGGTGTGACAGGCCAATGATATCCCTTCTGGAGGCTGGGGCAGGAGGAGTCCGGGTTCAAGGCCAGCCTGCACAACTTAGTGAGACTCTGTGTCAGCTTCAAAACCAAACCAAAATGTTGAAAGGAGACTAATAGAGTGATTGCTGGGAGTATCAGGGGCTCACCCCAAGACCGCGAGTAAACCCACAAATCAAAGACAGAGTAACTGACACAGCCCCTCCTGTTATCCCCTCATCAAGGGAACACGGCTGGAAGCTCTGTTTAGATTTTCTGTGATCTGGCACCTGACACGGGAGATCCAAGGCAGCCGTGTGACGTCTCACAATCGCTCCTTTGACAGGTGAGGAGGCCCCAGTCTTGAGTTGGGCTTGGGAGAGAGATGGGTGAAATTGACAGCACAGCAGGACCACCCCTGGGCTTAGGAACCACAGGACTGTAATTTCATTTAGCCCAGAAGTGTGACACTCTGGTGAGGGTTTTTAATATGGTGGGGATGGGGAGCCCACCCTGCCTCAGAATCAGTTTGCCTCCATGAGAAGACATTCTGGGGGATGCAGCTGGTCTAGACCTCAAGGGGCCACTTCACTTGTTACATCATCAGCTCTGTGCTTAGGATACTGTATTCTTTGGTCTGTTTTCCTCTGCTTTCTCTTTGCTGTGTGCCCACTGGGTCTCTAAAAGCATAGCATTCAGCTAAGCACACAGCGCATGGTAAAGCTCCCTGGGGTGTCCGTGTTCAACAACAGGAACTCCACGTAGGAGATGATGCCTAACACACAGGGGCAACAGAGTGGGGACTCAGTGGCATCTCTCCACCCGTAGGTCCTTATTTGTCGTCCTGGATAGCCTGGCTTGCACAGATGGCGCCATCAGTGCTGCAGCCCAGGGCTGGCTGGTGCGCGCACTCTCCCTCGGGGATGTGGCACGCATCCTTGAACCCATGCTCTTGCTGCTGCTCCAGCCCAAAACCCAGAGGACGTCCATCCAATGCCTCAAGCAGGAGAACTCGGCCGGTGAGCAGCCTGCAGAGTCACAGTGGGGAGGGAGGCCAGCAGGTGGATGTCTGCTCTGCCCACCATCTGGACCTTGTAAACTTGTGGAGACTTTGAAAATTTAAGCAGCACAGGACCTTGAACTTTGAACTCGTAGGTGTGGGTTACTGTTTTCACTGAAAAGTCAACATTTTGTTATTGAAAGGAAATATTTGAAATATGCAATATGTAATTACTAGCTATGGTCACCTAGCTGTGTAACAGGACACTAAAAACTCACCCTTCTTAGGTAACAACCTTCATACCGTATGGCTAGCATGTCCCTTGCCTTCCCAACCCAGCCTCTGACCACCTCTGTTCTCACTTCACCTCTGTGGGAGTAGATTCTAAATGTCCTCACTCACTATAAAAGAAATGAAGTGAGATGGCATGTGAACGTTTTATCTAACTATTTCATGGTATAAATATATATTCAAAACCCACATTCTATCCTGCCATGATAGGTACTTGTTATTTTTCAGTTAGTAGGCCTTATTTAAATTAGGCCTTGATTGTCACCAGAGAAAATAATCCATGTGTCTCTAGTACAGATAGAACATCCTTGCCAGCATCCCAAAAGCTAATCCCTCCTTTGCTTAGCAGAGGTATGTGTGAGTGCCATGTTAAATGATGTTGCCGATGGCACTCTGTATAGATTTGCACCCCAAGTGTTTCTATGCAATCTGGCTGGCCTTTGTTTGTGCTAATCTTACAAAGAACAGCAGTGCCACCTTAAGGTAGATGAGGAAAAGGAAATGGCTTCTGCTGTACCAGGTTTTTTAGGGGGGAAAGCTGGCAGCCTTCTAGGAGAGGAGACTGAGTTAGTTCACATGCTAAGAAAGGAACAGTTAGAGGAATATAAGCCAAGCGCCTTCATGATGTTCTGCACATCAGCTCTATGCTTTATTTCTTTTGTCTCTTGCTTACATGTATTGAGAGTGTGTGTATGTGCACATATACTTGTATGGACACATACGTGCCATGGCACCTGTGCAGAGGTCAACTTGAGGAATTGATTCTCTCCTCCTCTTCCTCCTCCTCTTTAAAAAATTCCCACATTCTTGGGATTTTGTCTCATTACTGCCTCACTACTTTTCATTTTCTGCCTGGTGCGGATGCAGCCTGCTTCCTGCTACTGCAAGAAAATGAACAAAAGAGAAGTCCACCATCTGCCCCAGCCCTGTTTGCGCTGCTGTGGGCTGTGTCTGTGCTGCTGTGGCTGTGTCTGCTGCTGTGGGCTGTGTCTGTGCTGCTGTAGGCTGTGTCTGCGCTGCTGTGGGCTGTGTCTGTGCTGCTGTAGGCTGTGTCTGCGCTGCTGCGGGCTGTGTCTGCGCTGCTGTGGGCTGTGTCTGCACTGCTGTGGGCTGTGTCTGCACTGCTGTGGGCTGTGTCTGTGCTGCTGTGGGCTGTGTCTGTGCTGCTGTGGGCTGTGTCTGTACTGCTGCGGGCTGTGTCTGCACTGCTGTGGGCTGTGTCTGTACTGCTGTGGGCTGTGTCTGTGCTGCTGTGGGCTGTGTCTGCGCTGCTGTGGGCTGTGTCTGCGCTGCTGTGGGCTGTGTCTGCACTGCTGTGGGCTGTGTCTGTGCTGCTGTGGCTGTGTCTGCTGCTGTGGGCTGTGTCTGTGCTGCTGTGGGCTGTGTCTGCACTGCTGTGGGCTGTGTCTGTGCTGCTGTGGGCTGTGTCTGCGCTGCTGTGGGCTGTGTCTGCGCTGCTGTGGGCTGTGTCTGTGCTGCTGTGGGCTGTGTCTGTGCTGCTGTGGGCTGTGTCTGCCCTGCTGTGGGCTGTGTCTGTGCTGCTGTGGGCTGTGTCTGTGCTGCTGTGGGCTGTGTCTGCTGCTGTGGGCTGTGTCTGCTGCTGTGGGCTGTGTCTGTGCTGCTGTGGGCTGTGTCTGCGCTGCTGTGGGCTGTGTCTGCGCTGCTGTGGGCTGTGTCTGTGCTGCTGTGGGCTGTGTCTGTGCTGCTGTGGGCTGTGTCTGCCCTGCTGTGGGCTGTGTCTGTGCTGCTGTGGGCTGTGTCTGTGCTGCTGTGGGCTGTGTCTGCTGCTGTGGGCTGTGTCTGCTGCTGTGGGCTGTGTCTGCGCTGCTGTGGGCTGTGTCTGCACTGCTGTGGGCTGTGTCTGTGCTGCTGTGGGCTGTGTCTGCACTGCTGTGGGCTGTGTCTGCACTGCTGTGGGCTGTGTCTGCGCTGCTGTGGGCTGTGTCTGTGCTGCTGTGGGCTGTCTCTGCACTGCTGTGGGCTGTGTCTGTGCTGCTGTAGGCTGTGTCTGTGCTGTTGTGGGCTGTGTCTGCACTTCTGTGGGATGTTTCTGCTGCTGTGGGCTGTGTCCACTGTCTGCCACAGCTGTGTCTGTGCTTCTGTGAACTGTGCACTTACAAACTATCCATCTCTGATTTCTGCTTTTCCTTCCTCTCCTGATCTTACGTTCATGGTAGAGACCTGTTCATCATGTCAAAGTCTTGTGGTTTTCAGTTCTTTTAAAAAGGGGGTTGAGGGCTGAGGGATGGCTTGGTGGTTAAAAGCACTGGCTGCTCTTCCAGAAGTCCTCAGTTCAATTCCCAGCACTCACTTGCTGGCTCAGAGCCATATGCAGTGGGATCCGATGCCCTCTTCTGGCGTACAGGCGTACCTGCAGACAGAACAGAGAGAAAAGAAAGAAAGGCTTGACATTTCAACCACCATATATTTCCTCATCGCAGAACTATTACTGTGCTTATTTTAAAAATTATATAGTGGCTCACACCTATAATTCCGGTGCTTGGTAGGCTGCAGCAGGAGGACCATTGAGGACAGTCTGGGCTACTAAAAGCAAATTCCCATTTAGAACAGTAACAAAAACAAAGCAGCTTGGTATGGAGCATGAGAGCTGGCTCTATGGGTAAACTGAGGACCTGAGTTCGGATCCTCGGCACCCACATAAATGCTAGAGGAACATAGTGGTGTTCTCGTAATACTAGAGCTCAGAACACAGAGACAAGCTCTCCAAAGCAAGCTGCCTAGCTGTGTCTGGGAGCTCTGACTTCATCTGAGAGACCCTGCCTCTGTATAGAAGTTGGAGATCAATACAGGAAGCCTCTAGACATCAGCCTCAGGCCTCCACACATGCCCACAGGAATGTACACACACACACACACACACACACACACACACACACACACACACACACACACACACACACACAACGCGCATGTGCAAGAAAGAAAATTAAAAACACCTCCAGAACTCAGGAAGTGAGGAAAGGCGTTACTGACAATGCAGGTGCTGACCTGGGTCCTGTTGGGGGGTTGCTGATGCCCCGCCTCTGCTCTTTTTCCACAGCTGTGTATCATGGATACTACCCCAAGTGGTCTCATGTTGTACAACTCTTCTGCTGCTGGATCTCCCCTTTCACTTGTCCTCATCTGCCACATATCCATGCATACAGATACATGCTTTAACAGTCCAGCAGCCTCTGTCACAGGCATGCACCCAGCCAGTTCCCTGCACCCTTACAGTGGCTCTTAGGCTCACTTTCCTGTTTTCTCCACACCTTTCAGTTCATGCTCTGTTCTCACAGCTTTGAAATGGGCTGATGTTTCTGTGGAGTGAATTTCTGTAGAAGGAATTCCTGGAGAAAAATTTTTATTTTTTGAAGTGTCTTCTCCCAAAATTTATGATAAAAACAAAAATGATATGTGCAACAGATACAGTGGCCCACAACGCAGGCCCCCTCAGGGGAGTGTTATTGAGGACAAACTGAGCTGTACAACAAGACTTCATCACAAAATAAAAACAAACTCAAAATGTATAATAAACCCGTGACAGTGGAACTAAATTTCACAGTCTCCTGAATATTCTAAAGAGCCCATGTGTCTGTGTGTCCCAGCACCTGGCTCTCTGAGGTGCTAGGGATTGAACCTAGGGCCTTATGCACTCTAACATGGGCCTCTTCCAACTGAGCTATTCTCTGCTAAACATGTCTGTGTCGCTGTGTCTGTGTTATGTCTCTAGACTTGGGTTCAGTCCCAGTGCACATTGCCCATTTTAAGCCAGAGATCGCCTCAGAACTCGTTTGTCATCCCTGGCTAAAGTTCTTTGTCATTTTGTGATTTCCAGAGGACTTACATCGTTGGCTTAACAGGAAGAAGCCCATATTCAAAGAGGCATGTGGGGTATCTGAGCTGCAGGAGGGTGCCTCTGAGGAGCATTTGCCTCTTGGCCAATTCACTACAGTGGATCGTGAAGCCATCTGGGCTGAAGTAGAGAAGGAACCAGAGAAATGCCCACCAAGAAGTGATCTGAGCGAGGAAGATATGCCCTACTACACGGACCTTCCCGACGGGATGGCCTGTGGTGGCCAGGACAGCAGTGAGCACACAGAGTCTGCAGACACAAGCTCTGGCCACACCGACAGTGAAAACACCTCCACTTTCTCATCACCCTCCCATGACCTGCAGGACCTGAGCCATGAGAACTGCTGCGCACCCATACCCATCGGGGGCAGGCCATACTTGAAGCGAGCAACCTTCCAGCCTGAAAGCCTCAAGTCCAATGCCAAGTTAAGCCTAGTGCGAGCAGACTCGGACAAAACACAGGCTTCTGAGTCATTTTCCAGCGATGAGGAGGCTGATGTGGAGCTCCAAGCCATCACCACATCAAGGCTGTTGAAGCAGCAGAGGGAGAAGCAGGAGACACTTGAGGCCTTGTTCAAACACATCTTGCTCTACTTGCAGCCCTATGACTCCCAGAGGGTCCTCTACGCCTTCTCCGTGCTGGAGGCTGTGCTGAAGACCAACCCCAAGGAGTTCATTGAGGCTGTGTCCAGGACCGGCATAGACACCAGCTCCACCGCACACCTCAACCTCATCTCCAACCTCCTGGCACGCCACCAGGAGGCACTCATTGGCCAGAGTTTTTATGGCAAGCTGCAGACCCAGGCCCCCAACGTGTGCCCCCACTCCCTGCTGATTGAGCTCCTTACCTACCTCTGCCTCAGCTTCCTACGGTCCTATTACCCCTGCCACCTGAAGGTCTGTCACAGGGACATCCTCGGCAACCGCGACGTGCAGGTGAAGAGCGTGGAGGTTCTAATTAGGATAACGACACAGCTGGTCTCGGTGGCCAAGTCCTCAGAAGGGAAGAATGTGGAGTTTATCCACAGCCTGCTGCAGAGATGCAGAGTCCAGGAGTTTGTTCTTCTGTCTCTGTCGGCTTCCATGTACACCAGCCAGAAGCGCTATGGCCTAGCCACTGCAGACCGAGGCAGGGTCCCAATGGAGGAGAGCCTCTTTGAGGAGCGCCTCATCAACCTGGGGCAGGACCAGATTTGGAGCGAGCACCCGCTGCAGATCGAGCTGCTCAAGCTCCTCCAGGCACTCATCATCCTGGAGAGTCACCTGGGCCAGGGTCGGGAGGATGCCCAGAGTCAGCCGGCCCTGTCCCGAGAGTGGCAGAGGGCCCTCAACTTTCAGCAGGCCATCGGTGCCATGCAGTACGTGCAGCCCCACCCCCTCACCTCCCAGGGCCTGCTGGTCTCAGCTGTGGTGAGGGGTCTGCAGCCTGCCTATGGCTATGGCATGCACCCTGCCTGGGTGAGCCTGGTGACACATTCCTTACCATACTTTGGAAAGTCTCTGGGCTGGACAGTGACACCCTTTGTTATCCAGATTTGCAAAAATTTGGACGAGCTGGTCAAGCAGTATGAAAGCGAATCTGTCAAGTTGTCAGTCAGGTATGCTGAACTTAATGCTCTAATGGCAGATTTTGTAAGGAATGTCTGTTTTGCCAAGGCTACCAACTGAAAGATAATCCAACCCCATGAGAAGACTGGCAGGCATTATCAACAGGAGCATGTGCCTTTCACCCCACATAGCCTGGCAGAGTGCTTGCCTGGCAGCATTTATAAACCTGTGGGTTCAGTCCCCGAGGCCATCTTTGGCTATATGCTCTGTGCTACATGATAGCCTTTCTCAGTGAAATTAAATAACCCCCACACAGCTACCCAGGCCACCTCAGAGTTGTCAGTCCTTTGAGTCTGTTAGTTTTGCAAAATAGAAACGAACCAAACTAGGCCATCTTCAGAGTACGTCTAAAACACCTGAAACCATTTTCTCGATAGTGAATTCATAATGTAAAATAACACCAAAGGCGCCTGTACATTTTATTTCAGGAGCCCCAGTTCCTCAAGCATAGTGCCCTCTCTCTACTTTCTATGTGTATGTGTCATACTGAAAACCTTCATGATCTTTTAAATTCTCAAAACCAGTGTCTCATTTTTCCCCATAACATTTCTTATTGATTATTTGACAATTTCACATATTACACCCTAATCACATTCCCTTCCCTGTCTTCCCAGGTCCACCCGGACCCATTGTGACTTCCCACAAAGAAAAAAAAGAGAAAAAATACCTAGACCAATTTGTGCTGCCCATATACTCACTGGAGCATGGTCAGACTCCCAGTGGCCAGCCCTCTAGAGAAAATGAGCCCTTCCCCACCCCTGCCAGGAGCCATCTACTGTGAAGAGCTACACGTCAGGATCCCTATCACAATTTAGTGCCTTGTTTTTGGGTCATCCCCCACTGAGCATACCTGCTGCCCACCCCCCAGTTATTTTACTTAGCAGTTGCTCATTTCTTCAATACAGCATAACCTCAAAGAAGGAAAACATTTCTCCAGATTATCCACTCACTCTTCTGGAAGGCCTGACAACCATCAGCCATTTTTGTCTTTTGGAACAGCCCACCCAACACAAAAAGGTATGTTTTCTTTCCCCTGAGGCGTTTGAGGCAAATTGCCTGTATTATTTGTCTTTACTGGCTTGTGACTGTATCAAGTATATAATAGTAATAATGTCATATAAACAAATGTAAGAGGCTAATGAGTATGACTATATATGTGTGTGTAAGTTCTACAAGTGTGTGCATTATGCAGATATCTGCAAGCTGTGAAAATGTGCACACACATAGGAATATATACACAGGACACAGACGTGGGTGTTCCTATCATGGTTACCTATTGTTCCATCAGCTGCCAGTGGGGATAAAATGTAAAGCATATTGTTTAATTTTAGGTTTATATTGATGTTTGTGGTATGTGTGTGTGCGTGTGGCATGTGTGTACGTGTTCATATTTGTGTAGGAGTCTGTATATGATATGTGTGTGTGTGTGGTGAGTGTGTGGTGTGTGTATATGTGGGTGGTGTGTGTGGTGTGAGGGGGGCATGTCTATGTATGTGTGTGTGTGGTGTGTGTGTGTCAGTCATGTGTATGTACATGTGTGTGGGGTGTGTGTGATATGTGTGTGTGGTATGTGTATGTGTGTGGTATGGGGGGTCATGTCTGTGTGTGTATGTGTGAGTCATGTGTGTGTGGTATGTGTATGTGTGTGGTATGGGGGTGTCATGTCTGTGTGTGTGTGTGTGTGTGAGTCATGTGTGTGTGATGTGTGTATGTGTGTGTATCAGTCATGTGTATGTACATGTGTGTGGGGTGTGTGTGTGTGGTATGTGTATGTGTGTGGTATGGGGGTCATGTCTGTGTGTGTGTGTGTGTGTGAGTCATGTGTGTGTGGTGTGTGTGTGTCAGTCATGTGTATGTACATGTGTGTGGGGTGTGTGTGTGTGGTATGTGTATGTGTGTGGTATAGGGAGTCATGTCTGTGTGTGTGTGTGTGTGTGTGAGTCATGTGTGTGTGGTGTGTGTGTGTTGCACACTTGGGTAGATTCATGAGTCTGTGTACATGCATATGGGAACAAGAGGAAGACTTGAGTGTCCTCCTGTCGGCCTTTCTGCTGTAGACAAGATCTCTCACTGAACCATAAGCTATCTGCCTTGGCTAAGCTAGCCAGCTGCCTGATGAGCCCCCAGGATCTACCTGATTTTCCTCTTCAGTGCTGAAGTTACAGGCATATACAGCTTTTCCAACTTTTTATGTGGATGCTTGGGATTTGAACTCAGGTCCTCATACTTGCATAACAAACACTCTCCTTACTCAAGGAACCATTTCCTCACCCTGCACTCACCTTAGTAATTGAAATGGTGGTGCTTGTGAAGCCTGAAGAAGCTGCTCTCCCTGTCTGAGGACAAAAGCTGGTCTTGGTGGTGCGTTGTGTGTGCATATGATCCTGCCAGCAGCTATGGAGGAGTAGGGATTCAGATC
Organism: Phyllotis vaccarum; assembly: GCA_033318265.1. Classification (NCBI taxonomy): domain Eukaryota; kingdom Metazoa; phylum Chordata; class Mammalia; order Rodentia; family Cricetidae; genus Phyllotis; species Phyllotis vaccarum. The sequence continues at coordinate 39,844,833 of JARWLC010000010.1, read as the reverse complement.
AGTCTGAACGCATGAGACCCCCTTAAAAAAAACAAAAAAAAAAAACAAAAAAACCCCCATAATCTTAAAGTACACCTACAGTGGATTGATTTGAAAAAGTTTAAACCAGACCTTTAATCCCAGCACTTCAGAGGCAGAGGCAGGGGATCTCTGAGTTCAGGGCCAGCCTGGTCTACAGAGTGAGTTCCAGGACAGATAGGGCTACATAACAGAGACCCTGTCAAAAAAAAAAGTTTATAATTTGCAGTGTTGCATGCCAGTGCCCCTCCCTCCCTCCCTCCCTCCCTCCCTCCCTCCCTCCCTCCCTCCCTCCCTCCCTCTCTGAAAACAAGCAATAGGTTGACATATACAGGGACAAATATCACTTCCAGATGACTTCGTGGGTGGTGTTTCACCCTGAATCCCAGAAGCAGCACCCTCCCCAGGTGAGAGGGGACTTGGTTGGTGCCGTCAGCCTCCCTCCCATTTGAATTTTCAGACTGCTGCCATCAGTGATCCAATCAATTTGAGGAATGCCAAGAACGCCATTTTGGAAGAGCTGCCTCGAATTGTGAACACCATGGCCCTTATCTGGAATGTTCTCAGAAAGGAGGAATCTCAGAAAAGACCAGTGGATCTCCTGGGAGCCACAAAAGGATCTTCCTCAGTTTACTTTAAAACCACCAAGGTGAGAGGCCCACTTAGGTTTGCTGGTCTGCACGTGCCTCCGCCTCCTGAGCGCTGGGACCACAGCTGTACATTGCTATGCCGATCCCTTCTCTGGCTTCATCATTTCCTTTGCCTCTCTGTAAACCAGGCTGGGTAGCATATACCTAAATCATAAAAAAATGCTTAATGGGACCCATAGTTCAAATCAGATGGAGAAATCTCCCCTTAAGATAGATGTACGGCGCATACCTATAATTTTCACTTGAGAGTGGAAACAGGAAAACTAGGCATTCAGGGCTAGTCTTAGTTGCAAACTGAGCTTGCAGCTGCCTGTAAATGAGACCCTTTCTCACAAAAACAAATGTTTTTATTTTTAGACAGAACGGAGGAGAGTGGCTTCAGCCGATGCTGAAAAGGCATTATTAATAAAAGTAAAGTCTGATAATTAGAGTTAGTCCTCACCCCACTTACACATGGCCTGTCCCTAGATGTGTGTCTGAGGCCTGGGCACTCCAGTGTGGGCTGTCTCAGAAGCCTCCAGGCACATGAGCTGGTCTGTGACTATCTGTTACTGCTTCTGCTGGCTCAGAATTATCCAGCACAGGAGTTGGGGACCCCAGACACGGCTTTTAGGCTCACACTCACCAGCTTGGCAGCACTGGCATCTTAGATGCTCTGATGGACAGGGACACACTCCAGAGGTGCTATGTAGAGTGCTGTCCTCTGGGAATGACACTGCCATTGCTGTATTGAAGTCAGAGCAGCTGTGATTGGTCCCATGAGACTCTGACAGGATGGAGTCCACTAACATCCCACTGCGCGCGTGTGCACGCGCGGGGAGGGGGGGGGGAGGCACAAGAGACCCAGGATATGGGACTCCACCCCCACCCCAGGAGACTCTTGTCCTGTGGTGTAAGTTACCTGTGCTCCTGTAGGTAACCCTCTCACATATGCTCTTGTAGGTAACCCCAGTTAAGCTCACCGCGGGTTGGTGAGATGGCCCAGTGGGTAGAAGCACCCGCCTTTCAAACTTGGTGATCTGAGTCTGATCCTCAAAACCCACACAACGGCTGATGCCTAAGGGTTGTCTTCTGACCTTCGTACATGTACTGTGGCACACACGGGCACTCTCACTCTCATACACATTAGACACACACACACACAACACACACACACACATCACACACACGAATTCTAAATAAAAATCCAAGTTACTGGATTTAAGATTTATTTTATGTATGAGTACTCTATCTGAATATATGACTTTATGCCAGAAGAAGGTACCAGATCCCATTATAGATGGTTGTGAGCCACCATGTGGGTGCTGGAATTGAACTCAGGACCTCTGAAAAGCAGCTAGTATAGTAAGTAATAATCACTACCAGCTGATTAAAAGGTTAATTTTATTAAGGGGTTTATATGAAACACTTACTGATTGAACAGTTGGGCGATTCCTGGAAAGCTGGACTGCTCCTTTCTCCAAAAGCTCCAGGGATCAACCAAGAAGAGAGTCAGTGTGCACCTCGTCTATACGTTCTGGCCACACACCCCTGGGGCCTAAAGGCCTAAAGGCCTAAAGGCCAAGCCTCTATATCAAGGTGATGTTTCCTGCTTCCCACCACATTTCCCCCTTTTGTCTAAATAAGAAAGTTCTAAACCTCAATATAAAGCTACATACAACAGAAACAATTACCAGGTAATGTCTGGGAAAGGGAAAAGACAAGTAACATAAACAAGGCCAAGCTATAGCCGACAAGAACAGCAAACATGAAGCATTTATTAATGTCCAGAATACTGGTAAGGGGCAAGATACAGCAATTGCTCCAAAACTGCCTTATCTTGAGTAATACAGATCTAGTACCTAAATGTTCTTAGCTAAGATATGAGATGGTTGCAACTTTAACTATCTAGTCTTCAACCCTATCAAAAACCTGAGAAGGAAAATATATTAAGTAAGCAGGAAGTGCAAGCAAGCGACTTCAAAAATTTAATAAGAGAAGACAGTGACAGTCAGCTGCCTGGACAGTCACCCTCAGCTTTTCTGCACTGTTGGAGCGTCTAGTCTTTTGGTTACAGAGCTAGGATATCTGACAGATCTTTTCAGAAGCAGGGAATTTTATGAAACCTTGGCAGGGTTCAGCAGTCTCTTATCTTTTGTCTTGCTCATCTAGATTGTACAGTGTGCCTACTGTCAGCAGTTGAGGCAGGGGCAGTTCTTTGTCCAACAGGCCATTATTCGCCAAGGAAGACAAACTCCCTGTGGAGTGTCCTTGATGCCCAACATCATCTCGGGAAAGGAACAGTTATTGTGTCTCTTATGGCCAAATTTTGGATAACAAAACATTTAAATGCCATATTCTCTAGGTCTATGAGGTGTTTGAAGACTTCTGTCTATCTGACATATACTACTATATATCTGAGAGACCTGATTAACTTGACTGGTACATGACAAACATAGGTAACTATGACCTGTAATTTTTATCAGCCTAGATAATTTAAAGACTAAGACTTACAAAGGTAGACAATCAACACAGATGTATAGCTGTGGGACAATGACCTCAATTGTGACAATTATACAAAACATCTTAAGTAGAGGTAGAAATGTATAGTGCAAAAATGACAATATCTTTAATATGTATCAATATACAAAATATCTTAAACAGAAGTAGAAATGCATATATAATATGACAAATATAATTAAACAGACTTTGTATGGTGCAAATGACAACAATATGCTTAATATGCATTAATATACAAAATATTTTAAACAGATGTAAAAGCATGTATACAATATGATAACTACAGATTCAAATTTGTATCTATACAAATTCTCTTAAACATATAAAATAATTTCACATTTGTATTAATATATGAGAATCCATACCAGTGCAAATTGTCTATTTGGCGAAATTTGTTTACAGGTAGATACAGTAATCTCCCTATATCTTCCTATCTGCTCCCTTCTTTCTTCTTCAAAAGGGATCCCTGTGACTAATTTTATCATCCCACCCTCACCCCAATATAACTCATAACCACCCTAACAGAATGATAATTACCCATAACTCTTAGAAGATAATGCTTGTTGGGAAAGGGGCATAGATTTTCATAGGGTTGCTTCCTGCTGTCTGGGGGCGATGGTGTCTCTGTGGGGCCCTGTAAAAACTAAGACAGAAGTTAAGTCTCAGAGGTCTGACTAACACCTGTAGCCAGTCTCAGAGTACTTGGAAAGGCTATCTGAGGTTCTGATTCGAGGTGTGAAATGATGGCTCATCATAATAAGTCATCTGGCAACTGTTCCGAACAGTCTGTAGTTCAGAACCAGTCACTGAGTGGTACTCAGCAGCTTAAAAAAAATATCATTATGAACCAAAATTGTTGTGGTGGGGCCCCATCTTCTTTCTGGACACTTTAGAGATTGCTATTAGGAGAATTTTTTTTTTTTTACTGTGGGAAACTTAAACATTGACATTAACATGAAAAATTTTTAATTTTTTGAGAGAATTGTATGCAAAGAAAGGTTTCAAAATGTCAAAGATAAGTCAAAGAGAAAAAGAGTTAGAAACACAATTATGATGACAATAGTCCCTATATATTGGCTGTCTTCTGTCTCACTCCAAGTGGCTTTTCTGATAAGAGACAGAATGGGTGGTTCAGTGGTAGAATTCCCACCTACTACAGAATCGCTTATATTTTTCTTTTACCAATGTGATTGGGTATAGAGAAGGAGAAAGCCAGTTACTCCAACTCAGCCAGCCTGATTTGTAATTGAATCAGAACCACAAGTTTTTTTAAAGGTAAAGAGATATAGATGTTAAGAGGTGAGAATTTACCCTGTATAGTATATTGGTACCAATAGGCCTGATACTCCTTTGCTTTTCTTTCAACTTTAGACGTCTAGGTGTCTGTAATATTAAGTTTCTGGCTCAGCCTAGCCCTGCCTGTTGCTGCTTAGCTCCCCTAAAATGACTCAGACACTTACATTAATTATATGTTGTTTGGTCTATGGCCCAGGCATATTGTTAGTTAGCTCTTGCATCTTAACCCACTTTTATTAATCTGTCTTGCCACGTGGCTCATGGTTTATGATTTTACATCTTGTTTCTTGGGAGGCTAGATATCCTCTCTATCTGACTCTGCCCTCCTCCTTTATCCGTGCTCGGATTTCCCACCTCCTTCCAAGATGTCTTGCTAAAAGTGGACACAGGTCATTTATTTACCAGTGACGTTCACAGTGTACAGAAAGACATCCCACACACTTTTCTTTTTCTGTCTAATCAAAAAGAAAGGTTTTAATTTTAACAGAGTAAAATTACATATAACAAAATAGCTATTAAGCAAGAATTATAATTATAATATTTAGTCTATTTGTATTTAGTAAAATTAAGGAAAATATTGTATCATTTATTTTATTTTTGTGAGTAAAGTTTTATATTTAATATATTTTTATAATAACTAAGGAAAACTATAATTATAATCATTTAACTTTTAACTATATTAAAGACTACAGAAGGATATAATATTATTTGAGTAAACAGGAAGTATAAGCAATTTTTAAAATCTAGAAATGACAAAGATGACACTTATCTGCCTGGACAGTCATTCACTGTTTTTTTGTAACGATGGGGCATCTATCTTTAGTCTGTAGACCTAGGTTCTCTGGCATATCTTTTAATGAAGTCAGAAGTTTAAAGGACCTGCTCTGTCTATTTTGGCCGAGTTTATTAGTTGTGTGTGTGTGTTTTGAAGAATGCCTGCAGTCTCTGTGAAGCAGGAACTTAAGGGACCATCTCGGCTGGTTTTATCGAAGTTTAGAGGTCATTTTTTATGGCTCTTGTTTGTCTAGGTTTTATAGCATTTTTGTCAGGCGTTTGAGGCAAGAACAGTTTCTTGTCTAGTGGCTAACCTTTGCCACAAAGAAAGTAAATTTTATACAGAGTATTTTTATGTCTATCATTTTTTTAAGTAGATTTGTGCTGCTAGGAACAGACCTGCCTCACTGTTTAGAAAAGTCTACGTTTTTAAAATATTTTAAATGTCATATTTTTGTAGGTCTTTGAAGTGTTTGAATATTACTTATCTAATTGAAATATATTTTTGTATATTTATAAAAACTTAACTAACATGACTATAAGTTTGGTTATCATAGATGGCTATTAATCTATATTTTTAAATTATATATTGTAATTTTAAATGAATTATATAAACATAATACCTTAAACAAGAGTAGAAATATACATATAGTATAACAAAATTGATCTTAAATCTGTATTAATAAACCATAATCTATATTAATGTAAAATATCTTGAGATTAACAGCTGGTTTTGGATTAAAGTAAATTTAATAATCTATCCATCTGACTCCGCCCTCCTTCACCTTTATCTATGCTCCTGATTGCTCACCTAAGCTGCCTGCCATAGGACAAAACGGTTCCTTTATTATCCAATGACATTCACAGCATGTGTCCAGTGTCTCTTTTACTTCTTGAAGATGGTAATTTCTATCTTTCTGTAAAGACACAAACAGAGCCCGGTCCCAACCTTTGTTAAGTGAGATTTCCTCACGACTCACAGAATTGTCATATGGATGGATGAGCCATCATTTCTCCTCTTCAGGAGGTGTCTCCTGTTTGAAGCAAATCTTTATTAATTTTGTTGGTACCCATAGTTTGTCTTCTCCTGTGGAAACAAAAGCTCTAAACTTCTAATCCATCTCTCCAGCCGTGAGTTGCTGGATTCTTAAAGAGTAAGCTTGATATGGTCGCAAAGCATAAATTCCAGCACTCAGGAGGTAGAGACAGAGTGACATCAGTGAGTTCAAGGCTAGTGTGGGCTCCATAGTAAATCCCAGGCTAATAGTGAGACTCTCTCCTAAACAAAGGCGTGAGTTTACCAGGCTCGGCTTGGGCGACAACATTTCTTTGGTCTGTCACTGATGCTCTTTCACGATGAATAATTCTTCACATTGCTACAGAAAAACTGAGTCCAGTAAGTAGACATAAGAGGAAGTGTGTGCTAGTTCCTGCTGCTTGCAGGAAGCTGCTATGAGCAGGTCTAGAGCCCCTTTGTACTAGCTATTCTGCCTCAGCTTCTGTTTCCTCAACTGGAAGATGAGGTTGTTGCTGGATTCTCCTGCCTCATGGAAGGATGGACTTATTGCAGTCAAGGAGAATGGCCTCTAAGTACTCGTCTACCATGACTTCATGAGCAGTGAGGACACAGTGACCTCTGCCTGTGCTTCTTTGGGCCAGCAAGACAGGCCCTGCCCTCATGACAGAGACCAGTGATGAGAAAGGAAGGCAGCATGCTCTGATAGTGCATGGCATGAAGCTGGCTGCTCTGTGCTGTCAGTGAGAGCTCGGTGCAGGGCAGAGTGACAGATCTGAGACCAGGGTGGGAGAGTGGGACCAGGCAGATGTTAGGGGCAGGCTTAAAGAGCAGGGAGAATGGCAGAGTGTAGAGATGGCTAGGGCCAGGTTACAACACTGTCCTGAATGGCTTAACTGATACAGTTTGGTGAATGCTATATAGTTTTAGAGGTGAAAACTAACTTTTCTAGTGAATCTCTTTCTGCTGTGTGAGATAAACCTAGACTGTAGAGTTTTTCTGTGGGAGGAATGCAGCTCAGTGGGAGAGCATTTTCCAATAGTGCTCCAGATACACACACACACACACACACACACACACACACACACACACACACACACACACACACACACACACACACACACCATGACCACATTTAGTTATCCCTTGGGAATATTTTACTACCTCAAGACCTGTCAAGGACCTCACCTAGCCTTCCCTCACTCAGCCTTCCCTCTGGCAGGGATGTTGCGTCCCATCTCCAGCTCTCGCAAGGGGTCTCTGCCCCTCCTCTGTCCCAGTCCCCTGCGCTGTGGGGTGCTGACTCAGTTCTTCCTGAGATGCCAGCTAAGTGTGTGAGGCCCGGGGCTACGCTGTGAAGACCTCTTTATTTGCAATTGACTTCTTGCTTTTCTGTTTACCAGACCATAAGACAAAAAATTCTAGACTTGCTGAACCCCCTGACATCCCATCTCGGGGTTCAGCTGATAGCTGCAGTCGCTACAGTGTGGAGCAGAAAGCAGGCTCAGCGTCACAGCAAGACAAAGGTGAGATGCAAACCCAGAGGGCTGAGGGCGGAAGTGCACCTGCTGCTGCACCGACCCAGGCGATAGGAGGGGAGAATTGACTTCTGCAGATGGCCCTCTAAGTTCTTTATGTTTATCTAGCATTCCTACATACATGTTGGGTCCTGGAATTTCGCAAATAATAGGGAGCAGAATACCGATATCTAAAAACTCAGAACAACATTCATTTAAAAACACTGAGGGAAAAGAAATTCCAACTAGTCAGGGCTGTGGAAAATTATTTGACTGTGTAGCCCCAAGAAAGAGCTACAGGTTTCTTTTTATAGTCAGAGGTTGTACACAGGGCAGAGGGTGCATATGGAGATTTAAGACAGCATGGTGCCACAGTGTCTTGGGAGTGTGGATTTGAGTGGCATGAGTATCTCAGGAATGTTGACTGGAGCCTGAACTAGAGGGCATCTCCATGTCTCCAGACTTAGCACTCTCTGGGAACCTCTGAGATCTCAGGGCAATCTGGGATCTGTGACTTCTGATTATAGGGTGTTAGTTCAAAATGTTTACATGGTGCGGGTTAGTTTAAATTGCCTTTCCCCTGCCTGGGAGAATACAGGGCAAAGGTCAAAGTGGCTATCAGTCCTAGTACATTCAGAAATATGCACAGAGGCTACAAGTATATAATTGTTTCATATTCCTGGGCTCTTCACTAAGCACTCTCATGATAAATGCAAATTTAAAAGGCAGAGAATAATTGTGGAGGGCAGCCAACATCACCCTCAGGCCTCCACATATACATACACACACCCACATACATAGGCATACAGGTACATACACATACGTGGATTCACCATGTACATACTTCCACTGATAGTCATAATGGAAGGCTGGGTATGTGCCATTTTATTTTTCTTTTCTTCTATAAGCTTTCAAGGAATTCTTTTCTTCTGGACAGATAGTCCCCGTGGCAAGTGCATCCCAGCACACCCTTGTTGACCTGGTCTGTGCTCTCAGCACCCTGCAGACAGATTCAGTGCTGCAACTGGTGAAGGAGGTGGTGAAGAGGCCATTGCAAATCAAAGGGGATGAGGTGAGTTGCCCCAGGGAGCACAGCCCAGTCCTTCCTGGTGCTGCTTCCTATAAATTGTGACGCAGAGGCAAACCCAGGTTTCTTGGGTTATAATGAGGGCTGTGCTTCAGAGGAGGCCTACAGGGGTCTGTCTGGTGCTAACCTGAAGTTAACTTGCCTGTCCCCTACTGCCACACTGCCTGGTGTTCAATTCTTAGCACCTTTCTGTACACTGTGTGGAACAGTGTTTAGAAAGAGGAACTGGCACCCACCTTCAGGAACTCCATACCTGAGAGGCATGGAAAGTAGCAAAGGCAGACATGAGAAGACTGCAGGCACATGTGACTCAGCAGCCACCTTGGCATGGGAGGTGCTGGGCTCAGTTCCCGTTTCTGTGGTGACCGAAAGGAGAGACTAGATAAAGACAAGTGGTATAGGTTCAGTGATTTAGGGAAGGCAGAGGGTCACAGTGGAACAGGCAGGAGAGCATCTGTGTGTGGAATTAGGCAGTATGGATTTGCTCTCTATGGAAGTTAGGCCTGACCCTCCCATAGAGCCCAAGAAATATAGGTCTGGCTTTCCCATGATCTACTTCAAAGGGACCACATGTCCCTGAGAAAAGCGTTTCTGAGTTGTAGAAGGCATACACTCAAGGACAGCAGGTGTATTAATAGTACTCAGCCCTTATGAGGAAAAGCTTTAGGAAAGCCAGGTAAGGAGCCATGCACAGAGACTGGCGGGCGAAGCAGTGATTCTTCTGGCAGCCTTGAGCTTTCAGTATTGATGACTGTAGCTCCTATAGTACAAAGTCAACACCTGGCCAAGAAAGTTTGTTCAGGCCAGTTGAAACCAGTCAGAAGATGGAGCTTATCCAGTCAGTCAGGGAAGGAAGATACCATATGAGCTGAAGTGAAACAGAAGGCTTCAGAGTATAGCAGATCAGATCTGCAGAGACCCAAGTGCCCAGTGAAGGACCAAAGAGAGCTCTTCTAGATGACTTGGGCTCTTTATCTGAAACATTCTGGACGCTCTTCTCAGCCAGCGTCCACCTGAGGATGCTTGACAGGCTGAGACCTGTAGCTGTCGGGGGTGACAAGATTGTGAACAGTGAAGCTCTTCAATTCTCCTGGAAAGTTTCTACCTAACCATTTGTTGAGTCCTTATCAAGACCTTTTCTAGTCAATGCACTAGACTGAATGTTTCAGTTTGTCTAGAGTCTGAGTTGAAAAATAACTGGGAAAAAAGGAAAGTGTTTAGTTAGAGTTTCTGTTGCTCTGAAGAGACACCATGATCACAAAACTCTTTTAAAGGAAAGCATTTAACTGGGGCTGGCTTGTGTTTCAGAGGTTTAGCCTGTCATCATGGCGGGGACATGGTGGCGTGCAGGCAGACATAGAGTTCAGTCAGCAACAGGAAGGGACAGTGAGTCCCTGGGCCTGGCTTGAGCCTCTGAAATCTCAAAGCCCACCCCTCCAGTGACACACTTTCTCCAACAAGGCCACGCCTCCTCATAAGAACACACCTCATAGTACCTCCCCCTATGAGCTCAGGGGACCGTTTGATTTCAAACTACCACAGAAAGTCACCCTAAAAATACTTGACAGACAGATTACTGAGTGAGCCAAGTGCTTAAAGGGGCAGAAAATCCAGGAACACAGAACCCTTCCACATTTGTTGGCGCTCTGCCTCTGAGGATCACAAGACTGGGGTTGCCAACTGTCACCTACTCTTGTACCTAGATAGTAAAGCAGTTAAGCCAGGGAGGAGCAGACGCTGAGGACATTCAGGGGCAGATGGATCATTGACCCAGTGGGGTCAGGAGTGCCCCTCCCTCAGAGGCTCTTGTCAGACTTGTCTGCTGTCGTGGACACAGAGGGCACCGCCTTGGAGATCGCACATGCACGGTGCAGCCAGTGGACCTCTTTGGGCTGTGTTTCTTCAGGTCACTTGAAAGGCTATAGAAAACTGTGACTTCTTGTCGGGAGGGTGTAAAAAAGAAACTAGATTGTATCTGTCTGCCTGAAGCTGATGTTTCTCTGGTTATTTTAGTTCAACTTCTACAAGTACTTTCCTAAAAGAGAGAGAGAGAGAGAAAGTGTTTGGGACCTTTTTTTTTTTTTTTTTTGGTATAATTCCAGCTACTTGGAACTTAAGGGAGTCTGAGCTAGGCAGGGCAAAGCTGTCACGCTGAGGAGCAGGCTCTTGTCTAGGTTTCTCCACTGATGGGATAGACCACATCATACCAAACTGAAAAGTAATAGAAGAGGTTTATCTGAGCAAAGCTACTCCCAGGTGAGTCCTTGAGCCCCAGAGATCTTGGCTGGAGAAGTCACAAGCCTAAAGTCAAGCAGGGAGCTTAGATTCACTGCAGTTGAGGGGTGCTCTCCACAAGCTGGGGTTGTGCCCAGTATGCTCAAAAGCTGACTACTTTAGGTGTGGTCTCAGGCTACTGGCAATTTCTGGGGAGGAGCTGCCACAGCCTCCAAGGATGAAGCACTGGGCTTTTTGGTGGCCTTTGCTTGTTGGAGATTCTCTGAGATGGTGAGGTTTGGAGAGAGAGAAATGGGGCTTTCCAGATCAAGCAAGAGAGAGCTGGAGATTCCAGCCAAACAGCAGGCGTTAGGTAGGTGCGTTAGTGTTTTACTCTTGGTTTTATGTAACAACCATACGACAAACAGCTTGAAAATGGAAAGACATACATATCTGGCTCACGTCTTCAGAAGGTTCCGTCTGTCTGTTATGGTAGAAAAGGCATGGCAGAGCTGCTGGCTCGTGGGAGCAGCAGGAAGGTGTGTGGTTCATGTCACAGCAGACCAGGAAGAGAGATGAAGAAGGGCCATCCAGGGGCCAGGAGAGGTCTCACTCACCCCCTACAGTTCCCACAGACTCCTGAACAGCACCCCCATTTGAGGAATTAGTGTGCAGACTGTAAGCTTGTGGGAGATTCGAAGCTTAGCGCCTGTAGGCCTCTGGAGTTTCCTGTTGAGTTGACAACCTCCCTTCCTGTGAGCCTGAGTGACAGCTGTTACCTTTCTTTACAGAAGTCGCCCCTGGTGGACATTCCTGTGCTGCAGTTCTGCTTTGCTTTCATCCAGAGGTAAGGTGGCTTCCACTGGGACAGAATGGCTTTAGTGTCTTCACTGTTCCCTGCAGGGGTGTGGCCTCAGGAGCTAAGCTGATGTTAAAATCCTTGTGCTGCTTAGTGACTAGTAAAGCTTTACATGAGGCCTTTTAAGCTTTAAAAGGTTCCGATTTATATGAAATTGACTCTAAAGACCCACAGCTGGGAAAGTGTAAAGGTCCCTTTTAGAAAAAGGAGAAATGGTTTTGTGAGCTCAGCTTAGGGCCCCTGTAGGTTTATGCTGGGTGACTTCCAGTTTGGTTTACTCAGCTGAACCTCGGTCTGGACTGAATCTGGAGTGCAGGGGATTCCCCAGCACACAAAGAATGCTTAGCTGGGCCTCTGTAGCTACATCCCTGGTATGGCTTGGATAGGGCCATGTGTGCTGGGATGGAGGAGGCACATACACCTTGGCCAGCCATGCCTCCTACCCCCGGATTCCACAGCCTCCCAAAACAGTGCCACCATCTGGAAACCATGTGTTTGAAACACATGAGCCTGTCCATTGGGGCTGTGGAGGGTGAGGGTTCACAGTAAATATTCTGACTGACAACCCAATGTCATCTCCTTGGTTCAGATAGTTCGTATCTCAACAATTCCCATTTCTCACAGTCTACATCTCAAAAAGGTAAACTGAAGACTGTAACCTCAGCAGTCACTGGGTTGATGATTAAATCAAAATGAGCTGTCAGTCATCATTTGCAAGGTCTTTGTGATCCTCTGGGCTGGTCACACCACTCCTAGGGATAGCCAGTGCTGTGTGACACCAGCTGACCTCAGTCACCTCTGTGCTCTGAGATGCCCAGCACATTCAGGGTAGGTTTTTATTATCTTTCTGCTGCAGAGGAGGAGTCACCAAGGTAGAGCCAGAGGTAGGAAGGTAGGTACCAGCATGTGAACCTGTGGCCCTCTGACTGCGGCTTAGCTTTGACAAACTATACTGCAGTGCCTGGCTATGTAGTGGCAACATCAGTACCCTCCTCGCTGCTGGAGAGGCCTAACTTGAGAGCAGCCCTGGGCAGTGGTTACTAGTGGCTATCACCTTCTTTTATGCTGCATTCTTATCACCCAAGATGCATGCTGTGCTCAGTGCTGGACAAACAATGGCCAGAAATGAAAGCTGGCCAGCTGGTCGAGGCTTTTATTTTATAGATAATGAAACCCAGAGTACCACACCTGTCAGATACTGAATTAAAGGTACCCAACTGCAGACGCTGGCCCTAGTGCTAAAACCAAGCTTGCACAGACTATAAAACACGAAAACAGTCGAGCGTTGGACTGGTCAGATCCACTGTTCACTCATCTGCTTTCCTGCATCTAAAATATGCTTCTATGTAAACATGCTTCTATTTGCTATGCTGAGATTAGTGTTCCTCTGTTTTTGCTTTTCAAATAGACTGTCAGTACCAGACTTGCAGGAGAACTTCCCTTCACTCCTGGGTGTCCTGAAGGAGTCTGTGCAGCTGAACCTGGCTCCCCCTGGGTACTTTCTGCTTCTCAGGTATGTAGTCTCCACATACACTGGGATACAATGTTTTCTATAGGAATGTGTTTTATTCTATTTCTGTAACAGCCTGACCAGATGCTTATTGTCTCCCAACAGTATGCTGAATGACTTTGTGACAAGAACACCCAACCTAGAAAGCAAGAAGGACCAAAAAGACCTTCAGGTGTGTATATGAGAATGTTCGGAAAGGTCAGCAATCCTGCAGTGCTGTCCATCCGTCTGTCCTTAAGAATGCCACTGTTGCAAAAAAAAAACCATCCACAGGAACGCATCTTAGCTTTGCCTGTGTTCTGAGTCTCTCCCGTTAGTGAAGAGTTCAAGCAGGATTGGACTGGGGTTTTCTCTAAAAGTTGTGTATTGTTATGCTGCCTGCTGGGGCATCTGTGGGATTCCGTCCTGCTTGCTGAACGCTGACATCTGTGAAACAGGAATATTTTACCTCCCAGGATGCTTTCCTTAAAACCTCTTTGCCCCAGTGTAAAAGCAGTGTGTGTTCGTAATAAAATTCAAAAATACTAGCAACAGTGAAACTTACCCAGAAACATGCCCGTAATCCCAGCCCTTGAGGGCCAGAATGTTAAAATTGGGATGCTGAGGCAAGGGAATTGCTATGAGTTCCAGGAAATCCCATGGCTATTTAGTGAGACTCCATCTTAAAAAAAACAAAAAACATAATACAGTTAAAATATTTAACTATTCGACAGTCACTAATGTGACTTAAGTCCATGACTGTTTATTCTTTAGGCTTCAGTATAAACACAAATTACAATATTCCTTGACTCCAAAACAAAATACTAAAGGGAGCCCCAGAGATGACCAGACCCGGCTTATAGCCAGCTTTATTCCATTCACATTCAGCAGGTAATCAGTATCTAAGTGAAGCCCTGAGCATTTAGACAAAGGGTTTTTTTTTTAAGATTTATTTATTACGTATACAGTGTCTGTCCTACATGTATGCCTGCAGTAGATCTCATTACAGATGGTTGTGAGCCACCGTGGGGTTGTTGGGAATTAAACTCAGGACCTCTGGAAGAGCAGCCAATGTTCTTAACTGCTGAACCATCTCTCCAGCCCTAGACCAAGGAGCTTTTAAAGGCAAAAATCACATTCTGGTATCTCTATAGCTTCGGAGAGGAGGCAGGTGGTTACAAGCAAGCAGTTTAACAGGAGCTAAGATAAGTTAGCAGGACATCTTGGACTCAGGCCCTAGGGTGGAGTTGGGAAATTTCCCACAGGATTCTCCATCAAGGAGATCAAATTCTACTTAAAACCTGAAATGGCCTGAGTGAGAATGGGAGATGGAGAACCCTCTATACTACTGCCTTGCCGAAATCCAAGAATGCGCAAGTCCCCGTGTTAATGGACAGTGTCTGCCAGAACTTAGACATAGCCTCCTGTGTTCTCTCTCTCCCCCTTTTTTTATCCTTCTGCAGTACTAGGGATTAAACCCAGGGCTTAGCACATAGCACGACCTAGAAAAGTGTTCTGTCACCAAGCTCCATCGCAGCCCTTGGTTTTCATCAGCGTCGTTATTATTGATCTCAGGTACTGTGCAGAGTGAAGGGTTTCATCATGGCGTCTTTGTACATCTGTGTCCTTCCTCTTCCCCCTGCTCCTCCCCCTTCTCTGGTTCCCCACCTCCCTTCTCCTTATGTATTTGTCATCCTCACCATCTTTCTCCTTTTTCTTAAGATCTCCCTTTCTGACAATTCCATTGTAGCAAGAAGTTTCTAGCCTGGACCAGCCCCAAGATCTAGACCAACCGACCCAAAGAGACCACCCTCAGTAGCTTGGTCTCAAATAATCACACAAAGGCCTATATGAATTATAGACTGTTTGGCCTGTGGCTCGGGCATATAACTTGCTAACTCTTACTCTTAAACTAACCCATAATTAGCCAAGTGGTGTAGGGGTATTGTGTTGTTCCATTGTAAATAATTGTCCCACCCACTGGTTTAATAAAAAGCACTGATTAGCCAAAGGCAGGCAGGAAGTGTGGGTGGGGCTACCAGACTAAGAAAACTCTGAGAACAGGAAGCACAGAGCAGAATGCCAGAGAGAACACCAGAGAGAACACCAGAGAGAACACCAGAGAGAACACCAGAGAGAATGCCAGAGAGAACGCCAGAGAGAACACCAGAGAGAACACCAGAGAGAACACCAGAGAGAATGCCAGAGAGAACGCCAGAAGAAGCAGAGGGCAACTATGCTGCTCTAAAGAAAGGTACCGAGCCGCATGGCTGAACAGGAAGAATCATGGCTTAGATGAAGGGGAGAGAGCTAGCAAGTGATATGCCTGGGCCTGAGGCTGATCAGCCAAAAACTATTGAAAGCATCTGTGTGTCTCTGTGGGACTGTGGGACTGCGGGTCTGCGGGTCAGCGGGTCAGTGGGCCAAAATCTGGAGGCTAGGCCCAAAAGTCAGGGCCAGAAACCTCCTACTACAAAGTGGCTTAGTACCTTTTCTCAGACCAGCATTTTGTCGTCTTTCCCTTGTGACTGCTGACTTCTCTGTTCTGTGCTTCCTCTTCCCAGGGTTTTCCTAGTCTGGTAAACCAACCCATGTTTTCTGTCTGCCTTCTGGCCAAACAGCATTTTATTCTGTAGGAGTAGGACAAATATCTACAATGTACAAAAGTATATCCCACAAAATCCCATTTTTTTGTTTCATGACCCCCCCCACAAACACATGTACTCCTAGTGTACATACATACATACATATAAAAAGCTCACAGTATTTGTTTTCTGAGTCTATCTTACTTCGCTTAGCATAATGACTTACAGTTGTATCTATCTTCCTGCAAATGCCATTATTTCATTTTTTTTCTTATGGCCTCATAAAATTTCATCATGTACACTTCCACAAAGTCCATTGTACACACTTCCATGAAATCCATTGTACACACTTCCATGAAGTCCATTGTACACACTTCCATGAAGTCCATTGTACACACTTCCATAAAGTCCATTGCACACACTTCCATGAAATCCATTGCACACACTTCCATGAAATCCATTGCACACACTTCCATAAAGTCCATTGTACACACTTCCATAAAGTCCATTGCACACACTTCCATGAAATCCATTGCACACACTTCCATGAAATCCATTGCACACACTTCCATGAAATTCCAGGTGGGCCACGTTTTCCTTTTTTCATCCATTTCTTGGTAATCATCTAATCTCGTTCTCTCTCCTCATATACTGGTTTTTGAGAAAAGGTTCTCTTGCCTCAGTCCCCTGCGCTTGGACCATAGGCCTGTGCCACCACGCCTAGGGTGTTTCTTCCTTTGTTTTCATAATGCTAAGTAACCAGGACTTACGGAGCTATTGTTTGGTCCTGGAAACATGGAATTAGAGGAGAACAGATCACCAAATGTCCAGCCCCAGGGATCTGGCATCCCTTTCTTGCCTCTGTCAGCATCCACTCACACAGAGATGTATACACACAAATAAAACACTATGAAAAATTAAGAGCACACGTATAAATGATTACTTAAGTGAGCCATGCAGGTTAGCTTTTAGGTGATCACAAACAGTACAGTTAAGATAGTCTTAGCTCGCTACACTAGATGTACTTGGACACCGTGGATCTCAAGAGGTGGAGGCAGAGGACTGGGAACTCATGGTTATTCTTGGTGCAAGACCAGCCAGCCTGTTCTACATGAGATCCTACAAGAGAGAGGGTTGGATTTAAAGCCAGTCTTAAAACAGAAAGATGCCTAAATATAGTGATTGTCTTAAGATTAGATTTCTCTAAGGAGAAAAACATTGAAACCCACGAGAGCTTATCTTGCTTTGTAAAAACCTTTGTTCTTTCATTTAAATCCACTTGTTTTGTGACTTTTTCTAAGAATGGGCCAGTTTTTATCTTTTTAAAAATTTATTCTATGACAGTTCCACACAGGTCTGTTTTGATCACATTCATTCCCCACGATCCTCACCCCCCTCCCGCTCCTCCTGAGTCCCCTCCCCACAGATCCTATCCTCCTCTCCTGTGTCTATGACTCACTGAACTTGATGGCGGCGGCTGCAGGAGCAAATGGGAAGTTACTTGTTGGTGTATGGACAACACACTTCCACAAAATCCACTGAATACACTTCCACAAAACCCATTGTACACACTGGGTGATCATTACACAAAGACACTGCTTCCCTCTGCCCCATGACCAGGACATGTCTGAGAAAGCTTTGTTCCAAGTGTGAAGTCTGAGGTTCTGATTTTCTATATATGCATTAAGTTTTCACCTTAGAATATAAATAATGCCCCCCTTTGTATAGCCAACTTAATTAGATATGAATCATTTCTATAAAACCAGTGGTTTACAGTTCTTTCAGTATAGTTTAGAACTTTTATAATTGCTTAGAGAGCTTTAGTGATGGTGTACGTGTGTGCTTTTAAAATCCATTGTTAAAGTATCTATGTCCACTTCAGGCTAGGGACAAGAAAAAGAAAGAACAAACAAAATTATATTTCTTGAGTTTAAAAATTCTGATAAGTATAAATAGCAATTATAACCCTCTAGAATTCAATTTATGTCTGTGCATAACATATAGTCTGTTGTGTAATGCTGTTCCTGAAGAGGTGTGAACAAACATCTTTCTCTAGATAGGAACCAGGGATGACAGACCAAAGAAAGGAACCCACCACAGTCTAACCTGGTGAAGCAGTGAGTTTTATTGGGGTTACTTTCAGGAATATGGGTGAGGGGTTACTTTCAGGAGGAAAATTACTAAAAAATATCACCAAAGCCCACCCCAGCCTGAGTGACAGCTGCGAACCTAGAGCACACCGACTGGCCTGCAGGCAGCTCAAGGATTGTTGAGTATATTTTTCCTGGCAGCTCAATTAATCTGAGCCTCTTCCAGGCAGCTTGGCTGGTCCCTGGCTCCTCCAGGCAGCTTGGCCGGTCCCTGGATCCTCCAGGCAGCTTGGCTGGTCTCTGGCTTTTCCAGGCAGCTCAGCTGGCCTGGAAATCTTATAGGCAGATGAACTTGCCTGATTTCCTAGGCAGTTCACCCTCCTGAGACCTTTTTGTCCAAGGCCAGTGAATCATCATCATCCTGTCAGAAGGCCTGGCTTTGGTTAGAACACTTGCCCATAAAGTAATTGATATATTTATATAAAAGGAAAGTGGATTTATTTATACTTTTGGCTAAAATAGGCGGGGAGAAATTCTTAGTTGTCTCAGCCTTGCCCAAGGCACTGATGTACCGTTTATAAAGGATGGAGCCCCGGCCAGCAATCACACCCAGAGATTGAGCTGTGAGCTCTGGTTACAGCCAGTTGCTGAGATGAGTCTCTTGGTGCAGACCAGGGTTTGGGAGGTGAGGCCAGGGTTTGGAGGCAGCCCACTTTTGCACCCTATAGTATAACTATACGAAGCCAAAGCTAGAAAAGACAGTTTTTAAAACAGTTCCCAATTTTTATCACAGCACTGTGGCCTTACTTGTTATTTTGTATGTTTTGCTTTATAGGGTAGGGGACAGAGGAGTAGCATCCAGAACTGTGCGTGTGTGTGTGTGTGTGTGTGTGTGTGTGTGTGTGTGTGTGTGTGTGTGTTTGTGTGTTGCCCTCCATAGTCTTGTGTGTTTGAAAACAAGGTCCTGATTGGTGTCACTGTTTGGGAAGTTTGGGAAGTGGGAGTGTCTCTGGAGGAAGTGTGTTCCTGGCAGCATCTTGCCTTCCAGGCAGCTTGGCCTGATACCTAGGCTCCACTTTGTGTTTACTTTCTGCTTCTTGAGATGAAGACAGGATGTCCAGCTCTCTCTGCAGGCTATCATGTCCTCCCCATGAGTTATGCCTTCAAACTGTTGGCCAGAAAGCCCCTCCCACTTACCTTACATCATTTCTTGTCAGATGCTTGGTCACAGCGATGGGAAAATAAAGTATAAGAGGCCCCAGTTGGGTAAGGCTCGGCCACTTGTCCCAGGACACCAGCCAAATGGACAAACAAAGGGCTGTGGTGGCCAAGTCCATCCTCAGAGCCTGACAGGCACTTTATGTTTAAGTAGAGATGATCATGGCAGTGCTGGCCAAGGTATGGTCTGGCTGTGGCACCAGTACTGGTTCTGTGGAGGTCACCAGGAAACTGTTGCTGCCCTCACTCAGGGGCACAGTCTGGTTCTGGTGAGGTAGTATTGCAGTTGGCATTGCTTAGTGATACTCTGAGGGACAGGGATGAAGTGACCAGAGAGAGGGAAGGATGGAGAGACAGGGATGCCGTGACCAGTGCTCTCCTCCTTAATTGTTGAGAGCAAGACAGAGAAAAGTAGCAAAGTGACCAGAGGTCTCCATCCTTCATTGTCACCCGAGGGGCTCATTACCAGTGACTGTCCCTTAGGTGCTAATCAAAGTTCCAGGTTGGGGGCTTGTTTTTGGTGAGAGCGGGGAGTTGTTGGGTGCTGTTGCTATTGTTACAGTTCTGGTTCTTTGGAACTGAGTCTTCTTACGTAGCTCAGGCTAGTCTCATTCTCTAGGCACTCTCCTCACTCGGGCTTCCTGAGTGCTGAGATCACAAGCCCATGCCACCGCGTCCAGCCTCAGGTGATTTTTTTTTTTGGTCTAAGCTTCCTATTGGACTATAAGTTGGGGTTCCCAAGCCCTTCTTTAAATCAGATAATCAGTCCGAGCCATGACAACTTGGAAGCACAGTTGCAGCTGTTACCAGGCGATGAAGAGCCACTGGTTGACACCACCCTCCCAGGAGCCCCCACTGTCAGTGTGCAGACTCTCCCACCCCCAGGCCCAGAAGAGCTGTGGACGCTCTGGCAACTGACTGAGGTACCATCCCTTTGTGGCCTGTTCAACTCTCAGACTCTACCCAAGAGTTTTAGGGGCAGGGCTGGAAATTTCAACCCCTCCCTTCCTGCCTTGACCTTCGCATGACAGTCCCCTACCCTGAAGACCTGTAGGGACCCCCAGACATGGCTCAGCTCATTAACATTCAGAAGGACATTTATCATTTTGTATTTTAAGGAATTGGGGGTACTTATCTGTTAATTCCAAAGATTCGGTGAGAAAGACCACCAACCCAAGTCATCATGGCCAAATTAAAACAATCTTTTGTTATTCGTGTATACCAGTAGCCTCCCCTAGGTGGGGTTTGAGAGGTCAGCATCAGATATGAGGAAGTTTTTATAGCTCAGATAGGGGGTTTCCAAATGGGAGATTTGTCCAGCAAAATGGGTGGGGTTACAGGAGCAGACATAACAAGTTAGTCATGACAAAAAGGCAGTGCTGCAAGATGGTTATAGTAACTCTTTGAGGCAAAGACACAAGTGCCCTTTCCTAGAACAGGAAGTACTGGAACATTTGTAGTTAAGGTTACAGGTGGGACATAGCCAAATCCTTGAGAAACAGAGGTTTAATCATAAATGGGAATGAACCTAGTTTGTCTTTAAGATAGCTTTTAAGCCTAAGATGGAGGCTGGCTGGTTCATCACTGTCAAGAATTTTCAGGACTATATACCAGGAAGTATTTCAGTGTCGCCCATGGCTCAGTACCAAGCCTCCTTGGAGCACCTCTCAACCCCAGTCCCTGCTGTGACCTCCTTTTAGTCATTATTAAGTTAGCCAACTGTTGGTTGGCTGGGGTGCCTGCCTCTCACCTCTAAAGCAGGTGGTGCACCTGTGACCCTTGTGTAGCACCAGAGGGTCACACAGAGCATCATTCTCACCTCAAAAGGAGTAAAGCTGAGAGACATGGCCGGGGAGCAGTTCCAGGCTGCCCTCAATACCATGTTCCATTGGAGGGATGGCTTCGTCAAGTTTTTATGGTTACAGAACAAAGACAACCGAGACTCAAGGTGTTTTCAGACACATTGGTTTCGTGTTAGTTGTGGGGACTGGGGCACAGCGAGCGCTGTCACCAGCTTAGTCTGAGTTTGGTTCTCCTTGGGCCTGCACTCAGGCAAGCCAGGATTCTTCTCCACAGAAAGGATTTTAGGACAAACCAGTGTGGTGCGTTGTTGGACTTTATTAAGAGAAATTGCAATACAGATTCTAAGCACAAGGCTATGGGAAGAAAGGGACTCTGGAAAGGTTAAGTGTGGGTTAGGACTTCTCAAAGGAGGGTCTTGCTTACTTTCTTCACATCTGTATGTGTGATGCTGTGGATTCCAGGTGACATCCTCATAGTATGATTTATACACGAAGATTAAAGAATTTCTTTTTGTAAATAAAGTTGTGTGGTGGATTTATGAGGGGTGCTGTCCAGGCTCAGCACTGAGAAGTTTCAACGTAAAAACCACAGCTCTCATCCTAAAGAAAACGAGATAGTTTCTTCTGGAGCCATCAAGTGATGTGGTGCAAGAATGCAAGTTTAGCTCTCTCCAACTCGGAAGCAGTTTCAAGAAAGGTTTTACAGTTTTATATAACAGAAAATGTCATAAATCACGGCCAACTTTAAAATACATTGTTTGGGTACACCAGAGAGGTAAGTATAGAGAGATGGGGCACTGTGCTGTAGGCCCAGGATGCTGTCTGATGGCATTCTGAGCTCTTGGATTGGTAGAAGTTAGTGTCCTGCTGAGTTAACAGCTCCTAAGAGGCTTTTATTTATCATCATGAGCTATAAGTTCAGATACAGAGTTGGGCCGAAACTCATCCAAGATAAAGTAATTGGTTTCTGAACCTGCAAAATTCCAGAGTAACCACACTACTGAAAGTGCTGTCAGTTGTCAGTCTCTGCACACACACACACACACACATTGTTTGAGAGATCTTTAGCATAAAGATCATAACATGTGTTGTCTCTCCAGGCGATTCTGGTTTCATCAGTTGAAATTTCCTGTCAGCAGTAAAGGCAAGCCAGATGAGGGCCTCTGTACACCTCCCTTTTCGCCAAACTTCTGTTTCTTAGCGTGAGAGATCTTTGCTGTGGGTCTCAGATGCTACTGATGATGTCTGAAGAAACTAGTGTTCTGCTAAGTTCGTATTCCCCGACAGCCACAAACAGAGGTAGCAAGATGGCTGAGGGAAGTAAAAACAACCCAAGAGCCAGTGGCTGTGGATCTGCAGCATCCCACCTGTCCACAGTCAGGGTTTTTATCGTCTTGTGGAATCTAGCTCTTCATGTCAGAGAACATTGGCGACACATGGTAACAGAGTGATACAGGGTGATAGTGATTAGAACCTACTCAGGCTTCCTATGAATCTTCTTTTTTGAGACAAGGTCTCATGATTCCAGCCTGACCTTGAATTTTCTGTAGCTGAGGATGACCTTGAACTTTGGATCCTCTTGACTGCCTCTCTAGTGCTAGGATTGCAGGTGTGTGCTACCTGGCTTAATGCAGGGCTGGGAACCAAGCTCAGGGGCTTCATGACAGACTCTACCAGCAGAGTTATCCTCCTAGTCCCTGAGTAGACATGTGTGTGTGTGTGTGTGTGTGTGTGTGTGTGTGTGTGTGTGTGTGTGTGTGTGTGTGTGTGTGTGTGTGTGTGTTCCACCATGTGCATGCTAAGGCCAGGGAAGGACATTGGCTGCCTTCCTCTGCCACTCTCTGCCCTACACCCTTGAGACAGGACCCCTCACTTAACCTAGAGCTAGATGTTTTGTTGGAGGTAGTCTCCTGTAGCACCAGCTGGACATCCCTCCTCTGCCTTCCAAGCATTGGGGTTTCAGGCATGTGCTACTGTGCCAGCGTGACTTAGAAAGATCTTGACTGGCTTTATTGTGGTTCAGAATAAGGCAATCCTTCATCCCATAAACCAGAGTAAGTGTCCAGTGTACTGAGCAGAGGACACTGGTTCTTCAGACAGAGGAAGACTGGGAAAAAGGAAACTGAGTCAGGAATGCACGGGGAGGCAGAACAGGACCACAATGCAATTGGTCCATGTTGCTTTGCTTCTCCACGAGAATTAAGGCACCTTCTTGCCAGTGGAGAGTACTTCAGCTTAAGTACTCCATGTTCCCTTTGGCCTGGTGTGGCAGTTAGGGCTGGTGTAGCAGCTTAGTAAACGGTGCGTGCACACCCTTTCCATCAGTGCTGCTAACTTCTCAGCTCTGGATCTTATGTCTGCTGGCTGGTGGAGAACAGCAGCCACTAGCCCCATGTGCTGAGTGAAGACCTGAAGTGTGGTCTGTAGTAGCGAGGTCTCGGATCCACAGACCTGCCTGGCGCCGCTTATCTGCGCCCGCCGCCGCCCGGGTCCCCAGAAATAACTCAGAGGCTTATATTAAGTTCATGCTGTTTGGCCTATGGCTCAGGCACATTGCTAGCTAGCTCTTACATTTTAAATCAACTCATTTCTATTAATCTGCGGGCCACGTGGGCCCAGCCCGTAGCTCACCAGTGTTCTTTACATGTTGTCTCTTGGGCGGCTTCCGCGCGGTTCGCCTCTAACTCCGCCCTGCTTCTATTACCTGAACTGACTCTCCTCCCACTTCCTCTATGGTACCTGCCATGGCCTAAACCAGCTCCTTTATTTACAGATACAGTACGCACAAATATATTCCCACATTTCCCCTTTTTTCTCTAATCAAAAAGGAAGGTTTTAATTTTAACATAGCAAAATTACATATAACAAAATAGCCATCAAGCAAGAATTACAGTTACAATATCTAGTCTACTTGCACTTAGCAAAATTAAAGAAAACATTTTATCTACTTTATTTTTGTGAATCTAAAGTTTTATATCTAGTATATTTTTTAAATGACTAAGAAAAACTGTACATATAACTATCTAATCTTCAACTACATCAAAGACCACAGAAGGATATAATATTTATCCAAGTAAACCAGAAGTGCAAACGACCTCTAAAATCTAGAAAGGACAGAGATGACACCTATCTGCCTGGACAGTCACTCAAAGTTCCTTTATAAGGTTGGGGCATTTATCTTCAGCCTACAGGCCCAAAGTCTCTTTTCATTTCAGTGAAGCAGGAAATCTGCTCTGTCTATTTTGGCACAGTTCATCCATTGTTTCTCCTTGAGTCTTGAAGAATGTCTGACAGTTTTCTCTGTAAAGCAGGAACCCGAATGATGATCTTGGCTTGCTCTGCCAAAGTCTAGAGGTCATCTTTTTATGGAACCTGCATGTCCAGTTTAAACAGCATACTGTCAAGCAGTCAATATAAAAACAGTTTTTTCTCCAGTGGCTTACCATTACCACAAATAGATGAGACTCTATATGGAGTTTCTTCAATGCCCATTTTCCTGTTGAAGTAGATTAGTGCTGCCAGGTATAGACCTGTCTCACTGTCCAGAAAAGTCTAAGCTCTTAAAATATTTTAAATGCCATATTCTGTAGGTCTTAGAAGTATTTGAAGATTATCTATTTAATTGAAATATATCTTTGTATATTTAAAAATCTTAACTAACCTAACTATAAGTTTGATTATCAAAAGTGACTATTAACTTTCATTTCTTAATTATACACTACAATTTTAAAACAGTTACATGAACATCATACCTTAAACAAGAATAGAAAAACACATACAGCATAATAAAATTGACTTTAAATTTGTATCAATAAACCAAAATCTATACCAATGTAAAGCTTATCCAGGGTCCCGGGCTCCTGGAAGGGGTGTGGCCGACCCCTTTGATAAGGGGCTGCTGGGACGCTGGGGGGCTCTCTTCCTGGTTCCTGGCTGCTGGAGGAAGGACCCCTTCGTCCGTCCGTCTGCAGACTTCGGTCCCTACTGTGCTTGGTTACCTGTACCGTGAGTTCTGGATTATATTCTAATAAATATTTTTCTAGTATTGGTGTTCTTGTGGGTAAACTCCGCCTACAGTGGTCAGTCAAAATCCCACGTACTGTAAGTGTACACTACACGCAGGAGTCCGTAGCCTGGGTAGGGAAAAAGACTTCCAGGTCTCAATGTTTATGTTGTTTGTATCTGATATCTTTTAAGTAGAGAAGCTTTTATTAAAATCCATGATCCCAGTTGGTTCTCCCCTTCAGTGTGGCTCCCTGGAAGTCTAATGGTGCCTCGGTGGCTCGTGATGGTAGCCTGTAGCCTGTTTCTGTTGGATCTGAACTTTCCTCCTCTTAACTAAGTCCCATTCTGCTTCTTTTGCTCTCCAGGAAATCACTCAGAAAATCCTGGAAGCTGTAGGGACCATTGCTGGCTCCTCTCTGGAACAAACCAGCTGGCTCAGCAGAAACCTGGAGGTGAGAGCCCAGCCTCAGGTCTCTCTGGAAGAGTCTGATGCTGAAGACGATGTACACGGTATGTAGAGGAGGCTTGGGAAGAAACGCTTGCCTCAGCCAGAGGTCCCAGGGTTGGTTTTTAAGAGAAAGGTGTTCTCTCAACTTCCAGTGACCTATGCAGTTTTGTATCAAGAGATCCGAGGACCTGAAAAGCCAGTGTGGACTACACTCTAATGCTGTAGACAACCTTATTTTATGCATGAACGTAACAAAGAAAGCAGTGATTCAAGAAAGGTTGCTTGAGTTGAGAAAAACATGTAAATAAGTTACCAGTAAGCACATGCTAAATATTGACAGAGCAGTCTTCCCCAGAACTTCCTCCGAACAGATGACTAAAACACAGTTGCCTGGCACGCTCTGTAGATGATGTCTGGGAAAGCATAAAAGCAAGGCAGAAGGCCATGTCCAGACTCGGGGTGCACTAAGGGCAGTACTCGGCAAATCCTTTGACCAGATTGGCTCTATACTATGATCTGACATCCAACAAGAGTAAATATGGCATGTGAATTGGATGTAAATGTTTGTTGTATAGGAGGTACAAAACCGTGTCCAAGAACAATCTAGGGAACAAAATGTACTCGAGGGAAAACGCCCTTTGCCTTTTTTCTGGAACTTCTCAGTTCCCCCCAGATATTGTTCACCGTGCGTCATTCTGTTGACCGTGTCCTAACTGTTCATTCAGTCCTCTCCATATACACAAAGGGAAGAACACAGGGTCTGTGTAGGGATGGGACTGATGTCACTTAACCTGATTGTGATCACTCATAGCTTTGACATACATCAAAACATCAAGTTGTAATCTCCAGTGTGCACCATTTTTACCCGTCAGCTATCCTTGGTCAAGGAGGCATTGGAAAGTGAAGACCCACGTTTAAGCGCATGAATAAGCTTACTGCCTTCTTAGGCTGTTCATGGGCCCAGGCGCCCACCCCATTCCATCCCTGCACCCATGCCTTTGTGGGCCAGATGCCTGCAGCTGATCATGCCTGCTTTGTGTGTGTGTGTGTGTGTGTGTGTGTGTGTGTGTGTGTGTGTATGTACATTTATATTTGTGCACATATATAATTGCAAATATTTTTCCAGATAATATATTCTACTCATGGTTTCCTCTCCCTCAACCCCTCCCAGATCCACCCCCCTCCAACCAGCTCCATGATCTCCCCCCCCCCCAGAAAACAAACAGGCAAACACAAAAGATAACAGAATGAAAGAGTAAAAGAACAAGAAACCCACACAAGCATATACGAACTATAGAAACAAAATTGTCGGAGAACAATAATAACCAAGCAAAAGGGCAGGAAAAAACTCAAAGCCGTATCAGACAAAAATATATTGAGTTCAGTTTGTATGACTACCTAGTAATGGATGTGGAGCCTCCCTTAAATGTGGTTAATATTCCCCAGGAGATGCCATTGGAGAAAGCACTTTTTCTTTGGGAACTGATGTTAGAGAAGCTTATTTAGAGTGTCCACCTCCTCCTCTCCGGCCTGAGACCCCATCTGGCTGGGGCCTGTGTGCAGGCCCTGGGCTGCCAGTCAGTGTGAGTTCACACGCGTGTCAGTCCTGGTGTGTCTTAAGACACTGTTTCCTCAGAGTCATCCATCTCCTTTGGCTCTTACAGTCTTTCCACAGTGCCTCCTCTTCTGCACTGAGCCCTGAGCCCTACATGGAGGGATTTGATGAAGGTATCACCATGTAGGTCTGAGTGTGCCAAAGTCACAGTCCAGCTGTGGGTCTTCTCATGAGTTCCCTTCTGCTACAAGAAGACGCTTCCTTGGTGATGACTAATCGAGGCACTTTTCTGAGTTCTGTGTGCTCCCTGGGGATCCCAACTAGAAAGTCAGGTTCTCTTCTGATAATCTCTGAGATGTCAGGGATATAGGCTGTCATAGTCAACTTCTTCTGAACCTAGAAGGGAGTCCCCAGAGAAACATCCAAGCGAATTTTGGAAGGCCCTGACGATAGAAATAGAGAATGTGTGGTTTTTCTCTGTAGGGAGCGGCGTGTAGAAAGAAGAGCCAGCCGTCAGCCCAGTGCCATCCCAGCTCATTCCAAAGCTGCAGAGATCCGTGGCCTTTGTGTGCACTTGATGTGAGCCAGAGGCTGAGAAGCGCTGGTGATGCCTTAGGCAGAGCTTCCCAAGTCAGAGGTCAAGAGACCCCAAGGAAATGCTACAGGAGCCACAGTGTGGGCTGTTCCTAAGGTCTAAGGGCATTGCCCACTACAGTTGGGACAGGGAGATGTCTGTCCCCAATTTGTGTTGTGTGGCTGCTCTTCCCAGGCAGGTGTTAGTCCATTTTCTGTTGCCTGTAGCCATTACGAGGAAGGGAGTTTGATTTGGGTTTATAGTTCTGGGGGCACAGCCTGTAGTGGTCCACATTTTGTGGCATCCTCCCTGCTGGCACAGTTCTGAAGTAAGATGATGTCACCCTATGACCTTATGTGACCCTAGTCACACCAGAAGGCCTCACCTTAGGATACCATTGTTGGCTTACTTCATCCTCCTGACACCTCGTAGCAGGGGATTCCGTTCAACACATAAAAGCTCTAAGGGACACTCACATCATTCCCAAGGCTCAGCACTGAGAAACTGCTTGGGATGTGCAGGTTGGCTTTCTGCAGAGGTGGGCACAGAGAGCTGAGGATTCTGAGGTGAATCTTGGTGTATCAGAAACCAGAACGCAAATGAAAAACAAGTGAGAAGCATTATCAGGCTCCAGGCACATCCAGGCCCAGTGCTTAAGTGGAGTCAAGTTCTCTGCAGACTCTGGGTGGCTCTTTCTGGGTCACATGCTGACTCAGAGGATGGTTATTAAAAGGGCTGAAGCCTGTGGCTAGAGAGGTGATCCAAAGTCAGGATTGCTTTCTGCTCCTGCACTCTGCATTTTGTTCCCAGCTTCCCTGTCCGACTACTCACATCTGCTTGTAACTCCAGTTCAAGGGGATCTGATGCCCTCTTCTGACTGACTCAGCACTGCCCTTACATGCACACATTCACGTTAGAGACACACTCATCCATGTAACTAAATACACAAATAAAAATCTTTTATTTGAAAGGAGTAGAGCCACATGGTGACCTTTCCACCAAAACAGGAAATACCCCCCCACCCCCGCCCCAGAACGAGGGCCAGACTTGGCCACTCAACCCATTAGTCCTGCCACAGCTGCTGGATAGCTGAGAAATAGTAATGGTTTGACCTGTAATGATAGACTTGTAACTGGGACAGCTCTGCTAGTATGTGGTGGGGTGTGGCAAGAGGTCGATCTCAGTTTTTGTTCTTCAGAAGTGGTCCCCTTCCTTAATTTTTGAGACAGGTATTCTCCCTAAAACTTGAATTTGCTGTCTGACTTAGTGGGCTGGCCCACTTGTCCCTACGCCCCAGCACTGTGGTCACACGAGCCAGCCACCAGGCCCAGCGTCTTTCAAGGTGCTGGAGGCAATCTTGGGCCTCACGATTGTAGGACAAGCACTTGGTGACTGAGCTCTCATTCAGCCCCTTCATTGGCTACTTTACGGCAATAATTCTGCTTTCCCAGATGGCTGTGGTTAGGACTATGGTTGGAGGGAAGGAGTGTCCCACCCCCGCCCAGCCATGCAGGCTGCTTTGCCAAGGCTTTTCCTTTGATTGCCAACAAGCTGCACACCCACTGCAGCTGTGACCCTTCTGTTCACCAAATGCTGTTGCTTGTGTGCTGCCCACTAACTAAACTCCCTCTGATGATAGCACTGTAACCCCTTCCAGCTTCTCAATAAGCCTTACTTAGCGTATTTCACAGCAGCACTCAGCAGCAGGCTTCTGGTGCATTTGTTTCAGTAGTGACTAAACAGAGGCCAGTATTCGAGGTGGCCAGAGAAAGCACCCTTCAGTGAGACTCTCCTCCACAGGACATGTTGGTGCTGCTGTGTGCAGGTTCTCAGGGCCCCCTGGACTAGAGGACCCATGTCCTTTGTCTGTCTGCTAAGTGTTTTGTCTATGTGTGTGTGTAATGCGCTTGTGTGCATGCGTGCTTGCACCACATGTGTGCCAAGTGCCCACAGAAGCAAGAGAGGTCAGGGCGTTGGATCCCCTAGAATTGTGGTTAGAGATGGTTGTGAGCTGCCATGCAGGTGCTAGAAGTTGACCTGTGCTAGAGCAGCCAAGACTTATCTGCTGAGCCATCTCTCCACCCTAGTTGGGGTCTTGATATGGTTTGTTTCTTTGCCAATTAAAGATATAATAAGCGGGAAAAATCTGAAGCTGACAGTCGAGAGTGCTGAAGCCCTGAGCAGTTGAAGGCCGTCATCCTGGGGGTGAAGACACATGCACACAGCAGACACAAAAAGACACAGAAAGCTCATGAGCCAGACTTATCTGGTGGTTTGAAAACCTCTGAAGAGTTTTCCTTCCTTGCACTAGGCTTGGTCAGTTTGAAGACAGGCAGGACTGGTCCGCAGCCGTTGTATAGACAGGCTAGTCCATCAGCAGGCAGCATGCTGGTGGGAGGCAAAAGCTATCAGGCTTTAGCTTTAATCAGGAGAATGAGGAAGACACCAGCCATCTTGGAAATTCGCCACCCTTATTCCTAGCCACGGCCCCTCTCGCTGTCTGTCTGCCCACCAGGGAGGCTGTCTGATTCTTGATGAAATTGTTCAGAACGAGATGGAGACTAAAGGCTGTCGGGCTTGATGATCTCATGCTGCCCCAATAGTCAGAACAGTCATGTGATCATACTCCATCAGCAGAAAATAGCACTTTGACTGTTGTAAGGCTGGCAGCATTGCACAATAGGAAACACCGGAAATGCCAAAAGAATTTCAGAGTAGGGTGCACAAGAAAAGTACTGACTTGGTGGCGAGTCGATAGGAGTGATCTGAGCTATGGACCAGCTATTGATCTTGAGGTCAGATGTGGTGATCTGAGAACGCAGCCACAGAGGGTTGAGATTTTTGGCTTGGAAAAGAATGGGGGAGGCCGAGTTAGTGCTGCACGTGCAATGTCAGGAGAGAGAACAACCTTGATGGCACAGTTACAGAGTCTGGGGTGGCCTTTCCCAAAGGGGAGGGCAGTGGAGACTGCAGTTGGTAGGGGCGGGATCTGATGGATGACAACCTGGAAGCCTATCACGCCAGGCTCGGGATGCTGAGAGGGAGCATTGGGCAGGGTGGGCAGAGAAGAAGCAGGGGTAACTCTAGTCTCAGGATCGTGACCAATTAGCAGTACGGACCCTAGAAGGTTGTCAGTTTGTTGATGGCTTCTTGTTTGCTTGTTTTGGTGCTTTTTGTTTGTTTTTTTTTTTTGTTTGGGGGAGGGGAGAGGCTTTGCTGCTGTTGTTTGGAGGCAGAGTCTTACATAATCCAACCTAGCCTCTCACTTACCATTTAGCTGAGCGTGGCTTTGAACTCCCAATCAGTCTGCCTCCACCTCCTTGGTGATGGGATGACAGGCAGTATCACCACCCTTGGTTTCTTTTCTTTTCTTTTCTTTTTTTACAGTTCTGGTTGAGTCTCAACTTCGCCCATGCCGGGCAATCATCTACTCAGGAACAGTTGCCCAGCCCAGTCTAGCCTGGCTGTTTAACAGCCTGTTCTCATGGCAACTAATCCAGTCCCTCATAAAAGGCATTTGTACATCTTTATAACATTTAAATGTTAGCATTTTTGAGAATTTTATATATAAGTACTGTACTCATATATTTACATGTATTTACATCATTTCTGCCTCTCTCCACCCCGCACTGTGTCTTCTTCACTGCCTTTTAAGCTTGTAACACCTTCTATAATCACTGTTTTATACACACCCTTCTTGGCTGTCCTTGCTCTGTGTATTTGTTTAGGGCTGAGCTCTTGGGGTTGGATAACCCAGACTGATTCTCCCTCTCTCTGCCACTGATTACCTGTAGCTCTTCATCTAGGCAGGGCCTTGAGAGTCCCCTATCTGATTATCATGTCCATGGTGTAATTGTGCAGGTTTTATTCAGGCAGCCATATCGTAGTGACTTTGTGTGTACACCTTCCCTGGCATAGCTCTCAGACAATACCTAGCATTTAGGTTCCAGTCCTCAGGGCTCTTATAATTGCTCTACTCCCTCTTCTGCCTTGTTCATTGAGCCTTAGGTGTAGTCGTTCATTGTAGATGTAACAGATGGGACTGAACCCCATGGACACTTAGTCCTTGTATTTGGACCAGTTTTGCCCTTCTGTAGCCTCCAATTGAGGAGAATCACAGGAGGAATGTAGAAATGCTGTAAATGCAGTACTCATGTATGAAATTCTCAAAAAAAGATTGTTAGTGTATAATCTACTGTGAAAGGTTGGCAAGAAGATTGCATAAGGGATGTTAGTCAAAGGGCAGGATTTATTCAGGTAGGAAGGATACATTCCAGAGTGGTATTGCACAGCATGTTGACTACTTAAGAACCATGTGTAAGATGGGCAGGGAAGTCCCCTGGGCCATGTGGAGCAGACACCTGAGTGACTAACACTGAACCACCAATAACGCACTAAGAGGAAAAATGAAAGCACTTTGTCCCTTTGGAGTCTCTTATGCTAGAAAGAATCCTCCTCGGTCTGTCTGTCAAGAGCCTGAACACTGGCCTGTCACTCTGTCCCTGTGTCTGGCTGTTGGGTGACTGTGTGTCTGTTTAACAAAGGACTTTTGCTCTGTATTTATTGAACAGCATAAAAAGCATCACATGGGGAAGAAATGGGATATGTCAGACAAATTTGCAATGAGTTTTATGAGGGATTGAGTCACTGGCCCAACCAACCCCTACTGACCCAGATGACAAAAGTCATTGTTTACCAACCGATATCCGTACATGGAAATTCATTTTAGAAGGTTCCTTTTAACTTCTGTATTTGTTGCTTTCAGCAAATTCAAATTGGAATTTTACTGACTGTGTGGTAATTCTAGAGGGAACAAATCATAATCACACCTACGCTCACTGGGGTTTAGGGAGCATTTCCCCTTCCTAGGTGGATAAGAGAGTAGAGGACATTTGCCAGATGGACGAGAGGCACGATGTTGTGTGGAGACAGGGAAGTGCATGCTGCATCAGTGCCGACCAGTGAACACACTAGACCCCTGGGCAAAGGCTGTGTGGGAGGCTCAGCAGCAGATCAAGTATGGTCATTGCTATGGCAAGAACATGGGTAGACTGGGAGCAAAGCCAAACAGTGTTGGAAGATGGACTCTGGGCCTGGAGACCAGAGTACTAACTGGTCACCCAAAAGTATTGGAAGCCATGAGCTGATGCTGACCCAGTACCTACATACTTGGTCCTGATTAGGTTGTATGACTTCACACAAGCTAGTTATCAGGGAAGAGGAACCTCAGTTCTGAAAATGCCTCCCTCAGACTGTCCATCAAGCAAGTCTGTAGGACATATTCTTGATTAGCAATTGACATAGGAGGGTCCAGAAAAATGGGGCCGTGCCATCCCTAGCCTGTGGTCTTAAACTGGATAAGAAAGCATGCTGAGAAAACAAGCCTTGGGAAGCAAGCCAGGGAACACACCCCTCCATAGTCTCTGCTGCAGGCCTGCCTTGGGTTCCTGCCCTGACTTCCTGTCCTGGAGAATGACAGCTGGAAGCTGAAATGAATGTTTCCTCCCCACTGTGCTTTCGGTCATGATCGTTATCACAGCAACGAATAGAAACCTACTGTAAACATCCTTCTTGGATGAAATAGAATATCGTCAGCAAAATCCTGAAGTTAGTGTCTACAGTGTCAGAGTGAAAGTGGTTTGGGGAAGGAAGTGCTAACCCATCCCTCAGAGCTAAAGAAACGCCTCTTTCTGTCAGCAGATGCTGCTGCAGCCTCAACAATGGTATCAGCTTCTGCCCCCTCCGTGTACAGTGTGCAAGCACTCTCTCTCTTGGCAGAGGTAAATATGTACCAGTCCCTTGTGGAAATGCTTGCTGTCTTGAGTCATTTTGAAGGCATGTATTTATTCTGGGTCTGGTGGGCTGCACTCCTCTGCGTGAGTTCTGGAGTACAGTCAGTCAACTTTCTGTTCCTGTAACAACAAATACCCGAGAAACTCATTTTAAAGAAAGGAACGATCTGCTTAGAGACTTTAGTCCTGTTGGTCAGCTGTGTTGCTCTGGGCTGCGGTGAGGCACAGCCTCATGGTGGATGTGTATAGCGGCACACAGCTCGGGCCTTCTGGCGTTAGAAAGCAGGGGCATGCTGCCAGGGACCTCTCTCCTCCATCAAGGCCTCACCTCCAAGTTTCTGCCTCTCTCAGTGGTGTCATAGGCTGGCCACAAGTCTCCAACTCTTAAGTCTTTGGGGGACATTCTAGATCAAATTAGAATAGACCTCGGGTTGTACCACTGCACTTTTGATTGCTACTTCAGAAGGCTGTTTTCTTCACGACCTCATTCTTTTAGGTTCTGGCTTCTCTCCTGGACATGGTTTATCGAAGTGATGAGAAAGAGAAGGCAGTGCCATTGATCTCCCGTTTGCTGTACTACGTGTTTCCTTACCTGCGCAATCACAGGTGACAGCATCATCCACCCATATGCAGAAATGCGTCCTTTAAAAAACAGATCTAGTGATTTTCCTGGCCAGTCTTTGACTCTGGACTCCCTCTTCCCTTAGTTCATACAACACTCCCAGCTTCCGAGCCAGTGCCCAACTACTGAGCTCCCTGAGCGGCTACGCCTACACCAAACGGGCGTGGAAGAAAGAAGTACTGGAGCTGTTTTTGGACCCTGCATTTTTTCAGATGGATACTTCTTGTGTTCAGTAAGAAATGCTGTTCCCATAAATACGGCTTTAATCCCAGCACTAGGGCGGCAGATGCAGGCAGAGTCCTGAGTTCCAGGCCAGCCTGGTCTACACAGAGAAACCCTGTCTCAAAAAATAACAGCAAAATGTGTTCTCTGCGTCTTCAATGCTTGGGTTTGCATGATTCTCCATGCGGAAATAAAAGCAGACCAAGCGTGTCACCTCACCTCCTAGTATGTCCCTGTCATGGGTGCTCATGTCCTGTGTTTTCCAAAAAAAATGTTAAATCCTTCAAAATACTAAGGTGTATTTTTGTCAAAAGAAATGCACTAGGTTAAGAGAATCCTTCCTTTGTAAGGAGTAGGATGGAAGGTCCTGGTGGTGCACGGTCTGTTCCTGTTCATCCCAGTCTTGAAATACTTGACTGGGGTTGAGATAGTAGAGCCCATGGTGACCCATGGTGGCCCTAGCAGTATCTCTGCCCGGCTTTCTAACTCATGCACTCCAAGTTAAGTGTGTGTGTGTGTGTGTGTGTGTGTGTGTGTGTGTGTGTGTGTGTCTGTATGTGTGCTTCTCTGTTGCAAGATATTTGACTATACTTTGTGGAGATATGTCACTGTGATTGGTTTAATAAAAAGCGATGCAAGAGGTATAGTCAGGACTTCTAGGCAGAGAGAGCTCTAGGAAGAAGAAAGGCAGAATTGCCAGCCAAACAGAGAGGAAGCAGATTGGGGAGTACCAAATGTTTCCATGTCATTTTTGTTGTTGTTGTTGTTGTGAGATGGTGGCCCAAAGAAAAATCCGCCTACACTTCTGGTGAGTGTGGTTACATGAGTATGTGTGGGTGCACAAGTGTCTTCTTTGGTCACTCTCTGAACCTTGGGCAAGACTGGCATCTGATAAGCCCACAGTGCTAGGCTTGCAGACGTGACCTTCTAGGCCTGGCTTTTCTGGAGGTGCCGGGGTTTGAGCTTTGGTCCCGTTTGCACAGCGTGTGCTTTTACCATCTGAGTCATCTCTGCAACCCCACAGAGCCTTTTAATAGCTCTTAGAAGGGCATGTTACTTTCTTTATGCTTTTAATAAAATTGTCATTAATTTCATACTCAACTAATTATGGTTTTTTTTCATATCCAGCTGGAAGGCCATTATTGACCATCTTCTGACTCATGAGAAAACAATGTTTAAGGATTTAATGAGTAAGTTTCAAATTGATTGTCACATTTTAGGACTGGTAGGTACTCTCATAATCAGCTTTTACCATATCAAACATTTTTTGAGATGGGGTCTCTCTCTATGTAACCCTGGCTGTTCTGGAACTTGGTCCTTAACTCAAAGAGATCTGTGTGCCTCTGCCTCTCCAATGCTGGGATTAAAGGCGTGCATCACCACACCCCTGCACACAGATTTCGATTGTGCTGAATGACAGCTGATGGGGTGTACAGCTTTTGTGAGGACTGAGTCTGTTGGCAGGCCTTGACTGCCTGGGTTTCACCACTCCGAGTAGAGACACCACTGAAAGCTTTTGAGCCACAGATGAACATCTGCGGTTGAGGGTCGTAAGTCACAGTAGTTTATTAGGCAGATCTCTGACTTTTCAGGCAGGGGTCACTCTGTAGCCCTGGCTAGCTTCACCTCGCAGTCCTCCTGCCTTAGTCTCCAAATGCCAGTGTCACAGGCCAGCCCTGCCATGCCCACCCAAGCCTTTCCTAACTCCCCGGCATTATATGTCACTAATTGTTTGGGGTCGTCTGGTTCCCCAATAAATCCAGCATTTAGACAAAAGCCCCCATTCTCTCAGGGGCTCGAAGGAGGCTCCTGCTTGCTAAAAAGAGAGGCATTCTCCTCATCTCTGGCAAGAAGAACATGTGGCCCTTCCTTTAACATAAGGCTGTGGTGCCAAGTGTCAGCCCCATACCCTGGCCTCATGGGTCTTTCTCCCATTTAACCCTAGGAATCTTCCCCCTTCTACTTGCTTTCCCAGAAGATAACCTTGGAGTTTGGAGTAAACTTTTCCCTTTCACCTACAGAGCAACTATTTTGACTTCTTTCCTTGGGGCGAGGAGGAGGTTTGGTGGTTTGGGCATTCTGTTGAGTAAATCTATCTAGATCAATGGCCTAGACTTCCTAGAACTCATCGCCATGTAACCCAGGCTGACCTCAGGCCTTGTTGTTTAGTGTTTCATGAAGGGGTTTCTCTGTGTAACATCTCTGGCAGTCCTGGAACTTACAGAAATCCACCTGCTTCTGCCTCCTGAGTGCTGAGATTAAAGGTGTTCACCACCCCACCACCCCCACTATCACCCCAGCTCTAGTCACAAACACTTGGCAATCCTCCTGTCTCAGCTTCTCAGGTGATAAGATTATAGAGGTGAACCACCATTCCTAGCAGAGATGGGTGTTTTGGTCCTTATTGACTGATTTCTACATGTTCTCAAAGGAGATTGGACTTTTTGAAGGGAGGAGGGGAGTGTCACAAATTGAATGGTTTTCTCACAAAAGATGACTGTGGTGTTGCACGAAAGAATGAGACTCAGGGATAGATCTCTGAAGAAGTTGGAAATACTAGAGGGAATAAACACCACAGTCAGATCTTACCCAGCTGTCTTCCAGCTTCCTCAGCCTCGCTTCCCTTGGAAATGCTTCCCTCTGTGTCTCTATCCTGTCTTAAGTATCCTTTCATAAATTAAGGGGTGGCTCCACCACTGCCTACTTGGGAGCCTGTAATTCCTTCTATTATCTGAAGTGACCTTGACTCGGTTAGGATTAAGGGTGTAGGTCACCACTCCCAGGATAATCCCTGTGCTGGGATTAAAGGTTTGAATCACCACTCTGATTTTCCTAGACTGACTGTGGTTAGAGCTCTGGGACTTCTGGAGCTTTTACTAACCCCCCACATAGACTGTGGGTAGATTCCTTCTGATATCTCCAAAACTTCTGAAACTTCTATTGAATCCCCACACTGTGGTGTGTTTATTCCAGACATGCAGAGTAGTTCCTTAAAGCTCTTCTCCAGTGTTGAGCAGAAGGCCATGCTGCTGAAGCGCCAGGCCTTTGCTGTCTTCAGTGGCGAGCTGGACCAATACCACCTTTACCTTCCTCTGATACAAGGTAAGATGCCTTACCTTAGGCTGCTCCAAGCTTCTGCAACATAAGACCCAGTGCTGGGTCTTTTATGGTGAGCAAAAATGTCTTTGCTCACAGTTCTGGAGCTGCAAAGTCCAGGGCTGACAGGCTTGCATGTGATAAGGGTCTTCTTGCCATGTCCATCATGAGGGCAGCCACAAAAGGTACCAGTATGTCCCTTCATATTGGTACTAAACCCACCCCTATGAGCCCAACTACCTTAAAACCTCCATCTTTACATGGGGAGGTGTGTGTTGTACCCCGATTCTTTCAGTCTGGTGACTTCTCCTCTTCCCTCTCTCCCATGATGTGTACGTGAAGCCCAGAGAGCTAAAGAATTGCCAGGGATGTGCAGAAGCTGGGCTTTGCTTAGGCAGTCAGGAACCTCCTAACTGCAGTATAGCCCTTGCTGACTCTTATACTGTAAGTTAAGCCGTATTCCTGTTACGTTCAGCCACGTGACTTGGGACCTTTTCTCAGTGCAGCATCTCATCCTGCTTCCTCTGCTTCTCTTTGTCATTTCCTCTCTGCTCTGCTTTTCCACTTCCCAGAATTCTCCTAGTCTGGTTGCCCCACCTCTGCTTCCTGTCTAGCTACTTGACCAATCAGCATTTTATTAAACCAATATTTACAATGACAGATATTTACAGTGTACAAAAGCATAGTCCCACAGCACTGCAGGGTCCTGTTTATGAAACAGAATAGCTCCTATATTGTATCACTGTTGTGGGTTAGATATAATGAGTATATATATGCCTGCATCATTCGGTAAATAATAACTTCATTATATTGCCATTATATTGTCTTAGAAAATTAAATAAAAATACAGGTCAACTTTTCTCAAGCAGGGGTGAGCAGGGCTCCTGCAAGCATCTCGGAAGTCATTCCACTGAAGGGGAGTAAGAGCTGGGCAGTGTGATAGCAGGAACTCATACATCACACATCCACATGTGTACCATAGTGTCAAGTCACAGTTACAGTGTGGTGGCTAGAGAGAGGGCTTGACACCTGAGAGAAGACTGCTCCTCTGTGGACCAAAGCTGACTCCCAGCACCTAAGTTAGGCAACTGACACCTGCCTGTAACTCCAGGGAGAATCAGCACCCTCTTCTGGCCTCATACACACACACACACACACACACACACACACACACACACACACACACACACACACACACAACACACGCACAGAGTTAAAATAAAAACAAATAATTTTTTAAAGGAGTGAGAAGTGAAGGAATTGGGACATGCTATGGGAAGGATGTTGAGGGGTAGGCAGAGAAAAGAGCAAATCCCTGAACAAATATCCCAAACAAAGGAAAAATTCAACTTGTGTAAATTTTTGTGGGGGCTGATGGGAGGTTTCATATCATATGATTTAACATAGTATACGTGACAGGAGTATGGAGGACCATGTTCTAGTTAAAGCTATAAGGTAGAGGCTGCTATTAGGTGACCCACAGGCAGCTCCTTAACTACAAGGAGAGCTTCAGGGATCACCTGTCTCTCCTGGCTGTGGGATGTGGCCTCTTCATGAGTGACCACTGTCCTAATGGGGCAGGCCTGGGCTCTCATGCTTGAGGACATCATTGTTCACAGAGGACAGAGCTGAACACACCTGGCTCAGAGTTGTTTTAACATGGGGACATGGGAAGGTGTGCGGTAAAGGCTGCAGTACCCCTGTCATGCTGGCTCCATGGGAGTGAGGCAAGATGCGTGGCATGAGGACTGTAACTAGGAACTGTCAAGAGGATAGACAGAAGAGTAAAGCATGATCACACATCCTAGCGCTTAGAAGACCGAGGCAGGCTCACTGTGTTGGAGGCTAACCTGGGCTACATAGCAGGACCCTGTTTGGTATTTATAGCACAGACACATCCTCTTTGCCTCACCCTCTATCTCAGGAGTCTTATATACTCCAGACTGGCCTCAAACTCTCTATGAATGACAGATGTGTGCTACCTCACCTAGTTTATGTGGTGATAAGGAAAAGCCAAGGGCTCCATGCATGCTAGACAAGCCCTGTAAACCAAGGTTTCCGTGCATGCTAGGCAAGCCCTGTAAACCAAGGGCTCCGTGCGTACTAGGCAAGCCCTATTAACCAAGGGCTCTGTGCATGCTAGGCAAGCCCTATAAACCAAGGTTTCCGTGCATGCTAGGCAAGCCCTATAAACCAAGGTTTCCATGCATGCTAGGCAAGTCCTGTACCAACTAAGCTACACCCTCTACCTCTCCCTCCCTCTCTCTCTCTCTTTTTCACAGACAGGGAGTAGAGGTCACTTTATAGTACTGGTTAGCATAGAACTCATTATGTAGCACAGACTGGCCTTGCGTTGTGGCAATCCTGTCTCTGCCAGGGACTACACGTGTGTGTCTGTGTGTCCAGATAGGATTTTATACTGGGTTGTCACCAAAATGTCAACATGAATACAGTTTTTGTTTTTTGGTTTTTTTTTTTTTTAGCTAGCAAGAAACCCCAACCTGTATATTTGTATGACTTTTCTAAAATCTCTTTCCTCAGAGCGCCTGACAGACAACCTCAGAGTCGGACAGACATCCACAGTCGCTGCTCAGATGTTTCTTTTTTTCAGAGTTCTGCTGCTAAGAATATCTCCCCAACACCTGACCTCACTGTGGCCAATCATGGTTTCTGAACTGGTGAGTATACCAGTGTCAGTCTTAGGCAAGAGGGCGCTTTTAAAATTTTTTTTGTTATCATCCATTGTGCCACTCTGTGGGCACCTGACTTCATCTAAGTTATTTGTAAGTGTGTTAATGGCACGTAGCTATCTCTCAGATAAAAAGTGGAGGTTCTCTTCTGTGACCTCACACTTGTACCCCACACAGGAGGGTATGATTTGCTAGCTTTCCTCTTGTTGGATTGTGTTGCTCTACCCCAGGGCCTCCCTGCCTTCTAGACTCCACCTGGGCTCCATCTGCTAGGTTTTTGTTTTGGTGTGCTTTAGTTTGGTTTAGCTGTTGGAGATGGGGTTTCTCTGTGTAGCCCTGGTTGTGCTGGAACTTACTCTGTAGACCAAACAGGCCTCGAATTTAGAGATCTGCCTGCCTCTGCCTCCTGTAGTGCTGGGATTAAAGGCGTGCATCCCCACTCCCGGCTTATAGATAGATACATTTAGGTAAATGTAATCTTTCTCCCATAGTGACTTGAATATACATTTTTTTTCTAAGATCCAGACGTTCATACAACTTGAAGAAGGTCTGAAAGAGGAAGATGAGTCATTGAGGTAAAGCCATGTAAGCTCTGCACTGTATGGTGGGAGATGAGAGTTCTGGCTGTCACACCACCTACTGTCCTCTGAGCGTGTTTGTGATGGGGTCAGTTAGTGTGAAGACTTCTCCCCTCTTTTCAAGATGCCTTTATCTATTTTGCCTACATATGTGCCTGTGTGTACGTATATGTACCATGTCCATGGAGTGCCTGAGGAAGCCAGTAGAGGGCACCACATCCCCTGGACTGGAGTTACAGGCAGCTGTGAGCTCCCCAGAGTGGGTGCTGGGAACTGAAGTCGGGTTCTCTGGAGGAGCAGCCAGGGCTCTGAAGTACTGATCCAACTCTCTAGCCCCCCTTTGTTTTTCTGACGGGGTCTCATATGGGGCCAGTTGCCTTCAAACTGGCTTTGTCACTGAAGATACATGAGTGTTCTTACACACACACCCCAACAAGCATGCCTCACCAAGCCCATATTTGGGAGATTTACTTCCAGGGAAATGTGTCTAAGGACTTTTTCTAAGCAAATAGAGGGCAGAAGATGTGGATGGATGTATAACAAACATTTCTTTTTGAATTTATAGAAACAGCGGCAAACTAAACAGAGTAAAAGTCCCAGTTGCTGATAGTAACGGGCCTTCAGGCGAGGCTGTGTCTCCAGGTGACCTCATCATGTACCTCTCTGCTTGCAAATTCCTGGACACAGCACTTTCTTTCCCACCTGACAAGATGCCATTGTTTCAGATGTAAGTCAGATGAGACCACACATCCTTTGAAGTCACTGGTCTTCCCGGCCACTTCCCTTCACTGTCATGTGTGGTGCATGTGAGAAGCCGCAGCACCCTGAGCAGCTTATGAACTGACTACAGCCCAGGTTTCAGATTTCCCCAAACAGCTGTGGCTTCATGTCTTGGCTCATGGTCATGTTTGCAAATGTGGCTCTGTGACAGACGAGGATTATTATTTCTGCTAAGGTGGCTTTTGCTACTGGATGCTTGTGAAATGGGTCACTGGTGCCGATCCTCACTGCATTTGCTCAAGGGGTCTCTTGAAGTTAGATGTGGAGGCTTTATTTAGAGTGCAGCCTCTCTGGGTCACTTGGCCTCTTTGGCACGCATTTCCCATAGGCTTAACACAGCTGTTCCTGCCTTGAGTTTCATGCCTGGCCCCAAAGGCTACCGCTCTCTAGCTTGTCCCCCACGAAGAGAGGAGTCATGGGTGAAAACACTTGTGCATTTTCTTATATGGCTATCGTCAAGGAAAAGAACCCAGACTGAGAAGGGCCACACACTGTATTGCTCCATTTGTGTGACATTCTAGAAAATACATCACCAAAGGAACAGGAGCAAAGACCAGAGGCTGCTGGGGGTAGACAGTAAAACTTCACTGGTCGCTACTGGTAGATAGATCAAGTATACTTGAAACATCAAGGGAAACCTAGTGAGAACCACAGGCTTGAGTGGTAGGTGCCTGTCAGTGCAGGCCACGCTCTCTGTGTGTTGTCTGTAGAGGGTCTGTGCGTGGCCATATCAGATCTGAGGAAACTCCACTTCTGTTTAGTTGCAAACCTAAAACAAGGGCATTCTCATGGAGATAGCCTGGGTGTCCATCAGCAAAAGATGGACAGACAGCATGTGGTCTATCCAGGGAATGAGACATCAGTCAGCAATTAAAAAGAAAGGATACTGACATCTGCCACACTATGGCTGACTCTTGAGAATACACTGCGTGACAGGGACTGTCTTCTGAGGAGCATGTCTATTCCACTACTGCAGGTCCAGAGGGAGAAATCTACAGGAAGCAGGGTAGTTGGTTACCTAGGTCTTCATCCTAGAGACTGGGTAATAATGGCTGAGAGAGATGGGATTTCTTCTAGGGTTAATAGAACTGAAATCAATTGTCCTGATAACTAAACAATGTGATCTATTAAAATATTAAGCCTTTGACTTGTGGGGTGTAAATTATT
Source organism: Phyllotis vaccarum (assembly GCA_033318265.1). NCBI lineage: Eukaryota > Metazoa > Chordata > Mammalia > Rodentia > Cricetidae > Phyllotis > Phyllotis vaccarum. The sequence continues at coordinate 39,802,191 of JARWLC010000010.1, read as the reverse complement.
TTACTCAGTAGCAAACAGTTTATGTGAGCTCTTCTTCAGCATGTCTGGCCTCATTTGTTCCCTGCAGTTATAGATGGGCGTTTGTTCCAGAAGTGGACACTGAGCACCCTGCCTTCTTGTCAGAGATAGAAGAGAATCATCAAGAATGCAGACCGCACACTGTCAGGATCCTAGAACTTCTCAGATCAAAATACGGGGTAAGTGCTTTCCTTTGAAAAAACAGCATTCATGGAGCCGAAAATGTAGCTTGGTAGAAAGTGTTTGCCTGGCATACACAGCCCTGGGATGGATCCATGGCACTATGTACACTGAGCCGCGTGATGCCCTGCCAGCCGTCCTAGCACATGGGAAGAAGAGGTAAAAGGATCAGGAGTTGAGGATCATCCTTGGCACATAGTGAATTCAAGGCCAGCATGGGCTCTATAAGACCTCACCTTAAAAAAAAAAAAAAAATTCATGGTGAAGGCATCTAGAGTTAATCAGAAACTAAGCCCTTACTGTTGATGGATTATTAAGGACTTCAACCTCTTCTCTTAGCTTTAGAACTTGGGATGGTGATAAATTTCCTCCCTTGTTTTCCTGCTGGGAAGAAAAGCCTCCTGAGTAATGGTGATGTAGAAGCTGGTTCTCTTCCCAAGCTGTGCTATGGTTTTGAGTTGGACTGGGCTCAGGATGAAAGGCTCCGCCTCTATTATCAGCGCAGGCCATGAGCTGACAGCCGCAGGTGCACACAGTGTAGGCATCTCAGTGCTAGCCAAGGTCACGTCCCTGGCTTTGGGTCTCTGCAGGAAATTGGCAGCTCTGAGGAGATCACCACGGAGAGTGAGCTTCCTCTTCTACGCCAGCATTCCCTTTCCAGCATCAGGCAGTTGATGCCATTCTTCAAGACGTTAAACTGTGCTTTCAAAACCCAAAGCCATCTGACCTCCGATGCTCCAGGAACCTCAGTGCTGGAGTTTCCTGCCACAGAGAGCTCGAGGGTCCTACAGCAGCTGGAGGAGTGTGTGGAGCGTGACTTCCTGGAGCATCCAGAGTGTTAATGCCCTAGGAAGGCTTCATTGTTCTCTCTGCCCCTGCTGAGGACAGGGATGCTCTGTGAAGAAGAGGGAGCTTGGGATTTCGAACCAGCTCTACCACAGCCCTGAACATCCATTCAGGTATTTTCTGTTCAGCAGCCAAACATGCCTCCCTTAACTGCCTTGTAATATATTTCAATCTCAGTTTGTGTTTTTTCCTCAATTTATGTAATGGAAATAAAATTAATATATCATTTCACCACACGTAGTTGTCACGTGAGAAGACTAAGTCTTTTCTTTGCTGAAGCAAACACATAGGTCTATTCTCCGGTGTTTCTCTAAAACTTTTAGTATGTTGTTAGGCTGGCAGAGTGCTTAGCAGGTGAAGTCTCTGGAACTACAGAGTAGACTACAAGAGAATGGATTCTACCAGGTGCCTCATGCCTTTAATCCCAGCACTTGGGAGGCAAAGGCAGTTGATCTCTGAGTTCAAGGCCAGTCTGGTCTACAGAGCAAGTACCAGGGCAGGCTCCAAAGCTACACAGAGAAACCCTGTCCTTAATGCCTCCCCCCAGAGAGAGAGAGAGTAGATTTCCCCCCAAATTGTCCTCTGACCTCCACACATGTACACACAAGATAAATAAAATGTAGTAAAAAGATTAGTACAAAGGGGGGCTGACAAGATGGTTTTGTAGAGTCAGAAGCCTGTTGCTAAGCCTAGTGCAAGGAAAGATCCACTTTCTAGAAGGTTGTCCTCTGACCTCCACACATGTATACACACACACATATGTAATTTAAAGGAGTTAAAGGATTTTTTAATGGTTATCAAAAGTATAATTTTAACATTTCACACAATGGCTTTTAAAGCACTCACTTTGGTACTGCAGTTTGAAACTTAAAAAAAAAATATGACCTAGGCATTTTACATATGTGTTACAGTTGTGTAACTTGGTCCTCTTGTGGGACTCCTGACAGTGGGAACACGGGCTGGCTCTGACTCTTGCCTGCACTTGGGACCCTTCCCTCCTACCGGATTGCCTCACCCAATAGAAAAGATGAGCCTAGTCTCGCTGCAACTTGATATACCATAGCTGCCTGACATCAATGGGAAGCCCTCCTGAAAAGAAACAGAGGAGGAGGAGTGGATGGGGGAAGTGGGGGGGAGAGAAGAGCGAAGGGAAACTTTGGGGTATAAAGACAAACAAATTAGAACAATAATGGCCCATGGTTGCAGATATAGCTTTGTTGGTAGAGTGCTTGCCTGACATCCACAGAGTATGTAACTGCAACCTATAATTGCAATACTCAGGAAGTAGAGACATGGGAGAGTCAGAGGTTCTTCTTCCTCCGTTACATAGCAAGTTTAAAGCCAGCCTAGATACTCAAACCTGCTCTCAACAGCAGTACTAGCCTGTCAGGGCACTTAGGTAGACCTCTTTGGGCACGTTAAGATCTTACCTGCTAAAATCACACTTGCACTGACCTATTGAAAAAGAAGCGAGTGGTTGTCAGGCTCCGACAGCTGTGACTAGTTAGTACAACCGCCAGTACTCTGTTGCTGCGCTGAACTGATGGCCTGCAGAGTCGGGACTGCTGACTCTCTGGCCTCTTCCCTTTGCTTCTTCTCCCTTGGATCTCTTCACCACTTTGCTGACACTGCCGTGTATTAAAATAATCCCTTTGGTGGGATCAGATCTCACTCTCCCAAGCCAGGTAGTTATCTTGCCAACTACCCTACTTACGTTCTGGCTTGGAGCCATGTCTAACTCTGCCAGTGAGTACCATGCACCTTTCAGACCTGCCTGCTTGGAAACACATTTTAGGCAAGAGCACCATGTACTCTACTCTCCAGGCCCCGTGAGGCACGCTGTCCTATGGATGCTCTCGGAGCCTGTGCCTACTCTACCCTGTTTCATATTGGATTAGTATTGCTCTGCTCTTCACTGTGTTCTAGTTTTGAAGTGAGGTTTTTCTTTTAATTCTAATTCGGGGGAAGGGGGAGCGGAGGGAGGTTTGAGGTCACTTGTGTTAAGTTCCATTTTATCATTTAGGTTCTTGAGATTGAACTCTGAACATCATGCTTTTACCCATAGAGCCATCCAAACTGTCTGGTAACATTTTATTCCTTGCACAATAGAAAAGCAATTCATGTTCTTATTCTCAACATAGTCCTGGGGCTCACAGAACCTCGTCTGCCTAAATAAAGGCTAAAAATACATCTAGAGATAGTCATGTAAATACCTGTTGGAAATTACATATGAATTGTGGTCAAGGGAATATGCTTAAAATAAAAGCATTTGTAAATTTGGGTCACCCGAGTCTATCGGCATAGCCTTGTACAGTCTATAACTCACACTTGCTTATACTTGGAGGTGCAAACAATTCACAGTATGAGGAAGTAGCCCCACCTTGCTTAATAATCAGTGTGAAATCACAGTCAAAATAAACAAGAAAAATCAGGTATGGGGTTCATTTGTGTTATCCCAGCACACAGCAGCAGGAGGATCAGTGCGAGCCTGAGCTACTTTGTGAGTTCCAAACCAGCTTTGGCTATACTATAGTAAGACCGTGTCTCAGAGGAAGGGCATGGGAGGAACAAACCAAGCTGATGGCTTACCCTTACACTCCCAGCATTTGTGAGGCTGAGGCGGAAGAATCAGTGTGAGAATCCGGGAGAAGTGAGAAAGGCAGCTCATCTATAAGGAACACTGGCTGCTTGTGGTTTGAAAGAAAGTGGCCCCCAGAGGGAGCCAGGCTGTTAGGAGGTGTGGCCTTCTTGGAGGAGGTGTGTCACTGGGGTGGGACACTCAGTGTGACAATTGACTTTCTGTTGCCTGCAAGATGTAGGACTCTCAGCTACTCCAGCACCATGTCTGCCTGGATGCCACCATGCTCCCCTTCAGAGTGATAATGGACTGAACCTCTGAAACTGTAAGCGAGTCACCCCAACTAAATTTTTTCTGATGAGGGATGCCTTTCTGTATGCTGTGAATAAAGGAACTGTTTTGGCCTATGGCAGGCATCTTAGAAGTAGGCGGGGAAATTGGAGCATAGATAGGGGAAGGTCGGTGGAGTCAAAGGAGACATGATCCAGCCTAAGAAGCAACATGTAAAATAACACAGGTGAGCCTCGGCCACGTGACAAAACAGATGAATGGAAAAGGGTTGAAGATGCAGGAACAAGCTAGCAATATGCCTAAACCATAGGCCAAGCAGAATGAAATTAATATAAGCCTTTGTGTGTTTATTTGGGGCTAGTCAGTCTGGGACTGCAGGTCTGTGGGTCTGGACCCCCAGCAGGACAGGCCAGAAACTTGTAACTCCAGTTCCAAAGGATCTGACACCATTCTCTAGTGTCCTTGGACACTGTACACATGTAATATGCAGATATACACACAGCCAAAACACACACGATATAAAATGAAAAAACATAGGGCTAGTGAGGTGGCTCAATGGGTAGACTTGCTTGCTGCCAAGCATGGTAACTTGAGTTTATGCTCTAGCACCAGGTGATAAGACAGAGCTGACTCCCAAAAGCTGTCATCTGGCCTCGTGTGTGCAAAGGTGGGACTGCCCTCCTGTGTGTGCACACATATATGTACATACACAGACATATGTGTACACACAATAAATATAAGAGGATAAAGACCTTTATATCATCAGTTCCACTCAGATCGTGAATGTCAGCTCTCGCCATCTGTGTGGAGGTTTACAAATTTAGCCCTGTGATGGAAAATTTTATGTCAACTTGATACAAGCTTAAATCATCAGAGAAGAGGAAGTGCTTTCATAAGTGCTGTAAGGCATTTTGTCAATTAGTGATTGAAAGGGGAGGGGCCAGCCAATTGTGGGTGGTGCCATCCCTGGGCTGGGGGGTCTGGGGGGCCTGGGATCTACAAGAAAGTAGGTTGAGCCTCAGGCAAATGTGACAGTTGTTCCCATTACTATGTCACTGTCAGCACCAGGTGGGGAGAGATATATTCTCCCCACAGGTGGGAGGGTTGACCCTGAGATGCTTAAGAGCAGGAGAGCTGTCCCTGCCCCTTAGCCACACCTGGGCAACACAATAGAGCTGTCCCTGAAAGTGTAGGTGTGGGAGATCTGACCCTGAAGACTTGAATGCAGGAGAACCGACCCATTCCTTGCTCATTGCCTCAAGGGGTGAACTATGAGTGCAGTGTAGGAGCAGCCACCCTGGTGGTGGTGATAGAGAGCAGCTGATGGGCTGACCAACACTCTTAACTACCCAGGCCGAGAACCAGGGTTAAGTGCTGGCCCAACCCAACATCCACTCCTTACGACCACTGTTCATCATCAAAGGAACTCAAGGCAGGAACCTGGAGGCAGGAGCTGAAGCAGAGGCCATAGAGAGGTGCTGCTTACTGGCTTACAGCCCAACATACAGTCTGCTGGAGAGGGCATAGAGCAGTGGTCCTGCAAGGCTACAAGATCTCCACAACACAGGGTGGTAGCATGAAGTCCAGGAAGAGTCCCAGTGAGAGCCCATTGTTGATACTGTAACTGAGACCAGGCACCTTGAACCAAACCAGTGATTCTTTGTGACGTTACATGTAAAGATATACAAATAAAAGGGTTTACTGCATGACTTACTGTCATACTGCAGCTTCTGCAATGAGATTTTTCCCTTTCTATCTCCCCCCCCCCTTTTATCTCAATTTTTATTTTGTTTTATTTTGTGGGAAAGGTTGCAGGGGCAGAGGGTAGATACAAGTGTGGGGATTTAATAAAAGCTCCAAAAGTTTTGGAGATATAAGAGGGATCTAACCACAGTCAGTCTAGGAGGATCAGAGAATGGTGATTCACACCTTTAATCCTAGCAGTTGGTGACCTACGCCCTTAATCCAAACTGAGTTTGTGGTCATCTTAGTTTACAGAAGAAGTTCCAGGCTCCCAGGCAGGCAGTGGTGGGGCCACACCTTAACTGAGCAAAGAGCATTTAAGGCAAGTGTAGAAAAACAGAGTTAGAAGAAGCCAAGAGAAGCTAGGCTGAGGAAGCTGGAAGACACCTGGGTAAAATCTGACTGTGGTGTTTACTCTCTCCAATATCTCCAACTTTCTCAGAGATCTACAGATCTACCCCTGAGTTTCATTTATTCGTGTAACAATTGGCATCCAACTTTGGGGCACGAATTCCTCCCCTCCCTACACAAAAAGCTGAACTTGCCGGCCAGAACAACACTTGGCCAGAAGAGTAATTACTGGCGGCTAGGCATTCTGTTCCCGGTTAGCCTCCAGCCTTAGGCAGACCAGCCACACGTGTTTCTGTTTCACTCTCATCTGGGTAAGTTTATCAGGCAGTGGCCTCTTTCTTCTGGTGGGTTGTTTGTTTTTTCTTTTTGGACCCCGCTTTGGGCTGCTATCACACTAGGTAGCTGCCCTACTTCACAATCAATTGAATCATTAACAGACAACATTCAGTGAGTAAATCATTTTTTTTTTTAAGAAAAGAGGGAATTTGTTTAAAGCAATGGAGGGTGATTGGTCATACTATAACCTTTCACTAGACGATTTGGTATTAAAACCAGTGAAGGAAAACATAAATAAGGTAGATGGAAGTATCATAATGCTTATCATGCTGTTTACTATGAATATTTTTTGTTTGATTTCATTGTTATCACGTAAAAAGTCAATTAATATAAATCCAAAGAAAAAGGTCTTTAAAAAGTCTGTCGAGAGAAAACACAAAGATGCTCAAATTCAAACAGACAAATATGAAGAAGCAGTTTCAGCAAGGTCATCTAAAATTAGACAAAAACAGGCAACATTAATATACCCAGTAACCTTTCAAATAACAAAGGATGATATAGAGATGATAGAGAAGCTATCTGGGCTCTAGTACAAATGTTAAAATTACAGAGAGTAAAAGAAACAATTATAACATATGGGATGCATTCACCATTTGTAAAACAAATGTTGAACTCTTGGTCATGCAGTCACCCCTAAAGATTGGTTAGATATGGTTACAGCTGTGCTAGAGGCAGAACAGCTTATACAATGGAAATCGTGGTGGAGGGAGGAGGCTAAAACAATAGAACAAAGAAACAGGGCCAGAGGCATAGAAGTCTCCCAAGACCAACTTCTTGGGGAGGGGGATTATGCTGATATTGACAGGAAGTCTTTATACAATGAATACACTCTGGATTTATGTCATATGGCAGCTTCTAATGTCTGGGATAGGATTGAAGAAATAGGAAAGAAAACGGAATCATTCACTAAAGTAATTCAAAGCCCCAAAGAAACTTTTACAGATTTTTTGCACAGATTAACTATAGCAGTAAACAGAATGGTACCAGACTCAGAAGCCAGGCAAATAATAATTGAATCACTGGCCTTTGAGGATGCTAATGCACAATGTAGAAAAATATTTACACAGTTAAAAGCAAGGTCAGTACCTTGGAGGATTGGATTCCTGAGACAATTAATCTAGAGTCTTATGACAGTGATGATAACTGGGTAGGAGAATTTATCTCAAGAGGTATAAGAAAAAGTCAAAATGTTAAATGTTACAATTGTGGAAGGCAAGGTTACATAAAAGATTGTAAACAAGGCATTCCCAGAAACAGTGCTTTTGATAAGAGTAATCTCAAAAGAACACCCCTCCCTTCTGGAGTATGCAGAAGGCGTGGAAAAGGAAGACATTGAACTAATGAATGCAGATCAACAAGGGACAGACAAGGTAACTTTCTGCCCGTGGGAAATGCCCCAAAGGGGCTTTCAAAAGCCCCCATATCAAATCCAATCCAGTCTTACCCTGCCTTTGTGGAGGACACACTTTCCCAGAACAATTTAAAAAATTAAAATCTATTTTAAAAAGACATTCTACAGGGAATGATACAAAAATCTACAGAAAAAAAATTAAAGAAAAATTATAAAGCGAATATTTTGGCAAGCTTCTATAAATGAACAAAAGCCAAAATTAAACTTACAAATAAATGATGTTATTATTGAAGGCTTATTGGACACAAACGCGGATGTATCAATAATTTCACCAGAGTCATGGCATCCAAGTTGAACCCTTCAGGAGGTAAATGTTCAGTTTTGGGGTATTGGGTCGATATCCCAGGTAAAACGGAGTGCAAGATGGCTTGAGTGTATAGGACCAGAAGGACAGAGAGGAATATTAAAGCCATATGTGGCTGACATTGCTATAAATTTATGGGGATGAGATTTACTGCAACAATGGATCACACAGATTAATATTCCTTAAAACACAGAAATAAGCCATAAATTAGCACATGGTTCTGGAAAAAACATTAGAAAGTATAATGAGAAACAGTCACAGACCATTCAGGTTATAGAGAAACAAGGCAAAATAGCTGCTGATCTTTCAAAAACACACACAGCACTACCTCTGAAATGGCGAACAGAGAAGCCTATAAGGATTCATCAATACCCTCTAACAAAAGAGAAATTGCAGGACTTAGAGCAGCTGGTACAGGAGCAGTTAAATGCTCAGCATATAGAAGAATCAACCAGCCCTTGGAATTCTCCTGTACCTGTTATTAAAAAGAAATCTGGAAAGTAGAGAATGGTAACAGACCTGAGGGTGATAAACAAGGTGATCCAGCCAATGGGCTCCCTACAATCTGGCATTCCTTTGCCTTCTCTGTTACCTAAAGAATGGCCTATTATAGTTATTGATTTAAAAGACTTGTTTCTTTACAATACCTTTACAAGAACAAGACAAAAATTTGCCTTTACAGTGCCCACATAATAATTCTCAGCCTGTGAAGAGATTCCAGTGGAAGATCCTCCCTCAAGAAATGCTGAATAGCCCTACTCTGTGCCAGTATTTTGTACAAAAGCCAACAGAACAAATACATAACAAATTCCCACAATCTATAATTTATCATTACATGAACAACATCTTGTTGGCCGATTCAAATATCAATACCTCAGAAAAAATTTTTGAAGGAATGAAAAGAATTTTGCCTGCTTGGGGATTACAGATTGCCCCAGAAAAAATACAAAGAGGGGATTCCATTAATTATTTAGGCTATAAAATAGGCCAACAAAAATATTAGACCCCAAAAGGTACAAATCAGGAGAGATAGATTGAAGACACTTAATGATTTTCAAAGACTATTAGGAAACATTGCCAATTTATGACCCACTATTGGAATTAAAAATGATGAACTAGCTAATTTGTTCAAAACCTTAAATGGTGACAAGGATTTAAATAAGTCCAAGAGAATTGTCACATGAAGTTGAGAAAGAATTGGCTTTGATGGAAAAGAAATTACAGGAGGCACATGTGGATCATGTGGATCCAGACCTTAATTGCATTCTAGTTATCTTGCCCTCTAAGCATTCTCCTACAGGAATTTTAATGCAAAGGGAAAATGTTATATTGGAATGGATATTTCTTCCACATAAACCAAGTAAGTTAAAGACATATGTGGAAAAGATTTCTGAACTTATTTTTAAAGGAAAATTAAGACTTCGTCAATTGACAGAAATGGACCCACAGAAATTGTTGTACCTTTAACTAATGAAGAAATTGACCAATTATGGGTAGAAAGTGAACCTTGGCAAAGAGCCTGCAGAATCTTTGGGGAGATATTAACAACAAATATCCTCAAAGCAAAAGAATTGTACTTCTAAAGAAAACTAATTGGATTATCCCTTGTATTGTACAAGATAAAACCAATTTCTGGAGCCCCTACATTTTATACCTATGCAAACAAATCAGGAAAGGCAGGTTACAAATCAGAACATATAAGTAAAGTGGCTCAAAGCCTTTATAATTCTGTTCAAAAGTCAGAATTATATGCTATCATGACGGTTTTGATGGACTTTATAGAGCCACTTAACATAGTCACTGACTCTCAGTATGCAGAAAGAGTTGCTCTACACATTGAAACAGCTGATTTTATTAATGATGATTCAGAATTAACTTCATTATTTATTCAGTTACAAGAAATAATCAGGACTAGAAATCATCACTTTTATATAACACATATTTGATCCCGTATGGATCTGCCAGGTCCTTTAGCACAAGGTAATGATGAAATTGATAAATTATTAATAGGAAACATAATAGAGGCCTCAGAATTTCATAAAAAGCATCACAACAATAGCAAAGGATTAAAAAAAGATTTCTTTATCACTTGGCAACAAGCCAAAGAAATTGTAAAAAGGTATCCCACCTGTTCTTTCTATAACCAAACTCCATTGTGAGCAGGAAGTAATCCTAAAGGTGAAAGACCCTCCTGGGGGTGTGGGGACCCCCGAAACGGACCTTCCCTCAGGATGAGACCCCAGGACCCAAGGACTGAGCCAGAACTACCAGTCAGATGCAAATAGCATGAGGTTTTTATTGAGCACAGGGCCTGTGGGCTGAAGCCACTTGGATGGACTTTCAGCACCCAGGCCTTTGTTCAGGGTCTTTTTATAGGGTAAGGGGAGCATAAGCACATGTACAGAAGTAGAAGCATAGTTACAGCGTTCTCATTGGCTGGTTTGAATGAGGCCACCTGTGGAAGAGTTGAGGGTTAGGTCACCATCTGGTTTGGCTATCATTACCTATCCAGGCCCGTTATCTATCTTTTTCAAGGCCTCTTTGCTTGTTATTTCTTTTTGGAATTTCTAAAACAGTCCTTGACTAGGGGCAGGCCTCGAAGCCATAAAGTCATTATGGTCATTATCTCTCCTGCCCTCCTGCCCTGCTATCATCTATCATGAACACCCTGAAAGCTTTTATTGAGGGCAAATGCTTAATGGCAGTGTGTCCTTGAGTGAGGAATGCCTGGTGTCTGGCCCCTGACTTCAGTCTTCTTTATGTCCTCGGATTGGAGACATCTAGTGTTAGTCTTAACTACAGTTCTTCTTCCTTATCATGTCTTAGACAGGCTTCAGTACTATTTCTTGAGAAAAGGGGAGACTGCTAGAACAAAAGGGAGTTGTTTAAGGGAGGGGAAAAGGAGTCTCACAAAGGTATACGTAGAAATGAAATCTGGCAGATGGATGTATTTCATTTTACAGAATTTGGGAAATTAAGATCTGTCTATCATACAATAGATACATTTTCAGGATTTCAATGGGCAACTGCTTTGAGTTCAGAAAAGGCTGATTCTGTAATCACACATTTGCTAGAAGTTATGGCCATCACGGGAATACCTGTAGAAATTAAGATTGACAATGCTCCGGCATATGTCTCTAGTAAAATGAAACAATTTTTGTTTATAATATAAAGCATATTACAGGAATACCACACAATCCTACAGGGCAAGCAGTCATAGAGAGATCAAATCAAACTCTAAAGGATATGCTAAATAAACAGAAAGGAATAACAAAGACCCCTAGAGATAGACTACATAATGCTTTATTAACTTTAAATTTTCTCAATGCTAATGAGAAAGGAACAACAGCTGCTGAAAGGCATTGGAATATATATAAACAAACAAACAAACAAACAAACAAACAAAAAAACCAGCTGAACTAAATCACCCTGTTTACTTCAAAGATGTACTAACCTCAGAATGGAAGCCAGGATAGATGCTACATTGGGGAAGGGGTTTTGCTTTTGTTTCCACAGATGGACATATAAAGAGGAAAAATTCTTACTGTGACCCTTTTACCCCTTCACTATAAACAATTAAGGGACTTTCCAGATGGTGCTCAACAGCTCCCACCACATGATAAATATCAATAGAGCATTATAAAATCCCCAGGATGTTGACAGAGTTTCTGCTCCTTGTGATAAGATCTAACTAAGTATCTGTTTACCGGATATGTGGGGATATGTGGTTACCATGGTTACCACATTCCTGACCCCCTACCCCCATGACTAACTTCCCCATGATTCACTTCCTGCCCTATAAAAGCTTCCTTCATTTGTAACTCTGGGCTTTGGATACAGTGGGCCCCACACATGGAATAAAGTTTTTTTTTCTTTTTTTTTTAAGAATAAAGACCTAAGACTCTGCCTCTGTTTGTCTCCCTTGCTCACTCCAACCCTAACAGAGAAAAGTTATGGATACCATCAAAATTAATAAAGACTCAATTCAAACCAGAGAAGCTTCATGAAAATAAGAATTGATAGCTCATCCACCCACATTACAATTCTTTAAATTGTAAGAAAAACAAAGGGTGGGGCAGGTTTTTGTTTTTGTCTTTACAGAAAACTGGAACTACCCATCTTCAAGAAGTGAAAAGACCTTGGACATCTAGACATCTAAAGCAAAAGGGAGACTATCCAGAAAAATTTGCAAGCAAAAGAATATGGTAACTATTGGTACCAGTATACTTCATAGGGTAAAATCTCCGTTGCTTAACCTCTACAATTTTTTTTTTGTAAATTGAAGTCCCAGTTTAATTATAATTTAAAGCTGGTTTTAGGGTTGGAATGTGGCTCTCTCCTTCTCTAAACTCAAGCATATTCGTTAAAGAAAATACAAGATCTCTATATCATATCAGAAGAGCCACCTGATATGGGACTGAAGAATAACAAAAAATAAGGGACTATTCTATTGTTACTAATACTGTGCTGAATAAATCATTATGTAGTTAGTTTCCTGTACATTATGTTGGGTTTTAGTCTCTTACCAGTTTTCTGCAGTGATCCAGGACAATGCCTAATTGCAAACTTGAAGTGTCCAAAAGGATGATGGGGCCCCACAACGATGGTTTCACATGAACTCTGACAAAGCTGCTAGGCTGACAAACACCAAAGATCAGATTTGGACTACAACTTGCGTAGAACAATTTCGAGGCAGCTCACTGAGATGAACCTGCTTCACAGACTACTATAGCCAGGACTTGAGACAAGCCCTGCACTTTCCTGTTTTGCAAAGACTGGACAACAAATGACACAGCTGCTTATTTCAGGGCTTGACATTTAACAAAACTTTTCTTTTCAGGATCCCCAAAAGATGCCATCACCCCCAGTCAGCAGAAAGTAAATTTAAGAACAGGGCACCCACATTCCCAAGTGGTGAGGTGGGTAGTTTTTGATCGTTCAATAGCTTATAGATGATTGTCATTGTTTAGGTTAATTGGTTAAAAAATGTTAATAGTTATGGTTAGAAAAAAGTTAAACAAGAATGATTAGATTCAAGATTTGTGTTAAAAAAATAGAAAGAAAAAGGGGATACAGATATATAGGATATAAGGATAGATTAGGAATCTTCTTTTAAAAGGATTTACTAGCTTTAAATATTTTACATTGCATTGGAGTTTCGTATATTGCATACAAATTGGGTATATTGAGATTAATTGTAACAGATATATAAGATATAAGAATGGATTATTGAATCTTCTTTTAAAAGGATTTACTAGTTTTAAATATTTTACATTGCATTGGATTTTTGTATATTGTATACAAATTGTGTATATTGAGATTAATCGTGTTACTGTACAAATATCTCTATGCTTGTTCAAGATAGTATACTTATTCAGTCCATCTAACAATGTAATGCAAGTTGCGAGTCCATGAAAGTTTTTATTACCAACTAATTAGAATGTAAAGTAATGCAAGTTAGATCAAGCAAATATATTTTAGATGAACAGGTCTTCTTCAAACACTTCAGAGATCGATAGAATATGGCATTTAAAATATTTTAATAACTTAGACTTTTCTGGACAGTGAGACTGGTCTGTTCCTGGCAGCACCAATCTACTTCAAAAGAAAAATGGGCATTGAAGAAACTCCACTTAATGGAACTTTGGGTGACTGTCCAGGCAGATAGTTGTCATCTCTGTCATTTCTAGATTTTGGAAGTTGCTTGCACTTCCTGTTTATTTGGGTAAATATTATTTCCTTCTTGGGTCTCTGAGGTAGTTGAAGATGAAATTGTTATAGTTTTCTGGTGACAATTTTAGGAAAGAAACTATGAAGTTAAAGTGTATAAGTTTAAGAGACATCAAAATAATAGTTTTTAGTTAGTAATACGAGTTAGAAAGACAGTGAATTAGGTATAATCCTTTGGACTCATCAAAATAGGATAATTAATGAAATATTTTCTTTGAATTGTCAATTGTTAATGGACTGGGCATTACTCATTTATTGTTTGTATATATTGTATATAATTATTGTACCTATTATATATGTTTTTTTTTTTACATTAGCTATCACCTTTTTTAAAAAAAAAAATTTGACACAAAAGGGGATATGTGGGGATTTAATAAAAGCTCCAAAAGTTTTGGAGATATAAGAGGGATCTAACCACAGTCAGTCTTGGAGGATCAGAGAATGGTGATTCACACCTTTAATCCTAGCACAGGTCCTGGGAGTGGTGACCTACACCCTTAATACAAACTGAGTTCAAGGTCATTTTAGTTCACAGAAGGAGTTCCAGGCTCCCAGGCAGACTGTGGTGGGGCCATGCCTTAACTGAGCAAAGAGAGCATTTAAGGCAAGTGTAGAAAAACAGAGAGCTAGAAGAAGCCAAGAGAAGCCAGGCTGAGGAAGCTGGAAGACACCTGGGTAAAATCTGACTGTAGTGTTTACTCTCTCCGATATCTCCAACTTTCTCAGAGATCTACAGATCTACCCCTGAGTTTCATTTATTCGTGCAACATGCAAGGGGATGAAAAATGGGTGGGACTGGATGCATGATGTGAAAGACACAAAAAATAAAAAAGAAAGTTTAAAAAGTGGGGCAGGAAAAATGGCTCAGTGGTTAGGGGCACTGGCTGCTCTTCCAGAGGACCTGGGTTCATTTCTCAGCATCCATGTGGCAGCTCACGACTGTCTAACTCCAATTCCTGTGGATCTGACAATATCACACAGATGCACATTCAGGCAAAACACCAATGGACATAAACAAAAATAAATAATACCTTTAAAAAAAAAGTAGGTGGAGCAAGCCAGGAAGAAGCACCCTCTATGGCCTCTGCATCAGCTCCTGCCTCCAGGTTCCTGCCTGTCTGAGTTCCTGCCCTGACTTCCTTTGATGATGAAAAGTGATGTGGAAGTATAAGTCAAGTAAACCCTTTCTTCTCCAACTTGTTTTTGGATCATGGTGTTTCATTCATCACAGCAATGGAAACTGTACGATAACTGTTTTTCTTTCTGATATTGTATGCAAGGGGGCAGACGGAGCAAAGAAACTGCATACAGCACCTCTCCAGTCAGGCGAAGGTTTTTATTGTGGGTAAGAGAGAAACTATCCAGAGGCAACTGAAAGAGTCTAGAGTAAAGAGGGAGGGGGGAAAAAAGCACTGTACTTGGTCAGGGCTAGGAAAGGGGAAGCAGGAAAGAAAGAAGAGGTGGTGAGAGAGAGGAGAGAGAGCGGGGGAGGGGGAGAGGGAGAGAAGAAAATGAGAAGAGCTTAGGCATGGGGATTTATAAAGGGACTGAGTGGCTGAGGGGAGGCTCTTTTGGGAATTAAAAGGCCATCTCACAAGTTCCTGAGGAACACTGGTACCGCGTCCGGTTTTGGGGTGTTTGAGTCTTGTCCAGGCGAGGGGCGTCGAGGTTAAATAATCTGCACTCTGGAGTCCTTAGGTTCTATCATTCAGGATCACAATGAGAGACCCGAGCTTCATTCAGTACACCTTACATCTTAGTCCTGCTTCTCTCTCTGCTGCTGCTTCTCTCTCTCCTCGTCCCCCACTTAGCTCCTCCTTTCTTGACTCTCTTACACCCCGACCCCCTAGTCCGGCCCACTCAAGGTCTTGGAAAATCCCCAAAGACTAGCACTCAGCAGGTGGCAGCAGTAAGGAGACTGTAGAGCAGGAAAACATGTTTTTCTTAATCCCCCTATTTAACATAAGGTTTTAGTCCTTTGGGGAGGAGGAGGGGCCATAAGGGCCAGAATGGCACTTATTCGGGAGACAACACACTGGTTTTTATCTAACTACCAGAAACCCTATAATCTAGACATACAAGGGCCTGAGACCTAACAGTATATAAAACAAATTAATCCTTATTTATTAACTGAGTTCATACTACGTAGGTTTATCCAAGGTAACTAAGTAGAAGTGTCACAGGGTGATATGAATGCTGTGCCTAGATTTCAGGGACCCCACAAAAGACCACCACAGAGACTAAATCCCATATGTAAAGCAAAAGCTTTATTCAAGTTTAAACTTGGGACTCTCCACCTGTCTAATGCAATAGAGAGTGCCTAGGCCTGGTGGGGTAGGGTTTTTATCATAGTAGAGATTGGGGTGAGGAGATTTCCAGGGTTGAAGATGCAGATTGGCTGACATTTGCCTATGGGTATTTTAGCAAGGTCTCAGGAAATAATAGGTGAGTACTAGGCTCAAGGACATCTGGTGATCTTATCTAATCTTACCTAAAAGTTGGAATGTTTGGAATAGCACATACTTGCCTGTAGATGCTGATGCCTCTCTGGGTGGTGTCTGCTTATGGCTTTTTCTAGAACTACCAGGTATTACCAGTAAGAGATCAGGGCCTACTATCTGGCTGGTTTTTTATTAAACCTGTCATGGCAGCTGTGTGGTCAAGCTGTTCTGGGCCCACATTGCTGTGTGGTCAAGCTGTTCTGGACTCTACAGTGAGTGTATATCTTTGCTGTTGGGTATATATGGTGGCATGCAGACACAAGTTTTTTTTTGTTTTTGTTTTTTTTAAAGCAGGCCTGCTGGCTCCCAGGATCCCCAATAAACAACACAGAGGCATATTAGTAATTATAAATGCTCAGCCAATAGCTCAGGCTTGTTAATATTAGAGAGAATCTTGTTAAACTCTGTATAACTGATGAATCACCTAGTAGGGACCTTAAAGGTATATGTTATCTGCAACCTGCATTCCTGCATGTAGCAACCCCCATGACATAGCTCCTAGAAGTGTTAGTCCACAGGATATATGTTATACGCCCACTGCATTCTTTCATATAGCCACATTCCTGCACATAGCAACCCTCCCTTAACCTATGCCTGAACTTCCTTGTCTAAATACCCTATAAAAGCTTTGTTCAAATTCAGCTCAGGGCTCTCTGTTCTTCTGAGATCAGTAAGTCCCACACCTGTGGAATAAAAATCCCTTTGCTTGATTTCATGAGAGAGCGTCTCTTGGAGTCTTCTTTCACACAGCATGTTTCTCGACCCTAACATTACTAACTAGCTCTTACAACTTAAAATAACCTATTTCTATGAATTTATGTGCTGTTGTAATAGGCAGGCGCCCCTAGAGCACCCCAAGACACCCTAAGACCACGGCTAATGACCACTGTTAACATTAAAGAAAAAGAGTTTAATGAATATGAATATGAATACCTGTAAACACATGTGTGGGCTCCAGGCACTGTATAGAAGCCTAGAGCCCTGAATATTTTCGGGGCAGAATTCTTATACCCTACTCTGGGTAGGGGAGGGGGTATGGGCGGGCTCGGCTTGATAACAGGGTAGGGCCAAAGGTCAGCTTAGGACAGAGTTTAGGAATGCAGGCAGGCAAGCTATTTCCTGTGAAACAATAGATAGGACCACCTGAAGACATTCATTTCTTGGAGCAATGGTCATGGTGGGCACATTGTGCAAGCTTCAGAAAGTTCTTGCTTGCTTTGGTTAACAGTTTTCATGGTAGGGCTTTCCTGGGTGGCCCCACCAAGGTTTCTATATCAGGAATGTGGTCCCAGGGCCTTATCTTGGAAGGTCAAGCTGCTCACCAAGTGGGTCTCAGGAATTCAGGAAGTATCATGCTCTGGCTGCCAGGTGAGTCCCAAGCAGCCATCAATCCTGCGAACAAAGCTTTTCTGAGAAACAGCCATCTAATTTAGTGATACAATGAAGCCAAAACTCTGTCAGCCTAGGCTAGTTTCAGGGACCTCAGGAAGGGGTCAAGGGGGAGAGAGTTACAGGATTTTTCTATTTTCACACTGTTATATGACTCATGGTTTGTTGCCTCATTTTCTACATGTCCTGCTTCCTCTTTGGCTGGCTAGCAACCCTGCCCTTCTTTCCAGAGTTCTCAAGTTTGGTTCCCAGCCTACCTTTTTCCACCTGGCTACTGACCAGTCAACTCTTGATTAAAGTAATGAGAAAAAAACATGTCTTCACAGTATACAAAAGTATTATTCCACAGCAGCTTTTACAACCAAGTCCTATTCTAGCATACATTCTAATGCCTCAGTTTCCTGTTTTTGGATACAGGGTCTCATCTGTCTCAGGGTGGCCTCAAACTGTTTCTGTAGCTGAGGATGATTTTGGACAGCTGATCTACCTTCCTCTACCGCGTCCGGTTTCTTGGGGCCGAGTCTTGTCCAGGCGAGGGGCGTCAAGGTTAAATAATCTGCACTCAGGAATCGTTTAGGTTCCATCATTCAGGATCACAATGAGAGACCCGAGCTTTATTCAGTACATCTTATATCTTAGGCCTATTTCTCCCCTAACCATGCTTCTCTCCTGCCATGCATCTCGCCTAGCCTTTTTCCCTCTAGCTTCCCGCCATGTTGGTTTCCTTCTGCCCCTGCTCACACTGACTCTGACTCTACTCCATGCTTGTCTCCAGCTTCTCTTGTCCCAGCCTCTCCTCCTGTGTCTCGGCTCTCTACTACCTTCTTAACTCTCTCACACCCTGCCCCTTCATCCAGGCACACCCAAGGTCTTGGAAGATCCCAAAAGATTAGCACTCGGCAGGTGGCAGTGATAAGGAGATTTGTAGTTCCTTATTCCCCCTATAAACATAAGGTTTTAGTCCTTAGGGGAAGAGGATGGGCCATAAGGCCCAGAATGGCACTTATTCGGGAGACAACATTCCTCTACCTCTAATTGTTGGGTCCAGAGTCCAGACCCTATAAAAGACCACCAAGAGACCAAAAGGACAAGAGACCAAGAGACCAGTCCGATGCAACAACAGAGAGTCTCTTTATTGACAAGTTAGCTGGGGTCACTCTGTTCATTTTATGCAGCATGAAGTATGGGCAACCCTGAGCAGCAGGAGGCAAGGGTTTTTTATTGTGTGTGGGGGGAGGGGGGAGCAGGGTGGAGAACTCTAGGGGATTTCAGAGCTTCAGAGTTAAGGTGGTCCTGGGATTGGTGCAAACTCTGGCTAGGGGCACCTGTTACAAATTCATTGGCTGATTTGAATTCTAGGGATGTTACAACATTTTAGCAGTGGTCATTAAGGTTACATATATCAGCAGATCAGCATATGTGTACCTGGTGACTATTATATTGTTAATGTCCCTTTACAGAAAGGGAATGTTTGGAATGTCAGGTATTTCCTGTTAGGTGCTGGCTCCTCCCTGGGTGGTATCTGCTCATGGGCCCTTCCTGGGCTAGAACCACCAGGTGCCAGCAAAGACCTGCTATTTGTGTGGCAAGATTCTCTGGGCTCAACATTACATACTGGGATGACAGGGATGTGCAATGTTGTCTGGTTTATGCAGTATGGGTGCTAAGCAAGCACTCCACCAACTGAGCTATATCTCCAGTCTGTCTGTGCCTCAGTTTGGTATTTTCTTTCTCCTCAATGAATGAGTTTCTGTATCCACATTGAAGTCAACTTTGGTGGCTCTATTCCTCCCAGAAAGAGTTGGTACACTGAGGTGGAACTTGCCATGGGTGACAGACATAAATCACAACACTCTTGGTGTTCTTCTAACAGCCCAGAGTTTAGGAGACAAAGAACTTTGCAGTGTTAGTTGAGTGAAGACTGTTTGTACAGGCATGAGATGACCCCTCCTATAGGGACTAGGCAGAGTGCCCAGCACCTCATGTTTCTTCTTTCCTTTTGACCTTTTCAAGGCAGCAGAACTGAAACCCAGAGTCAGAGTGAGGAATCGAAACCAAAGTCCCTCAGATTCTAGAGCTCTGCACTGTTTTAAAAAAGCAGAACAGGAAAGAGCTGTGGGGAAAGCCTGTTAGTACTGGATTCTTGAACTGTCTCACCCAACTACGACTTCCTGGAAGCCAGCCACAGCAGAGAGGCTTTCAGGAAGGAAATGAAGTAGAAAGGGAAGAAGCCATTAAACCTGGGATTCAATTGCTTTCTCTACTGTCAAGAAATTTCAATACCACCCATAATGCCAATTATCTGCAGAAATAATATGTTTTCCTATAGACAATTCAAAGGTAGCAAATGGACAGCTTTAAGTCACAAACCCTGGGACAAATGGCTGAGATGCCTACTTAACATATCAAATCAAACATGTGTCCAGGTACTTGCAGTACCTCTCAAGCGCCTACAGGGTCCCACTAGCTTGCATATCTTTCCAGTTCTCTAAACTTCTCCAGCCCTGAGGGCTGGCTGCCTCTCCCCATATACTCCAAGGATTTGGTTACCTTCAGTCTTTTGGGCCTCCTGGCTACTGTGCCTGGTCCCTATCTCTTCACATGGTTCAGGGGCATGTCCACTCTGGACTTTGCTTCTGACTATGCTTTTCATTTTCTCTATAATAAACCTTCTCCTCCACACAATTCCAGGGAGCAGTCATGTCTTTTCTCCCCCCCCCCCCTTTTTTCCCTTGTTTTCATTCAAAGTGTGCTTGTTTGGGGTCAGAATGTTTGTAACTTTGAGTTGCAGCCTGTTGACCCGAAATAGCTAACCCTGTGCTTCAAGTAGTTCATTTACAAAAGAAACAATTTTACTTACAAAAGGAAACTCTTCATAAGAAAAATAAATAAACAAGCACAGATGCTTGTATTTAACCTTTGCTTAATCTTTTAAAACTTATAAATTATGTGGTTTTGACAATAGAATTTAGAAAGCCACAGGATCCTTAGCCAAGTAGTGGCACTTGGGAATCAGGGGCAAGCAGGCAGATCTTTGTGAGTTCAAGGCCAGTCTGGTCTACAGACTGAGCCAGAGCTGTCTACAGGACAGCCAGAACTACACAGAGAAACCCTGTGGGGGGGGGGGAGAAGAAAAGAGAAAGAAAGCCACAGGATCCATATATAAGATATGATATCCCTTAAGGAGTCCATACCACACACTTGAGCTTGTATCATTTTTTTCCAAGTGCCTCTCTTTGTAAGACCCCCCCCCTCCGTTTTGCTTAAGCAGCAGCCCCCTCGTTTTAACAATTCCCTCCTGCCCAAGAAGTAACGAAACTTGTCTAAGACATGTCAGCACCAGGTGCCTTGGCCCAGGGACGGGAGGGGGGGGGGAGCTGCAGTCAGAAGCCTGCCGGACACTCCCCAACCAAGGACAAGCTGACTCCCCTGTGGCCTGTACATCTGCTCTTAAAGAAACCCTGGGACATGCATTCTGATACTGGAGACACCAGCATCTCTGCAAAACTTAATAATAAAAGCTTTCACAGTGTCAGCAGGGCAGAGGGGGAAGAAAGATAAGAGTTACATGGCTACGTGAGCTGGCCCCAGTCAAGGACCCAGGGAAGTTCCAGAGAAAGATAGAAGACAGAGTTCCCAGAAAGATAAACAGCAGGCCAGGTGGTGGCCTGGCCCTCACCCCCTCAACAGAATAGCTTCATTCAAACCAGCCAATAGAAACCTTGTAACTATGCTTCTGCTTCTGTATGCACGCTTTTGCCTCCCCAAACCCTATAAAAAGGCCCTGAACAAAGGGCTGGGTGCGCAAGTCTTCTCGAGGGACTGAGAGACCTGTTTGCCCACAGGTACCTGTGTTATTCAATAAATAAACCTCGTGCTGTGCTGTTTGCATCTGATCTGTGACTCGGTCCTTCTTGGGTCCCAGGGGGTCTCTTCCTGAGGAAAGGTCCATTTCGGGGGTCCCTCACCCCCGGGGATCTTTCATCTTTATATTAGCTCTGTGAAAATAGAAAAATCCTGTAACTCTCTCCCCCTTGATCCCTTCCTGAGGTCCCTGAAACTAGCCAAGGTTGAGATGGCTGCTTGGGACACACCCGGCAGCCTGAGCCTGATACTTTCTGAATTCCTGAGACCCACCTGGTATGCAGCTTGACCTTCCAAGATAAGACTCTGGGACCACATTCCTGATCTAGCAACCTAGGTGGGGTCACCCAGGAAAGCCCTACCATGATAACTGTTAACTGTTAACTGTTTGAAGCTTGCACAATGTGTCCTGCTCCAAGAAATGAATGTCTTCAGGTGGTCCTATCTATTGTTTCACAGGAAATAGCTTGCCTGCCTGCATTCCTAAACTCTGTCCTAAGCTGACCTTTGGCCCCGCCCTGTTATCACGCCGAGCCCGCCTGTACCCCCTCCCCTACCCAGAGTAGGGTATAAGAATCCTGCCCTGAGAATATTCGGGGCCCCCAGGCTTTTCTGCAGTGCCTGAGGCCCACCACACATGTGTGTACCGGTATTCATATTCATATTCATTAAACTCTCTTTTTCTTTAATGTTAACAGTGGCCATTAGCCGTGGTCTTGGGGTGTCTTGGGGTGTCTTGGGGTGCCCTAGGGGCGCCCGCCTATCACAGCTCCTGTCCTCAATCCATGTCATACACTCTGACTCTGTTACGTACCTGCTCGACGTATTCTTTTCTTCAGTAAAGGCAAGAAGGAAGGTTCTATGTCTTCATCTCTGAAAAGAACTCAGAATGCTGTGGAGGTGCGGGGGCGTTTCTTCCTTTATACAACCCAGTGGGACAGAGGAGGGCAGTCAAGGCAAATACTGTTAGAGAAGAGGTTGTTGAATGCCACTCAGCCTCTGCTGCCTGTTCCACAAACAAAAGCCAGGAATCAAATCTGTGCTTCATTCAGAGTCAGTCTGGTAAGTCAGAGCGATATCCGGTCTCCATTTTGTTTTTATCATTAACATTTAGCATCTTTATAGAGAACAATAGCCATAAAGCAAGTTTGTCTTGTTCCTCCCCTCTGATGGGTCAGATTCCCTGTCTCTTTCAACGTCAACCTCTCCCCCACACACTGTGTGTGTGTGTGTGTCTGTCTGGGGTGAGGTGGTACAAACACCACGTCCACTGAGTTGCATACCTTCTCAGCCACTAACGTGGATGACTGGATGACATCTAGATATAAGATTAACTCAGAATAAACCATTAACCAGGTTCATGCTAAGATGCTTTCAAAGTGAACACACACAGATGCTTATCTACATAACTGTAACAGGCCCCGAGACTTTACTGTAAAACTGCCAAGAATAAACACTTTGACCTGGATTGATAGGAAAACCAGAGCCAAAGGAAAAACACCCTGACCTGGACTTGACCTTGTGAACAGAGCCAAAAAACAGAATCCTAGGAATCCTTGAGTTTGTCTCAAGATTAGGCCACAGAATCCCAACCAATCCCTAAACGTGTTCCAAGATCAGGCCACAAAAATCCTACCAATCCCAGGTCACCCAAGAAAGTACTCCCCCCTCAAGAAATCATATACAAACCCTGTCTTCTGCTCAGTTCTCTGCTGCTTCTTGCCCAAGAGAAGTAGCCAACCTCCTAATTTTTTTCCTTCCCAATGAAGCTCTTATTTGTTGTGTGGTGTGGTTTTGTGGTATTCCTTAGCTCCATACTGCCGGGATACCTTTCCCTTCAGAATATTATATTTACACTGGGAAAACTTTCACTCAAAGCAGAGCTGTAACACATCTGTCAGGGAAGCTTTTCCTGCAGACCTGTAACACACTTAACATAAATGGTGACATGTTAGAGGCACCTTAAGACCCAGTATGAAGGCACCGATTTATCATTACAAAACTATTTCAGGAAAAAAGCATTTACTGCCTGAGGGCTGGCCCAGGTCTGAGTCTGGGAAGAATCTCAGGAATGCACCTGACAGCCAATAGATTCAAAACTTGGTTTCACCACAAAAAGTTCAGCCAGCAGATTCAGGGCTTGTGTTCAAGTCCAGACAATGGATGCGGAATTCCATACCCCTTTGCCCAATCTTGGAATGTCGAGACATATAGTACCCTGCTTATGTATGATTTTCTTTCCCCCCTCCCCCCCCCCTTTGAGCTTGTGGCCAAAAACCCTCTACTGCACCAGAACAGAGGATTTCGACCGGGTTTGTTTGAACCTGTCGAAAGCAATAAAGAGACCCTCATATGTTTATATAGAATACAGCTCCCTGGTGGTCTTTATGGCTCCCTTGACACAGGTACAACAGTGGCTTGGTACCTTTATGCTCAGTGCAGCATTCTTATCCTGCTTCCTGTGTTTCTTGTCTCCTGTTCTGCTCTTCTGCTCCCCAAAATTCTCCTAGTCTGATTGGCCCACCTCTATCTCCTATCTGGCTACTTAACCAATCAGTGTTTTATTAAACCAAAGAAGGGACAAATATTTACAGGTGTACAAGAACATAGTCCCACAGCATAGGGCTTTTTTGCTCTGGTTTCAGGGCCCAAGTATTTTATAAAGAGATGTGGAGCCTTTTGTCTCAATCACCTGGTCCCAAATAAACATAAAAAGCTTACATTAAGTATAAAAGCTTGGCCGGCCAATGCTTCAGGCTTATTATTAGCTAGCTCTTTTATTTAAATTAACTTTATTTCTCACTTATGCTTTGCCATGTGGTTCATGGCTTGCTTTCTTGACTGTTGGCATCTGCCCTGACTCTGCTCTTCTCAGCCCTCAGTTTGATGCCTAATCTTATCTTGTCTCACCATTGGCCAAAACTGCTTTATTAACAACCAATGAGAGCAATACACATTCACAGCATACAGGACATCCCGCAGCAAAGCCTTTCTCGGGTCAGGGTGTTTCTTTGGCTAGGTCTTTTACCCTACAAATGTGACTTCTCAGGCCCCAATCTCTGGGGCTAGAGGACTCACCCGGGAATTGCTTTGCTCAAACAAATCTGTTCCTTTCTTTTTTCAATTTGGCTTACTGCAGTTGTTGGAGAAACCCATTATCTTCTTACAGAAAACCTATTAAAAATGTGTAACTTTCATAAGGTTCCAGTAGATACTTTAGCAAACCTTTCATTCCTGTCTTTATCTGTATACTATCTGGCACCTCTTGCTTGATTCATTTCTACATCCTCTGTGCAATACGAGGGTCCACCCACACACTGAATTCGACACACACATTGAATTAACATCTCCATGCGCTACAACTACCAAGATAAAAGCTGATCATTTTCAGGCAAATCCAAAAAGCAATTATTATTATTATTATTATTATTTTGTAAGGTTTCAATATGACCATTGCTAATGGACATGGGTTACACTTTTGCAGTGCGATTCTCATATGAGTTTATACAACTTCTCCATACAATTCGCTCTCGGTGCCAATCTTCAGTCTCAAGGTCCAGCTACCAGCGACGTTGGCGCTCTCCTGCCTCACGCCTGCGCCTTACACTTGAGGGAGGCCTGCGCGCGCACTCGCCTGGCAGCCCTGCCTACACTCCCAACTCGCCTTTGCCCGAGGCGGAAGTAAGTGGGCGTGGCCTAGCGGCGGTGTCCCGCCCCGGAAGTGGGCGTGTTATTGAGCCCCACCGCGGACTCGCAGCCTCCCAGTCGGGTTGCGGCCGAGGCCGGTCCTGGCTTTGTAGCTCTCTCAAGATGGCGGCGGAGTCACCCAGCGGGATCCGCCTCAGCGCGGTGAGCAGCCGCGAGGGGAGGAGCGGCCCGGGTCCCTGGAGGGTGGGCGGGCGGGCCAGCGAGGAGGGTGGCAATGGGCGGCGGCGATCCGAAGGCCTGGCGCAGCGGCCGGGGGGTCGCGGCGCGGCCGGAGAGCCGCCGCCATGTCGCTCCGCTCGGAGGAGCGGCTGGCAGGCGATCGGTGCGCGCCGGGCGGCTCGGGCCAGGCTGCCGTTCCTGCACTCTGCGGACGGCCTCCCCTTCTCTGGCTCTGCGGCCGCCGCCAGCTGTCGTTCGATCCGCTCCCTCACCCGCCGACCCGCCCGCTCGGTGCAACCGCGGGCGCGGAGCTGCTCGGCCTTCCCGGGGGCGGCTCGGGCTGCCCGGCGGAAGATGTCCTCACTCGGGTCCGTGTCCCCGGCCCTGACACGGAGGCACCGAGGCCCGAGGCCTCTCACCCGCTCTTCGCTAGCTCGGTTTGCCTCTGCCTTTGGCCGTGACTAATTCTGACAAACGCCTTCTGATGCAGTTGGGAGTGGTCACACAAAACGGCTTAGACTTTCAGGTCCAAAACATTGTGGGCGTGGCTTCTTCACCTGATGATTCCTGCAAAGTTTTATTCTCTGCAGGCCTTGAGGCTCCAGGCGGGGAAAGTACTTCTAGGCTGAGGAGGTCGATGTTTGAAGGGTGGCTGCTGACGTTGGGGGCTGGGGGCTATGGTATGGCATACCTGTAATCCGTCACTTGGGAGGCAAATTCTAGGCCAGTCTAGGGCACAACGGGAAGTCCTGTCTCAAAAAAAAAGATAGGTTATTAGATTTCATTGCTGAGTGGTAAAGATTTCCGGGGGTCAAAGTACCTCCCGTAGGTTCTCGCTGGCACTTCAAGAATGATGCTTCTGCTACACGTCCATTCATCTGGTCATGTTCTTCTTATGGGATGTGATAGTCCCAAGTGTGCATGAAATTGCCTGTTTGTGAGGTTGAGCAGTCTTCACATTTTTTTTTTTTGTTTGTTTGTTTTAAATTGCCTGTTCATACAGTTTGCCATTTTGCCCACATTGTTTTTATTTTATGTGTGTGAGTAGTTTGCTTACATGTGTGTATGTATTTTATCCTTCTGTGTGCCCGGAGATGAGAAGAGGGATTCAGATCCCTTCACTTACTGAGGGAGTGAGTTGCCCTGTCAGGTGCTGGGAACTGAATGCCAGTTCCCTGTTAAGGCAGTAGGTGCTCTTATCACTGAATCATTTCTCTAGAACCCATCGTTTGGCCATTCTTGTGCCCTCTCATACTGATTTATGAGAATTATTTATATATTCAAGGCAAGGACCTTTAGGTACATAGTTTTGTTTAAGGAAATGGTGTTTAGAAGTTAAAAGACAGTAACTGTATTATTTCTTTCCACTGGGCTTAAGTGGTTTTACTTCTGCTTCTCAACTGGGTAAATCTGGATAGAGTAACACCACTCTAGAGCCAGCAGAGTTCTTGTTCCCAGGGAAATAATAGAAATTATTCTGTGTTGGGATTGGAGAGATAGCTCAGCTGTCAAGAGCACACTGGCTGTTCTACAAGAGGTCTTGTGTTCGATTCCCAGAACCTGTGCTGGCTCATAACCATCTATAGTGGGATCTGATGCCTTCTTCTGGCATAAAAGCATGCATGCAGATAGAGTACTCATTTACATAAAATAAATACATTTTATTTTTAAAAAAGGAAGAAAAATGAATCTGTGTCAGGGGTAACCAAGGTTCTGGGGCAGGGATATAGATTTCTCTGAGCAGTGAGATGGTGGTGATGGTGGTGAGTGGTGGAGATCATTCAGCAAGTGGCTTCCTGTTTGCCAGGCAAATGGTCTGTTGCTGTATACTCAGTCTTTTGGAAGCTTCTAAATCATACAACAAAATAAAGTCATAGATAAGTACATTTGTCAGATAATTGGCTAGTGTGTCAGGTGGCAAGATCTCTAAATGTGCCTTACAATACATTGACAGTTTTACCTACTGAGCATGTTAAGTCAGATACAGTGTTGATGGACAGTAGCACTAAGAGGGACTAAAATGCCAGGCTTTATGGTACAGATTATAATCTCATCTACTTTGGAGGCTGGGCAAGAGGATTACAAATTTAGGCCTGTCTTGGCTACCGAGTGAGTTTAAGACCAGCCTGAACAACTTTCTCAAAATAGGAAAGCAGACTTGGGCTGTAGTTCAGTGGGATAGTACCTGCCTTCCATATTTAAGGCCCGAGTTCAATCCCCAGCACTTGAGAGGGAGCACTAAAGATAGCTGAAGAGAAATATGGCCCTCTTTCAACATTCCCTTTATCAGTCATGGTGTTCTAGTTAGCTGAACACATACGGATCCTGAATACAGATGAAACTTCAGGGAGCTTCTATTCACACCTGTTAGTCTCAGGTATTAGTCCTGCTATGGTGATTGAAGTCTCTATTCTGAGTCAGGGATATAGCCTAGTGTAATGACACACACCCACTTAGCATGTGCTAGGCCCCTAATGCTGCCCCAGTACCAAAAATAATAACAAATGTTATTTCTTTTAAAGGTCACATCCAAGTGATCAGTTAGTTGCACACACATAGAAGTGTTGTGGTATATTTAACTATGTAAAGATATGTTGTGTTTTGCTTTGTCTGTGTAAGGCACCTGATTGGTCTAATAGAAAGTTGGTGGCCCAGAGAAAATTCCAACTACATATAAGCCCAGCACTCAGAAGGATGAGACAGGAGGATCAAGAGTTCCAGGCCAGCTTGGGCCATATTTCTTGACCCTTTTCCTAAATAAGAAAGATGAGCCACAGCCTGAAGAATACTCCCAACTAGAGTCAGGAGAAAACGGTGAATTAGATATTTCCTTAATTCTGGCTCATGTTCCTACCTTTTCCACCTCCTTACATATTGCATCTCAGACTCTTCAAAATTGAAATGAAGGGCTAGGGAAATAGTGTACATTAGAAGCATGAAGACCTGAGATCAGATCCCCAGCTCCCAGCAAAGTGTCTATAATCTATAATCTCAGGGAGGTACCTGAAGCTCACTAGCCAGTCAGTCTAGACAGAGTAGTAAGCTCCAGGTTAGTAGAAGTCTGTCTCAAAAATAAGGTGAGTGTGATTATCAGCCTCTGGCCTCCATATTCATGTACACTTAACACACACTAAACACACAAAAAGATTAAATTGGTACTGGGCCTGGTAGTTTGTTTCTATAGTGCTAGTTACTCAAGAGGCTGAGGCAGGAGGATCACAAGTTCAAGGCCAGCTTGGAAAACTTGATGAGACCCTGTCTCAAAATATATGAGGACTAGGAATATAGCTTCATGGTAGAACACTTGGCCTGGCAAGGGCAAGATCCTAGATTCCATCTCCAGTATATATAAAGACAAACTGGAAAGCTTGGTCTGTGCCTGTAATTCAGCATTCAAGAGGTAGAGGCAAGCTCTGGGAACTGAGTTCCAAGCCAGTCAGAGTAACAGTGAAATCCTGTCTCAAAAATAAAGATTGAAACTAGGAAGCGAGCAAACCAAATTCCTTAAAGTTGGCAGTGTTGCCAAACAGTGTTCTTGAGACCCTAGGTTCATCCCTAGCACTGTTAGCAAAGTCCAGAATTACTAGTTGACTGGGGGTGTGGCCGTGGCTAGAGTGCTAATTTGGCATGGGCTCTTTGGAAGCTAAGAATTTTTTTCACTTGTCTGCTTTTGCTTTATGACTAGTTGGTATACTATAGCTTATGAACCAAATCCAGCCTGACACCTGTCTTTTTTTTTTTTTTTTTTTTTTAATGGTCTGTGATCTAAAAATGAGCACTCAAAGTGGTTAAAATTTTCCTAGTTTTATTGGAGCACATTATGTGCAGGAATTTGCCTATAACTATGAAATGTGTGGATTAGGAGAGAATCTAAAGACAGTGAACTCCATAGTCATGGAAAGCAAAGTATCAAAGATCAACCTTAATGCATACAAACTTTATCAGGAATACTCACTCCCCCAGTCAGGGCCTTGGGCATGCTAGGGGAACGGTTTTCACTGCACCAGCCCTTGACTGTTAGATGCTCATTTTAGAGTCATGCAGGAGGTCTGAGATCTAAGGGTGAAGTGCAGAGTACTAATTTTTCATTTTTATTCTGTAGTTCAGACTATTTGTTGCTGTTCATTTCCTTCTCCTCGCCACTGAGGTCCTTGTGAATCTAGCTGATACAGGCTGATACACTGGCTCCCGTGCAGTGCATGCTACTTTGATTTATTTATTTTTATTTTAAAATATACCTGCCATTATACTGTGATTACATTTTCTGAACAGCTTTTTATTTTACCTGCTTAGTCATTGATTTATATTTTGTTTGATTTTTTTCTCTCTCCATACTGATAACTAGATCATTCACACTTTCAAAAGAAAATAGGAATCTTTTTTCCAGCTGAGTTCAGACACATTCAGTGATTAGCAATTGGGGGCCCTTGATTGGATAGTCTTGCTTAGTGACTAACAGCATAGGCTGGGCCTGCCCTCATGACTTCACTCCTCACATAGATAATTGGATGTGAAACTTTGGGCAAATGACTTAGTTTCTTTGTAACCAGGATTCCAGTCTGAATAATGAGTGTGATAACTTTACCCATAACAGGATTGTGTTTTAAGTTTTTGGACACATCTGCATAAGCTTGGATGTAACTCAGGAGGGGGCTGCTGGTTTTGTCCTTGAGATACTGTGAGGCTGACTTAGGCCTCTGTGTTTATTCTCTCCTGGACCCTGAGTGTAAGAGCCTTGAAGATAAATGGCCTTTGGTTGGGAAAAACACCTGGTTGTCCTTCTCAGAGAACTGAAGCCTAAATTCACTTGTGGAAGTGGGAGAGTTTAACCTCTTCAAAATCCAAGATACCTGTACCTATTGGGCAAGTCCTCTGCCACCCTGTCTAATACCTCCAGGGTTTTCACTGTTACTTGTGAGTGAGGAAGCAGCAGTTACAAAGGCCAGCTGACATCAGTGCTGTGGAGAGATTGAGATACTGCATGTTCAGATCCAAGTTACCTTAGGACACCTTTGGCCCCCTTAATAGCCATTTATTGCCCTCTGTGACCATTAGGTAAATCACTTAAAGTTTACAAATACATCCCTAGTTTCCATCCAACCAAAGGATCAAGAACTGCTATCCAAAGCAGCTGAGGCTGGAAGCAGTTTTTTTTTTTCCCCCTAGCTCTCCTGTACCCAAAAGTCTTGATGTATGTCTTTTGTTCTGCTACTATAAATATCTCATCAAACGATCACTACATAGGACATGGGTTTGAGGTAACCTAAATCCGTGTTCCAGGCCGTGGTCACTTTATTTGGCTCCACAATGAACTGCACTTTGAGGTGAGAGCTGTGGTTTGGTTTCGTTGTTTATGTTGTCAGTGTTCTTAGATGTCTAGTTCTGAATTTTGGTATAGCTTAATTTATATACAATTTTATTATAGTCAAGAGATAATTTCCAAATCTAATGTCATGAAGTTTTTCTCTTGCTTTCCACTAGTCTAAGATTTATCTGTTATTTTAGGGTTTTGGTCCATTTTGACTTAATCCCTATATGTGTTGTAATAGAGGAATTTTGTTTGCCCAGCACCATTTGTTGAAAAGGCCTTTTTCCAAAGGATGATTTTGGCACTGGACGTACAGGGTTGGTTTGTAGGCTGTTGCTGGCTTGCTGTTGTGAATCTGCTTGGTTTTGGTTGTCTTAGGAGTCCATGCTGTGTCAGTTTCTGTAGGGAGCTGATGTCTATAGTTGCCTAGGTTTTTGTTTGATTTTCTTGAGACAGATCTTCAACAGCTCATCTGGCCTTGATAAGGATAACCTTACATTTCTTGTGAAGTGAGAAGAGGGACTTCCCAGATAGTGCCCCTCACCACGTGACAAGATCTAAGAGCATTGCTTGTTTACTGTGATAAGATCTAAACTTAGTATCTGTTTGATCCAGAAAGACTTTGTCTGCCAGATGATGTGGTTACCGTGGTTACCCACACACCTTTAGATAGCGCATCCCAGACCCCCTACCACCTGCCCTATAAAAACTTTGCTCATTTGTAAATCGGGGCCCTAATACAATGGGACCCATTAGTGGAATAAAGTTTTCTTTTCTTCTTAAGACTGAGACCTAAGACTCTGCCTCCACTCCTTAGCTCCAACCTTAACATTCTGATAGCATGATTTCCAAGTGATGGAGTTACCGGTTCTTGGTTACCATGCTGGGGATTAAACACAAGGCTTTAAGCATGTTAGGCAAGCATTCTACCTATTGAGCTACATCCCCAGCCACTTGTTAGGGAAGTGGTGACGAGAGAATCAGAAGTTTAAGGTGAGTTCAAGGCTACCCAAGGATACACAATGAGCTGATGAGACACACACACACAAGAGTACTGAAGCCCTGGCTGTCCTGGAACTCTATAGACCAGGCTGGCCTCAAATTCATAGAGATGTACCTGCCTCTGCCTCCAGGGTTCTGGGATTAAAGGCATGTACCTCCATGCCTGGCTGAAGATTTTATTTTTATGTATATGAATACTTTGTCTGCATGTACATCTGCACACCAGAACATGGCATCAGCCTGTGGGTGCTGTGTATTGAACTCACGATCTTTGAAAGAGTGGTGAGTCCTCTTAACCACTGAGTCATCTCTCCAGCCCTGACCCTGCCTTTAAAAAAAAAAGAAATGTGTTTATATTAATTGATTGTGTGTGCATCTATGCTCAAGAAATTAAGTTTTCTATAGCATAGGGTTGATTGGCCTCTCCTTCATATTTATTGAGAGTAGAGTCATACCTTAAAACCTTGGAAATTGTAGTGGTTTGTTATTTGAAGAACACTGCACCAGGCTAGTGTTCAAATATAATAAACTTAGAATACATAATACAACCAACTCAGAGTGTCTCTGCAAGGCTGCCAGCAGTGCTTACCAGGGTTATTAGACCCAGTCTGTACACTAATACCCACACACCCCCTTGGCAAAATTTGGTCTCAAAATAGAGAGATTTAGGAGATGATATTTGTCAGACTTTTGGGTCTTGGCTGGGTCATTTAAAACAGGTCTTACAAGGGAATTGGTAAAGCTATGACATTCTGGACAGAAAGAGGCGGGTTTTATACAGGTTTTGATGTAAGCATCTGAGTTGTTTCCCCAGCCTTATCTTCCAGGAAGCTTCTAGGTTTATCTTCTTGGAGCAGGCAGTTAAATCATTTTTTTTTTTTTAAATTTGGTCTTAGTGTTAACACAGAGACAACATATATTTGGTCTTGTGCTCATGATTAAGGGATGCATTAAATTATATGAATTGTTGGTTTGTTTCAGCTTTGCCCGAAGTTTTTACATACAAATTCTACTAGTCATACTTGGCCATTCAGTGCAGTTGCTGAATTAATAGGTATGTAAATTGACATTTTATATGTTATCTGTTAATTGTAATTATAAATTAATAACTTCTGAGAAGTAATATGCAATTATAATTTTAAAAATATATTCTGAATAACATTAGTATAAAAGCTGATTTAATAGTTGTTTAAGTTGGTAGCAGGTGAATTACTCTTCAGCCTTGCCCATACTACCAAGTGGTTTCATAGCTTTTAGTTCTTAATTTGCTGAAAAATTTACAAAGCACTTACGTTGCAGATATTTTTACTGATTATGAAAGTAAAAAAATCATGCTTCACAGTGTGTGTAGCATGCAGAGTAGATTCATCTTTTAGGTGTTAGAATTAATATGTTAAGTTTGGTTTGTTGTTTCTCCTAAGGGAATGATGGGCTCCAGGAATATACCTTAATTATCTAATGAGCATGAGACATTGTAGGTTAAGATTTGTATCACGAGGTCATGGTTTTCTCCTTAGAGAATTACATAAGCAAGAATAGTTTTTGTTGTTTTTCAATTTAGACTTACCCTTTAAAGGGGGAAATGTTATTCTTGGGGGTTTCTTTGTTTATCTTACAATAAGATCTTTATCAAAGGAAGGTCCTACCTGAGACATGGGAGGAGGGACTTCTGATTTTTTGTTTATTAAGAAAGGGGGCCTCTTTCTAGCCCAGGCTGGACTGGAACTCACAGTAAGTCTTGGTCCTCGTTTCTCTAGTGCTGGGATTGGAGGATGAGCCCTACCCAGCTTGCAGGAACCTCTTTCCTTTGGTATAATACTAAGGTTTCTCTAAAATCAGAGCCAACCAGCATTTAGGTGATTTTATTTTTCTTCTCCCAACTCTACAATGGATGTTACAACACTGCAGCCTACCAGGAATACTCATGCCTAACAATTGTGTTCTTTCTGGTATTACCAAGTTTAAGTCTAAATGAAATACTATTTTATTTTTTCTGAAGTGTTTGGAAAAGATTAATTTTAAAGGCCTTTATAGAAGAGTAGTTTAAGAGCTATTCTCTTTTAAAAAACGATTTTTATTGGTTTAGTTCTTTTTTTTTTTTACATTCTGACCAAAGTTTTCCCTCCCTCCTCTCCTCCCAGTTCCTTCTCCCTGTCCCCTCCTCATTGTCCCCTCCCCACTGTCCCTCCTTCCTGTCCCTCCTCCCCACTGTCCCTCCTCCCTGTCCCTCCTCCCTGTCCCCTCCCACTTCGTTCCTTTTTTTTCTGTTCGGAAAAGGGCAGGCCTCCCCATAGATATCAGCCAAACACAGCATATCAAGTTGTAGTAAGACTAGGCACCACCCCTTGTATTAATGCTGGATAAGGCAACCCAGTATGAAGAAAAGGTTCTCCAAATCCAGAAAGCCATTATTTCTAATAAATACTTCAAAGTATATTTCATTTGGGGCTTTTCAGATGGATCTTGGATAAGTTACAAATTGATTTTATTACTGATAAGTTTTGTTTGTTTGTTTTGTTTTTTCAAGACAAGGTTTCTCTGCTTAGTCTTGAGAGTCACTTTATAGACCAGGCTGGCATTGAACTCAGGGATCTGCTGCCTCGGCCTCCCCAAGTACTGGGATTAAAGGCATGAGCCACCACCACTGGACATGTTTTTCATTTTTAATATAGTCTTTTATTGTGCCTGTTCTGAAATGAGTATATAAACAAGATATTAAAGTGAGAAGTGGAGAGTGATGGAGTTGTGGAGTTGGAAGAAACTGCACAAATCACAATGGTAGATATTATAGGAAGTGAATCTTCCATCTGCCTGTAGCTTAGAAGATAGGGACACTACCTTCTCATTCTGACTGTCATTTAGCTTCTGTGAACTCCTAGTGCTCTCGGACACCCAGTTCCCAGTTTCCCTATGACAGATGGGCAGACTGGTGTGATGAGCTGTGGGAGTAGTGCTGTCTGCACTTGAGTGCAGTGGTTGTCAGTCTATAGTCCCTGCATGACGGGAAGGGCTTGGAGAGAACTAGTTTTGATACCACCAACGAAGGCAGTTAGTTTGTGTTTTCAAGCCTGAAGAATTCCTAACAATTAGAGCTTTTAAAGTAATAATGGTATTCTAGTGCTTGTTACAACATTGTTCTAATATAATGACCAGCTTCTTTAAAATGTAGGCTCAGAATTTCTCAAACCCCTTTGTCTTCCAGATAATGCTTATGATCCTGATGTGAATGCTAAACAGATCTGGATTGATAAAACCGTGATTAATGATCGCATATGCTTGACCTTCACTGATAACGGGAATGGGATGACTGCAGATAAGCTACATAAAATGCTAAGGTGTGTAAGAGATGTGTTACACTTTAGAAAGATGGCTTCTCCCTGTTTGAAAATTTACATATGTCATACAAAATACCCAGTTCATATCTTAATTTTTGTTTTTAAAACATGAAATTCCATAGTCACAGTATGATTATCATTATTTTCTGCAACTAGATTAAGCTCATCTAATCCATGATGCTCATCACTCCTTCATGTCTACCTGACCTAAAATTCTATCACTGCCTTAGAGTTGTGGTACACAGATACTAGCAATTTTTTTCATGGGTATAAGTAGTCTTACCTGGTATTTGTAATAGAATTTACTATGGGAGATGAGGAATTGTCCTTACAGAGATTGAGAGACTAAAGAGGCATCAAATAATTCATGGAGTCTGAGGCTGCAGAGTCAGTGAGCAGTGTCAGCACTGGGTCCTGAAGCAGACAGTACACAGTAGAGGGAGAAGTCTCTGTTGTCTCTTGAATGTTCCTCATGCTGCCAAAAAGTCAGATTGATGTACCATTAATCCTGCCACAGAGCCTTGTTCAAAACAAGAGAATTGTTCATATCTAAAGGGTGTGGTGTGTAGTAGTGAGGTTTCTCGGGTCCCGGGCAGCCAGAGGTCCGAGACCCACAGACCTGCCCGCCTGAGACTGCTTAGGAACCCACCGCCGCCCAGGCCCCCAGAAACGACTCAGACACTTCTATTAACTTTATGCTGTTTGGCCTATGGCTCAGGCACATTGCTAGCTAGCTCTCATATCTTAACTCAACCCATTTCTATTAATCTGTTGGCCACGTGGCCCGTGGCTCACCCATGCTCCTTACATGTTGCTCCTTGGGCGGCTTCAGCTCATCTGTCCCTGACTCCACCCTGCTTCTCCTACCTATGCTTTGATTTCTCCTCCTACTTCTTCTATGGTGCCTGCCATGGCCCAAAACAGCTCCTTTATTTAAAGATTGAGATTCACAGCATACAGAAAGGCATTCCCACATCAGTGGTGGATGCCTGAGTCTGAAGGTTTGTAACCTAGACATTTAGCGATACATTCTAGGCCATGAGCTGTACAGGTCCCTGAAACCATTCAGAGATGTGGAAACACAAACACATGAAGGCAGATCAAAGGACTTTGCTCAAGATTGTGCTCCCAGGGATTAACATTTGATCCAGGCTTTTTACTTGGTATCATATTTATTAGAATTTGCAAAGGTATTGGCTGAATTTTTAAAAATGAATGCTTATTGTTTAATCTTCCTTTTCTTTTTAGTTTTGGCTTCAGTGACAAAGTCACCGTCAATGGTCATGTCCCGGTTGGATTGTATGGGAATGGCTTCAAGTCGGGTTCTATGAGATTAGGCAAAGACGCAATAGTTTTTACCAAAAATGGAGAAACCATGAGTGTGGGATTCTTGTCTCAGACCTACCTGGAAGTCATAAAGGCGGAACATGTTGTTGTCCCCATTGTGACATTCAACAAACACCATATCCTTTTGGCTTTGGAATTAATGCGGCAGAGAAACCTAAAAAATGCTGGAATGCTCCTTTATATCTTCCTCAATTCTTGTCTTGTCCTGTCTTTGTTTAGGAAATGGTCCCTCCATGTTAGCCAGGCTTGCCTCCAAACTACTGATTTTTTTTTTTTTTTTTTAAATCCCATCCAACTGAAACCTGGAATTAAGATCACATCATACCATACTCAGTTATTATAGTTGGGGTGTCTATTGCTATGACAAAACACCATGACCAAAAAGCAAGTTGAGGAGGAGAGGGTTTATTTAAAGGCTTACACGTCCAGATCATAGTCCTTTATTGGAGGAAGTCAGAACAGGAACTCAAACAGGGCTGGAACCTAGAGGCAGGCACTGATTGAAGCAAAGGCCATGGAGGGGAGCTGCTGGTTTGCTCCCCATGGCTTGTTCAGCCTGCTTTTTTATAAAACCCAGGACTGACAGCTCAGAGCACTACCACAATGGGCTGGTTCTTCCCCATTGATCACTAATTGAGAAAACGCCTTACAGCTGGCTCTCATGGAGGCCTTTTCTTAACTGAGGCTCCTTTCTCTTCTCTGATGACTCTAGCTTGTGTCAAGTTCACACACAAAACTTGTCAGTACACCCACCCAAAGTTTTGTTCTTTTTAAAAATTATTCTATGTGTATAGTGTTTTGTCTGCAGCATGGATATGCACCATGTGCATTTGTGGTATCTGCAGAGGTCAGAAGAGGGTGTTGATGTCCCTGGTACTGCAGTTACAAATGGCTATGAGCTGCCATGCGGGTCCTGGGAATCAGACCCTCTCTACAAGAGCAACAAGTGCCCTTAACCACTGAACTAACTCTCCAGCCCCTCAATTCTTGTCTTTTGTGTGTGTGTGTGTGTGTGAATATATATATATATTTTTTCATTCCATTTCTTGTCTGTATATACTTCCTCTGCCCTATGCCTTAAGCCCAGGGTTTGTTACTGGAAATTTGCTAGTTTAAATCTTCAGCATAATGAGGTTCTATTTATTTGTTTGATTTGAAACAAGGTCTCACTAGGTAGCCATGGCTGGTCCTGAAAAATCACAGCGATTGCCTGCCCCTCCCCTGCTTCCTGCATGCTGAGATTGAAGGTACAGGTGCCCCCATGCCTCGTTGTGTAAAATTTTCAGAGATGCAGATGACACTTAGTAGTAGAGGACTGATCTGTCCTGTGTGAGGACCTGGGTTTGATCTGTAGGACCATGGAACAACATGGCCCTCCTTTTTCTTAGACAGTAGATGACTGGCCTCGGCTTCTTGTGCAGCAAGGATTACAGGAGCCACTTTGCTTACCTTGGAGTTCCTTAGTTCAAGTTTATCATGAACTAATAAAGACTGTTGGCCTGACTAAAAAGTTTCCCTAATAGTGAAAAGCAAGATGATTTTAGGAACTGATTTAGTTAGAAATAATGACTTTGCTCTCTTTTCCTCCTCTTGGAGAGGAGGTGAGTTTCCTTGAACTCACTCCTTGACCTCAGTTAGCTGGGTCTAGGTGGAGCCCTGTGATGCTCACTTTTCATCTTTCCGTGTTGATTTGAAATCACATTGCTTTTTTGAGAGAAATAATTTAGGGATTGGTTTCTCTTGAGTTTGTTAAAGCTGGCTTCTGTATTGTAGTAGTGTAAAATTTGTTGTTGATTTCAATCTTTAACTAAGGACATACGTCAGATGATTAATTTAGCGGAATCAAAAGCAAGCCTGGCAGCAATTCTGGAGCACTCTCTGTTTTCTACGGAACAGAAATTACTGGCAGAACTGGATGCTATTATGGGCAGGAAGGGGACGAGGATCATCATTTGGAATCTTAGAAGGTAAATGTCTGTAGTTGACCATTTGGGAAGTCAAGTCCATACACAGAATTGGTTGCATTATGTATAGCCTTAACACGAACTAGAATGGAAAAATCATTTTTAGTTTTTTTCTTTCTCTCTTTTTAGATGTATTTATTATGTATACAGTGTTTTATCTGCATGTACACTTGCGCACCAGAAGAGGGCACCAGATCTCAGTATAGATGTCTGTGAGCCACCATGTAGGTGCTAAGAGTTCAGGACCCCTGAAAGAGCAGCCAGTACTCTTAAACTCTGAGCCATTTTTCCAGCCCTGTAATTTGTGTTTTCTAAGGATATTTTATTGGGCCCACTTTGACTTCAAAGAGTTACTTTCAAATTTCCTAGTCCTGCCAATCAGTTTCCAATAGTACTGTATCTCTATTATTCCATTCCAAGGCTCAAAAACAAAATAAAAAAAACTACCTTTAAAAAGAGAAAGAAAAAAAGATGAAATACTAGCTAAGAAGAATAGCTTGTGGAATTTAATTTGCATCAGCTAACAGTCCAATAAATTTTTGCCTTATTAAAAATTTATAGTTCTTGAGTCTGTGAGATAGTGTAATGGCTAAAGGTAATGTTGTAGCCAAGCCTGACATGAGTTCAATCCCTCAGATCCATGTAGAAGAAGAGAATGAGCTCCCTCAAGTTGTTCTTAAATCCCCCCTTTCTCCACATACACACAAAATAAATAAGTAAAAATAATTGTAATTCTTCAAACTAGTACTTCTTTGTCTTTGAATATAGTCCTTTACAATTGAGAGCTTTAAATATTAATGAAAAGTGTAAGAAGTCTGCAGTACATTGAGTCATAGATATAAAGCACAGATAGATTCAACCTAAAGCATTTCAAATTTCCTCTGATGTACTGACTCTCCTTTTCCTTGTGATCATCATCTTACCCCTCCTCCTGGTTAGTTTTGTTCCTTTCAGACTAACTGTGTTTTCAGTTACTGCTGATTCACATGCAGTCTGGCTCCCGTGTCCCCTTCTAGATTTCCTCAAGTCTGTTAATAGTGCAGGGCACTGGACTTGACATAGCTCCCACAGTGTGCTGTGCTTCTCTAGTCCAGCAACCTCTGACCTTGACCTCTGCATGATTGTGTTCTTTGAAAAAGTATCATAAAGGTACCTCTAGGTGTGAAACCCTTGGGATGCCTGCATGTGATTCTAGCTCTTAGCACTATCAGTACAGTAGTTGTTCGCTGCTTTTCACACTGACACTCCATTGTGAGTTCAGGTCCAGTTGTTTACCACCTCACGTGTTTAAAAGCACATGTGTTTTTATAGCCTGGCACCATTAGAGAAACTACTGTAAACATGGATGCAGGTGTCTCTGGGGATGCCCAGGAACATAGTCTCTGTGTTATTAGGCTCTGTCCAGAGGCACTATACCATCTTATGTTCTTCCCAGCATCTCCTAGGTGAGTGGTTTTCCCGGGTCCTCTTGGTTCTGTCTCTTTGCCTTGGATTGTTTTGTACTTGTCCCTTGACCCTCAACCAACTGCTTGTTTACTTGCTTATTTATTCATTTTTTCTTACCATTTAGTATTTGCTTTTTTTTTTTTTTTTGATGTGAAGTTAAAGTTTGCTTCTTTCTAAATTCTTTTTTTACAGTTATAAAAATGCAACAGAATTTGATTTTGAAAAGGACAAATATGACATCAGAATTCCTGAGGATTTAGATGAGACTGCAGGGAAGAAAGGATATAAGAAACAAGAAAGGATGGACCAAATTGCCCCTGAGAGTGACTACTCTTTAAGGGTATGTACTCAGCTGTTGTTGGAAATGAGTAGTCAGTAAGCACTGAGCTGTTAGCAGGCTTGCATTATCCATTGGGGCCGGGGCCGTCTCTGCTGGAAGTGTGTTAGACTAGAATCAACATACTAACCTGCTCATTTGGGTGCTGCTTATTTTATTTGCTGAGAAAACTTTTTTTAATGGGTGGGTTGGTGTATAGGTGAGTCAGTAGGTGCTTACCTATCATGCAGGAGGCCCAGGTTCGACCCTTAGTACCACATAAACTGGACTTGGTGCTACAGGGGAGGTGGAGTTCAAGGTCACCCTTGCCCACATAGAGTTTGAGGCTAGCCTGGGTTATATGAGATAGGCTCAGACAGAGCAGGAGGGAGAAAACTGAAGACATAAGTTCTTACAGTGTCTTTGCTTTTCCACTCTGCACTTGGCTGTTGGAATTGCTGAGTCTGATAATTCTGAATACCACTTTCAGCATTTTAAAAGTATATTGGAGGATACACACCTAATACACCTTCATTTGTCTTCTAAAGCAATATATTATTGACTAGATAATAACAACATTCTTAGTATCTCTTGAGATTTCACTTCAGAAATAGGTTACATTTTTAAGATTAAGTGTATTAGTTACTTCTCTCACTGTGACAAATACCCAGAAGGAACACTTTAAGAAGGATGGTTAATTTTGGCTTATGGTTCTGAAGAAGGTGTGGGGATAGACGGTTACTGGTCACATTGCTTCCTTGGGGAGAAGAGAATGAGGGGGATTCTCCTTGTTATATAGTCTGAGACCCCAACCGAGAGATGGAGCTATCCATGTTTAGGGTGGGTCTTCTCATGCCAGTTAATCTAATCTAGAGAATACCTTACTCCCAGAGAT
The DNA here is from genome assembly GCA_033318265.1 of Phyllotis vaccarum. Lineage (NCBI taxonomy): Eukaryota > Metazoa > Chordata > Mammalia > Rodentia > Cricetidae > Phyllotis > Phyllotis vaccarum. The sequence continues at coordinate 39,761,169 of JARWLC010000010.1, read as the reverse complement.
TTGTTTTTCAGGTAATTCTTAGTCCTGTTCAATTGACAATATGAAGTATCACACTGCTCTCTCTCACACACACACATTGTAGTACTGTGAGATTGTTAATATGATCTGACCATTGGTTCTTAATTTGAATGAGATACTAATTTTGTGCCTTTTTTGTGCTTACTTTATTACATAACCCACACCAAGAATCTGACATTTACAAGTGTGATAATGTACGTTTTCTGAGGTCTAAGTAATTATAGCAAATGTATACTTTTTTTTTTTTATCATTCTGTTACTGGGATATGTCACTGTTGTTAAAGTCATGCTTAAGTGTGAAATAGGTTTCAGCCATTGAAAGTAAATAGTTCACCTTACAGTGTTGGTCTATACATAAGTTCTAGGACAGAGACCATGAGTGGGATTTAGAAAAGATATACTGTGTTCTTGAAAACAGGAACCAGGAGAAAGTAAGAAATGTTCAGATTTTACTCTTCTGTTAAGTCTTCCACCTGTCCTCTGGATTATTCGAGATTTCTCAGAGTAATGGGGATACAGAAGAACATGTTTCAGTGTGTAATGATTGTTGTTAACTTACCTTTTCTTTTTTTTTCTGAGATAAGGTCTTTCTGGGTTGCCTAGACTGGCCTTACATTTCAGTCTTCTTGTTCCAGCTTTCTAATTGCTGGGATCACAAGCATGTGATCCATGTTAAATGGAGGTAGACGGGGCATGGTGGCTCATGTATACCTCTTCATCACTCTGGAAGCTCAGGCAAGAGGATTGCTTTTAGTCCAGCCTGAGCTGCAGAGTAAGACCCCATTTCAACCTCCTTTCCCCCTCCAAAAAAAAAAGGGAATGAAAACATGCTTTGATTGGGCATGCTAGCAGTCTTCTGACTACCACTTGAGAGACATGGAAGCAGAGGATGAGGGGTACACAGTCACTCTCAACTTCCCAAGAAAAATGCCTGCCAAGCTCACAGCAGTCTCTTACTTGAAGTCAAGATTGCTTGTTACTTTTTGCCTAATAATTTGTTTTAGTTTATTTTTTTTTTTTTTTGGTACTTTTATGTATTTTTTTCCCTCAGGTATTTGTGTACGTTTTCTAAAAATTTTAAATGAAGCTGGGTGTGGTGATGCACACTTTTAATCCCAGCACTTGGGAGGCAGAGGCAGTTGGATCTTTGTGAGTTCGAGGCCAGCTTGGTCTATAGCATGAGTTCCAGGACAGCTAGGCCTACAAAAAAAAAAAAAAAAAAAAAAACCTGTCTTAAAGAAACAAAAACAAAATTCTCATGAGTTCAAGCTTTATAACTCACAAGGACAAGCCACCCGTGACAAAAATGTTTTTCCATTGAGGCATATAGAGCATAGTTTAAATATTTGATTGAATAATAACAGCAAACAGTAGTGAGTAATTTGAAGTAAACTCATTCTCATTTCTACTCCTGGAAAGAGCAGGAAAACACATTCCAAAAGCAATTCTGTGTTTCAAGAGACTGAGGTCACAAGCACACAGAGTTTTCCTCACATGGCTCCGTTCCTGGACTGTGTTCTGCTTTTGGTTGGTTTTGCTTTTTTAGCCCTTTTTGGTGTGCCCACCACCCAGTTCCTAAATAAATCTCACACCGGGGCTTATTACTTAGGAATACCAAGTCTTAGCTTGGTTTATTTCTAGCCAGCTTTCCTTAACTTAAAATTATCCCGTCTACCTTTTGCTTCTGGGCTTTTCCTTTGCTATTCCTGTATACCTTTTTTTGTTCTTACTTCATAGTTGCTATGTAGCTGGCCCCTCAAAAACAGCTAAAAGACCAATACAACTGACAACATTTTGGTAGTCTAGTCAATGTGGGGCGAATTTTTTATAGGGCCTGGGGAAGCTTTAAAAAAAAGTCAGAGAATGACTCCTTTAAGAAATTCTACTGTTTAGCAGCACACTTAAACAATTTTTCACACTAAATAGAAACAAAAAACTAAGAAAAAATGCCTGCCACAGTGCTGGGCACTGACACTCCATAGCTAGGAAGTTGAATGCAGTTCCTGGTCAACTGAAACCTCCAATTAGGCTTGATTTTCGTGGTCCAGGAACCAGGCAAAGGTACATACCCCTTAGCAGCCTAAAGTTTGTTCAAATGGTCAAAAAAGAGGTCCAGATGGAGAAACCTCTTACAGTGTCTTTAACAATGTGTGTAGGCTTAAGCAAAGAAAAAGAGTATAATCTTAAAAAAAAAAAAAGTTGAAAACCTCTTTAAAGAGAAAGTAAAAGTAATATAAAAGAAAAAAGCCACTTAAGATGGGAAATACACAAGGAGTCTGAATCCTATATAATATTGTGTTGATTTTAATTTTTTTGAATGCTGATAAGCAAACAGTAGCTGCTAAAAGATAGGGGATTTGTGAAATGGACTGCAAAATTGAACCAGTCTAGATACTTTTGGAATGCCTTAACATTAAAAAAGAAGTCAAAAAATAAATTTGTCAATTAGAAATTAAAAATGCTTTAAAAGAGTTTGGTTTCCACAGGAGATAAGAGACTGTGGATTTCCTCAGGGTTAATATGGATCAGGTTTGATCAGGCAAGACCTCCTGAATTTTGACAGGTGATATCTTATCAACCAAGATTATAGCTGGTCTTTCCAAGACTTGGCCGTTATCTCAGATTTTCTTTCTGGGACCCTAAAGATACTTCATACACAGACAGCAGGAAGCATTATGGAGAAAACTATGTCCACGTTCCCAAGAGGAGTCTGGGAGGCTGTTGGTTATTTGGTGGGCTATGGATGTTTGTTATAATTTAGATGAATATAGGATAAAAACGTCTAGTAATCTCAGATATTTTGCACTGGCATGGATTTTGGTATATTGATGCAAATTTAAAGTTAATTTTGTCACACTGTAGTATGTTTCTACTATTGTTTGAGGTATTGTGCTTATGCAACAGATTTTAAAATGCAGTGTATAAAGAAATGAGATTAGTAGTTAGTCTATAATAATTAAACTTATAGTAACATTAGATATATTTTCAAGGTTAAATGGATGTATTTTTATACATAGAAATGGTTTTAAAACACTTTAAGAACATACAGAATGTGGCATTTAAAATTTTTGTTATCTTAAATAGTTTTTTATGACAATGAGGCACATCGGCTCCTGGCACCACCAATTTGCCTCATAGATGATGGGTACTGAAGAAACTTACTGAGTTTGCTTTCATGAGGGAAATTAGCCACTGGCCAAAGAAACTGCTTTAGCCTTTGACTGCTGGCAATGTGCTGTACAGACTGGATATACAGCACCTACCCACAAGAAAATGACTGCTGAATTTTGCCAAAACTAGGCAAGACCATTTTTTCAAAGTTCCTGCTTCATAGAAGAGTTTTCAGATATTCTGCAAGACACCCAGGAAAGTGACTGATAAATTTTACCAAAACAAGAACAGGACAGTCTTTGAAATTTCTTACTTCATTGAAAAGTCTGCCAGATACTCTAGGCCTATATGCTGAAGGTGGATGGCCCCATCATTGCAGAAGAACTTTGCAGCCAATGTCTCTGTTGTTAGATACTGTTACATCCTTCTGAGTCTTGACGGATATGAAGACTATAGATAGTTATAGTTGCAGTTTTCTTTAGTTATGACTGAAAGTAAATTATGTAGTAAACTTTGGAGTCACTGAGATGGATGGATGGTTGATAGAGTGCTTTCTCTGAATTTGCTAAATGTAAATAGACTGAATGCTATAAATTAATCCTTATTTGATAACTTACTGTTGTTTAAGTTAAAACTCTTAATTTTTATTTAGAAAAAAGGGTGAAATGTCGTAGAATATTATTGTAAGCTGTGTTACTTTTGTTTATGTTGCATTTGTTTAACTCTGTGAAGCTGTGTGACTGTGCCTGTCTAGAGCACCTGATGGCCTAATAAAGAGGTGAATGGCCAATAGTGAGGCAGGAGAGAGGATGGGCGGGGCTGGCTGGGGAGAGGATATACAGAAACCTGAGAGGAGAGAGGAAGGCTGAGAGGAGGGTGTCAGAGCCACCCAGCTGGCTGGTCCAGGGTACGAAACACAGGTACATAGGAGTAGAAGAGGAAACAGCCCAGAGCCATAGGTAGTCTGCTTAGTTAAAGGTAAGAAAAGCTGGCCAGAAACAAGCTGAGGCCGAGCAGCTTTGATTAAGAGTAAGCCTCAGTGAGTGATTATTTGGGAGCTGGATGCTAGCTCCCCCAAAAGAGGAAAAACACTATTTGAGCAAAAACAGCCAACACCAGTATTCTGACAGTTGAGTTTGTTTATTGAGACAAGATCTCACTGTGAAGATCTCAAACTGGAGACCTTCCTACTTGGGCTCTGCATGTTGGAGTTGAGGTGCACACCTGTGATGCTCCTCAAGAGACAAGCAGCAGGAGGAGATGCTCAAAGCCATTTTTCGCTACACTGAGTTTGACATGGCTTATGCTATTTTGACATCCTGTCTCAAAATTCTTCTTTTAAAATTAGAATAACTATTATAAATTTGTGTTGTTATTGCCTGATACTTGAGTTTAAACCCAGGGCCTTATACATTTTAAATGCATACCTTTATCGCTGAACTACACCTCCCACACTATAGTCTTTTTTTATTGAAGAATTTAAGTGTTTGTTACCAAAGGAAACACTTTCTCTTTAAATTCATATCTGAGTAATACTGAATAATCTGTGAATAATTCTTTGAAAAGGACGGATTTTGTTGTTTCTTTCCAGGCTTACTGTAGTATTTTATACCTAAAGCCAAGAATGCAGATCATCCTGCGTGGACAAAAAGTGAAGACACAGCTAGTTTCAAAGAGTCTTGCCTACATTGAACGTGATGTGTACCGACCTAAATTTCTAGTATCCTTTATGTATATGCTGCATAAACATAATGAAGCACACTCACCATCATTTGCTTTTGCCTATTTTATTCCTGTGACTTTTTAAATTACATTTGTTTGTGTGTAGGTAAGTAGGTGTGTGTAGGTAAGTGAGAGGACACCTTGTAGGAGTCTGTTCTCTCACCACAGGAGACCCAGGGACTGGGTTCAGTTTGTCAGGCCTAAGGACAGATCTTTATCTGCTTATCTATCTCACCAGCCCCAGATATGCTTTCTACATGTCCTTTGGAATTACTTATTTTTAAGAGATTCCTATGTTTTTATTTTATGAGTGTTTTGCCTGCATGTATATTTGTATCATGTGGGTGCCATGATGGGTATGAGATCCCCGGGGACTGAAGTGATTGTACCTGCCATGTAGGTGCTAAAAATCAAACCTCTGTCCTATGGAGAAGACCTGTCTATTGGGATTTATTAATAATGCAGAGTCATTGAAAGGGAATGAACTGTTATACTCAGAATTTTCCTTAATATATTAAGACTAGAACAGTGAGAATTACTTTTGGGTTCAACTGCAGAAATAAAGATCACTATGGAATAATGATGTATCACAAAAATAGACTCATTAAGGCTTATGAGAAAGTGGGATGTCAGTTAAAGGTAAGGCTTATATTTGAAAAGAACATGTTTTTAGCAAAAGAATAATATACTTTTTGCAAGTGTCAGTCCTTTTTGGAGGAGGGAACAAGTGTTTTGTTTTCTGAAACAAAGTTCTATGTATTTCTGGCTGTCCTGGAACTTACTCTGTAGACCAGGCTGGCCTTGTACTCACAAGTCCACCTGCCTCTGCCTCTGAGTTTTATGATTAAAGGTGTGGCCCACACTTGGCTGGATGTAAGTCTATAAAGCAGCCCTAGCCCAGCACTGGCTGTTTTCATTTGTCATCTGATTCTCAGTCCTGTCCTACAAGATGAGATAGAGGAAACTGGAACTAGGAAATAGTTTGCCCCAAGACTTGATGGGAAGTACAGTTGGTTCTCAGCCACAGAAATACCTCTCTGTGCCGAGTTGTTTGGAGGGAAGTTCTGCTGCTTTATCTTTTCTTTCTTTCTTTTTTAGGGGTGGGGTGGGGGGTGACCATATAAGTATGTAAGGCAGGTTGGTCTCTGTGCTATCACATCACTGTCCCTGGATGCAAATTTCAGCTGTTTGAAAATAGGTCATATGATCTAATGTAACCCATTTGATTTGTGTCTGTTGTTTTAACTTGACTGTTTTTATTAGTGCTTATGGAACCATCCTGAAAAATAGTAGCTTATAGGTTAGAACTTGAGGCTGAGGTAAGGTACTGCAATAAATCTCACTTATAATATATTAACTTTTAGCAGGAGCCATTTTTCTAGCCCTGGAATTACTACCCTTTAAGTAACTTCCATTGTTGTAATATTTAGTTTAGGTTGTTAGTCATAACCCATCATGCAGTTGTTCTCTATATTTTCTAGGTATTGGGTGATAATTATGAGCGTAAATGGGCCTATTAAAGGTTTGTTTGATTTCAATAAGGAAGTTTTAGGGAACTCACATGTCATTCTTGCACAGGGGCCATGCTTATGTGTACCTTCCCATTTTAGTATGGGCTGCTGAAGTGAGCACATGTTAAAGGGCTTAAGGCTGGGGGCGGGTTTGTTGTTTTTTGCCCCCCCCCCCCCCCCGCAAGTATTTTGTTTTTCATTTCTTTTCATTTTTCTAAGTTCCTTGTGGAATGTATTATACATTCTGCAGAGCATTGTAGTGTGGACTTGTTTAGACTGCTGTTTATACCAGGTGTAAGGAGGAGACGTGAACTACAAGCTGCAAGTGTCAGTTGCGTTTAAAAGTGGCAGGATGAGGAGCTGCTGGTTGTCAAGTGGTCACTGATGACTGTGCTGTGAAACCCCATGCATTGCAATAGACGTGGTCCTATCTCTTCTGTCGCTTTGCATGGTTCTCATCTCAATGGATTCCTGCCAGTAGTGGATTTGGGAGAAAGCCTGACTATATCTAGGAATTACCTTATTTAAAAAAAAAATAAAACACCAGGAAATTTCAGGGGAGTCATATAAAGTACAAGAAGAAGCTTATGATGTAAATCTCTGTGTTGAAGAGTATAGTGAGCATCATATGTTAATATCTGAAATGCTATTTTATTATATTTCAGGCAAACAATATGGGTGTTGGAGTGGTTGGAATTATAGAGTGTAATTTCCTTAAGCCAACTCATAATAAGCAAGATTTTGACTACACTAATGAGTACAGGTATGTTGCCCATTTATTTACTAACATGAGGAAATGTATTACTGAGATGACTATAGAGTACTCACCTCTACATCCCTTTAGCCAGAGAACATCCTTGAGATAGGATAGACTTATGTAGACAGCCCTTGAAGTAGCTATGTTAGTCCAGGCTGCCTTGAACTTCTGACAGTCCTTTCTATACCCAAGATAGACTTGCTGCAGTTACAAGTGGGTACCTCAATACTAGGCAGGCAGGGTAATGTATCACATTGAGAAAATCAGAATTGTATATTCTGCTCATGGTGGGATAGATGACAAATTCTGAGATGGAAGAGAAGCTAGCAGCTTCTTTTTCTGTATGAGTCACAGTTTTAAAGTTTTATAGTATAGGTCTTCTATCCTTTTTATTTTCTAAATATGTACATATTTATGTGCCTGTGGATCTGTGCACATGTGAATGCAGATGTTCATGGAGTCCAAAAGAAGGTTGGATCTCTTGGAACTGAAGTTGTGGGAGGTTTTAAACCATCTGATTTCGGTGTTGAGACCCTAATTCAGGTCATCTGTAAGAGTAGTAAGCTGTTTACCCATTGAACCATCTCTCCAGCCTTGTACAGTTTGTTTTTTTTTTTTGGGGGGGGGGGGGTTGTTGGTTTTTTTTTTTTTTTTTTTAAATTGCTGTGATAAGACACTGTGACCAAGGCAATTTATAAAAGAAATCATTTAATTTGGAGCTTACAGTTCAGAGGTCAAATTCATGACCATCACAAATGGGAACATGGGGGCAGAGTAAGCATACATAGCATTGGGTCAGTGACTGAGAGCTTACATGTCTGTCCACAAGCACAAGGCAAAGAAGAAAGCTAACTGAAAATGGTATTGACACACCTCCTCCAAGGCCATTTTCTGATCCTTCCTAAACAGTTCCACCAACTTGGGAACCAAGTATTCAGACATATGAACCTGTAAGGGCATTCTCATTCAAACCGCCACAGTCCATTCCCTGGCCCAGGTAGGGTCATAGCTATAATGCAAAATTCATTCAGTGTAACTTCAGAAGTTCCTGTAGTCTGTAGTGGGATTTAGGCGTTATTGAGGGATGCCTAGAGGTGTAACTTTGGGGGTCTCAAAACCCTAAATGGGGACTATAAATATTTATAATTATTTTTAGAGTATTGGGTAGGGCCATTTGGAATTTTTGTTAAAGATGTGACATGGAGGATAATTGATAGAAACTGTTTTGACCTATGGTGAGGCATCTTAGAAGTAGGTGGGAAATCTGAGCATAGATAAAGGGAAAGGGGTAGTGTCAAAGAGAGATATGATCCAGCCACCCAAAAAACAAAATATAAAAAATAAATAAGCCACAAGCCATATGGCAAGACAAATTAATAAAAATAAGTTAAAATACAAAGGCTAGCTAACAATATGCCTGAGCCATAAGCCAACAGCATATAATCAATATAAGCGTCTAAGTCATTTAGAGACAAAACAACAGATATTGTGGGGCACCAGATATTGTAGAATTGTTAATTTGTAATTGATCACATAAAGGATTAATATTCATTAAGGGATTATATAAACATTTGTTGATATAAATTGAACTTTATATTCCCACAAAAATACTACCACAAGTCTACAAAAAACAACCTTATAAAAAACTATGCCCCTCTCCCAATAAATTTTGTCCTCTAAAAGTTCTAATAAGATAGTTATAAATTATATTTAAGTTAAAAATAGAACAATAATATAAACTCAAGTGAGCAGCGGCCGCAGAGGCTGAGTGCACTCAGTTTGTGGGCAATCTGGCAACGAAGGTGACGGAGGAGCTTTGAGCTGTTCCACCAGGCTGTGCCAGTAATAAAAGTGAAAATTCCAAAAGATAAAGATGGCAGACTGAAACAATTTGCATTTGTGAATTTCAAACATGAAGTGTCTGTTTCTTACTCCATGAAACTTCTCAATGGAATCAAACTTTTCTGGAGGCCTATCAAAATTGAGGTTAGATCTGGAAGTAGTCACACCTCGCAGGATGCCAGTGTGTCATATCCCCACCATCATGTTGGAAATGTAAGCCCTACCTCCACATCCCTAGTAGCTATGAAGGACAGTGGCTAATGAGACTTCATCAGCACAGATGGTCCAGAAGTCCTTCTCATCCCTAGAAGATGATTAGCCGCAAGCAGTGATGACCAGTGTTTTCAGACAGATGTCATATGTTGGAAAATTGGGTTTTCCACATGCAGATCAGTTGGGAATTTCTCCATCAGGTCAATCACATGGTCATACCTTTAACCAGACTTTCAGCTCCCAGTGGTGCCAAGATGCATTGTCATTACAATGTAAAAGACAGAATTCTCACCCTTACCTAGTGGTAGACACTATAGCCATGAGCAGCGCTACTCTGATTGTGGATCTGACTATCATTACAGAGGAGGCCAGGAGGATCTCTGCTGTGACACAGGTACCAATGGTGGCTGGGCTGTGACTGATAACTGAAGGGACAGTAGTAGAGGTGGGAAATGGCCCTCATCTCGATACTAATGAGCATTCCAAGGACATTGTTTACAGGGCCATTTTAGGCCCTTTCAATTAAGTTCTGGAAATATTTCTAAAAACAGTACAGATTAGCACCACAATTTTCCGCTTGTCTTTTAAAGTCTAGCAGCAGTTTCATAGAAGACTGAGAACTTGGTTCCACATTTGTTACTTTAATTACCTCACCTCACAGTTTCTGAAGAGGAAGAATTTTATACAAAGAATAAGTCACCATCCCAGTCATTTCAGTCTAGGAAAGACGAGCTATAGAGAGTGGCTGTATTATAAAGCGGTACTTTAATTATCGCACCCTTTTGTGTTGCAGTAAATTTCTTGGTAATAAAATCATTTTGATTGTAAAATAGGAAATATCCAAGTTGGTACTTGGAAATGGCTATCTGTAGTTTGTTAATAAGTGAGAAAATAGAACTCTATTTTCTAACTCAGAATTTAAGTACAAATTCTGTGTTATGCTCTTGAATTTATCACAATTGAAAATAGGTTATAAATCTAAACTTGTTCATACTAAGAACTTTAAATTATTTCATTAAATTATATTTGATGTATGACTAGTCACACAGGAAGTTAAGTATCTACATGTATATTTTTACATAAAAAGACAGTGTTGATGAAAGTTCTTTTTAGAGGAACAATGATTTAATACATAAAATGACAATGTTTCATTGCAAGGATCATAATAATTTTGATTTTAACAAAACTTCCATGCTTCCAGACCCACTTGCTTGTTCAACACAAAATTGTTTTTAAAAATTTATTTGGTGAAAATGCTTTATATCACAGCATTTATACTATGTTCCTCTTTAATATATTAAATATATAAATTAAATAAATAAATTATTATATCTACCTATAAACAATTATTAGCCAAAATCTATAATTGCCGTATTTTCACATGTGTCTTCCCCTTTAAAATATTTTACACATTAATACGTATTAAACATATTATTGTTATTTCTACCTTATGATTTCAACCTCTAATTATACTAGTCATATAATAATAATAATATTTACGTATATTTTTATTTAAAATATCTTATAAACCTGTTTAAGTATTTTATATAATATATACTTAGAAGTACTATTATCATTTTGTGCTATACATTTACAATTATCATATGTAAAGTTATTATTCAAAAACTATATTCCCATATACAAATTATCTATTTTTACAGTATAAACTTCAGTCTTTAATAAAAATTACAAATCACAGTTACTTAAATTTACCATATAATAATCATATTATTTAGGTTTCTCAAATATGTAATAAAATATATCAAATAAACAAGTCTTCAACTACTTCATAAACCTAAAAAAATAACATCTTATGTTTTATTATTCAGAGTTTCAGCCATAAAAACACGACAACTCCTCACATCACTATTCTTTCCCAAGATAACATTAGACATCAAAAACACTCCACAAAAAATTTGTCTTCCTTGACAAACAATAGCCTGTTAGACAAAAAAACTGCCCTTGCCTCAACTACTAACAATAAACACATTGTCCAATCCAAACAAACAAAATAAAATAAAAGCTACTAAAACCTGCCAAAACAAAATAAAGCAATTTCTCAAAATACTCTACTTGTAAAAACAAAAATCTGTCAAATACCCTAAACCTATAGCCAAAAAAAAAAAATACTCAAACTTGACAAAAAAAGCCTATAAATAACTGTCCAGACAACAATCACTGAACTCCTAAATCATAAAACTTCCCTTTTGTGCTTCTGACTCACTCAGATAATATATTTTCCTTAAGTCTTTAATAAAGTTAAACACTGAGTAATTAAAATTACCACCATCTCAGATCTTAACTAAAAATTCAAATATTAAAGTCATATTTAATATTAATATTCATTCAAATAGACAACCTTAAAGTAATCCCTATATGCTGCTACTTACCAGTATTCTAAACATTTAAAATATACCTTATATTTGTTATTCGTTACTTTTGTTACTGCCTTTCCCTCTCTTAAACATTGCCTTATAATTATTTCTATTATAAACTTTCTAAAACTTTGTTAATTAAACAAAAAAAAGGAGTGGAATCAGGTGTTATTGAGGGAGGCCTAGAAGCGTAACTTTGGGGTCTCAAGACCCTGATTGGGACGTGACCAGCCTCCATTGAGAACCCCCTTGGACACTGCCCTTCCTTCCTGTTGGTTCTTGCATTCTTGGGTAGAGGTCTGGCACCATCTCATGGTGTGGGACAGTTCCACTCTCCAAAAATTTTCTTAAAGTTCAATTAATATTATAAATGTCTATATAGCCCCTCAATAAATACTAATCCTTTATATGATCAATTACGAATAAATAATTCTACAATAGTAGTCTTTTACAGTCTCAGTTCAAAAGTTCAAAGTCTTTTCTGATACTAAAAGCAATCTTTTAAAAATTCCTGGAAAATAAGCAAAAACAATTGTGTTGTTCCAGAATATATGTCATCATTCCAAAAGCTAAGAGTAGGGTACAGAGAGGGCCAGAGTAAGATCAGGAACCATGCTGGCAAACTCCAAACCGTAGCTTTGTGTCTGATCTTAATAGGTTAGTAGCTTTTCTCTTTCAGCTGTTTGCTTTATTTGTCTTTGAGGCAGTTTCTCTGTGTAGTCCCTGCTGTCCTGGAGCTTGCTGTGTAGACCAGGCTGTCCTCGAACTCAGAGATCTCCTGCCTCTACTGGAATTAGAGGGGTTTATTTTGACAATGACACAGTGCTCTCTCTTGGGCTGGTTCTACACTTTGTCTCCAAGGCAGACATCTCACAGCTGGCACCTCTGACATTCTGGGTTCTCTAGCACAATCCAGGCTTCATTTTGACAGCTTCACACAGTGTCCTCTTCAGGTCTCCATACAAGAACTTTCCTGCAACACAGCTAGTTGGTCTCACCAGCTTTCCTTAACAGAGGAAGGGGTTTCCACTACTCCTTTATTCCATGTCGCCTCTGATTTCTGCCTAGGATGGAGCCTGGCCCCTCTTTGAAATTTATTTGCATAAATTTTCCTTTGCTCTTTTTTAGGAATAGACAATTCCTAAGCCTTTTCCTTTTACAAATTGGAAGTTTAGCTGATTGGCATCTGCATAAGAATAATTGCCAAACTCGTCATGGTAGCATACATCTATAGTCCCCGCACTGGGGAGGCCGAGGCAGACAGATTTCTGTGAGTTCCAGGCCAGACTGGTCTATATAGTGATTTCTGAGACAGCCAGAGAGACAGAAAACCTGCCTCCAATCAAAGCCAAACCAAACGGCCACTAATAACCGTGTCAGTTAGTACTGGGCTGTCTTCAAACCTCCCATCAACATCATTAGTCTGAAGCTTTTCAATTTAAGCTCAGGTATATTCTTAGGACAAGGACAAAAGCGAAGACAAAACAAACAAACAAAAACACAAAAAACAACACCTGCTTCAGAGTAAAATAAGAACCTAATACTGTCTTGGACTGGATTTGGAGCTGAGAAATAACATGCTGACAGTGGACATGCCACTGTTTGAGACAGCAGTCTATAAGCTCACAGTCATTATCCGTGTGAATTGTCAAATGATGTACACCTGTCATCAGTACTTACAAGGATAAAACGAGGGAATTACTGTGAGTTTAAGGCAGTTTAAAGAGTGAGGGGGAGTTGGCTGGGAAAAGCACTTGCTGCCAAGCCTATTGGTCTGAGCTTGATTTTTGGGATCCACTTGGTAGCCGGAGAGAACCTACTTAAAGTTGTCTGACCTCTAAAGGGCATCATTACATGTGCTCTCGTGCATGCGTGTGCACACACACACATACACATACATACACACATACACACATAGGGAGTGGGGGAGAAAGGAAGAGAGAGAAAAAAAAATGTACTAAAAATTTAAGAATGAGGATCTGTTTCCAAAAGACCCCGTGGATACAACAACAACAGCAGGACTAGTTTTCACAGACATAGAAAATATTAAATTCAGAGACTTAAGAAAGGTGTGTTTCAGTCTCATAAACTCTCTGGAAGTTGTTATGAAAGTACATTGCCTTTATAATAAACCTGGGTACATTGTAAAAGGAGGGTTATGTGAACCTGTTATGGTTAGTGATTTAAAGTAGTGGCAAATACTATTAAAACCAGAGGGTCCACATTCTGAGAGGTTATGGATAAGTTTGTTTTGTTTTATATGTATTTATTTTGGACATCTGTGTGGTTCACAAGGAAGTCAGAGAGTAAGTTCAGGGAGTCAGTTATCTCCCACCATACACCCTGAGGAGCTATCAGGATTGGTGACAGACACCTTTACCTTCCATGTGCTATTGATAGCCTGATGGGTAGTGTCAGTATTGAAAAGCCAGCATCATTGATCTCATTGATTGATAAAAAGCAGAAATACCAGGTGTCTTCATTTACACAGAGAAGTGCACTTAATTATTAAGTTTGGTTGTGAACTTTTTGTTCTGTGGTTTTGGCATGTTGTTTGTGTGTTAATTTTATGTTATGTGTATGAGTGTTTTGCCTGCATTATATCTTGTGTGTCTTAATGCCCATGGAAGCCAGAGGCGAGTTTGGATCCTCTGGAACTGGAGTTATAGATGGTTATGACCACCGTGTGGGTGCTGAGAGTCTAACCTGTGTCCTGTGAAAGACTTACCAGTGCTCTGAGATAACCTTCCAGCCTCAGGTTTGTTTGAGAGATTCTGACTAGCTGAGACCTCCCTGCCTTGGCCTTCTTAGTTGCTGGGATCTAAGGTGTTTGCCATTCCTAGTCCCCCAGTTGTGAGGTTTTTAAAGGAACCACTTATAACCATCGTTGAAGGGCATGCTAAACCGAAAGAATTTATAAAGGTAAATGAGCAGCATTTCTAATGGCGATGACCTGGTAGCTTTCCTCTAAGAGTGAGAAGGAATGGGATATTAGCTATCCACCATTGTTCCAAAGGCAGGACTGGTGCCCACTGTGGTGGCCTGAGCCTCGTTAAAGGTGGGAGGAGAAAACTCCTGATAGTGGTCCTCTGGCTTCCACATTTATACCCACACACCCTGCAACACACACTAAAACAAATAACTTAAATATAAAAGGATGGAAAGAAAAATGACAATTAGCTGCCGACTTGCATCTATAGTCCCAGTAATAGAGAAGCTGAGGCAGGAGAATTGAAGTCAAGACCCCTCTGGTCTGCAGATTGAGGTATGAGACTCTAACTTGAAAATAATAATAATAGTAAAAAATAAAAAGGAAAGATATCTTTATAGAGAGTCTGTGATCTGAAAATACAGAGACCTATAAATTAAACGATAAAACATTGGGATGGAATTTAACATGTAAATAAATAATTTCCTGAAACCAATGTGCATTGGTGTTGGTAGTTAATAAGCCTGTTTTATATTCTGACCAGAAAGTTCCTGCAGAAGAAAGCACATGGACTGATTTTTTTTTTTTTTTTTTTTTTTAATGTTTATGCATTGCTGGTGTGTTTTGGTTTGGCTTAGTTTTTTGAGACAGGGTTTTTCTTTTAGAGCCCTAGCTGTCCCAGAACTCTTTGTAGACCAGGCTGGATTAGAACTCAGAAAGATCTACCTGCCTCTTTATCCCCAGTGCTGTGATTAAAGGCAAGCACTACTATGCCCAGCTTTCTCATTGTTGGGATTCTGTTTTCTTCAGAGTATTCATTTAATCATTGTCACATTACACTAAACTTATGGTAACTAAGAAGTCTATTTAGTGGGAAGATAGACAGATGGTCTAAAACTTTCTGGCCTTTTATGCGTCTGATCATATGGTTTATTTCAGAGCTTATATAATAGTGTAATAGGAAAGTAAGTGATGGTCTCCAAAAGCGCTGATTTGTTGTCGTACTGGAGATAGAGCTCAAGAGCTCAGGCTCACTGGGCAGGTGCTCTACCACTCATTCCACTCCATCCCAATTAAGCGGCTTATCAATGGGACCAAAACCATTGGTAGCAAAAACAGAAATTAGACATCCTTCCATAATGAAAAGACCTGGTAGATGTTGACAAATGTAAGTGGGTTGGCATAAGTCACTTGATAGCTGTGGAGATTATTGGCTATTTTGAAAACTAGTAGTCTATTAAGTAAAAATGTGTATGAATATACATTGTAATTCAGTAGCTTGAGTTATGTAAATGATGGTAAAAAGACTAGGAAGAACCAAAACCCTGTGAGAGGTGTGGCATTAGAAAGAAAGGAAGAGTTGGCATTTAGGCCTCAGTCTGTAATTTGGTAGGAGGGACTTTATGAGGGTGGAAGGAAAGCCTTCAGGAGTTGCTTTCTGTGGTGGTAGTCCTCTGGAGCAGGAGTAGGCGTATCTTTGTGAGTTGTCTCAGCTTGGTCTACATAGTGAATTTCTGGACAACCAGGGCTGTGTAGAGAGACCCTCTTTCAAAAATGGGGGTGGGGGAGTGGGGGTGGGGGGGACATGAGCGCATCAGAGAGGAAGGAGTCTCAGTTGAGGAAAGGCCTCTATGAGTGATCAACGGGGGAGAGCCCAGCCCATGGTGGGTGGTACCTTTCTTGGGCTGGTGGTCCTGGGTTCTATAAGAAAGCAGCCTGAGCAAGCCATGAGAAGCCAGCCAGTAAGCAGCTCCCCTCCATGGCCTCTGCATCAATCGGCTCCTGCCTCCAGATTTGCAGCCCTGCTTAAGTTCCTGTTCTGACTTCCTCCAATGATGGATGTTATATGGAAGTATAAGGCAAATAAACCCTTTCTTCTCCAACCTGCTTTTCTCTTGGAAACAAGACAATAGGATGTGTCTCTGTAGATAGGGCCTAGTGTGTGCTGGGTGCTTCATATATGTTAGACAAGTACACTATTGCTGAGCTATACCTCCAGGGCTCCCTGTCCCTTTGCCTCACTTTTTGTGTCCCCTCCTCCAGATAATCTAGGAATTTACAACAGTCTTTAGAAAGATATATGACATACAGTTTGAGTTTTTTGCTTCTGCTCATATTGTTGCTATTGTTAGATTATTTTTGGTTTGTTTACTTTTAAAAAATTGATCTTGAATTCATACTTTGTTTTTTCTTGAATTAATGTTGTGATTTTTTTTTTTAAGACTTACAATCCTAGCATTAGGAGAAAAGCTGAATGATTATTGGAATGAAATGAAAGTGAAAAAAAATGCAGAATACCCTCTAAATTTGCCAGTGGAAGACATACAGTGAGTACTGAGTCCTCGGTCCTTTCAAAGATGACGGGGCTTCTGTGGCTTTCCGTATGCTCAGGGCTCATGGGAGAGAGAGAGGAAAACCCTCACGCTCCATATCGTTTATTTCATCTTGTTACTATGTCATGTGTATGGGTGTTTTTCCTGCATGTGTGTATGTGCCCCACTTGTGTGTCTGGTAGGAGAGAGTGTTAGAGGACCTGGAACTGGAGAGATTAATCAGTGGTAAGAGCTGTTCTAGAGGACCCAGCTTTGACTCCCAGCACCACCTACTCAGTGACTCAGCAATAGTCTAACTCAGTCCCAGGAAATCCCGAACCCTCTTCTGGCCTCTCTGAGTTCTAGGCACTCACATGGTGCATAGACATGCATGCAGGCAAAACTCATACACATAAAATGAATTATGTGTGTGAACAATACATTTTAAGAAAGAAAAAAATGTATAGTATGATGCTTGGCATGTGCTCATTAGTGTACATACTAATGATTTTCTAAATGAATAGTGGGTACCATCCCAGTGCAGTGATAGGCAGCAGTAACCAAGGTACTGTGCCTGTACTTTTGTAAGCATGAGAAACTTTGCCAGAATTTGGAAAGTTATTAGTAATCTTAGGAAACAAGAGTTATTAGATTATTATTTATTTAGTATGAGTAGTCTGCTTATATATATGCCTGAACACCAGAAGAGGGCATCAGATCCCATTATAGATGGTTGTGAGCCACCATGTGGTTGCTAGGAATCAAATTTAGGACCTCTGGAAGAGTACCAGTTCTCTTAACAGCTGAGCCACCTCTCCAGCCCTAGTATTATTTCTTAACTCTGTAAACATTGAGCTTGTTTGAAGTTTTATGGTAATGAGGCCTTGTTTATACCGAGTACTTATTCTGTCTCTAAACTTCTCCTGGCTTGATACTAGGCAAGCGTGCCATTGAGCTATAGTCCATCTCTGTGGCTGAAGAAGGACTAAACTGACTCTGACTTTATTGGACGGCTCTGCCTTTGCCTCTCAAATGCTGGGATGAAAGGCATGTGCTCCATATCTTAAACCCACTATTTAAAACTGCGTTGAAAAGTTATTGGAGAGAGTTCAGGCAGTAAAGTGCTTACTGACAAGTTTGAGGATCTGAGTTTGATTCTAGAACCCACGTTACATAGTTGAGCATGGGAATGCCCTTGTAATCTTTGCCCTCATGGTCAGTGAGAGGACTGCAGCCGAGGAAAACTAGCTTCTAGGCTGCAGACGAGTCTCAGAGGGAAAGCCCACAGCATAGTGAAACTTGGGACTTTTGTATCTGGGGCCTTTTAGGGAGGGAAGGGGCTCACACACTCCACTTTGTCTGGCTGGTTTCTCTTTATTTTCTCATGTTCAGTGTCTCGTGCTGTTACACTCACATTCTTTCTCGTTGCTCCTTATATTTCTACATTACTTCCTCTTATCATGCCTTCTACATACACTTTATATATCCCAGACAATTATTTCAGGCAGTGTGAGAGCCTTTAAAAGACCACATTTTAAAGGTGAAGATTTTGTGTAACTTCTGGTTGTCTAAGAACACCTGCAGCCCTCATTTGGGATACAGAGTCAAGTTATTTTTTTTGTACCTTTGACTAGTTAGAATATAATTTTAAAATTTAAGGTCAGGAATGAGTATAAGAAATTAGTTATTTGCTAGCTAGCAATAATTGGCGTGTCTTTGTATTTACAACCTAGCCAGATAGTATAACTGTGTATTCTTGCTTATCTGGGATAGTTTATCATAAAAAACCATTAGCAAGGCATCTGCTTTAATCTAAAGTTCTTTTGAAGCTAGCGCCAGGTAATGGTGTACAAGAAACCTGTAACTGCAATTTCCAGCCTTGAGATTAAAGGATTTGAGCCAGCCTGGCTCCTGGTTAACATTAATTTGAACTGAGATTTAAAGCTGCTTCAAAGTGTGACTCACATCCCTTGTGTGGAACAATAGGCCTAGCTATGAAAAGTTACTTTTATTCATTGAAATTACCAGCTTAAGGAGAAATCATTTTTTAGACAGTCCACAGATAGAAATGCCCATAGATCAGGATGTAATCATAAAGTAAACACACTATAATACAGGTTGCAGGGGACTCCCCACACCATTTATTATAGCAGCAGCCTGCAGACAACAGAAGCAAAATGCATTCTGGAGTCTGTATTCTCACAAGCCTTGCTTGAGTGAGACATACTCATCAGAAAACTTTTCTTTTGGTGAGCTGACACCTGGACTTCAGTTGCCACCTGCTGTTTCTCTGACCAACAGTGTTACTAATGAAGGACACTGAAGGTTGACCTCTGGCCTCCACAAGCAAGCACATGCACACACACAAACATGTCAGATGTGTGATCCTGCAATTAGTGGATGCAGACTAGAGGATGAAGAATTTGAAGCCACCTGGGCAAGGGGGCAAACACCTTTAAAGTCAGTATTCAGGAGTCTGAGGTAGGCCACCCTGGTCTACATAGTTTGAAGTCAGACTAAATCTGATTAAACCCTTTCTCAAACAAGGAGAAAATTTTATGTGAAAAATGAATCTTCATAATTTTGAAGAAAGTATTTCTCCTAAGGATTTGGGTGTTGTGCTTGCATGTATGTTGGTGTATCTCCTGAGTGTCTGCTGTCTGCCTCGCTGTCGGATGCCCTGGAACGCATGGCTGTGAGTTACAGTTATGTGTGGAGACTTTTACCTGGGTCCTCTAGAAAGAAGCAAGTGCTCACTCTAGCTGACTGTATACACGTCTTCCTAAGACAATCCCTTTCCCCCTGTCTCCTTCACTTTCCCCCTCAGCTTTCAAGACAGGGTCTCTCTGTGTAACCCTGGCTATTTTTCAGGCTGGCATTGAATTCAGCTCTGCTTTCCTGTGCTCCCACCAAGTCCTGGGATTGAAAGTGTGCACTACCACCACTCCTCCCTGCCCCCTCAGGCAGGACTCACTCTAGCCCTGAGTGGTCTAGAACTTACAGACATCCTTCTGCCTTCCAAGGGCTAGGATTAAACTTATATTAAAATTAGTATATAACCTTAACCTCTTGAAAATTGCCAACTTAATTATACATTAAATACAGTTTTATTATAGTTTTCAGAATTGAAAATAAGCAAATATTTAGTGTGGAAACAATGTAGAAAATAAATGAAATACTTGAATCCACAATTCCATTTTAATATTTTGTGTTTGTTTTGTTATAGGAAGCGCCCTGATCAGACATGGGTTCAGTGCGATGCTTGTCTAAAGTGGCGAAAATTACCAGATGGAATAGATCAACTTCCAGAAAAATGGTATTGCTACAATAACCCTGACCCACAGTTCAGGTACCATATAGTGGGTAGTGCCTGTTGTGGAAAGGCAGAAAGTACTGTTGGAGGTGTTTTAATAGGACTGGTGATGTGTTATTCTCCTGTGATCTTTTTTCTTTTGTCTAGAAATTGTGAAGTTCCAGAAGAACCTGAGGATGAGGATTTGGTACATCCCACTTACGAAAAAACCTACAAAAAGATGTGAGTGTTGTAGGAGTGAGTGATCCCAAATCATGGGCAATAATGTGTCTCTGGTGCTGCTGTGGGAACCAGGGCAGGTGTGATTGAAGTATGTAGTAAGCCCAGCATTGATGCTGCTGTCACCCATGTTTACTGACCTGTGCTGATTGCTGTTCTAGCTGCACATACTTCACCTAGGAAGAACTTGGCCCTTTGAGCTGTATTAGATGAGCCGTGTAGGAACACTCTGTTAGGAGCCTGTGTCTTGACCTTAAGGTGACATGTATGTAACAATGAGAAGTTGAGAGCCTGGGCCTGGACAGGTGGCTCAGAGGTTAAAAAGCTGTTCTCCCAGAGGATCCAGACTCGACTCTTAGCACCTGTGTGGCAGTTCATAGGCACCTGTAACTCCAGTCTTAGAGGACCCAATGTCCTCTTGTGGTCTTTTGGGGCAATGCACACATGTGCACAGACATACATGCAGGCAGAACATCTAGACATAAAATAGGCAAGGTCTGTGTGTAAAAACACAGTCTTGTGTTAGGAGCTCAGGGGAGCTTTGGTGCTGGTCTGGTCAGGGAAGGCAGGTATGATATGGACCACGAAATTTCATGAAGGAGATCATTTCTGTAATTAGTCTTTTCAGGGTGATAAGAGCATATGTGAATGCAGGCATTTTTAGGACTTAAGTAGTGTGCCTAGGCATAAGCAAGAAATGGATGTGGGATAGAGAGTAATAGTTTACACTAATATACTGAAGCCTAGAACCCTCTCATGTACTATTGTTACGTTGTGTCTCTGTGTGTGTGTGTTATGTATATTTGTATGAGTATATGGAGAAAACAGGTCAGTGTCAGCTGTCTTTCTCATCTGCTCTCTTTTCATTTTTGAGATAGGCCTAGAACTTTCTGTGTAGACCAAGATGTCCTCAAACTCACAGAAATCCTCCTGTCTCTACCACCCAAGTACTGGGATTACAGGTGTACACCACTGCACCAGGCTCTCCCATTTTACATTTTGAGGAAGGGTTTCTACTACCTAGAACTCATTCCTGAGCTTGACTGGCAGCCAGTGAATGACAGGCATTACCTAGGCCCCACCTCTGCAGCTCTGGGCTGCATACCCAGCTTTATTTGGATTCTAGGGCCTTTGAATTTGGTTTCTCAGGTTTGCTCAGCAGGGACCTTGCTGACTGAGTCACCACCACTTTGCTCTCCGTGGCATGCTAGTATTTACTTAATTTTAGAATGGTTTTGGAGGTAATAAAATCACCTAAAATCTTTGATATCCTTGTTTATGATCAGTGGTTCAGGCAGACATTAGGTGTGTTTCTAAGATTTGTGTGTATGTGTGTGTTTTAATTTAAATTTGTGTGTGAGCATGTGCATTGGGGGAGGGGGCTGATAATCCATAATCTTAAGTGTTCACTCGTGATCATAATGAAATTGAAGATGAGTTAATTGTAGATATTCAAATAACTTGGAAATGAAATAGATACATCATTTGAAAATGGGATTGTGAAATGATAATAGGGTAAATATCAAGATGTTCATTTTCATCTTTCTTTTAAAGCAGCAAAGAGAAATACAGGATCAGACAACTGGAAATGCCCCCTCGGGTAATGAATCCTTCCATTTTATATCTGTCTTGATTTTTAGAGGTACTTGGTTTAACTGAATTCTAACATTGGATTTTTATAACCAGTTCGTAGAGACTTGTTGAATTCCCAGTCTTTTTTGGTGCCTATTCTTGCTCTTTTCCTCAAGTCTTCCTACCCAGCAGCTTCTTCAGACTGTCCAATAAGTATTTAGTGCTGTGATCAAGGTAAGGCAGACTCTTACGATCTTGTCAGAAACTCAGAGTTGATGAAATGTGGAGGATAAATGTCTGTGGTGTGCATAACCACGATGGGACATGGATATCATACCATTCCCCAGAGTGCAGGAAACACCAGGAAAGGGATAATGGAAAGATTACAAGGACCAGAGGCCCGCAGAAGAGTGAGGGCAGAGCTCTGTGGCTGTCAACACAAAGTCAGACTAGTTAGCATCCCACCTGGGGGGGCTGCAGTTGATGGTACTAGAGGACAGTCGGTTTTCTTTTTTTCCTTTTCTAATTTATTTTTTAAAGATTCATTTATTTATTATGTATACAGCGATCTGTCTGCGTGTATCCCTGCAGGCCAGAAGATGGCACCAGATCTCATTATTATAGATAGTTGTGAGCCACCATGTGGGTGATGGGAATTAAACCCTGGTCCTTTGAAAAGAGCTCCAACCCCAACTACATTTTTTTTTTTTTTAACTTTATGTGTATTGGTATTTTTCCTGCATGTTTGTCTGTGTGAGGGTGGATCCTGAGGAACTAGAGTTGCAGACAGTTGTGAGCTTCGATGTGGGTTCTGGTATTTGAACTAGGGTCCCTGCAAGAGCAGCCAGTGCTCCTAAACCTTGGAGCCACCTCTCTAGTCTGCTGAGTCAGCTTTTTCCTGGTAGGTTGACTTTGCTCCAGTGGATGGGTCCACCCAATTGTATATGGGCATCCTAGATTCGATTTAAAAGAATCTTGTCATTAGACAACTGTATGTGAGGGAGGCTGACGAAGGAGTCCTTCGTGAGGTGGAGGACAGGCAGTTTGATAAGCTGTGGGTAGGATGGGCAGGGTGGGCTGAAAATTTCTTGGACAGAATGTTTTGTCTTGCCCTGGCCTTGTATGTTTACTTGTAATTGCATTGCAGTGTTTTCTTGTGTGCTGTTAGGGGGAATATAGGGCCGTGGGAGAAAGAACATGTGATTACTTTTGGTTTTTAAAGTACTATCTCTATGATCATTTTCACTTGAGTTACAATTTCTCAAAAGAATATTTTTGTTTTATCTTCTAAGTCATGCATATATTAGGTTTACAGCATAGCAAATCTCCTTTGCCTTTGTGGGTCATTTATAGTCTGTTTTATGTGTTTGCTTTGTTTATCCCCATTATCATGCCTGGAGTCTGGAGATGGCTCAGTTAGCCAAGTGCATACTGTGCAGACATGAAGAACTGGGGCTCAGGTGCCTGGCACCCAGGTGTAAACTGCTTGTGGTTAATCTTTGTAATTCCAGTGCCTAGATGGCTGAGACAGGTGGATCCTAGAAGGGTTTTTGGCCAGCCATTCCAGTCAAATGGGCAAGTTTCAGGTTCAGTGAGACCCTGTGTCAGAACATGGAGTGGACAGTGATTGAGGAAGACAGCCAGAACTGGCCTGGGCCTCCACACATGGCACCCAGCCAAATACGTGCATATATACAAACAGTAAGATGTGAAACCATGCTACCCTCTTAGCAGGCTGAATTAGTTCACTCCCTGGTTCATTTGCCCATTCCTAGTTAGCAGAAGAAATTCATATGTAGGGCTGGAGAGGTGGCTCAGAGGTTAAGAGCACTGGCCACTAAATTCCCAACAACCTCACGATGGATGGCTCACAACAATCTGTAATGAGATCTTGTGCCTTCTAGCTGGAAGGCATACATGCAGCAGAACACTTACATAATAATAAATCCTAAAGAAAGAAGATATCCACATACTTAGGGTAATTTTCAGTATCTTCCAGGGTGAAGGGAAAATAGTATGTATCTTGGTTTTGGTACCTATTACATTTAGATAGTTCTTTAAGATCCTTTTTTTTTTTTTAACCCTCTAGATTAATCCTGAGTTATTGTATCCAACAAGTGTTACAAGTCAGAGCTTTTCTTCTGTGAAGGAGAGTGTTCCAAGACCACATCTTTCAGATGTCGGGACTCCCTTTGCAACGAGGCTTATAAGTAACCACCTTACCACAGTTACATCACAGTCTGAACCTGAGAGCTGCAGGTTAGTGCTGATTATTCTATGATGTAATTCTAATAAATTACAGTTGACATCAATGTGAAAAGTCTGGAAGATTTTTTCTACTTTCTAACTGAGAGTTATAATATCACGCATTGGTGATCTCAGTACTCTGGAAGTTCATGTTTTCCTGTGGAGGGTTCAAAGCCAATCTATATAAGATTCTTGTTTTGGGGAGGGAAAGATTTTACATGCACCTAGGTAGGGAGGTTTGTGTAATGTATTATGTGGCTTCTTGATCAGATAACTACCTCTTGCTGGGTTGGTGGCAGATACCTATCTTGGGTAGCTAAGTTTATTAGTTCAAGGTCTGCCTGGAGCTATAGAGTGAGAGTTCTAGGCTATTAAACAGTCTACCTCAAAGCAGGAAGCATGGGACACCTCCCCATAGTGATCAAGGCAGAAAAACCACACCCTGGTTTATGCAGTTCAGTCAGCAAGTGTAGTTAGCAAGAAGCAGAACTACAGAAGCTAAAAAGAAGGTTATAGTACTTTTTGGGACTTTCCTGGATCCTAGAATAGTGGGTGGAGTCTAGGGTAGATTAGGTCTTTTGTTCTTGTTTTGGCAGATATTGGGGCCTATGTGCTGCAATTTAAGTTCAGAATGGTTCTGGTCTACAGAGAGTTCAGGGCATCTAGCACTCAGGAGGCAGAGGCAGGTGGATCTCTGTGAGTTCAAGGCCAACCTGGTCTACAGAGCGAATTCTGAGACAGCCAGGGCTGTTACACAGAGAAACCTGGCCTCCCAAAAACAAAACAAACAAACAAACCAAACAAATGAAAACCCCAAAGAGAGAGGTCTCCGTAATTGAGTATTTCCTAATAGCAAAAGGAGAAAGTAATTTGTATTGTTAATTCAACATTAGCACTAAATAGCATGATATTGAAAAAGTCGCCCTGGGCATTTCTTAGATTTTCAAGATAATTATTAGAGAGTTGTTCCAAGGCCTTTGTTAGGGTGATTGCCTCAAGTAATTGCTGTTTGAAAGTGTTTGAGCACTTGGTCCTTACTAGAGCTGTTTAGAAGACTAAAACTGAAGCTGTACCTAACTGAAGAAGATCTGAGGGTGTGTAGCTGGCCTCCTTTCTGCCTGTTCTGTCCTGGAGCCTCCTGGCTCGGCCCTCACACTGAGCTGGAGGAGCCCCTCCTCCATTCAGTTGCTTCTGTCATATAGTTTGTCACAGCAACAGAAAAAGCTGTGCTCTGTCACACCCATGTTCTACACACTTATGTTATGTATGCAATTTCTTCCAGCCTGAAACGAAGACTTAGTACTCGTTCACCAATTCTGAATGCCAAGACTCGGAGACTGAGCAATCCTCCATTTGAAAATTCATCTTACAAAGATGATGATGATGAAGATGTCATCATTTTAGAAGAAAACAGTACCCCTAAACCTGCAGTAGATCACGATATTGAAGTGAAATCAGAACAGAGCCACATCGAACAAAGAACTGTTGAGGTTGAAGTTTTAGGCAGTTCCGAACCTTGTGTCCAGGCCAGTTCAGCAAGCACCTCCACCTCTAGGTGTGATCAGGGCACTGCTGTCTCCACGCAGACCGAAGCGCCAGGCCTAGTTGTTAAGAAGGAAGAAAGTGTTGAAGATGAGGTGTGTGCAACGAGTGAGCCAGTGACACCGTCCTGCGCAGATGCTGAAGTGAAGGGGCAGGAGACCTTGGACGGCTCAGCGGGGGACGCTGCCCGCCAGGTCCAGGAACTGAGAAGTGAGCTGCTTTCTGTCACACAAGAAAGAGATGACTACAAGAGACAGTGTCACATATACACTGATGAAATAAAAGTGTTACAGCAAAGGATATTAGAAATGAACGACAAGTGCGTGAAGAAGGAGACTTGTCACCAGTCGACCGAAACCGACACTGTGTTCTTGCTCCAGAGTGTTAATGGTGAATCTGAAAGCCCAGAGCATGCGGGTTCTCAGTATCAGCAAGCTTTGGAAGAAATAGAGAGGCTGAAGAAACAGTGCAGCACTCTGCAGCATGTGAAGACCGAGTGCAGCCAGTGCTCTGGAAGTGAGAGCAAAAGCGAGATGGATGAAATGGCTGTGCAGCTCGATGATGTGTTCAGGCAGCTGGATAAGTGCATTGTTGAGAGGGACCAGTATAAAAGTGAGGTGAGTGCTGTGCATCCAATAACAATCGTCCTTACTGAATGTCTCTTATGCCTCTTGTCAGCATAGAGGGATATGTAGGAGCCTTTTGATTCTGACAAAGAAGGTTCTGTGAATTTGGGAACTGAAGGTCAGGAACCCACCACCTACATAAAAGCTCAGTGAACATGGCAGTTTACCTAGGGTCTGCAAGTTCTAGGGAAAGTGGAAAGTCAGGCCTCCACATACACATCTCAGTAGACAGATAAGTGAATTCATGTGGTGAGTAGTCCTAGCCCTTAGGCTATGGAGTCAAAGATCGAGAGTTCTAGGCCATCCTCACTGCATGGTAAGTTTTATGCTTGCCTGGGCTACATCTGACCCTGTCTCCCCTCCTTGGCTCCCCCCACCAAAAGGTTTGAGAGTACTAGAAAACAATGGACAATGCCTAGGTATGGTAAATGTCTTGTGAATGGAATGTTGCTTTTACTGAATATAGTCAGAACTTGGCTTGTAAAACCAATATACCTTTTTGCAGCCATGTCAAGTAGCCAGTAGTACCCTCATTTTATGGAGGAAACCTCTCCAGATAAAATGTCAACTTTGCAGTTGAGACACAGGCTCCTTTTATGTTGTTGGTTTACTTTTTAGTGTGCAGATGTGATCTGAGATGGCTCCTCAGGTCCAGGCATTATACTATGTCTTTTAGACTACAGGAAAGCAGAGTTTACATTCTGCCAGGCTAATTGGGACCTGGAAAATGCAGTTACTGAAGGGGTTTGCTTCTGAGGAAACAGAAAAGCATTAGCTTTCAGGATATGAATGGAAGCCTGTGCATATATGTCCTACTTCAAATTTGCAAGCTATTTTATTTTTAAGATAGGGTCTTATTATGTAGCCCTGGCTGTCTTGGAATTTGATGTGTAGATCAGGCTGGCCTCACATTCAGAGATCCACCTGCCTCTGCCTTCTAAATGTGCTATTGAAGGTATGAGTCACTACATCCAGTGTAAAATTAATTTTTTTAGTTTCATTTCATTATTTTATGTATAGGTGTCTTCCCTGTGTACATGTCTGTACCCTGTGGGTGCTTAGTGCCCAAGGTGGGTGTGGGTTCCCCTGAAACAAAAATTGCAGATAGTTGTGAGGTCCCCTGGAAGAGCAGCCAGGGCTCTTGACCAGTGAGCCATTTTTCCAGCCCTATATGCACTCTCAATGATTAAGCTATCTCGTGTTAAATGATAAACATAAGCGTGTGATACGAGCTTTTGTTGTAACTCTAAATAGTATTAGGTGGATGAAATGAGAGCATTAACATCTTGGTGTTTTGCTTCTCCACGATCCACTAATAGTGTGTTTCCTCACTGTAAGATAATAGAGGAGGAGTGAATCTAACTAAGTACATGAGACCTGAAAGTTGCTGAGTGCTGGGATGTAGCTCAGTGATGGGTTTCCTGTAAGGGATGTTTATGTATTTAATATGCTTCAGCAGCATTTTTATCAGGGTGGTTCTTTACATTTCTTAACTTAAACTTACACTTGGACTGTATTTTTAAAATTTTATGCAGAAAATTTATTTTTTTTTTGTCAGGTTCAGTTATTGGAAATAGAGAAATCACATGTTCATTCACAGTGTGAAGAACTCAAAACTGAAATTGAGCAGTTGAAATCTACAAGTCAGCCAGCAAGAGCAGATGTATCGACTTCAAGTAATGCTGAGGAGCCTGTCAGTTACGTGGATGGGGAAAGGTATTGAACGAGGGAGAAAGCATGCCATTACCTCAGCATATGCTCCGTAGACATCTTCTGACACGGAAGGTTAAGAGAAGGAGCATCGCTTCAGGTTGCTAAATTAAGGGATAGGAAATGGTTTGGGTTATTTGGGTAAAAAATGAAAACTGGGCTGAATTTTTGAGAATGAGTGAATTTCACCATGACATAGGATTCTATTAAAAGTGGCCCAGAATGTAGTATTCACACGTTCTATTAAACTGGATAATTACCTTACCTGAGTAAGAGCTGTGTGTATTCAGGCTTGGGCTTTTGTTGAGCATTCTGTGTTGATGGTGAGCTTTGTTCTTTTTGATAAGGATCTCAGCTGTGTACTACGTGGATGTTAGGAGCTGAACACAGGGCCCCTGGAAGAGCCAACCGTCTAAGCAATAAAGGAGTTATTACCCTATCTCAGTTGGCTTCTTCTATGACCAAAAGCTCCTTGAGGAGTAAAGGGTTTGTTTGGCTCATGATTCCCGGTGGCAGTCCCTCATAGAGGGAGGGGGTCAGAGCAGGAGGTTGATGCTGGCTTCTCTCCTGACCTGTGTACTTCACACACTCCCACAGACTAGGCTGCGCTGTGGAAGCTTCTCTCAGGTGACCTAGGCTGCACCAGGTGAACAGTTAAGCCTGCTAGGACATACATTTAGAGAAATCTCACAGTTTAACAAAGCCTGCTTACCCTTATTTAAACCACAGGTTAGGATACTTATTTGACCACAAAATTTTTCCTGACATAATTAATGAACAATTGAGATTGTTTCCCTCACAGAGAAGGTGAAGTTCAAAGCTCAGTGCTTTAGTTCTTAGCGCTCTCACCAGATGTCTTCCTAGGTGACAGCGAGTGGGGACAGCATCTAATTTGTGTGTGCTCTAGTCCTGGTTAGCTGCATGTTTTATGAGATACTCTGCTTGGATTTAGCCCAGCATCTGATGAATCCTTTGGTTATTGAATTAAATCCAGTTTTTGAGGGAGGTTGTACTTTGATTCTGTGTCATTAACAGAGGTCTTTCTTAGCTACTAAGAGAAGTCACTTACATTACGGTACTCACCTGACCCGTCAATAATTGTATTTGCAGCCTCAAACTCCGTTCTCTTCGAGTCAATGTTGGACAGCTGCTAGCCATGATCGTGCCTGACCTAGATCTCCAGCAAGTCAACTATGATGTGGACGTAGTGGATGAGATTCTAGGGCAAGTGGTGGAGCAGATGAGTGAGATCAGCAGTACGTAAGGTGCACACGAGTGCTTGAACTTCCAGCAGGTCAGTTCAGTTCAACAGGCGACAGACTGGAGAACCGCATCCTCACCCTAGTCTATGCATTCTAGTGTCACACTCACTGTGGACACACTCAAAATAACCTGTGATGCTGCTATCAAGCAGCTTAATGGCTACCTTAGCTTCTGTCCTGAATGTAAATATTTGTATTGAGCCCACACATATTTTTTTATTGCCCTAGAGACTGGTGTTTTTCACCAGGAGGTTTTCAGGTTGTCCCTACAGTTCGTGCAATTTTTCTGGCTCCCTAAAATGTATTTTTCTCAAAATTGAGGGTTGTGCCATAATGTAAATGGATATGTTGCTACTGTTTCTTTTAAATGAGCATAAGTAAGGCTTTCAATAATGTAGTGACCCTCCTAATGAGGTCTGGTTATAAGGGAACTGAGGTTAATGCTTTTCTATGTAAACTCCTGTCTCTGAGATTACTCTGCTCATAGGAGAGGAAAGCCAAAGGTAGCTTTATGTCGCCTGGCCTTTTCTTGTGCTGAGATTGCTAGTCATCAAGTAAAATGTTTCCCAGGACAAAGAAAAGATCTTTAAAGTGTTAAAAATATCCAGTGACAACCATGTTTACTTAGAATCCCATTTTTTGCTGTTGATTCAGCATGAAGTGGGTGCAATAATTATTTGAGATTTCTTTTTGTGAAATTTCCTGTATAGCCTTTGCAGGGTTACTGCAGGTCAATGTGAGCTGAGGAGGCAGTCTTTCTCAAGCAGTACTGCATATCTTTTAGTATATTATGAATGTAAGTGTTTTTTATCCTAGAGTTAATCACAAATGGGTCTGAATTATAATGTCACATGCCGTAAAATATGCTTTTACTGGTTCCAAGTTTTGTGCAATCTGAAAAGAGGAGATGGCCTTTTATTACATAACTGTATATAATTAAGAATCATATTTTCCACAACTAAAATGTGTTATTTTTTCCAAAGTTTTATTGTTGCTATTTATTTTAACTTTTGTTTCTGAAAATTCAGTACATACTCATTTTGTGTGTGTGGCTAGTTACACATATGTTGTATATAACATTGAGTCTTCATGTATATTATCTTCTGGAAATTGCAAATAAATGAAGTTTTTGTTATTATTTACTTGATAAATGTGATAGTTATTTTTTGGTGTCAAGCTGATTTTCTCTTCAATTGTACTGTAATGACAGATCCTCACAAATGCTTTTGAAGAAGTCAGCACATACCCTCAGGGCCTGCAGTTGACATAGTTTACTTATTAATTATAAGGTATACTTTTATAAGACTTTCAGTAAGGCCAGGCATTGCTCTTGAGGGTGAGTTGTGTGCTCAGGAAGACTCAGGGTCCTAGAGATGAAGTCTGGAGTCCTGTACTCTACTGCTGAGCCAACTGCTGAGCCACATTCCCGGCCCAAAATGAAAGCTTTTGTGTAAACCATCTTCCTGAATGACAGCACTTATGTAGGTCATGGAAACTTTGTGAATATTTGAGGTGTGTACAAGGGTTCTTGGAAGATGCCATCTTTCTTTTGGTTGGCTATGCCCTTGAAAATGTATTTTATATGGTCGTGATGTGACTTCATGAGAAATCAGTCACAGAATTTCTAAAACTGTTTGTTTGTAAAACTGGCTCTTTGAAGTGTTTTCATATCTTTCATCCTTTAACAAAAGAGGCTGAAAGATGGAGATAAAGAAAAATGCATGGGCCTACCTCACGGGTGCCTGGGATTAGATGGTCTTCCTGTTCTGATCTGATGCGCAGTCCAAAGCAGAAACTGTGAGGAAGACAAGCCAGAGCAATGTAGTCATCACAGACAGAGCCCACTTTGATCAGCTGCAGAGGGAGATTCCTTCTGTGCCTGGTTCCTCTGTGGCACCCCTCATCTCGGATGTTTTATGTTTCTGTCCTTAAATGTTCCAGGCCTGTTCAGCCTCCTGCCATTGGGACAGGAGGTTTTCATCCATGAAATTCACACAAGAACCACACAGTTGAGAAACAAAAAGAGCATTGTTAAGGTAACAGTCTATGCAGCCCATGCTAATAGCATTTGCTGTCGTTGTTAGAGAAGCCTAAAAGTGATCTGCCCTGAGCCACCTCACTGGAGTCACGTGGGGAGTTTCCAGAACTTCCAGGGTTGGGAGAAATGCCTAGCAACAGAGTTTTTTATTTGCTTTTTGTTGTGTGTCTCCAGAACTCATTAAGTAGGCCAGTCTGGTTTAGAACCTATAGTTAGGCGGCCTACTTGCCAAGTGCTGGTATTACAGGTGTGTGCTATCTGGCCAGCAATAAAAACATTTTTTTTTTAAAAAAGACAATTGTCCAGTTAATTCAGGCTGCCACTGGTGATGAGCTCATATTCTATAGCTCATTGATGGGTATTCACAAATACTGTACTCCAGGAGTTTGTGAACTAAGCAATCTACAACCAGGGGAAGGGAGTCATACCCCAGTGGGAAGTGTGATGAAATAATGGGACCACAAAAGGACTGCCTCCCATGCTCTGAAGGCAGCTGCCACTGAGTTTGTGGCACCTTCCAGAAATAGCTGCTTAGCATACATAGATGCACATTGAATCTCTGACTCGGCTTATATAGTGGTACTTAGCAAGATGTTGGTAACATTTCAGCATCACTTCTTCAAAAAGGTACAAGATAGGCTGAATTTTTACCACTCTCAGCAAGCAGTTTTAGCTACATTCTTGGAGAGGAATGTGCTCAGGGTCTTCATTTGTTGTTTTCTTTTGCTGTGTAGGAGTTGGAAACAAGGCCATGCATATGCTCTTTGTCCTTTAATGTGTCAAAAATACCATGCAAATGAATAAATACCAAATTACCTTTTCAAGTATATCTGGAGTGTAAAATTCTTCACAGAAAATATTGATAAGGTTGGAGAGTATACATTTTACTTTTTTCAAAAAAAATATTGCAGGGATTTATTTATTCCTTTGTGCAGTAATTATATGAGTGGTTCCCCTCAGCCTCCCACAATCTCTACATCATATGGATTATTACTTGATATGGAGGAAAAAATGTCAGTTGCTCCAAGTTGTAGATTGTAGTGTTGACCTTTTTTCTTTGTCCACTGGTGAGTTGTTCTGCTGCTGTAATGAATCTAAAAGCTTGTACTGATATATCCACTCACACTATCCTAATATCATCCAGGCAGCTATGTCAGAAAACACTAGGTGAGTTATTTCATACATGAATTTATTTAAGAGAGTGAGTGGATTCCAGTGTACTTGAAATTGTCTTTTGGACACTGGACCACAGTTCCCCAAAGCCATGAATGTCAGCTTGGTGGCAGAGAAAGTGTAACCATATCCATTGCTTCTCAGAATTAAGGTTACAATGTTAATCTTTAGGGCTCTTGAAATTGAGTGAAGAACTTTTGCACAGTCAAATTGGCTGCCTGGGCAGCCACCACTAAAAAGTAAACCAGATCTTTTGTAATCTGTTCATAACTAAGGAAGACTACAAAATAGAGACACTGTAGGTTGTCAGTTGTCATAGTTCCATCTACCCCCCACCCTCCACCCCAAGACAGGGTTTCTCTGTAGCTTTGGAGCCTGTCCTGGAACTTGCTCTGTAGGCCAGGCTGACCTCAGACTCAGAGATTCACCTGCCTGTGCCTCCCAAGTCCTGGGATTAAAGGCACGAGCCACCACTGCCCTGCTTCACTGCAACTCTAATAAAGTAAAACATTTAACTAACTAGGGCAGGCTTACAGTTGAGAGGTTTAGTCCATTATCATGCAAGTAGACATAGTAGTGCTTGAGAGATTCTTGACCCACAAGCAGCAGCAGACGGTGCTACCATGGGCTTAGTTTGGCCATATAAGACTTCAAAACCCACCTCCACAGTGACATACTTTCTCCAATAAGGCCACACCTTCTAATAGTACCACGTCCTTTGGACCAAGCATTCAATAAACGCATGAGTCTATGGGGGCCATTCCTATTCAGACTAGCACAGGGGTTGTATGTAAGGGCAGACACAAAGCCTGGGTAAAGCGGCCACGGAAACAAGAAACAAAAGATAACTATTACTGAAATTCCGAAATCTGTCTACTGGAAGAACACCATCCAAATAAAGTCTGTGTTCAAGATGTGCTTCAATACCAGACAGCTCTCGGGAGGCAGAGGCAGGCAGATCTCTTGAGTTCGAAGCCAGCCAGTCTACAAAGCAAGTTCCAGGACAGCCAGGCCTACACAGAGAAACCCTGTCTCCAAAACAACAGAATAGAAGGTTCACTTAACAGCAGGTGTGACTGCAGCATTCCTTTCCATGGGCCTCAAGAAATGAAATTCTCAGACTTCCCTCCTGTCTGTCAGTGCACCTTCCCTTGACAGGAATCGTGTGTGTACCAGGGCTAGAGTGATATTCAAGTAAGTGCTTGAACAGGAATATGAGTTTAATCCTCAGAACCCTTGTACAAGATCTAGACGTACTGTGACACCTAGTCCATGGGAATCCAGGCAGATTACCTGGGGCTTTCTAGCCAGTCACCCTGGCCTGCTTTGCTTGAGTTCCATGCTAATGAGAGAACCTGTCTTTAAAAAGTGGTCGGTACTTCCTGAACAAACGGACGTCGTCCTCCAACCTCCACATAAATGCACACACGTGTGTACACATTCAAGAGAGCAAAGATCTGCGCCACTCCAGGAGGAATTCTTTGCAGAGCCTTAAAATTGAGTGATGATAAATAACTCTTTGATCTTGATCTTGCTAGAGCTTTTGTAACTGATTTTGTGTCTAATACTGAATTCTTCCATCTTCTGTCATCCTTAACCATGCTTCACCCCACCTCTTCCTTTCCTCATATCACATGGTTGGTTTTGCTTTGTGATGAAATTAGGTTAACCAGGACCATCTGTGATCATTAGATTGGGACTATCCACTGGAGCCACCAGTAAACATGTGACCAAAGGCAATGATTTCATCTCTCCCTGACAGTAGCAAGTACCACTACTACACAAGTGGGCACATCTTCCTTTTGCCAGAGCTCCTAGAATATGAGAGAGGGAGAGAGAGGAGAGAGAGAGAACGCACATATGAAGCAGTAACACTGGGATCAGCTGGTTACACTACTACAGTTGAAATTTGGAGCTCAGGTCTATTAACAGAACTGGCAGCAGAGAAACAACTCCATAAACACTGAAACTGATGAACTCTTTGGACTTTTCAGAGCTCTGGGTTCCTGATAGTGAAGTGAAGTCTTTGCCTAACTCCAAGAATATATTCCTCAACTACAAACCAGGAAGCCATGTGTTCCTACACTAGATGACAATGGTTTGGATTTACTGATGCTGCTAAATGAATTCTTAGGCAAAATGACACTGAGAAATATTTTGATGGTTTGAATACTTAGGTTTAGATGATATAGCTTTCACAAAGTTCCCACACACTGCAAAAGAATGGATAATTGGATGCTGGGTGGTGGTGACAAAGGTCTTTAATCCCAGAACTCTGTAAGTGGAGGCAGGAGGATCAGACTTTTAAGGTCATTCTCAGACTACATGATGTGTTTGAGATGTATGAGGATACAAGAGACCCTGTCTCAAAAAGGAAAGGAAAAAGCATAACTTAAAATATAATTCTGTCTGAGGTTGATGATAATTTTTAACTTTTTTAGATTTCTAAATTTTATGTGTGAGTTTTGCCTGTATGTATGTGCACCATATAATTGCCTGATGCCCTTGGAGGTCAGAAGAAGGTGTTGGTCATCTGGAACTGGAATTTACAGTAGTGTGAACCACCATGTGGGTGCTGGGAACTAACCCTGGTCCTCTGTCAAAGCAGCAAGTGCTTTGAAGATGACCTGCTCTCCAGCTCTTGAAATCCTTTATAAAAATGTAATTTTCATATGCTGGCCTATGAGTCAAGAGTCTCGCTATTTAAAAATATGTGAAACTGGGGCTGGAGAGATGGCTCAAAGGTTAGGAGCACTGCCTGCCCTTCCTCCAGAAGTCCTGAGTTCAATTCCCAGCAACCGCTTACTATCATCTACAATGAGACCTGGTGCCCTCTTCTGGCCTGCAGGCAGAACACCATACACTAAAACAAATCTTAAAAAAAAAAAAAAGTGAAACTATTGAGAAGGATCATGTGTGATGTATTAACCATTAAATAATTGGAATTGGAGTTAGAACTTGATTTTCTATGCACATTCATGAGGCTACCCAGGCTGACCTCAAAGTTGGCTTGTAGTCAAGGATGACCTTGAACTCCTGGTCGTCGTCTTGCCTCCACTTCTTGAGTACTGGGATTAATAACATAACAACCAGGCTCACCTCACTAGGAGAGGGCAGAAGCCATTCTGGGATCTGCTTCATGGATGGATGTTACTTGGTAATATTGGATGAGTCCCAGTTTCTCATCTGCTCTGTAAGTGCTCTATATTTTGTTTAGTCTTAAGTAGCTCAGGCTGGCTTGGAACTCTATGCAGCTGAGGATAACCTTGAGTTTAGGGTTCTTCAGCCGCCCCCCCCCCCCAGGCCATTAGAGACCTAGCTGCGTCTCTAGCCCCGCTTTTCTTCCAGATTCCCCGCGGACAAAACCGGGTTGGCTGAGCAGGCGGCTCTGATGCCTGGAAAAACACAGGGCAGAAGAGGTTTAGCACCTCCAAAGCAAGACTAGCATAGTCTGGGGAGGCGCGAAGACACAATTGCGAGTCCCGCCCAGCAGGAGGTACGGGCCTCGACCGTCCCGCCCACGGGAAGGAGGGGAGTCCGTGGCCCCACCTACCGGAAGCCGCGGTGTCGCGACAGCACCGCCCACAGGGAGGAGACAGGGCCTAGGATCCCCGCCCCCCAAAACCTTTGCCTTGAGACAGTCCCGCCCATTTAGAGGAGGAGCTCCTTCGGCCCCGCCCTCCAGGAGGCGTGGTCTCTGGCGCGCGGGAAGCCGCGGACGGTGGCGGCTCCCTGCGGACCGCTTCCCTGCAGGTAGGTTCTTTGCTGGTCCCAGGTTTCCGTGCCTTTGAACCGGATCTAGATGCAGCTGCTCGCCGGGACCGCGGGGCAGGATCGCAGCACAGGCGGAGGCCGGTCCGTCCCAGGCCGGGACTCCGACCCGCGCGCCTCCCGGCAGGCCTAGCTGCGCCGCCCGAACCCGTGCCCCTCCCCACTAGTCCCTTTCCCGGGAGGCCGCTCCTCAGGGTGACTGCCGGTACCCAGTTACAGGTCCCTGGACCCCACCTCGGCGGAATGCGCTGTACCCTCCGACCCCTTCCATCGCCTCCGTCTAGGATGTTTGATTTTCTGTTCCGGAAACTAGTGGAAGTCACTGCCGGTGTGAGCATTTTTAGCTGAAGCTCGCAGACGTCAGCATCGCAAGCAGCTTCCATTGCAGTGCAGTTTACCTGGTTCACCCTTGCTGTTCCAGGGTCGCCGTTTAACTCTTTGCTAACGTTTCCAGCCGGTCTTTGCCCGGCGGGTACTAGGGAGGATGAAAGTGATCACGTGTGAAATCGCCTGGCACAACAAGGAGCCAGTGTACAGCCTGGACTTCCAGCATGCGGCATCCTGGAGGATCCACAGACTGGCTTCCGCGGGGGTGGACACCGCCGTCAGGGTAAATGGGCAGGTGGGAGCATACAGGGTAGTCCTATGTGGAGTCCAAGTTTTCATTCCTTTATTTGAAACTGAAGCCAGCACCTCAAGTCTGTTTGCTACAAAGCCCAGAACGCTAAATTCTCAGGCCTGGGGCAAGCTAGGAATTCTGGAGAGGTCGACTTTCTTAATTACCATTCTCTACTTTGTTACAAGTTGGTTCCCAGTATCTTAGAATACTGAGAACTCTGGTGCCATCATGTTCTCCCAGCACCTGTAAGGTACAGGGTGGATCTCCTCATCAATAGTTAGTTTGAGGCAGCCTGGGCTAGGTGAGACCTTGTCTTAAAAATACAGAGTAGAGTTTCTGTGCTGTGCCCCTTTGCTCTAGAAACAGCTGGAAGATCATAGGTCCTGAGACTGCTGGCCCACATTTTTGCTAACACTTCCTACAATCTGTAAAGTTTCAAAAAGAAAATTGTATTTTTTTTTTCTACCGGAAAACAGATAGTTGTCTGGTAAGAGGGAGATGGGAGATGGCTAGTGTCTTTCTCTAGTGAATAGTTTGTTGTCAACAGATCTGGAAGGTGGAGAAGGGGCCAGATGGTAAAGCCATTGTGGAATTTCTCTCCAATCTTGCTCGGCACACCAAGGCTGTCAACGTAGTACGTTTTTCTCCAACTGGGGAGATCTTGGCGTCTGGAGGAGATGGTAAGTATTGTATTTAAACCTGACTCTCACATAGCTCCTGTCTAATAGTGACTTTTGAGCTGGGGGTGACATGCACCTGCAGCCACCTGCAGCACCTTGGAGGCTACAGGAAGACTCAGAATTGAGGGGCCAGCCTGGGATAAATAGCAAGATTCTATCAAGGAAAGAAAGTCAAGAAATGAGATCTGAGCTCGGTGTGTCTTCCATTTCGGAATTGATTGACCCTCCCTTTATGCCTTTCAGTTTGCTTAATAAGTAACGTTTTTGGAGTGTATCAGATGTGAAGATGGTGGACACAACATTAAGCTCAGAGGATATGTCTGAAAATAGCTCCTTCTTTATTTGTCCCCTGCAGGTTGCTTGGGTGTGGTTGGAAAAGTTGACACAGTCTGTGGCTGGCCTGAGGATGGTACTGGGCATGTCTATGACAAGAATGGGCCCCACACCTCTGTGTAATCTTCCCATAGTTTCTACCTGTTTGGGATAGATTGATTTGTATCGTCTGACTGTGCTACAATGAGAAGAAAAGAATACAGGAAAAAAAAGTATCTTTATGCCGTACATGAAATACTCCAGAGGACAGTATAAAGTAAAAGAAGTCAGTTTTTGTTTGGAAAAAGAGAAGTTGATTAGATTCTGGGTCATAATGCCCAGAATGTGGGTGCACGAGTGTCTTTGTACATGCAAACGATGTGCATGCATACACACATTTGCAGGAATGTGCTAAGTGTAACAGTGTTGAGGCTATAGGCTGTCTCCTAAGAACTGGCCCTGGACAGTTCCCCTTTTACAAAGTCCTTTAGTCTTAATGACCAAAACTTCCCTCTAGTCAGTCATCTCATGGAGGCCCCACCTCATTTCCAGCAGGCTCCATGATCTGAGTTTGTGCAGCTAGAAATCCAGATGGCTTTGAGTGAGCTACTTTTGTCTGTATTTCCTGCTCACTCATTCACTTTTTCCTGGGCATGCCAAAAGGATCATGTGGTAGGTTATACCATGAGCCTGTAGTCAGCATGGGAGAAATTGACAGGTTCAGACCATTATTAGTCTGAAGTGTCAGTTATTAGTGTCAAGCTAAGATTTCAGATGTGTCCATAATGATATGAATAGATGTCAGTAGTGGGTGGCTTACCATGTCGAAGCCACTGTGTTGTGAGTGCTTTATGCAGATTCCCCCCATTCAGCCCTGTGAGATGGGTCTGCAGCAAGATGAAGCCTCCACAGGCACAGGTTGAAAGCCCTTGCCTTCAATCTGTCATTGTAGTCTGTTACTTTGCAGGCCCAGAAAGTCCACGTGTATATGATGATCCTAGATTAGGTCTATTATAAATTGGTTCCTTTTTTAGTAAAGAAGGCAAATTTACTTGTCCTGTTCAGATTCTTTGTGTTTTTCTAAGATAAGGTTTGATGTAGCCCAGGCTAGCTTTAAATGCACCATGTAGCCAAGGCTAGCCTTGAATGTCTCATCCTCCTGGCTTAGACTCTCCAAGGCTGGGTTACAGGCATATATACTATCAGTCAGTCTGTCCATATTCTTAAAAGTGAGTGGCTCTTCCATTGAGCAACATAAAACTTACAAAACAGCCTAAAACTCCAGAGGTGAAGGAGGGCATGGGAAAGCCTTGTTTATGTTGCACTGATTCTCTCTACAGATGCCGTCATTCTGTTGTGGAAGATGAACGATAACAAGGAGCCTGAGCAGATCACCTTTCAGGATGAGGATGAGGCTCAGTTGAACAAGGAGAACTGGACCGTGATAAAAACCCTGAGGTAAAAGGGAGGGACTTTGGGAGTTCTTTTTTTTTTTTTAAATTAAAGCTATGTTTTTATTACTTTTTGTAATTTATGATTGTTTATGTGTATGAGAGTGCATGCCATTGCGGATGCCTGCAGAGGTCAGAAGAGGCTGTCAGATCCCTTGGAACTGGAGTTACAGGGGACACTGGCACTCACTGGTACTGAGAACCAAGTCTGATATTTTGGAAGAGCGACAGCTGTGCCTCAGTTCCAGCTAGAGTGACTCTTCTTTGCAGCCCTTTAATAGTTTGTGTACTTGCTGGGCACCTTTAGGCTGACGCAGGCAGAGCTCTGAGTTCAAGGCCTGTACACAGAGTGAGTTTCAAGACAGCTGGGCCTGCACAAGAGAAACCCTGTCTTGAAAAACAAAATATAAAATTCATGTGCCTGACATAAAATATTTGCCTACTTCATAAGATAAAAAATAAAAATAGATTTTTCTTTCTGTTATAAAATTTTCCTTGGTTAAAAAAAAAAGAATCAAATCCCTGTTTTTGAGACAGGCAGACCAGCTAGTTAGCCCAGGCTAACCTTGATTTTCATCCTGTTACCTCAAGTTCCCAGATCTTTTAGATCTCTGAGAGCTTTTGACTTATTTGAGATATAGATATCCTTGAAAACACTGTTTATAGCCAGAGCTGACACAGCTCCACTGAGAATTCCTAGAGTCTCATTTACGTGCATGGTTCCAGACTTTGAACTATTTGATAGCTTTTCTCTTTTGCATTAATAATGTTATTTCTTCTGTCTTTGGGTTCTAGGGGCCACTTAGAAGATGTGTATGATATTTGCTGGGCAACTGATGGGAATTTGATGGCCTCTGCCTCTGTGGATAACACAGTTATCATATGGGATGTCAACAAAGGTGAGCAATATATTTTATTAAATATGTATTTATGTATGTATATGTGTATGTGCACATGTGTGTAGTGTCATGGAGTCCACACTAGGTTGCCTTATCCTCTGGAGATAGAGTTGTAGGCAGTTGTAAGGCTCCCATTCTTGGTACTAGGAACCACTGAGCTTGGGTCCTATGCAGGAACAGTAAATGCTGTGACCTGCTGAGCTCCAAACCAAGTATACTTCTGTTACTGTGAGGAGGAGGAAAAGGTTAGATTAGGGATGCTGAGCGGGCAGCAGTTTTGGTAGAGGCTGAAATCAAGGCTTCATCCCAGACCTCCATCAAGGTCAACCTCAGTGGCATGTCCCTCTCTGTCTCTTTCTATTAACTGAAGCCTTAACTTGACAGCCCCGCCCCCCCAGGAGATTCGGGTTCCAGAGTCCTCTGTTTCTGGTTTGTTATCATCTGTATTTGTCACTGTTCTATTGCTGTGATAAGACACCATGACCAAGGCAACTTATAAAAGAAAATGTTTAATTTGGTGCTCATGGTCTCAGAGGTTTAGGATCCATGCCCATCGCCAGGCAGGCATAGCTCTGCAGCCACACTGGAGAATTAATTTACATCTTTTACAACGTGAAGCAGAGAGGGGCACGGAGCTAACTGGAAATGCCATAGGCGTTTAAAACCTCAAAATCCATCAGCAGTGACACACCTTCTCCAACAAGGCCACACCTCCTAATCCATCCCAGTTTCACCAACTGGGGACCAAACCTTCCAGTGCAAGGGCT
Organism: Phyllotis vaccarum; assembly: GCA_033318265.1. Lineage (NCBI taxonomy): Eukaryota > Metazoa > Chordata > Mammalia > Rodentia > Cricetidae > Phyllotis > Phyllotis vaccarum. The sequence goes on along the minus strand of JARWLC010000010.1, from coordinate 39,720,178 downwards.
ATGGGGCCAGCCTCATGCAAACCACTGCACTCCCTCTGGCCTGTTCTTTTCTGTCTAGCTTGCCTCCCAGTGTGATCTTAACCACCGGCGTCTGTCCTTCCCCTTTCTTTCATTTCACTTTGGGAGACAAACCTCAGCCTGGGGTCCGTGTTGTGTTCTGCCTTTAAGTTTCCCAGCCCTGGCCACAGGCCTGGAGGCCCATCATGTCTTACTCTGTACTAGCTTCCTTGTGATCTACACAGGCCTCCTTGAGCTTTCTTCTTAATTCCCAACCAACCTCCTGTAAAGGCTTTCAAGGTGAGAGATGCTCTCCAATGGAGTGGGAGGATGGCATATTAGAATTAAGATGATGCAGCCTGGTGGTGGCGGTGCATGCCTTTAATTTCAGCACTCAGGAGGCAGAGGCAGGCGGATTCCAAGACAGGCGGGGCGGTTATACAGAGAAACCCTGCCAAGGAGAGAGAGAGAGGCATGTTCCCTGTGCTGTGTGGATCATGAGAAAGGGAAAGATAGAGGGAGAGAGAGACATGTCCCCATTCTGTGTGCATCATGAGCACTGGGTTAGCATGCTGGCGGGTGATGGGTGAGGAAGCTGGGTGGCAATGGGGTGGGTGAGCAGAAGGGAGGGAGGTGAAGGAGCTGGGAAAATGAAGGGTAGACCACTTTTTGGAGGAGGTTTTCTCTCCCACCCCACTCATGGATTGAACCCAGGGCCTGCTGTTTTTGTTTGCTTTCAGATGGTTAAAACCTTTGAATGGTAACTTAAATGATATTGTGTAGTTTGAGTGAAGTGTACTAGTCTGAATTGGCTGAATTTGGGCCTAGTTGCTAACTGTGTTTTCCTTTCATCAGGAAAGCTCTGTGTCACTGTCTTCCCCCCCCCCCCCCCCCCGAGGGCCCAGTTAGCCTTTCCTGCTCCAGCCCCCTCCACTCTCCTGTGTATATAACCCGACTTGTGACCCTTTCATATTTTCTGTCGTTCAGTTTATTGGGTGGTTTGTTTGAATGTTTTGAGACAGGATTTCAGGTAGCCTAGGGTGTCTTGAAACTCTTTGTAACCAAGGATAACCTTAGACCCTGGATCCCCCTACCCTCCTCTTCCCAAGTGGTCAGGGGTGTGCACCACCACATCTGGCTTCAGCTTCCTATTTGGAACACAGATCATCTCCCAGCAGTGGGTCTTCCTGGCTTGCTCCATCCCTCCAAAGCCCGGTAACTGTTCTGTGGTTCCTGTTCTTCCTCACCGCCATTCCGACTCCTTTCCAGTCATCAGTTGTCAGCGATTCCACACACACACATGCACGCACATACACACACATACACCCCATCTTACCCAACCCTAAGGTCTCTGATGTCTGATGTTCATGGAGTGATCTTTGGGTCCCTCCAGCCTGACACAGGATTTGCAGCACAGGCCCCCTGGGACTGTCTGCACAGTGGTGGACTGGAACTAGGTGGCAGTGTGGAAGTCTTAGTTCATGCACTGTGTTTCTTGGTGGTCTTGGTAATGCTTTTGTGTGCTTCTTTGTAGGACAGAAGATCTCCATTTTCAACGAACATAAAAGTTACGTGCAAGGAGTTACCTGGGACCCTTTGGGTCAATATATTGCAACCCTGAGTTGTGACAGGTATGTACGTAACAGGAAAAGTTTTACACGTATTTTATCACAGTCTCACTAGGTATGACAGTCGGATTTGGCTCTTTTATCTTTGTTTTGCTTATTCCGACAAGACAGGAGTTAGAGACCAGTTGAGCCAGGTGTCTTACACAGAGCTGACAGGAAGGAGCTTGTGTTTCCATGACCCAGGTGTGTGCCTGGTCTCTTAGAGGCCAGAAAAGGGCATTGGCTCACCTGACACTGGAGTTACAGACAGTTGTGAGCCTACAGTGCTCCACTGTAAGAGCATGCTCTTAGTCCCGGAGCCACCTCTCTACCCCATTAGGAAGAGCTTTTAACATCAGGTGAACCGAGTCACCCTTGATTTCAAGGAGACAGACTAGTGAAGGTAAAGGGTGGAGTGGACTGGTCAGTTCGCTTTTTTTACAGTGCTAGGGATTAAACACAGGCAGATACCCTCACGCTTCACTTTTGATCATGGTTTACTGCTATTGTGGCTTTTATTTAGTGTATTTTTAGATTTTTTTTTCCTTTATGTGTTTGGATGTTTGACTGGGTATATGTATGTGCACCACACATGTGCCCACAGAGGTCAGATAACAAATGTCCAATCCTCTGGAACTGGAATTACAGACAGTTGTGAGCCACCATGTGGGTCCTGGGAACTGAATCTGGGTCCTCTGCAAGAGCAGCCAGTACTTTTAACCACTGAGCCATCTCTCCAGCCCTATGTTGGTTTTTTTTTGTTTTGTTTTGTTTTGCTTTGTTTTTTTGAGAAAATGTTTCATGTAGCCCAGGCTAGCCTCAAACTTTCTACATATCTCAGGCTGTCTTTGAACTTCACATCTTCTTGCCTCTGCTTTCTGAGTACTAGGACTTCAGGTTGCTCTACCACGTCTTGGGTTATGCAGTACTGGGGAGTGAACACAGGTGTCAGGCATGCTGGGCAAGAGCTTGGACGATGGAGCTACATTTCTAGTCCTTAAGTGCTTTCCATTTAAAAATTGAATTTAATATGGCCCTGAAATAAGAACACTATGTAAGGGATAGGATTTGTTTATTGAAAATGCTTCTTGTCTCAGTCAGGATTATCATTGCTGTGAAGAGACACCATGACCATAGCAACTCTTTGTGGTGGGTGGTTTACAGTTTCTGAGGTTCAGTCCATTATGGCACGGAGCACGGTGGCCTGCAAGCAGGCGTGGTGCTAGAGATATAGCCGAGTGTCCTGCATCTTGCAGGCAACAGAAAGACAACTGACTCACTGAGTGGTCTGAACATAAGAAACTCCAAAGCCCCCTCAGCCATACCCACTCCAAAAAAGCCATACCTCCTAATAGTGCCATTCCCTATGAGACTATGGGAGCCAAATACATTCAAACTATGCCATGCATTTTCTGATGTCTCCCTGAGAACAGTTTGGTTAATGGGAGCAATGTGACCTGGGAGCAAGATTCATTTACTGGCATTTTCCGCCATCTTTAGAGGGTGAGAGGGACACAGCTATGTCTTCCTAATCCTCCTGCCTCAGTGTACGATGACTCAGTCTGTAACCAAGGATGGCTGTGAACTCATCGTGATCCTCCTGCCTCAGCCTTCCATGTACTGGAATCACAGGTGCGAGTTACTGTATCTGGCATTCCTTAACACTAGAAAGCTCTGCAAACAAGACTGTCCATACAAAACAGATCTCACTATAGTCATACATGTTGCCATTGGACCAAAGGTCATGGCTCAGCAATCAGGACTGTACCTTCCTCGTGTGAGGAGCAGAACTGTTTATCAGTAAGTGATAATTAAGGGAAATGAAGTGAAAATAAATTTGCCCCCTGTTTCCCCACTGTGGCATACTTAGGTGCTTCCTTCCGAATCCCTCTGTGAAGTCTAGTTGTCCATAGTGATTCAGCTGAAGCTGTGTGGCACACACCGACTGCCTGTAAGTTGTTAGAGATCTGGTTCCTGTGTTGGGACGAGCCTCAGCCCTTCTCTCTCTTCAGGGTCCTGCGAGTCTACAGCACTCAGAAGAAGCGTGTGGCTTTCAACATCTCAAAGATGCTGTCTGGACTAGGGCCTGAAGGAGAGGTAGGAAGTACTTACTATAATTTCACCTGTGTGCTGGCACATGTCACAGTGTGCCTATGAGGGTCAGAAGTCGGTTCTCTCAGTGCACTGTGTGGATCCTGGGGATGGAACTCGGGTCCACAGGCTTGGCAACAGTGCCTTTTACCCCTGAGCCACTATGCTAGCCAAGCATAAAATACTTCACTGTTCCCCCTCTCCCCCCCTTTTTAAGAGTTTATTTTTATCTTACATGGATGGGTGTTTTGCCTGCATTCATTTCTGTGCATCACATGCATGCCTCAGAAGGCCAGAACAAGGCATCAGATCCCCTGGAACTGGAGTTACACATGGCTGTGAGCTGCTATATGGGTGCTGGGAATTGAACCCGAGTCCTCTGGAAGAGCAGCCCCTCACCATTCCCCTTCAACAGTACGTTGAGATCTGGGCTAATCCTTGCAGACCTGTGAACCAGCTAATGGGCTTCCTCTTGGACTGCCTTATTGGCTGACCAGTTCTCAGAAATGATGTCATTCTGTGTTCCTGGGTAATTATTCCTGATTGGTGGGCTTCAGTTCTCAACATGATCAGTTCTAAGTGGTGAGCCTTTCTGGAGAGTGAGATGTTTTGGAATGACAAGTTTTGTGTCCCACAGGCAAGAAGTTTCCGGATGTTTCATGATGACAGCATGAAGTCATTCTTCCGCAGACTCTGTTTTACTCCAGATGGATCTTTGCTTCTCACTCCAGGTGTGTCTGACAACATGTGAATAGGGGTGTCTGTGTTCCCGTTGGTGACACTTTTTAGCTCTGGCAAGTGTGAGCAGAGCAGTGATGCCTTGTGTGCACATTTCATCATAATTCGGGAAGACACTGCCATCTGACTCTTGGATAACTGTGATTTTGATGTTCAGAAAACTTAGGGAGTTGGAAGGCTGGGAGTGGTATTTTCTCTAAGGTGAATTTTATAGAAGACTTTCAGTACTTAAACGTTCCCATCATCTGTCCTAATTTTTATTTGTTTCACACATCCCAGGCAGACGTGGGATTCACTGTGTATCTGGGATGATCTAGAACTCCCTTCCCCTCCTCCCCAGCTGCTGGGATGCAGCATTCGTCAGCACGCCTGCTTTAAACAGTACTGGGAATTAAACTCAGGACCTCAAGCATACTAGGCAAGCATTCTGCCAATTGAGCTACATCTGTAGCCCAGACCTTTTGTTCTGTGTCATGGTCTTATGTGGCTCAGGTTAGCCCTGAACTTGTTATATAGCTGAGGATGGTCGTGAATTTCTGATCCTCCCAATCTCTGTTTCCTGATTGCTGGAGTTATAGGTGTGCTTGGCTGTTACACGAATAAAGGAAACTCAGGGATAGATCTTTGGGAAAGTCGGAGATATCAGAGAAGAAACCCCACAGTCAGATCTCACCCAGCTGTCTTCCAGCTTCCTCAGCCTCACTCCTCCTGGCTTCTTCTGCCTGCTCTGTCATTCTATATCTGCTTTAAATACTTTCTTCCCTCAGTTAAGGCGCTGCCCCACCACTGCCTGCCTGGGAGCCTGGAACTCTTTCTGTAATCTAAGATGACCTCAAACTCAGATTGGATTAAGGGCGTAGGTCACCACTCCTAGATATTCCCTGTATCTGGGATTAAAGATGTGAGTTACCACTGTCTGATCCTCCTAGACTGACTATGGATAGATCCCTCTAACATCTCTGGCTGTTTTTATTATATTTGAAGATATCCCCACACATGGCCAGGCCTGGCTCTGAGTGTATAACTTTCATATGGTAAAGGTGTAGTGGGCTATGTCAGTGGGCTCTGGGGCATTTGATGCTTTTGATACAATGTATCCTACACAGCAGTACTCTCAATTGGTAAGAAAACAAAACACCAAAGAAAACCCTAGAGAAAAAATGAGGACTGTCTATAACTCACTGGTCAAGTGCTTGCCTATCATGTAAGGCTTTGAGGTCAGTTCTTAGAACCAAAAATAAATAAATAAAGTGATAAAAGATGTTTACAGATTGCATCCAAGAACAGTTTCTGAGGCCCGGAAACAGACAAATGCAGAATTGAACTGTGATGACAATTTAGATGTTGCTATTCTCTTCAGATTGAAAAGGTAACAGTTTGCAGGGTGTGGGTACTGTGTTGGCAATATGGCTCGCTTGTTAGTGTGTTTCAGATACAGTTTGGTAACAGCACCATCCAATCCCCATGGTTCGTATCTTAGCAAAGAACTTGCATAGGAATTTCTAGGCGAGTATGTCAGCTACATGTGGTAGCACTCGGCTGTAATTCAACACTTGGTGTTAGAAGGTAGAAGTGGGAGAACCAGGAATTGGGTTTTCCTTGGCTGTGTAGTGAGTTCAAGACCAACCTTGGATACATGAGATCCTATCTCAAACAAACAAATCAAAACCAAGCAAATAAAAACAACCAACCCTCCCCACCAAACCAAAAAATCTAAAGCACCCAAATCAGTACCTCTCAGCAGAGGACAGTTTTCTGTTAGTAAATATTGTGGTACAAACAAAAGAGAGGGCTTTGGTACCCTGCATGGTGCCCTGCATGCTGACTTTACCTGTTGTTGACAGGAACAAGCAAACAGGGAAAGTATAACTTCTCTGTCTCTCACCAAAATGCGCTGAAAAGACCACCCTGTTGGAATGTATGTGCCTGAACTGTTGAATGTGCCCAGGGAGACAGAACCAGCACTGGTTCCTCACAATGGCGAGTGGGGAGAGGTGGGTAGGGAATAGCTAAACACAAAAGCAAGAGTACTGTTCTCCCATGTAGCCCTAGAGTGGTTGGCTACATGTCAGATGGCATGCATATGTATGCATAGACGTTTTATACCATGTGACAGTCAGGTTCTGCAGGAGGCTGCTGGGTCTCCAGACAACCCATGGGCTGGTTTGGAGAGATGGACAGCCAAGATCTGAATACTGGGGACAGACCTGGGAGCTGTCGGGTGGAATGCTGGCAGCTGGGTCCAGTCACAGGGTTCCATCAGTTGGATCTGTCTCTGCTCTCTTGGCTTTCTTCCTTTTTTTTTTTTTAAAGAAAAAAAAGGATTTATTTATTTATTATGTATGCAATACTTTGTATGCATGTATTCCTGCAGGCCAGAAGAGGGTCAGGTTGTGAGCTACGATGTGGTTGCAGAGAGTTGAACTCAGGACCTTTGGAAGAACAGCCAGTGCTCTTAACCTCTGAGCCATCTCTCTAGCCCTCTCGTGGCTTCCTTTAAGGAATTTATTGATTTCTTCAAAGTTTTTGTTTTCTTTTCGGATTTCCTTAAGGGAATTTTTCATTTCTTCCTTAAGGACCTCTATCATCTTCATAAAGTTATTTTTAAGGTTTTCTTCTGCTTCTTCTGCGTTGGGATGTGCGGGCCTTGTAGACTCACTAGTCTGGTGATTCCATACTGCTGTAATATATTTTTACACTGTTGTTTACACCTGGGTTTGGGGTGATTATAGGTACAGGTGGTGGTTAGTATAATGCCTTTGTTGGATGGATCTTTTGTTTCTTTATGGTCTGTTCCCTTTATTGTCTTTTGGTCTGAATGGCCAAGGGTTCTGGTGTTTGTCTGGTTATCAGGTTGAGTAGGGTTGTGTAGTCATAGGTTTTCTCTGTCTCACCGGCTTGTCCTGCTTCCATTTATAAAATAATTCACTTGGAGGCTTAATATTATCATAAATGCTGAGCCAGTAGCTCAGGCTTATTACTAACTAGTTCTTATATCTAAATTAACCCATAATTCTTCTCTGTGTTTAGTCATGTGGCTTGGTATCTTTGCTCAGTGGAGTATTCTTGCTTCCTTTGCATCTGTCTGGCATCTCATCTCTGCCTTTCCTCTTCCCAGAATTCTCCTAGTCTGGTCGTCCCACTTCTACTTCCTACCTGCCTACTAACCAATCAGTATTTTATTAAACCAATACAAATAACAAATCTTCACAGTGTACAAGAGCATTATCCCACAGGGTTGTCTCAGTTGAAGTTTGTAGGGGCGTTGGGTGCCTAGATCTAACATATCGTCCAGTTCTTCTGGCTGGTGTGGGTTGTGCCTGTGGCTACAGAGTCTGTTCTTCCAGCTGGTATAAGTGGGGCTGGTGCCTATGTAGGGCCTACCAATGTTGCTGGAGAGGGCTGTTCCCAGGGAGGATGCTGGGGTAGGTGGGATTGAGCAGCAGAGTGGATCTGTTCTTCCAGGTGGTGCTTGTGCCTCAAGAGGCTGTTGATGTTTTGGGAGATGGTTAGCTAGGGGGAGGCCGATGAGTTCTGTAGGTTTGGGCAGCAGAGTGTGTCTTGTAGGTTACAGAGTCCAATGGGTGGCATCAGTGGTGGAACGGCCTGCCTGAAGGACTCAGCCACTGGTCCTGCCTCTTCGAAAGCATAAGGTTTTACAAGTGAACACTCCTGACTCCATGTTCCTGCCATGAACTTCCAGAGGCCTCAGGCTCTCAAGCAGAAGTGACAGGCTGGTGGACTGGAGCAGACGAAGGGAACATTTGAGTTTCTGTCACAGCAACATTGACACTTGAAGGGAAGAATATTTTAGAAGCCAGACTGGAAGGCTTGGGATCTTTTGCTGGCAACCAGTGTAACCATGTCTCCCTCTCTTCCTCCTTCCCTCCCTCTCTTCCTCCTTCCCTCCCTCTCTTCCTCCTTCCCTCCCTCTCTTCCTCCTTCCCTCCCTCTCTTCCTCCTTCCCTCCCTCTCTTCCTCCTTCCCTCCCTCTCTTCCTCCTTCCCTCTCTCTCTTCCTCCTTCCCTCCCTCTCTCTCCCTCCCCCTCACTCCATCTCTCCCTCTGTTCTCCAGCTGGATGTATGGAATCTGGTGAAAATGTGACAAACACAACGTACGTGTTCTCCAGAAGGCACCTGAAAAGGTACACAGTTGCAGAAATGTCTAGGTCTTGCCTCTGTGAGCAGCAGTGCGTACTGCTAACCCGTGGTCACCTTTGCAGGCCCATCGCCCACCTTCCGTGCCCTGGGAAAGCAACTCTTGCTGTCCGCTGCTGTCCCATCTATTTTGAATTGCGGCCAGTGGCGGAAACAGGTACCATCAGAACCACAGCGTGTGAGGTGTGTGTGTGCTTTCTCCCTGGAGTGGTCTCAAACTCACAGAGAGCCTCCTGCCTCTGCCTCCTGAGTACTGGGATTAAAGGTGTTCGTTCACCAATGCCCAGTTTGGATTCTTTTTCATTTTATTATTATGTGCAGGAATGTATGTTGGGGTGGGGGTTGTGTGCCTCAGTGTATGTGTGAAGGTCAAAGGACAATTCAGAGCAGTCCACTTTCTCCTACGATGTGGGTGCTGGGTGTCGAGCTCACATTGGCAGGCTCGGTAGCTGTTGCCTTTACCTATTTATCCGTCTTCTGATTGGCTTACTGTAAGCTAGTTTTAGTGACATGTTTTTCCTTCTCCAGGGGAAAGAATTTGGGAGGACTGACTCTCCTTTGGGAACTCTGTTTTTGTAACTTCAGTCAGCTTGTCCTCTCCCTACAGAGAAAGCATTGGAAGAGCCCAGCCCCGAGCTGGTAAACCTGCCCTACCGCATGGTATTCGCTGTGGCCTCTGAGGACTCTGTGTTGCTGTATGACACACAGCAGTCTTTCCCGTTTGGCTATGTGTCTAACATCCATTACCACACCCTGAGTGACATCTCCTGGTGAGTAGCTGACAGAGGATTTGGAGGAGGCAGTAGCCTCTGTCATGAGATGGACCTCTGAGTCAGGGAATATTTTGTCTCCACAGATCTCCAATTTGGACTTGTTTACTAGTTTTTATGAAGGAACTTTTATTTAAATAGAAGCCATTTTTGTTACTCTGTGTGTGTGCATGTGTGTGGTGTGTGTATGTGTGTGTATGTATGTGTGTCTTTGTGTGTGTGTGTACACATGTACCATCACATGCGTGTGAACGTCACTTTGTGTGTGTGTATGTGTATCTGCGTGTATGTACGTGTGTGTATGTGTGTCTGCATGTATGTACGTGTGTGTTTGTGTGTATGTATATATGTGTGTGTCTGTGTGTGTGTATGTATGTGTGTCTGTGCGTTTGTATGTGTGTATGTACGTGTGTGTCTTTGTGTGTGTGTGTGCACATGTACCATCGTATGCATGTGAACGTTACTTTGTGTGTGTATGTGTGTACACATGTACCATTGCATGAATGTGAACGTCAGAGGACAGCTTTCAGGAGTCTGTTCTCTCCTCAGTGATCTGAACTCAGATCATTAGGCTCGTGCACAAACCCTGACCTGTTGAGCCATCTTCTCCCAGCACTGAGTTCTGATGCTGTGCACATAGCCCTGTGGGGTCAGTCAAATCCCAGTAAGCTGAGGGGAAGCCCAGAGGACTTGTTGGTCAAAGACCTCACCAGCCAGTATCTCTTGACACTGCCCTTCCTTGGATGCCTTAGGTTCCTGCAGGCTCCATTGCCTTGGGCTCACCACACTCAAGCAAGGCTGGCCAATCACCGTTATTTCTTGCCCTCCCCCAGTGCCATGTAGCTTAGGGTGACCTCAGCTCTGCTCTGTGCCTGAGGTTGTCCTTGAAATCCTGATCCTCCAGCTTCCCCTTCCCGTGTGCTGGGATGAGAATTGTCTACCCACAAGGCCAGTTCATACTTGGTACTGAATCCAGGGCCTCAGACATCCTAGGCAAGAACTCTACCAACCGAACTATCCTGTAGGTCCTTTGTTTTTCTTTAAATTTCTTTATATAAAATTTTGCATTTAGCATGTGTGGGTGTGTGCCATGGCTCACATGTGCAGGTCAGAGGACAGCCTGGTAGAGCTGGTTCTCTCCTGCTGCCTGACATAGCTCCTAGGAATTGAGCTCTGTCGGGCTTGAACATCAAGTGTTCCTCACTGGCCCTAAATTTTTTCTTTATGTTGAGAAAAGAAAGGATCACCTCACATTTATCCAGTTAAGTTGACAGGGCCCATAGACAAAGGTGGCTTCAGAGACTGAGATGGGATTTGGAAAGGACTTTGCCTGCCCGAAGAGCTTGTTCGGACTGTCTGTTGTACCATTCCCTGACTATTGCCTTGAAACAAACACAACTTGTGATTGGCTTCAACTTCTGTTTTCTATCTGGTCGTGGGAGTGTGACTAGGTGTCTGTAACTGACTTCTTCCTTATTGGGGACACAGGTCCAGCGATGGAACCTTCCTGGCCATTTCCTCCACGGATGGTTATTGTTCATTTGTGACCTTTGAGAAGGGTGAACTTGGTGTACCTTTGAAAGAGAAGCCAGTTTTGAGCATCAGAACTCCTGATACGGCAAAGAAAACCAAGAGCCAGACATACCCAGGATCTTCACCAGGATCCAGATCAGTCGAAGGAACCCCCACCAGCCGAATCCAGGACCCCAGCAGTCCCTGTACCACACCCTCACCAACCACACAGTCTCCGGCTCCATCTGCCATCAAGGACTGTTCCTCAGCCACTCCTGCTGGCAAAAGCTCACTGCCACGGCCTTCTGAGGAGAAGACCCTGCAGCCTGCTAGTCAAAACACAAAAGCCCCCCAACCCCGGAGGGTCACCCTGAACACGCTGCAGTCCTGGGGCAAGACAACTCCCCGGTAAGAGCATTTGATAGAACTTGAACCTGTCATTGTGAAACGATCCCCAGTATAGCAAATACCAAGGGTGCCACTTCCCTGCTTCTGGGCCTGTGTTTCCTACCTAGGGGTAAAGCCCAGCCTCTCCCCACGATGCCTCCTGTGATGGCGCTAGGCCAGTCCTGGCTCTTTACATCTAAGTCTCTTGTGCTCTGTCTCCTGACTCCTCTGTCACGTTTCCAGGGCACACTCTACCCTTTGAGATCTTCCTTCCTGTTTCTTGGGGGAAGCCCTGGATACCTGCTCCTGATGACACTAGACTCTTGCTGAGTCCCCATTTGAATGTGTCTTCTGTATCCTGGTCTTGTGACCCCTGGCCCCGGTAGTATTCTCTGGCAGGGTTTGTTTCTCTTAGGTTCTAAGCCTACAGGGACAGGAAGTGCCTTCTTTTCAGCTCAGCCCTGCCCATTGGCACCAGCCCCTCCTGTCATGTAGGAAATCACGGAGCTTTCTGCCGCTGACTGAACGCTTGAAACAATCGATTGGAAAGGAGGAAACGCTTGTTTTGGCTCACAGGGTCTGGGGCACTGGTCCACAGTTAATCGCCTCTTTTTCTGGTCCTGTGTTAGTACAGGATGGTAGGTGTGTGTGAGAAAGGAAGTTTCTCACCTCATGGAGGCCAGGAGAATAGGATGGAAAAGAAGAAACCAGTGTCTCCGTATCCCCTTCAAGGGCACTCAGTGACCTAATAGCATCCCCTGAACTTCCCTCCTATAACACCACAGCCCAGGGACCTTCTACTGGGGCCTTTGCAAGAGGGTTATCCACACCATCGCTGGTGCATTCCTTTGTAAACTTTGAGTCTTGTATTTATTTAAAATGGAAATAAGGTCTCACGGAGCCCAAGCTGGCCTGGAACTTTCTGCAGTCTTCCTGTCCTATCCTAAATGCTGGGAATTGAACCCAGGTCTGTATCCATCTAGGCAAGTACCCTACCAAGTGAATCATATTCCCAACCCCTTATTTAATTTGACTAGCATGTTATTTTCATATGTTCCCAAGGGACACATTACATTTTTTTTTTCCTTTTCCAGACAGGGTTTCTGTGTGTAGCCCTGACTGTCCTGGAACTTGCTCAATAGACCAGGCTGGCCTCAAACTCACAGAGTTTGCCTCCTGAGTGCTGGGATTAAAGGCGTGTACCACCACCACCACCAGGCACATGATGATGTTTTGATATGATGTATGGGTCAAGTCAGGTCATTTAGCATCTCCGTTTGAGACCACGTCCCACATACTTCCCCATTGTTGACCCTGCCCCACCCAGGTACCACAACTTACTCCTTGTCTAGCAGTGACCCTGCCATTTGCTGAGTTGCTCTTGTTTCTCTCCTGAACTCCAGCCTCCATAATAGCTCAGTCTCTATGAAACCAATCCAGGTGCATGGTGGCACATACCTCCAGGCACTTGGAGGCTGAGGCAGAAGGACTGAGTGTGGAGCATCCTGAGCCACATACTAAATTCCAGACCAGCTTGAGTCCATACGAGACCCTGGCTCATTCTTTCGTTCCCACTTCCAAGAAGAATTCATGAAAGCAAGCTTTCTGATTTCCTCCTCTGGGAGGTGGGGGAAGTCACGGTCAGCATGTTCTCCAGGCTTATCCACAGATAAATGGGAGGAGGCCCTCTTTCATTCCCAAGTACAGCTGTTGAATGTGCATCCTCCTGAGCTGCTTGGCTGTGGGGCACTGGTGGGCTTGGGCCTCCCAGGGGACACCCTGGCCACAGCCATCTGGTAGCACTCATGCATGCCAATGCCTCCTGCTGCAAACACCTGCTGCCCACATCCTTCTGGACCAGGAGGTGCCATCCTGGTTTTTCCTTCCTTCTTCATCTTTGCTACCCAGATATCCCCAACACTGGGTAGCACCGGCCTACTCCACCTGTTTTTCTTCCTTCTCATCCTCTAGTGATGGACGTTGAGAATCCCACACCTCACCTGCAGTCTCCTGCTGTGTTCCTCCGACTACTTGTGAATTCATAATACAATTCCAATATAATGTTTGGCTCCTTTAAAGTTTATTTCCTATAAAATAAGGATGCATTTTTAAAACGTGTGTGTGTGTGTGTGTGTGTGTGTGTGTGAGTGTGTGTATGAGCACATGTGTGTGTGTTTGTGTGTGTGTGTGTGTGTGTGTGTGCACAGGTGCCCTTGGAGGATAGAAAAGGGTGTCAGGTCTCATGGGCATCATTGACATTACTGGAGATTGCACTTGGCTTCTCTGGCAGAGCCACAAACATTCCTAATAGCTGAACCATCTCTCCTAACCCACAATGTGGTAGATTTTATTATTATTATTTTTTATCTTGTGGTGTTTTGAAACAGAATCTCAACATGTAGCCCTGGCTATCCTAGAACTCGCTCTGTAGACCAGGTTGGCCTCAAACTCAAAGTGATCCACCGGCCTCTGCCTCCCCAAGTGCTGGGTTTAAAGGCATGTGCCATCACCCCTGGGCACAAGATGTGTTTTTAAGTCTGTTTCAGGCATGGGAAGTCATTGTTTGAGATATTTTTGGTGTTAAATTGCTTTCTTGATTTCTGAGCCATTTACCAAGTTCTCTGCCAAGTTGTAACTTTATAAAGAAAACACTAGTTACTGAGAAGCAAAACTCCAAATTTAAAAAGGGATCATGTGTGTTTTGGATTTACGTTCCACAAGGTGTGAACTAGACTCCTAACCAACAGAGCTCAGCTTTTGAAATCTGGGCGACTGGTTATGTGACTGTTCACAATGCACTGTGTTGGTAGAGCCTCCCAGTAAACATGTCACATCATCTAAGGCCCTGCTGGGTGTGCTCTGTGGGAAAGTCTCCTTCGGTGGCTTTCAGACCTAAACAGTTCCTTTGACACTAAGGAGCAGTCTACTCTTTTCCTTTTTTTTTTAATCAAGGAGAATAAACTTAACACCGTTAAAGACAGACACTGCACCAGATCCACAGCCCAGCGGCGGAACTACCACCTCCCCCACAGGAGAGATGGAGCCAGGTAAGAGGGTTGTTCCGGCTTGGCCGATATTTCACAGACAGGATGCCTTCTTTTGCACATTAAGACTTGATTTTATAAAGGTAAGTTCTGAGAAGGCCAGTATCCTACCATTCTTTGTACGCACTGGCTGCTGTTGGCCTATACCAGGAGTAAAGTGACCCATGGATTGAACAGTATCAGCTTCTGGAGGATGGTTCCCTCCACTTTATGCCAGCTCATCTTTGGGGCAGATGGGTAGTACTGTAGGGGCTTAATATCCCTGATGTCACCTTTTTTTTTAAATTTAATGTACTTTGGGTTTTGCCTGCATAACTGTCTATATGAGGATGCCCTGGAACTGAAGTGACAGACTGTTGTAAACTACCATGTAGGTGGTGGGAATTGAACCCAGGTTCTTTGAAAGAGCATCCAGTGCTCATAACCACTTTATCCGAATCTCCAGCCCTCAACCACTTTTTTTAAAAAAATAATTTTTATGTGCACTGGTGTTTTGCCTGCATGTATTAGAGTGTCAGATCCCCTGGAACTAGAGTTACAGATGGTTGTGAGCTGCCGGTGGGTGCTGGGAACTGAACCAGGATCCTCTGAAAAAGCAGCTAAGTGCTCTTAAACTGCTGAGCCATCTCTCCAGTTACCACCTGATACATAGCCTGTCTGTTGATATGCAGTGACCTTGGTGTAGATCTGTTCCTTCAGTACTGGGTCTCAGCAGGCCATTTGCCTTCATTTTGCTTCTGTATTTCACGTCACCTGACCTGACTCACCTCACTGCTTGCTAACCTCATGTCTGTTAATGTTTCAGAGATGCCTGGGGAGCCCCAGAATGAGCCTCCTGAACAGAAAAGGCCCAGACTTCAGGAACATGAAGGAGGTACTCAATCTCTGGGTCCTGACGTGACTTCCAAGTCTGCTTGAGGCTTGCTGGAGCCTGGCACCCATGTGCACAGGAGGCATAGTCCAAGATTCTGAGGCTGGTTATGGTGTTAATAGAGCAGAATAAATACCCATAAATTGATTCATGATAGAAAATTGCGTGTGCTGACTTTGCTCCAGCAGCCTGCGTACCCTTGTTTAATTGCCCCTTCCCACAGGGACTCTGTGGTGCTAGGATAATTCTCTCTGTAGTTACAGAGGGTTTCTCTGTAGCCCTGGCTACAACTTGCTATGTATAGCAGGCCTTGAACTCAGAGATCTGCCTGCCTCTCTCTGCCTCTTGCTGCCTCTCAAGCGCTGGGATTAAAGGTGCGTGCCACCACTGCTCAGTTAATGCTTCTTTTTGATGAATTTTTGAGACTAGGAAACTTTATCTGTACTCAAGTCCCTTCACTTAAGCAACTTTACACACTTGCATGCCCAGACCGCATGCCCAGACCACAAAAGAGAAATTCAAGTGGAAGCATGCAGTGCTCCCAATGGCCACTGGAGGTCACTGCCCACTGAATCTGCTCAGCAGGCTTGAGGGCTGTTCTGCTTGGTCTTGTAGCAGGCAAGGCCAGAGTGGTCTCACATACCAGCTTAAGGCCCCGGTGAACAGACTTAGACACACATGGGGGAGAATTATGAATGAATTGAGTGAATGATCATTGCTGCATTGATGCTTTACCTGGGTGTGTGTGTGTGTGTGTGTGTGATCCCTGTGCACATGTAGTGGTCAGAGAACAATATTGTCAGAACTTTTTGATAGTGTGGGTCTTGAGACTTGAACTTGACTTGGCAGCAGGCATCGTTACTTGCTGATCCATATCAGCAGCCTTTGTGGTGGCTGCGGAGACTAGCTCTTTAGTGTGGCTCTTATCTTGTGTCCTGCATGTAATGTATGTTCTCACTAGCAGATCATGGCCTTTCCCACAGTTTGACTTCTTAAGGGAGGTGTGAAGAGCCTGTGAAGGTGTGGTAAGGAGTACTCAGCACCGATCACCCAGGGGTACTTACTTTTGTATACTCAGCTGATTTGATATTTCCACCCAACTTTTCCTCAAACAACATCTCAGGTGGGATTTACTGTAGGTTACTTGGCACCTGGTCAAGTTCTTTGTCAGACTTTGGAGTGAACATGAATTTGGAGGACAGGAGAGGTGGGAAGCCCTGGCAACACCCCTTCTCTGGTCTCTCCTTCCCCAGCAATACCCTTCTTCTCTCTTATTTTCCACCCTCACCCCTACCTAACCACCCTAGATCCCAATGTGCTTTGTTCAGAAAGCAAGATAAGATAAGCCCACATGTGGGTTTGGTCCCTCAGAGTCAGCCTCTGTGGGTGAGCCAGGCAGTTAGCACTCCCAGAGACCCCAGGGCCACCATCACTGAGGGCTACCCTCTGGGAGCTGAGGCAACTGGAGGGTATACCACAGGAAGGCAAGTGGGAGTTTGGCCCTAGTAAATCCGTAACAGGCAGATGTAGCTGCCCAAGAGACTTGTGGTTCTCCAGAGAACGGACCCAGAGGGAAGGCTGTGGGCGCAGGAAGGGTGGCAGGAAGCAAACCTATTGCAGACCCCCCCCCCCTTGCCTAGAAGGGGAATTCAGCCCTCAGCTACTGGGGCACTTCCACTGTGCCACAGAGGACAGATGGCTTCCTCAGCGTCCATGTTTTGCTTGAGTCTGTGAAAGAGTTAGAGTCACCCCAAGATGGATTTTAGGTTAGGCAGAACAGTTGGTGAACTAACAGTTACTTCAAAAAACTTTTTTTATTGTTACACAATTTATAACCCTTAGCAAGTCAGTTTCCACACATCCAAACCTCTTATCTTGCTCAAGCGGTTCTCAGCTGTGAGACTCTTGGCTTTCCAAATCCTCTCATAGCTAAGTTCTGCAAAGGCTCTGAATCTTTCAGAAAACAAACACTCCAAAGCTGTACACTTTTAATCCCAGCACCTGGGAGAAAGAGGTCAGTGGACCCCTGTGAGTTCAAGGCCAGCCTCGTCTACAAAGCAAGTTCCAGGTTACGCAGAGAAACCCTATCTCAAACAAAAAAACAAAAACCCACTTCAAGCAAAAGGAAGCAATCAGAAAGGGTAGTTCAAAGCCCTAATGCTAACACTCTGGAATTCAAGCCAGATGTGGTGTTCTTTGGGATCTCTCAATACACTCAGACTTGAGGAACTTAACTTTCTAAGAATATTTGATGTGTATGAATGTTCTGCCTGAGTGTATGTATGTGCGCCACATGGGTACCTGGTTCCCAGGGAGGCCAGAAGAGAGCATCTGATCCCCTGTGCTGTGATGAGCTATCTTGTGGGGAACTGGGAACTGAACTTTGGTCTTGTGCAAAAGCAGCATGTGCCATTAACCTCAACCATCTCTCCAACCTCCAGGGATTTAACTTTTAACTGCATCTAAAAACTTCAAAATTAGCCACCAACTTAGGACAACTCCAGGAACTGAGATCAAGTGCATGTGGCTTAGCAAGTTGAACCAGAGCAGAGTCTGCAGTCTAAGTCTGTGGCTAAGTTGACCTCCCAGATGTTGAGTAGAATCTCTTCCATCCAGATGTCCTTCCTCACCTTAATGAAAAGACACTGGACCGCCATAAGAGCCACTGAACATTGGAACTGCCTCAAAGATGGAGGCAAATACACCTGACCAAAGGCATTGTGGTTAATCTGTCTCTGCTGCTGATTCATACCCAGCCTCAGCTTCCCTCTGGTGACAAGGAGCTCACCGGTTTAGGGACTGGGTGCTCCTCCACATGGCCCTAGGCAGGCCTTACCTCCACTGAGTCAAACTCCAGTTCAGCTTTCTTGGCATGTAGTAGCCACATGGTAAATGTGCTAGTCTGATAACCCAACATGGTGCCATGTATAGAGACCACACTCCTAGGCGTGGCTATGTAAGTCCGTGCCCACCTGTTCTAAGGTGAAGCCATGTGGAAGGTCGTTCCTTTTTCCTTCTGCTTCTCTGCCCGTGTACCCGCTCGGCAACTTTCCTGAATAAACTCCAGTGTGGCAGCTGGTAGTGTGTCTGTTCTCACATGTGAACCAACATTTTCATGCCATGACTCAGAGGTTCTCCTGGACCTAGGTGCACATAGGCGCCAGGAGATCCTGAGTCCAGGCCACTACCAGGCCACCTTCCATCTGCCCCACTGCAGTGTGTTCAAACACCACCAGCCTCAATTGATAAGTCTTCCCGTTCCAGATTGCATAAATGCTGAACTATTGTCTTCAGAAAAGACCACTGATCGTCTGGCTTTCTGATAAGACTCTAGTCTCATGGAGGACCACCCCCAGCCGCGATCTTCACTGGTCATGGCTGTTCCTTCTCGCCTGACACTCATTTCTGGCCTTCCCTATTATTGAAGCCCAGCCTGGATCATTGGATCCTGCTCCCAGACTCTGGACTTTGCCCTAATGGTGCCGATGAATACCTAGTGGTAGCTAGCATTTGTTTTTATGCCCACCCTAGGTGCTGACAAGTGCTTAGGGGTAGCTAGCATTGTTTCCCTGGGACCGCTCATTGGCTGGGTGATGACAGATTTAGTGGTGGAATCTCTTCCCCCCCCCCCCCCCCCCCCCGCCCCAATAATGGGGAATAAGCCAGCAAAAAAAAAAAAAAAATCTCTATCCTCACCTCTTATGCTTAGCCTTATGCCTTACCTGTGATGCCTGTGCCACCTGAATGAACTGTAAGTTGGGCAAGTGTCTGGAGATTAAGAAAGATATAGAGACATGGGTTACTGTTGAACGAAGAATGCCATTTATTGAACCTGAGGGAAAGCCTTATATATATATACCAGGGCTGGTTTTTTTTGTTTTTGTTTTTGTTTTTGGTTTTTTTTTTCTTCACCTCGAGTAACCTTTGCAGCTCACATTGCAGCACCTGGCCTGGGTCAACTTCTTTGTTCTCTGCTGACTTCCTGATTTCCTAAACGTAGCACCTGCTTGGGCAATGTTCTGATAATGGAACATATTAATTGGTTCCAGTAAACACCATAGGCCATAAATAGTGCTAAGTCTTGGGAGCTGCAGGTCGACCTCCACAGGTCCTCCTTCCTTTTATACAAAAAGACATCCAGACTAGGCCTGTCTTAGGTGGCACGGGATGCCAGATTGTATTTTACTCATCATCAGAAAATTCTGCAGCATAGGACAGAACCTCCTGTCTTAGGTTGATTACAATCCCCCCATACCTTACCTGTCATTGGCTCGCTAGCTGGTTTTTAGCAATCATGGGCAATAGCACAAAGCACATTTTTTGTGGCCAATTTTGACCTGGACTTTGTTACCAGCTCTGTCTTCTCAGGAACATGATGAGAAGTGATGCTCCTCCCAGCATTAAAGCTGCCAATAAAATTGATCCTGCCCACTTCCTAATCATCTCAATGCCCTGATATGTACCTGTAACTAATTGATTAATGTCACTGGGTGGCACTCTGGTCTTATTCACTGCAGTAATCTCTCTAGACAGGTGCTGCATATAATTAACAAAAGCAGAGTTCCAGGGTCCCTATAAAAATTTATTCAGTGTCTGCATTTGCTCAGTGAGGTTTCTTACTTTTCCTGGTGTCACACAAATATGACTAAAGGATGGGGAACAGGAGGCCATATGCATTTCCCAAAACTACTCTACCTGCTCTTGGAACAAGGAAATCTGCAAATGAAGTTGCAGAACACCCTGTCTAATATGCTCATTAATGCTATTTTGAGTTTCTAAAGCATCAGCTACTCTTCCTGACAACTGATCCAAAGTGGCTACAGTGGCTACAGATTGACTAAGGGCAATCCCCGCCACTGCCGCCCCCACAGAGGCAGCCACAATGGCAGTAACAACAGGGGTGGTAATGCCAAACTCTCTTAGGACAAACTAGGATGAACTGATCATCATGGGAAACATTCACAGGCACAATGCTTGGAACTCGAACCACCAACACGAGTGTCTCAGTTTTCCAGCAGCCAGTCAGGAAACAGGATTCTCGAGAACAATTCAAACTGTTAGACACTTTAGTAGCATTTGTCACCACAAAGAAAGGAACAGAGTTTTCAAACCCCATTCTTGAATTCCAAGAAGCAGTCCCATTAAAATAGGTTGCCTGCATAGTTGCCAGAGAAGTGAAGTCAAGGCATACACACCGTCCACACAAATACCATCCACTAAAGGTAGGTTCTCAGCTGTGCTGTGCAGGATCTCTAAGATGAAACTCTGGGGAGACCTTGCACTATATCCTTGGCAGGGGCTGTGGCCCCCACCACTATAGAGGGCTATTAATAATTTTTAGCCTGTATGGAGGATTTGTAATACATTCAACCCATAATGGACTGACCAGGGAGTAGTCAGGGTGCCCAGGCCAGCAATGATTAGGTGGAGGGATGTAGCCGGTGCGATTCTGAGACTTTATTTATTGACACCAGTACAATGTTTAAGCCTACAACAGAAGCATTGGAGGAGTTCTGCCCAAAGTCAGCAACTGAGGCATTGCTTATTGCAATACACCCACTATGGGCAAGGGAATTATTAGGGAACTGGCTCTTATCCAGTGTCTCTCAAAGCAGAGGCTCTCAGTAAGATTCCAAGTGTCAGTGATATTAGCTTTTTCCCAGTTCATGAGTGCTGATGGGGTGCCCGTCTTCCAGTCAGCAGTTATGAAGTAGGGCCATACTGGACTATCAAGCCCAACCGGCATCAACATTGGGGGGATTCCTTACCAGTGTCCAAAGGACTTATTGCCCCAGACTTGTTCCCAACAAAGTCACCCACAGCATCCACTAGCTATTTCAGAATCCACATTGGAGATTCTGGGAGGAAACACAGACACTACCCTGCCCCCGCATCAGCACTGGATCTGGTCCACACCATTGTCCAGACATCACACGCCTCCATTCTACTTGAGGGTATGTGGAAAAATTTGGTTGCCATTGGTACTCAGTGGCCAACCTACCCTAATTATTCACAGTTTAAAAATTTTAAATGTAGAGAATCAATGATAACTGATCCTTGGGGGTATTATACACCTCCTTTATGAAGATATGCGTTCAGGGTACCATGTGTTCTTTCAATAATAGCTTGACCTTGAGGATTATAGGGTTTACCTGTCTTATGAACAATAGAGTGGTCATCACAAAATTTTTGGAACCTGATGCTAGCGTACCCAGGTCCATTATCAGTTTTAACTATTGTTAGCATTCCCAAGTAGGCAAAGGCTTGTAGACAATGACTTTTTACATCCTTAACCTCCCCCACTGTATGGGCAGAGGCAAAAAGAATTCCAGAAAAGGTATCAACAGTAACACAAATTTTAATTTCCCAAAAGAGGCAACATGAGTAACATCCATTTGGCAATTATGATTGGGTGATAAACCCTTGGGATTATCTCCATAATGGGGTACAGGAAGAACCTCCACACAAGATGGGCAACTCTTGACAATGGAAACACCTTGGTCTTTAGCAAGTTTGTACCTAAATTTTAAAGTTCTAGCATTAAGATGAAATTTTTGATGAGCCTGTTGCAGAGCTTCCAACTGTGATTTATCCATAAACAGGACAATTTAGTAGCTCATCAGCTATTGATTACCATAGCTTAAAGGTCCTATAAGGTCCGAATGTGCTCTAAGACAGCACACAAAAAGGGAATGTTCGTGGTGTCAGAGCAAAGCTTGTGTCTGTAAGAGGCAACTCTGTCCTGTAGAAACATTGTAGAAATACACTGTCTGTATATAAATTAACAGGAACATCTAAAAAAATACTGTAAAGCCATAAGTACTGCAGCCAATTCAGCAACTTGTGCAGACTGTTAATCTTTTCCTTTAAAATAATACCATTGCAAAGACTGCAGCCGTCCTGTTAGAACACCCGTCTGTGAACACGTTCACTGCCCCAGCTATAAGGTGCTGAGAAACAGCTTTAGGAAACACACAGGGCAATTAAGAAATAATTGTAACAACTTACAATTGACAGAACAGTCTCTATAGGCTTAACGAATTCATGAGCAGTTTTATGTTTTATTCCTTGTTTCTTTAAGAGTTCTGTTAATTGTTCAGTTAAAGTCTGCCAGGACCTTGCAGCTCCTATGTTTCAATTCACCCTCCTCCTATTAATTTCTTACCTGCTTGCCAGCTTTCTGAGGGTAGTCTCTCAGAGAATCCCTAGTTCCTGATCTTGCTGGGGCCTCCACCTGTGGTGCCTGCACCACCTGAATGAACCACAAGTTGGGCAAGGGTCTGGAGATTAAGAAAGACACAAGAGACGCAGGCCACTCTTGAACGAAGAATGCCATTTATTGATGCTCAGGTAAAGTCTATATATCAAAGTTGTTCTTCTCATCTCTAGTAACCACACAACACCTGGCCCGGGTCAGCTTCTTTGTTCTCTGCTGACTTCCTGATTCCCTAACTGTAGCACCTGCTTGGGCAATGTTCCGATAATGGGACGGATCAACTGGTTCTGGTTCTGGTAAACACCACAGGCCATAAATAGGGCTAAGCCCTGAGGGCTGCAGACCAACCTCCACACTTACCCAGA
Source organism: Phyllotis vaccarum (assembly GCA_033318265.1). Taxonomy (NCBI): domain Eukaryota; kingdom Metazoa; phylum Chordata; class Mammalia; order Rodentia; family Cricetidae; genus Phyllotis; species Phyllotis vaccarum. Next base: position 39,697,422 of record JARWLC010000010.1, on the reverse strand, counting down.
CACCACCAAGTTTATCTGTTATTGCACACAGAAATGGCCTAAAGTACTCCTTAGACAATAATTCAAAATAGCCGCCTAATGGCTCACTGGACCCTGATGTTTTACGAGAGCTAACTTTTGCAAGCATACAGGCAGACAGAAAGTTTCCCTATATACAAGCCTTTTCATATCTTGGCTCTAAACCTTTTCTTCTAGCTTCCTGTTTTCCTGTCCATCTGCTTCTAGCCACACAACGAGACCCTGAAGAACCTCATACTCCTATAGATCCTGCGAATGACCCCCACCTTTCAAATCCCAACGCTTACCTTTGGCTCCTCCAATCCCTTCTTCTCTGGGAACTTACCCTATTGGTCACTCACTCTCGAGCTCTTAAGGATCCTGATCCAGTTCTCCCTCTGTGGGAAGTGGCTGGCATAGGTGGGATAGTGAAAGTTTATACCCCATTTCCTCTGTTAGCACTTTCTCAGGTGGCAAAAAAAAAAAAAAAGTTGGGCTCTTATAGTTCTTACTCTACCGTCTTTATAAAGGAATTCCAATATATTACTCAATCCTATGATGTCACTTTTCATGATATATATACTATTCTGACAATCTCCTCCCAGAAGAGCAAAGGTGAGTTTGGGAACAGGCCAGAACTCATGCAGATGAGGTTCATTAGACAAATGTAGCACACTCCTGGGAGCTGAGGCTGTTCCAGATGTAGACCCCCATTGGAATTACAATACACCAAGGAGGGTCTTCGCCAGAGATAATTTTGTGACTTGTTTACTGGCAGGTCTGCATAGAGCTGCTCTGAAGCCTGTCAATTAAAAAAAAAAAATACAAGGGATAGTACAAAATAAAAAAAAAAAAAAAATCTGTCCCAGTTTTTAAAACACCTCACACCTGCTCTCTTACAATATACTAACTTAGATTCTGAGAGCCCTGGAGAAAAGCAGCTTCTCATGACTCATGTTTTTACCCTGAGCTACCCTGACATCAGAGTTAAACTTCCATCTCTTGAGAGGGGACCACTTACTCCAGGGCAGAAGTCTTAGCACTGGCCTTTAAGGTGTATCACAGGAGAGATGAGAAAACACAGCAGGAAAGATACCTCCTGCTGGCCAAAGCTATCTGACCAGCTCCTTCACTTCCTCCTGTGGCAGAGCCCTAGACCTCCCTGTGTGTGCTTTAAGTGTGGCCAGCTCGGCCACTGGTCTTGCTCTTGCCCAGTTTCAAGGAGGCCATTCAGGCCTTGTCCTAGGTACCATGGAAAACACTATCCTCAAGCCCCAAGTGACAGGGAGTCATTACACACGGACAACTCCCTGGCTGATCTCTTAGGCCTGGCCGTGGATGATTGATGTTGTCTGGGCTTCCTGACCATCATCATGAAAAGGGAGCCTCAGCTACTCATAATGGTATCGGGGCAGTACATCTCCTTCCCTGTGGACACTGGTGCTGCATACTCAGTACTGCAGGTGTTTTGGGGTTCTACCTCTCTTTACAGCCTCTCCATTGGGTGGGAAGCAAACAATTCCAGCCTCACCAGATGCCACCACTTAATGGTACTGTAAGGGTCAAGAAACTTGCCGCGCAAAGGAGGACTCCAAGAGACATCTCTCATGCAAAAAGCAAAGGGAATTTAATATCTTACCAAGCCATCATGGGGCTCCCTGATCACACAGAAACAGAGAGCCCTGAGTCAAATTTGAGCAGGGTTTTTTAAAGGGTGTAGTGTAGTATGAGGTTTCTGGCCCAGACTTTCGGGCCTAACCTCAAAGTTTAGGTCCGCAGACCCGCAGACCCTCAAAGACACACAGACACTTTCATTAGTTTTTGGCTGATCAGCCTCAGGCCCAGGCATATCACTTGCTAGCTCTCTACCCTTCATCTAACCCATGTCTCTTGTTTAGCCATGTGGCTTGGTACCTTTCTTTAGAGCAGCATACTTGTCCTCTGCTTCTTCCAGCTTCTCTCTGGTGCTCTGTCTGGCACTCTGCTCTCAAGAGATTTTCTTAGTCTGGTAGCCCTGCCTACACTTCCTGCCTGCCTTTGGCCAATCAGCTCTTTTTATTAAACCAGTGGGTGGGACAATTATTTGTCACAACAACAGTGTAGGGAACAAAAAAGTTCATTCACATGAACTTTTTATGGCTTCTCTGAGAACTGGGTGGATAGTACATTCTTTCCTGGAACTTCAAACACACTCTGTGATGATAAACAGCCAGATAACTCTGGGCAGTCTCTATCCTGGAACTTAACACAAGCACTCTGGGGGATGATAAACAGCTGGGGAGTCCTTATCTGTTTCTCTTAGCCTTTTGTCCTATCTCAGGAGGTGGTTAACAGCCACCTGGAGCTCATAAAATTTCCCTTACAGTATTTTCAGATATATCCCTATCACCCACTCATTTTTGGTCATGCCAACTTGCCCATACCCCTAATGGAAAAAGATTTTTTAGCTAAAGTAGGAGCTTGCTTTTCTTTTAGTCAGCACATTTGCCTGAGTCCAGACTCACCAGCTGCTCCAGCCGCTCCCTTGCTTCTCCTGCTATCTGTTCAACCTGTCAGCTCTAGTCCCCACCCCACCCGTACCCTCATCCAGCCTCCCAGGTGGACCCCAAGTGTGGGACCCCCAGAATCCTTCTGTCACTAGACACTTTTCCCTAAAAAGTTCCTGTCTCTGAGTTTCCTGTTTCTCAGAGCTGAGTTACCAGAGATGGTTACCCACAGACAAAAGACTCCAAAGTATTTTGAGGCCTCACCCTTCCCCTCCCCGCAGACTAAACCTCTAGCAGCCTCTCCTAAAAACCCAGAAGCCATCTTAACACCAGAAAACAGTGGATCACCATCCCCTGAGGACTAGAGAAAAGGAACCAGGAGACATTTTTAACCAATAACAGGTAAAACAGAGACCTGCCCCCCAACCCGAGAAAAGGAGCCAGAAGCCATTACCTCAGCAATGGGTAAACAAAAAACAGGAGACATTTTAACCTCTTCCAATCTCCAGACCTTTATTGTACAGACACTAGCCACTGGAATGCCCTAGAGGGAAGAAACACAAAACAGCCACCTTAAGATTTATTTAAAGTGTAGACCAAAGCCTAACTTAAGGTCATGTGTGTCCCAATTTCAAAACTTCCTTCTCTCCCTTTTTCCCCTTCACTTAGTCTGACCTCCAGACCCCTTAATAGCTGAGTACCCTCACTATATTATGTAAATTCTGTTACTTCCCAAGGGTCTCTCACTAACTCACAGTTTTTTTCCAAGCTCCAGAAAATCAAAATTCATCATCCCAGGCCTTAAACTCACCTGGACTGCAGGAAATGGTCCGCAAACCCCAGCAGACTGGCTGCCAGAAGATAACAGCTCTCATCTTCCAAAAACACAAAGTTCACTCTTAAGACAGCTTGAAGCAGTCTTAAGAGGTCGTCAACCCTGTTCCTGTCCAACCCATATACCCCACTCCTACATAAATCTGGCTTTCTTTTTATAATAAACATAAGGGTGAGGTGTAAGAATTCCTGGCACGTAGCATGTGGTAAACCTGCTAGTCCGATAACCCTACCAGGCACCAGCACAACACACCACCCCTGGGTGTGGCCATGCACAGAGGGCACGCCCCTGGGCGTGGCCATGTAAATCGTGCCCACCTGTTCTCTTATAAGGAGAAACCTCGTAGGTCTCTCCTTTTCTCTTCTGCTTCTCTTCTTTTGTTCCTGCTCAGCAACTTTCCTAAATAAAGTCTAGTGTGGAAGCTTGTAGTGTATGTCTGTTTTCACATGCGAAACCAACAGGCTGGCCTTAAACTCACAGAGATTCACCTGCCTCTGCCTCCTGAGAGCTGAGATTAAAGACATAAACCACCATGCTTGGGAAGAAGTCACTTTCAAAGCCATTCTGTGGTGGTCAATATTGATTGTAACTTGACAAGATCTAGGATGTAAACCTTCGGACATGTCTGGGAGGAGGTTTGGGGGTTAGAAAGAGCCCCTCTAAAATGGGCAACACCACTGCATGGGCTAGGGTCCCAGACTTAATCAAAAGGGGGAAAGGAAGCCAGAAAGATGTCACGAGGACCCGAGTTTGATCCCCTGAATCTCTATGTGTCCTCCAGATGAAAGTAACACACAATAAACAAGCAGGCACAGTGGAAGGCACAGCGTTCCCAATCCGATCCTTCCCACTGGGGAATGACATTGGACCAAGTTCCACTGGCGTGTTCCTGTGACGGCTCCACGGCAGAGACGTGGCAAGAAGGTCCTCCTCAGGTGTGGCTCTCAACCCTGCACCTCCTATCCTCTAGCACAGGAGTCAAACTTCTTTTGACAGGTGCCCCAATTGTTTATATTATTCCATAGTACCAGCAAGCATACGTAGTTCTACATCACCCTAATGTAGGCATGCAGCTACTGTTAATTTAATCTTCTTCCTGAGAAAATGAAGCATAAAATGGCCATGAAACTCACTCTCTGCTTTCCATGCTCAGGGTGGGTACTAAGGCTATTAACCAGCAGAGTCACCCAGATATTATCTCCTGTGTTTGTTTACCTCTTGAAACACGGTTTCTCCGGCTGTCCTCAAACTCACAGAGATCCACCTACCTCTGCTTCCTTAGTGTGCGCCACCACTGCTCAGCTCTTATGTGTGTTTTAATTTAGCAGTTTTAGCTAAGTGTGCATATGTGTGGGCATGCATGTGCCACAGTGCTTGGGTGGAGGTCAGAGGACAATTTGTATGAGTCGGTTCTCTCCTTCCAGCACGTGGGTCCCAGGGATCGGACTTGTGTTTTTACGCTCACTTCTTTGCCCATTGAGCAGACTCACTGGCCATTGCTTTAATTGTATGTTTACATCTTCCCACCACTGTGGGGATTTAATAAAGTCTCAGAAGTTTTGGAGATATCAGAAGGAATCTACCCACAGTCTATGTGGGGGGGGGGGTAGTAAAAGCTCCAGAAGTCCCAGAGCTCTAACCACAGTCAGTCTAGGAAAATCAGAGTGGTGATTCAAACCTTTAATCCCAGCACAGGGAGTATCCTGGGAGTGGTGACCTACACCCTTAATCCCAACTGAGTCAAGGTCACTTCAGATTATAGAAGGAATTCCAGGCTCCCAAGCAGGTGTGGTGGGGCCACGCCTTAATTACCGAAAGAATACTTAAGACAGGATAGAAACACAGAGGGAGCCATTCCAAGGGAATCGATTTGACTGTGGTGTTTATTCCCTCTAATATCTCCAACTTCTTCAGAGATCTATCCCTGAGTCTCATTATTTTGTGCAACACACCACCTTCAGTCTAAGCACACTGGTCTTTTTACTTCCTACTTTGCCCTTCAGAAAGTAATAACTCTTGTATCATGCTAAGTCTTTTCCTCCTCTTCTGCCTGTTTCCTATGAACTTTCTCGTTTCCCCTAGAATGCTTGATTTGCAGTGCATGTGCATTTACACATTACTATTCTGCCTTCAGCATTGGCCACTTGGAAGGGTTACGATGCACCGTAGCCTGGCTATTGTACCTTCCTAGCTAGACTGGGATGGAGTTTGAGTTCCTTTTTAAAATAAGAAAAATAAATGAAAAGAGACAGAGACTTATGCTTTTACATTTCCAATAGGCTGAGAATCAATTTCTTTTTTACGTCAACATTATTAGTTTTATCTTAGCTTGTGTCTATAGTTTATATTTCACTTCTTGGAATTTATGGGGGTTCGGGGATTGGTGGGAAGGCTTGACAGTAAGAACCAACATTATTCCTGAAGATTAAAGTAACAATAGTTGCTTGCCTAGCATTGGGATGATGTAGAACTGCTTGCTGGTACTCTTGAATTCAGTTTTTAGCACGCACGCCAAGCAGCTCTCAGACTCTTGAGACTCCAGCTCCAGGGGATCTGATGCCCTCTTATGGCTTCTGCATGCAACTGTACTTGTGCACATATCCACAAACAAAATACATATATATATGTAATTATATATATGTATATATATATATAGTTAAAAGTAAAATAAATCCTTTAAAATGCATTACTTGTATCCATCATTGCTTCCGGCTTGACCTCACCTGATGCCCAGCCATGGAGTAGCCTGTGGCAATAGAGGCCTCATTTTCCACTTCCTGTGATCCTAGTAAGTACAGAGCAAATGGATTTTTAGGTTGTGAAGTAGTCACACATAAACTAGAAGAGTCACGTATCTGAAGGGACTCAACGATGACATTCTTTTACTCAGTTCAAAGCCATGTTTTTAGTTACGTTGAGCCATAGACGCCCTGTTGGTCAACTACAACGTACAAGGCCATAGGGATAAAAACGTAACCAGGACGGCAGAGTTCGCAGATGGATGAGGAAAACGAATCAGTCCTGGGTGAGGTATAAGGTCACAGATGAACAAAACCACCCTGATTCTAAATGTCCACCGCAGAGGCTTCTGGGAGGAGCATCACTACCTCCCAGGTCCACGGGAGCGCAGAGTGTGCACAATCTCCTCTTCAGCATGAGCCAGCTCATCACACTAGTCATCCCCACAACCTCCTTGTTCACACTTGATACTGTCATCTTTTACACTTCATCCATTGCTGTTCCATTCTGTGAAGATAAAAGTGTGTGATATCATTGGGTGAGATGGTGGAGGCCTGTTAATCCCAGGATTTAGTTTAAAGCTAGCCCGGGGTACCGCGTCCGGTTTCTTTGTGGTCCGAGTTTTGTCCCAGGCGAGGAGCGTCAAGATTAATTAAGTCTACACTCAGGAGTCGTTTAGGTTCCATCATTCAGGCTCTCCATACACTGAGAGACCTGAGCTTTATTCAGTACATGTTATCTCTTAGACCTGTCTGTCCCTTAGCCATGCTTCTGTCTTGCCACTGCATCTCGCCTAGCTTTTTCCCCTCTAGCTTCCCGCCATGCTGGATTCCTTCTGCTCCTGCTCACACACACTGACTCTAATCCATGCTTGTCCCCAGCTTCTGCCTCTTCTCCCGCTTCTGCCTGAGTCCCTCCTCGTGTCTCTTTTGTCTCAGCTCTCTGTCACCTTAACTCTCTTACACACCCTGCCTCCTCATCCGGGCACGCCCAAGGTCATAGAGGATCCCAAGAGACTAGCACTCAGCAGGTGGCAGCGATAAGGAGATTTGTAGTTCCTTTTTCCCCCTGTAAACAAGGTTTTAGTCCTTAGGGGAAGAGGATGGGCCATAAGGCCCAGAATGGCACTTATTCGGGAGACAACACCGGGGTATATCATAGCAAGACCTTGTCTCAAAAACGGGGGAAAAAAAGACAAAACTCAAACGTGTGATATAGCGTATCTTTCCTGAGGGAGGGTTCTGGGTCAAGGACTCCCAAGGACAGCCATAGGCTCCCCATTCTCTCTCCCTCTTCACTTCCCAGCACCCTTTGCTGCATCCAGCTCATGATCGACAAGGTCATGGAACTCCCACCCAAGGCAAGCACCCCCTTCCTCAGACACTAGTTGAAGCTACTAGACCATAAACCCTCCTGCTTTTCTCTCTAGTTATTAGGCTAGAGGAGAAGCCTATGCAAATTCCTTATGTTGGAAAAATGCTTGAGATGACTAAAAAATTCCCAGACCTCCCCAGGGAGCTGATGCCCCGGGGAAGGAATTGGTAGGTTGCCCGGGTAGAGGGACAGCTCCAGCCAGTCAATCATTTGCCAGCCTTGCCAGCCGCTGGGGAAAGTGGCAAGCATTTAAATAGAAAGGTCCTCAGGAGAGAGAAATTCAAGCAGACCTGTGCTGGGCTGCCTACCTGTCTGTGTGAGGCTGGCTGAGCAAGAAGAGTCTTGAGGAAGAGCTAGGTGATTAGCCTGGGGTGGGGGGTGATTTATGGGTTAACCTCCACCCGCCTTTCTCTGGCAGGAAATGGACGATTTACTAATGCCTTCCCCCTTCTACGCACCTGCAAAGCCTGTTGGTAGTATTTTAAAATAATTTACTAGATGAAGTTATATATTTTCCTTTGGACAGCTGCCCAGTAATGGATTACAATGTTTTCCTTTGTCTCTGTCCCTGTCCCTCACCCTTTCTCTCTTTCCCTTTCTAGTAAGGAGGAAAGTCCAAGGACTCTGAGACCTTTATTCCTTTATTTGTGTATTTTCTGAGGCAGGGTCTCTGGTATCCCAAACTTTACTCAGACTCTATTCATAGCCAAAGGATGACTAAACTTCTAAACCTTGAACTCTCGACCCTCCTGCCTCTATCTCCTGTGTGTTGTGTGTGTACTGCGATGCCCAGTACATGGGGTATTGGGGATTGAACCTAGGACTACATGGAGGTTAGGCTAGCATGGTATAGCTGATCCATGTCCTGAGCCCCTGTGGTACAGGTAAAAACAAATCTCAATGTCTCAGGCAAACCTGTTCAACTGTCACAACATATTCACATTTTTTCCTCTCTCCCGTGGTGACCACTTGGCACCCCCCCCCCCCCGGTTGTGTGTATGTGTGTGTCTGTGTGTGTAAGTGTGTATTTGTCTGTGTGTGTCTCTTTCTCTCTGTGTCTATGTGTGTGCCTCTCTCTGTGTGTGTCTGTGTATGTGAGTGTGTGTATTTGTGTGTCCGTGTGTCTCTCTCTGTGCCTGTTGTGTGTCTCTGTGTGTGTGTCTCTATGTATGTGTGTGTCTGTGTCTCTCTCTGTGTATCTCTGTGTGTGCATTTGTGTGTATGTGTGTGTATCTATGTTTGTGTGTGTGTGTGCACGCACGTACACTTGTCCATGCATGTGTGCGTGTGTGTATCTATGTGTGTGTATGTGTGTGTGTATCTCTGTGTGTGCATTTGTGTGTATGTGTGTGTGTATGTGTGTGTGTGTGTGTGTGTAAGGGCTTCAGGTAACACTTGACCTCTACAGAGGACAACTCTCAGGAGCCTGTCCTTCCACTATGTGGATTCCAGGGTTCAAACCCAGGCTGTCTTCTCTTTGTCACCTCAGTTTGTAGTGTGCGCCAACACCAGCCAGATGAACCTGACCTGAAGCTGTGCCTCAGGTACCCAGCTTTAAGTTCAAAATCCTGGTTCAGTCTCTGTTTATCGTTAAAGTAGACGCCTGTTGTACAAATTCTGGACTCCTTCAGTTCCATAGGATATCCACTGTGGTCACAGCAGCCAACATGAAGTTAGGATGTGTAGGGAGACTTCAGAGGTCTTAGATTTCAAAAGACCCAACCCACACGGGAGCCTTTGGGTATGCGGTCCAGGAGAAGGGAGGCAGATCTGAGTTCAGGAGGGGTCCAGGCCCATGGCAGGATATGGCTTCCTTGAGACTTGCTGAGAAGAGAGTATTTTCTCCAAGGATCCACAGGTGGAAGATTCCAGAGTCTCTCCTTAGGGGTGGGTGGAGATTTGGGATTGGAAGGCAGCAGGGCCTGGTTGTCTGTATATTTACAGGGCCACCCTAAGGGAGGGAGGTTAGTACCTTCTCCTGAATGCAGGCCCTTCCTTGCCACGGCCCCAGGTGACCTGACTGAGGAGGAAGGCCCTAGAAAGCTCAGGAGTAAAGCCAAGTTCAAAGAGAACCAAATGTGGCATTTCTCAACCCACAAGGGCAGTGCTGTAATTTATACCACATTGTAACAATGGCTTCCTGGAACACATCTGAGTCTGACTCATGTTTCCTTTTCATTATGAAACTTAAGGTCTTGTGCCAGGCCTCAAAGCAGACAATCTGACCTAGTCTTGAAGTTTTGAGCAGGAGGTGGCATCCACCCATGGCCTGCTTGTAAGGTGGCAAGAAAGGCTTAGCCGAGACACTTGTCCTCGGGGTGAATGAGAGTGTGAGAAAGTGTTGCCTACAGGAGGAAACCTAGGTCTTCCTCAGATCTACTCCCAGGTTTAGACGGTCAGGTGTAGGGCAGAACCATCATGTCACTTAATGTTTCCCCTGGGGATTCAGACATGGGACTGATGTCACCTTTCACCCCATGTAGCCAGGACCTCGCCCCTCCCTTCCCCCACTCCCATGCTATAAGTGATAGTTCTGAGAAGCTCCACATTTATGACCACAAACCACCTATGTGCTTATCAGGTTTCATGTGGACAGAAGGAAATTAGACTAGAGGTCGGTCCTGTGCTGGTGTTGACATACATCCCTGCCTGCTCATCCAGATTCAAGTCCTGGCTCAAAATCACTTTCTACTGTTTTTTTATTTTTAGATTTATTATACTATTAGTGTGCGTGTGTGTGTGTGTGTGTGTGTGTGTGTGTGTGTGTGTGTGTGTGTGTGTGTGTGTGTAGGCTGGTATGAACCTCCTGATGTGAGTGCTGGGATCCAGATTCCTTTTGGAGCAGCAAGTGCTCTGAAGTGCTGAGTCACCTCTCTGACCCACCTCTTGTCCTTAACATTTCCAGGTTAGACAGCTTGCTTGAGGCTGGGTTTCCTGCCTGGGTGCCTGAGAGACCCATTTGAATGAACTCTTAAGAGAGAGACTACGGCCATGTTTTTTCTTTACTAGAGTTCTTCTGGTTATATAGTAATCTTGTAATCATTCAAAGAGCTTTTTGTTTTATTTTATCCTTTTTGTGTTTTTCAAAGAATTTTATTTATTATTTTATCTTTTTAAAAAAGGTGCATTTACTTATTATGTAGACAGTGTTCTGCCTGCATGTGTGCCTGCCAGAAGAGGTCACCAGATCTTATTACAGATGTTTGTGAGCCACCATGTGGGTGCTGGTAAATGAACTCAGGATGTCTGGAAGAGCAGCCAGTGCTCTTAACCTCTGAGCATCTCTCCAGTCTTATTATTTTATCTTTTGAGACACAGTCTTATGCATCTGAGACTGTATAATCAAGGATAGTCTTTTTTTTTTCTTTTTAGACTTATCTGTTTTGTGAGTGTTTTATCTGCATATTTATCTTCAGAAGAGGGTGTCAGATCTTCTAGAATGGAGTTATGGGTGGTTGTGAGCCATGATGTGGGTGTTGGGAACAGAACCTAGGTCCTCTGCAAGAGCAGCAAGTGTTCTGAACTCCCGAACTTCTCTCTAGAATGATATTAAATACCTCGCTCCTCCTGCCTCCTCCCAAATTCTGGGATTATGGGCAAGTGTTACCACACACAGATTAAGCTCTACTGGGGCTAGGACCAAGGATCTCATGAATGCTAGGTAAGCAGGTATCTCTACCCAAAGCCAGAGACAAACTCAGATATCCCCAACCACTCCCTCTTACTTCATTTTTTCTTTATTTTCAAGAATCTCATAGCTGTATACAGAACTCTTATTCTCAATGTTCCTTATTTTACAAGATGTTGATTATGAAGGAGGGCCTGGACCCTCGGACCTCCAAGCCCACTCTTTTCTGACTAGTTACCTGTATGGCCAGGTATGCTGGATGGTCTTATATCAACTTGACACAGGCTAGAGTCACTGGAGAGGAGAGAGCCTCAAAGGAGAAAATGCCTCAAAAAGATCTGACTATAAGGCATTTTCTTAGTTAGTGATTGGCAGGGGACAGCCCAGCACATTGTGGGTGTGCCATCCTGGGCTGGGGGTCCTGGATTTTATTTTTTTTTTTAAAAGCTAGTATAATTAGTAAGCCAGTAATCAGCTCCCCTCCATGGCCTCTGCATTAGCTTCTGCCTCCAGGTTCCTGCCTTGCTTGGGTTTCTGTCTTGACATCCTTCAGTGATGGATACAATGTGGAAGTGTAAGTCAAATAAACCTTTCCCCCCCAACTTGCTTTTGGTTATGGTGTCTTATCAGAGCAATAGAAACCTTGAGATGCCAGGATATCCCTGTGAAGCTCATGGACAGAGCAGGTTTGCAGGTGGGACCAGTTCCTTCAGGAAACAATGGAGAGTCCTCAAGCCTGCCTACTCCGGGAGCTTCTGCCTGCCCAGAAATAGCAGCTGCTTGCTCCCAACATTTGTGAATTTAAGAGTCTAAAGAGCCCTGCCATGGCAGGACAAAGCTTGATGACACAGTGTCATGGTAAACGATAGTTCTAATTTGACAGGTTCTAGAACAGTGATTCTCAACCTGTTGGTTCCAATCCCCATGAGGTCACGTAGCAGATATTTACATTACGATTCATAACAGCAGCAAGATTACAGTTATGACATAGAACGAATAATGTTATGGTTGGGGGCCAGCACACCATGAGGAACTGTATTAAAGGGTCAAAGCTTTAGCAAGGTTGAGAACCACTGCTCTAGAATCGTCTAGGTTAATTACCTAGCATGTCTTCGAGGAACTTTCAAGACTGCTTAATGAATGAAGAAAAACCACCCTAAATGCAGGCAGCAGTATCCAGTGGGCTATCCCAGGATATCTATCCAGCACTATCCAGGACTGTAAGCAGAAAGACAGCCAGCTGAACATTAGGATCTGCTCACTGCTTCCTGACTGTGGTTTGGACATGGCAGCTGCCTCATGCTCCTGGTGCTATGACGGACTGAGCCCTCAGACAATAGCCACAATAAATACGTATTCCTTTGAGTTGCATCTTAATAAGTATTTGTTTTTTTTATTTCTGAGACAGGGTTCCACACAGGCTAGACTGGCCTGGAAGTGGCCATGTAACCAGGAATTTCTCTTCTTTCAGTCTCCACCTCCTGATTTCTGGGATAGCAAGTGTGCACCTCCACACCCAGTTTTATGTAGTGCTGGGGATTGAACCCAGGGCCTGCCACATGCTAGGCAAACACTCTCCCAGTCACTGACTGGTGTTTGAGGCCTAAGATTTGGGTTTCGAGCCTTCCTTCCCTTCTTCCCTTGGGTGTTTATTCTTACCTTTGTGTTCAAGGGTGAGGGCCTCCCCAAACTGAACCACTGAGACCCCCGTCCCACTGCAGCTCTCCTGTGGACTCCCATGCTCAGCTTTGAGTGGGTCTTTCCTCCACCTCAAAGCCTGGGACTGAGGCTGAGGTGGAGCAGGATGTGAACCCAGACATTATTCAGCTTTCTGGTCATATGATTGAAGCCAGAAAGGACAGACACTAGGGCTCTCACAGATTTTAAGCTCCACCCATCTTTCTAGGAATATTTTTTCCCCTTCTAGTTGAAGGAGCCTCTAGAACCTGTTGTCATGACAACTAGGGCTGGTCACCCCAGAAAAGAGTCTAGCAAGTTCAGCTAAGTCTTGGGAGCCAAGCACTCCTGACTGAATGCAGTCGGTGGAGGCACCAGACAAGCTTCCCTTTTTAGCTCGCTGCAAGTGGGGCTGTTGTGCCAGCAAGATCACTCAGTGGGGAGAGGTGTTTGGGGAAGCCCAATGACTTGAGTTTGATCCCAAGTCCCACAAGGTGGCAGAACAGTCTCTCTCTCTCTCTCTCTCTCTCTCTCTCTCTCTCTCTCTCTCTCTCTCTCTCTCTCTCCCTCCCTCCCTCCCTCCCTCCCTCCCTCCCTCCCTCCCTCCCTCCCTCCCTCTCTCTCTCTCTCTCTCTCCCACACACACACACACACACCCACACCCCACACCCCCCCACGGATACATTATTGTATCATGAGAATGGTTTGCAGGTAGACAACAACCTCTTTACTTTTGCTTGGGGCTTCTGTGACTTCCTGGGGGCACAGCAACCAGCTTTCTCAGATTTTCCCATCATGCATAGAGGGTGCTAGTGCTTCAATGCCAGACTCAAGGGTCCTTATCTTTCATGTGGCTGTGCAACCAGGATACTCCAAATCCCTAGGGCTCAGATGAGATTTTTCCATACCTGGAGAGGCAGCACCTACTGCTGTCCACCTCACAGACGTATCTCCAAGGGACTTGTTCCTATACCACAAAACAACCCCGTGAGCCAAGCTTCCATGTCACTATTTATTGAGCTCTCATTAAAACCACCCACATAAATACATATAATAAATACAAAAAAAATCACTTTTTAGAAGTCTTTGCTTTGAAGAGCACTCTTCCCTGTGTTCTGGGTTCACTTCCGCACATGCGCATTGATCCCTGTGTCCTCTCTTAGGGCCCAGCAGAGGCCCTGGGAAAAAACTCACACGTAATCATTTAGCCTGTACCCACTGTACGAGGCTGAGGTCACCGAGGGGGCACGGTTGTCCTTGTAGGCTGCTGGTGGGCGGTAGGCAGGGGCGGTGGCTGTGGTAGTGGCCCCAGCCCTAGACTGGGCCTGGTAGGGTCTGTAGGGGGCCTCATCCTGGCAGGACATGCAGAGCAGGGTGCCCCCAATGAGAGACAGGGAGGAGGAGATGAAGCCCAGGTACAGGGCCTGGCCGATCTCAAACTTCATGCCGCTGGGCAGCAGGGGGTTGTAGAAATTCTGCACCACATCGTTCGTGGTCCAGGACACGGCCACCATGCACAACAGGCCGGCCAGCAGGAAGAGCGCGCCCCCCAGCACAGCGAAGGTGGTCTTGGCAGGTGTGCCCTTGGCACAGCGGGTGCACTTCATGCCCACCACAGCACAGGCAGAAGCCATGCCCGACAGCAGGCAGGAGATGACCATGAGAGCACGGGCTGCCTGCAGGTCCCGGGGCAGCGCCAGCAGTGAACGGTAGATCTGACACTGGTAGATGCCCGTGCTATGCCACACACACTCCATCCACAGCCCCTTCAGGTAGGACACGGCAGTCAGGATGTTGGTGCCCACGTGGGCCGTCCTTCGCCAGTGTGGCAGGATAGTGGTGATGAGCGTTCCCACCATGCCCAGAAAGCTAAGCAGGAAGCCCAGGAGCTGGACAGCTGTGCTGGCCATGACCAAAGGTCCCGCTAACTGCGCCCGGCAGCGCCCAGATCCCCAGGGGCAGGTCTGGTCCTTAGGTGCCCGCAGGAGACCTAATAAAGCCAAGGAGGAGAAGGAGGGGTGAGAAATGGGAAGTGGGTTAAATATTACCTCGATGCATTTATTTCTGTCACTGAAACACTCTTCCATAGGCAGTTGGTATGATAATTAACATAGCCTAAAAATAAAATGGTTTGGGGGACTTCATAGTGTGAAGAAGAGAGCTGGAAAAGAGAAATACAGGTCCCCATTCTGAATGTCCCCTGGGACATCCTCATGGGAAGCACATGGAGGAAGCTCTGCCTTTTGTCTACCCTCAGGTTTTTCTGCTACACCTGAGCCTTCCTTCTGTTGGGTCAATAATTAGTAATAACAAATGTTATCCACACAGCTTGGACTGACCAACACTTGTTAAGGTGTGTACAGTTTTGACTTGAGAACAGCCATGGGTGGCTATGTTCCTTAAGGGGTGCCTTTCTCAGGCACCCCAGAATCAGACCAGAGGCTGCTTTGGAATTCAGAGTTGATGTGACTCCTGCCCAGGGACAGGATTCCCAGGTGACCAGGTGCTATAACAGCGTATAGCCCCCACCCATCCGGCTTAGGGTCCAGCTCTGCTTTACCAGCCACAGAGGCGGCCCAGGGTAGGGAACTCCCTCAAGCCAATCAGGTCAGGTCAGTCTCCAGCTGCTTCAGGTGGCCCAAAGTCTGCAGAGTGGAAGATCCAGGACTATACTGGGTTCCATGGCTGAACCCTGACCCTAAATTCTAGGGCTTGTCCAATCCTGCCTTGTGAAGTTACCCATTAAGGATTGTAGGGAAGGCTTGCCTGCCTGAGTCCACAAGGCTTGGTGAGTGGACCAGTCTGGGGAGGTCTAAGTGTGTATTTATGGAAAGCAAGAGGGCTAATTTTAGAAATCATTAGGTTGCTATTTTTAATTTAAGGATTTTCTAATTTAAGAAGTGTTAATGAGCCTTCCCCCCTACTGTCACCTTCCCCCTCCCCCTCCCATAGTAGCAGCAGCTGCTGGAATCAAATCAGTCCTTCCTGGCCTTGATTCTCACTTTAAGGCCATTCATTCTGTAGAAAACCTATTAACTGACTGGCTCCTTGGAAACCTTGTAACTCTCCTCCCAAGCTGCTGCGGAAGGCTCCGCCTTGCACTGCTGTTTGCATTGGAAAGCCCTGGCTCATGTGGCTCTGGGCGGGACTGGCCCATCTAGGGCTGACTTTTGTGGGCTACTGTTTTCCCCACAGGCATGTGTACACCTGTAGAAACATTTGCAAGAGACGCAAGTACAGGACAAAGGGTTCTGAAAGCCTTCAGTGGGCCAGGTGGGCGGGATGGCATCTGACAAGGCGTTGGGTCTTGCACCTGTGCTATGTGTGTGTGAGAGAGAGACAGGGAAAGAGAGAGAGAGAAAGAGAGAGAGAGGCAGAGAGAGACAGAGACAGAGAAAGAGAGACAGAGAGACAGAGAGAGACAGAGAGAGAGGCAGAGACAGAAAGAGAGAGAGAGACAGAGTCAAGAGACAGAGAATGTGAGTGTGTGTGTGTGTGTGTGTGTGTGTGTGTGCGCGCGCGTATGTGTTTCAAGGAAGGGCTTCCCTGCTTCCCTAATCCCTGAAGAGTTTTTAGAGACAGTTCATTGATAGTTAAGTTGACAGGACTTTCTATGCCATTCAGGAGGTCTGTGAGAATCACAGGCAGCTCGTTCTGCAACCAGAACTAAAGGACATGACAGTGCCTTCCATGCTCATTTGGGACACCAGTGTGAGATGTCTTCCCCCAGCTCGCACAGAGATGACACACTGTGGCTTTAGCCTCATGCCTATACACGCGAGTAAAGAAAACTCCTTCTTTAAACAGAAAAGCTGGTGTGGGGTCGATGAAAACCATGATTTGGGGTGCAGAGGTCATTTCTACTTTGGTAAGTTGCAAGGGCCTGTAGATTTGGTGCAAAACACAGAAAGTCAACTGAATCACAGGAGATCTAAGCTTTTCCCCAGGAAACATTATCTCACCACTCAAATTCTTTACAAATACAGATTAGGGCTGGCAAGCTGGCTCAGTGGGTAGAGGCACTTGCTGCCAAGCTTGATGGACCTGAGTTCGATCCCTGGGATCTAAAAGGTGGAAGAGCAGAACCAACTCCTTCAAGCCATCTCCTGATCTCCATCTGCATGTCCCCCACATGCATGCACATACACACATGCATAACACGCTGAATGAATTATTTTTAAGGATGCAGGTCATCGACATTTTAAGATGGAAAAACTGAATTTCAGTTAAAAAACCTCTCAATGTTTCCACAGCTGTTTTTCCGAAGTTGCACAGATTTGCTAGGCTGTATTTCATTTTTCAAAAACTTGCCTTATAAAAGAAAGTGTAAGAACAAAGAAAACCAAAATAAAAAGTATACAGTCCACTGATAAATACAAGAAATCTTTAAAATGTTAAATGATTATTAACTAGTACTAGCTGGTTTGTTTTTTGGGTTTTTTTTGTTTGTTTGTTGTTTTTTTTTTTGGACTGGTAAAGCTTTCTGCAGAGGGTGTTATGGATTTGTAGCCCCAAACAGTTATATTGAAGTCCCAGGATGTCATTATGTCTTCTATGGAAGTAGGGTGATTACACATGTGGATGAGGACATGCTGGAGAAGGCTGGGCCCCTAAACCAAAGAGATCAGTGTCTTTATGGGAAGACAGAAAACATTGTGTGAAGCCTGATGCAAGTTTGGGAGCCCAGAATGTTCCAGATCCAGCAATCGCCGGAAGCTTGGCCAGAGTCTTGGGATAGGCTGCCCCTCAAAGCCCTCAGAAGGAACACCCTGTGTCCCAGACCTCTAGAATCGATTTCTGTTTGTTACGCATGCCCAGCTGCTCCCCCGCCCCCAGCACTGTCTACTTAGCTCAGGAAGTTAGAGAAAAACACACCCAAGCCTGAATACAAGAAGAGTCTCCTCCAGAGCTGTGTGCTGAAAAGTCTGGGGGCTTTGTCTGTTACTGTGGTAAAAAGCAGCACCTCCCTCCTTGTCCCCAAATATAGAAGAAAAATTAAGAGAAAGAGCTGGAAAATCTACTGTAGATATGTTCAAGGGTGAGCTTTGTCTAAGTAGTCTACATAGGGATCAAATAACAGGGCTTCTCTAAATTTAAAAAAAAATGATTTTTAAAAAATTTTCTGTGCATTGGTGTTTTGTCTATGTATGTATGTATGTGGGAGGGTGTCAGATCTCAGAGTTAAAGACAGTTGTGAGCACCATGTAGGTGCTGGGAATCAAACTCGGGTCCTCTGGGAAAGCAGTCAGTGCTCTTAACCACTGAGCCATCTCTCCAGCCCCAATAATAATAATTTAACCTATAAAGAGTTTGAGACTAAGGTGTGTGTTCAGCTTGACATCTGCACCCAACCATTGGCTGTCATTCTTGGGTTGATTCTTTTTTTTTCTCTTTTCTTAAAAAAAAAAAAAAAAAAAAAAGATTTATTTATTTATTGTGTGTATGCATATGTGCCTGCACCATCTGTCTATCTATCCGTCCATCCATCTGTCTGTCTCTGTGAGTGTGTCTGTGTGTGTGTATGTGTTCCCTCAGAACCAGAGTTACAGTGTGAGCCATGCAATGTGGGTGATGGGATCGTTATCTTGGAGAGCAGTAGGTGCCCTTACCGTTTAAGCCATCTTTCCATCCCCTCTGACAGTGTCTGAATTACTGTCATTTTTTAAAAATCAGCATGTCTTGGTTTCATAGATCATAAAAACCCAAATTTGGGGTGTGGGCCAGGTGTGGATAAGGTGACTCAGTAGCTGCTCAGGCTTTAGCTTGGAAATGTAAGAGCTCAGTGGGGTCCCCTTTAGTTAGGACCTAGATCAAGGCAGACAGACAGTTGGGTGGAAGGGAGGGGAAGAGAAAACCCCAAACCAAGCCACAGGATGCTGTCACAGCCTGGATGAAAACCTCCAGGGGGAAGACAACACAGCTGGCCTGTGAATTTTGCAAACGTCTGAAAGTTATTATTTGAACATTGAGCTGGAGGCTTATGGCTGCAGTTACAAATGTGCTGCAAAATGAAAACGCAAAGTCTTCCTGGTGCTAAATAAAATAGGGCAGAAATTGCTTCAGTCTTGTTCTCTGAGGTTGCATCCTGAGTTCAGGTTAGTTACTCCTCAGGTGTAAGCTCAGAGTGTTCACAGGCTCAGACCTGCTGCTAGGGCTTTCGCTGATGGTGAATTCTCAATCAGTCTACAATGTGCATTTTGTTACTCTCCTTTAAGGGTGGGAAAAGTCAAGTTTAAAGTCATTAAGTTACTGGGCTGAACAGGGAGACCAAAGAGGGACTGGAACACTTGGGTGAGAGACACTGGGAGCTGGAAGAGCGCGGCGGCGACCAGGTGGGTTCTTAGACAGGGTGAGAGACAGATGTTGAGAGTGATTGCTGTGGGCAACCAGACAGTGGATAGTGAAGACAGAGTGATGGGTGATTAGGCCTATGGTTGTGACGTTAGATCGCAGGAGGTCTAGATATCTGGTCCAGTGTTATCATTTGTGACCTAGTTACAGTGTTTGAGGTGAGGTTAACATTTAAAGCAGTAGGGGGGTTTCTTTCTCCCCCCACCCCATCTCCTTCTGTGAAGGTCTCACAGAGCTCAGGTAGGCCTCAAATTTACCATGCTGCCAAGGATGAAATTTTGACACTCTTGACTCTACCCCTGCCTGGTGCTGGCATTTCAGACAGGCACCGCCATGCCTAGCTTATGCGAACCTTTGAGCATGCTAGGCAAACATTCTACCTGCCAATGCTACTTGGATATGTGGCCTTTGAATTTTTAGTTAGTTAGTTAACTGATTAATCTTGTGACAGTCTCACATAGCCCAGGCTGGCCTTCAATTGTATTTTTAGCCAAAGATGACCTTGACTTTCTGATCCTCCTGGCTCTATTTTCTGAGTTCAGGATTTACAGGTGTGCACCAGCACACCTAATTTTGTAGAGTCTTGGGGATTAAACCCAGGGCCTCATGCATGCTAGGCAAGCACTCTACAAATTGAGCTACACCCGGTCTTGTGTATACCTTTTACATGTTTAGAAGTTTAAAATTTACTGAGTTATTGATTTTAGATTGTATGTAGGAATCAAGGACCCAGAGAGAAGGTAGCATGTGGCCTTTCTGGTTTGTTTTCACCCGTACATGGTGATCAAGTTGTGCACTTTCTCTGAGGCATTCTGGGTACTAGAGGTTACCTTCACCCACTTTCAAGCCATTACAAACAAAAGCACAGGCCCTTGTTCAGAAATTATTGGGAATTTCAAGATGTCACCAGCAACCAGCAGTGTACGCAGCTTTACAGGGCAGTTGGCTCCCTGGAACAGGCCCCAGATCAGGCACACAGCCCTGCCTGTGAGGATGAACCCAAGAACTGGACGTTGGGATTTTCCCCTAATAAATGAGAACATCTGGTAGGGAGTTTAAACAGAGCAAGAGACACTCTTGCAGTGGTCTGTGGTATAAAAAATATGGCTTCATGTGCTTATTTTTTTCTTAAATGTAACCTGGATACCTCCGTGAATATAGTCCAAGGAGGAAGCTTTTTGGAACAAAGCTGTTGCTGATCTCCGGTGCCCAGGAACGGCCAGTGGAAACAGACCAGGGCCTTCCAATCATAGTTTTTATATCCCTCTTTCACAGAGAAACTATGGGATCCCCATGATGGCCCACCCATTGGGAGCAAAGCTCCAGAGCTGCCACCTCACCTTCTCTCTTCCTCACTTATAGTCAACGGGCAAGATGACAGAGTCAGCAGCCTCCATCAAATGGAAGCTCCCTCTTGCTGTAGCTGTTGGCTGATTTCCCTGAAAGCTCATGGTCCTGGCAACCACATGTCCTGCAAACAGTGTGGAGATTCGATGCCTGAATAAGAAATACACACATCAGGCAGACAGAGGAAGGCTGGGGGTTAGAAGCTGTTAGAAGCTCCAAGAATCACTCCTGAGCTGGCAAGATCCACTGTCTTGAATTTCAAGATGGCCTTGGTACAAGCTTGACTTTAACACTTCCATACTATAGGAGATATTTTCTGGTGTAGACAAAAAATAATAAAAACAAACAAACAAACCCAAAACAACAACAAAACACAGGAATAAAACATATTCAATTCAATTGGATCTTATCTACCTGCACGTGTATGTACACACACACACACACACACACACATCAGGGCTAGGGCGATAGCTTAAAGAATGGAAACACTAGCCACATAAGCCTGAGGACCAGAGTTCAAAGCTTGGAACCTACACAAAAGTCTGGATTTGGTGCCCTGCATCTGCAACCCCAGTACTTTTCTGACTAGATTGAAGATAGGGGCGGGAGAAGCCCCTGATCCAGCTATCCAGGCGTACACAGAGCAGTGTCAGAGACAAGAGAGAGCCTGCCTCAACTGGGTGAAAGTGAGAACTGACTCCTGAAAGTTATCCTCTACCTCCACATGCACATCCTACCCCTAATAAATAAATAAATATTTTTAAAAAGATGGAAAACAAGAAATACTTATTAGGAACTGTGATGACTGACTATTGCCAATTTGACAGGACCAAAACCAACATTAGAAACAAAACTCTGGGTGTCTCTGTGAGGAAGTTTCTAGATTAGGTTTGTTGGGGATGGAACAGTCTCAGTAAACGTTGGGAGCACTGACTGGAAGAAAAAGAAGAAGGGATCTTGGAGCAGCACGCATCATCTCTGTCACCAGACTGGATGTGCCCATGTGCCTCATGATCCCGTGGAAATGGCTTTTCTGCATCGGACCACAAACCTCTCTTTTCTCCTGAGTTGCTTTTGTCATGGCCACTAGAAAAGTCACTAGTGTGCTAATATTTTCGCAGCTCCCAAGGAAGAATTTGTTTTTCTTGCAGATGCCTCATTGGTCTCATCCCACACATAAGTAAATAAAATACTGGAAGCATCCAAGATTGGTGGATCACAGGGATCCAGATAAGGCCAGCACTGCCTCCCTTCATAATTGTAGGCAAGCTGCTCAGCTTGACTCACTGTCACCCACCTGGAGGCAGAGACTTCCTTCCTTCCTGTGCTGTGTAGAAGATGTTGAAAAAATACGGTCAAAGTCTGAAAGCCCAGGTTGGGGGACACTGGCAATTGCAAGGAATATGAGGCTGAGATTTGGTCTTTCTTAAGGATAAGGGGCCAGCCAGAAAGGCGTGAGGAACTGTCGAACCCACAGGCAGCCTCAGGCCCAGTTGGGGACCTTGGGTCCACCATTGTGGCTGGTCTTCTGGTTTACTGACTTCAAATCTAAACTCTGACCTAAAGGATTTAGACCTTTAAAAAGTTAAAACCTCTCCATGGGAATTTAAAGTCAGAGCCCCAAATATCTACAAAGTGCGGGAGGCTCTCTCAGGATGCTGATCCTGCTTCCCTTTCTCCTTTGCAAGAGTCCTATCACCTGTCTCGGGTTGCTGAGCATGTGGGCTCAAAGCAGTTGAGGATTTTATATAAAATAGCACAGAATCTCTTCCCTTTATGCTACTTTTTATCCTTAGTAAGAGATTGCCAAGAAGACTGGAGAGACGGCTCAGTCAATAAAGTACAGGCTGCCTAAGCTTGAGGATCTGAATTCGATTCTCAGAACTCACATTAAAGTAGCCAGGCATGGTGTCCAGAGCTTAAAGTCCCAGCACTGGAGAGGTAGTGTGTCCCTGGGGCTCTCTAGTCAGTCAGCTGAGACTAATTGGTAAGCTTCAGATTAATTCAAACAATAAGGTGGACACAGTACCCTTGGCCTCCCCATGCATGTATGCAATGCATACTCAAGAACACATATCCTCAGAATCACACACAGATAGGTGATGATGGATGGATGGATGGATGGATGGATGGATGGATGGATGGATGGATGAACCGAAGTGACTCATTCCCTCTGCTCCCAAGTGGATGTGTAAGTGGTCAGGGAGAGGTTCCTGTGAGGAGGAGGAGGAGGAGGAGGAGGATGCTCTCAGGGAGCAGTTCTGAACAGAGCTGACTCTCCACATAGAGTTAGGCAGAAGGAGACAATAACGATAAAGCAGACACAGGCTCCTACACATCCCATGCATTCAGTCCTTGCTTCCAAACTGAGGTCCAGCAAATGAAGAGCTTTGCCCAGATACTGTGGAACCAAATTCCTGTCCTTCCCAAGTCCTCAGAAGCTGGCTTTCCTCAATCCCAATGTCTTACGCCCCCCCCCCCCCCCCGAGACACCCAGGCCCAACGACCACAATGACTATTTCAGCTGGAGAATGCTCCCTTTTGAGAGGCCCCTGATCTGCCTTCCAACTCGTCCATCCACACACCTGAGGACAGGGACCCAGCTTTGGAGATAAATGACTCTCAACACCAGTCATTCCAACTCACACACAGAATACCTTGGGTCCCATCCACTTTGTTGCTCTGGAACACAGCTGACTCAGGTATACAACAGGGACACAGCAGGGAGGTGACAGGTCTTCTAGCTTTGCCTCATTTACCAACTGGAAACTTCAAGGCCAGGGTGTTTGCGAGACAGTTGTCTGGTCAATTACGGTCTCTGAGTACAGTCTGCCCTGCGTGGGCACACATGCCCTTTGGTTAAGATTAACTATCTGGTGCACCCTACCAGGTGGCCTTGCTGAGGCAGACATTCAAGACCAACCGGAAATGTTATATGTGCATTTGGAACAAGAATGCCAGACACATCCACACAAAGCCGTCTAATAGGCGGCTGAAGCTGGCAGGTGAAGCCTCCCCTTCTCTCCATTGGGCTGTCACCATGTTCTGACCTCTGGTTTTCCTTGTCAGCTGCTCTGAAAGTCACCAGATTCCTGTCAATAAGTCAAAACGTTTCCTGCATCCCAACTGCAGGCCACAGTGACATGTCCTCTGGGAAGTCAACCTGACACTTGTCCTTACTTGGCTTTGGACTATTTTTTTTTTTTCCTATTCAGCAGTTTGTTTTCCCAATACTGAAAAGGGCCAGTGAATTCTGAGGAAGGAGCAACTTCCTTTTCTGGTCGTTTTTACTACAGTGACTGATAGATGATTCAGGTGATGTCTGTAGGTAGGAAATGGTATTGGTTAGGTCAATGGGGCATTGTGCTGAGTGAGGGGCATCAATGTAATGGAATTGCAGATAAAAGCCCAACGGGAGAAGGCAGCTTTCCTGGAGGTAGGAGATTTTGGCCTCGAGACCGTGGTGCAGAGACCTGACCTGGCTAATGACTCCAGATCCTTCAGGGTATGTGTCCAGGGTGTGTGATTCTGGGAGCCAAGGTGTGCTGAGAACTACTGAGTTTCTGCTTGATTCCAACAGCTTCTCTTTGATAATGAGCCTAAGGGTTCAGGAACCTCCCTTGGCACTTATCAGTCATTGGCAGAGGGGATGCTGTGAAAAATCGCAGGAGGCCCTGGGCATGGCTCAGCCTGGTCCCTTTGCCCCTCGCAATAATGGTGTAAAGGGAGCACATGGAAGGGTGTGTGTGCGGGGTAAGCTTATAACAATTTAGTGTCTCATCTTGAACATTTTTGTGTTTCATTTTATTTTATTTTTATTTGTGTCTGTGAGTGTGAGTGTGTGTGTGTCTCTCTCTGTGTGTGCTTGTGTGTCTTGTGGATCTATCTGTATCTGTCTATGTGCATGTGTGTGTGTGTGTGTGTGTATCTGTGTGTCTGTATGTGTGTGTGTCTGTCTGTGTCTCTCTGTGTATGTGTGGAGATTAGAGGTTTACATAGTGTCTTCCTTATTCACGTTCTGCCTTATGTTTAGAAACAGGGTCTCTCATTATATCCTGTAGAACCTGATGATTGGCTGGACTGGTTGGCCATTGAGCCCCTGGAACCTGCCTGTTTTTGCCGCACAAGCCTTGAAGTTACAGGTTTTCCACTGTGTCCAGCTCTTCATGTAGTTCCTGGAGATGCAAACTCAGGTCCTCATGCTTGGACCACAGACACTTTATGGAGTCTCCTCCCCAGTCTCACAGTCTCTTGACCCGACTGTACCCTCGATCCCCTGGAAAGATTTCCCATGAGCTGAAGGGATGAGCTTCCCTGGAGGCAGGATAAAGGCACAGCATTGAAGAATACTGGTGTTTTCTGGAGCTGCCAGCATGGGCAGGAAGACATAAATATTCTCATAGGATTTTATTTTATTCTTATTGTTTTTGAGTTGGGGGGATGCTCACTGTGTAGCCAAGGTTAGTCTCAAACACTAAAATTTCTTCCTTCAGCCTTCTGAGTGCTGATTAGAGATATGTAACACTGTACTCTGTTTATCTGGTGTTCTGGATGGATCACGGGACTTCCTGTCTGACACGAGCACTAGTACTCTACTACCTACATTCCATCCCCAGCACTTTAAATCATGTATCTAGGTTATAAACAATGCTGACTTCTCAGCACTCATTTTACATTCTTAAGAAGTTCTGAGCAGAGAGAAAATAAAAGTAGTAATTTATTTTGATTTTTAGAAAAATTTTATTTTACATTTAAATTGTGTGTGTGTATGTGTGTGTGTGTGTGTGTGTGTGTGTGTGTGTGCATGTGTGCACATGTGAGTGTGGCTGTCTGTGAAGGCCAGAACAGGGTGGTGAGTCTTTGGTGCTGAAGTAAGAGTTGTGAACTACCTGACCTGGACCCTGGGAACTCGACTCTGGTCCCCTGTAAGAGTAGCATGTGCTTTTGACTCCTGAACCATCTTTCTAGCTCTCAGAGAACATGTGAGGACAAAGACCATGCTAGATCGGGTGGAGAGGTACCAGGGAAGGACCCATGAGGGACTGAAACAGCTCAGGAAGGCAGGAAAGGTGGCTCAGTGGTTAAGATCACTTACTGCTCTTGCAGAGGACCTGAGTTTAGATCCCAGCATCTAAGTTGGATGGCCTCAGGGGCTCTGACACTTGATCAGTTCTTGCCTCCACACTCATGTACACATACACGCATGCTCACACACACACTACGACACATAAAAATAAACTTGTTTTTTAAAATATAACAACAACAATAACAATAGTTTGACTGTGAGTTGTAAGATTCTAACTTCCCCAGTTATGAACCTATGACTAGTTACTCAGCCCTCGTAGAACCTTTAACCCAGGTATGATTCTTCTTTATTCTGGGATCCTCGGTTCACAGAATCATCTAAGAACCTAGTTCTGCCACTAAATGTTCACTGAGGTATAGGGGGATTGTGTTGCTTCATTGTAAATAACTGTCCCACCCACTGGTTTAATAAAAAGCGCTGATTGGCCAAAGGCAGGCAGGAAGTGTGGGTGGGGCTACCAGACTAAGAAAACTTTGAGAACAGGAAGCACAGAGCAGAATGCCAGAGAGAACACCAGAGAGAAGCCGGAAGAAGCAGAGGACAACCATGCTGCTCTGAGAAAAGGTACTGAGCCGCATGGCTGAACAGGATAAGAGTCATGGGTTAGATTGAGGGTAAAGAGTTAGCAAGTTATATGCCTGGGCCTGAGGCCAATCAGTGTAAAACTATTGTAAACATCTGTGTGTTTCTGCAGGTCTGCAGGTTTGCGGGTCTGCGGGTCTGCAGGTCTGCGGGTCTGCACCTTGAGGTTAGGCCAGAAAGTCCGGGCCAGAAACCTCGTGCTACACTGAAGGTATGTCAGCTTCTACCTCCAAAATGTTTTTGTGACCTCCAGTAAACATTTGGAGTCAACAAGCAACTTCCCTTCCCTGCTTCCAATGTCTAGTGGCCGATCATTCTGTCTCTATGAACTTCACTGTTTTAACATTTCATGTGGTTGAGACAGACAATATTCATACTTTTGTGACTGACTTATTTCACTTAAGACTCAAGTGTTCCCAGACAACCTTCTCTAACTGCTAACTGTCCCTGGGATGCTGTTGTGTGTGTTTGTGCCCCTGCTCAGAGAAGGCAGGGTGAGTGACCGAGCACCCAGTGCTCACTCAGGCTAGAGTCACCAACAACGGATGGATGGAAACCAACCCACACCTTTATGTTTAGACAGAGTCATGTGATGCTACAGTGACTTTGCCCTTAAGCTTAGGAGCATGTCCGTCTTATTTCTCCAGAGGCTGAAAACAGGCCATAATCCTGAGATCTTCCATAGTTTAGTCCCAACCAGGAATAGTTGTCCTAAAAGCAAGTCAAGACTTATGTGGCTTTAACAAAATGTTCACACACCATAGCATGCTTACTATAATTACTCACTGCTTAATATAATAGTCCTGAAAATATCATTAAAATAAAGGTTTTTGTTTTCTTTTGGCATGGGGCTGTGGGTGGAATTTGGGGCTTCATGCACGTCAGGCATGTGTTGCAGGAGGTTATGAGTCTTGGGTGTCCTTCATTGTCTCAGAGCCTGACCTGGCAAACCCAAGGCTATCAGATAAACCTTTAAACTGTATTCTTACCAGGCCAGCAGCTTCCACCAACCTACGCTAAGAACATCACTAGCTAACATCTGGGATCAATAACAGACTTCTTCACAGCGGAGTAACCCTGCCTGTGACCCAGCCAGTGTGTCGATAGATGCTTTGATTTATTGTTGTAGTGAAACTAATGTTTCAAAACATAATTTATCTTTTTATGTACTCCTCTTCCCCCAAAAATGGTTTCTCTGTGTAGCTCTGGCTGTCCTGGAATTTGCTTTGTAGACCAGGTTGGCCTCAAATTCAGAGATCCGTCTGCCTCTGCCTTCAGAGTTCAGGGATTAAAGGCATGTGCCACTATGCCAGCTATATTCTTTTATTATTAATTTATTATTAATAATTTGTAATAATAAAATAATTAACTTTATTAATATTAGTTTGTTATTATTAATAATAATTGTATGGATGCTTTGCTTGTGTATGTCTGTGCACCACATGTGTGCATTGCCTATAGAGACAAAAAAATGGTGTGGGGTCCCACATCTGGAGGTACAGATGGTTGTGAACCACCATGTAGGTGCTGGGGATCAAATCCAAGTCTTCTGGAAAAGTATTCGGTGCTCTCAATGGCAGAACCATCTTATCAACGCCAGAACATGTCGTTTGGGCTGACCCAAATCTGTGTTCCCAAGTCACTTAGATTTATCTCAGAAAGAAGCACACACATGTGCACACACATGCACACACACACACACACACCACAAACCACTTCACTGATTCCTTTTGAAGTGAGAGCTGTTTTGAGTCAGCAGTTAAAATGGTAAATTTTATTTTGTGAGTGTTTATGTTATTTAGTTTTCCATTACTGCAACAAAAACCCTGAAACAATTAACTTAAAAAGAAGAAAGGTTTACTTTGGTTAAGAGCTCTAGGGAATTCACCCATGGCAGATGGCCTATTGCTTTCTGAGGGCAGCAAGTGTGTGGTGGAGTGTTGTTCTCTGATTGGGCAGGAAGGATAGGGGAAGCAGAGGAAATTGGGGTCTCACGATCTCCTCATGAGAATGTCCCATGACAAAAACCCCCTCTTGTTAGGTCCTGCCTATCACCCTCTGATGTTGCCACCCTGAGGAAGTGTAGAGGCAAATGGTCCTTAGGGTGGCATCATTTAATCACACACACACACACACACACACACACACACACACACACACACACACACACACACAAATGTAAAATTATAAATAAAGATGCATTGTGCTCACATTATTAGCCAGTTGTCTTTGTCCTTGTCTGTGAGGAAGGAGTTCCATGGAGTACTGTGTTCCCAAATACAATGAAACACCCTTCTTCCATCTCTGTTCTGCCTGTGGCTGAGACCCAGATGGAAAACCCAGAGAATGGTTCACATTGGGACTCGAGGTCATGACAGTGAATTTCTGGCAGCAACATCTTTTCTCAGGAAGCCAGAAGCTGTGGGAGGCTCGCTCAGCCCTGTGAAGCTGCCACAGGCAGAGGTGCCACCCAGTCTGCAGCAGATTTGATGCATAGTGGCCTACCTCCCACCCCGCCCTGAGCTAATTGACCCTCTCTAGCACACTTCTCTGCTGGCACCCCATGTCACATCTCTGTTGAGTCTCAGACCTTATGATGATATAAGCACCCTCATGTGGATGATGTTTAATGAAGCACGGGAGGAAGCTGCTATCATTGCCAGCCATCTTGTCTGGTCCTCCAGTCTGGTCATCCTCACTGAAGGCCTTCTTCCAAACAAGTTTTGCATTTTCCCCTCCACTCATTGCTATCTTAGAGTCAAAAGCCCTTTCAGGAGCCACCAGAAATGACTATTGCTCTAAGAAAAAGGGGCCCTGTATCTAGGCACAGGGTACCAGGCCCGAATCTGCTGTGTGTCCATGTGTAGCTATCAAAAAGTGTTCTGATAACTCTCCTTGTCTGTACCCAGTTGTAGAGTGTGCAGGGGCCACACATACTTCCAAAATATTTCAGTTGCCACAGGCCAGACAGCAGGGGGATTAGGAAGAAGGCAGAGCATGAGAGGTACCCTCAGACACCATCAGGGTCTTGCCCACAGGAAGGGGAAGACTGAATTAAACAGATAGTTTAATATGTGTGTAACTGGGTTTTTTTGCCCTGCCCTGCCCCTTCCCCAAATAAGCTCAGACATGGACACAGGCTGCACATGTGCACACGTACACACACACACACACACACACACACACACACACACACACACACATTCAGGAAAACACATGTATAAACCTGAACAGTGGCCAAGGCCAATCATTCTCAAAGTTCTCAGTGAATAAGGTAACAGAGGAGAATGGCTGAACCCGAGAAAGACCCTCCTTGGCCCCGTGTTAAACCAAGAAGGTGAGTATTTTTCACCGTGTTTTGTTATAAAACATTAGCCAAGGGGCTCACAGCTTTTCCAGCAAGCCAGTTAGGGTCTCATGTGACCATGGGGCACAATTCTAGTACTTAAATGTCCCCCTTAGTGAGGGTCCTACAGTTTAACTAGGAACCTACCATCTTCTATTCAGAGGTTATTCATAAAACAAGAAGCCACACACCCAGCTTTTAGAAACAGAGCAGCCAGGATTGGGTCTGTACCCTGGAGTCAGAGAGAGCAGGTAAAGGAACCCAGTGTCAAACTCGACCCCATCATTTTAATTGCCAAGCGTATTTGGACCTTTTCATGTTGGCTTCACGGTAGTTTGTGTTTGCTGAGGAGACTGTGTGCCACAGGATCCCAGTGTTCTCTTATAGCCGGGTAATAAAAGCCATCTGCCTGAAACCTTTTTTGGAACAAGAACGGGTATGAACAAATAAGCAAATGGTTATAAAAGAGCACAGGAGGGCTGCTTTAGAGCAGGGGAGCCAGGCACACACTACAGGACAGCCCGAGGCCAGGGACTTGTGAAGGTCAAGTGTAAAGGCTGTTGGGAAAGCATAGTCAGCACTGAAATGAATGTGGTACAGGTAGGATGAGTCTGATGCTGGGCTGACCTCTTTGGAGAGCTTGTGCTACATCCAGAGTCCCACCACTTCAGGAAGAACAGAGAAGTAGAGCCTGTCCCTTAAATCCGTGCAATGAATCTTGTGAGTCCCTCTACCCCCGAACTCACATCCACCCGGAACTTTAGAATGTGATCTGTTTGGGATCAGGGTCTTTGCAGAAGTAATTAAGAAATTATTAGCTGGGCATGCTGCTACATGCCTGTCCCAGCCTGAGGGATGCTAGAAACAGGAGTTGACCCGTGAGTTTGAAGCCAGCTTGGGCTACATAGTGGATTCCAGGCTAGCCAGAGCTACACAGGGAGATCCTCTCTCAAGACAGAAAAATATGATGAGATCATATGAGGGTTAAGAAAGACTCTCAACCCAATGGCATATGTTCTTACAGAAAAGGGGGGGGACACAGGGGGTGGGCCATGTGAGGACAGTGCAGAGTGAGCTGATGCCCTGCAAGCCAGGGACTGCCATGGTCCTGTGATGCTGTTTATGGAGTAGTGACAGAGATGCAGGTTTTCCTAGGATTTCCAACCTGCACTCAGCAGAATCTGGGGCTACAGAACCTACAGATACTGAGGGCTGACTGAGATATTCGCTGTAGGTATTTCACAGACGGTATGTCACCACTTCTATCACATGTGAATTCTATTTGACAACATTTTTAAGTAAGTTAGGATTTCCAGTTACCCTTATGGGTGTAAAGAGGACTTTCTCATATGCCCCCAGAGTGGGTACAGCACACCAAGAGTCTAGCTGGAAGCCAATGACTACAAGAGGTCTCTCTCAACTAGGGGTGAAGTGGGAACCCTGCTGGCCTGTCAGGAAATTACACATACGAAAATTCTACCATCCCAGGCCACCTGGCCCTGGTTTTCAGCAAAGACACTAGGTGGGTGGATGGCCAAAAGGCAGACCCAGACCACAGGTCCTGATGCACCCCTGCCTGCTCCTAGGCACCCAGTGGCTGAAGAAGAGATTGGTGGTATTAATGGTTCAGATATGGCAGGCTTAGAGAAGAGGAGAGGAGAGGGGAGGGGAGGGGAGGGGAGGGGAGGGGAGGGGAGGGGAGAGAGAGAGAGAGAGAGAGAGAGAGAGAGAGAGAGAGAGAGAGAGAGAGAGAGAGAGAGAGAGAGAGAGAGAGAACATTTCTGATGGCAAGCCTGGGGAAGAATGGAAGAAAACACACATGAACTTTGGAGCCAGTGAATCCATGGCTCACAGGAATTCACCTCTCTGTAAATGCTGAGCGGCAAATTTACACTTTGGGATTTATAGGGGCGGTCCACGTGTCAATCAGAGAACAGCTCTGTGGAGTTGGTTTTCTTGTCACCTTTACACAGGTTCTGGGGATCGCATTTAGGTTTCCAAAGCCAAGTGACTTTATCCCCAGAGTCATCTCTCCAGAGGTCCTAATTTTCCCTTCAGTGCTGACAATTGAGTCTAGTACACATGCCAGGCAGGCGCTCTGCCACGGAACTGCATCTCCATACTCAATAATCAGAAAAGCCTCTGGTTTCTGGAGGAGGCTTAGAGAGCTTCACTAAGTGCTCATCGTGTGTTATGACTTTAGAAACTTGTGGGAGAGGGAAAATAAGGTGAGAACAACCTGGGGAGCAACAGCCACTGTGCCTACTGGATTCTGCTCTGAGGACCAGCTCCTGGCCTGGGTGCTGTTGGGAGTGGTCACCTCTGGGCCCCCTGGGGCTTTATTTCAGGGATGCACCCTCTCTTCTCAGGCTCTCCATGTTAGTTTCCTGTGAGTCCCTGACCATCACCAGTCCTGGGGGACTGTGGTCTTCGCTTCTGGGTGACCTCATCTTAACTTGACTGTTTTCTGCAATGGCTCAAACAAGTAACATCCTGAGGTTCTAGGAGGGACAAAACGGGGGGGGGGGGGGGACGACACTAGTCAACTCCGTGAATCTTTTCTCCTCTGTCTCCACTGACACCCTAATCGCTGGAGCCCAGCCCCGCAGCCCTGCCCATCTCAGCCCACACCTGTCCCAGGAACTTTTTCTTCTGATATAGGAGAGATATTTTATTTTCTTTTCGTCACAGTTAAAAAAAAAAAAAAATCCCAGTCCTTATCTTACCAAGTCCCTCCATGACCCTCCATGACCCGCAGCCGCTGGGTGCCTGTGTCAGCCACTGAGTCCTGGCGGGAAGGTACTCTCTTCCTTCTAAGCCATGGGCCCAGCATGTCTTCCCCCAGTGTCACTGAAGGGAAGGGATTCCCCGGGCTTGCTCCCAAGTGTGGGGTGGGCTGCAGAGACAAACAGAGGGATCCTCCCTCCCTTGGTGACCTGCCCCTTCTTGTGCACTAGGGAGACACTCACACGCTGTCTCCCTACTATGGTTTATGGTTATTGAAGTCAGACACCAGGGCACCACCGGACTTCTGCATCTGAAAACAGTCCAGATGCTGAGAACTTTTTAAAATGTAACATCTGTACAGAACAGCCCTTCTGCATTATGGGCTAGATTCCTGAGGAGGTTACTCAAGAGGAAATGAATCAGGGTACAACATTAATAATAATAATAATAATAATAATAATAATAATAATAATAATAATAAAAACGAGGTTGGAAGGAGTCCTAGTACTATGTTCAGAGTGTGCCTGAGGCTGGCCAGTCTGGGAGCCCACTGACATGAACATTCAGGACCTCAAGTCTTATTCTTCTGAGTCACAATTTTGGGTGTAGAGTTGGGAGTCAGCCTCCATGTCAGCCCTGCCCAGTGCAATGATTCTTACACAATCAGCCATCTTAACACAGAGACAATCAATAGTCATCCAGCTGTGTATTGACTGAAGCAGGCTCTGGCTTCTTACAGCCCAGAGACCCACTGGCAAAGCCAGCAGTGACTTCCTGCTTCCCACATGCTCCATTGTGGGCTGCTGACCTATGAAAAAGGGTGCTCTCTCAGAATTAGTGGCTGGTGGCAGAATCTGAGGGTCTTTAGGGCTTCCCAGGAGGGTAGAGCTGAGCCCAGAAGCCTGTCCCAGCTGCAAACAGAGCTGGCCCATCCTCCCCTGGATCCCCTGAGGCAGAGAAGTAGAGCATGCTGTTCATTCACAATGTTTATTTTCCTTTTGGAAACGCCTTGGGGCAAGCCAGGATAGGTTTTCATAGTTGTATTTGCCTTGGCATGGCGGCAGACTTCCCTCTTTGTAGTCTGTTTATTGAGAGTGTGCACTCAGCCCCACATCCAGGAGCCTTACAGCAGGTCTAAACCAGGGCTTGGGCAAGTGAAATGAGATACTGGGAAGGAAGAATCCGTTTTCTTCATCTGACCCTCAGTCTATAGCTAACCTGAGGTCAGTCAGGCCAGGCCCATACTGCTTCTGCAGCCTCAGAGATGCCTCAGAACTGTGACACATGCAGCCACTGCCTGACCTAAGCAGAAAGGCAACACATTTATTCTTTCAGGTCCAACTTACAGCCATATTTCCCCCTAGGCAATATTATGCATCTACCCATCCATCCATCCATCCATCCATCCATCCGTCCGTCCGTCCATCCATCCATCCATCCATCCATCCATTGTATCATGGTCTCATGTAGCTCAGGAGAACCTCAAATTCATTATGCAGCTGAGGATGACTTTGAACTTCTGACCCTCTTGCCTCTACCTTCTAAATTTTGGGATT
Organism: Phyllotis vaccarum; assembly: GCA_033318265.1. Lineage (NCBI taxonomy): Eukaryota > Metazoa > Chordata > Mammalia > Rodentia > Cricetidae > Phyllotis > Phyllotis vaccarum. The sequence continues at coordinate 39,663,691 of JARWLC010000010.1, read as the reverse complement.
AAAGGCATGCACCACAGTGTCTGGTTTACGAGTCAAATGTGAGGGTTTATGTACACCACACACCCAGCTCAGCAATATTTATTTTTTATTTTATTTTTGGAGCTGGGAATTGAAATCAGGGCCTTATGCATGTTAGCACTTTACCACTAGGCTATGTTCTCAGCTTCCTCCTTCCTTCCTTCCTTTCTTCCTTTGGCAGTTACTAAGTTACCAGATCCCCTAAATGTTTTTTTTTTAATAATTCATTTACTTTTATTTAATTTTGTATGTATGTCTGTGTGAGGGTGTCAGATCTTGGAGTTTCAGACAGTTGTGAGCTGCCATGTGGGTGCTGGGAATTGAACCTGGGATCTCTGGAAGAGCAGTCAGTGCTCTTAACCACTGATCCACCTCTCCAGCCCTCAATGTTTATTTTTTAGTACTTAGCTGTGATAGGCCTGCAGATAGAAGCAAGATCATATGAGTTTAGTGCTGGGGCGAGGTACAGTTCAGCAGTAGAATGGTTGACTTGACTGCAAAGCTGTGGGTTCAATCCCTTCTAAACTCCACTTGTCTGATCCAAACAATGATACAGGGGCCAAATACTGTTCTCAAGCCTGTGCCTTAATCTCAAATTTGTAAAGACCACATGACATTGGCTGGAAGGAGTTAATTACATCAAAGCCTTTGAACACTCTGGAAAACGCCACAATTCACTAAGAGCGGTCCGAGGAACCTGCCATGGGCAGTGGTAATTTCTACTGTATGGACAGTGAAGTCTGTGTCATTCTTGGTATTTCAGGCCCAGTTTTGCATAAGAATCTGGGCAACAAGAGACTTGATGAGCTCAAGCTTACCCAAGATGGCAAAGCTGCCAAAGGTAGAAGCCCTGGAATGAATGGAGTCCTTTCTTCTCAAGCTGGCACCACGGAAACCCTGCTGTTTGCCAGTAGCGACTACACTAGTAGAAGGCAAAGAACAGCCAGGCCATCCCTGCAATGCTGGGCTCAGTCCTGGGGTGGGCAGATTTCACACTCAGCCAAGGAGAGGATTCTAAAGAGATGGTACCTTAGACCCCTTGGTTTACACAGTTGCTCATGTCAAGCTGTATTTTGGTTCCTATAATTGTCACATTCTTATTGTGTTCATTTCAAATGACACTGCATGGGTAATAATTCTAGAAATGACTGTCATTTGACAGTGCATTTAGAAGCAGACTCTCCTGACCATCATGGCTTCCGTTTGTCTGTTGCGGGAGGTAGCTTCTCACAAACAGAAGGACCTTAAGTTAAATCCCTAGAACACATAGAAAGTAAAATGTAGGGCTGTGTGCTTGTAGCTAGATCACTACAGCCTAGCTGTATCCGGGAATACAAGGCTAGTGAGAAATTCTGTCTCAAGAAAGGGAGGAGGAGGAGGATGAGGAGAAAAAGGAGGAAGAGGAATGTGATTAAAATACTTCGTATGAAGTTACCAAAGAGTTAGTAAAGACATTAAAAAAAAAAAAAGTTGATGGTGCTGGAGGAATGACACCCAAAATGGTCCCCTGGCTCTCAGTGTCCTGCACATACACACACACACACATACATACACACACACACACACACACACACACACACACACAGACACGCACACATGCACACACATATACACAAACACTAGTTTTTGCATCCATAACTAGTTTTTCATAAGAAATAAGAGTTGTCTACTTTTTCATGTTTGGAGACAGGGATTCAAATAGCTCAAACTCACTATGCACTTAGAAGGCACTTCAAATTCAACCCTCCCGCCTCTACCTTCCAAGTGCTCAGATTACAGATGTACACCACTGAAGCCAGCCAAGAGCTCTGTACTTTGAAATAAAGTTTTCCACTACATGCTTAACAGACGTTCCTAATCATTTGACTGCCATCCACATAACCTGGCTCAAGTCTGACCATAATGAGGGTGGACGTTCACACCAGATTGCAGCATGTTCCTTGGAATATGTGGACCTCACACACAGCTCTTTGAGAAGTGTGTTCTGGAAAATGACCCTCTAGGAATCTCTCTAGGAGATTCTAGCATGCAGAAAGGGGTGAGGGCTGCTGCTTGGATTTCCATTTCCAGGTGAGCATCATCCTCCAAGGCAAATGATATCGGCTTTAAGGCCCAATGAAAGCCCATGGTGATGGATCTGTTAATGCATGGAGTTATATCTCAACAACACCAATGGATCATGAACAAAAGGCTGTGTTGTGCACCACAATTGAGAGCTTGAATGCGATTGAATAAAAACATATGCAGTGAATAGCACACAATAAATCAAAAAGCCCCAGACACCAGGTGGATATTCAGTAACTCTCCCTGAAAAAAAAATGACTGAATGAATGATACCCCACAAAGAATAATAAAAATTGTATTTTGGTGAAACCGAGAATCAGTTGTTGGATGAAGGATCACTGATAAAGAAAATTAATTTAAATTGTGACACGTTGTCCATTAAAGATATATTCTAATTTAAAAGATGTCAAAAACAGGAGGTAAATGAAGGAAGGTGAAATAGTATTTAAACGTGTTTTCCTCTTTGGCTCCAACTGTTAAACCACTGATGTCCACTGGATGGTGCTGTGACCCATTTTTTCAGGCTCCAAAAGGAACTCTGAAAGGCAAGTTCTGGGGCATGCTGCTCCATGTAGAAAACTTCATAGTTGGAGGCACAGAGGCGTATTACTTTTCTGCATTACGGCCTATCCGAAATATCTCACTATGTGTAAATTTATTTGGAAAGTTCCTTTTATCTGCCCCCCTCCCCCCGCCCCACTTGTCACTCCCTGGTCTGAGATGAAGATCTCAAACACTACTGAATAGAAAAGGCTCACACTGGATCTGAATGTAATACAAAATATTATTGAGTGAGAAAAATGCGGTGCTTTCTGTCTTTAAAGCAGCAGATCCGTCTGTTTGTCTTGTTCAAGGACACGCAAGGGGGAAGGGAATTTAAACCCCAGCTCAGTGTTAACCCTGAGGATTGGTCTTCTAGGGATTCGAAACCTAGATCCTCCTTGTCAGGAATGTATCACTCCCTTGGCATTAGGGATGTAGGCTTCAGGGCATAATGAAAACCCTGGAAGTTTCCAGAGGTGCTTAGAGTAACACAGCTCAGTAATCACCACTGGGCTAGGACAAACATTGGGGGCAATTAAAACTTCCACAGCAAATCAACAAAGTAATGTTAAATCTAAGGAAAAGAAATTGGGGACTAGGAGATACAGAGCATTTCTTAGCTTGTGAGAAGCTCTGATTTTAATCCCCCCTCCCCACACCCATACAAAACAACCAGACAGGGCTGCAGCCTCCTTGGTGGGTTGTGAGCACTAGCTGTTCTTACAAAGAATTCAGCTCAGCTCCTAGTACCCAAGTCCTACAGCTCACAACTGCCTGTCCCTCTAGCTCCAGGGGATCTGATGACCGCTGCAGGTATCTTCGCACACATACACACATAACAAGTCTTAACAAAAAGCCCTGAAAAACAACAAAATTATATTTGTGTATTGTTTGCTTAAGTAGTGGAACAAATCCTCACATATTTTGTATAGCTCTTCAAAGAAAAATAACTTCCAACATACTAAGTTATATCATCGCTAGGACGATCACATCACAACAAAGACATCCCATGAAATTTTTTCTTTTCTTTGTGTGTCATGTGTGTGTGTGTGTGTATTATTGTGTGAATGAGTAGTATATATATGAGTGTATACTATAGCTATGTATGTGGTATATATATATATATATATGCATATATATATGAGTGTATGAACGTGTGTGGCATATGTGTGGGTATATACATATAGGTTTGTGTTATATATATGGATATATACATATGGAGGGATGTATTGCATGGTACACGTGTGAATATATACATATGAATGTGTGTATGTGTGTGTGACTGTGCATGTGTGGAGACCAGAGATCAATGTCTGAGGTCTTCCTTAGTTTGCCTCCATTACTCTTTGAGGCAGGGTCTCTCACTGAACTGGGAGTCCATCTCTTCTGCTAGGCTGGCTGGCTTCCAGGATCCATGGTCTTTTCCCCTCTCTTGCTAGGGTAACAGGTGTGTGTCAGGGACCCAAGGCTTCTCAGGATCATGGTCACCATAGGTGATCAAGCCTAGGGCAACTGTCCAACTATTTCATTTCATTGTAGAAAGAAAACAGAAGGAAGGGATCTGCTGTTGAGCTGGCCCTGCTTCCCGAGAGGGGGTGTGTTAACAACCATGGTTGCCTGACTTTATAAATGGGGTGCACATGGCTCCTACTGAATTCCATCCTGCACAGTGCTGATTCATTATGATGCCATTGGTCTTAGAAATGCTTTCCTTAAATTTATATATAACTTCCATATATACATATGAATAAACACAACACATAGATACATACAGCACCATACACACTCAGACTGCACGGTTTCAGACAATGAGAACTAGAAACAGCAATTCTTGTCTATTCTGGAACTCTCATCCCAGTGCTGGCCAAGCATCTAAAAGGTACTGTGAATACAGTCTCTCCTCCACCTAGCCTTTCTTCTGCCTCTTGGGGTGTGTTCTAAGGGGCAGTTTTGAGCTGCAGCTGTAGAATAAAGGAGTTGAGTGTTAGTTCTTGCCCCAAAGAAGCGAGGCAAGAGTACACTACTGCATGCCAGCAGCCGGTTTCCATGCAACTCAAGTTAGAAGGAGGCCAAGGACAAAGTTTAGCAAGCTGTGGGGGTGGCAAGGGATGGGTTTTGTATCAAAAGTAGCACTGTAAAGGCTGGAGGGGTGACTGGGAAGATCTGAAGGGAGGAACCAAGGGAATAAGCCAGGATGAATTCTATGAGACCCAAAGAGCAACAAGCATCCTCCTAACTTTCATGCACTTCAGGTCATGTCCCATCAGATGTGCTTTGCAGCCCTAGAAAACTCCAGTGGAGGAGGGGAGGGGCAGGCACAGAGCTTTCCCCTACAAGAACAGCATTCAGGCCTTTCTCATGACTTGAAAAGAAGCCACATCTTTTAGTCAGGGTGGTGGAACTGAGTGGTCCAAACCAATAGTGAGAGAAGATGGGGTACTCTTGTCCTGTAGTTATCCCCATGGGGTGTGGAGAAGATAGAAGTGTGGCATTTGAAAGCTCCTGGAATCAGGAGGTAGCTAGACCCTTGCCCAGTCTGCTCCAGAGCATAGCCTTGTCTGGCAGGTGGGCAAGATTAGTTGTGGAGCTTTTGTTTTGCTGAGAGATGGTACAAATTCTTGCCAGAAAGGTATTCTCTTGAATTAAGGGGGAGGCTGAAACTACCTGCCCTGAGGCCCTTCCTCCTGCTGAGCCTTCCGTTTATTTAGAGAACTGGGCCTTTCATCTAAGTAAATATTGAACAAATATTTAAAAACCACCAGGTTTAAACAATGTCACAGAATTACCCTTCCTAAACCTGGCCCTGGGCATGGCGGCTATGAATCTTCTGTATATGTCCTGACTTTCGGTGGCTAAGCAGGAGAGGGTTCCTACTGCTAAGGTGTGGGCAGCTACCCACCTGCACATGATGGGCACTTCCAGATGTCAGCCACCTACAGGAGCCCCCACAAAGGGAAGCCAAGCTGGTGAATGTACCTTGGGACTGGAAAATGAGAAAGACCATTTGTCTGTTTTGAATAGAATTGGGAGAAGAATGGACGCGTGGACCATACGGACCACAGGAACGCTGCAGTGAGGCCCAGGGGGAACAGTTTTAGCCTCAGAGTGAAGAGGAATCATGAATACGCATCTCTTGAGAGTTCTGTGCATTGATGGAGTTAGAGTCACACACACAGAAAACTCTTGCTCTCTCAAAATGTCCACAAGGCAATGTTTTTAGACAAACACCTTCCGAACCCAAACTCTGTTTACTGGTCACCTACTTCTCCTGTCAACCCCCAAAGATCTCGAAGGGTAAAGATTACACCACCCCCTCACCTCACCCCATCCCTGCGTGCATACATTTTCTGGGCCTCACTGGAGATGTCTGGGCTCTGCTGGGCAAGGCATGGAAACACTAGAACCCAGCTTTATCTGGGGTTCACCTGGGTTGTTGGCTTCCTCTTTCTCAAATGTGTCAACCATGGCTCTGTGTCAAACAAACCCAGGGCTCTGGGGACAGTCTGCCACTAGACGGGAAAGACTGGAGAGGTAGAGGGAACCCAGCTCCCTATTCTTTTCCCTTCTGACCATTTCAGCTTTAAGTAGAAACTGGAATAAGAATTATAATGATACATGTTTATGGATTTTAAGTAATTAATCCCTTGGAGTCCTCTTCTGAGGGAAAAGCTTGTGACCCACCTCATACATCAGGCAAATAAGAGGCCATATGGTTCGACGGGGCTGGGTGGTCGCTGGTGTCAGTGGAAGAGTGGAGACTGAAGCTTCAGCAGTCCGGGGCTTCTTGGCTCTTGTCCAGATGGCTGGCCCGTGCAGCCCCTAGAAAGGTGACACGTGAGAGACTGAAAAGGGCTGGATCACAGACTCCCAGGAGCAGTTGCCTCTAGTTAGAAGGGTAGGATTTCGTGGCCCTGCCTGGGTCTGCTTCTCTTTGAGGCACAGGCTTGGAGGGGTCAACACTAGTTTACTCCCCACTTATCACCAGCTGCTGCATTCCACAACGACACTCTTTAGAAGGAAGCTCCAAGGGACCAAATCTCAAAGTACATGGCCTTGTGGTCCAATACAGGGAAATACTTGGTGAATATCCACAAAGAGTCTCAAGGTGACAAATTACAGAAACGAGGCTTTCTTGGTAACTCTGAGCAGGTTGACCCCAAACTACTTAAGAACATTCTTTTTATTTTTTAATTAGAGTTTTTTTTTTATTTGTGAAGGGTTTGTAGACATTTATATTTTAAAGTTTATGATGCTAAACACCATCAACTTTGTGTTTAATATTTTTCAGAGATTGTATTGCCAAACTAGTCCTTGAACTTAAAAGGATAGCAAGGTGTAAAGCATATGCCGGCATGAGTCAAGCTGGCTCTTTATTTAGGAGGCGCCCACAATCTGGCCCTAAGCAAGCCATCTAGATGGAGACATCAGAAAAGTAAATAAATAAACAAAGCCCGCTCAGATCCTTTGGGTTCCATCATTGCACCGCTGACTTCCTGCTCTAGGTGCTCTATGGCCACGACTACACTGACTTCCTCTAGAGGTCCTGAGAAGAAAGCACTCTCTACACCCAAGCTCTTCCTGGTGCTTTCACGGGATCCTTTCTCATCTGTCTGCAGCATACTTTTCTGGACAAATTTGAGTGGGGTGATGGGACAAAGATGAGAGAAGAGACACCCAACGCTTCAACCGCTGTGCCGAGATGGGGGGGTGGTACAGGCATGGGGAGATGTTCAGAGAGGACCCTTTATGCCCAATCGATGGAGACACTAAAGCCTCAGGTTAGTAAAGGGCTCCAAGGTGGATCCCCAACAAGAATTGTTTGTGTTTCTGTTCTCATATGTGAGAAGGCATGGCCAGGATGGTCCTCCAGTGTGTGAGTGCTCAACCCTGCTTGGAAGCTCTATGTTGCTGTCTCACTGAGGACCCCACCTGAGTCCATAATGAACATTTACCCAATTTCAATCCCTTGTTGCTTTGTATTACTGTCCACCTTACATATGTGGGTGCCTTGGTTCCCCGATTCATTTGTAGATTTTTTTTTAGTAGTCCAGAACATAATTTTCACAATCAATACTAATTAAAAATGATTGATTTTAAAAAGTCCGTTTCGTGTTCTCTCAGCTGAGAAATATAAACTAATTTTGGCCTCTTTTCCATACCTTGATCCCCTGTGTCCATTCCCTCTCATCTGGGAGCATCATCCCTGACGTGGCAGCATCTGGAAGCCATGTGTTTCTTTTCTTTGCTCCTACATGTGGTCATTTTTTTTTTTTTTTTTTATGACTTCAAGAAGCTGGGTAGATTCAGAAGTACAAGAAGCCACACCAAGACCTGCGATGACCATCCCCAGTGTCATCAGCAGGATGGAGTGACATCATCTGCTCAGAGAGAGGTTACTCCTTGAAGCTCCCCTGGTTCTAAAATCAGTTGGTCTGTTTGGGCTGATAACCTCATATTGAAGTAATTTCTCCCAACCAAAGGGTATAGAATTGGTTCAGTCATCATCTGCTTGATGCAGTTTTGACTGCTTGGGGAAACCTGGCAAGGATTATGAAGAGTGTGTCTGGCATATGGCTCTGTCCCAGCTCAACAGTCTGTGAACACTATTAGCAACCCTTGAAACTGTTCTCCGGGAAGTGCTAGCTGTTAATGACTCTGCCCAGATGCTCCTGTGCAGAGCTATATGCAGAGACAATGTGGAGCTTCCCAAGTAGTCAACTGCTCTGAACTGGTGTGTCCAGGCGATGGAGATGGTGTGCCCTGTTGAACCTGGGATCACTGTTACAGGAAGAGTGGGATGGTGCACTTTGCTTGGTTAAGAGCTGACTTGTACCTCTGCTGAAACAGAGTGACACTGGGGGCAGCAGAGGATGCTGATGATGCAGAGGATGCTGAGGCCCTTCAGCTGGCCACGAGCTGGGCTCTAGCAGAGGCCATCGGGGATGGAAGGACAGTTATATGAAATCAGGGAGAGGCCATCTTTTCTTCAGTAACTGATAGTTGACTTTCACTTTGTAGGGCAACATGGAAAAAGAAAGATCGCTATGTTCTCCATATGGTTATATTCTAACTATGAGAGCATGGCCATTATTGACAAACTAGTTAAAATAAATGGCAGTGAACTGTCCATGAACAATATTCAGCAATTAAAATGAATGAGGCAAATGACTTGGGCAGTTAAGAGTGCTTGCTGCTCTTGCAGAGGGATCCAGGCTCAGTCTCTAGCACCCTTGCCAGGCAGCTCTCAACTTCACGTAAACTCCAGTTCCAGGGATGTGATGCTCTCTCTGGCCTCTGAAGGCACTTGCACACATGTGGCACACACACATGTAGACCCTGCTCCCATAAATAAAAACTAGATCTTTAAAATGATTGAAGAAGCCTAGAGATGGTTCAGCCTTTAAGAGCACTGGAAGCTCTTCTGAGGATCCAGCTGGACTTCTAGTACCTACACAACTGTCTGTAACTGCAAGTCCAGGGGATACAGCACCGTTTTCTGGCCTCTGTGGGCACTGGGTATACAGTTGCACAGATATACACGCAGGCAAAATATCCTTATACATAAAAAAATGAATAAATCTAATTTAAAAATAAAGTGAATGAAGTAGGTTTATGTGTGCTGAGATAGGTAGGAGAAGGCATGTAGCAGGACAAGATGCCTTGTGTGTAAAAATTTAAACTCATTAAAGCACATGTACATGTGTCTACATGTCTCTACACAAATTCATGAGGAGAAGAGACAGAGTTCCTCCTGGTACGTGATGCCTTCCTATGAGAAGATAATCGCCCTTCTTCCCATACTGAGGACAGTCACCTTCCTTCCTAGGTACAAGAGGCACAGCCACTCTCCTGAGAAGCACATGAGACAAAGTTAGCAGCTCCTGGATCTGGAGTCAGCGGGAGGTTTGGCAGGCACTGCCTTGAGCACAGCCATGGCCTCTCTAACTGCAGGTTTTGAGTGTTGGTAGAGCAGGGTCCGGGCCAAGCTATGAGGTTCTGACCCTCAAGGAGTTCCCAGAATCCACTGGGACCCCTCATGGCTTTCACTGCTTTTGTTTTGGATTTTTTTTGTTTGTTTGTTTTTTTGTTTTTGAGACAGGGTCTCTTTCCCTGGTTTGGTAGCTGCTCAGACAAAGCAGGAAGAAGTGGGCAAAGTCCACAGAACATGACCATTAGAGTAGAGAGACCACAGATGAAAGTCGGACAGGAAGGTGTGGCTGTCTGCCTCCTGGCTGGCCTGGAATTCTCTAGATAAACCAGGTTGGCCTTGAACCTGCCTCTGCCTCCACAGTGCCGGGACCAAAGGTGTGCTGGCATAATACTAAACTCTAGTCATCATTGCTTTTTAAATGTGAGAGAAAGTCAGCAAATCAGAAACACCTATGGATTTAGAAGGTTTTGAACTAAGATGGCTTCTACCTGTATAGTATATTGGACTTGGAGACTTGGGGATTTGAAGGGAAAACAGGTAAATGATGTCTTACTGGAGATGCCTGTGTGAGAGGGAAAAAGAGGCAGAGGGGTGGGAAGAGGGAGGAGAGATGGGAGGGGAAAGGGAGAGGGAAACGGGGAGGGGGGTGGGGGGAAGATGGAGAGCAGACAGAAAGCAGGGTGGAATGGGCAGGGGAGGAGAAGAGAGGAATGAGATGGTTCCTGGGTGACAGTATCCCTGTCCTGGGGGCAGGAAGGCTAATTTCCTCCAGGGCTCCAGGGCTCTCAATTCCTGCCATCACACAGAGGCATCTGCTTGTGCCACTGGTCCTGTCTCCAGTTTGAAACTGATCACCTTGCTCACTTCTCAGAGCAGAGTCAAGGGAGGCGCTGCTCCTCCAGTGCCACCCTTGACACTGAAGGCATTTACACTGCTCCAGTGCCACCCTTGGCACTGAAGGCATACAAAATCCAGCTAAGCTCCAGACTGGGATGGTTAGCTCACTGTGAAAGTACTGCAGGAGCCCTAAACCTGCAACCCAAATCTCAATCTCACGTTCCTTATCAAAAACAAACAGAAGAACTCCCCGCAAACAAGTGTGGATGAGGATGTCGGGAAATTAGAATGCTTTGACACACGTTGTCATTGTGGAAAACAGGTAGAGATTACTACTACTAATAATAAAATAAATAAATAAAATCCCAAACACAAAATACATGCATAGGCTTGCCTCCAGACCCACCAGAGTTCATGGTGACATTCTTAGAAGTTCCAAGTGGGAACAGCTCCAATAGCCATCAGTGGGAAGATGTCAGGATCTTCGTTCAACTTAAAACAATGATAGAGTTCCGATACACCGCACAAGGGTAATGAATCATGACAGTGATGGCTAGTCTCGGGGCTGTCAACTTCACACCCTTGTGAAGAGGAAACCTCAACTGAAGAATCGCCGCCATGAGGTCTATGGGACATTTTCTTTATTGCCAAATGAGGTAGAAGAGCCCAGCTCAACTGTGAGCAGCGCCATCCCTAGGCAGGTGGCCATGTAAGGAGTCCTGGCACGGAACAGCTACGTGGTAAATGTGCTTGTGACGAGGCCCCCGAGGGCGCCATGAGATAAGAATGAATTCCTGGCATTCAGTGGCCACTTGGTAAAACCAACATGGGTGCAGGGTATGGAGGGCACGCCCCTGGGCGTGGCTATGTAAATCTGTGCTCACCTGTTCTCTTAAAAGGAGACACCACCTGAAAGTCTGTCTTTTTCTCTTCTGCTTCTCTTCCCCTGTACTCACTCGCTCGGCAACTTTTAATCTCAGCACTCGGGAGGCTGAGGCAGGAGGATCACAAGTTCCAGGGCATAGTTTCTCTTTGGTATGATCAAGTTTTGATCAAGTGGAACATGATAGTGTTTGTACAACAACATAGATGTATATTTAATGCCACTGAATTGTATGCACTTTAAGTGACTAAAAATGTAAACTTAAAAACATATTTTTCTAACTTAAATACTAAGGGATGAATAACACAAATACTGAGATTATAAAATGTGCCCAGTTATTTAAAAATTCATATGCTATTTAGATTTATTTCTTTTTATGTGTACATGTGTTTTGCCTCTTATAAGTGTACCATGTGCACATCAGAAGAGGGCATCAGATCCCTCAAAACTGTTGGTGGTGTATCATGTGGGTACTGGGAGCTGAACTCTGGTGCTCTGCAAGAGCAGCAAGTGACCCATTTCTCTACTCATATTCTGTTGGCTTATTTTATGGTTTTTATTTGTTTGTTTGTTACACAGTCTCTCTCAGTAGCCCAGGCTGGCTTTAAACTTATGGCAATCCTCCTGCCTCAGCCTCTTCAGTGTTGTAATTATAAGCATGAACTCCCACACTGGGCATCTTTACTGTTACCATGGTGCTAGGCTGGGCTCCTATCCCACCCTCCATTCATGCCTCTTCCACCGTTTCTCCAGAGGCTTCCATTTGGTGTTAAATATGACCACATCTAGGAAGTTTGTGTGTCTTGTGTTGATCTTTTAAAGGTTCAGACTCACTTTTACACATTCATATAAGATCCTACTAGTAGTACAGCTTTGGCCAGTAGAGCCAGCTGTGTGAAAACAGCTCGTGACATGTTGAATCACAGTTTTATATAGCAAACGTTACTGAAACTTTCGGTGGTTTGTGTCCGACTTTCCCATTTGTGGACAGGAATATAAACTGCTGCTAGATGTTGTCTGTGGTTCTGCTTCAGTACAGAGGCTTCTCTCTCTTTCCCATGTCAAACATCTGGGTCCTTTTAACTAAAGAGCACCTTGATGGGTTATCTGGAACTTCCCTCTGGCGTTCACATTCATCCAAATACATGAATATTATGAATTTGAACTTGTAAAACAAAACAGTACCAATAAAACTCTACATCTGTTGCAAATATTAGGATCTCTACCAGATCTGAGTTGCAGAAAGTTTCTGTTGGTCAAACAAGCATTTGAAAAGGCCTTGTTATCTGTTCAATTCCTGTTTGATTCAGTTCAGCAAGGACTTCAATCCACTGATGACTTTATATCTCGGCACACATGGAGCTCGTGAGGGATGAGCCAGGGGGTGTCATTCTTATTGACCATGCCCTGAGAATTACTTTTAATTTAAATCTTTCTCTTTCTTTCCTTCCTTCTTTCCTTCCTTCCTTCTTTCTTTCCATCCTTCCTTCCTTCATTCCTTCTCTCTCTTTCTTTCTTTCTTTCTTTCTTTCTTTCTTCCTTCCTTCCTTCCTTTCTTCTTTCTTTCTTTCTTTCTTTCTTTCTTTCTTTCTTTCTTTCCTTCCTTCCTTCTCTCTCTCTCTCTCTCTCTCTCTCTCTCTTTCTTTCTTTCTTCCTTTCTTTCTTTTGGAGACAGGGTCTCACTATTTAGCTCAGGTTGGCCTAGAACTTATGATCCTGTCTCAGTCTCCTGAGTGCTGGGATTACAGGTATGCCTGGCAGTTTTTTAATATTTTTTATTAATGTATATTATTAATTATACATAATAACGGGCTTCATGGAGGTATCTTTGTGCTTGTATATAATGTATTTTGATTATATTCAGTCCATAATCCTCTCTTGGGCTCCACCCACCCCAGCTGAACCCCTTCTCTCCAGAACCAGCCACCTCTACTTCTTTGTCTTTTTTGTCTGTGTGTGACCTAATTAATTTAATTAGGGTTGTTTACTTGGTTATGAAGGGTTATATACAGGAGCATAGGCACCAATAAAGAAGACATCTCTTTTCCCAAGCAATAATTAACTGCTAGGGTCCTTAAGAGAGGGTGGGGTTTCATGAGATCCAACCCCACTCTCAATGGAGTGTTGAGGGATTCTCTGTGGTGAGGTTAATTACAGCTGCTGAAAGCCCAAAGTGCAGTGGCCAAAGACAACCTTCCACAGCACACAGCCCGCCCCCAGCCTTCCTCCAACTCTTACATTATTTCCACCCTCTTTGCTGGGATATTCCTTGGGCTTTGGGTCAGGGTGGGAGATACAGCTATCCCAGGAAGGACTGAGTCTCAGAACTTAGTGTTTGCAGTAACCACCACACACAGGCAAAAGAAGCTTTTCTGACAAAAACTGACCGTGACACATGTCTGCTTACAAAGAACAGCAGTGGCTTCCCTGGTAGGACCTATGACCTTTGCACACGTGGGCTTTTCAGCAAGTTTACAGGACTAGGTGTTCATTCGCTGGCGGAGTGGTATCAAACCTAACCAGAAAGCCATGGGTTACCCCCACAACAGCCACCATTGTACGAGTGAGTTGGTCTTCCCTGATGGGCCCGTAGAGCAGCATCCAGGGCCACAGCTGACTGGAGCTATTGGGAAGGCTTCTCTCTCCGGCAGCCCATGTAGCACTTCCTGGCTCTCTGAAAATTAGCCAGCATGAAGAAAGAGCCTTTTCCATGCCAAATGGGTAGGGAAAACCCCAAAGAGACGTGACCGTCCTCTTGATTTTGAACTTGATTGGACTGAAAGGCACGCACTGTACAGTCCAGAGAACGATCTCTGGTGGCTGTATGCTTTTTGTCTATTTTGATGAATGAGTTTATGAAGCATGTAGCAAGCAAGCAAAAGCAAAAGAGAAGCAATAAGCAATAGGTAGACGGCAAAGCTTGTGGAATCAGACACACACCACAACCAGCAAGAGCTACTGGAACAGCCTGACGGGGAAACCAAGCAACGGAAAAAGAAGGAAGTAGACAATGTCTGTGAATCAGTCGCTCTTAGTGGTCACAGAAACAGACAGGGGAGTTGAGGAAAACCAAGTGACGGAGGAGGAGGGCTGGCCGCGCTGGAGTCCAGGAGGACGGTCCTCTCTGTGCATGACCTTCTGGCTTCCATTCCCCACCACAGGCATTTTTATATCCTGTGATAAATAATAGCGATGTCTGTTGGAGGTGGTGTACTATTCTCAAAGACTCATTATTTTTTAGCGGGGCACACAAAGATTTATTGCTGAAAAGTGGGTTTTCATTTCCTTGCTTGTTTTTATTGTCTTGGCTTTGACTTTGGTTTTTTGAGACAGGGGCTCTCTACAGTTCCCTGGCTATACTGGAGCCTACTGTGTAGGCCAGGTCGTCCCTGATCTCAGAGATCTACCTACCTTTGCCTCTGAGTGCTAGGATTAAAGGGTGAGCTTTTAAGATCTTAACCCCTTATCTGTTTCCCGTTTTCCTTTCTCCCTATTATAGAGTAAAATGGCCTGACCCAGGATGGAGCAGGTGAAGGGAGACCTCCTTACTCTCAGAGGCCACTTTTAACAAGCTTAAAAAGCACCTGACAACCAGGCTTAATATTTTTAATGATTCTTCGTGAATTTCACAGCATGCACCCAAATCCCATTCATTCCCCAGCCCTCCTATACCTACCCCTCACTCTTGTAATCTTTCCCCAAAAGAAAATAGGAAAATAAAAAAAAAAAGTCTTGCCATGGAAACTGCAGTATCACGGTATATCACACAGTGTACACCTTTGTCCAATCAGCTTTACTTGCAAATGTTCATTGTAATGAGTCATTGGTTCAGTTTGAAGCCTCTGGCTTCTGCTACACCACCAATACTGGGTCCTCTCTGGGACTCCCCTTGGATTTTCTGCTGTTGCCCTGAGTCATGGGAATTCTACATGTTTTGATTCCACAGGACTTGCCCTTTCACGTGCCCTCGCAGCTCATAGATAGGATAAGTTATTGGGGAAGGGCAACTCAAAGTCCTGGATCTGGGCCTGGGGAGTAGCTGAGTTGGTCAACTTGCCTGCTCACCTACACCCACACCACCAGGGGTCCAGGCAAGGGGTAGGACCAGTTACCCCACATAGCAAGTCAGGCAAGCTCTCTCAAGTTCTGCATCCGGTGAGGGGTGGGGCCATCTTCCCTACATCCATGCCACCACTGGCAATACAGAGGGGTGGCTGGTGCAGGGATGGTTCAGCTCAGCGTGGTACACAGATATCAGTAAGGCCTCAGATGGCAGCCCAGACCGAGGATGTCCACATGGTCTTTGGTGGTGACACAGGCCACAGACCTCAACAGAGACCCCTGCTACAGAAAGGCATAGACCCAGACATGGCCTTTGGTAGTAGCATAGGTCCAGATATCACCATGGCCTGAGGTGACAGTGCAGGTGTCTCACAGCAGGCTGTTCCTCATTGCCTCTTTGACTCCAATCTGCCTGTCTTTATAGTATACAAACTTCCCAACTTCTCTTTCTCCTTCTCTCTCCACCACTTACTTGCTCATTGTAATGGAACCCACCCCAGCTAAGCTTCTGAGGCCTCCAGGACTCATGATCTTAACACAACTTAATGTGCAGAGAATATATCCCAAGTTGAAGCCCGGTTGACAAGAGTTGGAGTTAAGACTTGCAGGTCCCTGGACACACAATTCAGCTTCCATTGTATGGAGGAGACTCCATGCTTCTCACCAATTCACTGGGAGTTATAAAGGGCCCAAGGCTGGTCCAGCCCACTGAGCATACACTGGTGTACACCCTAAAAGGTACTTCTGAGGGCCTAGCAGGACCAAGTCTCATCTTGGCAGCTCTCTCACTGGTCAGAGTGAGCTGTGGAAGCACACCTTTCTCTCAGCTTCCATAAATGTGGGCTCCCTGAAGTCACAGCCCTTTTTATGGGTCATACTCCAGCCTGAGTAGCTTTGCCTTTAGTGTATGAGCTGTGTAGAACAGACAGCCGGTGGTAGTGGCTTCTGAGAAATCCAGATTTTCTCAAAAAAGCTGTCACTTCCAAAAGGGAAATAAAGGCACTTGGTATTAAAGATTGCAAAATTTGGCTACGGCCATAAACTTCTCTAAAATTGGAGGCTTCTTGGTGGAGACTGGCATTGTTTCCTACACCAGTGGGCTGCTCCTTATGGGATAATTAAGAGGTTGTTCTGGGAGGGCACTAGGGGGGTGGGGATTTCATAAAGGCTCTCTGTCTCCCTTTTCTGCACCCATATGTGCAAGAGAGCTAAGTAGTATGTCAAATATCCATCCAGGTCTTCGATACACATACCATTCCGTAACCGGAGCCACAGAGACTTCTGTGGAACATTCCCATGGCAGAAACACAGATTCTCACCACATTCCAAGAAAATTCTGAAATAAAGTCCTGTAGGCAGATTGGACTGCCACACACACACCAAGGAAATGATATTCCACACACCAGAGGTACATCTGTGTAGGCAGATGTTTCAGGAGCCATGAGAGAGGCCCAAGCTGGTGGGTCACCATGTGTGTGGGGACCTGGAGCAAATGAGTCCATGAAGTCTGCTCTTACCCCAGTTCCTAGTTTTCTGACTCAAAAAGTAAGACCCAAGGAAAATGGCAGCGTTGTGATTTCCTACCCAGAAATCATGGGACCGAATAGGGTTCTCTAGAAAGTCAGAGGCTGATAAGATGCTTTCAGGGCTTAGAGATTTTAAAACTTGATTTTAGTCAAAGGTTGAGAAGTGAAGGCTTTGGCAATATCACCAGACAACCCTCCTGAGTTATCTTAAGGAACTTAGTTATGCCTGACCTTTTCATTCACCTTTGCTGCTGTTGCTGTTTGAAGATCTTGAAGACAAGATCTCATATAGCCCAGGCTGGTCTCAAACTTGCTTTACATGATCACATGCCTGGTTTTATGTTATATGGGCTTGAACCCAGGGCCTCTTGCATGCTAGGTAAGCACTATCCATAGAATCACGTTTGTCCCCTTCCCAAAGTTTGAACACTAAGGCCTACATCCCCACACAGAACTGTTGTGGAATATTAAGATGTGTTACATTTGTTCATGCTGCGGAACATTTGTTTAATGATGCAAAGGTGAATTGCATTATTTTATGTTGCATTTGTTTAACTCTGTGAAGCTGTGCTACTGTGCCTGTCTGAAAATGGCTGGTATCAAGGCAAGAGAGAGGACAGGTGAGTAAACAGGAGGAGAAAAACAGAAAGGGAAAGATCTAGAAATGAGAGAAGGAGAAGGATTCCAGGGCCAGCCACCCAGCCCGCAGCAAGGCAGAGAGAAAGAAGAAAGGTATACAGAAGTAGAGAACGGGACAAGCCTAGAGACAAAAGGTAGATGGGATAATTTAAGAAAAGCTGGCTAGAAACAAGCCAAGCTAAGGCAGGGAATTTGTAAGAAAGAATAAGCCCCTGTGTATTTATGTGGGAGCGGGAGGCAGCCCCCCAAAAGTCAAAGAGAAAGAAGAATAACAACACAGAACTCTGAGTTTCTCGTTGTGTATTAGACCAGCTTTCAAGCTGGGATAACGACAGCTTCCTCGGACCCACTGTTAGGATGAAAATCTCTCTCCAGGTCCAATATTATCAGGGCAGTCACTTTCCATGTATAATTGGCCTTTCCTTCCTAGGACCTACACTCTAGTTTATGTGATAATATTTTTACACTCTGGTAGACTTGATGTCTGTCTCGAAATGAAATAAATGTGGATCAAGAGCTTGGCGAGATGGCTCAGCAGGGTGGGGCCCTTGTTGCTCTTTCAGAGACCTGGATTCAATTCCTAGCATCCATCCGTGCGGAAGCTTACAATTATCTACCATTCCAGTTTCAAGGGACCTGACACCGCTTCTGACTTCTCTGGACACCTGGTGTGCACATGGTACACATATACACATGCAGGCAATATATTCATAAATGTAACTTAAAATTAAAAATATCACCAAAATCTGACAATACAGACCACAGAGAGTTTAGCTGTAGTACAAACGTGTTTTTTGCCTTAATGCTAATCTTTTTCTCATCCTCTCTGTTTTTTGGGAGATACTGAGAGGTCCCCAGTATGGGCTGAGGGCTTAGAAACATACTCAGCAAAGCCTGCCTGGGTACCAGTGCAGCCAAGTTCCTGCACTCCCAGGCTTCCATCTCAGGACCCTGTGATATATAGCGGCCGCCGTCCAGAGAACAGGATGCAGATGCGCGGGGGAGAGTAACCGGAGAGCCGTGCGAGAAGATATGTCTGTCTGCCCCTGGAGTTTAACCCATAAATTAAAAACCACAAATTCAAATATGAAGGAAATATTGACATTTCTTCCCCCTCCAACTTTGTTTTTTTTTCTCCTTCTCAAGGTTACGTTTGAGAGAATTGCAGTTTCCCCCCTTAGAATGAGACCACTTGGTGTCTAGCAACCATCATATCGGCATGCCTGTCTCGTGAACAGCGACTCCAATGCCCTGGTGCCAGATAACCACTCGCGAGTGTTCACTGTGGTCGTGGGCTTTTTGAGAGCAGAGAGACTTGGCAAAGGAAAAGAGAACTAGCATCCTAAGGTGAACAAGACACCATATCGGCCAAAGCTGAGCAGCTCTAACCGGGTGCCAGCTACTGAGTTTCTGGGGGAGTCTGGAGCAGGAGAGGCCAGGCTCTTTCTGGAGAAGATGAGTGTCAAGCCTTACATTGATCTTTTTCCTGATGAAAGCAACTGAGCAGAGACAGGACTTATTTTGGCTTAGAATTCTAAATTACAGTTCATCACAGCAAGAAAGTCAGGCTCGCAGGAACTCAACCCAGCTAGTCACAGCAGTCAGGAGCAGAGGAAATGGCGCACAGACATGCCTTTACTGTTTATTCTTAGACCAGGGTACTGCTCACCTTCAAGCCTGGTCTTTACACATCAATTAAGGAAATCAAGATGGTCCTCCATAGACACGCACTCCCTGATGTAACAACCCTGCATTGAGAATCTGTTCTCAGGTTATAGGTTGTGTCAAAATGAAACCAGCCACCTCACAGGCTCTTTACTTCACTGCCCAGGTGAACTTGGAACTTGCCATTCTCCTGACTCAGCTCCCTGAGTGCTGAGATTAGAGATGAATCCTATCACACCTGACATCAAGCAGCGTCACAAGGGCGACTGGACAGAAGAGGGTTTCTGGGTCAGGAAAGGGAAGGCTGGGGAGACCATTTACAAAACCCTGAGGAAATCCGATGGTGACAGAGGAGTTGATAACTGAGTGGGGCACAGGCTGGCGCGGGGGGGAGGGGGGGTGAGCAAGAGGTGCCAGATGTAACTTTTTGGAAACTTGGCAGAGGCTTCAAATGGTGCCTTCCAGAGCTGGAAAGCCGCAGGCTGGGGAGGGCAGGGTGTACAACCACAGGTGGGGCACATGTGTGGGGCACCTGCAGCAGATGCCCTCTGAGAGAGGACAGAGTCCTGCCTTTACCAGCCACACCACTGTTCTCCACACAGCAAGCCTACTGGGAACAGTAGCAAGGAATCACTGGGGACCCCAACTTCTAGCTTACTCTGGTATCTTTTTTAAATGTTTACTGTTTGTTTTTGAGACAGAGTCTCCTATAATCTAGGTTTGCCTCAAACTTAATAGGTTGCTGAGGATGATCTTTAATGTTCTGGGATTACAGATTTTCACTGTTGCTCTTGGTCTGGGACTACAGATGTGCATTGCTGTGCTTGGTCTGGGATTACAGATGTGCACTGCTGTGCTTGGTCTGGGACTACAGATGTGCATTGCTGTGCTCACTCTTGGATTAGAAATGTGCACGGCTGCACTGGCCTGGGATTACAGATGCGCACTGTTACACTCTGGCTGGGATTACAGATGTGAACTGCTGTGCTCGGGCTAGGATTACAGATGTGCACTGCTACACTTGGGCTGAGATTACAGCTGTGCCCCACTACACCCAGTATATGTTGTACTGAGGATAGAACTCAGGGCTCTGTGCATGTTAGGTGAATGCTCCACCAACTGAGCTAGCCTGGGCCCTGACCTCTTTAAGGCGTAGTCTGCTCCCTCTCTGCCCACTATGTCTCCTATTGTGAGCAGTCAAAGCATCGCTCCTGGGCTTCAGGGAGGCAGCATGAGAAAAGAAGAAAACAGTGTGACCACTTTGGCCATTCAGCTCCCCCTTTTTGTCTGCTCCCATCTCAGAGCTAAGTCTCACTCAGTGCCCCAATATTTGTGTCCTTCATTCCTGCCCAGAATTGTTGGAAGGACACAAGAAGGGTGTCACCTAGCCCAGAGGGTGACAGAAATAGTTTCATTAGCTCTCTGCTTACTGTTATAGTATAAAAACACATGACTGTGTCCCAGCAAAACTTCAATCACAAAACAAGTGGGTCACGTTCGGCCGTCTGTCACTGAGCTAGTGTTGGATGTCTCCCCTCCCCCATGATCCCACTTTACAGGTAAGACGGAAATCCAGACAGGTAGACTGATTGGATCAACACTGCTTGGTGAACAGAACCAGGCCAGAGCCCCGGAGGGTACTCAATCATAAGGGTTCTCTCTCTCTCTCTCTCTCTCTCTCTCTCTCTCTCTCTCTCTCTCTCTCTCTGTGTGTGTGTGTGTGTGTGTGTGTGTTCAGGTTCATGCACATGCATATGAGTGTTCAACTACAGACCAGAGGCTGACGTTAGGACATCCATCAACTGGCAGTTGATCCAGTCATGCAGATTCCATTGTTTAAAGGTTATACTCATGTAATTTCTGATTGTAGCTCAGTGTTTAGTTGTTTACATATGCCCAGTCTGGAGCATAATTAAGTGCATCTCAATGATGCTCAAAACTGACCTATGTAAAAATAGCGTATATTTCAACCACCCAACATCAGGATAGCCTTACCAAAGGGAAATATGACTGTCTAGAGTTAATGATGGCTCTTAGGCTGAGGAAATAGGTCAGTGTTTAAGAACACTGGCGGCTCAATCATGAGGATCAGAGTTAAAATCCAAGCACTCTATTGGATTCTGTGTCAGTTCACACACATGTGTACACAAGCACTCATAGATGCTTACACATATACACTATAAGATAAGTATCTTTTTTAAAAGAAAAAAATGGTATCTTTAAAATAAGCTTAGATGGAAAAATTAAAAGTATTCACGTAGAACAAAAGCCAAAACCTTTACCTATATCTAGGAGAGTATAGAGGGTCAAATCAGTATAAACTTTTGACGTAACAAATTCATATTCTTCAAACAGGTATTTTCAACCCCATAGTTCCTACTGCTTTGATTATTATTGTGTGTTCATGCCCATGCTACAGACGCTAGAGGGTTATTATTGTGTATCCTGTGCACATGTGTACATGGTCATGCCTGTGTGCCAGATGCCAGAGGGTGACACTGGATGGTTTTATCAGTCACTCACCATCTTATTTTTTGAGACAGGATCTCACGATGTACCTGGAGCTTGCTGATGCTGCAGGGATAGTGAGCTCCGGGATCTACCACAGCCCACACTCAGGGCTGGTACTATGGACGCGTTCTGTGTAATGGTACCGGGTGTTTACATGGGTGCTAAAGACTGAACTCCTGGATGAGCCATTTCCCTAGACCTTTTCATTTGCTTCTCCACACGGTTCCTCCCTGCAGGCAAAGCTATGCTCTGTGGAGTTTATTAACCCACAAGACCTCTCAGTCCGGCAGGACTCTGAGATGTTTGTGTCTGCACCGAGGTAGAAAAAACAAAAACAGGTGAAGGACTTAATTATTACCATGTTAAAAGGCATGCTCATTTAAATAAACTTTAAGCCCCCAAAGGCAGCTACTAGCTCATGATACTCACGAGGTTGGCTCAATCATACACAAGACAAATTCCTTCCTGTTGTAAAGTAATTAATCTTTTCCACAGGCTTTACCTAGCTAAGTATCAGAGCCTACCTCATTCCTGAAGTGGCCACTCTGAGGGTTTATAAGAAATTGCATCATCATGGACCTGCCACAGCTGGGAACCTAAGGACCAATATGCTGACCTCTGGAGACTAGGGTATTCATGGGCAAGACTCTAGTCTACTCCAAAGACACCAGGAACACTGAATTCCCCCAAAGTTTCAATTAACTAAGTAGTAAGAGTCTCACTCCATTGTTACTTCCAACTACAGGCATCGTGTGTCCTATAGAAGACAAAAACACACCAACAGGGCAAACCAGAGGATCCGTGATAAATAGGTAACACACGAGTGATCCAATCCTGAGAAGTTTGGCTGTCCTTCTTGGGTGTGATAATTTCCTATACACCAACCATCCTGTCAGCACGTCAGATTTAAATTATTACATGTGGAACAATGAAAAATTGCCAACATCTCACCACCATCTTTGATTAATGAGCCATTCCGTGGAGATTGGTTGGTCTGTTTGATTCTGTTACCTAGAATGACTGATGGCTATTTTAAAAAATACTTAGGTCCAGTGTTGCTCTATGTGAGATAATTTTCATAAGCCTTGTGCAGCCACATCCAGAATAATTGGACTTTATTGACTGCCTTCCATGCATGAACCCAAGTTCCCCAGAGAAGCTAAGCAGCTTGAGATTTGCTGCCTTAGTCTCTCCACACCGTGATCAGCTGCCACAGTCACAGAAAAGCTCCTACCAGATGGCCAGCCCGCCTTGGAGTGACATTTCCCATTTCCCGTCCATTACTCACCAATGGAAAATAATGTGACGTGAATTCCCCATTTTGAATAATATGTGGTTCTATCCTTGCGGTTCCTGAACTAAAGACAGATGGATTATCATGCAGTCAATTCTTAGCTCTATGGGGAGAAAACAGAGAGGCAGCAGGTCACTGTGTTTGCCTGGAAAGGGGAATCGTCACTTAAGGCATTCACTATGACATTTACATTTAATTTCCTAATTTCTTTCTTTCTTCTTATTGCTTCTTCTTCCATTCCTCGGGAAAAATAGTTTGGCTGCTTAAGACATTTAAGCTCCTGCTTTAAGAATAATCGCCTTTGAGTATTGTAGTCACACTTATGTCACCTGGAAGCTCCTTTTCCTACTCTTCTGGTGAAGAAATGAGGAGGTGAACATTAGTTTTGTCTTTAAAGGTCCAGTTTTCTTCCCATATGGACTTACCTGTCTAGTTCTTTTAAGTACTTCTTTTTTTTTTTTTTTACTTTAGAATTTTTTAAATATAATTAAAAATAATTGTGTATTTTTGTTGGGGTATTCGTGCATGGGTGCAGTGCCTGCACAGAATAGAAGAGGTCACCAGAGCCACTGGAGCTGGGATGACAGGCAGCTGTAAGCCACCTGCTGGGGGTGAGTACCTGGAAGCCAAATTCAGGTCCCTCTGCAAAAGCAGTGTGTGGTCTTAACTGCTGAACCATCTCTCCAGTCCTAAGAAGCTTTACCGTTAAAAGCAGTGGTTAATACATATTTGGCACTGTGTTTTTCTATTTCCCTTTTGGGCAGAGCCTTGGAGGTGACTGACTTGGGTTATCTGATTACTTATTGTTAGAGGCAAGTGATTATTAATGACATTATTAAGACAAACACTTGAAATGACACCCAGTCAGCTCGTTACCACACGCAGGGGTGTGCATAAGAGTATGACATACTTCCACATTGTCACTGCTAGTCTGTGGGGCCAGTGCTGTTCTCATCATCAGGTTCCACGTAACAGAACAAGGAGCACACAGTCTATCGCCTAACAGGGTTTGAACCCTCACTATGAGTCTAAGCTGTTAGCTTCTGTGCATTGAAGAAGCCAGGAGCTAGGAAAACCTTCTTTCTGGAAAGTTCCCTCCTATTCCTTCTCTTCTCAGACAAAAGACAGCTCTGGTGCTTCAGCAGACACAGGCATGCTGGTCTCTGCTCTCACAGGAGGACAGTGCCAAGGAGCCAGCCTAGAGGAACTGAGGTCTCTCAAGGGCTCCATCCACACAGGGGCACCTACCCTTGACCTGGAGACAAGCGACTCACCCTAGGTCCCATATTACCTACTGATAAATTAACTTTTGCTCAGTGAAAGAATTCAGGTGTTATGAGGTAGCAGAACATTCTAGAAGTTGTCAAAAGGTACCAGAGTGAACCATAAGATCCTAGAAATTTGTTCTAGAGAATTCTGGAAATAGCTTTCCTTCTCTTCTCCTCCATTTCTACCACAGACAAGTGAACTGCCACCTTGTGTGGCCCCCTGTCCTTCACACAGGATGACAGACATCACCTAGTGTGACCTGCCCCAGAATATAGCCTGCTAATAACTCAAGCCTTTATATATATGTATGTGTGTGTGTGTGTGTGTGTGTGTGTGTGTGTGTGTGTGTGTGTGTGTGTGTGTGCATTTGTATTTACCCAGACGACTGTTATGGCTACAAAGAAATGTTCCTCAATAGAATCACAAATAATTTGAAAACTACAGGCAAGACATATTAATCATGTTTGAAAGAAAGTATCTCTTCATACAGAAGGTTTTTTGTATCTCAAATCCCCCTCTGTGATAGGGTTCTGGATACACAGGAAGTGCATTGCTGGCCGAGTTTCTTCCCTCAGGTGAAAAAGTCAGACCTTCATCTATGCCCATGCCCTTTAGATGACAATCTTCCTCAGCCAACCGGGGCCACATTTGAGACAAGAACCACTACAGAACTGTCTGCACACTTCTCCTTTAGCTCAGATTCGTATTTTCTAGTTAAAAAAAAACAAATAGTGTGGGAAGCAGGAGAGAAGATTCAGTGGTTAGATAAGGTCTGTCCTGCTCTGAGGAGGACCTGAGTTTGGTTTTCAGCAAATATATGGCAGTTCATTATCAATTATCTCTTAACTCCAGCTCCAGGGGACCTGAGACTGTCTTCTGGCCCCAGAGGGCGCGCACACACACATACACACCACACACACACACACACACACACACACACACACAAACACACACACATACACACATACACGCGTGTGCGCATTATAAAAAAATAAAATATTTTTTTAGATTACTGTCACCTGTCATGAAATAGGAGCTGTAGATGTTTTGAATCACTCTTCGTTCCTCTCTTATGCTAGTCTATTATGGTCAACAGCAGCTAACATATGAAATAAATGTAGCAAAGGTGCAGAGCTGCTACTGCAGTGTGGCTTGGAGATGATCTAATCTCTCTGCATCCCTCCCACAGCCTCCGACACCTGAGCAGGTGAGTTCTGGATGCTTGGTTTTGTGTGGACAATTTACAAGGCCGTTTTTTCCAGGATTTGTGTGTGTCCTCTGGATTCTGATTAAATATTCACATCAGGTTTTTAGCTCAGAGGCAGATTTTGGAGGGGTGTGGGACATTCGCATTCATTTTAACAAAGCAAACCGAGTCAAGCCTGGTGGTTTTTTTTTTTTTTTTTTTTAATATATAAAACAGGGAAAGCCAGTTCCCCAGTTGCATTTCAGGCAGGCAATGCTCCACAAATAAAGATGCTGCCTTGAGTCTCCCTAACTAATGTTGGGGTAAGAGGACGCTGATGGACAGTTCCCACTGCACAGCTATTGCAGCCTTACCTTGGTCCATCATAGCAATTTCCTTAGACAAACTACTGGTGCCTCCTCAGGGGCTCCTTGGTGTCACTAAGCATCTACTGTATGCTGGACACAAAGATGTTACAGCACAGGGTGGACCAGTAAATGTAGGTACTACAAGAGACAGGTACAGAAGAAGCAAGCACAGTAGAGAAAGGTCATGTGACACTAAAGGAGCAACCAAGAGGAATCTAAGCATCTGGAGAGGAGGAAGAGGTGATGATGAAGGAAATGTCCAATCTGACTGAGGTCAAGGGCAAAATAATTGTGGAAGTGAGTGGCTAGAGAGCAGGGTGAGGAGCTGACATTTCAGATGTACCTGGGGAGGGGCTTCTGGGTGGGAGAGGACAGCTCAGTGAGAAAGGGGCACAAATAGATAAACTCACACAGGATGGTCCTCCAAGACAGGCTATTCAGGGAAAAATGAGTCATAAAATAGATTTCTTTAAAAGGAAGTTTGGGGAATAATTTGCTTTTGATTAAACAATACTGAAAATTGGCAGGTACTTTCAGGAAGTATGTACATAAATATGTGCATGACTGTATCTGTGAAAGCTTTGCTTTGTGTTCTTAGTGGGGCTGGGCATTTAAACTCAGGGCCTTATACATGCTGGGTAAGTATTCTACTATGAGGCCATATATCTAGTTCTTTAAGTTTACTTTTAAAGGCCTCTGTGTGTAGGATAGGACAGTAGAGCATTAGAATTGAAACCCAAAGATCTTCTGTAATATTTACTTTATATATATGCACATATCTGTGTGTATGTATATGTGTATGACTGTATGCATGATTTTTCTGAGCTGAGGATTGACCCCAGGGCCTCTTGCATGTACCCCATGCTTTACCACTGGATCACACACTCTTAGGTTTTGCAATGTTTACTTTTAAAAATCAAATTAAAATTGAGAAGCATCTGTACTGTGTTATCTAAACAATTAAAAATCTAATGTACTTTTCATTTTAACACATGGTTCCTAAGCATATTACATTCTGTGTGTGTGTGTCTGGGGCTGGCATCTCAGTCGGGGGTTTTCTGACGAAGCAGAATGTCTGAGCCATAATAGCTGCTGCCCACCAGATGAACACCAGCTTCTCAAGGTCTTTTGTTGGTAAACACAAGAGTGAGTATATTCAATAGTCCATGGGACTTAAGTTTTCTGGTCAACTGGAAAAACATGTAATAAAAACTTTTCCCCACAGCTGGTTGCTGAATTCCAGCTTAGGAGGCTGAAGGAGAAGGGCCCTTGGAGCCCAGGGGTTGGAGACCACACCCAAGCCGCAGCGTTAACCCCACCCCCATCTCAAAAAGTAAAGCCATCGGTCTCGTCCCATCACCTCTGAAGCAGGTCTGCTCTACTATAAACATGACTTGCTACAAAAGCAGCCGGCTGGCAGTCAAAATATTTATCTTCTCCCCAGAACCCCCGACATAACCTTGGCATTAGTCAATCTTCTGCATGAAGCCCCAGGAGATACTGTCACCTGCCACAGAGAAGGCAAACTGACACGTGAGGAAAGAATGCTAGGATTCAAGAAACCTATTTCTTAGCAGGCCCAGTAGCACAGGCGAAGAATACCAGCTGCTGGAGAGCCTGAGGAAGGCTGATGGCAAGTTCAAGGCTAGCCTGGGCCACAGAACAAATCCAAGGTTGATCAGTACTATAGTATCCTATCTCAAAATAAAGAGGTAAAAAGGGGCTGAATATAGAGCTTACTGGTAAAGCACTTACCCAGCTTGTGTGTAGCTATAGGGTTAGTGTCCAGTTTTACACACAAAGAGATTCAAACACACATGCACACTCCTACACAAACACACTCCCACTTGCACTCACACACACATTCAAACACACATGCACCTGCACACTCACACTCACAGCCTTATAAAAGGAAACCTGGTGAATCAATAAAAAGAAAGCCAGGCTTTCTTTAGAAAGTATAATGAGAAAGGAAAATTTCCACTAAAGAAAACATTTAACTTATGATCAGAGATACATTTGTCTAGATATAAAAAATACTTCCCCCCTCTTTAAACAGCCACAGCCGGCACTCCCGCCATATAAAGTTACTATGTTACCAAATGACTTAGCTTGTAAGATCTGTGTGGAAGGTTGACATCATGTAGCTGCCTCCTGAAGTCACCACACCCTGTTTGATCATGGTTTATTTCACAAGCACCAAGAGTCTGACACTTAACATCTACAGCGCTGCCTCTGAGATGCTCAGCCCTGTAACAAGTACATTAGGCATGTGCAGTGACTCCAGAGGGTATGGAGCAGTGTACAGTGCAGTGGGCATGGTAAGGCAGCAGGCTCAGCTCAGGAAGGTAGCTGCATCTTCCTTGAGGGAATTTAGGGAGAACAGCTGGATTTAGGGTCCAGAAGCACAGATAACAGAACAGTGGCAGCACGGGTGGACCTCAGGCCGTAGCTGAGAAGGCGCTGTTTGACCTGTACCCCTTGGCTGCTGCTCTGCTTTTCCTCTGTTGCTGTGATAAAACATTGACCAAAAGCAGCTGAGGGGAGTAAAGGTTTTATTATCAATAAGGGAAGTCAGGGAAGCAACTCAAGCAAGAGTTGAAGCTGAGGATGGAGGATGCTGGTTGCTGGATTCCTTCCAGGCTCATGCTTAGCTAGCCTTTCTACACACCTCAGGACCACTAGAAAGTGGTGTCGCCCACAGGGGACTAGGCCCTCCTTCATCAATTAACAATCCCTAAAGACGTACCCTCAGGGCAATCTGGTCTTGGCAATCTATCAGCTGTGACTCTCTTCTCAGGTGACGCTTGTCTGTGTCAGTAATGGTTACTGCAGCAGGTACCACGTGGGTGAGACTTTCTGGTGGTTCTCTCTGTAACCTATTCACCCGTTCCTGAGACCCTCCGAAGGCCAAATACTCCCATACTTGGGGGTGCACCAGCTACAGTGACCGCAGCCAGACACAGTTCGTGTGTCTAGTGTGACAAAATAATGGGTGGTTGAGTCTGAAAAGCGGCATTGGTATGTCGAGCTTAGTGACCAGCCCTTGCCTACTGGAATGAGTCCTTCCATTTCCAGCCCAGAAAAACACAAAAACCAACAGCTATGTAGACCTTGTTCCAACACAGGAAACACTGACAACAGCAATCAGGCCTCAGGCCCCAGTTTCTCTTCAGTAATAAAGAAAAGTAGCTGAGGCTTAGTTTACTGGAGTGCAGTGTGAATTCACAAAACACTTCCACTTCTGAGCTGCGGATGCTTCTCAGTTGGTGGAGTGCTTGATTGTCAAGCATTCATGAAGCTCCGAGTTCAATCCCAAGTGTCACATAAATGTCTATGATCTTGACACTCTGTAGGCGGCGGAGGAGGATGATCAGATGCTCAAGGTCATCCTCGGCTACACAGTGAGTTAGGAACTAGCCTGGACTACAGGAGTCTGTCTCAAAACACAAAATCAAAACTTCTGTGTGGCAAATGACAATGAATAACTGTGAAGGCACTGTCCTGCTTCCTAGAAATCCTGGGGAGGGGGCGGGAAGGGGGAGGGCAGCATCTAGGAACACCAGCTAGCACATGGGAAGTCAGAAAGGGTGACAGAATGCCGGGTCCCCTGTGAGAGCTAGAACAGGGATGTAAACTTTAAGGCTCTGGCAAGTTCTCGATGGTGAAAGCATCTGGTTCTCTACTTGCTGTTAGTGTGGTGGAGGCAAGCAGGGCCACCGCTCCCTTCTACATCACTGTCACGGTGCTCAGATGGAATGCCTTGGAGAGAAACTAGCTAGCCACATCCCACTCTAGTTGCACACAGCCCTCGACACAGTGCAGGCCTGTCCCGATCCCTCTGACATCTTGCAGCAGCAAACGGTCCCTTGGTCTCCTGTCACCACCAGTTTCTGGTCCTCACACGCCTGGGAAAGGCACTGGCCTCTGGCTGAATAAAAGGGTCTTGTCTCAGCCCCTTATGTTTAATATCATGATAGCTTGACTTTCTGATGAGCTAATTCAGAGAAGTCACCTTCCTGCCTATGTGGCATCATTTAACCATCGGCAGCCAAGGAGGCCAACAGGGAACCGTGGATCTTACTTTGTAAGAGAGCAGAAGAAGTGTGATTTATGGAGGATAAGAGAACGGAAGGAAATGCTAGACTCTGACCAAAAATGGGACAATGATTAATTGCATTACATTGTGTTCATTCAATGGGAAATCACTTATCTCTTTGAAGAATGACCTTAGGGTTGAGGACACAGCGTGCTTGGTATAGTACTTGCCCAGCATGCATGATGCTCTAAGCAAAGCCCTGTAATCCCAGCACTTGGAAGGTTGGGGAAGAAGGATTAGAAGTTTACGGTCATCTTCAGCTGCATAAAGAGATGGAGGTCAGTTTGGGAAACATAAGACTCCATCTCAAAAGTAAGCAAATATATTACTTCATATAGGCTGTATGCTATTGGGGAAAGAAAACATAAAATACAAAATTGAGAGGAAAAGTTTTACACAAAATAATATATGAATTGTGACTACTCACACAAAGGATATGTTTAAAAAGTGAAAAGAATAATATCTATGTTCCTACATACACAGATATCAGCATGAATAATAAGCAAATGAGGGAAGAACATGAGGAAATCTAGAGTCTCTGATAAAGGAAATGCAATTGATTTTAGGGGCAGGGGGACCACGAGGGATCTTTTTCTATATTGTCAACAACTGTTAAAACATTGAACATATGGAAATTTGGAAACATTTGGCCTGGAAGAGACATAAAGTTTGTCTGTCTTGGCAGGGCACATCTCAAAGTTCCACTGGGCATGCTACAGTGTGCAGCTAGGTGAGGAACACACTGAGGCCACCTAACCTACTAAGTACAAGCCTGATTTCCCCCATCTTGAGGACAGTCCTAGGGATTTTCATTTGTTAATCCCACAGGTTCTCTGCTGTACGATGAGCATTCTGAAAGTATGCGAGAGATAAACAGACCTTGTTGTGGTTTGAATTTGAAATGTCTCCTATATGCTTCTCTGTTTGATGCTCAGCCCCTATCTTGTGTGGTATTTTGAAGGCCGGGGAGCCTGCAGAGTGTGAGGGCCAGCTGGTGGGTAGTTTACTCACTATAGAGAGAACTTCAAAGGTTCTGTGGACCCTGTTCTATATTACCTGGCCAACCTCACTATTTCTTGCTCCTACTGCATGGATGGAGCCTTCTTCCCAGCATGCCTTTCCATGATGGTGGGCTGAAACCCTCTGGAAACCAGGAGCCAAAAATAAACTGTTCTATCTCCAGTGTTTCAGTCAGGAGGCTGGTCATAGAGACTCTAAGGTACCTGATTTAGACCTGCAGGGCAATGCGCTTGAGGGGAGCCTCCCTGGCGGGATCAGCCTACCTTACCTTAAACAAGGAGATAACGTTGTTTAACCAAAGCTGAAGCTGCTGCCTCCAAACTCCAGGATGCTCAGCTTTCTATAAGACAGACCATGGCTTCCTAAAAGACAATCTTAACAACAGAGGCAGGCAGACTAAAAACAGGTAGAAAAAGATATCATAACAAACATGCTCATCCTGAGAGCATTAAACACACATATACCTCAGTATGGCTAAATGTTTCTTTTAAAGCTATAGGAGGCCACCTCTTTCCTTTTCATGAAACTAGGAAATTTTGGTGAGAATTAATGGCGGCTATGGTATTAAGTTGGTTTTATAAATATTTAAGAGAAATGGTTGTAGAAGGTAGGTGCTCACAGAATACAAACAGCAACATGTGTAATGGATGGTTCACAACTTGCTTTTAGCACAGACCAAGATGAAATTGTGTCTGTGCACTGCTATGGAATAATCCTCTTGTACACTGTAAAGATTTGTCACTTGGATTGGTTTAATAAAATGCTGATTGGCCAGTAGTCGGGCAGGAAGTAGAGGCAGGGAGCTAAGAATGATGGGAAGGAGAAGGGAGGAGTAAGGAGTCACCAGCCAGATACAGAAGGAGCAGATACATGTGCCATGCTAATAAAGGTACCACTATGTGGCAGAGCATGAATAAAGAGTATGGGTCAACTTAAAATGTAAGAACTAGTTAGCAATAAGCCTGAGCTATTTATAATTTATATTTATGATTATACATTATAATGTATATTTTATATATATACAAATATATAATTATAATTAATATTAAATCAAGAATGTATAATTAATATTAAGCCTCCAAGTCAATTATTTGGGAAGCTGCTGCTGGCCATTTGGGACAGGCAGGCAGAAGAGAAACATCCATCTGCAGTGCACGCTTGGTACAGAAGGGGCAAAGAGAGAAAGGGGAAGATCAAGCAGGGTAAAATATATACAGACATAAACAGGCACACAGTCTACAATTGCTCATTGTATTATTCTCTGATCTTTGCTGTATGCTTGGTATAGTAGGTCAGGGAAGGTATATGAAACTGTATGCTTATAGATCAACAAGAGATGTCAAATTTGAGATAATAGCATTGAGTGTGCACATGTGTGTGTTCATGTGTGAACAATCGCATGTATACCTGAAGGTACATATATATATGTGTGTGCATGTATGCGTGCGCGTGTGTGTGTGTGTAGGTCACAGGAAAACTTTAGTGTCATTCCTCAGAAATTGCCCCCTTTCACTGATTTGGAATGCACAAAGTAGGTAGATTATCTAGCAGTGAGCCCCACAATGCCTCCTTCTATGGGACTATAAACATGCACCAACATAACTGCATTTTTAAATATGTCCAAGGATGAGACTCTAATCCTAATCCTAACCCTCGTGTTCCCAAAGCAAGCACTTTGCCAACTGAGTCACCTCCCCAGCCATGGGCATCTCACTTTCTGAAGCCCCAGGTATATGGTGGAAGTGTCCGATTGGCATTTATGGTTCTAAGGAAGGGTCACAAAACTCTCCAAGAAAAGGAGGAACATCTGGACCACTGTGTTACCACAGCCACCACCTGCAGGGCAGGTCTCAGGGAGACGATGTTTCAGAAGCATGCAGCTGAGGTTCACTATCCACAGAAGAAGCAGTGTGCTAGAATTGGGGTGCTATAGTTAACACAGTATGTAACATGTAAATTACGTTAGCTGGTTGAAAGCAATCTGGGCTTGAGGAGGCCCTCTCTTGTCTCCCCCAAGACATCCTTCTCTGGGCATAGGCTGCCCCCTAACTCTGTGAGAGAGGGAAGAGAATGGCAAAATGGGCCAAGAGTGAATGAACATTGAGGAAAACCAGAAGGTGACTCATCTCTCACAGAGGTCATGCTATTTATCCCGTGGTCTAAAAGAGAAGCTGGAAGTTCAGCTGTGAGGAGTTCGTCCATGGAGAGAAAGCTCCATCCAGGGTCCAGTCTACTGTCTGTACAAGCAACTGCTGCTGGTTGTTTAGCCCCTGGCTTGATAATGCCAACTTTGCTGCTCCATCCAACTCTGTTGGATTCTTAAGACTCATGTTTGATCATGTTTTACTATCTTTCTGCAGATTCTGCTACTTGCTATTTTCTCTTTCTTCTTCTTGTTTTTTTTTTTTAAATATTATTCCTTGTTTTGCTTTTTGAGATGATAAAATAGTTACATTATATCCCTCCCCTTCTTCTCTCTGAATCCTCTCGGACTTTTTCCGTGAATTGCTTTTACAACTATTTGTTCCTCTGCTTTTGCTTGCTACACTCTTACTAAACTCACCCACTCAAAACCAGCATTCTGGCTGTTACGGATAGCTCTCCAAACTACAAAGAATGTACTGTCAAACCCTGAACTCCCAGAGTTGGAGTGGGCAGTTTTGCTCTGTGTGGACAAGGTGATGTCCAGGACAGAGACCTTTGTGGAGTCCATTCTGTCATGATGGAGGCCATTCCCACCCAGGGGTGTCAGGAGAGCAGTCAGTCCCTTGATCCCAGTCACCTGGCCACCAACACCTCTTAGAAGTCTGGAGAAGCCCCAGCTGCACATTTTTGCAGTATGACACTACCCTGTCCGACCACAGCAGTCTCTCTAGGCTCTGGGTGTGAACTCTGAGAAGGTCCTGTTACATTGGTACCATCTCAGCCGGTTGAATGGAAAGTCTCATCTCTCAATCAATGTAAGGGATGCTAAGATGATGCCTTGAATCATATATTGAATTAAAAAAAAAATAAAGTTAGTGATCCTGTGTAGTTAGCTTTCGGTTGCCATGAAAAGACAAAGCAACTCTGAAAGCAATGGTCATGTGACTGTCACTTTGGGTCTAAGCAGCACGGTGTGCATCATGGTGAGGGTGCTGTCATGGAAAGGCGGCTGAGCACCAAGTGGGAGACAAGAAGCAAATGGAAGGAGAGGAAGGGCCTGGGGACCCCACACTCTCTCCACAGGCACACTCTCTAAGGCTCAACTTCATTTTAGTTATGAAGAACTTCATTCAGTGCTGTGATCAGCTGGTCTTTAACACTTCACCTCTGGGGACACTGTGGATCCAAACCACAGCAGGCCCTTACTACTGGACCAGCTCTGTGAGTAAATGAGACAGGGGCTGCCAAAGATTGACAACTTGATATACACAAATACATTATGGAGAGGGAGGGTTTTTTTTTATGTGTGTGATGTTTATGCATGTGTGTCTCTTGCATATAATATATGTCCACTATGGGTGTGGTGTGCATTTGGCATGTGTATAGAATGGAGATGGAATGTGTATGTGGTATGTGTAGTATGTGTAGTATTCATGTGGCATAGGCATTGTGTTTGTATGTATTAAGTGTACAGCATGTATGTGGTGTGGTTCATAGGCATTGTGTTTGTATGTATTAAGTGTACAGCATGTATGTGGTGTGGTTGTGTGATATAAGTGTGTGTATGCATATGATTTATATGTTGTATGCATCTAGCATGTACAGCATGTATGTGGTGTGGCCTGTGCACGTAGATGGTATTCATTTGGTTTGGGTGACCTGTGTATAGCAGTGCAGAGGAGTGGTTTGTGATATGGACACAGTATGTTTTGTACCTCAGTATAGTTGTCGGCCAGGGATGGAAGAGAAAAAATCATGTTGTAGACATGCAGAGTGACTGGCCACAGTGACCCCAGGTCTACTGTAAGAGGTAGCATCCCACTGAACTTATCATGGTGTCAAGCAGCTACATACTGGTCCTCAGTGAAGGAGGCTGTGGGCTCATGACAGGGTAGCTGGTATGTGGACCTGCTGCCAGGAATGTGTCACTGTAAATATTCATTTAATAAAACAATGATTGGCCAGAAGTTAGACAGGAAGTAGAGCAGGGCAACCAGACTGTGAGAATCACAAGAGCAGAGCAGCAGATGCCAGCGAGCTGCAGAGAAAGATGAGAACGCTGCACATGGCTAAATATAAGTAAGAAATATGGGCTAATTTAAAGTATGAGTTAGGTAGTAATAAGCCTGAGCCATAGGCCAAACAGCTTGTAATTAATATAAACCTTTGTGTGATTAGGTGGGACCAAATGGCTGCAGGACCAGCCCGGTGGAACAGAGAAACTTCTGATTATAGGAATGGATGTTATTGATGTCATCCAGGGACAGTGGTCATCCAGGGAAGGAGGGGCAGAGAGATGCCTCATCTGATTCACAGTTGGAAATGGCACATTGTTCGTGGCTTGAACATAAGGTAGAGATGGGAAATCCAGTGGCAGTCACTTTTCCAAAGCTTGTAATTAAAATGCCTGGACAACTTAAGGGAGGCAGAGCTGGCATGGTTTGCCTGACAGGAACTGTCTATCATGGTGGTGAAGTCATGGCACCAGGAACCTGAGCAGGAGGTTGCATTGTGTCCACAGTCAAAAAGTGAGGAATCTGGTGCCCACATGGTTTTCTCCTTTTTATGCAGAACCCAACACAGGAAATGGTGCTGCCCAATTTCCCACCTCAGTCAACCTGAACAAGAACATCCTACATAGGTGTACCCAGAGGCTGACCTAATGTGTCCATCCCACAGGTGTGCCCAGAGGCTGACCTAGTGTACCCATCCCATAGGCGTGTCCAGAGGCTAACCTAATGTATCCATTCCAAAGGCATTCCCAGAGGCTGAGCTAGTGTATCCATCCCATAGGCATGCCCAGAGGCTGACCTAGTATACCCATCCCATAGGTGTGCCCCAAGGCTGACCTAGTATACCCATCCCAAAGGCATGCCCAGAGGCTAATCCATCCCATAAGCATGCATACAGGCTTTCTAGTGATTCTGATCTAGTTGAATTGGCAATCAATAGTAACTACCACACAAACCCAGGATAACCTAGGTTTGTGGCCTAAGCAAATCTCAATGCTCATCCTGAAGAAAGAAGATGGAACCCACAGGTTCACAGTCCCCTTTGCGTTGGTCAGAGAACCAATCTGATACTTCCTGAGTTAAGTTCTGAACATTTACCTGCATCATACATGCATATACATATTAAAGACGATTTTTAAATGGTTGCAATAAAAGTCCTATGTACTAGAAAAGTGTTAAAAATGGGTGTGTGTAACAGAGTGTAAGAACCAAGAGACCAAAGAATAGATATGATCCCATCCAAGCTCTAACCCTAAAGGAAACCACATCAGTTTGACTTCTTCCCAGCAGCAAAAACAGAACAAGAGAGGATACTTTGTGGTGTTCACTGACCGATAGACAAGGGCATCCTGGCTCCCCTGGAGAAGCAGGCTTTCTACTTTTTCCCACCTTGAAAGCATTTCTATCCTGACCAACTTCTCTAGTGTGGTGATATATTGTATATTTAGTAAAAATCACCTGTGATATCAGAGGACAGAGCCATCTCTCCAGCCTTTTTTTGTTTTTTGGAGACAGGGTTTTCTGTGTAACAATCCTTGCTGTCCTGGAACTTGCTTTGTAGACCAGGCTGGCCTCGAACTCGCAGAGAGCCTCCTGCCTCTGTCTCCCAAGTGCTGGGTCTCAAAGCATGTGCCATCACTGCCTGGCTACTACCTGAGGGTAGTGATCACCACTGTATAACTGTGGGACTGTCCCCGAAGACACTGGCCACTAATGAGGAAGCACTCTGCCTCCTGTCTTCCTTTCTTGGGGGGGGGTCTTCTTTAATGGTATGACGTCATCTTGCTAACTGATGACGTAAATGAAGCCTCTTTTCTTTCCGGACACTGATCTCCCTGTGATCCTCTCTGTGCAGTGTGTGATGCACACGCTTGATGTGTGTAGTCAAGCTGTTTGAAAGTTTAAATGTTACCAGCTCCTAAACCCTGACAATAAGCTTTGCAGCTCACTCTCCCAGGCTGCTGGTCCTGACTTCTCTGGTCTTGGCGGAACAAACACATCCAAATGCACACTTCACTCACGTAGCACACTTTATATACTTTGCAGGGGGAGGGGGTGGGACTCACATTGTAGGTGGGTTTCCAACTAGAAATCTTTTGTCTTAACCTCCACAGTAGCAGGGGTTATAATCACAAGCCACATCACCCAGATCATGTTTGAAGTAAATTAGGAAGATATAGACAGCCTTTTGTTTCTGCCCTCTGATCAGAACTCTGCCCTGTGACTCAGAGCCTGGGTCACCACATTACAACCTTCTTGCAGAGAATCCCCAGTGTGCTTGGCTACTGGGGCTAGTCTGAACCTCATTCCATTCTCCAAGACCCCAGGCTAGGAGCAGAAGCAACTTGCTCTGCCTGGACACTCACCTCTCCTGGGTGGCTTCAAACCTCCTCATGGCTACTCATGTGCGGTGCTCAGGGCCCATCTGTGTCTGCAGTCTCCTCTGTCTTCTCAGAGTCCCATGGGACTCTCATCTAGGAGTCCTCAGCTTCACCAACAAGTAAGTCCCCTAAGCTGATTTCTGGGGCCAGGATGGCCCACAGGTGGCCATGCAGAGCTGGTGTGCTTCAAGAGATGAATAATTGATACATGGAGTGGAATTACGGCTGTGGATTCTGGTCCCGCCCACAACTGCACCTGCTCTGGGGAATACTGTTCTCAGAGAAAACACCTGTGCCAGCTTGCGCAAAATATATTGCCTTATGCTCACATGCACATTTGCATTCTCTATATCAGGTTCAAATGCGTCCACACACACAGGATTAATTAATATGACCTGGAAAAGTCTGTGTGTGTAGTTGGAGGAAGGGGTGGAGGGGTGGGAGATTCTCTTCTTGCAGCAGGGCTGAGGAAGCCCAGAAGCTTCCAACAACTCTAATGAGGCAGGCAAAGGGACCCAGCTACTAAGCTAGAAGCTAGAAGCTGCCTCACATCAGGGAGCTGAGGACACTACAAGCCGCAATACTCAGAAAATAACTCAGTGAACAAATGAACTCCATTTGGGCGGGGGGTGGGGGGGGCTCGGAGAGTGGAGACACTAAACAGACAAAATCCCCCAAGAAATTATACAGTGTATGTGCCACATTAGGAGCAAGGATGGAGCAGGCACAGCATGCATCGAAGGAACTGAGGATGTTCATAGGGCGTACCCAGCCTTACACTGTCCTATAGCCTAATCAATATGTTATTATTTGGTATTAACTGTGGATACTAGGATAGGTGGTCGGGAACTTTACATAACTGTCACACCAGTTCAATGACACTGAATTCTTATTGGGGCCCTCCTAAAAATAAACTCAGGCAGTGGTTCCTAAGGCTCCCCACCTAAGTTTTAGTCTAAGCTGGATCTGGATCTGGCTCCAGTACTGTACATGAAAATCTTGCCCCCCCTTCTCTCTCTCTCTCTCTCTCTCTCTCTCTCTCTCTCTCTCTCTCTCTTGTGCACACGCGCGAACACACACACTTCCCTTTCCAATATATGATGAGGTAAAAATGAGCTAATATGCTATAAAGTACACCTTGAAAAGCAGAGGGTGACCAAATTTTGTAACTTTCTCCCATTTGTTTGTCTAAGTTTGGGTCCGTTTCTAAAATAGGAAACAGTATGTGATGGCAGGACTATTCACTATTTACTGGGCAAAGAAACTGAGTCACCCAAGAGTCCCCACACCTGCAGCCAGGGGCCTGTGTCAGCTGTTCTGCTCGGGTGTTAGCAGCTAGGTTTTCATTTGGGGGACCTAGGGAATGATACTGAGAACTCCGGAGTCCTGTGGGTTCTTGGCTACCCCAAGCCCATCTCCACTTCCCAGAGTGCTGGCAGGAAATGGCATCCAGGAATCAGAGGAGTTAGCAGGCTCACACTGCACAGTCATCAGGCCCTCACCCTAAGGTGGCCATTTCTGGGGACAGTCTCTGCATCAGAGATCCAAGCCTGAGCCCTAACAAAGACATCCAGGTGAAAGAGGCCCATCTGGCATCCTCCAACTCACCCATAGTATGGATTCTTGGTGTTTTTAAGTCTCACATTTTCCTCTGAGGTTCCCCCCTGTTGCATACACCCCTAGTGATCTTCGGAGGAGGATTCCTCTTGGACTGAACAGTGGTTTTGAGGCTAGGGAGAAGAACTCGGCTTGCCTGCTCTGGCCACAGGCAGCAGTCTCTCCCCTGAGCTGCGGAGCCAAAATGAGATGGCCTCCTGTTTTACTCTAACTCTCTGTGGACTTCAGGATGTAGACTCCATCCAGCTGCAGGACTGCAAATCAGCTTCTGTTGGGACGGGACAGTGGGAGAGACGGAAGAGATCTGGCTGAAATACGATGTCGATGACGGGAGCGGAGCAGCCATTGGCTAACGATTAGGACAATACATTGACTAATTTCAGAAAGTAACTTCATCACAAAACCACACCCTGGCCTTACCAGTGTGCGCCCCGTTGCTTTTGCTTGTTTGAGGGACTGTAAATAGCAGGTCGGCTCCCATGGTGTTTGTGGGTAGACGCAGAAAGATTTGCAGGGCAGGGGCTTGGGATGGGGGTGATGGAGGCATTATAGACAAACCCACAGAGTGATGGAGGGAGAGGAGAGGGGAAGGGTTAGAGGCAGAGAGGAAGGGGAGGGGCCTGTGGTTCTTGCCAGTTCACTTTCCTCCATTTACATGGAGCCATTGGCAGAAACTGCTTCCCCTATAGAAGCTTAACAATTGAATTCTAACAGAGGTCCAAGCCAGCGCATTTTTAAGGACCCTTGGAGTCTCAGGTGTGAGGCTCTGAGTCGGGGCAGGCACCTGTGTTTTGTTTGGTCTGTGCTCTTCAGCTCTGCCCCACCCCCGAAGTCTTTTGGGGGGCTGCTATTTGCAGGCCATCCTTTCCATTGATCAGGCCCTGCATCCAGACATGGGGAGTCCACTCTTGAAGTGTTTTTGAAAGCGAGGACTTCCCTTATCCCTCCAGAAGATCAAAGACAAGCATCAAAGGAGACCCTTACAGCATCCTGTGCTCTAGCTGGAAGGGCTCCACTTTTCTTCAGCAGCCCAAGTTACGAGGGTCTGGACAGTTGACTCATTTCTTCCTTTTTGGAATATTTTTTGGGGGGTGGGGTTGGCATGGGGGTGTCAATGATTTGAAATACATCCCTTTCTATAGTACCTCCTGTAACCTGACATTTCTGGCCTGGCCCCAAGGTTAGGACCTGCCTGAAGCTGCTTAACCCCAAATATCACACAGAGGCTTATATTAATTACATGCTGTTGGCCTATGGCCCAGGCTCATTGCTAGCTAGCTCTTACATCTTAACCTGTTTCTACTAATCTTTGTCTTGCCGTGTGGTTTGTGGTTTTACCGTACTTTTACATCTTGCTCTCTCTGTAGCAGAGCTTGAAGCATCTCTCTCTGACTCCACCTTCCTTCCCCTTTATTTGGATTTCCCGCCTGCCTCTAAGCTGGCTTGCCATAGGCCAGAACAGTTCCTTCCTTATCCAATGGTAATTCACAGCATACAGAAAGACATTCCACATCAACCTCTCTATGACTTCTTATATGTCTTGTCAACGGGAAGTGGCATCAGCCAGGGACCCTGTGGTAGTTTTCAACTG
Organism: Phyllotis vaccarum; assembly: GCA_033318265.1. NCBI lineage: Eukaryota > Metazoa > Chordata > Mammalia > Rodentia > Cricetidae > Phyllotis > Phyllotis vaccarum. The sequence goes on along the minus strand of JARWLC010000010.1, from coordinate 39,623,030 downwards.
TAGTAACCCAATGACATCCCTTTCCCCACACTCTCCAACACCCCACCACACACATCTAGTTAAAATGCTCATGACTTGGAATATGGAGTCTTAAAGGTTAGGTCTGCTTGTGCTGAAGCACCCCAGGTGGCCTTCTGAGGCTGGGAAGAGAAGGAATGTGGAGGAGCATATTGCCTGTTTTGGAACATGGATTCATCAAGAAAGGACAATCTCCCCAAGTGGCCTTTTGGCCCTCAATGAGTCTGTGGGCTAATCTCCCACAGGGTCCCGTGGATAGTTGCCTCCAGGAAACAGGTTGCTACCCGAGACTTGTAATACTTCTGAAGTCACATGCTCTCAGGCTTCTCTGGTTCATTCTGGGATTGAAGAGGATCTTTGGGGACCTGTTTTTACTAAATAACGTGCTCATCTTGTTTTCTTACTGTTTTCTTACCCACCAGTGCCAATTAGATAAACTCTTGGGTCTCATTCCAGAGTCTGATTCAGCATATCCAGGTTCGGGGCATCAGGGCAATCGTCCATAGCAGCCCTCTAGGGCTCATGGCTTTAGGCTTGGGTTTTTGTTTGTTTGGTGTGTATAGCTCAAGCTGGTCTTGAACTCATGATCCTCCTGCCTCCACCTCCTTCAGCAAATACTACTGGCATGCACCACCACAACCGGTGGCTATGGACTTATTATCAATATGGGCTTTTTTGAATTATTTTATTGTTGTGTGTATCTGGGTATTTTCCCTGCAAGTCTGTGGGTACCAGAAGAGGGGCACTGGATCTCTTAGGATTGTAGTTATAGACTACATGAGCCGTCATGTGGGTGTTTTGAATTGAATTCTGGTTCTCTGCAAGAGCAAGGGCACTTAACCTGTGAGCCATCACTCAAGCCCCTTATTTATTGATTGATTTTAAATTGCAAGCCATTGTGGCATTTCTTACTGAATACATTCTATCCTACGGTTAACTAGAGGACTCTGAGATTCAAATCCCACCCTGAGAAAAAGGGTTTATAGTATTTCCTGTTCACCTTCCAATTGCTGCCTTTGCTGCCCCTCCCTCTGTCGGAGCCATGCTCAGCACAAGCATCATTTCTATTATTAACATTCAAAGACTGTATAAACATGGAGCTTTTAATTTGAAAACTTCAAACACATACGCACACCATAACAATTGAGTGCAATGAAGCCCCATCTGTCTATCACAAACCTCAATAGTTTTCAACTTGTAATTAAGCATATTTTTTATATCACAGTGGAGTGTTTCTGTGTAGTCAAAGCCTTTTTACTAGTGAGATGCCAATGGCACTTAAATAATAACCATACAGTGAGGTTCTCTGAAGGAGACGGCCCCTCTCTACCACCTTTGCACCCATTCTCTAGAGATGTTCTTGTTTATTCTGACTGGATAATTATGGTGTTGATGTCACTAGCGGCCTCTAGGGGGCAGAGTTAGGGACACAGGGCAACTCTCGGAACAAGGAATGCTCAAGTTCCATTTAGCGGTGGTACTCAGGCTGCACACTGGATGAAAATACATGCCTTTCAAGTAAGTATTTCTAGGGAAATGACTTTAAAGTAGTTCTCAGTTATTTACATTACAAATTATAATAGAAGCGAAATCACAGTTATGAAGTTGCAATGAAATATTTTTATGATTGGGGGATCATGGCAGCATGAAGAACTGTATCGACGGTCGCAGCATCAGGAAGGTTGAGAACCACTGTTTTAAAGAAAAAACCCATTTTCCAGTCAAAAACCCTTTGGAGTATCATAGATGTAGTTTAGTATACTGGGGTACCCACTCTAGAACGTGGAAAACGAGCTGGCTGTAGGACAGGACTTGGGTGGAATAAACACTTGCTTTTTGTTTTTGAGATAGGCATCCAGTAGACTAGGTTGGCCTCAACTTACTATGTAACCGAGGATGACCTTGAACTTCTGACTCTGTGCCTTCTTCACTTCTTAAGCGCTTGAATTCCAGACCTGCACCACCGTGCTTCGTGTATGTGGTGCTTGGGGTGGAAGCAGGAAATCATGCAGGATAGGCAAGCACTCTAGCAAACCAAGCTACATCCAGCCCAGGGCTTGCCTTTTCACTATGGATGCCTTTTATGCTCCATCCAGATCTTACCCTTTAACTGTGCAGCACGAACACTAAGGTTCAGAAAACAAAATTCTTATTTAAAGAAAACATTTTCGAGAAGGTTGTTTTAGGAGGCCAGGAACAACAACCCAACAGGTTCTCCTGAGTGCCAGAGCCCAGCCGACACAGGGGTGGGGGTGTTCAGCAGAGACCTGGCTATTAGGGGAATCAGAAACATGTGGAGAGGTACAGCTGCCTCCACATGATGGATGGATTGTGGGAGAAGGATATTAAATGTGATGGTCCCCAGGCCATGCTTCTGACACTAATTAGCCCTAAGTCTAGAGAATGGGTCCCCTAGTCGAGGCGTTGATGTGGTGGTTAGGCAGTAGACCAAGGACAGTTGGGAAGGGCATAGGCGAAGGAGAGCTGGTCACCAGACCCTTGATGGAATCTTGCATCTGTCTGCCTGTGGCCATGCGCCCCAGGAGGTCACTTAGCCTTCACCTGAGTATGGCTTTAATAAATGGTGAATGGTAGCAGAAATGGGGAGAACCCCTTGCACCTGACCTATTACCTCCACATCCAAAGTCCCCAGGGCAGCCACAATCCTAGGGAAGAGAAGCTCCAGACCCCCTGCACAAGTTCACAGGTCACAAGACTTGGCTCTGGGCCTCACAGCCATTTCTGCCTTCCCATCCGATCATCTCTGCCCCATGGCCTTTATATTTGCCAGACTCTGTTTGGCACAAGGATGAGCTGTTCTTTCTACCAGACAGACTTCCTTCCTTTCTCTATCTCACCAGTCTCTACCTCAGCCTGCCCTGCCCCACCACACCTCACCCCATCCCATCAGGCAGTGTCTCCTAGCTCTCCAGCAGGTCGAAGCCTTGAGATTATTTGCTAACTGAACAGGTTCAGTGAGGAACAGAGTGGGCCTGTCCAGAGCTGTTCTCCTGGAAGGGCAGCTCGGACCAGAAAGTAAAGAAGTCTCTCAGATGTGAGACCTGGCTCTGGGTGTCTTTCTCTTGCTTTGCAGGTATAAAGTCCAGTATGGAGCCAGTGGCCAAAGAGCATGCTTGGAGGGCAGCTTAACCAAGCTCAGTGTTCCCCATTCTTCCCCTTTGTTTGAAGACTCTCTGGGAAGACTCTGGGCTGACCATGAGAGGTGCCAGGGCTGTTCCTCTGCAAAGGCAAGGCTTCCTTGACCACAGTGGCCGAAGCATGCCCAGCTATTCTTTCTCACTGCTCCCATAACACCTGGGAATATTCCAGTTATGAAATAGTTCAAGGCATTGGCTTTTCTCTATATCTTGTGTCCAGATAGGCTGTGAGCAACTTGAGAGAGAGGACTGTGTATTTTTTCCCCTCCTGTTAGTCTTCAAACTCGACACAATGCCTCAAGCATAGAGACATTTAACAAATGTGCACAGAACAGGCTCCTGCTGGTCACTCATCGTCCAGTGCACAGGAATAATTTCTATGGTTTGTCTGTTTTCCCCACTTATTTGTCTTATGGTGATTTCTGTCAGCAAGAACATAAATAGAAACTGAACAGAAGGTCTACTTGCTTCAATCAGAATGTTGTAAGTCCTTCAGGTGTCCCTTACACCAAACACCCGAGTGGAGTGGGTACATACACATTGAAGATCCTTATTGAAGCCAAAAGTGGCAGGCATGTAAGAAAAGACTGTAAGTTGAAAAATCTGTCTGTGGTGTTGAAAGGCAAACTGATGAAGAGTAGCAAACAGATCTCAGTGGAAACAAGCTGTCCTTGGGGTACAGAGGCCAAGCTGGGCGGTAGACCAGGGTAGACACACTACCATTTCAAGATAGTCTACAAAGACAACACACAGGGTCCCATGGAACACCTCTCTTTTGCTCAGTTTCCACAGACACTAGGTCTTCTTCCTCACAGGTCACAGAGGAAGCACAAGGAGGGCCACTTGCTCAACCTCACACAAGACTGTTACACTCCCAGAGTTCCCAGGGAACAACCCTGGTGACTCAGGACCCCGACTTCCTGTTAGAAGACTCTTGGGACTGCTCATTTCTGTTTACACCGCACAGAGCCTTGTGAGGGTGGCCCTGCATCCGTGAACCCAGAGACTCAATGGTCTGGTTGAACTCATCTGTTGGATGGGATGAGGACTCTGTGGGTCCAAGCTCCACAGTCAGACTTCATCGGGAGCCCACTCTTGTCCTGAGTACTAGCCTCTGCCTGTCACTTAGGACTGTGTGTTTCTAGCCTTCATCTGGTAAACTCCTTCACTCTAAGGCATGAATTCACTGTTGGTACTGGATGCCAGACCGAGACCATCAATGACATTGAGGGCCGTGGTTAGAGACAAGGGTCCTGACTACAGATTTTCTGAGCTTACTATGAGATCCCTTAGCAGGCAGGCAGCAGGTTAATTGGAAGACCCCAGACACTCAAGGGCTATAATTACAAACAGATTTTTGACATGGAAAAAAAAAATACCAAGTAGGAGACACAGCTCAGTAGCAGAACATCTGCCTACCATATGTGAGGTCCTGGGTTCGATCCCCAGCACCGTAAGAAAATAAACCAGTAGCCAAACAAAAACACAAAAGAAAGCAAGGTGTAGTTCTACGTATTTGAGATGAGATGAGATGGTCAGCGAGTGAGTCAGTTCAAACCAGGTTGTCCTGGCCCCAAATCCTCACTGTTCTGGTGGCTGACAACCATCCTTCTTGACTGCTGTTTTAATCATTTTTAAAAGATTGTTGAAGGTAGGAGGAAGTGAGGCAGGAGACTGTCTCATGTGAGATTTCTACAGTTTTTGAACAGTAAAAAATGAGAGTGGTTGATAAAGTTCCCTCATCCATCAGTCATCCACCCCTAAACATTTGCAACTGATTACAGTCTTTGGAGCTGGCACTGAGGCATGAGGTATTCCTATGAGCAGCCAAGTGCAGGAAGGTGAGAAGGTAGCTCCTGAAACATGGTCAGGAGAAAAATGCTCCTGGGTAATAAAATCCTACCAAGACTGGTCATTGTTTTTCTCAGAGGCAAAACATCTAGCTCAGCTTTAAAAAAATAAAAAATAAAAAAAAAATTAAAGGAGAGGGTGTCAGCTGTTCCAAAGCTGATGAGGAGCTGGTGCTGCCCATCTGAGCAGGAAATGTCCCTTCTGAGTCCCTCTTCCCATCCTAAGGTTCCTCATGACAGAGAGGCCAGGAGGCTGCGTCCAGGAGGCCGTGTCCAGGAGGCCAGTGTGGGATACTTGGCATCTTGGTTCTCTTCATAGCTAAGCCTCATTGACATGAAATTCCAAATGGGTTCCAGGGTGTTTGCGGAAGTTTGCCTGAGAGGTCACCATCTCTGACCTAGAGATGACCAGGGAAGCCCACAAATCAACTTTGTTTTTTTGTCCAACTAGAAGGAAGTAGAATGTCAGATTTTAAATGCACAAATGGGAAGGACCCCCATGGTTTCTGAAATAAAGGAGTCTAATGCCAAGCTCTTGCCATGATAAGGCAGTCTCTCTGAGCCATCTCTACCCTGACCCTAAGCCTTTGCAGTTGGGTTTCCCTGTGCACAGTGTTTAAAATGCTTTTGACATTTTAAATGTCAAAATTGAATGTCAGCTCCCTTTGCCACTCTTTTCTCTAGATAGCTTAGGTGTTCCCTCCCTCACAGGGATAACAGATGCTGCCCTTGGTGGTCCCCCTGGGCTGGCCTCAGGCAGAATGCCTTCAATAGCAATGAGGAAGGACCTCATCTGTTTAGAAGAAGCTGGAATAGGAAGCAGAGCCCACTCCACACCACCCAGTGACCTACTTTCACTTAAGCCGCTCCTCAGAATGGTTCCACAGCCCCCAGAAAGCTCACCAGTCAGGGACCAACCCTTCAAACATATGAACCTGTGGAGCACTTCACATCCAAACCACAGCCAGGGCCATAATCTAAACAGCTACCCACAATGCTGTAGGAATCAGAACCTAGTTATGAGTGGTTCATGCCCTTACTCCTGGGGATGTTCACAAGCTAGATGCTCTCTTCACAGGTAGGGTAAGGGAGGCATAGAGAAGTTATAAAACTTTTTCAAAGTTGCACAGCAGAGACTCTAAGGTCAGAGGGGTGTTTGTTGTCTGTTTATTTGCTTGTTTGTTGAGACAGGGTCTTCTGCATCCTAGGCTGGCCTCCAGCTCTCTGTGTAGCTGAGGATAGCCATGAACTTCTGATTCTTCTGCCTTCATCTTCCAGTGTTGAGATTACAAGCATGTTCCATGCCTGATGTCATGTGGTATTGCAGACAGAACCCAGAACTCTGTCAAGTGACCCCCATCCTAGCCCAGGGTTTTGAGCCCAATATCACACTGTAGCGAGTAGCACCAGCCTCTAACTCTTCTAACTAATGTTTCAGTTCCTTCAGGACAAAGACCTTCTGTAGCTTATCTGAGCAGGGTAATCATCATGGAGCAGGCGATTCATGCACACTGTGTTCTGCCCCTTTCCGTGTGCGCAGAGGACCAGCATATTCGACGCCTTTCCTCACATTCCCATGACAATGCAAATGATGCTCCCAAACTGGTCTCCTATGTCACTTTTCAAACCCAGTGCTTACGGAACTTTTCCCCCAATCCCCGGGCATCTCCAGTTCTAAACCTCCCCAGGCACTTGTGGAAGAAAAGCTAGATACATACAGTTCTGTCCAACTGAGAGTATTTTCAGTGGGTCACTTTTCTGGAATTGTAACTCTTGCAGGCTTGGACGCTGCTTTTTGAGTGTGTGGAATGTGTTAGGAAGGACTTGCAGTGAATTGCCATGCTACAGACTAACCCCACCTTGATTCTCACAGAAGTCACTGGAAAACACGGAGGCCATAAGTAGAAGGATATGCCGGGACTGGAATCAGCCCTGGGGAAAATGGGACTGTGCTCCAGCCCCACATGGAGTGCACTGTTACGCTTCAAAACAGAACTTATCAGCGATTTAGTCTCATTAAGTTGTAAGAAAACAGGCAGCGTGAACTACGGTTGTTTCTTCTGTGTTCGTTCATTGCCAATGTTTTGTAAAACCAAAGAGTGCAGGAACCTTTAGGCCCTGCCTCACTGATGGATGAATGTGGAGTTTGTGGGGGAACTTTTCCAAGCTGTCTGGAAAGCCAGCTCATTAGACTTCCAGGCAGCTGTTCTCTTTCCCAGGAGACAGCTGGTCAGGGGGTGTGAAGGACAATCTCCACAGACAGCTAGGTCCCACCTACCACTCTGAGTTTTACTGGAAGCTTCTGAGAGGCTGAGATGGTAATCCTGGGCTTTCTGTAAGTCAGTGTGTGTGTGTGTGCGCCCCCCCCCTCTTGGCACACTTTGTACACAAGGAATCTGATACATTCTATACTTTGTGATAAAGAATTTTTAAAAGAAACTATCCCTTTGGCTATTTTTCATCCAGTTTTATCTCCAAAGGAGCCAGTCTGTGAACATCAGCTCCAAATTGTTTTCTCTTTACCATAGACACTTCATATGAGTCTAAGCTGGCTGGCCAGTGGTGACTAATTTCATGACTTGACTTCCGAATGCTGAGGTGGCTCCTGACTGACTGGCTGACAAATGTCAGTGACACTGCTAATCACCTCCAGGGCCCTTCCATCTTACTCAGGCACAAGATCATGTCAGTTACCTCTCTGGGGTCTTCAATGGATAAAGTGTGAACTCCAGTACATTCTAGTCACACCGAGGTAATTCAGACTCTAAAAACTCCAGTTGTATCAAACTCACCCAAAGTTATAAGTGGCCTAGAGCAGGTCAATACTGTAACAGAGACTCAAGTAATGTACCTGCTGCTCCACAGCCAGCCTTTCATGCCTGGATCCTGTGGTTCACCCAATGCAACCATCTTCATGGGTCTTATAGCCCTAATCATACACTGTCACTGTTTTGTGAACATTGATATGGTAGGAAACACATCCTCTGACTGACTAACAGGCTTTATACAAGGACTAGTTATGCCCCTTCTATGACATGGCCTTACCTCCTTTTCTCTCATCCCTTTGCAACATAATGATCAGACATCTATGGGTGGCTAGTGACATTTCCTGGGTGATCAGTAATGAGGTACTAATGTGGATTCTCACGAGTAGCAGGTACAAGGTATTACGGATTCTCTCCTTCCCCATCTGTTCTCCTGAATATCTCAATAGATGGAATTTCACCCTGTTATGGGGCGAGTGAGAAATGTCCCCCATGGGCTCATGTGTTGAGCTCAGCCTTCTGGTTGATGAAACTGGTTTTTGAAAGGCACGGGAGCCTTTAGAAGTTAGGCCTTACAGATGGAAGTAGACGATTTGGAGAGTGAAGCTAGCCTCACCTCCTGCCTGCTGTTTGCTCTGACTGTTGATACATTCTGTCCTCATGGTCCGGCAGCCAGCCCTTCTCCATGGTCATGGATGGAATTCTTTCCAACTGTAAGCCAAAGTAAACCCTTTGTCCTTAATTGCTTCTTATGAGGTATTTTCTCAAAACAAAGAGAAAGTAAATAATTCCTTTCTTTCCCTCTTCCTTCTTTCCTTCATTTCTTTTTAGGGTAAAGATATTTAATATGAGATTTGCCAAAAATTTAATTAATTGTTAAAAGTATTGCTGGTTAGAGATACAACACTCAGCTCTCTAGGACATAATTGTCTTACAGACTCAGAATTTTATGTGCATCAAATATCAACTCTCCTTCCCCAGCTCCCCAACTCTGAAACATTCTGTGAATTTAACTATTTTTAGATAAACATGGAAGTGAAAGCATTCACTATTCATTTTTCTGCTATGCTCTCATTTTAACTGGTGTAATGTCACCAAGATTTACCCACATCATCACCCATGGCAGAGTATCTTCCTAGATTTGCATAAGATTCCATTGTGCGCATGTGCCACAATTTTCTTATCCATCCATCTATTGGTGGATGGTCTGATTGCCTCTACATTTTACCTGTGGTGAATGATGTTGCAAAAAAACCCTGGCTGTTAACATTCCTTTGGGGTCCTAATTTCAGTTCTCTCAGATAAACACCCTAAGGTAGAATCGCATATGCTTTTGGTGGACTGCAAGACATGACTGTGGGCACTTTCTTGGTTAATGATTGCTATAGGAGGGTGAAGCCCACCATGGGTGGTACCACCCCTAGGCTGGTGGTCCCTGAGAAGCCATGTGGAACAAGCCAGTCAACAGTTGCTCCGTGGTTCCTGCCTCTGCTTCTGCTTGAGTCCCTGCCCTGACTCCCCCCCAGGATGGCCTGTGATCAAGATGTGTACGCCACATAAAATCTCTTCTCTCCAAGCTGATTTTGATCAGTGTTTTATCTCAGGCACAAGTCTAAGGAACATGGGTCCTTGTTTTCCCACATTCTCACCAGCACTTGGGGTTTTTGACTCTGGCCATCACATCATGTGGGAGATGAGCCTCGTTGCCACCCTGGCTCGCCTTTTCCTGATTAACGATTCTGACCACTGTTCATAAGCCCGTTGCACATTCATTTGTTAGAAATGTTTGTTCAATTGTTTTTGTTCTTCAGGTTCCAAATCAGGTCTGTTTTCTATTGAGTTGAAGAGATTCCTTCTATGCTTAAATATTAAACCCCTTGCTGGCATATGATTTGTACCCCACACACACTTCTGCATCTCTTCTCCCCGGGACTGTTTCTTTGACTGTGTAGAACCTATGTCGTTGGCAGGATCACATTTATTTCTTTTGGTGACATTCCTAAGAAAAATGCCATGGTTTCTTCCCAGTGTTTTCTCTATGTGCTGAAGACCATGGGCCGACTCTTAAAATCCCCTTTGAGTTGATATTTGTGTGTAGAAAAATAGTTCAGGTTTTTTATTTATTTTTTGTTTTGTGTGTGTGTGTGTGTGTGTGTGTGTGTGTGTGTGTGTGTGTGTGTATGTGTGTGTGTGTGTGTGTGTGTGTGTGTGAATCTCCAGTTTCCCCAGGGTTTACTCCTGATTCCTCACTGAAGACTATTTGTCCCTACATCTGTGAGTTTCTTTATAGGTTCTCATATCTGCCCATAGGTCTGTATGTCTATCTTTATGCCACAACCACACCACACCATTTTAACTAGTGTAGGGTTGTGTTGTATGATTTGTTTTGAAGAGATGCAAATAAAGGTCTATTCATCCCCAGGCAGGGCATCAACAACCCCCCAAAGTATGATTCTGCCTAAGCCTAGCTTGGTAAACTTAGGAATTGAATTGGAATGACTGACAAGAACCTGGGTGAGGGTTATACATGGGAGCATGGGTGAAGGTTACATACAGGAATGTGGGCAGTGTAAAGTTGCTAAACACTGAGGAACTGCCTTCCTTCCCAGAAGTATTGATTACTTATGTGTTCTTGGGGAGGAGGGGAACATGGATGCCTCACATACCTCCTGCTCCTTCCATGAGGAGATTGCTTTTGTATCTCTGGGTAACTGAAGCTGCTTCATTTCAGGACAGCACTGGCCGTGTCCAGGCCAGGACATTTCCACAGCAGTTTATAATATATTTTGAAATCAGGAAAGCCAATGCCTCTGGCTTTATTCTTCCTTCTCATCATTTTTTTAAATAATCTGTTTGGAATACTCATTGTTTCCCTGTAGATTTTGAGATTATTTTTCTATTCCTTCAGAAAATGACATTTGGGAGATCACTGTTTATGAACCTGGGGGGTGGGGGAGGTAAAGAATATCCAAACTCAGGAACATGATCCTAAAACAAACTAGTTGATAAATGTGGATGTCTGCCTCTCAAGGATCAGCACTGGAGAGGCAGAGGTGACAATCATGGCCTTTCTGCCTATGTGACACCATCGGCTGACCCAACGTGTGTGATGCATTGGTCTTATTTACTTAGGCAGCTCTCACAATCTGCCACTAAACATGGCAATGCCCCATCCTCCCCTCCAAGGTGATATCTAGGTAGGTGGAGGCTGGGGAGAGCTGATGTGCCCCAGGTATTAGGGAAGACACCCAGAGACAAAGAGAAGCACATCGTGCATGCTCCCCTCTGAAGCAGAGATGGCCACATGATGCCAATGACTGGTGAAACTAAGGACTAGTGGCTTTGGGTCAGTCTGGGATGGGAGGCTTCAGAATGCTGCCACAGCTGCCATGTGTGTTTCTGTCCATTATTGTTACAAGCCATATGACTCTTTATACAGTGCCTCTCTGCACTTCAGCTGAGCTATCTGAGGGCCCCAGTCTAGAATAACACTCTGCTACATCACAATTGTCACTCTTTGTATCTCTGGGGCCCGTGTGTTGGTGAGAAGCCACCAGCACAGTGGTCTGGGATGATGCTCTGGCACACTGAAAACATTTTTCACTTGTATTGGTTTAATAAAATGCTGATTGGCCAGTAGGAATGCAGGAAGTGTAGGCGGGGCAACCAGACAAAGAGAATACTGGAAAGAGGAAGGGCAGAGAAGTAAATACCAGCTAGATGCAAAGGAAACCAGACAATACTGAGCAAAGGTACCAGGTCACATGGCTAAACATTATGGGTTAATTTAAATGTAAGAACTAGTTAGCAATAAGCCTGAACTACTGGCTTAGCACTTACTGTAAATATTTAAGCCTCTGGGTTAATTACTTTATAAGTGGCTATAGGACCTCGGGTGGGAGAGATTTGTCTGGGCCGCAGGCCCTGGCGGGACAGAAAATCTGACTACACAGTGGTGTTGCCCCAGGAGAAAGCACACTATGAACTCTGCACCTTCTGATTCCCTTCCACTCAGCACACGAATTCCTGCTCCAATCTCAGCCCAGAGAAGCACAATGAGACCCACATACTTCACTGTGAGCTCTCTTCCTGTTGACTACCTGTATCCCACAATCCTCCAGGGCTGGAAAGAGCCGGTGTCATTCACTCCTCTCTTCAGAGTTTAACTTAGTCCTCTGAGCCTGGCTCTCAGTATGTCTGAGCAAAGCCTGGCTTTCTAAGTCTATTGTTTGGCTGCAAAGTCTTCTTTGTCAACTCAGAAGCTGACTATCATCTTCCACGGTCCTTATATTTTAGCTACAACATGTTGGTCCTTTGTAGCCATGGCATCTGTACCTGTTGATTCAACTAACCACAAATGAAAATATTTGAAAGAAAATTATGTCTACTGAACACGGAAAGACTTCTCTTGTCTAATTTTTCCTAAGCAATTTACATTTACATGTTTACATTGTATTATAAGTAATCTAGAGGTGATTCGCATATATAGTAAGATATGTATAGGTTCTGTACAGATACTACATTTTATTCAAGGGTCTTGGGTACTTAGTTTTAATTGTCAACATGACACAATAGAGAATTGCTTAGGAAGAAAGTCTCAGTAAAGAGTTACCTAAATGAGGTTAGCTGTAGGTGTGTTTGTAATGGACTGTCTTGATTATATTAATTGATGGGAAAAGATCCAGTCTACTTTGGGTGGCACCATTCCCTAGGCAGGGCCCTTGACTCTATGAGTAGAGAAAGGGGCCTGAGCACAAGAACACTTGCCTGTACTGTTTTCTTTCTGCCTCTTTCTGCTCTTGACTGTGATATGATGAGCTGGTGATGTTCCTATATTGAATTGCCTGAAACTATGGACTGTAACCTGGAACTTTAGCTAAATAAACATTTTCTCTGAAGTTGCTTTTGTCAGGATATTTCACCAGAGTGACAGGGAAGGAAACTGGGTCAGTGTCTTTGACAGTCCCCAGAGTCAGCTGATTTTTAAAGACCCCTTTCAGGATCCCTGGTACAGAGATGATTTCTCTGACCCACTGCACTGGGGGAAATTTTCCTATAGGGAAACAAAATCACCAAGGATACAGGACTAGGGTGGGTTGTTGGGGGAGAGAGAGAGATCTGGGAGAAGAGGGCTTTCTTTGGTCAGAGCGGGAGGGTGGGGTGAACGTACTTTGGTCCTCCACTAAAACCATGTGAGTCGCTAGGAGGGACATAAAGTCAGGAAGTTGTCAGAAAGAAAGAGGCAGCCTCACAGGAAGTAGGAAACCAGGACTGTTCCCAGCATGTTCTTCACCCACATTCTAGAATAGGCCTCTTCCTGCTGAAGAAGAGAACACCCAGCCCCCACTATGAGCAGCCCCACCCTTGTCCACCCACCCACCCATTCTCCACTATGGATAGCTTCCAGCCTGTGTGTCACTTTGGATTTAGTACAGCCCCATCAATTTTATTATAAGTGATGACCCACACTCTCTAAAGAATGCTTTCACCCTTATCTACAAAATATCCCTGACCCCCTACCCAAGCTGTGCTCTCTCCCATGAACAAATTACACCTGGCTTCTTTCCACCTGGGCAGCAGACAGTGAGCATTTGGCATTGGGAGTTGGCTTGTCTCCATACAGTCTGTTTGTCAAGGATTGTAGTTTTGTGGTGAGCCCACTGGCCTGGGAATCCTAATAACCCTGGATTTGTGGGCAATTTGGGGTGAGTTATTTGTTTCTATTCTTCATGTAGCTGTTCTGCAGAAGGAGGAGAGTTATAACACAGTGTGGTTTTGCAGCCATAACAAAATGATGAAAACGGAGGTGGTCACCTCTGCCTAACCATGGACTTGGGTGCCGCCAAAGAATGCAGAACGAAACGTTATCATTCTCTGGGGGAATCATGTTTCATAAAGAGCTCTGTGTTTTAGTCACTCATTTTGGATATATATATATATATATATATATATATATATATATATATATATATATATATATATGTATGTGTATATATGTATATATATATACATGCACACACATATATTTACATGGAATAAAGAAAGAAATAGACTGTGGCAATCAGGGGTGGACAGGTTACATTTTCTGTGGTTGTTAGGAGAGAAGTCCCACAATGGTTTGCAAAGTGAATCACAGAGGTCCCCAAAGGGCTCTATCTAGGCCCAATGACAAGTACTATAGGTAGATATGAAGCCAGAGTATTTTCATGCATCATTGGGACTTTACATGCTAATCATTGTGTAAAATGCATGCTCTGGTTTAGGCTACCCCACTAGGCATGTCGGCTGGCTTCCCTGCTCTGGAGCCATCTCCTAATAAGCGAACACACAAAACAGGCCTTTCTTTTCTGAAGCTGCGAGCTCATGTGCTATAAACATGGGTCTGAGGTTAGAAGATTGAATTCCGAGAATATCAACAATCTGTCTTACCTCATTAATCAGAGATTTATGATCTCTCCAGTCTGAGGAGCCCCAGAGCCGTCATTGATAATTCCCTGTCAAGGGGAGACGTAATCATCCCGACATGTGCTTAAAGAGGCATTTTCCCCCTTGTTGATTTTATGTAGGAAATGGTTATGAGGAAATTCTGGCTCACTCAGAGGTTCTGTGGCTTTGGGAAGAGGCCTAGGACTGGGGATGGTGGGGATGTGGTGACACACAGCCCCTCAGATAGGGCTCAGCCAAAAGAAGTGCAACAATTTGCTGGACGAGGCTGCCACATGGCCTATTCCAGAGCAACAAAAGAAGTAATCAACCCTCAGGTTCACCCCTCTCTCCAGGTGCCATTATGCTATATTTGAATCACATTATTAAGAACAAGTATGAGCTTCCCTCTGATTCCCCCCAAATCCTTAAAGGACGGGCAACTCTATTTAGTGACCTACAGCTCATTCTTCTGGTCTCTCTGGCCCCAGCTGGCTCCATCTCAGTTCTTCAACGTTTGCCAAAAATAAACTAGGTTGGGAGCATATCCCTGCAAGAGCTAAGCCAGACAGCCAAGGTGGGGGCACTAAGGTCTGTGCTGACTCTTCTGCATCATTTAATAATTTACCAATGACTCTTGGGATGAAGGATGCTCTGGATCCCCTGAAAATACCCAAATCCCCCAAATCTCAGCCCTCTATAATAGAAACCAATACTATTTGCATCTCCAACACATCCTGCAATGTACTTCAAATCATTTCTAGATGACTTATAAACCTAATAGGATACAGACGCTGTCTAAATTGTCCAACTGGTTTTTTGGTTGTGGATGGCAACAAGGTAAGTCAGCATGCACTCGGCATAGACGCAATATTTGAATATTTTTGATGTGGTTGGTTGAGTCTGTAGATACACAAAGCACAGATACAGAGTGCTAGTCATAGAACACATTTTCCACCACAAAAATCTGGTTTGTGTCAAGAAACATGCACCTTTTCCCAGACTGGGTGTAATAACCATGTGCTGCACTTGGACTGTGTTCGGGAATATAGGCTCCCCTAAGCCAAGGAAAGTCCAAAAAATGAGGGTCTAACTTAAAGGGGTTTGAATGGATCCACCACTGAGGGAGAAATTCTAATGCTTCTCATTGAGTCTGTTGGATCAGAAGCACCAGACAAGCCCGTTCCAGTATTTAGAGGAACTGAATTCAGATCCTGGATGATAATCTGAGGCCACAGTGGATGGAGCTAGTGTTGAGTCACTCCGGATCTCTCCAAAGGAAAGTGGAATTCTGTGTGTGGGGTGTGTGTGTGTGTGTGTGTGTGTGTGTGTGTGTGTGTTTGTGGTGTGTGAGTGTGCTTACACATGTGTGAGCATGTATATGGAGACCAAAAGTTAGTGTTGGCTGTTTTCCTCCAGCGTTATCCATCTTATTCTTTTGAGGCAGGGTCCCACATAACCTGGAGCTCACCAATTCAGATGAGCTGGCTAGACAGCTTGCTTTGGCTTCTGAGTTGTAATGGCAAGTAGGTTCCTATTCCCATGCAGCATTATGTGGATTCTGTGGATCTGAATTCCAGTCCTCAGAAACTTCACCACTGAGTCCTCAAATGTGCTGTTGTAAGCCACAGAGGTCTAGGAGATGACAAATCCACTGGTTAAGACAACTTTTGATTTGCCATCAAGTATAGAAGAGGGAGGGATTACAGGAGGAGCCACACCGTTAGAAAGATTGAACTAATGTTTGCAAAATACTCAGGCACAAAGCAAAAGCTTTGGAAGAGTTGCCATAACAGAAGTAAAGAGAGAAATAAATGCCCTACACCAAAGGAAGGGCTCAGTGGGAAGGTGCTCCACAGTGTGAGGACCTCAGTTCAGATTCCCAGAATCCAAGTAAAAGCTAGGCATGGTAGCATGTGCCTGTAACTCCAGTGCTGACGGATAGGATGGGGAAGAAGACAGGGTTCCAGGAAGTTTGCTGGCCAGCCAGGTTAGCTGAAATGGCTAGCCATAGGTTCAGCGAGAGACCCTGCCTTGAGATGTGAACTGTAGGTTCAGGGTCTTAAAAAGTAAATTGGAGATGATAGAGGAAGATAATGAAAACTGACCTCTTGCCTCTATGTAAACATGCATACACACACACACTCACACACACTCACACACACACACACACACACACACACACACACACACACACACACACACACGCACGCACACACTTTAAAAAAAAAAAAAAAAAAAAAGAGGGGTTGGAGAGACAGCCTAGTGGTTAAAAGCAAGAACTAGTCTTGGAGTAGATGGACCTTAGGTTACCGGAACCTGTGACCAATAGTTCATAATGGCCTGTAATTCCAGCTCCAGGGGATCTGACACTTTCTTCTTCACCCCGAGGGTAGGCACTGCACTCATGCACATACCTACACACAGCCATTCACACATGTATCTAAAACTGAAATATTTTTTTTAAGAGAGAATGAAATTAGAGAAGTTTTGCTCTTTATTTGGTGTACACATACAGGCCCATATCACACCACAGGTGTGGAAGTCAGAGGACATCTTGGTGGGAATCTGTTCTCTTCTACCATGCGGGCATGGGGAACTGAACTTAGATCATCAGGCTTGGCAGCAAGCCTCCTTACCCAGTGAGCCCTCTCACATGCCCAGAAATAAGAGGTATTTTTCATGGTGAATATCAACTTTTGATTTGTGAGGTTTAGGTGCATATCACCCACACTGTGAATACACAACCCAGCAGTGTCTTCTCTGCTTTTACAGAACTTTCTGTGACTCTCCAGAGAAACCCGGCTTTTGTAATGAGTCTGTTGTGTGAACTGGGCTCCTGGGGCTGCTTACTTACTGATGCTTCTGAAAAGTCCTCCTGTAATTTATAAATGATTATTTTTCAGTGCTTTCTATGTCCTCTATATCCCGTAGGCACCAGAAGGTCACCATGTGCAAAACCATTTTCTAGGTCATACGCAGTCAAACCTCCAGAACCTTCCTGTGGTGCTCCATTTCCTTCATCCCTCCTCTCCCTCCAAATTAACTCTCAAGGCCAGGTGGCCCTCCACCCCAGTGGACCTTGCTGAGGGTTTTGGGTTCAGGATCATAAATCAGAGGCCTCACAGTGATAGGCCTGTCTCTAACAATAAACTCAGAAGCTCCTGGGAATATGAACACGGGATAGAATTCGAGAGTGAATGCTGAGGATGCCAGACATGGTCCAGAATGCATCCTCAGCTTTCTATGAGTTCATTGCCAGCCCTGGGTTTCACCAACCACATCATATGTCAAAGTCACAAAGAAAGACAGCCTGACATCCAAGACTCACCAAAAGTCAGTCAACCTGTCGGGAGAAGCCGACCCTGCCTCAACCTGGTTTGTGGAGGGCAGCCTCAGTCAGAAAGAGCTCCTGCCTAGAAATTGGATCCACTTTGTATACACCCAGGAAAGGGACAGTCAATAATGACAAGCAGTGACTCTCCCCACCACACAACCCCAGTTACAAGGTAGAGGAGGTGCTAAGAATGTCAAGAAGAGACAACTGCTGGTTAATGGATGCTGAATGCTGCTGCCTTGGAAGGAGGGAACTGGCTGGTTTGTTCTGAAGCAAGGCTCACCGGTGGTCCTTCATGGGAAGGCGCTCACACAAGCTCTTCCCTTTAGCAGAACAATAGCAGAAAGATCTGTGGGTATGACTGAACCATGTGGCTTAGCCCCTTATCATAACACTCTTGCTTAAGGTACCTCTTCAACTGAGGACAGTTCCCACCTTGTCCCCTCTGTCTCTCTTCTGTGGTTCACAGACATCCTTCCTGGCTCTTCTTAATATTAAAATTTAATAAATAAAAAAGTTTTCCTTCCAGCCTGACATTGTCCAGGCTCCATTCACCTCAGATCCAGGGACCACATATTCAGAGAAATTGGAGTGAAGTCAGCTCCTCACGGTTTAGTTTACAGAAGGGTGGAGAGGAAACTGAGGCCTGTTAGGAGAAAGCAGACTGCTCCATTTTCCTCCTCTTCCTCCTCTGAATTAACTTTCCTAAAGGACCTTCAGGCAGCTCAAGGCGAGATGAGAGAGATTTGTAAATTATCCCCACCTCTGTCTCAGGAGCTCACATGTGTCAGAGAGACAGGCAAGAACGTATGTGAATTCAGAAAAAGGATAAAAGAGGATGGGGTGGGGCAGGGGAGGAGAAGGGGAGACAGACGAACAAAAGGTGTCCTTCTTGCCAGTGCAGCCAGCATGCGACACATCAGAACCTCCCTCAAGAAATGTCTTACTCATTGGCAGGGCCCCTTAGCCATACTGTTTTGGGGGTGCTCCATCTAAGGGCTGGATTGTTTTGGGGGTGCTCCATCTAAGGGCTGGATTGTTTAGGGGGTGCTCCATCTAAGGGCTGGATTGTTTTGGGGGTGCTCCATCTAAGATCTGGCCTGTTTTAGGGGTGCTCCATCTAAGGGCTGGATTGTTTAGGGGGTGCTCCATCTAAGGGCTGGATTGTTTTGGGGGTGCTCCATCTAAGATCTGGCCTGTTTTGCGGGTGCTCCATCTAAGGGGCTGGCCTGTTTTGGCAGTGCTCCATCTAAGATCTGGCCTGTTTTGGGGGTGCTCCATCTAAGGGCTGGATTGTTTTGGGGGTGATCCATTTAAGGGCTGGCCTGTTCTGGGGGTGCTCCATCTAAGGGCTGGATTGTTTTGGGGGTGCTCCATCTAAGATCTGGCCTGTTTTGGGGGTGCTCCATCTAAGGGCTGGCCTGTTTTGGGGTGCTCCATCTAAGGGCTGGATTGTTTTGGGGTGCTCCATCTAAGGACTGGCTGGGAAGAAGGATGGTCTGTGACTCAGCAATGTCCTCCAGCATGTGTCTTCTCTATAGGCAGGAGAATAGATCTTGATGTAAAGCTTCTGTGTGGGCTTCTCTGGAACCCTGACATGTGATACAGGAGTGGGGGTGTGGTTAGCTTAAACACAGTGCTCACTTAGGTACTTTTGTCTGGTGGCTCTTCAAAACTAAAAATGCAAATATGAGTGAGAACCAAACCCATTGCTCTCTACCCCGTCCTCTTTCAAACACTCTCCCTGCCATTTCTTTACTTCAGAATTGTATTTAGTTGTTTTGGTGTGTGTGTGTATATTTGTGTTTATGTGTCTGTGTGTTTGTGTGTAGGTGGTGTGTCTGTATGTGTATGTGTGTATGTTTGTGTGTATGTGTTGTGTTTGTGTGTCTGTGTGTATGTGTTGTGTTTGTGTGTCTGTGTGTTTGTGGTGTGTGTGTGTGTGTGTGTGTTTGAGACAGACAGACAGACAGACAGACAGACAGACAGACAGAGATTGAGAGAGAGAAACTTGATGGAGCCCATCCCCTCCTATCTGGGAGGCCTGAGGACTGAGCTCAGATCATCAGCTTGGCAGCAAACTGCTATGCACTAAGCCATCGCCCACCACTGTCGTTTCTTAAAGTCTCAGGTACACTGTGGCAGTGTGCTGTTGCTGGACAGTCACCATTATGTCGTTGATGTCATTTAAATCCAATGACCAATAATGGGAGGGGCAGGTACTGAAGATTAAATACAGTTCCAGGACATGCCAGCAAGTACTCTGCCACACTGAACTACACCCCTAGCCCACAACAGCCAACAACTTACTCCATTAACCAATTTGGCTGTTGCTTTTATGATTTCTGGATCAAGGGGCTCTGGCTCAACACAACTGTGGGGTCAGCCTTGAGGGAGACAACTCCACTCACTTGGGGTCTGACTCTCTGTTTCCTGGTCTCCTGAGACTATAACAAGCCAGGACCCACCAGGTGTCACCACAGACAGAGCACCATGTTCCCCACTATGATGACCACATCCTCGGAATCAGAACCAAAAGAAACCCTAACCTTCTTAGCTGATTTCACTGGGCATTGTGTTAGAGTGGTCAGGGAGATAGTGGAGCAGCCGTCACTTTGTAACGGTGAATGCTGGCTTAAGGATCTTAGGCAGATGTCACAAGTATCCAGGGCTGGTTAGTGGAAGCCAGACAACACAAGATCCTGACTCTTGATGACTCGATGAGATGGAGTGGAAAGATGACCTTTTAACAAACCTTCCAAACCCAGACCTTTAAGTCACTATGGCTTGACTTTCATAGCACCCTGCTGTATGATAGGATGCACGCAATCTCGGCTTCTTAGGAAAACAATCAGCCCGAGTTTAATTGCTACTCAAGATTTAGCCATCAAGGTGACTTTGGGAAGATGAAGAGAACCAGGGGGGGGGCAGGCGGTCCAGGAGAAGGCATCACACACACACACACACACACACACACACACAAACACACGTGTGCGTGCGTACACACGCATATGCACACACATGCACACACATACACACACACTACACACAGTCACATACACACACGCATACACATATACATTTGCACACACACACCTACACACATGCACACACACATACACACTCACACACACAGACACCACACTGCGTGCATACACATACACCACACATGCGCAAACACACACATACACAAACATACACACGTGTGCACACATGCATGCACACACATGCACACATACACACATGCACACACACATATACATACATATACACACGTGCACACACATATAAGAATTCCCCAAACCGGACAGTGATCACTAGCTACATTATCATAGCAGAGTCTATAACTTACTTTTATGTTCTTTGAACGCCCATGTACCTTTATGTGCACATGCATGTGGAGGTCAGAGGTCACCTTTGGTGACTTCATCATTCCCTACAAGATCTTATTGACGCAAGGCCTCCTACTAGGGCAGGGTCTCTCTACCTCTGACTGACCAGTGACTGGCTCCCCCCTTTCCTCTCCAGCACTGCGATCACAGACTTGGATGGCTACGGTTGGTTTTTACAGAGGTAGTGGGGAACTGAACTGAACTTGGGTCGTTACACTTTCAGGGCCGACACTTTACTACTGAGAACCATTTCTCCTGCTCTGTAGTAGTATAAATAATAGACACAAGCAGAAAAATATGAACAGTTATTAAATCTGGAAATCAGTGCATGCATATTCATATCTCATTGTTTCTTGTGAACTATTGTATGATACAAGATAAAAATAAGATTGGGAGCAAAGATACATAAATAGAAATAAATCAAAAACCTCTAAGGAGACAGCTGCCTTTTATTCCTGTCACCAATATCCTCATGGCTCTATGTGGAAAGCCACACGTTCTTTAAGTTTTTTGTTTGTTTTTTAATAGCAATATTATTGGCAGAGTTTACAACAGTTCAAAGTGTGTGTTGGGGGTTGGCTGTCAGTGAGCAGAACTGAATAGCTAATTCCCCTCCCACTAAGCCTGCAATGCATTATAGAAACAGCTGTCGTGGATATAAGTAAGGAAGACACCATGATTAACGTGTTTTCACACATAACTCACCCACCCATCCTGTACAACACAGAGCCTGTGTGATGGCGCCAAGGCTCACTACCTGTCGATTCTGTACTGTTCTTTTTGTCCAATACAGGTTGAGGGTGTTCATGGGAGCATGAATGCTGAGCCTCCTCTGCCCATGTTCCTCTGACTCTCACCCAGGGTGACAGCCCAGGATTCAGGATCAGTCTTGGTTGGAAGGTTTCCAGGAGGCAGAAGAGGGAGCCATCATGCAGGAGTGAACTTCAGACCCACCCACAGACAGAGGAGATGGCGGTTCTTGGAAGGCGATGCCCGTTAGACATTACCTCCAGGTGCCCTGATTGATGGAGACAGGCCCTGCCAGATTCCTTTCCCAAGACTGGAGATTCCAGAAGAGCATACATACTAGGAGTGATATTTTCTTGGACAGTCACCAAGGATTATGAAGAACTTTCCTCACCCCTACATGTCTAAAGTATGAAGGATAAAGTCAATATATAGAGAATTGACATGATAAAGGAGGCAGAGATGGGTTTCCCTGGGTAAAATCTAAAGACTCAATCATCTCACACCATCATCTCGGCCTGATTGTGAGCACCCTAAAATAGACCAGCCAGCTTCGATGGTCTCCAAAGCATGCAGGCCTTATTTTACATGGCCCTCTTCATGGTCTGTAACTGGTGCCCATGGGGAAGCGTTCTGCCATCTGGGCTTGTTATTCTAGCCTTTCGCTGCCTGAAGATGGGTTTATTTGGTTTGGTTTGGGGTCTCTGTGTGATTACAGGCCTGTTGTAATCTGAATCTGTGCAGGGGGATTGTGTGGGTCGTGGCCACATGAACTGCATGTATCCCTTCTACAGGGCTAACTTGGTCTCCTGACCCAAGGTTAATTTTCTTTAATTAGTGCAAGTGCAAACTCGGGGTTCACAGTGTGATCAAATATCCCCCCAGCACTTTCCCATTGCCCTTTTCATCTGCATAAGCATACTTCTCCTGGGGGTGTGGCCTCATCTGACCTGTCAGAATCCCCTGTTTGGGTACCATTTACTGCATCCACACACAGCTTCCAGACACTTAAGCCTGACAGGGGGTAGGGAAGGAATAAAGAAAAACAGATGGAGAGCTGGGTAAACAGACAGACACAGGCACAGCTGGAATTGGCCCTAGCCCCAAGAAGCTCAGAGTGTCTATTTTATACAAGGTTGAACAGAAAGGTTGGTTGTTACCTGCAGATAAGCAAGGAGGCCAGGTGTGTGGTATACAAATGGCGCAAGGGGAAAGCCTGAGCTCATCTTGGTATAAACAGCCTCTCTAACACAGTGGTCTTCAGGCAGAAACATCCAGGAAGGGAAAGCCATGGAAGAAATATTTTGCACATACTATCAATACCCACACATAGACCAGAGGAAAGGCTTTGCCTTTTCCCTATGAGCCACATGCCCTGGGGAGAAGGTTTTGCGGTCACTCCACTGGTCTGAGGCTCTGGGGTCCTTGACATGGCCATGTCCATGTCACACATTCAGTCAGGACTTCCCTCAGGCTGAGCTTCCTCCACACCCAGTAGGAAATGTTTGATCCCTGGGCGCCCCACTCTATCTATGGTTCTCTACAGTTTTTGCAATGTGAATTTGTGTGTGTGACCGTATGGATTGTGTCATACAACCTCTTGGATTGTAGCCCTCCTTGAAGTTCTTAGAACATACTCCTGAAAAATTGTTTTAACGAAAGCCCAACAGAGTGCTTTTCCAATACAAAGAAGCCATCTTCTCCACGTAACCCGAGTGACTAAGTTTTGATTAAATCTTTTTTTTTTTCATTCCTGCAAATTTACCAAGGGCAGAGGCAGTGGATCTCTTTAAAGCCATGGACCCAGTTCCCAGCTCACTTTCTCCTCTAGTACTGCCTCCGCTGTGGCCCTTAGTTTCTGGTAGAGGCAGTCTTAAGTTTTAGAGAGAAAACGGAATCCCCACTGAAGGGGGGGGGGGGCTTCTTTATCTCTCCCTAACAATAAAGTAGGACCACTTCACTGGCTGATCCTCTAAAGCAATTTTACTCCCGTGGAATTGAAGCTTCTACCTTGCAAGGACTGAAGGTGGTGAATGATCATGTGATCATGCAGATTGTCCTTTGCTGAGTGGCAGCTGCTACTTTACACAGCCTATCTGTAGCACCTAACTTCCATCTCTACGTCAACTCTGTGAGGCTATGACTGGCAGGCATATCTCCATTTTACAGACAAGGGATTGAAGGCAAGGGAGGATTTCATAACTTGGCACTAGCATTGGAATCCAGATGATGTGGCCTCTGGAATCCTTATTCTTCACCACGCTCCTTTGCAGTCTTGAGACACTTTCAGCAAAAGAGAACAAAGGCATCAGTAGATGGCCACTGAGTCAAGTTTGTTAATAGAGAGAGACCTTGCTCACAGGGAACCTAAGCAATGCTCGTCAGTGTAGATGTTCTCAGAAGTACTTCACTTAAGTTTATGGGTTGAATTTATTACACCATCAAACACTGGTGATAGTCCTCTGGCTTTACTTCCTGTCTAGAGAAAGGAGCTGCCTTGGTGCCGGAGTACAGATAAATATATCACTGTCTTTCCAGTGAGAGGACCCTAGGAATGAGCTTCTGTGAAACTCCTTAGTGGAGAATATGATGTGAGTCTTGGTGACCCTCAATCCAAGCGCTCAATGGGTTTTCTATTTCCTTTGGGATCCAATCTGGCCAGTAACACAGACAATTGCAAAGCCTATGTAACCCCGAGTAATTATTCAGTCTCCATGTCCTCAGTGGTCAAAGCCACACCTTGTCACCAACTTGATAAAGAAAAGTTTGTCTATGTTCTGCCATTCCCTTGAACTCGGCTGGATACACTAATCGCTCAAACAAGCTGGTGAATTAATCATTGACTCAATCTGCTCAACAAGACACAGAAGTTCTCCTTCAATGTCTTTTTCCACCCTGCTGCCTTCCATGACTGAGAGAATCTCAAACAGCAAAACAATGTCAGACAGAGATGGCACTCACAGTGTTGACATGTCCCCTGCTGGGTCCAGTACAGCATCCATGCGCCTGTCCAGGGCTCCTCTTGAACATCTTATGGGGCTTCTTTCCCAGGTGCCCTTGGCTCCTGCTTCTGCCAGGCAGGTTGTATGCTCACCCTGGGCAACTTCCCTAGCTGACCCTCCTCACCAATCAGATCCACCTGGCTTTCCACTGGGCGCTCTTCTTCCCAAGGCTTCTAGACCTCTGCTGCTGCCCAAGATGCTCTCAACCTTCCCCCAGTCCCAGCCTGAGGCACACCTAGTTTCAGCTATCAACGGTGCCCTTTCAGAACGTGCATTCGGACTCTGTCCACTTTAAAAGGGGCCAGTGTCTCTCTCAGGCCAGCTCACAGAGTGACTGTTCTCTTAACAAAAGGCCAACTAAACTCCGAAAGTCTTTCGCTGACGTTTCTGCAGCTCAAATGACCTGTTTTCTTAGGCCTCATTGTTGCTGGTCACCACTGGTGACTCTTGGTGTCCAAATTCAGAAGAAAGCTCAGATTGAGAGTGGCATTAAGAAGGAAGAAAATAGCCAGAGAAAAATCAAGGAGGTGAGGAGGTTCAGGGAAGAAATACATACGGCGGAAGGGGCTGGCACTGCAATCATATTGGGGAAAGATGAGATAAGAGGTAGCTGGAGAGTTAGCTCTACCCACACAGCAAGGAGAAATGCACGAAGTGTCTCCTTAGGCAAAGGGGGAAAACAGAAAGCTCTGAGGGAAAGACAGATTGGAGGATAAAGATTCACTTGTAAAAACTTTATTGCAGGGGAAATGTGGCGGGAATTAGTCCTCACTTCACCTGTTTGCTACGCAGGCTACATTCAAAGCTCATTCACCTCTACTGTTCAGCGGAAGGCTGGGTCTGCAAAGGTCTTCCCCAGCAGAAGAAGACAAGGCTTGTGTTATTCCACAGTTGACTTAAGGCTGGGCATACTCATAAACTCACGCATGTTAACTGTTCTCTCTTATCAATATAATGTACACGAGACACCTCGCTGTGAGAGACTTGGCATGAGAGTCCCACAGGCACACAGACGCACTGTCCCAGCTCTGTTCCTAGTTACCTAGATGGCCTTGGTAGGTATCATATGTGTCCTGGGTCTGTTTGGATCTTTAAAATGATTTTAGCGATACTGATAAATTAGGGGCTGGAGCGATGGCTCATGGGTAAAGTGCTCGATACATAGCATTAAAGAGAAAGCTAAGCATGGCGACACGTGTGTCACCCTAGTGTTGTTGGGTAGAGACGGACAAATCCCTGGAGCTTGCTGTGGAACCCTCCTAGCTAAGACAGGTCAAGTGAGAGAGCCCGTCTCAAAACCAAAGGTGGAGAGAGACTGAGGAAGACAGATGATGTCAACCCCACAGACAATGCACAGCTAGCACAGGCTAGCTCACATCTGTGCGCATATACTAACTAAAGCCTCTGAGGAAGTCAATCATGGAACCGGAGTTCAAAGGTTGTCTGCTAAACAGAGAGCCTTTTTAAAGGGGAAGAGGTCTTTTTATTTAGGTCTCTGGCTAATGAGGTGAACTAACCTACACCATGGGCACAATCCCTTCTGCTCTCCAACTGTATCATCTTCAGTGCTGAACAGTCTTATGTCAGCTCAACACAAGCCAGGGCCATCGGAGAGGAGGGAACCTCAGTAGAGAAAAGGCCCTCCTTCCGTAAGATCAGGCGGTAGGGCAATTCCTTAGTGATGAATGAAGGAGGGCCCAGCCTATGGTATGTGGTGCCACCCCTGGGTTTCTGGTCCTGAGTTCTATTTTTAAAAACTAGTAGGCTGAGCAAGCCATGGGAAGCCAGCCAATAAGCAGCTCTCTCTCTCTCTCATGGCCTCTGCATCAGCTCCTGCCTCCGGTTCCTGCTCTGTTTGAGTTTCCGTGTAACTTCCTTTACTGATACAGTAAAGTGAAAGCCAAATAAACCCTTTCATCCCCAGTTTTCTTTTGGTCATGGTATTCTATCACAGCAATATTAACTCTAAGACATTAACCACAGACATTCATTCATACAGAAGCATCCGGAATAACATTTGATCTCATCTCTGCACCATGACCCAACTAAGTTGACTCACAGAACGAAATTGTCAACAAGGCATGCTTGCCCGTGTGACCCCAGTGAAGATCTCTGTGCCTGCCTTTAGGGAGGGTATGTTAAGAAAATAATTTGGGGCTTCTTCATTGAATGGTGCCTTGCATGGCAGACCATTCCTTGACACTGTTGTCTTTCCCAACACATTCTGGAAAGCATGTACATTAGGCAGCCTTAGCAAACCAGCCTAAAGGACAAGGAGACCCGTGTTAGGTGACCAGGCAGGTGCTTGATACTGTTGTCCTCTGGGATGGCAAACATAAAATAGAAGGAAGAAGGACATGGTGGTGCACACCTTTAATCCCAGCACTCAGGAGGGAGGGGCCGGCAGATCTCTGTGGGTTCCAGGCTAGCCTGGTCTACATAGTGAGCTCCAGGACAGTCAGAGCTATGTATAGAGCCCTTGTCTCAAAGATCTCAAAGGGGGGGGGGAGGAATGCACTAGGCAAATGGGGGGAGGGCATGTGCCGTGGACCCTCCAGGACTCATCATAGCATGAGGTAGATGTCGGCGAGGGTGATGGATGAAGACGCCCACCTGTACTTAGCTTGAAGAAGGGCAGGCATGTATGCAAGCTATAAATCTCAGAAAGGAGAAACAGTAAAGAGTGAGTAATGGCAGAGTGGGGGTGAGATGCGCTATCTGAATGAACACAGGAAATGAAAATGAAATTTTCACAACAGGATCAGATTTTTTTAAAAGCAATCTTTGGAAGTGTGATATGAGTCAGAATGACCATGGCAATGTTTCAGCATCAGAATGAGACAGGTTGGGGAAAGGGTTCCATTTGGAGATAGGAAGGAGCAGGAGGCACACGGGAGAGCAGACGGGGGGGGGGGGGGGAACAGTCACTGATGATGGAGGAGGAGGAGAAGGAGGAGGAGGAGGAGGAAGAAGAGGAGGAGAGAACCAGGCAATGGGGAAGGGATGGAAATTACAAGCACCCAGAGTCAAACACACTGCAGTTTCTGCCCTCACCCCTTGCACTGCATTCTCATGAGGTGGCATGGCACCCTAGTGTGGGAATCATGTTCCCACTATTGCCGATCCAGTATCCACCACTTTGTCTCACACATAATTTGACCCAAGTGACCGATATTTTTGGACCCCCGATAGTAGGTTTATCTGCCAATGCAATAAGCTGGATCAAGCCAAATTTAAAAAGAGCTTAATGAGCCAAGGGCTCTCAGTTGACCTTTCCAGCCTCCCAGAAAGGGGAGGCGGGGAGAAGTCACATGGCAAGTCTAGGGGCCAGATTTTACCTGTAAGTGTGAGGTCTTGAGCTTAGAGGGGAGGGGCTCAGGTTTTTTGAGGGGTACAGGGTTTGGAGAGGAAGGAGTAGGGCTGAGGCAGAGCTGCCAATTCTACCTACAACAGACCATCAGTCAAGAAGGAACCTTAAGTCTCCAAGAACAGAACTATCTAGAGACAGGAGGATATTCCATTCTGTGGAAATTTAAAGTCGTTCCCAATCCAACAAGACCTGCTCTGGAGTCTCCAATTCTCAGGCCTCCACAGTGCTCAGAAAGACAGCTGAACAGCTGACTGAAACCCTGTGTGAGCTCTGGGCTCTGCAACAGGGCAAGCTCTGATGACTGGCCAAGGATGACAAAGCCTTGGGTACCCACAGGCCTACCTTGGCTTTCCTGCAGTGTGTGAATAGTTGAAATGAGAAGATCTCAGGCAGTGTGACCTCCCTGCTCAAAGCCAGACTAGGGAGAATGGATTAAGAGAGAGATGATGCCAACCCCACTTGCATAGAGAATGGCTTCAGGTCCTGAGAGACCTTGGGAGGCACAGCAACCCAGTGGACTTTGTGACTTTCACAGACAAAGCTTTCTGAGCAGTGTGACTGAGACTAGAGGGGTGGAGAATATACAGGGTGTATAGCTTCAAAGTTGGTCAAAGTCAGAAAAGTCACCCATGGACGCCCCGCACTGGCTCAGTGAGAGCCTAATACGTACCAGAATTTCATGTCATCATCTTCTACCAAAGGGCACCTCTTCCTGCCTGTTGGGTCCTTCTGAAGACTCCAGGGGGTCACTCCTCACTCCTCTACCATGAAGCTAGACAGCAATAATGGGGCTCCTTGGTTCGTGCAACAACTGTCCAGTCTCTCTGATCAGAGTCTAAACTTTACTCTTCTGATAAGAACCCCAATCATGCTCGAGTATGCCTACCCTGTGTGCATCACTTTAGCCGGTGATACCTATCAAGACCTGATTTCCAAATCCAGTTACAGTCTAAGGCTCCAAGAATTTCAGGAATACTATTTGGTAACAGGAGGTAAAGGACACTAGAAGGGTTTGGTGAAATGACACATGCCTTCAGTCTCAGCACTTGGGAGGCAGAGGCCAGCCCGGTTTACATTGGTCTATACAGCAAATTCCAGGCCAGCCAGCGCTACCTAGTGAGACCTTGTCTTCATTTTTCAAAAATAATTTAACTTTTTTATGTGTATCGGTGAGAAGGCATCAGGTCCCCTTGAACTGGAGTTACAGACAGTTGTGAGCTGCCATGTGGGTGCTGGGAATTGAACTCAGGACCTCTGGAAGAACAACAACCAGTGCTCTTAACCACTGAGTCATCTCTCCAGCCCCTGACCCTGCCTTTAATAATAATATTTTTAAAGCCATTTTATTCCCATGTTCTATTGTCTTCCAAAAATCACTTTGAAATGTTCTTTGCATTCTGGAAATCTGGGCTAGCCTCAGAACTTGGTCTAGCACAGACTAGTTTGGCTTTCACTTATAAGCATTGGTCAGAGCCTACAGATTCCTTCCTGGTGAGGAAGCTTATTCGCATGTTTTCTGTTCTCTTCACACCTTAGTCCTGATTAGGAAGTGTCTCAGTTAGAATCTTGGCAGTGAGCTGCACTTTCAACGCTTGTTCCTGTGTGTTGAAGTGGACACAACCAGGTCCCACCCCCATCCCTGCCAAAATTTGGACTTACTATTAGGGAGTGTATTGACTTCAAGATAGTAACCATGCTCACTCACCTGGACTGTACCAGCTATAAAGGCTGTCTCAGGGGTCTGATGGCTGTTAGCATCCCATGAGATCAGGATTCATGCAGAGACAAACACATTTACTGACTCTCGAAAGATATCAAGCAATACACAGGGTGCACTCTTAGTACTAAGAGAGCATTTGGGCCCTTGCACTCTGTCAGTTCCTATGCAACACTCTCCCTTTGTCTGCCAGAAGATCTATCTGGAAACTAAAAAGGAGAGAGCAAGCGCCTGTCACTAGGCAGGCCTGAACTTTCTGGAAAATCCCAACAAGGGAATTGATTTACCACCAAACTTGTTACCTGAGATAACTGGTCTGCATTCCAGATAAGGTCGTGAAGGAGGTGCAGCAAACAGGGGCTGAGGTCAAAGCATCCTGTACTCTGGATCTCAGAGGAGAGGAGGCAGCCAGGCCACAGCCAGCTGTCCCCTGGGTATGCTTCATTCCTTGCCATGGAGTCTGTTTTGGATGTAATAGCCTCCTATATTATGTGTTTGCAGTCATGTACAGCCAGCCTACCTGTGCCTGTGGGAACACCCAGATTAATAAGTACAACAGGAGAATGAAGACAGGAGACAATGTTTATCTTAACAATACCTTCAAGTCCTGCACAAACACACCTACTTCTTCAGTGCCTGCCTGGAGTGCCAGATAAACCGCCATCCTTTAAGACTGTGTGTGTGTGTGTGTGTGTGTGTGTGTGTGTGTGTGTGTGTGTGTGTGGTGGGGGAAGATACCTGTGGCCATGGAGAGCTAGTCCCCAGGAGGCACAAACATCTCAGTATCTGGAAAGCAGAGGCCTGAACTCCAGATCGGTACTTAAAATGTAAGTTCATGAATATTCTAATGATACTTAAGTATCACACACTTGGGCACATCTGCCAATTTCTGTGGTGTAAAATTTCCCACTGTGTTGGATTTCAAGCTACCAACCTGTCACTGAATGTGGAACTGGGCAGAGGTATAAAATGCTACACCATTGTGGCATATGCCACCCTACTCTGTAATCTAGTCCTCACTTTCAAAGTGGCCAGATACCCAAGAGAAGCACCTTCCAGGAAGAAAGGCTTACCTTGGCTCCATGTCAGGTGTTCCAATCTGCCATGGAGGCATGAGGAGGGCAGGGCTGCTGGGGCAGCTCTCTCCTTAGAGGCATCTTGTGGATCAGGAAGAAAAATGTAGAACCAGAAGTGGGGCTGCACTATAAGCCTCAAAAGTCTGCCCAGGGCAGTTCACTTCCACCCCAGAGTTGTCTGAGGCCTGGAGAGGCAGAATCAACAACAGGTGATTTCAGTGGATTTCTAAGAGACAGTGTGTATGTGGGGGGAGGGCCCTCTGGTGATTTGAGTATAATTGTCCCCCATAGTCTCATAGGGAGTGGCACTATTAGAAGGTGTGGCTTTGTTGGAGTGGGTATGGCCTTGTTGGAGGAAGTGTGTCACTGAGGAGACGGGCTTTGAGGTTTCCTATGCTCAGGGTACTGCCCAGTGTCCCAGTCAACTTCCTGTTATTTGTAAGATGTAAGACTCTCAGCTACTCCCTCCAGGACCATGTCTGCCTGAACACCTTCATGCTCCCCATCATGATGATAATGGACTGAACCTCTGAAACTATAAGCCAGCCCTCTCAATTAAATGTTTTCTTTATTAGGGTTGCCATGGTCATGGTGTCTCCTCATAGCAACAGAAACCCTAACTAAGATAGGGCCTTGCCCCTCAGGGAAACTGAGATTGAAATTGTCCTGTCCTGTGTGTTGGTCAGCAGATGGCTCAGCTGTGGATAACTATTGTTTAGCTGTCTTTTCTACCCCCTTCCCACCCCAAGATGGAACTTCAGATCTGGTAATTGCAAGGACCCTCCTCCTGAGTCCTCTGCTCCACTGGGGGATTTCAAGCTCTCTAAGGACAGGACCTCAGTTACTGAGCATGCCACCCTAGTGAGCAAGCAGATGGCAGGTACCAGGCTAGTCTCTAACTTTCTATTATTGGAGAGAACATTTCGTGACTGACTCTTCCTCCCCCAAAGATATTAAACCTGAGTTTAGTGAAGGCTTGTTCAAGTAAGCTCTGAACAAATAAGAACACGCCTTTAGCTAAGAATTAGATGTGTGTTTCCAAGTCTCTCTCCCATCTCAGCCTTAGCAGGAGTGACCTCCGGTCACTCCCACTTCCTGGGAAGACTCAAGAGTAGGAGATAACATTCCCACATCAGGGCCATCAGCCTTCCAACGGTCCTCATTAGCAGGCTTACTGTCCTACAGTCAGTGTGACACTTTTGCTCCATCTCATCCCTGGAAATTTGACAGAGCCAGGACACTTGAGTGTGTGGAGCTGAGGTGCAGGAGGGACCCATATGACACACATTCTTCATTAGAGGCAGGGTTACCCCAGTCTTTTCTAGATGCTCCTATTCCTTAGTGTAAAGCACTTAGAATATAGTTTGGTGGATAAACTACCTGTCTAGCATGCATAAAACCATGTTCAGTCCTCAATGGTGATTAAAACTAGGTATATATAATCCCAGCACATGGAAGGTGGAGGCAGGAAGATTAATTCAAGGTCATTCTTAGCTACAAAGAAAGTTTAAGGCCAGCCTAGAATACATGAGATTAACATAGTCCAAAAGAGAAACAGAGACAGGCAGTGGTGGCACATACCTTTAGTCCCTGTACTTGGGATCCTATACCTCTGTTACCAGGACTTGGGAAGCACATACACCTTTAATCCCAGCACTAGGAAGGTTGAAACAGGAAGTGACATGGCTGGGCAGAGAAAGGAATATAAGGCAGAAGAAGACAGGAGTTCAGCCCTGTTGGCTAAGGACTCAGGCATTCTTCTGAGAATTCATGGAGATATGATCTACCCCTTTTGGCCTGAGATTCAGTAGTGGCAAGAAGTGACTGTGCCTCAGATCTTTAAGCATTCACTCTAATATCTGGCTCCAGGTTTTTATTAATACCAATTAGGATTCGTGAAACAGAGCTCTGTCTATGTGTGCCAGGATGGCCCAGAGCAGCAGCCATCCAGAGAATTATTTTCTTCTGCTATAGGGTGCTTATACAGGTGGAGACTTGCTTGTGAATGACTGAGCATGGAAAGAAGCTCCCTATGAATGCAGTTTGCATTATGTACTGTTTTTTCAGGAATCCAACAGTTGTGGGGATGTGGGAGTGCCTGTGTTCTGACTTCTTTAATTCACATGGCTTTGAGACCTCAATCAGTCTTACTCTGTAACTGGGGTCTCACCCCAGATTCTTTTTATGCTCTCATATTACCTCTTGGTTTAGAGGGCCGGCCTGTTAAGTATGGAATTCTAATTTATTACAGAAGCCCCACTTGGATCTCCTTTATGCATGTTTCTATCACGTTGCACACCTGAATGTGCCCCCACTTTCAAACTATGTGCTGTGACTTGTGCACCTATTGTGGGCTGAACCCCCCCCCCCCCAGTGTTCCCTTCAGTACAAGAAAGAGATTTGTTATAAAAGAGCTGGGGGGGGGGGGCTGGTCACCGTGGTGCTTTCAATGTCTACCATGAAAAGCAGGGAGAGAGAAAGAAATGAGGAAGAAGAAAGGGGGGAAGAAGGAAAGAAGGAGGGGAAAGGGGGAGTGGAGAAGGAGGGGAAAGGGGAGGGGCAAGGGAAGGGGAGGGGCAAGGGAAGGGGAGGGGACTTATTGCATCACAATGGCAACATTTGTGCCCTGACTAGGTTACTTGGCCGTGGCACTGGACCCTTCTTCCTCTGCCCTGACAAGACTCCCATCTGGACCACCCTCACCACCACCCTGCAGGTGGCTGTGACACACAGCTGCCCAACAGTTACCTTGGAACATGTGGTGAAATTTGCAGAAACACTTGCTCACTGATGAATTATCTGTGTGTGACATCAGTGACACACAATGGGAAGTGAGAAGAAACCACCAAAAGCGTCAGCAGGCACAGGTGGGCAGCTTCAGGAGCTCAGCCGAGGCTGGAGTCCCAACTCGACCACACCCTGGCTATGCTGACTCAGGGAAAGAGTGTGTCCGGGACTTGGTTTGCTTAGGGGTAAAGATCCTCTACCGTAGAGGGCTCTGATGATTGGTAAACTAATGTTTAGTCCCTTGGTAAGGTGGCTTGTTACAGTAAGTGAAAACCGTTAACAGTGACATCAGTCTCCATGGGGTGGAGACCCTAGAGTGAAGAGATGGCATCACAAGCAACCCTTCCAGCATCTCCTCCCCCTCCTCCTGCTTACCCTGCTGATGACATGGCTGGCCTATTTTCTCTTCACCTCCACTCCCTCCCAGGCCATCCTAGGCGGGGGAAACATGGCTGCACCAGGTGGAGGACACTCCACGCTCCTGGTTGACAATGGTCCCTGGATTATCTCCTCCACCTTTGCCTGAAGCCTCAGCTGCTGGGATTAGAATGCACCCAAGTCAGTCTGTCTCCAGGAAATTTGGATTTTGAGCAACAGAACTTTGTCCTACTTAGGGTTCCTTTTGCTTCAATGAAACACCACGACCAACAAGCAAGTTGTGGGGAGGAAAGGGTTTATCCGGCTTACACTTCAGCACTGCTGTTCATCACCGAAGGACATCAGGACAGGAACGCAAGCAAGGCTGGAGCCTGGAGGCAGGAGCTGAGGCAGAGGCCGTGTCTTTCACCAACAGTTTCTCACATGCTCTCTTTATGGTCCTCAGCTGCTCTGCACGACCCCTTCAGTCCTGAGTCTTCACCAACGGCCTCTCCTGGCCTCTCCCAGTGCTGAGCCGCAGCTGCTCTGCACGACCCCTTCATGCTCTCAAAACCAGTACTACCACCTAGGTGTGTCTCTTACACATTACCAAGTCTGGCTGCCAGCACGAGGTACAACCTTGGCCGCCGCCGTAGCTTCTCTGTGCCCTCACGAAACACTTCCCAGATTTACCTCAGTCATGATGTTGGTCCTCTGTGTGTGTGTGTGTGTGTGTGTGTGTGTGTGTGTGTGTGTTTGTGTGTTGCTTACTGGCTTGCTCCTTATAGCTTGCTCATTGCTCAACCTGCTTTCTTATAGAACTTAGGACCAGCAGCCCAGGGATGGAACCCTCACCGTGGGCTGGGCCCCCTCCACTAAACATTGAGAAAATGCCTTACAGCTGGGTCTCATGGAGGCATTTCCTCAATGGAGGCTCCTTCCTTAATGACTCCAGCTTGTGTGGAGCTGACACACAAAACCAGCCAGTGCAGACTTGAAGGTGGGAAACAGCCTTATCATCTTCTCTTCCTCCCTTTCAGCCACCCCTCACCATTCCAGGTTTTCCTTGGTCCTATTCTACCTACAAACAGCCCTCTTCTGAGGGTGATCCCTTCCGCTCCTCACCCCTGATGTAGCACAGGCTATGTTCTGGGGAACTGGCTAAGTCTCAGGAGACAAAAGCCCCAAGGCACCATGGAGTCAGCTTTCTCATCCCTGCCTATAGCACATTATCTTCACAAAGACAGACCTAAAACTGTAGTTTGAAGGAAGAGACCTTGATAAGAAAGCCTTTTGCTCCTGGGAGGTATCCGTGATGATTTTAATGAGAAAAGCCCCCATGGTTTCCGGCATTAAAACCCTGGGTCCTCAATTGGTGGGACTGTTTGGAGATGTTTAGAAGGTGGTGTGGCCTAGCTGCAAGAAGTATGTCACTGGGGCTAGGCTTTGGAATAAAAACTCTCCTGATATTTCCAGTTCTCTGTCTGTCTCTCCCTCTTTTCACCCACACCCCCCAGCCCCACTTCATGCTCACAGTTCAACATGTGACTCTCAGTTTCCTGGTCCTGTTGCTATGCCCTCTCTGCCGTTATGAAGTCTAACTCTCTGAAAACCTAAGTCAAAATGAATTATTTCTTTGGTCAGCTTCTTTGGTCATGGTGATTTTTTCCACAACAGAGAAGTAGTTAATTCAGCCTTTCACCATAAACACGACCAAGACTCCATGCTCTAGGTAAACATAAACTCCATCCCCAGATAGGAAGCTCTCTACCTGCCTGGTTATGGAGGAGATGGCCAGGCCCTGATGATGATGCAGAGAAGGTGTTAGATTGCACCTCCAGCAGAAGCCACGTTTGCAGGATTGTACATATGCTAGCTCAAGCATCCCCAGGGACCAGAGGAGGCACTAGTGTGGCTTCCATAACCTATACACAGAAGGGTTCCAGAGGAACAGAGGCGGCACCTTCCAGATACTTTCCCATTATAACATCTGGACAAAGGGCTGCCTTCAAGCTTGCCTCCCAGTCTTCCAGGCTACAGACCCCCACCTCTAGGTCCCCAGAGCCATATTATTGCCTTCTACCACCTCTGTACCCTTACGCCTCCACCCATAATGCTAGAATCTGCGTCCCTTCAGATGAATCTAGCAGAAATGCCTGTGCTCAGGAAACAGAGGGCCTTTTGACCTGTTGTTCCTAACTGGTTATCTGTATCAACCACCTCCTCTCGCTAATTACTTGACTCCCCATGTCCATACAGTGTACACTTCTCAAGTGGTCTGGTTTTACCTGGGATAAATGGGGTGTGATGCCCAGAATCCCCTGAAACCCCAGAAGCATGCAGGCTTTCCCTCCATGTGGTCTTTGTGGAGGGGTGTTTTGTTTACTACTGTTAAAACACAGGAAGCTTGTGAGTGCTGTGAGGACAAGGGCAGGGGCTGGGGACAGCGGCTGGTGGAAACTGAGCTTGGGTTTGAACCTCTTGGGACTAGGATTCATAAACCCTTGATCCTGTGCTGAAACCGGAAACCGGAAACTGGGCCATGGTTTATTCCTTGACCCTTGGGGCCTGGCTAGACCTCTCATTTCATCTTCTGTTATTCCTCAGTTGGATGCCCTGCTCTGTCCACCTTGGCCACTATTTTTTAAGAGGACAGAGGGACCTCGCTCTGTGCCTCACCTTTGCTTTGTCAGCTTTCTGGATGCCCCACCAACAGGACTCCTCAAGGCCTATCTCTCTCCACCTCCTGTAGAAGAGGTTTCTGGCCTCTCTGGCCAGAGGTCCAGAGGTTTAGACTCTCTTAGCCCCAAATAACCACACAAAGGATTATGTTAATTTCATGCTGTTTGGCCTATGGCTCAGGCTTATTGCTAGCTTCTGCATCTTAATTCAACCCATTTCCATTAATTTGTCTTGCTGCATGGCCCATGGCTCACCTGAGTTACTTTACATGTTGATTCTGAGGCAGCTGAACGGTGTCTCTAGTGACTCTGCCTCCTTCCCCTAACTATGCTCCAATTTCCTCACCTACTTCTCTAAGATGCCTGCCATAGGCCAAGACAGTTCCTTTATTAAAGAATGTTCACAGCATACAGAAAGGCATTCCACATCAACCTTCTCTAGCACTTGGTTGGGTTTACAGTTTACCCTCTGCCAGATCTGAGAATTGGCTCCCTAGACAAACCGTGAACACTCTGCAGATGGCTCATTCTTCTTTGGCTTGGATCTGCACTGAGAGTTCTCCTATGACCATACAGGATCCACCTGTGCACAATGGCTGATAATTTAGTTAGTTATTTACTTTTAAAATTTTCTTGAAAGAGTCTGATTATATAGCCCCTGTCTAGCCTGGAATTCTCTGTGTAGCCCTGGATAGTCTGGAATTCTCTGTGTAGCCTGTCTAGTCTAGAACTCTTAGTAGCCTGGCCTTGAACTTGTAGGGATGTTGCTACCTCTGTGTCCTGGGTGCTAGGATTACAGATCTGTAACATGTCCTCTAGCACTCCCTGTTGAAGCCAGCCTAGATAGCTATGCTCTCCTTCCAAGACCACCCACATGACTCCTTGTGTTGTTGAGACTGAAGTGCTCATAAATCCCCAAAACTGTTTAATGAGAAGCTTCCACAATATGGAGCCCAACTATTTGTGTACTGGGACAGCCTGTTAGAAGGATGCTTTGAAAATCAGATGCAAACAAAGCATTTGGATTGGTGAGCATGTTCCCCAATCTGCCTTTCTGCCACATTCTCCCAACATTTTACCAACCAGACATACTGGTCATCTCTCTTCCCAATGGCAGCCTCTCTGCTCTAGAATAAAGCCAATGAACTTGAACAAATGTCATAATGTCTATGTCATGACTTGTCCCAACCAAATACAAGGCTCTTAAGCAGGAGTAACTTTACCCCAGGCAGCATTTGACAGCACATGAGAACATGTTAATTCCACAAATGCTAAGGTAGGGTGTCCACAAGTGCTGGGGTAGTGAGTACAGTCCAAAAAGATGCCCACAAACATTCTCACAGGTCAGCCCCCACAAGAAAACATTCTCCATCCCCAAATGTCAGTGGTATCAGGATTGAACACTGCCCTGATATGCCTATGCCAAGCACAACTGGTCTGTCTAGTTTGAGCCATGATTTGCTGTCTCCCTATACTCCTCAGCACCAGGCCATTTCTGATACCACCCAAGGGAAATGGAGAACTGGAGGAGGCTTCTCACTGGGCGAAGAGCCAAAAGGTTCCTGTCACCCACCGCTGTGACTGCCAAGGAAAGCCAGGAGGTCTGGTGCATTTCGGGAGCCAGTCTGCAGTGAGGCCTCCCTTTGAAATCCCCAGCACTCTGTCAATCCTCAGTACAGGAAGGCCCTGGATGAAAGGCTGATGAGAGACATGTAAAGGGAGTACTTTTGTTCCTAAGCTTATGGAGAAGGGTGGAGAATTTTTTAACAGAGCCAAACGACACACACCTCTATTGGGGCGTGAAAAAACGTGTGAATGAAGACAGAATAGCACACCTGCCTCCACTTGCCATGCGCAGCACACACAAGACCACGGGAGTGAAATGAGAAAGTGTGTTTACTTAGTGTAAACTCAAATAATGGCCCTGCCTGCCCCAGCAGGTAAGACTTGCGGTTTAATTACGCTTGGCCTTTTTTTCAGCACAGGATATCTCTGTTTGGGAGTGTTTGAACAGATGGTGTGCAGGCAGCACCTATGACAGCCAGATGCTCCAGTTCTTCCCAGCCTCAGGCTGGATCCCAGGGTCCTATTGTATGGCCATTATGTATCTCAAAAGTGGAGGGCTTAAAGGTGCCACCTCTGTACTATCTATATGTAACTGCTCTTCCATCACTTAAAAAAAAATATTCAGATTTAGGCTGGAGAGAGAGTTCAGAGGTAAAGAGTGCTGGCTACTCTTCCAGAGGTCCTGAGTTCAATTCCCAGCATCCACATGGTGGCTGACAACCATCTGTAATGAGATCTGGTGCCCTCTTCTGTATACATAATAAATAATAAATCTTTTTAAGTGTATTCACTTTATGTATATGAGCATTTGCTTGCATGTATGTCTATGCACCATTTAAGTACAGCACCCTTTGAGGTCAAAACAGGCTGTCCAGTTCCCTGGAGCTAGCATTACAGGCAGCTGGGAGCTGCCATGTGAGTGCTGGGAATTGAATCTGAATCCTCTGTAAGCGTAGCACCTGCTCTAACCGCTGGACAATCTCCCCAGCTCCATTCTACCACTTATTTTGACAGACATGACCCAAGATGTCTTTAAATCATTCAAAATGGCAGACTAAGAGCTTAAGCCAGAAAAAAGGTCCACTAATTGTGTCAGAAGAGGAGAATGCTGGCGTCTGTGACTTAGCGCTGTCACCGAGGGATGTTCTTCTTAGGCAGTCTCTAATATTGAGTCTCTCTCTTAAGAGCATCTCTTCATGGCCAGGAGTGGCTGCCACAGGCACAGAAGACAGAACTGCCTGCACCTTATGTGTGCAAACAGCCCCTGAGAGGTTTTTTCAGTTTTGTTGGGTTTTGTTTGCTTGTTTTGTTTTTTGGTGTTGCTTGTTTTGAAAGTTCCAAGCAAATAAGGGCTTGTTGGTCATCCAATGTCTGTCTTTTATTAGGGAAAGGACATGTTTCCTCGAGGCCCCAGAATATTCCCTCTATGCCCTTTGAACCCAAACTAGGTCATGCCTTTACAATCAGCCAGTGGCTAGCAAAAGATTCCCTAATATCCCCTCAAGATTTAACCCAGGAAGGTAGGAAAAAGTCTCCTCCAAGTTTGCCCAAGACTTAAAAATCAGAGCTCCATTAGAAATGGAGGAACTCAGGCACTCATCTGCAGGAGTACTCATGAGGTAAGTTCGTTTTCCAGTTGCTTGGTTCTGACAACTGGGCTAAATCTTCTGGATTATGTCTTGGATACATTAGTCACTTATTTCTACATTGACACATTCATGTGCAAGCTGTAGCCTGGGGGCTGGTAATACAGCCACTCTTGGAGCTCCCAAGCAGGGCACAGAACTTCCAGTGTGAGCATTGACTCCAAGGATCCAGAGTGAGTTCTAGAGCCTGTGTCACAGAGGAACTAGCTGGTCAGAGGGACTTGGGATGTTTCTCTAAAGAAAGGGTCCATGAAACAGAGACCTGCAGAGGTGAAGGTTGGGGGGGGGGGCTGGGAAAAGCAGTGGCTTCTGGGGGAAGGGCTCTATGCAGGAAGGGAGTCCTAAGGAAGGTTCATACTAATGTGTGGTCAGCTTGCTCAGGCCTTGGAACTTGGGAAACACATCTACCCCCTCTGTTGCAGAGAACTGGGGCTTTATCTTAAGACAGTGGAAAACTGTTATATGGGTTTAAGTGGAAAAGTGATACAGTAAGATGGTCCTTCTGGCCTTAGTGGGGACACAATAGTAACTGCTACTGTGTCTTGGTCATGGCCTGTCCACTAGCCAGTGTTACAGAGTTACTATTGCATTAAATAGTTATCTTGGAGCCCTGGTTACTTCTCATGAGAAGGCTTCTGTCAAAGAACAATGCTAGCCCCTTCCAGTCACTTGGGCTTACTGTCTTGCCAAATAATCACTCCCCTTACTCTTGCTGTGATGCTATTAGCCATGATAGGTAGTCCCTGGGGCTCAAACTGATGGGACCACCCAATGCTGAACCTTCAGCCCGCAGAATTGTGAGTTAAAAGCCTCTTTGCTTTCTCTATTATCTGGCCTTGGGTACTTTGTTATGCCGATGATAAACATACAAGTTCATGACTTACAAAATCAGGGGCTATAGTAAGTTGATGATTATTTCAAGGCACAAAATGTTGCTATGGTGATGTGGGATATCGTTCTGTATGCTGTGAATATTATTGGTTAGTAAAGGGACTGTTTTGGCCTATGGCAGGGCATCTTAGAAGCAGGCAGGTAATCTGAGCATAGATAAAGGGGAAGGAGGGCCGAGTCAAGAGAGACATGATCAGCTGCCCAAGAAGCAATATGTAAAAAAAATAGGTAAGCCACGAGCCAAGTGGTAAAATCAGATTAATAGAAATAAGTTAAATTAAGATGCAAGAACTAGCTAACAATATGTCTGAGCCATAGGCTAAGCAGTGTATATTTAATATAAACACCTAAGACATTTTGAGGGGGTTAAGTAGTGGTGGGCAGGTCTGAACCATGGGGTAGGTCTGGACAGAAACCTCTATAACAGTGTGGTTTGTTATGTAGCAATAGATAATTGGAACACTGCAGCCAAAATGACTTGTTATTATTCGTTTATTAGGTTTAGTTAATATGCAAGGTAATAGGTTTTACTATGGCATTTTCAAGTCCATTTTCACCTAATAATGGTGCTTTTGTGTTTTTTAAGAAAGCCCTCTCCATTTGAGTACTCCTATGACCCAATTAATAAGCTTGATAATCATCACAAGAAGATATATTGTTAGGGTCAATATTTATTTAAACAACTTATAATATAAACTCAGGAAATGGAGAAAGGATCTACTTGCCTGGAACAGAACTTCTTTCTAGGCAGTAGAGAAGGAGGGAGCACTGTCCTTGTGGCTCAGAACTTTAAGCTGTTTTTGACCACACCTTAAGGCTACAGTTTCCAGTTTATAGGTGAGCCCCGGACCTGTGCTGGCCCAGAGACCACGCCCTCAGGTCAGGGAGGTGCCGAATTTCACTACACATTCCACTAGCCAGTTACTGTTGACTGCTCTCCAGGAAGCTACAGAGAGACCAGAGGAGCTGTCTCTGTAGGTTTCTCCTCCAGGAAAATTGTTGGACTTGCAAAACTGTCCTTTAAGAAAGTTCCAGCTCCTTAAACACAAACCACCACAGAGGTCCAAAGCCAAACCAAACACCGAATTAATCAGTAGGATCCCCCTTTGAATAAAAATAATTCAATTATCTAGATGCTTGGTTTGCCCATGAATACAGCAGAGGTGCCTTGGAGTGTGTGATCTCTGAAATACACAGGCAAGGGAGAGAGGCTTACTATAAGCTATATGCTTCAAATGTCAGGCTGAAGTGAGGCAACGGGCTGCTTTTAGTCAGTATTTATGTAACATACCTCCAAAGCTGTGACTTGCAGAGGGGAAACGTCACCGTCTCTCTTTTAGACACCTTTTACTTGTTATTTCAATAGGAAATTATTCTTTCAGAAGTAACTACATCTGTCAGTCCAGCATTCCTGGCTGCCACAAAAGTACTTCTCCAGAATCCCACCTCCTCAATGACTTTCTCTTTAGCCTCACCTTCCCTGGATTTTATTTATATTTGACAATTCCCTGGGGTTTCCTGACAGGAAACGTTAGTGAGAGCTGGGATCACGTGGTTTAAACATTCAATGCTACATTATTTTTCTTTATTAGTGGTTTCCAAATTTGAAGAAGGCAGTGGATCTGCTCCACACCAAAGGCTGTCTGCTTTTTAGTGTTTCCAGACCCATCATTAATTGTAAGCCTTAAGGTACCAACTTAATTGTCTCTTTTGTCAATATGAAGGATACTGTGAGTTGGGGAGATGGCTCAGTAGGTTAGGTGCTTGGTAAGAGCCTGAATTTCTATCTCCAGCACCCACTTAACAGCCAGGCATGGTGTGACACACACCTATACCCTCAGCTCTGGGGAGGGAGAAGACAGTAGGGCTCCTGGGGCTTGCTGGCTTGTCAGCCTATCCAGAATAGCAAGTTACAGGCTAAGTGAGAGTCACCGCCTCAAAAAACAGTGTGTAGAGGAATAAAGGAAGAATTAGACATTAACCCCTGGTTCCCACAGAGTCCTGTGCAGACAGACACAGACATAGACACTCACACAACACACACACACACACACACACACAGAGAGAGAGAGAGAGAGAGAGAGAGAGAGAGAGAGAGAGAGAGAGAGAGAGAGAGGTAAGTTTGTATAAGCATGCGCACATACATGCATGCTTGGCTGGGGATGTACCTCTGTAGTGAAGCATCAGGCCCTGAGTTCCAATCCGGCACATGCATTTTTGTCTGATCAGCATAGGCTCCAGCTGAATGAAGTGGATGAAGCTCTTTGTACACTCTCTGTGCAAGCCTCCATGGCTGTGCTCTCTTCTATTATTTTCTTTTCAGGGGCATTCCTGTAATTGGTCAGCACAAAGCTGCCCTCTACCCTCACTGGTCCTAAGCCCTTATCAGTGGCTAGTTTCCAACTGGAAGCCTTGACTGGAATACAAGCCTTATTCCCTCTTCATTCTGCTTTGTGACTAACACGTGGCATCCCCTCCACTACTGATCTCTGGAGCACTGTGAGGCTGTCATTAAACAGTGCAGAATCGGGAGAACGTGGCTACCTATCTTAAGAGTTCACCAGAAGGCAGGTAAAAGGTTTCCTTCCTGACTCGCCTGGAAACACATTAGAGGAGCCACCATCTGGCGGAAGGGGGTCTGATGCAGAGAAAGTTTTATTTTCAAGGGAGGGGTCTTACCAAGTTGGACTAATAATTCCAAACAGCTATATCCCTGGGGCTCCCTTATCAGAAAAATGGCTTTGTGGTTTTCCCCTTTTCTATGTACAGACATACATATGTGTTCGAGTCTAGAACACAGCCTTGGGTTTTTTTCCCTCAGGTATCTATCACCCATCATTTTCTTTGTTTGAGAGAGGGCCCCTTGCTGTTCTGGAGTTCACAGAGCAGGTGAGGCTGACTGGCCAATGAGCTCC
Source organism: Phyllotis vaccarum (assembly GCA_033318265.1). Classification (NCBI taxonomy): domain Eukaryota; kingdom Metazoa; phylum Chordata; class Mammalia; order Rodentia; family Cricetidae; genus Phyllotis; species Phyllotis vaccarum. The sequence continues at coordinate 39,579,332 of JARWLC010000010.1, read as the reverse complement.
AGGGTGCTGGCTGTCTTTGCTTTCTCAGCAGTGGGCTGGTAAGTGTGCGCTGCAGTACTCAGCTGTAAGCAAACAATGATTTATTTTATTTTTAACTATGTATATATGTCTCTGTGTGGGTGTGTGTTTGTGAGTGCCAGTGCCCACAGAGGTCAGAAGAGGGCCTCAGGTGCCCTGAGCTACAATTACTAGAAGTTTAGACCCATCTGACCTAGGTACCAGGGACGGAGTTCAGATCTGCAAGAGCAGTACATGCTCGTAACCACTGAGTCATCATCTTTTTATTCTTGGCTCCGACTTTTTACCCATGAATTCTAGAGATCAAATGGGTCCTTGTGTTTCTGAGGAAAGCATTTTACCAACAGAGGCACCTCCCAGTTCCCTATATACCAGCAGATCTTAATGGAAATTGGAGAGATAAGAAAGTGTTCTATGGGAACACAGAAAACTAAGGATGGGTTAGACATGTGCATCTTACGATAGCTTTAAAAAATTATATATATGCAAGTCTCACAAACATAGTGACCCTGGGTTCTCTGTCAAATACCCACGGCAGCCCAGGTTCTTCCCAACAGACTCACTCACTGTGATACTTTCCAGATTTGGCTTTAAGATGTATATTATTTATTATGGTCTGCCACGTTCCAGGAAGAGTTGGAGGCAGCTAGCTTAAATATACAACCATGAAAAGCCAATTCAACTTCTTTTGTGGTTAAAGATGCCCTGCTATAAATAGAAAACACTGGGATCCTTATTATACAATGACTTATTCATGAAGATCGCCATATTTTACAACAAACAGACGTTTCTAATAAATGAATATGGTTAAGTATATGTCCCAAATTTTTCTTTTGACCTTAAAATTATAGCCAATATGTAGTGTTTTCATTTTTGCCTAATCACAAGGAAATCTGATGTCATCCTGTGAATTACACAGAAGAATTTTTTTGACATGGGCAAAGCTAAATAGTCCTGATGATCTGGATAAACTCCACCCCCCTTATCCTAGCATGGAGAGTCTCTCGTTCAGACCCATCCTGGAGCCTCCATCCTTCACTTTAATTCATCTCATTTCCTTCGACATTGATGCACATTACTTTCCAATTTTTCCCTTTTGTGGGTCACCTGAAATCCCACATTCCTATGATTTATTGAAACATTCAAATGCCAATCCCTTATCTGTGTTTTCATAAATACACTCTTGACTCTCTGCCAAGCAGAGAGGAATTTATGCATTCTCTGCTGGGGTCAGGTTTTGGTGGGACCTTACGATATAGTGTGTGGCCAGGTGTGCTGACTGGGTCATTACCTGGCGAGCCAGTCTGCCTCCTCAAGTGACTCTCCTCTGTGCACGGACCAGAGAATGGGGGAGAAGAGCGTCTTTCTGCCCAGCTGGGATGCTGGCAGTTCAACTTCTCCCTCCTTGGGTTGTAGGTATTATTGTCCAGCAGGTTAGTGAATAGGATGATGTCAATCCTGATCTTTGCTACTCCAAGCATGGTTTTGCCATTGACTTTTCTTAAGTAAAGAGGGCCACCCTGTGCCTGCCAGAGCCTGGAGCACCTTGTACCTGCAGGGCCATGGAACACGCTGGCCTTGCACCAAGGTTTCTTGTATGAAAAGTCTCAGCACAGCCTCGAGCGTTTGGAGAATCTGTCACCCTTTGCAGCCTCCTGTTTGATAGGATATGCCCAGACCAGATTTCCTGTTGACTTAGTTCTCATCTTGGCAAAGCCAAACAGCCTGTATTTGAGGAAGAATGCCATGCCAGGAGTGGAAAGAAGGCCCTGACCCTCAGGCTCTTGGCTTCCTGGTGCTGGTTCCCACTCTGAGGGCATGTGAGCCTGGATTGGATGCAGCTGAGGAAGATATGTGGACATTATTAGGTTTCTTCAGGTCATTCCTGATAAGGAAAAAAAACCTCCAGGCTTTGCTCCCCCAAAGAGGGTGACTTTTATTTTTTTATTGATAGCTTTGCTTGTATAATAAAAAGACAAATATATAATAATCATAGGATATCATGAAGTGGGACAGCATATCATCATCTCTCTAAAACTAGTGCCCAGTGTCAGCCTCCTGGGGCGGCTCAACCCACATCTCCCTGTAGAGGAGTTCCAGTCCTCATCTGTTGCTGTAACAAAACACCCTAAACCTGAGTAACTTATAAGCAACATTCATTTACTTCCCATAGTTCTGGAAGCATAGAAATTCAAGACCAAAGCTCTAAGAGTCAGTGTCTCCCAGAGCCTTTGCCCTGCAGATGGAGTCTTCTATGTGTCTTTACAATATAGAGGCTGACAGCTCCCGTGGAACTCGAGGTCACCATTCCTGTCTGTGCCTTATCTTTCAAAGACCCAACCTCTTAACACCACGGCTTTGTTGACTTGGTTGCAACATTTGAATCTGGAGGAGACACAAACACTCATAGAGCAGCATTTCGCCACTACCCACCCCCAGTTCATACCTGCTTCTCTACACGTTCATTCCATTGCAATAGTTCTCAGAATCCAGGGCACCTTGGCCTCAACTCCAGCGTGTAAATTTCAGAGTTCCCCCCCCCCTCAAGCCTCATCGGATGTGATATGAATGAGACATGTCTTGGTCTTTTTGTCTGTTTCAGGTTCAATAGTTTATTTTAAAAAGTACTTATAACACCTCTACTGATGTTTTATAAACACACACACACATTTACGTATAACACCTCTCCTGATGCTTTATAGACTCCCAAATGAAGGTTTTGCATTTCTTGTGTGCCTTCTTGCTATGTCGTAATATGGAGGGTCCCACTGCTAGGGGTGAGGGGAAGAGAATGCGAGAGAGGGATGGGGGAAGGAGAAGATCAGAAGGACATAATCCATCCTTTCCATCAGGGCATCTGTGACAACTATGAGGGTAGCAGAGCCCTCCTGGCCCTCCTTCTTAATACTGTCACAATGGCAATCCAGTTCAACAGGTTTTTCCAGAGAACACCCCAATAATAACATAACTCTCTCTATGTAATAAAATCAAATAATATGCTCCCCAACACAGTATTAAGAGGAAGAGGGAAGATTGACAGCCAGTCTGGATAGCAAGAGGCTCTGGGTCAGACTGAGCATTAGAAAAAAGGAAACAGATGAAACTGATTGAACAGAGAATGAGCAGGGAGAAGCCAGAGGAGGTAGGCTGAGTAACCCAGTTCGTGTTTGTCCTCTGTGAGCCCCCAGGGGTTGCACACTGAGGCAGCAGCAGGGGACTACTGATCTCTGAGGCTAGATCCACTGAGGACTCAGAGCACGGACAGCTATGCAGGAGAGCTCAGAGCGCTTGGCCTCTGACCTACACAGCCAGCTCCCTAAATCCTCTTCTTTGTATCCCAAGATCTGGTGAACTGACACTGGAATCAGTATGTTTGTGCCACCAGGAACGTTTTTGTTCTAGGAAGTGCTGTGTGTGAGTTACCAAGTCACCAAAAGACACCTTCTCTGCCTGGGTTTCACCCCAATAGCAATGGAAAAAACCATGCAAGCATGAACAGAGGCCAGAAATCAGTCACTCAAAGCAACAGAAGCCAGTCCTGTGATTAAAGGGAAATTTTAGAATAGAACATCTTTGTTATTTTTTTTTAACTAAGCCGTTATTTGTTGTGGTGATATACTGTATATCTAATAAAGCTTGCCTGAAGATCAGAGGGATGGATCAGCCACAGAGCTGGTCACAGAAGTCAGGCAGAGGTGGCACTTGGGAGGCAGAGGCAGAGATCCCCCTAGATCTCTGTGAGTTCAAGGCCACACTGGGCTATGTGAGACTGCTCCAGTCCAGGAGAGAAACAGAGCCAGATGGTGGTGGCACCCACCTTTAATCTCAGTACCTGGGATCCCAGGCCTCTGCTCTCAGTACTTGGGAAACACACAGGCCTTTAATCTCAGTACTAGAAAGTTTGAGACAGGAAGTGATATAGCTGGTCAGAGAAAGGAGTATAAGGTGGGAGGAGACAAGAGTTCTCCCCTTAGAGTCGCTTCGGTCTGAGTATTCACGGAGACAAGATCATCCCTTTTGGCCTGAGGAGCTGGCTAGGTGAGAACTGGCTGTGACCTGTTCCCTGTCTATCTGATCTTTTAACTTTTCCCCAATATCTGGCTCCAGGCTTTTAGAACAATTAGAATTGGAGCAATAGTTTGTTATAAGATGTACAGACATACAATGTATGAAGGCTTAAAATGCCTTCTGAGTCTCTCTGCTCTATTCTTAGAATTCCAACATGTCTGAGCTCATGCCCAGGATAACTATGGATGAGGCTGATGTGGGAATGTCTTTTTGTATGCAGTGAATGTCAATCTTTAAATAAAAGAGCTGTTTTGGCCCATGACAGGCACCATAGAAAAAGTAGGAGGGGAAATCACAGTATATGTGGGAGAAGCAGTGTGGAGTCAGACAGAATCAGACAGAACCAGCCTCCCAGGAAGAAACATGTGAGGAACACAGGTGAGCCATGGGCCACGTGGCAGATAGATTAATGGAAATAGGTTGCATTAAGATGAAGGAGCTAGCTAGCAGTGTGCCTGAGCCATAGGCCAAACAGCATGAAGTTAATATAAGGGTCTGAATCATTTTGGGGGGCCTGAGCAGCAGTGGGCGGCTGGGGGGGTCTGGGTCTGCAGGTCTGTGGGTCTGGACTTCTGGCCACCCGGGGCCATAAACCTCATTGTAACATGAGGCCCAACATGATACTGTTAAGATACTTAAGACGTGAGATCTCTCTGTGTGATCTTTATTGTATGGTTTGGTTGTGCAGATCTCAAGCATAAACTGCAGATAACAGTGTCATGTTGTAAAGCCTAAAGATTTGGCATGCATGGCAAATGATTCTACGTCATTAGAAAGATAATAACTTACCCTCCAGGCACTATGGTGGCCTGAATATGGCATCCAGGGCAGCCCCCTTCAAGCGGCTCACTGTTCATCTTTCCCATCATGATAGAAGAAGCAAAGCTTCACAAGTTCACAAATCTTCTCCATTCTTGTGCCTCCTCACCATAGACTTACACAGGCTGGCCTGGGATTCCTGGGCTCAGGGTGTCTTTTTGTCTCTGTCTCTTGAGTAGCTGGGCTGTAGCTGCAGACTGGCTTTTGGAGGCATCTGTAAAAGACCAGTGTCTCCATGCATGCTATTCTGGGTTGGTCTTACTGAAGGTAAATGTCTCACCTTAGTCACAGTGCAGTCATGCTTACCTGTCCTACCCCTGACAATACAAGATGTCCCACACCTAAGAATCTTTGAAGCCTCATGACTGGCTCTCATCATATTCATCCTGGAGAGTTCTAGAACACCACAGTAGTACAATGGAACCCAAAAACATACTGTAAAGTCTACCGGAGCCCCCTCTCTTAATAAGTTCTTTCCTAGGGGAACTCTCGGGCTCAAGCAGCTATGAACTTCACAGATAGTTCAACCCCCACACTCACACGCACTTGTAGGGAGTAAAAATCCTTTGCTCTGGAGATTTTTATGAAGAAAGTCAAGGGAACTCTCATGGGCAGGAAGCTGCTGAAGATGGGAAGACCAGATGGAACCATTGAGGGCAGGAACAGAGGTATTTCAGATATGGAGATGCCAGAAGAGGAAAGCTCTGAGCGGCTGGATCAGTCAGAGTGACTGAAGTAGCAGACAGCCCCACGTTCTCAGTGGCTTAGAGAGCAAGGTGCCTTTGTCACTGTGTCATAGAGGCTGCTGCTGTGCTTCTCACATCTTCTCATACAGAATCCAAACGAGCAAATCAACCAGGCCCTGGAAAACAGCGAGACAGGAGTGTGCTCCCATAATGTTTCTTGGTTAGAGCTTTGGCGTGCCTCTGGCTTACGTCTCACACAAACCACAGACAATTGTCACCCAGAGAACTCCTCAAGCTGAACATAGTAGGTCTTATCTCCAGGAGTCCTCAGTCTGATAGGTGCACAGGCAAATGGGCAGGGCTTCTGTCTTCTCCTCCTTATATTTCCTTCCCTGCCCGGTTATTTTACTTCCTGGTTCAACTTTCCTAGAGCTAGGATTGAAGGTGTGAGCCACCACTGCCTGGCTCAGTTCGGACTTGAACTCACAGAGCTCCCTCTGCCTCCCAAGTGCTGGAATTAAAGGTGTGGTCATCACTTTCACCGCATGGCTCTGTCCTCTGATATTTCAGGCTATTTTTATTACATATATGTCACCACACTCATGTTAGGTAAAGTCTACCTCACAGGCAAGTAGGGTTTATGAGTAGAAAGGTATTATTCTTTAATAGGGAATTAGATGTGTGAATAATCATGATCCCAACCCCAATGACTACAGGTGAGCATCCAAATCTTGTGATATACCTGGGGAAATTGAAGCGCATGACGGAGATGCAGTTTGCCTGATGGCTACATGACATTGCACAATGATCATCTACACCATATTCTTTAGCCATCGGTCTTGGTTCCCAGTCCTGATCCTGAGCTCCCAAGATACCTTTCAAAATGTCTTCCAAGATGCTAATAGATAGGTGGCCAAGGCACGTTTAATACATGTCAGCAATTTTACAATGCTACTGGACTGTAATGGCTCTCCAACTCAGGCAGGAAGACTCAGCTTCTCACCTCTTTTTTTTTTTTACTTTCAGCCCCATAGACCCTGCTGGAAGGGCAGCTCCTGGACCCCCAGGACCACGCTTTAGGAAACAGCAGCATCACACCACTGATCAAATGGAATCTAATTTGCCTCTGGAAGTATGTAACTCAGTTTGATGTTGCCATGAGGAATGTTTTAAAGTAACATAGCCCGCCTATAAATTCTTCACAGCTTAGACAGGGACACAGCTTTCCCTTTTAGGACATCACATGACTGTGTAGAGCCATCATTAATTTTGACTATTTTTTCCACTTTCATTTCTTTTCAATTTTAGCCAAAAATGCAATAAACATCTTGGAACAGATCTTCTTAAAGCCATTGGTGGATGAATCATAGGATATCTGGATTCTTTTTCTTTCTACTGCAATGGTCTTTTTCTTTTTAACAAGCAACAGCAAACACTTCAGCCCCTGTCTCAACAATAAAAAATGTCTAACAAAACAAAAGCTTGTGATTTGGCATGTCACAACCACATGCCTCCTCACTCACAGCATACTGTAAGGAGTCCAGGTGGCCTCTGTTTGTTGGAGCTGTGGATCTGTCCTGGAAAGGGCTTTAGCAATCAGATCATCTCGGGCCACTAGGGTATTTTTTCCATGATGATTCCTTTTATTTGTAACATATGTGAAATTAAAATAAGCTTTATATGATTTTTTTTTATTTCCACAAACCCTTTAAAAAGTAAGACCATAGTCAAATGGCTCAAAATAAAATTGAACTACACTCCAGTCCCCCTTTATCAGAATTCTCTGACCAGATGAAAGGAAGATTTTAAAAAGCACAAAAACTGGGCCTGGGAAAGCTGTTCCCTTCCTGTCTCCTGAGTAGGGGACTCTACACATGCCAGGTTGAGAAGAGGCTGGGACATCCACCCAGTCTCCTAGAGCCTCTGCCTTACCTTGGTCACAGAACAGGCCCAGTGGGCAGAATCTGTGCTAGAAAAGGAGGGCAGAGAGAGTTCCGCAGAGCTGTTCTGGGCTAGGGTGTATTCTGACGTAGAATGCCTTACTAGAATGAACAAGGTGCAGACTTCCTCTTCCAGCAGGGGGAAGTAAAAGAAGGGAGGGAGGGACAGACAGACAGGTGGACAGAAATGAAAGAGAGAGAGAGAGCAGGAGGAAGGATAGGGCACACCTCTCAGTTGGTGGGGTGCTTGTCTAGAGAGTATGAAGTTCTGAGTTTAATCCTCAACACTATAATCTACATATGGTGGCAAACACCTATAATACCAGTACTCAGAGAGGCAGGAGGGTCGGAAGTTCAAGGTTGTTCTTGACTACATAAAAAAGTATAAGGTCCAGCCTGGGCTACATGAAACACTGCTTCAGAGAGAGATGTAGTGGATTTATGATGTTACATTGTAAATAATTGTCCTGCCTGTGAGTTTAATAAAAAGCACTGATTGGTCAAAGGCAGATAGGAAGTGTGGGCAGGGCTACCAGACTAAGAAAACTCTGGGAACAGGAAGAACAGGGCAGAAATGCCACAGAGACTCCAGAGTTGCCAAACAAGCCAGAAGATGCAGAGGACACCTGTACTGCCCTGAGAAAAGGTACTCAGTCGCATGGCTGAACAGGATAAGAGTCATGGATTAGTTTAAGGGTAAAGAGTTAGCAAGTTATATGCCTGGGCCTTAGGCCATCAGCATAAAATTAATGAAAGCATCTGTGTGTCTCTGCAGGGCCGTGGGTCTGCGGGTCTAAACCTTGAGGCTAGGCCCGAAAGTCCGGGCCAGAAACCTCTTACTACAGAGAGAGTAGGGTAGCTCTAGTCCCCACTCCTAGAACAGGAAGAGATAACGTAATTTCTTCTGATCCTGAAAGTAATCTGGGTCTGGCATCTTCTTCCCAATCCTGCAGACCCCAGTGGTTCCTGGCATGAAGGCTTTGGACTCTTCAGTGGTTGTCTGGGTTCTGATGCTGAGCCCAGGGAGGGTACCCAAAGACTGCTTCTACTCAAGACCTTGGGGCATGTAAGGGACAAATGCCATCAGAATGTCGCTGGGGCTAGAAGGTCTTGTCTCCTTCCTTGCATTCATGTGTCACTGTGTCCCTATGCTACCACAGCTGGACTTGCAGCACCACCAGCCTCTGTCTCTGGGACATTTTCTCCTGGGGACAAAGCCATTTGATATGTGTCAGTATTCAATTAGCTGCCATCATGTAGACACATCCCAAATAATACCATACACATGGCTATAAACTCACGTATTGAGAAAGAGATATCTGTCACTGACAATTTTCTGCTTTTGTCCCAGCAGTGATGCTAACACACCAGCTAAGATCGCTTCCAAAAATCAGTGTATCTTAGCAACACACACACACACACACACACACACGCATGCATACACACACACATGCATGCATACACACACATACACACAGACATGCATGCACACACATACACACGCACATGCATGCACACACACGCACACAGCACACGCATACACACGCACATGCATACACACACGCACACACATATGTACACACACGCACACACATACACATGCACACACACGCACATATACATGCACACACACGTACACATACACACGTGCACGCACGCACACAGCATTGGACCATATGCATAAATTTGCATGTGATTTTTAATATTATTTCAGGACAACAGTGCAGTGTTTGCTGCTTTTCTTAGTAACATACATTAAATTCAAAATGGTTAGGTTAAAAGTATATTTCCGGGCTGGAGAGATGCTCAGTAGTTAAGAGCACTGTCTGCTCTTCCAGAGAGCCTATGTTTGAATCCCAGCAGCCACATGAGAGCTTACAGCCATCTGTCACTCCAGTCGCAAGGAATCCAACACTCTCCTTTGGCCTTCACGGTCACTATATACATGTGGTACATATTATGCATATAGGTAAAAACACCGTATATGCAAAAAGTTAATATTTTAAATATTTCAGACTTGTTATTTTATCAGTGACAAGCATCTCTCACTGCTATACGGCTTCCTTCTGCCAAGCTGTGTTCCTTCCCAGCCCTGCCCACCCACCCCTACGTCTATGGTCTTACAGGGTGGGGGAGATAATCCAGCCAGGCCTGCTCCCTGAGGCCAAGTAGAGAAACTGCTAGGGTTTTCTTGTTCTGGGAACTGCGGGGCCTGGTGTTCCCTCACATCACACCTCACACCAGAAAGGAGAGACTTCCCCCAATTACTCTGGTCCATCTATGTTCTGCCTCCATGCTGAACAGTAAGCTGTTGTTTGGTGCAGAAGTAAATGATAGGCTTCTGAGCATTTACCACCAGTGGCCTGAATTTCATCTCAGAGGACACACTTGAGGGAATGAGACACCACCATGCCAAGTGACCCCAAGCACCCCACACCCTAAGGCACAACTTTCCTCCCAGCTGCTGTCACTGAATGCATCTTCTTGCCACTGGGCTTCCAGGTCCGAACTGCAGGGTGTGTGGCCACTTACCTTTTCTGTGCTTGAGGGGAAGGTGACCATAAGCCAGGGGATATTTCCTGTATTAAGTAAATGTCACAACAGACTTAGACATTTTACAGTATTGTCCCTGCTTTGACATCAGCTTTGTCGGGGAGGCAGTAGGCTCCTGAAGCAAGCCCAGGCACCATCTATACTCCCACAGCTGCATGCCCTTTGTTTATGCAATGACAGGGGGTTGCAGAGAGAGAGAGCTGTGTGCACTTGGTGAGTGTTTTTCTAGCAGGGCAGTAGGAAAACATTTGCTACCTGTGGTGTTTCTAAAAATCAGTGGAGCACACCAGCTAACGTGTGGGTCCCATTACCTCTGCCTTGAGCTTGGCTTTCAACACACGCTAGCTGGGCATGTGCAGTGAGGCAAGTTTCATAGAAATGGCAACGTACACTGGTGGGTGATAAGGTGGTAAGGGGTAAGGCATCAGACATTCTAGATGCATCGTGTTATGTATCTGTAAATGAGGATTGCCCCACCAGGTGTGTGTGTGTGTGTGTGTGTGTGTGTGTGTGAGAGAGAGAGAGAGAGAGAGAGAGAGAGAGAGAGAGAGAGAGAGAGAGAGAGAGAAGTTGAGTGTGTATGAGAGAGAGTGAGTGAATGTGAAAGTGTGTGTGAGTGAGTATGTGTGTGTTGTGTGCTTCCCTGCCATCTGGTAGCTCCTGTCCTATATGTAACATCTTCTATGATGTTCGTCAGTAAGGACTATAAGGAAGGCTTCTATGTGGCTTCTGCTGGCTTAGCTTTAGAAGAGTTACTTCCACATGCCAGTGTCTGTGTGCCCTTTGACTTATCTGAGGTTATTATAGCAAGTGGATGGAGAGAGGTAAGATTGTTTCTGCATTAAAGCCAAAATCATAAACTTGGGGCTAATTATGCCACTCAAGGAGCCCAAGGTAGGCTCCAAGGGAAAGCTGTGTTTTTAGACTATGATGTTAGGGGATGTTACTAAACTCCAGTCTATCTAATAGTGAACATTAGGCACCCAGTGGCTATTGGGAAATGCAGAGTCAACTCCACAGCTGAGTCTCAGTAAGCTTTGGGAAGGATGGTTTTGTGAGACTTGATCTGTTTTGTTGTGGAACTAACATTTGGTGTATTTGCAGGAGCTTCTGAGCCTTTGGGGATGTGATAACACAAAGACATGCCAGGTACTGATGTGGGAATGCCTTTCTATATGCTGTGAATAAAGGACTGTTTTGACCATGGCAGGCACCGTAGAGGTAGGTGGGGAAATCAGAGCATAAGTAGGAGAAGGGGGTTGGAGTAACAGTCAAATTGAGTCAGATGCCCAAAGAAGCTACATGTAAGGAACACAGGTGAGGATGGGCCACGTGGCAGACAGATTAATGAGAATGGGTTGAGTTAAGATGAAGGAGCTAGCTAGCAATGTGCCTAAGCCGTAGGCCAAACAGCATGAAGTTAATACAAGCATCAATGTGTTTCTTTGGGACTTCGGGATTGCTGGTCCAGATAAGCGGTGACAGGCAGGTCCGAACTGTGGGGCTAGGCAGTTGTTCTGCACAACTACATGGAACCCAGCATCTCCAGGTATAGGTCTAGAGATATCCTCAAAATACCAGTGAGTGTCTCTGACTAATACACCCCTCAGATGACAAAGCCTTCAAGGTGTGTTCGAGTCCTAGAATTTCTGAGGAGAAGCTCTGCTAGCTCACGCATTCTGGAACTTTGATTCTGCAGCTGATGAGCTGTCATCTCCGAAAAAGAAGTAGTGTCCGCGGGGAATCCTAAGAGATGGAACCAGAGGCTGCAAAACTTACTGTAGGAAATAATCTCTGTGAGAGAGTACTCTTGCCCTCTTCTTCCCAGAATATTAATTTTAAATTTTCTTAACTTGCTCCCAGCATTCTAAGAGATAAACAGGGATGGGAAAAAGCCCTGGGTTTAATCCCAGCAGAGAAAGGGGGGAGGCCAGGGAGAGAAAGAAAAGAAAGATAAATAATTTCAGAAAATAGCTTGTTAAAGCACAAGTCTTTCTGAAGGTGATTAAAATACTGTGGTTTTCTGACCAAGCGTGGGGCACACACCTTCAATCCCAGACCTTGGGAGGCAGAGACGGGTGGATTTCTGTGAGTTCAAGTTCAGCCTGATCTACATAGTGAGTTCCAGAACAGCCAGGACTACATTATAGGACTCTGTCTCAAATTTAATTATAGTAATAATTACATACTATGGCTCCTCTCATTATCCATGACAGCATATAGCCTATTTTCAACCACTCACAGGAACTAGAAAGAATTAAAATTTGTCCCATTCCAAGATTTTCCCAGTTCAAGACTGGAGGACGGAGACGGGGAGCTGTCCGTGGTCCATAGCCATCCTGTAGGGTCTAATTTGTGCTCCGCCCTGTAACTCTGAGACCGCAGGCCACCACCTCTCTGCTTTCTCACCTTTGACCTTGGAGCTCTGTCTTGGGTTGTTTCAGCAGGCGTCTCTTCTGGTCTGTTGAGTCTTTGGGAACAAGTCCTGAGTTGGCCTGCGTGCTCCATTATTATGGGGATATAAAGTATCCACCAGGGGGCGCATGATTCCCTGCCAGTGGTGACCCTGGGGACAGATGAGGGGTGGGTGTAGAATTGTACCATCTCCACTGCTTACCTGTTCTGTACTTTTGTCCACATCTCTGAGCAGCTGCTGTGGGATGTGCATGCTGCTGACATTGGCTGAGGTCTGGGAAACTGGGGCAGATGGTCCTTGTGGCTGCAGGTGAGGATGGATCTGGGAGATGGCTGAGGTGTGTGTGGTGAGGGGATTCTGACCCTGGCCATCATACTGGTCTGTGTCCAGAGGGAGCAGTATCTGACCTGGGAAGTGGCCAAGGGCTCTGGGAGCAGGAGGGAGTAGAGGACTGTGCCCACACTGATCTAAGAATGTCCTCAGAGCATCAAACATACAGTCAACCATAGATGACATTACTGTCCCTGCCAGGGTCCGAACGCAAACACGGGGTCTCTGGTGCCACTGCACATGGGTCTGAGTGAGGACCACGCTGCTTGGCCATTCACATGCTAATTTGCCCCGTGACCCAGTCAAGCCTCTCTGCTTGGGATCCTTGAGATACTGTTGTCAGAGCTTCTGAAGGTGACTTCCCAACCCTTGCTCAGTGTGCTTGCTGTGAGCCATGTGTCCCTCAAGCAAAAACACTGAAGTCTGAGTGCCCAGTGGGAAACTGACCATATTTGGGAAAAAATGACTATGACATTTTTTCAGGATGAGGTCATACTCAAGTGGGATGGCTCCTAAGCCAGTGTGTCTGGTGGCTTCATAAGGAAAGAAGAGCCAGAAATGTAGAAAATAGGGCTCTGAGACAAGAGAGATGGCAACAGGCAGAAGACAGAAGGGCCATCCACTGATGAGCAAGGCAGGATGCTCCCTTGGGCTCCACATGACACCTGTGCCCAGAACTGTCGCCAGTGCAAGCCAGCACAGGGTAAAATTGTCACCAAGGGGAGATGTAAAGTGAGAATTAGAATGTTTGCACTCAGCATGAAGGGACACCACGTGTCACAGTTTTGGGGGAAAAATCAATAAGTGTTTGTTTCCTTTTTAAAATCAGCATCACTTTGCCCTTGTAAACACAGAACACAAGGTGATGGCTGGAGAGACGTCTCAGCAGGTAGAATGTGCGCCTGCCAGCTTGAGGATGTCACTTAGACCCCCCAACACTCAGCTGAAAGGTGGCATGTGCTTGTATTGCACTGGAGAGGTGGGAACGGGTGGATTCCTGGGGCCTAACCAGCTTAGGCAGATCTGTGAGTCTAGCCCCCTTGAGAGCCTCAAATGAACAAAAGTGTCTACATGCACAGGCACACATGTACACCTGCACACACGAACGCAGGCACACACAGGCACACACACACACACACACACACACACACACACACACACAGAGAGAGAGAGAGAGAGAGAGAGAGAGAGAGAGAGAGAGAGAGAGAGAGAATATTGAACATAGGGAGTTTTGTAAATTATTTGCCACCTTGATCTGTGCTCCCCTGAAAGCGTGGAGCCAGGTTTGAGCTCTTAGGACAGACTTCTTTGGATTCAACTAAGTCCTCTTACTGAGAGGATGGGAACAAATAACAGGGCCGGTGGTGTGATGGGCAGTTGTCCCTGGATCACCCTCTCCAGTGATCTGTTACGTCCATGCAGTACAGCAAGGCTCAAAAGCCACACTGTCTGTGCTGTAGATTGAAATATAAGCCTCTCTGGATTCAAAGCCTGCAGTCCTAACCCTGGGACCTCGTGTGGGAGCAGGGCTGTTACAGATGTTATCCGCACGTGAGTTCAAGTGGAGAAAAGTGAAATTTAATCCATAGCTCCAATTAAATGATAATATCCTTACAAAAGGGGAGATCTGGATGTGGATGAACAGAAGGAAACCCGTGTGAAGACACAGCTAGAAGGTAGCCATCTGCAGGCCTAGGAGAGTCCAAGCCTGTAGTCACCTTCAGATAACACTTCCTGCCTCCCGGGTGCAGGTGACAGCAATCTCTGTGCTCTGAGGTCTCAGTGTCCATCCTTGTGTTGAGCAGCTGACACTGACTACCCAACAGAAGGTTCCAGATAGGGAAGCTGGGCCTAAATGGCCATAGGTATAGCCTGTGTAACGCATGGCTATGGTTGCTGGGGCCCTGGCTATTCAGAAGGACACTGCTAAAGCCCAGCCCTGAATAAGCTGGTGTAGGAGGAAAAAATGGGTAGAACCTTCTCCTCCTCCTCTTCCTCACCTTTGTCTTCTTTTTATTATTTTTTTTCTGAGATGGGGATTTTTCTGTGTATCTTTGGCTATCCGGGAACTAGCTCTGTGGACCAAGCTGGTCTCGAACCTATAGAGATCCACCTGACTTTGCCTCCCTAGTACTGAAATTATAGATATGCCACCACACCCAGCTTAAAGCACTTTTTTGGTGACATCTTGGTCATAGTGGTCCAAGGAGGCTTGGGGATGACAGCAGCATGGATGTATATGAGCAGGAGAATGTGGTTGTGTTGGCAATGATTTGCTTACTTTGACTACACACCTTTCCTCGAACAGCACAGGGCCAACCTCACTCCATATCTCCTAGGCCCATTCCCAAGGGGCCATGTAGAAAAGGAAAGACCTGCTGCCTACCTCCCAGGAAGAGGAATGAAGAGCATCTCTTAACTCTCAGCATAGCCCTCCCCTATACACAGTAATGGGCACGGGCATAGCCACTTCCATCAATCTAAAATCATAGCATGAAGCATAGAGGTCTCTGGACAGAAACAGATGGCAGGGAAGTACAGCCTATCATTGTCTCCACAGCCCAAGGTGGTCCCCCTTGGTAATACCACAGAAAAGAGTTTCAGGATGAGTTGGCAAGAAGCAAGGTCAAAAAAGTTTCTCAATATGGATCGGGGACATTCCCCATGCTTAAGGTTTAAACACTGGTAAAGCAAAGACTGGGAAACAATCCTGCCACAACCGGGCTTGATAGCCTCAAAACACAAGCCATGACAAACTGTTCCTTCTTAGGTGGGTTTTCTCAGGAAATAAATAATGCCTCAACATATATAAGTCTGTAGATTTACTCACCAACAGGGCAAAGGACAAACCCACATGACCATCTCAATAGATGTAGAAAACACATTGGAAGCCAAGCATGGTGGTTCACACCTAGAATCCCAACACTGGAACAGTAGAGACAAGAGGAGTAAGGGTTCATCCTGGAAGGGTGGCGCTGTCCACTGGTGCAGTAGTGGAGTGACTGTTAGAGGAATAACCAACTGTGTTCTCGTCGGATGGGGCCTGCTTCCCTGGAGGGAATCCATGCCTGTGGTACAGCAGTCAGACCAACACCTCACTGCTGTGGAAGCCACGGATACTTATGGAAAGCTATGATTGTTGTTCTGCCAAACAGCATGTTGTGTCCGCCAAAGTACCCTCTAAATGCTTATATTTTTGCCCATGGATTAGTCCTCTCAGAGGTTTGGACAGAGATTCCTTTTGCAGAGAGCAGTCGTTACTGCTGAGATTAGTAACTGGGCACTACTGCGAATGAGTGTATAGTGTTCAGGCTTAAATACGAAATCAACAGCACCCTCTCCAAGACTCAAAAAACATCATGGGAAGAGAGGCAAAAAGAGTGTAAGAACTTGAGGAAGGGAGCAGGGGGGTTGTAGACCATCATCAGGACATGATATGGCCATCGTATTCATGAATTCCCAGGGCTGTAGTCACCTCCAGAGGGCTGGGACAAGGTGGCGCTATCAGCATTCTTTCCTGGATGGGGGAGGGACTCAGCAGATCCCACCTCTCCCTGAAGGGCTATTAGCAGTTAGTACTTGCTGAGGGGTTGGGAGACATTCTCCTCATTGGTGTGGTCACTGATAAGTTATCCATGTCTCGGTGAATAATTCCTCATCTGTGCTCATGTAAGTAGCCTTAATTAGATCACAAATGATGAAAAAGAAAAAAAAAACTAGAAGGGATTCATTAGGAAGAGGAGGGTATTCAACAGGAGTGAAGGGACAAGGGAGAGTTATGGGGAAATACGGTCACAGTACACTGCATACCTGCATGAAGTTGTCGAACAAATTAAAAATCTGCTGATTGGTAGTGGAGCATGTCTTTAATCCCAGCACTCAGGAGGCAGAGTCAGGTGGGTCTCTGAGTTCAAGGCCAGCCTGGTCTACAAAGTGAGTTCCAGGATAGCCAGGGTCACACAGAGAAACTCTCTTTAAAACAAAAACTTAAAAATCTAAATAAAAAAGCTAAGAATTTAAGGCCAACCTGAAGGTTACATGAGATTCTGTGTCAAAGCCGGGGATAGGACATGACAAAATTAAACGTTTTCTTTTGTGATAAAAACTCTCAACATGACAGTCCCGGTTTGGCTGAAGGCATTTACAGGCCCACCTGGTGCCACTTGGCTCAGGCAGGTGAAAGACACCCATAGGCCATCCAGGGTCTTCACAGTCCAGATTCGCTGAAGACATCCACAGGCTACCTGATGCCATTATAATGAGCAAATATAAATGGATAAATGGGAAAGGGAAGCAGAAGGGCTCATGTGCTGTGGAAAGTGGTAGAACTGAAGAAGTAAAGAAGGTGGAAAGCAGCCTTATGTGGAAGGCCTACTCGCCTCCCAGGGCCAGAGTGATGTGCAGGCCCCAGCTGCTGACAAGGGTCTTGTCTAAGTCCATTGACTTACTACAAACTTGGTCTGTGTTGACATCCATGACCCATGTTGCCACCAAAGGCCACAAGGATGCCTGGGGTCTGGGCTGATATCTGTGGTCATGTTGTATCTGAGGACCCTGCTGCTTCTGAGGCTATGCTGACACCAGGGCCATGCAAATATGATTGGCCTGCACAGCTGCTGGGGACCATAATCACATCAGGTCTGAGCTTTTGCCAAGAGCCATGTCTGCGTCTGTAGCCCTACAGCAGCCAGCGTCTATGTTGATATCTATGGCTTCAGTAGCAACTGAAGGCCATGCTGATGTTTGAGTCTGTTCAAGCACTTTAGTCCACGCTGGTGTCTGAAAGCCATGGTGCCAACAGGGTCGCACTGATCCGAGTGGCCTGTACTACCACCTGAGTCATGGTGAAGTCTGAGTCTGGCCTGTGTTATAGGACCATGTCTGCTTCTATGGTCCTATCACATCCAGGGTCTTTGTTGATGTCTGTGACTCATATTACCATTGAAGGCCATGCCAATGCCAGGGTTCTGGTCAGTAACCTGAGACCATGTTGCTATCCAAGGGTCATGCTGCCCCTTGGCTATACTGATCTGGTGTCCTGTGCTGCCATATAGTGATATCAGGGCATGAGCTGCTGCTGAGGGCCATGTCTGAATTCATGGCCCTGCTGCACCTGGGGTCTGTGTAGATATTCATGGCCCATATTACCACAGGGGGCCATAGGAACCATGCATGCTGAAATCTGACGGCTGAGATAAGCCGGTTCTACCCTTCACTGGCCCTGAGATACCTGGTCTGCCCCTCACCGGACACTGCTAGTCTTACACCTTACCTGAGAAGGGCAGTCCCTATGATTAGGACTGACCAGCTCAGCGACCACTCCTGGCTCACATCCTGGACCTTGGGTTGGCCCACCCCAACATCCACCCCATCTAGTGTGTGAAGAGACTGGTCCTGCAGAACAATGGCTGCAGGATCTCCATGACTTGGGGCAACATCAGGATATTGTTTGGTTTGGTTTTAGTTAATTTAGGGGGTCTTTGAGAATGATGATGGGGGGCTTCGGGGCAGATATGGAGGGGCTAGGAGGAATAGGGAGGGATGGGGGTACATTATGTAAAATTCCCACAGAATCCATAAAGAATTACATTAAAACTCTCAACACAAGCTGGGCATGGTGGCACATGCCTCTAATCCCAGCACTTGGGAGGGATCTCTGTGAGTTCGAGGCCAGCCTGGTCTACAGAGTTCCAGGACAGCCAGGAATGTTACTCAGAGAAACTATGTCTTGAAAAACAAAACAGGACAAAAACCTCTCAGCACAGTCAGGACAGAAGACAATACTGTATCAGGAGAAGGTTCTGTATAGTAAGCTGCTTGCAGACAGCCAACTGCCCACCAGCTCCCACCAGTTGGGTTCTGTCTAAGGGAGGTGGGGATGTGGGACAAATCCTCTCTAGTCCCCATCCCAGCTTCTCAGCCTGAGCTACACTCTCTTCCTTTTTATTTAAGTGATTCAATCCGTTTGCTTTTCAGTGTCTTTTGTTTTCATTTTTAACGAACCTGTACTACTTTCTAGCACATACGTGGTCCACTGTGACGTGTCAGTACATGCCAAAGCAGTAATCAAATAGGCACAGAGCAAAGTCAACCTGTTTATCTTCGGATGGTAAACATGACAATGCTGTTAGTATCAGAGCAGTTCTTTGGACATATCCAGTGACTGTAGTAACCCTAGGTAGCTACACACCTTTCCTAGCAATGGCTGCAAAGCTTCTGACTAGTTTGATTAGATTGAAAACTAATCAGAAACCTTCAGCCTGAGGCCCAGAGAACCAGGGATCTTAGCTCTCATTTCAGGTCACAAACCCAGCACAGGCAGCAAACTGACTGCCCAAGCTCTCTGGCATGGTATGTGCTGCCCAGACTCTCATAAACTAAGGGACGTGGCTGCGCATAGCAGTTGGAAATGGCGAAGACAAGAGATATTTACCAAAATAAGAGCTGAAATTAGCATCTCCAGATGGCAGTGTTGGTGTCTAACAAGTGGGACCCTAGGCTCTTGCTTTCACAGGACTCATTTGAATAATCCTTTCTAACAATGCAGGGAAATCAGCACACGGACTGGTTTGCGGGGAAGCCTGCTAACAAAGAGAGGGAGAAAGAAAAATTCCAAGGGAGAGAGCCAGTCAAAGAAGGAAAGACTCTCGGAGGGAAACAAACGTACAAGTGTGCCTCTTAAGCCACCAGTCTGTAAGGATTTGTCACTCAGGAAAGCCCCAGAATGAAACACAAATCAAAAAGTAACCAAGAGCTGTAATCCACATTCCTAAATAAGTTGTCTTTTCCGGTAATGAAAACGGAGAAGGACTGTAAATATACAGTATCTCTCTCCATCCCGGCAACTTCTTTCATTTCTTTCTTAAAATATTACAAAGCAAATAAATCCCACATTCTAATCCATTACAGCCGAGGCCCATACCTAATCAACTTCGAGACCGGCCATATGGGGTAATGCAAACTTTTTTTTTTCTTTTTTTAAGTCAATCTGAGATAAGCAAAACAGGAAATTGGAGGTGGGTGACCAGAAAAGTGATATCCCAATGGTAACCTGAGCAGCTAAGCCACTAAAACCTTCCTACACTGTAAAACAGAGCTTCCCAGGATGGGGGTTCACCTCCCCTCCCCAACTGTAGTCCATCAGCTGTACGCTCTACAAAATCACCATCTGGCTCCTTCTTGCCCCATTGTCTGCACGGTGTGCTGGACTGCAGGATCCTGGGCACCAGGCATTGCCACCTGCTCCCCTGAAGCCTGTGTGGTCCAGCCTACAGCTGAGCCGCTGAGAACATAGATGCACCCACGTGTTTTCCTAGCGCTGTGCAGAAGGAAGTCTGTCTGTCTGGAGCAGTCTCTCAATCCTGACACTATTCACATTTTGAGAGGATGGTCTTTGCTGAGGTGGAAAATGGGTACACCCTGTCCACAGCAGGATGTTTAGCTGTCGAGTAACACTGTTCCTGGCCATGACCATTGACGACCTCTGGATATTGGCAACAAGCCTTGAAATGAAGAGGTAAAAAAAACTCTTCTCAAGGTTGAGAATACCTTTTTTTTTTCTTTTTTCTTTCTTTCTTTTTTTTTTTTTTTTGAGTGTGTGTCTGTGTTCGTGTGTGTCTGTGTGTTTGTGTCTGTGTTTGTGTGTTCATGTGTGTGTCTGTGTGTGTTGGCCTCTCTGGGGCCCTCAGGTCATGTGGAGATGGTAGTCTTGTTAGATAATGACAAGGACAGAACCACGTGGCTGGAGACCAGGAAGGACCTACTCTCCTAGAGCCAACAAGCTTGGCAGGTGCTGGTGCCTGTGGTATAGAGCAAAGGCTTCTGGGTTGGATTTAGCTTTTGTAATGGTATTAGCCTTCTTTCTGGGGGAGCTATGAGTAAGTGGGCTTCACTGAACCCCAGACCAGTCCCTGCTCCTCAGCTGGCCTGCTTCCTGAGGTCTCAGTCTATAGTCATTATATGAATCCAAGATGCCTGATTTAGGAGCTCTGACCACCATGCACAGTTGACCCTGGGAAGAGCTATTTCTGCCACTCTGAGGCATTCAAAGGCAGCCTTGCCTAGGCCAGATGCCTCTGTCCATTCCCCAGCATCTGGGTCTCAGGATGTGATAGTTAATTTTTATTGTCAACCTTGGTTTAGAATCATCTTAGAAGGACTAGAGAGATGGCTCAGAGGTTAAGAGCACTGGCTGCTCTACCAGAGGTCTGAGTTCAATTCCCGGCAACCAACATGGTGGCTCACAGCCATCTGCAATGTGATCTGGTGCCCTCTTCTGGCATTCAAGCATACATGCAGACAGAACACTGTATACATAATAAATAAATCTTAAAAAAAAAAAAAAAAATCATCCCAGAAATAATCCAGTATGATTCTATCTCAAAAATAAAGTTTAAAATAAGAGTACTGGAATGTACCTCAGTGGGGGAGTACTTGCCTATCGTATGTACCTCAGGTTTTGAGTTCAAGGTGTGGAACCACAAATAAGCATCCTTGTTCTGCTTATGGCTTTGGCTTTTTATATCAATGACAATGAATGGAGCATGTAGCAGAAATGCCTATATTTTATTCAGTGACATCTTTAGGTTGGGTCCCACTGGAGATGCAGAGGCTGGCATGGGCTACTGAGGCCTCCAGATGGTCTAGGAGCCTGGCCAATCTGAGCTGCCTCAGAATGTCCCTTCACTACTTCCAAGATGGCAGCAATGTCTGTGCTGGTGGCAGCCATATCTCATCATCCCCATGAATGCATGGATATATATGTACTGCTTACAAAGCTAATAGCAGGGCTGCAGAACCAGAAAAATATCAATGAAACCAAGCAGGAAGCAGTGTACATTCTTTCTGTCTGCATTTACAAAGCACCCACCAAGTGCCAGGATCTGGCCCCTGCCTCCTGGCAGGAGATGAATGGCGAAGGTGGGTACAAATTGTATTTCCTTTTCTCTCTCTCTCTCTCTCTCTCTCTCTCTCTCTCTCTCTCTCTCTCTCTCTCTCTCTCTCTCTCTCTCTCTCTCTCTCTCTCTCTCTCTCTCTCTCTCCCTAATGGTTTAAGAGTCCTGGGAACAAAGCCTAGATTTCATGAAGATTTAAGTTTTTGTATGTGAGTGTGAACCAGAGTGTGTGCAAACAAGTTCTTGACACATCTAGAAACATTCAAAAGCAAGCTGCCAGCCATTTCCAACACTCCATTAAGGAGGGAAGCACATCTAGTTGTCCTCTTGGGGGAGCCAATGCATATTGGTTTTCAGTGTTCCCAGCTAGTAAACCAACACCTCCATATGCAAGCCCATTCCATCCATGAATCATCTGTCTTTATCTCAAATGCACATTTATGTTTCTTAGTCAGAAGAAAACACTAGATGGCCTGGATGTCTGTCTCATTAACCCTGAGAGGATGGATGAGGCTGGGCTTTCACAGTGCATCATCAGAGGAAGGGGAACCATGCACCGTGTCATCTGATAGCATTTACTCAACACAGGAAACACTTCCTACCAACGAGAGGGTGGGGATCAGGGAAGACACGTAGGAAGGAAATTGTGAGAAAAAGCATTTTTAAAAATTCATTATAAAAGTGAAATCAAATTAGTACAAGACATAAAAACAGGTTAGGTGATGATTCTTCTGCCTCAGGAGACTCAGTGAAGAATTCTGGTACCACTGGAGCTCCCTAAATAGTTTACTGTGGGAGTTCACCCCAAGAATGCTTACTGAATGGTGCCCCTTAGGTCATCAGAATCTAAGACTGCGATTTTACTTCTTTGCTTTTGTTGGAGTTGAGAGAATCAAAACTCCATCACGGGGACTTGTGAGATGACTCATGATTAAGAGAGCTTGATACTCTTCTAGAGGACCCAGGTTCAGCTCCCAGGACCCACATGGGAGCTCACAACCATCTGTAACAACAGTCCCAGGGCATCTGAGGCCCTCTTCTAGTCTCTGTGGGCACCATGCATACAAGTGGTGCACAGACATGGATGCAGGAAAAGTACTTACACGGGCAAAATAAAATTTTAAAAAAAATTTTTGAAGAAAAACACATACCCCGTACAACTTCTCCATATGACAGAATATTACAAAGCTCCCCCAAACAGCAAAGTTCTGATATGTGGTACAATGTGGATGAACCTTGAAAATATATTGAGTGAAAGAAGTTAGATGTGTATACAATATGTGTGATGCCTTGTGATGTTTGACTTTATGTGAAACACCCACAAGAGACACTTTCATAGAGACAGAAGGCAGACTGGTGGCTGCCTGAGGTTGGAGAGCAGGGAAGAAAGAGTAGGAAGCACATTTTTAAAGAGTTCTTAGTTCCTGTGAGACAGTGCAGTATTTTCTAACTGAACTATACAGAAGTGACTACCCAACACAGTAATGCTACCAAATGTCACTGAAGGGTCTACTGTTTGCCTTGTGTTAACTTTGTAGCACACACACACACATACACACACACACACACACACACACACACACACACACCTTACAAACTGAAAGTATCTATGCCTTGAATCTTTTGATTTTATCTGATATTGCTTAGAAACTGTGTAATAAGACACACACATTTCTATACACATTTTTGATAAGTTTTAAGGACTAGAAGTCACTTTTGGCATAGGGGCACAAACTCTAAATTTCTGTCTGTAGGATCAAACACTGATGGGCCTTAGTAAAAAGATTTTTCTCGACATTTGATAAAATACACATCCTTTCGTGATAAATGAAACTCTCCCTGACTTAGGAATAGTAAGAATATACCCCAACACACTGAATACCTTATGCAACAATGCCTGTACTGAATAAGAAAAAGCTGAAAGTTTTTCATCTAGAATCCAGAATAAGACAACAGTGCCTGTTTTGGTCACTGGCACCCCACATTGTGGGAGTTCTCACCAGAGCAGTGCTGTAAGAGGAAGCTGAGCACAAATACGAAGGAGATCAAAGCATTCTTGATGCAAAGAGGAATGTGCTTGTTAGGTTTCTGTTGGTGGTGGTCAACTTGACTCAAGATCATCATCTGGGAAGAGGGAAAAGTCAACTGAGGAGTTGGCACCATCAGACTGACCTGCAGACAAGTTTGTAAGGGATTTTCTTGATTAGTGATTCATGTGAGAAGGCCCAACCTGTTCTGAGCAATACCACCCCTAAGCAGGTAGTTAGTTCTGTGTAACCAGATGAATCTCTCCTACCCATCTGTTCCCAAATAACCACACAGAGCCTTATATTAACTATAAATGTTGGGCCAATAGCTCAGGCTTATTACTAACTGTGAAGGCATGGATTTATTGTTACAAAACTATTTCAGGAAAACAGCATTTGATGCCTGAGGGCAAGGTGGGCACAGGTCTGAGTCTAGAAAGAATCTCAGGAATGCATCTGATAGCCAATAGATTGAAAAGTTAGGCTCTAGCCGAAAGTTCATCCAGCAGATTCAGAGCTTGGATTTATGCCAAAAGTGTAGCCAATGGCTACTGAACTTCATACCCTTGGAATGTCAAAATGTGCAGCACCCCGCTTACATATGCTTTTCTTTAAAATAACCCCTCACTTCTGGGCTCAAGGCCAAAAACCTTTTGCTGCACCAGAACAAAGAGTTTTGACCCAAGTTTGTTTGAACCCATCCAAAGCAATAAACAGACCCTCATGTGTTTACATTCAAATCCAGCTCCATGGTGGTCTTTTGTGTGTGGGGGAGTCCCTTGACACAGGTACAACATTTGGTGCATTGGCCTGGAAACTCCCATGGCTCTTACATTTAAGGTAACCCATTTCAATTAATCTATGTATTGATATGTGGCCTGTGGCTTACCAGTTCTTTCACATCTTGCTTCTTGGGTGGCTTTCAGCATCTGCTTCAACTATGCCCTTCTTCATCTGTGTTCTAAGTTTGAATGCACCACCTATTTTGCCTGGCTATTGGCCAAAACAACTTTATTTATTAACAATGAGAGCAACACATATTCACAGAGTACCAAAAGACCATCCCACAGCATTTCCCTTTTTCTGTCTAATCAAAAAGGAAGCTTTTCATTTTAACATTGTAGAATTATATATAACAAAGACAATTATTAAGTAAGAATCAGTTGCAATATCTAATCTATTTGTATTTGGCAAAAGTAAAGAAAATATTTTATCATTTATTTTATCATTGTGAGCCTAAGTTTTGTATCTAATTTATTTTCAATTATAACTAAAGAAAACTATAATTATAACTGTCTAGTCTTCAGCTAGACAAAAGGCCAAGAAGAATATATTAGCTAAATAAACAGAAAGTGCATCACAAAAAAACTTCCAAAATTCTAGAAATAACAAAAACATCTGACTCTCTGGACAGTTACTCAAAGTTTCTCTACAATGTTGGGTCATCAATCTTTAGCCTACAGGCCTAGAGTCTCTGGTAGATTTTTTAGTGAAGCAGAAAATTTGAAAATCTGTCCCACCTATTTTAGCAAAGTTCATCAGTCACTTTCCACTGTATCTTGCAGAATGCCTGACAGTTTCCTCTGCGAAGCAGGAAACTGAATGACCATCCCAGCCTGTTTTGGCAAAGTCCAGTGATCATTTTCCTATGGGTCCTGCATGTCCAGTTTATACAGCATACTGTCAAACAGTTCAGGCAAAAACAGTTTCTTGGCCAAATGGCTGTCTGTGCCTCATTGAAATCAAACTCCATGTGTCTTCAATGCCCAGTAACCAGTGCTGCCAAGAGCAGATGTGTCTCACTATCAAGAAAAGTCTGGGTTCTTAAAACATTTTAAATGCCAGATTCTGTAAGGCTTTGAAATGTTTGAAAATTACCTAATTAAAATATATTTTTGTATACCTAAAAAGAAACCTATCTAATTTGGCTATAAGTTTGACTCATATAAATGACTATTTAATTTATATTTTTAATTGTACACTACATTTTTTATTGAGCTGTATAAATGTAATACCTTAAAGAAGAGTAGAAACATATATACAGTATAACAAAAATTAAGGTTAAATTTGTATCAACATACTATATTCTCCTAAATGATAACAAAAGACCGCTCATATCTCCCAACTCTTGGGAATGTGGACATCATGTTCTAAAAACTGCTTCCAATTGTCTGTGGATGGAGCACCTTTAGGGTCCCTGAGAAAATTTGAGATAAAGGTCAAGTCCTGGGAAGACCAGATATAATATTTGTTGACAGATTTCACTTCTCAAGATTTAGGAGGTTTCCATATTCCTGAAGGAATCCATAGCCTCTCATCTCCTCTGGGAATAAAATTCAAAAGCATTTTTAATTTCCATTTGATAAATATATTTCTGACTTCTTTTTTAAAAGTTAAAACATTTCTAAATTATATAAGCTGGTGTACTTCATCAGTTCCTCTTTCAATCCCATGTTTCTCTGCACCTGTTGTTTATTGGCATTTTTAAAAAATTCAAAATCAACACAATAACATATAGGAGGCATACTCCCTATGTATTTCCCATCTCTTTGTGGCATATTCTTTTTTATTATTTTACTTTTCTAAACACTTTATTTTTAACTATTTATTTTTTATACTATTATATCCTCTTTCTTTTCTGAAGCTTATGTACATTATTAAACACACCATTGCCTGTTTATAGTTTTTTTTTTCTGTCTGAACTTTTTTTATTACCTATCTTTTAGCCTTTTTGTTTGCATGAGCAAAAGGTAAATCTAACACAAAACAAGTGGTTGATTAGCCTTTCTGTACTGTGGCCTGAGTGAGACTTCAGAAACCTGCCATGCTGCTTAGCTCAGGGAAGCTGGCAGCCAGCTTCATCTTGTAGGCAACTGTTGGGAGACTCATCTCTACGATGCTGCTGGCATGAGACTGTGAGACTAGGAAGCCCAGTGTGGCTCTGTTTCTGTGCATTTAGTACCATTTTTACACTTTCTCAGATTTTATGTGAAAATTTCTGCCTCATGTTGGGCACAATTTGTATACAGATAAATTTCTTCTGCTCACCTATTCCCAAATAACCACTCAGAGGCTTATAACAATTGTAAATATTTGGCCAATGGTTCAGGCTTAATAATAGCTAGCTCTTACATTTAAGTTAACCCTTGTCTATTACTCTGTGTATTATCATGTGGCCCATGGCTTACCCATTCTTTCATATCTTGCTTCTTGAGTAGTTTGCAGTATCTGCTCTAACTCCACCTTTCTTTGTCTCTGTTTGAATGGATTGCCTAACCTTATTCTGCCTGGCTATTGGTCAAAACAGCTTTATTATCAACCAATGAGAGCAACACATGTTCACAGCATACAGAAAGACCATCCTACAACAGTGCTGAATGGCATAAGAAAATAAACTGATTGAGAACAAACCAGAAGGCAGCATTCCTCAATGGTCTCTACTTCAGTTTCTGCCTTGGCTTCCCTCAATGAAGGTCTTTAGTTTATAAGCCAAATTTGTAACTCATTCCTCCCCAAAGTTAGTTTTGTCAGCTTTTTATACAGCAACAGAAAATGAACTAGGACAGAAATTAGTACCAGGAGTGGAGATGCTAATTGTGTTCCTTTTTGGTACCAGGAATGTGGGTGCTTACTATGCTCTTTTTTGGTACCAGGAGTTGGATTGCTCACTGTGTTTCTTTTTTGTACCAGGAGTGGGGGTGCTGACTGTGTTTCTTTTTTGTACTAGGAGTGGGGGTGCTAACTGTTTCGTTTCTGACAGATTATAGAAGTTCTTAGAACTTCAGGCTGGAAAAGCTGTTAGGTGAACAGAACTTAATAAACTATTGTTTGAGAACTTTGAGGACAATGTTGAGAGAGACACAGAGATAAAGTTTCAAAGGGAAATAAGGCAAAGAATAGTTGTAATAAGAAAAGAACTAACAAATTCAGTGAGGAGGTGGAAAAGGGTCAATTCTTATATACTTTCTATGGTAATGTAATTAACACAGACATTATGGAAACAATATGGGAATTGTTCTTTTAAAAATGAACTAAAAAAATCCAGGCATGGTGGCATGCCTTTAATCCCAACACTAGGGAGGCATAGACAGGCAGATCTCTGAAATCAAGGTCAACCTTGTCTACAGAGAAAGTTCCAGGCCAGACAGAGTTACACATAAAAACCCTGTTTTGAAAAACAGAACAAATAAAAAATTCAACAGTATGAGTCAACAATCCGATTTTCCACAGGATGCATTTTTAAAGGAAATGAATTGGTACATTGAAAATACATCTTGAACCCACAGGTTTGGGGTAGCACTATTTATAATATCTAAAATATAAAATGAACCCAAGTAAACAGGAACTGCAAGCAACTTCCAAAATCTAGAAATGACAGAGATGACACCTATCTGCCTGGACAGTCACCCAAAGTTCCTTTATAAAGTTGGGGCATCCATCTTCAGCCTACAGGCCTAGAGTCTCTTTTCATTTCAGTGAAGCAGGAAATCTGCTTTTCCCATTCTGGTATAGTTCATCAGTCACTTCTCCTTGTGTCCTGAAGAATATCTGACAGTTTTCTCTACAAAGCAGGAACCTGAAATACCATCTTGGCTTGTTCTGCCAAAGTTCAGAGGTCACTTTCCTACTTCCTATGGAACCTACATGTCCAGTTTAAATGACATACTGTCGAGCAGTCAATACAAGAACAGCTTCTTGTCCAGTGGCTAACCATTGCCACAAAGAAAATAAACTCTATATGGAGTTTCTTCGATGCCCATATTTCTCTTGAAGTAGATTGGTGCTGCCAGGAGCAAATCTGTCTCACTGTCCAGAAAAGTCTAAGTTCTTAAAATATTGTAAATGCCATATTCTGTAATTCTTAGAAGTGTTTGAAGATTACCTATCTAAATGAAATATATCTTTGTATACCTAAAATTCTAACATTCATTTCTTAATTATACATTACAATTTTAAATCAGTTACATAAACATCACACCTTAAACAAGAGTAGAAAATTACATACAGCATAACAAAACTGACCTTAAATTTGAATCAATAAACCAAAGTCCACATCAATGCAAAACATTTTGAGATTAACAGCCTGATTTTTGGATTAAAGTAAATTTAATAATCTAACTTTTTAAAATCACTCAGATACCATATCCCCCTTTTCTTCTTAGGAAGAGATTGATTATGACCATTAACCATTTATAATGAAAACAAACATTTATAAACAATACTTTTGGAATTTGGGCATAGTTTTCCATGACTACTTCCTGCTTTTTAAGGGGCGCTGGCAGGGTCCTGAGTTAGACCAATCATCTTAGTTTGTAGCCTTCCTATCAGAGAATTCTCAGGTGGTATTGGTTGATGAAACCATATTTGCCTGGAAGCAATCCACAGGTTCTCATCTTCTGTAGGAACAAAAGCAGAACTCTTCCAAAGCAATAAATCCTTAGACACAAATGTCAAAGTCAAGATACCTTTAAAATATATATTCTTGTTTAACTTATCAGCCTTTGCAATCCATTGTCTTTCTGCAGTTAGGACATCAACAGTTTAAAAATTAAAAGAAAACACAATAATAACCAAAATCTGTATTCTGTGTCTACTTTCCATCTTTACATAGCTTATCATATTTTTGCACTTTATTTCTCTTTTTTAGGGACTTCCTCTGCCCTCTTTCTTTTGTCTGTGAAGCCTATGTACATTTTGCACACATTGTAACCCATTTACAGTTTTTTTCCATCTGAATCTATTTTATTATAAATCCTTAATCATTTTCTAACCAGAAGAACTTTTAAAATACTTACACTCTCTTAAAGAGCCACACAGGTTTTGCAGAAAAAGCTGAGTCAGGAAGTTTCTCTTAAAGGGGCCACATCTCTGTTTGCCGCCAGAAAACAGAGCAGACCCAAGAAATGCTGCTGCTAAGAAACCATCTTTGACTCTGTTTCCTTTTTGTTCAATATAAATGTAAACCTTAAATCAATCAATAGCTACCTACCGAGTCTTCTGTGAGACTTCAGGAACTGACTTTGTTCCAGCTTACGCTCCCTGTTGCCAGTCCACTGCCGTCCTTTTGAATGTGGCCTGAATGCCACATTATCTCTGTATAATGGCCTGCTTCAGATACACAATTTGGAAGCTGCTTTGGGCTCTGTTTCTGCTCTAGAACCTTTAAAGAATTTCTCAGGCTTTATGTGGGTATTCAGCCCATGTTGGGATGCCATCTTTTACAATGAGGTTTCCTGGTCCCATCTGGCCAGAGGTCCAGACCCACAAACCTGCTGTCCCAGACTGCTTAGCCACCTGCCACTGCTTATTCCCAACCCCCAAAATGACTCAGACACTTAACTTCATGCTGTTTGGCCTATGGCTTAGGCACATTGCTAGCTAGCTCCTTCATCTTAACTCAACCCATTTTCATTAATCTGTCTGCCACATGGCCCATGGCTCACCTGTGTTCCTTACATGTTTCTTCTTTGAGCATCTGGCTCGATCTGTCTCAGATTCCACCTTCTTTCTCAGACTTATGCTCTGATTCCTCTGCCTACCTCTATGGTGTCTGCCATGGCCAAAACAGTCCTTTATTCACAATATATAGAAAGACATTCCTATATCACCTGGCCTCGTTGGAGAAAGTGTGTCACTGTGGGGTGGGCTTTGAGGTTTTCTATGCTCAAGCTATGCCCAGTGTGAATGCAGACTCCTTCCTGTTGCCTGAAGATCAAGATGAAGAGCTCTCAGCTCCTTCTCCATCACCGTGTCTGCTGCCTTGCTTCTCTTCATGACAACAATGGACTAAAGCCTCAAATAAATGTCCCTTTATAAGAGTTACATGGTCATAGTGTATCTTCACAGAAAAACAAAACAAAACAAACAAACAAACAAAAAAAACTCTTTAGGCAGAAGTTGGTACCAGGGACTAGGGTATTGCTGTGATAGACCTGACCATGTTTTTGTTTAAAGGAATTTGGACTTTGGTACTTTGGGTTAGGAAAGCAGTAGAATGCTTTAAGTGCTACTTAATGGGCCATCCTAGTAGGAACATGGAAGACCCTGAATGGTGCTGAGGGTGCTTTGAATTAGAGGAGCCTGGACAAAAGAAGAAGAACTTCACTATGTGGCCTAGAGATCATTCTTAAGATATTTTGGTGAAGAATGTGGCTGCTTTTTGCCCTTGTCTGAAGAGTCTGCCTGATGCCAAAGTGATTAATTTCATTGACAGAGGAAATCTCAAAATAGTATAGACTCTGTCATGTGGTTACTAGTGGTAACTCTAATAAAAATTTATAATGAAAAGGAGCAAGCCGAGCAAGTACAAAAAGTGGAAGTTTAAGGAGAAAAGAGTACCAGGAAGTGGACAGAGCTGAACCCTGTGTCAACGTAGATAAACAGATTAAGACACGGAGTAAAGAAAGTATTGACATTTGAGCAAGATCTTACCCAGTGACATTTCCAACTTGTAAAAAAGAATTAAAGAAAAACTGAGAGCTGGATGTGAAGGAGCATGTCTCTAATTTTAGCACTGGGAAGGCAGTGCTGAGGTCACCCTGGTCTACAGAGCAAGGTCCAAGACAGCCCAGCTTAGGCAGTGAAGGAAACCGTGAAAACAGAAAGCTGGTGAAGATGTGATTATATGAGGGAGCCATTAATTAGCCCCAGCAGGTAGCAGAATTTGGCAGCTTTGGCCTCGTGGTTCTGGAGTTAAGGATAGAAGAAGGGGGTTGTAGGATCTCCTTCTGTAACTAAGGAAAGCCACTGAGTCCAAGTAGGTGCCAAGGGGTCTCTAGTTGGAGGCTAGAGAGGCCACTGCATGAAGATGTGAAGGTGGAGCCTGGATGGCCTTAGAGACCCCAAGATGTTGGAGATGCCAAAGCCATGGGATACTGACTGCGGAGAGCTGCTAAGAGGGAGAGAAATAAGTGTATTACAGCCGACACAGCTGAATGGAGTCGGAAATCTGAAGAGTATTTTGACATCAGACGTGGAGATGCAATGTTTAGGGTTTGCCCAGCTGGTTTGGGGTCTTTCTTTGGTCCAGTATTGCCTCACTGTGCTCCCTTCCCTATGTTTTGGAATGGTGATGTATATTTACCTTTGTGCCATTATATGTCTGAAGTATGTGATCTGCTCTATTATTTTTATTTTACAGGGGATTACAGATAAGAGATTGTATGAATCTCAAAAGAGACTTTGAACTTTAGACTTTTAAATAAGTTTGAGACTGTGATAGACTATGAGGCTTTTTGAAGTTGGACTGAATGCATTTTTGCTATGATATGGCTGGAAGCCTTTGGAAGCCAGGGAGTGTAACGTAGTGGTTTGAAAGAAAATGGCCCCCAAGGGGAGTGACACCATTAGGAGGTGTGTCCTTGTTGGAGGAGGTGTCTCACAGTAGGAGTGGGCTTTGAGGTCTCCTTGGCTTCAGCTACACTCAGTGTGACACACCGTTGCTTCCGCTGCCTGCAGATCAAAATGTAGAAGACTCAGTTATTTTCCAGCATCTGTCTGCCTGCACACCATCCATCGTAATGATAATGGACTAAGCCTGTGAAACTGTACGCCACCCCAATTAAGTGTTTTCCTTTATAAAAGTCACTGTGATCACAGAGTCTCTTTACAGCAGTAGAAACGCTAAGATGTGTGTGTAAGTGTGCAGAGGCAGGAGGAAGATATCGGCTTCTCTTCTTTCACTTTATATCTCAATCCCATGAGACAGAGTCTCTCACTGAACCTGGAGCTCGGCTGGTGGCAGCAAGCCCTAGCAAGCTTTCTACGTCTGCCTCCCACAGTACTGTGGCCACTTCAAGATTTTGGTTTTTTAATGTGAGGGGTCTGAACAGCCACATCCTTGTACACCAGCCACCCTTACCTACTGAGTCATTATCTCTCCAGTTAGAAGAAAATAAAACGTTTTAAAAGAATAGCTGGAGAGAGGAAGTTCAACACCCCTGTCTGCAGACTCAATGACCTTAGAAATAAGGGTGTCTAGATAGAGTGGCTGGTGTGTTGATACCTAACTGGGCTGGGACTCGTGCCTGCTGACCTCCTCTTGGCAAAATGTGCCCATCACAGCAGCTGTTCTGGGAAGCCACAGTCTACCCCTTGATATTCACATTTGTGATGGCGATGGAATGGCATGGAGATTCTTGCCTCAGAGTTTGAAGGGTGATGTGCCATGTTAGACACTGTATAACATTAACTAAGAGCTGAACAGAGACAATAGTTGTTGAGTTGTGTGTTGTAATCTGAAGTTTCTGACCTATTTGTTCCAGCCTAGCCCCCAAGATCTGGACTCGTCTGCAGCCCTGTTGCTGCTTAGCCCCAAATAATGACTCTAGCACTTACATTAATTCCAAACCATTCAGCCTATGGCTCAAGCTTATTGCTAGCTAGCTCTCACAACTTAAATCAACCCATTTCTATTAATCTGTCTTGCCATGTAGCCTATGCTCTATTACACTTGTTTCTTGGGCAGCTGGATCTGGTCTCCCTGACTCCACCCTTCTTCTCTATCTATGCTTAGATTTTTCTACCTGCTTCTAAGATGCCTTTCCATAGACCAAAATGATTCCTTTATTATTCAATGGTATTCACAGCATACACAAAGACATCCCATATCAGTTGTCTTGCAAGAACCAGCCATTGGCCAAATCATTGTCATCAGCTTAACGCCTAGTCTCTGCTACTCCCAGGAGACTGTCACCTGCCACCCACTGTCCTCAGAATCAGGGGACTCTAATTCCAGACATCTCAAAGAACCAACAGGCTCTGGGGTCTTCTCCGCTCCAATCAGCCCTAGCACACTGATGGGTCCCTCTGCTGGCTGTGTCTCTGTCCTTGGGCCCTGCACGCTGTTATGAATTTATCCTGAATCTGGGATCAGTTCTTTGGGAGCATTCTTTGTGGTCTAGGCTGCAGAAATAGCCCCCTGTGCCAGGTCTGTGTTGCTTTCTGTGAAGAGGCTTGTGGCCACATCAACCCAACACCAGTTTTATGGAAACTCTCAGACTAAAGAATTACTCCCTAGCTCACTTAGGATGTGGGAGGAAGGAGGTGGTCAATGCCAGCACCTCAAAAAACAGAAAGAAGGAAATAAGGGAGGGAGGGAGGAGGGAGGGAAGAAAAAAAGAAAAAGAGAAAAGAAAGAAGACAAAAGAAAAAAAGACACACTGCACAGCTGATAATTTATAATTTACAAACAGCTTCTAGCTTATCCTTGAAGTTCAGTTTCTCACAGAAAACTTGCCCCCATCCACAGATTGGCTTTTTTGGAGGGGGGCTCAGCACTGTGCACAGGGTGCTTTATCTGCTAGGTAACACTTCAACCTTGGCTTACCCTGTTTTCCTGGGTCCTGTTTCCAGCCTGGGGTTTGCCCCTGTCTTTTCAGCCCCGCTGATGATGTTTGATGTTTTCATTGCTGGGAACCTCCAGCTTTTGTAGACATTTGGATGAAGAGCTATTCCGTGTCAGCTTCGTTCTTCGCGGAACCAGACGCATAAAGTCCATTGCAGACATTCTGTAAATATTGTCCAAGTTCAAAATACTGGGGAAATGCACTGATGAACTGTCATTTCAGACAGAATGGGATTCATCCCTGAAGTGGCGAGGTTGTCTGTCAGCTCTGCTGTTTTCCAACTGTGAGAAAACAGTAGCATAAGGCTGCCAATGCAGCTCAGCTGGTAGTGAATTTACTTAGCATGCACGAAGCCCTGGTTTGATCCCCAGCACCCGACTCATTAATGGAATATAGTGATGAAAGCCTTTAATCCTAGTGCTAGAGAAGTAGAACCAGGAGGATTGGAAGTTCAAAAGGAGTTGAAGGCTAGCCTGGGATACTTGAGACACGGATTCAAGTAGATAACAACAAACAAACAGATAATCAGAAAACTTTACAAAGAAAAAAATAATAGAATCAGATACAACTCCACTTGTGATGAGTTTACATGTCAACAAATTAAGTAAAAGTTGAAAAAACTGCCAGTCAAAATGTTGACAGTACACCCGACTTATGAGCACCCCATATTCTGCCACAGCACATCACAGAGCGCTTGCTGTTTGGCCGACAGGAAGCCGAGCTGGCTGTTTTGGGTATCTCAGACAGCATCAACACCAGTCTGGAGAAAAGATCAAATTTCGAAATCCGAAGTGGGACTGGTACAGGTGAGCTCCAATTCATGATGTCATCAAGTCAAAAAATTCCGAATCTGGTTATCCTACACTGGGGAGTGTCTGTATAGAGAACATAACAATTGCCACCCTTTTGTCACTTTTCTTTTGGTTCATTGGCTTGTCCTTGTCCACTGACACTGAAGAGTTGCCTAGTATCACCAGCATTTCTATGTGTGTATGTCAGTGTATGCATGTGTGCATGCACGTGTGACAAGGACGTTTACAGTGAGTGCTCACACACATCCCATCTCTTCAGGCATGTGTATGTCAGTGTATGCATGTGTGCATGCATGTGTGACAAGGATGTTTACAGAGAGCGCTCACACACATCCCATCTCTTCAGGCATGTGTATGTCAGTGTATGCATGTGTGCATGCATGTGTGACAAGGATGTTTACAGAGAGTGCTCACACACATCCCATCTCTTCAGGCATGTGTATGTCAGTGCATGCATGTGTGCATGCATGTATGACAAGGATGTTTACAGTGAGTGCACACACACATCCCATCTCTTCAGGCATGTGTATGTCAGTGCATGCATGTGTGCATGCACGTGTGACAAGGATGTTTACAGAGAGCGCTCACACACATCCCATCTCTTCAGGCATGTGTATGACAGTGTATGCGTGTGTGCATGCACGTGTGACAAGGACATTTACAGTGAGTGCTCACACGCATCCCATCTCTTCAGGCATGTGTATGTCAGTGTATGCGTGTGTGCATGCACGTGTGACAAGGACATTTACAGTGAGTGCTCACACGCATCCCATCTCTTCAGGCCAGTATTACAGCTCTGTGAGGAAACTACATTGTTGTAAACATTGAACTCAATGATGCTCAAGCGTTGATCTTGACCATGTGTCCTGGCCAGTAAACAGATGTTCAAGGTTGAGCTGGAGCCATTTAAACCTCAAGGTCTGCTATCTATAATTAAAAAAAAAAAAAAGAAAGAATGAAGCAGAGTGGATTGAAGACAGAGTGGTCTCTTCTGACTCTGGAAAACAGTGTGGATCACTGACCTAAGTTCTTTCTTAAACTACCCTATTTCCCCTGCTCCTCCCTCCTTTACTTTATAAGGACAAAGTCTTTCTCTAGCCCAGACTAACCTAAAACTCACGATCCTCCTGGCTTGGCCTCCCAAGTGCTGGTATTGGAGGTGTGTACCATCACAGTTAACCTTCGTCTTTTGGGGGCACAGACTTATTTGGATGCTAGCCCACCCCCACTCCAACTAGCTCTCTCTGACTCAGATCCAAGCTCCTGAAACCCACAATCTCTGATGTACTGGCTCATTGTCCAAGACAGGGAAGGATGCTGGATACTATCTCCCCCAGTCTCCCAATGTCCTCCAAGCTCAGGTCTAGTCTAAGGGCAAAGCATGGGGTCTGTGTATGCCCTGGTTCTTGTCCTAGGATCACCACAGTGGGCCGCTTCTCTACAGCATAAACCCAGAAGGACGCTGTCTTCAAAGACCTCCCCCAAAAGGGAGCTTTTACTCTATGCTGCCAGGGCCAGTCAAAGTGGCCTTTAGAGCACATCTAGACATTTTAGGAATGAATGAAGAATGGGTACCCAAAGGCGGCCACAATTACTGATGGTCTTTGTGTTATGGCATTCAGCTGACTGGAACCACATAAGTACACACATAAGGATGGCATCCCACTGGCTGCCCTTTCCTCTCAGAGCCATGCAGCCCTTCCTTCTCAATACCTTCCTCCCTTCCTGGCTTTGTTCTTCCCTCCCAAGCTTTATCCTTCCCTTCCTGGTCAGAATCTACAAAGAGATAAGCAGACACTTCTTCTCCCCTTTATCTGTAGCGCCCCCCACACACACACCTGACAACTGACAGGGGTGGATGTGTGCTTGTCATTTAGTGGAGACCAATGGCATTTTCAAAGGTTACTCCTTTTACAGTAGAAGTGTACAGCCCAGGGACAGACACCTTGTGAGTTTCTTTATTCATAAGCCTCCCTCTTCTTCCCGGGATTGATGGGTGACAGCTCTTGGCTCTAGGCCTTCCTTGGGTGTGTTTACAGTTGCCTCTGAAGCACATCCTTAATCAAAGGGGCCATGACTCATTGACGTATCGTCAGAATATTATTGAGTATCTCATTAAAATGTTAATAGTGTCTGTCTGGCTGTATTGATCTTGATGTCAACTATTCTTGGAATAATAAGTAAAGTTGATTTTTAAACTTTTATTTTTTTTAACCATGCTGAGTAGAAAGTGAGCCATGGAGAGTGAATAAAACCAAGTGACTTGTGGTCTCCATCAGAATGGGCATTAAAGACAGGGTTCTGTCAAGCTATGTTGAGAATGTTGGGGAGTCAGTTAAGCTCAAACTGGATTTGAAGAAATTACCCCAAACTCATGACTATGTTTTTCCCCCCTAAGCAAATCAATAAACAGTGGTGGCTTTGAATCTCTGCCTTGTGATAGCCTGAGCATTTTTAGGGCTGGCATCAATAGGCCCAGACTGCATGGGACCCACATTCTGAGAGCCATTTGGGGTTTCCCCAAAAACTAAGGCCAGTTTTCTCCTTCATTTGATTGTTTGCTTGTGGGCTTCTGCCTCACTCACCTTATCCCAGAAGCAGTCAGAACTATGTCTTCCTGATGGTGGAGCTGAGCCTATGCATGGGCTGTAGAGGTTAAATCTAAAGCCAGGAGCTGCTGCAGCTACTGCCCACGTGAATCAACCCGAAACCTGCCCAACACTGTGCCCAACTGACAGCCAGCCCAAGGTGGCCCTGCTCCGTTTGAACTCCATACACCCATCTGTGTTATTTGTCAGTTTCTGATCTTGCCTGTCTCCTCCTTGGGGACGAGAAGGGACCATGTCTCTAGTTTACTCTGGCCTTACCAGGTCCCATATTAGGAAGATAGTGAGTATTCAATTAAATATTTGTTGACAGTGCGTTTGGTAAAAGGTTTGCTATACAAGCAAAAAGGCCTGAGTTCAATCCTCAGAACCCACTAAAAATCAAGAAAACCACAGGTGTGGCAGTGTGTGTTTCTAAGATCAGTTCCAGGGTGACAGAAACAGCAGATGGCTGGGGTTCATTGGCCAGCTAGGCTAGCCTATTTGGTGAGCTCTAGACCAGCTAGAGAGCCTGTCTCAAAAGACAAGATGGACAACTCCAAAGGGGTAAGTTCATACTCCGATCTCTGCATACATGTGTGCTTGTAACACACCCACACGCGCACACACACACACCACCAATTGAATCAATGAATAAAAAGTCTCCTAAACCCAGGAAGGATCTCAGAATGCCCTGAAGGAATTAAGCTGAAAAGGAGTACATATAAAAAATAAAATATAAAATATAAGGAGAGAAGCCAGTAGGAAATGGCCCACTCAGGACAATGAGGAGTAACTTGGGGGCACAATGCTACATCTCCAATTGCTGCCTATAGCTCACTTCAAGGGGAAAACCTCTGGCATGAGTCTGTAACTCAGAATCCAAGGGCCGTGGGTTTTGAGACATGTTCAAGCCCCAAGTCAACATTCTCAGAACAAACACCCACAACCAGAAGTGGCAAGGATGGCTGACACACCACATCACTCTCCAATGCCAAGACCAAGCCCTGTCGGTAGATGGTTATCATTCCTTAGGACCCGCCATCCCCGCCCTGGTGAGCTGATGCCCCGTCAATGGGCCCATTCAGCCAGCCTGCTTTGCATATTATTCTTAATAAACATTCATAGCTCAGGCCATAATGGCCTTTTCAAGGCTCCTGCTTTGAATGTGTGTTAACGACAGAGTGTCTTTGTGTACTTACATGTAAAAATACACTGGCCACCCTGTTGATACGCAGCATATATATTTATAAATATTTATCACCAAGTCGTGGCTGACATTTCCAAAATGCTGCATTTGAATTAGACTCCAGGTTAGGTTTTTTTTTTTCTGTCTCCAAAGCTGAGAGGCCAGACAAGGTTAATTAATCCAATTTGGCCTAATAATGTGCTGCGTAATGATCTCCATGCCCTGGGTTATTTGTCAAGGGGGAGGGGCTCTCCCAGGGATTTGGAGAAGACGGGGTTATGACTCCAGGCTGGATCTCCTGCCAGCCAGAGCAACGGAGACTCTGTACCCATAGTGCCTCTAGAGGGACTGTTCAGGAACAGATAGTTGTAAGTGAAGCCAAAGTCTGGGTGGTTCCCCAGAGAGGTGACGTTGTGGTCTATAGAGCTTCTCTCCTGGGTCTGCCCCATGCCTGAGCCTCAGGGATGCACTATTTACTCAGAAAAGGCATTCTGAGTGCATGTTCATAAACAGGCCTGCATCCCTTTCAAGGTTGTTTCCACCCATGGACCTTGATGAGATGTCAGACAAAAATCAGGCTATCTGCTAAGAATCGGCCATCAGAAATTTCTGGTCTTTGAATAACAATGAAGTAGTCTGGGAGAAGGCTCACCTTGCAAGCATGAACACATGTAGCCTGTAACCCCAGCACTGGATGAGGGCAGGCAGAGGGGGAGAAACAGCTGGATCCCTGGGGGTCATCAGCCAGCCAGCTCAGCCTAACCTGAAAGCCCCAGGTCCCTGTCCTAAAACCAGGTGATGATGCCTCAAGATGATACCAAGGTTGATTTAGCTTTTACACATGCACACCCCCCCTCCACACACACACATTCAGACACACACACGATGTACTGGTGATACTAACGGTTTAACATCTTTCTCAGGCTGTTTGACAAACCACTGCATGCTTACGGTGTGTTTGTAAACTTGGACTCTCATTTTGCCCAGTAAGGATCTCCTGTTTGGTTCGTCTTAATTCTTAGTGGACTCAGCTTTGCTGGCGGATGAGTGGGAGGCAACTCAGCCTAGTTAACATTCTGAAAGGAGATCTTAAGCCATATCTAAGACACCAGGAAGCAGGCCACATCCCACTTGCTTGCCCTCCACTCCACAGAAGGAGGCAGACTTGCTTCGGATGATAGGCTCCTCCTTACCTTCAGAAGCCAGGACCCCATTCTCCATCCCCAGGTGACCTCTCAGGTCACAGAACAGACCACACAGACTGCTGCTATTATAGTCTGAATATGAAAGGCTCACAAGCATGGATACTTGGTCCCCAGCTGGTGGCTATTTGGAAAGGTTGTGGGAACTTTAGGAGGTTGGGCCTTGGTGAGAGCTAGGCCCCTGAGCATGGGCTTTGAGCCTTTGTAGCTCAGCCCTATTCTGTCACTGTCTGCTTCCTGACTGCGGTTGTTCCTGGTCATCCTCTTACTACAGCCATGCTTTCCCGGCCTTGACAGACTGTATCCCCTGTAACTGAGAGCCACAGTGAGTCTTCCTGACTCAAGCTGCTTCTTATTATATACTTTGTTGCGGCATTGTGTTACTAGCACAATGCTTCTCCACCTCCTTGCTTCTCACCGTCCAGCTCCAGTGGCTCAGTGGGCTTTTTTCATCCATATTGCCTTGCCCTGCTCATTTTCAACTCCTGTCTCCTCCTTTGAGCCCCAGAGATCCAGTTCCTTCCATTGAGGACCCAAATGTAACCTAAGGAGCCAAGTCCAAGGGCACACTGCCTCTGGTGTATTGGATACCTTGTACACCCTCAGTCTCAGCCTTTCCAACCCTCAACTGCTGGTTCCACCTCAATAGAGGACCAGTAGGTCCTAAAGCCAGCCGTCACTGTTTCCGTGGGTTCTGAGAATCAAACGCAGATCTTTGGGCTTATGTAGCAAGCATTTTATGCACTGAGCCATCTCTGCAGCTCTGATAATTCTTTACTGCATACTGAACAGTTTAGTAACGACCACTCAAATGCTCAAATCTCCACAGCAGCCTTGAATTGAGTTGAACCATATGAAATTTCTAATTTTATAAGTCTGACACAGTTAAAAAAAAAAAAAGATAGCATTTTCATACACTTTGAAATTACAGTTAGCCAATGTACAAATTATAGGGGCAGGAGATCAGAAAGGGGGCTGGGGAGATGGCTCAAGAGTGAGGGAATTACTGCTTTTCTAGAGGACCCAGTTTGACCCTCAGCACCCACATATTGACAACCATCTGTATCTCCAGTTCCATGGGAACTGATGCCCTCTTCTGGATTCCTTGGGCACCAGGCATGTAAGTGGTGTACAGGCGTGCAAAACATACAAATAAAAAATAAAAATAACACATTTTTTAAAAAGAGTTTGAAAAAGCAGGTGGATCTCTGTGAGTTTAAGGCCAGCCTGGTCTACAGAGCGAGTTCAAGGATAGCCAGGGCTACACAAAGAAACTTTCTGTCTCAGAAAACAAAACAAACAGACCATCTCTCCAAAAAAGTAAAAGTCAAAAGAAGAAACAGGAAGAAGAAATACAGAAGAAAAAGAGCCCCTGAGTGCAATGGTACCAACCATGGCCACTTTCCATAGTCAGGACACAGACAGGATGGTTTTCAGGCTGAATTTAATCTGTGTTCTTTCAACCAAGGAATTCTGCTCCACAATTGACTCCTTTAAAAGTGAGTAGTTAGCCTGTATTTGTTGACTGATGAATGAATGCAGAGGTCAACCGGAGGGCCGCCAGCACCCCAAAACAGAACAGAGCGCAAAACCACAACTGTCTGTCTGAGCTACGGTGGAGTTCTGGAATCGTGACTTCCAATTCAGAGTAATTTGCCAGGTGACCTTGACTGAAAATGCTAGCTAGCTCTCTTTTTTGTGGCTGTGGAAAAGTGGGATAATATTTATTCCATACAAGGCAGCGCTAAAGAGGTGAAAGGTGATTCATTGCTACGACTCTGAGGAAGGAAGACAGTGTAATAAATACTAATTATAATAACCATGCTGACTTGGAAGAAAAATGTCTTTTTTTTTTTTTAAGGAGGAAAGAAAGAGAGATCTCTCCAAAAGAAAGTCTCCTGGGTCACAGACTCATGCTGGCCTGAAGGAACCCAAAGGGACAGCGAAATAGGCCGAAAACCTCTGGTTCTTAATTGTTCACACAGAATTTTATATTCCAGTTGTCAAATTATCTCAACTGTGGTGTGTTTGGGGCCAAAACTTGCAAACAATTATGCCTTTCTTTACTTATAAAATGCTAAGAATGAACGTTTAAATTTTAAGGTCACAAATTAGCCTCATGTAATCACCCCTATGTATACAACACTGCATATTTCACCTGGCCCCTGGCAGATGGTTGGATCCTTCGGGGATTACTTCAGTGTTCTGATTCCAATCCTGTGTCCCTTTATTCCGTCATCAGGAAATCAACAGGATTCTGCTGCTTGAGCTTATAGCATGGATCTTATCAACCCCAGCCCCTCTCATAGGTTCTGTTTCCTCCAGGCCTGGAACACATAGAGGGTCCACAGTGAGGTTCACACGCCTCCCAGCCTGCACACCAGCTCCTGGGAGAGAGGCCAACAGGCTTAGTTTGTGGCCAGACCGGTAAAGGGTGGTAATTGACACTTGAACGGGACATGTTGTATTCCTTCATAGTTTGGCAGTAATTGAACACACATGAACCTCCTGCACCGTGACCCTGGAGTGTGCCACACACCTGCAAGTAGTGAGGTTCAATTAATGTGTCACTGCCACTAATGGTGGCTACCGGTGAGAACCACCAGGCCTCCGCCCAGGCCAAGCAGCTGGGGACAGAGTGGGGAAATTTACCTAATGGCACCCACTGTGATTGCTCACAGGGTTATGTTTGCCCTAAAATAGCAAAGCCATCAACAGACCAAAGATGACAGTGATTCAGCAAAACTTTCTACTGTTTTCCAGACAGAGTCTCAGGCCATCCTCCAGCCTGGATGCTGGGATTACAGGTGTGTGACATGTGGCTTCTAGGACAACAATTTTATTATTTTTTTTAAACTCTGTATATATGTGTGCATGTGTGGCTATACACATGTGCGTGAAGGTGCAGACAGGCCAGAGAAATCCCCTGGACAGGAGATGCAGACAGTTGTGAGCTGTTAGATTTGGATGCTGGGACCTGAACCAGGTCCTCTACAAGAACCTCTACAGTAGCTTAGCTACTGGAGCCAGTTTTCCAACCCATCATTAAACATAAGTCAGAAAGGCCGAGCACTGAGAGAGAAATGCAGAGTGGGATGATCGACCTTGTCATGCTTTTGCTGTTTTTACTGTTCCTCAAGAAGCTGTACGAGACTCACGGTGGCACAGGGCCTGCGACCATCGACCATCAGCACAAAGAGTAGCAGGACTCAAGGCAAAGAATCCATATGGTGACTTGGGACAAGCACCCCAGGCCAACAACAAGGTGTCAGGGAGAGTCCTGAGAAGTCTGTGTGCAGTCTTTATGGGGTTCCTAGAGGAAGTGGCATCTGCAGGAAGGGAAGACTGGGCCCAGGTGAGGGTGGAAAAGCACAGAGCACACTAACACCAAGCCCTTGAGATATTCCTCAGCCCTCAGGAACTGAGAGTGAGTTCTTTCAAGGTCATGAGTTGGCTTCTCTTCTCACATCCATCTCCAGTTTTGTTTGTTTGTCTGTTTACCCAGTGGAGAGAAGCGTCCTTCGGAGGGGTCTGCAGGAGAGAGGACCTGAGAGAGAACAAGCATATCTCTGTCTTTGGGGCTGGTTTGAGTCTCGTTGGAGAAGTATGTTGAAGGGCAGCAAGCCTGAGCGTGGGCAGTGTGTCCACAAGGCCTTGAGTGATTTAAAAAAATATATATTAGCTGCCCCTCCTGTGGTAGACTCTATTCCCTTGGCCTGTTGATGTTGGACTCGGCCACATTATTTTCTTGGCTAGCAGACTGTGGACGGAAGTGATATGTGGCTGCTGAGTAAAAGTCATAGCATTTCTCAAGCTGAATCCATTTACTTTTCTTCCATTTCTGCTATAAAAGCAGCTTCCCTGGTTAGATACAAGGTCTTAAATCTTCAGCTTGAATCCCAGGTAAGCAGAGTAAACAGTGTACACAGAACTAAACCTGAAATTGTATAAGCAATTCTAGGGGATGTTTGTTACCACAGTATACCAATCAGTAAAAACTGACTGATACAGCCCCAATAACAGTGCAGCCAGGATTAGCAAGGGAGGCATTCTCTGTCTCCTTCAGAAATTAACAGCCCTCATGACTCTCCAGGGGGAAACTGTCTGGGCAGTTCATGAAGATAACACCTTAGGACTAAGGACCAGAGGCTGCTGGTATGTGGGAACCATGAAAGAACATTGCTGTCAGGGTAAGGCCTGGAGGTCCCACACGGGCCTGGGAACCCCACCTTGATGGTGTGACAGTGTAGCCAAATTTTTTCTTACTTGTCTGGGTCCAAGGTCCAAAGGAATCTTTCCCACACACGGTCTTGTAGTGGCTTATATAATAATTACTCAGAGGCTTATATTAATTAGCAACTGTTTGGTCTATGGCTTGGAATATAACTAGCTAGCTTTTTCAACTTAACCCATTTTTATTAGTCTATGTATTGCCACATGGCTCTGTGGCTTTACCTGTGTCCCATTACATCTTGCTTTCTGGGCAGCAGCCTGCAGCGTCTTCCCTGACTCTGCCCTCCTTCCTGTTCATCTCTGCTCAGATTTCCCTCCTGCCTCTAATCTGCCTTGCCATAGGCCAAGACAGCCTCTTTACTAACAAGTGGTAGTAAAGCATGTTCACAGCATATAGAAAGACATTCCACATCATAACAGCTCTATGAAACATTGTCCTGGTGGGTGCTGCAGTTGGCAAAGCCAGAATGAAGCCCAGAAACTGCCAGACACCGAGCTATGGGGTTGAGATTGTCACTGCTGGGTTTTGCTCTGATTTGATTGTTTTTAGTGCCTTGGTTCTTCCATGTTTTTAGGATAATAAAGTATGTAACTTGTT
Organism: Phyllotis vaccarum; assembly: GCA_033318265.1. NCBI lineage: Eukaryota > Metazoa > Chordata > Mammalia > Rodentia > Cricetidae > Phyllotis > Phyllotis vaccarum. Next base: position 39,534,616 of record JARWLC010000010.1, on the reverse strand, counting down.
TTATTTTATAGATGGCCACAGTTAAGAGACTTTGGTCTTTTAAAGAGATACTGAACTTTCAAAGCATTAGAGTTTTTAAAGACTAAGGGACTTTTAAAATTATACATTTTATATTGTGATATTAACATGAGATCTTGAGGACAAACAAAAAAAATGTTATGGTTTAACAGTGATGTGTTTGCTCACCACACTGACAAGGAGTTGAGTGTCCCAGTTAATTTTTATTGTGAACTTGATAGAACCTACAGTCTTCTGGGAAGAGAAAACCTCAAGTGAAGAATTGCCTCACTTGGATTGGCCTGTAGCCATGTATGTGAGAATCTGTCTATTGATGGTTGATTTGGGAAGCCCCCGTCCACTGTGGGCAGCATCAACACTAGGCAAGTGGACCTGGATTGTTTAAGAAAGCAGGCTGAGCATGAGGCCAAGAGCAAGCCAGTAAGCCATGTTCTTCTGTGGCTTCTGACCTGAAGTTTAAGCCAATAAACTCTTCCCTAGGTTCTTTGGTTTGTAATATTTTGTCACAGTAACAGGAAGAAAATTAGAACAGCCCCTGCTTACCTGAAAGGAAAGTCAGTTTGCTATTACCAGTAAGTCTGGTTTAAATTGGTTTGGTGCCAATCAACTTCTTATCACTGTAACAAAATATTTTAGATAACTTAGGGCTCAGGAGATAACTCACTGGGTAGAGGCATCTAAGGATCCAGGTTCCATCCCTAGGACCCACAGGGTAGAAAGAGAAAACCAATTCCCTAAATGCCCCTCCCCTCTACATCATACCAGGGCACATGATGGATCCCCTGGATCCCTCCTACTACTGTAGGGATATGTTTTGATATGTTGTTAATATTTGTCCCTCCTACTGGTTTAATAAAAAGCTGATTGGACAGAGGTAGACAGGAAGTGTGGGCGGGGCTACCAGACTAAGAAAACTCTGGGAACAGGAAGAGCAGAGCAGAGATGTCAGAGAGATGCCAGTAGACGCAGAGAAAAGAAGACAACCATGCTGCTCTAAGAAAAGCTACCACGCCACATGGCTAAACAGATTAATGGAAATAGATTGAGTTAAGATGAAAGAGCTAGCTAGCAATATGTCTGAGGCATAGACCAAACAGAATGTAATTAGTATAAGACTCTGTGTGTTTCTGTGGGACTACAGGTCTGCAGTTTTGGATCACCGGCCAGAAATTTGTTATTACACACACACACCAACACATACAACACAGAAAACAGACAAATGCATTTTTAAAAGAATAGTTAAACTGGAAAGAGAAGGCAAGTCTGGATATTTTGAGGTTCTGGTTTGTGGCTAGTTGGTCCCATTTTACAAAACTCATAGTGGATCATGGCTACCCACCTCACAAATAAGACATAGGAAGAAGAGAACAATGTCCTAGAAGCCACTGTGAGGACATGTTTGTTCTGTGTAGAACAGAAACGGAGCACATGTTTCAGCAGTGGGGTCTCTATTGTCCATTCACAAGTGGCCACTCTTGATGACTCAGAGATACAGGGTATCCTTGGAAGTTACTCCAGAGTAATAAGTTAAAGCCTCAATTTCTACAGCTCAAGGCTGCTTTCTTTATATTTTCCTCTGGTCATGACATCAGATTTTCCTGGGAAAGATCACACTCTAAAAATGGTTGTATTTATATATTTGTTCCAGCATTTTCTTTTTTCCCATGTTTGTGTGGTATGTATGTGTATATGTGTGTTTGCATATATATGGGCACGTGTTAGGGATGTTCATGCTTGTGGAGGTGATGAACTGGGTGAATGAAATGGAGACTGCTCTTTGCCTTATTCACTGAGGCAGGGTGTGGCAATCAAACCCAGAGCTCACTAATAACGAGTTTTGCTGGCCAGCTTGTTCTCTGGATCTTGTTTCCACTTTCCAAGGTTGGGTTGCTATTCCTGTGAGGTATTTACATAGATTCTGGGGATCAGAAAGAACTCCAGTCCTCACATTTGTCCCTACAAGGGGCAAGCACTTTAACCACTGAGTTGCCTTTGCCCTGTTCTTGAAGTTTCTAAATGTGATAATTATAGTGGGAGAAGGATCCTCTGTGCAGGGTAAAGAGATACCAGGCAAAAATACACAAGCGAAGCTGAAGCTGAGTTCTACTGTTCCTGAGGTCTGAAGTGTCTGGAGGGCGTGCATCCACACCTGTGTGTCAATCAATTCTCAAGTTAACCTGTGAGGTGGGCACCCAGGCCATCTGAGTGAGCAAGGTGGGATCTCACAGGCTGTGCATAAGTAAGCCCTTGGTTGTGGTCCAAGGAGACAAAACAAACATCTATGTCCAGGCAACATGAAAGTCACAAGCAAAGCCCAGGTGACAAATTCAGTTTCTAATTAGGGGAGAACCTGAGGTCTGGGGGGCCAGTCTCCATAGCAACAGAATCTCAGATGCAATGCTTCAAGAAGTCTTGGGGATGCCACAAAATAGACACAAGGGGAAGCTGAGTCTGAAAGGGGTGGGGATAGCATAGGAAAAGAAGAAGAAATATCACCTAGGTTCCCCAGGCTTCTGGGACCTGAAGCTGAGCAGAAGCCACCAATGATGAGGTGAGCCCTGGGAACTGGATGTCAGTCAGGGAGACAGGGCTGGAGTCACTGGGAATCCAAATCCAGCTTGGTGATGACTGGAGGAAAGGGCAGTCCTTAGACAGTGCCCACAGGGACCTGAGTCTGGGACTCTCTTCTTCATGAAGAGCTCCTGGAAGGATTCTGCAGTGAGCGTGTTTAGAGGATATGCCTTCCCAGGCACAGCAAAGCTGAGGTAGATTCTCTCCCTGGCAGAGTTCCCCTGGTTAGTTCTGCAGGAATCCCACAAATTAAGGTTGTTGTACACACGACCTCATGAACAAACACCAATAAACGTGTGGGGAAGCAAAGGGCCACAAATATGAAAGCTGACAGAGAGCACCACATGCAAAGCAAGACTCATCTGTCTTCTGGCTCCTGCAGGCAGCGAAGGCAACCATTCTGTGAGTCCTCGCTGCAGGGCCAGCCTTCTTCCTCAGACGAATGAGCATGCCTGCTTGGGTCTTTCTCACCTGAACATTGTGGAGGTCGCGCATTGCTTGTGTTGCAGCCTTACCTGGCCTAGAGATGTTTTTATCATTGCAACAATGTGCAGACTAACATTAAGTGGAAATGTTTAAAAGAGAAAAAAATACAAGAATGAATGGATGGCAGGAAATTGTTAAGATCAGGGGGAAAATAAATAGAATGGTTAAAAATGCCTCATGTATCTGTCGCATGACATTTCCCAGGGACCCAGGCATAAAAATCTCTCCACCCCAGAGAGGACACATGGGCAGACTAAAGAAACAATCCCAGCAAGTCTAGTTTGTGAACCAGTAAGTATACTGCGGTTACTTACAGGACCGTGGGTGATTCAAAGGCAGGTGCACCACCCCAGAATGGAGTACAACTCACAAAGCTGTGTCCCTGGAGCTCTGAGCAGGTTCATCAGTCACCTCTGCCAGCAACTGCTTCTGTAACCTACTCCAGGCCTGTGAGCCTCCCTCCTCTTCTAGAGGAGGATGCTTCATCTGCAGGAAACAGTCACACAGAGGAAGCAAGGGGATAAACTGGTGGATTTGTTGAGTGATAGGTGGCAGTGTTAGGGAGAGGCTTAAAGAAGTGAGAAACACATTGAAGACCTGACTAAGAAGGCAGGGTCAGAGAGATGAAAATGTATATGACAGAATAAACAGATATGGGGTGTCTTTATAAATAACTTTTGTTAGATGAGGCTACCCTCATTTGCACATGGCCAGGCTGCCTAGAGACTCTTTTCATATTACAACCCAGTTTAAAAGGGCTCAGTACTGTTACATGGTGGACCTTGTGGCTTTTAGAACCTGAAATACTCACTTTCTGGATATTTACAAATTTGTGTGGCTCTAGTGTACTTCTCCACGGAAACCCAGGAGGAAGTGGAGACAGAGAGAGACAAGGTTTTCTGATCGTTTGGTTTTATTCTTTGAGAATTTCATACACTGTATTTTGATTATATCCATCCTCAATCCCAGACCCACCCCACACTCCGCACACACCCAACTTTGTGACATTTTCAAGAACCTGTTGAGGCCAGTTAGTGTTGCCTATATATTCTTGGGTGGGATGTCCTCCACTAGATAAGTGACCGCACTCTTAAGGAAAGCTACTTTTCCCTTTCCCAGGAGTTATCAGCTCCCAACAGCTTCTCAGCAAGGGATGAGGCTTCATGCCCACCTCCCCCTTCTACACTGTCATGGCCTTGCTTGGGTGTCGTGCATCCTTCACGATTACTGTGAGTCCATACGGGCAGCTGCCCCACTGTGTCTGTCAGACAAACTTTTTTTGTAGTCAATGATATAGATATGTAGATAATGACTAAATTTCCAGATTTGACTGGAAATGTGTAGCCTCATATACAGAGAACACAATCCGGTCCAGGGAGGGTGAGTGAGGAGCAGCCCACACTGTGTGCTGAACTATGTCCCTCCATTAGCTGTTGCAGTCTTGGCCCCCATGCTTGGGAATATGACCTTATCTGGAAATATTCTTTGAATATATCATCAAGTTAGGATTTTAGTTTTGCTTTGGTGCCAGGGACCAACTCTGGCTCAATGCAGGTTCAGCTTGGATTCTGCCCCTGAGCTACATCCCTAGCTCTCAAGGCTGGGACCTAGAGATGGGATCATTCTGTACTTAAAATGGGTGCTGAATTAAAGTAGGCCCTGAATTAAATGATTGATATGTTTTTCTTAAAGACACCTATCTCTGTCTCCTAAGTACTCACTAGGTTTAGAGACCCAAGCCATCATGCCCAGCTATAAAACCACTTGCAACTCCAGTTCCAATGGACCTGAGAAGGCTCTTAAGGGCAACAACACACACAGATGATGAGCATAGACTCATGCAGGCAAACATACACATACATATAAATGAAAAAAAAAACATATTCAAAGACAATGGAGAGGAGTAGGGAAGCCAGCCCCGTCAATAAAGGCCTTACCATGCACGCAAACATGAAGACCAGAGTTCAGTTCCCAGAACTCGGTTAACAATAACAAATGAACACTTTTGAGAGCTATAATGGCATATAATTTTGTAATCACAGCACTGCAGAGACAGAAACAGAACGTTAGCCCTAGGCCAGTGAGAAGCCTCATCTCAGAAAACAAGGACAGCGTACCAAGCATGACACCTCAGGTTGACTTCTGCTATCTGCACAGCTGTACATACGTGTGCACATGTATACACAGAGCAAGGAGAGCAGAGAAAACAGAAGCAGGGAGTTGGGGAGAGGCCAGTGACACAGAGAAGCATGGAGAAGCCATGTGAGCACAAGAGCTGGTCAGGCCTAAAACACCCACAGAAGCTGAGAGCAAAGGCTTCCCCCAGAGTCTCTGAAGGGGATAGGATGTCATCTCTGACAGCTTGATTGTGGGTTTCTGGGCTTCTAACACTTTGGCAATTCATTTCCACTATTTTAAGCTCTGAGGGCTGTGGTAATCTGCTATGGCCGGCACAGGGAAGAAACACAGATCTGGGGATTTGGTGTGCTCGAATGAAAATGAGTCCAGTCCTGTGTCATTCCGACTCTAAGAAAGACTGAGTTCCTCTGCTTTGAAATCTTGGCTGGGCAGGGGCTGTTTTCACCATGAAGGAGCTGTTGTCATCCATGGATGAGCCATGTACTTCAGAAGAGCTCAGTCAGCTATCCTAGTCAGCACCATGGCCATAAGGCATTAACCAGCTGGAGAGCCAAGACAGCTTTAGACATTGGTACTAGGGAGGAAATGTCCCACGTAGCCCAGGCTGGCATCAGAACTCAGTACATAGTCAAGGATGACCTTAAACTTCTGAGTCTTCTATCTCCTCTCCCTTGGGATTACAGGCATGCACCGGGAACCCAGGGTCTGCTGAACGCTATGTCATTATTCTGCCAACTGAGCCACATCCCCAGACCCTAATAATACATCCTTTAGGCCTGTATGAGTGAACGCTTCACACAAGACAAATGGAGCACCAAGGTGTCACTAGCCAGGATGAATGCTATTAACCACCATTGTCACCAACCTAAGGAACAGCTCTGACACTAAGATGAATAACACTGACCAAATTAAAAAACAAACAAACAAATAAACATAAAACACTTAACACATCAGAATACCGCAAAACAAAGCATGGGTGCCATGTTTTGACCACTAGGTGGGACTGCAGAAACAGACTAGTTTTTACTTATGATAGCCATGCACAGCCTAATCAGAAAAGAAGGAGGAGGAGGTGGGCCATGGTGTAGCCTGACAGAAGAATGGTTGCCTAGCATGTCTAAGACCCTGGATTCAACATCAAGCCTAGCACAGCAGAAAAGGTGGGGGAAGGGAAGAGGGAGAGGGGAGGGGGAGGGGGAGGGAGGAAGAGCAGAGGGAGGATGAAGGGAGGGGAGGAGATCTGGCTTTATACTGGGATGGTCATCCAGGTAAGAGTGCTCTGCACACCCTCTAAGTGACCCCACTACTCTCTCCCAGGCACAGCCTTCATCCCAGGCTTCTTACAGCACTGACCTGAAGGCTCCTCAGGCACATGGGCGCAGACAGCGCCAGTGCTGTCAGCCTTGGTAACATGGATTGTGTTTTTCCTTTAAATCCAAATTAATTTTTATTTAATGGCCCATTCCTTCTAACCACTGAATATCCTTGTAGGGATTTTTAAAAACTAAGCTTTTATCCTTTCTCTTAATAATTTTGTCTTTAAAAAGTCTTGCGCGTTTTCAGGGGCCAAGGAGTTTTAAGAGATTAAGAGTATGGGTTGCCCTTGCAGACACATGAGGCTCACAACTGCCCAGAACCCCAGCTCTAGAAGGTCCACCAGCCTCTTCTGGCCCCTGAGGGCACTTGGACACGTGTGTAGAAGCATACACGCACACAGAGATAAATAAGAATAAATTCTTTTTAGAAAAAACAATCTTCCATTTTCAGAAAGTGTAACTGAGAGATTCGGTGCTGTGAAGAGAACAGTGTGTGGAACCACACGGCGGACAATTATGTTTCCACCTAGGGTTGGCAGACGTTAACAGGTGGAAAGTTCTGCTGTGGAGAGAGGTCCTCAGTTCAATCTCCAGCGTCCACAGAAAAGCCCTGGGTGCTCCACCTCTGGAGGAGACTCCTGAAGCTTGCTGCCAGTCAGTCCAGAAGACTTATATGCCAAAGGTCCAGTGAGGGGCCCTGGAAAGTGAGGAAGACACTGGGCATCAACCTCTGAACTGCATGATTGCACACCCCCCATGCACCTGCACAAATGCACATGTGCCCACGTGAACAGACATATGTCACACAAATGACGTACACTCCAAAAGAAAAAAAAAAAATGTTGTAAAGCTTACTGCTCGACCCTGAAGAAATTGATAAAACTCGCAAAAAGGTCAGGCAACAGCAAACAATTCTCCAATAGCCTAACAGAGAAGTCCAGCCATGGCGTGTCCCACTGAACTCACAGTCTCCTGTTATGCTCTGCAATATGCCCATGATAAACTCTTCAAAAAAATAAACAATTACTAGTATTGTTTGTGTGTGCATATGTGTGATGTATGTGTGAAGGTGTGGGTTTCATCTCATGCGTGGAGAACAGAGAACCACTTAATTATGTCATTTCTCTCTTTCTTTACATGGGTCCCCAGGGTCAAACTCAAGTCATCAAGCTGTGTGCAGATAAACTGTCTGAGCCATCAGTCCAACACTTGCATATTTATATCTAATATCTTGCTATGGACTTTTTCTAGGTTTGTGATTCCAGAGGAGAGACCATAATGATGGTGTGCGGCTAAGTGAGCTGGGAATGACCCAAGCCTACAAACGATCCAACCCATCCTCCTACAGCAAGGCTGAGCCTCCTAAAGGTTCCCTAGCCTCCCCAAACAGCAGCACCATGTACAAGTACACGAACATAGAGGAGACATTTTCATTCAGACCACCATGAGCCCCAAGAACCCATCCCCACGGCCTCCTTTCTTCCTGCAGACTCTACCACCTAGAGTTTCTACAAATTCGCAAAAGAGCACCGTCCGTCAGTTGGAGACCAAGACATGTTCAAAATGTGTGCCTGTGGGGCAGGGAATGTTCTTAACATAATGAATAATAATGGAGTAAATAAAAAACCTGTGCCATTTGATAGACATTCCCAGAACACAAGCCCAGAACGCATTAATTCCACATCACCTGGAACCAATTCTGAGGCACATCAGACAGAAAGGTTAAAGAACCACTTCAGGTTACAGAATCTGATGAGACATGACAGCTGAAGGCAGAGCATCATCCTGGATCTAATCCTGGGGTGGGGCAGAAGTTATAAAGGACATTACTTTGTAAATTGATGAAATTTGAATATAAACTTTGGGCTAGATAATAGTAGTGGTCAACAATAAATTTCCTAATTTCCATAATAATACTGAGGTCATACGAGAGAATATGTTCTCAAGACATGAGGAGTGATGGATTTGTGGGCCAGCAGAGCCTGGTGTCTCCAGCTCATTTCTAAGGAATTAGAGAGAGTTGGAGTGTAAACAGCTGGAACCTAGGTGAGCAGTGCAGCTGAATCCCTTGTACCTTTCTCACAACAATTATGTATTTTGGAAATTACATAAAAGGGTTCCAAGAAGATCCTTTCATTTCTCAAAGTTCTCTTTCTCATCAGTTTGCAATGCAGTTGTTGATTTAAAAATGGGGCCTTGGGGCTGGAGAGATGGTTCAGCAGTTAGACTACTGACTGTTCTTTCAGAGGTCCTGAGTTCAATTCTCAGCAACCATTTAGTGGCTCACAACCATCTGTAATGAGATCTGGTGCCCTCTTCTGGCAGGTATACATTCAAGCAGAATACTATATATATAATTAAAAAAAAAAAAAAAAACTTAAAATAAAATGGGCCCTTAGGAACTGGAGAGACAGCAGCTAAGAATGCTGCCTGTTTTTCAGAGGACCTGGCGCTGTTTTCCAGCATCCACATGGCAGCTCACAACTGTCTGTAATCCCAGTTCATGTCCTAATGTCTGTAAATCCATTCGTGTACTCTTCTGGATATGGTGACCATAAACTCGTGTAGGCACACATATATACAGATAAAATCTCTCTCTCTCTCTCTCTCTCTCTCTCTCTCTCTCTCTCTCTCTCTCTCTCTCTCTCTCTCTGTGTGTGTGTGTGTGTGTGTGTGTGTGTGTGTGTGTGTTTATGGACTAGCAAAACAGCTCAAAGAGTAAACTCACTAGCCACCAAGGCCAACAACTGGAAATCAATCCCCAGGACACACATGAAGAAGAAAACTAATTCTCCAAGGCTGTCCTCTGACCTCCATATGGGCACGATGCATTACCCCACAACATACAGAAATAATAAAATAAATTAAGTGTAATGTCACCATAATCTCATTATTAGCTGACTGGTGTATCCAAAATACACATCTTCCCAGGGCATCAGAAAATGATCCTGTTTGGGTATTTAGTAAATATGTTTTGGAGTGAAATCATCCTAGATGTAGGGCATTCTCTACAGCCACCGACTGTTGGGCTATAAGAAGGGGTGAGGACACAGAGACACAGAGAAGGATCATGCAACATGGAGGCAGAGACCAGGGCATGTCTGAGGTAGCGGCTGGAAAGGACAGGGAGGATGCTTACTCAGAGTCTTGAGAGAGAGCCTGATGTGCCTTGCCCTGACCAAATGGCCACTGCAGACTTCCTGGCCTCCCCCCGACTCCTGGGAGAGTACGTTCTCTTGATGCAAACCATTCAGTGTGCAGCCATTTCCTAGTCCCAGGAGACCAATTCAAGTTTCACCCGCACCGAAAGTACAGAACTAACTCAGGCTACCCACTGAGACACGGCAGCATCTGGGTCTGAACATGAAGCAAATCTTTTTAAGGAGAAGATACTAAGTATGCGTATGAGTCAGGTGGGACCCAGTATACTGATCTAACCCAAGAACAGGAGTCCGAGAGCTGAAGCAAGCTATATTTGTAGGCTTCATCCGTTAGTTACTTTCCTAACACTGCGGTAGAACCCCATGACCAAGGCAGCTTAGCGAAGAAGGGCTTACTTGGGCTATGGTTCCTAAGAGGTAAATAGTCGGTGGTGGTGGTGGAGTGGAGGGGCAACAGCTGAACAGTTACATCTCAAATTACAAACAGGAAGTGCCCCAACTAGGCTAAGTTGAGGAAGCAAGCAAAGAAAAGCCTTTTAGGATCGTCAAAGTCGTTTCTCTTGCCTTTTAAACAAGGTCCTCACATTTTTATTTTGGGCTGCGTGCAGAAATTACACAAATTACCTGTTCCCCATCGTGCCTTAAGGCAGATCTCAGGAGAGGAAGATTCAAGGGAGCTGAAGAAAGGAGGGGAGGGGCTGGAGAGATTGGCTGGGTGGCGAGGCACTTGCCGGTCCTGCCTAGGACCTGGGTTGGGTTCCAAACCCAAACCCACGGGGCAGCTCATAACCACCTCTAACTACAGCTCCACAGGGTCTGGCGCCCTCTCCTGAGCACCAGGCGTGTACCACATACAAACCCACAGGCAGAACACTCAGGACATACAACATAAAATAAATAAATCTAAAGAGAAGGTGTAAATAGAAGCTTGCAGCTGAGCTGGGAAAGGCTTTTTCAGTGCATTCTTTTCTATTTTTTATTTTTTTAAAGAGAAAGAGCCAGGTCTTAGTGGCACTCACCTTTAATCCCAGCACTCAGGAGGCCGAGACAGGCAGATTTCTGTGAGTTTGAAAGCCAGCCTGATCTACAAAAGGCATTCCAAGGACAGCCAGGACTCTTACATCCGGAAACTCTGCCTCAAAAAACAAACAACAGATAAATAAATAAAAATAAATATTTTCTTACATTTAAAGAAAAAATTTAATTTATTTTATTTAAGTAACAGAGTATGCCTGGTTCCTAAGGAGGTCAGAAGAGGTCTCTAGATCCTCTGGGACTGTGTTACAGACAGTTGTGAGCTGCTACATGAGTTCTGGGAATCAGTCTTCAGACTTCTACAAGAGCACCAAGTGCTCTTAATCACGGAACCATCTCTCCAGCCTCCATTATGTATTACTAAGCAGGGTACAGTCTGAACAATAGATATACATCAAGGGTGGGGCAGGACTGTTTGTAAAAATTAAAGGTTCTTATAAATTCTTGGCATAGGCGTTGTCATATATCTGCCTATCTATCAAATTATGTATATACAGGCCTATAATTTGAAAATCAATTGGGGGTCTGTAGAGATAGTTTAGTGAGTAGGATGCTTGCTTACAGCTGAATGGTGAGGCCCAAGTTTCACCCTCGGCACCTACATAGAGCTGCCCCTGAGTTGCCACATGTTTCTAATCTTATTGCAGAAGGGACAGAGACAGGAGAGTCCCTGGAGCTCCTTGGATAGAATTGCCTACTTTGCAATTCTCAAGTCAGTGCTTCTGATCCCCACACATATGCGCACACATGCATGCACACCTTCGTACACATACATATTGCAGTAATACTCACTTTTAATATACCATACAAAGGATTAATATTTATTAAGGGGTATATTAACACTCACAGATACAAACCGAACCTTAAGACAATTCTTGGAGATAGGAATGGTCCCACAATGGGGTTGCTGACCCACTCTCTGAGAACACCAGAACAACACAGGGCAGTTCAGGGTCCCAGCAGCCTCTTCAATGGAGCTGGACATACCCTGTTCAAGCTCCCAGAACTCCAAAGACATGCCTCCAAGCCTTGTCAGCTAACACATGAATCCCATCACATCTCCCCCTTTTGTCTAACTAAGAAAATTCTAAACTAAGACTATACAATTGGAATCATTATAAGGTAATGTCTGGGGGAGGAAAAGGCAAAACATAAGGAGTATCAAACTACAACTAAAAACCAACAAATATAAGGTACATCTTAAATGTTGAGAATATTGGTAAATGGTAAGGTATATAAATTACTTCAAAACTGTTTATCTTGAATAGTAAAAATCCAACGCCTGAATGTTCCTTGCTAAGAGATGATAGGATAGTAGCTTTAACTACATAGTCTTCAACCCCATGAAGACCTGAGAAGAAAAATATATTACCTGAAAGTTGGAAGCACAAGAGAGTAGCTTCCAAGATTTAGAAGAGGACAGTGACATTCAGCTACCTTGACAGTCACCCACCGTTCTTCTGCACCATTAGAGCATACATCATTTTGGCCACAGGCATAGAATATCTGACAGATCTTTTCAGAAGCAAGGTATTTTTGGAGAAACTATCTTATCCTGTCTAGGCAGGTTTTGTCAGTCTCCATCCGTCATCCAGATTGAACATCATGTGTACTGTTAGCAGTTGAGGCAAGGGCAGTTCTTTGCCCAACCGGCCATTCTATGCCAAGAGGACAAACGCCAAAGGAGTGTCCTTGATGCCCAACACCATCTTGTGAAAGGAACAGTGACACCAGGAGTCATCGTGTCTCTCATGGCTGAATTCTAAACAACAAAACATTAAATGTCATATTCTCCAGGTGTATGAAGTAGTTGAAGACTCTTGTCTGTCTGATATATTCTAGTGTGCATCTGGGAAACCTAAACAACAGGACTATTACATGGCAAACCTAAGGAATTGTGACCTGTACTTCTTACCATCCTAAAGACTGAAGCTTACATTGTAAAATTAGGCAACATATAAATGGATGTACAGTCTCTGAATGATAAACATTAGACAGAGGTATATATATCATATAAAAATATCTAAACAGAAGTATACAAAACATCTTGTGTATATATTATGAGTAGTATAATTATATATTATGTCTAGTATAATTAAACAGAGTTAGAAATTGCATAGTGGAAATGACAATAATGTGCAAAATATTTAAACAGAGATAGAACTACGTGTATAATATGGCAATTACAGATTCAATTTTGTATCAATATATAAAATACCTTGGACATATAAAACAATTTCAGATTTAAATTTGTATCAATATACAAATTATCTCAATCAAACATATAAAATGATTTCACATTTGTATCAATATACAAATATCTATAGCAGTGCAAATTGCCTTTGGCTTATCTCATATATTTGGCTATAATTAGTTGCAGGTAGATACAACAAATATATAACTATATCTATCTTTTATATTCCTCTTTCTCTTCTTTAAATGTGCTCTCTGAGTCTATATTATTGTTCTACCCTCAGCCTAATTTTAGCTTATAACTATCCTATCAGAATGATAAATCCATAACCTTCAGAGGACAAAACTTATCAGGAGAGGGGTATAGTTTTTCATAAGGTTGCTTCCTGCTGACCCGTGGGTAGTGGCATCTCTTTGGGATCCTGTAAAAGCTTAGACAGTGGTTAGGTCCTAACAGACTGACTATAAACATCTCTAACCATTCTCAGAGTACTGCGTGATGTCATCTGGAATTCTTGTTAAAGATGTGATGTGAAGAATCATAGAGAGCTGTCTTGCAACCATCTTGAATAATAGTCTATATTCCAAAAGGAATCATTGAGTGGTGTTCACCAGGTTTTTATTTCTCTGTCTCTCCCTCTCTCTTTTTACACCAGATAGAATTATTGCAGTGGGGGCCCCATATTCATTCGGATGCTTTGTAGATGCTGGTAGGAGAAATTGTTGTTTACAGTCGAAAACTTAAAGCATTATTGATATCAAATGAAGATTTCTACATCCTTTTTGTCTTCAGGAGAAGACTGTATGCAGAGATGATTTTAAGGTTAGGAAGGAGGAAATATACAGAGAAATAGGATTAAAGATAAAATTACAATAATATTGGTCGATAATGTTCTGTCTTCTGTCCCACACCAGGTGGCTTTTCTGATATGAGACAGAATTTCTCAAATTTTCTTTACCAATGTGCTTGGGTTTAGAGAGAGAGAAATCCACTTACTACAACTCCAAAGCCAGCTTTATATATAGTCAAACCAGGACCACATATTTTTTTTTGAGAGAGGTATAGATGGAAGATGTAAAGCAGTGAGAATTGAGAAATTACCCAGTTGTCTTTATATTCCTTTGTTTGTAATCCTTTCATAAGTGATCTCCCTTCTGCTTTAGGTGTCTAAGTGTTCAACATCCATTCAATGTCTTAAAGATGGTTGTATCTATTCATCTGTAAAGACAAAAATGAGACACTGCCCCAGCCTTGTTAAATGTGTATTTCTTACCATGTATCCAATTGTCATATCAGAGGATGAGCCATTAATTCTCTGTTACAATATGGTTTCCTGGTCCGGAGTGGCCAGAGGTCCAGACCCACAGACCTGCCACCCCAGACCCCTTGGCCACCCACCACTGCTCAGACCCCCAGAAATGATTCAAACACTTATTTTAACTTCATGCTGTTTAGCCTATGACTCAGGCACATTGCTAGCTTGCTCTTACATCTTAACTCAACCCATTCTCATTAATCTGTCTGCCACATGGCCCATGGCTCACCTGTGTTCCTTACATGCTTCTTCTTTGGTGGCTGGGTCAGTCTGCTCTGACTCTGCCCTTCTTTTCCTACCTATTCTGACTCCCCATCTACTTTTTCTATGGTGCCTGCCATGTGCCAAAACAGCTCCTTTATTTAAAGATGAGTATTCACAGCATACAGAAAGGCATTCCCACATCACTTTTCCTCAGGAGAGGTCTCCTTTTCGAAATGGATCCTTATTAATTTTGTTGGTACCCATATGGTTTCTTCTCCTGTGGAAACAAAAGCAAAATCCCTTCCCCATAGAAGCACATATCCCAGCTTCCATCCTTAGGTCAACACAACCTTGAAGTAAATGGGTTGGTTTATCTGAGAAGTTTTCTCCATTACCCAATGTCTCTCTGAAGCTGTTGTTCCTTTCTCATCAGCATTAAGAAAATTCAAGGTCAGTAAAGCATTATGAAAACTCCCTGAGTTTTCTCATTTCTCTTTTCTGCTTATGAAGCATCTCTTTTAAAATGTGGTGAGATCTCTCCACAACTGCCTGTCCTATAGGATTGTGTGATAACCTGCAAGATCCAAAATGTTGTAATATCCAAAAATCAGCTTCATTTTTTGGAAAGTGTAAGCTCGAGCATTGTAAGTCTTAATCTGAGCAGGAATTCTCATTATGGCCATGACTTTCAAAGGTGAGTAAGTACAGCATCAGCTTTTTCAGAACTCAGGGCAATTGCCTGTTATATTCCTGAGTGTCGATGGAATGATGTACATATTTCATCTTTGCAAATCCTGGAAAGTAAAACACATTCGTCTGCTATATCTCATTTCTCTGTGTGCCTTTAGGATTACTTCTAGCAGGTAAAGACGGTTGGTTATAGAAGAAGCAACTAATACAATTCTGTAGAATTTCTTTAGCCTGATGCCAAGTGATGGGAAAGCTCTTCTTTAGTCCTTTACTATTAACATAGTGTCTTTTATGAAATTCTGTGACCTCCAGCATGTTTCCTATTAATAACCAGTCAATTTCATAATTACTTTGTGCCAAAGGGCCTGGGAGACCTGTGTGCACCCTGATATGTGTTATGTACATGGGATGAATTCTATTTCTGATGATATCCTGTAGTTGTATAAACCATAAGCTTAATTCTGCATCATCAGGAATGAAATTAGTAGTTTCAATACTTAAAACAACTTCTTCTGCATACTGAGAGTCAGTTATTATGTTAAGAGGTTCTGTAAAATTCATTAATACCGTAATAATCGCTTATAGATCTGACTTCTGGACAGAGTTATAAGGGCTTTGAGCCACCTTAATTATTTTTTCCAATTTGTAACCAGCTTTTCCTAATTTGCTCACATCAGTATAAAATGGAGCTCCAGAAATGGGTTTATCCCATACCACATGAGGGAAGATCCAGTTAGTTTCCTTTATAAATTGAATTATTTTACTTCGGGGATATTTGTTATTAATCTCTGCCAAAAAGTTACTACAGGCTTTTTGCTAAGGTTCACTGTCTACCCATAATTGATCAGTTTCTTCATTAGTCAAGGTATAACAATTTCTGCAGGGTCCTTTCCAGTCAATTGATGAAGTCTGAATTTACCTTTAAAAATCAGATCAGAAATCTTTTTGATATATGTTTTCAGCTTCTTTCTTGGCCTATGTAGCAGAAATATCCATTCTAATATAATATTTTCTCTTTGCATTATGACTCCTGTAGGAGATTGTCTAGAGGGTAAAGTAACCAGTATGCAATCGAGGTCTGGATCCACGTGATTCATGTGTGCTTCTTGTAATTTCTTTTCCATCAAAGCTAATTCTTTCTCAGCTTCATCGGAGAATTCTCTGGGACTATTCAATTCTTTCTCACAATCTAAAGTTTTGAATAAATTAACTATTTCCTGGCTTTTTATACCAATAATGGCTGTAGATGAGCAATATCCCCTAGCAGTTTTTGGAAATCATTAAGAGTTCCCAATCTATATCTATTTAGTTTCACCTTTTAGGGTCTAATTTTCTGTAAGCCTATTTTATATCCTAAATAATTTATAGAATCTCCTCTATGTATCTTTTCAGGGGCAATTTGTAGTCCCTAATAAAACAATATTTTCTTCAGTTCTTCAAACATTCTTTCTAATGAATCTACACTTAGATCTGTCAACGAGATATCAACCACATAATGGTAAATGATAGATTGTGGGAAGTGTTTGCATATCACTTCTACAGCTGTTGTACAAAACATTGGCATAAAGTGGGACTATTCAACATTCCTCGTGGAAAAACTCTCCAATGGTACCTCTTAACCGGGCATGAATTATTAAAAGTGGGCACTGTGAAAGCAAATTTTTCCTCGTCCTGTTCTTGTAGAGGTAAAAAAAAATAAATAAATCAATAACTATAATAGGCCATCTCTTAGGTAACAGGGAAGGCAGGGGAATACCAGATTATAAAGAGCCCATGGATTAAATAACTTTATTAATTGCTCTTAGATCTGTCACCATCCTCCATTTTACAGATGTCTTCTTGATAATGAACACAGAATTTCATGGGTTGATTCTTCAATATGCTGAGCTTGTAACTGCTCCTATACCAGCTGTTCTAGAGTCTACAATTTTTCCCTCATCAAGGGCCATTACTGAACCCAAACAGGCTTTTCTGTCAACCATTTCAAAGGTAATGCTGTGAGTGTCTTTATAGATTCAGTGGCTATTGGGATATTCTTTTGTACAACCTGAATGGCTGGTGATTGTTTTGCATAGCACCTTAAAACATTGCTTTCAGTTACATAATTGAGTCTCTGGTTGATATATGAGCCTGGAGGGATTTTAATTTGTGTATTCCACTGCTGTAGAAGATCACAACCCCATAGATTCACTGATATGTCAGCCAGCCATACATGGCTTCAACCTTCCTTTCTGACCTTCTGGTCCTATGCATTCAAGCCATTTTATACTCTGTTTCATCTGAGATATTGTTCAATACCCAGAAATTGAACATTAACCTCCTTTAGAGGCCATCTTGAATGTCGTGATTGTGGGGTTATGATCAAAACATTGGCTCCCATATCGACTAAGCCTTGAATATATTATCTACCTTTTTTCAATTTTGGTCTTTGTTCATTTATGGAAGTCTGCCAGAATATTTGGAACTGTCAATTTCTCCCTTAAATTTATTCTATCACCCAGTGCCATATGGCCTTCTATTTTTAGGGATTGGATTTTCTACTTGTCCTGAGAAGGCTGTTGCTCCACTATGACTGGATATAATTGAACTTTCTTTGGTTTTGAAATATGATTTCTGGGGGCTTCCTGGGGAAGCCCCGAGAAGTGTTTCCCGATGATATAGAGTTTCCTTCTTTGTCTCTGGTAGATCTGCATTCATTGGTTCACTGTCAGCCTTTACCTCACCTTCTGCATAACCCAGAAGGTAATGGCCTTCTGTTTGAATCATTCCTAAGATGAACATTATTTTCAGAAGTACCTTGTGTACAATTCTTTTTTATATGGCCTGGTTTGCCACAGTTAAAGCAAGTGATGCCTTGGTTCCTCACCCCAACATTAGCAATGGATTGGCCTACTCAATTCTCTTCACCACAATGGAGAGTTTCAGCATTGATTGCATACTGAATCTATTGCTCTCTAGGTGCAGATCTGATCTTTAGTGGCATAAGCGTTCTCTTACATTCCATATTAGTGTGGTCAAAGGCCAAAGAAAGTATTAACTGCTTCCTACCTTCTGGATCCAATCCTTCTCTATGTACAGCTTTGGTAAGCCTCTGCAGAAAGTCACTATAAGGTTCTTTTAAGCCTTGTTTGACCTTGGTATACGACTCAATTTTTTGTCCTGCATCTGAAATCTTTTCCCAAGCATTCAATACAGCAGTATGGCACAGCAATAGCACATGTTCATTATAAGTAGCCTGAGCTTTCACATCAGCAAACAAGCCTTCACCAAGGATTTGTTCCTGAGAAATGCAAAAGCCCCTAATCTTTCACTGGAGCTCTATGGCCCTAGCCTCTTCCCTAAGCCAATATCTCCATTGCAAATGTTGGCTATAGTCCAATACCCCAGCTGTCAGCTGCATTCTATAATTAGGAGTTATTCTATTTTTCACTGACCATGCATTTGTCATTTGTTTTAAATAAGCGGCGTGTACTCCATGGAGCAATATGGCTTCCTTGATATATTTGATATCTCTCATATGCATTGGCTCATGATTATATTCCACAAATTCTGGGGACTCCTCATACATGTTCTTTGTCTGAATTGTAACTGGAAACAATACTGGTGGGGAAGGGGGTATCCCTTTCATGTTTACCACCTTTGGTAGAGCTTCCCCATTACCATAATATCTCATAGGGGTTGACCTGAATTGTTCTGGGCAGAAAATGCCATAACACTCTTTTCTAGTACTGCAACACAGTACCCCCATTCCTGAAGCTTGAACACTACTGATTTTTCTAGAGCCTGATTTTCCTGATGAAACAGTCCTTCTAATGACCTCATAGAATCAGCAGTTTTCCTAGTCTCATCATTAACATAGTTAACAAGTTTCTTGTTCTCATCATTAACATTAATTAACACGTTTCTTATTCTCATCGTTAACGTAAGGTCTGCATTTTTTTTGTACAGTGTTAATATTCATGTCCGATGAGGAAGTTTGTTGTAACCAGTTTCCAGAAAATTAACTTTATCTGCCAATTTATTGGTTGAAATTTCCATATCATACATTCTAGACAGCAATTGCTCATTCCTGACTTTAAATCACCCAGAAATTGCTCATTCCTAGATTTCTAATCTTCCGCCATGTTTATCACGATCTCATATTTAGAATGGGCATCAGATCATTTATTTTAAAACATAAAATATAGAATTAAGCCGAAAAGAAGCAGGACTGAGGAATTGAAGCCCTCTAAAATATACTCATGCAAGAAATTCTCAATCACCACAGAAAAGTCATATTGTCCTGAAGTTATAAAGAGAGGAATTGTCAGAAGAGAGAATCAATTACCTCGATCCAGATATAATGACGATGTTTGGCCAGCAAGTATTCAAAGTCTTGTTCCCCAGATCACAGCAGCAAATCAGCCAGGTAGGGTCCTGCAATACGGCTGACACGGTCCGACCTCCACCTGTAAGAAGCCCCAGCAGGAGGACAGACTGAATAACCTTAACAAAGGGCGAAGTCTCACATGATTAGGACAATTTGACAAAATCTGCACCCTGCCATTTAGATAATGCTGCGATCCTGGGTGGTGAAGTATACCAGCTTGTGGCCCTGAGGCACGGAGTGGAAAGTGCTAACCACAGGCAGTGTCTGCTGGGCCATCCTTGTGGTAGTCTGCCTAGCAATTCAACCCCCCACCCCCACCCCCAGGCTAGGGAGATAGGGAGATTTTCTTCTGGGGAAAAGTACCCAGCCTCATTTCAGCCAGAGCTGAGAGCACAGACTTACAGGACACTCTGTGCTTGTCAGCTGTGCTCTGGGCACCAAGCAGGCCTGCTCAAAGGCTAGTGGCCTGCTAGCACAGAACCCACATGGTTGCCAACTATTGCATTAATACTCATTTGCAATATACCATCCATAGGATTAATATTTACTATGGGGTATATTAACACACACTGATACAAATTGAACGTTCAGATAATCCTTGGAGATAGGAACTGTCCCACAACAGGGTTGCTGCTCTGTTCTCTGAAAATGCAGGAACAAAACAGGGCAGTTCAGGGTCCCAGCAGCTTCTTCAATAGGGCCGGCCATGCCCTGTTCAAGCTCCCGGAATGCCAGAGACATGCCTCCAATCCTTGTCAACTAACACCTGGATTCTACCACACATGTACACCACCATCTTTGAATTTCCTTGCTTGAGGACAGAAGCACTTGACCAGGCAGTGTGTTAGATTCTTTTCTCATCACAGTGACAAAACCATCTGACTCAACTTAAGGAGGGAAAGAAATGGTTTCAGCGTCTGGTTCTCTGGTCCACAGTTATCTGACTTCCCGTGCTTGGACAGAGCATCATGGCAGAAGGGAAATGTTCACACCCTAGGAAACAGGAAGTAGAGAACAGAACAGGAAGGGGAAAGATGCCCCTCAAGGGTGTATCTCCAGAGACCTGCCTCCTCCATCAGATCTTCACCTCTGAAAGTTTCCAGAAATCAGCTGAAACCAAGCCCTCAACCCATGAGTCTATTTCATTCAAACCACAGCAGGGGAGTGTTTCACACTGTACATGTGGGTACTGGGCTCATGAAGGAGCATTCTGAACAACAGATAAGTAAAGGAGTGCTGAGGGTGCCTGGAACACATAAAGGGGAAAGTTTCACCTTTCTCTCAGAAAGTGTGTGGATCCTCAAGGATCAAAGTCAGACTCCAGTCACTCACAGGCAGCAGAAACCTAATTGCAACAAATATAGTTGTCTGCTAACAGCACAGGAATTTGTCTCCTAGTATTAGCAGCAGAGATTCAGGTCAGACCCTGAGCTGGGCTTGGCCTCCCATCACCAGCGAGTCAATTAAATAGGCAAGCAAGAACAACAAGCAAAGAAAGATTTTTTTGAACATGGACACACTGGAAAGAGCAACTAAGAGATTCAGTGACCTCTCTCCCCCCATGAAAGGAGCTTGAATGAGAAATGTCCCTGTAGGTTCAGGCCTTTGAATACTTGGTCCACAGTTAATGACACTGTCTGGGGGAGGCTTAGGGGTTTGGCCTTCCTGGAGGAAGTATGTCACTGAGGGCAGGCTTCGAGAGTATATAACTTCACCCCATTTCCAGTTTGATCTCTCTGCTCCATGCTAATGATTGAAGGCATGAGCTTCCTGCCCCTGTTGCCATGCCAGCTACTTGCTGCCCCACTTTCAAGGCCATGATGGACTCTTATCTCTCTGGAACCCTAAACCCAAGCAAACACTTCCTTCTGTAAGTTATCTTAATTATAATGTTATGTAACAGCAACAGAAAAGTAACTGATCTATGCTTCCAACTCTGTCATTGAGGTCTTGATATGAGCTTTAGATTTAAGTAGAAGGCAAGAAGTATGCAAAATTAAAGGTCCTGGTCAAGGTACCGCCCATTGACTCATCCTTGTACAGGCATCAGTGGATCCCATGTAATGTGGCTTGTGACATTAGATGGTGTGAAATCTCTTTCTGGAAGAGCAGATGCTCCTCTGCTAGACTCCAGCCTTCAAAGCTTTCCATTCTCCCAGCATGAGATTCATAGGAAAATTGTAGTTCCTTGGGCCCATTGTCTTACTGAAAGGAACTGAAGTGTCTCTAAAACACCTTCATTCCTGTCAGCATGGTTATGTTAGGGGCAGCCAAGAAAGAAACAGGAAATATGGAGAAATAGGGAAAGGCCTAGAGAAGTTTCTTTAAGTTCATCACTTGATAGAGGATCTACATGTCTTTCAACCCAGAATATCATCAGTGCCTTGCAAGCATTTTGTTTGCTTATGGTGATTGCTGGAGCCTTTCAGCATCTGATACCTAGAGTGGCAATCATGTTTAATGCATGGACTTTACATACTTTACTGGCAGGATAGACACACCAGCGCTTTCATGGAATATCCAAATGGCAGGAATCTCTCCCAAAAAATATACAAAGAGCTGGTTTGCACACACCTAAACTCCAAGGGAAGGGAAAGCTTTGAGTGTGTAGTCCTTGACTGCAGCTCCTGCTCCTCCTGACCCACTAAATTATGCAAGGGCATCAGGCACCAGTCACTGGAAGCTAAAATTAACGCTTCATGGGGCTTGCCAGAGAGTTCTTATGTCTCTGGTGGAAATTTTCCATGCTCTTGAGACAGACCAGTATCCATTGATATCCATAGGGAGAGGAAGGGAAAAAATGAGTTTCTTGCTTTGTTTTTTTTCCTCACTGCATGGAAAATTGCCACATGGTCAGTCTGCTTGGCTTTTGGTGAGGATCCCACATTCTCTCAACAAATATTTATTGGTCATCTGTGATGTGTCTGACTAAAAGCAGGGTGCTAAGGGCGAAGATACAAGATAGACAAGATCATGTGCTAGGGCCAGGAGCCTGGGCCTCTGAGCCAGCCCGAGTGCTGGCCACATGGTTCCTAGCCAAGTCTCCATAATCACATAGTGTCTATGCTTTGGAAGAATTCTGAGGGAAAACAGTGCCCCACCCCAAGTCAGGAAGAGCTTTAGTTCCCAGCACTCTCCCTTTCTGGCTGTGTGGCAGGAGCCAGAGGCCATTTAGATATGGTCGGGAAGGAAGAAGCAGAATAGGGATCCACAGGCAAAATCAGAGGGAAGACACACAGCTCCTGTGTCTTCCTCTCTCTGTGTAATTTTCATTCCCTGAAACAGTATGGCCAGGTTGTAACAGGACCACTAGATGAACAGCTCACGAGAGTCCCATGAGGCCCCACCATGGTAGGACACAACATATCCAGCACTCAACTGCTGGAGGCCGTAATGTGAAATACCACTGCCGAGCTGCTCTGATCCTATAGACTGGTTCCTAGCGGGCCTGTCAGACATCTCACAGCTACCTATAACTCCAATCCCAGGGGTGGTGGTGCCCTCTTCCTGCCTTTGTGGGTATCTATACATATCTGTGTACACACACACACACACACACACACACACACACACACACACATGCACACACATGCACACACAAAGACTTAAAAAAAAAAAAAAAAAAACAAAAGCCTGTCTGTAGACCAGCTGTGGGCAGTAGACAGGCAGAAGCACAGGTCCAGAGTGCCTGGGTAACAGAGGTCCAAACTTCACCTTCCTAGAAAGTGCACAAGTTTTCTTGTGCATCTGGTTTGTTTCCAGAAACTCCATCTGAGCCTGGAGTTCAGTGTGTGCCCAAATTACTGGCCAGTGACATGAGGGTGAGATCTACAATCACATCTTCTATTCAATATTCAAAGCCTGGGCTTCACTCACTTCTCTTTTTTTCCCTTCTTTCTTTCCTTTTTACTTACTTATTTACTTATTTATCTATTTTTAAGACAGGCTTTCTCTGTGTAGTCCTGGCTGTCCTGGAACTCACTCTGTAAACTGGGCTGGGCTTAAACTCCCAGAGATGTGCCTGCCCCTGCCTCCTGAGTGCTGGGATTAGAGGCCTGGGCCCTCACCTCCTGGCTCACATTTTTATAATGGTCTAAAATTCCTAACTCGTTATCATGCCATTAGTACATGGTAGGGAAGAGTTTGAGAGTTTGGATGTGGAGGACTGAATGAGAGCTGCCTTCATAGGCTCATACATTTGAATGCTTGGTCCTCAGTTGATGCAACTATTTGAGAAGATGTCACTGGGGCAGACTTTGAGATTTCAAAAGACCACTCCACTCTCCTCTCCCCCTCCCCCTCCCCCTCCCCCCTCCCCCCTCCCCCTCCCCCTCCCTCTCCCTCTCCCTCCCTCTCTCTCTCTCTCTCTCTCTCTCTCTCTCTCTCTCTCTCTCTCTCTCTCTCTCTCTCATCAAGATGTAAGCTCTCAGCTGCTACTTCTGGTCCATTCCTGCTAGCATACTCTAAGTTGCCTTGGTAAACTGGTTTCACAGCAATGGAATAGTAATTAAGATAAGGGTTATTATATACATGCAGATACATAGTACGTAAACATGCATATACATACACACACATAAATGTGAACAACCTCAATTGCATGTACCTATATATGTTATGTGACACAATTCCTTGGAAGACATGAACCAGTGTCTACTCACACACATAGGGAAATGATGACAGGACAGAGGATGGATACCACCAAGTCCAGCTTGGTAAACCGGTGAGTTTTATTTGGGTTATTTATAGAGTTAGAGTGAGGAGTTACTTACAGGAGCAGAAATGACTCAAAGACAGTCACATCCCTAAAACCCACCCTGGTAAGGGTGGTGGCTCCTGAAAACTGGAACCTTGGAGACCCCTTCACAACCTGCCTCCAGCTTGACAAGTGGGAGAATCTCTTCTAGGCAGCTCAGCTGCTCTGAGCCTCTCCCAGGCAGCACTGTTTTTTGAGAGTGTCTCTCATCAGTCCTTATTGCTCACATAGGCTTGGGGAAGGACTAGAGTAGTGAATCTGGTCAGTTTCAGGGACTTCCTAAACTTTCTGAGTTGTTTATTCCTGACTTTTAAGGAGCTTCCATCCATGGAAATTGTATCTTAAAGAATGTGGTTCTACAACAATAAGCAAGTACACACACGGACACATTTGCATTCATCAACACAGAATGTTTACTGATGGTCCCTACCATAAGAAACCAAAAAGGCAGCAGTGTTGATTTCCATCTCAGTTCTTGAGTAAGCACATCTGATTGGCTACACCTAATTTACTCAGGAATGCTAGCTACAGGGGATTCTAGGAAACATTATATGGAAAGGCATTGATCATGCCATGTTGTTGGAGACTCTTAAAATCTTTTATTAACTGCTTATCTTTTCACTGAACATAAATACATATCAATAGCTACCAACCCTTACCCATTTAGGATACTTTGTTTTTAGAGCTTAACTGTATAAGAACCCTAATGTTGGTGTTGTATTAATAATACTGTAAAAATTATGCCAATAATAACAACTACACTTTACTAAATACTTCCTTCACCTTGGCCACAGCTTCCTGAGTACTGGGTTCACAGGTGTGTGCCATCACACCTGCATTATAAATCATTTAAAATGAAAACTTGAGCTGGGCATTGTGGCTCATACCTTTAATCCCAGCACTCAGGGGCAGAGGTAGGAAGATCTCCAAGCGTTTGAGGCCAGCCTGGCCTACAAAGTGTGTTCCAGGACAACCAGGGCAGTTACACAAAGAAATCCCATCTTGAAAAACCAAGAGAGGAGAGAGAAGAAAGAGAAATCAAATCTTGTATTCTTAACTATTACACAAAATGCTGGTGCAAAAAAAGATGTTTGTTTTGTTTTACATTATACAGCTTTCGGTCACAGAAGCTGAATGAGTGGATCCTTGAGCGGGTCCTCTGTGTACAGTATACATAAACAGGCCAGAAGCTAAGTCAAAGTCCAGAATGTTCTAGATGGCAGAAACTCACTTTGTCATGTAAATGCCTGGCCGGGGTCCAGGAAAACTGCTGAAAAGTTCCTGCCTGAGTCACAGTGTGAATGACCATGCTGGAGATTTCCCAATCTGAAGGGATGCATTCCTTCTGTTGTGAGCTTCTAACCAAGTGTCACTCTGGACTGTGCATGAAAATGCCAGAAACATGCAACCGTCTATCTGCTTAAGCCACCTGCACACCTAGGTGAGTTACAAAAGGAGACTAAAGCCTTCTGACAAGCCAGGAATCACGCAGCCTAGTAACCTTGCACAGGGTGTTGATTAGATTTTTTTTAATTATTTTTAATTATATGGGTAGGGGTGTGTGTGTGCATGAGTTTAGTGCTTGAGGAGTCCAGAAGAAGGTGTAAGATCCCCTGGAGCTGGAGTTACAGGTGGTTGTGAGCTATCAGCTGAGTGTTGAAACCAAACTCAGGTCCTCTGCAAGAGGAACTTAACTGATGAGCTGTCTCCTAGCTCCTGGGTAATTTGGTTTTTATTTTGTTTTTATGTAGACAATGAGAAGATTTTCCCCTAGCAACTGCAAATACTTCAGTCTCGATTCTTTAATGTTAATTACTTTGTCATAAGCTAGTTCCCACATAAACATTAGCCACTTAAACATAGCATTAGTCCCCACTAGGCCAAGGCAATGAGATCCTAACCCCAACTACTTGTAGGCTTCAAAGCTTGTCCCTATGCCCGGTAGTGGTGATGGCTCACGGAGGCAGAGGCAGGAGGATCTCTGAGTTCATATCCAGCCCGGTCTACAGATGAGTTCCAGGACAGACAGAGAAACCCAGTTCTGAAAAACAGCATGGTCCTGTGTCTCAACGAGTCCCTTCAGACTTCCTGTGTGGGAGGTTCTGATCTTCCTGCTTAAAAAAATAAAATTAAATTAAAAATAAAAATCCTCCTCAGTGGTGCACACTTTTTAATTCCAGGCAGAGGCAGGCAGGATCTCTGAGTTTGAAGCCAGCCTGGTCTGCAGAGGGTGATCTAGGTAGACTAAGACTACACAGAGATACTTAGTTATAGTACTTAGTTTAGAGGGTTGCATGTTTCAGGCATGTTCCTCATTTTCATGCACTACTAAACTTTTTAAAATCATACCTCTTGAACCTTTTGAAGAATGAAATTCAAAAAAAATTGTCTTGAATGTGAATCTCTCGGGCCGAAGAGATGACTAAATCCGAATCTGGTTTAGCCCCCACTAGAAAACTCTACATGAAAACAGAATGAGCATTGGGAACCACCTCGGGCTACATGAGACTGTCTCAAAAAGTAAAAGGGATGAGAGGTTTCCAAGGCCTGGACTATATATAAAGGCTGTCTCAAAAAAACAAAATAAAATAAAGTCTAGAAAAAAAGTTTTGGTTCCTGTCACTCTGGTTGTTCTTAAATCTATGACCCTGTATCAGATCCTCCTGTCATGGGCAGAGGAAGGCTGGAAGGCAGCTCTACCCAACCAGACTATGGTTTTATTTATTTCACATGGCTCCAAAACATGTTTGAACACAGCATGCTATAATTTTTCTGGTGATTTCTATGAATCATTTTTAATTATGAATAATGTTTTCAGAGTTTTATCCAAAGTTCCCTTGACAGCCCTCACTTTATGCGCCTCAAATGAAGCAGCTCCAGAGACCAACTTCAGAGAGGAGACTCCTAAAAGATCCATTAGTCATTTCTACCCGACACCACCCGCCTCTGGATTTCCACAAGCAAAGGAACCCTGAGAAGTGAGGGCCACAGATTGAAAATTAGAATGGATTGTTCAAAGGGTTTTTCTACAGATACAAATTTCCTAACTTAATTTGGATGTGATGTTCTGTTTTTTGTAACTCAGAATTTTCTTTGTGTTTAAATGGTTCTGGTTCTGTTACCACAGAATTTAATTTTTTTTTTTTTTTTTTTTTTTTTTTTTTTTTTTTTTTTTTTTTTTTTTTTTTTTTTTTTAGTTTTCAAGTAATCTGCGTGGTCACAGGCCGGCTCCTCGCTTCCTTCTCTCAATTCAAGATGTTCAAGAAATTAGAATGCTTATGTGAGACCAGGATCTCCACTTAGAGTCTTACTTCAGAAACCCAGACTCCATCGTCAAGCACAGTCCAAATGCTTTGGGGCTTCAGCTCCGTGGCAGAGCTAATATTTAGCCTGTAGGAGGCCCTAGGTTCTCTCTCCAGCAAAGCAGAAATTAGGGGAATGGATGTCTGAGGAATCTTTAAAGACCAGAGGGTAGGGTTAGTACTGGAATTACAGAACTTTCTGCAGGTGTATCCCTTCTGGGATCTGCTGTCTCTCTTTTATCAGAATTGACTCCAGAAAATAATATAAACAGATAAAAAGATAGGATAAACAGAAATATAAACAATCCAGTCAGCTGTTACTGGGACACCAAGGTGAGTCTTAAATGAGAGAGGGGGCGTGTCCTTCTGGTCAGTTACCTTAAGTAGACATCAATAAGCACTTTGTAAATATTTAAAAGAGTGGGTAACAATGGCAAGCCCCCAACAATCCGGAAATAAAAGCAAGTCCGCATTCACACGACCTTTCCAACCCGTGCCGCTCGGCTTAAATTATTTTAAAGGTATTTGAGGCCGACTCTTGGTCCAGATATTGGACAACGCTCTGACCTGGGCTCCTGCCCTCCTGTCCTCCTGTCCCGTCCCTCGTTCCCCTTCACGTCTGCAGGGATTTACTGAGAAGTTGGGGGTTCTCAATAATCACTTCCAGCACCCTCTACCCTGGTTCCCCTGCGCTCATCGCTGAGCCTGGCAGATGGAAAGTCCCCCAAAATAAATAATCCACTCACTGGATTCTGATCCACTGCGCGCATTTGCGCCCGACCTCTTGTCCCTAAAAGGATAGTGACCTGCAGCCTGAGTGACAGGCCCGGGAACCCTACCAGGTTCCAACTCGTTTGGGAGAGAAACAGAGAACTCCATGGTCCGTAAACGATGTCCACATCCGCGGTACAAGGAGCTGCATCCCGAACACAATTAGTTTGCTTCTTTCCTCGGGGGTGGGGTGGAGTGTGTGGGGGAGGTGAGGGAGTCGGAGTTGAAGAAGAAAAATATCCACAAACCAGACGTCGTTTGTCAGCTAACTGATGCTTTCTCCGGGAAAAATATTCTTGAATTGAGGACTAATGTTAATTTCAAAAGAAGAAGAAATGATTTGTTTTAACTGAAAACCTACACCGCTCCGCGTGGACTGTTCCAGGGTATTTGTTCTGGCGTCTAGAAAGATCTCCGTCTCTTGTCTGTCCCCCTCTCTATCTCTCCCCCGCCCTTCCAATTTAAAATTGGAGATGATTTGAACGGATAAGGCGCGTTGGATTTTGTTTCGTAATCCCGAGGCAGGCACTCCAGGAGTCTAACCCCAAAAGACTGATCCTCCAGCTCGGGAGAGAACTCTAGAGCAGGGATCATGGGAACTGGGGACCCGTACACGCGACTCACATACACTTAAAAACAAAAACAAACAAAAAAATCCACTGGCAGGCTCCCACCCAGGGGACCGGCCTCATCCTCTGCGCCCACCCTACCCAGGAGACTTAGCTGTCCCAGGCTTTCCACATAGGGGGCCCGAGTGACCCGAATTTGGAAAGGTGTCAGATGCGGTCAGGCTGCTCACTTCGAGGCAGAAACCCACGTCCACGTGGGAGAGAAAGTCCCGTACAGTTCAGGTGCAAGAGAGCCGTGGGCTTGCAGCCGTCCGGATTTGCGTTTGTTAACGACACGAAGGTTCCTGCTGAAAAAGGTCAGAGACACCCAAGGATTTAGAGAAAAATCTCATCGCCAACTTGCACCTGGCCAAGTAGGTGGGGAGTCCAGGAACCGAGCCGCTTTCACGGAACTGAAACCCTCCCGGGTACTCAAGCCGGATCCCACCCCTTCCCCATCCTTCCAACTAACTCTGGTGCAGCTCGGTTAGACCTGCTGCTCAGAAGCCCGCAGGTGGCTTCAGCGTCTGGCCACGGGGCCCACACCTTCGTCCAGCATTCTGTAGTTTGGAGTGCAGAACCTCTAGCGCTGAGCGCCACCCCCTCCTCGAATGAAGGCGGAGAGTGTTCTAGACACACTCCCTGTAGGAACCCTACCTTTCACGTTGGCCTTTAAAAGAAAGAGAAACACTGGATGAATATCCGAGCAAGTCAGAAAAGCCAGGCCGGGGTTTATTTAGATCGGTTCTGGACACCCAGGCTGGGCTGTGGCACGCCAGCCCTGCCCACCCGCTTCCCGTAGCTTTCTCCCGTTTAATTTTTTTTTTTTTTTAAATGAATCCGTATATTCTAGATTTGTTTAGAATAGGGAAGAAATTCCTCACGGGCAACTTGCAAGTAGATACAGTGTGTTAATTAAAGGAAACGAGTTCCTGTCTATAAAACACTGGGTGAAGGTCAGATCTGCATTAAGCTTTGGTGGTTACTATCCCTTACGGGGGGGGGGGGGATAAGTGGAAGCATCATATCCATGCTTTCTTTGATGTCCAGAAATAGTTATCTCAGGTGGGTAGGTTTTGTTCTGGCTCTTAAAAGGAATTTTTTAGGTTGGGGTCCCCCCTTCCCCCAACACGGGCTGTTTCAGCTACGTCATAAATGAACTAATCGGGTTTTCAGATTTCAAGGCGGTGTGTAATTGATGTAACCACTGAGGAATTTCAGTACACAGCCAACTAAGCCTCCTCCCGCTTAGGGGTTTTCAAACGTTATCTCGGCCTCCCGAAAGCTGTGAGGTTTGTAGAGGAAAGCCTGGTAGCAGGTGGGCTTTTGAGAGGGGTATTTCAGTAAAGCCGCTCAAGAGTCCTTTAGGAGAAACCCAGCGGGTGGTGGCAGGTCAGGTGGCGCACACCCTTGGACCAGGACCCCCACCCTTCCTCTGCCTGGAAGGGCCTAGCTTGAAGTTGGGCATTTAGACGTGCCGGCAGCCTATGCCCCCAGGAGGTCACTGAACGTCAGCGGCACACAGGAAGGAAGCAAGGTCTGGCTTAGAAGATAGAGGGAACCTGTGGAAGAGCGGGTCCCCCCTTCATCTCCAGACTAAATTAAAGGTATCCATTTGTACCCAGGAAAATCGGCTTCATCCAGCCTGGCTATTGTCCCTCAGGAACTCTGATGATCCCTACAATAAATTCCTGGTGATTGTATCTGTTCCCCTAAATGTATCTTCTTAAAAGGACAGAAGAGAAAAGCAGCCTTTAGAGGGAGTAACTGTGACCCTCTGGAGTCACCATCCTGGATGACCAAGTCTGAAGAGAGAATTGCTCTTCTCAGAATCCTGACCCCCCCCCCCCACACACACCCCCAGTGCCGGTGCCCAAAGCTTAGGGATACCTCTTTCCTCTGGGCCACTATAATGAGAGCTGGTGTCCTGACTGCTAGTGTTCCTAGGGCTCTAACCTCAGACTCTGCAAACCTGACCCCTGGACCCAACGTGGGAAGATGTCTCTGACCCATTACTGTGATCTAGTAAGAGAATTAGACACTGCACCAAGCTAAAGCATTTTCTCCAAAGAAGTTGCTACTTGGGAAGGAACAGAGTGTTATTGTCTTGACCTCTGCCAGAATAAATCATTTTGAAATTGCTCCGGCTACCTATAATTATTTTTTAAACAATGTGTTTGCTAATACTGGGATTCTCTGAGAATAGCAATGACCCCATGGGGAGTCCATGTAACTTACACATGGAGAGGAGTGGGAACAGGGAGCTGGAGTGTTCTTTCTGGGTAGCTTATATCAGAAAAGACTTCCAGTTATGAGATGGTCACATCTGTGAAGCTGGGTGGGAATGAGGTTTGCTGAGTAAGCACATCCCACTGATTGCCTGTGTAGACTAAGGCTTAGAAATCAAATAGTTTCCTATCTCTCAGGCTTCAAGGTTTTCTGTTTCCTCTGTTAGCTCAGGAGGTTGAAGTCCCTACATTTCACTTAGCCGCTGGAGACAAAGCCAGTGACAAGAGGTTTCTCCTCCCCCCCCCCCCCCAACCTGGGTGATCTCCTCTCCAGATCTCCAGTCTCTCTGATCTTGTTTGCATCAGCTTCCCTGGAGCCCATCTTGAGAGGAACATCTGTAAGGGGCTTGATCTCACCCAAAAGTTTCTTTTTGTTTTTTGTTTATTTGTTTTTTGCTGGGGATGGGCTTCAGGTAGGCACAGGGTGTGCAGCATGGTAAGAGCAGTTGCAAGCATCTGAAGCGGAAAATCCAAACAGATGTGGGGCAGCCTGGGCCCACCCCTTTCTTCTTAGGGCCCAAATTTCATCCAGATTAGTTTCCTAATGGAAAATTTTTAAGAAGTGGGGCTGGTGGGCTGTGCTTCTGATCCAGCAGATTGAGGGTGTGGGTGCCCTGCCAGCAGGCGGTCATGGGGATCAGCACTTCATTTCTTCACACTGTCTGCAGGCTCCTTCCAACCTGTGGGTGAAAAGCAGCTTCTAAGTGGTACCTGGGATTCCAGGGACTCTGCTTCTCCCTTAGGGCCCCAAGATTAGTGCTGATACTCTGTTAATTAGTTTTAGCCCCGATCTGTGGACGCTCATTCTTTTATCATCATTCTACACCATTTTTTTGTCTTGCCCATCAATAAGTCCCCGTGTGGGGCAGAGGTAACTTCAGCGAACCTAACTTTGTTGCAGTATATGTCAAGCAATCGCTGAGCGGTTGGTAGGAAGAGACTTGTAATCTGATCTGTAGCCAACTCAACACCAAGAGTCAGAGCCCAGCAGTGGCTGTACTAAACTACCTCAGCTCCAAATAAAACTCACTCAAGGCCTGGTAAAGGGCTTACATGAGGACCTAAGTTTGGATATCCATAATCCGTGTAAAAAGTGAAGAGGGAACAGGAGCTCTATAAAGCCAACACATTGTGAAGACAAACACGCAGCCTAGGGCTCTCTAGCCCACAGTCTACTGGAATAAGGCGGTCCAGGTTCAGTGTAGAGAATGTTTAAAAAAAAAAAAAAGTAACAAGTAATTGAGGAAGACATCCCAATTGATCAACCAGGGCTTCTTCAGAGAGAGAGAGACAGAGAGAGAGAGAGAGAGAGAGAGAGAGAGAGAGAGAGAGAGAGAGAGAGAGAGAGAGAGAGAGAGAGCTTTTTCACCTGAAAGGAGCTTCTTCTAACATAATACTGTGGATGTCTGAGAGTCCTACCCTGAGGATCCCAGGCTGTAACTTCCTCCAAAGAACTCCAGCTAGGGCCTCAACTAGAGGCTGAGGTTCTTCATTATTCTACATAGACTTTATACTCCTTCCCAGATGAAAAACCTGTAGTACTGAGATCCCTGCCCAAAGACGTGCACTTTTGATGGTTAGCACTGGGGACCGCAGTTCCATAGCCCTTCGCGTGTGTGTTGAGTCAGGCCCTGGGCCTAGAGCTACCCCATGCCCACTTCAATCGCGTTTGCCATCTCTCAAAATCCGAGATTCCGAAACTGTCTTGCAGACATTGGAAGCTGTTGCCGCTGTGAAAACTCAGTCGCAAGAGTTCAAATGAGCTTTCCTGTTAAAAACTGAGAAATTCATTTGAGACGTTTCAGGTCTTGTTACTTGCCGAGTTTCTCCACTTCCACTTATCCATTTCTCTACGATCTGGGTAATCCCTTTCAAGCCAGGGAGGAATTCTCCAGAGTCCTTAATAGAGGATCGGGAATCCTGAGGGTGGGGGAAGCGTTAAACCCTTCCGGTAGCTGCAGCGGTGAAGGAGTGCGCGGCGGGGAGGCCTGCAATGTGGAGGCAGAGTGAGTCCGCAGCCCTGCTCACCCGGAGCCCCTTCCGGGCGAAGCCCGGGACAGCCAAAGACACAACGCCACACGGAACTCCCGACGACGGATGCAGGTTTGGACACTGGATACAGTCGCTAATGGCAAACTTCTCTGGCCCTACGCGTGCACTTTCCTGCAGGACCCAGAAAATCGGGTCCAGCCCCGAACCCGAAGACGCAAAGCATGAGGTCCTCTACTCCCGCCTGGCGCGACTTAGCACCACCCGCTGCGCTGCGTTCCCCCCCCCCCCCCCAAGGCCCCTATGGCCAGGGTGTGCGCACGGAGAGAAGCTCACCTCCGATTACAGTGGGCTAGTTTACTCCTAGAAAGGCTTCGGGCTTCAAAGGGGGTCCCAAGAAAAGGCCCGAATCATCTGCTGCGGGCACAGCGAATCGGGGCCCAGCTCGCCCGGCACGGATGAAGGGAAGTCTTCAGGTACCAGGAACCAGTGGATTTGCAAGCTCCTCTCAAACTAGAGTGAAGGCTATAGGGAAAGGAATGTGACTGTGACACCAGAAATCGAAAATCCCCGTGTCAGGCACCCCGGTTCCCAAGGTCAGTCTCCCTGCAGCCTACAACTCAGCAGCCGCGAAGACCGCAAAACAAACAAACAAACAAAACTGCCCAGAGACCTGACTGCGTCATTGTGGGATCCGGGTCGCCTGGGAAGCTGGTATCTGACCCGCGTCCGAAGGCTCAGACTCCAAAGGCGAGCGAGGGTTCACGCGATCCGCACCACCGCATTGCTGTAGCGCCCGCACCTATCCTGCCTGGCCTCACTACCCCGGGAAAGGCCACAGGATTATTTAACGTAGTGTGGCCGGATGGGAGAAAGCTTGCACTCTGGGCGACCGAGTCTCCCTTCTCCAATTGCCTTCTGCTCCGTCTCCCCGGGTCGCATCAGCATCCACCGGTGATCCTGACTCTGCTAGGGTCGCCCTGAAGCCCTGGCCCGAAGTCGATTGCCCACATTCCCGCTGCCCCCCGGGTCACCAAAATAAAGACAATTTATTGGGCCCTGTTCCCAAGAGCATCCTTTGGGCTCATCTCCCTCACGTGCCCTCCTGCCCTCCCTTGCACCCAGGGCCTTCCGCTCCTCTTCTTTTGCCCTGGTGTTTCTAGAAAGGGCGGAAAGGTCACTTCGGTGCATGTGCCCCTGTGAGTGAGTGGTGTGTGAGTGTGTGTGTGTGTGTGTGTGATTTTTTTTTCTTCTCTCTATCAACCGCCTTTAGGCTTGAGGGCCTGTGACCCAAGGAAGGTGCGAGTGTGGTATGGACGCAGGATTGGTCCTCCCTGTGGGGCACTTGGCCAGCCGTTCGCGCCGCCTCTTCTGGGCCGCTCCAGCGGGTGACCTGACTGGAGCCACGGTGGAAACCACTGCACCCCTCCCGCCTTCGTCTTTTGCGGCACCCCGCCGCCCATCCTCGAGCCCAGGTCCTGCCATTCATCCTCGGGAGCCGGTAGGCGCGACGAACCCTGTGCACTCACCCCGACTTACCCCCGGCACGGGAGCGCGCGGGTCTCTTGCGGGACAGTCCCTGGAGGCGGCGACGCGGAGGCGCGCAGGCGACTCCCCGGCCGCCGCGGGGTCGGAGGCTAGACTTACCGCCCCCGCTGCGGCCCCTCCCCCTGCCCCCCTCCTCCGGGTGGCCCAGCAAGGCCTAGTGCTCCGCCCGAAGGCGGGTCTGCCATAAACAAACGCAGCTCGGTCGCACGTGGACCTCGGAGCAGCTGCGCCTGGCCACAGATCGCCGGCTTCGGACGCCCCGGGCTCCAGGCACCCGGAATCGCCGAGGAGGGTAGGAGAGCGCACCGAGTCCAGGCTTGGCCGGGCCGCTGCCACCTCTCTGGGCTCCGCTCCCGTCCCATGGCTCCGCTGCCGCTGCCGCCGATGCCGCCCTTGTGTTCCGAGGGCCTTCGCCGCTGCGGATGCAAGCCCCTCTTTAAGGACTAAACAGGGTCGCCGCCAGCTCACCCGCACACTATATCCCCAAGGAAGGTGGAAGCCCGAGAGACTGGAGAAGAGAAGGAAGAGCCAGCAGAAAGCGGGACTCCGATCCACACGGGACAGTCCGTCCCCCAGCCTCAGCGGGAGCGCGGGGCTGCGCAGCTGGCTCGCCACTGACTCGGGGCTGGCCACTGTGCAGAAGCCCCGCCGTGCTCCAGGCTGGTCCCTCGCACCTGCTGGAACCCTCCGACACCCTCTGTCTCACCTGACCCCGGCCATTCCCATTCCTAATCCCGGCTGCTGCAGACCTAGCCTGACTCCACCGGCCTGGAGCGCGGCGAGGTCTAATATGCCCAGAACCGAGGCGCGATGAAGGAGAAATCCAAAAATGCGGCCAAAACCAGGAGGGAGAAGGAAAATGGAGAGTTTTATGAGCTCGCCAAGCTGCTCCCGCTGCCCTCAGCCATCACCTCGCAGCTCGACAAAGCGTCCATCATTCGACTCACCACCAGCTACCTGAAGATGCGCGCCGTCTTCCCGGAAGGTGAGGCTGCAGGTGGGCTTCCCGGGACGGGGTGTGTGTGTGTGTGTGTGTGTGTGTGTGTTGGGGCGCTGCTGCAAAAAAAGGAGGCTGCGGCGCGTGGGTGAAGCCCACGCGGCCCCCTGCTACTGTGGAAGTCTCTAGGAGAGGCCGTGCCTGGTGTTCCCCGCCAGGCGATCCAATCACCTTTTAGCTCTGTGCAGAGTGGGGGGAAAAAACCAAGCATTATTCCTGTGTTGGCGTTTGCCGAGCTGGCACGGGCACCCTATTTCATTTGGGTTATTTTTTTCCCTTCCTTTCCCAGCCCAGAGTTCTCCTCACTTTCTTTCTTTCCAATACCAGTTACCAGTTCATTTCTGGCGCTCTCTCTCTCTCTTTATTTTATTTCCTTTCCCCTACTTTTTTCTCGCTCTGCTTTGGTTTTTTTCCCATCTCCTTTTCCGCTGGTGGTGAAGGATCTCGCTGATCTACCTTCTACAAGCGGTTGGCTGCACAGCAAGGCCCAGGCGCCGCAGGCCAACGCTGCAGATCGGAGAATTTGTGAGCAGCGGGGGACCTTCATATTCGAGTCTCTTGTATATTGCTTTTCCAGCTCGCCTCCTTTTGGTCTGGGAAACGATGGATAGGAGACAAGAGACTGGAAGAGCCAGGACACCGCCAGAAAGAGAGAGAAAAAAGGGATTATTTCAAAAGTGGCGGGCAGGCCTGAGTGTAAGATTTTAAAATGTAAAAGAGCTACAGTAAGCAATTGTCACTGGGCCGCGGCGGCTTTCTTGCAGACTCCGGTTTATAGGAAATAGCGGCCTACCGGGTGGACTTGCAAGGGTGACAAGTGGTTGGCTCGGGCACCACAGAGAATCGGGTCTGGGACACTTTGAAGAAGCGCAGCGCTCCGAGGCCTGTTGCCTCCAGGATTTCCAGGCTCCAGGGCTGGCGGTGCGGTGCAGGCCTCTTGGAGAGCCAGCGGCCGGGAAAAGAAGACAGGCTTTGGAGGGTCGTTGTCCCCGGTGGCGACAGGTGTCCCTCGGTCACAGGACTCCTCCATTAATGCCGCTCACTGCTGGGCACTGCACCCGGCATCCGAAAGCCCCCTCTGCGGCTGCGACCCGTAAGCCTGTTACTTCCTTTGTCTGAGTCTTAGCTGAATTTTCCTGCCCCACACTGGTGGCTGAGGGGTGGCGAGTCCGAGAGTAACCACAGGCGTACACGGAGCAGCCCGGAGCGAAGGTGGCTGCAGCCGGTGGCTTGGCCCCTGCTTCTCGGTCCGGCTTCGGAGCGCTCTGGCCCCCACACCCGGCTGTCCTAAAATCTACCCAAACTGGGCCCAAGGATTTCTCCCCTTGTGCGGGAAGCTCTTGGTCTGGGATCGCTAGTCATGCTAGCCAACCGTGAGCCCGTCGGCCCCAAGATGCAGAGGTATTTCCTGCCGCCTGAAGTTTAGGTGAAAAGTTAACCCCCCCCAAAAAAAACCCTGAGTTTTGTAATGGCAGCTGGGTTAGCTGGTGTTCTGCTATCAGCCTTCATGTCCGCATGCTACAAAATAGGTGTGGAGCTCTGGCCTCCTGCCTCACCCAGCCATAATGGGTTTTTAAAAATAGAAAAGGAGTAAATGATCTGTTGTCAGTGAATTCGAACAAACCAGAGATTAGCTGGCAGGGGAGGATTGGGGGCCAGCCATTCTTGTTTGGTGGCTGGCCCCAAAGATTATCAAAACCCGGACAGCACAGCCTTGTATGTTCTGCACTGAAGCCGTTTGAACAAATCTAGTCTGGATGCATGAGAGGGTCCTGGATGCATGGATGGGTCCTGGGTCCCTGCAAGACTGGGTGGTCTGTAGCTGCTGTCCTTAGCAGCTGTTCCCAGAGCGTTGCTCAGAAGCTGCCTAGCTGAGGGGCCACCTCTGCTTATGGAAGGTGACTCTGAAGGTTGGCATTCCCTGAAGGGAACAGCCCAGTCATTTGGCTCTAGAAATTTTTTGGAAATGTCTCTGAAATTGTGAGGCCAAGGTGAGAAAGGGGGCAATGCCCTAACTCCGCATCTCTTTCCTGAAATACTGTCATAAGAATGCAGCCAGAGAAGCCACAGCCCACCCACTCACCCTCTGTGGCAGCACCCATCTTCAGGTCCTTGTCTTCTGAAGTACCTCTGTTATACAAAATAAAGTACTTCGTGAGGCAGTCTCCCTGTTTGAGAGAAACCCAGGTCTGCTAAGGACTGCTTCATTGATGCCAATCCAGACTGTGGCTTTCAGGAGGCTTGGTCAGGGCAGTCCTGGGTACTAACAAGATCTTTAGATCTGTTCTCGCATACAAAAGATTTTGAGCAAGAACCCATTTGCTGAATATAGTTTTACTCTAGTTAAAAGTGTTCATTGGGTAAAGAAGAATCTAGAAGACCAGTTTGGGAAAGGAAGTACAATTTAATGCCTCAGAGGACCCACTTCTTTGCTAGGAAAAGTGGGGCCAAATAGGGACAGGCCAGCTGTCCAGCTAATGCTGGTGACTGTCAGGTCTGTCCTGCAGCAGTCTAGAGACCACAAGAGAGAAACTGGGAAGGGTCAAGCAGGAAGCTGGAGAAATCCTGCAGCTTTTCTCAGCTCTGTCTCTGTAAACCGGGCCCATTGAGAACTCCATGTTCACATCGCGATGTTGTAGATGCAGTGAGAAAATACACAGAAGAACCTTGCAATACACATGGAAAACCACTTCAATTTTGTGCTCAGAGACATTTAAGTGACAAGGAGGCAGGGGCAACATCTTTGTCTAAAGACCCTCCAGTTTCTACCTTTTTGTTCCAATGCTAAACTCTTATGGAGGTAAACAGGGTACGGAGCAAAGCAAGACTTGGAAGAAGGGCTAGAAAAAGGGAAGCCTGGGCATGCTTTAATGGGTGATTGGGGAACGGCATAGCCTGGTAAAGTGGTCCAGCCTCTGGAGGCACTTTGAAATATGGGGCAAATCCTACAGAGGGTGCCCAGTTTCTACTAGCTAGACCCGAACAACCATTGCTGTGGATTCCTCTAAAAAGGCCCAGATTGGGCATCCTGTTGGTGGGTAAGGGTGTTTCCTCTGGGCCCAGCACATTATTCCTGGCAGGGGAGACTGGCCCAAGGCTAGTTTCAAGAATGGAATCTCCTCTCCTGTCCCTTTATGTTGGAAGGGGGAAAGCATAGGTGCCTTATCCCAGTGTGTTTAAGAAAAAGCAACACACACACACACACACACACACACACACACAGAGAGAGAGAGAGAGAGAGAGAGAGAGAGAGAGAGAGAGAGAGAGAGAGAGAGAGAGAGAGAGAGAGAGAGAGAGTTCAAGGCCTGCATTATGCCAGCAACTGGATTCTTTGGGGTTTAAATTCAGTTCCAAACAGGCCCTCACCTCT
Organism: Phyllotis vaccarum; assembly: GCA_033318265.1. Taxonomy (NCBI): domain Eukaryota; kingdom Metazoa; phylum Chordata; class Mammalia; order Rodentia; family Cricetidae; genus Phyllotis; species Phyllotis vaccarum. Next base: position 39,495,492 of record JARWLC010000010.1, on the reverse strand, counting down.
TTGTCAAAATACTCAGGAAGGATTGGACCGACTTGGTGGAGTAAAATGATTTGATTTTGAGTCCGATGAGGACACTCTTGCCCTATGCCTTATATGGAATTTTAGACTCCGAGACCCTTTGCTCTCAAAATCCAAAAACACAAACTTTTTTTTAAAGACTAAGATTTTAAGAGTAATGTGCGTTTTTTTTTAAATTGTTATTTTTGCAACCTTCTCTCTGTCTCCACTTTGAAGCCCAACGCTCAGGGGTTGATGCAATCTCTATTCCCGGTACAGCCGTTGGCTTTGGAGAGGGAACTGGAGAGCCCCGCGAAGTGCAAACTAAGAAGCTGCGAGTGGGCACAGGCGGGCGCCTGCCTGAACCGGGTGGCTTTCTCCCGATGGGGCTGTATTTATCCAGCCTTCGAGGTTGCCATCTCAGGGGCCTTTGCCTTGGTGTCAGAGAATGTACACCCTAACCCGTGGTGGGATGCCCAAATCTTGAAGCCTATTCTTACCTTGTCACCGAACTGTAGGTGCCCCCTCCCGCTCTCCATACCCCCCCCAGCCTTCGGGACCCACAGTTACTTCCCTTCATTGTTCCTTTTGGCCGCTTGATTTGAAATGAGGGTACCAGGAGAGATGGGGGAGGGAACTAGGAGAGGTCCGGAGGACTCTAAGGGAGGGGCGCTGGTGATCTAGGGGCAATTTACTGGCATCTTGTTCACAAAGGAGGCATTTTAGCGGTACTAGCTGTCGGCTCTCTTGGGGAAGCAAGCCAGTGGGTCAGCTCTCAAGCCTGGCTTTTACACCCCTGCATAGACTGCAGCCCTAGCCTGATACAGCGCAAGGATTCCGGGTGGTGCTCAGATGCGTGTGTTAGACTGTGAGGGTAGCAGACCTGTGTGCCCCTGGGTGAAGATCCAGGAGCTGGCTCCCCATCCCTACCCATTTTGACTAAGTTGTCTTCCTCAGAAACATGTCCCCTCCCCCACTACGTAAGAGTGCTAATTAGGGGGAAGGGAGAGACCTAAAAGGGAGGACAAGGGACCAGGGGATGCAGTGGTGGCTTGCGTCCACAAACACCAGTGCTCATGATGGTGCTTCCTAACTTAAGACAGTTCAGTTTGAAGTGAAGAAGGTTTGAGCTCCTGGGGGTAGCCTAAAGATCAGGAGATGATACCTTAAACATTGGAGGGAAGGAGACGGAGGCCAGATCTGTGCTGTAGAGAAGGCTTCCTAACTGTCTCTTCTTTCTTTGCAAGGGCGGGGTCCAGGCAGGACCCCTCAACACACGCAGACAGAAGGAGGTGTCAATGCCATTATTTTTTTTTCACAAAGTCCCTGTGCATCCACTTTTAGACACTCCGTGTTGAGGGGTGAAGAGAATGGATGTGGAACCCCACCAGAGCCCAGGCCCTGCTTCTGAATTGTTGATACAGTGGTATCAGAAAACCCAATGCCCTCACACCTGAGTTGCAAGTGGGCAGCCAGGCTCCCGGTGAGATATTAATTTCCCTTCCTGTACTAAATCTCTTGGTTTGCATCTGGCTGAGAGCCCCCCTCCCATAGTTGCTCATAAGTTGTTTGTTGACCAACTGACCAAGGGGCCAAGAGAGGAAGGACCATGTGTAGCTTCTAGATGTCAGTGGTATGCTGGTGTTTAAAGTGAAGGGCAGGTAGGCAGTAAGGGACCAAGTACTGACCCCGGGATAGTAAGGGGGGAAAATCTCTAGAAATGGGGCTGTGGGCTTGGCTCCCTCTCCAGGCTTTCTATCTGAGGGCTCTCAGCTTGTCTTGTAGAGACTGGGGCTCAGTCTTAAGCCTAGAAAGCTCTAAGTGGCAGTGGGGCTTTAGGGTCCCTTCCTGGGAAGAAGACAGTTTAGGGTCCAATGTGGCGGCCCAACCAGTCTTCAGCTCCACCTCACTCTAAGTCCCTTGGTTAGGTCCAGATAAGGGGCATTCAGCCGGTGCCTCAGTTTTCAGTGGTGTATGTGTAGCATTTTCCAGTAGCAACCCTCTTCTCTTGACAAACCTCTTACTTTACTCCATCTCTAAGTTCAACCAAAAGTATACTCTTATGGTGGGTATACTTTTACTGCTGTGGGATGAGGTGGGGGGCGTGAGTAGGTGTGTGTGTGTGGGGGGTGTGAGTGAAGGGATTGTCTCATGAAGCCCAGACACTTCTGCTAGATCCAAAAGAAGCACATTTTCAAGAAGTTACAGGAAAATGTACAAAAACATCCGTGTATTTGAATTATACCAAAAATAGCCCTATGTGCCTAGGGCTCCACTGATTGTAGAGACAGGATCTTCTACAGGTTTCCGAGGCAGCCTGGCATGTGGTTTGGACATCATTCCCAAATGGGAAGGGTCCCAGAAGACTCTGAAAAATGTCAGAAACATGGGGGTGGGGGAGAGGCAACTTTGTACTGGAGGTTAAGCGTCAATAATGACTCTATAGCTGGAGTACTACCCAAACTCAGGAAGGACTCAGAGGCAGGGAAGGTGACAGTCATTAGTACACATCTGTCAGTCTTCAGAAATTAGATCTCCTAGATCCTTACTAAATTCGTTCTTCTTGGTGAACCTTTCAGGATTTTACACCTTGGTTCTTTCCAAGGCTGTTCCAATGAGGGTAAAGGCCTGACACCCCAGCTTTCCTTTTCACAAAACAAAGGTGCTGGGGGATCGGTGTGGGGATGTTTGGAGAGAACTTGATTTAGAAGGACCGACCCTTGCTCATAGGCAGAGACTTGGGGGCTAGGGATAATGAGCTGCGTCTTTGCTTGGCTCTAGGGAACGGGTACATTAGCTACTTCTCTCTGTAAAGACACGCATAAGAGCAGAAATTAGAGGTTACCCCTTTCTTCAGCTTCCGGGTGATTTCCTGGAAGCCTGTACTGGGTCTATTTCCTAGGTCAGAGTCTCAGAGGCCACGTGTCTGCAACGGTGATCCGTAGGGAACCATACTGAGGGGCTGTGCTAAGGCTGGCCATGATGCCTGTTCAGAGTATCCAGCCTTATCAAGCGGCCCCTGACAGTGGCCCCACACTAAGGCTAGAGGAGGTTTGGCCTAGCTGCAGTTCCCCAGAGGAGGCGCCTGCTGGGCCCAAGACTCACCCCAGCAAAGTCGTACGGGGAGTGATATCACGGGTGTGGGGCGGAGGCTTGAGCTCCCGCCGAGACGCTAGTCTCCTGCCTTTGAAGTGGGCATAGGGAAAACCTCTGTCGGGTCACAGCAGCTGGAGGTGGGAGGGGGGCGTGTGGAGAGGAACTGGGAAAAGCTGGTCTCCTAACTCTGGGGTGTAAGGGAGATGGTAGGAAATCTCAGATTTTAAGGGATCCCTGTAGTGGAGGGGATGTGGACCCCTGATTGTGGGAGAACAGAGAAGTGTCCTGAAAAGCCAGCCGAGAATGCCTGGAGCTCTGGGATCGAATAGGACGGAGGTCCGGAGGTCCGGAGAAGCTGTGGACGCCCAGAAGACAGAGGGTCACACGACCCAATGGTCTCTGCGGGATGCACAGGGTAGGGGGTGGGAAGAGGGCGGGAGCGCAGGTCCTCCTGTGAGTATTTACTGGTCAAATCGATACCCACCATTTGGCTCCCAGGATGACCAGTTTTAAAGCAGATTAGATTACTTTGTGGCATTTCAAATAAAACCGCAATTTCAGATCCGTGGGCCCTTGGGCAACCCTCGGGAGCGGTAGGTTCGGCGGGCTTGGGGAGCAAGCAAGTGAAGAAGTGGAGAGACAGACCCCTGACTGCCCCCGCTCCAAGGAAGTTTGTTGACGGGCTTTGAGATTTTTGTTTCTGTTTGTTTGCTCTCCCATTTGGTGGGTTTGTTTCTTGTTTTTGTTTTATTTGGTTTTGTTTGCTTGTTGAGACAAGGATTCTTTGTGTAGCTCAGGCTGATCTCACTCTTAGACTAGCCTGGTCTCGAACTCACCCTCCCTAGTGCTAGGATTAAAGGCGCGCGCCACCAAGACCGTTTGTGAGGCTTTGGGTTTTTAAACCCGACCCAGGAGAACTCAGGAGTAGAGTGACTGGTAGAGAAGTCGGAGCTGGAGCGCGAACACTGCCGGGGTTCCATGTGTCTGGCCCGGAACCCTAACTTCTATGGATGCTGTGATTAAATAGTTTGCTTTATTCCCTTGTCCTAGGTCTAGGAGACGCGTGGGGACAGCCGAGCAGAACAGGGCCTCTGGACAGCGTCGCCAAAGAGCTGGGATCCCATTTGCTGCAGGTAGAGCCGCGGGAGGAGCATCCTCACCGTCAGTGTCCTGCGGAGGCAGAGTGGGGAGGGATCCCCCCCCCCCAGCGCCTTCGGAGGTGCGGGGGCAGGGGGAGCTGGAGTGCCTCTGGTCGGGTGGGTGTGCAGTCAGGCCAGGATTATCCACACCCTCTACACCTTCAGCAATGCAGAAGTCACCCAAGCCCGGGGACACACGGCGGTCCGGAGCGGGACTGCGTCCTCGGCGCGTCTGCTTCAAGCGTTCTGTGGCTCACCTGGGCCAGGCACTGGGGACAAAGCTGGAGCAGAGCGTCCCAGCTTTGTCTAAGTTGAGAAGACTGAATCTTTGACTCTCCTTGGCCAGGCCAGATTCTTTCAGTATCTTTTCACCTCGCTGCACCATCCCACCCCCAGAACTTTCCATTTTATTCTGGGCAGAAAATTAAGGACATGGAAATTATAACATCCACGAGGTCGCAACAAGAATTGGTCCAGTTCTGTGGCCTCCTTCAATAACCCAGATATGGGGTGTCCTCCAGGGCCATCTGTCTTGGAGCACTTGCTTGATTTGGGGTCAGGACCTAGGTTCCCCAGAGCCCTATATGGCTCCCTCGGCTTTAGAGGCTCTTTGGCCTTGCGGTTGGGGTTGGGCAACCCTGGCACCCGCGGAACACTTCGCATCAGCGGCCAGGGTAGCTGAGGACAGCGCCACCTCCCTGGCATCTCAAATGCGGTTCTCAGGATCCCATCACCATTCATCTCCCCTCCCATTCCTGTCATTTGTCTCTGCCATCGAAAAAAATGCCCATGGATGGCTATTTGAATCAGCGATGAGCAAACATAAACTCCCAGCTCTTTGAAAACCTTTGCTCTATACCCTGAGTGTGACCTGGGGTAGGAGAAGATGAGGGACGGTATTTGTGACTTTCACGGCCTTAGCAAACAGTGGCAGCCGAGTCCGGGGCGGCCGAGAGCCTGTGCCCTCACGAGTGTGGTCGCTGTGCAGCCAGGAGAGGGTTTTTTGCGCATTTCAAACCCCTTCATACTGTGACATTCCTGTCAGTGGCACCTAAGACCTAGGTACCTAGAAGAAACCCTATGGGTAAAGTGAATGTCCTTACCTGTCTTCCATGTGGTTAATTCTTGTGTGTGTGTGGGGGGGGGGCGACTCTGTACTTCCCTTTGAGAACAGGATTTAAGAAAAAAAAGCTTTCTTTAATCATGACTTTTAAATTTTCCACTCATTCCCTTAGATTTGTTAAATAAATCTGGAGTCCAGCATCCAGATCAGAACGTTAGAAATTGATTTTTGGTTTTATATCTGAAATGTCACCAATTCCATTAGGAAAATACTGTGTAGCTGAGTTAAAAGCGGGGCAATGCTTTAAAAAGTGGTTTTACACGTAGTGACAGGTTAGATGGTAAATAATTTTGGTAACACTATGTGATACAGCATAATGTAAGGATATCTTCAATTTTCATTTCTACTTCATTCTCTGTAAGATCCTCACCCCTTTGAAGGAGTGTTTTGAAGAAAACAGTAATCTGCTTTCAATTACATGCTGTAAAAATAGAATTTGTAGCTAGAAATTAATGTGGGATATTTTTATGGCTTTACACTGTGAGTTGTATGGTGCTTTTAAAAAAAGACTTTATTGTCCCTTTTTTGGGGGGGGATTCCTGAACTTAAAATATGAATGAGTAAATACAATACAGTTTCTTCTTAGCAAAAAGAACATAGTCTTTTTGACCTTGATAACGGCAGTTGTTACTTTCTTTGTGGTCTGAATCACTTTTTACAGTCTCACGTTATTCCTGGAGGGTTAACCAACTCAGACAGAAATCAGAATTTCGTTGGAGTAGTTTTCATTTTTCAGAAATTGATACTTTTTTCCTCCCCGACTTTGTCAAAGGTCATTTGATCTCTTTCAAAGTCTAAATGCTTGATTCTGTAGACACGGTCTGGTAGAATAATTGGGCATATTGTTTTATTTTCTGGTGACTGGCAATGGTAGGAATTTATTATTCAAACGGTACTTAGGGGTAACTAGAAAACGGTGGCGAATAAAGTGTTGGTCCTAGTGGTATAAACAACTGCCAGTTCCCACATTAAGTAGTCTGTAGAGCAGTAGATGTTCCCCTAAGAACCATAGAATGCCGGATTCATCCTAAGTGCTAAAATGAGCCCAAATAAAAAAGCCATGTTCAAGCTGAGCAGGATAGGACTTCTGAAACGTTCTGCGTGGTTCTGGAATGTGCATGTAAGATTGTTTTAAAACTGCTTTGAGAGCTGTTGAGCCGGCTTGGGAAGTAGACATTGATTAGCGTTAGCTGAAGTCCTTAGGGCTCTAGGCTTTTAGTTCTTCACGTAACAAATATGCACATTTATAGTTCTGCTCCAGAGTCCCATGCATGCTAAGCAAACACACTTTCCCATAAAGCAATGTTCCTCAGCCCTTTTCCTTGGGCCCAGTTTCTTCTGGTTGCTGGAATATCTACTGATGTCAAACTGCATTCTCTTACCCTGACACTTTCTCTTTTCAGACTCTGGATGGCTTTGTTTTCGTGGTGGCTTCTGATGGCAAAATCATGTATATATCTGAGACCGCTTCTGTCCATTTAGGCTTGTCCCAGGTAGGTACTTCTTGGTTCTATGGATTCACTGAAATATTAAATGTTATCAGTTGTGACAGCTTTTCCCAACCTGAAATGAATCTGCTTTTATGTATGAGCATGAGCATAATTCGTAATTGTAAGCCCTTTCTTGGACGTTACACAGGGGGAATCTTCGCATAACAGTTACGTTTCCATTTTCTTTTTGCTTTGAAGTTAATGTCAGTATATCTCAGCTGTGGTCAGTCCTGTTCAGAGATTTGGCCAGATTTCCTGTTAGTTAGCAATATGAGGTGGGAACAAAAAGAGCTTCCGCCCTTGCTCACTGTGGTGCCAGGTACTGCTGTGGATCAAAAGGCAAGCTCTCTTTCCACATGGGTTTGTGAACATGTGCACCAGAGAGACTGAAAGAGAAGGGGTGGACGCCTGGGTTGTTCCCGTGGAATTCAGGGTCATATTCCCCTAGTTTTTTTCCGGCTCAGTGGCTGTTTCAGTAAAGCATTTTATAGGCTTGTGATGGAAAGTCACAGTCATCTCGCTACTGTGCGAGGTCTTGGTTTCTTTAGAACTTTTCCGGAGCACCATTTCTTAGAGGAAGGAGGTGGCCTCAGCTTGTCTGTCCCCAGAGAATTTGCTAGAGGACCTAATGGCATATCTGGTCAAGGAGAGGCCTAAAGGTCATCTATATTCACTCCATTCATGGCTCATGGTGACAAGTCACATTTAAAAAAATGGTCTTTGGCCAGTTTCATATGTGTATATAAAGCCTCCAACTATTCTATCCCTCCACTCTCTCTTACCTCCCTCACAACATTATCAAAACCTTTCCCACATTCCTGTCTGTTTTATGACCCACTGGGTTTAGCTAGAGCCTTTGCTGTGACTGCTAGCTTGAAGTTACCCTCTGGAGCCTGGTGGAGTCATTAGTGAGACCTTTTCTTTCAGAGACCAGTAACCCATAGTTCAGCAGTGAGGGGCGGGGCCTCCAAGCTCCTCCCCTCCCCGTGCTTGTACCCCAGCCTGTAGATTCTCCCCTTCTACAGTACTGCTGAGCCTGGTAGAAATGTCTCCTTTAGTGTTGAGAGGCCAGTGTTACTTATTCCCTTGAGCAGCCATAAACCTGTGAAGTGGCCAACTCTCTGCAAAGATAAGCTTCCAGATGGAAGCTGAGAAGAGCATTTGTCTATGGCCATAAACGCAAATATTAGGAGCTCACTTGGGAAGTCATGGGTTTTTATAGAAGAAGGAACTAAATGTTTCTCTGTGTTATCAGCCGTCAGTGTAACGGCGATAGAAGATGATAGAATTAGTGATAAAATGGAGAATAGGCTCTGGGAGACACTGGGAGACCCTGAGCTTTGGACTTTTCTGTAATTAAGCAAAAACGAAGCTTTCTTATTGAAAGGGGAGAAAAATCACCAAATTTGGAAACCCACTTGTGGTGAAGTTCCTTTTATTTTTTACTTCAAGAAACACAGTTTTATTAAACATTTTGTCGCCGGTATGTTGTATGCATGCCTCTTTCCTGTGCAAGTAGGGCTGTGCCTCCATGTTGCTCCAGCAAAGTAAGTGATTGCACATTACTGTTGGGTGGGGGGTTCTTTCCTTTAAAAGACACCCCTTCTCTCGTCCACCTTCTCCTAGTCTTCCTCCTCTCCCTCCTTTTTAGAAAATGAGAGCCGCTCTTCTGAATACAGTTTATTGAGGCTTAAGTCTTGTACCCTGTGACTCAGAGGTTGACATTCTTGTAAGACTGGAAATACTGTTGACAACAGGAAACATCTGTAGGTGCAGTCTGTAGTGGTAGAGCACAGACTGCACCAAGGTCCCCAGTTCAATCCCCAAATCAGGAAAGAAATAAGGGAGAGAGTGACAGAGAAGAAGAGAGGAAGGAAGGGAGAGAGACTTGTGGTTATTTTTCTATGAATTTCTAGATCATTGTACTCAGAACTAGCCAGGGACCTTTAGTTGTACCCAGACTAGTTTACTCTCCTGACTTGATCTGTGGTCAAATGATCTTGACCTGATTATTTTTCACCTTTATTTGTAATTTGTAAAATCACTGTTTAGCCCTAAATACAACAAAACATTTCATGAACTTTCAGGCTGATTGCTCAACAATCTTTTAAAACAATAAGTCAATATTATTGAACATTAAACTTATGTCTGTGCTCCCTCAAAGTCAGATCACAAAAAGGAAATCGGCTGTACAGTTTTCATTGTCTGAGTGGACAGTCACTTAGTGTTCAGGACCCATAATTTAAATTTTAAGACCATTCCTCTGACCCTCTCTCAGGGCACAGGTTGCATAAACATCTTGCAATTTATTAGCACCTTCATTTGAACCCAGTATAGAGCCCTTTGGTGGGTACCTGTTAGAACTGGCCGGGTATTTGAAATATGCTTGCACAGACTATGTCCTGAGGTATCCACTTTTTCCAGTAGGTGGCTTGGTTCACCAGACAGCTTCTACTGAACATTTTTCTCTTTTCGCGTGGGAAATAGGATAAATTGATTATGAAAACTCTAAGAATGACCAAAGCATGGACTAGGTGACAAACCTGTGCCCTGTCTCTGATTAGCTCCTCAGAAGGAAAGCTGGGCAACCCCGTGAGTTATGTATCGTGTTTCCTTTTGATCAGGCACAGAAATAAAACTTGGTAACAACACTTTTGAAAGGGGAAGAGGGGCCTCTGCTACTATGTTGCAAGAAGGCTGGAGGCAGATGCCTTTTGATTATGTATCCCCCAAGAAAGGACAGTTTAAATAGATTGAAGCCAAACCAGCTGTGTAGAAAACTGGCTTCATCCTGATTCCTAAGTGAGGCTGTGAGACCGAGTCAGTAGTCCAAAGACACAATAAGGCTGCTGTTGCTCTGAGCCTCTTGTAGGTATCCGTGGCTATTCTTTCGAGCTGTTTAAATAAGTGAAAACAAGTCTGCCCTCAAACCCAACTCCTGCTCATAATTAATGCCACAGAGGGAAAGTTAGGTAGATTAGATCCACAATGTTTTCTGTCTTCTTTACTTAAGTAGTAAAGAGAAATGTCAAATGGAATACCATGCCAATTACTCTTTAAAAACGTATTTTGCATGCTGGGTGGTGGTGGTACACACCTTTTAAAACATTTCTTTAAGATTTATTTCTTTTATGTATATGGTGCTCTATCTGCATGCACACCTGCAGGCCAGAAAAGGCCATCAGATCTCATTATAGATGGTTGCAAGCCACCATGTGGTTGCTGGGAGTTGAACTCAGGACCTCTGAAAGAGTGTGAAATGCTCTTAGCTGCTAAGCCATCACTCCTGTCCTGTGGTGCACACCTTTAATTCCAGCATTCGTGAGGCAGAGGCAGGCAGATCTCTAAGACTGAGGCTAGCCTGGTCTACAGAGTGAGTTCTAGGACCACCAGGACTACATAGAGAAACCCTGTCTCAAATATGTATACATACACATACATATATATACATAAATATGCATCATATATATATACATACATATGCATCCTTTGGGTTATTTTTGTAATTACCTAAATATGAAGCCAATATGACAAACATTAATGTTATTAAATTTATGTAAAGATGGTTCTTAAATAAGATCACTGGAGATAAAAGTGTTGGGCATGTGGGTGTAGTTCAGTGGTAGGTATGTGGCATGAGGCCTTGGGTTCAATCCCCAGAAGATCAAAATAAAATAAAATCACATTAGAGAGACTTTAGAGAGCAAGCTTAGTGATCCTGCGAATGCTTTCTGATGAATGACAACCAGAGTCGTGTAGACAGATGTTTTTCTCTGTCTCACTCAGCCCCAAGGTCCTGCAGTCATTTATAAAATATTCACTCAAAGGCTTAATATTAATTACAAACTGTTTGGTTTATGACTCAGGCTATTACTAGCTAGCTCTTGCATCTTAAATTAACCCATTTCTATTAATCTATGTATTGCCACGTGTCTGTGGCTTTATCTGTGTTCATCTAGGCAGCTTTCAGGTCTCCCTTGACCTTTTTTCTCTCTATATCTTTCTTATATTTACCCAACTCACTCTGTCCTGCCTTGCTAGAGGCCAAAGCAACTCCTTTATTAACCAATGATAATAAAACATATGCACAACATGTAGAATGACATTCCACATCATGGTCATCATAGCTTCTAGGAGCACGGTGCCATCCACGCTGTTTCCAGAATTTGCAGTGACATCATCCACATAGATGATACTCCTGTGGAGTCCAGGTCACACTCAGAAATAGTGGGACCACAGAAAGCACAGTGCCACCACTGTGTGAAAGTTCACAGAAATGGAGTGCTCTGTCAGAATGACCTATTTGAGGTAAAAACAATCCTTTATGTGTAGTAAGTCCATCTCTGTTTAAAGCTCATTATTAAAATTTAAAAAATAAATAAGAAATCTATTTCTCAGATGAGGATTTATTAATTTATTTTGATTGCCCTATAGATAAACAAATGTGGTCACTGCTGTTAAATTCTGGTTTTAAGGGACAGAAATAATCACACATGAGCTGTGTTCTCAGCCCAGCTCCAAGTGTGGAAATAGAGACTCTTTAGGCCAAAAGTCTACTCTGTGTTTGTGCTTATACATAAGACATCGCTGGATGGGTATTGGGGGCATTTTTATATGTGAACATTTACTAAAGGATCCCCCTTCCTCCTTCCTTCCCTTCATTCTTCCTTTAATGTGTTAATGTAATCATTTTACTTATGTTTGATGAAGGGAAAATAGTCATGTATATATAGTAAGTAACCATATGGTTTAAATATAACTAAATTATGTTACACAGTGTCTAGGTAACTAATACTCATTTTTAAATACATGTACACATATATGAAATAGCTGTTTATGGGACACATAAAGAAAAATGCAATATTTGAGAAGGATACCAGAAACGGGCCAATAAAAACAGCCGCCATGGTGTTCAGGGAGATGAGAGAGAATCCCTTTACTTTGGGAAGAAAGACGAGCATCATATGTTTGTTTACATAGCTTCGACCCTGAAGCTCAAACCATCTTAATTTAAAATACTTCATCTGTTACACTCAGCCAAACGCCCCAGCAGAGCTGTGCACATTCCCCAGGGGCCTAGTGACTCTGCCTTTCCACATAGAATCTGTCCCTTTGGTGTCAAACACATCAGATCAGCTTTGGGCAGGAAGAAACCATTCCACAAAGCGTAAAATGCCATTGTTTTTGTTGTCATCAGGGTTTTACAGATACTGAAACATCACACTGAAGCTCTGTTTTAATAAGGCTGAGATATAAGACCTGAGGAGTTTCATGGAAACAAATACATCTACATATACATATGTGTGTGTGTGTGTGTGTGTGTGTGTGTGTGTGTGTGTGTGTGTGAGAGAGAGAGAGAGAGAGAGAGAGAGAGAGAGAGAGAGAGAGAGAGAGAGAGAGAGAGAGAGAGAGAGAGAGAGACTGGTATGAGGTAACCACGTTTCTTTCAGCATTCAAAAGCATGAATACATATAAAAATACAGAAAACACCACATCAATCATAATTTTGAGTTAAGGTCTGCACTGTTATTTATATATTACTCCATATTTTTTTCTGTGAAGATATTTTCATTGTTTGAAGGCTATGGGGCTTCCTAGACAGCCTTAGGGCAATCCTATTCATTTTTACTAATTTTGTTTTGTTTTATTTTATTTTATTTTATTGGTTTTTCAAGACATGGTTTCCTTGTGCAATAGTCCTGGCTGTCCTGGAATTGATTTTGTAGATCAGGCTGGCCTTGAACCCACTGAGATTTATCTGCCTCTGCTTCCCAAGTGCTGGGATTAAAGGTGTGCGCCACCACCACTGCCTGGCACCAATTCATTTATAACAGACCTCAGAGCTCAAAAGACCAAGTCCTTCACTTACAAATCTTGGCTTGCTTTGTACTCAACTCCTATCATAAAAACAGAAGCTTTGAAGTCAGAGGAAGCAGTTTAATTAAAATTCAAGTCTGTTCTGCAATCGCAGGGTTATGAGTCTCTGAAGATGTCTGGAGAGACATCACTTTAGTACACTTTTTTTTTTTTTTTCCAAACAGAACTTCAACCAAGATTGAATGGGCACTTCCTTCTAAACCAACGAGTAAGGGAGAAATAATTGGCAATATAAAATCTATTCCCTCCTCTGGTTTATATTGTTTTTAAGATAAGCCATGGAAATTTAGGGGTGAGGGTGGGAGCGAACGGGGAGATTGGTGGAGGAAAGGAAGGAAAACCAAAAGGCCTGCTTGTCAACTGCTAGTTTGGACTTTTCTGCTGCCTTCAAGGTGAATCTCCCCAGACGCCTTCAGAGAGAGCTGATGTTCCTGCTCAAACAGCTGGCTTCAAGGTGGCTGGTTTACTCAAACCTCTTAGAGATGAACAAAAATGCTGTGCAAGAAATATAATTCATTTTTATTTATTTTTAGTGAATTCTTCTGGCCAGGGAGACAGCTATGTGGTGAGGGTAATGCCATCAAATCTTAATCTTCAGACAAGTTCAATTCCCAGAACTCACTCAGTGCAAGGAGAGAACCAAATCCAAAAAGTTGCCCTCTGGCCTCCCCATGTACATGCCCCCCCCATCATATGTGCATGCCCTCCCAACACACACAACACATACACACATACAAATAAACAAGAAACCAATAGTCAAATGTAATGTGAAGATGTTTTGAAGTCATGCACTATATTTTCACATAGGCAGATCTTGACTGGGGTTAGTTGTAAAGCCTTAAGGTTTGGAGTGTGAAGGTTAAGTAGCTGCCAGGGAGAAGTTCTGCACTTGGATTTCTGGTTGGCATTTGCATAATATTTAAAGGAAAGACCCCCACCAATGATGCAGGAAATAGCATGGTTGGGGCTAAGACTTAGAAATATAATTTATGTCAAAAGGCAGTTAACTCCATGTCTTGGCAAACTGGAAGAGGTGGCTAGGAAGGTTGGGGGAAGCACCTGTGCTCTTTATGGCTGTGGCTGGATGCTAATGTAAAGTTGGGGGTCCCAAGAAAGCATGTCACTAAGCTGTTTCTGAGATGGCACAGTTAGGGTCACCCTGGACAGACAATCCTGTGACCTGTGACTCATAACAACGATCTCTGGGTGCATCCTCAGACCACCCACTTAAAATGTCTAAAGCCAGGGCCAACACCCCCGCAACATAGCCTCTCTCTGTTGTCTTGATTTGCCCTTGCCTAGGCAAGGTTGAAAAGTCTGCAGATCTACTGAAGGTTCTTGCCACCCAAGGCACTTTCTGTGTGTGGTTTTGAGTTTCTTCCTACACTGACTGACTTTGAAGTCCACTGTTGGAATAATACCACTCCTCTTGGCCCCCCCCCCCCTGAGTAATCCTGGGTAAGATAACTCAACGGCTTGTTGGTATCCCTCAACTCTTTTGACAACAGCTCTAAATATACTATTTATATTTATATAAATATATCATGGCACAGCAGGCTGCTCCACAACCCTGCCCGGCACATGTGTGGCCTAGAGGCCTGCTGTGGAGTTCTTGTGGGTGTGTGTCTGTGAGTTGGTGATGTCCAAATGCTGAGATAGTAACCTTCAGAAGGAACTGTAGTTTCCTGTTGCTTAAGCCCTGCCCCCTCAGGTCACAGGTCATGCCAAGGGGCAGAGCCACACCCTGGGCAGAGCCACACCCTGGGCGGATCCACAGAATAAGCAGTTAGCTTGGACCAGGAGGGTCAGAGACACATTCCTGGCAATACCGGAGAGCTCTGGCAGTGCCCGGGGGCATGGTTCAGTGCTGACACAGAAGGGGCCTTTGTCTGAGTGGCCTGGGAGTCCTCCTCCACAGTTCCCAGCTGGTCAGCCTCTGAGTGGATGTGGCTCTCCAGGGGGTGCAGAAGACTCAAGGCAGCTGGTCTCCAGCTGGCCATTTCTCTCACACAACATGTAAGTGAGGGTGAAGGACAGAGTCCCAGTTTGAGTCTGTTCTGAGATGTCCTCTGTCTGATGGATACTGCCCAGACTCCTCTTTATGGGTGCCACTTCTACCCCCCAGTTTGTCCTTCCTCCTGAGGACTTTTTCTGCTCAGGACTCTCTGGAAGCCCAAGCCTATGTTCACAGCCTTTTCAGAGGTTGGGATAAGGAGCACACAGTTCAGATCTCTGCAGACAGGAGCATGTCTCCACCTTTGCACTTGGCCAAGGTGTGAGCGGCAAGGAAAGACCCGAGTCCTGTTCCCAACACGATGTGAGCCTGAGGCACACCTGGTCTGTCCTCTCCTCCTTTGCTCCCACCCTGGAGAGACCTGTGATTGTCCAAGCCTTCCGTCTCTCTGCAGGTGGAGCTCACAGGCAACAGTATTTATGAGTACATCCATCCTTCTGACCACGATGAGATGACAGCCGTCCTCACAGCTCACCCACCACTCCACCATCATCTGCTCCAAGGTTTGTCCTTCACACCACAGGAGACCATAGAGGAGCACTGTCAAGCTCTTACTCTAACCAGAGGGTTTGTGTGGGCTGGGGCTGGGTCAGGCTAACAGCAGCACCCATCCACTTATGCTCGGGGAGCTACTTGCTTACAGTGGGTCAAGCCCATGGCTTTGTACATGCTGGCTGACTGCTCTGTCACTTTTTCCCCAATGTGTCTCTGTGTTATGGAGTCCCTGCTACATGCCACAAGGCCATTCCCCTCACATGCTCCTGGTTTAAAATTCCAGTGCTGCCTGTCATGAGTTTAGGTCCAGCCTGCTGCTTCTGAGGACAGAATCAGGGATCGGAGAATGTGAGCTATGGGGGGAAATTTTATCTGTGTAATTTAGGTGCAACTTAGCATTTTATTTGCACGCGATTGGAGGCTTTCAACCATGCTGGGATTATTAGACCCTTGGCTTTGTTACCACAGACATTGTAGATATGTCAAAACATTTATGCAGTGGATACTTGGAAAATTACTGACTGATGAGGTCCATGACCAAATCTTAATTTAACACACTAGATAGGCAGATAGTTATATTCATGTTGCCACGTTTAAATAGTTTTGGTAATTCTTCCTCCACATAGTTGGTTTCTTTTGTAATCTATTTTATGCATTTGGAAGCATTCTGAGCAGGGACTTTAGGTTGTATGCCGTGGCACAGATTGCTTCAGAAGCCCTGTGCATCACACACACACACACCTCCTTATATTACAATTGTGATGAGTGCTAGAAAGATACACAGTTTATTCCAAAGGCCCTGGCCTTTCAACTTTCTGGGCAGCCTCGTGAGGCATGCTGACAGGGTCTTCTGTGTTTCTGGGGCTACAGTACTCAGCAAAATAAAAAATTTCCTGTATGAGGGCTGGGAAAGGAAGGCAGGAAAAGGCCAGTAGATGATGAAGCAGCCCTGGAGAGGTAAAGACCTGGGAAAGGGCCTTTCAAATGACAACCATCTTATCCAGCTATGTTGTCCCACCATGTAGCTGGCAAAAAGTGATTATGTCTGGCGCCCTCTGCCAGAAACAGGAGCTAAGTTGTGACTGGCATATGGTACCTGCTGCTTTGAAGGAAGTTAGACACTTCTAGGCCTTTCCAACAGCTCAAGCAGCCACTGTGGCACCCAGTTCCTCCGTGGCCTGAAAGAGAGAAGATGTCACTGTGAAGTCTCAGAAACCCAGCAGTTTTCAAGGTTCTTACTATGGCCATGGTTCAGGTTGCATTTCTTCAAAGTTTTGGAAACCATGTCAAGGTGGGCCAGGTCTCTTGCCCGCCCCACTTAGACTGGAGGAGGTTGGCAGAGTTCTTTGGGTCAGGGTCTGGCCATGGATGAGGAGGTCTCTGGCTGTTGTGTCTAGGGATTTACTGGTGCAGTTTGGGAGGTTGCTGGGGAATTGCCTGTCTAATGGTGCCTCTGCTTTCAGAGTACGAGATAGAGAGGTCTTTCTTTCTTCGAATGAAATGCGTCTTGGCAAAAAGAAATGCAGGCCTGACATGCAGTGGATACAAGGTACACAGGGCCCCAGGGGAGGGTGGGAATGGCTGGCAGGGTCTTTACTGTGCATCTTATATTCTCCTTCACACTTGTGGCAGGAGAGGGTGGGGGAATCTACCATATCACCTCTGTCAGGACAGAAGTATTGAGCAAGGCTCAGGATGGATTATGAGCCCAAAGACCTGGCACTTTACACGGATGTTCCAGGCTGGTTGGATTTCATCATATAAGACCAGGATTGCGGTGGCTTAGCGGACATTTGTCCCTGCATCTATGCGGTTGACTTTGCTTGCCACGGATCAGCTCTTCTAGACCAGCTGCCCCTTGTGTGTGTTGAGCATCCGTCCACATTCCAGGGAAGGATCCCAGAGCAGCAGTAAGCACTTGCTTTGCAGAGATGCTGCTCTTAATACTGGAATGTTCCACTAAATCCGGTACCCAAGACAGTGTTTCGCAATAACCACAGAGGCTTTCCCATGTGCCAACCAGTGCCATCTCTGTAGCACCGCATCCAAATGGTCATCTGGGCCTCTGAAGGGAGTGACACCGGCCTTATTTTATCCTTAAGAATGAGGGTAAATGGAGAAGGGATAGGGCGCTGAGCTGAGTTGCATATCTGAGACGTCCTAGCCCATGTTTCTCTCTAGCTGAACCTTCTCCACCAGGTAATGCCCCTTGCTGAGGTTAATTCCAGAATCTCTGACCAGATCAACTGCATGGCTCGTTGGCAATATCTTAGTGTTAGAGACAGTAATGTCCAGGTAGGAGGGTGGGTTCTAGACGATCATCCAGGGATCCCTGCAGACCCTTACAGAGTTCCTTCACTCTCCCAGGAGTCTCCCTGGCAGCTTTTCCCTACTGTGGGAGGAAGGGCTGTGCCCATTGTCATTCTGTAGCTTCTCACTTGCCCCCTTGGAAAAGGAGGGGGTGGGCATGAGGCCCTGTGCTTTTAGCCTCTCTTTTTGGAACACCCCTCTTCACCACATTCTCTTCACACCCCTCTTTCCACCCCATGAACTCTTCCTTTGACCCTGACCTTCATCCTACTTTTTACTTTTATTTTGCATAGTTTTTACACAGCTGGGGTTAAACCAAGCCCCCCCCCCCCACACACACCAAACACTAGCACCCAGCTCTCCCATATCTCAGGCTTTTACAGCATGAGGGATACACTTAGTATTTTTCCCAGTCTTAGGGCCCGCTGGAGTCAGAGCAGGAACCCAGCAATGTATTCCTCAGGAGGCCCTGGACTTTACTGGTTTCCACCACTTGTCAGCTGCCCGACTGTAAATCCATACATCACCTGTCTATTTTGACCTTGGTTGCCCCATCAGGAAAGCATAGAATAGCCTACAATGGAGTGGTTTTAAGATTTCCTCCAGCTCTGTAAATTTGTGAATCCTATAGAAAGACTTTTTGAAAAGAATTTGTGTGGCCTGTGGATGTTGCCCAGCTGGTAGAGTGCTTGCCTAGAATACAGGAAGCCCTGGGTTTGATCACTACATAAATTGGATGTGATAGTAAATGCCAACACTTGGGAGGTGGAGTCAGAAGGACAAGTTCAAGGTCATACTCCATTATGTTGTGAATTTGAGCTACCATAGGCTACGTGAGACCAGCAGTGGGTGGGGTATGGGAGAGAGAGACAGATGATAGAAATAGAGGGCTGAGGGTTCAGATGACCACTGTTTCAAAGGTCATGGTCCTTGTAGGGTTTTATGTGTTTAAATGGCAAACACACTGGTTCAGGTATCTTCAGGTGCCTCGTTTGTCCTGGGAACTGTACAACCTCCCCAGTATGGTCTTCTGCTCTCCAACTATCTAGAGGGCTTCTCTTCAAGAGCAAAATAGATACTCTGGCTTATTGGTTTTTTGTTTGTTTGGTTGGTTGGTTTGTGTGCGTGTGCGTGTGCATGTGTGTATGTGTGTGTTGAGATAGGGTCTCTCTGTATAGCTGTCCTAACTTTGCTCTGTAGACCATGCTGGCCTCAAACTCACAAAAATCCACCTGCCTCAGTCTCCTGAGTGCTGGGATTAAAGCTGTGCACCACCACTGCTTAGTGACTTTTTTAAAAATTAAAATTATAAACAAATTAAATTCTCATACACTGGCCTAGGAAGATGGCTCAGTTGGTAATGTTTTTGCCATGCAGGAATGAGGACCTGAGTTTGGATCCCAACACTGACCAAAACTATTTAAGTAAATATAGCTTTTACTGAGAGAATTTTTAATTTCCTGGAGAGATAAGAACATGTTGAGTGATAGAAACTTCAGGTTCAATCCCAGTGGAAGTTAGAAAACGTTTTAATTACTGGCAAGCATTTATAGAGGGCAACTACTTTTCCAGCATGTTTTTGCTGTGTTGTTGTATCAAACTTGGCCATAGATTGCATCCAAGTTCATCACGTGTTAGCGAGCCCAGAGTGTTCCTCCCGCACAGCTGACTGGATGAGAAATGCTTGTTTCTTTAGGACATTGTTTTTTAAGGCAGAGACATAGATCCTTTCTACTGGGCAGAGAATCAGGGCTTTCAGCAGCGTGTTGACAACTCTGCAGAAAACGGGGTGAGAAATGTTCTGGCATTTCACAAACATACAACAAGCCAAACTTGAGCCAAGAGCTGTGGTGGCACCTGAGCCTGTGCTGTTCTTCCCAGGTCATCCATTGCAGTGGCTACTTGAAGATCAGGCAGTATATGCTGGACATGTCCTTGTATGACTCCTGTTACCAGATCGTGGGGCTTGTGGCTGTGGGCCAGTCGCTGCCACCCAGTGCCATCACAGAAATCAAGCTGCACAGCAACATGTTCATGTTTAGGGCCAGCCTTGACCTGAAGCTCATATTCCTGGATTCCAGGTGAGTCTGGTCCTTGTGATCTTGGCTGTGATATCCTGAAAGGTCCCAGTGGTGGGATCTGGTTCATGAGAGCTACATGCTATTGAGGTGAATCATAACAAGAAGTAAGAACAGTGAGGAGTACCCATTAGCCAGGGGTTAGTCGTGAAGGGAAAGAATTCACCACAGACAGGATGTAGGAACTTGCTCTAATTCATTACCGAACATTTGAATCGGCTTACAGTCTTGTGGTAAGAATACACGTTATCATGTAAAAGAGCTCTCCTTCCTTCCTTCCTTCCTTCCTTCCTTCCTTCCTTCCTTCCTTCCTTCCTTCCTTCCTTCCTCCTTCCTTCCTCCTTCCTTCCTTCCTTCCTCCTTCCTTCCTTCCTTCCTCCTTCCTTCCTTCCTTCCTTCCTTCCTTCTTTCCTTCTTTCCTTCATTCCTTGCTCCTTTCTCCCCCAACCTCCCACTTTCTTTTGAGATAGGGTCTCATGTAGCCCAGACTGGCCTCAAGTTCACTGTGCATCTGAGGATGCCCTTGAGAATATTTGATTCTCCTGTCTCCTCCTATGGCATACCACCACATTTTGTTTTCCTTTCCTCTTCCTGAGAGCTTCAGGCCCTCCCTCACCTCTCCACTGCACGGGCAGGACTTTTGAAATAAAAGATTTTTGTTCTGAGCCATGTGTGAAGCTCTTAGCTCTGTGGTAGTCACCTTAAGTCACTGGGGGGAGCAAACAGGTCACCTTCCCTGGAGGAGGCTTGAGCACAGCTCATGGATGTTAGTGTTTGGCTAAGGGAGGGTGGATGAGGCAGAAGCATGGTTTTTGTTTCAGGAGGCTTTTCTGGAGCCGCCTCTGACCTGACCCAGAGTGTGCGTCAGGGCTTTGGAGTAAAATGGTTTTGTGTTATTTTGTTTGTTTTGAGACAGGGTTTCTCTGTGCAGCCCTGGCTGTCCTGGAACTTGTTTTATATATAGACCAGGCTGTCCTGGAATTCAATAGATCCACCTGCCTCTGCCTCTCCAGTGCTGGTTTTAAAGGCATGTGCCACCATGCCTGTCCTTTGAAATTTACTGGTTAATTGACAGCTGGTAGCTATATTTTTATGAGACAGCAGCAGTTTTGATACTGGTCTACTACATATTCTGGAATGTTCCTAGTCTCCACAGATCTTGAGGCCTTAGCTGGTGAGACCTCTTCCATTGTGTGCCAATAAAATGTCTGTCAGCCATGCCTGCCGCTCAGTACCTGAGAGTCTTCAGAAAGGTGAAAGTAGAGAGCAGATGTGAAGCGGTCGACAATTCAAAGCCTCATGTACCTCAAAGCCTCATATACTTGCAAGGCTCTGTTGCCACTTGGCTTGTGGGTTCCTTGGCTGCACACGCCAAGGTCCCTTGAGGACCACAGTTGGATCTTATGGAGGCATGTTCTCAGCTGAGGTTCCTCTCACATGAGTCCAGCTTGTGTTAAGTTGCCATAAAACTAGCCAGCACAGCCTCCTTGTCTTTCTCAGACAAATCAAGAAAACCCCAAGAGACACATTGAATTCTTTCAGAGAGAAAGAAGAGATTATGTGCCCAGAGGAGCGACCTGAAATCTTTTCTGGTTGGTTGTTCAGCTCATGGCACTTTGAAATGTGGAGGGTAGAGGCTAGCCCAGCAGCCAGGCTGCTATCATGTAGGAGACGCTTACGGGGATCGAACCCTTCACAGCTGCTTGCCTTTCTGTCTTGTTGCAGTAACATGATCTTGAAAGGCCAGCTCGGGGAGGACAACCGTGGTCAGGTGGGTGGTTACGTCAGCACTGGAGCCCTGGGATCTGCAATGGGGAGGCCTGAGTTCCCCAAATCACAGGAGCAAGGGTGGTGGTCCTTGGGGAGCAGCTGCTGGCTGCCCACCAGCATAATCCCAGACACAACTGAACTGGGTTTAACCTGTTGTTTGAATCCTCTGGGCTATGTGGTTTTGATTTGAAACTGAGCTGGTGCTTTCGTTAAGGCTGGGTGAAGCCAGTGATGTCTGGAGTCTGGCACATCTCTCTGACAGGTCTATAGACATCGGAGGTTTGAACAAATCCAGGAAGGCATCCTGCCAAGTCCTTTTGTTACCCTTCAATTTTTAAAGTTGGTGAATGGTTTGATGAGAACATGGTGCATGTGTTTCTGATTCTTTGACACATTCAAGTGCTGGCTGCATTCATTCAATGGTCTGGAGGCTGGGGAAGCTTCTCGGTCCATGCTGCAGAGACATCTGGGTTTCTCTGGGGGTCAGCCAGCTGTCTTCACCTTCCTCCTGCCTATTGGGCCCATGGGCAAGTCTCTAGAGTACTGAATGAAGAGAGCAGGAGCCAGGGACATCCCCCATATACTCACCTGGAGTCCCATTCTCTATCCACCTCAGAGCAACACCATGGGAATCTACGAGCCAAATGGAGTGCTAGTCCAAGGAAATCTGAGGCTTCAAGAGAAGCACGATCCGGAGTCCAAGCAGATTAAAGAATGGGAGTGAGGTCACGTTTCCTGGTTCTGTCTGTGGCTAGCATTTCACAGCTGGCAAGCAGGGTCCTCGATGCCAGCCTTTCACATTAACCCCCTACCCCTCCACCATCTCCAGACCTGACTTCTCTTGGCTGCCATGCTGCTTTTGAAATCCTTTATTCTGCTCTTTCATCTGTCCTTAAATATCTGTCACCAACATGCTTAGAGCCACCTGCCTCTTTTAAAGACACAGTTCCTAGGTTGGCTAGGCCAAGTCTATGAAGCCCTCGCACACTGCCACACACAATTTCATCCATGGAAAGGGCAGCCCAATGTGGTACTGACGAGGGCTTAGCTGCTGACAGCAAATTCTCTTCCAAGTGCTGAAGTGGGAAATTAATATGTCTGGGACTTGATGAGAGTTGAGGAGTCATGTTGCAGACGCACTGGGAAAGACTTCCACTGTCAAGAGAAGTGAGCAGCACCTCACCTTCTAGCTGGAATATTTTTGGTCATTGTACTGTTTTCTGGGGGGTCTGTGAATAACCCTTCATGGGTACCAGGATTAAACTGTTATTCTGTAATTCCCATGAGTTGGAACCACCCAACTGTAAGCACTGGAGATCAACCGCCCGATTAACAAAGTAGAGATCCATTTAAACAGCCAACACAGAGCTAAGAAGTTGGAACAACCTCGACATCTGTGAACAGACAAGGGAATATACAAAACACAAAATGTGGTATCTACGTGAAATTCAGTAGTATTCAGTCATAGGAAGGCATATTCTGAACACATACTACAAATGATGGTGGACCTTAACATGTCGTCCTGCATGGAGGAAGACAGAAGCCAAAGGGTCACACATGGTATCATTCCAATTTAGGACACACAAATTTAGGGAGACAGGAAGCTGATTGGAGGGGAAGGGGTGGAACAAAGGGACTGGTGGTATTTCAGGGAAGAAAGACTAAAAGGCATTATTTTGAAGGTGAGATGTTTCATCTGTTTGGGGTGAAGAAGGTGTGGGAAGATGAACATGGTACAATTGTCGATGCCACTAAGTCATGCACATAAAATAGTTAAGACAATAAATATTATGGTATGTGTATTTTATTAGAACTAAACAAATAAAGGAGCCAGAGAGATAGTCCAGTGGGCGTGCTGTCTACTATGTAAGCATGATGATGCCTGAGTTCAGATTCCCATGAGGTATGCACAAAAGCAGCCTCTAAATCCCAGCACTGGAAGACGGAGATGGGGGATGGCTGAGACTTTCATGCTTTCATCCACACTCAGGACAAAATAGATTCACGAAGGACTGTCCCAGCAGGACCCCAGGGTGGCTTCTCCCCATCACACAGCTTATTTCATTGTTTGTATAAAAGCAATCTCCCTTTGATGCCCACAGACAGGCAGCGTTCGAGAAAGGTCCAGTTATTAAGCCATCCCAAACATGCTTGTAGCTCATGGTTTCAGAACATTCTTGTTCTACATCCTACCCTGAGCTAGAGTTCCAAGACTTCCTTCCTATAAAAAAGATCAATCCAAAATCAACATCCCCACCCCTGGACCTCTTCACCCTTGATTAGTTGACAAAGCAAATAGTGACTTAAAGGAAGGAGGGGCCCAAGAGCAGCTTGACTCATGAAACCACCGTCCTTCCACAGGGTGACAGAGCTTACAGGCTATGAGCCACAGGACCTGATCGAAAAGACGCTGTACCATCACGTGCATGGCTGTGACACCTTCCACCTCCGCTATGCACATCACCTCTGTGAGTATCCAGCCACTGGACCAGGGGCAACTGCCAGGGTGGAGGTACCAAAGACAGGGAGGGGACATGCCTATTGCTGGGGGCAGGCATATGTGTGAATCATAAGATACAGAGTGACTTCCTTTGCTCCTTGCTAAGGATGGCCCCTGCTGCCTATTTCCTACAACCCACAGGCATGACTTTAGTGACAATGCCAGACCGCAGTGACCTGGGTTCTAGATTGTGGACTCAGCTAATCTACGGAATCTCCACTCCAGTTATGAATACCAGCAGCATCAGCCTAAGAACAGTGCAGAGCCCTTACTATGTATGGCCTGTCACTGCATTAAGGAATTAAATAGATTAGCAGCCTGTAAAAGAGCTCTGTTCACAATCTTCGTTTTACTTTGAAGGGTGACAAAGTTGAGAGAGGGCAATCCACTTGCCTGTGGTTCTATAGGCTGAACTGAGATCCAAACCTCAGCCGAGTTCTATTGCTGAGTCTCACCCCACTGGCATGCCAGAGATCCCGTATGTTCTATTATAAGGGGAATTGGCTTCTCAAGTGGGCCAGCAGGGTTTGATTTGCCCATGGAGGCAGTTTGTGGACCTCAGAGTTTGGAGCAGGTGTGTTTAAAGAAATGGTACTTTTCTTCAAGAATCCGGAGAAAAAATTAGGTAGAATGAAAGATTTTTTTTCCCTCTTACTGTCTAGCTCCATCAGCTAGACATCCCCTAGCAAGTCCCGAGATATTTAGTGGAATGTAGATGGGCAAACTGGGAACTTCTATGTGGCCTGGTGCTTGCCTTGTTTTGGATCAGCTAAGAGATGCTGGAGGACATTTGCTGGCATCCTTGGAGGTAGCTGGCAGATCCAGTGGCTACACTGCCCTCTTGGCTATGCAATGTGACCAGGAGTTGGTGAACAGGATATTTCTTGGGTTGTCTTCCTCTCTCCAAGTCTATAGGGAGACCTTCCATGTTCATATTTCTCACCCTTGGCATATAGAGATGAGGGGTTAGGGTTAGTGTGTGTGTGTGTGTGTGTGTGTGTGTGTGTGTGTGTGTGTGTTATTCTGTGTGTGTTGTATGTGCTTGTGTATATATGTGAAGGTGTATATGCACATGTGTGCATGGGTATGAAAGTCAGAGGTCTCATGGGAAGTTTGCTATCTCAAGATACTGCCAAGATCTGAGGGAACTCTGATAGAGAGTTATCTGAGGCAACCCAGACTCACAGGCCCTGTGTTCTATCCCAGTAGGAGCAGAAGTTCAAGGCATCTTCATTTATCTATCTGTCTGTCTGTCTGTCTGTCTGTCTGTCTGTCTGTCTGTCTGTCGCCTGCCTGCCTGCCTGTCTATCATCTGTCATCCAGTGATTTTGAAATAGGGTCTTACTGTGTAGTTCTGGCTGTCCTGGAACACACTCTGTAGACCAGGCTAGCTGCTGGCTTTGCCTCCTGAATGTTGGGTTATGCACCACCACACCGGGTAAGGAGGCTTCCTCATCTGTATAGAGAGTTTGAGACCAGCTTGGGATACACAAGACCTTGTCTCAAAAAGAAAAGTACAGGGACCCCTACTTCATTGCTGCTGCCAAGGCTCTCAGTCCTGGGGTTCTCTGGAGGCCAGTGGGAGGCCTCTGCCTCTGGGTTGATGGAGCAAAAGAGGAAAGAACAGTTAACATTTCTACATGGCAGTTCCTGTCATTCTTGCCTGAGAACTGCTTGCAATGACATTAATGCCTGGACTCCGTCCATGTCTGGTCAGAGTGGGCTGTGCTTAAGCAAGGTCTCCAGCAGAAGAGTAGGTGCCCACAGCTGGAAGTGGCCTCCAGCCAGCACCAAGGCCAATGTTTCAGTCCGTCTTCAGACCCCTCCTCTCCTTGTCTGCTGGGCTCCAATAACCTCCTGGTCTCCTTCCTTGTCTGAGATCCTTGCTGACTAACCAGAGCATCCTCACAATCATCCCCAAAGCTATGCTCCTGTTTCATGAAGAGGGAGAGTGCTGAGTCCCCACCCCGGCCTGATACCCAAGCTACCATCTCTCCTCTAATAGTGTCTCGCTACTGGTTGGCCCCCAGACCCCTAAAAGTGAAAGCAATTTGGCTTCTTGTTTCTTGAGGACCACTGCTGTTTCAGGATGTTCAGATCCCTGTGAGGACCAGATGAATTTCCCAGGGTGGCCTCAACAAACCACCACAGCCTAGGTAGCTGTAATAGGAGGCATTCATTTCTCCACAGTGAAGGACTGAGCTCAAGGTATCACCACTGACTTCTCCTGAGGCCTTGACCCCTGGAACAGATGGTGTCTTCCCTGTGTTCTCCTGTGGCCAGCCCACTGTGTGTCTGTTCTCAAGGTCCCATTATAAGCACACTGGCTATAATAGGCTAGTGACCTATGACCTCCAGCCACCATATTTACCTCTATAAAGACACTGTCCCCAAATAGTCTGTTCTGTGCAGCCAGGGGTGAGAGTTTCAGCTTGCAGAGTCTGTATGACACAAATTCAGCCTGTAGCAGGGACAGTCTTTGACACCTCTGTGAAGCTATTTCAACTGTACATGTAGGTCCTTTGGTAACTTGGTAGGAAAGCCACATTTTATGATGTCATGGAGATGGGGAAGCAGATGAGACAATTAGAGTACCATAAATGCATCTACACTATGCCTTGTCCATGTTCAGCAGCACAGATCCCATTCTCAATAAGCAAGTCTGCTGAGAAACCTTAATTAATGTTGGGTTGAAAAGAATAGGTGGAATAGTTGTCACATGTCAGGGTGGATCGACAGAGTGGCTGTTACACAGCAGGGTCAGAGGGAGGCTGTTACACAGCAGGGTCAGAGGGAGGCTGTTACACAGCAGGGTCAGAGGGAGGCTGTTACACAGCAGGGTCAGAGGGAGGCTGTTACACAGCAGGGTCAGAGGGAGGCTGTTACACAGCAGGGTCAGAGGGAGGCTGTTACACAGGAAGGTCAGAGGGAGGCTGTTACACAGGAAGGTCAGAGGGAGGCTGTTACACAGGAAGGTCAGAGGGAGGCTGTTACACAGCAGGGTCAGAGGGAGGCTGTTACACAGCAGGGTCAGAGGGAGGCTGTTACACAGCAGGGTCAGAGGGAGGCTGTTACACAGGAAGGTCAGAGGGAGGCTGTTACACAGCAGGGTCAGAGGGAGGCTGTTACACAGCAGGGTCAGAGGGAGGCTGTTACACAGGAAGGTCAGAGGGAGGCTGTTACTCAGGAAGGTCAGAGGGAGGCTGTTACACAGGAAGGTCAGAGGGAGGCTGTTACACAGCAGGGTCAGAGGGAGGCTGTTACACAGGAAGGTCAGAGGGAGGCTGTTACACAGGAAGGTCAGAGGGAGGCTGTTACACAGGAATGTCAGAGGGAGGCTGTTACACAGCAGGGTCAGAGGGAGGCTGTTACACAGGAAGGTCAGAGGGAGGCTGTTACACAGCAGGGTCAGAGGGAGGCTGTTACACAGGAAGGTCAGAGGGAGGCTATTACACAGCAGGGTCAGAGGGAGGCTGTTACACAGGAAGGTCAGAGGGAGGCTGTTACACAGGAAGGTCAGAGGGAGGCTGTTACACAGCAGGGTCAGAGGGAGGCTGTTACACAGCAGGGTCAGAGGGAGGCTGTTACACAGGAAGGTCAGAGGGAGGCTATTACACAGGAAGGTCAGAGGGAGGCTGTTACACAGCAGGGTCAGAGGGAGGCTGTTACACAGGAAAGTCAGAAGGAGGCTGTTACACAGCAGGGTCAGAGGGAGGCTGTTACACAGCAGGGTCAGAGGGAGGCTGTTACACAGCAGGGTCAGAGGGAGGCTGTTACACAGGAAAGTCAGAGGGAGGCTGTTACACAGGAAGGTCAGAGGGAGGCTGTTACACAGCAGGGTCAGAGGGAGGCTGTTACACAGCAGGGTCAGAGGGAGGCTGTTACACAGGAAGGTCAGAGGGAGGCTGTTACACAGGAAGGTCAGAGGGAGGCTGTTACACAGGAAGGTCAGAGGGAGGCTGTTACACAGCAGGGTCAGAGGGAGGCTGTTACACAGCAGGGTCAGAGGGAGGCTGTTACACAAGAAGGTCAGAGGGAGGCTGTTACACAGCAGGGTCAGAGGGAGGCTGTTACACAGGAAGGTCAGAGGGAGGCTGTTACACAGCAGGGTCAGAGGGAGGCTGTTACACAGGAAGGTCAGAGGGAGGCTGTTACACAGCAGGGTCAGAGGGAGGCTGTTACACAGCAGGGTCAGAGGGAGGCTGTTACACAGCAGGGTCAGAGGGAGGCTGTTACACAGGAAGGTCAGAGGGAGGCTGTTACACAGCAGGGTCAGAGGGAGGCTGTTACACAGCAGGGTCAGAGGGAGGCTGTTACACAGGAAGGTCAGAGGGAGGCTGTTACACAGCAGGGTCAGAGGGAGGCTGTTACACAGCAGGGTCAGAGGGAGGCTGTTACACAGGAAAGTCAGAGGGAGGCTGTTACACAGGAAGGTCAGAGGGAGGCTGTTACACAGGAAGGTCAGAGGGAGGCTGTTACACAGCAGGGTCAGAGGGAGGCTGTTACACAGCAGGGTCAGAGGGAGGCTGTTACACAGCAGGGTCAGAGGGAGGCTGTTACACAGGAAGGTCAGAGGGAGGCTGTTACACAGCAGGGTCAGAGGGAGGCTGTTACACAGCAGGGTCAGAGGGAGGCTGTTACACAGCAGGGTCAGAGGGAGGCTGTTACACAGGAAGGTCAGAGGGAGGCTGTTACACAGGAAGGTCAGAGGGAGGCTGTTACACAGCAGGGTCAGAGGGAGGCTGTTACACAGCAGG
Source organism: Phyllotis vaccarum (assembly GCA_033318265.1). NCBI lineage: Eukaryota > Metazoa > Chordata > Mammalia > Rodentia > Cricetidae > Phyllotis > Phyllotis vaccarum. Next base: position 39,466,846 of record JARWLC010000010.1, on the reverse strand, counting down.
GTCAGAGGGAGGCTGTTACACAGGAAGGTCAGAGGGAGGCTGTTACACAGGAAGGTCAGAGGGAGGCTGTTACACAGCAGGGTCAGAGGGAGGCTGTTACACAGGAAAGTCAGAGGGAGGCTATTACACAGCAGGGTCAGAGGGAGGCTGTTACACAGGAAGGTCAGAGGGAGGCTGTTACACAGGAAGGTCAGAGGGAGGCTGTTACACAGCAGGGTCAGAGGGAGGCTGTTACACAGGAAGGTCAGAGGGAGGCTGTTACACAGCAGGGTCAGAGGGAGGCTGTTACACAGGAAGGTCAGAGGGAGGCTGTTACACAGGAAGGTCAGAGGGAGGCTGTTACACAGGAAGGTCAGAGGGAGGCTGTTACACAGGAAGGTCAGAGGGAGGCTGTTACACAGGAAGGTCAGAGGGAGGCTGTTACACAGGAAGGTCAGAGGGAGGCTGTTACACAGGAAGGTCAGAGGGAGGCTGTTACACAGGAAGGTCAGAGGGAGGCTGTTACACAGGAAGGTCAGAGGGAGGCTGTTACACAGCAGGGTCAGAGGGAGGCTGTTACACAGCAGGGTCAGAGGGAGGCTGTTACACAGCAGGGTCAGAGGGAGGCTGTTACACAGGAAGGTCAGAGGGAGGCTGTTACACAGGAAGGTCAGAGGGAGGCTGTTACACAGCAGGGTCAGAGGGAGGCTGTTATGTTTGAGGTGACTTTTACATGGCAAGATTACTGCATGCATCTCTGCAGACATTCCTAAAGAGGTTTGGGCCTCAGCCATGCTAGATTTCTGCTTCCCAATCTCCTATACAAAATGTTTTCTCATGTTAAAACAAAAAGCAAACAAAACACCTGATTCTTCATTCTGGTTAGAAAACTCAAACATCTTTGTTAAAACTTTAGAAGAAGAAGAAAATTTAAAAAGAAGAAAATATGATTTCTTGTTATTTTACAGTTAGATAAGAATTTATGCATGTGGCTCCAGCTGTGCCTGTGTCTCACAGGAATGATATAGCCTTCACAACTGTATGCTAGTGACTGATAATTCTTCTACAAATGTGGAAATGAGGCAGAGGCTGATCTAGTCGTATTTTTCTTTGGGCCACCAGCTCACAAATGGTGACAAGAAGATTTACTAATTGTGAAAAGTTGACTTTAGGCTTGTCCCCAACTAGCTCTGATAACTTACATTGAGCTGCTTCTATTAATCTACATTTACCATGTGGCTTTTAACTTTTCTTGTTCTGTATGTCCAGCTCCCTCTCTGTCATATTGGCATCTCCCACATAAGTCACGTGCTTAGATTCCTCCTTCTCTTCCTCTCTGTCTTCCGAAGGCCCACCATCTCTTCTGTCTCGCTATTGGCCATTCAGCTCTTTATTAAACCAGACACACTAATACATCTTCACACAGTGAATACAAATATTCTGCAAGAGGCTGGTTGGTGGGGTTACGGTTCATTTGAGTGGACACGTGCCCACGGGCCTATTTTTAGTTAGGATCGCATCCTACTCATTTCTGAGCCTTGCATTTTTGCTTACATCATGTGCATTTCCTACAGTGTGACAAATCTCTATCAATCATTCAGTGTCTGTTATAGTACTCCACAGTTTTTATACCTCCCCCCTGAACACATAAGCTCTGAAATTCTTGAACTTTAAACAAGGTTGCAGTGGATCTTTTTGCACATCAGTTTATTTATATCATGTTTAATTCCCACAGGACTCATCTCTAGAAGTGAAGTGTGTGGCTTCAGGGAGCCACCGGATTGCTTTTCAAAAAGGTCTCTGAGTCACCCTCCACCAGCCCTTTGACGGGTCTTCACCACAGATCAGCTGGTATAGCTTGCCACTTTTTTTCTTAAATAAAAGTCACATAATACAAAATCCAACTTTTAAACCATTTTCAGTGGGTTTCAGAGTGGCCACAATGTGTCTGTCACCTTTATGCAATCCCAAAACACCATCACCCCCTCCAGAAGTGCCTGCTCTGTGGCCTTTTTATTCCTGCCCCTTCTTCCTTTGGAGCCCACAGCCCTGTCAGCTCTGGCCCTCTCGTGGGCAGCTCACATAAACAGAACTGTGTGGGATTCATTTCTTTTTGAGAACTTGCCGGGTGCCCCTACCTTTGAAGCAATGTGCTGAACATTTCCTCATTTTGTCCTTTTATGTTTATTCTTTGGTGGTGTCTTAGGTTTCTATTGCTGTGAAGAGACCCCATGACCATGGCAACTCTTATCAAAGAAAACATTTAATTGAGGTAGTTTAAAGTTCAGAGGTTCAGTTCATTATCATCATGGCAGGGAGCATGGCAGCATGCAGGCAGACATGATGCTGAAGCTGAGAGTCCCACACCTTGATCCAAAGGCAACAGGAAGTGAACTGGAACACTGGGCACGGCTTGAGCATATGTGAGACCTCATAGCACATCCCCACAGTGACATACTTCCTCTAGCAAGGCCACACCTCCTTCCTAATAGTGCCACTTCCTAAAAGTTTATGAGGGCCAATTACATTCAAACTACCACAGGCACTTTGTTCATGTCCTTTGGTCACATTGCTTTAGGGTCGAAATGCTTTTTACTAATGACCATGAAGTCTCTCTTTGTAATCAGGAGTCTGCTCGTGTGTGTGTTTGTGTGTGTGTATGTGTGTGTATATGTATGTGTGTATGCATGTGTATTTATGAGTTTATGTGTGTATGTGTATGTATGTGTATATGTGTGTATATATGAGTGTATGTGTGCATATGGATATGTGTGTGTATGTGAGTGCACTTGCACTCATACACATGTGGACATGTACATATGTGCATGTGTGTCTTCTTTGTGTTTGTCTGTTTGTTTGACACTGGGTCTCATGCTATAGTTAGTCTTGGAGTTCACTTTGTAGCCCAGGCTAGCCTCAAAGCTTTGGTGATCTTCCAATTGCATCCTCCCACATGCTGGAATTACAGATGAGGTGTCGCATCTGGCTGTATAAAACAGAGCCAGTTTATCCTAAATATTCTAAGAACCAAATCATAGATTTTAGAGATTTTATTGCCTAACCCAGATCCACCATGAAAGCAGAGAGCCTGGGGAGTGCTGGGTAGACCGGGGTCTCTGCTTATAGAGCAGGATGAGGACTGAGTTTACGTTGGATGAGCAGTATGTTGTGTGTGGTCCTTTACTACCAGCTGGCCTCATCGTTACAGCCTTACCACCTTTGGTTTTTTTCCCCTTGTCTCTGTGCAGGTAGTTTCCAGGTAGCGGCCCCATGCCAGCCCTACCTTGAGAAGCAGGAATGTTCTAGAGCTGTGGGTGAAGTAGTTGCTTTGCCTTTGCTCAACTTTCTGCTCTCCACTGCCCATCCACAGCTTCTGGCACTTTCCTTCCCTCTGGGCTTTCCTCCATCTGAAAATTTGGGGGTTGTAAGGGGGAGTCACGGTGTATGGGCACAGAGGCTTCAGGAAAACTGCTCAGCTGCCCAGCCTTTGCACCCTTGCAAAGAAGGTAGGCTCCTGAGCCCAATTTCCATGAGCTGTGTCACTAAGCAGAGGGTTTTCTTACATGAGCAACACAGGAAATTAACAGCCCAAGGAAAATGGGTAATTGGGAAGAAAATATAAATGGTACCCGAGTAGGAAGCAGGTTCCCAGTGAACACATGTGTCCTGACAGATGGCAAATGTCAGCACCAATCTGACACTTAGTTGAATGCACTGAAATTAGCGTTCTGTTTAAACAACGTAGTCCCTTTGCTGGTTAAAGGTTTTGGGGATCAAAACATAATTGGGGCACTTGGGTACTAAAAAGCTAATTGGATTTTACCATTCTGCAGGTACTGGTGATGTGTGGGGGCTTTCATGAAGGCAGAGACTGTTAAATCAAGGCTCTTAACAAGAGGGAAGGGGCGACTCCAGGGATTCTGTAAAGTTAGAGGTGTCATTCCTTTGTGTATGTGTGTGTGTGTGTGTGTGTGTGTGTGTGTGCATGCATGCGCGTGTGTGCGTGTGTTTGTGAGCGTGTGTGAGTGTGTGTGGTTGTGTGCATGTGTGTGAGTGTGTGTGATTGTGTGCATGTGTGTGGTTGTGTGCATGTTTGTATGTGTGTGTGCGTGTGTATGTGGTGTGTGTGGGGGTGTGCACACACTATGTTTGTGTGACAAGTTCCCAGAGGTCCTTTGGCCCATAAGGCTCTGGGACGGGGGTCGGGCAGGCCCTTCAGAGGCCCCCAGGATTCATGTCACCTTGTACTTGCAGTGCTTGTGAAGGGCCAAGTCACCACCAAATACTACCGACTGCTGTCCAAGCTGGGAGGCTGGGTGTGGGTGCAGAGCTACGCCACTGTGGTACACAACAGCCGTTCCTCCCGACCCCACTGCATCGTGAGTGTTAATTATGTCCTCACGTAAGTCAGCTGCATTTGTTTCTCTCCTTGTTCACTTCCGCTGTCCCAGAAGTCTCCTCTAAAACTGTTTGCTTCCCTTTTCGGGAGGTCCTAACCATTAGCCGGTGCCAAAGAGTGGTGGTAATGAGCACTGGGATATAGTTTAGATCCTGGTCCAGTGCCCAAGACAGGGGCCCAGGAGGGAACAGTGTGCTTCTGCCATTAGGGGCAGATGCTATCTCCCATTTCTCTGTCTTCCCACATATTCTGTTCCCAATGATGGTGGTGGGTATTTGGTCCTGAAAGACCCGAGTTTAATTGAAAAAAAAATTGGGGGAGGGGAGACAGAGTCTTGTCATTAGTTCAGGCTTGCCCCAATCTCATGATCCTCCCTCCTCAGCACCCCAAGTCCTGGGATTACAGGCATGGACCACCAAATGCCACAGACACAGATGAGTATGAATCCACTAGCAGTCACAGGCATACCTTCCTAGAACACCCTACATATGTCCCTTGGTTTCACAAGCCCACGCTTCAGCCAAACAAGGGTCTTTGTGTCCTAACCTCTGTGAGGATTCAGACTCCAGGTTCTTTCAAAGAATGGCTACCACATTACTTTGTGTCTTAGGATAATGATCTAGCAAAATCACATGGGAGAAAATGCCGCTGCCCCCCATCAGTCACTAGCTAGGTATGGCAGCATTCAGCAGCAACTCTCCCTTTGGGAGTGTGACTCTGCCAAGTTCATTTCACATGAGTCCATGTGAAAGTGGGTGAGGTTAGGAGTCAGCTCCCAACAGGCTCATCCCTCCAAGCTTTGGGGGCACTTAACAGAACAGTTTGTCTCCAAATACCCAAACCAGTAAGGGTTGTCAGGATCACTGGGATTTCTGCCCTTCACCTTGGCCTTGTGAGCAGCCTACCTTTTGCCATGGTCAAAGAGTTCTTGGGGAAGGTATCTGGATGGAATGGGTTTGGAGAAAGCATATTACTTTCCACCATTTTTGCCAGTACTAACCATGCTCAGCATTCTCTGGGCCACCACACCGCAGCTGCTGGAGTTGTTTCTACCAGCATCCAGCCTCAGAGAAGAGATGGTGATGAGCTTGCTCAAGGGATCTGCTCCTCCCTATGCATGGGCTGCTGGACATGACTTACCCACTCTTGCTTTCCAGGGATATTGAATACAAGGAACTTCAGCTGTCTCTGGACCAGGTATCTATTATGAAGTCTCAGGACTCCTGGAGAACCACCTTGTCTACCTCACAAGAAACTAGGAAATCAGCTAAACCCAAAAATACAAAGATGAAGACAAAGATGAGGATGAACCCTTACCCCCCACAGGTAATGTGCACATGGGCAAGATGTTGTCTCTCTGGGGACCCAGGACACCTGAGCATAAACTATGAATCTCCGTTCAGGAGTGTCCTTGCAGAGCAAAGGGATGAGGAATGTTGTGACCACATGGTAGTGACACCTTCCGATAGCAATACCCCCAGGTAAATTGTCAAGAATGAGAGAACAAAACAAAAACCCAAACAAACAAACAAACAAACAAGCACACAAACCCCAGGTAACTCACAGGACACATCGACCCTCTGAGTATGGGCTACAGAACCTGTATATTCTGTTTTGGAGGCAGGGTTTCACTATGTTGACCAGGCTAGATTTGAACTCCTGTCTCAAGTGATCCTCTGTTTCATTCCCTAAGAGCTAGGATAAATACGTACTACTTCATTTGGTTTATGGTAATATCAAAATGAAAATCTGCCCTCTTAAAAATGTCATTATTGAGCTCTGGGAAGTGGCAAGTGTCCACAAGCTTTGGTGTATGGTCAGCTTGGAGTATAAGATCTTTCCATTCAAGGACCGCACAGTAATATTAAGGTCAAGCCAGCACTAGCATGGGGCTGGGGCCCCTCAGATCCGGTCCTACATGTGGGACTAGAAGGTAGATTGCCTGTGGCCTCGGATGGCCTCTCATCTGTCTTTTTTGCTATGCAGCAATATAGCTCGTTCCAAATGGACAAACTGGAATGCAGCCAGGCGGTAAACTGGAGAACTAGTCCCCCCACAAATGCTCCGGCTCCCCAAGAACAGCAGCTTCATTCAGAAAGCAGTGACCTTTTATACGGGCCGCCCTACAGCCTCCCCTTCTCCTACCATTATGGACACTTCCCTTTGGACTCTCACGTCTTCAGCAGCAAGAAGCCAGCATTGCCCGCCAAGTTTGGGCAGCCCCAAGGATCCCCGTGTGAGGTGGCACGCTTTTTCCTGAGCACACTGCCAGCCAGCAGCGAATGCCAATGGCATTATGCCAATCCCCTAGTGCCCAGCAGCCCATCGCCAGCTAAAAACCTTTCTGAGCCTCCTGTAAATGCTGCCCGACATGGACTTGTGCCAAATTATGAAGGTGGGTCCCATTTGCATGTGGGAATGGGGAGGGAGGGCAGAATCAGTAGCAATGGATGGAAGATGGAAAAAGAATCTTCGTGCTTTGGGCAAACTTTGGCTTTTTCTGTTTCTAAGTAGGGATTACCTGGCTTCCTATTGCCAATCATGGTTTCACAGGAATGAGAAATGACTGGGTCACATGTCCCAAGAACACCAGAGACAGCATAAAGAGCAAAGGAAAACTGTGTGTCCAGACCACCCATATAACTCCTGGCTTTATTCATGCTCCCACAGGGAGACAAAAATGATTTTCCAAACCAGATCCGATATTCGTCAACACTCCAGCTGTGCCCATGAGATGCCTTTTCATGTACCCTACAGTTAAAGGCAAAGGCATTGGTTCGCTTCCTAGACCAGTTTTCAAACTACAGAAAACTAGAGATTCCTGCCCCTGGGGGCAGAAGCCAGGAACACAGAACATTACGATGGACTCTTCAAGCCTCTGTTTTCCTGTCTATAAAATGGAACCACAGCCTATGTAGTAATCATACTTAGCACACTTCAGGTACCGGACAGTTCATTGCCAGTTTAACCACAGCATAGGACTGGTCCTTTTAACTTTCCTGTTAGCAAGTAAATGGGAAGAACCAAACCACTACCTGGGACGCACTGAGATTTCTGTTTGCACACTAGACAGTCACAAGTAGAGGAAAGTATGTCCTGAGGCTAGCTGTGAGAAGATACAATAAACTGGTTCCATCTAGACCTGGTGACTGCTCAGTGCACCAGAACAAGCTGGTGCAGATGGTCTGTAGGAACCCCTAAAGTGAGGGTAAATGTCATACTAGGGCAGTATGCCCGGGGGGGGGGACGACCAGCATTTATTAGGTAGTTCCCTGAAATGTGTGTCGTCCGTGTCCATCTCCCCCCGCACCCCAGTCTCTGTCCTTGTGCCCACACTGTCCCTGTGGCTTTCCTTTCGGTGCAGACTTGGAGGATATGACTCCATATTGTGAGTAGTCGAACAGGGAACAATCCTGGTAGAAATGAGGCAGGAAAACACAGTTTTCAAAAGCAGACAATTTAGAAGAGACCACATCAGCCACTGGGAGCCTTGCCCTTGGCCTGTCCCAGCAGCCATGATCCCTCCCTTGGGATAGTTGGACCTCCAATACGCATAAGTGCAACGGTCCCCTATAGTCAAGGAAAGAAAAACTAAAGAGCCTTGTAAATATCCGTGTGAGACAGACTTATTATTTCTATTTATCTGAGGATTGGCTAATATATAACACACTAGATTTTTAGTAGACTTTAATAACTATTTTAAAGCAAAAAAAAAAAAAAAGCCACGGACTTGTCACATTTGATTAGAAGTGGAGTGGAGAAGGAACAAAGATACTAATTTGAGGCAATTTGTGACCAACTTCCTAGTCTTTGATATTAAAAGAAAACAAAGGCCTCATGGGAAAGCTCAGGGAAGTTACTTGAATGAGCATGGTTATAACGCTCAGGGCAGTTAACACCCCCTCATACCTCACCCCACTCACACTGAAGAATTAGTAAAACTGGCCGACTGGCCACTCAGGACCCGATGTGGCTTCAACTGCCGTCCAAAAAGGTGTCCACTAGCTCCGTGTGGCTTTGGAGCATCTTTTATTATTGACACCACACTGGAGTGTTTGGCTCTGTTGCATTAAGCATATTATACTCACAATGAATCCCACCTGTTCCTCTTAAAACTCCCTGCACGTTTCCAATCCTCTTGATTGCAAGCCACTGGCTGGCCTGCAATGTACAAAGGGGTGGCACTGGCAGAGGTGGAGGAGGACTCCGTGCGTGATGGGGGATGGGGGTGGGGTTCTGTGGCTCTGTGTATGACGGAGAAACACGTGGTTCTGCACGATCCAGGGCATGCGTGACTCTGCGCATAAACGAAGAGGACCGCGTGGCTCTCTGCATGATTGAGGCCACATGTGCCTCTGTGCAAGACCAAGGATGCCTGTGGCTCAGAGCCGAGATCTGATGTATTTCTGAAGGTACAGCTTCCTCCCTAGTGCCATTCTCTAACCTGTCACTTGTGTTCCCCCCCACCCCATCCCCTGCCACGCCCGCAGCGCCCGCCGTCTCTGCGCGCAGGTTCAGCGAGGACTCCGCGCCCCCAAGCTTCCCGAGCTGCGGCCACTACCGAGAGGAGCCGACGCTGGGCCCCTCCAAAGCGGCACGCCAGGGGTCTCGGGACGGAGCCCGCTTGGCGCTCGCCCGGGCGCCCCCCGAGTGCTGCGCGCCCCCAGCTCCAGAGCCGCAGGCGTCTGCCCAACTGCCCTTCGTGCTGCTCAACTACCACCGCGTGCTGGCGCGCCGCGGGCCGCTGGGGGGCGCTGCGCCCGGCCTGGCCTGCGGCCCGGGAGCCCCGGAGGCGGTCGGCCAGCTACGGCCGCGACACCCGGGCCCCGTCGCCGCCTCTGCGCCCGGCGCGCCCCGGCCACACTACCTGGGTGCCTCGGTCATCATCACCAATGGCAGGTGACCCGCCAAGGCCGGTCCCGCTCCGCAGGGCGGCCCATAGGGAGAAGCCATAGTCCAGGCCTTCTCTGGTTCCTTTTTTTTTTTTTTTTTTTTCTTTTTAAAGGTCCAGCAGATGGAGGGGCGAACTGTATATGCATGATATAAATTAATTTATACAGAGACAACTATTTTAATAGAACTCCGCAGCCGCCTTTTAGATTTTTACCGTAGATGCCGGTGTAGAGGGTTGGGACCCAGCTGGAAGAAGGGGAGAAGGGACGGTCGTCAAAGGCTGGTTTTCAAAGGGCTGAGAGTCCAGATGCCAACCTGTGACCTCAAACTACCCAGGGCTCCTGGTTTCCTAATCAAGAAGTCAATCAAGCCGAGGCCCAACAATGGGAATTCACGGCATTGCATGCAGCTTGGCGGAAGGATGCCATTTAAGGCGACCCCCCTCCCCATCCCGTAGTCCGCTGTTCCAGAGGAGCGGTTACAGAATGGAAGTCCTTTCAGAGTCCTTTTGGACACTTAGGTAAACGCAAAATGTTATTCTTGTAAGTCCCACAAGCAGACAAGAGTTTCTGCTGTCTGAAGTCACTCAAGCATTTCATTTTAAAATTTAATCCTTTTAAAAATGCAAAAACCAACAAGCCTAGGCTAAGGAGGCAGACGTGCAAGTCTATTGCGTGCACGGGGGACATGGGTGTGCTTCAGAAGCACATTAACAAGCTCATTCTTTCCCGAGACTGTAACTCTTGGTAACACCCATAAATTGCACCTTCAAAATATATTGAGTAAGCATTAAATGCAAAAAAAAAAATATATCTAGCTATCTATACATATGTAGCCAGGCATCTTAGAACGACCCTGACGAGCTTAATTCCCTGGCAAGGTCCCTCCAGTCCTCACAGATCTGTGAGTCCTATGCTGTGTCCGCTGCAACTAGGAACTACTAAAGCTTTGTTAAAATGCATGTGCAATACAGGAACTTAAGCAGACTGCACCTTGTGGAAGAAAATACACTTGAGGGTGTAATGAAAATGTGTGTACATTTAAGCGTTTTCTACATAGCGAGAGCTTCGTACGAACATGTCGCGTGTAACAGGTGAATGGAGACCCTTTTTATAAACGCACCAGCAGTGTTTGAAAATAAACTCCCACAACCTTTGTCTCACACTTATGATTTCCTTACGAGTGTATTTATTTTTCTTTTTGGGTGTGGCTTAGAAGCCCAATGCTTTGAGTATCAAAAATATAAGACACTGGGTTTAAATCCCAATGTGGAAAGAAAATAAGAAAAATCACTATTCAAAAATTTTCTCAGTGGCTTTGACCTGAACATCTTGACCAACACCTGCTTTAGCACCTTTCAATTTCTCTACAGAGAAAATACTTCAACTTACTTTGAATAAAGTTGACTTCATTTCAGGAAACTCCTCCCACCTGGTACCCCAAAGGTTCTGATTTTTTTCTTTTTAACTAACCCTTCTACAATCAATGGCACCAAGAGGTCTCAAATGTGAGCTTCAGTTGGCTTTCTGTGCCACATAGTGAGGACCTTGTCATTCTCTTTGGATGTCTATGTAGAGGGGCCCGGGTCACAGGATGGTTGTACATACCCTTCGCTTGTTCTCACAGCCTTGCCTGACCAGCTGCTCTCAGTCTGCACACAGTAAGATGACGGTGTTCTTTTGTGTTCATGAATCTCACAGTTAAGCTGTGGTTCTTAGAAGGTCTATGACTGATGCATGGGCATTAACATCAACATTTTTCAATAAAGTACCACTTAAGTGCTTTTGCATCAACCTCTGGGCACTGTATCTGCTAGACACAAATCATGAAGGCTTCTGGAGCAGGTTAACAGGTTAACTAAGGGGAAACAATGACCCTGTTACAGATTTACAAATGATAATGTAAACATATGGGAGTTTATATGTTCCTAAAAATTAAAATGCCTATTAGTAAAAATTTCCTTATTTGAATAAACATCACATTTTCATAGCCTAAAATAGGAAAAAAATTCCTCAGCCAAAATGGCTTACAGAGGTTATAGAGTCTGGCAAAGTTGCCAAGGAGTTACCATGGCAACCCAATACTGTTATCCTCATCCTCAAGATTCTGCCCACAGAAACCCTGGTATCGTTCCTCAACTCTGTGAAGCTCTGACGGAAGAGCAAGCATTTTAATAACGCACAAACACAAAAGACAAAGGAAAAAGAAAATCGTAGTGGCCTACCTAAAATGTCCCATGTTGACAAAAATGACAGATCAAATGGATTTGAAGCCTAAACCCAATTCAGGCCTTTGGCCCTGCACGGGCCTCCCAGGGAAAGGAATTCTTTTATGTTCTTGGAAGCCCCTTTCTGGAAAAGCCATTCCATTCATACTTCAGAACACGAAAGGGTGGGAGGCCCTTTTCCCCACCCTTTCATCCTTTCAAAAGTCCAGTAGACAGGCCTTCCTCCCTCCCACCATAAAGGTGTGTGTGTGGGGGGTGCTAACATATAAAATCTATTAGAGCTGTAAGGTAGTTGGGGGTAGACTGTGGGAACCCCTACAGATGAAATGAGGTTGACAGAACATTTTTAGCTTGAGATTTTGGAGGTTCGTAGCCTATAGGTTATCTACACTATAAGACTCAAGCTGAGCCCAAACTTAGGCATGACATGATGTTACTACCTCAGGACAAAAAGATCTTTAATGAAAGTTGGGGAGTAGTGACTTTAAGTCTCCCTGTCAGTTGGTTAGAAAGATCTGTTTATTCTTGGGTCTTTTGGCTAGTAAGATTTCTTTCTGCCAAGAATACATTAAAACCCACAAAGCACCAGGTTCCTGCATTCTTACACATGAGCCCTGTCATGTAAACATGTTTAAATATTAAATAAAAATAGTGTAATCAAAAGCTACTGAGTATTTTTAATAATGACACTGGAGGTAGAAGAAGAATGAGCCTGGGCCATAGTGGAAAACATCTTGGAAGTTTATTTTGGTAGACTTGCTTTATAGGCATTGGTTTACAGTAATTCTTTTCTGAAATGATTCTTTGAAAAGCTAAAAAATAAAAAAAAAATAGCAAATGTTTACAGTTTTGTTTATTTCAAAGATGCATAGTGATGAGCGGGGAGCGAGGCTGTTCCATTTCTGACAGGTCCCTAAGATTCCCCTCTTGCATTCTGGAAGTGCCAAGTAAGGTATATCAGAGGACTACCACATGGTGTGCTGGATAACAGGAGAACCCCAATCTGTGGTCCCTCACTGGGTGTGTATCTGACAAAGCCACAGACAGAACATTGCTTCCATGTTGAGTCACAGGATACAAGTCCGCTACTTCCATCCCTCCCTGCCAGGGTTCCCTCATGGCTTTAGCTGGGTCATGTGAAACCCAGTTTTGTTGTGTGTGCCTTCCAACATCCAATGTGTGTGTGTATGTGTGTGTGTAGATATGTAAGCAGCTTTGTTAGGCAACATTGAAGCTTCCGTTCAGACTTTGCTCCTTGAGATCTCAGACGGCTGAGTTTGTAGACACCCTTGTATGGAACAGGTACAGTGGCAACCTCCCTATCTCCACAGTAGAATGCTTTTTATGATGTCAAATATGAAGTCTTTGGTTCATCTGAGGCAAAGCTAGGTTAAGAGGAAGCATCTGCTTCAGGACTACTTTGCCTTTCTCAAGACAAGTGGGTGTTGTGTTTGCATAATTGAGATACCCTGAAATAGTGTAATGACCAACTGCCATGTCCAGAACATCCCATCTGCTCTGGCATGACCACACTTCATTTATTTTAACTTACAGAAAGGAAATTAAATGATAACATTTTTTCCCAAAGTAGAACTACCCAGAACAGGCTTTCAGTTTAAAGTAAAACAGCATGTTTTTCATTAAGTAACTCCCCCAAAGAAATTTAAAATGTAATGATGGTAGTCCTGAGAGACAACGAGCCTTATATTACAAAGTCTGAGAAATGAAACTTGCAACATCAGCCTGGAGATCTTCGCCCTTGATGACATTTTACAGATGCCCTCTCAAGGGTTAGTCCATTTTGTAATTTTGGGAGGTGTAGAATTTTATTTAAACTTTTATGAATTAAAAAAAAACCCTGAACTAAAATTATATGAATGTATTTTTTTGAGAAAAAAATTTAATTGAAGTCCTACTTGCAAAAAGTTACTTTTTTAAGTTCTTTTAAAGTTACATGCCCTCAAACATAGGTCAGGTTAGTGGAATTTACCATGATAATTCTTGTTTCAAGTGGTGTTGTCTATCCTAGGCTGTAGGTAGAGGGGTTTGTATACTGAAAACCTCAGGGCTCTGGAGTTTGACTCCATTAGGACCTGGATAAAGATGGCGTACATTTATGATGAGGGGATCTTGTTCAAAGCTAAGCATTTTGTTCTGTTTCCTTTCCACTGCTGTGAGACTGGCAGGAAGTGGGAAAGCACAGGAATTGGTTCTTTAAGGCTGGGCAGTAACGGGTATGGTTCACAAACACCAGAGACGGGAGGTACTTGCACATCTGGAAATGAACCTAGAAAGGCTTCCTTTCCTTTGTTCTTCCGTGGAGACTTTTAGCACATCAGATTTTGAACATCTTCTTTTAAAGTCAGACTCTCAAACACTCGGGCATTCACACATGCACACACACCCCTTCAAACTTTAGTATCAATTTCTCTTTCTTTCATGACAAGGAAACTGGGGCAGAAAAATCTCAACTTAGAATACAGCGGCTCACACTCCATCCTGCATGAGGACAGCCCTGTAGGAATGCGCCACGTTCTAAGGGTCCATGATTAGCTTAAAAACTCCAAGAATCATCTCTCAAGTGGGCACTAGAGTATCCCCAACCGGGGCAAAGCATCAGCCTCCAAAGGAGGTACCGTCTTGGCTTAAAAGGCTAAAACTTCATACATCTGATCCAGGACGGAGTGTTCATGCATAAGGGCAAAATAATAAACTTATTTCCTCCCCAGGGCCATTGCAACCATTCAGGCTAGCCACTCTTCAGCTCAGTTCACTGGACTAGCACAGCAGAGAAAGCTCAGGTAGCCCACCTTGACTAAGAAAAACACCAACAACCCCCCAGAAACAAAGCAGAAAACAACCCAACACCTAAGCCGACTTTGTTCTGGGAGAACATCCCTGACAGCTCAGGAGCAGTCACAGTGGACTTCTAACTTAGTATTCACCTGAGCTCAGGGTATTCACTACTTGGGAAATATTTGTACGATCTCATTGCTGTTTCCAAGCCCCTGACCCTCATTTTCTCCTAGTAAACATAAATTCAAACCTGTGTGGAAAAGAACACTTTGACACTGTTCAAGGAAGGTTAAATTCCCAGACTTCACCTGTCAGTCCTTACCAGATGCATCTTCAAACATCCAATACAACCACAGATATAAAAAGACAAAACAAAAACCCAAACTGGGGGCGGGGTGGGGAGGGGAGTAAAGACAGGGAACCAGTCACCTGAAGAGCTAACAAATGACATCTCTACATTACTGTCCAGAGGCCCTAGGCAGCCCAAGATGACAGCCATGCAAATGAGTGCTTGCTCTGAGGTCCCAGAAGCAGCTCTCTTGTTATGGCTTCACTGCTGCAGCAGGGCGGATCCAAGCTGCCTGGAGACATGTGCCTACTGCCGTTTAGGAAGGATGAGGTTTCTCAGCATGTCAAAGGAGTTGCCATCTGGATGCACTGTCACAACCTCGCCACCCTTCTGGTGGACCTGCAGGAACCCGGAATCATCAAGGCCCACGATAGACACCTGTGGGCCCTCAGGACCACCCAGGCAGACTTGCTGACCACTGAAAACGGAACATATCAACATTGAGGTTACAGGATGCAACAGAGTTGAGAGATTTGCCATTATAAGGGACTAGTGAGGACAATATAATTAACATTATATAATGTATAATATATTACATAACATTATATAGGACATATGGCTTATGATAGTGACCTGTGACCTTCGCTGACCCTGTGAAATGTCTTAATTCCTATGCAAGCAGCTACAGTAGTGGGTTGGGACTTATATGTACCACATCATGCTAACTCTGCTCCTATTGTGGGTGATTTGTGCCCCTCCTGACCCTAGGCATTCTTAAGACACTGCAAAAATAAAGGAAGTGGAGAAGGCTATTTGGAAAAATTAAGGGTAAGAAGGGACAAGAGAGAGCAACAGAGACCAGTGAATATGGCCACATTATATCGTAAGCATGTATAGATGTCATAACAAAAAATTCACTATTTTTTCAAATCAATATATGCTAATTAAAATAAAGAAAGGAAAAAGAAAAACACTATATAGGGACAGGCAGGATGGGCTCTGTAGGTGAGGCCCTTGCCCCACAAGCCTGGTGACATGGGCTCAATCCTTAGGAGCAGTGGAAAGGGGGAAGGGGAAGAACTAACTCCACCGTGCTGTCCTACCACTGACGCTTTAGAGGGTAGTGGCTTATCTGACATACCCATGGCTCCCATACCTGAGCTGCAGGAGGCTGTTAGGAGCATTTTTAGAATGTGAGATTTCGGAGATCCTCAGCGCAGGCTAGGCTGCCATTATTGCATGGGATCTCATATTGAGAACTAGTAGGTTCTACCAATGAGATGCGTCTGAATAGCTCCTCATAGTTCACACCAAACTGCTCCTAGATACCATGTCCTTCCCAGGGCATCCTCCAGGATGCTGGTCCCTCTGGCTCCTGGCTAGGCTTTTCCAGCACAGAGTTTAAAAAAAAAAAAATCATCCAAACCTATGCTCAGCCCTTCATGCTAAGAAACTCAAGTACTAACTAACGTCAAGGAATATTAAAAGAAAGACGGCAGTGGGTACTGACCTGTGCACCCAGTACTTGTAATAGAGAGGAAGGATGCCATCAGGCCCTTGATCCTGAAATGTGTCGATCAGTCTCTCCAGCACAGTTACTGCCCTGGCTATGAGATAATCAGCTCCTAAGGGCTTCAGACCTGCCTGGTGTTGCTTATTATGTTCTGCGATGAGGTCGTTGATGCATATGGTAGGGTTACTGTTAGTCACATTAAATCCACAGCCTGGAGAAAACAACAAAAGCAGGTTGGCATCATTAGTGGGTCTCAGCCTTCCTACTGCTGTGACCCTTTAATACAGTTCCTCAGGTTGTGCTGACCCCCAACCATAACATTTTTGTCACTGCTTCATAACTGTGATTTTGTTACTGTTATGAATGGTAATATAAATATTTGATATTCAGGATATCTGCTCTGCAAATCTCTAAAGGTCACGACCCACAGGTTGGGAACCCACTGGTCTAGATAATGTTGCGAATTCACAAAATTAAAAGTCTGAGGAAGAATAATGATACCAATTACCATCAACTTGGGCTCTGTCTGTCTGGAAGCCAGAACATTCTGTTGGTCACCTTGAAACCTGTCCTTGACTCTCCAGCCTCAGAAAGCTGTAAGAATGTAGCCAAGCTACACATCCTGCTTTTATTCTCTCCCAACACCATCCTTTGGTTGGCTTCTTGAAGCAATCTTCTGGCCTCAGTAACTGTGGATGCTACTTAGAATCTGCATCTAGTACCATTTCTCATTTAAACAAGAGGTGTGCAGCTTTAAAAGCATGACATAGCTTGCCTAGAAAAACGATGCCAGTTGGTAGCAGAATTGGAAACTGGAGCCTTGCGTTCTTCGGCACCCTTGACATGATCACTTGTTTCTGTCTGTTGCTGGTGTCTGAGTGACAGGTGAGCTCAACTGGGAACTAGGGGGATTGGTGGTTGGATGATCAGGGTCCTAAGCACTGAAACTGCCATGGAGCTACCTCCCTGCTTCTCCCTGGATGTGCTGAGGTGAAGCAAGCAGGGACTCTGTCCTACTTTGGCTTGAGGTTTTGTTTTTTTGTTTTTTTAAAGGTCAAAAGGCATTTTTCTTTCATGGTTAAGAATGCAAAGCTGGCAGCAAAAAATATCTTAGCTATTGTTCTTGGCTTCACTTCTGTCACAGAACTATGAATACCCCAACAGAGTGCAGAGACCTGTGCTGCCCATACTGGCTGCGTTTTCCTGCATCAATGAACATAATCAAGGCAATTCCCCACAAAGATGCCCACCAACCTGATCCGGACAGTCCCTCATCCAGACTCTTTCCAGCCAGTTTTACACTGTGTTAAGCTGACAATTAAGCTAAGCACCTCAGACATTAATTATTGCTTATTTTAAAATGTAATTATTATAAAACATTTGTTTCCAGCATTTCAAGTTCTGTGAGAAGCAGACCCATGGAGAGACATCTGTGAGGTGTGATACCAATTTGGCAGTTTCCATGGCCTCAGACAGGAACTGCTAAGTCCTTGAAGTGTTCTCAACCCATCTGGTGCTTTCTGCATCCATGTCACACTCTATAACTTAATCTCATCATCTCACATCTGCTCTTTCAGGTATAGGCATACATAATTTTTGTTGTTTTGTTAATATGAAAAACGCTGGAGGAAGGGTTTAAGAACTTACCGATGAGGATATAAAACGTTTCTTCCATAAGTGTTGAATTAACCAGAACTCCACCAATCTTCATGAGATCACTGTAATAAATATCATTGGGCCACTTCACTCGCAAGTTGATATCCTAAAAGAAAATCTGCATGTTAATTAAGCAATAAGCCACAGAGTAGAAGCAATGGGATGGGAGATGAACAGAATATTCACACAACTAAAAGGACTGGGAGTTGGACCTCTCTCCTGCCTTAGACAGTTGATCACTTTGTGGGGCATAAAACAGTACTTTTAAAATTTATTTTATGTTCATGAAAGTTTTTCCTGCATGTGTGTTTGTGCACTACGTGCAGGATTGTGCCATGAAGACTGGAAGAAAGTGTCAGATCCCCCCAAAGGCTGGTATTACATGTAGTTGTGAGCCACCAAATAGGTGGTGGGAATCAAACCCAGGTCTCCTGAAAAAGCAGCTATCACTGTTAAGCACTGAGTCATTTCTCCATGCCCAGGTAACCCAGTATCCAAGCACCTGCTGGGGCTAGAAGGTAATAAAACACCAACAGAGCACACTTCATCAATCCGATACCTCACCTATTCCCATCACTGTTCTCATTATTAAAATATCTCTTGCACAACTATCCTTAAGGTTCTTTAACTATCCTTAAAGTTCAGGTAGGAGAGTTGCAAATTTAAGAGTCTTCCTGGAAAACAAGGAGTTCAAGGCCAGCCTTGGCAATTTAGTGAGACTCTTTTTCAAAATAAAATTTGAAAAAACAAGCTGGTGGTATTAGCTCAGTGTAGAGCATTGGCCTGGTAAGGATGCCTTAGGTTCAGTCCTCAGTACTATAAACAAACTCTCCAAACAAAACTACAAAAACAGAGAACCCAATGTCTGCAGACGGCTTGTAAATTTAGTTCATTAATATCCCAGTCTTCAGGAGGTAGGTTGGGGGGAGAATAATATATTCAGGGTTCTTCGCCCTTTAGAAGCCATGACAGACAAAGATGACTTTGAACCCACCAGAATCTCAGAGGTAGGTATAAGGTGTGGAGTGGAATGTATGAAGCAGCAGGGGGATTCAGATTCAGGTTATGTAACCCTTGGAGCAGTGGTTCCCAACGTGGGTCACGACCTCTTTGTAGTCAAATTACCTTTTCACTGAAGTCACTTAAGACCATCTTGCATATCAGATATTTATATTTTGATTCATAGCAGTAGCAAAATTGCAGTTATGAAGTAGATTTTATGGTTGGGGGTCACCACAATATGAACTGTATTAAAGGGATTGCAGCATAAGAAACATTGAGAACTGCTGACTTAGAGAGTGCTTTGGCAACATGGATTTGGTTGTGAAGAACATGGTATGCCGGGATCTGCCTGTGCCCTTGCCATAGTAGAATGGACAATTGTTAGAGGCCACCCAGTCCTCTACTTAACCCCTGGAAACACAGAATGGACTAGACCAAGAGGCCTGGTTTGGGACTCTTAGACGTCATCTGGCAGCCAGGCTGGGTCATGGTTGGGTAAAGGAAATTCTTATGGAGATATGAAGCTGGAAGGAGACATTGCAAAATAAAGCAGGGGGCAGTGAACAGCGGCGGCTGGTCTCCAAGTCTGTGGACTGATGATTTTTTACCCACTTTGTGGCTGAAGTACAACACTGAGCCTTCCCTAGCACAGGTCTGTATGCTGTGTTGATCTGAATCTCTCTCCTATTTAGATTTACACCCTGAGCTGACACCTCTTGGCAGGAGCAGTTGGGGACTCAAGTCCACAGCTTTCTAACACCCAATCTAGGTGCTTAGTGTGATGCTATGTGACCCACCATCAACACCAAATCTCTCCCTCTCCTACCAGCTCACGGTCACGGTGTTTTACAAGCCCTGACACACCTGTCCAGGTCAAGACTAAAGAGTACGGACAGAAAGGACCAAGGTGCTCCTGTGGCTGGTATGCCTCAAGGTCTCTCCACTCTGCTGACTAGAACTGGGATCTTCCGTGCTGAGCTTCTGGCAACCACAGACACAGGAGACAGCCTAGCTGAACACTGTTGGTATTTGGTGAGTGAGGCTGGGGTGCTGCTCCCTATCTTCTCTTGTTCAGGACAACCCCAGTGACCAAGATGTCACCATTGCTAGGCTGGCAGATCAGTCTCCTGTCCCTGAAAGCTGGATCTTTGGTCTCTGCTCTTCTCCCAAGGCTTGTGCTCCCTCCTCTTGTGCCCACCCTCCTCCAAACGGCGTTCTCCATTATTGCCATGGCAATGAGATCAAGTTCCCATCTCACATGTTCAGGGCTTGGGCCAGGAATCTCTGCATATATCAATGGCTTCCTTCTGAGCTGGCTCTGGGCTCTAGCCTGGCTTGACTTTGAGTTTCTGTTCTTATTCAGGAACTGAAACAACTTACACAGCTACTGGTTTCCTCCAAGCAAACAAGATCATCTAACCCAAGGTGAAAAGGGAGGCTAAGATGTGCTTTTCTTGTTCCTTGATGACCTGCTGATTGGATGATTTTGAAACAGTGCTTCATATAGCCCAGGCTGTCCTCACATTCAGTATGTAGCCAAGGATGGCTCTGAAGTTCTTATTCTCCTGCCTCTACCTCCCAAGGGTTGGGATTACAGGTGTAAGGAACCAAACTTTGTTTATGTGCCAGTGTTGGGAATGGAACTCAGGGCCTCGTGCATGCTGGGCAAGCGCTCTATCAACAGAGCTACATTACAGCTTCGATCATTTATTCCAGCAACTCCTGTAGCTTATACGTAAAGTTCTATGGCCCACGCAGGCTTAAGAAAAACGAGTTCTGTCTTCAAATTTCTGGGAACTCATGGATGATGGAACGGGATACACAAGGCTCTCTCTCTCTCAAAGAAAGGTAAAGTTTGTGCTTTTGCCTAGAGGGTAGAATGCTGGGAATTGCAGGAATGACGTCACTACAACACTGAGAGAAGGAAGCGAGGGTGGGGGTGAGGCAGGGCTGTGGGAGTCCGGCAGAGGACAGGGATAGAAACCACAGGGAGAAGCAGGTAGCCTGGCACAGGGACGGAGGCCACATTCCAGTAATGCCGAGTTAGTATACAGAAACTGATCCTGGTTTGTTTACTGACAGTGACACCCAACTAAAGGCAAGCTGGCACCCCATTGAAGGCTGTAAAGAAAGGGGGCCTAACACAACACAGGCTATTTCAACCACCCAGTAGCTGTTCTGTGTAGGTCAACTCAGCTACCTCAACACTAACTCCAGCCATGGAAGTCAGGCAGACTCAGGAAAACAAACATGTCCTTTCTCGTGTGTGGACTCTAGCTGTGGATCTTAAGCTTTGTGTGTTTAACTTGAAGCACCCGTGGAAGCCAGGAACTTCTAAAGTGGCTGGGGGTGGGGTACATGAAAGGTCAGGAACAGCAGAACTAGGTCAAAGGAAAATTAAGAGCCACACTATGAGAAACAGGATTCAGCAGAGAGGGGAATGGGGGTATTTGGGAATAAAAAGTCTGGGGAAAAGAATTAACCTAAATGAAGAGAGTATAAAACAAATATATGATCACTTCTTTATGATACACCGGTCAGGGAGTCAGGGAGGCTCCCAGGGCTTCCTACACAGCAGAGGTTATTGCCACTTACCCTTGGTTGCCCACCATAACTAAATAGTAAGACCCTATACCAAAGACATCGCACGTTTTTGTTGTGGGACAGTTAGAGATCAATTCTGAACTCATGGGGAACTTTGTCCTGCTGGATAGACTTTGTGTGTGTGTGTGTGCCAGATATACTATGTAAGCTAATGGAAAAGACATCAGTGGTCTTTTTTAGAGCGGTACCAATATGGTAATTCCTACGTGCCAGATAAGATGTGCTCACTGATGCAACATTGGCATAACTATCGTGGGAGTAACCAAGCATTTTAAGGATGGGTAGGAGACCTGCTCCTTAGGAGGGAATTCATGACCCATACCGTACACCTGCTGTACTAGGTCTCAAGCCCTAGTAGCTAACTATCATTGGCATATTTTACTAACGGTCATGTTTGTGAGACTGCCACCTCACTCTCTGTGTTTCTACCCATAGATCTGTGCTGTTCTCAACCTTGTCAGAGACATTTCTTTCTGTAGAAGGCTGTGGTTAATATAATACAGAAACTCACAACTGACCAAAATACTAATAAGTGACCACAGAATTTAGCCCTAAGTAGACCTCTCTGAAGAATCTCTTATGTTCTCTAGGCTCAGAGAACACCAAGATAGGACAGAAAGAACCTAAGAAACAGAGAACGTCTGTGAAACGCTGTCTTCAGTGGTCACCTGTAAAAGGCCCGCGCAAAGCTGAACCAGCCCAAATTCCAGAATGGACGTGGAAAAGAATCACAAAACCCTAGCCCTAGCCATGGAGCTGTTACAGTTAATGGGTGCTGGAGGAGAGGGCTACAGACAACTGTAGGCGGTCTGTCCAGCATTATTGAATAGGCTCACACCCATGTACACAAAGCACTAACTGGATTTAATGTGTTATTTAAAAAGAAAGAAGGAATGATGTTACGAAGGGGATGCATGAGGGAGGATCGAGGGAGCTGAGGGCATGAGGTCGGGGTGGATGTGATCAAAATATATTGCATAAAGGTAAAATAAATAGAAAAATTAACTCCATTAAAAATGGAAGTCATATCATACAGATGAGGCTGAAACTGTGGAAATGGTAAGAATGTCAGGGGCAACTGTCAGGTACACCATGGAGGGGGATAATGCTCTTGGACATTTTAAGATTTGTTGTTCATACCAGTTTAATAAAATGCTGATTGGCCAGTAGGGGCAGGAAATAGAGGCGGGACAACCAGACTTAAAGAATTCTGGGAAGAGGAAAGGCAGAACACAGATGCCAGCCAGACGCAGAGGAAGTAAGATGAGAATAATTCATTGAGGAAAAGGTACCAAACCATGTGGCTAGAAAATAGATAAGAATTATGGGTTAAGTGTAAGAGTTAGATAGTAATATTCCTGAACTACGGGTCCAGCAGCTACATAATATTAAGCCTCCAAGTCAATTTTATAAGCAGCTGCGGCACTGTGGGTGGAAAAGATTTGTTCAGAACTTGGAGCTAAATGAGACTGAGACATTTCCGACTACGATTCTTTCCTTCACAGCCTATGATCCCGTGCCCCTGACACTACCTCTGCACAGAGCAGGAGCTTCAAGAAAGCACCAAGTTAACTACTGAGGCAGAAAGGTAAAAGTCAAAACCATGACCAAGGGGATCAGTATCACTTTGTGTTCTAGGCTCGGGTTTGACTTGCTGAAGATTGACTATCTTCCCAGAAGGGCCAAATATGTCTGGTCGGTCCTACCATAAAAGGTTACATTCTCAGCACCTTTTATGAGGTCAAGGGCACAGCTCAGACACCTTGAAGGTCTGTGATGCTCTAACAGGCCTAGAATTCACACAGTCATATGTGGGGTGCCTGGTAAGCGACATCATAGTGGTCGGTGGCCTGGCCTTGTGAGGTGAAGGTAAACCTCAGAACTCTAGCAGCATCAGTGGATCAGCAAAGACACTGGCCATGTGAGAGGAAACAGGGAGATGTAGAGGATTCAGACATCTTTGAGAACTGTGCCTCTCAAATATCACTTAAGAAATCAGTAAGGCCTTTAAGAACAATCAAATAAAAACCCTTGATATAAGAACTGATGGTAGAAGGGAGACAGGGAGCACCTCCTTCTCACGGCCACATAAAGCTGTCTTGAGAATGTGGAGACAGATGTGGGAAAAAGGCTCCTGTCACTGAATTCATCACTCTCATTTACCTCTTTAACAAAAGGCACTATAGCAGTATTTGAAAAACCAGTTCCCAGTTAGTGGAGGTTTTAGGTTGTGGAGGCTTGCTGGAAGATGTATGTCACTGGAGGCTTTGAGGCAAAGAGGCTTGTCTACTTCCTGCTTGTGGCTGAGGATATGATCTCTTAGCTTCCTGTTTCTGCTACTCTGCCTACCATTTGCTGTCATGCCATGATGGCCTCACATCCCTCTGAAGCCATAAGCCAGAATAAATGTCTTCTTCTATAAGACGCCTTGGTCATGGTGTTCTATCCTGGCTATCAAAATGACTAATAAAAAAGTTGGTACCAGGAGTGGGGTCGAAGTCAGGCAATGACAAGGTCAGCACACCTATCCTTGCAATGGGGGGAGGACATCAGCCAATGACCCTGACCTTGAACTCCATCAACCATAAAGAGCAGCTCTGCTGAATGGAGATGAGAGTAAAGGGAGGTGGAAAGAAGTAATTTAGGTTCACAAAACAGCCTTAAAAAGACAAACAAACAAACTGAAAATGCAGAGTGCTTCTATCCAGCCCTGATACAATGCTTTCACTAAAAAAGAAAAGCTTCTTCTTACTAGGACCCTGAGAAACCTGACAAACAGCCCTGAGGGATTTTGGGAAATGTTCCATGGAAGCCACCACCCACAGCAACACTGTAAAGGCATGCCTGTCAGCCTAACCTCTACTCCTGGGCTATTGCCCCGGTCAGAACTACACACTCTAAATGGTACCCCATGTACTTTGGTGACAAGCCAAATATGCAAATGCATGCTACAAATGGAAAAGGCCAAGCTGGAGGCTTCACAGGAAGGCAAAGGACAAAGAAGCTGTACGTACCTCATACTCTGGGATGGACCGCACTGCCTCCACAACAGCCAGCGACATCAAATGTTGGACAAATGGAATCCTCTGTCCCAGTTGTGACCTCAGGGGAACAGAGACCAGCAAAGTGAAAAGGGCACACCCCACAGGGCTCAGCCACGTATTCGGGCCCCTTCCTAGAAGACAGATCCATTGAGAGAACACTGCTTCACTTGTGGACACGCAACAGACAACAATGTCTCAAAGTCACACACATGTTCCCATTAAGTCTTAGTAAGACACCTTGCTATGCTGGGTTTAACTTAACAGAAGAAAGGTGCTTTGGGGTCTGGGAAGAAAGTTCTTGCTTTCAAGAAATACTTTTAAGAACAAGTGTGAGGACCTGAGTTTAGTCTCCAGTATTAATATAAAAAACCTGGGTATAGGGGAGTGTTGCTATGTACTTATAATACCAGCGTTGCAGAGGTAGACGAACAGCTTCCTGGGGCTTCCTGGCCAGAATAGTCTAGCCAAATCTGCAAGTCCTACTGTCTTTATTCCAAGGAACAACACTGAAGGGTGATTCCTGGTTTCCACATGTACGAACATATACCACACCTGTACACTTATCTGCACCTACATGTGTACCCCCTCACACAAAGCTGCTGCTGAGACATAATGAGTATAATACCTTGCCTCTGCTTTATACTCCATACAATTGATGTCTTATAGTGTCTGAACACTGTGCTACCAGATCACCATGTAGATGAAAATAGCAATGTAGGGGAACTGGACAAACTGATCCACAAAACCTTCTGGAAACTACTTTTGAAAAGTGATCTTTCCTCTACTATCGGCTGTGTGGTTTGAGTACACTGAAAGCCCAGAGCTGTGCCTTTAGTAATAGTAGTGTTATTTTAGGTTCTAACTATTTTAGTTCTGGGATTAAATCTGAATCTGGAGCTTTGTGTATGTTACTATGACCTGAATATTTAAATTGTTTTAAAAAGAAATCCTTGGCGGCTGGGGGGGGGGGGAGGGCTGGAGAGATGTCTCAGTCTGTAAAGTACTTATAGCACAAGCCTGAGAACTCAAGTTCCAATCCTCAGCATGCATACAAAAGGCCAGGCATGGACTGGACAGATGCTTTGGTGAATCAAGCGACTGCCACACAAGCATGGATACAGGGAGACCAGAGGCTGGTTAGCTAGACTACTTAGAACTGTCAGACTCAGAGAGATTGAGAGACCCAGCCTCAGTAAAGAAACAATCATACACACATACACACCACCCTGACAATTCTCTAAGCTGCTATTTGTTTGTTAAAATTGAAGTTAGGAAAAGAAAATAATCAAAAAGAGAGGTATAGTTTAATCAAAAACCTTCTAGACCTTCTTTTTAAGTAATTTACCATCTCTGGTGGATGTGAGTGGTATCTGTAACCTCAGCACTCAGGAGGCCACATCAGGAAACTTGGGAGATGAAAGTCAGCCTGAGCTACATAGCAGACCTTGTCTAAATTTTACATATATACATATGTATGTATATAGATATATAATGTCAAATCATAACTATTATGCAACAGATTTTTCTTCTTTGTCTTATATTCAGACAAAAAAGTGGCAAGCAGCAGCAGACTTTCATCTCTTTGCCTTGTAAGTGAGTGAGCCCGGGGTTGGCTGGAAGGAACATGACCCACGTATGTTCTTGTAAAGCCTCCTCCATGCCTCTGCAGACAAAGGTAGACTCTCTGCTCTAGCTGATCCCACCACTGGGTGTCAGCTGCATGGGGTTAGTGAGCAGAAAGTCTCTGAATGTTATGCCTTTTACAGACTCCAACAGGTCTTTACTGAAGACTTTGAGTAGATTAAATGTCTTAGAACTTTGTTTCCATCACAACCTACAGGATGTACAAGGAACACAGGTTACCAGGTGTGACAGCCATCAAGTGCAAACATTGCATGATTAACAAACTGTAGGCTGAGAAAACACGTGTGTTCTACTAAGGTCTAATCTGTCTCTTTGTTTTTTCCTGTCCAATTTTGGGGTGGAAAGGCTATTAAAATGGAAAGATTCTAACTCAAGACATCTCAGAGTTCATCACAAACTGCACTCTCCAGCACACATTGAGCTCTTCAGTCAGGAGACTCATAGATTTTCGATGACTGACCTTTGCCCTGGGTCTGCCGAACAGCAATGGCGATTAAACCCATTTCCTGTGGCATCTCAAACATCAACCTGCAAATGGTGGGAAAAACTGGTCAGTTAGAACGGACACGTAGATGAGGGTCAACAGCTCAGACAGAAGAAGGAAGAGGGTGTGCATATGCACGGTGGTCAGGAAGGGCCCAGCAATCTGCAGTTGTGAGAAGGGAGGGGTCCTGCTTCCCTTCACAGCCTCCGGTGGGAACCAGCACAAGGATGAAGAAAATGCCAGAGAAGGGCAAGAGAGAGGGAGGGGGGCAGGGTAACCTGCCCGAGCTGTACTCAGTTCAGTTCCTTGGATGATTTTATCAACTTGTCTCCCTTACATCATATCTACCTTCAAGTGACAACAGAAATCTCTGACATTTGTTTCTACTTACAGTGAGTTTCTGTTTGAACTCACACACGTTTCTGATTACCCAGAAAACCAATATGCAGGCAGTAAAGCATTTAAGAGATACCCCATCCCCTGAGAACTAATTATGCTCTAACTGTAGTAAATAAATCGACACCTTTTGAGAATTCCCAAGAACCCTGGATCCATTCGGGCTTCAGTTCTGCTTTTAAAATAGTTTCATGGTAAAGAATACAAACTTCTTTTGGGGAGTTAAGTAGCAACACGTACTTATGTACACCTCTACCTGACTGCCCAATATGAAGTTCAAAAAAGAAAAGGAAAATGCACACACACACACACACACACACACACACACACACACACACACACACACACACAACAGTGTCCCTCACTCTGTCTCCTCTAAGTTATGTTCTCTGCATTTTACTTCCATATTAAGACACCTCTTTACCTTCCCAGAAGTTGCTGATTTGGTACCAAGCAGATAGCTCAGAGTAGGAGGTATTAACAGCCAAAGCCACGCCTCTTTCAATTCTCTCTCTCTCTCAATCTATCCATGTATCATCTATCTGTCTATCTATCAATCTATCATTTGTCTGTCTATCATGTATCTATAAATCTATCATCGGTCTATCTATGTATCATCTATCATCTACCTGTCTGTCATCTAGCTATCATCTATCTATCTATCTATCTATCTATCTATCTATCTATCTATCTATCTATCTATCAATTTATCATCTATCTATCTATCAACCGTCTATCTGTCTATCTATCACTGAGGAAAGTATCCTCAATGCTCCTGAAAGAAAATAGCCCCTTAATGCAGTGGTTCTCAACCTGTGAACGACCCTTTCATTGGGGTTGTGGAAAACATTCATATTTACATTATTATTCATAACAACAAAATTATGGTTATAAAATAGCAATTAAAATAATGTTATGGCTGGGGGGAGGTCACCCCAACATGAGGAAGTGTATTAAAGGATTGCATTAGGGAGGTTGAGAAGCACTGCTGGAAAGCAAGCCTATGTCCTGAGTAGCTCTCCATCCTCTCCTTCAGGCTAAAAGAATCCCTAGGAGAAGAAAACTGCTTAAAAACCAATACACACATCCCGCCTCCTAGATCTCCAGGGTGGGCAGCACCTGCTCAGGAATAGAAGCCTAAGGATTCTTTGCTTGTAAAGGGGACATCAAGCTATACTGGGCAGAGTCTAGCTGGTTCAACAGTGAGATCGTCCTCACAGCAAGCGAGAGCAGAACACAGCACGTGGAGGAAAACCATCCTGTGCCAAAGCACGTACGTAACACATCCCCAATATTTCTCCTGAACACTATGACCAACCCATGGAGGTGGAGTATGCTTCTCCACCCCTGGGCACCACCAACAAAATGTCCTTTGCTTGTGCTGGACAAATAATAATCCTAAGTAGGGTTCTTTGTCCATGGCTGAGTTAATATGGTCTTCCAGGAATTTCTGCTTTCTACGGGGTTCCATTCCTGATGCCTAGACTCCTGGGGCGGATGAGGGACAAGGAGGAAGCTGTGATTTAGTACTCTGTGAGCAGACTGCAGAAGCTCCCTGGATGGTGAGTAATCTGGAATATTCTTTAAACATGCGAACAGTAGACATTCAAATGCTGCATACAGCCAGCAATGGGAAGGGGTGGGGTGGGGGCTATAGGAAATACTAGTGATTCAGAAAGCAAACCCAGATTTATAGAACAAAGAGAGATGATTAACGGAACATGCGCACTACAGCTAGAGGTTTGGCAGCGGTTAACAGGGCCTATTAATGAGCAGAGTGAGTTTGTGCTGCTGAGGCCAAGAGGAAATTCTGTGAGGGAGACAACAGAAGAGCTAATGCCTGTTTGAGACAACTGGAGGCCGCCAGATTTATTTGTGCTATCTGAGATAACTCTGGGGGCCAAGCCGCATAGCTCACAGTCGACAAAGAAGCATTTATGAACTTTGTGAATGCTGCATTTCTGAAAATGAGGTTGCTGTAGTCTGCCTTGAGAAACAGCAACTGTGGATGTAGTCCATTCTTCCTTGATTTTCTTAAAGAGGGAAAAACTGGGGTGGAGTGGGGATTGTATAGCCTTTATCTACTAGCCGCTGCATTATATTTCATGGTTGGCAAGGCTAAGGACTAAAAGGTTTGGGCTGTGTGCACTCACTGTTGTACCAAAGGGACACCGGAGAAAAGTCCTGTTTGTGAAGAGTCCTAAGTCCCTACACTGAGTGCTCAGGTCGTGGGTACACAGGCCACGGTACCCAGTGGTGCCCTGCCAAGACTGTCCTGACTTTCACATGGTCAATACAATAAAGTTCTGATACAAATACAAATCCCAAAGACAGACCTGGAGAAACTAGTGAAAACAGGGAGGGGGCAAAAAAATCTAACGTGGGATCCAGCCAGTCTCTGTGGAGATCTAAAACAGCTATGGTCACCAGTTAAAAAAACAACAATTTGGAAAAGAGGCACAGTTAGCCGAATGGGGCGACAGGACAATCAGCATTAGATGACAGCTCTGACACTCGCAACCACAGAAAACATGCTAGCCACAAGATGGCCACTGAACAGCATGATACAAAGGGAACATGTATTTATTCAACCTATCGAAAATTCAAAGGAAAGGAAGCAGACTTGGCGGTCACAATAGGATGATTTTGTTATTCTTTTAAATCTTTCCCTTAAGACGATTAGTTAGCTTTTAATTTTAAAATTATTTTTAAATGTGTTTGTGAAAAATGTGCTATTTTACGTTACGCAAATTATTTGCAGTTATTAAAAACTCTTTCTAGGATTAAGACTTAAAAAGGTCTACTTTAAAAATAAAGACGACCCAGACATGGTGGCAGACACTTTTAATCCTGGTGCTTGGGAGGCAGAGGCAGGTGGGTCTCCGAGTTCAAGGCCAGCCTGGGGGCAGGGGAGTGAGTTAGTTCCAGGACAGCCAAGGTTATACAGGAAACCCCATCTCAACAAACACACAGACAGATAACTAAATGTAAGGGCAGCAGTGAGCTCAGGATCTACAGCCTTCTGTCTAATGTAAGAGCCTAATGGACACTAGTGACAGCGAGCAGGCATCCCTGACACCCACGGATGGTAGCTTTACTATTTCTCATGCCTTCTGACTTAGTACCTATGCTCTATACTTCTAGAATCGAATCCTAAGGTGTATTCAGAAAGGGACCGAATATTCAACTATATGAGGCTATGGGGCCAGCCTCATAGGTGACAGTTCACTCTCCCTCACCCTTCACCCTTTCTAGCTAGCATGTCACATCCTTAGTCTTGTGAAAAGAAAATGCCAAGCCCTCCGTTGTCTCTGGTTAATCCTCCCATAACCTCTTCTGCATGAGGCAGGTACAGGCCTGCTTTCTCCATTCTCCCTCTCCCTCAGAGAGCTGCCACTCTAGACCTACATCATGTTCTCTCTCTCTCCCTCTCTCTCCCTCCCTCCCTCCCTCCCTCCCTCTCTCCCTCCCTCTTCCTCTCTCTCTTCCCCCTCTCTCTCTCCCTCCCTCTTCCTCTCTCTCTTCCCCCCCTCTCCCTCCCTCCCTCCCTCCCTCCCTCCCTCCCTCCCTCCCTCCCTCCCTCCCTCCCTCTCTACTTGACTTAGGCTGGGCATACTCAGCACAGAGTCTTCCCTATTCCTGTCTACTCACTTCTGTGTGGGTGTGTAGTATAAGTTTCTGGCCCATCCGGCTGGTGGTCCAGACTCACAGACCTGCAGTCACAGACCACCTAGCCCCAGAGTCCAGGCCTGCTGTTTAGCCCCCCCAACAATAACTCAGACACTTATATTAATTCCATGCTGTTTGGCCTATGGTGTAGGCATATTGCTAGCTAGTGCCTACATCTTAATTCAACCCATTTCCATTAATCTGTCTTACCACATGGCCCTTGGTTTACCTCTGTTACTTTACATGTTGATTCTGGGGCAGCTGGATGGTGTCTCTTCTGACTCCACCTCCTTCCCCTATCTATGCTCTGATTTCCCCACCTAATTCTAAGATGACTGCCATATGCCAAACAGTCCCTTTATTGAAGAATGATATTCACAGCATACAGAAAGACATCCCACATCATGGGTGTTAAGTAAATCACACCCACTGGCTCATCAAGGTGTTCCCACACCACCTTGACCACCGTGTGGTGACATTGCTGGAGTTACATCTAGTCAGAAAGCAAG
Organism: Phyllotis vaccarum; assembly: GCA_033318265.1. Classification (NCBI taxonomy): domain Eukaryota; kingdom Metazoa; phylum Chordata; class Mammalia; order Rodentia; family Cricetidae; genus Phyllotis; species Phyllotis vaccarum. The sequence goes on along the minus strand of JARWLC010000010.1, from coordinate 39,435,742 downwards.
CGTTTTCTGACCCTGTGAGATATGGCCAGATTCCCCCTACTACTGCACCAACCAGAGATGATTCTGCACATCTTCATTGAGGGTCTACAATGCATATGTGTACATGTGCATGCATAGTAACTACCTGTGCATGTCTTCAGCCCATTTAAAGAGCTTCATATGTTAGGAAAATTATCTATTCTATCTACTGCAAATATTTTCTTCTACTTTGATATTTAATCTTTTTATTTAGCTTATAGTATACCATGAAAATAGTTTATTTTTAATTTTGTGTGTGTGTGTGTCAAATACATCAACCTCTTCCCTCTTTTTGTACCATCCCAAGTCACAGAGGAATTAACTTGCTTCTTGGGTTTGAACATGTTTATTTTTAAGCTTTGGATTCCTGGTCTGTTTAGAGTTCCTTTCTAGTGCCTGTCAATTTGTCTCAGAACTATTGGTTAAGAAGCCTTTCATCTATAGGCATCATACCCTTTGCCATGGGGACCTGAAAGCCTTCCTTCTTTTTGTCTAATGCATTTGGTTGTTTGTGGACCGGAATACTTCTCTGTTGGCATCTACCCCCATTCCAGTGTTGAGATCACACTGTTTTAGCTCAAGTATTTCTAAGGTTTAGCAAGCAAGTTTTCCTCATGGTCTTTTTTGGACATTATTTCCCCATGCCTTTCTCAGATATTGAGGGTTTTTGTTTGTTTGTTTTGTATAAATACACTTTCTAAATTAATTTGAGAATTGCAATGCTTGTGAGGCCAAGCTGTCCTGTGAGCCAGGAGTATTATGTTGTTCAAATACATTTCTTCAGCATTTCTATCATGGTCTTTGTTACTTAGATGCATGTCATACTGTCAGTTTGCTGTTATTATGTATAACTTAAATGAGTTGATTTCTATAGAATGATTTTATATTCTGCCCCCTTACTAAATTCCTTCACAAGTTAAGTTAGAGAATTATCACTCACTTCTCTGAGATTTTATTTGCATATGTGTTTTACCTGCAAACACAGTTTTGCTTATAGGGTCTGTGACCCCAATATGGCAGGTCTCCAACCGCTAGCACACCAGCAACACAGTGACATCATCACATTGCTTAGATCTCTTCCTGTAGTAAGAGGTTTCTGGCCAGGACTTTTGGGCCTAGCCTCAAGGTTTAGGTCCACAGACCCAAAGACCCGCAGACCCGCAGAGACACACAGATGCATATGATAGTTTTAGGCTGATTGGCCTAAGGCCCAGGCATACAACTTGCTAACTCTTTATCTTAAACCTTAAACTAACCCATGACTTTTAACCTGTTCAGCCATGGGGCTCAGTACCTTTTCTCACAGCAGCATGGTTGTCCTCTGCTTCTTCCAGCTTCTCTTTGCATTCTGCCCTGTGCTTCCTGTTCTCAGAGTTTTCTTAATCTGGTAGCCCCACCCACACTTCCTGCCTGCCTTTGGCCAATCAGTGCTTTTTATTAAACCAGTGGGTGGGACAATTATTTACAATGTAACAACATAATCTCCCACATCTTCCATTTCTCAAAAACAAACAAACTCCTGACAGTGTGTGGGTAGCTTCAATGGAGAATGGATTCTTCTGACCTTCAGAATAGACTGTTCTGGACAGTATATAATTCCAGGGTGCCTTTTACTGAGGTAACCCTTAAATGTCCCAACAAGAGTCACATCAGTCATTACCATGTATCACATTTTACATCTGCAGAAGTGGAGGTCTGGGGGGGGGGGGGTCAAGGCTGGCCCTGCTCACTGCAGAAGACTGCTGCTTTGTTTTGGGGGTCTTGATGCCTCAGCCTCCCAACTCAAGTTTCATCAGTAAGACACAAAAACAGAAACACTATTAGTCTCTTAAAATGCATCTCTGTAAATTTAACAATCCTGGAGAATTGTATTTTTTTTTTTTTCTGGAAAGTTCTGTATACTTATTCTTAAACATGAGAAAGGAACTTTTTTTTTTTTTAACAACTGAAATAATCTTAAAGTTTTAAAAATTAAATGCTACCAAATTTCTGATGAAGTTCATTTTCTTTGCCCCGTATGTAGGGAAGTTATTTGTCCTACTTTGTACAAATTCTGTTTTGTTTGCTTGTTTGATATTTTCTTTGTTTCTCCCCTCTTCCTGCTTCCTCCCCTAACTTTAAAGACAGTCTCATGTGTAGCCCAGGCTGGCTTCAAACTCTCTATGTAGCTGAGGATGACCTTGAACTTCTGAATCCTCCTGAGTTTTGGGATTACAGGCATGTAGGACCACACTTGAGTTATGCTACTGTGGCTCATACCCAAGACTTCATTATGCTAGGCAACCACTCTACCAAGCAACTTCCCAGGAAACAAATTCATTTCTCTTTTTAAATTTATTTTGGTGGTGCTGGGGTAGAACCCATGGCCTTAAGCATAATAGGCAAAGCCTCTCCCTTGGAAGCTCTGTTTCCAACATGCCAATTTTTCCTCACCAACTTTACATAAAATAATAAAATAATGAGTTTCCTTAGCTACAGAGCCAAGAAGTTTCTGAAGCACCTGGGTGGTCAAAGCAAGTTTCATGGAATGAGTTTCTTCTAGAAAGGGAAGCCCCACCCTCCCACTCAGGCCCCGGTCCAGCCCTTTTCCATCTCAGTTCCATCTCCGCTTTAGAGTGATCATTGGGAAGGGTTTCCTACCCTGCCAGCTGGCCTCAAAAGCGAGAGCATCTTCTAGCACCATTGCCCTGAACATCACCCCTTCCTCCTTCCTCCCGGGCTCCATCCTGCCAGGAGCAAGCAGCACCGAGAGTGTGTGACGGGGAAGCTTAACACCAGCTCGGCTTCTAACTCCTCAGGACAAGGGGCCTCTTTCTTCAACGCAGGGCTTTGCTCCATGACATGCTGAGTTGGCAGCCCCAGGAACCAAACCTGGTTCCGAATCCAAAGCTGGAACAGATACTCATTCAGATGGTTATTTTCTATCCCCTCTGGGCCAATTCCACTTTCTACCCATCTCTCCAACCCAACCAGGCCGACTTCCGCTGGGTTCAATGTTGGTAGAACATTTCTCTCCATTCTCTCACTGATCTGCTGTGTGCATAGAGTTTAATCACTGGTCCTCAGAGGTTTCCCAGGTACACCACCACATTACCTACACGGCGCACATCGAGCATCCCATCACACCACCACATCACCTACAAGGCCCACATCAAACATCTCATCTTTTTTATTCTTCTGTCTCCAACTGATTTCCTGTGTCCCTCAGGGTGGTCAAGGTGAAGAGGTAATGACTCTCAGAGGTGCCTCTGCTCTTCCCATTTAAAAAAATATATATATTTTGTGTGAGCACATGGAAGTGTGGAAGTCAGAAGACAACACATGGGTACCAGGGGTTGAACCCAGGTCATCAGTCTCTGTGGCAAGCATCTTTACCTGCTAGGTGCTCTCTAGCCCAGGGTTGCTTTCTCCCAGGATGCTAAATTTAGGACTCAGCAATATTAGCAGCTACCATCCAACTGGGAAATACTGGCAAACTCCTCTTTATCCCTTGAGACCCAGGTGTCAGAGTGTCATTCTAGGGTCATCTCTAGAGGCTTCTCCATCCTGGGTCATTCCTATTAGCCTGTTTTTGTGTCTGCAAGATGTCCACCTGTGACTCTGACTGTAGGGCTGGAGGTATTGATCACAGTCCAGTGAAGGGCTGAAGGTATTGATCACAGCCAACTGTAGGGCTAATGGTATTGATCACAGCCTAGTTTGTGACTGGAGGTATTGATCACAGCCCAGAGAAGGGCTGAAGGTATTGCTCACAGCTGAGTGTGGTGTTAAAGATATTGATCACAGCCCACTGTAGGGCTGGAGTCATTGGCCACAGCCCACTGTAGGGCTGGAGTCATTGGTCATAGCCTACTGTAGGGCTGGAGTCATTGGTCATAGCCTACTGTAGGGCTGGAGTCATTGGTCATAGCCTACTGTAGGGCTGGAGTCATTGGCCACAGCCCACTGTAGGGCTGGAGTCATTGGCCACAGCCTACTGTAGGGCTGGAGTCATTGGCCACAGCCTACTGTAGGGCTGGAGTCATTGGCCACAGCCTACTGTAGGGCTGGAGTCATTGGCCATAGCCTACTGTAGGGCTGGAGTCATTGGCCACAGCCTACTGTAGGGCTGGAGTCATTGGTCATAGCCTACTGTAGGGCTGGAGTCATTGGTCATAGCCTACTGTAGGGCTGGAGTCATTGGCCACAGCCTACTGTAGGGCTGGAGTCATTGGTCATAGCCTACTGTAGGGCTGGAGTCATTGGTCATAGCCTACTGTAGGGCTGGAGTTATTGGCCACAGCCTACTGTAGGGCTGGAGTCATTGGCCACAGCCTACTGTAGGGCTGGAGTCATTGGTCATAGCCTACTGTAGGGCTGGAGTCATTGGCCACAGCCTACTGTAGGGCTGGAGTCATTGGTCATAGCCTACTGTAGGGCTGGAGTTATTGGCCACAGCCTACTGTAGGGCTGGAGTCATTGGTCATAGCCTACTGTAGGGCTGGAGTCATTGGCCACAGCCTACTGTAGGGCTGGAGTCATTGGCCATAGCCTACTGTAGGGCTGGAGGTATTGACCACAACTCACTGTAGTTAGACAAGCTGCCTCCTCCACTGCCTCAACAGGGAGAGTCCATCCAGGTGGGATTTCAGAAACAGATCCTGCCTCTGGTCTTTTCCTGCCCTTTAAAAATAAAGTATGTCAACTTGTCTATTGTTGAGACTTAACTGCTTTTTTATTTTGCTTGACATCTTAGAATTAGCCTTCCATCTGTGTTTGTAAATGCTTTTCTATTTAAAATCTCTCTCCCGCTCTCTCTTTCTTTTTCTCTCTCTCTCTTTAAATTTAAAAAACACAGTACCATACTGCTAAAGGTGTCAGGAAACATACTCAAATAAGGAAGGGCTCCAAAGACAGCCTTGCCAACAAAATGCCAGTAAAATCTGAAACCCGGGTTCAGACACACTGGGAATGTTCCAGAACTTAAGACCTAAAGAGCGTCTGTATTCCAGTAAATCAGCTTTCCCTGTGAATGCCATCGAAACCCAAGCTTTAATGAGAGAGGGAATATCAGAGGAAGGGGAGGAGAGGAAAAAGCTTTGGACCATATGAAACTTAATTTAAAAACTATTATGAGAAGATTAATTTCCCCTCCCCCAATCAAATACATAAATCCTTCCCTTACATTTTGTTTTATTTTCTCCCCCCCCCCAAAAAAAAAGGCAGGGAAGGAAGGAACATGTGAAACTGTGTGTGTGTGTGTGTGTGTGTGTGAAGCCCTGTGTGGAGGCTGAAGATTCTGGTGTCTTCCTCAATTACTTCTCCACCTTACTCTTTGAGGCAGACTTGCCCACTAACCCAGGAGCTCACTAGCTCACTATGCAGCTAGGCAGGTCAGCCATGGACTCTCTGGGGCTGCCTGGTTCCACCTCCTGAGTGTTAGGGTTACAGGTATGTGTGGCCACATTTGGCTTTTTCGCCTAAGTGGTGAGAACTTCTCACACTGAGCCATCTCAATCCTGAAGATGACACTTTTAAAATAACAAATATTAGTTACAGGATTTTTATCAATTGAAATGACCTGCTAGTTGTGTGAAGGAATCTGATGAGACAAGAAATGAAGTGGGTACTCAGTGAATAATACAGGGGGATGATGAGTAAAATAAAGTCACACAGGCCATTTTTAAGAGGGACAGTGATTTGTTAGTGTCTAGATGGTGACAGCTCCTTTTAGTGAGGGTGGCCGAGGCTCCTGCATGAAGACAAAGCATGCTTCTGTAGTTAACAACATGAGCACAGAGTGTTGTATTCGGCCTTTTGCAGAGGTAGGGTTGATCAAGCCCAGGCAACACACAAGAAACTGGCAGTGTGGCCTTGGGTTTTTTAATAGGTACATACTATGTTACTGTGTGAACTCTGCCACCTCCACTTTGGGAGCTGGGGAAGCGTCATTCTGAAGGTTTTCCTCTTTAATCTCACCAGGAACCTACAGGGAGGGGCTTGTCTTTTGGCCAGAGATGGGCTGTGTGTGTGAGACAGGCACTTACCCCTCCTGTCAGTGATAGGCTGCTGGCTTGGGCACCCTTGAGAAAAGCTTTACTGAGGGCACCCATGGAGTCTCTTCCTATGCTGACTCCGATCTCCTTGTTGATAAAACCCTGTGATATACTCAGGTCCCAGCCACAGCTGCTCTTGCCTCTGGCTTTCCTCATTTATATGACAGAATGCTCCTGGAAAAGGAGGCATTCCCAGGGTCCCACACAGGCCACTTTACCCAAGGCCCTCTTCCTGTGTGTCCGAGGAGCTTCCAGTTCAAGGCTTTCTGAAAAAAAAGAAGTCTTGTGTGCCCTTCTACCTCATATGGCTCAGAACAGATGAAAGCTCCATAAAGAGAACTATATGAACATCAGATGCATCAATGTCAAATGTAGATGTGATTGTTTTCAGGTGAAAAACTGCCCTGGTGACCTGGGTCAACGGCCAGGTTGGAAACAACCCCTAAATGTTAAGGATTCCTAGGGAAACACTCTCTAGGGGATACACTCTCCAGAGACAGTCTTTTGTGGACACACTCCATGGGGACAAGCTCTCTCAGGGAAACATTCTCCTAGTGAGGAGTTCTGTTATGTGAATGCTCTCCCATTGAGGACACTTTCCTGAAAACACTCTGAAGCCAAGATTTAATTTCCCTGCTCCCCCTCCCCGATAGTTTGGCTCAAGTTTGAAGTTTATTCCATTCCAAGACTCAAGTTATTCATCTCCCTCAACTTCCAGAAACACCTCGCCCCCCCCCCCACCCCAAAGAAAAAGGTGCTTTCTAGAGATGTCATTTTTGCCTCCCTGAAACAATGCTATGCTGGATCCTCTTTGTTCCTGGGCTAGATGTCTGCTGAGGCATCCTTGATAAAGAGCATCCCTGAGGAAGTCACTCATCTGGCAGAGAGGAGTGGGAGTGCCCACCTTCCACACAGGATGTGCTCTTGGTGCACACAAAAGCATAGCAAACACTATCACAGCACAGAAACCTTCTGTCAGAGCAGAGGGCATCCGTGGACTCCCTAGGGGGACTTGGATGCTGACATGCCTAGGGATCGACCTACCACTCCACACTAGCCTACCAAATGACCCTCATAAAGCTGGAAACCATAAACGCAGCTTAGCATTCTGAGGAAACCAAGACTGCTGGGTGTGCTTTTCACAAAATGAAACTGCCTGGAACTTCTCATAAGGCTTTTTACGATAAGCATTAAAATGCAGAGGGGAAGATTAAAGTTCCTGCCACAGAGGAGGCCTGTGGGGAGAGGAGGGGCTGGTGGGCAGGGACTGGCAGAGGCTGTGTGCAGCATTACAGTTGGATATTATTATATAAAACGAGTGTGTTATTAAAAGGATCCTAAAGTTATAAAAACTCAAAGGAACATTTAGCGAGGATGAATAACTTCTTTGGTAAAGATGAATAACTCATATTTCCTACAGGCTGCAGGGGAGGGGGTGGGTACCTGGCTGAGCTCTTCAACTGCTAAGAGGTGGATTTTTGTTGTTTTTTTGTAAGACACTTTATTTAGGGGTGGAGAGTCAGAATGCAGTGTTAGATCAGAAACATTCTAGTAGACTGGAGAGCAACATTCTCCCTAGACACTGAGTACCTTGATTATCCTAATAAAAAACAAAAAATTCATCTCCCTGAGCCATGAGCCAGGCCCTCCCTGCAGTATGGGGAACTGAATGGAGGGTATCATGCAGAGTGCTTGTAATAAGCTACAAACACAGCTTCCTGTCATCATAAAAACACGCATCACTATCCAGGCCACGGTAAGAGTGAACTCAGTAAGAAAGACACTGTCTTGTGTAGCCCAGGCTGGCCTCAGACTCATTTTGTAGCTAAGCATGACCTTGAATTTTTCTGATCCTCCTGTCTCCATTTCCCAAGTGCTGGGGTTACAGGTGTTCACACCACTTTATGGCTAGGGAAGGAGCCCAGGGCCTTCTGTATCCAGGCAGGCACTCTACCAATGGAGCCACATCCCTATCTCCTCACTTATGTCTGCTCAGCTACATAGGAGACGGCAGAGGCTCCATTCTGCATTGCTGAGATGCCAGCAAGAGGGGCCCAGACCTTCTGCTGAACCCCATTTTAACAGGGAGACATTTTGGGCAGCCCATGGAGAACCTGTATTCCAGAGAACAGGAGAGAAAGGAATTTTGGAATACTCCCCATTGCAAACATCACGAAGCCTGCAAAACTTCCGTGGCTCTGTCCTTTTACCGCCTGCCATTGTCTGCCCATGTTAAATTAATGCTGACTTGACTCTCAATTCTTTTCAAAGAAGAGAAGCCAGGTGTCATGGTCCTTTGTAAACAGAACTAAATGATAAAGGAAGGTGTTCAGCAACTGAGGAGGCTTGTGTTTACAGGTTAGTTGGGGATTTGTCAAACTCTTCTGGAGCACGAATCATAAACAACAACAACAAAGAAACAAGCAATAAGTAGGCTTGCCCCAAACAATGTGCACACACTCTGTTATGCCTCATGTAACCCCCGAAATACTCTAAAGAATATAAAAAATTCAAATATACACCAAGAAGCAGGAGTCACAGAAGGAACTCCATCCACAAGTGCTAAGCCTCTGGCTGCATACGTGCACTCGAGTCCAGAGACCCTCACCTTGAGCACCTAGGCAGCTTAGCAGCATCATATCACATCTTGAATTCCCAGCACCCCCTAACTTGTGACTTCCAGAGAAGCCGCTCTGAGCATTTGTGAGAAGCAGTCTAGCCAACTGCCAAATTCCTGCTGGGTCGGCCAAGAGGTAGGAACCAAAAATAAAAAAAACATGACGGGTTTGTTTTTGAAAAGCAATACATCAAACACAGAAAGGGCCCTTTTGTATGCCTTTTCCCGTGTGGTATCCAGAGAGAAGAAAATGGCTCACCCTCCTGGGAGGAAGGAGCTTGGCCTCACCTGTAAGTTCTCTTCTACCATGTAGATTTTTCTCACCCCATTAAATGTAACCCACCCTAGGTAGGATTTTACCATGTGAGAGAAATAGAGAGTGATGGGGGGGGCAGCAGGAGAGGCTGGCTGGGCAGCCCTCATGAGCCACATAAGTGTGGGGGACATGGGGCCATATGGAACGTGGCTGTTCCCAGGGGTCTGTGCGATGGACCCGCAGGGCTGCTTCTGTGGCTTCCATAACCTTGCTGTACCACCCACTGTTACCAAGAGCTTAACAGAAAAGAAAAAAGGTTAAATAAAGAAAATAAGGCATGTCAGAATAAAGTGTCTTCTTCACAACTGGGAAGTACAGGCTGGCTGGGGGGACAGAGCAGGTTTAACACTGTGGTGCCCTCAGAGAAAGCAGGATCCTTCAACAATGTCCAGGTGGATGGCAAGCACAGGGACAGAGCAGGGACACCTGCAAGGGATGCCACTTGTGACCTTGCTCTGAAGAACAGCGAAAGGCAATCTTAGTCCCCAAGCCCTTCCCAATAACTAGCCACCAACAGCAAACGCACAAGGGACCTTAGTAAAAGACACCTGTGGGGGAGGGAAGTCTCCCCCTCCTCCAGGCCCTGGAGTTAAGCTCTGGGGACAGGTAGCCTTTTCTTCTGTCAGGAAATCAGGCTTTGGCTCCTGTGTGAGGATTGACAGCTGCCACCTGCTCATCAACTGTCCACTATAGCAGCAGTGGGGCCACAGGAACCATGGACATTTGACTGTTTGGGTCATGTGACTCGGCCTTAATGCAGAGCATGAGAGGATGGTCATGCACAGATTTTATTTCAGCAGCCATGTGTGAGGGATGACCAGCGATTTCATCTACAGCGCTCTGAGACGGGGAGCATTCTCACCCCATTTGCAGATGAGTAAGTCACTCATCCAGAGGTGCACAGCTGCTAAGAGGCGTGCCTACTACCCACAACGAACAATCCTAAGCAATGAAGCAACATCCCACATTACCGCCTGGCCCAGTGGCTGGGAACAGGACCAGGAAAGAGCAGGGAAGGCTAGGCAGAGAGACTGTGTCTGCCACTAGCCACAGTGGGGGTGGGGATGGAGGGGGAGAGAGTGTGAGGAGACTGACCTTCAGTGAAGACAGTGGAGATCTAGAAGATGCTACCTAGACACCAACTGTGTCAGAATGCCCCTCCACAGGTCTGTGGGGTTTGCTGAGCATGACTGCTTAAAAGACTTTGCAGTGAGTCACAGCTATGGTGCTTCAGTTTCTCTTCAGGAGAACCAGCTACTGACATGCACAGCTTGCTATGCTCTTCTTGCCTTTCTGGAGCAACTGTTCCCGAGGGGCCTTGAGGACAGGTGGAGAACTGGAAGAACATGGGTCATGTGCCAGCCCCTCCCAAGTTCTAGGGGTGGTTACAGTGAAAAAATACCCTGTGTTTACTCTGGGGGCTCCTATCTAGTGTGTGTATTCTTGGGGGAGGGAGCAGATAAACAGGAGAAAACAAAAGCAGACAGAGGAGGCATGAATGGCCAGGGAGGCTGCTCTGACCTGCCATTCTCTGAGAGCAGAAGGAAATGTAAGCAAATGTCTGAAGGTATCTGAGAGCAAGGCCAGAGACCCTGGGTAGGTTTTAGAGAAACACAGTGGCCACAGAGACTGAAACCCACATTTAGAGGTCCCAAGAGCATGGCTGAGTCTGCTCAGGGACAGAGCCAGGGCTTTAAAGGTCACAGTAAGAACTTGGGGTTTTATGAAGAATGAAATGAGACACAAAACTGAGCCACGTGTGGTGTTACAGGTGTTCTTTGCGCTTGGGAGGCTAAGGCTGGAGATTCCGAGGCTAGCCTGGGGTATACAGTCCAAGCTGTAATTCACATTTTAAGTGAGTTCACCTGAGTATAATAGACTTGGCGCAAGCAGCTATGAGGCAATGTAGTGGGGCAGGTGAGATTAGGTGGTGTGGGTGGCAGTGCTGGCTGCTGAGGGAATAGATGCATGGATGTGTTTTGAACATGGAACGAACTGAATTTGATGGTGTACTTGGTTCGTGAGTAACAGATGAGCCTGGGTCCTGGACTGCGTGACTTGGGGCTGCTGGTGCTGGGTCTGGATGAGGTAAGCGTGAGACACCCACCACACATCCCTGGGGATTCCTGCACCTAGGAATCTTTACACAGAACATGTGTTCACTGTAACCTCCTCAGCGCTGGAGGGTAGACTGGCACATGTTCTTTCCATTCTCCACATGTTCCGTGGAACTCAGAGGTAGCCCCTCTGGAATGGTTCTCCACAAAGTTGAAATATGCTTCATGTAGATGGTACCTGGAGCTCCAGGACATGGGGCAGTTTGTCTAGAGAGTGTGGTACTTCTGGTGAACCCCACCATCATCCTCCATTTCTCTTCAGGAAAGAAGTGTGGTGACCCCACCTCATCACTACACATGAGCTTCACAGACCAGCATTCAAGGGAGTCCCCTCCCCGACCAAGACTGAGCCCTAGCGCTCAAGCATTTGGGACAGAGGGCAGAAAGACAAGGGGACAACGAGGCCATACATACTTCGAAAAGTGAAGACCCTTGACACAAGTGACTTGCTGTTGTTTGGATATGTTTTCCCAAAGCTCATGAGTTAGAAACTCATGTTGAAGGCATTGAGAAGGGAGGGCATAGAGGTAATTAGGATGAGGTGAGGGTGGGCCCCTGTGATGGCATCGGTGGCTTTAGGAGACTCCTCTGTCATGTTATCACAGCAAGCAGGCCTTACTGAATGCAAGATCATGATTCCTCAGCCTCCAGAACTATAAATCGAATACGCCTCCGTTCTTTGTAAGCTACTGAGTCAAAGGCAATTTGTTACAGCAACAGAAAATGTTCTGAGGTACCATTGAAACAGATTTCACAGTTTCTGTGCCATACGCTTTGCCTAGAGTAATATATGGATTTCATAAATATTTGATGAATAACATATATTTCTAACTGAAATTAGAGATTTTAAAGCCATGCTTAATTTACAGTTCAACAAATACGCAAAAGGATTATTCCTTGAAAGACAAATGTTTGAAAGTCTCTTTCAGAGAACCAGACAGCCTGCCACAGGTGTGAGCTATTAGCAGCTTCTGTCTCCCTCTGGACACTCTGAAAGCAGTACTCTGCTCCTTCTTCAGCACCAGGGATAATGCAGAGCAAATGCTCAGCAAATCTAAATAAATGTCAAATAAATGAGTGAATAAATATCCATTAAAAATTAACTGGACAGTTAATTTAGCTTACTCCCTGGGAAAAAAAAAAAGAAAAACAGTAAAATTAAAAGAAAAAAAAAGTCTCTTTAATTTAAAAGGTTAATTAAGAACAAGGCTAAAAAAATATTTTGGTGGCTTAAGTAAACCAAACCCAAGTGGGGTTCAAAACGGCCACAGTACATAACCCTGAAAAAGTGCCCATTATTTGCTGTGAAGTAGAGAAGGTGGGAAGTAGCTGGGCACACTTCCTGATCCCAGCATGATTACAATTCTAAAGCTAGACAGTTAATGTTGAGGAGGGACTCACCTGGCGCCAGCAAACTCCAACGTGAGAACCCTACTTAGAACACCAAGTAACTGAACCCCATAGTACCTCTGGTTAAACACTGTATTTGAGCAGTTTATCCCGGAAAGGCAAAGATGGCTTAATATCACAAAAGTATGGCAATAAATTACATCACGTGAGTGTTAACAGAGGGAAATGGCATTATCCTCGGGACAGATACCCAGAATGCCTCTTCTGTGGCTCTAGGTCAGTAACTCAGATCATGATTAAAATTTATTAGAGTGAAAGGTACTTTGAAGTGTGTATGTGTCCCATAAAGAACAAAGGTTCTTCCTTTTCTTTCTTTTTAAAAACTAAACAAGATCCACTCTATTCATAATTTTCATCTACAGCTCATGTTTTTTAGCTTGTCCAAAATATTTCCTTCTATGATTTTAACCCTACATTGAATTGTTTTTTACAGAGTAGCAAGTAAATCCCCGCCCCCCATACAAATATTTAGTTGCAAGACCACTCATTGAAACAACATGCCTCCCATCCAACACCGCCCCTTTCTGTGAATTTTATTTCTGCACAGGCTACCCTGTTTCACGACTCCCCACTTTCGACCTCACACCAACCATACTGTCTGATCTGTAAGGTCAAGTTAACTTTAAGATGTCTCTTAGATTGGCTGTCTGTTGAAACAGTTTATATAGCCAGCTCGCAAATCTACATGAAAACCTGAAGTTAGCGGAGAGATTCGATACACAAACTTGAATGTGCGGAGTTCAGAGATTGATTGACACTTGAAGTGAGAACTAATTGACCTTGGAGAGACATAAGCTCTGGGAGTCTTAAATTCAGCCTGGAAGTTCAGGAAGTCAATTTATTTTTCTAAGCCTGAGTTCTCACTTTGGGGACTGCAGTTACACAGGGCTGTTTATGAACAACTACTATGCAAAAATGCAAATGAGACCCAGGCCTTCTGAGGAGAGACTCCATGTCTCCTCCTCTTGGCTGGAGGGGTCCACATAATTCATCTGTACTGATTCCCCATGACTCACAAAGAACATGGGATGGGTCAATCTGAGCTCAGATAAGCCTGGCAGGCATGGGTCAGCATGACCTGTCAATGTATCATCAAAGGGGATACAGGGAATAGTCTGGAGGATGGCTGCTCCTTGCTGACAGAGGCAGGAGCAGAAGCAGATGTGGCTACCTAAAGTAGCCCATGTGGAAATGGGCGCACTTAGAAGGCACACCCGGCAGGCCACAGCTTCCCCATAAATATTCAGTGCACATGAGACCCACAAAGAGAGACAGGCATCTGCACAATAGGCAGACACTCCTGCCAAGTTCTCTAATACATCAAATCTGGACCTTTTAGAGGACTCCCTCTCTGCTGGCAACATTCTCAGTATCTGACGCAGAATGCCTCTTTCATCTGACAAGGTAGGGCTGCATTAACCTCTTGCAATCTAAGAGAAGGTTCTAGAACTATACCTCCTTACCATAGATGGAAACTAAGACCCACATAGGTGGCAGAGTTGGGACTTGACTCCCGATCACCTGAGTGGGACTCCCCAGTCTGTCTCTCCTCTGAAGAGCATTTGCTTCTCCACAAATGGGAGCCCCTGACTGCACATTCTCATGCTGCCCTCACTTCCTTAAGACAATCTAACTTGTATAGTTTCAAAGTGCAATCTATCATGATGACATGCCAGCCTGGGACAGGAAACTTCGTGTTGACTTCAATTCCGTTTTTTAAGGTGTGAATTCTACCCACATTCTTTCTAGATTGGTAGTGGAGCTATGAGGTGATAAAGCTGTGGCAGATTCATCATCAAACATCATAGCTACTGTGATGACCAAGTCTTCAATGAAACCCTTGGCACTAGTGGAAGCCCTGTTATGGACAAAACCTATGAGATATATCCTGCAGATGCCATGCTACACAGGAAGCTGTGCTTGTCTGGATAGATTTACAGACAAGAAGTAAAGGACACATTGGAAAAGCATCAGCTAACCACAGGTGTTCTTCCAATAACCCCCTTCTTACTCCTACCCCAACACCCAGAGCACAACCGGGATGATGGTAACTCTTCAACCGACAACAGTTGACCAAATCAAGCATCCTCTACCCTAGGGCATCTGGGAAATTAGGTTCCCAGAACACATGAAATTAGCTCCCAACTTAATTCACCTGTGCCGCTTTCTATGCTCCTACGCAAAAATGTCTATGATGACCAGGAAGCGGAGAGGAAGAACTTGTCTCATAACTCAGTTTAAATAAAGATGAAAATAACTGGAGGGTCAGGGAGATGGCTCGGCGGATGACTTGACTTTAACCCTTGGGATGGATCTAAAGATGAAAGACACTGGTCGGGCGTGATGGCGTATACCTTTAATCCCAGCACTCCCAAGTCAAATGCAGGTGGATCACAGAGCAAGTTCCAGGACAGCCAGGGCGACACAGAGAAGCCTCGTATTGAGAAAAATAAAAAGAGAACTGACCCTACCTTGTCTTACAAGGATCGTACAACCCTGTGTGTGTCACCTGCATGGTGCCAGATGAGTCGGCATCAGTTAGTCACTCAATATTACTAATAATTCTAGAGTGAACACACCTCCCAGAAATTCATAAGACTCTCAGTAGGCTTTTTTTATTCCTACCTTTTCTTTTAGTGATAAATAACAATACAGTATGTTTTATAATATATAATGCAGTTATATACAAAGAACAATGATTTTGTGTTACCACCAGCAAAACCATGCTTAACCAAGGCAGGCTAACATGAGCCGAAGGAACCTGAGTTCAAGGCTGTCACATGACTCAGGGCCTCCCACCTCTTCAAACTTGTGAAGCCACCAAGTTCCTACCTGACTATAGCAGGATAAAGGGAGAGTGGGGGCTGCAGGGATGAGGCCCTCTTCACTCTCAATTCCATGTGGCCACTCACTCAGACAACAGACAGGGGGCTATGTGTCACAGGAAACAGCAGGGCTGGGAATCTCAATGTTCCCACCACTGTACTCAGTACCACATAGACAATTAGTATTTGGTAAATATTTCTATTGCACGTCTCAGTGCACGCTGTTTCTTAAGCATTCGGCATAGTCAGAAAAGGTTGAAAGGTTGAGAATTGGAGACAACAGCCGTCAAATCCTGTCTCACACCTCTACACTCTCTTCAGGAACACCAGAGCTTCAGAAAATGACTCATGTTAGATTTAGAGTCACCTCCTTGCTGCTGATGGATTCGGCAAAGTTTCACTTGATCATAGTAGTCCCTGTGCGGTCCACAAGGACCAGACCAATGACAGTATGGGCAGCCAAGCATCTCTCACTAGTCAGTAGGCATCCCCAGCCACTTCAGAGAGCACAACAAAGGTACTGCCGGGGCCCAGGGAGGTGGCTCAGTCAGTAAAGTACTTGCCTTGCAAGCATGAGGACCAAAGATCGGATCCCCAGTCCCCATATAACAAGCCAAGTACAGAGGCATAAATCTATAATCCTAAAATGGGGGAGGTAGAAACAGTAGGATCCCTGGGGGCAAAGAGTTAGCTACTCTAGCTGAATTTGTGAGCTTTGAGCTCAGAGAGAGGCCCTGTTTCAAAAATTAAGATGAAGAAATCCATTGTCAACCTCTGGCCTCCACACACACGTGCATGCACATATACATTCATTTTTTAAAAAGAGTAAATTAATGTGGTAACATTTCTCAAGTAAGATTTCTCTTATTTTGGAGACCAAAAACACAGCAGCAGATATAAGTAAGTTATGATTAAGACGAAATTACAGACATGATGAAGAACTATAGCATTAGGAGTTAGAAGAAGTTAAGTTGCTAAGCCCCTCCTTTTCACTGAAAGCAACATTAGGTATAAAACGCTAGCTACCATGGCGAGAGCTGGCTTGACTAAGTGAACATAGATCCCATGGTCTTCTGAGATAGACATGGGAACCGCTGCACAAATGACATCCAGCCCATCAACAAGGACCCTCCTTGATGAGAAGGAGGCTCACAGACAACCACAGAGCACTTGGCCCATGCTTGCTGGCAGGGAACAGGCGGGCCATGTTCACTGCCTCCTTCCCCAATGCACCAACATTTCTATGCTAAGGATGGAGGGAATTTATGTTACATTAAAAGCAATGATTTTCTCTTCTCAAAACGAGTGGAACGTGCAGTATTCAACCTGCAGTCCAGAAACACTCACACAGGGCGACCTTGTGTCCAGTAGTTTATTGCCAAGGTTCCAGTTTATGCCCACAAGGCATGGCAAGGTTCCTGGACATGGCTGCAGCCTTTGGCTTCCCCTAACAGAGCTCTTGGCTCTGGCAGGTTTTGGCTGCAAGCGCTATCCTGTAACTGATTTATTCTTCAGTTCCTTTTTCTCTGAATGAATCATATTTATGTTGCCAAAGCAAGAGAAGAAAGAAAAAAATTACAAGGTTAAGAAAAACAGTCTTCAATACAGAAATGGATTTGCAATCAAATATCTATTTCAGAAAGCTGTCAGGATCAGGCAATGTAATAGAAATTTGTTCTTTGCTTCTGCATCACGAGGAAGGCCTGAGAGCATGCATGCCACCCATGCACCCCCAGTCCACCCACCTCACCAGACCACAGGCCTATACTGAGGACTAATCCCAGTTGGTAGGGTAGTTTCCTGTCACTACACTAATACAATGCTTCATTACACTGAGACACAGCATTGCATTTTCTGTCAGCCAAGTAAATGATAAAGCTTAAAATTCACAGTCCCTTTGAAAATGCTTATTGTACCAATCCTCCTCCAGGCTTGCCCTCAGCTGCTGCTTCACGGGTCTTCCAGGAGGCTGAGTGAGCCTCATTTGCACTCTATATACCACTCATTCCATCCCACCCACCACCCCCAAGTGCAGGACTGCTGAGCAGCAAGCACATAGGGGACCGCTTCCAATTTTGTTTGATCAGGAAGGGATTATATCTAACTTTTGCAAAGGAAATTAAGGTAGTCATAGACAGGGATCAGAGACAATTCTGGGTTTATTCAAACCTAGGTCTGCTCTACATGTTGACAACGCCACCTCAAAATTACTGACCCACAGCATCCAGGCACAGCCTGCCTGCCTATCCCAGCTTCTGAAGGCTGGAGGCTTCACCAGGGCAGAGGCTTCACCAGGGCTAAGACTCTGTCCTCCCATACCCAGCCTTAGATTCTCCATCAGAGCCACTTAGCCAGATGATTCAGTGTGTGCACTTCATTCTGCTGTGGGGATGAGTGGCCTTCCTGTAAACCACAGAACGCCAACCAACAACACTGGGTTTCTGGTGTTCTCCATGAACCACAGGAATGAACACTGACCTTGGCAACAAAGGACAAGACACAAAGATCCCTATGATGGTCATCTGCTGTCATGTGATGCTTTGTGCACGCGCTGGCTGCCATACTACCTCTAGTATGTCTAGCCAAAACATTAAACTCTAGGCTCAGTGAGAGACCCTATCCCGAAGTATGAAGGAAGATTCCAGATGTCAACATCTGGCTTTCACATAGATATATAGACATACACACCCATATGCACTCACAGGTACACATATATGCATATACCACACACACACAATGCACACCCATATGAACATACAGGTGGTGTACACACACACACACACACACACACACACACACACACACACACACACACACACACAAAATGGTCAGGCATGCCCTGAAGCAATGTCAGGCTCAGACCTGTGCTGGCTTCTTGTGTTTGGGTGTTTCCTCCTCCCAGGCAGCCTGGTTCTGGGCTCCGTGTTTATGGGTAGGGTGGCAGGCAGGACATGACCTCTCCAGCTCATGACGGGTTAAGCAGCCTGATTGAACACTGCTGCTAATTAAGGGCCCCTCTTGTCTGGCAGGACCACCGGGGTACCTTCTGCACTTGTTCATGACCACTGCACCTCTCTCAGAAATTAACTCTTGATGAGTACAGACAGGGGCCCAGCTGGTCCTCTGAGTCCTCCCAAGTAGATAAATGAAAAGTAATCAGAGCACTGCTGACTGCCAAGGGGAGAGGGGCTCTCCGTGACCTCTTGGTAAAATCCACAGTATACTTTTACTAGGGCTTAATTCTCTACACCGGGGGCACTTAACGCAGCCAGGAATGGTGTGAGGAGAGTGACCGTGACGGCTATGGCATCTGGTGTGGAAGTCCACCTCGTGAAGGAGTTCAAGGAATACAGAAGTGACTTATGGAAAGCTAACTTCTATCAGCAACTTATTTTCAGACGTTCCCCCCTCCCCGACAACACTTCACGGACCCCAAGAGTTCCTAGGACTGTTTGGCAACTGCACGATGTCAAATCCTTTGAATGCTAATTCCTTTAACTTACAGAAGGAGCCTCAGTTCCCAAATGTCCGGCCCTTCCTTCCATAAGGATTATTGATTATTTCCCAGTTCCTCTGGGTCTGTCAGGGCTCCACTAAGTGTCTTTGGCTCAAGGTCTCCCACTGCACTGTGATTCTGGTGTGAGCCAGGGCCAAAGCCAACTTCAAGTTTGACTGGGAAGGTTCAACCTCTAAGCTTATTTCTACGGCTTAGCTCTCCATCAGCTACCACTCACGAAGCCTTTGTTATGAGTTCCTACATCTCTGTCAGCTTGCTTTCCCCAGCTTCCCTTAGCTCTTGGGATGGGGAGAGGAAGAGGAAGAAGAGGGAAAGGTGGTGGTCGCAAGGAAGATGTCACCACTTCCTGCATGACCCAGTCTCAGGAGTGACAGTCATACTTGTGTTATACTTTACTTAATGAACAAGTACTAAGAACAGTACCAAGGACAGAAGGTAGAGGCCTCTGGACTCTCAATCACTGCTGACCACAGATGGACTCCTCAGATGCCAGATGAACCAGGGCTCGCCCTTCCATAGTGAGCCCCTGGAAACTATACACACAACTACACCGTGAGGCTACACATTAGGCTACACAGTCCCATCATTCCTCAGGCCCCATGGAAGTCAGTATGGCTTCCTATCACAAATGGAGTGTTAAGCAAGACACACTCATGAAGCCCATACTGGGATAAACTAGCTTTTGGGCACAGCTTTCTGAAGCTGAGGAGTCAAAGATACAACTGCTGGTAGCCTGTCCCTTGTTATCATGTATCCACAGACTGCCATGGTTGTTTCTGGCATTTGGCTCTGCTGAGGAAACTATATGCTCAGAGATAAAAATAAAATAAACAATAAACAAAATAAACACCACTGGCATTTGTCAGCTGTGTGTGATAACAAACACTGGATCAAGCACATCTCGGCGTGATCCTACCCCTAGATGAGGATGTCAGTGATGGGTATGATGTCCATCACTCAGAACCACTGGTGAGTGAGTTCCTCCTGGCAATAACAGCTTCACTAAAACAGACAGTAACAGTGTCAGTGACCAAAAACTTCTATGGGTTTATATCACAGTACTACAGATTTAGGAAATATAAAGGAGCCAGATGTGATGCTGTAGACCACTAATTCCAGCGCTCAGGAGGCACAGGCAGTTCATCTGTGAGCTCAAATCCAGCCTAGCCTACACAGCGAGACCCTGTCTCAAAAGTAATTAAGTTCAAAACCACTAGAATAAAAATAAATTTGGTAACAGTACAAAACGAAAAAAACAGAAAAGCTCAGTGCCCTGATAGGGCTGTATGCAAGCTGTAGATAAAAGGCAGATTCTGTCACAGTGAATCTGTTCTGTGGACATTTTGATAAACAGAAAAAAGGTAGAAAATGGAATTACCCACGGTTCTACTACCAAAAAAATGTTTTGGTAAATTTTTTTTAGCTTTTTTCTATATAGTGTTAATATAATCAGAAAAAAAAAAAAAAAAACAAAACTATTCCCAAGTGTGTTGCTGTTTTCTCTGCAGTGTGTGGGCATGTTTCCTGGCTGATAAGTGTTCTTTAAGACAGCTGATTCAGGCTGGTGAACCAGCTCAGCTGGGCAAGGTGTGCTGTCCATGCCTCATGATCCAAGTCTGATCCCTGGAACTGTGCAAGCAGAGAATCAACTTCACGTGGTTTTCCTGACCTCCGCATATGTACCATGTCACATGTACACCCCCATCCATGAATAATTCATACACACAATAACAACATAAATAAGTGTAAAAACAGGGGATGCCGTAGTATGCAGGTGTAGAGACACGTGTGGGGGCGTGCATGCATGGGTGGAGCAGTGTGCATATGTAGGTATACTTGTGCATGAGTGTGCACACATGCCTGTGTTTGTATCTGGAAGCCAGGGGCTGACCTTGGTGTTTTCTCACTCACTTTCTAACTCATATACCTGAGGTAAGTTTTCTAACTTGAACTTAGATTTGTTGGATGATCTGACTAGTTTGGCTAGCCAGTTTAATCTGGGGCTCTTCTGTCCCCACACTGGGATTATACAAGGGTCTCCATACCCACTTGGCATTTATGTGGTATTGGGGTTTCAAATGCTATCTTCATACGAGACAGAAAGCATGTTGCCCATTTAATCATCTTTCAAAACCTGATTTAAAATGGATATTTGGATCATTCATCATCTTGTTATGACTTAATTTGTAAAAACTGGTTCCTTTTACTTGTTTTAAAAAATTAAAATTGTGTTCCTCTGCTCCTCATTTCCTGCTTCTTAAAAAGTCACTGGGGTATTCGTTTCAATTTCTCGATTAGCTTCTTAGTCATGTTTCTTTACATTTTTACATTATTGCACCAGGGACCGCAGTATGCGCTGTTACGCTTTATAACCCACCACAGTCAATACTGTACCACGTCCTATACAATGAAGAAACTTTAGAACTACGGGAACCCATATCGACCACATCAGGCTGGAGGTGCTTTGTGTATCACATCTACAGGTGTTACAAGACCCATAAGGCAGTGTAATGATCCTTGTTTTAAATAGCTATGTGGTTGACCAAAAAATTAAAGGGAAAAGCATATAAACCAATATTGTGTACTTCCCCAAATAGTTCATTTCCAATTTTCTGATCACCCTACATTGTCATCTTGGCTCGCTTGCAGGGGCCCCTTCAGCCTGTGTCACAGTGATGGTCTGCTGGAGAGTCCCGGGAGTTTGTTTCCACCATGCCCACTCTATCACCATCCTTATACCCTGGCACACTCAGTCAAACATTACGTTTGCTATACAGCCATTCTGTGGAGGGTCACAAAGAACTGGCTACCGTCGGTATCTGTTCCTGCATTAACCACTGTGAGAACCTCAGTCCCATGAACTTAAAGTCCTGATAAAGTCCATCTTAAAACTGTTTGCCATAGAAAGATGCACCATTTCAACCTGTCCCTGTCAGGCCACCACCTTGAATCATAAAGTCTTTGATGATCCTGTGGAATTTGGTACCATTGGTAGCCACCCCCACCCCCCACCCCACCAGCTTTGCAAAGTTCTTGCAGGTCTTTGAAGCATGTACCCAGTACTGCTCAAGCATGAAGATCTAAGCATGGGTCTCCAGGTAGATGTTGGCAGCTGCCAGGTGTCAGGGAGAATTCCCAATAAAAATAAATTTTAAGGAGCTGGAGAGATGGCTCGGCAGTTAAGAGCACTGGCTGCTCTTCTAGAGGACCCAGGTTCAATTTCCAACACCCACATGGCAGCTCACAACTGCTTGGAATTCTAGTTCCAGAGGACTTGGCAGCCTCACACAGACATATATGCAGGCAAAGCACCAATGCAGAGTGTCTTCTAGCATTCAGGAAGCCCTGTAGTCAATCCCCAGCACCACAGAGGCTAGGCATAGTGGTACAAGTCTGTAATCCATGACTGAAGTTTATTTGTGTACAGACAGGACAGTCAGAAGCTCAAGGTCAACTTTAACTGCCAGACTAAACTATATGCGAGCCTATCTGAAGGAAGGAAGAAGTGGGAACAGAGGGAAGAAAGTGAGTTGGCGGAAATGGTTAGCTTCAAATTCTCCAGCATGCTTCCAATGGAGAGGTAAGGATTCCTTTTGGGTCTGAGATATCCAGGGAAATATCCAAATTCCTCGAGATCACCATGATGGACAAGAACATGGAGCCTCCTGGCCTGATGGTTGCCTTTAGAATAGGTGGCACCTCTGAGTAAAGGCATCCATGCCATCAGCAATGACCAGCACAACCGAGTGTCCCCAGCCCACACCACTTGGAGATAAGTCAGCTAAACATTATGCAAATCTCCCACCCAGGAAAAAAAACCCACAGAATTGTCTTTTTAAGCCATGAAGTTCTAAGATGGTTTTAGTTCCTGTCATGGACGCACATAACAATTTTTAATTAGAAAACCAATAACTTTGGTTAAACAAATAAAAATATATTTAAACCAGTAACATGATCACACTGGGACTAACTAAATAAACGCTGTCACACTGACCTTCTCCTGGTAGCCATGGGGCATAGTCTAGTTTATGCAGAAGAACTCTCTGTCAGGGGCTCAAAAACTGCATCTTTCAGAGAGGATGCAATACAACCAATATTTAACAGTTATTCCTGGCATGTCAACAATTCATGGCGTTTTCTAGTATTTACACATCAATTTTTTTTTAAAAAAAGATGTATTTGTTAACTTTCTTTTAAAAAAAAAATCACAGTATCTCACTATTTCTATGGCTAGCCTCCAACTCACTATGTGGATGAACCACCCCTCTCTGGCTATGGATTCGGAGATCAACTGCCTCTGCCTCCCAAGTTCTGGGATTAAAAGTGCTGTCATACCCAGGACTAAGATTTAATTTCATCTTAGTTATGTGTATGTATGTGTCTGTTGGGAGTTATGTGCACATGACTGCAGGCATCAACAGAGGACAGAGGAGGATATGGGGTCCCCTAGAGCTAGAGTTGTTCTAGCCTGATGTGTGCTGAGAACCCAGGTAGGATCCTGTGCAAGAACTGTACTTGCTCTTAGCCAAGACTCTATTTATTCATGTGTACATATTTATGTAGGCATGCACATACCATCCCGTACACGTGGAGGTGAGGACAGCTTGTGGGAGTTGCCTCTCTGTTTCCACCATGTGGGGACCACAAATTGATGTCAGGTCTGGGAACATACACTTTTACCTGCTGGGACATCTCACTGGCCTCCGGTTGTCACACTGTTAGTGGACACACCCCTGGCCCGTGCAGTACCGGATTCTACCCAGAGAGAGTTTTTGTTCTTCAATAACAGGGTCATTTAACAGGGTCTTATTCTGTTTCATCCCAGATGCTGCTGATAAGGGACAAGATCCCACACCTGAAATGCTTGGAGCAAGAGTCACCAACTTCAGACTTAATTTTTGGATTTGGGGATATATGAACAGATTTCACTGGCTAAGTAAATTTAATCCAAAAACTCAGAAATTCATGTTTCCTTCCTTCCTCCTCTCCCCTCCCTCCCTCCTTTCCTTCCTTTCTTCCTATCTTTTATTTTTTCTTTTTGAAACAAGGCCTCACCATGTATTCCAGGCTGGTCTCAAATCCATGGTCCTCCTACTTCAACTGCCTGGGTGTGTTGCCATGACTGGCCTGAAACCCAAAACTTTTTCAGCACCGTGTCATTGTGTTCTGGATTTCAAATTTTTCAAACTAGAGATGTGCAATCTGCTTGTCATGCATGGGCTGGGCCATGTCTGGAGGGGTGAAAAGCCAGGGTCAGCCACCTCTGCCTTGCTAGGTCCCTCATCCCACTGTAGTGCTGATAAGCCAACCATCTGGAGTGTGAAAAATGAGTCCTAGCTCAGTCTACAGTGTGTGTGTGTGTGTGTGTGTGTGTGTGTGTGTGTGTGTGTGTGTGTGTGTGTGTGTGTGTGTGTGTGTACCTCTCACAGGGCTAGGTACAAAAGTCAGGTTTATTCCTTGGGGAAAAGTGGTTCAGAAGTTCAAATCATTTACAGGCCTCTTTCCCACTCATGGCCTTCCTGTGTCATTGTCAATATCTGACCCTGAAAAATGCCTGCTTCCAGAGACCTCACCTGCTGCTGACGCCTGAGGAGAACACGGATGACAGACAGGCTGGGAGCTGAACCAGAAGCTTGGGTTCCTAGCCACAGATGGAGATACTTTTTGTTTACAGAAGACTCTTCAGGAGCCACAAGCTGGCCTCACAGAAACTGGTACCAAACGGCCGCCAAGTGCACATGTCGCAAGAGGGAGGCAAAAGCCACTGAGGTGTCATGGAATCACCAAGGCTCAGAAGTCTCTCTCTCTGCTTCTCAAAGGCCTATCAAACCAGGAAGTAACAGGTTCCCAACAGACCTCACAGAGACAAGAAGACATCTACATTCTGTGGTACCAGGCTTAAATATCCTAACTGAGGGTTATGCTGATCAAAGTCCCAAAGTTGCATGCCTCTTTATATCATGCATCATTTACTGTACCCACTGATTATTTTATCATTACTGTTTTTGAAGTTTCTGAAACATGATTTTTCCCAGTTTGGCTTAGAGAACTCTGATCCTGCTGACTGAAGTCTCACAAGTACTGAGATAGCAGGTGTGTGTCACCACATAAAATTTATCCACTAATTTTTAACTGTGGAATCAGAAAGTGTACGCTAATACTAAAACCCAGCAAACAGCTTAGAATATTAAGATTTAAAATAAGTTAATTTTTAAAGGATAAGGCTTCATAAGCCACTCAAAACAGCTTTTATCATTTTGACTTATTTTTTCCTTTAATTAGCTTAGTTCCTCAGAGAGCTGGCACCACTTACCAGTTTTAGTGAGTTTAAAATAGAAAGCTCTTGGCCAGGTAAATGGCTCAGTAGGTAGAAGTGGTTATGGAAAACTGGATGCCTTGGTATGAGCTGTCATCCTGCTACCTTCTGCTGAGACAAGGCAGAGACAAGAGAACCAGCCTGGAATACTCATGTGACAGAAACAAGACACTTAGAAAACAAAGTGTGGTGCCCTGTGGACCATGGCAGGTGTGCACCTATACTCACATAAAGCAATCACACCACACACATGCACACACACCACATACACATATACACACATACACCACAGAAACACACAACACACACATGCATGCACATATATACACTACACATACACATGCACGCACACACATGCACCACACATGTACACCACATACATGCACACCACACACACGCACACACCACACAAACACATACATATGCACACATACCACACCCCCCCACACACATGCACACACATACACATGTACACACACACCATCTACATGCACCCCCACACACACGCGTGCACACACACACATGCACCCACACACACACGTGCACACACACACATGCACACGCGCACACACACCACACATGTATACATACTCACAATGAAAACTCATGTGTGTATGAATAAGCAAGTCAGCAACAACAGAATAGATCAGAACTAATAAGATGACTATATATTCACATATATCATATATATATGTGTGTATATATGTATATATATGTGTGTGTATATATATATATATACATGGGATTTATTAGAGTGGCTTACAGAAGAGAGGAATAAAGGGCAAATTAAAAGTTTCATGCTACACATACTTGCAAATATGTAAAGTACATGGATAACATTTTCAGTAATTAAGAAGGTCACATTATAAATTTAGTCAACATTCCTCAGAACAACCCACCTCCCGGTACTAAGCAACGCAAGCACACTGCCCAAACAGCCAGGGTTCTAAAATCCCCACTTCCATCACATCATTTCCTGGATAACTCTCACTTCTCTATGGCCCGCAGATCAGTGTACCAGCAGCTAGAAGATGCTCCGTGAAAGACCGAGCTCATCTACTGAGTCCTGCAGATCCGTGACCAGCACTGTCCACCTCCCGGGGGCGGGAGAAGAAGCAGGCTCTAAGAAAATGGTAGGATGTCGTTTTCAGTTAGAATCATGGGGAGGTTACAAGGACCAAGTCACATGCCAGTTTCTTTCAAACGATGCCAACACTTGGCGCCAATGCAATTATGAGTTGGAAAAATGTGGAATGAATAAAGCAGCCCATAATTCCTCTCCAAATATGTATTACAACTTATTAAATGACATAGAAAGCAAAAAGTCATGGCAATGCTAGAACCTCAACTTTCAGACTTACTGCTTTGGGGCATTTGAGTCAAACCCCATCATCTGGAAGTACCTAACAATGGGAAAAATTAGGTCAGGCGCTGTTGGTGAAACAGCTGCCAGCCCTCTGCCTAATGAGGTGAGTGGGCCAGCGCTTCAGGTACCTCCTCAAGGAAGAAACTTCAACTGTTAAATCTAACGTAAGGCTAGCCTCCAGCCTTCAGAAATGAAAACACTCCTATGGGGATATTTTTCTCTTTCAAAAATGTCTAACTGCCAGCTCTCCCACCTAAAGCCACCTGGTGGAAAATGTGTCCTCGTACTCATTGGGTTTTCCCGGAGAGCAGAGCCCAGTTCAGTTGGTGGTCTTCAGAGGCCTGGCAGGAAGAAGGTGACATTTCCCCTCAATATCTCCAACTCCACCTCCCCCTAACACACCTACAACTGAAGACAGGAGGATCCCACCGACACCCCCTCAGAGCACCAAATCCCTTTCAAGACTGCTGGCAAAGGGAAGGAGGGAGGAATAGACAGCCCCCCAAGTTCCCCTTGCACATCTCATATTCTACGCTGAATGCAATTTTATTCAAGTTCTGCTGTCAGATTTACAAATAAAAAATACAGAATGCCCAGTTAGATGCTCTGGTTAGATTCTCAAAGGCTACGTGTTAAAGGCTATTGGGAAGTGAGGGCACCTCCAGGATGGGGGACTTGTGGATGGCCTTTCACCGGGAGTGTGTCTTTAACGGGGAGACTGGGATCCCGGCCACTATTCTCTCTTTTACTTCCTGTTTCCTCCACATACTCCTGCCATTATATTCTTTCTCACCACAGACCCACTGGGGCCAAGTGGCCATGAAGTACACAGTGGATCTCAACCTTCCTGATACTGGGACCCTCTAATACAGTTCCTCATGCTGTGGTGACCCCCCTCACCATTTCGTTGCTACTTCATAACTGTAATTTCGCTACTTTCATGAACTGTAATGTAAATATCTGATATGCAGGATATCTGATCTGCAACTCCTGTGAAAAGGTCATTTGAACCCCAAAGGGATCACGACCCACAGGTTGAGAACTGCTGAACTAGAACTTCTGAAATCACAAGTCAAAATAAACCTTTCCCTTTTGCAAGCTGATCATTGTAGGCATCTTGCTCCAGCAATGGAATACTAACACAAACATGAACTTCCATGAAATAACAGTCAATATGGGTGGCCCTGAATTATGATGGTGCAGGGTCCCCAGGCAGCCACAGTCACAACGCGCGTGTCCTACGATGCTCAGGCACAATGTTTCTAAGTTAGGAACACTAAACACATTTCCTTCCTTCCTTCCTTCCTTCCTTCCCTCCTTCCTTCCTTCCTTCCTTCCTTCCTTCCTTCCTTCCTTTCCTTCCTTCCTTCCTTCCATGAATTATATTTTTAATATTCCCCCCCCTTTTTAAATGCCTATGACTAGTTGTCTCAAGTATGCCTCTCTAATGCACCTGCCACAGCACCTGTGTGGAGCAAGGTGACAACTTTGTAGAGTTATTTCTCTGTTTCCACCATCCTCCTTGCTGGGGCAGGGTTTATCTTCTTATTTCTGAGGTATTGTGTAGACCAGGCTAGCCATCCCCCATTTCTGAGGTACCATATTGACCAAGTTAGCCTCCCCACCCCTTGTTTCTGAGGAACCATGTAGACCAGGCTAGCCTCCCCACCCCGTTTCTGAGGTACCATATAGACCAGGCTAGCCTCCCCACCCCGTTTCTGAGGTACCATGTAGACCAGGCTAGCCCCCCCCCCCAAAGTTTCCAGGTGAGGCTCCTCTCTTCGCCTCCCACTTTGGGGTAAAAGGTCTGGGGTTACAGATGAAAGCCACCACACCTGGCTTTTTTCAAATGGGCTCCAAAGCTCAAACTCAGATCTTCAGGCCTGCTTGGCAAGCACCCTAGTCCACAGCTGTCATCTTGCCAGCCCTTAAATCAATTTTCAACATAGAATATTTTCAACTTGATGAGCTAGCTAAGAGATACACCTATCGTAAATTAAAAAGTGACTGCCTAATACAGTCTAATCAAGATGTGGGGGACACTCACACTGAAGATTCATCCCGTGTTTACTCGAAGCTCAAATTCAACAGGATGTCTGGTATTTTATCTGGAAAATCAATGCAAAAATATTCACAGTGGAGGAAAAATGAAATCTTTCCCTTCCAGCGATGAGTCTCGGAAAAGAGAGAAGGCAACAAGTGGAAAGGAGAGGAGTGGATGAGGAGAGGGGATGTGAGGAAAATAAAGGTGTCCTCATTTTAGAATCCCCCATGCTGCTTCTCATCCTTAACAGGGATCTGGTTGGATCTGGTTAGTCCAACATGAGCGCTGAGTGGCAGAGCCTAGGGCTGACTCTCTCAACCTTCCTCAGTGAGATGAACACTGCTGGCCCAGACCCATGATTTTCTGAAGACCCATTAAGCAAGGTGATGGTGGAGGTGATCATCTGCAGAGGGGGAAGGTGGCCAGTGAGCAACGGAACTTAACTCCACCCCATTTTAAACTTATTTAAGACTACCTCCTTACAATTTCCAGAGAGAAAACACAGAAGAAACGGACTTGGTTTCAAACTTACACAAACAGTGGCTGGAGAGTTGGAAGCAATGCTGATGGGGGTGTTACAGGGTCTGTGGATTCTGAGGCTCCTCAGTATCCATCAGCAATACCCCGGTTCCTTTCTTCCCGCTGGGATGTTCTAAGCATTAATCACTGCTCTGTGACACATTTTCCATGTAGAAGACACAGAGCCTGCTAGTCACGCTCAGAGTTGGAGTAGGTCATCTGAACTCCCACACCAGAACCAAAGGCTAATGACCACGTTCTCCACTCCCTCAAAGGCTCCCAATCCAGAGCCAGTACCTAGCCTCATCACCGATGCATCCACCATGCATGCATCCCACTTCCTGCCAAGGTCTTCCTCTGACATGTTCCCCGCCTGCAGCTCCAGCCCTCCTCACACCCCCACACCACACCTCTCACCCCTTCCGACAATCTCCAGTTCAGGGCTGTAGAGATGGTCGGGTGCACTCAATGCTGCTCTAGAGGAGCTGGGTTTGGTTCCCAGCAGTCCACATGTAATCCATTCCCAGGGTATATATCACTCTTTCCCTCTTTGGCCTTCTTGGGGCACCAGGCACACATGTGGTGCATAGACATACATGCAGGCAATCATACACATAAAAAAAAAAATAAACAAATCTTAAAAAGCATTCCATCTCTTCTGAGTTTCCTTCTAGCTTCCTACTGTTAAAAGCAGCACTGTCATCAAATGCCCCAAGACAAGGGCCCCAAGCGGAGGCACACACATATACACAAAGCAGATGGGCAGAGCAACTTTGGTCACATATGTGTGAAAGCCTCGGCTAGTGCAGACAACCCCCAAATGCGTGGTATAAGCTTGCAGGACTCACTGGACAGGCACTCCCTCCTCTGAGGCCCAGAGCTATCTGAAATACTTTGGAGGGAAAGTAGAGATGGGTGGCACCCATAGCCTTTCTGCAGTCAATCATAATTGCATGCATGTAAATTCATCCTATAAACAGCCATTTCCCCATTAATTAGAATAGTCCAGCAGCAACTTGCATGGCTAATTTCAGAAAAACTATGATCCTATCCAAATTAAAGATAGCCGTTACACACACACACACACACACACACACACACACACACACACACACACACACACACACACACACACACACACACACTGGACACTTTGGGGGCAGGTAGGGCAAGCACAAAAGACACAATTGAGTTTGTTTACAGCTCTGGCCACATCCACAGATAAGAGCAGCAGGTAAAGTCAAAGTCCCTTTCCTGTGGCCAACTCTGCTTCAGGCTGAGGAATGCAGCAGCAGGTCCTGTGCTTCGGCCCACCCTGCTATGTGCTGGCAGCTGACAGTTCCGTCCCTGTGCCCAGGAGCCTTGTAAGGAAAGATTAATGATGACACCCTACAGCTCCACAGAGAGTCAGAGGTCCTAACCCCGGAAGGACTTAGCTTACTTTCCTTTTCTATTTATTTATTTGAGGCATGATCTTGTATAATTCAGGCTGGCTTTGATTCCCTTTATAGCCAAGGATGATTTTGAACTTCTGATCCATCTACCACTGCCTTCCAAGGGCTAAGTTTAGACCCATGTACCACCACACCTGGTTTGTGCAGTGCCAGGAACCAAATCCATGGAACCATGCATGCCAGGAGAGCACTCTACCAACTGAGCATGCCAGGGGAGCACTCTACCAACTGAGCATGCCAGGGGAGCACTCTACCAACTGAGCATGCCAGGGGAGCACTCTACCAACTGAGCATGCCAGGGGGGCACTCTACCAACTGAGCATGACGGGTGAGCACTCTACCAACTGAGCATGACGGGTGAGCACTCTACCAACTGAGCATGCGGGGTGAGCACTCTACCAACTGAGCATGACGGTGAGCACTCTACCAACTGAGCATGCTGGGTGAGCACTCTATCAACTGAGCATGACGGGTGAGCACTCTATCAACTGAGGTCTCCTCCCAAGACATCAGTAGCAGAACCTCATGACCAGTTGGCAGCCCCTAACATCTTTGCTTGGCTACAATACACCATGGCAGTCTGGTGACTTCTCTGAGCAAAGAATAAGCATTTGGTAAAGACAGAGATCATATTAAAACAAGAGGACAAAGGTGAGCTATTGGGACCCTTCCTTGGCATCTTAGTTTCAAAGTGGGAAAAGCCTTTATTATCAAGGGGTACTCGCACATACACCAAATGTGGATTAAAACTGAATGCTTTTCTTTTTACTCCAATTTGGGATTGCTTCGGATTTACCTTTTGTATCTTTATTTAGTCTGAACTTAACTGGTTTCTCTGCCTTTCCCTACAACTGAGATTTTTCACCAAGAGACCTTGCCTTCTCTAATTTGATTTTCTGGATCGGAGACTTTCATCTTATGAATCGCCGCTTATCTGGTGCATCAGTGAGATCAGCCCAACAACTGTTGGACCACGGCTCAAGATTTAAACTTCTTTCTCAAAGAAGAACTTAAACCTCTTAATTCTCCAATACTCACCTCCCTCCATCCACTGGGCACTCCGTTCCCTAACTGGCTTCCCCACCCAGTGCATGGGGTCTTCTTGCCTTTGACTTCAGGCAATTCTTTGAATAAAGGAGGCTGGAGTTTTGTTACCAGTGAAATGAACTCTATGCTAGAGACATCCAAATTGTGTGGATTTGGTATAAGCTTCTTTCAAAAACTGCTACTCCATTATTGGGCCTGTTTATGCCCCAAAAAGAAGATTCTGTGTTCTATTGTGTCCGAAGCTTTCAAAGTACGATTGTTCAATTTGCAAACTGCAATTGGTTAACCAAGCTGAACTTAATTAGCCCGTCCATCCTACAGCCCACATCAAATCCCGCTGTTTGATGTGTTCTGCGGCCCTCCAAGCCGCCTACAGCTGGCCGAGGGTCACTATGAAAAGGCGGCCAGGCTTAGGTCTGGGAACTGAAATGAGCCGTTTTGAGTACGGCTTTCCTCGTGTTTTCTGGGGCTGCGCTTGCTCTGACCTTCTTCAAATCAATCCTTTGTGGATTAACATGTAAAGCAGCGCCGAATTAATTTCAGAAAGGGAATATGAGATCAGCCTAGGATCATACAAAACATCTAACTCCTAAACACACTAATGCCATTCAAACAAGAAGCTGTCGATAAGGGGGGTGGGGGCCCAGGGAGGGGCAGCGGAGGATTTGAAGGTTGGAGCAATCTCAGGCTGGTTAGCTAGCTCTCTGCCTACTTCTGTGGTATGCCTAATGCATTCCTCTAGAAGCTAATCCTATTTCTAAGGACCCTTCTGTGAGGAGCACACAGGCCGTGATGAATGGGAACTAAAATGCATTAAAATTCTCAACAACTTCACCAAAAGGCACACTATTAGATTCTGAGTGTCTCTGGTAAGACGGTTCATTAAAAGTGTGGGTCTTAAAGAACCTGCTTTTGTCCCCACACACTGGGGAGAAAGGGGCCCTGGTGTCGCTTGTGATACCTGCAGTCAAAATATTTTTACGTTAGGTTGTCTGAGTAATCACATGAAATGCTACATGAAGCAGTAAGGAAAGGCCTTATTCACCGGTTAGCTTAAATGCTGTTATTCTCCCCCCCCCCCCTTTGCCTGGATGATGTGCGATTCCAAGGCTTTAGCCACACAATAGTGTCATTAAACCCACTTTTAAAAATCAGACACGAAAGAGCTCTTAATTTCCCTTGAAGAACTAGTGGTGTCCAACACTTCTCTTTTTCCCTCATTGTATTTTGCTTGTACTCAATTAAGAGATAATTTACCCATTTATCAAGATGGGTCTGAGCTGAGCAGCCATAGACATTTATCAAAGCCCTTTCTGTGGCTGAATCTGCAGGCATCTAGAGCACAGTGGGATGGTGGCCTGCGGGTGTTTAGAGTCCACAGTAACAGCGAGGGGGAAAGCCACACAACCCAACATGGTCATGACACACATAATCTCAGAAACGCCAAGGACCAAACACCACAAAACCAGAAGGAACTCAGAAAAACAAAACTGTGTCACCCGGAAGCTGGAGAGGCTCAGCCTGGATGGCTCAGGACAGGCACCAGCTGAGGGGAGGGGCACAGGCCTACTGAGGGAAGCTCAAGCCGGGTCTCATGGATCTGGTGGATCATGATGTACCTGTGTATGTGGGATCCACACAGCATCTGAGTCCTGAGCATTGCACGCTTTCTCTTGTGCTAAACATCACAGAAGAAAACCTGAAATAACTCATCTTCTCGTGCCCACTTTCACACCGGACTCTACTCCCGCTTTTGTGATTTAATTAACCTACTATAAACAGCTTATTGGTCTAAACTCTAGCGCCCATGAGCATGGTAACTATGCTAGTGACCACAATGGTTTCGTACTAGCACTCAGAGCCTCAATTTTGCAGACATTATCTCTAATTCTCATACTCTTTCACGTGGGAGGTATCTGTAAGACAGATGAAACAGACTCAGAAAGGGCAAAGCAGCTGTTAAAGGCCACACAGCTGAGCCACAACAAAAAGAATCAAGCAGAGATCTTTTGGACTACAAACTACAAACTGGTCCCGTTAAGAAACAATAAAGAACAAAATAGACTATGATTCTTAAAAAAAAAAAAAAAAAAAAAAGAAGAAGAAGCAGAGTGTGGTGCTTTGAATAGAAATGGCCTCCATAGGCTGTTTAATGCTTGGCCCATAGGGAGTGGCACTATTAGGAGGTGTGGCTTTGTGGGAGTGGGTGTGGTCTTGTTGAAGTGGGTGTGGTCTTGTGTCACTGTGGAGGTAGGCTCTGAAGTCTCATATATGTTCAAGTTATGCCCAATGGGGCACATAGTTTCTCCTTCTACTGCCTGTGGATCAAGATGCAGAACTCTCAGCTCCTTCTCCAGCACTGTATCTGTCTGCATGCCGCCATGTTTTCTGCCCTGACAACAATGGACTAAACCTCTGAAACTGTAAGCCAACCTCCATTAAATGTTTGCTTTTATAAGTGTTGCCGTGGTCATGGTGTCTCTTCACAGCAACAAAAACTCTAACTAAGACACATGGCTATGATGCTACAACCCCCAAAGGCTATCGGATTTCACATGTCCAAAGTAAAGACATTTGTTAGACATTAGGAAGAAGGATTTTAGGAGTAAATAAGTCACCTTACCTAGGCTGGATGAGGTGGCCTCACAGAGTAGTAGAAGAAAACATGCATGTTGGAGAGTCCCCGACAACCAGGCTGTACCGCTGGTGACGGGCATCTGACAGTCCTTCCTTTCAGCAGGAGTGCCTGCTGAAAGTGTGGGAAGGAGCAGTGCATAAAGCAGAAGCCTTGAGAATGTGGCCTGAAGAAGGCAGCAGACACATGACTCAGACCTGTCCAACCATCTGCTGGACTAAGGGGCCCCTACCAACATCACATTCTCAGGTCTCAAAGAAGGCCAATGTGGGGGGACTGAGGAAAGGTGTAACGCAGTGGGTTGTCTCCCCACCTGCTCTGTTGTCAGTTGGTACCTGGGACATTCCAAAGTTGGAATGACTGTGGGCATGAAGGTCTGACAGGGAAGCCCTAGAAGAGGACAGAATAGAGACAGAGTCTATCACCTGGACCTATCGTCTGTACCTCCATTCACATCAACAGTGACATCTGGACCAGATCCACACAACTACACAGGACCCTCCACTGCAGAAAAACACAGAGCACCACAATATTAAAAATTACTAGGAGTAATCAACCACCAGTTGATTACTGTTCAATGGAACAATACTGATCTCCATCACGTCTTAGAGTCTTGAGGGAAGGAATTACGTAAGGAAGAACCAGCTGTCTGTTCTGCAGGTGGTCAGGACAGTCGGCCATGCTGCCTGGTCTACAGCAACAGTGGATACAAAGATGGACAGTGAAGATGGGGTGGGGTGGGGCACAGATCCAGTTAATGCATGGCACTACTGCTCATCACTGGCTGAAGACTGGGAATGGAGGGGGGCAGGCCACACGAGTGTTTGGGGACTTATCTCACCGTGCCCTTTCCACAGTGTTGGGCAGGGAGCCTGTGAGGACAGACCGCTGAGGATCCCAATATACTACTTCAAAGTGAGGATTGTGATCACAAGGGGAAGGAAGCCAGGAATAGAGGGCAAGGATCCCATAGGTACTGGATGCACACAGACAGGAGCCCCTCCACCTCTTCCTATAATCCATTCCTGAGCACTTCAGGGTGTAAGTAACATGTGGATAGAGGCTCTGTGTGATGGATGGTGTGTGTGATGAATGGTGAATAGATCTCACAAAGCAGAATTTGAAGGGGGATATGTTTTGCTTCGTAAATAACCCTTTTGTTTTATAATACTTAATCATTGACACTATTGTTAAAAGATTCCAGCTGAGCTCTTTCTTGAGATGAGTCTTGTTAAATGATTAGCAACACAGTCAAGGATATATAGAGAAGCTGAAGCAGACACAGTAAACAGATACAGGCATTAATGCAGACACAGATGCAACAGACATGTAAATAGATGTAGACACAGATGCTGAAGCACATATGGTATATGGATACAGACACAGATGCTGAAGCACACATGGTATATGGATAGAGGATGGATGTAGACACAGATGCTGAAACACACATGGTATATGAATACAGGATGGATGCAGGCACAGATGCTGAAGCACACATGGTGTATGGGTGCAGGCATGGGTACTGAGGCAGAGATGGTGTATGGATGCAGGCATGGATGCCGAGGCAGACATGGCATACAGATGCAGGCATAGATGCCGAGGCAGACATGGCATACAGATGCAGGCATGGATGCTGAGGCAGACATGGTGTATGGATGCAGACACAGATGCTGAGGCAGACATGGTGTATTGATGCAGGCACAGATGCTGAGGCAGACATGGCATACAGATGCAGGTATGGATGCTGAGGCAGACATGAGGTATGGATGCAGACACGGATGCTGAGGCAGACATGGTGTGAGGATGCAGGCACAGATGCTGAGGCAGACATGGTGTATGGATGTAGGCACGGATGCTGAGGCAGATATGGTGTATGGATGCAGGCACGGATACTGAGGCAGACATGGTGTATGGATGCAGGCACGGATGCTGAGGCAGACATGGTGTATGGATGCTGGCTCAGATGCTGAGGCAGACATGGTGTGAGGATGCAGGCATGGGTACTGAGGCAGACATGGTATAAAGATGCAGACACAGATGCTGAAACAGACATGGTATACAGATGCAGGCATGGATGCCGAGGCAGATATGGTATACAGATGCAGGCATGGATGCAGACACAGATGCTAAGACAGACAAGGTGCATGGATGCCAATGCAGACATGGTATACAGATGGGGAAACAGATATAAGGATATATACAGCTAATCCTTATTGTGGAATTGTTCCTGGCATCTTACAAATAAAGTTCTAGAAGCCTGGAAAATGCCCAGAAAATGGAAGAACACTAAAAGAATAATAACTTCAAAAACAAGGTAGGTAGGTGAATGGGATAAAGGAGTTTGATTCTCAACCTGATGACCTAAGTTCCATCCCTGGATTCATACAGTAGAACGAGAGAACTGACTCTCACAAGTTTCTTCTGCTTTACACATGTATGTTATGGCACACACACACACACACACACACACACACACACACACAATATACTAAGTAAATTTAGTAAAATTATAAAAAACAGATGGCTATTTTTAAGCAGCAATAATTACAACATTTAATGCAAAGTCTAATAAAAAGAAATAAAAACATTAGTGGAGAAGTAAGCATATCACATGTTAGAATTACATGTTCTACTGATCAGGACACCACCAC
Organism: Phyllotis vaccarum; assembly: GCA_033318265.1. Lineage (NCBI taxonomy): Eukaryota > Metazoa > Chordata > Mammalia > Rodentia > Cricetidae > Phyllotis > Phyllotis vaccarum. The sequence goes on along the minus strand of JARWLC010000010.1, from coordinate 39,398,855 downwards.
ATTTACATGCTACATATACAAGGACCAATAGCTTTTTAAAAATTTGAGGACCCCTCCTCACATAGAGCACTTATCCCAATTTCATTAGTATTAAAACTGACAAAAAGAAACAAATCAAGCTGAAGCCAATCAAAACTGCATTTCCTACTGAAGAGTGGATGTAGGTAAACATTTATGGAATCAATGGATGGTCTAGGAGGTAGCATCCGTTTGTTAGTATGAGATAGTTTGAAGTTGTCTTCATACCATCTTTCTTCTTCCTGTATGCTTAGAATCCCCCTTTTTCACCCCTCTAAATAGGGACAATCACATTAATCGTGACAGCTGTATGAGACACATGAAGTGATTGGTTCCACATAAACTGGGGACACTAACTTGTTACCCTCCCACCAAGGACTTGGGAAGGTCCTGAATCCTCCCGTGCCTCTATCTGCATGAATCTAGCGCAGGGTTAGCCCGGAAGCAGCTGGTCCCACAATTTCAAATGCATGGCCTGTCTGTACTGGCTGTCTTCTGCTCTTCATTTCTACAAGGGCTGGAGAGATGCAAGTGTGCGCAAGCTCAAAAGTGCTCCCCAGTCAGGCGTGTGCTGATGCAAGTGTGCACAAGCCCAAAAGTGCTCCCCAGTCAGGCATGTGCTGATGCAAGTATGCACAAGCCCAAAAATGCTCCCCAGTCAGGTGTGTGCTGATGCAGGTGTGCACAAGCCCAAAAGTGCTCCCCAGTCAGGCGTGTGCTGATGCAGGTGTGCACAAGCCCAAAAGTGCTCCCCGGTCAGGCGTGTGCTGATGCAAGTATGCGCAAGCACAAAAGTGCTCCCCGGCCAGGCGTGTGCTATCACTGAGGTGCAGACTCTGAGTCAGCTGCGCAAATTAGACACAGTAGGGTCTGGTGTTTGCATTATCAAGTACTTTCCTGTTCTCAAGACATGAAGATCAGAAGTATTTGACTAGTTGTTCCCTCCCATCCTAGGAGTTAAAAAAACCTAATTTGTTATGCTAAGAAATCCTCTAAATATCTAACTGTATGACACCAGAACAAAGCAAGAGAATGGAAGATAATGGATGATCACAGTAGGTCGCTCCCCCAACTTGCATTTCCACATTCTGTGGTTTTAGTGGGTTGTAGCCATCATGGTCCAAAAATATCACATGGAGAATATTTCATGAATTTTAAATGGTAGGCCATTCTAAGTAGCATGAATGGATGTTGAGCTACCATTCCATTCTACCTGGAACTTTCCCTCCATCCAATGTATCAATAATGTATATGCTATGCTCCTCTCACTGGTCAATTGCACCCATGATGCTTCTGTTCAATTAACCCTAACTGTACTTACCCATGTCCTCCAGACATGAGAATATTGGTGTGGGCAGTTTGAATATGCCAGAAAGAAGCAATAGAGGGTTTCCTGTAAAGGTTGTTATAAGCATATACATATAGAGGAGAAAGTGCATGTGTGATGGGTTTGTGATAGTCCCTATATAGTTAGTTTCGGGGGGGGGGGGTGTACACACAAAGAAAAACACTCATTTTCCCTAACCACGAGAGAAATGTAAATCAGACATTTTCCATGATATCCATACTACTGGAAATAAGGCACCCAAACAGCCATACACAACTGAATAGTGCTTCATGTAGCTCCACCCTTCGGGAAATGGGCTTTGTGGTGACCTATTGCCACTCATTATGTTTAAGGTCACTCACCTGGTGAGTTGCTACTTGAGTTTATGGCAAAAGTTTGCTTCTTTTTTCCTTTTTTTTTTTTTTCTCGAAAGGAAGGAAAGATATGAGCATAAGCCTGTTGAGTGTTACTTCAGATCACAAGAGACAACTGCAGAAATTACAATGTTAGAAATTTATGTGATGACTCTGGCAGCTCTGTAAATCTCAACAAGTCCTATCTAGGAGTCTGGACAAAGATGTGAGAATGTCTTTCTGTATGCTCTGCCTATCAATCTTTAAATAAAGGGCTGTTTTGGCCATGGCAGGCAAAGTAGAAGTAGGTGGGGAATCAGAATAGTTAGGAAAAGGAGGGTAGAGTCAGAACAGAACAATCCAGCTGCCCAAAGGAACAACATGTAAGGAACACAGGCGAGCCACAGGCTACGTGGCAGGACAGATTAATGGAAATGGGTTGGGTTAAGATGAAAGAGCAAGCTAGCAATGTGCCTGAGCCATAGGTGAAACAGCATGAAGTTAATATAAGCATCTGAATCATTTGGGGGGGGGGACTAAGCAGCAGCGGGCAGCTAAGCGGTCTGGGGTGGCATGTCTGTGAGTCTGGACATCTGGCTGCCCGAGACCAAGAAACATTATTGTAACAGGACAATGGCTTCCACACAAGCATTTATTTTAAGGACTTCTGTGTAGCTGGATATTTTCTGACCCGTTAGGTCCTGATTTGGCCCCAGGTCTGGACCTGCAGTCTCAGCCACTTAGTCCCAAATAATCACACAAAGGCTTATATTAATTATAAATTATTTGCCCTATGGCTTGGGCTATTACTAGCTAGCTCTTGCAACTTAACTCAATCCATTTTTATTAATCTATGTATTGCCACATGGCTCTGTGGCTTTACCTGTGTCCCATTACATCTTGCTTTCTGGGCAGCAGCCTGCAGTGTCTCCCCTAACTCTGCCCTCCTTCCTGTTCATCTCTGCTCGGATTTCCCTCCTGCCTCTCTAATCTGCCTTGCCATAGGCCAAAATAATTTCTTTATTAACCAATGGTAATAAAGCATATTCACAGCAAAAAGGAAGATACGCCTCATCCCTTTGAGCTGGTCACTACAGGAGTGTCTCCATGCTAGGTGGTCCTAAAGAACTGTCTAGTCTATGCCTCAGCATCATACCTCCATTGTCCATAGAAAGGAAGCATTTATCTGTTGCCCCATCCTTTTCAAGGTATGCCCAGGTGTGTCTATGCAATGCCAGGTACAGCTCTGGCACAGTCTCAGTCTGTTCAAGCTGGAGAAGCAGAAAGACACAAGCCAGCACAGGTGGTGCAGCCAGGCACACCTGCCAGAAACTGCCGTCACAGTGATGGCCAGGTGCGAGGTGGACACAGAGCCCAGCACTAACTCCCTCATTTTAGTTCTCTGCTAGTTGTGTCAACACTGAAGCCTCTCTCTAGCATACAACTCTGAAAAATAGAGTTTCTTAGCTATGCTCAAATGATCCTGTATTCATTACTTTTTTCTTATTGCTGAGACAAAATCCTGACAGGAGCCATTCACAGTCTGTCACAGTGAGAGGTGTGTGGGTGCCTGGTCACACTGTTCACAGGAGGCGGAGGGAATAATGCCAATGTTCCGTTCACCTCATCCTTTTTATTCACTGTGGGACACTAACTACATCGAGGGTGGGTCCTCTCTCCTCCATTAGACCTCCTGGAAACACCCTCATGGTGATCCTAAAACCTGCCAAGTTGACAAGATTAATCATTGCAGTCACTGTAGACTGATCTTTGCTGACAGGGGATGGAAGCATTTGAAAAGAATAAAACAAGGGGCATACTACTTTGGTGGGATACTTTTTTTGTTGTGCTATTTTTATTATATGACAGCATGTCCCATAGCAGAAAGTATTTAATAATGTATCACCTGGGCCCTCCAAGACTTGTTCACTGTATGGAAATTGTCAGGCTGAGGGAGTCTCTACCACAGATGAACTGTTATTAGGACATTACTGTACAGCTCAGGTGACTCAGTTTTAGAGAGAATCAGCGGCTTTCAGCCAGTAATGTGATTCCATGCTTTGATACTAAAAATAGTCTATTATTCAATTCTTGAGATTGGTTTGGTTCTAGGGTCTGTGCATGTACATATGAGTTTGAGTGTGTACCTACACAGACAGACAGATAGTCAGGCAGGCAGGCAGGCAGGCAGGCAGACAGACAGACAGGCAGGCAGGCAGGCAGGCAGACAGGCAGGCAGGCAGACACACACACACACGGTTTTAAGTGATTTATAAAAGATGTTTCATTCATCTTCCACATAAAGCTGGCCTTCCTGCTTCAATTTCAATACAGGATATGGATTTGATTCTTTCAGCCTTGTTCAGGATGTACCTGGAAGCTGTTCCTGGTCTGTGCAGTCACAAGCAGGATTAGCCCAGCTGAAGGACCACAGATCTGTGATGCAATGGCCTCTCGAAACTGTGGGTTCTGGATGGACAGCAGATAACAAGCCAGTAACTGCCTCCAGCATAAAGGATGCTGCTGTAAAATCCAGTCAGAACCGGAGTTGTCACATCTGCCAGCCACTAGTGAAGGGCAGTGGCAAGGGTGGTGGGGTGGGAGGTCGTAAGGTGAAGGGCACCACTCTCCAAACAACCAGAGGAGAAACATCTAGAGATGGAAGAAACTTTTCCACCTAATGCCAATAATAAGAGTTCCACATTATTTTTTTAAAGAAAGAACGAAGAGAGAGAAAAGAAGGAGGAGGGGGAGGAGGGGGAGGAGGGGGAGGAGGGGGAGGAGGGGGAGGAGGGGGAGGAGGGGGAGGAGGGGGGGAGGAGGGGGAGGAGAGGGGGAGGAGGGGGAGGAGGGGGGAGGAGGGGGAGGAGAGGGGGAGGAGGGGGAGGAGAGGGGGAGGAGGGGGAGGAGGGGAAGGAGAGGGGGGGGGAGAAGGAGACAAGAATGAGGAAATTGCACCAACTTCATTCTGGACCAATTTTAGTGTAGGATGAGAAACCTATCAAGTCCACCATTCTGTGCCGGCCCGTGCTCTGTGAGACCGGACGGTTCCTCACCAGCCTACCTGAATTTTAATGCTTCTCCTGAAGGAGCTGACATTGCCTTTTAGGGGAGCTCCTTACTCTCATTCCTTTTCTCTCAGGACTGGCGGGAACCTCCACAAAAGAAAAGCTCTCTGTTGGTCACAAGGCGGCCCTTCTAAGGAGCCGGTGTCGGGGTTTCTTCCTAGCTGTCTCCTCTACTTTCCATTACACTAAGTTAGTAACCTTTTCTTTTTCTAAACACACCAAAGATCTTGCCATACATCAGTTTTAAGAGACAAATAAATCAATACAAGTTCATTAAAAATCCAGAATAAACATAATTTACTAAAATGTAACCGGGAAAAGCCTGTCTCCAAGGAGGGGAGCCAGGAGCTGCTGCTGAGGGCTTTGACTTCAAGGTGGCCATGGTGACGCCAGTGTGATGGAGATGGGGGCCAAAGCATGAAAGAGGAAGTTTCTGAGTAAGAGATGAAAGCGGGAAGGCTGTGTCTGTGAGGCAAGAAGCCACACAGGAAGTAATAGATCTCCGGTGGCCACGTGAAAGGGCTCTCAAAACACAGCAAGAGCTTGGATGTGGTCCAGCGTCCATGGATTATCTCCGTGGCACCTGGTAGAGAAAGCATCCTCAGAAGACAGGCGAGGATGAAAGCAAGGTGTGGAGAAGCACTGGAGGCTTTTCTGGAGATGAACTCTGAGGCAGAGATAAGGAGCTAGAAGAGGCAGAACTTGATAGCCCAGTGATGTGGAAAGAGACAGGAGGGCCTAATGGAGCCACACACAATACACCCACCAATTGCATTTCCTCCTCTAAGACTCAACCAAAGCAGGCTCCTTTCAGATGCTTTGCTGATCCCTGGGACAGACTGGGGGACTGATACCCCGAGGCCTCCTGCCTTCCTTGTGAGGTACTTTCCTGTCTTTCAGAGACTGCACAAACACACAGTGGCATTCCCAGATACTCTGCAGGTTCTGGATGTCCATTCTTGTGAGGTCTGAAGGTCCTCTTCGGCTGTTTTCTGTCTTGTTCCCACTATGGTGGAAGAACCAGAGCTCCCTGGGAGCTGTGAGTAGGCATGGCCACAGTGGGGACCTGTCTCTGGGTCTCACGGGCAAGAGAAGCTTGCAATTCCAGTGGGGACATCGCCTTCCTCAGCAGTGGCCACTTCCAACACTGTAATCCAGGAGTTCTTCCTGAAGCCAGCACTGAGTCAGCAACTCATGGCCTGTCACTGACCTCCCAAGTCACCTACATTAAGTCACACTCTGCAGGGACTGCCCTAACTATTGGGCCCTAAAGGGGTCTGTCTGAGCTGACCTCCAACTCATAACAAACAGTAACATTTTGTAAACAATGTTTCCTAGAATGGCCATATTGACAGCTGACTCATGTCCTGCACTATGTCCTTGCCATGAGTAAAATATATAGTAGCATTGCTCCATTTACCAGTGAGAAAGCTTGCCTGTACTTAATGAGTCTGTTAGCATCAGGAGTGGGCTTGCCACATGCCTCCTGGTAACCTTGGAAAGATGACTCAGGAAAGACCAAGGGGAGAATGGAGACAGTGGGATTCCGGGGCTGGACGATAGAGACCAACAGAATAAAGGAGAGCAGGAAGGGTTGGATGTGGGATACAAGATGCTCATCACAGGTGAACGTGAGGGGAGGTCACAGACGGGCTGGCAGGACCAAGGGACCTGTGAGGCATGAAAGATAAATGATGATGTTGGTTGACTGGATGGGAAGGTCCAGAGAGGAAACAGAACTCCATGTGTACACCCAACTGCTAAGTTAGGGTAGAGTGAGAGCTGGGGCAGCAGAAACTACCCCCTGGAGAAGCTCCTGTGGCCTTATTCTGCTGCTCCTGTATGGTTCTCATCCTTTTAAAATGCCTCAGCTGGTGGCATCCCCTCCCTCCGTCCCATGTCCTAAGGACCAGAGAAAGGATGGTCAGCTTTTTGGTGTGTGTGGAGGGGGGAGAGGGTGCTTAGAGCCATAGTTCGGAAGGGACCGAGTAAAAGCACTGATGGGCACGGTGACAAGAGGGGCAAAGTTGACAGCAGGACTGGGTGTCTACAGATCATCCACATTCAGATCTCTGATCTCTGATGGTCAGAACCTGTACACTACAGCTTAAGCAGTGAGTAACACAATGGGCAAATGGGCAAATGCTTCTCTAGACCTGCCAACACTCTGGAAATGTTAAAGAAAATGCCAATAAAACTTCTCTTTCCCTTCCATTCTTCCTTTTTGCCCAAAAGGTTAACAGCAGACTCAGCAGTTTCTTTTTTTTCCCCTGAGTGTAACAGATGACATAATGTCATGTTTTCACTAACAGCAAAAAACAATTCACATTAGATGAGGCCCTTCTCTCCATGGAGTTAATTTTTTAAGTGGATAAGCAATTAAAGATGCCAAGTAGATTAAAATTGATCCTCAGCATAAAAGTTGTGATCAATAAGAAAGAGCATCTGTAAATTTGATTGCATAAATCCCTTTTACTTAAGCCCACCATAAGCATAATCTCTAGGATCGCACCTTTCATCTCCCTGAGAAGGAAAAATGCAATAAAGGTCATAGCCTTCAGAAAATGGCAGAGTATCTGTTCAAAACTTGGACCTACCCTTAGAAGACAAATATGGCACGATCAGCTCATGCTATTAATCAAGGAAAATTGTGTGATGTGAAAAAAAAAAAAAAAAAAACGTAGCTAAACAATGGGAAGTACTCTAAAAATGTAGCTGGCTTCATTTAACTGATTCCAACTGACCCTCACTGTTTTTCAAGGCCTGGCAACTTGACACATTGTCCTTCATACTCTTCATGAGGGCATAGATCAGGCACCATCCATCTCCTCTTCTCCTACCTCCATCTTCTTCTCCTTCTCCTCCACCAGTGAGGCATCTTACCCTCTGAAACCCCAGGTGGTACACTATTGCTCTATTTCTAGACAAGTCTCGCTGCTTTGGTCTCAAGAAACTCAAGACACTCAGGCTCAGCTACTTGATTCACTTTGCCACCCATATCACAACTACTACACTGTTAGTGATTTGTCTATATGCCCACTCTAAAAATTGGCATATAAGCCATTCATGTCATGATATGTGAGCATAACCTACAGTATTAATCACCCAGATATTTATTACATATAATTAAAATACTATAGACACAGGGCACAGCTTGGACTTGGCACCATAGTGGAAGGGAACCCCCCATCACCACCACCACCACGATTCCTCAAAGACCATGTCCTTGTATGTAACTTGGCTTTTAGGCACCATCAGATTATGAAGGCCTGACCCTGAAAGGCTATGCAAGAAAGCCCACCTAGGTGGTTCACTGATGCTGGAATTCACATCCAATCATCTGAGGGCCTGGGGAGTTCTTGGCCAGAGCCTTTCTGGTTTGTATGTACTCAGTTACCACTGGTTCAGTAAAAAGACCAGGAGATCAGGAGGATGGGGACAGAAAGTAAGAGTAACTCAAGGCTGAATCTTAGCTGGGAGAATATCACACTTGAGAACCTTTATAAAAACATCTAATGTAGAACCCACCGCTGTGAAGACTCTCTCTCAACACATGTCATCCAGTGGATTGAGTGAGATAGTCTACCATGGCTCCAGCTCTCCCTTCCATCAGAGCCAAGATCATGGTTCTGCACACCTCACAGCCATTGCTCGTTGGCTATGACAGTGTGCACATGGCCCCTACTTTATAGAAAGTAAGGCGTGGGGAGTTTAAGTGACTTGCCCTCACAGCTAGCCCTATGGCAGCTACAGGATCTGCGGAGGAAGGCCATCCTCAGCTCACTGTCTCCTTTAAGGTGTGATTGTTAAATACTTTCATTACAGCTATTTGAAAGTCCCCAAAATGTGTCTTTGAAGGTAGGTAACAAAGACAGACCGGCTGCATCATGACCTTCTGAAGACTGTGAAGGGGCCTAGGATCCATAGCCTCTCTGGCACCGCTTCCAGTTCCACTGTTTGACTGATTGAGGGGATTATGGGGGACTGTTCCCTATTTCTCCTTTTCTAGAAAGGACTAAAGAAGCACAGAACCTAAAAGAAAACCAATTTGACAGACTTTGGCATTTGTTATTTTTGTCATGGCTGTGATAACACACTTGGTCAGAACAATCTGAAGTTCAAGGCTATGCAGCCTATCTTAGTGGAAGAGGCTGGCTGCTCACATGTATCCAACAGCCAAGAAGCAGAGTGTGAAAAGGAAGCAGGCTCTAGACCTCAAGGTTGGACCTCAGTGGACCACTTCCTCAGAGAGCTACCCCCTTATATAGGTTTCCCAACCTTCCCAAACAGTGCCACCAGCTAGTACCAAGTTCCAATGTGATCCACATCATAGTCAAATCACAATTCTAGAAGCAAATATCAACACATATATTTGGACATTGACTCCGTTTGGAGATTCCAGTATCTGGTTGTGTGTTAGGCACTTTTCTGATGCAAAAGCAACTTACGGAAGGAAGCATATTGGGGCTCATGGCTCCTGAAGGTTCCATGACAGGAAAGCATGGAAGAGGCAGGAAGCTGACAGCACAAATCTTTCACCACAAACACAAAGCAGAGACACTGAACTAGGAATGGGGTGAGGTACAAACTTCCCAAAGCCCACCTCCAGTGATATTGCTCTTTCAGCAATATCACACCCCTTGAGCCTATGAGGACATTTCAAGCCACCAAACCAGCAGAGAAGAAGTAAGAGACAGAAGAGGGTGAGGCGTTGCTAAGCTGAGGAGAGGTAAGAACAAACAGAGACAATGTAGAGTATGAGATTTGGAGAGCCCCACACCAAATAACACCTGCAGCTTGCAAACACTTCCAGTCACCAAAGATTCTCTTTCACTGATCTCCCAGGCTGGAGAGACTATGGGAGTACTCAGGACAGTCTCACACAGCCCGGGACCATGCACTAAGGTCACTGGATGCTAAAGTGCAAGTGAATTTTCATCTCTAGTTGTAAGGGTATTGTCACTGTATATGAGGGAAGTAATAGAATCCGAGAGTGGTCCAGCCAAGAAAAAGATGCCAACCACATGTGTCACCTTGTTGAAAGACACTAAGTGGAAATGTGACCAGGCATCCAAGAGAACAAATGTAGGAGGGGTCAACCCTGTGGGTGGGGCGGGGCGAGTGACCAGGCACCAGAAAGAGCAAGTTCCTGAGTGACCAGATTTGAATATCTGGTAGTGTAGGTGGTCCAGCCAACTGAGGCTGCATGGGGAAAGGTCTTCCCACAAATGCTCCTAAGGCTTCATTCTGAATTCAAATAACAAATGTTTGGGTTGAGAAATGGAAATCGCACCTAAGGAAAGAACATTTATCACTCAGGAGCCATGCTGAATGGCAGCAGTCTTTTCAAGATGGCTATCCTCTGAGGAGTACAGAGAAAGGTCTTACCACAACCATTCCCCAGCAAAGCCAGGGAACTGCCTCCAAGACTTAAAGCCAAAGAGGAATCTGGAATGTCTGATTCCAGTCTGCCATGAGTGGGACAACAAAGATTTGAATTCATGTTACATCAAGTGTTTTATGAACCCAAAAGATTTCCAAGACTGAACACCCTTTCTCGAATCCCATGGTAATCAGGCAATCGTAAGCATCGCTTTTTGAGTTAAAAATCGGATCAAATCTAAATAACAACTAAAGAGTACTTTATGAGCAGTAAGATTAAGTGCAGAACAGGTGTTGATGCTGGGTATGAAGTCACAATTTCTCCAGATTATAGCCGAAGCAGTAATTTTATCACTTTGTCCCTCCCTAACCCGTAAATTCAGACATAGTTCAGAAGCCATCCTGATTGCTGGCCCATGCCCAGCCTGGTGCAGAATCCTGAGGACATGCTCTCCCCTCCCCCACAAAGCCTCCATGCTCCCAGCAGGCCACACCCAGGGCTTCCTATTCCCTGAGTTAATGAACCAGGCATCTCTCCCAGTCCAGGGCTGGTATCAGGTGTCACAGTTCTAACACGCCCTGGATCAGCCGTCCTGGGCAGGCATGCCAGGGAGGGGTCTAATTAGCCACTTGAAAATGTCATGTTCTGTGAGTAACGATCAGCACCAGTACAATTTTAGACACGAAAACATTACCTTAGGCATGTCAGAGGTGGTGTGCCCTCCTTCTTGTGCCTCAGCCACAAGGAGCTGGTTCTTATTTTCAAAATTCATCTAGGAGTCACCTGATTCACAGTGACCTACCACTCCTGCTTACATCTAGTACATTGTCTTATTCAACACGGATATATGAATCTACCCATGGCCATTCATATGTCTGAAAGCTCATCCACAGTTTGCCTGGCATGGAGTTTCCAGAATATGCCATCAGTTGCAAGGCTGGTCTGGAAGGCAGCCCACTTCTGTATTCCTTCCAAAAGGCAGCCTGTTCCCCTACTTTAAGGCAGTGGCTATGAAGATGCTACCCCAAAGCCGCAGCAATATGCTCTCACCTTGCCCACAGGTACGAGAAAATCCTGTTGGTTTTTTGTTTTGTTTTGTTTTGTTTTGTTTTGTTTTTTTTAAATAAACAAGACAGCAGGTATCAAGGGAGGCTCTGGGGTTCCTTCTCATGTAGCTGGAACTAGACCAAAGCTGATGAATGACAATGAACAAGATGTTCACACCCTTAATGCTGCCACCTGACTTGCCTGTTACAGAAGCTATTTATAAAGTGGGGGCATCTGAAGCCTTGGAGCCAGCTCGATGCTGGCCTTTATAATTTCTTTTAAAAACCTCATTAAAGGGAAAACTCAAGATTGCAAGTATACAATGTCTCGCAAGTTTAGAGACTTAAAAATACAATACAAAAAAATTGCATCTTGACCACGTGCGTGCAAAGAATAAGTAATAAAAGAAAATAACGGTCTGCTTAAGTTAGAGATCCCTGTCCCAAAATCAAGCAAGAAGGAGCAGATGTCTAACTAGTGGGTGCTACGGGGACAACTCTTCAATGTCAAGCTCACAACAATGGCAAGAATATGAAGTTAAGCCCCCTGCCGGTAAGGTTGGACAATATAAAAAAGCAAACAGAACAAATGATACACAGTGGTCAAGAAACAGTCAGGAAGTCATCTCAAACAACGGAAACCACTCTCATCTTTGTGGGCTTAGGGCACAGCACAGTTCTATATAGGACTAGTCAGGAGGGGTGTCCCTGAGCCAGACCTACAGCCTCCTAAGCAGCTGCCTCCAGCTCTTCTCTCTCCTTTTCCAAATAACAGGATTCCGGGCTAATTTTACAGTTAGGAAGTACTGTTCATTTTGTTCCAGTGTTGGTGACCCCGGGGAATCGTCTCACTTTGAAAAAAGTAAAGCAAGAACAAAGAGACTAGATTCCCACGTAGGGCCACTGCAAACTCGGCCCTGCCACACTCTGACTTTGACTGTGGCCTGACAGAAGGTGGGAGGTCACGTCACTTCAAAATTCATTATTTGGAGAAAAACACTTTTCTTTCTATGTATAAACACAAGCATTTTGGCTTTATTATGGGGTATGAACCCTAGAAGAAGATGGAACACACAGGTTCTAGGAAATCAGATGGCAGCCCTCAGAGAATGTATATAGCTATCAAACACTAAAGGCAGCACTCGAAATACAGGCCAAGAAAGCAAGCAGAAACACTGGAGACAGAACTCAACATGGGTGAAATCCCACTGAGATAGAGCCAGCTCACAGACTAAACCTTACGTGTGTGTTTATGGCTTCAGATAGATGGATACCCAGAAGCCAGTCTGTAGTAACTTGTATATGTGTTTCCCACTCCAGTGACATTAACAAGTAGAACCCAAGAGACCTGCACAGCACGGCTTGTCATTTCAGAGGACCAGTTCTAAAGCAAATGCTTACTTCTCTGGGTGTCAGGCCGCTAGATCATGAGGTAAACTTGTAACTATTTACCACAATTCTGGAAGGGATTTCCAAGAGGCAGGAGGCATACAGACACAAATTTCAATTTTTAATAAGACTCTATAACTCACAGGAAAGGATGAGGCTGTATCTCAACTAGTTCATCATCAGAATGAGTAAGCATGACTTTATCTGAGAAATTCAGAACATCTCAGAAAATTATTTCATTGTTAACTTTTGTAAACTCACAGACCAGAATATTGTCTCAATAATAGTGACAGGGATTTCAGAACATCCTCAAAGTACAGGAGTATCTAAGAAAAGATTCATTTGAATAAATTCTATGCTCTTACCTTTCAGGTAGTTAAACTGCTTATGCAAAAATTAGGAGACTCAAATAATATCTCTTCTGTATCCTGAATGTGTGATGCCCCTCACATTTAGTCTCCAGCTGGGGCACTGTTTGGAAAGATGGACTAAAAGCCTTTGCTGGAGGAAGTATCTCTGGGATAAACACAGCCTCACTTCCTGCCCGCTTGAACTAAAATTGCTTTTAGGCTAAATTTGTAATCTTCATTAGGAAAAATATTGGGATTGTTTTTTGAGAAATAGAGAAACATACAAAAAGGAACTGGGGTAATAAATTTTACAGGATGCAAATTATATCCCAATTTACAATTTTAAATAACATTAATTTACATTTTAAGATGACAGGGCCTCAATACCTAACCCTGGCTGGCCTGGAACTCACTCTGTAGACCAGGCAGCCCTCGGACGCAAAAAGATCCACCTGCCTCTGCCTCCTGAGTGCTGGAATTAAAGGTGTGCATCCCATACCAGGCCTTGTTTTTTTTTTTTTTTTTTTTTTTTTTTTTAAGTAAACATATAGAGATCTCCTGGGTAGACTGAGGGCAGGGTGGAATAGGAGCGGGGCGGGGGGGAGTATATGGAGGGGGAGAGTAATGAAACAGCTGCCTTGATGGGGGGGGGGGGGCGGTGATGGACTTGGGAGCCAGGCAGAAACCTGGTGCAAGAGAAACTTCCAGAAATCCACAAGGATGACCCCAGCTAAGGCTCCTAGAAATAGTGGAGAGGGTGCTGAACTGGAAATCTACTGTCATTAGATTGGTGACTGCCTCAATCAGAGAGCATTCATCCAGTGACTGACAGAAACAGATGCAGAGATCCACAGCCAAGCACTGGGCTGAGCTCTGGGAATCCTGTTGAAGAGAGAAAGGAAGGAGTGTTCGTTCAAGCCAGGGAGATCAAGGTCATCACAAAGGAACCCACAGGAACAACTAACCTGGGCTCACAGGAGCTCACAAACTCTGGACCAACAGCTAGGGATCCTGAAGCTAGGCTAGGCTTTCTCCATATGTGTGACAGTTGTGTGTGTAACTTGATTTGCTTGTGCGGCTCCTACTGGTGGAAGCAGGGCATGTCCCTAAGGCTTTGGCTGGCTTCCAGGAACCTATTCCCCAAACTGGGTTGCCTTGCCCAGCCTTAATACAAGGGGAGGAGCTTAGTCCTACCTCAACTGGATATGCCATGCTTTGCTGACACCCATGGAAGGCCTGCCCCTTTCTGAACAGAAACAGAGGAGGAGTGGATGGGCGTGGGGCAAGAGGGAGGGGAAACTTCCGTCCAGATGAAAAGAAATGAATAAATTTAACTAATAATAAACAAAACAAAACAAAACCATCAGCGGCACAGTCTTAGGCACAGATGCTACCTAGCAACGCTCCCTCTGATGCTTAACACGCAGAACTGTCAAAGCAGTGAAACTATTCTAGAAGAAAATGCTTCGGCAGATACATGCCTGAATATATTTGGTAAAACCTACAAAGTGCAGAATTTAAGAGAGGACACTGAAGTAAATGACCTACTAACCATGCACGCTAGAGACTTGTCAACCATACAAGCCACCGTAGAGAACGTTACTTGTAATAGGGAAGCAGGGGTGGGAGCTGTGGGCATGCAGTCACTCTTCCGGCTTCCTGGAAATGTGAAGCTTCTCTAAGGAGGCTGTACAGTTGGCTCAGCGGTTCAGAACACCATGCTGCTCCTGCTGAAGACCCAAGATTGGTTTACAGAACCTATATCTGGAAGCTCACAATTGCCTGCAACTCCATTTCCGTGGAATCTGATGCCTCTGGCTTGCAGGAATCTACACTCACAGGAACACATTCCCACCCAAAAACACATGGTTAAAAATAAAAAATAAAAAGACTCCTCTAAAAAATGAACCCTATTAACTAAAAAATAAATCATCTTTCCACATTTTAAAGATTTCATTACTTCACCCTGTTTGCAGAAAACCCTGAGACACAGGAGGAAAAAGCAAAAGCCTCTCAAAGGCTTTGCTTCTGTGTATTAGATAGTTTTCACCATAGCTGAGGATTCCAGACACTGTTTTAAAAATGCAATATGACGAATACCTAGCATGGGTGTTTTTTTTTTCTTTTTGGGCTGCCTGGCAGGCTGTTCTGCCTAAGAAAACATAATGAAAGATGTATTCAAATAAAAGCAAGGATTAGGGTGGACTTTAATCCCTCAGAGAGAAACCCAATCGATTGGACCCATAAGGAAAGATGTAGACACTAGGTGCTCCCTAATTACAGCTGCTATGGTGGGCAGCATGCTGGCAAAGCAGATGTGGGAGGCCATTAAAGCTGGGCTCCAACATCTGTTTACAATTTCAAGGCAATTGTAAATACAGTATCGAAGGTCAATTGGGCCAATTAAGGCCGATGTGCAAACCCACCACTGTGGATTTCTTTCTAAGCTTAGATAGACTTGACTCTTTCTATTTTCTACAGCCACATTCAAAAAAATTATTATTAACACAGGAAATGATCTTAATAACAATTCTTGTCCATTTTGATGGTGACATTGTGTTCACAGCACAGCTGTAAATGTGCACCCTGGGCTTCACGAAACCCATGTTCTCTCTCACACACCAACGCTGCCTTTCTGCTACGTTCCAGGGGGCTTATATGAACCAGACCAGAGAGGTAAGGAATGATCACAGATACTTCCTTTTACATGGAATTAGAAAAGTCAGTGCCGCCTCAGAACCCCACGACGCTTTCAGACATCCGTTGGAACATGATGCTTCTCTCAGTGTCTTTGAGACAAAACTGGAACAACCTTTCAGAACATTCTAAGCCAGTGTTCCAAAGACCAACACTGTTAAACCACTTGCTCTTGGAATGAGACCTGGACAGTTGGTGGAGAGGAAGACAAGGTGTCCATTGCATGACAAGGTCATCTTTGGTAAAGTGGCAGCTGAATTGTTACCAGTCATTAGATGAACGTTTGTGAAGGGTAAGGAATAAGCATCAGACTACTTTTCTTTGAGGTCATAATGATGGCCACTAAGGGACGTTCTTCACTGGTTTTGGAAGCCCAGGCCTCTAAATTCCTTTCTTATGGAGAATGGGAAAGGATGATTGAGCAGACTTGGACTCAGATTCTATATCTTCTGGTCAAGGGGCTGCAAAGCCTGTTTGCTTGTCTGTAAAATGGGAGCATTACCACATAGTAGGCATTTGGTAGTCTCTGGCTACTCAGGGTTGAAAAACACTAAACGCTTAGTAAATGCTGGGCTCCTCTGTCCTGTCTGAGATCTTCAGGCCTTCATCAATACACCGTCCTAGGGGCTGGACCTGTGGTCCCAATGATGGTGGCTGGTTCTTAGGAAGGCTTCTTCCTGCTTCAATTTATTTCTGAGGAAGTTCGGTCCGGGCTGTGGTGATATTGTTGCTGTTCACCATTACCTGCTTTGGTTTTGGCTAAGCCAAAAATGTAGCTAATGAAATCATGAGATTAGTCCTAAGAGGAAACCTCTAGGCAGCAGAATAGGGATTCAAACATAAATGGTGTCGGAGAGTCAATACAGCCCTGAGGCATCTACACTGAGAAAGAACTTTTCTGTTCTTTTTTTTTTTTCTTCCTTATGTTCTTTTAACTCTTCATCCTTGAGGCTCATGCCCTCAGGTTTGAGCTCAAATAAAGAGTCCCCTATCTAAACAACCGCTAAATCTGAGAGCAAACAGTTCAATTCCATGTGGTTCTTCGGTGACACTCATGTCAATAAACCGGGTCTCGGCTTGATTGTCCCAACAATGCTGGACTTAGCGTCCTCCGTCCATCCTTCTAGCATGCAGGGGGATTTGCAAAGGACCATTCCAAGAACAGCTCCTGTGAGGTTTGCAGCCTTTTCAGAAACACAAAAATCTAACTAATTCCCGTCGCTGATTGTTTCAGCCATTCAGCTTCTAAGCCTCTTGTTTTATAAATAGTGGTGTTTGGAGCACCACCACTTCCAAAGTATAAAATGGCAGAAAGATCACAAAATAGAAGAGGTCTTCTGTCCTTCCACTCCCCACCCCGTAAACTTTCATCTTATTTAAATGCATACACAGACCTTTTTAATTCCAAAATTTGGGTAATGCTGTATGTATTATTTTTAGATATGTTTTATGATCTGTATGAGCTATGTAATAGATCAAAATGGGTGTATAATTATTGTACACAGATAGTGTTCTTCTGTATTGGAAGGCACACAGCAACAAAGATCTACACATAACATGTCTCTGTACTTAGTCCATTTCCCTCGGGTTCCTAAGAACTGAGTGGTTGGATTCGACCATCCATGCATTTCAAGGTATTTGACACACAACATACACCAAGGACGCCACATTAAATCTGCACCTACAAGTACAAGAGTATCCTTAGCCTTGCACTTCTGCCCAAATAATTTGTGTGCGATGGAGCATGGGGTGTGAGCTTGCCTGTGTAAGTATGCATGGAGGCCAGGGGCTGGCCTGACCTTGGTGTGCCTTTTCCTGTTACTCTCCACCATGTCCTTTTTTCAGTGTCTCTCGGTGAAGCTGGAGCTTGAAATTTCACTTTGATCAGCCTAGTGGGCCAGCAAGCCTGGGGTCCACCTGCACTCACCCACCCTGAGCCAGCAAGCCTGGGGTCCACCTGCACTCACCCACCCTGAGCCAGCAAGCCTGGGGTCCACCTGCACTCCCTCACCCTGAGCCAGCAAGCCTGGGGTCCACCTGTACTCCCTCACCCTGAGCCAGCAAGCCTGGGGTTCACCTGTACTCACCCACCCTGAGCCAGCAAGCCTGGGGTCCACCTGTACTCCCTCACCCTGAGCCAGCAAGCCTGGGGTCCACCTGTACTCCCTCACCCTGAGCCAGCAAGCCTGGGGTCCACCTGTACTCCCTCACCCTGAGCCAGAAAGCCTGGGGTCCACCTGCACTCACCCACCCTGAGCCAGCAAGCCTGGGGTCCACCTGCACTCCCTCACCCTGAGCCAGCAAGCCTGGGGTCCACCTGCACTCCCTCACCCTGTGTGCTGTCACGACCAGCTCTTATATGGATGCTTGAGATCTGAACTCAAGTCCTTATCCTTATATAGCAAATATTTTACCCCTGAGGCATCCCTCCAGCCCTCAAATAACTTCTTAGTGTCCGCTAGTTTAGCAGGCAAAAAATTATGACATTTCCATTTCTATTAATAATGACATTTAGATCTTTCCCACATTTGTACTGGTTACCTGATGATGTCGTTGAAAAACTGACTCCTCATTTCCTTTTTGTATAATGAAAATATTAACCCTTAGATGACAGTGCTCCATGCACTTTCTCCTGCACTAGTCGCTCGAAAGTTACTAGCGTGAGCTGATACTCAGGCCTTACCACCAGGCACAGCCGAACAGCATCTTCAGCCACGCTTTCCTTGGATCTTTAAGCTTTAAAGACCTTTCCTTTTTATGAGTAGACAATCTTCCATACTCTGCTCACAGTACTGTGCTGACTTCCTATGCGCTTATCTCCTTTGATTGATTAAGAGTTCCGTGAACGTATATAAAGTGTTTTGATCAAACCCCCCCCTCCCCACTTTCTCCTCTTTCCCCCTCCACACTCCACCGGCCGCTTTCCTACCGACATCATGTATGGTACTCATTTTAATTGCAGTGCTTGAGAGGGCAAAACAGAGCTGACGAAAGAAAACAGAAACCCCAAAGGAGGGAGGAAGGGTGGGGAGGTTTCTAAAGACAACATTTAGCAGACACAGGCTAAATGCAGGTCTAATTTGCTTCTTAGTTAATGAAGGAGAAAATGGGGAGTCCGAAGAAGAAAAGGTTCATTCTAAAACAGCAATAATGAGATCCCACTGAAGACAATAACAACATTCTTGTTATACAGGGAAATCTAATCCTAAAATAATAAGGGATATATTGATACAACAGTGCTGTGAATAAATTTCTTTAAGTGATGTTATTCTAACAATGACCCAGAAAGTGCTGAACTAAAGTCATCTATTACCTGTCCCAGGTGCGGGACAAATAAAACCCACTTAGAGAACCCCAGGCATCCAAGAACATGAATACGGAGAAGTGTGTTTAGTGTGTACTCAATTAATCAACTGTGATGTGCCACAGTATGTATATGCTTACAAGGAGCTTCTAAGCTCAAATATATATGCATATCCAAATAAGTTTTGCCTCTGTCAGAACATAAAAACAAAATATTAAACTCGGTGTATGTTGTCTGGCCATTAAATGTAATCATAATCTCATTATAAATGAATGGTTAGCCACTGCTGTGCCAACCCACGTTTCTCTCAAATGGAAAAGGAGCCTCAGGAGTGTCTGGCTGGAAGGAGGCCGAGGAGGTTGGGGAGGGTGAGCCCTATTCAGTGTGATAAAGCTGTCTGGAAAGTCTAGAAACCCAGCTGAGGGACAAAGGTAGAGGAGGCCAGGACAGAGCCCAGCATCCAACACCATCCTCCCTGCCTTCCTGGGGTGTGTGTGGAGTTCTGGTTCAGTGCAGGTTCTGTTTCTGACTTGCTTCCCCAGAAGGATACTGGCACTGCAAGCTTCCCTACACTCATCCTTTCTCTTAAAATGTGTGCATGTTTCTGTATGTGCATGTCTGGATGTGTACAAGTGTGCATCTGAGTGTGTGCATGCCTATAGGTGCTCATGCACGTCTTTGTGTGTGTACATTAGTATGTGGGTGTGCAAGTGTGTGTGGTACAGGTATATGTGCTTCATGTCTGTGTGGGAGTGTGCAAGTCTGTGTGCAGATGTATGTGTGTGGGCATGTCTTTGTGTGTATATCTGTGTGCGGGTATGCAGATCTATGTGCAGGTGTGTGTACGTGCGCACATACATATGTGTGCGTGCATGTCTGTGTTTATGCACATAGGTGTGGAGACAGCCTTGGGATCATTCTTCAAGAGTTTCCATCTTGTTCTTTTGAGATAGGGGCTCTCACTGATAACTGGAGCCCACCACACAGCTAGGTTGGTAACGGCTCAAGACTCACCTGCCTCTACCTCTCTAGTTCTAAGTACATACCAACATGGCTGGCTTGTGTGTGGGTTCTGAGATCAAACTCTGATCCTAATACTCAGACAGCAAAATACTCCACCAACTAGACCATCATGCAACCCTTTTCCATATCTGAGACATATCACTTCTGCTTGTACCCAAGTTAATTTCTGCTCTTGGCAACTTTACCTATCCACTTGCACACTCTTACTAGTTTCTGACACAAATTAAAGCAGGTGGGAGCTTGCTCAGCTACTGAGCCTTCAGCATGGAAGTATACACAATCCATTGAAAGCTATTTGGCTTTGGGTCTTGCTTCTCTGGGCCCACCCTCATACTTGAACTTAATCCTTTAATTAGTATTTTTCTTTGTGCCTGGACCTACTCTCCTTAGGATGAGCCTGGTGGCAGAGCTCAGGGGTGAGAGCAGCATGGGTTAAAAACACTGGACAAAGATGGCCACAGCAGCAGCAGCCTTCCTGCACCTCTTAGAGCTGAGCCACTTGGTCTTCTAAATGTGTTAAACGTGAGTCAGACTTGAACTTAGCCCTTAACATCACTGACCATGTGTTCAGCATCTCATGTTCTCAGTGGGGGAAAAAAAGGAGACAGTGAGTGAGAGGTACCTGGAGAGGTGACTTCTGGGGAACTCATCTGGGGCATGGGGAAGGGTTCTCTTTGAAATTCAAAGTTGGAGGATAGGTGGGTACTCAGAGGTAGGCAATCTCCACCCTGCTTTGGGAGTTTAGGGGGACTAGGGGAACACATTCCTCTCCCTCCCCAGGCCTCCCCAAAGCTATTAGAGACTTAACTTTCTTATTTTGTAAGTGCATTAAGTGATGGTAGGTTTATCTCAGGAAACCCCTGTGCTAGGTCAATCTCCAGCCCACACGCTAACACAGCATGGCCTCTACATGAACTAGAGAAGACCCTGCCTGTCCTTAACACTTGGAGTCTTGAGACAGTTCCCTAAGCCCCAACCCCACCCCACAAAGCTCCCTCCTTACCGCAAGAATAAAGACAGACAGGACCTCAAAGGACTAGGCGCTGCAGCCATCTACTGCCCGACTTCCTGATGTCCGCTGGTAGTAAATTCACACCAGTGAGAACTGTGTGTAATCATCAGCTCACCCTGGGGTCCCTGACAAGCTACACAGGGCCCAGGGAGCCTCCCTTCTCTCAACACCACAGGAAACCAGAGGTTTCATCTCTCGCTAGAGGCTCTCAACACCCGCAGCTGATTCACCAGATAACTACTGTCCACAGCCACAACCTGGGTCCTGCTGCCTACTGTCCACCATTTGCTGACCCATCCATAACAAAGGTCTCATTTGTCTTCTATGAAGTGACCTTTCCTTAAACTGATTCTCATGTCATGCCCACACAGTGTCCTGCATACTTCCGCCCAGAGTATCAGAGAACAACCAGGGTCCTCATTCTTTCTTTGGGGAGAAAGCTTCTCTCCAAGTCTGCTTCTTAACCCACACTCTAGGATTTCAAAGACCTCACCTCAAATCCTGGTGCATACCAGTCCCCTGCACAGAGATGCCAAAGATGACTGAAAAATGGCCCTTGAGCACAAGCAAGTGCTATCTACACACACAGTGTGTCTACACCACAGCTTCTTCTCTGTCCCTCTCAATTCAAATTCAGAATATGATAAAAAAAAACAAACAAAACCCCTCAAAACAGGCAAAATAACAACAACAAACAAAAACAACCCTTTAATGAGACACCATAAACCCAGATAGCTCCCAAGTGTAGATATGTAGATGTATGTGTGTGTGTGTGTGTGTGTGTGTGTGTGTGTGTGTATACTTGTGTATACAAGTACATGTTTATGTACAAGTGCATGCATGTATGCAAATGCCAAAGGACAATCTTGGCTGTTGCTCATCAGGCTCCATCTACATTGTTTGTTTCTGAGACAGGGTTTTTCCCTGACCCTGGAACTGGCTAAGCAGGCTGAGCCCCAAGGATGTGCCTATTTCTACCTTCCACTGTTGAGCATGCCACCAAACCAGCCTTTTCACACAGGTTCTGAAGACTGAATCTGGTCTGATCCTTGCCCTTGTGAGGCAAGCTTTATACTGACTGAACCATCTCCCTGGTCTGCATCTCAGACACATTCCCATGAGAAGACACCATGGCTTTCAGAAGGAAGACATTCTGATCTAGGCAGCATCTTCCTCCATGGAAATGTGTCATGGGGTGCTTTTATTTAACCATCTGGAACCTTCTCTGACTGGGCTTGACTTCAAGAATGCTTGACTTCCAAGAGAAGTTCAGTGGACAACTATACCACAGGCACCTCACTTCCTCGGGGATGAACTCCATGCCACATTTACCATCTAAGGCTCCAGGAGAGGGATGGAGACTTCATCATGGGAACATGAACACCAAAGGCTTGTCTGACAGAGAGCCTGGTGTGACTACCCAGGGTACAGAGTGGATATTTTCTATAAACATTAGATCGACCTAATCCCCAGGTCCACTGCTTTTTATGCAAACAACACTTGAAGCACAGATAGAATAAAACCATTTTAAGAAGCATATTGTACTGATGACAGTGCTTTAAAATGAAAGACTTCAACTTCTTAGCTAGTTCTAAGTATCTTAGATTGAATGAGTTAACTTTGACAAGTCACAGGAAAGCCTCAAGAATCCTTCTGGGATTGATGGAGTAACCAACTCTAATGACTACCAACAAAGTCTCCCACAAATCAGGTGGCTTCCAGCATTTCATCACAACGGAAGGAGGTCCTGCTACTTTATAGTTGACAAGCAAAAATAATCACTGATGGGAGAGCAATGTAATTTTTGACATTTTACTTGTAAACATTTCAGAAGAGTGATTAGAGCTGCTTTAAAAAAAATCAATTCCTTCCATTTTGATGAAGTTGACATGTGTTTTTGCTACAGAGGAACAATCCAGGGTGATCAATGAAAGACTCTTCAAGCATGAAAGTAGTTCACAATAATATAATCTGTGAAGAAGCAGACTAGAAATGTGACTTCAAGGAGATTAAACACCAGTGTGAAATTATAACTATTACAAAGAGCTTCCGGAAACCGCCAGCAGATGACAGGTTCAGCTAAAGCAGCTACTCTGGAAAGATGTGCCGCTGTTGTTGAATGTCAATATTTATCATACTGAGAGCTGCATTCTTTGAAAATATCTAAGCTTTTGATAAAACTGGTAAGTGTTGGCTTAAACCCATGTAAGGGATTTAAGGATTTTTTCTGAACTATTTGGGGGTCACACAAAAGCAAAGCCAAGGAGCCACAGCAGTCATGGCATCCCATTACTCTCCTGAACCAAACGCCCACTGTCTCCTCAAGACGAGACTGTGAGGGAGGCTGCACCCGAGAGGATGGCTGGGGACATGGACCTGAAGGCAGGCTCTGAGCACCTGGCAATGGCTCTCCCACCTGGAGAAGTCACCAGTTTTCTCATGTTTGAGCAACCCAGGAAACCAGAGTGTCTGAGTCACAGAAGTCACAAAGCAGACCTCCCCCAGCACTCAGGGTCCCCCGTTGGGGCAGCCCTTTGCTTGTCTGGTTATTACGGTGATGAGGATTTGCGTTCAGAGGGGACAAGGAATAGGCTGCTTTGCAGAATTCCACTGAACGTTCAGAGAAGAAGGAATATCAGCCACACTGTCCAGTTTGGGAATTCCATTTGTTTTTGTTGTGCTTTTTGAGACAGGGTTTCTCTGTGTTGTCCTGGCTGTTCTGTCTCATAAGTGCTGGGATTAAAGGCACGGACTACCACCACCTAGCTTGATTTCATTTTTGTATGTGAACAGAAAGTATCTTTTGTACAGTTTTATTATACACTAAGTGTTACAAAGATGTTACTACCATGTAAACCAGGGTGAGACAGGCAGAGTCCACACAAAACACAGGGTCAAATTCTTATGATGTGAAACCGTGATGTCAAACAACCTAGGAGTTTGAGCAAAGGCTTAGAGGCCAAACTACCAAATTCTAACCCCAACAGATGACCAAAATTCAGCATATGCATGACATTTTATTTTAATAAAGTACCTTATTTCTTATTTCTTTTGGTTTTTAAAATGATGGATGCAGACATATCATATAACCTACAAATTTAAGTGCAGAATAGTAAAGACTGTGAGCTAAAGTATTTACTATGAAAAGAGAAGATGAGCCTATGAAGAATTTCTGTAGCAGGCTGGGTGTATAGCATAGTGGCAAAGCACTGGCTCCCAGTCACAGCGTCCTGGTTTTGATCTCCAGCACTATATGCACACTGCATGCAAACATACACGCACACAGAGAGCAGGCACATACATGTACGAATATGCACACACACAAGGCACACACACATATGAACATACACACGTGCACACACATGCACACACACACTCGTGCACACACACCGACACAAGAAGCTGAAGGTTAAGTAACTCTAGTTGTACCTAAGGCCCAGGACAGGCAAATCTGCAGCAAGAGACGATGGCTGCCTAGGCTAAGGAGGAATCTGAGGGCATACCAAGAGTGACTGCTTATGGGTCCTTGGGGAGGATGATGAAAATGTTCTAAGGTTGACTGTAGGGAGAATACACTATACGCCACTTAATTGATTGCATGCAGACTATAAATGCCCAAATGTTATAGGATGTGAATTTTATCTCAAACTGGCTGTTTTTAAAATGTAGAGGAGCCTAACTTGTTTAAAAACCAGGGGAAAGGTTGTGGGACACACTGGTGGAGTTCCTGCAACATGAAAACTCCTGCACAGTCACAGACAACTCCGCTGTGCAGGGTGGGGAGGCAAAGTTCTGAAATGGCATACAAACTCAATAAACACAGCTGAGACGTTCCAAAATAGACGGTCTCAGATTTCAAATAAAAACCAGGGCTTCTATGGGTCAGAGAGATATAATACATACCACACCAAGAGCAGTCCCTTGAATGTCCCTGCAGACCCAGTCAGCACGCCCAACAGGCCTTTCTAGGAAACACAGCATCAGGCAAAGTAACACAGCCCAGAGAACGAAAAGAAAACAGCAGGAAGAAAACCCACAAATGTCCCAACAGCCCCAACATCACCCAACACCAATAATCACCTAGTTAGGAGAAAACCACATCTAGGGACTGTGTTCTCTCACCTCTGGTTATGAGGTGGGCACAAGCCATCACGTGAATAGCTAATGTATATTCTAAAGTCAGAGAACAAAGATTTATTAGCAGGGAAAATGTAGCTATAGACACACACTCATACGCCATACATATATGCATGTGCACATGGACACACAAACTCAATACACACACACACTCCTATGCCATACCTATGTGTATGTGCACATGAACACACACACAATCATACACCATAGATATATGCATGCACACATGAACACACCTACACAGACTCACACGCTATACATATGTGCATGTGCATATGGACACACACATACAGACACACACACTCATACACCATACTTATGTGCATGTGCACATGAACAACACACTCTCATATGCCATATTTATATGCATGTGCACATGGACACAGACACACATTCATACCCCATACATATATGCATGTGCACACAAACACACACACACTCTCACCCCATACATATATGCATGTACACATGAACACACACATACACACTCATATGTCATACATATGTGCATGTGCACATGAACACACACCATATATATATATATATATATATATGCATGTGAACATGAAAACACATACACACACTCATACCCCATACATATATGCATGTGCACCCGAACACACACTGTTGCAGGTAGCTTCACTCTTTGATTGCCTTAAATTTATTAGTACATTAACAAAAGCAGTGGCCACTTCAAATGGTTCAGGAGTCATTCCCTGGGTGTTACACACCTTGTCTGTTGAGACAGCCTCTCACGGATCTGGAACTTACCTGGCCATCAAGCCACAGGCATCTGTCAGTCTCTCCCTCCCTAGCTCTGGATTACAAACATGTGTCAACACATCTGCCTTACTACACGAGTTCTAGAGATTGAACTGGAGTCTTTATGCTGCGTGGCAAGTAGCTGGCCAGCTGAGCCATCACCATGGCCCACAGTAAGGCTGTCTAACAAGATAAGGAAGCAGTGTCAGGTGGATCCAGTATTGAAATGGGTGCTATGGCCTGGGGAAAGTAGCCTGGGGGAAGCATCCACCAGCTATGCTGCTCAAGCAGGCCAGCAAGCACAGGGGAGGGAAGAGGGGCACCAATCCAGCAATTATGCAGAGACCAGTGGCTGCTAAGGACAGGGCTGGCCCTTACCCTTGACCTAGAATGCTGCCTTATAGGCAGGTCACTCGCTCACACTGCTGACCTTCACACTGCACCAACTCAAGGGCAGATTATATATTAGATGGGGCAGGACAGCATTGTGCGCATGTGCACCGTGTACACAGGACACATAGGTGGAACGCTGAACACTGATCCGTTCTTGGTGGCTGTTTCCACTTCAATGTGAGAGCTCATCCTTCTCTGTGAGTGCCTTTATTATTCCTGAATTTCATCAGGTGAGTAAACTAAGCTGAGAGATCATGCTGTTTCTTCAAGATCACCTAGTTTCCTCAAGATCCTCAGTAAGTGATAAATAGGACTCCGGCCACACCCACAAGGAAGCCACACTCTCTATAAAAGGATAACAATTCCCCAAACCGGCCACACAGAACAAAGCTTAAGTGAATGAGGTGGCAAGGACTGGGCAGACCAATGTGGAGGCTAGCAAAATGCAGTGGGGTTCAGGCTGGGCCGGGTAATTTCTCCCCAGTAGGAACCACTTACCTACTGTAGCATGTTGATACTTAGAAATTATCACTCAATCAATGCCTGTCACCTGGGTTTATTTTCACAGAGAGTGTCAATAAAACAAGTTAAAGACATTCTAGTCACTTTCTTGATTTTTCACCTCTCCCATTGGTGGGTTTGCTGACAGAAAAATTATTTGATTTTATTTCCACAGGCATTTATGGAATGCTGACCAGGTTTTGTGCACAGGGCTGGAGGCACTCAGAGACAAACAGGAGAAACACAATCCTCATTCTTAAGGAGTACATACATGTCTCCAGATCAAAACTCCCAGAATAATGAGCCCACGGTCTTCCAGTCACACCCTCAGCTGAGAAATCTCAGCTCCTGTCAGCTGCTCCAGCTGTGGGAATACACTTTCACTAAGAGACGGTTAATATATATATATATTGCCGTTGCTGTTTTTATTAACATGATCTCCTGTTATCCATGTCAGCCTCAAACTCACTGTTAGCTCCGGTATAATCCTGATCCTCTTGCCTCCACTTTCCGGGCACTGCGATCACAGGCATGCACTGCCACATCTGGCCCTCATTTTAATTTTAAAGAATATCTCCTGCTGCGGGGTGGAGAGGTGACTGAGGTCTGAGTTCGATTCTCTGGCATTCGG
Source organism: Phyllotis vaccarum (assembly GCA_033318265.1). Lineage (NCBI taxonomy): Eukaryota > Metazoa > Chordata > Mammalia > Rodentia > Cricetidae > Phyllotis > Phyllotis vaccarum. Next base: position 39,371,461 of record JARWLC010000010.1, on the reverse strand, counting down.
GTAAAAAGGCAAGTATGTACATGTGCCCCTAACTGCAGCATTCCAGGGTGCTCACAGGTGGGTCCAGAGAGACCCTGGCTGGCCATCTCAGAGAACACCCTACAACAAAGAATGAGATGTCCCCAGGCAACAAGACTGAGAGGGAAAGAGAGGAAGGACACACTGTGTCCAGCTCTGGTGTCCCCATCACACACATGCGAGGGCATCCACACACTCCAGTACAGCATACACAGCGTAGTACCTCCCTTTTACACAATTCCTGACGCAAGCTTCTACACTTCTATCATCAGCCTTTTTAAAATGACGACTTTTTGAGGTGTGGAAAGACCACATGTTCACTCCTATAAAGTTCAAGGTTGGGCAGTCCCAGGCAGCCAAGCTTGTACAGCCTTGACACTTTGTAACTAGATCATATCTGCCGCTCACAGGGATGCTGCCTGCACTGCATCATCTGCTCCTCCCAGCCTGGCAACCATAATACACTTTGTTTTTGTTTTTTATGAGTATGAGTGTTTTGCCTGCATGCATACTGTGCGCCTCGTGTGCCTGGTGCCCACTGAGGGACCCACAGAGAAGAGGGCATCAGATTCTCTGGAACTGGAGTTATAGATGGTTGAGAGCCAACATGTGGGTGCCAGGAACTGAACCCACGTCCTCTGCATGAGCACCAAGTGCGCTGAACCACCAAGCATCTCTCCAGCACAAGCCCAGTTAATATACCTTGTATCTCTATGATGTTTTCTATTCATTTCACAAAAATGGAGTCATACACTCGGGGTCCTTTTGCCTCTAGCTTCTCTCAGTGTAACCTTTTTAAGGTTTGTCCAGTGTAGCATATATCAGCACTTCATCCCTTCTTATGGCTGAGTGACAGTTGGTGGTATGGACAGACCTTATTTTATGTTTCCATTCATCTACTTATAGAGGTGGCTGCTTCCACTTTGGGGCTACAGCAAATAGTGACACTATACACACAGGTTTTGTGTGTCTGTTCCTCGATGCTAGAGATAAAACTGACAATTATATGGTAGCTCTATGCCTAGTCAGCCAAGGCAGTGCTGGGCTGTTTGCTGAAGAGACGGCACCATTCGTCTTTCCGACTATTGGCATGTAAAGGGTTAAAATTTCCCACCTCCATGACAACACTTGTTACCCAAGTCTTCCTGCTTCAACACTGTAAGTGCTAGAATTAGCTCAGCTTCTGACTCTTCCTACAGCGTTTTAGTGAGCGTGAGTTTAGGTTTGGGCTTCTCTAAAGAGGTTGGACATCTTTTCATGCATGTATTGGCAGATCTGTTTCCCTTTCACAAAATCTTCCAGTGTATCTTAGTATTTTTCCAAATTTCAGACTGTGGCCCCTCAGCTCGTTATCAGCATCTTCCTCCTGCCCTGTCTAGATGAGATGTGCCCGCCTATCAGATACCAGAGCTAATGGGGGTTAGTACACTGTACCTAGGCTATTTTCTCAGCATTTCCAAAGCTGCAGTCATGTGATGATGATGGTGATGATGATGATGGTGATGATGATGGTGATGATGATGATGGTGATGATGATGGTAGTGATGATGATGATGGTGATGATGATGATGGTGATGATGATGGTGGTGGTGATGATGATAATGATGATGGTGATGATGGTGGTGATGATGATGGTGATGATGATGGTGATGATGATGGTGGTGATGATGGTGGTGATGATGATGGTGGTGGTGATGATGATAATGATGATGGTGATGATGATGGTGATGATGGTGGTGATGATGATGGTGATGATGATGGTGATGATGATGGTGGTGATGATGATGGTGGTGATGACTTTTAAAGAGCTGTGTTTGGTTCACAGTTCTGAAGTTGGAGGACACACCACCAGCTTCCCCTCTGGTCTGGTGACAGCCTCAAAGTGGGAATGTGTTTCTCTTATGCAAAGACCACAGGGAGCCAAACAGCCATTCAGAAGAGCAGTAACAACCTCCCATTAACTGAAATCCCCTTTGAAGGTCCCACCACCTCTTAACATCCCACAGTGAGGAAAAGGAGGACAGCCTTGTGTCTTGTTAAACAGAAAGCAGTTCAGCACTGACTCTGGTACAGACCCGCTCTTCCTACCACACCATGCCACACCCCTATTTCTTAACTGTCACAAATTCTTCAGTCCTCATCAATGGGAAGTGAACATTACATGAGTCACAACTTCCTCCCAGGCCCAAAGTGGGCCCTGCAGGGTGTACCTGCAGAGGGAAACCTGAAAAGATCACAGTGTGAAATGTAGGCCTGTAAGCATCAGGAAGGAGCATTCGCCTAGACCAAGGAAGGAGTGTGGCTTCCAGAACAGAGAGGACTCACTGGTTGCCCAGTGGGATGAGGTGGATGGGAATGATCAAGTGGAGAACAGTAATTTTGAAATAGTAGGTGTGGCGTGAAATTGAAACAGTAACTATAAAGATCATAGGCAAGGTCTATGTTGGAAGTTTGGCCAGGACCAATCTTCTCCAAGAGTCATAACCTTGTAGGCTGTGAGTGTGAATCCCATAAGCTTTGTTGAAATGGGGGATGTGATCTGATTTGTATTTACACTATAGTGTCACCAGGATTGTCAGATGGATAAACCTTTTTTTCAGTATAGTTAACAACTCAAAAACCAACACTTAAGCATTTTAAGGTTCTTCCTCCCTCCCTCTCTCCTTCTCTCCCTTCTTCCCTCCCTCCCTCACTCCTTCCCTCTCAGCTAGCACAGACTGTCCTTGAACTCACTATGTGGCCAAAGATGACCTTAAATTTCTGATCCTCCTCCTCCTGCCTCCTAAGGTTCTGGGTATGTACTGCCACATATATTTTATATAACCCTAGGAATTGAACCCAGGGCCTCATACAAACAAGGCTCTACCACCTGAGTCACATCCCCAACTGTCTTTGCACAATTTCTACATGGACAATATTTGTTGCTGAAGACCAGCATCAACCTCCATCACCAAATGTTGCAAGTCCCGTGTGCCCTGAGACAGCACAAATCCAATCTTCAGTTTGCAAACAACTGAAACAACCGTAAAAAACCATGAAAAGGCTGAATATGTTTAAGTTGGCATAAAAAAATTTCTAGTTTACGGGTAATTATAAAGGATGGTACTTCTTTGGGTTTATGGTCTGTATTGACATTATACAATAAAGCCATCACATGACTTTTAGATGTATTTAGAGGACTAGAAACACAATAGAGATGTGTGTACACCAGCAAACTCCAGCAGCCAGAAATGTGCATTCTTCTTCATCCCAGAATCACATCCTATCTCTGCTTCAAAATCGTAAGTCCCCTCTTCTACTTGCCCGTGTTACAAATATTTACATAAAACCATTAAACCCTAATTGTCATTTTTTAAACTAGGCAATGATTAAGTTCTATTATTAATAGTAGAGAACTGTTTAAAACTATACACATTTCCAATTCTGATTAAAATATATGTAACAATTTTGAAAGTTATTAGAAATGATATTTTTAAGTTTTTAAAACTTTAAAAATCTATCATTGGTGTGTGTGTTGTGTGTGTCTGTGTGTGTGTGCCTCTGTGTCTGTATATCAGGGCATGTGTAGACACACACGCATACACACACCCAAAGGTCAGAAAACAATTCTGCGGTACATGGGTTCTGCCAGGGCATTTACATGCTGAATCATCTTTCCAGCCTGGAAATATATTTCTTAATTAGACAAAGGGGCCTTTAAAAACTGTAGCCATGGAGGAATGTAGTTTGTTTCCAGAAAGAGACAGGCATCAATCAACATCAGTTCCTTCCTGTTTTACATTCTGTTAGATACAAATCACATGGAAAGTTTGCCTATGCCAGGGAAACAGTTTTATTATAGCAATGCCGCTCAATTCTTTAAACTCTTTCTCATGTATCTATGTAAATCGAACCTATATCTGTCACTTGAGTCTTTTTAAATAATCTGCCGGGTGACACATTGTCTAAATCCTTCTCCAATTTGTCCCAAGAAGTAAAAAAGACCCTACATATGAACAAAAGGAACTGCCACTCAGTATCCCTTGCTTTCCTGGGCCAGTATTTCTCACAGTCTTTTCATGTGATACCTAGATGCTGCTCCATTCACAGAAGCGGGTACAGCAACAAAGTTATGAATGGGGAGAAGGCACTGATGCAGGGTGAATGGAGAGTGGGGGAAATCCAGCAGGCTGCTATGTGCATGAACATTTCAGGAAGGAGTCCATGTGGAGACTGAGGGTATGAAAATGTTAATATTTGACACTCACATACTCCAGAATACTCCTAGTTCAAAGACACTATACCAAGGCAGGCTGCAGACTTCTGGTCTACCACAGTGGGCTGACTTTAAAACCAAAGCTTTGTTGCTATAGGGCCGAGCAAGGCCAAGGAAGTTTAAAAAAAAAAAAAAGGAGGTGGAAAGAGATGATGAACAGTGTTAGAAAGAGATGAAATGAACAGGAGATTCTGAAGAAAGCTCTGTGAATTATGCGGCAGCTCACCCACATTGAGTCCATCAAATAGGAAATCTGACTTTTACATGCTCTTACTCCCAGCTAAACGCACCCACAGCCCTCTGCAGTCTCTGATTCATTTTTCTTGCTACTGCTTTTTTCTCCCTCATTTTTAGCAGAAGGGTCATCATTCCAAGCATGGTTTTTCAAAACAAATAGAAAATGTGATAGAAAATTCTGAACATTCCACCAGCAGTGACCCTTAATATTCTGATATGGTCTAATAACTCAAAATTATTCCCCATCATACACACTTCATATGACATCAGCTACCACACAAGTTTTTAATACACAGTAAGCAGGTGGCCCCAGCAATTTCTCTCATGTCTCACATCTGGTATTGTACTCCATATAAGGTGCTGAGTCCGATTTTTTAATAAAAACATGTCCTGAGCTTGTAAAAGTTCAAGTAAAAATATACCTTTAAAACTGCCGTGTTTAATTTCAGTCATGAAAGTCTAAAATTATTGTAAAATAATACTCAACCTTTTTCATAGTTCCGTTCAATGACGCTTCAGTCTGCTCTCCTTTTGGCTCCCAGCTTCCTGCACCGGCATGTGCATCCTGCTTTGGGGAGCTTGAGTTGCACAGACTTTACAGCCCTTCAATCTGGGCGAAATTAGTTTGGTTAGGAGTGTGAAATATTAATCCTTCTCAGTTTCTGGAGTACAGGCAGAGAGAGGGATACTGAAGACTACTTTGATACCATAGGATTGAAGGGATTTTATTTTCAAAAATGAAACTTAGACCTAGAAGGAAAAAATATTAATACATGCATGTGATTATAAATCTATATCAGATTTGTGTGTGTGCACACATGTCTGTGTACCTGTGTGTGTGTGACTATTTGCCCACTTGTGTATGTGGATGCCCAGAGAAGGCAGAGTAACGCACCAGGTCCTTTGGGAAGCGGTTATAAGCTGCCTGGTGTGCTGAGATCTGAACCCTGATTCTCAGGATTGAGCAACAACTGTCTTAGCAGCTAAGCCATCTCTCTAGCCCCCTCCTGTGACTATAAACACTGCCTTGAAACCCGGGAGAAGACTGTTCCATCATTACATTGCCCAGGATGTTGCTGTGAAGTGTGTCTACAATATGGTGAGAATATCTGCCACGTCTGTACTCATGACCATGTGTAGACAAAAGTTCAGACGTAGGCTGTCACACTCCCTCCCCCAACCTGGCTTACAGAAGGGGGGTCCTTCTCATTTCGATGGCTTTTCCATGACTGAGCAGCTCCACGGTTAAAAACACCCGGATCAAATTCCTTCATCATAAACTCCCTAAAGCGATCGGGCTCCAGGGCCGCTGCTTCTAAATCAAAAGGTAACTTTCATTTCCTTCAAATAATTTGGTTTCATCTTTATCATCTTCAACTACAGACTAGAAATTGATTCTAAATAAGGGCTAAGTAGAAATAAATTAGTAGTCAATGCTGGCTATAAAACAAGCAGTTCTAAAAAAGTCCTCTGCTCTAATGAATCTATCCAATAATAACTATTTCCCCATAGGGTTTTATATTAGTGCTCATGGTTTCATTTTTAGAGAACTGAGGAAGGAGATGGTTACCCTCCCTTGTCATCATCATTAAAACATAAAACAAGCCATAGACCTTGCAAAGTAAAGAGGCCTCTTCATCACACAAGGTGAGTACAACATAGGACACGTCTCGGTTTAAGAGCAATTCAACAACACCTATCTTCCATGAAAGCAGCCCAGTCTCCATAGGAGAAAAACACCACAACTATGCCTAAGGATTGAAGCCCGTAGGCATCATAGCACTGGCTCAACAACAAAATTCTGGAAATTCCTTATGAAAGACATAGCCAGGCGAAGTGTGAATGTGGTTCAGTTTGTGACGGTTAAAAGGTCAAGCCATGTTGGCATACTAAAACCTGGCTGCATCTCCAGAAGACACAGCTGACTTGCAGACAATGAAACAGCAAAGACAGCAGTCCAGTGTGCCCCCACCAACACCCCAGGTAGCAGAATTCCATCAGGACAGTGTCCCTTGACCTCTCCTTTGAACCTGGCTGGCTGGGACCAGATCCTATCAGTGAAATGTGCTACTGGCTAAAAACACATAGTTTCTATTTCCACTCTTGTCTTGCTTGCTGGCTGGAACTATAATGATCAGCAGGCCACTCTGTCTGGGTCCATAGGTGGCTACATGGAACAGTGGTGTGGGATGTCTTTCTGTATGCTGTGAATTACCATTGGATAATAAATGAACTGTTTTGGCCTATGGCGAGTCATCTTAGAAGCAGGTAGGAAATCCGAGCATAGATAAAGGGGAAGGAGGGTGGAGTCAGAGAGAGATGAGTTGCCACTGAGAGAATAAGACATAACAAACACAGGTGAGCCACAGGCCAAAACAGATGAATGGAAATGGTTGTTAAGATGCAAGAGCTAGCTAGCAATAAGCCTGAGCCATAGGCCAAGCAGCATGTAATTAATATAAGCTTCTGTGTGATTATCTGGGACCAAGCAACTGTAGGCAGTCTATCTGGGACAGCTGGTCCAGATCTGGAGCTAGTCTGAGCCAGAAACTTCTCACTACAAAACACCATGGCCAAGAGGGGGCTGTCACATGACTTTCCCATTCCCCCTGTGATATTTGGGAATGAACATAAGCCTACACATGTGAGGTAAGTGAGTGTTCTGCCTGAGTTCCATCTTCAGACTCTCAGTTTTAAAGACACATCATTTACTGAGTGTGGTGGCACTCACCTGGGACACTGGCTACTTCTGAGGCCGAGGCAAAGGAATAGAAAACTTTGAGGCCAGCCTTGGAAACTTAGTAAGACCCTGGCCAAAACAACTAAAAGAGACTAAGAGTATAGCTCGGTAGTGGAGAATTTTCTTAGCATGTGCAAAGCCACGGGTTCAATCCCTAACAAAAACTAACTGAACGACTAAATAAATAGACAAATTGTTCGTGGATATGTGGCTATTACAACTCAGTGTTTTGTCCTAATATAGGAGCATACAGGACCACATAGTTATATGTCATAATAGAGAAGTCCTAAGAAAGGCAGACACATCTCCCAGTAGTGATTATGGAGTCAAAGATGATGAACAGCAAGGCAGAGGAGAAGAATGGAAAAGATCAGAGGTGTACTTCAACGCTAATTGTAGTTTTTAGCTTTATGGAAAGAAAATACATTCCTGTGTTAAACAAAAGACCTATAACATAGAAGTCTTAGTGATCTGAGTACTAATTTCATACTTCCTCTAAGGGTTTCATTCTAAGCGTCTATTTTGGCTCTGCTATATAATTCCAGAGAATTCCTAAAGTGTAAAGAAAATAATGCCCAAAATAAAAGCTGTTACGGGAAAGACTTCCTGTCTGACACTCACACTCTGAAGAGAGTACACAATAATTGGCTGGAACAAATAAGGAACTTTGCCTCTGCTGGGCTACACAGGAGCAGGGCAGTGCACCTGCACTTTGGGTTTTCAGAACTCAGAGCAGTACACACAGTGAAGTCTAGGAGAGTGCCCTGGGCTGGGACAGGACCTGGGGTAGAGGACCAAGTGTCCCTGGCGTCACCCTGAAAACCCAAACACAGAGCAACCTTCAGCAGCTCCCAGTGATGTCACAGCACCAGGTGGGCAGGGCCTGGCTCAGCCTCCCTGGTCTTGCCTAAGAGATTCAGTGGGAACAATTACAGTTACAATTGCTTCCCTTTTTGTTTTAATGAATCAACTCATCAAAAGAAAGCCAGCCATGCCATGACAGAAAGAGTTTGGGGCTAGTGATATGGCTCTGTGGTCACCTGAGCTTGATCACTGGAACCCATGTAAAGCTAGGAGAGAACCAATTCACAATGCTGATCTCTCTCCTTAAAACTTACCATGGCACGACACCTCCCCACCCTGACCCCCCCCCCCCCCATAATACTTTTTCAAGAGTGATTTTCACTTTCAAATCTAAATTTATAAAATGACCCCTATGCCCAGCATTTTGCATTTTCAAAATGTCTTTGAACTTCAGAAAGTCCCAGAAGAACACAAAGCACATGCAGAGGTGTTCCTTGTGACACTGTAGCAGTCTTACTGGCACCCCTGATGATTCTGGCCTTTCCAAGATTTGGCCTGTTACAGCATCTGCCTCCATAGCCTTGTTTCATTAATCCTTCATTTTAAATGCATTAGCATCCTTAATCTTGTGGTTATAACAAGTGGGTTAACCAGACCCTCAGACTTTTAGACCCACCCGAAGGTCTAAGCCAAGCCTTAACCTTAACAAGCAGGGACTAAGGCCTCCTATCTAGAATCACTTTTTTTTTTTTTTTTTTAATTTTGCGATGTGGGTGTAGAGCCTTTAAGAGACAAGCCTACACTGCTCCTGCTTTTGCCCTTTTGGGGTGTGCAGGAGGGAAAGGAACCTGAGAAAACCGCATTGAGAACAGCACCCAGGAGCCCTAGTTACAGCACCCCCCGGATTGCAAAGAATCTGAAACGTTGTTTTATCACGACTTTAAAATTAACTCCACACTGAAGCGTGTGTGTTTTTACTTAAGAGACTTCAGAAACTGATACTGAAGGACTGTCAGCAGGAGGCCGGCTGCTTTTGCTTCTGGCTCCAGCACCACTGGGAGGAACGGACCTACTGCCCTGGTACAGAGCTTCTTGCAGGAAGGCTACCTCTGTCACCAACACCTTTGGCTTCTTGCTACTGTAGAAAGTTTAGCAGAGGAAGTAAGGACACACAGAACTCAAGCAAGGTGAACGCTGTTACGACCTGGCTATTACTTACTCATGATTCTTTGTTCATGTATCGCACAAATTGTATTTAGTATTATAATAAAAATGCAGAGCCAGATATTGGGAGAAAGCTGGAATATCAGAGAGACAGAGGAACAAACCACAGCCACCAGCCAACTCCTCAGGCTGAACAGGATAAGACCTGTCTTCATGGCCCTTAACCTAACTGGTCGCTCAGACCGAATGGCTGAATTTCTGCCTTCTCCTGCCTTATATATCTCTCCCTGTCCAGCTATTTTACTTCCTGGTTCAACTCTGCTAGAGATAGGATTAAAGGTGGGTGCTACCACTGCCTGGCTGTTAGGCCTTGAATTCACAGAGATCCAGATGGTATTAAAGGCGTGGGTCACCACTCCCTGAGTTTCCTGGTTTGGTTGTGGGTGATTCTGTCCTCTGATATTACAGACAAATTTTATTAAATATATATCACTACACTTATGTGTGTGTGTGCATGTGTGTATGTGTGTATGTATGAATGTGTGTGCATATGTGTTACATGTTCATGTGTGAGAGTATGTATGTATACACATGAACGGGACATGTGGATGTCAAGTGTTTTCCTCTGTCTCTCTGTTGCGTTCTATTTAATTTTTTACCTGGTGCTCACAGATTTGACTAGCCAGGCTGGCCAGCGAGTTCCAGCTATCCCCTATCTCTGCCTTCCCAGGACACCTGGGAAGGTGTTTTGCGAGATCTGGAGATGTGAACTCAGGACCTCATGATTGCTTGCATATCAACTGAGTCACCTCTCCCATCTCATTTCTCACATCTTAAATGCATCATCCAAGCTACCAGCAATTTAAAAACAAGGTAAATAGGAAGAATTGGCTTCACTTGTGTTGGAGTGTTGGAGATTTTCTCAAGCCTAAAGAGCCTTCACAAGAGCCACTGGAGGCAAAGAGGGTGACTCTTTAATACACACAAGCATCACCAGAGGAAAATTACCTCAAGAACCAACCAACTCCCAGGAGAAACTTCAACCTAACTGTGGAGACACCAAGGCTTAGAGAGAGTGCGCCTGGCCTCCTGTGTCTGGGTGACAGTTTGAAGCTCAGGGGTGAACAGGCCTTGGAAAAGAAGAAAGGTTGGCACTGACCCCTGCTTGAGTCTAAACCCCCCTTCCCCTAGAGGCTCTTTTGAGGGATTATGGAATAAAATTACATCAGAATATACATTAATGAGAGTATTTTCAATAATGAGAACACTGCTAATTGTATCTTTTCTTTATTTAATGCGAGGTAGAATATTTTATGGCAAGCCCAAGAGCAGCCAGGTGCCCAGCAGGGAGCCTCATATTCTGCACACACTTGTAAAGGCCATGACAGGAGGCTGCGTGATATGAGGTGTGAGAAATGAAAACTTTATGTGCATACAAATTTAGATTTTTAAAATATTTTCACTAGGGGCATAAATAAAGAGAAATTAGACCCCTGGGTTTTCAGAAAGCGAGAATACAGACTGAGGTTTTTGTTTTAAACTTGAGTACTTAGGGCCCCTAAGACCCAAGGAAGTCACCAGAAGCAACACTTCAGCTTGGCGTACACCGTTTACTCCAAGGAAAGAGAGAAGGCTGAACACATTTAAGTATGAGGGAGAGAGACTGAGAGAGTATCACCATGTATACAAGTAAACATGCATCTCTCTCCATGAAGCAGCTTTTACAGACACAGTAAGGATGACCAAAAGTTTACTTAAACTTATCTTTTAATTTTAATCTATTTTAAATATACTATCACTGCTACTTTAAGAAACAGAAAGAAACCCTCCATGGTGATTTGCTCATTATAAAAAATACTGACACAGTACAAGAAGGCTGAACTTTGGCATGAGCACCCCTGTGCCAGCTACCTAGATTCTACCACCCGTATTCTAAACATTTGCTTTAGTGCGCATCCATCGATCCATCGTCCATCTGTCCAACACCCATCCATCCATCTTACTACCTCACCCATTTCAACATATCACAGCCAGCCTCCTCCACGTCCGTCTCCGTATCATTAACTTCTGTCCAGAATTTTAGTTTTTATGTGACTCTCGTGTTCTCAGTCTGCTGAACTTGGACAGATGGGCACAATGGTGTTAGCAGGACCTATGAGAAGCCTCAGGAGGTGGCTTATGCCCCTCCCTTGCTGACGACCCCTCCCTTACTCTGCTCTACAACCAACCAGCTGTGACTTCTTTCAGCCTGTCCCAGAACTGTGGACAATGGAACCACACTATGAAGGGTTTCTTCTGATGTGCCTGAAGTTTATGGATTCATATGCACTGGTGTATGAATCAGCTTAAACCTTGATTGCTGGAGGCTATTCTTTTTATCACATGTGTTAATCTCTCTCTCTCTCTCTCTCTCTCTCTCTCTCTCTCTCTCTCTCTGTGTGTGTGTGTGTGTGTGTGTGTGTGTGTGTGTGTGTACATGTGTGTGTATGCTGTTGCATGTATGTGGACACCAGACAAGAACTTTTCGGAGTCAGTTCTCTATCTATCTCCTTCTATTATGTAGGTCCTGTAAGTATATGCTATAGTTTAGCCACTATATCTAGCATGTCTGGATGTAGATTAGGAAAATAACTCAGTTTTGTACTCACCTAGTGACAACAGCTTCCAAAGGAACCCAAATCACATACATGCCTGGTGGCCACGTACGTCAGAAAAGGGCACTTGATCACCTGGAACTGGAGTTATGGATGGTTGTGAGTCACCACGTGGGTGCTGGGAACGGAACTTGGGTCCTCTTTGGGAGAGACACGTGTTCCTAACTGCTGAGCCATCTCTCCAGCGTCTAAGCTTGGTTTTGAACAGCCATCTTTTCATTCATTCCTAACTCACTGCTATGCCGTGCAGCCCTGGCTGACTTCCCAACTTCACTGTCCTGGAGGTTAGAGCTGCCATAGGCACTGCAGCTCCACGCAGACTGCCTGCCCATGGTGGCAGTAGAAACGTTGATTCAGGCAGATGCCCACACATGTTTAAGAAATTAGGTAGAAAGAGACCTTTTAAATTCACTCAGGTAGGCTTCCAGATTACTTTACAAAAGCAACTGGCGGAGGGTGGGCTTATTTGGCCACAGTGTGACAGTCCAGTCCATCACGGGGAGGAGCAGAATGTGGCAGCTGAGCACATGGTATCAGTAGTCAGCAGACACAGAGCAGAAGTCAGTGGGTCCAAGTCATCCAACCTTAAGGTCTATGCCTGGTTGATCATTCCTTCCAACTAGACCCCACACCTCCTGAGGCCTTTGGATACCACAAACAGTGACACTGGCTGAGCACCATGTTTTCCACCACATGTAACACATGCAACCCCACCACCTTTTCTCCCTCTGGTGTGCGCCCTCTGTCCCCCAGGAACTGACTTTTGCGTGTTCTTCCAGGGTACCCACAACATGGCAAGTTCTTCACCACAGAAGCATGTTTTGTGTGTAAAGTCTGGATTGACAGCTGTATTTTCTTTGAGTTCTTTAAAAATACAGTTCTGCTTCTGTAAATATAGTCTTCTGGACTCTGCAGTTTCTGGGGAAGACGGCCACCCCATTTTTCTGTATATAAGGTGCATGTTTCTGGTTTCCTCCAACTGACTGACATATTTCTTTGTGATTTGGGGCTTTGGCGGTGTGTGGTGTGTCTAGGTGCACTTCACAGTATTTATCTTGCTTCGGTTAGCTGAACCTCTTGAACTTGTAAATTTATGTCTTTTACCAAACTGAGGGGAACATCTGGCTGTTATTTCTTCAAATATTTTCTCTCTCTGTCTTGTCCTCCTAGACCCTCGATTATACATGTATTAGACATTTTCATATTGCCCCACAGGTCCCTGGCACTCTGTTTATTTTTTAAAATCTGATCATTATTTCAGTTCTTTTTTTCAAGTTCACAAAACATGAGAATGAGGCCTACTTAATTATATTCACAGTGGCTGACCTTTGAAGGGTCACTGTGAATGCCACAGAAGCTAAAAGAAACGTAGCCCAACTCTCACAGGAAGTTGTATTAACTAGAAATGTCCTACCCGAGCTGCCACTCAAGGAAACTATGAAAGTGCTGTGGGTCAGGAGTGGGGCTGGTACCTGCACACAGGCCCTGAGTGTGGCTTCCATCACCTTTATGTCAGAGCTGATCCCTACACACAGGCCCTGGGTATGGCTGCCATCATCCTCATGTAGGTCTTAAAAATAGCCATCGAGATCAGTACCCACCTTCACAGAAGAACAAACAGCCTGCCCCACAAAGACAGAAATGCTCTTAGTGGCAATCAACATATTCTTACGCTAATAAGACGTCACAGTCACTTGGGACAGTCATGGTCAGATTTCTACTGTGAAATGGGATGAAGACTTGTTCAGAGGTATGGAGCTGGCACCAGCTCAGTATTTGTTACCTGAACCTGTGGCCCAGAGCACTGAGGGGCATCCTCTGATTGCAGTGGGTGGGTGGTCTTTCAGATCTAAGTGAGGATGGGGTCTGGTGAACACTGCTTGCCTGATGTGGGACACAGATGCCAAATCCACCACAAAATACCAATTATGACAACATTGTGCTGAGGAGGACTTGTTTTCACAACTGTGTTCTGGGCGCTGGCAACATGAGGTAGACACTTGCTATCTCCTAAAGGCCTCGATCCCACACAGGCCCCTGCACATATTTGGCAGTCAGTGGGCACTGGGAAAGGAAGAGAAAGCAAGAGAAGAGGAGCCTAAAGCCAGGGCCTTGCAAGCCCTTTACGGAGCTTCTGAAGAAACACACATTCTTTGCCTGAGGTTCACGATCACGACTTCCGACACCCAGCTTCCTGGCCCTCCTCCATGGACATCACTGAACGCTAAAGGTCAAACTACATTTTGTTTTGTGTTCCTTTTAAACACAAAGCACCACTGATTAGTTTCAAAAGCAGGAAAGACACTGAAAATGAGGAGAAAGTACTGATGCCAGCAGATGACATATGTCAACCAGCCAAGCAGGCTTTGAAGGAACTATAAGACCTCACCTGTGAGTACCTCCCATTCTTCCCCTCCCTCAGCCTCCCTGTCCTCCTAGGCCTCCCTGGCAGCTGCGTTATTAGCACAGTCCCACCCGATCCTGCAGTTGGAAGAGTTGGTTGGTTGTTTATTTAGTCGGAGTTTCACGTGTTCCAAGCTGGTCTCAAAACCTGCTATGTAGCTGAACATGACCCTGAACTCATCTTCCTGCTCCTACCTCCCAAAGGCTGGGATTACAGTGTACTAACCATGCTAGGCTCCCGTCAGCTCCCCACCCCTCCCCTCCACAGTCTGGCTGTTTGGCTTGAAAGTAAACCCATGTCAGAGTTCCTTCTTGGATGTCACTTAACTCCAAGGGGAAGCATTTAAATACTCACCTATACAATTGCTTCCCACTCCTACTCATGACGGTGGCACTTAGCATGACAGGAACATGGAACCCACCCAGGTTTCTCTGGACACCAGAAAGGAATTCTAGTCATCCATCACTATTGCAACTTTGGAGATGGCAAGAATCATCTGCTATAAGGCATGTACACGTGGCTTTTCCATGACATGGAACACCCACAAGGCAGAGCATGTTCCATTTTTACTAAGATCTAAAATGTTAGTAAGACAGTATCTCCAGGAGGCATAAAAGACTTAAAGAGAGAATGTGAGATCCCTATTGCCTCAAATTCTTTTTAGAGCAGGGCACTGAATAAAAGGAGTCAGTCAACAAGAGAGTATCCAGCTTGACAGACTTCAGGTACCTTCTGGTCCAGCCTTTCATTCAAGCCCTAAGGCTGAGAAAGCCCCTGAGGTCATTTATATGGTGGGATCCTGTAAACCACCTCATTTGATAAGGAGTTTATTGCTTAAAAATTAAGCCCTATATGCAGCACAACATTCTCATTTTACAAACAAGGAGACTATCCCAGAGAGGCTAGGAGATTCACCTCAAATCCCAAACTGTCAAAAGAGCAGGAGAGGGAAACTGTAGTCCAAAGCTTCCAGGTTGTTAACGCGACCACCCACAATGCACTTTCAATTTTCAGCCAACACTGCACACACACACACACACACATTATCCAAATTCAACTGTGAGAACTCTGTGAGCATTCAGGTGACCCTTGAAACCCACAGGCAGAGAGGCAGACGAGACCTTTCCTTTCCGAGGAACCTCCATCCCTCGCCCTTCTCATGTCCCAAGAAAAGCCCCCTCTGCCTGCCAATGACCTCACTGGTCTCCTTCTCACTAATTTGAATACTCTTCAGGGAGAGCCAAACAAAAAATGAAAATGATGAATGACTTCTTGTGCAATGCAGAAAAAATGTAGCATTGAGCTCTCCAAGTGACGGAATACCCTTCATGCAGAAACAGACTCTCTGTGACCAAGGTGTGCGGGTGTGTAAAAGCTTTTAAAGGGGGGAGGTGAGAACCACTCAACCCTTCCTTCCAAAGCAGGTGTTTTATTTGAAAGAAAAACAAAAGTTCTAAATAAGCCACAAAGCAAAGTCAGTCAGCAAGAGGTGGAAGGAAGCCAGGAAAGGAGGTTTAATAAACAGGAGAGAAAATAATCTGCTTCATTACCCAACACGGTATCACGGTTATTTTTTTTTTCTTTACACATTTACAGGGTTTTGTCAGCCCAGAGCTCAGCTTCTGTCCCCACAGTGCGTGTACCAGGTGAGTGGTCATGCCTCTCTGAGCACTCCATTCCAAACCTATCTAGAATGTT
This sequence comes from Phyllotis vaccarum, assembly GCA_033318265.1. NCBI lineage: Eukaryota > Metazoa > Chordata > Mammalia > Rodentia > Cricetidae > Phyllotis > Phyllotis vaccarum. Next base: position 39,355,487 of record JARWLC010000010.1, on the reverse strand, counting down.
TCAAGTTAGAACCCGTGTTAACCCATAAACCCACTTCTGAAAAGCCTTTTTCTTAGCAGCCTAGAGCGTGACGCTTCCACCTAGGGGCAGTCTGCTCAAAACCGATGTGAACATTAAAGAAAAACTCTAAACAAATAAACATATACACTGGGTCTTGGTTTTTTTTCAGTTTCCGGGTACGTGGCTGTCTGCACTCTCCAAGGGGCTATAGACAAACAGGTTAAACCACTACTCAGCCACCTCCCCCCTCCAGCCAGAGGCCATGAACCACCTGCTTCTGTTTCCAAGTGGTATAAACTGGTGCTAATGAATCTGACATTTTCACAATGGAAAGACATGAGATTTGGCCCAGGCCCAGGAGCTGAAAATATACATCAGCCTTCTCTGTCCTCAGCATCCCTGGCTGACATTCCTAGCCATGGCCAGGTGTCTAGTAAGCGTGCTCAGATTGGCCCAGGTCAAGTCATGGCCCTGTTGCTATGAACTAACTCCTCTGCACACTACAGACTCCAGTGAGAATATTTCCAGCCACTAAAGAGGTTCAGGTCGCTTCTAAATTGGTCTCAGTTCCTCATATTTTCCTCTAAGATGAACCTGAGCTACAAGAATTAAATTTTAGAGACATCCTTGAAGTTATCTTTACTGATTATGTCTCTTTTCTTCTTTCCTCTTTTATTTCTTTTTACTTCTTTCTCCTGTGAGACAGGGTCTCGTGTAGCCCAGGTTAGCCTTAAACTCACTAAGCAACTATGATCTTAAGCTACCTCTACCTTTAAAGCGATGTCGTTACAGGGGTGTAAGAACCACATCAAGTTTATACAGTCCTGGTAAATTAAGTACAAGGTACCCACCCACTGGTACTATATACAGCTGGTACGCATGTGCCATTAGCTGAGGGGCTAAACTTTAAAACAAATGATTCCCAAGTACACAATGCAGAGAAGGAAATAGTGGAAAGTCACCCATTTGCTTGGGGCTGCTGGTCTAACACATGGCTCTTCAACTGCGTCTCGAAGATCAAAATGATTAAAAAAAAAAAAAATGTGGCTAAAAGGTTTCTGAGCACAGCAAACCAAGACAAACTCAGAGTCGCGTGTCTAATGAGCCCAATGTGTTTCTTCCAAGACTCACCTTGCTGCATCCCTTCCATATCACCGCAGCCATGGTTCTGAACACACATGTCCACTTGGTACTGCGTAATGCCACCACACAGGGCAACGCCAGTTACTGCTGCCTGAGACCATGGCACTGCGAAATGCCACCACACGGGACAATGCCAGTAACTGCTGCCTGAGACCGTGGCACTGTGAAATGCCACCACACAGGGCAACGCCAGTTACTGCTGCCTGAGACCATGGCACTGCGAAATGCCACCACACGGGACAATGCCAGTAATTGCTGCCTGAGACCATGGCTTGGATCTGAGACTCACATATATTATGAATTGCAATGGCACAAACAGATTTTTCTAATCTTATGGAAACACTATGGTTTAATTATGAAAAACAGAGCTTTTCCTATTTGCCTCCTATTTCAGCAAGTGCCAAGTTAGTATATGTTTTTTTTTTAAATATTGCAGTTTCCTATTTATTATGCATGAATGTATAGTTAAGTGTGTGGACACACACATGTGATAGCACACACATTCAATGGTACTCATGTGGAATTAGAAGACAGCCTGAAGGAGTCGGTTGCCTAAGATGTGGGTGGCAGGGATCAAATTCAGTCTTCAGGCTCAGAAGCAACAGCTTCAATCCACTGAACCATCTTGCCATGCCTCGAGTTAGTCTGTCTTTTGAATGTGTTAGAATGTCTGGTTTTAAACTTTCTTTTTGAGTTGTGTTTCCTTTAAACACATTGTTCTATATATTTTGACTTGGAATCAGAACAAAATTTCCAACAATTTCTGAACTAGCCCTGAACATTCTTCTGTCTCTTCGTATTCAAGGCAAAGTAGTGTTCTTAGCATTGATGATTATAAAAATCAAAGCATCAGCTAACTGTGAAAAAGCATGGAAGAGGCTCTGTTTCCTACAGTATCAAGTATTTAGCCAAAATCTATCTTTCTGTGAAAATAAACAAGCCCACGTATCTCATTAATATCCAAATTTTCTTTGGTCTTAAATAAATGATATGTATGTACTAAAAAACTGTTTATAAATAAATTGCTTTATGATTTATTTTTAGTGCAAATATTTAATTTGCATACCTATTTTATATGGAATGGACCTTCTGGGTTTCTCTCAAAATTTTGGGATCTTGGTCAGGATATGTGTTAAAAATTCCCTGGGGAAGGGGGCTATGTCTGAGTGGAAAAAGTTGAGGCAACCTGGTCTAGTACTTGCTGGAACCATTATCCCAAGACTACAGGACCTATTATAATATCTACTCTAAGTACAAATGAAGAGAGCCCAGTGCTGGAGTGAGGAACCCACAGCAACTACAGTTATTGCATGTACTTTCACAACGATTGCCTGAAGGTCTCAGACTGCCACCACTCAGAGTATTAAAAGACCTTGCTGTGATTTGGCCACCTTGCCTTTGCTGTGGCTGAGCAGCTGGGAGATTAAGTGTTCGCTGCATTCCTGCTTTCTCACCTGTACTCTTTGGTACAGTAAAGGTCAGGATGTTCAGAGTGCAATGGTGCAATGGATTGAACGACTCACTTGCTCCACCCCAGCTCACCCTCAGAGTGATGGTGTAAGAAGGCAGAGCCTGGGAGAGGGTGAGGCTGTCCTTATACAAGAGGCCCCGAGAAGCATTCTCACCCATTTCCATCTATGTGCGACCCAAAGGGGTCCTCAACAGACCTTGCCCCCGGGATACCCTGGTCCCCCACTTTCAGCCTCTAGCAGAGAAGGAACACAGCCCCTGCTCTCATCAATCCACAGCACAGTCTTCTTCGCTACAGCAGTGCAAACTCACCAAGACAACAAAATTTTAAGAGAAACCTAGAAGGTCCATTCCAGTGAAACATCACCCAAACAGAACACACTGTGACCATCAGAAAACGTGAGCGTCTCAGTGAGAAGTGTCCCTGCCTCTCAAATGCTTAGTAGGTTCTATGCTTGCCACTCAAACATGAGGACCTGAGTTTGGGTCCCACTCACTCAAGTAAAAGCAGCATATGTTGGGAATCCCAAGGTTGGGAAGGTGGAGACAAGTGGATCCTTACAGTTCACAGATTAGCTTAGCCTAACTGATCCCATGAGCTCCAGGCTCAGTGAGAGGCCTTTTCCAGGAAATAATAATAATAATAATAATAATAATAATAATAATAATAATAATAATAATAATGGTAGACAGTCATTGCAGAAAACACTTCTGGCCTTCACATGTATGCATACATGTACTCACGTAAACATATGCACATAATACAAACACATACATGGCACAGTAACAAACCCACAACACTAAAAACTGGGGCAAAGATATCTCTATAATGAAAACAGGTCACTGAAGAACCCAACTTGAGTAGGCTGGCATGTGAAGAGTTAACTTATTCAGGTGTCAAATTGGACCAACCAAATAAAATTCCTGGAAAACTTGCCAGAATAACCCTTCAGTCGTGACCGCTGTGGAAGTCAAACTCTGGAATTATATCCTAAACTTTAATTTAGAAGTAAACATTCAAATAAGGGGAAACTCGCCAATCATTTTCACTTCTAAAGTACTAAATTGGCCCATTTTTAAAAAATCTCACATTAATTATTCCAAAGCAATCAACTTCTTAAAACCCTTTTATTTTACAATTACACTAATACCCCATTAATTTGGGACACTTACCAACAAGTTTATTCTCTGCCTATTACCTGTGTGCACATTAAGAGTACGTGGATAACACAATACAGGCATTAATATGTAAAACACCAACAAAAGCCATCTGGAAAGCTAATGAATAATCAAGGGATTTCAAATTAAACTACAGGATTTTCCCTTAGAATCTTTAGGACAACACTGTCAACTCCAATCTATTTGCTCGGCCTCCAGAATCAATTTTTCAAACTTTCTGACAGTCCTAATGGTTTCCACCTGTGTCTCCCGCCTGACTCTTGACTGGCATGCTACCAGCCAGGGTGGGAATGGAGACAAAGCCCCCTATTAGGATCCGGCTGTTTCTCCACTGTGAGGTCACTCAGCCATTAAATTAGTTCCAGCCCAATTTTTGGCCTCTCAGGCTTGGACTTCATGGGAGGAGGGTATAGACTGGAGCTAGTTCCTGGAGCGGATTCAGACAGGGAGAAAAGGCAAGAGAGGGTTAGAACTGGCTAGAGGGGCAAGCCCATAGCTGAGTTACTGGGCTAGCCCAAAACTTCGAAGATTAAATACTCTTTCCAAAATGACTGTGGTCATTCTCATTCAAGTGACCACACACACAATTCATAAATATTTTGGAAACAGGGTCTCACTCTGAACCTGGAACCCATGTAGCCTAGGCTAACGCTGAATAGCAATCCTCCTGCCTCAACCTCCTAAGTGCTGAGATTACAATCATGAGTTTCTATGCATGACATCCAAAAGCAGTTTCAAAGCTCTCTTTATGGAATTGTTTCTGGCCTTCCCTCTTGCCAATAGAGCGAACTGTCTCCTAATTATTCCTTTCACGTTGACATGACCCACAAAACGTCTACTCTCTGAACACACTACACTGGCAGTCACATGGGAACAGCAAAGGTGGTTGGGGGCAGCTTTGACATGGGGGCAATTCCAGGTCAGATGAAGCTGGTGAAGGAGCCAGGGTAGCCTCGACAGTTCAGCTTCCCTGTCCTCACAGGTGAGAAAGAGCGTGCTGAGGAAGGGGAGGCTGTCAATGTCCCAGAGCTAGCTGAAGGTGATAGTGTCATGGCCCCATCATTTTCCTCACTGACAGTGAGCGGCAACACTCAGAAAGAGGTAGCACCACAAAAAAGCGCACTGACCTCTCACCCTTCATCGTCTCTACTGAACCTTCCTCCAGATCAAAACTGGGAGTACATCTCTTAACTGCACTGTCAGCAGAATGCCCTTTGGAGGCATGTCCCAAGGCAAGATGGTGTCAGCTCGTGGGCACAGTGCGTGGCTTATCCCATAGTGCTATAGGTAAATGCATCTGGAAAATCCAGAGATTTAAACAATGACAATTAAACGTTAATAAGAGAGTCAGAATTATTCTTTACAAATAAAAAATGGCCAACCCATGATCAGTCCACTCAGCATGCGCACATATGTATACACAGTTTGTGTTTATGTGACTTTACATAGATTCATTTCAGTATCTGACAGACACTTGGCATAAGTCAATCAAGAAAGATACTGTGACTCAAAGAAAAGACAATTGCAAAAATAACAATGATTCATGATTTAGTTACCCCATGATCAAGTGCTCTGTATCCTCAGCTGTCTTCCCAAGCAAGCTGGCCCCTCATCTTACCAGGACATAGAATTCACAGACTCCCTAAATATCCCAGCAAAGCAAGCCCTTGGAGGTGCTGTTCCAGCGAAGGAGACAGTCTTGTGCTATCCACACCATACTGCACCGCATATGTAGATGGCACCCTGGCCCAACTATAGAATGTAACCATGGAACACTCAGAGATTTCCTGGGCCAAACACGCCCTGGAGCCCATTTCTTGGAATGCTACCCAACAGCTGAGCTAACTCAACATGGAAACAACAGAGAATGAAAAATGAAGGCTTTTGGCCTCCCACAGAGCCAGCAACACAGACTGAGGCATCCAGAGGCCTTCTCCTCTTACAACGAAGTCAGGGAAAACTCAGGGCCAGGACAATATGCCAGATAAATGACTGGGCTAGGGGATGAAGGCTGAAATTGCCTGTCCAAGCCAGGGAATTGGAGGGCAAATCCAAATCTGATGACCAGGAGAGCATCACTCACTGATCAGGCTTTTACTTTCTGCTTATTGGCGGGAAGAGCCACATGCTTTATGTGCCTTTAGTAATGAGCAAGTAATTCTCAATGCTCTATTGCTCCTGCTCCCAGAATGGCAGAGTTGGGGTAAAACGTGAAGGGTCTTCATAACTTCCAGATGAACTCGGTGTCACACCAGAGACCAAATGAATTCTTCCAGCATGCCCTGCTGCAGCATGCTGGTTAAGTGGGCTTTGCTGTGAAAGTCAAAAATACAATGAACACCAGAGCTTTTGTCAGATGAGAATCCCCCAAATCTCACTGACTTATAGCAACAGAAGGATACCTTTAAAGATATTAAGAAGGCAACATACCAAGCTAGTGTTTCATGAAGCATAAGCATCTCCACTCTCTACTGTGACTTTGAATCCTATGTTCATTGGGCTATGTCACAGTCACAACATAGGTCCTCACCTGCTTTTGTTAATAGACTGAAACACTTCCAATGAAGACTTCCAGCCATCCCTACATATCTTTCCACCACCTGAGAAATGAAGCCAGGCTTTCAGCTGGAGCCACAAACACCTCATAGTGGAGAAGAAGGTTCAGTTGGTGAAGTGTGTGCCACACAAACAGAAGGACCTCAGTTTGTTTATACAGCACCAACATAAAGAAGTTAGGTGTGGCATTGCACATCTGTGATATAGTGCTGGGGGTAGGGGAGTGCAGACAGGCAGATCCCTGAGATTTGCTGGCCAGACAATCTAGTCAAATTAGTAAGCTCCACAATCAGTGAGACCTTCTACCTCAAGACAGTAAGGTGAGGAGCTGCTGAAGAGGCATCGACCTCTGGCCTCCACACTCACACACACGTAAACTATACATACATGAAGACTACATTTGTCTCCTTGCTTTAAAAAAAAAAAAAAAATATGACCTGGCCTAGCTATGAAACAGGAACACAAAAGCCAAGGGTAACTTCTAATAAGGGTCCATATGGATCATAACCCAGCCTGCTTTGGCCCATCCTCCAATCACCTAGCATGCTATGCGCTATGACAGAAATATATGGCTGTCCACTGATGGCCACCAAACACCAAGAGATAATAAATGGTATTGCTGGAATCATCGAAGCATGACAAAAAAAAAATGTCTAGAAGGAAAAGTGTCCGATTCACTAGCTAAGCACCATCTGTGTGCACCACATGGTATGGATGTGTGGTGGCTCAAATGAATGTCTCCCACAGCCTTTGAACGCATGGTCCCCAGTTGGTGGTTTTGAGGGGCAGGCTTTGAGGTTTCACAGCCACTTGCCAACCCTGGTTTACACTCTGCTTCTTTCTTGCCTTTTGACATGTGAGTTCTCAACTGTTCTGGCCGCCATGCCTGCCCCTGCCACCATATTTCCTACAGCGAATGGTGATAGAACCTATCTCTCTGGAACCATAAGCCCCAATAAACCCTTCCTTCCACACGCTGCCGTGGGTGAGGTGTTCTACAACATCTGAATAAGTGTGCCCGCCACACCAACACCAGAAATCCTCTGGCTACACTCCTGGACACAGCAACCCCTAGCTTTCCCACTCTGTCACTTGATCTGGATCCTGCCGGCTCTAAGTCCTGTTCATATCTCGTCCTAAAACAGGCACCCCTTAGGCTGCTGTGAGCCACCTTCCCTGGGAATGCTGGGAAGGAGCCCATATGGACAGCTACCCATTCAGAACATGCCCAGCCGAGGGGCCAACAATAATCAACTATGGCCTGTGCGTGGCGCAGAGGAGACTGGGAGAGAAGGGTCCCTCACTGCCTGAGGTAAGCAGAAATATTTTTCTCTTTGGAGAAAATAAAGCTGAAAAAGTAAGTATCTATAGCAACACAAATTAAGTCATTAAACAAAACCCACTGATTAACACGGGTCACCTCACAGCTCGTTCACAGCAGGGCCCCCTGCTCTACGCATGTTCTGCTGATTCCCCACACATAACTGCTCCTCTGCCAACTGTGTGAGAGTCAGGAACGCACCAGCTATTTCATTATTATGTACCAACATACAACCAACTAACTCCATTCCAGATGCTATTCAAACAAAGGCAATAGCATTTCTGTATGCCGAGTTACGTGTTTTCCTAATAATCCCTACAGGTAAACTTTAGAAGCCGTGAATCTGGCCATTTCGGAGTCTATAGCTTTTGGTTTGGTTCCTACATAGGGAAGACTCTTTTCTGAGTTTCTCTCTCTTCTACACAATGTCTTAAACTAAAATCCTACTAATTGGTACAGATACTATGCGGCATTTAGAAAAATCCATTTCATCTGTTTGCCACGTTTTAACTTCTCACAGAGGCCACAGAACACAAGTAAAAGAGAAGGCTTACATTAAGAATAGATTTCAAACATGCAAATGAGACTAGAGAGAGCTTGGAAAGTAACTAGGAATGAGCCAGAACAATCTTGAGAATACCAGGTCCCCACTTGTCACTCTGACTTTACACCCTGCGGAACATGCTAGATTAAATGTTTATCACTGATGACCACAGCACAAAGAAAAATGCTCACCTGACCACCACCACCTGTTACAACTATTTTTCAAAATGTCCCTGAAGGACATTTTGAAATGGCTGATTAAAGGAAGCACAATCCCAGCCACCAAAGCCACATATAAAACGTGGACTCCTTCTACTAAGGCTCAAGCTAGGAGGGGGAGGAGGGAGGGAGACAGAGTCTGTTGACCGTGTTCAGAAGATGGGAGGGTCTGTCCCTCTCATGTGGCACTGAGTACAGAGAACACATGGGCCGTGGCCAGGTCAAGCACCTGACTGGAACTCACCCATCCAAGAGGCTCATGGTTGTGGAGGTCACTTCGGCAAACAGGATAACTTTTCCGAGCCGAGTGGTCTGCAGATTTTGTCGATATGTCTCTATGTTGAAGTGTTCTGATGAGAAGGCTTTGGGGTCGGTCACAACAGGTATAAAGGATGGGGTGATTTCCACTTCAGGCACATATGAGGACGTGAACTTAAGGGAGAGCTTGCTGGATTTTTTGACTCCTTCAGGATCCACATGCTTCCTAAGCCACTGCATAAAGGAATCCTGCATTTCCTAGGTTATAAAAAGGGAGAGAGGAGGTTGTGATCTGAGGTTCAATCCAAAGACAGCAGTGTTTGCTGAAGAGATTATCTGGGTAACTCCAGTACTTTCTATTTCATAAACTAAAGAGCCAGATCAACATATTTTGTACATCTAAACAAACACAACATACTAGACTAAGCACCATGGTTTGAAATGTCTCCCAGAATTCAGACATTAGAAACTTAATTTCCAAATTCATGTATTAGTGGCATTTTGGGGAGACTTCTGAGATATGACTGAGTCAAGGAGGCTCTGGCCCCTCAGATGGATGAATCCATTAGTGGATTACTGGGTGACTGGGTGAGTTAGTTATCATGAAAGTAGGCCGAGCCTGTAAGAAAAGCTATGGCAGAGCTATGGCAGCCACCTTTCATGGGCCTCTTGCCATCTGATATCCACAGCACTCCCTTGTTATAATATGGTTTTTGACTTGGTCTAGCCAGAGGTCCAGACCCACAGACCTGTCGCCCCAGACCCCTTAGCCGCCTGCTGTTGTTCAGGGCTCCAAAAGTGATTTAGACACTTACATTAAGTTTATGTTGTTTGGCCTATGGCTCAGGCACCTTGCTAGCTTGCTCTTTCGTCTTAACCCATTTCCATTAATCTATCCTGCCACGTGGCCTGTGGCTCACTTGTGTTTTTTATATATTGTTTTTTGGGGGTGGCTGGCTCAATCTGTTCTGACTCTACCCTTCCTTTCCTACTTATTCCGATTCCACCCTCCCCCCCCTCCCACCGCCTACTTTTTCTATGGTGCCTGTCATGGGCCAAAACAGCTCCTTTATTTAAAGATTGATATTCACAACATACAAAAAGACATTCCCACATCATTCCCTATAGACTCGCAGAGTCCCTTCTCACCAGCAATGAGGCCTTCACTTTGTGAAACACACACTCACACATGCATGTGCGTGCACACACACATACACACACACACTCACTCATTCACACTCACACATACACATGTACATCTTTAAATTCTCATCCTCCAAACTTTGAGGGATTAATTTGTTTATAATTTACCCTATGTATTCAATGATGATAAAAAAAAAAAAAAAGAATTAGAGTAACATAGTAGATGTGTTTATGGTTTAAGAATTATAAACCAGGATGCATGGAAACAACCTGAGTCCCTCATACTTCCTAACCCAGCTATACCCTAGCACATCTCAGAAGCGCACCCCAGCTCTAGAGTCCTCTTATCTAGAGTCTGCGTATTCTACAAAGAAACAAACAAACAAACCAAAAACCACCCTTACATCTTTATACTTTTGCCTCACATGAGAATTTATTATCCTACCTGGAAACAAACCCCAAGTAGAAGTCTCAGAACTAAAAACACCTCATACAAGTGTATAATCTTGGTCTCTGGAAGGACAGTGCCCTCATGTAAAGATAGCCAAAAAGAAGCCAATTTCCCCACAGGAAGAACATTGTGGCACGCCAAGCTCTTTATCCTAACTGCAAAAACAGACAAGACACAACTTAACACAGAATCTCCAGCCCTCAGCTAGATGAGGATCTGAAGCTTCGAGTAGGCTCGCCATGCCTATGTGCAGGCTACAAGGCTTACTCTGGGATGGATTAGCAAGAACTGTGTTGATCCTTTCTAAAGAGGCCTATGCAAAACAGATCCAGGTGTTTTAAAGGATTTTATTTATCATTTTTTATTTTATGTGTGTGAGTGTTGGCCAGCAGTTTTGTTTGTACAGCACATGTTTATAGAGCTCGTGGAGGCCAGAAGAGGGCATTGGATCCCCTGGAACTAGAGTTACAGACATTAATGAGCCACCACATGGTCCTGGGAACCAAATCCAGGTCTTCTGCAAGAACAGCAACTCCTTTTAACCGCTGAGTCATCTCTCAAGGCCTGAGAGCCAGGGCTGTAGACAACCTCATGCAAATTTCAGAACTTGCAAAAGAAAAAAGTGTCTCTTCACTACTAATATTAGGAGTATGTCCTAATGCTTCAGAGAAACAGCTGACAGGATGAAATTCATTCAACTAATGACAGCCTGCCAGCCTTCAGTACTCACTTCCAGGTTGTAGTAAACAGAGAGGAGAAGATAAAACCAGTAAGACAGAAATCCAGCAGTGAGACCACAGGACAGGACAGGACCACAGGACAGGATCACAGGGCAGAGCAGGACCACAGGAGAGGATCACAGTACAGGATCACAGGACAGGACCACAAGACAGGATCACAGAGCAGGGCAGGATCACAGGACAGGACCACAGGACAGGACCACAGGACAGGACCACAGGACAGGACCACAGGACAGGATCACAGGACAGGATCACAGGGCAGAGCAGGACCACAGGAGAGGATCACAGTACAGGACCACAGGACAGGACCACAAGACAGGATCACAGAGCAGGGCAGGATCACAGGACAGGACCACAGGACAGGATCACAGGACAGGGCAGGATCACAGGACAGGACCACAGGACAGGACCACAGGACAGGACCATAGGAGAGGATCACAGGACAGGATCACAGGACAGGGCAGGATCACAGGACAGGACCACAGGACAGGACCACAGGACAGGATCACAGGACAGGACCACAGGACAGGACCATAAGACAGGGTCACAGGACAGGACCACAGGACAGGATCACAGGACAGGACCACAGGACAGGATCACAGGACAGGACCACAGGACAGGACCACAGGACAGGACCACAGGACAGGATCACAGGACAGGGCAGGATCACAGGGCAGAGCAGGACCACAGGAGAGGATCACAGTACAGGACCATAGGACAGGACCACAGGACAGGATCACAGGACAGGGCAGGATCACAGGGCAGAAGTCCTGAACAAAATGTCACTGAGTAAGGGGATGATACGGTAGATGTGAACACTGTCTAGCTTATTCAAAGGGCACAAGAAGGGAGAGTGGGTGGGATGGGAAATGTATAGGAAAATCTGTGGTCCTAGCACCCAGGAAGCTGAGACAGAGGGTTTACAAGTTTGGGGGCAACCTGGCCTATGTAATAAGACCACGTCCAGAATACAAACAAAAGGACTTAGCAAAATTCAGGTAGTGGTTCTTTATTGGAGTCTGACTGCAACAAGCTAGCTGGAAAAGGCAAGAAATAATAAGAGAATGTGAACACGGCAGCATGTATAGCAAGTAACAAATCCATTCGAACACGTGTGGGAAGACAGTGCGGCAACATAGGAAAATGTCCTTAACATTTAGAAATGTGCATATGTCACAGCATATGTGATTTATCTCCAATATGTCAGGAGCCAATAAGGGCCGTATGATCTGTTACACAGAGGTGATGTACACCAGGAGTGTTTCCTCTCTGATCTCCTTCATGTTTAAGAATGAGCATAGAACTTGTTTTGTTTTTAAGTGGTAGAATAAAATAATAACTCCAACTAAAATGCATTAGCCACCTATTCATTCAGCCCGACATTCAACAAACAGCCCAGGCAGATCATCCTACGGCCTCTGAGGATGTAGCACAAAGCAAAGGGGCCATTGGAGGGCTTTTCTTCTCATGTTTGAGTCACAATGTGAGAAAACCCACAGGCCCAACAGGCAGAGTGTCAGGCAAAGGAGAGAGCCAAGGATGAAGTACACAGGGAAAGGGGGCATGCTGGAAGCAAGCCCTGGAAGTTGCACTGGGTGATCTTACTGAGCAGGCAGCATTAGAAAAGTCCTGGGAGAGGAGGAGGAAGAGAGGGAGAGAGGAAGGAGGGAGGCTTTACACTGTGATCTGCTCATAGTCAGGCTCAGCTGTCTAGTTTGTGTCTATGATGTTCCCACAGTGAAGAAATCAACACATCTCCCAGAACACATTCCCGCCATTATGCAATGCTTGGTTGCAATGATTTCATTTGTATTTATTATGAAGAAGGGTTTCCAGAGGAGCAGGGCGGATGGTCCAAGCAGGCAAACATGATGGGAGACATCCTGAGAGGGAAATGGGTCGGGCAGAACTGAGAGGCCAAGAAAGTGAAGGAACAGAGAGATGTGCTTCCCACACAGGAAGCAATGGGGAGCACCTAAGAGCTGTGGGGAGGAGGAACTAGGCCCCTGCCCTCACTTCTGCGATGAGCTGATGAGGGGAAGAAGCAAATGGAAGCAGAAGTGAGGTCACAATGCCTTAGCCAGCTCGACAGCACACATGGTGAGAACATGCTCTCAACGAGGCTACATGATTTGCTGACAGGCCATACTTGGGATGTTATCAAATAGGGGGAGATCAGACTCAGAGAAACTGCTCAGTAGAAAAAGGTACCTCCCAGGCAAGGGTGACAACCTGAGTTTAATTGATTCCTGAAACCCACATAAAGGTAGAAAAAGAATCTAACTCCACAAAGTTGGCCTCTGATTTCCGCACACACGCTGCATGTGATGTCCACACCATCATTATTATGTATGCACATACAGAGAGAATAATAAATAAATAAATAAAATTTTAAGAGGGGAGATCAAATGTGAGCACAGCTGTTACCAGCAGACCTGTAGAGAGAGCCAGTGTGGGAAAAGGAGGTAGGGGTCAACATGGGTGTGCTGAATTTGACAGGGTTATTGGAAATGCAGAGGGTGAGGTGATTTGAATAGGTACGGCCCCCATAGACTCTACTCTATCATCACCCCTGAACAGCAAATATAAGTGTGTTTGCAAGAAATACAAAAATTAGCAGCTGTTTGGTGAAAACCCACCAGCTGTGTCTTTTCAGATACACTCAAATGACAATGATGTCATGTCCATGTGTTGGTGACCTAACTTCTGATATAACGGTGTTAAGAAGTAGTGCCCTTAGAGCCCTTAGGAGCTGACTAGGTCGTGAGTGTTCTGCACCTGTGAACAGGTCAATATAGTCAGCTCAGTGGTCAGTCAGCTGTCTTAGAAGCATATGCTTAAATAACATACAAAGAAAATGGAGGACATTCTCTCCCTCCCTCCATCCTGCCCCTCTTTCTGCCACTGGATAATACAGCAAGAAGGCTCTCACCAGGTGACAGCATATTGATGTTGTATTCTGCAGCCTCTAGAATCTTGAGACATAATTTATTTTCTTTTCTGGGTGTTCTGTTAGTAAGTTAACTGAACCAACTTTTAGCAGAATTAACTATGGCACAAGATAAGAGAATTAATTCATAATTCTCAGATAATTTTTACCAGTAACCATTAAGGCAGTATGAGAAATGTTACTGAATTTAAAAGTTTGGATTTTATACACATATACATTTATACATACATACATACGCATATGCATGTATGCACGTGCATGTATACACATATGTGTAGGTTGTCAAATGGGCTGAAATGTAAGTAGTATGAGCCTCCCTCAACCTCCAAACCCATCTCGTTCTGAATGGAGCCACCAATGCAGAGCTAATGTCTCTTCTTTAGGAGAGCGTCACTGTCCAGAGTCTCTTATAATCAGACTCATAAACCTTCACTGACTTTATAGCACTCACCACAATTATAATCTGTAGGTCACATATTCTATGTCCCACTGTCCTGCTAGAACAATAATTCCATAATGGCCACACATGGATATTGCTCTCTTGTGTCTGGAAAATACCTAACATATGTGCACATCTACCTGGTTACAGGCAAAGCCCTCAAAGGACAATTTTGTTGTCTTTTGTTAGGTGTGTGTGTGTGTGTGTGTGTGTGTGTGTGTGTGTGTGTGTGTGTGTGTGTGTGTGTGTGTGGTGTGTTTGTTGTCTTTTGTTAGGGTGTGTGTGTGTGAATAATCTATGAGGTGGGGCTCTCCTCTCTGTGTGAGTTCTTGATCTACAGGTTCAATGGAATTTCAATCAAATCACAGAAAGTTGGTTTTTTGTTTTTTTTTTTTTTTTGTAGAAATTAACTTACACAAAAATGGAAAATACTTAAAATGGCCAAAGGAATCTTGGGAAGGAAGAAGTCAGAAGACTTGATTACCTGTTTCAAAGCTACTATAAAGCTGCAGTAGTGGAGACACGGGAGTGCTGACAGACAGACAGACACTAAGCAGGACAAAGTCGGGAGAAGCAGGAACACACAGTTGACTGATCATTTTACAAAGATACTAAAAATACAACTAAATCAATAAAACAAGGCAATTCTTTTCTGATTTTAAGATATATAGTTTCTCAGATAGGAAAAGACATACATGAAATCTAAAAGGGGGAAAATGTCCCAGTACTCAAAAGCTGGCCATCCAAAAGGAAGAGTAAACAGTATCAGCAAGTCTCCAGGAATCAACATAAAGGGCCAAGGAACCTGGCTCAGTGCAGAGCACTTGTCTAGACCGTGCACAGCCTGAGGTCGATCCTCAGCACTGGGGGAAAAGGAGAGAAGGATGAGAATATAAGAAAAAAGACAAACTGGGAAGATTTTATTCAATACATTATCAGACAAAGAAGTTTATCTAGAATATATATATATTTTTAAACCCTTAATGTTATAAGAAAATAACTTAAAACATGGAGAAATCTTCTGAATAAATGCTGTCAAAGGAAAATGAGAGACAACCAATAAGCCTATGGGGGGGGGGGGATGCTTACTATCATTTGCTGCCCAGGGAAAGGCAAATTAAAATCCACAATGAGATTCACTACAGTCCACTCAAATGGTTAAAACTTAAATCCTGACACCATGTGCTGGCAAAGAGAACTCTCTGAATATAAAAGGCCACATGATTTTGGAAAACTGGCTAGCTGGTCTCATCACATTGCCCTGGCTGGCCCAGTTGTCTGTGTAGACTAGACCAGTCTTGAGCTTGTAGTGTTTTGTTTGCCTCTGCCTCCCAAGGACTAAAGGATTGAGACATGATGCCCAGCTCTAGTTTCTTACAGATGTGATGACTCTCAAAAGCAGAAAGCCAATCAAAAAGATGACAGTCTAGGGAGCCGGTAAAATACTTGCTTTGCAAAAATGAGTTCCCAAGTCCAATTCAAGAGAACTCCTTAAGGAAGCTAGGTGTGGCAGTACACACTCTACACACACTCAAATCTCAAGTTTTGGCACTTGAGAGAAAGAGTCCTGTGGGTGCGTGTGCGCTCACACACACATTAAACACACTTGTACCTGAACATACTCAAACACGCACACACACGCGCACACATAGTACATTGAAGACGTACAACTCAATCTCATTTAGGTAACATTTCAGAAAAGACCGAGCTTACAATTCATGGTGATACAGAGCAAAAACACAGTTGCCTGAGGCTGGGCATGGTAGTGAGAGAGTGGAGGATCCACAGAGACAGGAACAGGAAATGTACTGCGTCTTGACTGGAAAGTGGATTTCACAACATACTTTTCTTCAAACTGTACACCATACCAGGTGCATTTTCTTGAGCACAAATCACTTCTAAATAAAATAGGTTAAAAAAAAAAAGAAAGAAGGAAGGGAGAGAGGGAGGGACAGAGAGAGGGAGGGAGGGAGGGAAAGATAGAAAGAAAAAGCAAACAGTGCTAGCTCTAGCCACACAGAAACTAGCAACCAAAAGATTCTCCACTCACCAGCAATGCTGCTGGGATCAGAGACCTGATGCTTCCTGTGACCCTCGGGACATCCCCATTGAACCCATGGCCCATCTAACAAATCAGCATTGAATTAAAAAGTATTTATTACAGTATGATGTGTGTTCTGAAGTTGAGTTTCCCAACCTATAAAGTTTTGATTTTATCTCAAAGACGCATTTGGCTTACGATAAATAATTAGATTGGTCCCTACTTCTGTTATAACGCCGTTGCTAGACAACCAGAATCGGGTAAATCAGAAAACGAATCATCACAGACGTGGCACACAAGCCCCTTTTATGGGTGTCTGGTTCTTAAATACTTCGGGGAACAGGAACGAATATATGTCTACTCTCATGGAATTTATATGAAACAACCCAATTCTTCTTTTTTATTTCTAATCTACTCAGTAACAACAACAAATCTTAAATGTTTAAGGTTTGGGTCAATCTCACTGGCTTATGACCCCAGCCCAGTAGAAAAATGAACTGAGCACCTACACAGCACTGTGGTGTTGACCCTGCCCTGGAGGAAGCTCTAACCTAAGGAAGAAGGGGCGGGGCAAGCACTCTCCCGCTGTGCTAGTAAGAAGAGTAACAGTTTCCTGAGAAGGACACTTCCACAACAGCCTCCCTAAAATGGAGTCTCCTAAAGACAAGAAGTGAATCCCTCAGGGGGCATGGCTAATCTCAGGGGACAGGCAGGGACCCAGACTAGATGTTCCTTAGTTCACAAACCATCACCCTCCTGTGCCTCAACAAATGGTTTTCCTGCTCAGGGATCGCCTCCTCTCTCCCTGTAAGAGTGGAGGGTGTAGCCCCTGTATAATTTGCAATCTCTGGTAAGGGATGGAGAGATTCAGACAGAAGCCAGAAGACCATGTGGTGAGGGTAGCTGTTTATAGTCATTAGTGGGGAAATCAAGACCCCCAGCAAATTCTTCTCATGAAACCCCTATATCACACTACCGTCTATAATTCTGTTTACTTTTGGAAGACAGTATCTTACTATGTAGTTCTAGCTGTCCTAGAGCTCACATGCTGGCCTTGAACTCAGAGACCCACCTGTCTCTTCCTCCTGAGTGATGAGACTAACGGTGGATGCCAATGTTTCCAGTTCTACAGTTCTTGAAAAGAAATCTGATTTAATTTTTATCCCTTCCTCCATGACCATGCACAGAAACTTCACTATTGCCATCAGTGATGGTGCCCCCATTTAATCCCAGCACTAGGGAGGCAGAGGCAGATGGATCTCTTTTAAGTTCAAGGCCAGCCTGGTCTACACAGTGAGACTCTTATCTCCATGACACTCCTGAAAAATCTCAAACAATCATAACAAAATTCAGCCATAAACATAGTTACTGCCATTCTCTTCCCCTACTCACAGTTGTAGGATTTGAACTGAGTTTTTAACTATTGGACAGAAATTACCAAGCTTCTCCGTAACTAGCCTTACAGGACACACTGTAAGTCTGGAGGGGACATGCACAGTCTCTCAGTGAATAAGCAGCTGAGATGTGGCCCCTGAGTCAATTAGAAGAGAGAAGAAGGGCTTCTTAGGTACAAGTCAAGATTTCACTTTCTCCCTTACTGGAATCTGGAGCATCCCAAATCCAGGAAAGGTAGAGGGTATTACCATGGCAACTTGAGGTAATGGCAGAGCTAAGCACTCCTGAAGCATGGTCCTACTCCAGACAGCAGGCCAGCAAGAGCACCCTGGTAGCAGGAAAGCCTCACCACTTACTGTCACACAGTAAGTACTAACAGTTTCTACCCATCATTGATTGGGAAAGAATCAAAACAGAAATGAATGACAGGCAGGACCCAGAGGGAGGATACAAGAGTACCCAACGAGGGGCAGGCAGAGCTGCTACACAGGGGGTCTTTGAAGGCTGAACTGAGGAGTTCCTCCTTGATGAACTGTGGTGGGCTCCATGAAAACTGGAAGCTAATAAGTCACAGTCCATTCTATGGGAGGAAGCAGCCCTGTTCTCCCTACTGGTATTTTAAACACTGCATAGTCACAGGTAATTACACACAGCCCAGTGTCAAACAGGATGCACATACACAGCGTAGTGCTGTCAAAAGCCCGCATTGAGAGAGCCTGCCTGGGTCTAATTCACTTAAGACTGGAATTATGCACAGAGCATTCTCCAGGTAAACTCTGACCCCAAGCACCAACATTAAGAAGATATGTGTGGAACACCTCACCTGACTGTCCCTGAGCCAGAGGCCAACCACACAGGCCCTGTGCAGTCTGCTGTCCATGTCTGACTTGTCTATGCACACTCCTTAGAGGGCAGCTCCCCAGATTAGTTTCCCAAGGTGCTTCCTCTCCTCATGTGCTCAGCCACCAACCCCAACTAGGATACAACAAACTGAACAGACCAGGGGGCTCTAGCTTCAGTGTCAGGCTATATATCAACACCAATCTAGTCTATCTCATGAACACAAGGGGCAACTAGGTCACCAAGGGACCAAGTGAACCTGTCGATGATGTTTCATTTGGCCCACCCACATTTGAATGAGGTGGTAACACTTAAGAATTGGGTAGGTAAATCAGGGCTGGAGTGGTGGCTCAATGGTTAAAACCACTGGCTGTTTCTCTAGAGGTCCTGAGTTCAATTCCCAGCAACCAGGGACTTGAACAACCATCTATAATAGGATCTGGTGCCCTCTGCTGGCATGCAGAGCACTCATACATAAAATATAAAGAAAAAAAAAAAAGAAATGGATAAATCAGCTTAAATGCACACACTTTTAATCCAAGCATTTGAAAAGCAGAAGCAGGCTGATCTCTGTGAGCTGAAGGCCAACCTAGTCAACAAAGTAAATTGCAGGCAGCTAGAGCTACATGTTGAGAAACTATTTATGAAAAACAAAAACAAAAACAAAAAAATTACATCTGATTTCTTGCTTCTCTTGAAAGTGAAATATAAGCGCAAAGTAGTATACAGAGATATGCATATGAAGATGACATGATCAAACCCATTATTTTTATGTTATCTTAAAAATAACTTATTCATTTAGTGTGTGTGTGAATACCTGTTGTAAAGATTCCTGGCATGTAGCAGCTACAGGATAAACCCAATATGGCACCAGCAGAACACACTGCATACGGAGGTCACACCACGGACATGGCTATTTACATCCATGCCCACCTGCTCTCTTCAAAGGAAACGCCCCATGAAAATCTGTCTCTTTTTCTCTTCTGCTTCTCTGCCCTTGTACTTGCTCGGCAACTCTCCCGAATAAACTCTAGTGTGGCGCTGGTAGTGTGTGTCTGATCTCACACACGGAACCAACACCTGTGCCTATGTGACACAGGGAATGTGCAGTGATCAAAAACAACTTTTGGAAATTGGTTCTCTCCTTCAACCATATGGTGGATTTGGGATGTGAACTCAGATCAGCAGGCTTGGCAGAAGGTGTCATCACACATGGAGTCATCCTCCCCTTTTAAAGAAGAAACACAGCAACTCATATTTAAAAGGAAGTCTCTAGCTAGAGTCAAGCCAGTGCCCTTACTTCATAAGGCCTCACCCTCCAGCCATGCCAGGCCCTCCTCCCCACAAACATCTACCTGAAGCCTATCATCTGACATTGATATCAATCTGGACACCAATCCAGAAGGCTCTCTCTCAACACCCTTGATAGGCGATCCGTCCACATCCATCAGAGTGAGTCTAGCACCCAAAACTTTCAGATAGAAGAGGTCAGTGTGGGGGCTGAAATGAGTGTGCCCCATAGAGGTGAGCATTTAAACACTTGGTCCCCAGTTGGTAGTGCATGCTTCTTGAAAGAATTGCGTCACTGGACGTAGGCTTTTAAGAGATTACAAATTCACCCCACTTCCTGTTAGTTTTTCCAGCTTCCTGATGTGACCTCCTGGCTTCCTACTGCTGACACAGCTCCTCACCATAATGGACTCTTTTTCCCTCTGGTTCCTGGGCTCCTACTCACACACCAGGCCTGGGCACAAACTCTGACTTCAGTCCTGGATGCAAAAGACAATTTCTACAGACCTGGATCCTTAGTTAATACCTAGGCTAAACTGGAATGGCTAGTCTGTGATTCTTAAAGATCTATATGGTAGCTACTTTTCTGTTGCAATAAAATACAATGAGATAAGATAGTAGGCAGTTTCTGAAGCTTTATACTGTTCATGGCAGGGAGGCTCAGCAGCAAGCATGGTAGCCAGAGCAAGAAGCTAAAGCACATCCCTTCAGCTGCAAGCATGAAACACAGAGAGTGAACTGGAAGAGAAGTTAGGCTCTGAATTCTCAAAGCCCACCGATAGCATCTTCCTCCAGTAAGATCGCCTCCTAAGACCATCCCCAGCTACCAGCTGGGGCAAGTGTCCTGAGGTGTGAGACTATGGGGACACATCTCATTTAAACCACCACAGTACCATATATGTCACCTGTGATGTGAATCTGAGGGGTCATACTTGTCATGATTTTCATCCACACCAATGGCTGCACACAGTAGGCACCCTTACATTGTCTGTCTCCCTTTTATTGTGTAAAGTGATAGCCTGGCTCAGTTGCTGTAAAAGGCCCCAGATTTATTGCTTTATTTTTTTGTTATGTGCCAACTAGTGAAGACCACAGTGGGCTTGAGGGGAACAGTAACAGGAGAAATGAATAGGTCTTTCCTAACAAGGCTGGTTTTATGGGCCTCACACCTCCTCCAGGCCAAGCAGGCTCATTTTCAAGGCAAGATCTAGTCTGGAAACACAGGGTGGGGAGGGCTCTAACACAAAGGGAGGCTTTAGGCAGGAATCAATGAGAGGGTGAACTTCCACTCACGGGACCCTTGGGCTTGGGTCGACATCCGCAGGAGTCTCCAAGGCCTTCATTAAGCATAGCTTATGTGAAACACCCTCCATTTGTCAGAATCCAACACCCCAACTCCTGAGTGTGAGGAACACCGGGGTTGGGGGCAGCAAAGCCAAGATACCTGTGCCTGAAGTTCCAGCAGAAAATCCTGCTCAGCTCTCCCAAAAGGGGACTCACTTGGCCCCCTTGTACTCAGAAGTGATGGTTAATACTTCCTGCTACTACTTATATACTACAGTCTGGGTGTATCCCAAAAGTTCATGGGGTCATGGCCCTAATTCCTTAATGCCGAAGTGTTGGAACGTGGGGTTATGAATGGTGCTTGGTCCACGGGGGATTGAGGAGTCCAGGTGTGGATTAACTAGCTCCCTCTTCTCCAGAGCCTGGATGAGCTACCCAACCATTACAGGGTAAGTCCATCCTTCATGTTCACCTCTCCCACAGATATCTGCTCCATGATACAGTTTGACAATGGCTCGTACCCCACAGGCTCATGTTTGCAAACTAAGTCCCCTAATGAAGATGCCATATTGAAGAAGTAGACTCTTTAGAAGCCGGGACCTCTCTAGCTGGGACAGGCCTTTCACGTCAGATCTACTTCTGTTGCCGGTACAGGCTAGGAAGGGGCCCAACATAAACGCCCCTACTACCACTGAGCTGGTCTGGCCTTATCTGCCATGATGACTAAAATCCTCTCAAACCATCTAAAAGGAATCCTTTTCCTTACGTTCTTCTCATCGGTTACTTTGTCCAGCAATAAAACTGTGACGGACACCTGAGGCTTCTCTCCACCATGCGCTAAGATACCTCCTCTGCATCTCAACTCTTGGGATACAGTCAGTTCCACCATTTTCCACGTGCCTGTCTTCTGCCGCCTGGCTTGAACTTCTCTGGAGCATTGTCCATGGGGCAGGGGGCAAACTGCCAAATGCCACCAACCAACTGTGAAGTTTTGTGAGACACACCTTGTGTTAAACACCTATGTCTTTATTATCGCTAGGTGGTCACTGTTCTTACCTGCGGAATTTGTCTGACTGGTTGGTTGGTTGGTGGGATTTGGAGATGGGGTCTATGCAGTAGCCCTGGCTGTCCTGGAACCTACCATGTAGACTAGGCTGACCCAGAACTCAGAAAGATCAAGGACATCACGTGTCAAGCAGAAGCTAACACTACTCTCTAGAAGTCTCTAGAAGGGAGTGCTAAAGGCTACTTACTGCCCTGTAAGGAGCTCAGGCTTCCTTTTAAGTAATAACATAGGCATCTTTAAAAATAAAACGTGGGGCTCAGGGAGATGACTCTGCCACGGAAGAATAAGGATCTGAGTTTAATCCCTAGGGACCTGAATAAAAGGCTGCTATGGCAGACCAGGCCCGTAATCCCAGGTGAGGAGTGCAGAGACAGAGCAGGCACTCATTGGAGCCCGTGGGCCAGCCTGTCAGGACCAACCAACAAGGTTGAGTCAGTGAGGTCCTGTCTCAAAAACAAAGATGGAGAGAATTGAAGAAGCCACTCTGCATCCTTCCCCGGCCTCCAGTGCCCACACATGCACACGTACCTTCATGTACACACATGTCCTTTTCATTAGCTAAATGTCAACAGTAATAAACCTGGGCTAAGTGGGGCCTAGAAGGTTCGTCTTTTATTTTTCCAAACAAAAATCTGGATTGAGGGCGCTGGCTCTCAGAGCATTAGCCTGATGCTTTTGCTCTATTGTTAATCCTGGAATTGCCATCTTAAAACCGAGAAGGGCTGACTGTGGTGGCCCACCCCTCCCAGCCTGTTAGAAGCCTGAGGTGGGGAACCGCTGTTAAAGCCAGCCTGCTGGACAGAATTAGACCGTGGCTGGAAAGAAATCTTACCATCCTCCAAATCACAACAGAACAAAGAGCTGAAAAGGAAAAGGGGAAAAGAAATCATCACCCTTTACAACAGCTGCAAATAACATCAAATATCTTGGGGAAACTCTAACCAAAGAAGTGGCAGACCTGTATCTCAAGAGCTTTGCCTCAACGAAGAAAGAAACTGAAGAAGAAGCTAGAAAATGGAAAGATCTCCCATGCTCCCGGATAGGTAGAACCAACAAGGTAAAGATGACAATCTTACCAAAAGAAATCTATGGATTCAGTGCAATGTTCATCAAAATCCCACACAGCTCTTCCCTGACCTCGAAAGAACAACACTCCATATGAAAAAACAAAAAACTCAGGGGGGGAAAAAAAAAAAAAAAAAAAAAACCTGTTCAACACAAGAACTCTGGAGGCATCACTATCCCTGACTTCAAGCTCTACTATAGATCTATAAAAATAAAAACAGCTTGATATTGGCATTAAAAGAAACATTGGATCAATGGAATTGAATTGAAGACCCTGACATTAATCCACACACCTGTGAACACTTGACTTTTGACAAAAAAAAAAGAAAAAAAGCCAAAAATATACAGTGTAAAAAAGAAAGCATCTTCAACAAATCATGCTGGCATAACTGGATGGTAGTATGCAGAAGAATGCAAATAGACCCATATCTATCACCCTGCACAAAACTCAAGTCATAGTGGATCAAAGACCTCAACATAAACCCAGCTATACTGAACTGGATAGAAAAGAAAATGGGAAATACCTTCCAGTGCATTGGCACAGTGACCACTTCCTAAATATAACACCAGTAGCACAGACACTAATAACAACAATCAATAAGTGGGACCTCCTGAAACTGAGAAGCTTCTGTAAGGCAAAGGACACAATTAGACAAAATGACAGCCTACGGAATGGGAAAAGATCTTCACCAACCCTACATCTGACAGAGGACTGATCTCTAAATTATACAGAGAACTCAAGAAACTATAGGCCAAAAAACCAAATAATCCAATTAAAAATGGGGTTCAGAACTAGACAGAATTCTCAAAAGAAGATTCTCAAATGGCTGAAAGACACTTAAAGAATTGTTCAACGTCCTTAGCCACCAGGGAAATGCAAGTCAAAACAACTCTGAGATACCACCTCACACCTGTCAGAATGGCTAAGATCAAAAACACAGATGACAGCCTATGCTGAAGAGGATGTGGAACAAGGGGAACCCTCCTCCATTGCTGGTGAGAGTGTAAACTTGTACAGCCACTCTGGAATGTAGTATGGCAATTTCTCAGAAAACTAGGAACAATCTCCCTAATGATCCAGCAATACCACTCTTTGCCATATACCCAAAGGATGCATATTCTTTTTTCTTCTTCTTTTCTTTCTTTTTTACATTTTTTATTTTTTAAAAAACTGCCCATACTCACCACTGTTCCCCCTCCCACCCTTTCTCCTAGTCCTTCCCCCCCTCCACCCCAATCCCCATTCACTCCCCAGAGAGGGCAAGGAATCCCAAGGTGAGTCAATTCGGACTCACATATCCAGTCGAGGTAGGACCAAGTCCTTCACCCAAGTATCAAAGGTGAGAAAAATGTTCTCTCACAGAGCATAGGAGAGAAGCCAGTTCATGCCCCAAGGAAAAACTCTGAAATGACAGCTGGGGAACCTACATGTGGATGACAATCTAATGGTGTAGGCAGTTTGTGGGGCCTCTGGCAGTGGGACCAGAATTTATTCCTGCTGCATGAACTGGCTTTTTGGAGCCCATTCCCTACAGAGGAACTCCTTGCTCAGCCTTGATACAGGGGGGTGGGGGTGGGGGTCCTACCTCAACTGGATATGCCAGACAGAGCTGAATCTGACTCAGGCTGGGAGTCCTTACCCTCTCTGAGGAATGGATGGGGGGATGGGGTGGGGGGAGGTTGAGGGATGACTGGGAAGAGGAGAGGGAGGGGTAACAGTTATAGGTATGTTTAAAAAAAACATTAAAAATTAAAAACAATGAAATGCATTCAGGCATTTTGCATTTAAGCTGGATCTGAAGGTGTCCCTCACCCCACTCTCTCAACTTCTCTATCTTCACAGGGATGCTGAGGCCATGCCAGAGCAAGGCCAAGAGATGGAGAGACTACAGATTTCCACTGTTATGGAGCCATCCCTCCGGAGTCTGGACCTGTAACAGTCCAAAAACAGGCAGGACGCACAAACCCCACTGCATTCCATGGAGCTCTCAGTCTGCCGGATTGGAGGATTAATAACAGCTTCCTGGCATGGAACGAGAAGCACACCAGGCTTGATCTTGGGACTTGAATCCTGTCCAGGTTCGACGTAATAGCTGGCTGACAAGGCCGAGGCTTGAACGTGCTTGGTGACTGCAGGCCGCTCAGTGAGACCTAAGTTTTTTAAATCAGAGTTGGTAGCTTAACAAAATTCACGGAGTGTAGAAAAAGTTGCCCAGCCTCCAGGGAGGAGCGCTCAGTCTCACCTTCCTGACAGCGGCCCCTGGTGGCGGCTTAGTAAAAAGTGTCCGCTCTTTCGCTGAAAGCTTTGACCTCCTCTTAATGAAGGTCACCGCTACAGGCCGACGGGAATTCCAGGCGACCAGGGAAGCAGGAGAAACCCAAACTGAGAGGAGGCTCTGAGCCACACTAAGTGATCATTCCCTGTGTTTGAAAATAAAAATAGTCAAGGTCTTGTCTCTCAAACGCAGAAAGACCCAGCAAGTGCGAGGCTCTGATCCCCATCCTCAGCACCACATGTGTGTAAGCCACACATGTACAAAGAATAAACAGAACAGTGCTGTTTGTGTTCACAGTAAGTGTGCACATCTGTGTGTGCGCATGAACACACATGTGGGGTGCCTGCCTCCGCCTTCGGAGGCCAGAGCTCAACATGTGCTGTTCTCCTCTATTGCCCTTCACCTTGTCGCTTGGGAAACGGTCTCTCTGGTGAAGCTGCTGGGGTTGAGGGACTGGATAGATTGTCCAGCCAGAGGCCTCCAGGGATCCCCTGTCTCTGGCACTGCAGCACTGTCTGGCTTTTTATTTGGGTGCTGGGTATCCAGCCTCACATTTACACACTTTATCCACCCAGCCGTCTTCCCAGCCCCGTGAGCTAATATTTAAAGGGCCGAAGAGCGGGAGGGCAGAGAAGACTTGCTTCATTTCATTCCTCTGCATAGCACTGGACAGTCTTTCTGAGTTTGAGAAATTTTACTGCAGCATAAGGAGCTGCTCCTCGTGGCAGAAACTTCCAGAAGATGCTACCAACAGAGAACAAAAGCACATTTGGCACCGTAAAGCCTCATCTCTGGCGCCACAGAGTCACAACATTCTGAGATACAAAGAGAAGAATGAGCGGAGACTGACAGCTTCTGAGGCAGGGAGCCCAAGAAGTGGAGGCCATCGGCTTCTCTTCTTCCTATGGCACACTCTGTCTGCAACCGCTAGAGAACAATCTGGAAACAATCGGCTGGGCAGCTGCTCTCATCAACAAACTGTTTATTGTAAGAGAGTGGCTGGGTCAAAGGCTAAACGTCAACCTGAAACTGAAAGCATACAGATTAAATTCAATAGCGTTCTTGCTGAGGAAACTGGGAAGTCGGCACTGGGGAAAAATCGAGGCGAGAAACTCACACCCTTTCTGAACGAGCCAAGGTGGGGACAAGCCCGTGTACACCAATTGGCCCGTTGGCCCAGGTTGTCCCAGATAGATATTTACCACTGACTTCAGCGGGGCCTTTGGAGAACGGTGATTCCTCAGACATCACCTTTCCATGCCCCAGGAGCCCCCCGGTGTGTTTTGGCTTCGCTCTTTTCTCTCTCCCGGGGGCTTGGAAACTTACGCACAATGCATGGGCAAGCAAGACAGCCTGCTTTTAAATGTGTCTGGGCAGAAGAAGCTTGGGGCCAGCTGGAGTGAAGGGTTCTGATAATGTCACAGTGGCCTCATAGTTCCCTTTTTCAAACCGAGCTGTTATCTTTATAGAAATATACACAAGGAGAGCCTAACAATATCTGGGATTTGGTTTGAAATCATACCATAGAAGGCGTGGGTGGGAAGAGATGAAATAAACTGGCTGTAAGCAGACAGCTGGGAAGGGGGTGATAACCACAGAGGAGTCCACAGTGTTCTCTGTTTACTTCTGCATACTTAAAATTTTCTGAGACATTTTCTTTTGCTTATGTGCATAGCTCAGCAGCTACTCAGAGAGAAACAGCACCATTTTCTTGACTATAAGAAAGTACTGACCCATCAAAATAAATATATGAGCTCCCCATAAATACAGACGGACGTGCACCATGGTGCTGCCAGGCTCCCCACGATCTCTGAGTGATGTCTGAGGCAGAGCTGTGAGACTCTTAGGCGAGCAATGGAAAAGCAGAACGGATACTCCACATGCCCCAGTGAGCCAGAACCAGACACAGAATCAGAATCAGCAGATGGTATCCGACAAGATCTGGAAGTGTGGCTCAGAGAGAGAGAGCAGGAGCCCAGTATAGGTGAGGCTCTGGGGTCAGTTGCCACTGCCAGACACACGCACCCGCGAACACACAGCACACACACAATTATGTTATGGCAAATATGAGCTTGCATCAGAGAGCATCTCCCCAGGGCTTCACCTACTCTGTGGAACAAGGAATCTGTAGTAAGAAAGCCTAGTATCACGAGTAACAGGGACCCAAGTTTTACAACACCACACACAGACTTCGAAATAGAATCCTGTTTGTAAACTTGAGACTAGTACAGAGCATACTGATAATTCTTACAGTATAGGCAATTAATTTGATGTCAAGAGACTGCTTGACATTCAAAATAAACAGAAAGCAAAACTTAATTGTGTTTAAATTAACAGTGGATTAGTGTTCAAGGGAATTGCTTCGAGAGTTTTTGTTTTCTGTTGTTTTGTTTTGCTTGTTTTTAAGCCTGGGAGTGATGCTCCATTGCTCAGTTGCTTAGCAATTGCAATGCTGAGCTGGATCCCCAGCAACATCGACACACATGTAAATTCATGCGCACATATGTGCACACATAGGACTTTTAGCCTAACTACTTTGTCAATTCCAACATAAGCACCTCGAGGTACCAGAGAGGATACAGAGGCCATCTCGCCCCTCATCCCTCCGGACACAAAGAGAAGACTTCAGAGTTTGTAGTGACTGTCTTTTTTTTACACGGCCATCTTCTGTGAAACACGTAGTGTGGACAAGCTGCGATGTTATACCTACACCCAACACAGTGGAAGGAAAATATCCCAAAAAGAAAAATCTTCAAAATTATAGTCTTTTGACCTTTAGATATTTTATATACTAAAAAGCTGCAGGGAAAAAATAAACCACCATGACTTTGGCCAGTAGACAGAGGGTGCCAACAAGACTCTAGTGAGCCCATCCAGGCAGTTTTAGGCAAAGGAGATTAAATATGCCCCATTTCCTCTCCAAAACTTAACCAGCATTTTTAAAATATGAAACCACTGTTTGATAATTCTTTTAAAATTTATTTATATTTCCTTATTTGGAGGAATTAAGAATGGGAAGGGGTACCTGATTTAAACATTACACCATATACATGTGTATATCCAAACATGTTTCTACTTATTAGTTAAATTTCTCATTTTTAAAAAACTGAGAAGGGGGAATCTATGGCGCCATCATTTCATCTCTCTCTGATTAATGTCAGTCTGAGACACAGAAAAGCAAATCTCAAGTTGTTTTAAAAATTACTATACCTTTTAACTTCAATTCTCTAAACTCTCATTTGAATGTGGGAAGTAAGTTGATTTCACACTTTCAAAGTTTAAGGTGCAAAGAAGCTTCTCGGTTTTCAGTGCCGGCACTCGCTGCAGCCCTCTATCCGGATGCCTCCATCCTCACTCAAATCTAGAACTGAAATGTCAGCCTCAGAACACAATGGTCCTGTGCTAAAGCAAGCTTTGCCTCTCTCTCTACCCCGGCAAACATACAGCGCACACACAACAAGCACCCTTTATACTGCGAACCTCCATTTGTCACAGGGAGATGTGTGGTTCCCCTTAGTACCAGAAGTCATCAGATATTCTAACCTACGTCTCATCACCCGGGTTAAGGAAGAAAACAGTGCTTGAGGGGCAGGCTCACCTCAGCAATCTCATTTTCATTACAGCGTTAGCTGAAGAAACATACTTTTAAACACATAAGTGTACATGCATGTGGCTAACATAAAAAAAACTACCAATTATAACAAATCTTCGAAAGGCTGTTTTCATTTTTTAAAGCCACGTTCCACTGGTGAGAAAATGGGGCTTAAACTTTAGAACTGTCTCGTGCAAGATACTGCCTCTTACGGTCAACAAGAGCGGGCACTGTGGTCCTTAACACCAGTATTTCCCTCTTTTTTATTCCTTTTCCTTGACACATTAAAATCATACATATTTATAGTGTTCTGACGTGTGTCTAAGCTCTAAGAAGAAGTTCCAACACTTTCTCCTCTGGTTATGCTATTAAAGCAGAGCCTGAAAACATTTAAGAAAGGAAACTACTTTTAAGAAACTTTCAAGAAAGGTGTCCCCAGTCAGGAGCCTGGAGAATGGTGTTACAAACGGCCCCCAAATACTGAGCGCCCAGTACCGATCCCAGCAGCAGGACTAAAAAACTAAAGGTCTGTGCAGAAATGCGCACTCTCTTATCAGTGAGGTACCTGGAGGACAGACAGACCTTGGCAGAGTTCCCTGCTTTCCTGATGAAGCCAGAGAAAGGTACATAGGCAAACTGCAGCATCCTGACCCTGCTCTAACGAGAGCAATGAACTTGACCACCACCCAGGCACGGCTCCAATGCTGGCTTGCCCATTTTGAAATTTCTACAATACCATCCCGTTTGTCCAAGACCTAACACCACTCTCAGAGAAAAGCATATGACCCATGCCCTCCACCCACCCACCCCTACTACCCACCCCGGCTGCTCTATGCACACATTTGCCAAGTGGCTATCAGGCCTCAGACCCTCACATTCCTACACTAATGTGAAATGCCACAGAATCAGGCCAGAAGAAGCAGATTTGGAGGCCTTGCCATTTGCCACAGGTGTCCACCACCAGCCACCTCGAATCCAGGTCTCTCCTCTGCACCTGGTCACAGGGCCCTTTGATGGCACCCCTTAACCCAGTACCAATGGCCTGATTGCCAGGGATGTATTTGTTGGACCTGAGAGACAAATTTACTAGAGACGGCTTCAGTCAGCTTCCCGGGAGGTAAGGCCATAATCCATACCCGCTCACACATGGCAGCTATTAGGGAGTTGGTGTAGGAGACAGAAAGCATTTGCTCTTGGAGGATTTTTTATTCCAAATGAGCCTGCTTCCCATCCACAAATCTGTGACTGCATAAACGGTGGCTATAAATAGTCTAAGGAAACAGAGCCGCCCTTCCTAGCCACAGTGCAACCCTGAGCAGGCGACTGCAGTGCAGTACGGAGGCCCTGCCATCCCCTCCAGCTCAGAGAAAAACCAAAATCACACCCAAAACTCGGTGAAGGCTGGAAAGCAATCAGAGTCCTGTGTGTCTTGGTCTCCCAAAAGTGTTTTCTCCCATGCCTGGATGTGTGCCCTCAAGTGTAGACCCCCACAGGCAGCTTCAGAGGATGCTTGTAAGAATAAGATTCATACACAAAGACAGGTCACCCGGTAGCTCAAAGACTCCTTACAAAAATAACCTGTAAAAAGGAGGCAGAGGACAACACCCCATGTATTATGCCTTTTACTCTTCGGTGTCAAAAGGAATCATGTCACCTTTACATGCGTATTCTATTTGATAACAGGAAGTCAGTCAAAAAAAACTTCAGTTTTGGTGCAGGGAGAAAGAAGAAAGAGAAGAGGTATATGAAAGACCCTTGAAAACATCCATAGCTATAAAAGCTTTTAAACGTTGGCTTTAATCTGCCAGCTGCTCTGAGCTGTGTGTTCTGTAAAGTAGCCGTCACAAGACCTCAGCAGACACACACATCAGAAGCCATCGGTGCACCTGGGGCCCTGACTTTCTCTCCAATTTGGATCTCCAAAAAAGCATTTCTTTTTAACTACATTTTAGAATAATGCTAAAAGTTTGTCTCTTACTAAAGATTCAGAACTAGGCCTAAGGCAGTGGGGGGAGGGGGAGATTCCACGTCAAAAGTACGCTAAAAATAATGGCAGACAGAAGGTTCTTTTAATGGAGAATTAGAATTTAAAAAAGCAACGACACTGCACACTTTATGCACTAAATACTTAGTTTATAGGCTGGGGCAGCAGCTCAGGGGGTACAGTGCTATACAACATGAGGGTATTTTGAATCTTCGGCACCCACAATAAAGGTGGGTGCAGTGATGAGACAGTGACTCTAATTCTGGGAGACAAAGCTTATCTGTCAGCTTGTCTAGCTGAGATGATGATTGCCAGGTTCAGAGAGAGACGCTGTTTCTAATAACAACAATAACATTATTATTATGTAGAGAGGTGACTGAAGATGCCACTATTCATCTCTGTCTTCCTCGCATGCCAGGTTAGTGCACGCACACACACACACACACACACACACACACACACACACGCACACGCACACGCACACGCACACACACACCAATTTGAACCCAACTTTCAGACTGAGAACACAATTCAGTAGTACAGAGTGAGGTCCTGGGTTTGACTCCCACCTAAATAAATAAGCAAATGAAAGCTCAGTTCCTCATCCGAAGGTAAAGACACAGACTGAGATACACTCACACTCACTCTCACACACACACTCACTCACTTCCTGGAAAGCAAACACCTTCTCCTGCCTACTGGGGCTCCAGAAGACATCATGAAGCATGTAAGAAGTCTCATTAACCAAAAAGCATGCCATAAATATAAGAAATTATCAATTCTCCCCGCAAACTACCGCGGCACCAGCTCCCCCTCACGAGCTTACAAACATCTGCTGAATAAAGTGGAGAGTGGGGAGGTGGGGGGGACCATGTGGAATGACTTAGTCTACCTTCCTCATAAAGCAACAAGACCAGAAAAGAAATTTTCACTTCGCGATGACTATGTATCAAATCACCAGGCTAACTACCTGAAATGTAGACAATCAAAACTGAATTTACAAGAAAGGGCTCCCTGGACAGAAAGGTCACACTAGGAGCTTTTGGATATCTCTACAAATATAAAAACTACGATTACGAACAACAGCTAACTGCCAACAATAGCTGGATTCCGAGGCAGGAACTCAACTTTTTTTGGTACATAATTTCAGGTTGAATCAACATGAAACATTATAAGCCATTTTTGTCTTTAATGTACTTGTTAATGCCCCAACTCCCACACCATTAACATCACACCACTGTGACTTTGCCCAGTTACTTCACAGCAAACTCAGATGTCATTTCTTGTTATGGTTACATCTTGATCCCAAGAGCAGAGTAACCAGACACCCCCTCAAAGGAGTCCTGCCAAGAGCCTAGCCAGAGACTATTTCCCAGGTCGCCTACACATCACTACTTCCCAGGCCCAATGCACACCTAAAGGATCCCAATATTCTTCAGGCAGGGGGTGCTCCCTAGATCTGAGCAGGAATCTGGGCCGGAGCAGATCTGCAAACAGCTTGGGTTCTTCAGAGCATGGCAGTTCTCTTGCTAGGGTGGGGGCATCCATCCTGTTCTGCATGCTCTGACCACCCAGGGAACATCACTGTGACACACTGGCAGGTGGCTGTGTGGAGTTGGGGTGGGGGTGGGGGGGCTCGGAATCCTGGCTGGCCCTCCTCACTCCACAAGATCCCCTGGAGTCTGTGGAGTACCCTCTTCCTTGTCACCCTTCCTCAGACAGAGATTAGGGGGAAATGGAACTAGAAAAGAACTGTGGGTTTGCTTTATTTTTAGTAAAATTACGTTTTGATACAAATTAAATATTTACCTTTTCCTATACAACATCACAGAAATGTGTTTCTTCTCTGTCTTTTACTTACAAAATCTGTGTCTCCCACAATCATGCCCCACAGTGACACTGCAATCCTGTCAATTCTCTGTCCTCTAATGGATAGGAGACTCCCATGGAAGCCCCCAAGTAATGCTAGCCCATAATATACTCCATCTGCCTGGCCCTTCACTGGCCCCCTATGGTGGGCACCATGTATGAGTTTATTCAGGGAAAAACAGTCCAGAGGGCTCTAGACCACCCCAGCAGGAGCAGGGTACCGATTATGATGAGGCCCAGCCACACCTTCCACTCCCATGGGTGAAAGAAGCACCCACACCCCACCCCTGGAGTTCACCAATAAGCCTGGCAGCAATGAGACACTACGTGTACAGGAGTCAAACAATCCACTGGCAACCCTACACCCTCTAAACCAGTGCTTCTTAACCTCTCTAGTCCTGCGACCCTTTGGTACAGCTCCTCATGCTGTGTGGACCCCCCGCCCCAGCCATAAGATTATTTTTGTTGCTACTTCATAACTGTAATATCACCACTGCTATGAATCTTAATGCAAATATCTGTTTTCCAATGGACTTATGTACAGGTCACACACCCTGCTCTAAATAATTAAGAAAGATGTAAATTTTTAACCGAGTGTCATTGTCTACAGAATATAGTAAATACTCAGGCCTTAAGTATATGTGGGGTACTTCCAAAGTCTTATGACACACACTAATTAATTTTTTCTTTAGTTTTTAATAGCTTGTTTGGCTCATACATCCATCAGAGACAATTTAAAAAACTAGAAGAAAACTTTAAAAACTAGAAAGAAAAATCACTATTAAAATTACCTTGTGCCTACCACCAGAATGTTATATATGTATGTATGCATATAGTGTGTGTGTGTAAGGTGTGTGTGTGTGTGTGTGTGCATGTGTATGTTTGTATAAGTGTGTGGTTACATGTACCTATGTATACCTGTGTATATGTGTGTGCATATACATGTGTGTCCATGCACCATAGTTCTTCCTGTTCCAGTGGACACAGGTATGTGGCACGCAGAGCTGATGGTTTTGAACACACTGAACTCTGCTGAGGGCTCTGCAGAAGCCCTTCCTTGGAAAGATGGTGCCAACATAAGACTCTTACCAGAAAGGACAGGCAGTGTGGCCACTGGGTCTGCCCCTCAGCAGACTTGCTTCCTTTCCCTGCATACACATGGGTCATGTGGAGGGTTTGGGGGGGGGGGAGTCCCATGCTGGTTGTGGGAAGTCTCAGAGCACACTCCTCCTAAACGCTGAGGGTCCCCTGTTCTCTATATGGTTCTTCTAATCATGGTGCCATGGAGGGGGGTGGGGTCATAAATCTTCTGTCAAGAGCAGAGTCAGGGCTCCAAACTGGGTAAACACAGCTGCAACATAGTGAAGGTATTTAGATAATTTCTCTGTTTATTTAATTCTTTCACATCCTGTATCAGAACAGGACCCAGTACTGAATAAAGGTTAAAGGAACAGATGAATTTTATGTGGCACTAAAATCATTTCTACAAACCTGAAAGAAAGTGCCACCACCATAATAGAAAACGACAATATTACACTCTATGACACTATAGGGAGAATACATTAAATTTCTGAACTACTTTAGTAGAGGAGGCAGCCTAGCTCAGCAGTGACACCATGTGGTGAGAGTGTGGATTCCCACGAGCAGAGCCCATAACTCTGGGACGCAGGAAACTGGAACTCTGCACAAATTCCAAACCTATAAAGCAGGCAAAAGATGGAAAAGGCCAAGGTCCTCTTCATGTAACTTAATCCAAGTTGGTTCAGTGATATCTACTAGGCAGAGATGCAGGAAGGAAAAACACTCTACATGTTGAGCCAGCTGCACAGGGACATTTTAAAATGTCTCAGCCTCAGCACTGGGACAGGGTCAGGAAGAATCTTCTGGTTGCCCCAGAAAGATCATCTAATTCTGGGTTGTTTTTTTTTTTTTTTTAATGCATTTTTCTTACAATTGTTTGGAGAACTTTTGATCCAAAAAAACACAGTATTTGATCAACACTAAGGGAGGAAAAACCCTGACCTCTGACCTTAACCTCTATGGCATATTCAGGGCATTCCAGAGCATTGAGAAGCAAAGGAGACACACCACAATCACACATGTGTGTTCACTTCCTTGAATTCTCAACATAAAACAGAACTCAGACAATCAAGCAACTGAGAGGCAGAAGTAGTTCATAGAGCGGACACCAAGCTGGTCAGACAGACCAGACTGGGAACTCCAATGAGAAGAGAGCATTTCTGAACACTATTCTTTCCAAGATTATATGCAATCAGCTCCTCAATGGGGAGAGGTCTTGTATGCTGTATACAAAGCAAATATTGGCTTTCGCCTTTTTCAAGAATTTCATCCCCCTGGTTTCTGAGTGGGTACATTTAATATTTCTCCAGTCAATTACTCAACAGGAAAACATACACTACCCCCACTGCCACTGGCTGCCATGGGACACGTAAAGAGCCAAATTCACCCTGTGCATGTGTGTGTGCACATGTGTGCATGCACTGCATTATATGTGCACTACATTATATGCATGTTTGGATGTGTGAGCAAGAACATGCACATGTATGCACATATGTAGAGGCCAGAGGTTGACATCACTGGTCCTCTTCGTGTGTTCCCCACTTTATTTACTGAGCCAGAGTCTCTTACTGAGTCCAGAGCTGGACAATTTGATCTGTCAGTTTGCCCAAGAAGCAAGCTGCAATCACAGCCAGGATGCAATACTGCCCAGATTTTTTATGTGTGCTGGGGGTGCCAACTCTGGACCACCTAGGGCTTGGGTATCAAGAGTCTGTCAGGGCTGGAGAGATGGCTCAGTGGTTAAGAGCACTGGCTGCTCTTCCAGCAGACCTGAGTTCAATTCCCAGCACCCACATGGTTGCTCACAACCATCTAGAATGGGGTCTGATGCCCTCTTCTGGCATAAAGGCATACATGAAGATAGAGCAGTCATATATATAAATAAACAAACAAATAATTAAATCTGTTTTTTTAAAGTTTGTTCACTGTTCAGTCTCCCCAGCCCAAGAGCAGAAACAGTAAAATGCCAACCTCTCTCCTGTGTTCCTGTAACAGAACACCTCAGCTTAGGTATTTCAGTCATACACGTTCTAAAGAATATGTGTGAACAATGGTATTCCAGCCACCTGTTCCCCAGAAAATAACCAGAGACCTCTTTCCCTCTTCATTTCTCTGCCAGAGCCAGAAGGACGAAGTCCTAAGACCCTTCCATAGTCGGGACTTAGAAAAGGGTTAGAGGACCAAAGACAAGGCCAACTCACAACGCTGCCCTCTGACCTCCTGGGCTGGGAGCCTCCAAGCACTCATACACTCAGTCTCATCTCCAGCTGCAACCTCGATGTTCTCAGGGAGGCTCAGGCACATTCCACTAAAGACGATATCGTCCCAGCCCACAAGGCCCTGGCCTCCCTCCTCCTAAGACCCTGAAGCTCTCAAAACTGGCTTTATTTGGTATTTTTATATCATAAGTCAGAGTGATAAGTTTTTCCCAATAAACGGAACACAAAATGGTGATAAGTAGCTTGGCGCTGGCATTCCTAAGAGGAAGAACACAAACAGAAGTCATATGAGTAATGCCCGGGAATGCACATCAGAAACTGCTGACTGTTAGATAGAGCTTAGCTTAGTGGTACCTATCTGTAATTCTAGCACTCAGAATGCTAGGCAGGAGTATCATGGTAAGTTGAAGGGTGGCCTCTGTTGCACAGTGTGTTCCAGGCCAGCGTGGGCTAGTGAAAGCTTATCTAAAATAAATAAATAAACTGGATAGAAATTAAGTAATGAAATGTAATAAAAGAATGGTTTTTTTTTAAAAAAAAAAAAATGGAAAGATCATCCTATGTTGCTATTAATTTTTTTAGTTAAAAGCATCACCTTCAGTTTTCTTAGACTAGGGACCAAGGACTTGTTAAGGCCATCTGTTTTTAACCCATTCATCACTGCATTATCACTTAAACTGTGCAGTGTTCACATAATTCTCCCAACTATTTTCTCCTCCAGCCCTCACACAATCTTCTGGAGTCTGCATGTGTTTCTGCAAGTCAGAATGGAGCAGCCACACAATGCACACCTCGGCTCTCCTCCATGAACTAAGCCCAGGGACAGCACCGCCCCCTCTCACAGTGCAGACGGGAAGGGTTATCTTGCTCTTTTCAAGTGAAACAGGTGGGTTTGGTGTGTGGCATACCCTGACCACGGTAGTTTTCCTGTGTGTTGACATCACTAACCGCACAGACTGGCTTGTTACTGGCTGACAGCAGAAAAAGTTTCTCTGAATCATGTGTCACAATGAATAAGAAATCGACAGCATGTCACCATGAAGGGATTAGTAGGAACACACACCTGGAGAACCTGGCAGTCCGCCCAAAATCCGCTATCCCCCACAGACCAGCAGTGAGTGCAGGCATGAGACTGACTCCCAAACACATTTCCAACATTTCCATTTTACTTTTAGACAAGAACGACAAACATGAAATCCAAAGCCTTCTTGCCACATGACAGCAAATATCAACACACAGCAAACAGAAGTTATGATTTTCCCACTCAAAGGCTTGCTGAGAAAACCCCTGATCGAAGCAACTGGTTTTGATCCCAGCTGTTTGCAGATTCTAAAAGTTACCTTTCAGCAGGCACAGGATCCCTGTACTCCCTCACAGAGACACCCAAAGCTGTGGTCTCTGTCATCCAGAGCTGCACAGCATTTGCATATGGCCCATTAGATACCTACCTAACACATGGCAAACGCTTGAATAGTGGTTATACTGTTATTACACTAATTCTATTTATGGTATTATAATAAAAACCTGGAGCCAAATATTGAGGAAAAGCTGAAATATCAGAGAGACAGAGACACAAGCTACAGCCTCTTCTCCCCCAGCCAACTCCTTAGGTCAAAAGGGGTAGATCCTGTCTCCACAAATCCGCAGACTCATTGGCTCTGAGTCCTCAGTGGACAGGGAGCGCAGGCGAAGGGCTGGACTCCAGTCTCTCCTTTCTCTGCCCAGCCATCTCACTTCCTCCTTCAACTTTCCTAGTGTTAGGATTAAAGGTGTGAGCCACCACCCCCCATCCCCCCACCCCCACTCTTTCTCCCCCCCCACAACTCTGTTTGGCCTTGAACTCACAGAGATCTAGAGGATCTCTGCCTCTGGAGAGCTGGGCTTAAAGGGGTCACCACTCCCTGACCTGCATGGCTTGGCTCTGTCCTCTGATTTTCAGACAGGCTTTATTAAATACACAATATATCACTACACACTGTACTGTGTATCATTCAGGTAACGACAGGAAAAACAGTCTGCATATGCTAGTAGAGGCAGGATGGCTTTTAGCTGTGTACACGCATGTGATGTGTATGTGTGTATGTGTGGCTGTGTATGACTGTGTGTTGTATGTGTATGATGTGCTATGTATGTATATGTCCGTGTTTGTTTATACAAATAAGGGTGAGCATGTATCATGGCACACATGTGGAAGCTGGAGAACAATCTTGGGTATTGCTCTTCACTCCTTTGCCTCTCCCCGTTGGAGACAGGATCACCTCCAGTTACTACCACGCAGGCCAGGCTAGCGGGCCTGCAGCTTCCAGGATTCTCCCCCTTTCCTCACACCGCACACAGGAGCACACACTGCATCCAGCCTTACACAGGCTCTTGGGAATTCAAACTCAGGCCCTCATACTTGCTCTTTACACAGTGAGCCATCTCCTTGGCCCAGGACAGAATCTTTATGTTCTGTTGGGTTTTTTCCCCCAAAATATCTAATCTACATTTGGTTGCATCCACAGATATAGAACCACAGGCATGGAGAAGTGTCTATGTACTTTTGGCTTAGAAGACAGAACTCTACTTCCCTCTTTTAGAGGTGGTCTTTTAGGACCACAAACCAGACTTCATACCTAACTCCAGTCACTTCTACTTACATACTTACTTACGCGTGTGCGCACACACACGCGCACGCACGCACACACACACACGCTATATGTATTAATAATAATAATAATAATAAATACTCACATACTATTACTATGGCTTCTAAACTCAAAGTCAAAATAGCAATCAAGGCGGAAAATGGCCATGACAGAAGAGCCAAGGAAATGAGTCATGGTATGGGCTGAAGCCACCCAAAGCAGGAACACTCCAGCTGAGCCCACACTCACCTCAGTGGCCAGCAGCAAGTACAGTGGAGTTAAGGCAGGAACCTGCCGGACATCACAGCTTAGGCCCAGGGTAGTCAGGATCTCCCTGAGGATCTCATATCTTCTCATGTTGCTGGACTTAAGCAAATCGAAGTCTTCTTGGGTTTGCACCATCGAAACACTCGGAGGGAGCTCTAGGTGCACCTGGGGGAAAGACAACAGCAGGTAAATTGTGAGCACCTCCTCAGAAAAGCAGCTTCTGCGTCAGGTTTGGTGAAAATCTGCACAGGACTCTTCTCCCATCAGCTCTGAGGCTGGCCATCTGGAGAGTACCATCAAGAAACAAGGAGGATTAGAACGGGCCACTTAAAACCGTGGCTTCCTGGCTCAAAAGTCAAAGTAGAACCCATCCGTGGTCACAGATCCTTTCCCAGACAGGACTTTTATGCTCAGTCAACTGCAGGTCCTTGGGAAGGTCACTCAACCTGGACTAAAACATCTGGAAAAATGATTATGCTGAGAATCCAAGCAATCACACTACCAAACCTAGAGAGGCATGCTGGGTCAGGCAGAACTTCCACACCGCCTTACAATCAGCAGAGGAAAGAAGCATAATCACCATTCGGAGACTGTTTGCAGAACTTGAGGTAGATAGAGCGGACTTCCCTGACAACGGAAAGGCCTCATGACCCCCCTGTACCTGACTGAATTCTAAAACTGGTATCTTCCTACTTGTAATCCAGGTGTAAAAGCATGAGTTAGGATATTTAGGATACATACTGGAGGCCACGTGAAGGTTATAAATATACAAACATCTCCAAGAGCATCCCTGGCAAGATGAAGGACCACACAGAAACTTCTAGTTCCCACGAGAGCAGGTTTTAACTGAGTGTCAGAGTCTAAAGGCATCGGAACATTCAGTAATAACAAGGCACCCCACACTTGGTTTTATTTTGTTTGTTTGTTTTCTACTGATTTTTCAACCAGAACACTGGGGGGCTAAAACAGCATGGTGCCTGCTGTGGATGGTCTTTCTGTAGGCTGTGAATACTGTGTTGCTACCATTGATTAATAAAGAAGCTGGTTTGGCCTTTGGCAAGACAGGATATAAGCCAGGCAAGAAATCCAAGAGAGACACAGGAAGGAGAAAGGCAGGGTCAGAACAGGCACTGTGAACCACCTGGAAGCAAGATGTAATGGAACAAAGGTAAAGCCACGAGACACATGGTGATACATAGACTAATAAAAATGGGTTAATTTAAGACGTAAGAGATAGTTAGCAATAAACCTGAGCCATAGACCAAACAGTTTGTAATTAATATTAAGCCTCGGTGATTACTTTATAAGTGACTGCAGGTCCCCGAGGGGCTGGGTGACACAGAGGAAAACTTCTGTTTACATAGTACCACCCTCGGGTTCTTTTAATCACTCAGTCCTCACCTAAGCTGTAGCCAAGGCTAATTAATGCATTATCCAAAATGGGGGAAATGCTGAACTTTGGGGCCAATGTGAACAGGCTGGAGGACAGTGGTCAGGATGTCAGTGACCCCTAGACAGCCCCTGAAGAGGGACAGAGAAGAAAGGGGTGCCTTTTTAGGATCCATATCCTAGCCAATTGGCCATTTCATCCATCTGAGCACATGGTCGCCCTTTAAGTTAACCTATATAAGAGCAAATGAAATAAGCCCAAGTTATGTTTCTACAGGAGCTCGAGGGAGGGAGGGAAGCACATGGCTGAAAGCATGCAGCCTCCCTGAATGGTCTGGACACAGGAGCTTATGCAGAAAAGTGTGCCCAGCTGATCTGCACATGAGGAGGGTGCACAAGAAAAAGGCTTCCATCCATAGGGCCCTAGGCCCAAGGAGGCCACCACTAAAGTTGGGGAAATGTTTTTACTTGCTGGGCTGTAAAGAGAGCTTGGAGGACAAAATTAGCTTAGCATGCATGAGACCCTATGTGCTGCTCTTTGGTTAATGAGAAAAAGGACCAGCATACCTAATGCTATGTACGTGGGGCTGTCGCCCTGACACAAGTCCCAGTCATTGCCTGGCAACCTGGACTGGGCTACTTCTAAGCTAAGGCTTCTCAACGACGCAAGCTGTAAGTTAAAAAAAAAAAAAAAAAAAAAAGTCTTTTTCTAGAGCAGCAAATGCAGACAGAGGTGGCTGACATCCAATGGGCAGGGAGCAGAGAGACTGCTGCTTAATGCCTGCAGTCTATATGACCACATCTCACCACAAAGGTTAACCAGGCCCAAAATATTAGTGGGGCCACAGCTGAGAAACTCCTGCTATGAAACTTCTTCCCTCAGCTAAGCTGGATAAGCAAATAAAATCTTTTCAAATCCATTTTCAAGCAGTATTTGGGCAACTTCATGACAAAATCCAGATCTGTTTGATAATTAAGTATCAGCCTTAATTCTTAATTTTTCCAAAAATATGCCATCTTCCCAACACAGCAGGCGCATCACCCTCTTTTTCTTGTTGCTGTGAATGAAAGGTAAGCAAGCAGCTCGGTGGGCTGGGACGCCCCCGCCTGGTGAGCAGTTGCACTCTGCCCTTGAGGTACTTGGCCTTCTCTTACTGGGTTACATCATTACTAGATTTATTACAGAGATGAAGGCTATGAAATTGAACAGAGAATGGGGAAACTACGCAGCCTGTAATGATATTTATTGGTTGATTTCGGTGAGGTAGTATAGCAACCCAGGCAGGAGGAGGAAAC
Organism: Phyllotis vaccarum; assembly: GCA_033318265.1. Lineage (NCBI taxonomy): Eukaryota > Metazoa > Chordata > Mammalia > Rodentia > Cricetidae > Phyllotis > Phyllotis vaccarum. Next base: position 39,313,495 of record JARWLC010000010.1, on the reverse strand, counting down.
GGTGACCCTGCCACACCGGAGACTGGAAGTCATTCAGAGCCAAAAATGACACTCTAATCCTCTGACTCTGATTTGTGAAACTGCATCATATTGCCTTTTTCTTCCTATGGCAACATACTACAGTATCAAATTTTATGACAGTATTGGAGTCGATTTAAATCGTGCGGCAGACAGATGTGCCACGGAACTCAGAGAAATGGGTTGCAACGTGCCGAATCAATTTTCTAGTACAAATCTGTGCACAGAAGGGAGGGGGGTGCGCACGAATCTTCAAAACTGAAATATGGCTCCAGGAAGTGGGGTTTTCAAGTGAATTTTTTGAGAATGCATGGTTGCTTTAGGGACCATATTTGCAGAGAGAAACATAAGAGGAACATTTAGCTAACCCATGTGGTCCCCAGCCACACAGGAAAACTGCCGCTCTATGTGAACGTCTGTCCCAGGGTCCGGATTTCTGTGTTTTAAGCAATTCCTGCCTAAGCAGTGGCTTAACAAACAAGAGGATTCAGAACAAAGAAACAAAGATGGGCAAGCTGGGGGCGAGTGCTGGGCCCTGTAAGCAGAAAGCCAGATCCAGCAGTGTGCAACTCTAGTCCAGTGCTCCTAAGGAAGCCTGTGACCCAGACAGCCTGGCAAGAGAATCTTTCAAACAAGGTTGAAAGCGAGGACCATGTCCATAGCTTTGAGGACCATGTCCATAGCTGTGAGGACCATGTCCATAGCCGGCCTCTGGCTTTCCCACAAGAACCATGACATGTGCACACTTGCAAAGAGAGACAGACAGACAGAGAAGACACACAGAGATTTGTTGCATCTGTATGAATATTTGCATGCCTGTATGTGTGTGCATAAAGTGTCTATGGAGACCAGAAGACGGAGGCTAATCCCCTGGAAATGAAGTCAGGCAGCTGTCAGCCACCACGTAGTGCTGGGAATCACAGCCAGGTCCTCAGGGAGAGCAGCCAGTGCTCTGAACTGCTGAACTATCTCACCAGTCCTACGTCCTTAGGTTTTTAATGTTAACAAATCATGAGAAAAGAATAGAGGCTGTGAAGATCTGTAAACATGTACATGACCAAGAGCATCACTTTAACATGAGAGATGATGGTCTGGAACCCCTACTATTCTCTGAACTTCCTGCATTAAACGAGGACTTGATGATGTTAACCAGGCTGTGCTGGGAGGCAAGAAAATTAATTATATATTTTAGGAAGACTTACCAATAATGATTAAAATGAGGAATAATTTTCTGACTAGTCCTTACTTAACCTGGAGGTTTAGCTAATCTTACCAGCCTTGGCCCCTCAGTCCCAGGCAATTTGATTGATCGGGGTATTCATGATAGTCCTTAGCTAAGCCTTCCACACACCAGAAACTTCCACACACAGCAAAAACTCAGCCAAGAGTACAACCAGCATAACCAACCACGAGTACTTGAACCCGTGTGTGTGTGTGTGTGTGTGTGTGTGTGTGTGTGTGTGTGTGTGTGTGTGTGTGCGTGTGTGTGTGCGTGCGCGCGCGTGTGTGTGTGTGTGTGTGTGTGTGTGTGTGTGTATGTATGTGTGTGATATGTGTGCATGGGGTGTGGGGGGGTTGTGTGGGTGTGTGTGGTGTGTGCACAAGAACACATAAGCTTAAGAGTAGAGGCTATAAGATAATCTCAGCTGCTTTTCCTCAGAGCTGTCCACTTTGGATTTTGAGACAGAGCCTCTCACTGGCCTAGAACTGACCAACTAAGGTACACTGGCTGTCCAGCAAGCCCCAGGGATCATCCTGTCTCTACCTCCCCAGCACCTGGATTTCAAACACACACCACCATGCCTGGCTCTTTTCATGTGGGTTCTGTAGAATCAAACTCGGGTCTTCACGCTTGTAAGGCACAAACTTTACTACTGAGCTGTTGTCCCAGCTGCTCCTGGACTTCTCAGTGCCACGCCTTAAAGATTACATTGTCTAAAATACACCATATCATAAGGCATCATATCATATCAACCCTACCCCCATACCTGGCAGAGAACAGCCTCTCCTCCATGGCTTCCAAAAGGCACATGCACAATCGTCTTGTCCTTCTCTGGATTCTCTAGGTGGCCCTGGAGTTTGCCCAAGTTGAGGCCTTCCTCATAAACACAGCCACTGCTCAAGACACTAAGCCGGACCTCACTCCCATCAGCCTTTGTGAAAACCAAGTTCTGGGCTGTGTTTTGTAGCATGTCCTTGCTTGTCACCTGAAAGCCACCAAATGTGAAGGAAGAAGACAGGCCCAGCACCTTCCCTCCCTGAGAAAGATAGGCCATGAATTTCTGGTGTATGTCTTTGGGAATAGGTTCCCTGGTGGCAATAACCAATAGGAGACAGCTGTCCAGCCACGGGTCCCTGAGAGCACTGTCTTCCAGCAGATGGTAGAGAGTGTAGTTGTCAGTGTCCACACAGTCGGCAAGGACAGACCTCACCTGCTGGAGCTGGCTCAGGGCTTCCTCAGAACTAGAGCCCACATACAGCAGGATATTGGGTGCCTTTCCTGAAATGTTGACTCTCTTCCGTTCCCATTCAGGGTAGAGTTCATCCACAGCACCTTCAATACTGCTGCTGTGATCATAAGGGAGATCTGGAATGTTCTCTGCAGATGCAAACCTCACGGACTCGATGGTACTGTTCTCAAGTTCCAAGCACTCGTGGCAGCTGGACAGGTGGAGCTGATGATGCTCAGCAGAGCTCTGCCCTGGATCGCCATCTGCAGTGGGCTCACTTCCAGAGGCACAGCCTCTCCTCGGTAGGGAAGAGCTTCCACCGGCTGCCTTCAAGTCACCTTGGCCAGAGTGTTCCATGATGTCCTGCACAGGCTCAGCCTCGAGGGAACGTTCTGGGCTCGGTGGCTGGGCTGGGACTTGCTTGGTGGAGGCCTCCTTGACTTCCTTCAGAGCGGAGTCCTTTAAATTAACTGCTAGAGCAGGAATGAGAGATATATCATTAGTCAACACCATTGATCAGAAACCCAACAGACTGAAACGTGCCTCCTGTCCACCCCAACCCCCACAGGTATCCACTGTAATGCTTCTCTGGTGAGATCAAACCTATTGGCTCAGACTAAAAGTTAGAGCCCTAAGTCATGGCACGGGGGAGTCACAAGAGCCCTCTATGACACCCCTTGAGGACATTTTCTAAAGTCACTTACAAACAATCTTCTGGGCTATCAGTCCATTATCCATCTGGAGCCTCTCCTCCATAAACGCAACCCCAAGCTTGCTGAAGTTGTCCACACTTGCTTTAGCAATTAATTGGTAAGGATCCCCGGGTTGGCAAGCTAACGGCAAACAATAGTCCGACCATTTTACCTGAGGAAAGAGCAGAAGAAAGAGAAACTTTTCACATCTACAATGACCAGACACAATACTTTACCCTCAGGTTCCTCAGCACTATGTTACAGACAGCAGACCGCATCCACAAGTTACTAAATATTGCCTTTGATCAAGAGCAAAGCCTTTTGGGCTCAGATACCCTCATTCCAACCTAACAAGAGTCACTGATTACAAAGCACTAAGCAGAGTTCTGTCATTTAATGTAACTGGACTCCTGCCAGACGTGGCCATACAAGCCTCTCACACCACCAGCACCTAGGAGGCTATAGCCTGAGGGTCTCAAGTTCAAAGACAACATAAGCCACATACTAAGATTCTGCCTCAAAAATCAAAACAGAGAACCTGAGGGGTGGTTCACTGGTTAAGCACACTTGCTGCATTTCTAGAGGACCTGGGTTCAGTCCCCCACACTCACAGGTGACACAGCTATTCTCTAACTCTAGTTCCAGGGACTCTATCGTCCTCTTCTGGACTCCATGGGTCACACCTACAGAGTGCACAGACATACACAAAAGCAAACGACCCATGCACATAAAACTAAATGTAAAGAAAATAAAAATAAGTGTAACTTAAAAATAAAAGTGACCACAAGTCTCACCTGCTTTAGGGTGCTCAAGGTGAAAGGGACATTCTCCAGACATGAGTAGAACCTCACTGCCCACTGGTGATGGGCACAGGAGTCTCCTGAACAGCCAGTAAAGAAAACCTGCCCACCAGCTATTTTCAAGTACAGTCAGGAGCCAGCTGCAAAGATCTACCCAAAAGCACATCAGACCCTCCACTCCCAGAGTGCAACTCTGTATCTTTGCATTCCAGGAATCCGAACTGCCAAACACACTATACACTACCAAGTTGCAAGGCAATGACAGAAAGACAGCCCAGACAGTTCACAATCCTACCAGTAGAGGGCGAGAGACACAGAAGCCGAGGAAACCCAGTTTTGTTATCAAAGAATCTCACAAAGGAGATCACACAGTCTCTGAGGATTCCCAGCAAAGAAGAGGGTCAAGTTAAGCAGGAAGCCTGACTGCGGACTGGAGGCTTGAGCTCTACCCTGTGTAAGAGTCTGTGCCCCTCAAATCAACGCTCTCTTCCTAAAGTGGGGAAAATGTAGCCTTACCTCAGGTCCGCGTGGCAATGACTTTAAAGAGTAATGTTGCCAGGGGCTGGAGAGAGTCACCGCAAGGGCACTTCTCACTATTTCTAAGGACCTGAGTTCAGCTCCTAGCACCAGGGGAAACAAGCCCCTCTTCTGGTCTGATACACATATTATAACAAAGCTTTGGCTAACGTCCTCAATTAGTATGAGTTGTTTCTATTGGCAACAAGGAACAGGTTACCCTCTGAACTACCACCAATGGGTCCTTTACACTCCAAAAAATATCAAGGGCACACTGCCCGCAGTTCACAGCCAGAGGTACAGAATTCTGAATTCCAATTTCTAAGCTGAGGGTTTTTAGAATAAATTTCTTACTGAAAAAAAAAAAATCCACAAAATATACTGCTTAATAACCAGACATTTAAACTTTAAAAAATGAGGATGGATCCCTGCCTCCGACTATTACCCAACTTAAAAGGCAAAAGTATAAATCCTCAGAAGAAAACAAATGCGAAAAGACAGTTTCCATGTGTGACATTAAAAGTGTAGACATCATAAGAAAAAAAGGGGCTGGAGAGATGGTTCAGCGGTTAAGAGCCCTGACTGCTCTTCCAGAGGATCCAGGTTCAATTCCCAGCACCCACATGGCGGCTCCCAACTGTCCGTAACTCCAGTTCCTGCGGATCTGACATCTTCACACCAATGCACATAAAATAAAATTTAAATTAATTATTTAATTAAAAGATAAACTGGAAGTCACCAGTGCTTTCTGCACCTCGAAGGACAGGACAGAGAAAGTGAAAAGGTAACACACCGAGACTGGGGAAATATTTGCAAATCACACAACAAACTCCTACAGCCAACAGTGAGAAAGTAAACAGTACACTTTTAAGTGAACAAAGTAGGATTTGAATACATTATTTCTCAAAAAACATAATATGCAAATGGACAAGAAAATTAAGTAAATGCAAATCAAACTACAATGGGATTATCACCTCTATCCACACTGGGCCAGCAGAGGATGAGAGGAAATTGTAAATCCAGAGCCAGCAAGAGGGTCAGCAGGCAAAGGCACATGCCACTGAACCTGGTAACCTGAGTTCAATCTCCAGAATTCTTATGTGGACAAAGAGAACCAATGCCTGCAAGTTGTCCTCTGACCTCTGACCTCCACCTGTGGCACATTCATACACACACATACTCACGCCCGCACACACATATACACAGAGGTACACAGGCACAGAGATTAAGTGCAATAAAATAAAATTTTAAAAAAGAAATTGGAATTTGAACACACTGCTGATAGCGATACAAAATGGTTCAGCATCTTCAGGAGAGAATCTGAGGGTTCTTCTAAAAGTTAAACATGGAGTTATCACATCACCAAACAATTCCACATAAGTATGGACCAAAGAGAATTAAAAACAAGTGCCATGTATACAGACACTCTGAACATAAATGCTCACAGTACTGTAAATAATCCCCTAAGCAAAATAATCCAAATATCCTGTAATAGGCGACTGAATAAAATGTATATCCATAAATGGACTATGAAGCATCCATTAAGAAAGGGTAAACATGGGCAAATTACAACACAGATGAATCATGAATAGCTTAAGACATGCTGTCTCAGTCACGGTTTCTGTTGCTGTAGCCAAACACCATGGTCAAAACCAAGCTGAGGACCAAAGGGTTTATTTGGCTTACTCTTCCACATCACAGCTCCTCATCCAAGGCAGTTAACCTGGAGGCAGGAGCTGATGCAGAAGCCATGGAGGGGAGCTGCTTATTGGCTTGCTCCTCATGGCTTGCTCAGCCTGCTTTATTACAGAACCCAGGACCACCAGCCCAGGGATGGCACCACCTACCATGGACTGGGAACCACCCCCCCTCCATCACTAATTAAGAAAATGCCTGCAGACTGATCTTCTAGAGGCATTTTCTCAATTGAGGCTCCTCAGATAACTCTAGTTTGTGTCAAGTTGGCATAAAAACAAGCCAGGACAGATGCCAATAACTAAGTATACGATCCTCCTGATGTGGCAAAATGGGCAAATCCATAGAAAGAATGTAGATTAGTGATGGGAGTGGATGGTGATGGCTGGTGGGCACAGTTACTTTCAGGGGTGAAGAAGGCCTTCTAGACCAGACAGGGGTAATAACTGTAAAATGCTATGAATATATCACAAACTATTTAATAACTGAATTATAGACATTAGAAGGGTCATATGACATGTAACTTGCATAGCAACATTTTTAAGGTTTATTTTATTTTTATTTACTTGTCTGTGTGTATATGTACACATGCACAGTGCTGCCTTCAGACACCATAAGAGGATGTCAGATCTCCATGTGTTTGAGAGCTGTCCTGTGTAAGTGCTGGGAACCCAGCTTCAGTACTATGCAAAAGAGCTTTAACACAGAGCCATCTCTCCAGTCCCACACACCAATCTTCTCAGGAAGATAGCAAAACCAGCTGGCTGGTTTCAGAATCTTTAGGGCAGTCTAGACAGTATGAGACTCAAGCATAGCAGCCTAGACTTGAACCTTGGAGCCTCCAGCTGAGCTGAGCATCTCTGGTCTTCTTGGAACTGATTTCCTGTCTGTACAACGGCTGGAACAAGAAACTTAGCTGAAAGCTACCATGGAGATTGAAATGGGATGCCTTAGAGTGCCAGGTGCACATGGGTGCTCTGGTTATCCCAAAACATGAAAACCTCAGAGTAGTTTCTCATGGCACAAACATGAAGGTGTAGAAAGTGATAGTCAGATACTACAGTGGTTTCTGGCCCTCTGAAACTTAACCTAGCACATATAACTATTTCTCAGTACTCTCAGAATTTAAACTGAACTGGATTTGTCCATAGAGAAACAACAGGAGAAAAAAAAAAAAGGAGTTAATAGGCTGTTAAAAGACTTAAGAGGAACAGCCATGCATATGGGACGCTGGTCAGTAACTGACAGGACATGTACACAAAGAGAAACCCATAATTTTCCTTTACATAAACTCAGAGATTCCCTGTACTTCATCACCTAATTCTCTGGTCTCTCAGACCTCAGACACAGCTCTCACATGGGCTTCATCCCCTACATGCAGAGCCCAGGCCCAGCCTTCATTCCCTCCCACCCATACACACAGAGGAGAGAGAGAGAGAAAAATCATCCACACATGGACTCCATCCAGAAGATCACAGCTATGCAGTATACAGAATTTCATATTTCAAATTTGACATCTTAGTTGCACATGATGACTCGTGTCTGTAATCCCAATATTTAGGAAGTTGAAGCAGGAGGATCACCCTGAGTTCAAGTCTATTAGAGCTACAGAGTGAGACCCTATCTTCAAAAACAAAAAAAATTTAGAACTACATGCACACACACACATGTCACACACATACATGAGAGAAAGAAGAAAATAAATAAGAATACATAAAACCCCGATCACTTGGATGCCAGTGCCAATATGCCAGCTGGAGCATGCAATAGGCTGCCTTTGAAGGAGAATGGGAGGAAGTGCTAACACCCAGGCGAGGGTGGGTTTTTGCAATGAGTGAGTAAGAGCCAAGCAAAGGAACAGTAGCCCTGGCTCTGGAGAGGGACCAGCAGCATCAGGGATGTCAGCTGCTGCCAGCCGCAGACAGCCAGGAAGTGCTCAGCCAACAAAGCCGCTCAAACTGCCTCTGCACCTGCTGGCTTCCGGTAAAAGGAGCCCAAGAGTAAATTCTGATACAGCACAGAAGGAAGAGAGATTCGGGGAACAGAGGAAGAATACGAACAGGAAAAGGCCACGGAACAATGCAGACACATTCCTGATGGAGCTTCCTAACTGTTTCCTCACCTAAATGCACTTCCTCCTCTAGGAACAAGGTCTGTGAGCCAAGAACCCTGGAAACTCTTTCTGAGCAGTGTAGGCTCTCTGATCAAAGAGAGGCACCGTCACTTCACAAAGGAGAGTCAATAAAAGCAAACAGGACACTTCAAATTCGCACTGGGAGATGGGAGATGAAGACAAAGGGGTAGAGAAAAAAGGGGAAGCCAAGCAAAAAGCTGACCCCAAAGATCAAAGCTAAGCAGAGACTGGTGTGATCACAAAATTTCCTCTCCCACACCCCAGACAGAATTTAGCAGATCACTGAAGCTGTGAACTCCATGTCATGACTTACAAGGCTTCTCCACGGTACTGCACTTAAAACTCGGGTCCTAGAAGCAGAGAATGGCATAGCAGTAACACTTTTTATTCCACAGAACCCCCTAGAAGCTGTCCAGCAGCCCAACTCGATATTATGTTAATTTCTATCATATGCTCTATTTGTCTGCTTCCTAATCACCCAAAATGCATGCTGGGTTCCTAAAAGTTCTAGTTAGCGGGTCAGGTGGTGAATGCATGGAATCCCCCACACTGGGGAAGCAGAAAGAGAAAAGCTAGTTCAAGGCTAGCCTGAGCTATGTAGTGACCCGTCTCAAAATATAAAAGCTGGGCATGGTGGTACACACCTCTAATACCAGCATGGGGGAGGCTGAAGCAGGAGGACAGACACAATGGGAGGCCAGCCTCAGCTACATAGCAAGACCGTGTCTCAATAACATGAACATAAGCAAAGCAAAACAGAACGTTCCAGTAACAAATGAGGGTAAGGTAAGAGGATGAACACAGTGATCAACAGGTGCTCTAGACAGGCACAGTAACACAGCTTCACAGAGTTAAACAAAAGTAACACAGCTTACAATAATATTCTACAACAAGAGAGAGGCTCACTGGGTAAAGTGAGTGCTGCCCCAACGAAAGAAGCTGGATGTAGCCATCAGTGACAACCTCAAGGCAGGAGAGACAGGTGGAATGTCAGAGCTTACTAGCCAGACAGGCTAAGCCAAGGGCAACCCCTGAATTCAGTGATGAGACCTGTATCAAAAACCAAAGTGGTACTCACACACACATGCACCTAGGTGCACACATGTGCACACACACACACACACACACACACACACACAAATACATATCATAAAGATGTGCTTGTTTTAAAGAATCTGGGAGAGAGAGTAGAGGAGCCAAGGGTCACAGCACACAGATGGCTCCACACGAAGTTCACACAGGTGCACATTATAGTTTTGATGTTGAGTTTATTGACACTGATTGAGGTCACGGTGCATGCCGGTATTTTAAAATAAAATGTGTAAATATATTTGCAACTGTAAACAGAATAAATACATTTGGAAATCCCTTTAAAGGTGGTTGCAAATGTTTGCCAAATTTCAAAGAATGCCAAGGTAGACTTAAAAACTCCAATACCAGGAGATGGCTCAATAGGTGAAGGCACTTGCCAACAAGCATGGTGTCTTAATTAGGTTTCTACTGCTATGATTAAACACAGGACCAAAGGCAGCTTAGAGAAGAAAGAGCTTACTTGGCTTACAGTCCACCGTCACAGAAAGCCAAGGCAGGAACTTAGAAGCAGGAGCTGATGCGGAGGCCATGGAGGGGAGCTACTTACAGGAGTGCTTCCCATGGCTTGCTCAGCCCAAAGTCTTGTAGCACCCAATCCACATGTTCAGGGGTGTCACCACTCACCGTGGGCAGGGCCCTTCCACATCAATCATTAATCAAGAAAATACTGTTGTGGGATGTTTTGATGGCACTCTGATGCCGACAATAAAGTTAAACCTTGAATCAGAAAGAGGAGTCAACATTCAGCTGGCCAGAAATAACCATAGAGTTTTGGTCGGCCCAGTTTAGGACAGAGAGACACAGGAAGAAATAGGGAAGGGCTTAGAGAGATTGATTGGCAGGCTTTTTCAGTCTGGAAGTGTGGCAAGGCTGGGTCAGCCAATCCTTCCTAGCTACTCTTTGGATCTATTAGGTTTTTACCCCAATATCTGATTCCTGAGTTTTATTTAATAATAGAATATAAGTAATTGCTTCAAAATACTCTACAGACTTGCCTAAGTCTGATGGAGGAATTTTCTCAGTTGAGGTTCCCACTTCCCAGATAACCCTAGCTCGTGTCAAGGAGACAAGAATTTAGTCAGGATACATAATGTTCTGAGTTTGATTCCTGGGACCCACTAGGTAGGAGAGAACTGACTCCCTCAGTTTATCCTTTGACCTCTATACATGCTATAGCATGCACACATACATACATGCACACATAAAATAAAATAAATGTAGTAAAATTAAAAACCAAAAATACCCAAAGAATAGGCAACCATATCACACAAACTTTTCATGCATTACAAAATAATAATAAAGTAAATATAAGCAATTTATGTGATTTAACTAAATGATCATTTGCCATTTGTTTTTAAAAATAATTCTTTAAAAAGAATATAGACATGCAGTGGTGGCTCGTGCCTTTAATTCCAGTACTTGGGAAGCAGAGGCAGGCAGATCTCTGAATTCTAGAAGAGCCAAGGCCATACAGAGAAATCCTGTCTCAAAAGTTCATCAAAAAGATATTGTCTCAATAGTTAATCTCCTGATACCAAACCCAGTCAGCCACAAACAAGTACTGCTGACTAGACTCAGTTTAACAAAAACCTTCTCCTGTCTAGAAAATTCAAAACCAACAAATGAGATCCATTCACTTGTTCCCCTGGCAACCAGAAAGGATATGAGTATTGAGCATCAGTTAAAACTTGGCCACTTAGCCACTGGTGGCTCTAGGCTCCTCAGCCTCCACTTCTCTCAAAGGCAACAATGGAGGCATGAGGCTCTAAGCATCAGGTGTGACGTGTGTAAAATATCTCCACAGTCCTGATAAACAGCATTGCCTTTGTCATTATGTATAGAAAAGTTAAACAAAGCTTCACGAATATTCTAGAGAGAATGCAGGGGTCTCAGCACACCAGCCAGCTCTCAGGCCTGCCAATCCCACCCACCAGTCTCTCTCTCCTCTCCTGTCTTCCCCTATCCTAGGCCTTGCACACTGCTCAAGTGTTCCCTGGTCTCACCTCTCTTTTCTTTTCTCTTCTTCTAGCAGAATGTCTTCTGGATAATTCCCACAAAATAAGGATCCCACAAATTCAGGTGTGAGCAGCGGAATCCCTGAAGGGCAGGTAAGAGGCGTACCATGGGCAAGTGAGAACAGGAAGCCAAGCCTGCCTGGACACAGGCAGAGCCAGGAGAATCCTGGGAAAGTCAGTCACACAATCACCCTAAGGACAAGGACTGTACTTCACGGGCAGGCTGCCACCTGTCCATCGGGGTGCACTCCAGGACCAGAACTCTGGCCATCAAAGGGAAAGGCAAGACAAGACAGGACGTTTCCCAGTTTAGACAGATGACTTAAAGAGGAGATGAGGTGAGGAGCCATGAAGATAAAGACACAAAGCAAAGGCATTGGGGACTTGTGTCCATTAAACGTGTAACTTGATGGAAGTGAGGAGGTGAAGATGGACCCTTGCCCTCCCCTCCTGTGGCAGAGCCTGAAGTATTTTCAGCTTTACTCCAGACACTTGATATTCAGGAAGGAAGTACTTATGTAAATCGCCATTTGGGATGTCAGGAAATGGAAGTGATTACAAGGATGGACCAAACCACCTGGGACAGAACACAAGACACTGTTGCCCAGATACACTGCAAGACGGCTCAGTGGGTGAAGGCACTTGCTGCCAATCCCAACAGCCTGAGATGGATCCCCAGGGACCAACATGGCAGAAAAAGAAAACTTGAGTCTTGGCAACTGGACCTCAGACCTCATACGATAACTTCCACATACACACATCTATGTACACAAACCTATGTATCCTCTGTATAAAGTGAAAAAGAGAGACTGAAGAATCGACTCCACTGGTTACCTGCTCGCCATGTTTGTACAAAAACCTGCGTACAACCTTAGCACCGAGTTAAAATCCACGTCAAATGATGATGCTCCTTCAATCACTTTGGGAAGGTGGACACCAGCAGACAGTTGAGCCTCAGGTACCAGACCATCTCAAATACAAGGCGGACAGACACTGAAGATACCTAAGGTCATCTCCTGACCTCCACATGCACCACACAACAACATACACACAAATGCACGTACATGCACAAGCAAAGAAACAGATGACAGAAACCTTACTGGTATATTTTACATAACCCAATATGTCCCAAAAGAAAGGAAGCCACCCATCAAGTCAAGATCATTCATTAAAAAACAATAAAAATAGAAATAAAAACACTCAACTGTAGCATGGCACTCACCGTTTCTGAAGATGATGGCTTCTGGAAACTGTCACCTCGTGCCCAAATGCTCTCTGTCACAAACGCTATATGTTCTGCCTCAAGTATGAAGGGAGAGACAAGAAACAGGGCCCATTTGTTCAAGTCATCAATAGACTACAAAGGAAGAAAGACAAAGAGGATTCCATGTCATTGCAGGCCACAGTGGCCACTTACCTCCCCATGCCTGTCATACCCTTCCCTTGTTTCCTCAACTAAGATATACTCAGGTATCTGATACACTTCTGCAGACTCTGTCAACCTTCACTTCCTGTCAAACTGTGGTGATTTAAACAGCTGTATGGGCCCTGGTCTGGCTCATGAGAATTTCAAAGCCTCTGGCTATTTGTTTCCATGCAGGTAAAGCTGACACTATTTCTTTCAGCCTAACATGTATGAGCTTTCCAAGTCCCGCTGGAAAGAATATTTTAAGGGTGAGGAAGAAGTGCATGCCTGGCAATTTCTGAAAGTCACATAACTATCAAATCCAGGGACGTAAGTTATTTTAACAAAGGGCCTTTCGATACTTAAGAGATGCAGGCAGATATGCTTTAGAGGAAATGTGCAACCCAGTGGAGAATTCAGCTGGGTTCTTAAGAGTAGATTAGACCCAAGACTAGTTATCATTCAGATGTCGCTGGTCCTTTTCTTCATGTTCAAACAAACAAACAAACAAAAAAAAAAAAAACCAATTATCTATTATATAAGTAAACTCACTTTTATTCTTAATCATTAATCTCTAAACTATACTGTGTAATAACCATTTCCTTGTATCAGGTATGAGACACCTAAACTCAAATAAAGGGAAGACACATGTGGAATGCAAAGATCATGTCACTTTATACAGGGACTGGCCGTCCTCAGAAGCAGGCAGTGTGTTTAAGTGAGCTATCAACCTTGAAAACCCATCGCCATTACTTTCAGATTTTTGGAAGGAGGACAGTAATTTGATTTTTAAAAGGTTTTAGTCTGCTGAGTGGTGGTGGTGCACATCTTTGATCCCAACACTCTGGAGGCAGAGATAGGTGGCCAGCCTGGTCTATAGAGCAATATCCAATATACACAGGGCTACACAGAGAAGGCCAATCTCAAAAAATAAAAACAAAGGGGCGGTGGGGGGGGGGGGGTCCCAGAGCAGAAAAAGCAGAACTATAAGGCTGAGGGACAAGGGCTACCTGTGCAAAGCAGAGTGTAACATTGCAGATACCTATTGGCAAGGCTGTCCCTACTTGGGGTTCTGAAGCAGGTAACTAGCTTAGCTTGCAGACCAAGATCATAAAAATGTTCAAAGGAGTCTAGGAAAACTTATTTGGCAAAATTTCTACTCTGATATAAACGGCAAAGATTTTTGTGTTAATTAGTTTAGAAACCACCACAGTGGAAAAATCCACCCTCACTTATTACTCAGCTCTGTGATCTCTCTCTCTCAAGCAGTCTGAGAATTTAGCTCTGATGTTCTATGAGGATTGGGTTCCTTTTCCACTGCACCTGTCTTGTTCCAGGTGGTACCGGTTACAGCTAGGCAAAGTAGCTATATACTCGGGAAACCTGAGAAAACTCAGTGTGTTCACACTGCATTTTTCCTTACATTTATTTAATTTTATTTGTACAGGTATCTTGTCTCAGTGGGTATGTGCACAACCTGCATTCTATGGACTCCTACAGATTATGGTGGTTATAAGCCACCATGTGGGGAATGGGGACTGGGAACTGGACACGGGTGTTCACAAGAGCAACAAGTGTTCTTAAGCACTGAGCCATCTCCAACCTCTATATTGTATTTTTTTCCCCCTTAGGTGATGTCTTTGTTAATTCCCTGGAATCACAATTACATCTTCATACCTAAGCAGCTTGACAAAAATATTCACCCTGAAGATTCTGATTCCCCTGTGGATGTTATGATTTGACATCTATGGGGGGGGGGGGGGGGAGACACTCCCGTTTTAATGCTAAAAGTGAAGCAGCTTTCCAGAAAAAGCTTTTCCAGCTCTGCGGTTGAAAAGCAAAGCACTGTCGGTTGAAAAGCAAAGCACTGTGTGATGTTCACGAAAACAAGTGATGTCCAGAAGTACACGGTAAGGAAGTGCACTGTGAAGTCAGGAAGGACCCTTGCCTGCAGCCGGCCTGAGCAAACAGCCATTGTCCCTTTCCCAGTGAGGTGGCAGCAGCCATCAACCTCTGCACTGGACCAGAAGCCGGCCCACAGAAACGCGAGTGCCAAGTGGGGTGTCCCCACTACTGCTGCACTACACAGACGACGCAGGAGGGGCAGCTGGCCCTCTGCCGAGTGCGCACGGCGAGACTTCCCGGGCTCCAGTCCACGCAGAGGCTTGCGTGCCTGGGTGCAGATGCTGCGCGCCGGGGTGCAGATGCCGCCGCACGCCCGGTCCACGCGGCGCCCCCGCCCGCCGCCCACCTGGCTCTCGCCGACGCAGAAGACGCGGCCGCCACGGCTCAGGCACACGCGCGCGCCCCGGGGCTGCGCGGTCGCGCGGCAGAAGGTGAAAGAACAGCGAGAGGCGCGCAGCCGCTGCACCGTGGAGCGCACCAGGGCAGCGGGCCGGCGACCCCAGCGCACCCACAGGTACAAGTAGCACAGGGTGATGAGCATGGCCGGCTCCCGCACCCGGCCCGCGCCAGGCCCCGCCCCGGCCGGAAGGGAGACTCGGGGAGGTGGTGGAGTGCGCGTGCGCTGCAGGAGGAGGCTGAGTGGTGTGAGCTGAAAAGGGAATAAGCTTGGGATGAAAGGAAGTGGACTGGGTAGGAGCTGGGGGAGCCAGGTACCTTGGGTACAGCGGGTTCAGAGGGGCTACGGGAATGGAAAGGCCTGGCCAGGACTGAAGATGGCACTGGAAAAGAGGTTACTGACTCTCTCGGGAAGCTGGCAATTCCAAGGGAGAAAGGAGGGAGGGAGGGATGGAGACGGAGACAGACACAGAGACAGAGACAGGAGATTGGAATTGCGTCCTAAAGATGGAGAGGCTGCACCACTAGAGGGAACTGGGAAGGTGACTAAAGTCATGAAGGGAATTTAGAGAGACAGGGACTTGAAGGAACCAGGAGAGGCCACTAGGAGTGGAGTGGTGATGGGGGGAAGGGAGGATGAAGAAGTAGAGTTTGAATAGGGTGATGGCGGGAGAGCTTTGATTGGCGTGATGGGGGGGAGAGGGTAGAGGATACCTAACTTAATCAAGTCAAAGTCTAATGTCAGCAGCCAGTATTTGCTATCTATACATTACGAATTAGATAGTTAATACAGCCTTTATCTGACCATTTTATTTGATTTATGCTAAACCTTCAAACGTACTACCAGGCAATTTACATGACTTCATATGGTGCACCAGAAAAGACACGCGTGCATCTACGTGCCTGTTACCCGTTTGACTGTGAGCCCAGCGGAAGAAGAAAACAGCAGCTACAGTTCTTAGTGGCCTTGTCCCAGGGAGAAGCACCATTCTCCCAGCTTTTTCCTTCCCTTAAGCCTCTCATCCACAATGCTCCGGGCAAAACGTGTCCAGTGGCTTGCTGCCTGACCCTTGCTCCCGCACTGTAAATAGATGGCATAATTAGTTAGGAACCAACCATCAGATGTACCTCCCACATCTCGCCTAATCCAAGAATAGAATTTTTTTTTTTTTTAAGTATGTCAACCATGGATCTGTCTACTCGTCCTGGGTGGTGGTGGTGGTGGTGCATGCTTTTAATCCCAGCACTATGGAGGCAGATGCAGGATGATCTGAGGCCAGCCTGGTCTACTGAGCAAAACTCCAGGACAGCCAAGGCTATGCAGAGAACCCTTGTCTAGGAACTCACAGAACCCCAGATTTTGGGTCACATGGTAGCAACAGTAGATGTCACAGAAGAGTCCAAAAATGGATGACTGGGCTCATGGTGCATGTCGCTGAGGACAAGCAGACAGACTGAAAAAGAAAGTAGTCTGCATCGCCCTGGAGGAAGTGGGTCCCTCCATGGCACTAGTTAACACCAAATAGTGTTTGCACTGTATACTTTATGTCAATTCAACCTACGCCAGAGTCACTAGAGAGGAGGGAGCCTCAATTGAGAAAATGCCTGATGAAGATTAGGCTTTAGGCAAGCCTGTAGGGCAGTGGTTCTCAACCTTCCTAATTCTGCATCCCTTCTGCAAAGAACGATACAGTTCTTTGTGGGGATATTTTGTAATATAATAAAAACATTTTGGAGATATCAGAGGAATCTACCCACAGTCAGTCTAGGAGGATCAGACAGTGGTAACTCACACCTTTAATCCCAGCACAGGGAATATCCTGGGAGTGGTGACCTACGCCCTTAATCCTAACTGAGTTCAGGTCATCTTAGATTACAGAAGGAGTTCCAGGCTCCCAGGCAGGCAGTGGTGGGGCCATGCCTTAACTGAGCAAAGAGAGTATTTAAGGCAGACATAGAAAGACAGAGGCTCGGAAGAAGCCAGGAGAAGCCAGGCTGAGGAAGCTGGAAGACAGCTGGGTAAGATCTGACTGTGGTGTTTACTCTCTCTAATTAATCTCCAACTTTCCCAGAGATCTGGCCCTGAGTTTCCTTTATTCAGGCAACATTTCTTCATATTGTGGTGAAAAGCCCCCAAACATAAAATATTTTCATTGCTGCTTCATAACTGTAATTTTGCTACTGTAATGTAAATATCTGTGGTTTGGGATTTTTATGTGATTCCCCCAAAGGGGTCGTGACCTATAGGTTAAGAACCTGTGCTGTAGGTTATTTCTTAGTGGTTGACATGGCAGGGCCCAGCCCATTGTGACTAGTACCATCCCTGAGCTGGCGGTCCTGGGTTGTATAAGAAAGCAGGCTGAGCAAGCCATGAGGAGCAAGCTGAAGTTCACCCCTCTGTGGCCTCTGCATCAGCTCCTGCCTCCAGGTTGCTGTCCTGACTTTCCTCAGTGACCGACTGTGATGGGGAAGGTTCCTCCCCAACTCGGCTTTGGTTTGGATGTTTCACCACAGCAGTAGTTACCCTAACTAGGACAGAGTTATGGTCTCCTTTCTATTGCTGTTATAAAGTACAGATGAAAGCAGTCTGGGGAGGAAAGGGTTTGTTTTAGCCTTCATCACCAACAGAAGCTAAGGCTGGAGATTGAAACAGAAACTGTCCGTACCTTCCTGGCTTACTTTCCATGGCTTACTCTGCTTCCTTTCTTACACAGTGCAGGCCCACTGACCCACAGTGGCATGCTACCACTCAGCTACATCTTCTTTCTGATTAATTAAGATGCCAAGAACGCTGGGCCACACTGATAAATCAGTTCTCACAATTTGCTCTTTGACCTCCAGACAAAAGCTGCCACATGTGTATGGGTTCTCTCTCTCTCTCTCTCTCTCTCTCTACCTCCAGACAAAAGCTGCCACATGTGTATGGGTTCTCTCTCTCTCTCTCTCTCTCTCTCTCTCTCTCTCACACACACACACACACACACACACACACACACACACATACATTTTTAAAAATTACCAAGAACACTAATTACAAAGGGGAAAAATGAATATACTAAAATTAAGATCCTCAGGCTGGAAAGATGGCTCTGCAGATAACAGCTCCTTCAGATGACCTAAGTTCACTTCCCAGCATCCAAGCTGAGGCACACAGCTGTCTGTAACTGCAGTTCTAAGGAAGAAATCTAACATCCTTTTCTGGCCTCCTTAGAAACCAGGCACACACCTGGTACACAGACATACACGTAAGCAAAACACATACAGACATAAGATTTTTTTTTAAAAAAAGGGGGGGGCTGTAAAAAAATAAATGTACATTAATCCCTCTATTTATTTAGAGTTACTATTTAAAAGGGACACACATAATGGATAAAGGGTTCAGATCAGGAGTAAACAAAGAATGCCAAATTGTAAGACACGGTCAGGCAAGAAGGAGAAGATAAAAAATACACTAGGCTTGCTGAGCACTCCACAGGCAGATGACTGACAAGCCTGATGCTCGGCTCCCAGGCCTTAGAAAATAAAATGCTGATGAGAGCTGGTGAGAACCCATTTGGCTAACAGTGACCCCCTTTAAGCCCTGTAAGTTCACTTCTGTCCCCACTGAGGAAGCCATTGTGCTGACTCTCTACAGCCCCTGGCTTTCCTGACCACATTTTCCTCCAGACAATAGAAACCACTACTCAGACAAAGGTGGGCTTAACAGAGAGGGCCAGCTGGAGCTTGCTGAGGGTGCAGCATGGCAAAAGAATGGGGCAGACACCTCTGCCTAGAGACAGATGTTCAGTACAGCCACTGAGAACAGCTGTCTCTGCCACCACAGGGCTAGGCATAGAAATGGGGAAGTCCCTTAGTGCCAGGGCTCAGGTCACATGATAGAAACCAGAACCCACCAGTCTCTCCAGAAAATGAACACCAGAGGACCAAGACCCCAGCATAGGGAGGAGGAAGGAAAGTCCCATTCTTATGGCTAAAGCTCCCTAGAATCAAATGACAGAGGCTCTGGGACCCATCAGGGAGAGGCAAGGGCGGGAGACCTGGGTGAGCTGTGGGCCTCTGTGCCTTCTGAAATGGCTCCTGGACTCTTTCAACATTCAAAGTTGTGTTTCTAGTCCAGTGTTTATGAGAACTCTGACCATCTTAACTCACAGACTCAAGTCCTAACCCCTGGAACTTCAAAAGCAGCCATATTCAGAGGCAAAGCCTTTAAAGAGGTGATGAAGGTAAAGAGAAGGCGTGGCCCCAACCCACTGTGAACAATGTCCTTACAAAAGACGTAGACAAGCAGAAGACACAGAGAGACGTCATCTACATACAAAAACCTGACCACCCCTCCATCCTGGATTTCTAGTTTCCACACACCATCAAGTCCTTCACCTTTGAACCTCCAGGCCTGGGTAAGTCATTGCCTCACCCTCCAGCCCAGTATTCATTATCTGCCTTAAGGATCCTGCCCACCCTGCTGGCTTCAGTGCCACATTGTCACCTCCACACCGCTACACTTGCATAGTTGGCACTTCAAAGGCAACTTGAATAAAACCAACTGCATTTTTCTCCACCAAGTTACCTCTTGATTTCTTCTCTGTATTCTATGCTCATGATAGCACCTTCTCCCTTATGCTACCAACCAGAATTTAGTCACTTGGAAGCCCTAACTTCCTCCTGCCCTCATAACATATTTCAACAGCAGGGTGTTGGACACATGTATAATCTTTCCACTTCTGGAAATGAACAAAATGGCACCTCCATGACAATGTCCTTCACCATTTCCCACAGCTGTGTCATCCAGCTAGCCTACATTTGACTTTCTGGAGACACAGCTCTGATTCTATTGATCCCTTTCCAACAGTCTGCAGCGCCTGACTCTGACTTCAGGGAACCCTGGTCACTCATGCCTGGCATTCTAGACCATACACTACACTTACCTAGCCTAATGTCCCACTCTCTTGGCGTTCCACATTCACTTGTTCCCACCACACACCAGGCACTGTGGCAGCCACCTCATACATTCAGGCCTCTCCATGAGCTTGGGCTGTGGCTTGGTGCTGTTTGTCTCTGAAGATTCGTGTGTTAGAAGGACAGTTCTCAACCTGGGGGTCATACCCCTCTGAAGGTTGAAGGAGGACCCTTTCACAGGCATCGCCTAGAGCCATCAGGAAACATAGATGTTTGCATTATGATCCATAACAGTAGCAAAATTAAAGTTAAGAAGTAGCAATGAAAATAATTTTGTAGTTGGGGATCACCATAGAATGAAAAATTGTATTAAGGGGTCACTGCACTGGGAAGGTTGAGAACCACTGTCCTAGGCTTGGTTTCCATGGAACTTTTAAGACAGGACCAGAAGCAGCCATGTCCAACCTTCTTATGTTTCAGCATACGCTTTCACCTCTAAGCTTCACACTTGAGAACTGGAGAGTCAAATTACAAACAAAACAAAAAACAAACCCTCACAATGTCAGTAAATTTGTGATTTTGTGTTGGGCTGCATTCATAGCTAGCTGTCCTGGGGCTGTCCTCAGGCTGCAGGATGAACCTGTCTATCTAGAAGAAGGCAGGTAGGTCATGGAGGATTGCTATCCCCAGAAAGGATTAATGTAATGCCCACAGGTCAAGGTCAGTTCTAACAGAGTGTGATATTGCAAAGCAATAGGCATGCTTGCACAAGGCCATTTCCCTTCCTGTTTCCCAGAGAACCCTGCAGATCCCAGACTGATGGGGCTGCCCAACCTTGGCCTTCAGACACCAAAACTGTGAGTTGAATAAACTTTACCTAATCATTACCCAGCATCCACTATTTGTTAAAACAAGAAACAGATAAGCATAGTGACTTAACTATGTAGAAAGCTGAGATAGAAGGGTCATTTCAGCACAGTGGGTCAAGACCAGCCTAGACATATAAGGAGACCCCTCCATCAAAAAATAAAATGAAATAACAGAAAACTGATATGCTCTGCAAAATGGCTATTATGACCACCTTCTTACAGAGGAAAAAGTAAAATTTAGAATAACTTACTCAGGGTCTCAAAACCAAATGAGGAAACTAAGGAATGAATTTATGGCTTCCTAGCTCCCTGGATAAGTGCCAACTAAGGGCAAAGAATGTGCTGTACATGACAGCCTACAGAGACAAGAATCAGCAGTCAAGACCCAGGCCGCTAGTGCAGTGGCTCAGGGGTAAATGCACTTGCCACACAAGCCAGAAGATCTGAGTTCAATCCCTGGACCCCACATAAAGGACTGTACCATAACTTGTCCTCTGTCCTTCACATGCATGCTGTTGGCACTTATACAGCTTCTCACATGTGTTTACACTTCATCATCATCATCAGAGATCAGAGGAGCTGGGACTGCCCCTAACTGTGGGTGGGAATTATCAAGGTCACCTGGGGAAACACTTTACCATACACTTACACGTAAGTGTATGCGGTAAGGAAGCAGAGGCTTGGGATGTCTGTACAGTAGCTGAATATCAGTAATTCATTACCACCTACAGGAATTTCAAGTAGTGGGAAACTAAAGTTAAAATGTAAAAGGCTCAGCAGCCAGGAGTGGTGGCTCATGCCTATAATCCTACTGTTCAGGAGACAGGTGTATGTATCACTGTCAGCCTTGTCTACATAGTAATTGCCCAGGTGTAGACCTTGTATGAAAAAGAAAAAAATGTTTTAATTTACTAATTAAAAACCCAATGCCAGGCACTATGGTATATGTTTGTTACCCCAGCACTCAGGAGGGAGAACAGCTTGAAACATACTGAGAAACCTGCTATTAAAAAAAATAAGATAAGGCTGGCATGATGGCTCAGCATGTATGGTGGTTTGAATGAGGATGCCCCGCCCCCCAGAGGCTCATATATTTGAATGCTTGGTCACAAGGCAATGGAACTATTTGGGAAGGATTGGGAGGTGTGGTCTTGTTGGGGGAGGTATGTCATGGGAGTGAGTGAGTGTGTCTCTCTTTCTGCCTTCAGACCAGCACTTAACTTCTGCCCCAATGCCAGGCCTGTCTGCTCCCTACCATTCTGGCAATGAGTTAACCCTCTAAAACCATAAGAAAGCTCCAATTAAATGCCTTGGTCATGGTGTCTCTTCGCAGAAATAAGAGTGATTATGACAGTGATAAAGCAGCTTGCTGAGCAAACCTAGTAATTTAAATTCAATCCCAGGAACCCACATGAAAATGGAAGGAGAGAACCAACTCCATAAAGGTGTCCTCTGACCTTCAAGAGCAGTGGCATGGGGGTACACACACACAGATAATGATGATAATTAATGATAATAATAAATTTTAAATAAAAGTTTGAAATGCAATGCGAAATTTTGGGTTGGATCCTAGACGGGAAAGGACACTGATGGGGAGATGGTTGAAATTGGGAGCCCACAGACTAGTTCTCGAGTTTCACTGACATTACTGAGTTAGGACTGATCAGTCATGACTGTGTAAGATGTCAACATTTGTGGAAGCTGAGGAGATGCAAAAGACCTCTTTTGTAAATCTAGCATGATTTCAGAATAAAAATTAGAGAGTAACTTCCTCCTGAATTTCATTAAGGGATATGACCCTCAGTTGCCTCCCCTGCACCTCCCACTCTGAGACTGTGATCACAACACAGCTGCAACATGGCTCACTTTGCTAGGCATCTCCACATCCCTGGTGTTTAGCACATGCCTGCACCAGTAAGTGCTCAACAGAAGTTTCTGGAACTAAAACGGGTTTTTTTTTCCCCAGTAAGGCACAACTGGCATGTCTTTTACCTACTTGGCTACTAGAAAGCAAAGTGCTCCCAAAACTTTCTATACTGCAAGTAAACCCATCTTCACCCAGCAGAGGAGAGTGGTCCTTTACAGCAGAACATACACAGGTCCAAACAATCAGAGGGGACCTGGTGGTGCGGGTGGACACACACGGCTTCCAGATGAACACTCAGAGCTTGCTTCCTCCTGCCCACCTTCCAGCATTCAAGCGTTTCCAAAGTCACCCTTCCCCCGTGGATGGAGCTGAAAAAGGGCGAACCCCACTCGCGTTTCCTCCACAGAGGTGAAGTGTTTCCACATTCATAAACAAAAACCCGTGCAGAGAGAAGCTGGCTACTGAAGCGGCAGGGAACATGATGCAGCCAGATCGAGCTGGCTTCCCACAGCCCGTTTCCTCCCAGATTTTGGCCCCGAAAAAAGTGATAGTATCCAGACCTGGTCAAGCAAAGCCAAGGGGCCCCAGCTGTGAAGAAATTATTCCTGTCTATAAATAACTTCCCCCTGAGGGGACAAACAGAAACATCAAAGCCAGGACACTGGAGCCAGGCTGGACAAGCCGGCTAGCTTAAGGAACTGGAAAGGGAGTGTGTACTCAGTGGGAGCCACTGTCAGCAGGCACCACGTTACCTCTATGGTCCGGGAGTCCACGGTCCCTCGCGGGTGCTCCTGGCCCACTCTACCCGCAGCTCCAGGAACCCATAACAATCAGCGAAACGCACGGAGATGGGGCGGTACGTCTTCACCAACCACAGCGCAGGTGGCTGCCTCGTGAGCAGGAACGGACCTTGGGAACCGGCCAGATCCCTGCAGCCCCAGATCCTGGCCACACCCCAGCCAGGCTTAGGCAGTGCCAGGGCTACCTCAGGCCACTCTGGGCTGAGACTTCAGACACCACCAGGGCCCACTGCGCACAGGGTCACTCCTCAGAAGTGTGCCTGCCCCCATACCAAGTTCCTGCTTGTCCTTTAGGGCTGCCGGCCTAAGTGGTCAGAATGTCACCTTCCTGTGGAGGCCAGCAGTACCCTACTGCCCCTGTAAGGGATAGCTTGTTGTACACACGTGCCTGTGCGCCTTGGTTGAGAACCCTCTGGGGTGGACACAAGACTGTTTCCCCAGCACATAATAAACCCTGTGGAAAATTTTCCAAATCCAGCTCCTCTAGAGAAGTTACTCCTGCCTCCTCTCAGGTAACTGAAGGAGATTCTGATTTCTTAACACTTACTCTCCACCTCCCCTTCTTACCCTAAAGATGGGGAGGCCTGAGAGGGTCTTGGTCTGACCTCTGAACCCTGATTCCTTCATTTTCAGATAAACAATTTCAAGAAGCCCCCCACCCCTTATGTCTCAAGACTGGAGAATTTTGTCTGCTACTACTACTGAGCACTGAACCTAGAATCTCAGGCACCCTAGGAACACTGCTACACACACAGCCCTTTATATTATTTTTAGATAGGGTCTTACTAGGTTGGCTGAGGTAGCCATGAATTTCCATTGATGCCCCTGCCTCAGCCTCCTGTTAGCTGTGAGTACAGAACCATGCAGCCAGACTCTCGTACAGCATATTCTTTTTTCTGGCTATGACAAAGATTGGCATTTAACATTAACTAAAACACTCTCCCTGGTGGGTAATAGGACAAGGAAGCGTGTTGACCCCAAGGACCTGTCTGTGGATGATTTACACAGTAACCTTATGCTCCAGGAAAGTCTCCATGCCCATCTCTCCCCAGTGCCTGTCACACAGACGTGGACAGTCCTCCTGGCAACAGCTTAGAATGCACCCTCTTTAATGTTGATTAGTTTTTGTGCAAGTGCAAACCATGTGCAGACACTTTAGAAATCAGCATGGCAATTCCTTAGAACAAAACAGAAACAAACAAAGCCCTAGGCGTAGATTAGCTGTATAGCCCGGCTATCCCTCTCCTTTCCTCTATTTCCTGATGGTAATGCTCACAGCTCCTTATGTCTCGATAGCTAGAACAGAGACAATCTAGATAGCTATCATTTGGTGAGTGGGTAAGGAGATTGTGGCACCTGTATACAATGAAATTTTATTCAGCAGTTAAAAAAAATGACATTTGCAGTTGGATAGAGCTGGAATACTGGCTACTCATTCTCCTGAGTGGGGTAACCCAGACACAGAAAGACAGACGACACCACGTTCTCACTCATATGTGAATCTTATGGTCAAATCTTTAGATCTGTGTGCTTAGAGTACTTCTAGAATCCAGGAAACTAGGAAGGGACCATTGGTGGGGAGGGATAGCAGAAATCGGGTGATACAGAGAGGGAGGTTTATTTGGGAGGGATGGAGAGGTGGGGCTGAGGAAGAAATGGGAGAATGGGAAACTAAGGATATTTGGAAAACCTATTATTTTATTTGTTTTTGTTACTTTCCTGATAAAACATCAAGTCTTCAACTGGAAGCATGAAGTAGATGGTGAACCGGAAGTATGGTGAGGCTGTCAAGTCTCCAAGTGGCGTGCTTCCTCGTACTTCCACACTTTTTTAACCTCCCAAAACACCACCACCAACTGGGTACCCTATGTTCAAACACATGAGCCTGTGAGGGACATTTATCATTCAGACTATCACAGGAAGCTTTCTGTGGGTGTGTCTTCCTCCTAATGCCATAGGCTAACAAATAAAAGCCCCAGTGCCAGGTATGGGACTTCTTCCTTCGAGTTGTTAATCAGAAGCGTTCCAGAATCCCCCAAATATACAAGCTGTTGCTGCTGTTCTTGATGGTAAAACCTTATTGCTGAAGACAACACACAGTGTTAGTGGGTGCTTGGACGTGGAAAAATTAAGCTAGAAGGTGCTACGTAGGCTGCACCAGGGGAAATTCATGAATGATCATCCCAGCTCCGAACCCCGTAATCTGCAATAATGAGCATAATAAATAATAATAAATATATGCCCAGGTGTGAGCTAGTGGCTCAAATGTTATGAAGATAATTAATCACTTTCTGATTGGATTTAAGCCAATCTCCATAAGAGGAAATGCACGCCTACTGTGAATCTTACCAAGAAGCAATAGTGGAGACCTCAGAAACAGTTGCTATATTAGGTTTCTGGCCCAGACTTTCTGCCTTGCCTCGTGGCCCAGACTTTCACACCCACAGTCCCATAATCCCACTGAAACACACAGACACATATTAATTGTATGCTGATTGACCTGAGGCCCAGGCATATAACTTGCTAACTCTTTATCCTTAACTAACTCATGATTCTTATCCTGTTCAACCATGCAGCTTGGTACCTTTTCTCAGAACAGGATAGTCCTCTGCTTCTTCTGCCTTCTTTGTGGCATTTCTGCCTTAGTTCTTCCTGTTACCAGAGTTTTCTTAGTCTGGTAGCTCCACCCACACTTCCCGTCTGCCTTTGGCCAACCAGCGTTTTTATTAAACCAGTGGTGGAACAATTATTTACAATGGAACAACATAATCCCCCTACATGCAGTGGAGCGATCTGCCACAAATGTGACATCTATGTACTGTGTACTCATGCACACACGCATACACACACACACACACACACACACACACACACACACACACACACACACACACACACACACGGGAAGAGGGGGTATAAAATGTAATTTACACACAGGACCTGAGAGTTAATATTAGTAATTAGTAATTAAGATTGCAATACACCTGTGAGGAGCTAGAAAGACAGCTCAGCAGTTAAAGGCATTGCCTGTTTTTGCAGACGACTTAGGTTCAATTCCCAACACACACATGGTGGCTCACAACTATGTAACTCCAATTCCAGGGTATCTTCTGGCCTCTACAGGCACACAAGTGATACACAGACATATATGTAGGCAAAACACCAAAACACATAAAATAAATAAATCTTTGAAAAACAAATAAGAAGCTGTGACTGCAGCAGCTATCCAAGGAAGCCTGGAATACTTGGAAGTGGAAACCAATAAATCAACTTAGCTTTTGAATTTATTGTTATTCATACATTGTGACATTGTAGAGAGACAAATGTGCATATGCTTCTGACATTGCATGTTCACAGGAAGATACAAAGTATCACCATTGACCCACATTCCCATTATCAGTATTTTTCAGTATTTCTAGGGCCTCCCTCCCTTCACCCCCGTTCAGATTTTAGAGTTCTACTGGCTTTCACAACTGTTTGGAAACTGATGAATCTTGGCACACAGCTTCATACTGTGGTGCTTGGGAAAATCTCCTCATGGCAATGCACCAGCTAATTACAAATACCTCATTGTTCAAGCTCTAAATTTAGGTCAGAGCAGGCCCTAGAATAATGGCCAGGGCATTACTAATCTGAAAAGTCTGATGGAAGTTGGGGGTGTGGCCTTCCCAGTAACAAACACAAGATTCCTTTGCATAAAAAAGCATGCACCTGCTTATGGAGAGCATGGCCATGTGCAGTGTTCTGCCATCACCTCCAGTGTTTCTAAACACCTTGCATTTAAGTCATTACAGACCATAACACTTACACTTCTGTATTCGATATTCATAATCCAGACATTTACTGTAGAAATGGTAACAAAGAATAATATTTATTTATTGGTTTTTCTTTTTAAGATTTATTTCTTATGTATACAGTGTATACATTGTATATATATGTATTATATTGTAATTATTGTAATATATATCATTGTAATATATGTATGCCAACATGTATGCTTGCAGGCCAGAAGAGGGCACCAAATCCCATTACAGATGTTTGTGAACCACCATGTGGTTACTGGGAATTGAACTCAGGACCTTTGGAAGAACAGCCACTGCTTGATGTGGGAATGCGTTTATGTATGCTGTGAATCTCAATCTTTAAATAAAGGAGCTGTTTTGGGCCATGACAGGCACCATAGAAGAAGTAGGAGGAGAAATCAGAATAGGTAGGAAAGGAAGGGTGGAGTCAGAGGCAGATCGACCTGAGCAAGCCACCCAAGAAGAAACATGTAAGAAACACAGGTGAGCCACAGGCCACGTGGCAGATTAATAGAAATGGGTTGATTTAAGATGTAAGAGCTAGCTATCAATGTGCCTGAGCCATAGGCCAAACAGCATGGACTTAATATAAGCATCTGAGTCATTTCTGGGGGACTGAGTGGCAGGCAGCTAAGTGGTCTTGGGCGGCAGGTCTGTGGGTCTCGGACCTCTGGCCGCCCAGGACCCAGAAACCCCACTACTACAACTGCTCTTAACCCCTGAGCCATGTCTCCAACCCTATGTATTGGTTTTTTCAAGACAGTGTTTCGCTGCAACTTTGGCTGTCCTGGAACTTGCCTTATAGACTAGATTGGCTTCAGACGCACAGATATCTGCCAGCCTCTGCCTCTTGAGTGCTGGGATTAAAGGCATGTGCCATCGGTGCTTGGTGAATAATATTTTTAAAAGAGTAATTTTCTAAGTTGGGAATTTTAAATGTTCCACATTGGGAACATGTTCTGAAGATATTGGTGCATCCAACAGAGTCATGCAGAATGGTGCAGAACATCTTTCCAGAAATGACTTGAGATACAGCAGCAGAGATCATGACCCTTCATCCACAAGCATTTCCTAAGAATGGTTCTCTTACTTAAACACATTGCAGTGACTGGATTCAGATTTAAATTGCCCCACAGCTCACATCTGCCAGCTAGATTTTCCCATGAGTATTGGATTGCTTATGCTGTGGTTGGATGTACCCCCACCCCCAAGTCATATTGTTAATTCTCACATAGGGAGTTGAGACTTAAGGCGAGGGGTGTGTTAGGTCATGAGGTCATAAAACCAACCATTTCATGAAAGGTGTTAGGCAGGTCTCAGGGGAGCTGGGTTAGTTCCTGGAGGTGGCATTTCTATATATTGACCTTTCTCCACTATATAGTGACATTTTGGGCACATGAAGTCAATTCCACCCTCGCTGGTAATGCTGACTCTGATCACACTGTGTAGGTGTATCCAACAAATTCTTTTTAATCTTTATTTTAAAATCACCTGTGGGTGACACTCTGAAACTGTAATATTCCTTATTCCTCAGTTCTTTTTCACCCAATGGCTGTCACACCTGTGATTTGTCTGAACCCATAACTGTCTCCCTGAGCTGTTCCTCCAGCATTTCATCATATATATTTGTTCTACTGTAAGTCAGAGATGTTCCTTCTACCACGTGTATCTGTTTGTTTATAAGTTTTCTTTGCTTTTCACCCTCATCCATGTGTGGTGGACTTGGTTCTCTTTTTCCATTCTAGTGGTGGGGGACTGACAGATTGGGGGGCACTGAGACATGTGGGTGTATCTGCACATGGGGGCACTAAGGCATTGGGGACACTGAGGCATGCATGCAGGTGTGCCTGCACAGGGGGACACTGATGCATGTAGGGTGTGCCTACATGTGATGGCACTTATGCAAGAGGAGGCACTGATAAATGTGGGTTTGCCTACACTTGGGGCACTGATGCATGTGAGAGGGTATTAGGACAAGTGGATGTATCTGCACATGGGACACTGATGCATGGGAGGGGGCTCTGGGGTATGTGGGTGTGTCTGCACATGGGGGCATTGATGCATATGGAGGAAGTACAGAGGAATGTGGGTGTGCCTGCACATGAGTACCCATGCATGTGGGTGTGCCTGCATATAG
The DNA here is from genome assembly GCA_033318265.1 of Phyllotis vaccarum. Lineage (NCBI taxonomy): Eukaryota > Metazoa > Chordata > Mammalia > Rodentia > Cricetidae > Phyllotis > Phyllotis vaccarum. Next base: position 39,284,005 of record JARWLC010000010.1, on the reverse strand, counting down.
AGGCATTGATGCGTGGGAGGGGGCACTGGGGCATGAGGTGTGTCTGCACATGGGTGCCCATGCATGCGGAAGCTAATCCTCAATCATTCTTCTGCCTTACTCATTGAGTCAGGATCTCTCAATCAAACCCAGAGCCCAATGATATGACTAGTCTTCCTAGCCCGCTTGCTCTGGTGATCCCCCGCCCCTGCCTTCTGAGGCTGAATTGTGCAGCTGCTTCACCCACAGGCCTTCATGTCAGATCTGGGGGCTCTGAACTCCAGTTCTCACCCTTGCATGGCAAATGCATAACCTCTAAACCATTCCCCAGCCCCAAGTCTTTTATACTCAATGTTATTATTCAGTATTGCCACCATTCAGTCTGATTCTCAGACTGTGCCAGGCTTGACAACGGAAAGCTCCATGCCCTTCTGGACTCTCCATCATTTCTTCCGGCATCTCTGTGCCTTCTGGCCATTCCTGGCTCATCGCTTACTCTCCCTGAAGGGAGGCATTTCTCCAAGGACCTCTGGCTCCTTTTCATGAACAATGATATTAAAAATTAAGACATGGGCCCAGGGAATGCCCTTTGCTGTGGGTGGCCCTGTTCCCAGGCTCATAGAAAGAGTTGCTTAAAATAAATCCATATGGATCAGGCAGTGGTAGAGCACAGCTTTAATCCCAGCACTTGGGAGGCAGAGGCAGGAGGATCTCTGTGAGTTTGGGGTCAGTCTGGTCTACAGAGTGAGTTCCAGACAGGGCTATTATACAGAGAAACCCTGCATCAAAAAAAAAAAAAAAAAAAAAAAAAAAAAAAAAAAAAAAAAAAAAAAAAAAAAAAAGAGGGGAAGGGAGGGAAGGAAGGAAAAGGAAAATTTTTTGTTTTTGTTTTTTCGAGACATGGTTTCTCTGTAGCCTTGGCTGTCCTGGAACTTGCTCTGTAGACCAGGCTGGCCTGAAACTCACTCCTGCCTCTGCTCTCAAATGCTAGAATTAAAAGCATGTGCCAGGGGTTCCCAGCTGCAAAACTTTATTTTTAAATGACGTTTCTTACAAGCAAGGGCATTTCAAACACAATATGGAATTACTTTTACTTTATTTACCTCTGATTCTTCTTTTTTAATGGTGTCACATGCCTCACCTAGGTTGGCATCTGCGTTAGTTAGGGCTTCTGCTGCAGATAAAATAAATAAATAAATAAATAAGTGTGGGGATTTGAATGAAAGCAGCCCCCTTTGGCTCATATATTTGAATACGTTGTCCCCAGTTGGTGGAACCTTATGGGGGGGATTAGGGGGCCTGTCCTTGTTGGAGAAGGTGTATGTGTGCGGGAGGGAGGGGGTGTTGAAGTTTTAAAAGAATGGAAGGATAACCAGTGTTCATTTCTCTCTTTCCCTCTCCCCCCCACCCTTCATAGTTGTGGATCAAGATGTGAGCGCTGAGCTGTTTTCTTCACTCTGCCATCATGGACTCTAACCCAAGACACTGTAAGCCAAATTAAATGCTTTCTTTTATACGCTACCTTGGTCTTGGAGTCCTATCACAGCACTAAAAAAGTAACTAAGACAATAACCAAAAGCAGCAGAGAGCAAAGGGTTTATTTCCATTTACAACATTCACGTCTCACTCTATCACTGAAGCAAAGTCAGGGCAGGAACTCAAGGCAGGAACCTGGAGAAAGGAACTGAAGCAGAGGCCATGAGGGGAGCTCCTTGCCAGCTTGCTCTCCATGGCTTGCTCAGCCTACTTTCTGTTACAATCCAGGACCTTCAGCCCAGGGGCGGCAACACCCAGTGAGATAGGCCCTCCCCCACCAATCAATCAAGACAGCACCCCATAGTCTTGCCTCCAGGCCATTTGTATGGGGCAATTTCTCAGGTCCTCTCTTCCCAGATATGTCATAACCGACAAGCACAGCCTCCAACTCAGTAAAGAGTCAAGGCCCTAGATCCAGTCCCCCTGCGCCCAACTCCCAAGTGCTAGGATTGTAGGCATGTTTATTTTTCTAGGATTAACCTGCTTAAGGGTCTAAATTTATAGCCCTAACTACAAAACATTGTTTAACAAAGCCACAATAACTAATATCTACATAGATAATCACCGGGCCTTTGGAACGGTAGCTGACTGACCTCAGCATTGCGGAAACGAAGAGGCCAACAGATATCGGGACTGCTCTACACATTTGCCCAAATAATCAAGTATTTTTTAAAAAAAATTTAGAACCAGAGAGATGCCTCCATGGTTAAGAGGAGCCAGGGTTAAATTCCCCAGAACCCACATGGCAGCTCACACACGTGTAACACCAGTTTCAGAGTATCAGACATTCTCTCTGGCTGCTACAGGCACCGGGCACACAATCTCAAACCCCTAGCAGCTACATAAAAAGCTGGGCATGGCCACATAGGCACCTGTAGCCCCAGCAGTGTGTGGTTGGAAGAAGGCAGAGGAAAAGAAGATGGCTGGAACTTGCTGGCTGCCAGCTTAACTCCAGATCAGTAAGGGACCCCATTTTAAGGGAATATGCAGGGAATGAACAAGCAGAGTACCGGACTACCTTCCTTGGGAGTACAAACACCGGTGTTCTCATATTCTCTCTCTGTCTCTGTCTCTGTCTCTCTCTCCCCCTCACCCCTTCCACCCCCACAAACACAAAGAACCCTAATGCATGGTTCTAATTTGTGCTGAAAACATCAGGAGGTGAACTCTTAGAACTCGTAGATTCCTATTTTTTCATCTCAATTCATTGTGAGGACAAGTCCACAGAGACTTCAGAGAAACCTGGTGATCCCCATTTTCAATTACATTGACAATTTAAACCTCCAAGCAATGAACTCCAAACCCCTCTGGCAACATGTCTACAAATTTGATGTTTATATCTATATAAATACCTGAAATGCTTGCTGTTTACTTTGGTTTGTTTTCTTAAATAATAAACATGATTTAGAGAAACTAAAATTGAGAAGGATATCGCTCTCATTGACAGCGTTTTAAGTATTGCTTATCCAATCCTCTGCTTTACTTGAACCAAGCCTTCATATTTGAAGCTCTAACATTTCACTCATTTTTCAGTATAATTATTTTCTTTGGGGGGTATTGGGGACTGAACCTAGTCCGACTCACGATAGACAAGTCCTTCCCCACAGTTACATCCCTACTCCATTATAATTTGACTAAAGATAAATCCGTGGAATAGCAAAGACTTATTTTAAATCGTCCCTTCGTTCTCTCATTTGAAATACTCGAAATTTTCACTGGTTTCCCCTTCTCACACAAAAATAATAACCGCACAGCATTCACGTATACCTAGTTTTCTTCCATTTGCCAGTGCAATCAAGAAATCACTGTCAGGCGACTTTTTTCTCAACAACCAAAGGATGCCGCATTGCGGATTCATTCAACCAATTGCAGATGTGCTGGCGCTGACGCTATGTGCAGAGCTTTGCCCCTGCAGACAACACACACCTCCCTTACAGCGGCGGTTCCTAAAGGGTAAAATCACCAGAGCGGGTAAGGGGGTACAAGAGAAATGCATTCGAAGTGTGCTGGACGTCACCAAAGTTCCCTTAACTGGAGTAATTTCACCTTGTCTCTGCACCGATGTCACAGCTTAGCCGAGCTCCACCGGCGTGGTGAAGCGATAGCGCTGTGCTGTGTCCCTTGGGAGAGAGACCGAGTACTTTCTCGGCTAGCAGCAATCAGCATTACGTCATCGGACGCGCGTCCTCGGTCCCTGTCCCATCTCTTAAATTGACACACCCTCAATTTTCAAAACCCATCTATTAGGAACACCAATCCTTCACCTCTGACCTATGCTGAAAATGTTTTTTTGATCATTTACCGGGTGTCTTTTACATTACTTAGGGCTTTTCTCCCCTTAGGCGGCGGCTCTCCCCCTTTTCAGGAGGGCGGGACGTATTTCGCAGCCAGTTCCGGTCTCACGGCTTCAGGCGCGCGCAGTGGGGGCGGGGCAAGCCCCGGATGTAGCCCCACCGGAAGCTCCGCCCCTAACGCGCTGAAACCATATTCTCAATGCTGTGGGCGGTGGCCCTGACCTATGCGTGGAGCTGCGGTGCCTGAGCGATAATGCGGCCAGGCCCGCCGGCCCGTCGAGAGGCCTCAGCCCGCCGGCGAGTCCCCGACAGCCGCCGGTGCGGCGCCTCGCTTACCTCGATGCCCGGGGCTCGGCCTGGCGCTCCGCACCGTGGTCGCTGTGAGACCCGCTGCGCGCCCCCTAGCGGCAGACGCGAGCAACGCGCGGGGATGCGCACTGCGCAAAGCTGCCTGTGCTTCGGGGACGCGCAACCAAGCCGCAGTATTCCGCATTGCACCCTGCTGCTGTAGCCTGGCTCCATACCCGTCGAAGCCAGGCTTGCCATTCGCGCTGCACCGTTTGCCGCCGGGTACCCTTCCCGTGGCGTCTTTTTCCAGCACCAGAAGACAGTTGCTCAGTTTCCTCCCAGCATCTAGCAATTCAATTCCTAAGCCACCCCCCAACCCTACCCCCCCCCCCCACGCGCGTTATCAGGTCTCAGCTGTTGCAGTTGGGAAAGCCTGCCCCACTTCAGATGGCAGCCCCAAGTGGATGTCTAATTTCTGCCCATCCAGTCGGATTTGGTTGATGCCCAAATGAGACGCCCCCCCACACACACCCCCAGATTTAAGCGGCTTCCTAGAACAGCGTTTTCTAAACAGTTTACACTCCTTGAATACATAACCCTTTCGCCTAAGAAAATTTTCCAGAACCCTGAATGTATAGGTGTATGAAGTAGTTGCACAAATCAAATATTTACTCACCATAAATTGCAAGGTAATTCTTTGGCGTACTTGTAATCTGCACACGAGTGTGCCTGGTTTTACCTAAAGAGTAAAAATGCATACTTGATGCTGTAGAACTCAGAGAATTGTGTTAGTTGTGCTTCTACAGCTCTGATAAAGACCACCACCAGAAGCAACATGAGGAGGAAAGGGTTTACTTCACTTGTAGCCCACCCTGAAAGGATGTCAGGCAAGAAATGACGGCAGGAGCGGATGAAGAGGCCAGGATGGGAGTGGGAAGTACTTGCCGGCTAGCTCTCCTTGGCTTTAACAACCCAAGATCACTTGCCCAAGTGTCATACAAACATAGTGGGTTGGCTGAGCCCATAAACCTTTAGAAAGTAAATACTCTCAGGGACTTGTCTAAACCAGTCTTCTGTTGTTTACTTTTTTAGATAGGGTCTTTACCTATCTCTGGCTGGCCTGGAACTCCCTGTGAAGACTGACTTAAATAAACTTGAACTCACATAAATCCTGCCTCTGCTTCCCAAACGCTGGGACTAAAGGTGTGCACCACCACACCCCGCTCTACAAGCCAGCCTTGTGAAGCCGTTTTCTAAACTGAAGTTTCTTTTTCCTAGTTGAACCTATTTTGTGTCAAGTTGACAAAGAAATAAAAAAATTTAAAAAAAAACCTGTCAGTAACATACAGCAATTTGGAAAATCACAGTACTATCCAAAACTACATATACTAATTTGATACATGCTGAGGATGACATTGGAAAAATATTGAAAGTTCTTGTTTTCTGTAATTAAATCATGAAGTTTCTGTAAAAGTAGAAAATTGAGTGTACAGTAGACACACGAAGTTGGTAGGAGACTGACTATCCAGGATGCCAAGCACACCCGTGTATCAGAGCCAAGGCTGCAGTGAAGTCACAGTACAGCACAGGCAAGTGTTACCAGACATGTGCATCTGATTTGGGGTTAAGTTTTGGTTGTTCAGAAACTTTTCACTATTACCAAGGGTTTGGAGACCAGTACATTTAGTTACATGCCCACATCTGGGCCTGTGATACTGTTTAAGAGGCTGGACCCTATAAGGACTAAAAAAACATAGGGAAGCATACTGTTTGCTGTTACCAGGTTATCTCAGAGGACATAACTCAGAACAGAGACATGGTGGACAGAGCCGATGTGAATAGAAGGGCAGGGCAGGAACATGCCTCTCTACCTATGTAAACTGCCTGATCCTGACTTGCCTGGAACTTGTTATTTAGACAGGGCTTGCTTGGAAGTCACAGAGACCTACCCCTGCCTCTGGGTGTTGGGAGTAAAGGCTTGCACACATCATCATATTTCCTCAAAATTATTTGAAAATTCTCTTGGTTATGTCTGATGTTTTTTTGTTACTATTAAAACTTCATGAAATTGTTACCACATTGAAGCACTGTATTTGGGGCAATCTGAATCCATGTTCAACTAATATTTGAATCCAGAATAAGTAACCTATTACCTTTAAGGTAAGAGCTGAGTTTAAGCAGACACAGTCCTTAGACCATTGAGGGCATAGCTCTGAAGGAGACTCTAGGATACTACTCCTCTTTCTGGCCTTCCTGGTTCATGATGTGAGTGATTTACATGAACACATATCCCATTGTTGATAATCAACACTATGCCAGAGACCCAAAGCAATGAAACTTCCCCAGCTTGAACTGAGCCCTTCAGAACCACGAGCTATATAAACCTTTACTCTTTATACCTTAATTGCCTTAGCCATTTAATTGAAATGCAGAGCTAATATAGACAGCCAGATCTGTGAGTCCTTTCCATTTGGTGGACCCTCTAGATGAATGTCACTCGTCACCTGTGGGTGTCTTTGAAAGATCAGCAGCTGTTGTGCTATGTTTCTCTATAATCTGAACAGTCTGTGACTGTTTCTTATAATACCTTCTAATGTTTTTCTGGACTCATGTGCTAGTTTATGGTTTATTTCTGTGTTTGGAGGAATATTAATCTGTGTGTTCCACTGTTGTAGTAAATCTCGTCCTAGTAAATTTATAGCAATTTTAGTCACATATGGCTTTAATGTTCCTCTCTGTACTTCTGGTCCTATACACTCAAGCCACCTTGAACTCTGTTTTACCTGGGATAACAACCCAATTCCCAAAAACTGAACATTTACCTCCTGAAGGGGCCAACTTGGATGCCATGACTCTGGTGAAATTATTGATACATCTGCCCCTGTGTCCAATAAGCCTTCAATAATAACATCATTTATTTGTACTTTTAATTTTGGCCTTTGTTCATTGATAGAAGCTTGCCAAAATACTCGCTTTATAATTTTTCCTGAGCTTTTTCTTTTTCTATATCATTCAGTGTACTATGTCTTTTTAAAATAGGCTTTAATTTCTTTAATTGTTCTGGGATGGTGTTTTCTCCACTATGGCAAGGTAAAATTGAACTGGATCTGATATGGGGGCTTTTGAAAGCCACCTTGGGGCATTTCTCAAGGGCAGAAAGTTCCTTTGTCTGTCTCTTGTTGACCTGCATTCATTTGTCCAATGTCTTCCTTTTCTATACCTTCTGCATACTCCAGAAGGGAGGGGTGTTCTCTTGGGATTATTCCTAACAAAAGCACTATTTCTGGGAGTACCTTATTTCCAATCTCTTTTTATGTGACCTTGCCTTCCATAATTGTAACATTTAACATTTTGACTTTTTCTTAAAGTCTCTAGAAATAAGCCCTTCTACCCAGTTATCATCACCGTCATAAGACTCTAGAGTAATTGTCTCATGAATCCAATCCTCCAAGGGTGCTGACCTTGGTTTTAATAGTCTAAGTATTTTTATACATTGTGCATTAGCATTCTCAAAAGCCTGTGGTTCAATTATTATTTGCCTGGCTTCTGTGTCTGGTACCATTCTGTTTATTGCTTCAGTTAATCTGTGCAAAAAGTTTGGAAAAGTTTCTTTCGGGATTTGAATTACTTTCATGAATGATTCAGTTTTCTTTCCTATTTCTTCAATCCTAACCCAGGCATTTAAAGCTGCCATGTGACATAAACCCAGAGTATGTTCATTGTATAAAGATTGCCTTTCAATATCAGCATAATCTCCCTCCCCAAGAAGTTGGTCTTGGGAGACTTCTATGTCTCTGGCCCTGCTTCTTTGTTCTATTGTTTTAGACTCCTCCCTCCACCATGATTACCACCGTAAAAGTTGTCTAGCCTCTAAAACAGCAGTAATCAAATCTAACCAATCTTTAGGGGTGATCCAATTACATGATGACCAGATATTTAGCATTCATTTTACAAATGGTGAGTGCATTCCATATGTCACAATTGCTTATTTTACTCTCCTTAATTCTAGCATTTGTACCAGAGCCCAACTATCTTCTCTATCATTGTTATCATTGTGTAATTTTATAAAGGTTAATGGATATATTAATATTGCCTGTTTTATGTAATTTTAGACAACCTTGCTGAAATTGGTTCTTTATATTCCTCTGTTTGATTTGAACATCTTTGTATACATCTTAGTCTCAGCACTTGGGAGACAGAGGCAGGAGGATTTCTGTGAGTTCAAAGCTAACTACCAAATAGTAGTAGCCCATGCCTTTAATCTTAACCTAGATGTGAAACAACTGGGTAAAGAGGGTATTTAAGGTAGGCATAGAAAGACAGATGCAGGCAGTAGAAGCCACGAGGAGTGAGGCTGAGGAAGCTGGAAGACAGCTGGATGAGATCTGACTGTGGTGTTTCCTCTCTTTAATATTTCAGCCTTTCCCAGAGATCTGGCTCTGAGTTTCCCTTTTTTGTGCAACAATTACCTGTGAAATCCAGAGAAAAGACAGAATGCTGCTTGCTCTGGCAGCAAGACTAGGAATCAGGGGTATGTAAAAAGCCTCCTTATCAGCCTTCAGATGGGCCCTTGAACCATCTATGGGCTATAGGAGAGAAGAGGACTGGGCACTGGATTAACTAATGTGCAGCCTGGTTTGGGATCAGAAGTCAGGGTTGCCTCTATGCTCCGGATCTTGCTATTTCCCTTAGGGGAGGAGGAAAAGATGGCTTGTAAGCAACAAGACAGCCTCCGGGGACAAGTTGAAACAAGCACGGCCAATTTTATTATGGAGGGGAAGACCTTAAATCCTTTTTCCCCAAGCCAGGGAGGAGGTCTGGGTCTCTAGGAAGATGAAGACATTGTAAGGTAATTTCCAAAACTGAGTGACAGTCACCAGCATCATGGGGCACAGGATGGAAATCCTCAGGGAAACCCTAAAATACTCATGGAAAAATAAAGGACAGCAACTGTAAACACTAAGATCAAATCTTCCAGCCCAGGCCAGACCCCTCCCATCTTCTTCATCCTCATTTTCCCTTCCCAGTCTGGCTAGACCTCAACGCTGAGGAGGTCAGTGGAAAACTATCACAAACCTTCAGCCTCTCCTACAGGTGAGCACAGGTGGGCAGTTCCCTCCCTTCACCCAACTGGCCTTGGGATAAAGCTGGAAGGAATTAGGTGGCCTAATTTTAAACTAAGAATGTGTTTGTGTGAGTTAAAATGGTCTTAGAATCTATAAGCAGGAAAGTTGGTTGTGTAATTGTTGAGGCCAGCCAGGCCACAGTGGCTCACACCTATAATCCAAGCACTGGGAAAGCTGAGTCAGGATTGTCACATATTTTTGAAAACCTGTATCAAAAAACAAGCAAATAAACAAAGATTAATAAAAACCCTAGCCTCTGGTACCAAGGAATATGACCTTTGCATGTACCCGGCCACATGGTTACTTGGGTTTGTAGTATTAGTAGTGCAGGGCTTAGAGATTGAATCCAAGGCCTTAGCCAACAAGTGCTCTACCACTGACCTACACTCCCAGCTACCAGATGTGTTAGGTCAAAATGCAGCTTCAGGAGAAACCATCTTAAGGCAGGGTGTCATGTTGATCAGAGAGGGGATCTGCCCAGGTGTGAAATGACGAGATTGCAGGAGTGGGTTTTCAAGAAAGATCTGAACAAAACCAAACCGCCCAGCTGAGCTGAGGTGAATGAGACGGTGAATCCTATTGACAGGCAGATTTCACCCGAATGCAGCTGCTCTGCTCGCTCTGGGCATATAACATGCCCCTGACTGTATGCAGCTGAGTTCTTTCTGTCACTTTATCTTTGGTTACATTGGTTGTTATAAACACTTAATGCACACTTTAGTTTCCCAAGGAATATGCTAACCAGTTTGGTTTTCCCCCCTATGCCTTTATGTTTTAGGGATAACTTTTTAGAGACATTTTCAAAAATTACAAAATGTAACAATATTCAAAGTTCTGATACATGAAAATATTTTGTCCCTTGTTATGGTTTGAATGTAAACCCCCCCCCCCCCACTTGCTAGAAACTTCCCAGTTCACCTTTTCCTGGCATTTGGAGGAGGAGCATTTGCGAGAGTCAATGTAGTGACCAGTGAGAGAAAGTGTGACTCATAAGAGGTACAGAGAGAGCTGAGCTGACACACTTGCTGTGTGTGGCCATGTGACACCCTCCACCTTCTTACAAAGAAGCAAGCAAGCCAAAACAGGCTCTGGTGCCACTATCTTGGCCTTCCCAGCCTTCAGAACCATTATCTTGGCTCAGGCATTTTCTTATAAGAGTATAAAATGAAGGTGGTCCTTTATATGGTACCAATTCACACCCACACCAACATTAGCAAATATATCAAGACACAGTGGTACCCACCTGTAATCCCAGCTACTCAGGAGCAAGACAGAAGGATAGTATGTTAGTCAGGGTTCTCTGGAGGAACAGAACTGATAGAATGAATATTTATGCAGGATTTATTAGAGGTTTACAGGCTGGTCCAGCTACTCCAACAATGGCTGTCTCTCCATGGGAAGGTCAAGGATCAATAGATGCTCAGTCCATGAGGCTGGATGTCTCAGCTGGTCTTCACTCTCCACTGGAATCCTGAAGAAGTAGGGTCTCAGACCAGTAAAGGAATGTCTCAGCAGCAGATTAGATAAACAAGCTAGCCAGAGGGCAAGCAGGCAAAAATTACTTCTTCCGTGGCCTTTAATATGAGATGTCTCCATAAAGTGTGCCCCAGATTTAGGGTAGGTCTTCTGACCTCAAATGACTTGGGTTTAAAGTTCCAATTCTCACCTCAAAAAAAAGCCAATCAAGAAAGTCCTTCACAGGTGTGCCCAACTGCATGAGTTGATTCCAGAAATAGTCAAGTTGACAACCAAGATTAGCCACAACAGATAGCTTGAGTCCAAGAGTTCAAGGCTAGGCCGGCCAACATAATAAGAGCCTGTTTAAAGATTGGGTTTGAAAAGCCAAGTGTGGTGGCACACACCTTTAATCTTGGTGCTTCAAGGACAGTCTGGTCTGTGAACAGTTGCAGGCCTGTCAGATCCACAAAGTGAAACCCTGTCTCAACGGGGGTGTGGGTAGTGGTTAAGAGAGCTCACTGCTGAACCCTTAGGATCAAACTCAGATTCTAGCACTCACCACAGGTAGCTCACAAGCACCTCTAACTCCAGCTCCAAGGGACCTAACGTGCTCTTTTGGTCTCTGAACAGCTCATACACATGTGCACATAGGCCCATGCAGACACGTATACAAGACACATACACATAAACAAAATAAGAACAAAAATTCAAATTAGTTAAATAAGGGCTGGAGAAATGGCTTAGGTTTTAGAGCACTGGCTGAGCTGGGCATTTGTGGCTCATGTCTTTGATCCCAGCATTTGGGAAATAGAGGTGGGCAGACCTCTGAGTTCGAGGCCAGCCTGGTCTACAGAGTGAGTTCCAGGACAGACTCCCAAGCTACACAGAGAAACCCTGTCTCAAACAAACAGACAAGAGCACTGGCTGACTTTCAGAGGTCCTGAGTTCAATTCCCAGCAACCACATGGTGCTCACAGACATCTGTAATGAGATCTGGTGCCCTCTTACAGCATTCAGGGATATAAGCAGGCATAATACTGTATACATAATACGTAAATAAATCTTTATAAAAATTAATTAAATAAACGAGTCTGGATATGTGACTCAGTGGTTGAACACTTTCCTGACATGCATGAGGCCTTGGACTCAGTTCCTAGCACTACAAAAATAAACATAAAAGAATGTTCCAGTTGTATCTTTAAAGATTCCCATTGCTTTCTGGAGCAGTATAGTGATTCCATCCATAGGTCCCCACTGACAATATCCTCTCCCTCCAGAATTATCTATTGAGTATCTTATTTTACAAGAGCAGACAGATTTCAAGTTGTCCCTTCATATCTGTTCCAGATCCTCTATGTTCAGCTTGATGCAGGGTGATGCAGAATAATTGCTGTGCTACTATGTTCTTGTACACTGTAAATATGTGTCACTGTAAATATTGGTTTAATGCAATACTGACTGGCCAGAAGCTAGACAGGAAATAGAGATGGGGCAACCAGACTTAGGAGAATTCTGGGAAAGAGAAGAGCAGGAGTAGGAGATGCAGAAGAAGCATGATTAGCAAAGGTACCAAGCCCGATGGCTAAGCATAGATAGAAATAATGGGCTATCTCAAAGCACAAAGGTTAGCAAGTAATAAGCCTGAGCCATAGGACAAACAGCTTGTTATTTTTATAAGCCCTTGTGTGACAATTTAGGACTAAATGGCTGTGGGACTGGCTGGGCAGGACAGAGAAACTTTCTGACTATAATGACTGTACTTCCCAGAAAATGAATGTGGTCGTGTGATCAGGTTTTCACTAAGAAATAACAATTTGTGTCATCCCAAAAAATTCATGATAAACTCCAATTCCCAGTGTGGTCACGGGAGGCACTAGAGTCTTTGGGAATGGTTAGTTCATAGAGATCCTGAATGGGGCTAGTACCTGTGGTGGTTAATTTGATTGGCACTTGACGGGATGTAGAGTTACCAAGAGACAAACCTGTGACTTGACTTGCCTTTGCAGGAATTTCAGAGTCAGGCTAATTGAGGTGGAAAGACCTGCCTCAGAAGCAGATGAACCATTCCATGGACTTAGATTCAAGGCCGAATAAAGACAGAAAAAGAGTTCATCATAAACATTCACCTCTCTGCCCCCTGTGACACAAAGTGACCCCTGACACCATCCTCCCGCAGTGTCCTGCTGCTCTGATTTCCTCCCCACAATGGAATGTGCTCTTTATTATAATCAAAATAAAAGCTTCTTCCTGTTCACAGAAACAAGAAAAGTGATTGGTACTGTCCCTCATCGAAGAAGCCCTGGGTGAGAGCTACCTTTCTTCATCCAAGTGAGAGCTGACATCTGTGATCAGGTTTGCATCAGATATTGAATCCAACAGCCCCTTGGTCTCTTGACTTCAGAATTCCCGATCTTCACTATTAAAAGAATAAATTCTACATTATAAACACCAGTATACTGAGCTGAAACAGTGTGAGCATGGACTCTCCTCACACACGTTATGCTCAGATTTCAGGGACCCCCCCCCCCCAAAAGGCCACCACAGAGACTAAATCCCATATGTAAAAGCAAAGAGCCTTTATTCAAGCAAGCCGGAGCTTGATCTCGTCATGTATCTGACTCAGTAACATGATCAGACAGTGTCAAGCCTGTGTGGGGTGGGGTTTTATAATGGTAGAGGTTGGGGTGTGGGAATTTTCAGGGTTCAGGACCCTGATCTGGGAGATTTGTGTTGTTTCATTTTAAATAATTATCCCACCCACTGATTTAATGAAAAGAGCTGATTGGCCAAAGGCAGGCAGGAAGTGTGGGCGGGGCTACCAGACTAAGAAAACTCTTGAGAACAGGAAGCACAGAGCAGAATGCCAGAGAGAAGCTGGAAGAAGCAGAGGACAACTATGCTGCTCTAAGAAAAGGTACCGAGCCCCATGGCTGAACAAGAGTCATGGGTTAGATAAGGGTAGAGAGCTAGCAAGTTATATGCCTGGTCCTTCGACCGATCAGCCTAAAACTATCATATGCATCTGTGTGTCTCTGTCTCTGTGAGTCTGCAGGTCTGCAGGTCTGCGGATCTTTGGGCCTAAACCTTGAGGCTAGGCCCAAAAGTAAAGGCCAGAAACCTCATACTACACTGATTGGCTGACATTTGTCTAGGGGTATATTTAATAAAATGAAAAGAGGTATTCACTAGGCTAAAGGTTCACCTGGTAATATCTATAATGATTGGAAGGTATTTCCTCCTGGGTTGCTGATTGGCCTGTTCCTGGGTGATGCCAGTTTTATGGCTTTTCCTGGGAACCAGGTGGTATCCACCAATAAGGTGAGGCTCAGGCCGACCTTGTAGCTAGCTGGTTCCCATCAATCCTGTCATGGCAGCAGCATGGCCAAGCTATTTTGGGTCCCACAACATATAGACTCGACATTCTGCTTCTTGGAACGTGGACACAGAGAAAGGCCATCTTGTATTATAAAGACAGTAGTTGCATCTTCTAAAGATCACATAGCAAGACAGAAGGAACCTGTAGGCCCATTTAGAATGGCTCCTTTGAGCTGAGCCTCCATGCTGTCTGTGGACCCCTCCCCAGACTGTGTTTGCAATCTAAGGGCAACCAAACTCACCCATACACAACACAGAAAGACTGTTTTAGGCTCAGGAACAAAAGGGAATAAAAAGGTTATATCCTGTGAAGAAAGATAAGCACTTTAGGAAAGAAACAGCCTGTTGTGTTAAGAGGTATTTATGGAGCTTCTATTATGCACCAGACATTGTCCTAGAAATGGGTAGCCATTGACCATAGGAGGCCTGACCTAGGAGTGAGTGTCATGGGGAAGGGTAGTGTGCTGGACAAGTTTATTGATAGGTGGTCTATAAGAGCTACTTTAAATTCAAATCATTCTATAAGAGCTACTTTAAATTCAAATCATAACAGGAATCTTGAATCTTCACTTCTGAAGCTGCCTGTATCAGGTAAACTACTGTGTTTTTCTCTTGTAAATGTGTCTTTTTGTTGTTGTTATAGGTATACACGAGGAAAATTATCACAGCTTTCTGCTCAAACAGCAGGATAGTCACCAAAGGCAGACAAAACCTAGACTACATAGTGAGCATGCAGAACACCCAGGAAGTCTCAGTATACAGAGACACTGACTGCTAAGCCTGACTGAGTCCAGTCTCTGGGATCCACAGACAGAGAGGGTGAGTCTGCAAGTCCTGTGACTCCTCACATAAAAACTGTATCATTCCCTTCAACCAGCCAACAAATAAATATACATGTCAAAAACTTTTTTGAAGGAAGGAATTTATGACCCATGCTGTAGCATGGACAAACTTTGAGAATCTCATGCCAAATGAATGATGCACACAAGTCACAAATGGATTGCTCTGTGACTCCACTCACATGAGCAACCCATAGAAAGCTAAAGTAACCCAACCCAGAGAGACAGAAGGGATGATGGGTGCCAGAATTTGGGTGGAGAAGGCCTCACAGCTGGTCACATGATCCATGGTCAAGAAGGAAAAAACAGACAAGAGGTAGGGTAAGGACAAAGCTTTGAGGAAAGCTTGCCTTCAGGTAGCTCACTTTCTCCAGCAAGGCTCCACCTCGGCAAGATTCTACAGCCTCCTCAGAACCCCACCATCTGGGGACAGCCTCCAAACACCTGGGATGTCTCTTAGTCAAAACACAACCAAAATTATTGTTTAAAAATTTCAACACAACAAGATGAAAACTTTCATAGGGAGAAAACAAAAAGATGTGAGTGTGTTCAGCAGCACCAGCTGTACCTTTGGAAGGGTTAGGATTGGAAATTTGAAATTATATACACTTTTAAAAAATAGCCAGGCAGTGGTGCCACACATCTTTAATCCCAGCACTGGAAAGACAGAGGCTGGTGGATCTCTGTGAATTCAAGGCCAGCATGGTCCTCAGAGCAAGTTCCAGGACAGTCAGGGTTACACAGAAAAATCCTGTCTCGAAAAACCAAAGTAATAATAATAATGTCATATAAAAATTAATCTAAAATATATTTCTTATCCCCATGGAACAAATTGTTATATTATGATAAAGTGTATATATACCTGTGTGACAGCAGATAGCGATGGATGGCGGCCCCATGCGGCATGGTGGAAAGCGACATTGCAAGAGACACTTAGACTGGGAGTCTTAGAGTGGAGAGACTGTATTATTATGGAGAAAGGAGAAGAGATAGGCAGGGAGAGAGAGAGGAAGAGAGGTGAGAACGGGCTAAGGGTTGAGGAGAGTTCCCTCTGACTGGGTGGGGAGAAGGGAAGACAGAAAGGGGGTGTCAAAGATGGGAATCCTTCTTAAATGGAGCTTGCCATCAGTACTCAGGGCAGGGCCAGCTAATTGCCATTGGCCAGTGTGGCTTCAGGGGCTAGGACAAAATCCTAACACAAATACACTATTATTTTTGTTTTAATTTAAGAAAATTATAAGGGCTGACAAGGTGCTTGTCAGGAAACCTAACAACTTAAATTTGATCCCAGGGATCCACCATGAGATGACCAATTTCCAAAAGTTGCCACCCACCTCCACACAAGCACAGTGACATGGGCACAAACCCTCCTCATAAGTAAATAAATGTAGGTGAAACAATTATTTGAAATCTTGTACTGGGAGAGTCACTCAGTGGTAGAGCACTAGCTAGCGTGTATGTGGTGTTCAATTTGATTCTCAACAGTGAAAGAAATAATAACATGACAGGTAATAATGGGATCGCACAGCTCCTAAAACAGCCTGCAGAGCTGTGCAAGGCCCTGGAGAGCAGGTAACAGGAAGTAAGGCTAAACCAAACAGAAGGAAAGGAAATTACTGCTTCCCTGCTGTCTTCCACACTGTTTATGTAAAAATACTCCACCCTCTTGGATGTTTTGACTTTGGCATCCTCCTCAGAGACCCTGAGAAACCCTCTGAGGGACAGCTTTACCCTTTGTCTCTAAGATCTCGCCGGAAGTCAGTATCTGAGCAAGAGTTTTTAATTAAAGAAAAGAAAGCTTGAAATAGGATCTCCATTTATTTCCGACTTCATCACCTGAGGTAGGATTGACACCCTTGAAATTTCCCCAGATTATATGGCAAGGGCCCACTGATCATTCTGTCTCTTTTATCCGATAGCTTCCTTGTGATTAAGATCTGCCCTGGACTCAAAGTTTAGGAAGTTATTATACCCAATACTCTGTAACACAAAAGGCCTTTAAATTCTCAATGACTGCAACTGTAGATTGTTTCTTTTGCTGCAATTTGTATATTTCACAGGACCGGAATCCAGCCTTTCTTGAGTGCTAAACAACCTACCATTAACATTCCCAGCCACATTCTGTATTTTTCCTGTATCCATAGAATGAACTAAAAAACTAACAAGAAAGATTAAAAAGAGGGCCGGACCACAGCTCAAAAGTAAAGGGCACCAGATGCTCTGGCAAAAAACCCAGATGCCCAGTGCCCACAGGGTGGCTCAAAACCAACTATAACTCCAGTTCCAGGAGCCTGACACCCTCTTCTGGCCTCAGTGGTGTACAATCACACATGGTAGGAAAACACTCATCATATCAGATAAAAATCACCCCTCATCGAGAAGCCTTCTCTTTGCAGCAGATGGAATCCACAATCAATCAAAATACAGAGTTGTGTCCAGCTCCTGCTGACACATAGACAACCCAAGCCCTGCACTAACTGTTCAGGGATAATTTCACAAAAAGCAGACTAAGAATCGGAGGAACAGGGAGTTTGCTGTGAGATTGCTTCCCCTGGCAGTGTCAGAAGCTACAGCCACGAAGTCTCACCAACATGACTGTCTAAACATGAGCTGATTAAAGATGACACCAAGAGACATGCTAATATGGGGGGGGGGGCAGGGAGCTCATGAGGCCTCCACCCTAGACAGAGAACCATAGATAACTAAGGAATGACCAGAGGGGCAGAAATCATTTTCCCCAGGGATGAGAACGTCAACTGATTGTCTAATACCAAATGATCACCTGAAAACACACAAATAACATTTATAAACGCTGAGTAGGTTATATTCATGTATGTGTGTCACACTTAAAGAAACCCAGCACTGTGGAGGCAGAGGCAGGTGGATCTCTATGTGTTCAAGGCCAGCCTGGTCTACAGAGTAAGTTTCAGGACAGAGCTGCACAGAAAAACCCTGTCATGAACCACCACCACTCCCAAAAAAAGGAGAAAAAGAAAGAAAAAGAAGCCATGAATTTGAAAGAGAACAAGGGGTTTTAGGAGAGGGTTTAGAAGAAGGAAAAAGAAGTGGGAAACGATGTAATTAATCCTAGCACTCAGGAAGGCGAGGCAGGAAGATCTCTGTGAATTGAGGCCAGCCTGGTCTACAGAGTGAGTTCCAGGACAGCCAGAGCTGTGTAGAAAGACCCTGTTTCAAAAACAAACAATAACAAAAAAGCACTCATAGCCGAGTGGGTAAAGCCACTTACTGCTCATCGGTGTAAGCCTGGCTCCACAGGGTTGGTCTGTATTAAATGTATCTAAATCGCGAAGAGGTAGAGTTTGACTAGTTATGTCTGAAACACACAGGGGTTGAACTTGACTCCTTATGTTTACTTTGAGAGTGAATCACCTGCAGAAACCACTGGATACTTGCAGCGCATCTGGTACTAACTATGTCTTCATCCTTCACATACTTTCACACTTTCATTTATTCAGCATACGATGTAAGAACTTGTGAATATCTATTTTACCTTGAACTATAAGCAGATATTCTGTTACTCCAACCGGCTAAGCTTTGCCAATGGAGATCTTACATTTCTCTTAGCATAAGTAAAAAGGATGACAAAGGTTGCCTTGGCATTTATTCTTGATTTCTATTTATCCCCTTTAACTGAGGGTAAAGCCTTCTTTGCAGCTTGGAGTAAGGATGACAGCATTAGTTCATGCTTCACAAAGGAACGCACAGGTTACATTTATAGACACAGGACTCCGTAGTGGTTAGCCAGGTGGGGAGGGGAACCTGAAGTTATCCAGCAGGGAGAGCTTCCCTGCAGGACAATGGAAGGTTCTGGAGATGAAGTAGTGCTGAAAGGCCAGGTGAATCTACTTTATGTCACTTAAGTGTCGATTGGAAAGCATTACATGGTAAATTTGTATTCTCTTTTGCCACAGTAAAAATCAACATATTCATTGTTGAAACTTTAGAAAACACTTTTAGAAGTCCTTCAGATCCCTTAGTAACCTGGGCCAACAAAATAAGGATGCTTGCCACCAAACCTAACAGTCTGAGTTTGATCCAGAATCCACATGGGAGACAGGGAGATGGGACACCCGCAAGCTGTCCTCTAGCTTCCACATGCATGCCTTGCTCATATAGAGAAATAAGAACAAATTACCCCCCATGGCCCCTCAGGAACCACTTCGAGTCATTGTAAACCTTGTATCCAAAGGGTAGGGAGGTGGCTCAGTGGTTAAGGTACTTGTTCTTGCAGAGGAGCTGGGTTTGGTTTCTAGCACCCACATGGCAACTCACAAATGTCTGTAACTCCAGTTCCATGGGATCCAAAGACACCACTAAGCATCTGAGTGGTACACAGACATAAATGCAGGCAACACAGACAATAAAATTAATATTAAAATTTAAATGTAAAAAACCTTGTATCTGTTTTTCCATAGTGTTCTAGAACTCCGTAGTGATCCTGGATTGGATGCACAGGATAAGGACAGAAAACAGAGACCTGTAGAAACTATTTATTTTGGTTTTGTTTGTTTCTTTTGGTTTTGTTTTTTCCAAGACAAGGTTTCTCTGTGTAGTTCTGGCAGTCCCGAAACTCATTCTGTAGACCAGGCTGGCCTCGAACTCAGAAATCTACCTGTCTCTGCTCCTGGAGTACTGGGATTACCAGAGTGCACCACTACTGCCCAATTTAAAATGAAGTGTATTTTTATTAGCTGTACAAGTAACTGCGATTAGATGTATTTTTCATTCTCTCTTCAAAAGACTCCTTTAGTGCTTGAACTAAGTCTAATTTCCGGGCTAACAGAATACATGTCACCAAACTCTCTTAAAAAGTACATTTAAATGTTTTGCTATTTTAAAAAAATATGCTTGACACCTCACTGCGCTCTGTATCTTCCTGTCTTTCGCCTACCCCTCAGTGTCCTCCACTGAACTCGGGGTGTTTAATCCAGTGTATAAATTTTGTCGTTTTTCTCTCTCTTTTCTGTTTGGCCTTAGTTGAGGTTAAGTATTTCCCAAATTTTAAAGAACCCAAACAGAAACATTTTATTTCTAGACTTCTTCGGTTTAAACACACACACACACACACACACACACACACACACACACACACACACACACACACTAAATTTAAATAATGCAGAGCAATCCCCAGACCTCACAAGCAGTCATCTGGCACTGAGAACAGATTACAGGGGAAAGGGGTGCCCAGGGGTCCTGGTTGTCGACTCCCACAGAGAGCCCTCACCGCTGCCATCTTAAGCCCCCCACCCCACCCCACCCCGCCCGGTGGGTGCAGGAGGCTGTGCCAACGCTCTCCCCTGGCTTCCCGGTACCCAGGCGTCTGCAGCCTCTCTCGTGGGGTTGTCCTGGACCCTCGGTGTCCTGAGGACTCTGCCCTACACCCACAACATCTTGCAGGAAGACACTGGGGGAGCCAGGGGTGGGGGAGGCTGGATGGGATCATCCTGCATGGGGATCAGAACCCCGAGGGCAGCCACGAGCTTCTCGGCAGTGGGGACAACCTCCGGGGCGCGCAGCCGCCACCCGCCATCCGGGAGGGCCCAGTCTGTGGTCTGTCCCGTCCCGAGCTTCCCGCTCCACCCGTGACCCTTCCGGGTTTTCTTTTGTCCCTTCTCCACCCTGGACACATACCCCTCCCTGCTGTCCCGGAGCAGACTCCCTTCCTCGAGCCATTCTAGTCTCCACTCCACCCTCCGCTTCCTCTGTCCCCCTCCCGCGGTCTCCGGTACTCCGCGAGTCCCCTCCCCGCCCCGCCTCTGTTTTTAAACCTGGCGCGCAGCGAGCGAGTAGGTGAGCGCACACGACAAGTAGGACTAGGCGCCGTCAGGCTGCGGGACTCGCGTGTCGCCCGCACCATGAGACCCAAGGCGGTGGCCGGAACCCCGGAGGCACGAGGACGCCTCTGCCACTGTTCCGGGGATGATCCCGGGAGGCCACCGCTGCCGCGTGGGCCCGAAAGGTGAGGGTGTCCCTGAGGTCCCCCCCCCCCACCCGTGGAGGTGCACCCAAAAATTCAGCAAGTTCCTTAGCCTGAGATCGACTATGGCAAAACTCCAGTCTGAAGTGCAGGGACCCCTGCGGACACCTGGCAAGGAAATGGGCGAACGCTTGTGCTCATTGAGGATCTGAAATTGATCAAGCTGGCAAACTAGGGGGCCCCTGCGTCACTTGCAAAAGGATCCCGCGCTCTATCACAACGTGATTATCTTTTTTCCCTATACTGGGACTCAGTGTTTGCCCGTCCCAGGGACCCAGCTATGTTTAAAGTTGTGAAGTTTAAGGAAATCTAATTAGCTGGGAAGGTGGGGAGGGCAGTGTTCGGTAATGGAAAGACAGACTGTCCTTTGGCGTGATAGAACCTGTAGCATCAAGAGCCTTTAGTGGCAAAGGTGATGTCGCTGAAACCAAGCAGTTGGAATGTAAAATCTTGAAGTATCAATGAGAGCGTAGAATACGTGCGCCAATAATGGTGTTAGATTTGGGGCTTGGGAACAAAGGGCAGATAAGAAGTAAGGCACTGGCTGCCCGGACAGACCTTAGGGACATGGTGTGTACAGAACCCTTTTGTCAAGCAGACACTATTCTCTCATAGTAACATTTTCAGGGGCACCAGAAATGCCTGGAGTTAAGTTATCTTCTGGTGCTTATTTGCAGTTCCATCCCAGCTCTGTGGAGACCATGGATGCCACCTCCTGGAGATGCCGAGCTGACCAGAACAGGAAGCCCGGTAAGCTAAATTGTGGATGTTGTAGGTAGCAGCCAAGTCAGAAAATGGCACCATGTCTGTAGTAATCAAAAACAACACAGGAAGGGTCTCCTCCATCCCACTTGGCTCGGTCTTCTAACCCAGAAGCACCTGGACATCTAGCAGGTAGAGCCTGATTGAGTAGAGGTGCTAATGGGCCCATTGGGCTCCTGATTGTATCTCCATCCTTAAAAAGAAACCACTGTGCACATAGCTGTTGCAGGGTAATCACACGGAGTTTGGGGGTAGGGGTGTGCCTCTGTAAAGCCGCTGGTGGAGAAGGGAGGGATAGAATTCAGTTCCCTTAGAGAAAAGCGGAGTGCACCATTATCGGGGCTGCTGGTGCCACAGTGCAAAGAAAGGCAGGCATCTACCTCAAGTGCCCAGAAGATACAGTTAAACGCCCCACCCAGCCCCTTTAGAAGCACTTTCAGCCCTGTCTGCCAATTGCCCCTGGAGGAATTGTTGTCTGTGCAAATACACTCAAGCAGAGAGCTCTGTAGGCAAAGACTAATTGCCACAACCATTCCTTTATCTTTGCCTTGTCAGTTAATTGCTTTTAACTTATTAAGGTAATGACTTGCTTACAATCGGGATATTTTCAAATATAAATTGACTTTTACAACAAAGGAGTTAGCCTGACGGGGGAGAACCCTGCATTTTGCTTACTTAATGCCTATGGGATACAGCTTAATGTACAGATATGTGTAAGAAAATCGGTGTGGGAAAGTAGCCTTCCGTTTTTCCTTTACATTTAAGTTATTTTCTTTGAGTATTGGGTGCTTTAATTCTATATTTATTTGCTTAAATAATTTAGTATTTAATTCCTGAAAGAATGAAGCAAAAAAAAAAAAAAAATAAGGGATACCTTAGGCCTAATTTTTACTGCTCCAAATTTCTAAATGATGAGGGAGAATTCTTTCTATTCTATTGCATCCAGACTCAAGTTCTTAAACGTCAGATTTTAAAAGAGAAGCTCACAAATGATTAAATTTTCCTCTAAGTGAAACATGACTGTGGGGTAGCTCAGTTGAGGTGAATCTGGAAGTACATGGTGGCTGGCCTCAGGCAGGTAACTTTCTTTTGCTTCTGTTCTGATGAGAAAACCCCTTTGTGACGGGTACGTTAAGGCCTAGCCCTTTCTAGTTGGCTACACTACACACAAAGCAGCTACCTCCAGGATTTGGGTGGGTGGGTGGGTTGGGAACCAGGCTTCTGCAGGGATTGTAGAACTGGCTGCCTTCCCACACCCTTGTCTGGGCGGGACTTGGGATCCACCCTGGCTCACTAGGTTCCAGCTTTACCAGAGAGCCAAATTCCCTAGGAAGAGAAGTTTGTCCTTTGTAACTGTCGTAGCCTGTCTACAGGCCTCCGTACATTGGGTTTCCCCAAGTGAGCAGGGTGAGTGCACCTGTGCTTGGGCTGCAGCGATTCTAGTTAATAACACCCCTCTGGAGCAAACAGGATGATCGATCCCTCAGACCTAGCCTCCATATGCCATTCTGTAGAGGAGTCCGAGATACTGAGGCTTGGTGATGTCCCAAGACTCCCAGCAAACAGATAGACATTATAATAAGATAGAGACTTGATACAAGGCCTTGTTCTTTGGTTGAAGGAGCCCCTGTTCCCATTGATGTCCCTAGAGAGCTGTATACTCCCCTGGATTGGAGAAAAAAAAAGTGATAGATCAAATCTTTAAAAGTGTATACATAAATATATTTTTGTCTTGAGGCTAGAACCCGGGGACTGACATATCTGATGATAAACAACCCCCAGCCTTGGTGATTTTTGGCCTCTGTGCATTTCCTTCCTGGCCACTTGTCCACATTGCCAGAGCCTAGGCCTGTCCTACTATCCAGGCTCCCCACCGTAGCCTGAGGCCTGTGGCTGAGACTGCTCAAGCTTGTTCTTCAGAGCTTAAGAAGATCACACACCTTAAACGGAGTGCTTAGCTGGTTTGCCTTTCTAGTCCCATTTAATTACTGAAGTGTGAGTGTTTCAATATTTCCCTCCATGAGAACCAATCTTTTATTAAGATCTTTTTGAAAGCCAGGCGTGGTGGTTCACGCTTGTAATCCTAGCACTGGGAAGGATCTCTGAAAGACGGAGGCCAGTCTGGTTATGTAGTGAGACCCTGTCTTAAAAGTCAAAAAGGAAAATGAAAACACCACATACAAAGTTAAGAGCACATATGTGGTATTATATTGTATGTCTAATAAAGTCTGCCGTATGTTTGTGGGGTTCGGCTTTTATAGTTCACAAACAGGTATCACATGTCCACAGTCCAATCAGGACAGGACATGTGAAAGAAGCAGCCTCTCTCTGGTCAGATTAGCACTGCGCTTCACCATCTACCACAGGTCATCTTTAACTGGGCAGAATGGTTTGCATCACGAGTGCCTTGGTTTAGGGATTGCTTCTAATTACAAACAGCTTCATCCACAAGTTGTTTCCTGAAGAGTCACCATCAATGTGAAGGATTGTCTTCCAAAGACCCTCACTTAACCCCACTTAGCTCTTCACAGCGTTAGCACAGAGAAACACAGCTGACATACTATGATGTCTACAGAGACATCCTGTAGGCCGGTTTGCACACAGATTGTTACACACACACACCCCTCACCCCACGTGCATGCTCATGCACCCAGGTCTCCTACAGAATGCAATAGCACAGAGAGCAACTGTATCAAAATCTCAGTCCTCTGTCCCTGCTCTGGTTCTCACTAAACTGTGGAATCCCAAAGAGCTTGGGTTTTCTTATCTCCCCCTCAGGCCATTTCAGCCCCATGAACCAGTCTGTAAAGCTATCAGAGACCTGAGATGAAAATGTGACTTCTGCTCCTTAGTCCGCTGGACAGCCTGACTCAGCTTCAGGTTCAGTGTCCAGAGTCTAGGCAGAATGGGAAGACTCTGGACCACCCCTCAGCCTCCTGCTCACCTTGACCAGCAGTTAGCATGGACAAGTTCAGCCCTCACATCTCTTGCCACCACTGCTCAGAGTCGCTTCTCTCTCCTCAGCTGCAGATGACCACAGGCTTGTTGGATGCTGCTGAGGCACCTGGGATCCCCCTTCCTTTCTGTCTTTATCTTTTCTTACCTAGACTGCTGCCTGCCAGCTTTTACTTCAGTCTAGTGCATGTGCAGCTCCCAGCGGTCACCATCATCCTTGAGATACAGATTATGGACACCGGATTATTAAGTCCTCATCTTAAAAGTTGATCTTCAGGGTCAAACCCAACTATATTTACTAGTGCTTGGAAATCTTCCTCTAAAGTTTTCAAGAACAAGCCCAAACTCAGCAATTAGTACTGGCAGAGTTCTGGAACTCCTTGGTCATCATCGTGTCTTATTTACTTCACCCTGGGCTCCCTTACCTGAGTCTTCTGTTTTCCCACCGTTCTTCAGAGAGAGGAGGTAGGAGATTCACTTCACCAGGAAGTCCCAGGACTCTCCAGTCAAATGCCTGAGGAAAGGTGTTTATGCATACAAGTAGCATGCCATAAAGTGTGAGATGATGCGGCTTGTTATTCTAAGAAAGGCAGAAGACCACAGGTGGTTTATAGGTAGGGACATCCATGACAATATGGCTAAGGGTCCATGCCTTTCCATTTTTATCATCATCATTACTAATTATTATTGCCATATATTCATTGTACATAGTGCTGGGTTTCATAATGACAATTTTTTTCCTAAGATAAAATGTACATCACCGTCCTTTTGTCTTCCCTATAGTCCCCCTTCCCCCACTTGTCTTCACCCTTCCTCCTTCCTTCCTGTCAGGGTCAGTTAAAGAAAAAAGGTATGCCCAAGATGAAATATTAAGGCCTATGCGGCAGCAGGAAGATCTTACCTCTTCTGATGGACTGAACCCCAACAGACTTACAAGGGCATATTTACTGAAAGTTACACAAAGTATTTCCTCATACCAAGGTCCCTAATCTTAATTTACACATTTTACTGAAGGAGAGTGTCACAGACCTCCATAACTCTAGTCCTTTTTTATATGTGTGCAATACTCAATAAAATAATACAAGAGCCTCAGATGTGCCTGAGGCATCTTGTGACCAAAGTCATGGGATGGCTGCAAAGCCCCTTCAGCAAAGCAATCACTGTTTTCCACATGGATTCTTCAAGATCAAAGTACTTCTAAAAATCAGCTGTTCATCTTAATATTTACTCCATACAGTGATTCTGCTAAATTCATACATCTCCCACTGCTTTCATGTCTCAGTGTGTGTGTGTGTGTGTGTGTGTGTGTGTGTGTGTGTGTGTGTGTGTGTGTATTTACCTATACATATATGCACACACACACAAGTGATTTATATGTTTATATAAAATCTAGAACCTAGTAGTTGGGGACATGACTCAGTGGGTAACATGATTGCTATGTGATCATGAGGACCTGAATTCTAATTCTCAGGACCCATGTACAACGCTTGATATGGCGGTACACCAAGGACTGAGGTAGGGGAATCCTTGCTGGCAAGCCAGTCTAGCTAAATAGGTAAACTCCAAGTTCAGAAACTTGGCCTCAAAACACTTTGTTGGAAAGCTGGGCAGTGGTGGTGCATGCCTTTAATCCCAGCACTTGGGAGGCAGAGGCAGGCAGATCTCTGAGTTCAGAGGCCAGCCTGGTCTACAGAGGAAATTCCAAGACAGTCAGGGCTACACAGAGAAAGTTCAAAAACCAAAGTCCAAACCAAACAAAACCCAAAAAACTTTGTTGCAGAGCAACAGGAAACATTTGACATGGACCTATAGGGCTCTAGTCTCCATACACACTCATGAACAAGCATGCTTTCATACACACACACACACACACACACACAGAGACAAATACACCATACCACATACAAGGATTTAAGGTCTGAACCTTCACAGTACCTGGACCACTGTGAATAAACATTATAGGAAGCAGAACCCATGAAGCACTGAAATGTTTCAACTCCAGCAATCGTTACAGAATACCTAAGTTGTACCTTTAAAACTTCAAGATGGTCTACATCTGTGTTTCTACATGTTTGTCTTTACAGTGTGAGCCTTGGAGGAAGCAACAAACTTTAGGATCAAGGGGAGCCTTTGGGTTCCAGCACCCTGTCAGGTAATATGCTATCCACAGTAAAGATCATATGATCGCTAGATATTGGTACACATTAGCGTTTTCAACAAAGTGGAGAATATACTATCCAGTATAATTTTGTTTCCTTACCAAGGAGTTTCAAGGATATTTTGTTATATTTCTGGAATGTGGTTTCATTTAATGTTTAATGTTTAATGCTTCATTAAAAGCTGGGATTGACTCACTGGCAAGTACTTCCCCATGATCACATAAGTTCAAACACGGACCAGCCTAAACCTTGCTTATATTTCTGTTTCAGATGGGCTGATGCATTTCTCTTGTGCTCTGTTACTACAGGGCCCCTACCTTATTGACACAGGTTGTGTAGGCCTGTGTTGTGGGGACTGACCCCAGCACTTCAGGGTGTTTGACAGCTCCTCCCCCAGAAACACCTGGAGCTTCGCTTCAGTTGTGTTAATCAAAAGTGTCTCCAGATGTTGCCAAGGGTGCCTGGAGCCTGCGAAGCCCAGATTCATGGAACCTCAGGTAGCTGAGTATCCCGCTCACAGGCTGTAATCAGCGCGTTTTTCCTCCCTGTTCTCTGGCCAGAAAAGGGGGCACTAACTAAAATCAGCAGCAATCAGTTGCCAGTCCTCAGAAGAGCATGGCAAGTGGGGAGCAAATGAATTAAATAAGTGAAAAGCATTAAGAGATTGTTGGGACTATTTTAAAATGCTTTTCATAATAACTGGAGTCTAACTGGAGAGCTCCAATTTTTATGTATTTAAAATTTTCTTTCCTCTTTCCCTTCTCTCTCTCTCTCTCTCTCTCTCTCTCTCTCTCTCCCTCCCTCCCTCCCTCCCTCCCTCCCTCCTTCCCTCCCTCTCATTTCTCTTTATGTCTTTCCCCAAGGTAATCTTTTCTTTCTGCTAAGAGGGACCCACCCTTTCTTCTTTCTCTTCACATCTGGAACAGTCAGTTACTTCTCCAGGCCAGAGTCTCAGAGGGTTACATTCCTGCCCTCTGCGGTGTATATGTGCCCGAGTGAGGGACATTTCCTATCTAGGAGGGCTCAGGTCATCCAGCTGATGGGAGGGAGCACCCTTTAAGGATTAAAGCCCAGCTAATGTTAATGTCTTTGCTGTGGGCCTACATTGACTGGCTAGTAGTGTATTAGTCCCACAGCAGGTGTCCAGTTCTATGTTCCCGTAACAGTACATGGAAGGCAAAAATAAGACAGAAATGGAGGTGTTAATGCATTGTCAGGAGCTTGGGTCCTATTTTTTAGGTTGATGAATGATTTATTTGTTTCTTTATTATTAGACTTTACTTGCCCCTTTCAAAGCGTCAAGAATACCTGCAGAGTTCTGGGGAAAAAGTGCTGGCCAGCTTCCCAGTGCAAGCCACCCTCCATTTCTACAATGATGAATCTGGGCCAGACTCTGAGGAAGAGCAAGAAGACGAAGCCCAGCCCAACCATCTTCAGAACCTGGAGCAAGACAGAGCAGTGGCCCAGGAGCACAGAGCACAGTAGGGCTGGCAGGTCGGGGTCAGGGTCAGCTGCCTGCAGGGGCCAGTGACTGCTCCTGCAAATGAACTGAGTGAATCTCTCTCCCATGCTGGTTCTCCCCCTCCCCCACCCCATGTCCTGGGGACAGCCTTGCTGGGACTCAGCCTCTTGTCCAGCTTCCTCTGTTGGGAGTTCAGAGGCTGGGACTCTGCTCAGCACCTGCAAAGGCCAGGGACTTTCCTCTTCTTCACTTTTACTCCTTGTTTTCCTGTTCATGTGAGTGTGAGTGTGTGTGTGTGTGTGTGTGTGTGTGTGTGTGTGTGCGTGTGCGTGTGTGTGTGTGTGTGTGTATGAGTGATTCAAACCTTTGGGGAAGGGTGCCTGACAGAGGAGTGTGTCAGCACAGGCTGTTATCAGGTAGCATGAGTTCAGAGCTCATTTATTTCTCACTGTGAAAATTACTCCTTCATAAGCACACACCCCTCCCTTGCCCAGAGACCCATTATCTAGCCATTTTGCTTTCATAAAAATAATTTAAATATTATCTTCCATTTTTAAGAGTTCATTTGGTTGCTCAGTAGCTGCCTGGAAAAATATATATATATATATATATATATATATATATATTCTTTTACTGATGAAAAAACCAAGAAAATTGAAGCAGTAAATAATTTCCACTGTAATGAGAAGCACAACGATATGACCTTTTTAGGGAATAAAATAGATGTTTCTGAAAACTAGGTAAGGGCTGTATCTATAGATTAAAAAGAGGTGGAGTGAGACTGGAGAGATGGCTCAGCTCTTCCAGAGCTCCTGAGTTCAGTTCCCAGCACCCACATGGTGGCTCACAGCCATCTCTAGTGGGATCTGATGCCCTCTCTGGCATAAAGGTGTACACGGAGGTAGAGCATTCATACATAAAATAAATACATCTTAAGAAATAAGTTGTAAAGGGTTAATTTTTCTTACTCGGTGGCCAGTATGGTCTTGCTCTTTGCATCGACTGGCACTATTTTTAATAAAAGTATCTTATGTAAAATGACTTTGCATTTTATCATTTTGGTAACCTAAGGCCAGCATTCCTCAATATCTCTCCGATTACCCTACCTGATGCTGTCTTCCTATGTACACCACTTTGTATGAATTTTTACTTGAAATAAATATTTTGAAAGATCATTTGATAACCATTGTTTTGGTGTAAGATGTTTTTAGAGTGAATTAGTTCCTGTTCTAAAGGTTTTAAAGATTTTTTTATATTTAGCTCTGTTAAAATTATATATTTTCACAAATACAGAAGAGGCCAGAATGATGGCTCAGTGGGAAAGGCTCTTGTCACCAAGCCAGATGCCTAAGTGTGGTTCCCCCGAATCTAATGGTAGAAAAACTGAGTCCTGCTGGCTGTCCCCTGACTGTGAGGCATAGAGTGGCATGAGCGTCCCCTTCACATACACACAGGATGAATGAAAAATAGGGCATAATAACAGGTCCTGATGCCAGGCATGTTGTCCCAACTACTTAAGAAGCTGAGGCAGAAGGATCATAAGCCCAAAGACTGCCTTGGCTGCAGAGTGGGATTAAGGTGAGCTGGGTACTTAGAGAAACTCTTTCAAAAGATCAAAAATAATACAAGAAGAGTTAGGGATGTAGCTCAGCAGGACAGTGCTGGCCAAGGATGCTGGCCAGGGCACGGAGGCCCTGGGTTCAGTGAATAGTAACATACACACATACATATGCACATACATACATATACACACAGAGAGAGAGACACACACACACATCAGAAAAAAAAGACATTTTTTAAAAGAAAAAAATAAGCTATTTTTTTTACTGCCCAAATAACATTAATACTCAATGAAATACAAACAATACCAGTACCGTAACAAACCTAACAGTTCAGAAAGTTCTGTTACAAAGTAAAAGGCAATTCTTAGTTTTCTCCCTTCTGTCTTCAGGTAATAAACACCAAATTAATTTTATTTGACACAGGATCTCACGTGCCTCTTCCTCGAGTGCTAGGATTAAAATTGTGGTCTAATTCCACACTGAATGGCTTGTTTTTGCTTCCTAGCTTTTTTTAAAAATTTATTTAAATTGTTCCATCCTTTAAAAAACAAATGTCTTCCTTCCTTTTTCCCTCTCCACCTACCCTTCCCCCCTTCTCTTTTTTGCAGGGCTGCGACTCAAACCCAGGGCCTCTAGACAAGGACTCCCCTAATGAACTTAAAGTTTCAGAATAAAACTTGCCCTTAGAGTTCTTTTAAATACATTGTTTCCGCATGGTCTGTGGGGGCGTTCACGCTCTAGCCTCATTGGGACTGTTAACACTGATTCCCAAAATGAAATCTCTATCTGAAAACTCTATGCGTTTTATTTTTTCTTAGTTTTATTTGTATGTGTTTGTGTGCGTGTGTGTAAGTGCAGGCTCGGTTATGCCACAGCACAGGTGTGGAGGCAGGAGGACACTCTCCGCTGCAGGTCCTCACCTTTCACCCCATTTTCAGGATGCCTCGGAGCTTCTGAGCCGAGGTTCTTCCTCCACCGCCTGTGGGCAGCAAGGGCTGCATTTCAGACACACTGTAGGTTGTGTCTGTCTGTGGGTTCAGGGGATCCAAACTAGATACCCAACTTTCACAGGAAACATCTTCCCATCCCCAAGTTCCACACACTAAAGCTTTTTTTTTTTTTTTTTTTTTTTAACCATTTATTAGCATGTATAAATTGCATATTGGGATTCAGTGTGGCATCACCTTCTGTTTTGGCTAGAGTTTTTATTGCTATGAAGAGACACCCTGACCAAGGCGACTCTTATCAATAAAACATTTGATTGAGGTGGCTTACTTACAGTTTCAGAAGTTCAGTCCATTGTCATCATGAAGAAGAGCATGGCGGTGGGCAGGGAGATGTGGTGCTGGAGCTGACAGGGCTACGTCTTGCAGGCAATGGTAAGTTGACTGACTGTCACACTGATGGAAACTTGAGCAAAAGAGACCTTAAAGCCCACCCCCACAGTGACACATTTCCTCCAACAAGGCGACACCTATTACAATAAAGCCAGCCACATCTCCTTTAGTGCCACTCCCTTTGTGGGTCATTTTCTTTCAAACCACCGAATGCACTAATCTGACCCAGCCTCTCTTTACCCATCATTCCCTTCTCAACATTCTATGTTCAGGTGGACTTACATTTATGCATGTACACACTCACACGTGTACACACACATGTCCATGCATTGGAGGGTCATGTGAGTATGGAGGTCAGGAACTTGCAGGAGGCATTCTCTCCTACCATGTGAGTCCTAGAGACCAAACTCACATTGCAAGGTCTGGTGGCAAGGCCCCAGGCAAACTTGTTCTAGCGTCTATATATGAGAAAGAGCATCTGTCCACACGTGGCTTATTGCGTGTAGTATTGTGCTACAAATAACAGGATTTAATTCATTTTTATTACTAAATAATATTCCAGTGTCAATACACAATTTTTTTAATTTCTAAAAATTATTTAATTTTACATGCACTTGTACTTTGCTTGTATGTATGTCTATACATCATATTTGCACCTGGTACCTTTGGAAAACAGAAGAGAATATTGAACCTGCTGGAACTAGAGTTACAGATGATTGTGAGCCACCATGTGGGTACTGGGAACCAAACCTGGGTCCTGTTAACTGCTGAGCCATCTCTCCAGACTGACCTCATATTCTATTTACTCATCTTTCCATGGATAAACACATAGACTGACTTCATATCTGAGCTGTTGTAAATCATGCCACAGTAACCATGGGTGTTCAAGAATCTCTTTGCTACAATTTAATTTTTTGCTTATATACACTTAGATACGTCCATGTAGCTGTGACCAGAATACCTGACAAAGCCAATTGTATGGAGGAAAGCTTATTTTGTCTTATGGTTTTTCTCCACCACTGAAGAGGAGGGCACACCACAGAGGTTCATGAGGGAAGGCACAGCATGAACCGAGTGTGAAGGGGAGGCTGTTCACACCACAGAGGAACAGGAAGCAGAGAGCACAAAAGGAACCATAGTCATAGGCAGATGTGCCTTCAGAGGCCGGTCCCTAGCAATCAACTTCCATCAAATAGGTCCTTTGTGCTAAAGGTTCCACAGTCCCTCAGCCCAAAACAAAACAAAACCAAATCAGTAGTACGACCTAATTGGGGAACAAGCGTTCAGAAATGAGCCAATAGGAAACATTTCAGATTCAAATCACAACATATTCAGTCAATAGGACTGCTGGTCACACTGTGGAAAATGTGAAACGTGAACAAAATGTACTGTCTTTCTACCAAATGGTTAAAATGAACAAAACTCCATTAAAAAAAAATCATCAAGAGGCCTCTTGGAGGAAGGCAGAGTGGAGAAAGAAACAGGTAGATCACTGTTGAGTTTGAAGTCAGCCTGGTCTACATAGCGAGTTCTACACAGGCTACATAGTAAGATGGTGTCTCAAAAAGAAAAAGAAAAAAGGCTTCTTGGTGGATGTCCACATTCCTCTAGGCCTAACCTGAATGTTGGCGGCATCCTCATGCCCAGGCTGCAGGTCTCCATAACAAACACAGGCTGTAAAGGGGAAACCAGCTGACACCAGCTTTCTCTCTGACTCTGTGTTGACTTGAACTCCATTTACCCTTTCTTGAGCAGTGGCATTCATAAGAGTCCCTCACCCAACCATGAGCCCAGGCCCCTGTCATTGCCTTTACCTTGATTTTGCACAAACTCCCCAGAATTTTTCACTGTTTTGTCATGGGCCCCAATTCAGTCAGACTCAGAGCTTTTCTGCTTGCTGAGGAAATCTGTTCATTCTGTCTCGTGGCTGTGATGTACCCAGCGAAGGGAAACGTGCCTTACTCAGAAACACTGACAGAAACCTTGCTGCATCCCCAGAGGAGCGAATCATGATGACTCATTTTTAGAAACCTGCTCATGAAGGATTAGAGCACATATACGCACTTGTGATTTCAACTGTGAACAGTGACAGGTAGTTAAATGCCTCAGAAGCAGACATACCGATAGTCTAAAATACATATTATTTTAACATTCCGTGAGATCATTACCCTGTCATCATAACAAACTGGTTTTGTTTCTGATGATCTACAGAAATGTTGTGCAGCCCATAGCAATGCAGATTATGGCCCTGCTGTATTCACTGAAATGGCCATGGTTTTACTTACTTGCCAAAAATGTCATTTTAAATTAATATTCACAGGGCAAAAAGTGATGCTGTGACTTGTAACCACAGAATAAACAAATCATAATCTAATTAATATATCCATTGATTCAAAGAATCATAATTTTTGTAACAAGGACATTTTAACTTTGGGTTTTTTTTTTTTTTAAAGAAATTGTGGAATATACAAAGCACTCTTACTGTTATTTTTAAAAATATATTTTTTATTTTTGTCTGTGGGTGTTTGGCTTACATGTAAGTCTATAAGTCTGTGCACCACATACCACATGTATCATTGGTGCCTGCAGAGGGCAAGAGGGCATTGTATCTCCTGGAACTGGAGGTACAAATGATTGCAAGCTACAATGTGCATTATGGGAATGGATCCTAGATCCTCTGGAAAAGTGGCCAGTGCTTTTATCCTTTGAGCCATTTCTTCGACCTCTACAATGTACTTTTAATAGCCACAGCCATCACCACACTGTGTGACACCCTTTTAAAGTCCTGTTCCTCCTATCTGAGGCTTTGCACCCTGGGGTGATCATCTCCCTACTTCCCTACCTCCGATGTGATGTCTAAAACCAACACTCTGTCATCTGTTTGGTGTTTCAGATTCTACAGACAAGCAATAATCTACATACAGTATTTGTGATTTAATATCTGTAGTATGTTCATTTTAGCAGTGCTATCTAACTCTAGTAGTATTTTTTAAGATGACAGAATGTCTTTCTGTTTGAGGCTGATATGGCCACACCAGCCTGAATATGTCTAATCCCATCATTTTTTCCGAAAATAGAGATGAGTGTATTTATCGTTATTATTTGTTGGGGGAGGGCATGTGTATCAAGGCATGCATTCGAAAGTCAGAGAATAGTTTTCAAGAGTTGGTTTTTCTCCTTCTACCATGAGTCCCAAGGATCAAATTTAGATCATCTGCCTGGCAAGCACTTTTACCCACTGAGACATTGTGCCAGCTCCACTGCTCTCATATTTTAAAGGATGAATAACACTCTACTGCCGACACACACAATATTTCATTAACACCTATCTGCTGACAGACACTTCAGTTGATCCTGTGGCTTGGCTACTGGGAAATGTGGTGGTGAGCATGGGAGTGCAGATGTCTCTACTGCAGACTGACTCTAGATTTCCTGTGCAAGTACACAGAAAGAAGGTAACTGCATCTGTGATTTAAAAGGTGAGAAAAACCAACATCTGGAGGATATGGAGAATTTGGAATCACATAATTTGATGAAAATGTAAAATGGTACAATCATCTTGGGAGATGGTTTGGCAGTCTTGTTAAAAAGCTAAATATAGTTCATTATGCAACCCAGCAACTTTATCCCTAGGAATCTCCCCAAGGGAAATAAAGACATTTGTATACAAAAAGGCATTCAGGAGATCAAGCCTGATGCCCAAAGAAGCAACATGTAAGAAACACAGGTGAGCCATGGACCACGTGGCAGACAGATTAATGAAAATGGGTTGAGTTAAGAAGAAGGAGCTAGTTAGCAATGTGCCTGAGCCATAGGCCAAACAGCATAAAGTTAATATAAGCGTCTGTATGTTTTTTGGGGGACTCTGGGATTGCTGGTCCAGATAAAAAGTGGAGGGCGGGTTCCAACTGTGGGGCTAGTCTGGGCCAGAAACCTCGTTGTTGCAGATGGTTTCCCAATGTGGGTTGAACACCCACAGAAAGCCAGAGAAAGCTTTGAAAGGGTTATGGAGCACAGAAGTAGAACCAAAAGTTGCTTTTGAGTTGTATCTCTGAAATGAGTTGTAGAACAGAGTGGCTCTGGAACCTCCACCATGTTGAAAAGGCACGGAGTCAGCAGCCAAAGCAGTGCTTTACTGTCTAGCATTTTAAAAACTCTTCTGGTTGGAAAATGATTAAGGAAGGATACACAACAAAACAGATCCAGATGGAGAAAACTTCTAAATGGGTTACAATGTGTGTGAAAAAGAATATGTAGGCTGGGAAAGAAAAGAGAGAAGGTAGAGAAAATCTTTAAAAAAGAGAAATGGAGTAATAAAAATATAATAAGCCATGTAAAGATGGAAAATACACAGTCTGGATTATGGTTGTCACTGTGTTTTATTTTAATTTTTTTTAACTATTAATGAGCTATCTGCAGAAAGACAATTTCAAAGGTATCTTGACTTTGAAATTTGTGTCTAAGGATTTATTGCTTTAGAAGAGTTCTGCTTTTGTTTCCACAGAAGATGAGAACCTGTGGATTGCTTCCAGGCTGATATGGTTTCATCAACCAAGACCACCTGAGAATTCTCTGATAGGAAGATATGGTCACATCAGTTTCAAAACTAAGATGATCCAGTCTCAAGAACCTGTAAGATTGCCAATGCCCCTCAATCAGCAGGAAATAGTAATGGAAAGCTATGCCCAAGTTCCCAAAATAATGTTTATAAATGTTTGTTTTCATTATTAATAGTTAATGGTCATAGCAATTCTCTTTCTAAGAAGAAAAAGGGGATCTAGTATACGAGTGATTTTTTGAAAAGTAGATTATTAAATTTACTTTCATCTAAAACTCAGCTGTTAATCTCAAAATATTTTACATTGGTATGGACTTTGGTTTATTTATACAAATTTTAGGTCAATTTTATTATGCTTTATATATGTTTTTATTTTTGTTTAAGGTATGATGTTTATGTAACTCATTTAAAATTGTAATGTATAATTAAGAAATGCAGATTAATAGTCATATATGATAACCAAACTTATAGCAATGTTAATTAGATTTTTTAGGTATACAAAGATATATTTCAATTAGATAGGTAATCTTTAAACACTTCTAAGACCTACAGAATATGGCATTTAAAATATTTTTAAAACTTAGACTTTTATGGACAGTGAGACAGGTCTGTTCCTGGCAGCACCAATCTACTTCAAGAGAAAAATGGGCATTGAAGAAACTCCATATGGAGTTTACTTTCTTTGTGGCAATGGTTAGGCACTAGAGAAGAACCTGTTCTTGTATAGACTGCTTGACAGTACGATGTTTAAACTGGATGTGCAGTTTCTGTAGGAAAGTGACCTCTGAACTTTGGTAAAACAAGCTGAGATGGTCCTTCAGGTTCCTGCTTTGCAGAG
The DNA here is from genome assembly GCA_033318265.1 of Phyllotis vaccarum. NCBI lineage: Eukaryota > Metazoa > Chordata > Mammalia > Rodentia > Cricetidae > Phyllotis > Phyllotis vaccarum. Next base: position 39,247,476 of record JARWLC010000010.1, on the reverse strand, counting down.
AAAACTGTCAGACATTCTTTAGAACTCAAGGAGAGGTGACTGATGAACTACACCAGAATGAGTAGAGCAGTCCCTCAAATTTCCTGCTTCACTGAAAAATACACCAGAGATTCTGGGCCTGTAGGCTGAAGATGGATGCCGGAACTTTGGGTGACTGTCCAGGCAGATAGGTGCCATCTCTGTCATTTCTAGATTTTGGAAGTTGTTTGCAGTTCCTGTTTACATAGGCAATATTATATCCTTCTGTGGTCTTTGATGTAGTTGAAGATTAGATAGTTATAGGTATAGTTTTTCTTAGTTATTGTAAAAGGTATATTGGATATGAAACTTTAGATTCACAAGGATAAGGTAGATGATAGAATATTTTAATTTTGCTAAATAAAATAGACTAGATATTGTATCTGTAATTCTTGCTTGATAGCTATTTTGTTATATATAATTTTGCTATATTGAAATTGAAGCCTTCCTTTTTTGATTAGACAGAAAAGGGGAAGTGATGTGAGAATGTCTTTCTATATGCTGTGAATGAAGGACTGTTTTGATCATGGCAGGGACCATAGAAGTAGGCAGAGGAAATTAGAGCATAGGTAGGAGGAGGGTGAAGTGATGGACAGATCAAGCCAGATGCCCAAAGAAGCAACACGTAAGGAGCACAGGTGAGCTACAGGCCATGTGGCAGAGAGGTTAATGAAAATGGGTTGAGTTAAAAGGAAGGAACTAGCAAGAAGGCCAAAAAGCATAAAGTTGAAAAAAAAGAGAGAGATTTACATGAATGTCTTAAATAGTTCTATCTCTAACAGTCCCAAACCATAAATGGTTCACATATATATCAACTGGTAAATGAATAAGTGAAATGTAGAAAAGGAGTCCAGATGCTTTCTATTGTTGGTTTGGCTTTACATGGTTTTAGTCGCACATTTTAAGTTGAGTGCTGTCCTGAAGATCATGGTACAACCTTGTTCTGTCCTACTGTGGAGGAAATTGTCTCTTCTTCATCCACTGTATCCCACTGACTATGCTATCCTTCCCTTAGTCACTCTGCAGGAATCTGAGGAGTTAGACTCTAAAATTATTTAAAACCTAGACTGTTCTATTTAAACATTTTTCTTTAGATACTGAGCTATTTACTACAGATTAACCTTTCATTCATTCATTCATTCATTCATTCTCTTTCTGTCATGAGAGAATTTAAATGTTTACAGAAAAAGCTCTAAACCAAACATTCTGTTTCTTACCTGACTTTTCCTAGTTTTTGACTCAGGGGATTATTCATCAAGGCGCTGTCTCCTAAGGACTTGCAGTGACCTCTCCTCTGAGCCATCCGTCACAGAAAGGTAAAAAGGTCTCAGGTGTACTTTAAGGATAATTGAGTTCAATTCCAAAATAAAACACGGGGAGACAAGCCATTGTCCAGTACTAGGTCATCTCAAGGGTAGGTCTTTGTGTCCTGTGTGCAGAGAGCGTGTCTTAAGTTACTTTAGATTGTCAAGTATCATGGTAGGGCCAACATTTAAGTTAGGCATCAGACATAGGACTTCTTGTATCAATAATGCAAAATGACAAGTCTCCACTGTTGCTTGAGTTCTCTCTGGAAGTGTCACAAACCTGCAAAGTAAACCATTTTCATATAAAGTTTTATTTTGGTTTTTAATATACTGCTTCCTTCAAATACTTAGTCACTATACACACCACTAAAAGAGATTTTACAATATTTGTCTTAAAGTACACTTTGCATCAGCAGAAGCAGATGTGGAACAGTCTGTGGAATATCAGAGGACAGAGTCACCCACAGCCAAACCATGAAGGTCAGGGCGTGGTGACCCAACCTTTAATACCATCACTCTGGGTCTCTGTGAGTTCAAGGCCAGCCTGGTCTACAAAGGAAGTTCCAGGACAGCCAGGGCTGTTAGGTAGAAAATCCTATCTTGAAAAAACAAAAAACAAAACAAAAAATACTGAAGAGATAGCTCTGTCCTCTAATATTTCAGACTAACTTTATTAAACATACAATATATTACCACAACCTCACTAGGTACTCTGCCTCATAACTTTCAAATATTAATACACCTTCCAAAACCGGTGCCAGCCAGCTGCCTCTTTTGGGCTCTTCGCCACAAATAACTACTCTTCAGGTTTCTGATGCCATGAAATTTCACAGTTTTAATCACATATAAACATCAGTCACGTTTACTCATTTGCATCTGGATCCTTGACACACTGTCTGTAAATGCTTGTCTCCATGATCTTCTACTGTAGAAATATCACACCATTTTTCCACCCTGTTGGTGGATGTTTGGGTTGTCCTGAATCAATATGACATTTTTGATATGTCTGTTGTGCACAGATGTGGGAATGTTTCCCAGCAACCCATCATTATGGTTAGCATCATTCTCTTTTGCTAACATTCCCAAAGCCACTTGAAGTGATTTCACTGTAAACAAACCTAAATGCAGAAATTTCCTAACATAAACACATGTTCATCCTTCTTCCGAAGTGACTTGAGCAAACACTGTCATAGGCAGAACAATTGAGTATCAGTCACAAAGTTACTGAACTGTGGTGTCTCACAAGCATGGCTGTTTCAGAAGACACCATCCTGTAGAAGTTCCTTGAGAAATGCACCCCTGTGAGCTTTCCAGCATTCCCTGAGGCTTCTATGATAAAATCTGATAAACATGGCTGCTTAGACCCAAGAGGAAAAAGTGTGTTTCATTCCTCCCTAAAGTCTGAAAATCTATTTATTCATTAATTATTTATTTAAGAGTTTGTTCATGTATATACATATGCACATGTGTGTACACACAGCATATAGAATGCCTACATCAACCTTAGGTGTTCCTCAGGAGTTATTCACCTTGGAGCTTTTGCTATTGTTATTTTTAAGACTATCTTTTATTATTACTTGACAATTTCATGCATGTATAACATGAGTTTTTGTTTTCTAAAACAGAATCTGTCAGTGAACCTGGAGCTCACTGACTCGGCTAGACTGTGTGACCAGTGAGCCCCAGGAATCTACCCATGTCTGCTTCTCCAGTGCTAAGACTGCATGTGCATGCCTCCACATCTGGCCTTACAGGCACATGCCTCTACATCCGGTCTTATAGGTGAATACCTCCACATCTGGCTTTATAGATGTGTGCTTCCACATCTGGTCTTAAATGCATACATGCCTCCACATCTGGCTTTTTAAAATGTTTGTTCTGGAATCCTCTTAAGGTCTTCCTGCTTGCAAGGCAAATACAACACAGACTGAACCATCCTCTCAGCCTGCTACAAGTTAACTCATGTTTTAGTTGGCAAAAACAGTCCAATGGGGCTGGGGGCATGGCTCAGTGATTAAAAGGACTTGCTGTTCTTGCAGAGGGTTCCGGGGCATGGGACACCCTCTTCTGTCCTCCATGGGCATGAGCGAAGGCTATTTTTGGTTGTCAACTTGACTATATCTGAAATGAACTACAATCCAGAAATGGAGGGCACACTTGTGATCCTGATCTCGAGTTTGGAAGACACTCTCTTTTGGTCTGGATCTTGAGGTGGGATGACACAGGCCTCAAACTCAGATCTTACAATGGGAAGGCACACCTTTAACCTGGGCCACACCTTTTGCTGGAAGTCTATATGAGGACATCTGAAGAAAAAAGGTCCATTTGTTTTTTTCCTGCTTGTCCTTGGCCTTCCAGCACATCCATCCCTTCACTGGCTTGGAGCCTACCTCAGGATTCCAGTATATACAGAAGACCAGCTGAGACATCCAGCCTCATGGGACTGAGCAACTACTGGGTTCTTGGACTTCCATTCACAGCTAGCCATTGTTGGACTGCAGCCTATAAGTCATTTCTATAAATTCCCATATATACATACGTGGGAATGTGTGTGTGTGTGTGTGTGTGTGTGTGTGTGTGTGTGTGTGTGTGTGTGTGTGTGTACATATATGGGATGTCATGTGACAAAACTTTTCTTGGGAGACAAAAAATACACCTCTCCTCACCCCTGATAGAAATTTCATGACAAACCAAATAGATACCACAGAAGTTTAATTTAGTGAACCAATGGGTTTTATTGGGGTTACCAACAGGAATATAGGTGAGGGGTTACAGAACCAGAAACTTCTCAAAGACAGCTGCATCACCAGAACCCATCTCAGCATGGGTGACAGTTCTCCAAGCTGGGTACACTCTACAGTCTGTAGGGAGTCCAACAGGTTGGAGACTGACTCAATGACTGTAGGCTTAAACCTCTTCTGGGTAGCTCGGCTAGGGCTAGTCTGTACTTCTTCAAAGCAGCTCGTCTGCTCTCACAGACCTTCTGTGCAGCTTGGCTTGTCTGAGAGGCCTCTTTGCTGCTTTATTGTTTACTCTGGCACAGAGGGGTGCAGTAAATCTGGTCAGTTTCAGGGACTTCCTAAAGCTATTTTGAGATTTTTATCTCTCTGCTTAAAAAAGCTTCCCTGTAAGATGGAATGTTTCAATCTTCTAGAAAACTTACATAACAGGACATACATTTATATACATAAAAATAAATATTTTATTGTTGTTGATTCAAGACAGGGTCTCATTATATAGTTTTGCCTGTTCTATAATTCACTATGTAGACAAGACTGGTCTCAGACTCACAGAGATCCATCTACCTGTGCTGATATTTTGTGTATCCTCTAGAAAATAAAGTTTACCTGAAGATCAGAGGGTAGAGCCAGCCACACTGTTAGCCATAGAGGTCAGGGAGTGGTAACATACACTTTTCTTTAATCCTAGCAGAGATCAGTCTGGATATCAACCTGGACTACAGGAAATTAATCCAGTCTAAAAAAGAAACAGAGCCAGGCAGTGGTAGCACACACCTTTAATCTCAGCACTAAGAGGGTTAAAACAAGAAATGATATGGCTGGGCAGAGAAAGGAATATGAGACAGGAGGAGACAGGAGTTTGGGTCCTTCCCCTTTCCTTCTGTTTTCAGCTGAGAACTTTCAGTCAGAGGATTTGTGCAGACTGGATCTTGCCCTTTGGCCTGATGATTTGGTAGTGGTGAGAAGTTTCTCTAGTTCTTCTGACTCTCTGACCTTCCAACCTTACCCCAATATCTGGCTCTGGATTTTCATTAGACCAATTAGGATTCATACAAGACTTACCTCTGCCTCCCAAGTGCTTGGATTAAAGGCATGTACCTCTATGCCCAGATCTAAAAATAGTTATTTTTAAAATAACAACAAATAAATAAAAACTAAAAATAAAATCTCAAGAACTGAAACTTAGCTGGCATTCATTCCTGGGTGACACTTCTCTGCTATTTTGTGACTCTTGGAGGGTTGTGTTCTCACCAGGGCCAGAGCTCTTGACTACAGCCAGTTCTTGGGTGGTTGTTTGTTCATAAATTACCCTGTATTTAGTACATCTGTGATCTGTGACTTTGATGTCCTGATCCAAGCCTGGGCATCTGCTTCTACCCATAATGCTTCCTTTAGGATGTTTTCAGGGCACAGGTTACTTAGACATCTGGGTCTGCCTCCAGTAGGCAGGGATCTTCCTCGTGTCTTCCAATCACGGTCACTGGACTGGGTACACACATTTGACAAAGACTTTTAAGAAAACAAGGGTCTCTCTAACTTGCTGCCTCCCAATGGGAACCATTCAGAGACCGGAAGACCCTAATAGACCAGGCCACAGAGAACCTTGCATTTTGTTTTGTTTTGTTTCAGCCCCCCCCCTTTATTCTGAACTTTAGGCAGCTTCTTTATCTTCTCCAAGTCTCCAGGGCATTTGGTAGCATGCAGAAACAGCAGCCTCTTGAAGGTGCCCCATCACATGAATAGCATACAATAAAAACCCAGAGCCAGATATTGGAGAAAAGCTGGAATGTCAGAGAGAGGAAACAAATCACAGCCAATTCTCTCTCACCCAGAGAACTCCCCAAGCCGAACAGGGTACATCATCTCTTCATGGGCCCTCAGCCTGACTGGTCCCTCAGCCAGAACAGTGAATGTCTGCCTTCTCCTGCCTTTTATGTCTTCACTTGCCCCCCCCCCAGCGATTTTATGTCCTGGTTCAACTCTGCTAGAGCTAGGATTAAAGGCATGGGCCACCACTCCCTGACCTTCATGGCTTGGCTGTGGGTGACTTGTCCTCTGATATTGCAGACTAATTTTTATTAAATATGCAATATATCACCACAGAGCCCACTCATTGTCTTTGTATTCAGTGTTAAGAATAATATTATTGTCGTCCTCCCTGCCCCCCTCCCATGACCTAGCTTTGGACAGGCACTGGAGGGATGGACCCGTGGTTAAGAGGACCAGAGTTTGATTCCCAGCATTCACGTCAAGAGGCTCACCACTGCCTGTGAGTCCAGTTCTTGGGAGTCTAGAACTCTGGCCTCCTCAGGCACCTGTACTCATACGTACATACCCCCCACACAGACAGTTTCCATACACATAATCAGAAATTTAAAATGAATATTAGAAAGAGAATGTACCAGATTCTTCTTTTCTCTGTTTTATTTTGTTTTAAAAGTTTCCATAACATTTTTACTTGCTATATGGGCTTCTAGACTCTGGCTTGTGTATGTATGCTGCGTGTGTGTGTGTGTGGGGGGGGTACATGCATAAACATTAGTGTGCACTTGACCAAGTGTGTGTAAGTCAGTGTGCTCCTAAAGACCACACTTTTGGGAGGCAGCTCTAGTCCCCTACCTTGTTGAGGCAGATCTGTATTGTTCCTGCTGTGGGGTCACAGCTCACAACCACTGCGTGATTCTCCTGTCCCCACCTTCCACCAAAGGAGTGAGGGCTGAAGATGTGTGCCATTGCATCTGGTTTCTTATGAACTGGCCTCTTTAGTGTTGTGTGGTTAGTGTCTTTACACTTTGCTATCTCTCCAGCCCCATTCATTCATTCACTCACTCATTCATTCATTTTAAGCAGTTATACTGAGATAGGATCAATATACTCTATAAGTCATTTAAAGAACACAATTTAATGATTGCATATTCCCAGAAACATGCAACTATCACCACAAACAATTATAGAAACTTTGTCCCAAACAATTGCCATATCTTTTAGTTAGCAGTCCACTATTACCCCATTCTGGCCACTAATTATACATATTTTTAAAATTAATTAATTAACAGAAACAACTTAAAAAAATTAATAAACAGAATTGCATCTTTGTATATTCTCTCTCTCTGCGTGCATGTACATGTACAAGTGTGTGGAGGTCAGGGGTTGACAGCAAGTGCCTTCCTCTTTCTTTCTCTCCCTCTAGGTTTTGAGACAGGGTCTCGCACTGAACCTGGACTTCTAACCCAGCTAAGATGGCTGGCCAGTGAACTTCATGAACCCCCTGTCTCTGCCTCCTCAGCGGCAGGATTACAGGTGGGTGCTGGGCATGGAACCTCAGGTCCTCATCCTGCGCATCAAGCTCTTTGTCCAGTGAGCCATCTCCTACTTCCGTTCTTGTCTCTTTCACATGAATGGAATCAGTACTATGCAGCTCTTGGTGAATGGGATTTTATGCACAGTGTTTTGAAGATTCACACAGGTTGTAGCATGCATTGGTACTTCATTCCTGGGTCTGACCAAATAACAGTCCATTGTATTGTTTGCTGACAGAGTTTGGACTATTTCTTTAGACAACTAAAAATTTGCTGGAGTTTTGCAATCTTGTTATTTCTAAACACAGGGTTACTTTGTACAAGAGTGGCTAATATTTAGCAAGAAGATTGTCAACTGGATCTCTAGACTTTTGGGAAAAAAAAAGAAAAAAAAAAAACATCTGGCTGGCACAGTGGCCAGATTCTCCACATGTGTTCTTATTACCAAAACCTAAGAGAAGAAAGTGGCTTTTTACCTCCTTTAACTAAAACAACAAAGCATCCCCCTTTCTTCCCACTCACCCACGAGCTGGTAACAAAGTTGACCCTGAACATTTATTTTCTGCACGTGGGGAGCCACAGACCTGGTCCCCACAGCTGTTTTGTTTGTCCAACTGTTTACTATGATTTGACAATTCCCAAGCTTGTGCTGGAAAAATTGCATCAGTAGCCTCTGTCTTAAACATTTTCACATTGTTTAAAAGGAGAAAGAATTGGGAAGTGAGGTATTCAGCCTTCTGTTTTAGCAACAAAATACCTGATATATGAAAAAATAGTTTGCTTTGCGTATAGACTCAAAGGCTTTGCTTATTTATTTGTCATGTATGTTTGTGAATGCATTCTTGTGTGTGTAACATGAACTTGTGTGCATATATGTGTGCAGGCCAATGATCAACTTCCAAAGTTTTCTTCCCCTTGATTTTTTGAGACAGGGTCTCACCTCCTGGAGTGCATCAGTGAGGCTAGGTTGGCCAACAAGTGAACATGCGTACTCTCTCTCTCTGTTTCTCCAGCACAGGGACTTTGAGTGTGTACTTTCTCACATGGTTTTGTTTTTTAACATGTGTTCTAGGGCTTGAACACAGCTTCCTGTGGTTGCACCATGATTTTGCCAACAACCAATATTAATTGAGTACTATAAGAGGCTTTCTTAGACCACCAGTCCCCAAATCATGACATGGAGACTTAATATTAGTTAAGAACGCTCAGTTATCTTATGCTTGTCCTACTAGCTCATAACTTTATTTAACCTTTTTCTCTTCATCTATGTTTTGCTCTGAAACTTTTTACCTTTTTTTTCTCACCCTATATGTTCTTCTCCATGTCTGGCTGGCCCTAGGCATCTCCCTTTCTTTCTCCCTCATTCTTTATCTCTCCTCAACTAACTTCCTCTTTCTGCTTATTCTCTCTGCCCACCAGCCCCACCTACCCTTCTACTGCTGAGCTATTGGCCGTTCAACTTATTAGAACAAGCAAGTGCCTTAGGCCGGCAACTCATCTATACAGAGTTCACCAAATGCAGCAGAAACAAATGTACCACATCTCTATGGGTTAAAGTAATACTCCACAACACTACCTGCCCAACGTGGATCTGGTGAAGGCTGTACAGACAAGAAAGACGGAGTAAGCGGTCAACCATGGAGGCTTTTCTCAGCCACCATCGACCTTGCTTTTGAAACAGAACCTCCCAGTTGGTGTTGGGGTTCACTGATTCAGCTAGGCTGGTTGGCCCATGAGCCCCAAGAATCCACCTGTCTTTGCTTCCCCCACTGGGATTGCAAGCACATGGCATTATGCATAGCTTTCTTCCATGGGGGGTCCTGAGGCTCAAACTTAGGTCCTCATGCTTCTGTCCTAAGCTCTTTAATAATTAACTACCTCCACAGTGTAAGGATTCCCGGCACATAGTAGCCACATGGTAATCCCAGCATGGCTTCGGCAGAACACGATTCTTATGGAGGGTAGGCCCCTAGGCGTAGCAACGTAAATCAATGCCCACCTGTTCTCTTAAAAAGATCCACTTCGTGAAAGTCTGTCTCTTTCTCTCCTACTTCTCTCCCTCCTACCCACTCGGCAACTCCCCTTATTAAACTCTAGTGTGGTGCTGGTAGTGTGTGTCTGGTCTCACACACGAAACCAACACACAGTCCCATCATTTCAGAAGTTATTGTAGGCCGTGGTTGTTTGGCCTCTTTGCCTCTGGGGCTGAGATAATGCAGAAAATCTGCTGGAGAGAATACGCTGGAGTAAGCTGTTTGCCTTACAGTGTCTGGGAATCAAAAGGAAAAAAATGAACATGATGAGCCAGGAACCTGATATCTCCTTGAAGCGTGTGTGCCCAGTGACTTAACTTCCTTCCACAGGGCCCTGTTTCCTCAAGACTCCACCACCTACTAGCAGCGCTGTGGGCTTGAGGGTCAAGCCTTCAAAACAGCCCATAAGTGTTAAAGAGCCCAGAGATGAGCATGAGATCTTATCTGTTTTCATTTTCTTTCTCTTTTAGAGATAAGGTTTTTCTGTGCAGCCAAAGCTGGTCTGTGACTTGCTTAAACTTCAAGCTGGATTTTGCAATGTAATCCTCCAGCCTCAGCCTTCGGCATTGCAGGCACATTTTTCTGTTTTTCAACTTTTGGCCTGGTGGCTATTCAGAGCATACTCTCTGCAGATTTCAAGTTCAAATAGATAGTATTTAAAAGAAGAAAGCACTGCTTCATATTAGTTAAAAAATAAAGCAACAACAAAAAGATGCATTTATTCCCTGAGATAGGTCATGATAGTCCAGCTTGTAATAGAACTTTACATTGGCAACTTGTCCAGACAAAGTAGTAACTCAGCCTTCATACAGACACAAGCCCTGAAGAATCTCTTCACATGGTCTCATGTGTCTGCCACGTGTCTGGCTTCAGGCCCTGTCTACAGCATGTGCCCTGTGGTAGTCTGAATTGGCCCTCATAGCACACAGAGAGTTGGACAACTAGGAGGTGTGGCCTTGTTGGAGGAAATGTGTCACTGTGGGGATGGGCTTTGAGGTCTCCTATGCTCAAGCAACACCTACTTCAGACCATGTTCTATTGCCTAGAGGTCAACGTGTAGAACTCTTAACTCCTCTACACCATGCCTGCCTGCACACCACCATGTCACACCATGATGAAAATGTAAGCCACCCCAATTAAATATTTGTAAGAGTTGCTGTGGTCATGATGTCTCTTCACAGCAATACAAATCCTAAGACAGGTCTTGTCAGTCCTCTGTTCTTTGCAAACTATCTCTTACCTCATAAGGAAAGCCAAGCTGGGGACACAGCTGAGCCTATCATAGGAGTATAGAGGAGCTGGGGATGGATGATTCACTTGACCGTGTGGGGTCAAGAATCTGCTGTAGTTTATAAATGTAGACTTGGCTGAGAACAAAAATGATCACAAGAGTTCTGTGGTTAGCAGTTTCTGACTCCTTTATATTTCTGATGTCCAGCTGCTACCTTCTCGTCCTGGGCTATGCTGAAGGTTCTTGGGTCTTCCTAGTGACACAATAATACAATACTTTCTTGTGATGCTTGCGCCACCTGAACGAACTGCAGGTCAGGCAAGGGTCTGGAGATTAAGAAAGACACAAAAGACGTGGGTCACTCTTGAACAAAGAACGCCACTTTATTGACGCTTTGCAAGGGCTTTTATACCTCACTGCTATACTGACCTAACTTAACCCTCAGCCTGTGATTACTTGTTTTGCAGCCTCTATTTCCCTGTAACTTTTCTCACATCCTGTTATGCAGCACCCTGCTGGGCAATGTACTGGAGAGAACAGTATGGAATGTTTCAACAGCAACCGCAAGGTCACTTCCTTGTGACTTACGTTACCCTGTGTACCTCTCAGTGCTCTCCAGAGGGGGTTGAGGGTCTGTAGTCCCCTATGCTTTCTGAACCATCACTATGCACTGGGTGCTGGTTTGTGCATTTTGCTCATTTTATATTCATATAGCTCTATGGCATCCCCACTGACAGCCAAGAAACTGATGTTCAAATATGGATATTTAACGTCTCATAGAAGACACTCAGGGCTAGCATCTTTGTCAGTGTTTCTATTACTCAAATAAAAAAATATGACCAAAAAGCAAGTTGATGGGGGAGGGTTTATTTACTTATTTACTTACAAGTACACTTTCATATCACTATTCTTCATCAAAGGAAGTCAGGACAGGAACTAAAACGGGGCAGGATCCTAGAGGCAGGAGCTGATGCAGAGGCCATGAAGGGATGCTACTGGCTTATTACCCAAGGCTTGTTCAGCCTGCTTTCTTATAGAACCCAAGACTAGAAGCCCAGAGATGGTACCATCCACTATGGGCCAGCTCCTCTCTCATTGATCACTAATTGAGAAAATGCTTTACAGTTGGGCCTCATGGAAGCATGGGAAGAATGTGGTCAAGGGTGCTGTGTCAGAGATCTTAGGACGTTGGCCTATGGATGTCTGGTGTTGGGCTCAGCAGTTGGAGTTGTAGCCAAGGATCAGACAAATGGTATCTGCTATATCGAATAGCTCTGAGGCAATTACATTGGGCATTTCTTCTGCCAAAGTAATTGGTTAATTGGTTCATCTACCTAAGATGGCCAGGTAGCCTTACTCTGCTAAAGGCTACAATGACATCAAGGTGGGAGTGATCATATATTCAAAAACCATGATGCTCTGTGCACACATTACCATTCTGAAAAGTTCTGAGATAAAACCACCATAAATTTTCATTCTGTTTCGTATTTTATGAATGTAGATTTATACTGAACTTTGCAGAGCTGTGTGCAGCCATCTGTATATATGTTAGCCATAGGAGAGGTGAAGCAAGAGCTTCAGTTACATGACTTTCTTGAAAACAGGATGAGCCAAATAGAAGACTTGGTATGCCAGGGCTTGGTGTGGCATGCATTAGCCTCTCTGAAAAGCTTTCCCTAGAACTTCCTCCAGAAATTGCTGGTCCTGCTTCCTCTTCCCACAACTTGACAGATAATTCCATGCTTGTAGACTTTAGGAAAACAAAACAACTGGACCTCGATTACTTAGTTTTAATTTTTTTTCTAGGAATTTTATTACATTTTACATAAATGCAGATCAGCAAAGGATTGCAAATTTTGGAAAACTCAAACACACACACACACCCCAAATGGTGAGAAAAGATGTTCCAAACTACACATTGAAATGTGTGCATGAGCAACCAGGAGAACCCCAGTAGAGCAATGTCTGTTGACAAGAATACCAAGCACGAGGCCCTACCCAAGGCCAGAAGAGTCTTCTAGGCATGCGGACAACCCTATGCACGGGTCCTGAGGCAAATGAGAATGTAGAGAAGGAGATGGAGATGTAGGCAGCAGGCTGAGCAAACGCAGAAGGGGGTGTAGTAGGAGGGTGAGGAGGTGTGTGTGGAGGGGGAAGAAGCCTGTCATGTGATGATGGAATAGCCACCAAAGTACACTGAAGGGCTGTAAGTGGAGAGGGAACAGTTGTACCAGTGCCGAGGGACCCATAAAGACCTCCAGGGAGCTGGATTCCATGCAAACACATGAGGGTCTTTATTGTTATGGATAGGTTCAACCGAACCTGCATCCAACCCCTTTGTTCCGACCCAGTGGAGAGCTTTTCATGAGCCTGAGGTGAGGGGGTATTTAAAGAAAAGGCTACCTAAAAGGGGTGCTGCACATCTTGGCATTCCAGGATTGGGCAAAGGGGAATGGAGTATAGTAGCTATTGGCTGAACTTTCCAGAGTGAACCTAACTTTTGAATCTATTGGCTGTCAGGCCACTCCCAGACCTGGGCCCCGCCCTCAGGCATCAAATGCTCCTTTCTTGTAACAAAGCTTTGTAAGGATAAATCCACGCCTTCATGGGGAGAAGGTCTAGCTTGTGCTGTGACTTCCCTTTGCTGCAGGGCACAGTGGAGCTGATCAGTAGGAGAAGACCCTCATAGCTGCAGATGACACCCCGGAGCCTCGATGTAAGTCGGTAGCTGAGTGTTTCTCATGGCCAACGCCTTAGATTTGATGTACCAAGAAAAATCACAAAAGGAACTCTGGACCCACGCAATGGGGTTACGATGACACACTGCTTCTGTCCTGCCTCTCTTGAAGCCAAACCGGCTCTACCCCGACTCTAAAAGATGGAAGAAAGAAACTGCAGTACACCTCAACCAGAGCCTAAGCCTTTTCAAATTGGCTTTAATGCGGAGGCCCAGCATGCAAACTCGTTTGAAGGGAATTTTTAATAATTTACTTTTAATAATTTAATAAGGACATTTAACAACTGAAATACCATGTTGCTAAGATACAAGCGCGCGCGCGCTCACACACATACACACACACAAAATTTTCTTAAGGACAAACTGTGTGGCTAGTCGGGAAAAACAAAATATGAAAAGAGAGCAGGTGATAAAAAGACTGGCTTTAACTGACCTCCTAACAGCGGTGTTCATGGCCTGTGAACTGAGCCATGAGGAGTGCTCTTGGCAGTGATACAGAGTTGTGCATCTCTACAATTACCCACAGCTTTCCAAAGGTGTAGCCATCCGGTGAGTTGAGGAGGCATGGTCTCCGTTTCCTATTTTTCAAAATGTGATGGAGGGCCATTTAACAAGACACTGTAGAGGACTTTAACAGTGTGTAAGCAGCTATAATCAGATGACCACCTTGTCTCTGCCAGGCCACTGTCACCATGGCCCACAGTCTTCATACGTTACAGGAAGTTACTGTGGATCACTCAGACAAGATTTAGACTGATCTGGGATTTAAACCAGCTTCATTTCATTATTCTCAAAGAATTGCTTTGTGTAAAGAGAGATTTTAAATGAGTTTGAGTTTGTAAGGTAGTTTCTGCCTCCTGGGTGTACCAGCAGCAGCTTTTACTAGAAATTTTCTTATCAACTAAGTCTAAATAAATTCCTAAAAAATAATGGCTTCTTAGCCATCCAGACCATACTTTGTAACTTCCATGAATCTATTTTGTGATTCTGGAAACAATCATGGTAGACTTCAATAACACTATCTCGAACAATTAAAACATAGAATGTGTATTAAATACATAAGTACACATTGACAATACTTGATTTTACTGGCAGGATAAGCATGTAGAGACTATATGCTTGCAATGCACCACATTACAGGTGGTGCACATACCTGTAATCTCAGCACTTGGGAAGCTGAGGCAAGAGGATCATGAAGTCAAGAGTCAAGATTAACTTAGCACAACCTTGCCTCAAAAAAATAGAATTAAAAGATGATAATGGAAAAAATCTAATATTGAGGCTCTTTTCCCAGGAATTTGGCAGTAGGTAGCAAGAATTTTTGAAAAATTTATATTACTACCTTTCTAAGAGTATTCCCAAAGGATATAGTCAGAGACAAGAACAGAAATCATAACATAAAAATATTTTATGATATTTATTTAAAAAAATACCAGCTTAGATATAGTAATGACTTTGGGAAACAAATTACAGTGTATCAATATTATGTATAGTTAAATGCTCACAGTACAGTGGCATATAAAATTATATTACCTGTGACATAATACTTTGTTAACTACACGTACACAGATGAACACATCCACTAAAAAGTATTTATTTTGGGCTGATTTTAGTATTTCTGTTACTTAGTATAGTTTTAAATATCCGTATGATACTTTAGAACTAAGTGATACTAACACTTGGCCATGTAATTGCACTAAGATTCATAGTATTCTATGCTCATTATATAAATGTATATATACTTAAAATCCTATAATTATAAAATAATTGCCAAATCTTAAACTTTTAGCCAAGTGGTTTTGGTTTGTTTTTACCACAGTCAATCTGTCCACAGAACATCTTGATGGATTTTGCCTTATCTTTCATCATCAAAGTTATTTGGTTCATGGTATCGTCATGATTAGCCCGACACACGGAAAGTCTGATTTCCTCCATGGCTGCTCGGCTAACCCTGTGGTGACAAGAGGCCCTGACAAGAAGCTGGGAGGTGAAAATGAGGGCAAGTTTGGGGATTTCACTTCAATGACACTGTTCGCTTTGAAGGGCTGGATATTTGATCCAATTCCCTTTACCTCAGATCTTTGCTCCTTGAACAGGTGTGCTGGGGGAGAGGGGTTAAGTTTGGAAGCAGAGCTCTGTTGGATTTGTTTTGGGTCTACTTATTGACTCGGCTGCTGACAGCAGTGAACATTTTCTAAGTACCCAAATGAATGAACTAGGGCTGTCATGTGGCAAGTGGCAGCCAGGTAGAACTTGATTATTTCTCTGCATTCATTTAAATGACTTTTTGGGGTTGGGGATCCAAAATAAAACAGATAAAAGTCGCCTTTAAAACTTATCATGCATCTGTGCCTGGAGTGTGGTCCTATCCAATGTCCAAGAGGGGCTTAGGGAAGTTATTTCTCTTGTAAAATAAAGTTTAAAAAGGCAGAGATATCAGCTTAGACCACACATTCAGTAACACTGGAGAATGGGCTGTTGGGAAGCCCTGACACACACACTCCATGCTTTGGCCAGGAAGAGTAGAGTTATTCTCAAGGTTAAGTAAAGGTCATCTCTGTCTGCCAGATGGCAGTGACGGAAAAGTAAAGCTCAGCATTGTTACTTGGAAATTTCACTTACAAGACAAATGGCCAGGGCAGTCTGTCTCTTGGGTCACCTCGGGTATGTTTCCCATAATAGTTCGGCAGGCGAGTGAAATGCCAGATTCATCACTGATAGAATCTGTGCTGGGCTGACAGTCCTTTAACTCGGGTGCCTGCATGGCCAGAGGCCTTTGTTTCAGACTGCCGTTTGTCCTACGGCAGTTTGTCTGTCTCTCACACACACCAAATTAAATCTTCAGGTGAGACAATGATGGGGATTCTTTCTGAAGCCATCATCAGACTACTTTCAGAAACTGTAGTAACTTCAAAAAAGAAATCAAGTTGAAGTCAACAAAATTTGAAAACTGTCCGGAAGTACTTCCTAGTAATTCTAAGCTATTGCAGACTCTCCACATGGGTACCTCTAAATACCGAGGTCCTTAACACAGTTTACTTCTTCAAATGTATAAGTGGCTTTACCTCATCACAAACACTTCTAATGATTTAAATCATCTGGATTTTATTGGAGGAGAGGGGTGATGGGAACTAAACCCAGGGCCTTACAAGGAGAGAGGTGAAGCTAGAGATGAGTTAGTCCACAAGTATGAATGGGAAACAGGAAGAGCTAGGTTCACTCTGCAGGCCTGACCTCACACCCATCCTGTGGCACCCACTGATTGACATGCCATGGTTTCTCTTAGCTCTTAGCTAAGCCTCTATGAACAGGAGGACAAGAGCAGCTGAGGTGTCAAAGCTTCAGAGATGAGGTAAGCATCCCATGTCTGTCTGTCCCTCTACCCATCACTTAGAACTGGCTCAGCAGCCCAACACTCTGGATCTAAGGACCGCAGATGGATTTCTTTCCCTCCACCCCCAAGGATTTTTATCAGCATTCTCCTGCAGAGCTGGTATGGAACCAGCCTTGGAGAGGTGGAGAGGTCAGACAGTTCTTACCTTGGCCCAGGACAGCTGCACCCAACAAATGTGAAATGACAGCTGTGAGAATGTCCCAAAGAAGGCTGTATGTGATCACAGGCTGGGACTAGTCTGACACAGGGAAAGCTATTTTGGGGGAATGAAAGCTCTGAGGAAGAAAGGGTGAGTGGAAGGAGATGGAGGGGTGTCCTAAGAAGAAGAGATGCAAGTCCAGACTTGGAAGATGAAGGAGAGAATTTTATGATGCAAAGGAGGCCAGTGTGTCAGGCCCTCCTAAAAACCCTTAACAGTTTTATCTGTTTGCAGTATACAGGCACAGCTCTGAGAACCACACAGTCACATGAATGAAGGACCCTGAGAACCAAACAGACAACCACATGCATGGGGGACCCTGAGAACCACATAGACAGCAACATGCATGGAGGACCCTGAGACAGTGCAGACAGTCACATGCGTGGGGGACCCTGAGACAGTACAGACAGTCACATGCATGGAGGACCCTGAGAACTACACAGAGTGTCATATCCATGCAGGACCCTGAGGCAGTGCAGACAGTCACATGCATGGGGGACCCTGAGAACCACATAGACAGCCACGTGCAAGGGGGACCCTGAGACAGTACAGACAGTCACATGCGTGGAGGACCCTGAGAACCACACAGAGTGTCATATGCATGCAGGACCCTGAGGCAGTGCAGACAGTCACATGCATGGGGGACCCTGAGACAGTGCAGACAGTCACATGCATGGGGTACCCTGAGAACTACGTAGACAGCCACATACATGGGGAACCCTGAGACAGTGCAGACAGTCACATGCACGGGGGACTCTGAGAACCACATAGACAGCCACATGCATGGGGAACCCTGAGACAGTGCAGACAGTCACATGCGTGGGGGACCCTGATACAGTGCAGACAGCCACATGCATGGAGGACCCTGAGACAGTGCAGACAGTCACATGCATGGGGAACTCTGAGAGCCACACAGACAGCCATATGCATGGAGGACCCTGAGAACCACACAGTCAGTCACATGTGTGGGAGACCCTGCATACTTACATACACACAGCACATGGCAGACTCAAAAGTGGGGTATTAAGTTGGACAGAACCCCGCCTCTTCCCTCCCTCCCCTTTCCTCACTTGCACTTTGCTTCCTTCCTCTTCTTCCTCCCTTTCTCCTCCTGTTTCTGTTTCTTGTCCAGCACCCCTGAACCATGGCAGTGGGTGCTTCAGGGGGGCAGTCCATGTTATGGCTCTACTGTTGAGATTCCGACATCTTTACCACACTGGCTTTATTCTTAAGCTTGAGGAAATAAATTGCTTAAGTTAATTAAATTAATTAATTAATTTTGTGGCAATATCCTACTATATAACTCTGGCTGGCCTGAACCTCGCTGTGCAGACTGGGTTGACCTAGCTTTATTTTTTTATTTTGTACACTGTGGATTAAACCCAGGGTCTCACGATTAATGGGTAAACAATGTATTGGTGAGGGATATCCCCAACTTGTTTGTTTTAAAGATGAGCTGTGAATTATACTTTAGTACAATATTTTTATAGTAGACTGAAATAGTCATCAAAGATATCAGACCTTAATTGCAAGAATTTATAAATGTTTCTGCCTGAGTTCCTTTTTCTGTGGCTGCGATAAAATACTCTGACAAAGGCAGCTTAAAGGACAAAGGGCCCATTTGAGCTACAGTTCGGCATAGGGAAGCCTCGGCTGCAGGAGCTGGAAGCAGCCGTCTCATTGTATTCACAATCAGAGAGCAGTGAATGCACATTGCTGTTCCCCCTCTCCATTTATAGGGTCCAGGAACCTAGGCAGGAAATGATACCATCCACAGAGGGCAGGCCTTTCCATCTCAATTAATACCATCAAGATAATCCATGAGGCTCAGAGACCCATCTTCCAGGTGATTTGAGAGTTTATGAAGTTGACAACTAATTCTAAGCATCACAGTTACCCTATCAGGGAAAGGATGCTTTAAGGATGTGGTTAAGTACAGCAGCCTGGATGATGCAGGGAGGGAGCCCTAACTCTAAGTGTCTCTGGTAGGAGCCAGGCCAGGGACATTTGACATCTGTTTCAGTGAAGAGAGCAATGAGACCACCGAGACACCACAGCTAAGAAATGCAGCCACCAGAAAGGATGAGTGGTCCCCTAAGGCCTCTGCAGGGCACTCAACCTTCCGGGCACCTTGGTATTTACAGAACTGCTGTGGGACTCTTGGCCTCCAGAATGCAAGAGAAGGTGCTGCCATTAACAAGTGCGAACTTAAGAAGACTTGTTAGGGTAGCCACAGGAAGCTGGGAGAAGCAAAGTGTGGAGTTCAGGACAGAGGTCCTGTGAGGACAGCCATGGGTATAACAGCAAGAAATCTGAATTAGGAGCTGACTGAGGGAAGAAGGGGTTCAGCATCTTATGGGTTTCTTGTTTCCCAGAACACTGGAAGATGAATGTTGTTCATAGACTATGAACCTGAGGCCCAGAGAAGAAGAGTAACCTCCAAAAGGTCACTCTGGTGGAAAGCAGTGGGGCTGAGTTTTTAACTTGGGCCTGAGAGAGTCCAACTTGCACACTCTTTTTACTTTGCTCCTTGAGCTTAGTTATTTCAATTACATTTGCGTTTGCCAGTTGAATAAGTGGGTTGCCCCTCCTTATTATTCAAATGCCCAAATTAAAAGTGGATGCTATTTCTTTACTTCCTATATCAGTGTATGTGGGACAGCTGTGATGATTGCGCCATGTCCTGACATTTTGCATTCCTTTATCACTATAGATTGACCAAAGAAGAAACATGGTATCTTTCTATCCCCGGAATCACAGCCCCAGGACTACTGAGGTTTCTTCAGAAAGGAGCAACACTTATGTAAAGCTGGTGTACGAGTGTGTGTGTGTGTGTGTGTGTGTGTGTGTGTGTGTGTGTGTATATAGAGACAGTTCATTGGCTGCTCTTCCAGTGGACCTGAGTTTAGTTCCCAGCAACCACATGAAGGCTCACAACCTCTATAATGAGATCTGGCGCCCTCTTCTGGCATGTAGGCAGAACACTATACATAATCTTTAAAAAACAACAACAACCCTCCCCTGCCTCCCAAAAACCTGGCATGCCTAAGATTTGTGTGTCTGGGGGTGCTAGGATGGGAACCGCTCTGGAAAGAACCTCTTGTGGAGATGGAAGGAGATCTGGAACCTGGAGCCCAGCTCCACCCAGGCTTTTGGTTCTGGAAATCCCACTCACTGTCAACATGTGGTCCCCATCCTATTTCATGTCTCCAGGGTGCTTGTTGAAAGTGAAGACTTTAATGCCTCCCAGACTTACTAGACCTGGTAACCTGCATTTGAAGGTTTTCTTACATACTTCTTGGCCATGCCAAAATTGAGAGTAGAGCTCTGGGGTCTTTCTGGAAGTTTGTGGGCTTTGCACCTGGAATAATGAAGAGAACTATGGTAGTCTGGCTTCATTTGGACTATAATTAGACAAACCAAAAGAACAGTGGCTGAAGCCACAGAGAAGCAAATCCCATCTTATCCAAGCAGGTTACAGCCTTTGGTTTCTGACTTTTATTTTGTTTCTGCATGGCTTCTTTGCCTTTTGACACTCTACAGTCCAAGGAGGCATCTTGAATTCACCATTAGACCCACGTGCCAGTGAGCAGAAATAAGAGGGCCGAGAGAGACCTGCCCCACAACATCTTTGTTTCTTTTTGTCTAGAGGCAAGGGCTCACTCTGCAGTCCATGCTGAACTATGTAATGGCAATCAATCCATCCGGCACTATCACCTGGACCTAAAGGAGTGGCCTTTAGGACCTGAAGCCCCAGTATTTGGGGTGTAGCCAGGCCCCTTTAAGAATGCACGTACCCTGGCCTCTCTTCTTATTTGCTCTCTTGTGTCCTTGGATGGAGGACCTGACCAACTGAGCTAGTGGGGATCAGTCCAGCTTTCCAGGAACCGCATGGCTTAGTGAGTGTTTCCCTATAAACCCCTTAAAATATTAACCTTTTAAAATCAGTTGCCAGAGATAATTATACCAACTCATTTTGTAGCCCACCCAGCCTTGAACTTACAACACCCTTGCTTGCCTCAGCTTCTCTGCAAGTCCTGGGATAGAGGCATGAGTGCCTGTGCCCATTCACTTCACCCAAGTCTCATACACTATTTCCCCTTCCTTCCACACAGCCTGAAGAAACTGAAGTCCCACTGTCCCGCCTCTAGTTTGAGCTGAGCTGTACCAAGTTTCAAATAGGGAGTTATTTCAAAGGGAGGTGGAACACAGGATGGAGATGTTAGAGGCCTTTAGAGGCCAGCAGCAATCCTGGGCCCTGAGACTGGGTGAAGGAACAGAGGCTGAGACAGTGAGTGTGAAGAGCCCAGGCTGGAGTCTTGACCAAGGGTGCTCTGCTGGCCACCTACTGGCAATGAGCACTAAGCCTTATGTCCTTAGAGAGAAGTGCAGAGGTAGACAAATGGGCCCTAAGGGCATGATAAAGTCACAGGGGCAATGATGATGAACATCAAGTATGAAAAATGTGAACTGCCTTATTGCCTCAGATAAAATGAGCAAACATAGCCCAGAATGGGTGTGTGTGTACCCCACAACAAATGATTCTGAAATTCTTGTCAACTGGGGACAGTAGGACGTTAAAACGTGGTCAGATTTGGGGGGAAAAATGCAACATCGTTACATTTCATCACTTCACTTCTGAGCACCAGGATGTTCCTAGTAAAATCCCTGTACTGATGTGGGCACATTGCCTAGAACCTTTGGAAGTACTGTCTTGCGGCAAATAATAACATCTAACACACACACACTTCTGATACTGCCATCATTCACCCAGACAGTCTGTGCAACACACCACTCCAATCTTTGCTGGGATCATTGTTCAATTAGAAGTAAACAGGAGACCAAGCCATGTGACTGAAACACTTCTATCTTCTTGGGGACATATTGAGGGAGCCCCCCCCCACATCTCTATGCCACATTCTGTACTCCTGGGAAGAGGAACACTCACCCAGAAGGTGACTGACTGATCTATCTACTGTTCCCTACCAGCTTCTTCAGCATGCAGTGGTGGCCCAGGCCCCCATGTCTGTAAGCCCAGCTTTATGTCTAGATTAAAGGGAAAAGGCCTGATTTTAGTTTGAACTGTATGCAGCATTTGGAACTCTGGCTGTGTTAGTCATTAGGTGGGCATTGTAATTTCATCCCTGGCAAGCGCCTATGTCCTTCATATAAGTGAGTGATTGAGTCTTTTCTAGGGCATGCCAACTCACGGAACATTGAAGAACTGGCATGGGAGAGGAAGGGCATCTTGGGACAGCTGTAACAGCTGCGGTGGACTTGACTCACAGCTGACCCATATAAAGAAGATTTCTGACACAAGTGGACTACTCTGTCACAAGTGACTTTGGCCAACTATATGACAATGTGGATTCGACATTGAGTAAAGCTTTGTAAGGCTTTGTCTGGTACTGTCCATCTCTGACCATGAGATATCTTATCACTGTAATTTATAGAGCAAAGTTTGTGAATGTTAATTTCTAGAAATAATTCAAGACAGCTATTGAATGATTGGATATAAATTCCCCCTTATCATGTTTATGTATAAGTCTTGGTCTACATACACACTTGTTCCAGAACCTTTTTTGTGTGGTCACTGTTCTGATTTCCATCCCATTGCTGGTGTGTTAATAGGACATTAAGGTCACTGGCCATGGGCCACACAGGTGATTATGGACACCTCTGCTCTTCTTGCTCATGATTACCAATCAGATTTGATAATTATCTCACAGAATTATTCTTAAAAACACACATCAAAATTAACTGCTGTCACGTCAAGCCATTGAAATCCTGCTAGCTTTACAGCTAGGCGATCTTATATTTAGGCTTTTAACTTCATTCTTCCTATAACTTTTAATCATTGGAGGGGATTTTGTTAACATTTGTGCCTGGTGGTGGTGGTGCAGTGCACATCTTTAATCCCAGCACTTGGGAGACAGAGGCAAAAGGATCTCTGTGAGTCTGAGGCCAACCTGGTCTATACAGTAAGTCCCAGAACAGTCGAGACTACCCAGAGAAACCATGTCTTAAAAACAAACAAACAAATAAAATTGTAATTTTTTTTTATTTGGAGTATTTTCTGTTACTTATTACTTAGGCTTATTGCAAAATGCTGTTTCTTCCAAACAGCTTTTCCTCCGACTGTTCTGTCTTTATTTCTCTTTCTTTCGTTTTCTCTCTCTCTGTCCAGGGTTTCATTGAACGAAGGCTGACCTCAAACTCATTGTGTGGTTGAGCATGATCTTGAACATGGGATCCTCCTGCCTCTACCTCCACAGTGCTGGGATTACAAACATCTTTAACCACATCTGGCTTTCAGGTATTTTTCTTGAATTCTGACATGCAGAAAGGAAATGAATTATACACCTCAGCTCCACAATTGACGCACATCTTTACAATTATAACTCTCTCAGCTGAAGGTCCAGCTTATGACAGAGGTTTGTGTAGGCGGTTTATTGGAAACTGACAGTAGGAAGCAGGAGTGGGAAGCAAAGGGAGCCAGGCAGTTGGAAGACAAGCCTGCACAGGCCTGGTGAGTCACACTGGTGCCATGGTAACTGTGATTCAGTCTCATAGACCTTCAGAGAAGCTGCTGGAACACGGCTCAGAACTGTCTCCTGGGGAGGGGGGTATGAGGGGGAGGGTGTTTATCTACTGATGTCTGCCTATTTGGGGCTTTAGATAGTTCTGTAGGAGTTAACCCCTTCCTTCCAGGGAGCACTACAAATGGATCCTGTGTGGACCTGATTAAGGCTTGAACAGAACCGTTTAGGGCATCAGTACCTGGGATAAGAGGTAAAACAGTGTGAAGTGGCCAGGAGAGGTGCTGCATTAAATAGGTGCTCAACCAGGCACAATGCATGTGACAGACATGTTCTACCCAGTCCCCATTACAGGGCATGTGACAGACATGTTCTACCCAGTCCCCATTACAGGGCATGTGACAGACATGTTCTACCCAGTCCCCATTACAGTGCATGTGACAAACATGTTCTACCCAGCCCCCATTGCAGTGCATGTGACAGATGTGAATCCCTAGTACACCTCTCCAGAGTAAATCACACGGGGCCTATGAGAGCAAACCTGTTTCTAAAACAATAGTAAGATATTACTAGTTTTTATCATGTTAATTCTCTGACTATGTAGTGTTTTCCAAAAGGTCCCTAATGCATGTTGAGTTCCCGACTGAAGAAGCACATATGAGACTCAGCTTCTTCCATAATCCAGGCATTAAAGAGATATGCAAAGTTCTAAGATAATTCTTCGGGCCACAAATTCCATGCTGGAAAATATAGGCATTTTTCATGAAAGTACATGAGTATGTGTGGGACAGAGTTTGTCTGTACAAGATACTATTATGTAGTAAGAATGTGATGGTTGGCAAAATTAACTTTACAACTAAAAGGGACTGGCTTGTTTGTTTTCTGGTATGTGTATGAGTATCCACACCACTGCATGTGTGTGAGTCAGGAGACAACTTGTTGGACTTGGTTCTCTCTTCATCATTGGGCTCTGGGAGTGAGACTCAGGCTGGTATGTTTGCTGGTAATTACCCCCACTCACTGAACCATCTCACTGCCCTTGATTTATTATTTATAAAACAAAAGTAATACACAAATCACACAAAAGCTCTTTGGAAGTTTCACTTTTTACAATGTATCTGAAAGGTTCTGAGATTATTTAAGATGAGGAGAAGCCTCATTAAATTTATCAAAACTATCAAAAGAAATACAGCCCATAATGTGAACCTGGTTCTGGACAGCCCCTTGTACAGTAGAGACAGAATAACAAGCTGATTTTGAAGCTAAAGTGCCAGGGAGTACTATACTTTACTCCAATTCATCTCAAAATGTTGCAGTCCATCACTGGTCCTTGGAGAGGACAAGAGAATACTGTGAACATGAGCAGCAAGTCTGATCACTTCCTGCTTGTTCTAAGGCAGCAGCCACAGTCTTGCTGGACCTCTGGCTCATGGTGAGCAGACAGGACAGTCATCATCAACCCTGGCTGCATGTTAGAAGACCTGGGGGACATTGTATTTGGTTGCTTGGCTGTCTACTATTCTGCTGCACATAAGACACATTTATTTATTATTCTGTATTTAGAGAGGGTTTCCTCAATAACTCAAAGCATCTCCTTGTGCTGTCTATAAGACTATAGAACCTCAATACTCTATATATCACTCACTCACAGATAGTATTTGCTTGATCTATTAGCCAACCTCTAGAAGCTCTTTGAGATTTTTATTATACCCTTCCCATGCTTAAAACGTCCCTGGTCACAGGAAACGCTAATATTTATGTTAGGTAGGGAAAGATGGCCTAGTGAGTACAGTATACATTCTGTAAAAGCATGAGGACTAGAGCTCAGGTCTCTAGTACCCACATAAAAGTAATGACAAGGTAGGAAATAGAGACAGGGAGAGTCCTGGAAGCCTGGTGAACTGGAGTCCAGAGCCCTGGAAGCCTGGCCTAAATAATGAAGTTAGGTCAATGAGAAATTCTGTCTCAAATAAAGTTCCTGAGGAGACAACCTAAGTTTTTCTCTGACCTTTATATATACTATGCATGTTTGCGTTCACACCCACATGAACATGTGTACATACAAACATAAAGTTGATTATAGCATAATGTATTTTATTTATTGTTAATTAAAAATGCAAGGGAAAATATTTACAATATTAATTGAACTCAACCTAAGAAATAAGCTTTTGTTTTTACATGTCAATATTGGGCATTAAAAGGACAGTCAATATAATTATGTTCAAAGTTTTTTACTCTCAAACTTGTAAATGCTTGGTGTTATGATGTTTTCACACTGTTCAGTTTGGGGTGTCAAGTTCTCTAGTGTCAAGGAAGAACATTTTGTTTACTTCACTAATGGGAACATCTCTTAATGCTGGGATGGCATCTTCTTGGTAGTTCTTCCACTGCTGATTTTTAGCATAGTTATCTGCAAGAAAAGAAAAGCTCTGCTGAGCCAAGCATGTTTTCTCTGTAACTTCTGTGGTTAGTTAAAATGGTGGCACTGTTAGCAGACTGATAAGAGACAATGAAAACACCATATGCTAGTAGTTACTTGTCTCGTGCAGTAACAAAATCCCTAACAGATGTAACTGATGGGCTTACTGTGGTTTACAGTCACACAGATACAGTACACCACTGAAGGGAAGGTACGTGGTAGGAGCAGCTGATCACACTGTGTCCAGGAAGGAGGCAGACAGGGATACATGCTTATATTCAGCTGCTAATTTTCTTGTTTTTACTCAGTGCTAGATGGAACAGTACCCTCCACATTTAGGGTGTCTTCTTACCAATTAAACTTAACCCGGATAAACCTCAGAGTGTTTACATATTTGTTTCCATGGGGATTCTAAGTCCCATTAAGCTGGAAATAAAGATTAACCATGATACCATGTTTAACTTGACAGATTCCTTTGTCTCAATGTGTTTCTGAGGTCTACTGATTGCTTTCTACTAATATCTCATTCCTCTATCTCTTCATAATTTTATTTACATATAAACTTACCTGTGACCGTATGAATGGAGTTGAGTGGAGAGGTACTCATCATGTTAATTCCAAATAAGAGTACATAACCAATTACAACAGCAATAAGGAGGTAGACAGGCAATGCAACTGCCCAGTATCTTTAGGAGAGAACATTAATACATATTAACATGCATGTTAAGAAGTCGTAATTCCCGAGAGGCAGTCACAAAACATACTTTTTGTCTGTTTGTTTTATTGAGAGGGTTTCTCTGTGTAACAACTCTGGCTATCCTGGAGCTCCCACGTAACAGACTACATATTCTACCCAACACTTTCCACAGGATGGAACTATTTTCTGCAGGGGAGGCCAGGGGCAATCTCCAGGTGTAAGGTAAGGAAGGGGAGTTAGCAGTTCAGCTCTTTAAACACATTTCCTGTTCAATGCAGAATTATCATTACCAAGAGATGTTATTTCCAAGATGAGCCGATTTTGGAATTTCAGGGCACAAATATTCTTTATGGTTTCCCTCCTCTAGCATATGGAAAAGTACACTCTTCTATCTCAAAGACTATCCCCAAATTTGGCTAATATCTTTTATCCCATTTTATTTGTGTGCTTATACCTTCAAAAGATTTTTTGGCAACTGCATAATTTTCGCAAGATTTTAGGGAGGAAATGGAGATAAACATGCTTGCACCACCATCTTTAATTAGTGATATATTAATAACCTTTAAGAAACTTCCAACTTCTGCTGGAGTATGGCTCACTGGTTAAAGCACTAGCCGTTCTAGTGTGAGGAGCAGAGCTGGATTCCTAGAACTCAGGTGCATGCTGTGTACATGTGGTGTAATTCTGGCATTAGAAGGCAGACCTAGGGAACTCTGGGACAAGCTGGTTAGCAGGACTATACTGTTCCACTCTGGGGTCAAGTGAGAGCTTGCCCCCACAAATAAGGTGGATAAGGATCAAACATCAACGTTGGACCACTATATGCACAGGTAAATATGTCCACCTTTGCACACAAATGTTGCCAGACACATGAGAACAACCCCCACAATACCACACCCCCTGACACACATACAAAAAATAATTTTAAATTTAACACAATTACTTATGGGTTTTAAAACAATAATAATTTAAGGTGCATGTTTTAGAGAAACTACGATCCTTCTAAACAGTATATTTTTACCCTTATTAAAGAAATATTAAACTTACTTTTGAGGCCAGTAAGTTAAACCTATGGAGTTTAACCAGGATTCAGGAATGAAAGCCCATACAAGATAGAGTACTGTGGGATAAAGAGGGTAAGGGAGGAGGGAAGAAAAGTCAGTGAGAATTGATCTACTCTATATAGTTCAGATACGACATGCATGCTTGACTCTCCCAGAAGTTCACCATCGTTAGCTCCTTATTTGTACCATTCTTATAATACTTAACATAATTATGGAAGTTTTTAGAGTCTTAGCTCTCACGCCTAAGGACACATTATTTCTTAGCAACTGTTATTTTTACAGCATCTAGTAAGTTGCTCCTGCAAGCTATGTGTTCAATACTTCTCCACAGGTCAGATGTCATTGCAAGGTAGTTGCTTAAAGGGGAACTTGGCCCCTCTGGTTCTGTCTAGGTATCATTTCCTCCCCTTAGTACGGAGTCTGTGGCCTCCTTTTCAGCTGTCTCTGTGGTAACAGGCAGGCTCTGCACCTCTCTTCATGTTTTAGTCCTCACAGCAATCCTGGGATATATGTGTAAATTTTATACCAGGGACATGGTAAGAATAAAAATCTGCATCAGTGATGTGGGGCCATTGTTTCCTGAGAACACAGTGTTACATAGCTCTGTGTGTCGACTAGAATACAGTGCATCCTGAAGGGATGGCTTCTGCTTTCCTAATGCATATGATGCTGAACAAATATGATTAAGCTGATCTTTCCTGTAGTAAGAGGTTTCTGGCCCGGACTTTCGGGCCTAGCCTCAAGGTTTGGACCCGCACACCCACAGAGACACACAGATGCTCACAATAGTTTTAGGCTGATTGGCCTAAGGCCCAGGCATATAACTTGCTAAATCTTTACCCTTAATCTAACCCATGACTCTTATCCTGTTCAGCCATGGGGCTCGGTACCTTTTCTCAGAGCAGCATAGTTGTCCTCTGCATCTTCTGACTTCTCTCTGGCATTCTGCTCTGTTCCACCTGTTCCTAGAGTCTTCTTAGTCTGGTAGCCCCGCCCATACTTCCTGTCTGCATTTGGCCAATCAGCGCTTTTTATTAAACTCATAGGTGGGGACAATTATTTACAATGGAGTAACATAATCCCCCTACAAAACACTGCCTGGTACAAGCGCTCAACAAATTCTTGAATTTTTCTGTCACTGATTTAACTTGTTTGTATAGTTTCTAATCCTTAAAATACTCTTTAAAAAGGTATTTACAAAAATAAACAGTAGCTAACATCTAGTGAATATTGTTCCTTTGCATTAAGTACTTTACATAAAATATCCAAGTTAATACAAGAGTCAAAAAAGGCAGTAAGGTACGCCAGTATGCCTGTGCCCTACCTCCAGTCCTGTTGTTTATTAGCTCTGTGGCTTTGAGCAAGTTACTTAAAATCCAGTATTTGCATCTTTAAATTGAGGATAGCAATACATTACCTACTTCACAGCATCACTTTATGCAAAACATTAACAATGAACATTATCAATATCTCATTACAGATGAGGACACTTTTGACCTGAATGAGTTAAATGCTCTTAGGACAAACAAGGACTCCATTAAAGAGCCAGAGTTTCAACTCAGTTATACTCCTTGATTCCACTGACCAGGCTACAACCTAGCTAATGCTTTTCAGTTAGAAATTCAGAACGCTGTATTGTGGGCATTTAATTTTCTTCCATTTGGTTGCCTCATACTTTCCAAACCTTGAGGAGGGATGTTGGCCCTCCTTGGGTGAGTTAGTCACATCAGTTTTAAAGTAAGCCTCAGTGTCTTCATCTATAAAATGGGACATTATGGGCATCAAGGTAGATCCAGGCATAAAGGCCACATTCTTACGCCTGACTCCTCTACTCTAGCCATTCACTCTTCAGCTCCAGCATGCTGCCCTCGACCTCACTCCCAAACCTTCACAGAGTGTCATTTGGGAATTCTCCGTTGGTCCTTCCTGCTTGCCTGATTCTTCTCTGATAAGCTGCCAGGGAGACAGCAGGAGGAAGCTAAGTCACTCCTCTCCCAGGGCCCTTATCATGCTATATTAACTGTAGGTTTGTTATACTTCTCCACAAGACCTCAAAAGGGCAGGGAGCAGGTTGTATTCACTTTAGTGTTCTGGTGCTGGATACATATTGGAGATTACACCTAGTTATATATAAACACTCTGAAGGTGGATTCAAACAGTGTGTTCCTTTCAGGGCTCCTTAAGAAAGAGCCAGAGGTAGAAAGAATCAACAGCTCGTGCGCACATTCTAAGAACAAATGCATTATTTCCTGGTCCTGGAAAACCAGGAAACGCCCTGCCCATCCATCATTCCAGTACTTACTGAAGCCAAACTGAGAACTTAAGAAAAGAACAAAGCCATAAATCGCTCTTTCTGGCAATGGCGACGGTGAATTTTCCACCATCTTCCCTGTGGTTTTAGACGATCTGTGGAAAGGGAACACAATCGTCGTCAGACAGCCCCCCTCCTCCCTTCACCATTGGCCTATTACATAATCCCAGCGCTGTGCCGCGGACACACTGCGGATGCTCGCGTGCGCTCCCGCTCCCCCGCCCCCAGCAACACCCCCTTCGCGCGCGCGCGCGCCTGCCGCCGAGCAGGGGACGGCGGGAGCGCGCCTCGAGGGGAAAATGCACAACTTGGACATCCCGGGCTGGACAGAGCCCCGAATCCTGCCCTCTCCTCAGGGGCTCGGTCCTCACTTCAAGTGAGACCCAGAAACGCAGAGGGGCCCTCGACCCTGGCTCCTCAGAACACCCACCCTTTCCCACCTCTCAGCCCCTCGGCACTCAGTCCTCTGCGCAGGCGCCGCCCAGAGAGCCGCAGTGGGGACCAATATATATATATTTATATTGAGGGAAGAGCGGGGGCTCAGAGGCGCCCCACCGGTTGGCGCAGGCGCACAGCGCGGAGACTAGCGCAATGTCGTCACCCACCTCGCCGAATTGAGGGGGCGGGGCATCGACTGCGCATGCGCGCCCCGCCCACGTGACCTACCAGCCTGTAGAGCGGCTGAGCGCTGGCTCTACGGGTCTGGTTGACGTGGAGGGCCGAAGGCGGCGGCGGCGGCCCGCGTCCGAGGCTCGCGGACTGCGGGCCCGGGGTGAGTGCAGCTCCAGCGCGCGGCGGGGCTCCCGGAAGTGTCTGCGTGTCCCGCCGCAGCCGAGATGCCCGGGCATCGGGGCGCTCCACACCTCCCCTCGTGGGTGTGTGGTGAGTGTGGGTCTGCGCGTCGCCGCGCGTCTCGCCGAGGCGCCCGCGCGCTGAGGGGGTGTGGCCGCCCTGGTCCCAGTGGGTGTGTCCCCTTTGTCCGGCGGTCCTCGGGTGTGTGTCCGTAACGGTGGGAGTGGGCTTTTTGTGTGCGCATCCCCTAGGGCGCGTGGGTGACATCGCAGCCGGGCGAGCAGCCGCCGCGGCCTGAGCGCTCGGGGACGCGCCTCGGTGTCCGCGGCTGGCCCGCTTTGTTCCTGCGCTCGCTCTCTTCCCTGCGGTGGCTTGGGCGTCCTCGTTTCTGTGGATGGTCCCCCGCCTTTGTCACTGTTTCCCCCTGGTGTGCGCGCCTCCTCCCCAGCGCGCGCCCGCCGCTGCGGCAGCCTGCAGTGGCAGGCGCGCGGGTGCGTCCTCGCGTGTCCCCCCCAAAGGTGCGCTGGGTGCGCTGAGCCAGGGGCACTTGCGGCGTGCGCGGTGTTGGGCTCACGAGGGTTCTGGCGCGCGTGCGCGCGACCCCTGGGTCTGTGTATGCGCGCGTTTTTCTGCGATGTCACGCCCGGATT
This sequence comes from Phyllotis vaccarum, assembly GCA_033318265.1. Taxonomy (NCBI): domain Eukaryota; kingdom Metazoa; phylum Chordata; class Mammalia; order Rodentia; family Cricetidae; genus Phyllotis; species Phyllotis vaccarum. The sequence continues at coordinate 39,216,045 of JARWLC010000010.1, read as the reverse complement.
TGGGGGGAGGACCAGGAAAGGACGAAGGGCTGTCCCTTCCTATTGCCTTCGAGGAGCATCCTTTGCCCTGCAGGCGTCTGCTGCAGAGGCTGTTGCTCTGCAGTGGTGGTGACGTCATTAAAACCTGAGCCGCCATCCCTTGGCGGGGAGGGGGGCAGACCAGGGGGACAAAGGACCAAGATGAAGCTGAATGTGGGCTGGTACTAGTGCGTGGTACCTTTTCCAGAAGTTTCTAGTTTCTAAACGTCCTTCAGTTTGCAAATCCTTCCCCAAGTAGACGCTTATGCCTTTCACCTGGTATCTTGCTAGCACTGAGTGGTTACAGTAGGGTGTTTTATGGCTACCATATTCATCTCTTTATTCTGGCGAGGAGGGAATCAAAGTTGAAATAATACAGATGCTCTCTGGGGCAGTTTTCTCACAACCACGTCTCTAGTTAGAACACTTATTTCAAAAACTCTGTATTTTATTTGAAGGAAAACGGATTTGTTATAAAGATACATGGCGGGAGTGGTGTAAAACCCCATTAGGGACTCAATTGCATTACGTGCTTGTCAAGGGTTTGTGCTTTGCGCTCAGGGGCTGCGGTTTCTATTTTTCTCCTGCTCAGTTTCCTTACTGTTGCCTAATTTTCCTTTCAATTTTCTAAAATACTTAAAAGAGTAAACATAGACAGATCTAACCAAACCAGACGTTTTATTTATGCCAAATTTACTTCAAATCCTCTACAAAAAACAACTAAAAGCTTAAAAAATTTGGAGGCACTGAGAGTTCTCCCCTCCTTACCTGGAGATAGCCACTGTGTTCAGGTTTGTGTATGTCGTTTCCTTGCAGAATTTATAATTCGGTAATGGTGAATATATAAACAATTCATATTATTGGTTTTTAAACTAAATGATAAAATTGTATCTTTTTGCAACTTGCTTTTTCACTCAGCATCACATTTTGAGGTACATATATGAATAAATCGAACAATTGTATTTTTCTTTGAATTATTATAAGTTGTTGGTGTAGCACTGCATTGTATGAATGTACCATAATTTATAGTCTCTTCTCTATGGATTTTGGAGTTGTTTGTAGTCTTTGCTGTTTAAAACAGTCCTACAGTAACCTGTTTGTCATGAACACTTTCGGAGTTTCTCTAGGAAGTACACTTAGTTATAATGTTACTGGGTTGTAGAATATATGTATCTTCCACTTACTATGATAAAGCGCTCAAGGTGGTTGTACCAGTCTTCACGATCACTGATACTGAGAGCACCCATTTCCTCACATGCTTGCTAACAAACTACGTTTTTTTCCTTCTCTTTACCGTCCTCTTTATGACTTTAGCTTACTGCTAAATTTGCTCATAGCCTGTCGTCTTCTGTCTAGCCATGTGACAACAAATGGGTTAATCTCTCACAGCTAATTGGTTTGGTCTTTATTGAATTTGGTCTTCATAATATTAATTCCATTGAATATTCATTATGTTAATCCTATATTGCAATGGTTGATGTAAAGATAGGATTTCATGGTCTGTTATATGGAACTCTCTAATAATAGCAAGTGAACTGATTAAAAACATTTTAAGGAGATGATTTTTCTCTTTACATCCTCTCTACCTTGGTGTAGTAATTGGTATATGCAGAATACATGTTAACATATTTACAAGCTGTGAAGTAAACCGGTGGATCGAAGAGTCAACCTAACCAGTGTTGGAGGTGCTTACTCTTCAGACATCATTATCCTGGATTCATGTTATTCTTTTGTTTTAAACATTTTAATCAGATCTTTGTATATCATTTAACACTGAATTGTATGTATGGTTTCTGTGTTTGAGTAAATAACATTATGGGTGTAGTCTTCTGAAACTTGGTTTTGCTCAATGCTGTGTTTCTAAGTTACTAACATTCAGTACAGATGTAAGTCATTAATTCTTTACTGCTTGTGTAATACTGGATAATTATAATGCAGTTTCTGCATTTTTCCTGTTTTTGGGCATTTTGATTATTCTGTTTTACATATAAAAGTAAACAGCACACCCACTTGGAAGAACTATGGTATAGCTGTAAGTAGGAAAGCAACACTAAAGTGTCATATACAATGCAGAAAAGCCTTCTTTAATCCTAGCAGTCTTCTATCCACTTATTGAGGAAATTGGTATCTTTTTTGTTAATTATCAGTGTATAAAATTACTTTTATTCAATGCAACTGTATATGGTAAGGTAACTGTAATACCGTAAACATTCTGACACCTGTTTTCTTGTGTGGGTGTATGTGCCACGGGTCATACATGGAGGACAACTTGAAACCTTTCCTTCCACCCTGTGGGTCTGGGGGACTGAACTGTGGTTGTTAGGGTTGGTGGCAATTGCCCGTACCCACTGAATCATCTTGCTGCCCAGCTGCACATTTAGGAGAATCACAGTTTGACTTTAAAATGTCCTTACAATACTCTAGAAATTTCTTCTTTGCAACTAAACTCAAATGCTGAACTTTTTTTAGACATCATTGCAGCGTGTGAAAAGTATGTAATTTTAAAAAGCATTTTTGGTGCTTTGTGGACAGAAAGTAGGTTACTTGCTCGAGTGGAATTGCTGGTCTTTAAGGAATATGAGTGTACAACTTCACCTAATGATTTCGGGTTAGTTTTGAAGAGGTTGTACCACTTATATTTTAGCTAATAGTTTTGTCAGCATCATATGAGAGTTACAGTTAATCTGCAACCTATCCAACACTTAATCTTAGATTTCTGTTCTTTTTTTCTTTCTTTCTTTTTTTGTTTTTGCCAGGACTTTGACCTGGTGTGTCATTGTGGTTTGAATTTGCATTTATTAATGAGGTTAAGAATCTTTTCATATATTTATGCATCAGGTGTTTCCCTTTTGTGAAAAGCATAACCATTTTTTTCACTCACTTTTTAAAAATATTGAATTGTCTTTTAAAGAAGACAATGGGTAGCCCTTCCTTCCTCCCTCCCTCCCTCCCTCCCTCCCTCCCTCCCTCCCTCCCTCCCTTCCTTCCTTCCTTCCTTTCTTAATGTGCATTGAAAAAACCCAGGGCCGCATGCATTTGACAAAACTTTTCTAACACTAAACTACATCCTAGTCGCAATTCTTAGTTTTAATATAATCTAATTGGAAATGTCCTTTGCTCTGTTTCTTTTTAGACATTTTTAAATGATACATTTCTTACTTAAATTGACAATCCACCTGAAATAGGTTTTTTGTAAATGATGTTGAGTTAGTGATCTACATTCATTTCATCTTGTATGACTCACCTTCTCTATTCTATATATTGAACTTGCTTCTGCAGAGGCATACCATCTCACTTGCCTGTTGAGTTCCTCTGTATGTGTTTCTGGGTTGTCCTTCTGTATTTTTTTGTCATCTAATCTTTATCTGTATGTACATTCATACATTCTTAATTATTAACATTATAGCTGAAATCTGTCTTTGTTTTTGGGTCTAGGCTGGCCTTGAATTTGGCTAAAAACCTTACTATTTTCAGTATTTCTTAAATGGTCTTGGCCGTTTAATAAATAGATCTTTGTCAGGCATTGTTCCATTGAGCTACATTCCCCTCAGTAATCCTCTTGTCTTGAACTCTTGAGTCTCACCTCTTCTTGGACCTTTGACCTTGAAGAATCAGTCATGGAAAGCCCTCTGGAGCTTAATTGAAACCAATAAAATCAGTTTTGTGAAGAAATTGAATTTATAAATAATACTTACCCCCACCCCAAGATTCCATTTGCTGACAAAAAAATTACTGATTTTTAACCATCTGCTTTGTATTTTCTCATTTTGGAATTGTGTTGGATTTTCTTCTGTCATTTGCAGTGGTGATGTTTTTTTTTTTTTTCTTTCCAGTTATTTTCTTGTGTGTGTGTGTGTGTGTGTGTGTGTGTGTGTGTGTGTGTGTGTGTGTGTGTATTCTGCATACCTCCAAATTTGTGTTTAGTGGAAGTGGTTATGGTTCTTCATTAGAAGTGATTATAGTGCACATATAAGTCTCGTTCCAATTTCAAAGGAACCGTTTCCTTGTTAGCAAGAGCATTTCTTAAGTTTTGTAGATAACTGTGTCATGTTAGGAAAGGCTTTGCCATTTTCCACATGCTTTTCTGCATTTGTTGAGATTTCTCTTTCATCTTTTCTCCAATCCATCAAGTAAAATGAATTACAGACTACGTTATTTTTTAAATTATTCTATATGTTTGGTTGTTTTGCTTGCAATTATATCTTGTGTACTACTTCCAAGCCTGGTGCCCACAGAGGGCAGAAGAGGGTGTTAGAGCCCTGGAACTGGAGTTATAGGCAGTTGTGAACCACCATGTGGGTACTGGGAAGCAAACCCAAGTCCTTAGCAAGAGCAGCCATTTCTGATGTGGGCCAGATTTAGAGTGGGTTTTCCTACCTCAGATGATTCAATCAAGAAAATACCTCACAGTCTGCCCAGATGCTTGGGTTTTAGTTAATCCAGATATATTCAAGTTTACAACCAAGATTAGCCATCACTTAAAAAAAAGTTTATTATGTATAGTGTTCTGCCTGCATGTTCACTTGCAGGCCAGAGGAGGGCACCAGATCTCAGTATAGATGGCTGTGAGACACCATGTGGTTGCTGGGAATTGAACTCAGGACCTATGGAAGAGCAGCCAGTGCTCTTAACTTCTAAACCATCTCCCCAGCCCTTGCCATCACTTAATATATATATATATATATATATATATATATATATATATATATATATATATATATATATATAGTTGCTTGTGTAGATATATGTCACATATATTCACAGGTGCCTCTGGAGATTGGAACAGGGCATTTGATCCTCTGGTGCTGGTGTTCCATTCAGCTGGTGTGGATGCTGGGAACTGAACTCTGATCCTCTGGAAAAGCAAGAAAGTGCTCTTAGTCACTGAGCCATACATCTTTCTAGCTCCTACTTTTAAAATAAGCACTTTTAATACATGGTCTGTCTTCATTGTGAATTTCACCTTTTATTAGATCTAGAAGACTGTAAGATTATAAGTCCTATATTATTTAAATAATGTAATGTCTGATATGTATCTGTTCTGAAGTTTTAGCTGCACATATGTATAGTCATCTCTTTCTGGGTTAGTTTTCCTCTTTCATATTTCTCATCTCTTTATTTCTCCTGGGTATTAGATATTGTGATGAGTTTATCTTCTGGTTAACCAGTTTTCTCTTTAATGTGTTAGTCTTTATTCCCACTTTTAACACCTAGCTACAAACTCATCAGTCGCTTATCTGTATTGTATTTGTTGAGCAAGGTCCTGATATGTAGCTCATTCTATCTCTCCCACCTGAGTTGCTGAGATTATAGGCATGTGCCACCAATCCTGGTTTATTTCATCCTTAAAACTTCCATGTGGTTCCTTTTTGGTCATATTTCCTCGTTCTTTTAGTCTCGTGTTGTGTATTTAAATTTTAGCTGTTCTGTATATTGTATTTGGGTATCTGTCTGAAGATTGAGTGGGGTTCTAACAGTACTGCTTGATTTCTTTTGTTGTCTCTCAGGATGGCTGTCCATCCTTGTTTGATGACCATTGCTTTAGAACAGTTTGATTCATTTTGTGAGAATTTTGAGTCTAACTTGGAAATTCTTTTGGAAAGCATTGTATCAGTTTTGGCTGGGAGTCAGGGAGATTAATTGGAACTGTTTTCAAGTTACACACTGGGCTCCTGGTCCAGGGTTTACTATCCTGACCCTTGTGGCTTTCTGTACTTACTGCCTCTAGCTTTTAGGTGCCAGTTTAGGTTCTAACTTGAAGTCTATTGCTTTTGGAGAAGGTAGCTTTAAATGTTTTCCTTTATTTAGGAATGGACAGACATTATTATTTCTTTTTTTAAATCTATGATCTGCCAGACTTGAGGGCACACAGCTTTAATCCCAGAATTTGGGAAGCAGAGACAGGCGGTTATCTGTGAGTTCTAGGGTAGCTTGGTCTGGTCTACATTGTGAGTTCCAAACTAGGTAGGGCTGCAATAGTGAGACCCTATCTCAAAACAAAACCTGTGACCCACTTTTTCTCTCCATTGGTAGAGTTCTTTAGTATCTAATAAATACTTAGCTATGGTAGTTTTAGTTATTTCTTAGTAATATATATATTAAAATAACTTTAAATTTAAGCCACATAGGTTAAGTCATTCTTAAGGAAAATATTAAGTAACTATAATGTGTTGAGTTTGTTACACTTTATCCTCTAGACCCATAGTGATATACCAGATAAATAGGCCTGTTATGATCAAAAATATGAAAACTTCTTCCAGTGATGTGAGTGAGCATGGTGCTCCTGAGCTTACAGAGAATAGGTGAACTTCAATGACAAGGAAATGCTTCCTGAACTGAGTGAACTGCTGGGTGTTATTGTGGTTGTAGAATAAAGTTGCTAAGGAATGACCAACAGCCAGAGTAACTGAATGTAGGCCGTGTGTCATGGAGATGAGATAGAAGCAGGGTAGGTTTATACCAGGCCTTGTCCTGAGTGTGGTAGGAAAGAGAGGCTGCGGATAGACTAACAGTAGGATGGATGATAGCAGCTTAGGAGGATGCTGAGGTGAAGAGAAGGTTTGACCAAGGCTTTGGCATTGGGCATAAAGAACATGGTGGTTCATTCAGATGGTTTTTGATTTGTTTTTGTTTTTAGAGAAATAGTGGTGTAGGTAAGTTGTGTTGAAATGTGAGAGTGGGCAGTCAGTGTTGACCTGCATTTTTGGTTTGGATAACCATTTGGTATTTAGAGCAGTTGATAAATACTATACAGAAAGAGGAAAAAACTTGGCTTCTTTTGAGTCTTTGTGGGTGTGTTTGTTTGTTTGTTTGGTTTTTTGAGGGAAAACAAGTTTGCTTTTGAGCGTCCTAAATCTGAGGTGTGAGACATTTTGGTTAAGATGTAGTAGCAATTGACATGGATGTTCTAGAAATTGAGAGATGTGGCCCAGTCTGGAAAGATTTGGGAATCTTTAGCATTTGGAAATTTGGAGTGCAGTGTTTTCCTATAGTACCACCTGAGCTAATTTTAATGGTATATAGATAAACACCTGAAGTTTTAATAGTAATTTAATGTGTGTGGAAAAACTTGTATATCAAACCTGTGATGTTGTAGACATTGTTGTTTAGGCCCAGTAAACTATGAAAGGGGAATATTAAGTACAATACACGCAATAAATGGAAATGGTAAAAACTGTGGTGAAGCTGTGCACACGACAAAAGTGCAGAAAGTGCTGTTGGAGTCCTTGGTGTGGGGGTAAGGTCACTCAGAGTAAGATGAGAAGAGGAGGGAGTTGGCATTTGGGTGGCGGGAATGGAGAAGAAGAGCCCATGAAGGAGACTGAGGAAGAGCAGCCAGACGAATAGGAGGAGAACCAGAAGATGGTCTCGAGCCCATGTGAAGAGTTCTCAGAAGGAGGAAGTGGTCCACAGAGTCAAGTAAGTTGTAAGCTGAAAAGTGCTCTTTGGATTTAGCAATTAAGGTAGACTATTAGCTGGAATCATCTAAAACTAGATTTTAAAAATTTATTTCCAATGTTTGTTAATAGTAGCTAGTAGTTATTATATTTCTTAACATGCCTGATATCTTGAAAGCACTGTACATGTATTAGCTGATAAGTCAGGAAGGTAGTATTTGTTATTCACACTTGGTGTGTGAAGAACTGAAGCACAGAAAACTTAGGTAACTTGCCTAAGATCACACACCCAGGTAATGGGAGTGTTAGGGTTCCAGTCAGTACGTCTGGCCCAGAGTTGATGCTCTTAACTGTTTGCCTCATGGCCTCTCTAGTTAAGCAAAATGGAGCATTAGAGATCCACACCAGCATTGTAATCACAATACAGTTGTGGCTTTGTGTGTTACCATGAGATGTGCTAGACTTGAGTGACTAGCATCATGTTAGAGTGGCTGGAATGTGCTTACTGATAGTATTGTAATCTACACCATGGTGGTGTAGATTGTGGGTTATGACAGTTCTTGTCTCTTTCTGTATTTATAGAAAAAATGTGAAATTAAATGCATATTCTTGAGGATGACATTTCATATGCCTTATTTTGGTTGCTATGGTGATTTTATTTTATTTCAGCTATTGTATAAATTCCTTAAACTCTGGAAGTGTTGTTAATGCCAAACAGGTAAACTTCTCAGATGTTACAGGTGACCATTTTATTGTAGATAGTCATTAATGACTTTATTAAAAGAAATTTCCTTCAAATGGTAGAAATGGAACCATATTGTAGAAAACCAAACGTGAGTGAAAATGGAGGACTCGATAGGAAGAGGAAGAATAGGAGACAGTGGGAAAGAAGGCACTGTGTAAGGATGGCTAGTGTGGCCAGAGTAGGATATAAAACTGGTGTGCAAAGTGGCCCTGGGGAAGAGGAGCCTTGTGAGGTAGGTAGGTAGTTGAGAAGGTGTCATCAGCATAGGCCTTACTGTGGCTACGATGGTGGACTTGGAGAGGAAAGGCTATTCCACTGTTCTTGACAAGGAGAAGTAGCTGTAGTGAATTACTGTGTGTGAGAAGAGACTGCAACGCTAGAGGACTGGGTTTTAAACCTTTTCTCACATGGTGACTTTGAGCAAATGACTTAATTTTACCGAAGTTGATTTCCTGTTTGTACAGTGGAGATGGTGACATGGGTGTACTGTGGAAAGTTACTGTGAAGGTCAGTGAGACGTTGGTGCAGTGTGTGACATGTGGTGTGGGTAGTTACTGAGGAGGTTTGTTCTTCACTTTTGATGTTGTGAGGTTTTCACAAATTAAACTGACATACTGCTTGATTGAAAAAATAGGTATCTCTTCCACTGATGGTCTATTTAAAGATAAACTTGACCTAAGAGCAGTAGGGCATTGTGATGGTGTTGGTGATGGAAAGAAAAGCACGTGATGACTTGTCAAGAGCTGGAATAATGGAATGCTGACGTTTCAGTGATACTGTAGCTCTAGTCTGGAGGATCCTCGTTATTGACTTTCTTTGGGGGAAAAAGCCTAAAACTTAAGACTAGTTTCCTCTCCCTCCACTGAAACAGTAAAGTGAAGGAAGGTGTTCTTCTTACTTGAGTCAGGTAGCACAGGTGTGCGTGTGGTAGTTGAGAATAGCAACTAGTGATTCTTAGGATGGTAGGTCTGGATGTGGTCATGGAGAGCCGTGTTACAGTGAACCACTCCAGCTTTACCCTCTGCCCAAGAAGAGACTTACTGAGGGATGAATAGGAACTAGGGACCCAAGAGCAGCTAACAGGAAGTGGTTCTCAGTAGAGTTGAATATAGCAGTTTGTATGCCGTGAAGTGCTACATTTTAGGGTATGCCAGGTAGTGGGTAGGGAAGTACACAGTAGGAGAGTGTCTTTTCTACATTCATCAAACACTTTTTAAAAGGTGTTGTTCACTAGGCACATAACACTGTGAGATGCTTCTAGTCATCTGCTACCCAGGGAAATGTGTATACCACAAGTTCAGAGTAGAGCTGGTGACTAAAGTCTAAAGAAAAGAAGGGATAGAGTCTGGGGAGGCGGGGGAAGAAGAGTGGATTAGGAATGAGACTCTTGCAGACCTCAGTGTTCTGATTGGAGTTAATTTCTTAGGATACAGGCTCCACATTTTTCTGATGTACCATAGGGAAAACTGCTGCTGCTCCTGTATTTGAATGTGTGTTGTCTCCTTAGGACTGTGCACCATGGATGATTTTGCTGAGGGAGACTTGACTTTGGAAGATGACGTCTTATTGGAAGGTTGCCCTTATGAGGATGACTGTATCTGTGCTCCTGACTACACCACTGATGACTATGTTCGGGTGACTGAGCTTTACTATAATGGAGTGGTAAGCAAGCTTGTTGAAAATTTTGTGTCCCAAAGCCTTCTACTTGGGAGGGTTTCTGTGGCATATGAGTGTGGGTAGGAAGGGACACATGCTTCTGAGGAGGTGATGTCAGAAGGGAAAGGAAATAGCAGCTCAAGAGAAGGGCATGATGCAGAATGGAAGTAAGAGGTAGTTATTTTGACTGGAAATTAGCCAAACTCCCGGGGAGGAGCTGTAGGAACAGACTCAGCAGACCCCATGAAAATGCCCACAGTACAGAAACCATAGGTCATACATACTTTCATATTTTACCCAATAAAAAATCAGAATAATTTTCTTCTTTTAGGGTATGCAATATAAAGATTATGCCCAAAGTGAGAAAAATTTAGGTGAGTATACAACACTTTAATGCTAATTTATTGAAAAGTGTTCATCCAGCCATAGCAACATAACAATTTATCTTTTAAGGTGTGTTTTTAGCTTGATTTGGTGATACAGACCTGCAATCCCAGCACTTAGGAAGGAGGCTGAGGCAGAGGGGTTGGAAGTTCAAGGCCAGCTTTGATCCACATGCCTGAGGTTCTTGTCTCAGACTAGAAACTGTTACTTTTTGTTAAGCTAGAATTCAACCAATACTTAAATATTCTTAATATCTAATATATTGGATATATTATTCCTTTTGTTTTTGCCTCTTTATACCTATTTTACTTTTCTCTTTTAATGGTATTATTTTGTTTGAAAATACTAATTTTAAACTCTTTAATTTTAATTAAGAATATGACATCTGCAATATATGGTGTAGTAAGCCACTTTCTATCCTGCAAGATTACTGTGACACCATTAAGCTATATATCTTCTGGCCACTTCTTTTTCAACATCAACACAGTTCTATAATATCAAGATTGCATCCCTGTGTGGAAGCCACGTAAGTTACTATGTAATAATATGTTTTAAGAACTGTGGTAGCACATTGTACCATGTTGAGGAGTACAAAGTACAATGGGAGGCCTGTGCCTCTTTCTTGAATGTTGTTTAATTGGCTAGAAAAAGTAAAGACTTGGGATTTGAATATAAATGAATAATTAAAACATTTTAATGAGTTACCTGAATAATAATAGGTTGTAAACTGGAAGCTGAGTAAAAAAATTAATAAGCTTATTTATAAATACCAGTGTTACAGGAGAGAGGAAAAGATACAGTGTCTGATTTGTTTAGTTACCTAGAGAAAAGAAAAAGAACTTTCCACGTGGTTTATATAGAACTACAAATATAAAGTTCATATAATTGTAACATTCATAAATAAGTACATTTGGAATCCTAATCTTAAAAAAAAATTGTCTTTAAGCCGTTCTCGTGCTGCTGAGATAAGTTTGAAGAAATTACAACATCTTGAGTTGATGGAAGACATTGTGGATTTGGCAAAGAAAGTTGCAGTAAGTGGTAGAATGTGGTTCCCACTCATTAGAATCTAAATGAATAGGAGCTGGAGAGGTGGCTCAGTGGGTAAGAGTGCTTGCTGTGTGGACTTGGGGCCTGAATTTGGATCCTAGCACCCATGTAAAAACATGGCCCTGTAACCTCAATACTGTGGTGAGGGGGTAGAGACAAGAGGGTCACTGGGGTTTTCTGGCCACCAGCAGACTTCCAGATTCATTGAGAGACTGTTCCAAAGGTGGAACGTGATAGAGCAGGCCATCTGATGCCATCCTCTGGCCTCCACCTGTATGTATGCATACATGCATAAGTGTATGCACCACCACACACATGCTCATGTGTCAGGCATACATGTACTGTACTGTGTTGCCACACATACACAAAAGGGAAATGTGAGGCCTCTTCCACGGGCTCCAAAACCAAAAGTGGTCTTCTGACATGAGCATCTTGTCAGCAAGGAATTTGTATGTGGAGAGTCTGTCAAGGACTTGAGTGGCATCTGTGCTATTAGGGACCTTCCATATGATTTTTTTCTTGTTGCAGTTTTTGATGTGGTTCTAGTTGAAGCTTAACATTTGGAAAAGGTGTTTGTTTTCTGCTAAAATTAGTTGTGATTACAACAGCTGATGGACATACCTTTATTAAAAGTCTAGGTGTAGTGAACTTCAAAAATCTTTACATTTTATGTTACATAATATATATAATTTTCGGGGGGACAGGGTTTCTCTATGCAACCACACTGGCTGTCTTGGTCACTGTAGACCAGGCTGGCCTTGAACTCACAGAGATCCTGTCTCTGTCCCCTGAGTACTAGGATTAAAGGCTTGCACTACTACTGCCTGTTTTACAGTATAATTTTTAACTAGAACTATGTAGGAGATTATTTCTGAATTGCATTAGGATCTTAAAGGGACAAATTAACCATGTCAGTGTTTATGGCAGGCACATGGCTATGTGTGTAGAGTAGTGTAGTCAGATATCACTTAGTGAATGGGGTGCATTCTGAGGACTAAGTCATTAGCTAGTTTCCCTGTTGTGGAAATTTCATAGATTGTATTTAACACTGAGTTAAAGGATATTGGCCAACCTCTCAGTGTAAACAAGAGACAGAGTAAACATGGTTGTATGAGACTGCTGCATACAATATGGCACACTGTTTTACAGCAGTCTCTTGATGAATGAGTGCTCTAAGATGATGGTAAAAATTGTATTGTAGAAAATACCCAACCTAGAACCATGGCTGTTTGTTATTGTCAAGTATTATTACATGGGGTATTTTGGTATGAGTGATGTACTTGCACAACTGATAGTACAAGAAGTTTTAGTCAAGCATGAGCATAGACTTGTGAGCAGTGCACTGGGAAATCAGTCACTGTATGTAGTGTAGATGAGAAGTTTTCAGGTTTGTTAAAATCTTAGGGAACTTTTGTTCTATCTGTGGCTCCTTGTTAATTCAGATGCCACCGTGTAGCTCATGACCTTTCCTAAAATGTAGGGGTTTCTTTGGCTTTCTTCATTAGAAATTCAGTTTCAAGGCTAGGAAGATGACTCTGGATAAAGTGCTTTCCAGGCAAGTGTGAGGATGGATGTTTAGATCCTCAGTACAAATGTAAATAAATGCTGAGACAGTATGGCGATACTTGAGAGGGCAGAGACCGGATCACCAGAGCAAGCTGGCTAACTAGATTAGTGAGATAGTGAGCTCTGGGTTCAAGTGAAAGACCTTCTTTCTCTGTGTAAGGTGGAGAGAAATCACATGCACATATGTGCACATATATAAGTGTACACAATACACATATCTCCCCTGTCCCCTAAGAACTCAAATAAAATAGATGGAATAAAGAAAAATGTGTGGTTTTGTTCTTTTTATTTTGCAGAATGATTCATTCCTTATTGAAGGCTTATTGAGAATTGGTTATAAAATAGAAAATGTAAGTGTTAAAAATGAGAACTCAGCACACCCATTGCAAATGAATGATAGTCTCTTGTATGCTTCCCAAATTATGATTCCATATACCTAGCCTTTTACAGGTAGTAGTTGGTAATATCAATTTTTGTATATTATATAATCTTACTTTACAGCTTTGTCTCTTTCCCATATATGTAGTATAATTTTAAATTGTCACCAAGTCATTCATGTTGTCTTTAGATTATTTGCCTAACATATATTTCTCCAATGAAATTAAGTCTTTGGTTTGAGGTTTTTTTGCTTTTTTTTTTTTTTTTTTTTTTTTAAATAATTGCTCAGTAATGTTCAGGTGCAAAGGTAAGTAAGTCTGTAATGTTACTGGAGACAAGTCATTCCTTCAAGCCTAATAATCAATATTGACAATTTGGTATTTAATTTCTGAAGTTATTTTAGATTCCTAAAAGAATAACATATCCTGATGAGTACCATTGCACTGTTGGCCTATTTGCCCATCCATACACTTACGTTAGTCTTTGCTATAGATCATGTGGCTCAATTCTGAACCCTGATCTGTTCCTTGAGAACTTGTGCTCAGGATAGGTCTCTAGTTGACATGTGACCCAAAAATCCTCATCTGCCTTTGTGTTACTGCATTCTCCGGCTACCTCAGCAGCCCAAGGTTTTAGACCTCAACATCTGAATCTATAATGGTTGCAGAAATATTCTGGATCTGCAAGTGTGGCCTAAGGGAATGCATGTGACTGTTCTTAACTTGTATATTGGGGTCCATCTGTTCTACATTGCATGGCAGAGTAACGAAAATAAGTGTGCAAGATGTTTATTAATGACTTGAAATACTGTAGAAGGTAAATTCATAATACCATGTAAATTGAGAGTTAATACCCATTTCCCCTTCATTCTCTTTTGAAACAGAAAATCTTGGCAATGGAAGAAGCTTTAAATTGGATAAAGTACACAGGTGATGTAACAGTTCTACCTAAATTAGGATCTGTTGACAGTTGCTGGCCCATGTTAAGTATTTTCTTTACTGAATGTAAGTATAAGTGCTTTCGATGTTGAGTCTGGTTTAGAGAATATTATTTGAAAAGATTGAATGTGTACATAGATGACACTTGATTACCTAGGAATAGTCAAATAGTGTTTTTCTTCTGGTATAATGCTCAAGTAAAAATCTGAACATTACAGTTATTTTGGTCTCTTTCTTGTCTGACTGGTTTTGTGATGTTACACTCTTGAAGCTACTGCTTCGTGGTGTCATGTTATTATACATAATTCTCAAGAGGAAGAGCCCACAGCTGGGATTCTCTTGATTGTCATTCCTAATATTTTCATTTTCCTAATGTGAGATAGAACTGCCTTACATACTTTTACTTTTGAAGGTGTTTTACTATAAGCATTTGAATATTAGCAGTGTTTTTATAGTATAGTTAAGTCTGAGGACAGGAAACACTTGGCTCTATAATAGATGATAAGCGGACACTTGTCATCTCCACTAAGAAAAGTGCATATTTTGTCAGTTACTTTAGACGCTCTAAGTAATAGAGATAGAACTTTCTGGTTGGCGTGTTAGACAGTGGGGTGTGTTACATCCAGAGTGTTTAGACTTTTATTCTCATCACAGTTTTGAGGCCATGTACGGGGAATGAGCAAAGCAGCTGCTTATCATGGATTGGGCACTAGTATGGGCTCATTCCTCATTCTCTTTGTGTTCTTGTTTTCAGTAGTAAAGTTAGAATTTGAAAGATCAGTGGTTCTCAACCCATGGGTTGCAACCCTCTGAGGGGTCAATGACCTCAGAGTACTAGAATCTAGACAAGAACTCACTCATGTTCTCTAAAATCAGAGTACAGGGCTATTCTTCTCCCTTCCCCCAAACTCAGCTCTGTCTCTTAATACTGTTTGGTGACCATCTCAGATCTTGCTTGAATCTTGGAAGTTAATGATTGGTTAGATAGAAGCTTAACTATAATTTTGGTGTAGTAAATTTTTAAATTAGATTTTTTTAATCCTTTGTATATCATAGCTTAAAGCACAGAAGATGAGGCTTGATAACCTGTGGACACAAAGTTTATCTACTAAGTTTTTTTTTTAATTAAAATAGTATTTCACATAATTTCTCACTTTCTGTGTGAAGTCAAATATTAAATGAAGGTTTTTAAATGTTTCATTTGTTACAGTAAGTACATTTAGAAAATAGTTTTTTAGGGTTTTTATATTTTTATTGAACATTCTGTCTGGCATATTGAAAGTACTTGATACTGTTTGTTGAATTGGCTTTGATAATTATGAGTCCTAATCACAGTATGTTACAAAAGAAGGAAAAATATTACTCCAATAATAATGTAATAATAAAATTTAAATTGCTAGAAATAAAAACAGATTTTATTCACAGAAGCAATTAGTGGTTTTCTGTTATTTTTTTTTTTTTACCATCTTAATTGAGGATAAATGTGTTAGTTGATTCTTATATTACTGAGCTACATCCTGTGGCCCCAGTGTTTTATTCCTAAATATTTAATTAAGTATTCTTAAATATTTAATAAATACTTGATATATATGTAAGATTACAAAAACATACCATTTAAAGTATTTGATAATAAAACGAACATAATAGATTTACCTACTTACCCAAGAATTAGAATATCATCAATACCAATTTAAAGCTAATACTCTTTCACTTTCTTTCAATACAAATCTCAGATAAGTACCATATTACTAAAGTCGTAACTGAAAATTGCAACTTGCTTGAGGAATTTAGAAGGAACAGTTGTATGCAGTGTGTGAAGGTAAGGACACTTACCCACAAGGATATTTTAAGGTTTATCTGTGAATAATTTTAATAGACATGAATAATAAAATGTAAAATATAAAATAATGGAACTACTGGAAAGTAACATGCTTAAGGGCAAATGATAAGGAATTTTGATTTAGAGTAATTTTAAGAAGAAATATCTTAATACATTGAAGAAACACAGTTTTCTTTGATAATATCCCTTATTGAGTTCTAAACCATGTGTCACAATTCACTCAGCAAGTACTGATTCCTAACTCAATTTTAAAGAAACTCCTTAGGAGATGTTTAATGAATATTCTATAGAATTTTATAATTAGAGGCATTGGTAATAATTTTTATTAATTAAAAAATGTATGTAAAGTATAAAAATTGGTTATATATGTAGCATCTTTTGTATATATTCTAGTAACCTATTCAACATTGCCTATGAATTAATGATTTATATAGATAAATATAGAGAGATACCAAGGATTATTGGACAATGCTGTGCTTGCTAATAACCCAAAGCTACAATTTTACCATGCATCTCAGATAAATTTTATTTGAAAGTATACATACTATAAAATACTATACACAACAGAAAATTATTTTATTAATTTTTATAATATGTTTTAGTTTTAGTTTCAGTAAGAGACCCTGTCTCAAGGGAATAAAATGGAAGGAAGCATAGAGGAAGATCCAGTGCATGTACCCTCCTCCACATGTGTACACACACACCTCACACATAATGTACACAAATACATACACTGCACACAAGATAAAAAACATTTGCTCCTCTGTCTAGACTCCTTATAGTACCCAGCATAATGTAATGCTATGTATGTTAGTAGTGCTATATTTTAGGGGATAATGATTTTAAAAAGTACATATTTACATTTTTCCCCAGATAACTTTTTTATCCGTTCAAGATTGCATCTGCAGATGCAGAAACCATGGATATGGCTTCAGAATTAATTGAATATATAAAACACTAGACATTATGTTACATTCTCATTTCTATGTAATCAACTCCATAGTATTCTTAATAGCAAGGATAGAAACCAAGATGCACTTCTCCTGGGTATCGGGTTTCCGTTTGTCTTGGGGTAACTGATGGCTCTTTTTTCTCTTCGGTTCCTCAGCAAGGAGAACTAATGAAAATGAGAGGAAATGAAGAGTTTTCCAAACAAAGATTTGACATAGCTGTTATTTTTTACACCAGAGCCATTGAATATAGGTAAGAACAAAGAACAATAATACTCTTTTATGTGGTAGATCAAGTTAGAATGTCAGGAGAAATAGCAAATGATTGGCCAAGCAGAGTAGCTGTTTTTCACCCGTAGGCATTAGATGACCCGACTACATTGAACCAGCAGGTATCTCAGGCACATCACTGGAGTTATCTGTTCTGCTGTTTATCCTTCTGTGTTGACTGTACTATTAGCTGACTGTACTTAAGATGTTACCATCTAGGAAGCTTTGCTTTCTTGGGGGGACTTTTTGTTTGTCTGTCTTTGTCTTTTGAGACAGGTTTTCTCTGCATGGCCTTGGCTGTCCTAGAACTCAGAGATGAGACAGGCTTTTTCTGCATGGCCTTGGCTGTCCTAGAACTCAGAGATCTGCCTGCCTTTTCCTTCCTAGTGCTAGGATTAAAGATGTGCACCACCACTGCCTGGCTCTTGGGGAAACTTTTAAAGAAAATAGTTGTAGTTGTTGAGAGGGTAGATGTATGTGCTCTCTCCATGTTCCTCAGATGCAGGGTCTTTATGGCTTTCCTTCAGGTCTGTCTTACTTTGTCACAACTGCTCATCTGACCTGGGCCACCTTATATTTATATTTTAGCAGATTTAGTAGATTTTAGGGGTGCCCTGTACACTGCCCCTTTCCTACTCTGTTCATCACAGAGATTAAGGGAATCCAGTTGCGTGTTATACCTAAATGCTACAGAATCAGACAATGAAAATTAATAAAATTTAAAAATATCTACCTGCTACTATTACTATTGCATGTTACAAGTTTCTTTTGTCTGAGAAGTTAGTGTCACAGTCACCTTATCTTATGTAAGATGACTTACATAAGTCATCTTGTCTTCCACAATTACATACTTTTTAGTTGGCTAGGTTTTAAGTTATGGGTGTTATTACCCAGTTCTCTGAATAGTGTGGTGGGGTAGATATATCAGTAATTATTTTCATTTCTTCTGATCAAGGTACTGAGAATATCCAAAACCTGAATTTCAGCCAGTTAAAGTTCTAAATTCTGTATTCTTTCTGCTCTGCCACATGGTTGTAAAGATTTAAGATTTTTTTGTCTGTTTTCATTATGATTTTTGTTTGTTTCAGATATAATATGTTTTACTGACTAAATGTTACTTCTTTTTAAGACCGGAAAACCATCTTCTTTATGGTAACCGAGCTCTCTGTTTTCTTCGTATGGGACAGTTTAGGTAAGTTGGTTAAAGTGATCTAGTTACTGAATCATTATGCCCAGTGCCTATTTTAGGGAAACATTTATCTGTCCTGCATGCCTGAAGTTCTTTGTCAGAAATAGTTAAATGGGTAAAAGAAGAGGTCTTAAATATTTCTTCAGCAAAATGTAAGCATTTGTCACACTTAGGTTCTTGACATGTTATTCTAGGTCTCACAGCACCCTTACTTAGCTATGCTATATTATTTCCACATTTTCCTCGTGGACAGTTCCCACAGCTAGTCAGTGCTGGTGCTGAGATTTACACGCAGGTCATGCTGACGACTTCTTATTTTTGTACTTCTACAGTATATTCCGTCCTTTTGCTCTATCTAGTCTGCATAGTATATTTTTGCTGTTTATTTTGTCTGGTTATATAAAATTAAGGAAATATTTTCATAAGTGAAAGAATACATAGAAATTTAATGTATTAGAACCATAATTATTTTAGAACCATAATTATTTTAGTTTCTTATATTGAATTTGAAATTTGCTTTTGTTTATGAGTTGAGAAAGACTGTGATTTGGTTGTCCTTTATTTAAAAAAATTAATATATAAATTATAAGTGTTAATATAGATTGTTGTATTTAATTATGCCCTGCCTTATTGTAAGTGGGTGGGTTCAAAAATACATCCGGATAAATGAAAATACTCAAAACACATAGAACTAGAAAACAGAGTTAGAGCCTGGGACTCTCAGAACAAGGTTACCTGTCTAGGGTCTTACATAGATACTACTTATTATTCATTTTTGCCTTTGACTTTCTGTTGCCTAAAATAAAAAAGGAAAACTTGAAAAGTCATGAAATTTTCATTATTCATAACGAAACATTTACAGCAGTTGTTGGGTTGAAAGTGGTTTCCTCATGCTTTACCTAGAGATTTTTACGTTCATCACTAGTAATGTTAACTACGTGATAGAGGAACATTTCAAAAACAATAATAGGAAAAACTCTGAAAAATACAGATTTGGGATTTCACAAATAAGATTTTCTATGAAGTCATGAAACTGAGAGATCCTGTGCCAGTTGTTTTCAGTAAAAACACTTACCTTGGGATGTGGGCAGGTGGGAGTGGGGAAAGGTGTAGTATCTTCCAAGTATGTAGCTTTTAAAAAGTAACATTTATTGTGTTTCTCTTTTATTATAAACAGAACACATTCTCATGGTAGAAAATTTGGAAAATACAAGAGTTTAAAAAGAAGAAAATAAATATCACCAGTAATCCAACCACCTTGGAGAATACCGCTGTATTAACGTTATGCAGCTTTTAGATGGCTTAAGCCGTGGATAATCCGAGGCTATCTAGACTAGAGGAATGGATGGGCTTGACACAGTCTTCCATCAATACCACTGTTCTCAACTGGTTCTGACAAGAAATGAGCTACAAATGTCTAGGTTATTGTTTCTGGCTAGATCCAGAGTTACCAGATAATGTGTACTGTTTGAAGGTGAATTTGTATGCTTTCAAGATCAGAAATAGGTTTATGACTTGGCTAGCCTCTTATGAAGATTGATTTATCTAACCGAAATCTTGCCAGGCAGAGGGTTACCTCTCCAGCTCTGAGAGCTGAGAGGAAAATCAGGGTGATTCTGCCTTTATGAGTATATGAAAGATAGACACATAAGGAAGATATTCCTAAGGCCCTGCTGGAACAAGAGGAGAAAGTAGAGACAGCCTCCAGGTAGTGTGAGTTGAGGCTGAGAATAGAGCAGTGGACCTGTCCCTGCTCCTTGCTGATGTTCTGCCTTGTAATTGGACACGTCTGGCGTCATTACAGGCAGGTTAGTGTACTTGAGAGCTGTTGGTTTTTTACCAACATGTACCTGATGCTCCTTGAACATATAAAACTATGCTACACTGGTTTTGCTGGTACCGCTAACCTTCTCGCACATTGCGTATATAATTTTGCTCCATAATGTAGAGATGAGGTTTTTAGATATACCTCCTGATTCAGTAAGTAGATGATGTGACAGAGGACTATGCTGCCAGTGATTGAGATGTTCCTGAATACAGGAGTACACTTGCTCTTGACAGGAACTTCTTTAGCTGGATTACCAAGGTTGAGATGTGAAATTCTCACATCAAGTGGATGCCCTCTAGACCTGTCATGAGAATCTGTCCAAGCAGCTGCGGAGATAAAGTATCCACCCATTGACCCTGGAAGAGTGTAGTCTCTTGTTCTCAAGGCCAGATTTTCTATTTGGTTAAAAAGCAGACATTAAACTATGAAAGAACAGAAGTGGAAAATGATAAAAGGCCTGAATGAATGCTAAAATGCATAAGTGATTCTGAAATACCTTAATTCTAAAATATTAGAAAATAAAAAGTTTCAACTAAAAAAATACCTTTTGCGAGATTTCTCTCTAAAAAGATTAAAAATATGTACATTGACTCGTAAGACAGCCTCTGTCCCAAGTGCTTTATACATATTTATTCCTAAAAATCTTCATGACTATGGGAAGTAGTTGCTGTGGTCTCTGCAGACAAGAAAACAGATTAGGCCCCGCAAAGTGTTCAGGGATGCTTAGGGGTGGGATGCAGACAGAACGTGGGCCCAGGCTACCTGGATGTGGTCTGTACTGTTAATCTCTTTGGAAAGGTGATGAGAACACGGAAATGTGAACGTTGGAAAGTTTAAAACAAATGATCCAAAAGTCACACATTTATGAGGACCTGCTTATCCTTACATAACATGCAGATTAAAAACTACAAGTTTCTTTTTCATACCCATCAGATTGGCAAAAACTTAAAACCTTCGTAATATCAAGTATTTGAGAGGATGTGGAACAAAGGAAACTTTCACACTCGGCTGGAGAAGGTTAATTGGTACAGTCACTGTGGAGAGCAGTCTGACAAGGTGAAGATGTACACACTCTGCAGTCCACGTCTAGGGTCATCCCTTTTCAACTGTCAGATGTGTACCCAAGAAGACGTGTACAAGCCTTCATGTAGCATTGTTTGTAAAAGTAAAGACATGGAAACAACGTAATGTCCATCAGGAGGGGAATGGATAAAAGAATTGTGGTATATTCATACAAAGACGTTTTAAATAGCACTTCAAATGAGTGCAATGTTGAGTGTCAAGCAAGTTGCAGAATGATTTGTACACTGTGATGCCATTTATATACTGTTTACAGACATGCAAAATAATGTGCATATTCATGTTAATATGTAGTATAAATTCCAAGTGTTTTTAAAATGTGTGGAACATTATATATCAAATGAGTGGCTATCTCTGGGGAAAGAAGGAGGAGAAGGGTTCAGACATGGGAGAGGTGGTACAGTCAATGTCAGCTGTAACAAAACTGCAAAAAGAGCCAAGTGAATATGGCAAAATGTTCGTTTCTTGCTAAGTTGAAACATGAATGTTCTTCATGTTAATGGTCTCTGAATTGTGTACACTTGAAATATTTGATAAAAAAGTAAAACAAGTATAATTTAAAATGCATCTAGAGGGCAAAAAATAACAGCAGTGAAACATCAAGGTCAGAATGAGAAATGAAAGGAAACACCGTCATGATTGGTTAGCGGTACAAGGAAGAAGGCCAGAAATGAAGGGTACAAGCTGGGAGCAGATGCTGCATCCTGAAGTGTTCAAGGAATCTGTGGTGGTTATGTGTTGAAATAAACAGGTTGTCACCCAGACCTTTGAGAGGATACAGGTGAGGCCAAGAGCCAGTCTAAGCCCTTCTGGGGCTGGATTCTATGCCTGTGAAGTAAAGAGCTGGGGGATTGCGCTGCTACTTTTCCTCAGGCCGCTGCTGCTTCGTCTTCTCCCTTGGAATCCTTGAGACTTAGGATTGTGTTCCACGAATTCCAGGACTCCTAGCTTGGATGAAATTTTATTTTATTCTGATCTTCTAGAAGCAAACTTTACAATATGCACTTTGTAACCATAGGACATTATTAGAGTGATAGTTTGTAATTTCAGTTTCCTGTCCAAGAAAAGGAGTCAGATATGTCTAATTTAGGTGACTACAAAAGTGTATGCAATATAGGCAAGGAGATTTTGTCCACTCTGTCTCATTCATTTTTGTATAAGTCATATTTGATAAATTGAAATTCTTCTCAGGGTTTAATGAACTTTGCTAAGGGGAAATGTAATTGGAAATGGGGTATATGTATCCCTCAATATTCTAATTTGCTTTTGAAAATTCTTAACCTTTTAATATTTATTTACTTATCTTACAATTATTCTTTCCCATCAGCCCCCAACTATGATTTGTATAGCAGAGAGATTTTAAGTCCTGTTTTATTTTCTGAATTTCTGAGATCAGAAATATAGTAACTTAACTACCCCTCCCATGAATAAGTGAGAGAGAGAGAGAGCGCACATGCGCGCACGAGAGCGCACTTCTGTGAGGGGCCCACAGGTTTAGTTTTAGTGTGTACTGTTTGAATTATTCCCTGTAGTTCTCTCTTAATCACATGGTCTGTTTTTATTTAGAAGCACTGAATTTACTCTTGAAGAAAACATAATTGCCAGTTGTTTGAGGGTATATTCCCCTTTTAAAAGAGAGAATTTTATTTTATAAGTATAAGTGTTTAACTGTATTTATGTATGCACCATGTGGCCAGAAGAGTGTCGTACATATCTCCTGGAATTGGAGTTAAAGACAGTTTTGAACTGCCCTGTGGGGTTTGAGAACTGAAACCAGGACCTCTGCAAGAGCAGCAAGCGCTCTTAACCACTGAACCATCTCCCCAACCCCATAACCCTTCTTTTTTGGAAAGAATAGGTGTACATGGTATAATTTTTGAGCTGAAAATGATCCACTGGCAGCTCTTGTGTTGTTATTTCCTACTCTCTTTTATTGCACAAATCCTTATTGGTCCAAAACTGGAGCTAGATATTGGGAAAAGGCTGAAATATCAGAGAGACAGGAACCAGCCACAGCCACTTCACACTTAGCTACTCCTCAGGCTGAAAGGGGTAGATCCTGTCTCCAAGAATCCTCAGACTGAATAAGGAAAGTGAGTGCAGGCTGAAATGGGAGGGATGCTGAACTCTGTCTCTTGTCGCCTTAATCTCTTTCTCTGCTCAACTACATCACTTTGTTTCAGACTTACTAGTGCTAGGATTGAAAGTGTGTGCCACCACTGCCTGGCTGTTTCTTCTCCAGACTGGATTAATATCATGTAGTCCAGGCTGGTCATGAACTCACAGAGATCCAGACAGATCTCTGCCTCCAGAGTGCTAAGATTAAAGGTGTGTGCTACCACTGCCTGACCTCTGTGACTAGCTCTGTCCCCTGATCTTCAGGCAAACTTTTTAGAGCCTATACAATATATCACCACACTCTTTAGCTCCTGTGTGTCATACATCCTATCTCTAGAAATGCTCATATTGAATCAAGTGACTTTGTATTTTATATATCAGAATATAGGAAATTTGAGATGTTTCAGGGAGACATTTTAAAAATCACGAGTGGAAAAATACTGCACATGCTGTTGTATAATTTGCTTTTAAAGGCTTTTTTATCTTTATGAATGAGTACTCTGTCTACATGTACAACTTCATGCTAGTAGAGGTATTATATCCCACTATAGATGGTTGTGATCCAAGTGGTTGTTGAGAATTGAACTCAGGACCTCTGGAAGAGCAGCCAGGCCTCTCAGCTGTTGATCTATCTCTCCAGCTCTGATTTGCTTTCTTAAATATAAGTCTTAGAGCTTGTGTATCACTGTATCAAGATCTTGTTCTTGTTTGTGGGCAACGTTTAATTGTCTAGATTCTCAAGTGACTCATAGGGTTGTGTTTATATATGGTTGACTAGGCTACTTGGATTAGTCTATAGATTAATTATAATTCCAAATTATTAGGACATAGATTATTTTCACTTAAGTACAGATTTTTAATAACTCTCCTTTTACTTATATTCAGTATTTAGGTACTGCTGTATCTGTAGGATAAATTCCTGATAAAGCTTCTTTTAGAGGAAGGAGTACGAAGAGGTTTAAATTTAGGAACTTGGGTTTAAAACATCTTGCCTCTGTTGGTGGTTTTTAGTCGCTGTATTTGACAGTAGCTGAATAAATTTACTTCAGTAGTAACATTAAGCTACTTTGGGAATAGTAAATTGTTTCTTTTTTTAATCTAGTATGATCTTGAAAGTAATGATGGATAATACAAAGAGGAGGATCCTTGGCAGCTAGCAAAGTATTTGTGTACTTTATTGTTCGTACATGTTGTGGTTTGAGAAGGTCAGCAAACAGATCTCCTCCTTGCCCTGTCCAGGATCAGTTAGGAGATGAGTGTGGGACATAAGCTAATGTGACCGAATACCACCTTCCTCACAGTGCAGACCTTGACACTGGGCACCTGACACCTGTGAGCTTTAATCCTGGAAGAAAACTCAGTATTATATGTGAAGTGTTAGATTGGGGTTTGTCTAAGGAACTAAACATGCTTTTGAGGTAACTGTAATAGTCGGAACACTTAGCCTAGAACACAGTCCTCAGTAGTCAATAGCAGTTGACACCTCAGGTCTTGCCACTGTCACAGACTTAACATTGCTACTCTGTTCACTTTGCTTCAGTTAGATGTGGCCACATGGTAGGAAATCTACTAGTTTAACTTAAGTTCAGATGTAACCAAGTGGGTTATTTATAATATATGCTGTTAAAACTGACGTAGTGTTACAGTACCACTATCTTAATATCATTCAACCCTGATTCAACAAGTAATTCCAGAGTTCTGGTTATGGCTAATGCCAGAAATGAGCAAAAATAGACACAGTTCTGTATTCTAGCCCAGCGAACCAGCAGGGTGAAGCGTGAAGTTATAAGTGGTATGTTGTAGTCACAAAATTGATGGTATACCACATGACCACAATTACAGAATGAAGAATAGGTGGTTAGGGTCTAGACTTTGCAGGCTATAGTAAGGCTGTGGGTCATTACGTGGGGTGGTCAGATGCCAAAGAATTTGAAATGAGTTGAGGCTGTTAGCCATGGTTAGTACCTTTAAAAACTTACTCTGGTTACAGAAAATTACTTTGAAGAAACTGCAGCAAGGTCGAGGCTGGGAGGAACCCAGACTGGAAGAAGGGAGTGAGAGTTCACATGGAAAAGTGGGAGGAGTCAGGATATTCAGAGGTGGGGGTGACAGGAATGGCTAAGTGCTGGCATTTGAGGGAAGAAACTGGTTTTTGGATTCTAGGCTCACTCATTGGCATGGGGAGGGGGATCACTAGGAGTAAATTTGTAGGAGGTAGAATCTGATATAACACACATACAGTTATAAATACCGAACACACACTACATGCGTGCATGCACACAGTTGAAATGCCTGGGAAACATACAAATTGGGATATTGTGGAGGTGAATTATGTGGGTCTTGAACTAAAAAGAATAGATGACGTGTGGGATAGATCCTGAAGTCTGAGATGGCAGCTGATACTGCTTAGAAAAGTAAAGAGGAGCCACGTGGAACCTCAAGTATGTTTCAAACCAAGAAGTGAGAGAACAGCAGTGTCTGGCTGCCAGGATGTGTGGCAGAATTTGGATTTAGCAATATGGACTATGTTCTGTAACCAGAAGACCTATCTATCAGTGGAAGGCTTTGAGCAGAAGGTGGTAGGTGTGAGCTGAGAACTATTAGGACAAAAGGTGTAAAAATGCTTGGAGGAAGAGACATGGTGCCTGCAAGGCTGTTTTAGGTCTAGCTACAGGTTGAACTGCATTAATGGTAAAGAAATACAATTCCTGGGTTCCAGAAGAAGGTGGCTCTAATGTGACATCTATGTGTGATGGCTCAGCACTATAAGACCCAGATTTTCAGCCTGTGTGACTTGGTCAGAAAGCTGCCCCTGTGGTGACAGGGTGACTCCTATGACTTGAATGTCGTGCCAGCTATTGCATTCTCCAACAGAAGAAAAAGCCAGGTTTGTTGTGACCTTTTCAAAAGAATCTTATACACATCCTACGGTATATGTATATCACGAGGGATAGACTGAATTCTCCCAAGTCAGACGATTTGAAATAGCACGCAAATCTCAACAGTGCTAGGCACCTCTTGTTCTTCCATTTGCTGTCCACCTCCTCAGAGAATTGGCCTAGACTTCCATTGGGTAGTTTTTTTTTGTTTTGTTTTTTTTCTGCAATGTAAATGGGATCGTGTACTGTGTGCTCTTCTGTGTTTGGCGCTCATCACTGCTTTGAAGGTTCATGTTGTATGTACTGTAAAGTATTCATCTATTGCATGAAATACCATATTTTATACATTGTATCATTGATGGGCATTTTGGTGAGTGTCTAGTATTTGGGTGTTAGTGGTATCGTTTCTTTTGATTGCACAATCAAGAACAAAGGGCTTGCTTATATTCTGCTATAACAGCTTATCTGTGATGGTATCATTTCAGTCTACTGCAGGGTATAAGAGTTTCAGTTTACGCCCTCACCAGCACTTAATTTGTACCTTTTATTGTAAACATGGTAGGTATGGATGGTATAAGACAGTCTGCATTTCTGTAAGTTGGTGGAGGACGCCTGAGGATTTTCCTCAGTTGCTTATTTGGATCCTTTTTGTGAAGTGCCTTGTTGGTCTTGGCTACCCTTTTCCCCCTGATTTGAATGCCTGTCCTTGTGGCACTTTGGTGATCTGGATGTGCGTCACTAGACATACTGCTGTGTCTGTCGCTCTCAGTGGCTTGCCCTTCCAGTACTTGCCGTTTTCTTTTCTCTAAAAGCTGTTAATTTTAGGGATGGTGAAATGGGTCAGTGGGTGGCACTTAGCTAGAAAATCTGACTTTGATCCCAGGTTAAACATGGTAGAAGGGTGTGCTTATAGTCCACAGTCAGCCTCCCTTATACAGTGCACACACAAAGCTGTTCTTTTAATATAATGAAATTTATCATTTCTTCCTTTATGGGAAGCACTTTTTGTGTTGTGTGTTTATAATCTTGGTGTGCTCTAAGGCCACCAGTGTTCAAGTTTGACTGTTCTTTTTTTTTAAGGATCACTGTTGCTGTTTAGATTGGAATCCTCTAGAGTGTGCTTTGCTGTTGAGCATGAGGGAGCCCTTTGATATTTGTGTGAATGTCTAAGTGGTTTAGCACCACTTACTGAAAGTATTTGCTCCATGCACTGTGCTGTCATTTTTGTTTATAAACCAGTCTGTCTGCAATCTCCTGCCTGCTCTCCATCTTCTACCCATTTCTCCATTTTTTTTGTTCTTTATTTAATTGTCTATTTTGGGGATGTTTTGTTACTTTGTTTTTTCTTTTTTAATATTTTGGTGTATTCCTTTAATAGGTACTAATGTTTGGTAGTATGCTACCTCATTTAGTTCTTTAAAAATCTATTTTTGCATAGTAACAGTTTTATTTGGAGGTTTTTTTTTTAAAAAAGGCAAATACAACTGCAAATATGTGTATGTTGTAGAAAAACAACAGTCTATAAAAAGTAAAAATTAACATTTTCCCCACCCCAGGAATTAACTCCTGAAGTCCTGAAATTGGCTTTCTTCCACAGTGTTCATATCCCAGTGTGCAAGACCCCCTGGGATCCTTTGTCTTTTAACTTTGTTTTAACTCTGTTCCTGAAACCAGTTTAGATGAACTCATCTCTCTATCTGGCTAGAACTCCAGGTTTTCTTTTAAACCATGCTTGTGAAAAGTCCCAGTTCAGGATGACTCAAGTTTGACGTTGGATCTAAAGAACAGAAGCCTTAGCTTGTTACCCCACAAGGGGAAACAGCAGCTATTGGAATTTTAATTGGCTGGTGTGAAAAGTGTCTCTCAAGCCTCAGTCTTGGGCTCCCCTAAGTTCACAGACATTCACTAATCCATGAAGATACCCATGGAAACCCAAACAAGCCCAGAAGTTAAGCTAGAAGAGGGTTAGTTTAGTCAGAACTTCCAAGTCCCCACATCTACAGCCTAATTCTAGCTCTTGATGACTTCTGCTGGAGCTGTTCTTAAACTGGCCTGGTTCCCAGCATGAGCTACAATGAATTGATGTGTGTGACTATGGTGAGCTAATGAATTCATACAAGACATTTAAACTAGGGAAATGAAAACAGAAAAGTGAGAAGATAAAATACTTAGGCCAGTGAGAAGGAATATATGCGCTTATAGGAAAGTGTAGGATGTCTGAACTAGTGTATAAATGGAGGTAGAGTTTTCTATTCTGACTGCCCAGTCCCAAAATAACACACAGAAGCTTCTATTAATTACAAAATGTTCAGTTGATAGGCTTTTTTTTTTTTTAAACTGGCTCTTACTTTTAAATTAACATTTCTATTAATCAGTGTATTGCCACATGGCCTGTGGTTTTACTGGTTTTCTGGCATTTTTACTTCTTGGGCGGCTTGAGCACATCTTTCCTGACTATCCTTTTTCATCCCAATCCTTAGTTTGATAGCCTTGCCTAACTTTATTCTGCCTTACTATAGGCCAAATGACTCTATTATTAATCAATGAGATTAATTCAGAACATAACAGAAGGACAGCCCACAAACCTAGTGCTTTAGGTGTTTTGAAAGATGCTAAGTTCTTACGTGGATATTGTGAGCTTGTGAAATAAGCTTTTGGGGATGTCCTTGAAAGCACAAATGCCAGGAGGCACACTAAGGTGTGGATCATTTAGTATGTAGTTGAAAAGCAGCTAGACCAGAGTCACCATCCCCATTCTATAGATGAAAGAGTGGTTCTAATAGGAGATTTTTGGCCTGGCCTAGTCCTGAGAAGAACATCCCACATCAAGTGGTCTCAGAGCCAGTGACAGGCTCCAGAAGCCATCTCTTAATTACATTTAACTTGGGACTCATGTTCTACAGCAGCTATTCCCAACCTGTGGAGTTAAGCAACCCTTCACAGGGGTTACTCACGATCATCAGAAAGCACAGATATTTACACTCCATTTACGACAGTAGAAAACTACATTTATAAAGTAGCAGTAAGTAATTTTATGGTTGAGAATCACCATGCTTTGAGGAGTTGCTGCAGTCGACAGTTGAGAACCACTGTTCTGGAGACCACACTCTGTTCAGTAGAGCTTAACTGACATGTGAAAGGCCTGACAGTTTCCTTGTTGAGAATCAGAAGTTGTGTTAAGAGACAAAAATAGTATAGGAAATCGTGGGAACAATAAGTCAAATGTAGATGTTGGAGATCCATAAATGCCCTGGATTAGTGAACCTATCCCTGGGTAGTTGGGATGGGGCCCGATGACTTCTCCCCTTTGTTCTATTTTTCTGCATCTCCTAACTTTACTATTAGACATTTATTAAATGGTTTACAATTTTTTTGATTGGATTATGTTTGTGGAAATTTTACAACATATAGATACATGATATATAATTTTACAGTAAAAGAACGTAATATTAAATATTTTATTTGTTTTTTTTTTAGAAATGCACTTAGTGATGGAAAGAGGGCCATTGTTTTGAAGAACACCTGGCCAAAGGTAGGCTTCTTCTGTATTGTATGTGAGCAAGCCCTTGAACCTTCTCATTGTGTGAAAACTAGTTGTTTGTGGGATAATGGGTCTGTACATAAACATGCTAGGCAGTGTTATAGGGAACTCAAGGATAGGGAATGGGTTCATGAGTTCACTGTAAATTCAAGGCTTGGATGGATGTGAGAAGTGTGAGTAATCAGCATATCCTAGCGAGTAAGAAGCCCTGGGCTTCATGGAAGGAAGGGAGTAATGGGCGGGGTCAGGCAGGGAAGGGAAGGAAGGGAAGGGACAGTGGGTGAGACTCCTTTTGCCTAGGGGTTAGCAAGGCATTCCAAAGCTCTACTAAGTTTCAATTCTACTTTTATTTAGATACATTCACCACAGTGTACAAGTATTCCCTTTCTACTCAGCCCAAGCTTTCTTGAGTAACAAAGTACACTAAGTCAGCAGCAGCAAACTTTGTCAAGACATGAATGTACTGAGGGACTAGGGTGAGATTATTTGTTACATAGATCTCCTATATAGCTGACAGAATTTAGATACTGAATATGCAGAGTACTCTTAAAGCAAGTAAGAAACCTGAGAAGAAAGTGAACCAGGGAGACCACTGAGATTTCTGTGGAAACTTATCTCCAAAGGTCAACAGAAGTGAGAAACCAAGGAGTGGAGGAATGTTTGTCATTAGGAGCGCTTGCCACTCTTGGAAAGGACTGGAATTTGGTTTCCTTCACCCTTGTCTGGTGGCTCACACTGCCTATGACTTCAGCTCCACAGGATCTCATGACCTCTTCTGGCCTTCAGGCACACCACACACATATGCACACAAAAAACATCAAAAATATAGATAAATCTTTTAGAAAATGAACAACTTCGCTTTACTTATAATAAAGTTGTAGAGGATAAAAGTGGAGAAAACAGCTGAATGGAACAGAGTAGAGGACCTAAGGAACACAGACCTACACATAGGCAGCAGCAGATAAGATAAGCAGATGTGATGTGTTCCTGGGAGATGGAATGTCCTGAGTGATGTACTCACAAATCCAGTAAGCTGGTGAGAATGAGACGATTATAACTTACATGGAAAGAAGTAGGGTGTACACACCCCATAATTATTGTATTCTGTATGAACATCCCTTAGAAAATTACTTGATCCTATGTGTATGTATCCTAGACATCCTTGTCATATGTCTACACATGGTAAAATGTACAAAGTTATTGAAGCATTCTTTATTTTCAGTTTTTACACTGATTGATTGTGGTAATTGTGGTGGTGGTGATTGAACCTAGAGGCGCACATACTGACATACTCACCAGAGCTTGAGCCATACTCAGCTTTCTTTTCCTTCTTGAGACAAAGGTTTTATTACTGTCCTGGCTGTCCTTGAACTCACTCTGTGGTCCTGGCCATGAACCTGTCACCTTCCCAACTTTCTCCTGAGGAGCAGAGATTACTGATCTCTGCCACAAGGCCTGACTTACAGCATTATTGCTAATTGTGTAGTGATGAGGCCATGTTTTCACTTGATCAGAGTTGTTACTCCAGTCTTTCTGATGTGTTGACACCTTGAACACTTTCCTTTCCCTGCCTCTATTGACCTTGTGGCCTCCTTACTCCCTCAACTGCAGGACCCATCTCACTTTCCTTGTTTCTTCTCTCTGTCTGGAAGGCTTTTCTTCAGCAGTGGCTGACCAGTTTGCCCTCTGAGCACATCAGAATGCCAGTTCTGACCTTTCTAGGTCTTTCCTAGTTTCTTTGCTTTCTATGCATACTTTGCATACTATGTGTCCAGTTAAGTAACATTTTAAGGCAGAGGTTCTGTGATTTACTCTAAAATCTGTACTGACACTAGTATTAAGTTGTAGGGCATCAGCAGACAGACTGGAGTGAAGGCAGCAGAGGTACTTGAAAAACACATTGCACATGGTCACAGCTGGCCAGAGTGACACAGGCAGGCACTTGAGGCCTGTTGCTGGCTTAGGGAGCAAATTATCAAATACTAAATTGTGTTGGAAATAAGTTGACAGGCTTATTAACATTTACAGAGCTAAAAGACAGTATTAAATGAAAAAAATAAAAGCAAGTGTGGGGATATGTTTTAAACCTAATAAAAACCAGTCGGAGATATTCAGAGGGCAGATCCACCTCCTCCTATTTTCCTTTGTTTGTTTTTGTTTTTGTTTTGTTTTTTTTGTTTTTTTTTCCCAGACAGAGTTTTCTGTGTAACAGTCCTGGCTGTCCTGGAACTTGCTTTGAAGACCAGGCTGGCTTTGAACTCACAGAGATTCTCTTGCTTCTGCTTCCCAAGTGCTGGGACTAACAGTGTGAGCCATGGCTTCTTCTGCTTCTATCGTCTTTCTATGCCTACCTTTAATACTTTCTTTGCTCAGTTAAGGCGTGGCACCACCACTGCCTGCCTTGTAGCCTGGAACTCCTTCTGTAAACTAAAATGACCACAAACTCAGATTGGATTAAGGGCGTAGGTCCCTGTGCTGGGACTCCTAGACTGACTGTGAGTAGATCCCTCTGAGATCTCTGAATGTTTTTATTATATTTGAAAATATCCCCACAAGTGAGCTAGGAGAATACTTCACTCATGATAGTCTTTGCTTCTGGATAGGAAAGGGAAAGGAAATTAGCAAGTTAGGAAGGAGATTGTTGTCGTGTCTATAGTTTTATTAAATAAAAGAGAATCTGAAACATATAGCCTATTAAAGCACACTTCTGTGTGTTATATTGGTCTGTATTTTCCTAAGTTAAAACGTTATTTTAAATGGGGTTTTAGGGCAGCTGAGGTGGATCGGCAGGTAAAGGGCTTGTTTCCACATGTGCTCTATGGCATGTGTGGGCCTGTGTGTATACACAGACATGTGAGCACACACCCTCAGCAAGACATTGTCTGGGGCTAGATTTAGCACTAGTCGGTGCTTGTGTAGAGGGTGCTCAGTGTCTTGCTATTTTCATAGTGAATCACTCTTTGCTTGAAACATTTTTGTTTATTACTGAAGCTTGCACTTTGTGAATATTTAATAAATATTTGTAAAATAAGTGATAGAATTCTTAGTACTAAAATCCAGGCCTTAGTTTTCTGAAGATTTCTTATAAAATTTTTAGGAGCATTAAAACTTTATTTATTTATTTATTTATTTATTTAGTTAGTTAGTTAGTTAGTTAGTTAGTTAGTTAGTTAGTTAGTTATTTTCCTCACAGAGTCAAAACTTTTCTGAGTACTTAGTACTCCCTTATCTGTGAAATCCTAAGGAAGACCTTCTGGGGTTCTCTCTAGACTCCTGCCTTATAACTTCAGGCTGTCTGTTCTTCCTGTTCCTTCATATTTGTTTCCTGGATTCTTCCTCCTGTGCTGTGCCCAAGGATGGTGTTTTTGTTTTGCCTTTTGTAAATCACAATTTCTTTCCTTTTTGTCTCTTGTTATCCCGTCTTAGCTAAAAGTTTAAACTAGACTTCTACGGTGAGAGCCTTCAAACCAACAGCTGTTGTCCAGGGAAGAAGAACCCCCTCAGTTATCCATCTATTGGATTAGGTGCTGCCTGCCTATTACAGATGAGTCACAGTTCCCTGATCACAGACATGTTCTCACTCCACTGTATTGTCCGGTAGAACACTGGAATTGGTGGCCCTGCTGTGACAGAAGAGTTAGAAATGGTTGCCTCTAGTAGTTGACATGATGATGGGAGGTAGGCAGTGGGCAATCCTTTTTTTTTTTTTTTTAAATAAATATATGCAGAGCACTGTCTGCATATATTTATGCACTCCAGAAGAGGACACCAGATTTCATTATAGATGTTGTGAGCCACCATGTGGTTGCTGGGAATTGAATTTAGAATCTCTGAAGAGCTGCAGGTGCTCCTAACTTCTGAGCCATTTCTCCAGCCCCAAGGGGTCTCCTTCTTAATGTCAAATGATGGCCTCTAGTTGACGGGATGGGAGTTAGGCCAGCATTGAGGATTCTTTCTTAATGTTGTAGATAACCAGAGTATCAAAGGCACACTAGAGCTTTGGTAATTGATTTCAAGAAAGATAATTTTAATTTAATTTAATCAACTTTAGCAAAAAGATCTGAAAAAAACCCTTGTCAGTCATTAGGAGTTTCCCTGAATTTTATAGCATTCAGGAAAAGGACTTGGTAGAAGTTGAGAAAGAATGAAGGCAGCAGGGGAATGATGAAAAATAGTCACTAAAAGTCCATCATGTCTTGTGCTATGTCTTACTCTTTTAAAGCACTTGTCTAAACTCTGGTGAGTTGATCAGTGTTAGAGGTAGGACTTTGGCCTTGTAGTATATTGGAGGGATCTCAGCTGTCAGGAAATAGAGTACCCACCCTTAGGGACAAGCAGTGTTGAATGTGGTGCCATATGAAGCAGTATATTTGATCTAAGGCTAGACAGTCGACAGGTCCCAAGGAAACAACACAGAATCTGTGCTTGTACACACACACACACGCACGCACGCACGCACGCACGCACGCACGCACACACACACACACACACTACCCCCCACACTCTTCTATTAATGAAAACTGATATTTGGATTCTTGTTTAAAAGAGTGTTTCTTATAAGATAAATTGTAAAGGAGACCTGGACCAGGTGCCATGAATCAGGCTCTTTGTTTTGCTTGTGTGACTTGCTGCAGGTTCCAGCCTCCTTTGCTGCTAAGTCATCTTCTAATAGATTTGTTCCTAAAATGGGAATTTGGTATGTGAGTAGCTCAGAGAGGACATTAGTTCTATTAGCTTTCTAGAGTCGAAAGTTAATGTTTGGGGCCAGAAAGGGTTTAATTCTTAACATTGGAATTAAGAGGAAATAAAGCTGGTGACTGTCAGACTTCTCTTGCATCTCGAAACTGTATTTAGAGAGAAAACACAAGCTGACCAAGGGGAGATGTGTGCTAAGAGGTTGCCCAGCTGTAATTCTCACTAGACTCTGTGCTCTTGGAAGTGTTAGCAAAATAACATGCATGCTGGTGGGTCCTTCCAGCTCCAGGAAACTTTGACTTCCAAAGTGTAGGGATGTCACGACTTAGAGACTTATTGCATTCAAATATCTTTTAAAAATTCAGTTATTTACCTAAAATTAATGACTTCTATACTTTATTTAGCTAAAATAATTATTTTGTTCCCTAATAGTAAATAATAACAAGTTAAATTATTTTCTGGGGGTTCAAAAAAGTCTTTAAAATACTGGGTTTTAGGTTACTTATTAAAAATTACTTGCTTATTTATAACTTTTTACTTAGCTTATTAGCCACTTTACTTTCTGGGATATTAGTATTTTAATTAATTTTTATTGATAGGCCTAAAATAATCCAACCAAAATATTTTTCCTTATCTATCTTCTTTAACCTAAGCATATTTTTTGAGAAAAAATTAAATTTATCTTTTTGGAACAGGGTCATTATCGTTATTGTGATGCTCTTTCTATGCTGGGGGAATATGACTGGGCCCTGCAAGCAAACATAAAAGCTCAAAAACTCTGTAAAAATGACCCTGAGGGAATCAAGGATCTAATTCAGCAGCATGTAAAGTTACAAAAACAAATAGAAGACCTCCAAGGTATTTCACCTAAGATTCTTTTGGTTACAGTCAATTCCCTTTAAAACTTTTGAAAATGGATTTCTTGGATTAATGGAGGACCGTACCAATTCTCAGATGGTTTGTACTTCTATTATGCTATCTTGGTGAAATCTCTCAAGTACTCTTGTTTCTTTCTTGTATAGAATTATGATAGTGCTATGTTCAGCTTGGTAATTGAAAGTGATTTGTTTATTTGAAACATAGTAATTAAGTTTTTATTTGCTCTGTAGAAAGAAATATCCCTTCCTGAACTTTTTGATAACTTTTTGAAAGCAAGTTTTTAAATTTTTTTTAAGGCCCTTTAGTATTGCTTGACGTTTTTGCACAACTTTGTAACTAATTATGAAGCATGCTGAACATCTATCATTCTATCTAATCTATCTATCTATCTATCTATCTATCTATCTATCTATCTATCTATCTATCTATCTATCTATCTATCATTCTATCTATCTACCTATCTATCTACCTATCTATCATTCTATCTATCTACCTATCTATCATTCTATCTATCTACCTATCTATCATTCTATCTATCTACCTATCTCATTCTATCTATCTATCATTCTATCTATCTATCATTCTATCTATCTACCTATCTATCATTCTATCTATCATTCTATCTACCTATCTATCATTCTATCTACCTACCTACCTATCTATCTATCATTCTATCTATCTATCTACATATCTATCATTCTATCTATCTATCTACCTATCATTCTATCTATATCTATCTACCTATCTATCTATCTACCTATCTATCATTCTATCTATCTATCTATCATTCTTTCTATCTATCTACCTATTTATCATTCTATCTATCTACCTATCATTCTATCATTCTATCTATCTATCTATCTATCTATCTATCTATCTATCTACCTACCTACCTATCTATCTACCGATCTACCTATCATTCTATCTATCTATCTATCATTCTATCTATCTACCTATCTATCTATCATTCTATCTATCTATCTACCTATCTATCATTCTATCTATCTATCTACCTATCTATCATTCTATCTACCTATCATTCTTTCTATCTATCTATCATTCTATCTATCTATCTACCTATCTATCATTCTATCTACCTACCTATCTACCTATCTACCTATCTCAGAAATTGGCTGTGCAGATTAGAAATTTCGAGTTCTCACTTACACTTATTTATTTCTGCCCTTGTTTTCTTTTCTTTCTCTGATACTTAAAATTTTGATGTTCCACTTCCAACATGTAGCTCTTCTGTTATTTTTTCCTTTGGGTGTTTATGATTTGTATAGCTGAGCTGGGCACTTCTGTTTAACCAGTGTATTGCGATTCTAAGATTGTGAGCTCCTTGAAGACAGGTACTACCTGGTTCAAATTTATGTGTTGCTGCCATCTTACTAGTGATCAT
Source organism: Phyllotis vaccarum (assembly GCA_033318265.1). Lineage (NCBI taxonomy): Eukaryota > Metazoa > Chordata > Mammalia > Rodentia > Cricetidae > Phyllotis > Phyllotis vaccarum. The sequence goes on along the minus strand of JARWLC010000010.1, from coordinate 39,179,242 downwards.
ATATAAAGAGTATCTGACAAGATCATGTAGTTTGTAACACCTTGAAGTTAAAAGCATCTAGAATTGTAAAAGTGCTAGGATTTACTTTTCAGCTTGCAAACTTCAATGTTTATCAGCTTAACAGAAATACAAAAATATTTTTAAAGTTTGTGCTGCCAGTCCATTCATTACTGTGTGTGTGGTTGGCTTTTATAGGTCGAACATCAAATAAGAATCCAATTAAAGCATTTTATGAAAGCAGGTGAGTTAATATCAGGTCAGTGGCTGCTACTTGGGAAGGCTTTTTGTCATGAATTTAAGAATCACTGTCAATTTAAGAGCTAATAGCAACTTCTATATGTGGTGCTGGGAATCAAACCTAGGGCCTTATATATGCTAAACAGGTGCTCAGTCCCATTGTGGCAACTTAGAAAAATGGATGGAAGAGATGCTTGTTTTGTTTGTTTGGGGGGCGAATGTGGTTATGTGTGTACCCACATTTGTATTCCTCCTAAAACAGTGACTTGGGAGTTCTTTATTCTGTTATTTTTCTGGACCTTTTGAATATATATATATAGCCTGTATAAGAATAAACCGAGATTTTAAAGTTGCTGTCTTGAATGGGACCAGTGTGGCTATGCGGGGCCTGTTTTGGAAGGCTACAGATAGACTGAGTGTGGTTATAGGTAAAGAAATAGTAACCAGGCTTCTACATTTGATCATTGGCAGTTAAAATAGATTGGGGAGGGGAAAGAATATTATCAAAATACACTGTATGAAAATTTAGAAATACTAGAAATGTAATAAAAATTAAACTAGCTCAAGCTTTTCGAAGACTTTTAGATGCAGTTGGCTATCAAAGCTTTTAGAAGACTTACTTAGTTACTTTACTATCTGGGCCAGAACCACTTGTCTGGTATCAGCCCTAGTTTGAGCTCAATTTCAGGTTGAAAGGACTGTTGATGTGTAAAGCCCATCTGAGCAGTGAAGATCTTTTCAGAATGAGATACTTGGCTTTGAGAAACAAGGGCTGGGATGCGGCATGTTTGAAAAAGCACACCAGATGTGTGTCAGCGTAGGAATGACGTGATGGTTCGTTGTTGTTTATCACCCCCAGGGCTTACATACCTAGAAATTCATCAGCACCTGCTTTTAGAACAACACTTAACTTTGTGGAAACAGAAAGAGGTTTCAGAAAGACTAAGTACAGAATGGCAAATGGTGGTGGCAATCAGAATCTAAAGGTAAGCTTAGCTGAAATCGGTTATTTCAGGTATGAATAGCCTCACTTTTTACAGTGAGGCTTTTTTCCTGGTAGATGTATGGTGCCCTTTTCTCTATTAATACTAAGAAGCTGATTCTCCCACATCAGGCAACCTGGCCATCTCACACAACTTCATAAAGATAATATTCAAATGTCACATGATTTACCTTGAAATCACAGGGTGTATCTTAAAAATAATTTTCCAAATACTGTTTTGCCACTTAGTTTGTCGGCGTGTCCTCCATTTCTCTCTCAGCCTGTCTCTTGGAAATGAGTGGCAGAAGAGTGTAGTGGCTGAGTCTCTCTCCAGTCTCTTTCTTGACAGTGATTTATTTAGGCTTTTTCTGTTCTTTCCTTTCCTCTTGTATGCAGTGCATTTGGTTACTTGGTGTTCTACTGCCTCACTCCCTGGAGGCTGCTCAGGTTCCTAGGGGTAACTTTGCCCAAGATATAGCTGTCACTTTTGTTGCCTTGCCCTTGCAGCCATGATCCCAGCCTTTAACTCAGTGCTGTATTCACCAAGTGTCTTAGTCTAATTTTTAGATTTTTTTTTTTTCTGACACCACAAGGCCTCTAGCCTGACTGTCATCAAATGTCTTGGATGTATGTCTGAGATTTTCTCAAATTCGTAGTATACAGAAAGCTGAATTCATATTTATATTTGCTTCTAGATTTGAAGAAGGGAATAAAGAGGGGAGTGTTGGGTGGATGATAGAGAAGGCAATTCTTCCAAATTCTATACAGTCATTTTGTGGATGATATAAAGAAGTTCATAAAAATTCATTCAGTTAGAGGAAGAAGCGGACGAGCATTGTTCAAAATTTTTACATCAGGATCACACAAAGCATCAGAAAGAAGATTGCCTTTCAACAATTTGTCATTTATCTTGATTTCTCATTTTTAGTGATGTTTGCTTGTTTATACGTTTAGGCTTCATAACCAGCTGTATATTTTAGGTGCTTGAGTGAATCCTATTGTGTTGTAGTTTAAATTCTGTTTTTTGTATGATTGCTGACACTTAGGCCGTATTGCCTTTAAAATCTCACTAGTTTTATTTTCATGGGCAGGTGGCAGATGAGGCTTTGAAGGGAGATGATTGTGACTGTCATCCTGAATTTGTGCCACCTCCAAGTGAGTAGTCTGTGACCCATTGTTGCCACTCAAACCTCTATGCCTGAAAGTTTGTGCAAGCTTCACTCGGCTGTGCTCTTGCCCTCTGACCTGATCATACTTTTAGTACTGAAAAGTAATAATAGTACTCTCAGTCACCTTTTTCTCCCCATAGTGAAATATCTGAGGCAGCTTAGCTATGAGGTAAAAGACAGGTCTGTGTCTGAAGCCCCATAGCATCTCTAGGGGATCATCTACTAAGCATAAAGGCCTTTCCTTGGGTCCCACTTCCATAAAGCTCTCACAGCATTCCCATCCCGTCACCCTCAGAACGGTGAACTAAACTGCAGCAGTTTGTTTCAACAAAGTTCTGAGGAACTGAAGAGAAGCCTCAGCAGTTAAGCACTCCTGTAGAGGACTTGGATTTGCTTCTTAAATTGGTAACTTCAGTTCCAGGGGCTCAGACAACTTGTTTTGACCTTGGTCAGTCACTAGGTGCTCATATAGTACATATACATACATGCAGGCAAAACACTCATACACATGAAATAAATTTGTAAAGAAAAGACAACACTGAGGTCTGGGAAGATGGCTCCATTGGTATATAGGGTTCACTGGAGAAGCAGAATAGAATGGAATGAATATATGCCAACAGGATTTATTATTACATTGAGTTACATGATGTGGTCTCAATATTCCAATGTCTGTCTTCATGCTGGAGAGGCTAGAACACAGTCTTTTAGTCTGGAGGCCTCAGCAGTTCCAGTCTTGAGGCTTGAGGATTCCTGGAAGCCCCTGGTTTTCCAGGACCTTGAATCACTAACATTAGCCACATTCTAATGTTAGTGACCAATACTAGTGTTAGCACCAGTGGTGGCAACAACAAGGTAGGTGAGATTGCCAGTGTGACGGGATGAAGGCAAACAGATCTCCTTAGATTTCCTTTTTTCTGGCTATCTGTGGAAGGTGCTTCCCATGTTTAGGGTGGGCTTTCTCACTGATCAAGAACATCTTTTATAAGTATACCTAATATTTGTCTATTAGTTCACTCCAGATCCAGTCGGGTTAACTATCACAGTTGGTAAAGTGATTGTTACACAAACATAAGGACCTGAGTATGATTCCCCAGTGTCTAAGAGCAAGTAGTAGCAAATGCCTATAATAACTACCACTGGGAGGCAGAGACAGCAAGGTTTCTTCAGACCACTGGCTAGCCAGCCTAGCTGAATCTATAACTCCAGGTTCAGTACGAGACCCTGCCTCAGAAAATGGACACCCACCTTGACTGCTGGCCTCCACACACAGGAACATGAACACTAACAAATGAAAGAGGATATTGGATTATTATTTCAAATAAATTCTGGCTTTTTGTATTTTAAATAAGTTCGATTTTATAAATCCACTAAAAGGAATATAAAGATAAAACACATTGCTGTTCCTTGTCTCCCCTAGTTTCCTTCAGGCCATTGTCTCTCACTATTGAGAGTTTTCACTATTACCCTTTCTAACAGCAATACTCCTTTGTGAGTATTTTTTTTTTTCATTAATTGGCCTACCTTAGAAAACTTAACACCACAGGAATTGCTTTTGATTTTTGAGAAAAGGTCTCAGTCTGTAGCCCAGGTTGGCCTCACACTTTCACATGATAGAATTATAGGGAGTGAACCACCACACCAGGCTCAAATCTCTTTTTTGTTTGCTTGGCTTTCAAGATAGGGTTTCTTTGTAGCCTAGGCTGCCCTAAACTCTCTATGTAGACCAGGTTGGTCTTGAACTCAGAGAGATAGCCTGCCTCTGCCTCCCGAGTGCTGAAATTAAAGGCAGGTGCCACCACCACAGAGTTTGGATCTGACTTTTATATATGAAAAGTACCATTTCTTGTGTCAGAACATCTAAATTTGACTTTGTTTAGGGATGACTTTACCCTGTTGAGAAAAGATGTTTTTCATTTGGAGTACTATAACAAAAACTTCACAAACTGGGTAGTCTGTCTGTGTAGGCTGAGAACTCCACTGTCCTGTCCCTAGCAGATTCAGTCTCTAGTGAAGCTCCTTTTCTGGTTCATAGACAGCTGTGTGCTTGTTGGGTGCTCACATGGTAGAAGGGTGAGGCATCTGTCCAGGGCCTCTTAAAAAGGTGTGACGTCATTCATGATCTAATCACTCCTTGGAAGGTTCTACTTTCTAACATGAAGTTTCTAGCATCCAGCACTTGACTTGCACAGAGCAGGGCATTCAGGCCATACCTGTGCATTTATTTTTGGATAACATGGCGTAGTTTAGTTGCATGTGGTAATTGCATGTGCTTGTCTGTGGATAAGATGTGAGTATGCATGCATCTTATATTTCTGGATCTCCTTCTGTATTGTATTTTGATGAAAATCTTCCTGAAATGGCTCTGTATACATCTCTGCTTTTTACAACTGCGTCTAAGGGAATAGAGATTTTCTTGATGTTTGAAGGTTATTCCACACACAAATACTTACCTTGTGCTTTCATTGCTGGTGTTCCTTTTAGGGTTACAAAGGGACTTTGGCCTTGCAGTAGTGACACTGCATCACTCTCTTCTCTCTTCACTTGTTCGTTGGTTTTTCTTTTCAGTAGTTTGGCTTCTGTCAGCCATTTTGTCTCTCCTGCAGTTCCTCATATCTAGTCACTTAGTGTGAGAGGGTTCCCATGTGGTTTCCATTAAACTGGAGTGTCGGAGATTAAGGCCATTGTCGTACCTGATGTAACCTAACAGTATCTTTAAGTATAATACTTTAAAAGTTTTTTTTTTAAGTTATTATTAGGTAAGGTAAATTTTTATTTTAATCTTGTTCACCCATCAGCATTTATATTCAGGCAAAGAGTGTGAGGTCCCAGAATTAGTTTCTTACCTATCCATTCCTGCACAGCAGGAGTCAAGTTCCCAGCACCCATATGGTGGTTCATAACTATTGGTCACTCCATTTCCAGGAGCTGCAACGCGCTCTTTTGACTTCACTGGCTTCAGGCACACGTGGTGTACACACACACACACACACACGCACACGCACACGCTCACACGCACACACGCAGACACACAGACACACAGACACATAAAATAAAATAGATATTCTGCTTTTCCAAAAGCGTTTATTATCTCTTCTCTTTATCTGATATGTCTCACTATCTCCCCAGCTATTGTCACATACACTATGTCCCTCTTGCCATGCTAAGCTCTAACCCAACTTTGAGGATGTGTCGCTTCCCTGACTCCACTAGCCTGATTCAATAACTTCCTTCTGCAGTGGAATAAAGACTAGGCTTACAGAGCTGGGGGTCTGCAGTGAAGGTCTGTAACTTGCCCCTGATATCTGCCTTTGTAGCCCATTGTTGCCCTTCCACGTCGTGGAGCTCTTGGGATAAAATTTACTGAGTGTTTCTGAAATGTGTGCCAATCAGTTGAGTAGTCTTTTCATATCTTGCTTATTGTTTAAAACCAAACAGCTTTTCCAGAATATTCTGACTAAAGTATATTCTCCCTTCTGTGAATTAGAGAGAATTACTGACTATGGAATTAATATATCAATGGCAACTTAGTTCAGTGTCTTTTGGTTGTAGGGCTTTTGGTAATGGTTTCTTACTAAGGTGACTCGTGTTTCCTCCAGTGAAGTTGCCCACACCTAGACAGTGACTCTCACAACTGTACTGTACTCTTACAGCCCTGCACCGGCACTAGTCTGTCTTGCCTTATCTCAAGTTGCGTTCACACAGACAAGGGTTTTTGTTTTGTTTTGTCTTTTCAATCCAGGTAACATGCACTTTTACTTTTTACTCATAGTCTTGGAGGTCTTATGTACAGGTTTCAGGAACAAATACTTTTATGTTCACAGGTCAGCCTCCAAAACATAAAGGAAAACAAAAATCACGAAACAATGAATCAGAAAAGCCCAGGTTTGTTTCTTCTCTAATTTTATAGGGATTTTAATGGCGACCACATTGGTTTTACAGTTACAATTCGGGGCGGAATCAGCATGTTGATAATATTTCTGTTCAGCAACTTGGGTCATTATCTGTTAACTCAATATTTGAAGTGAGTGTCAGTAAGTATACTTTTTTCTTTATGTACATAGAACTGCTTCATTTTGACAATATTTTACAGTACATGTTTTTTTTTACTTCTTCAGTTCTAATTCACAAGGAACTTTACCAGTGGATTTGAAAAACATTTTGGAGAAACAGTTTTCAAAATCTTCTAGAGCTGTACACCAGGTAATAGAGAAGGGTTTTTCCTGTACAAAGAGCAAATAATTTCCCAAAGATTTAATAATAGCAATTTCAAGTATTTAAATATTTAATAAGATTTAATTGCTTACAGTTTCATTTTGCCTGCTGTAAAATCTTTAGAGCCAACTTTTCTTTTGAATGATTTAATATGAGTCAAATAAATGTCATGTATAAATAAAGTAAACTTCATATAGAAATACTGTTATGTTATATAGTAATGAAAATGGAATATTAACGTGGCTGAGGATATTTTTTCTAAATATGTAGGTCAGTTAAAAATTCTGTTATTTTTAGATCTACATAACAAATCTTATAAATGACTGAAACTAATTTCTAATTGTTTAGAACTCCTAAAATATTTTAATTATGTGTTAATTGATTTTTACTAAATCTAAAAAATGTGGAGTACTTGAAGTAGACAGTAGCTTTTGAAGATGACAAAAATTATTTAAACATATATTATAGTTACTGACTGAGAGCCAACATACTTGTATTAGAGCTTATGATGAAAAATTGGGCCTGTGGTTAAAAAGGTTCAGTGTGGAATTCTATTTGGGGTCTGTTGAGGGAAATAATTTCCCACAAAATTGTCTATTGACCTGTTTTCTCAAGTAACAAAGCAATTAAAATTGGATCTCTTCCACAAAGCAGATAATGGACGTTTTTTGGAGAACGTCATATTTCATATGTTAAGTTTATACAGTTTTACCTGTATCTTAAATACTATAACAAGCACCAAGTTTATACTTGGTGCGGTTTGAGAGGAAATTCTCTTATACTTGGGATTATTGAGTAGAAATCACCAGGAAGCTTTCTCTTGGGTGTTACCCTGGCTTCCCCAGTGGGATAAGAGCTTCTGGATTTCTAACATTGCACACAGAAAACGTGTCTTTTTTCTCCCATTGACTGGTTTATGCATGTGTGGCTTACTGTGTTTGATCTTACCCTCCATTCTGTGGGACTTTGTAACTTATACCCATTGCTATGCAATTAAAATATAAATTTAAACAATAACTTATACATATGCTAATCCAACTAAAAGACATAAAAGTACTTTACTGGTACCTTTAATTTTAGTTTTTCTCTGTCTTTTAGTTTCCTAATAGTTTTGTCTGGTTATTCTTAAATACATGTTAAGCATGACTGGAGTTAAAACTTGAAATAGTTACTTTTGCTTAAGTTAAGGTTTATTTCAGGGCAGGGTGACCGTTGTTAAAAATGTGAGATTGCTGGTTCTCATGTGTCCTAATTGTTTGAGTCCCAGCACTGGGGAAGAAGGAGGTGGCATTGTCTTAGTATGTTGTTAGGACTTCAAAACACTGTGGTGGGTCTGTAAAAAAGAACAAAATTACTAAATGAGCCACACTTTCCCATCACAAGACAGTGGCATATCAGGGTGAGTGTGGTGACACAATCCCTTTTAAAAGAGTATTGCTGAGAAAGAAATTTGATAAGGGGAAGTTTAGATATTTGCCTATTATTTATCAGATGTTACTGCTCACAGCAGTGGGAGAAGAACTGACTCCTGCAAGCTGTGCTCTGACTTCATGTGGGTAGACTGACAGGGGCTCTCGCTCCTACAAAATAATTAATTGTAATTAATTTAATTTTCTAAAAAGTTCTTATTACTGATCAGAGTACTGCCTTAAATGTTAAACTAACAAAGTATAGATTTGGACTACTGAACTTATTTTTTCCAGGATTTTGCTAACATCATGAAAATGCTAAGAAGCTTAATTCAGGATGGGTACACAGCCTTGATGGAACAGCGTTGCCGCAGTGCAGCGCAGGCCTTTACAGAGTTACTAAATGGTCTAGATCCTCAGAAAATAAGGGTAAGTTTCGACTGCAGCCTCGTTAGCTGCAGTGATGCACCTCAAATGGGTTTCGAAGAGAGAGGCCCTGGCTTTAGCTTCTGGAATATGCCCTACACCTGTGAGGTCAGGTGACTCCTCCCAATGTGGGAAGCAAGTAGTGCTCCCAGTTAGTGTGTGGTCCATGTAGATATTCACTCTTTGCCCTGGCCTTTGTCAAGGTAAGGATCTGGACTCCTTCCATTCTTAAGCAAGATTTTAAGGCAAACACCTCAATCTCTCTCTAGGCCCTGTTACATGCAAAAGAATACAACCTTTTTAATCCATTATCAGTTGTGCCTCATGATAATCTGAGACACTGAGTCAGTGTGGTGAATGTTACAAGCAGTGGAATAGCTTATTGTGCAAAATGTATTTCTCATTAATTTATTCTGTCAGTAAGATGTCATATTCCTGTTGTAGCTAAAAAGTTAGTCTAGTGCAAGATTATGTTCAGATTATTAACTAATACATTTTTACTAACAGCAATTGAACCTGGCCATGATCAATTATGTATTGGTAGTCTATGGACTTGCTATTTCTCTCCTTGGAATAGGACGACCTGAGGTAAGTTTTTAACAGATAAACAACTGAAATATGGCATTGATTGTGGAAGGCTGGCTCATTTCTTTCTTGAAAGACTGACTAGCAGAATTTAAATTAGTGTTTTGGGGTGGGGGCATTAGGCAGGGTCTGCTATCTGCCAAGTTTGGCTTCAGATTTGTATAATTTGGTGATGATGGTTTTAGAGTTTTGGAGGGTGGTGATTTATACCTGGGGGCAAAACCATGAGAGACATAAGACCTTATCTTCAAAAAGAAGAAAAGAAAACTTTGTTTATATTTCTAGTAGAAAAGGCCTATACTTGGCAGTTAGTAAGAGACTGTTTTATGTGCATAAAAGTAAAAATTTATCACATCAGCATAAGTAGATTTTAAAAACATGTCAACAATAATTTCAGTGTTGTGTATAGTTGTATAAACAACAATACATCATATTACTTGTGGATATCTATGCAATCTGTAATAGTAAAAGTAAATCCATTCATATAATGATAGGAGGTGCAAGGGGTCTAGGGAAGTTAGAAAGGATGTTAGTATAGTAGTGTGGTGTTTTGTTAGAAAAATCAAAAAGGAGAATAATACTGCTAGTAATGTTCATCTGGATGGTGATTACATGAGTGTTGGATTGCTTCTTGAGTTGGGTTTCCCATAGCTACATAAGTACGGGTTGGGTGTGACTTGCTGGGATCCATGGCTTATACACCTTCCGCGCTTCCCTGGGATGCTTATATACAGTGTTATTTGGTTTTATAGTCTTCTCTTCCCTGAATGCTGAAATACTTGCAAATGTGTTCAACTTTTTTGACATTGCCTTAAGAAATTAAGTTTGTAAAAATCTTAAATATGTTTGGATAATGTAGCATGATTCCTAATTGGTTTTAATAATAAAAATCTGAAATTAGATATGATAGTAAGTGCTGAAAGATAAAGGAGACAACGGAGCCAGCCACTAGAGAGGCTTCTTATGTAATCCTCAGGCTGAAGGGGGCAAGTTCCTATCCTCCTTCAGCCTTATACTGCTCTCTCTGCCCAGCCATATCACTTCCGGCCTCCACCTCCCTAATGCTGGGATTAAAAGTGTGTGCCTCCACTGCCTGGCTCTGTGTCTCTTTTAGACTGGATCAATCTTGTGTAGTCCAAGGTGGCCTTAAATTTTTTGAACTTCTGAACTTGCTTCTTCCAGTGCTGGGATTAAGGGTGTGTGTCACCACTGCCTGGCCTCTATGGTTAACTGGTGGCTGGCTCTGCCCTCTGATCTCCAGGCAGCTTTATATGTCAGCACAAGCACAGCATCACCACAGGGTAACTTTATGATGTTGTATTTGGTTACACTTATAGCTGTTCTTGTCTGCAGGCGGCACTGCAGGCTGTAGATAGGATGTGCCTGCAAGAGTGACCTTCAATGTAATGTGCCCTTTCAGCCAACCTGGGCTCCAGGCTTCCCCAGTTATATGCAAGCTCAAATCACCACTTAATTAAAAGAAAAATGTATGATTTACTTCCAAGGGTTCATGATCTTTTTTTGTTCTTACTGTGACAGATGGATTATCTTCCATAAATGACTGTCTCATTCCATTTTTTAAAAATCGATAGTTGGAGACAAGACTTTGTTTATAACTATATCGCGGTAGAAAAATATTATTTTGCTTTATCAAAATTGAAGAAATAATTTTATATGCATCTGTGATTTACTGTAAAAAATAGTGAAATGTATTTACAGGAAAAAAGGTATAGTAGATCTTACACATTCAAAAATTTTTCACCAAACTAGAATTTTTCTTTTTTTCTTTTCAGAAAATGAAATGTAATAATTTTAATTTTTTTGAATTTTTTGCATGTGTATGATGTATTTTGATCATATTTACTACATACACATTTGTCCCTTAAATCCTCATAGAACTTCCAGAGTAGCTCCTTAGGAAGCCTGTGTTCAGCTCTCTTTACAGGCATTCTTGGAATGCAGCCTTGGAATGAGCCTCAAAACAACTTAGAAGCCCCAGTTGTTCTGACTTTCTCTTGAGTCACAATGTGGTTGCTGTTACATCTTTCAGCTTCAGCTGTTTATTTGCTTGTTTCAAAAATAGGATTTATCTAAAGTGCAGAGATCCCTCTTGTTGTGAATGTTAGGAATGTACTCTAAGTTCTGTTAGGATCTTATCATGGGCAGGGCAGTGTTTACACAGTGCTTTCTCATTCCATAAAGCCTGTGGCAAAGTCATTGGAATGGCATCCTTCCGAAGGAGCAGCACGTGCTGCCATATGTGCTATGGTGTGTTTGTATCCATATCAGTCTGCAACCCTGACTTTATACCTGCTTGTCCTGATAGCAGACCTGTGCATTTGACTAAATGTTTCTGGATTGGCCGTCTTTTTTTTTTGCAGGATTAGTTTTGATGTTATCTCTGAATTTCCCTGGGTGCCACATTAATCAGAAATTAATATAATATATAAGAAAATGAAATAGAAAAGATAAATTTTTCAATAGGAACTTTGACACAGGTTTTTTTTAAAAAAACATTAGACAAAAATCATTAGTTTAAGCATTTATCTCATGTGAGTAACTGTTCTCCCTGCATTTGAAGGAGCTGTCTGAAGCTGAAAACCAGTTTAAAAGGATTATTGAACACTATCCTAATGAGGGCCTTGACTGCTTGGCCTACTGTGGAATAGGAAAAGTATATTTGAAAAAAAACAGGTTAGTAGAAACCATGGTAAGCTACAGGCTGATGGTCTCTATGATGATTAAGTCATTTTATAGAAAAGATGTGGCTGCTGAGCATGTGTTCATACATAGAGATTTGGAGAGGGTTGGTGAGCATATGTATATATGTAAGCTAGAGACTGATAATGGGTTTCTTCCTCTGCTTTTGTAACAGATGGGTGCCCCTAACTTTAGCGCCCCTAGACACCCCAAGACCACGGCTAATGACCACTGTTAACTTTAAAGAAAAAGAGAGTTTAATGAATATGAATGATATACCAGTACACACATATGTGTGGGCTCGAGGCACTGTGGAAGGCAAGAGCCCCGAATATTTTCAGAGTAGAATTCTTATACCGCACTCTGGGTAGGGGAGGGGGTATGGGCAGGCTGGTGCAATAACAGGGTGGGGCCAAAGGTCTGTTTAGGATGGAGTTTAGGACTGCTGACAGGCAGGCAAGTGTATTTCCTGTGAAACAATAGCAAGTCTTGGGCAAGCCGGAGACCAGTAAGCAGGGAACCACTTGAAGACATTCATTTCCTAGAGCAATGGTCACAACAGGTACATTGTGCAAGCTTCAGAAAGTTCCTGCCTGCTTTGATTAACAGTTCTTATGGTAGGGCTTTCTTGGGTGGCCCAACCCTGGTTGTTATATCAGGAATGTGGTCCCAGGGCCTTATCTTGGAAGGTCAAGCTGCTCACCAGGTGGGTCTCAGGAACTCAGGAAGTATATCCTGAGCAGTTGAGCAAGCTGCCATAAATCCTGTGAACAAAGCTTTATCCGAGAGTTCTGAGAGCCTGAGTCTTTGAGGAAACAGCCATCTGATCAATTGTCCGTCACACAGGGACCGAAACTCTGTCAGCCTCAGCTAGTTTTGGGGACCTCAGGAAGGGGGCAAAAGGGGGGGTGGACAATTTAGGTGGCAAAGAGTCAAATTTTTTATTATTTCATTTTCATATTATTTATTTATTATTATTTTGCTGTCGTTGGTTTGAAATACAGTCTCCCTATGTAACCCTGGCTCATCTGGAACTCAAAGAAATTGGTCTAACTTGGCTTCCTGAGTGCTGTGTTTTAAACATGTGTACCACCACAGTTGGCTAAATATTTATTTGTTTTTATATGGATGGGTGTTTTACCTGCTGCTACTCACCATGTACTGCCTGAGGTTAATCGGACCCTCTGCAACTAGAATCATGCATGGTTGTCAGCTGCCATATGGATGCTGGGAACTCATTCCTGGTTCTCTGTAAGAGCGATAGAACAATAAATGTCCTTAACTAATAAGTTATTACCCTAGCCCCTATTGTTATTTTTTTTCAAGTTTTTTAAGGTCTCAGCTGACCTGATACTTGTTGTGTAAATCAGGCAAGATTTGAAATCACAAAGATGCACCTGTCTCCCAAGTGCTGTATGTATCACCTTACCCAGCTCCATCATATTTCTTTAATTGTTAATGTGTGTATGTGCACAATGTGTGTGTTACAACACTTGGTGTGCACTGCAGAGGACAACTTGTTCAGTTCTGTGCATCTACAGTTACATAGTTCCCGGTGTTGAACTCTGGTTACCAGGTTTTTGTGTTAGGTGCCTTTATCCTCTGAGCCACCTGTCTTTGGCCCTTCCACTTCAGTTGTTAAGTAAGAATGTGTCACGGACCCTGGAGCTTGGTGTTTCAACTAATCTGGGCTGGCCAGTGAGGCCTCAGGATTCACCTGTCTGTCCACTCCCATCCCTTGCCCCAGCACTGGGGTTATAGACTTTGTGCTAATGCACTGGACATTTATGTGGGTGCTGGGAACCGGAACTTGGGTTTTTATGATTGTCTTCATTAGGATTTCTGTTGCTGCGAAGAGACACTATGACCATGGCAACTCTTAAAAAGGAAAACATTTAGTTGTGGCTGGTGTATAGTTCAGAGGTTTAGCCTCATCATAGCAGGAAACATGGCAGCATGCATGCAAAAATGGTGCTGGAGAGATAGCTAAGAGTTCTTCATTTAGGTCGGCAAGCAGCAGAAAGAGTACCACACTGGGTATGACTTGAGCATCTGAGACACACTGTCCAAAGCACTACACCTGCTCCAACAAGGCCATACCTCCCAATAGTGCCTATGGCAGCTTCAAAGCGTATAGGGAATGGGAGAAGGAGCCTATTCTCTGACCTGTCTGTGGTTGGAATGTTTGCTCAGAAATTGACTGTGTAGCTGTTCTCCAGTGTCTCCATATGTTGACTGTAGCCTTGAGGGAACAAGATAATAGCTTTGTTTTCAAGACCAGTTTGTTTGGAACCTTGCAGTCAGAGTGGTGGATGTATTATATTATTTTAGAGAGAAAAAATGTAACTCTTGGTAATTGAATATCACTCATAATGTTTAACCTTAAATCTTTTACTTTTGAGAGGAAACTGTATTCTTGAGATCTCTATCTTAACAGTTGCCCACTTCTTTGTGCATTTTTCAGACAAAAGAAAATTCTTTTAGTTTCTAATTACTGTCTGGCTGGGATCAGGTATATAGGGGATTCTGGGACAGAGATATGTTTCCTTCACATTACTGCAACAGGAAGTAGCAACAATGTCTTAGTCTCTAAAAAGAAAATATATTCCATTGAATATTTAGTCTATTGATTCATCTCTGTGGTCCTTCTAGTAGTTTGAGGTCTTGATGAATTTCACTATGGAATAAGATACTATAACACATCTCTAATACTTTTTTTCTTCCCAATTATGGCTTTAGATTTCTTGAAGCTCTTAATCACTTTGAAAAAGCAAAGACTTTGGTATATCGTCTCCCTGGAATTCTAACTTGGCCCACAAGTAATGTAATTATTGAGGAATCTAAGCCAGAAAAAATCAAGGTAACTTTATTTGTTCAAGCATTTTATTCTGTGAGAACCCATCTGTATAGAGGACATAGGTAGCAGTGGTCCATCCATGCCTGAATGCATTGAAGTTCCCCTTAATGCAGCCCTGTGATAGGGGATAATGACCATTTCTATTTCCACACATGGGGAAAATGGAGTTAAGCAGCAAGGAAACAACAGAGGATGTGGTACTGTGAACCTAGGTGTCAGTATGGTATTGGTATTTTATTAGAGCTTTAGTTATTGATACACTATAGTTATTGGTATAGAACTTGGTTTAGAAACAGGAAATTGGTGTCATGTCTAAAGCCATAAGGATTCATTACTGAATCCAAAAAGACTAAAACACACATGAATTTTGTAAGCTAGGGCTTTAATTGTGAATTCTCACATGCACTTTGGACTTGATTTTAGGTGAATCCTTAAAAATCACATTTAACTTTTAAAACTCAATAAAAAGATAAATAACTAATTTAAAATAATTTAAAAGTAGACAGGATGTTAATAGATATTTTTGCCAAGAAAATGTAAAAGTGGCCAGTTAGGACAGTATCAGTAGCAGGGAAATGCAAATGAAAGCCAGAGTAACATACCACTTTGCACCCACTAGACTGTAGCAAGGATATAGAAAAAGTAAAACATTGTTGCATTAGAATAAAGAATGCTATATTTGTGTAAAAGTAGCCTGACAGTTCCTCGGATTGTTAAATGCAGAGTTACTGGGTGATTTAGTAGTAGTCTGCCTCAGTATGTACAGAGAAAGGAGAGCATACTCCCTAAAGAACTTGGTGTGTGAGTATTCATCCCAGCATACTCTATAATAGCCTGAAGGGTGGGGTCTAGAGCTGTGGTTTGTTGGTTAAGAGCATTTGTTAAGGTGGTTCACAACCATCCTTAACTTCAGTTTCAGGGATCTAATGATCTCATCTGAGCTGTGTGCACAAGGCATACACATGCACATAACATAAAAACACAGATAAATTTAAAAATTTTTTATAAGAATAGTCTGGGGGGGTAATGACTCAAGTGTCTGTTACATGATAAATGGATAAATGAAAAGTAACTGTTACATGTCACAACATGAATAAATCTTGAAAACCTGATACGGTAAAACACACACATAAATTTGAATATTACCGTACTCTTGTGTGAATGGTCTCCCGTATAAGTTAGAGCTTAGCAAAGAGGTTAGAGAACAAAGCCAAGGATTGTTAAGTTTTCATGTCTTCATACAAGACTGAAATAGAGACACAAGAGCAGATAACAGAGGTCTTTGGGGGCTTCGGTAGCTATAAATAAGTACGAGGACAGAGGGGTTCAGAGGGAAAGGAGTGTTGATCCTAGATGACATGATGTGTCCCCTTCTTTCTGTCTGTGTCCACAGGGCCATTGTAAGGCCCACTCTAGCTTCTTTGAGTCCTCGTCATTCTTGAGTGAGATTTCTAAGAACTGTTGATTGTAACCTGGGGTTTCATGGTTTCAACAGTATAAAGTTTAGATACTGACTGAAATTTTAAAGATAATTTCCTCCCCAAATCTATACTGACTTTTTAAAAATGAAAACGAACAAGCATTTATAGTTAGTTGTTAGGCAGACCATATTTTGTTTTAGATGATGCTGGAGAAGTTTGTTGAAGAATGCAAGTTTCCTCCGGTGCCAGATGCTGTTTGTTGCTATCAGAAGTGCCGTGGATATTCCAAAATTCAGATTTACCTAACTGATCCAGACTTTAAGGTAAGTAATTGTCTCAGAGTTCATTTAGCATGGATCTAGGAGGGGTGGCTCCGAGGTTCTATGGCTTGATAGCATTTTTATATCCCCTTCCTTCCCATTCCCCTAGACCCTTTAGATCATCGTTATACATGGACACCAGAGTAACCAAAGTAAATGATGTGGATTGGGTTGGTGACCCGAGAAAGTGGCTAACTGGCCCCATTCTCTCTTCTAGACATTGAAATATAGGAAATAAAATGATTGTTTACTTGATTTGTTGCATCTTAAATATGTGTAAATTTTGAATATGAGAATTTAAAGGCCATTGAAGTCTGAACTGTCCCTTAGAGACATAATTTAGGGCAAATCTATCACTTAACTGAATGGTTAAGTTACTGGTTTACTTAAGAAAGTAGTAGCTTCCCTCTGTCCTCCTGCCTCTAGTTAATATGTCATGAAGTGATACTTATACAGCATTTGATGCATTAGGAAAGATACTGAATCTTTCTGCTCTAAAAGTAAAAATGTCAAGTTCTTTAGTCCTATATCTAGGCATTTTGGAGAGCAGAAGTGTCTCACTCTATAAGGAAATATATCTAGTTATATGGTAAATATAAGATCTCTAGTTATCTCGATGTATGCTATTGTGAATCTGTTGGTATAGACATGTTTTAAATGTCTGTTGGGTTTTTTGTTTGATTTCAATCCCAGGGTTTTATACGAATTAGCTGTTGCCAATACTGTAAGGTAGAATTTCACATGAACTGCTGGAAAAAGTTAAAAACAACAACTTTTAATGATAAAATTGACAAGGTAAGACATAATTTAGATTTTTGTATTATGCTTGTATATTGATTCTTCCTCCTCCCCCCTGCAAATTTATTTTTAAAAAGTCTTTACCAAATGCACATTCCTTTCTGGGCTTTATAACCAGAATTAGAATGTTTTACATTTCAGTAATACAAGGTAGGAAAGCAGTGTGTTTATTTTTTTTTGTAAGTATAAGAGCAATTAACTTCTGCATTTTGATCCTTATTATCCAAAGTAAATGTTTCAATTCCTGGTTTTAATGTCCATATCTTAAGTTATGTTCTATAGTGTTAGTTCTCCTTTGATTGTCCAGTTAGTTACCAGAAAGTATGGATGACCATTCAAAGTCTCAAAAAGTCTACTTTAATAACAAAATTTCTGAAACTAGCTTACAATTTATAGTTATTTCCCTTGAGCAGGGGCTTTCAATTATCAAGAAAATTTTGAAAGGAGATATAATCTTAGGGTTTAATTTGCGTCCATACAATATTCATATGGTCTGTGTTAATTTAGCCAAAGGAAACTTTTTTTTTTGTGGGGGAGGAGTTTGTGTTCTAAGTTAGCAGTAGAAATTACTCAAGTTTGGTGGAAGCAAATTTTTATATAACTCTATAGAGAGAATGCTGTGACTCAGAACTTGTCATGGAGGCACTTCTTTCTTACTGACCTTCCTTCTTCCAGTTGTCCAGATTCCTTCCGTGTTCTTAAACATTTCCAAACTTCTAAATGCCCCTGCAGATCCTGGGATTGCTCTGTCTTCCAATGAGAAATTTGTCTCTTGATTCTACACTTTTCAGTTGTTGGTCAGGGCTGAGTGAGTGGTGGCTGTTCTGTGCCTCATTCTCTGTTTCCGAAGGCAACCTTTCCTGGAACATTTACTAGAAAGAAAGGGCAATGGCCAGTCCCTGAAAGGACTGAGCTGCTGCTTGGACATGGTTCATGTCATGTCAGACCCACACTCAGAAGTACCTTTCTGTTTGGGGCAGTAGGGTTTGGGGAAGGAGGCTGTACACTATATCTTAACAAGTCTGTGATTTGAGTGATGCACATGTATGGTTTATTTACTGTAGACATAACCTTATGCTCTTAAATCAAAAGGACTTTCTGCAAGGAATTTGTCTCACGCCTGACTGTGAGGGAATCATTTCTAAGATTATCATCTTTAGCAGTGGTGGCCAAGTTAAATGTGAAGTAAGTATCTAACAAAGTAGAAACTTCATAGACCAATACAATTATTACAGCTTTTGAAAATTTGGCTTAAATGTGTACAGTTGTGTAGTGTGAGGAATATTGCAGTCTATATCGCAGTGAGGTGTTCTAGGTCATGAGCACTTACTCACTTGTTTTTGCTCTTTGACTGATCTTCTTAAGTCTTTCAAACTTGGGTATTGGTGGGGATGTGGGTATTTAGGGAGCAGGGAGAATGCCGTGGATTATTTTGAACTTAATAACCTGGGGGTAACAGCAGTGAGTGGCTCTAATAACATTTGTAGTTTATTGGGTTTTCTGTTTGGTTGTAATTTTTAAAAACTTCTTCCTCAAGTATCTCCTGTTCCTTTTTGGTAAATTACTTCACAGCAGCTTTCTGGGCTCTGGTGTGGGTGGGGGGTCAGCACTGCTGTCCATGAGCAATGACTGTTGTTCTGAGACACTTGCTACTTGTACTTTGGTGCTTTATGTCATGGAGTATTAGAAAAAAATATGGATGTCTTTGCTTTATTTGAAGTTTGAGCACAAGGTCGTAAAAGAAAAGGTTCCTTCAAGACCTGTTCTGAAACAGAAATGTTCTAGGTAAGACTTTTCACCTCAGTTTTATGTCTCAATATAATTATTAAATGCAAATATCTAAATCATCCTTTTTTAAGTTGTGCACACATACAAATACATATTGAAAATGATCTTATACATACTTAGAGCTAGAAAGAACTAACCTGGAATGATTAAATACTAAAAAC
Organism: Phyllotis vaccarum; assembly: GCA_033318265.1. Lineage (NCBI taxonomy): Eukaryota > Metazoa > Chordata > Mammalia > Rodentia > Cricetidae > Phyllotis > Phyllotis vaccarum. The sequence goes on along the minus strand of JARWLC010000010.1, from coordinate 39,160,177 downwards.
TTGAATGAAAATAGTGATATATGGGTAAAAGTATGACATTTAATGTTGTGATGTTATGTTTGTTAACAGATTTGGCACTTTGGTATAGAAATGGTATATTCATTCTTGGTTGCTTTAGCTTTAATAAAGAATTTAATTTTTTTTAATCCCTTCAGAAAACATATTGAGCCAGTAGCTAGTTCTTACATTGAAATTTTCAATGTATTGTACTTCTAAGCATCCTTGTTCAGACCAAATAATTCCAGTCCTTTTTTTTCTTGTCCTGCTTCTTGTTTTTCATTCTAAAAAGTGATAATTCTCTCTTTTATTTGTATCATTTGTAACAAAGAAAAACAAAAGAAAAGATGAACAGAATTATTTTTTTGGAAATATTTCACTGTAACCATAGCAACCAAATTATCATATTGTAGGGCATTATTGGCTTATTATGAAATATGGCTTTGAAATGAGAAGTTACATGTGATCTGGTGGACTACTTTTTTCTTTTGTATTGACTGGGCAGTCAGCTATATAACTGCACTTACATCTATATGTCTTTATTTGTTGCATCCTAAGCGTTCAGGTGCTTGTTTTTATAAAGGAACTACCTTATTTTAACTGAGTTGATGTTACAGATCAATAGGTTTCGTGTTGAACAGAAATTGTAGGATAGATTCTTATTTAAAAATTAGTCTTAGCCTGTTAGTTGGGGAATATGTCTATACTAGAGTATATAAATGTATAACAAAGATAAATTAATTGTGACTGATTGTAAATGTCTATCAGCCTAGAGAAGTTAAGACTGAAAGAAGATAAGAAATTGAAGAGAAAGATTCAGAAACAAGAGGCCAAAAAATTAGCACAAGAGCGAATGGAGGAGGACTTAAAAGAAAGCTGTGCGCCCAGAAATGAAGAGCCCAGAGGTATTCATGAGAAATGCCAGTCATGAAAATAGTGTACACCTGTCTATATTGTCTGTCTTCATACTAACATTTACTGAGTTGAATATCACTTTTTATAACCTTAGGCCAGATTTTTGTTAGTACTGTAACACTGCCCTCTGCTAGCCAGATGTAGTGGATCGTACCTGCAAGCTTAGTGTTCAGGAAGCTAAGGCAGGAGGATTACCATGACTTTGAGGACAGCTTAGAATATGTAGCAAGACTCTGTCTTCAAAAAGCAAAACCCAAAACCAAACAGCCTTCTGTAATTCTGAGACAGGTAGGTCAGTATGGAGCACACTTATTCTAAAAGCAAGGTCCCAAGGAGCTGGCTCTAAGCAGGTTGACATGGATCTGAGCGTCAGCATCCTGAACAAAGTCATTATCTGGAGTAAAGTGAAGTAATGTTGAGTTCTGAGAGTTAGCTCATTAAGTCAGAGTTTGGCGGTTTGGCCTTTAGTCAATGCTCATGCTCTCCTTACTGGGTAGCACGGAAATGGCCCATTTATGACTTTGTTGTTCAGTTTTGAGTTGAAATAGCATTTCTCCATTTTCTGTTGTATAATCTTTAAATAAAATAAATTCCATTTACTGTTTGATTTTTCATCTGCATAGTATTTAGAAAATGCCTCAAAAGTAAGTAATTAAAAATTGTCTTTTATACTGATTTTTTTTTCAGCAATCTATTAACTTAGTATGGTTCTTCCAAATTAAGCACATGGCATTTAAGGTTTAGTTGGTGATGCTGGGCTAGAGTATTGGAGAGAAGAAAACTTATTTTATAGACAGGAAGGTTTTAAATGCTGGTACATAAATGGTATGAGAAAAAGGTCATGAAGTATTCGCTCTGGGAGCCTGGGGTGTGGATTGAACCCAGGTACCTGGTGAGTGCTCTGAGCAAAGCTGAGCCCAGCCCTCTGCTTAGTCTCCCTTTGGGGCAGTTTCACTCAGGTGCTTAGTGGGCCTTGCTTCCTGCCTCAGCCTCTCAAGTGCCCTTTTTTTTCCTCCCACTCAATTTTTGGCTTAGTTTGAATTTGCCTGCCCTTTTAGGGATACTATTGAATATGTATATTCCAAATGTAAAGTTTCCTGAGTTGTTTATGTCAGTAGAAACAGAAATTGGACCTTACCTGACAGGGAAGACACCATAATCACAAACTTGGTTCTTCCGGGGCAAGGTTTATCCATTGCACTCTGGATGTGCTGGTCCCTCCAATTTCCCCAAAGAAAGGAAAAGTGACTGCATAATTTGTGGTAGTGGGGACTGTATTGACGTTCTCGCCTATAGAAACAACAGCACGAAACAGAAATCAGCTGTGCTGTATGTTACTGGGCATGCTCTTTTATCTTCTTCCAGGTTGGGATGATTATAAATTAGTCCTACTTATCTCTACCTTTGTTTTCCTTAGAAACTATAGACAGTGTTCAGAGTTGTCAGTGTCTTGATGACAGAATCCTGCAATGCATAAAACAGAATGCCAACAAGATTCAGTCTGGTATACTGAATACTTCCACACTTCTCAAAGAGCTGCTTTCTTGGAAGGTTCTGAGCACAGAAGACTACACAACATGTTTTTCTAGCAAAAATTTTCTCCGTGAAGCGGTAGACTATGTTATCCGTCACTTGATTCAAGAGAAGAACAGAGTAAAGACACGAATATTTCTTCATGTTTTGAGTGAGCTTAAAGAGATAGATGCCAAATTGGCTCCGTGGATCCAGAGACTTAATAGCTTTGGTATGTACCTTTAAGTTCTAGAGTGCTGTTGTGCAAGCCTGTGAACCCTTCTTATTTTCCTGTCTTTTTAGATGCATGACTACATTTTATATGGTTGAAGATTGCCCACACAGGTGTTTTTAGCTTATACTATAGACAGTTTGTAATACACTTTTTCAAAAGATGAGAATAGAAAAGGCAGGGTTAACTAAGTGAGCTATTTGTGAATATGTAAACTAAGTCAGAAGTAGATGGAAATGTATGCAGAAGTATTCTGTGCAGTCTGCTGTCAGGACAGTGGCTGCAGGGGTTTGTATAGTTCAGCTTCTGTGCTGAGAAATAAAAATGGAAAGTTTTGATTCCATGGAAAAAGCTTAAAAGACCAGTAAGTAGGTGGGGCTAATTGCTGAGAAACCTGGGAAACTGCACTTGCCTGTGGTGAAAGGCCAGATTATGCAGCTGCTGTCATTCTGTTCTGCCTTTGCTGATAGGACTGGGAGAAGGAAAGGCTGAGGAAATGCCCCTTATGTGTAGGCTTTTTGCCAGGGGCTACACAGGGTTGTAGATGCCATGGTTGTTTGACACCGGGTACATAATTTTGGGGTGAGGATGCTCTTGGCCTTAGGAGGACAGTGTTAGAATGATGTCCAGGATGGAGGCTGGCCAGGCACAATCCATCATCAGTTAGCAGCTGTTGATAAGGACGAGGGAGGAAACCCTCAGAAGAGAGTCCAGGGATGGGGCCTGCTTGTCCTCCAACAGAGACCTAATGACATAAGATGACAGCAGGTGTGACAGAACTAGAAAGCTAAACACCTGGGTCTCTCCCTGTAAAATTGCTCTTAAATGATAAGATTGTCACTAGTGTCTATCAGATAAGTGAATTAAAAGGTTACAGCTTACGGTATTTGCTATAGAGATTCAAGAGTTGGAGAAGTAGTCTTATCTGGGCTATACTACAGAGGCTAGAGGACCAACCACTATTTGATGTAAATGCTTGCAGTTCCTTACTAATACAGTTCGTGTTTATTCTGAAGACAGTAATTATGTACATATAGTTTAAAGGGGCTTAAGCTCCTACGCTGACCTAGATTAAAACACACTGACTTAGGTAAAGGAAATAATTTCCAGTTCATGGAAATTTACCTCCTTCTCAAAGAAGTCCATATAGTGGAATTACTCACTCTTGTGCTTGTTTAACTTAGAAACCGATTTATTATCACTAAAAACGGAATGGAGGAAGAAATAAATTTTAAGGGAGAGAAAACTTAGCATTGTATAGTGTATTGTCTGCCTCCATTCCTCTTGTAGAGCACACGATTTGTCCCTGTCCATGACTGGACAAGGATTGTGAGTGCAGGCATCTCACTGGCAGTTGCTTAAACTTTGACTGAAAGTCTACTTTATGTCACCGTGGATTCTTTGTTTAAAGAGGCAGAGTTTTCATATCACTTAGCTTCTGGAAACAAGTATTTTGTCTAGATAAATACGCCACCAAAATAATTTTAAGGAATGATCTCTTGCTGACTTGACACCTAGGCCTATGAAAAGGGTGTCCATAGGTATGAAGGGAAGTTGAACTAATTTGGCTTTGCTCTTTGGAGGCATTAATAAGGAGAGGGCTTCCTTGTCACTGATGGGGAGTGTTTGGGGGTTGGAGGAAGATAGTGAGGAGCCCCTAATAAGTTTGGAAAATAAGAAGCAACTCTTGGAGGAATTGGAGGAGTCTGTCCAACATAGGTCTTTTTGAGGCATTTGGGAAGGTTTGTGTATTACATCCTTTTGGTGTGGAATACATATAGAAAAACATTGTAAAATCTTGGCAACTCAATTAGAAAAGAAAGTCAAGAATTAGACAAAAATGACACATTTTTAAGGACATTGGTGTCATTTTAATAATAAAACTGGCTCACCTTCCTTGTCTACTAAAGAATTGTTATAATTATCATGTCAGAGTTAAATCTAGTTTGTGTATCGTTCTAACAGAATAGTTCTGACTAATTTATTAAGTATTTAAATATTTTCATTGAAAATGTAAGCAGACTGTAAATAGAATTACTTCAAAAGAATGTGGAGATTAGGGGTTTTGCTGAAGTTTGGCTTCTGTGATTTGGGCTTTGTTCTGTTGCAGGCTTAGATGCCACAGGACCGTTCTTTACTCGATATGGAGCATCACTCAAGGAACTTGATTTTAGTGTCATGACTTTCCTCTGGAATGAGAAGTATGGCCATAAATTGGGTTCTATAGAAGGAAAACAGCTCGATTATTTCTGTGAGCCATCGTCAGTGAAGGAAGCCCGCTGTTTAATATGGCTGCTAGAAGAACACAGAGACAAGTTCCCAGCCCTGCACAATGCTCTGGATGAGTTCTTTGATATAATGGGTAGGTGAAGCAAATTTAGGTCTGTATTGTCTCTAGTGTTATGGGTTGGGAAAAGCACTATAAAGGACCCAGTTTATTTTAATACTTAATGAAAAAGGTAGATAGTGTTTGTTTGTGTGTTTGCTTGTGGGGTGGGGAGTGGGTGAGAGTCTTAATGAAAGAAAGTGGCAGAATGCTGAGGACTCTAGGTAAGGTCCTAGCCTTGGAGTCTGCTCTGTGTAATCTGTGGAACACGTGGTCAGGGCGCTCAGGTGTAGATGTGGAATTGCACAGTGTGTGTGGACATCAGAGAGTAGGCTGGGAGGAAATGGAACAGAGTAGTAAACTTGGCAGAGCAGACCAGATAGCCGCTTATGTCTTTAGCTTCTCTTGGGCTTTCCTCATCATTATGATGAACTCATTTAATTCTGTTCTACTTAAAAATTCAATACTAGATTCTACATCTTTCATTCATGTGGCATCCTGTGATAATTATTCTCCCCTTTCACATAGCATCAGGGTTTATACATTGTTAGGCATGAGCTTTCCAGCTTCCTGCACTTGTTTTTGAGTGTCCAGTAGGAGTTTTGAACTTGTAGCACTATTGTATGTCTCTTGATTAAAATTTAGATATAATCAGTCAAGTGAGTTCGGCCACATTTGTCTAAAGGGGCTTCTGGCTATCTGTATAAAATTCCACATGAAGTATGCAAGTCTCGTTCAGGAGTGCCTAATCACTTCACTGGTGAAGACAGTATATATCCTGATAAACAAGACAACAGATTTTGAAAAGCTTTAACAAATAAGAGATAAAACTGAATCTCCTCCTGTGAGGAAGGGAGATAAAAGCTGCAGATGTGGTTGATGTCTTCCTCCTCCATGACTGTAGGCAGAGAGCCAAAAGAAGTTGGCTGTGTGTGCTATTTGTGTCTGGTGCATATGACAGGGCCCGAGCTGCTGGTCTTGTGCAGCAGGTTTGTGAGCTCAGCAGTAAGTCCAGGCTATGAAGTGTCATATCCCTTTCAGTCAGGAAGGGACAACTTTTTAAAACACAAACAATAACAACAAAAACAAAAACAGAAGGAAGCACCTCGAACTGCACACAATGTTCTGACACACAAAAAAAACCATTTAGAGGGTTTTGTTTTTTTTTTTTAAATCTGTTTCTACTGTATATATCTCATTTCTTATTTTATTCTGTTTCTGACCACATCTTTGCTTGGCTAGGGTGGCTGACTCTACCCAGCTTCCTTTATTTGTTTCTGTACACACTTTTAATCTGCCAGGTGTGGCTAAGGATTAAAGGTTGATAGGAAGGCTTGCTGGCTCCACCAGCCCCTAGTCTAGCTTCACAGGATTTATCTTTTTAGTAGAGGTACTGTTAGAACCCACAATTACCACTCTAGGGAATCTTAGGGTCCATATAACCACCAAGTAAAGCACTGCCATCTGCTGTTCATTAACTCCATTTAAGTGTTTGGCAGCAGGGCCTCTTAAAGACTCACAAGTGTTTTGCCTCTAAGGCTGAATCAGGAAGCTTCTCTTTAAAAAGCTGCTCTTCTGCTTGCTTCCAGCAAACAGGGCTGACCCAAGTAAACACTGCTGCTACTAAGAAGCAGTCTTTGGCTCTTTCTTCTCTGTCTACATAAACAGAAGCTTAAACACATCATTTACAGCTTGTTGCTTAAATCTAGGTTCCTGTGAAACTTTAGGAACTGGCCATGTTAAGCTGTACTCCAAAAGCCTGCCGTTTTTCATGGCTCATGTGAGAGACACAACTCAGAAGCTGTTTTTGGCTTCAATTCTGTGTTCTAGAACCCTTTTTAATCTCTCTCCAGCTTTATGTGGGTGTATATCACCCATGTTGGACTGCCATTTATTGTATGAGGTTTCTGACCCCAACTTGGCGGCCTAGCCTCGTAGCCCAGACTTTCAGACCACAGCCCTGTAGTCCCACTGAAACATACATATACTTGTATTAATTATGCGCTGATTGACCTGGGGCCCAGGCATATAACTTGCTAGCTCTTGCTCTTAATCTAACCCATGACTTATCCTGTTCAGCCATGTGGCACGGTACCTTTCTCAGAGCAGCATAGTTGTCCTCTGCTTCTTTTGGCTTCTCCGTGGCATTTCCGCTCTGTTCTTCCTGTTTCTAGAGTTTTCTTAATCTGGTAGCCCCACCCACACTTCCTGTCTGCCCTCAGCCAATCAGTGTTTTATTAAACCAGTAGGCAGGACAATTGTCTACAATGTTAAATAAATTCACTACACCCTCCCTAGTACTCTTTGGGCTTCTTCCCAATGCCTTTACTAATCTCTCAACTTTGTTGTTGCTTTATTCCATTGTGTCATTTGTAACACTGAGTTACAGGTTCTTTTCTTCTTTTTTGGTAGTAGAACATGCACCAGGCATCTCTATTCCCACACCCTGGCATAGATTTCACCAGAAAGGCACTTGAAATATGCTGGCTTAGATTGAAGCTGGGTGCTTCTCTGTAGTTTTCTCATTTAGTCAGTTATTTTGCTCTTGGTTTTTAAACTAAATTGGGTCAGAGCCAGGTGAAGAAAGAACATAGTCTGTGCTGATAGTCCCGGTGTTGGTTTTGTAAGACTGTAGTATGTAATTTAACGGGTTGGGGAGCAGATGACTTGATCACTACACAGAGACCTCATCTCTTTCTGCAGACAGCCGATGCACTGTACTAAGGAAACAAGACAGCGATGAAGTCCCGGTAAGTCCTTGAATCCCTGTTTGTTTCTTTATGTTACACAAGGAGCAGAGGAGAAGCCAGGCCTCACTGGTAACCTCCCAGACCCAAACAGAGGACTGGAAATATAGCTCTGTTGATAAAGAGCTGCCCAGAATGCACAGAGGCCTAAGTTGCATCGCCAGCAGTACATAGTTGAGCATGGCCACACAGGCCTATAATTCTAGCACTTAGGAAATAGAAATAGGAAAATCAGACATTCAAGGACATTCTCAGCTACATAGTGAGTTCAAGGCCAGGTTAGGCTTCTTGAGACCTTGTCTGGACAGTTTTCATAATCTTCAAGTTAATAAATGTTCATTTTAGAAAGAGGAAATACTGCACAAATTCTATTTGATTTTAATAATAAAAAACCCAGAGCCAGATATTGGGGAAAAGCTGAAATATCAGAGAGCTAGAAAAATATACCACAGCCACTTCTCACCTAGCCAACTTCTCAGGCCCGTCTCCCTGAAGCCTCCCCTCCAAACCTCTCAACTCAGCAGACCAGGGGAGTGTGAAGGAAGCTAAATTCCTCTCTCCTCTGTCCTTACCCAGCTATCTCACTTCCTCATATAATAGTCCTAGAGCTAGGATTAAAGGTGTGTGCTCCCTCTGCCTGGCTGGATACAGATGGATCTCTGCCTCCAAGTGATGGGATTAAAGACCCGACCTTTGTGATGTGGCTCTGTGAGTGACTCTGTCCTCTGATATTCCAGATCATTTTTATTAAATATACAACATATCACCACATGGAGTGGAAGAGTTCTTGAGCCAAGAAAGATGATGACATTTGTTCTAGAAAGAACATAAGGAGATTTGCTCCCAGGAGCCCTGTCAGTATAAACTGAGGTGTTGTAAACTCATCTTTCCTCATGGACAGTGGCTGGCTTTTGTGCTCTCTGGAAGGTTAGGAACTTTCAGTTAAAGAGCATGATAGTGAGGAGAAAAAGTCATGTTTGCCAGTGTTGAGGGTCATCTACTCTTAAAAAGTATCTTACGCTTCTCTAGGTCTTGCCAGATGTGGAAAGATAGGGAGCAAACCTGTGGGGAGGTGAATGCTGCTTCCTTCACCTTCTGCTAGGTTTCTGCTGTAAAATGCTGTCATCACATGCATCAGAATCCCCTAACATCTTGTTACTTATTTGAAGTAACCTAAACCCTGTTAAATTAAAATGGCACATTTTAATTTTAGTTCTAAAATGCGATGTCATGAAGCCTTTTCTCAGTAGTGCTTGGAGTGATGCATTTCACTATAGTGATGCACTGTAAATTAAATGTATGTCCAGTCAAGGAGATTGAACATGGGTGTTGAGATTTACCATTTACTCACTGGTGGCCTTTAATTCTTAGGTTGGTTGTATCAAGGTGAAAAACAAAGGCAAGAAAAAGAAGCCAAAGGACCCAAAGGTAAGGACTGTCTTCTGTGGTGAGTCCTTAGCCCCCCATAACTGGGTTGACAGAAGAACAGAGTGTTGGGAAGGTCTGGGTTCCTGTCTTGGCTACCCAGCACCTGCTATCCTGAAACCTGCAGGTCAGCCAGTCTAGGCCAGCTGGAGGAACTTCAGTCCCAGGGGACACTAGAAAAGAGCTGATGAAGATGCCTGATAACAACCTGCCACACATGCGCACACACTCACACAGACACACACTCCTCTCCCTCCTCCCCCCTCCCCCGGATTTAGAGAAATGTAAACATCTTATTAGCTAGTATACACTTACTAATAATACCACGTGACTGACTGAGTGTTAGAAGCAAATAAGAACTTGTATGAAAGCTATTTCTGTTGAGGTGTTTATCTAACACGGTCAGTGATGAGTCCCAGTCACTCCAGTGACTTCAGGACTGCCATCATCCTTTCCATCTTTTGACTTCAGCTCCAAGCCCAGACACAGTAGGGCTTTGTTTTGAATGTTGAGGGGAGGGGCAGGTAGGAGACAAGGTGAGGAAGTGTAAATGCTAGAGGGTGCACACAGCATAGGAGTTTCTGCACAGCTCAGCTTTGCATCCTTGATGAAAATAGATATTTTAGCTACTTTAAGCTACAGTCACATTTTTTTCAAATGTTGGAAACTACCCTGAGTTTTAATGTTTAATCTGTTTCTATTAAATTTATAATGCTGTATTTCATAAGAGGATTTGAGTAGGTTTTGAAGCATCCAGTCGGCACGCGTATGTTTATGTGAATTTGCATTAATTTCAAAATTTACAGAACAATAGTGTCATTTTTTAAGGTAGAATCTTGTCATTTTTAGGATGGGAATATCATTGTCACTTTTCTTTCTTTTAATCCAGCCAATGTTAGTTGGATCTGGAACAACATCTGTGACAGCAAGTAGTGAGACTGCCACTCCAGAAGACCATAAGTAAGTATAACACGAGGGCTTGTACAACTTACTATAGACTTGTGTCTCCTTTCTTCCATCCCTCCCTCTCTTCTTCCTCCCTCTTAGAAATATGACTCCATTATGATAATCCATATTGAGTTAATGACTTAGGCTGGAAAGATGGCTTAGTGGTTAAGAGTATCAACTGCTCTTGCAGGACTCTGATGGAGCTGGTCTTTTCCTGAAGTGGCAGTTCGACTCATTTAGGATTAGTGATTACACTTACTTCCATGAACTAAATTGTATACAGCCTTATTAAAGATTCCTGTCAAGAGCAGCCACTGTGTTTCAGGAAAAATAATATATAATTTTCAAACCCCTTCTTGGAAAGCCTACTAAAATCAGAAAGCCATTGTAAAACCAATGAAGTGAACTGGACATGGTAGTCTGAGCTCTCAGGAAGTTGAATTTGAAGCTAGATTGAGGTACACAATGAAGTAAGTTCAAGGTCATTTGTCTTATAGACACACACACACACACCAGCAGAGTTCGCATTACATACTCTAGATAAGGAAAGGCTAGCAGGACTTGCCATGAATGAAGCTTGAAAATGAAATGAAAACAGAATTATGAAACTGAAAATCTGCAGTCTCAAAAAAGAACTACTGCTGTCTTAAGGATGACCACCTTGAGGTCATTACAGGGTCCTCATTGCCTGACGTATGAGACAAACTAATTTTGTGGGGTTAGGTCCTGACAAGCCTCTGACTTTAAAGGGATTATTGTTGGCTGTTTTTCACTTTTGACTCTTTGGGGCATGAAGGTCCACCACCCAGCCCCAAATAAATCACAGAGGATTTTTTTCTTACTTATAAATGCCTGGCCTTAGCTTGGCTTGTTTCTAGCCAGCTTTTTAAAAATTATCCTGTGTGTCTTTTGCCTCTGGGCTTTTACATTTTCTTACTTCTGTGTATCTTACTTTAAGTCTGACTCTGTGGCTGCCCCTGGCCTCTTCCTCTCCTTGTTCTATTGCTCTTTCTTTTTCTCTCCTTCCAGATGTTTTCTTCCATGTATTCCCTCCTCCTGCCAGTGCTGCCTATCCTTTGTATTGTCTCACTATTGGCTGTTCAGCTCTTTATTAGACCATCAGGTGTTTAGACAGGCAAGTAACACAGCTTCACAGAGTTAAAGAAAATGCAACATAAACAAAAGCAACACAGCTTACAATAATATTCTACAACAGGGAGTTTGCACCCAAGTGGCTGGCTACATTTGTCAGTCTGGGAAATCTTGATCTCTGAGAAATGTTGAGGAAAGGTAAAGTGTTTTCCTCTACAGTGGTCCAGCTTTGAGGACATTTTCTTAGTGGCATACACTGTTTTCCTGAAAGCAGCAGAGTTCTTGTATTAATAGCATGGTTTTAAGACTTTCAAACCAGCCAGGAATGGTGATGCATGTCTTTAATTTCAGTCTTCAAGAGGCAGAGGCAAGCAGAGTTTGAGGTTAGCATGGTCTCCAGAGTGAGTCCCAAGATAGCAGAAAAACCTGTGTCAAAAAATAAATAAATAAATAAATTCAAAATAAAATTTTAAGCCCAGTGTGTTGGTATCACATACCTACACAGGGCTTAGTAAGCTAAGGCAAGATTGCTAAAAGTCTGAGGTCAGGCTTGCTGCATTAGATGATCCTGTCTCAAGAGCACACAGCACACATTTTTGATTTAAAACAACAACAACAAAAAAACCCTTTAAAGTATGCAGTCACTGAAATACACTGTCATAAAAAAGGTCCATACTTCCTTGGCCTCTCCAGCGCCATCAGTGTCCTCTCTGTCTGTTACCAGCTCTTCTCTTCCCCCCAGTGCCTCCATTCTTTCCCTCCTAGGGAAACCTAGGACATTTCTCTGTGGCTGTTCCTTACCTTGGCCCTGTCTTCAGACTCTCTTGACCACAGAGGTGGTCACTGCAGGGTGTAGGCCCTGAAACCCATCATTGTCCTGTGGTCTGAGTTGGTTCTTCCTGTTCTTCATGATACTTATACACATTTTGTTTTGCTTTGTTTTTGAGGCAGTTTCTCTGTGTAGCCCTGGCTATCCAGGAACTCACAAAGATTCTCCTGCCTCTGCCTCTAGCATGTTGGGATTGAAGGCATGCCTCACCAACACCTGGCTTCTTAGACAGTTTTCAAAAGAAATGTTTTTCTTAGTACCTTTCACTTTCTTAAGTGAGAGTAGCCGTTGTAATTTTAAATCTGCATTTGTGTCCAGCTCTTCAGTGAGTTATAGTTAATGCAGCATTGATTTTGTTTGTTTTTGAGGCAGGATCTTTATGTAGTCCTTGCTGTTCTGGAACTCGCTGTACAGAGTGAAATAGCCTTGAACTCCCAGAGATTCCCCTGTGTCTGCCTTCTGAGTGCTAGGATTAAAGGGGTATACCATCATGCCTATCCTTGACTTTTTTGTTTCATGTATGGAGTTTGAAGATAATTGTGCTCTTTGTAAATAGAAGAGTTTACTCAGAATATAAGCTGCAGTCTTTCTTGATAATTGTAGGTTTTAAAGTTTTATTTATTTATTGTGTCAGTGTTTTGCCAACCTACATGTCTTTGTACTACTGGTGTCCACAGCCATTAGAAGAGGCCATCAGATCCCCTGGACCCCAGGTTATGGATGGTTGTAAACCACCATGTAGGTACTGGACCCAAACCCATATCTTCTACAGCATCAACAAGTGTTAGCCACTGAACCAACTCTCCAGCCTATTCATTATAGCTTTTCTATATTAAATTCTCTGGTAATGATTTTTTGTATCACAAAACTGAGATTATTAATTTAATTTAATTTTAATTACATATTTTTCTATAGGTTGGTCTTTCTATGCTCTAGTATCTTTTTCTGCGATTAAATGGTCCTTTCCAAAAATTTATTCACAAAATTATTTTTACCCCAGCAGGCGCAATTCAGATTCTGCAGGCCCATTTGCAGTGCCTGACCACCTTCGGCAAGATGTCGAAGAATTTGAAGCTCTTTATGACCAGCACAGCAGCGAGTATGTTGTCCGAAATAAGAAGCTGTGGGACATTAACCCCAAACAGAAATGTTCAACTCTGTATGAGTAAGTGGCTTAGCATTCCTTTGTCTCATCTTTGGGGAGAATATGTTCAGAACTTTCTCCATGTGTTTCTCAAAATTTATTGAGGGCTCTTAATCACAAGATAGTTCTGTCAGTTTGAGCTTCTGATACTAACTTTTTTTTTTTTTTTTTTTTTTTTTTGCCTTTAAAACTGTCCTAATAGGACTGGTAAACCAGGCTTTTAGCCATGGTTTTGGGGTTTGTCATCTCACACTTACAGTGACAAAGTTAATGTAGCTTGGGAAAGTTTGTCCTCTTCTTGAAAAAAGATTCCTTGTGTGCTGTGAAAATTTCAGCTCAGGTTGTGATTGCTGAGCTAGAGCAATAGAACATGTGGAGCCTCGTGTTTCTGCTTGTGTTGGTCATGACAGAGAAATGAGGTTTCTTCTTAAGTAACTTTTGTTACTTTTTTAAGTAACGTGAATTACCTTCGGATTAATAGTCTGAATGTGAACAGTTAAGTGTGAATGATGTAAATGAAACAACCTATTATAGAGTTCAGAAAACTAAGAAATACCGTGCCATTTAATAAGTTTTATAGTACTTGAGCCTTTCTTTAAAAACTCGGGATAGAATCTAGTGAAAAATTAATGCAAAAGCCAACTATTCTGAAAACCTGTCATTCATCCACAGTATCATCTTTTCTTTATTTTCACTCCACTCCCTCATTACTGTACGTCTATTTAAACAGAGGTTTCTGGCCTGGCCTGGCCCTAAGGTCTGGACCTGCAGAACTATAGTTACTTAGCCCCAAATAATCACACAAAGGCTTATATTAATTACAAGCTGGTTGGCCTATGGCTCAGGCTTCTTATCCGCTAGCTCTTACATCTTGACCCGTTTCTATTAATCTGTGAATTGCCCCGTGGCCTGTGGCTTTAGCTATACTTTCACATCTTGTTTGCTCAGCAGCAGCTTGAAGCATCTCCCTCTAACTCTGTCCTCTTCCTTAATTTGTGCTTTGAATTCCCGCCTTCCTCTGGGCTGCTTCGCCGTAGGCCATAACAGTCTCTTTATTACCCAATGGTAATTCACAACACACAGAAAGACATCCCACATTAGTCTTAGGTCCTACTTCATGAATTTTTTTTCTTAAGTTGAAATGCTGAGCAATCATTTTAAGAGAACTCTTGGGTGGCAATTTAGATATAGCTACAAAATTAGATTGATATTTTCTTAAAATATGGTATAATTTGCTTCTTTTTAAGTCAAAGCTAAAGAGTCACTTTTAGTAATACTTAAAGAATTACTACTACAACTGGGAAGAAAATAAATAACATTTATTGGAAGAATTAGGCTAATTTGTCTTTATCTGTAGATAGTCTAATAAACCTTTACATTTTTAAGTAAATTTGCATATATCATTTACATTATTACCCTGTTACTCAGTGACAGCTTCAGGACCACTGTGAAGTTGATGTAGGCTGATGTTTATATCAGTCACCATAATCCTCATTAAGGATTACTGTTTTAGAGCTACAGTGATTTCTTTCTTTTTACCTTGTATTCCCTCAGCCCTGTGCTTTGACATATTTCCCTATAAAATGAAACCTGTGGAAATAATCTTAAAGCAGAGCCATATTTAACTTTGACTTGGAAAAGGACATAGAAGAGTTTCAGTAACAAATTCTTCATAAAGCACATTAAAATGTCTCCTGGGTGACAAGTGTTTGGAGAGCAGTGCTGACAGAAAAAGGTGCTGCAGTGTCTGCATGTAAAGCACAGATCAGAGGAGAGCCCTTAGCCTACTTTCTAGTAAGGATGTACTTGTTCATTAATTTGCCATGAAAGACCCCATGGAGTCTTTTGTTCCTTTAAAGATTTTCTAGTGGTGTCTGGTGTGCTTTGCATGAAAGTTATATTTTGATGGGTACAGAGTAAAAAAGGAACATTAAATTGGAAGAAGCTACTTCTTTTCACAAATTAGACCCTGAACTGGAGTGAACAGACCAGTTCACAGCTGCTATTACTCTAAGGCTCAGATCCCTCCTGTAACCTGGGTATTAACTAGGTGTGGTACATTTAGTTCCTCTGAATGATTGCATATTCCTAACAAGCATCTTAATGGATTTGTTATTTGCAAATTGAATGGTTTTTTGTTTTCAAGAGTTTACTTTGGGGGCAGGAGTTATTTGAGGTCAGTGAACAGTAATCTCATACTGAGATACGCCTTTTATTTCCACCTTTTCATTTGCCATTTTTGTTACTGGCATCTTAGTTTTTTGTTTTGTTTTGTTTTGTGTTTTCTAAGTCAATTTTCTACACAATTATTAGTCGGAACTTAGAAAATAACACTCTGAGCTTTTTTTCTTTGTGTGAAAGAAAGCATTAAGGGACTGTATTCTCAGGGCAAGTGAATTTCTGATTGTTGTCTCAATGATTTCAGTCTAGATTTTATTGTTTCCTCTGGATTTTATTGTTGTAGGGTTAATAGCAGAAGCACATATGTTTTGCCTGGGGAGAAAAAAAGACTAGTATTTTTGTAGTAACTCAATGTAAATACTTTTTTTAAAAGTTACTTCTCTCAGTTGTTGGAAGAGCATGGGCCTTTGGACATGAATGACAAGGTATTCTCTGAAGAGGATGAGTTTTTCCCTGAAGAAACTCGACAGATGCTAGAGAAGGCAGGAGGTTTGAGATCCTTCCTCCTGGGATGTCCTCGATTTGTTGTGATAGACAACTGTATTGCCTTGAAAAAAGTTGCCTCAAGACTCAAGAAAAAAAGAAAGAAGAAAAATATTAAAACTAAAGTTGAAGAAATTTCAAAACCAGGAGAATATTTACGAGTTAAACTACCACTAAATCCAACTGCTAGGGAATTTAAACCAGATGTAAAGTCCACACCAGTATGTGAAGATGTAAAGGCCATGCCAGAACCTGCTGAGTCCCCAAGACCAGCTCCCGAGGACCTGAAGGCCCAACTGGACTCTGATAGCTCTTCTGGTTCAACTTCTGAGGACAGCAGACAGGAAGTGGTCTCTCCTGACTCTCCCACACCACTCTGTGAGGATGCACATCACAGATCCGTTTCCTCTTCCCCCACTTCAGTTCCTGAAGATGCCAAACCAACATCATACTGGACTCAATCACACTTGGTCACAGGATTCTGCACATACCTTCCTTTTCAAGGATTTGACATCACCCAGTCAAGGCCAGCATACATAAACATGGTTCCAAGCCTGTCCCAGTTTACCAGTATTTACACACCTTTGGCCACCATTTCTTCTGAATACCCCGTGCCGAGATCCATGCCAGTGGTGCCATCTTTTGTAGCCAGTGACAGAGCAGAGAAAAATGCCACTGCCTATTTTGAAGGTCATAATACTGAGGATGACTCTGGTAATCAGATCCTTAAGGATGCTCTGGAAATGTCTGTAAAGTCCCAGAGCAGCCCAGCTGATGCTGATACAGCTCTGAGTGAGCTTGACAGAAATAGCAGGCATGCTGGGAGCTCTGAAAACCAGTGTGAAGCTTCTCTAGAGAGCAGTGGAGTGACAGATACTCTACCTGCATCAGCAGTTGCTGTACAGGTAAGGCTTAAAGAGAAAATAATATTTAAAAGAAACATTTTATTAATGTGTGTGTTGGTGCGGGTGCACATATGCCACAGCATGCACGTACACGCTGAAGGACAACTTTAAGGAGTTAGTTCTCTTCCTTCACAGTAGGATCTGGGGAGTGCACACAGGTTGTCAGACCTGCATTTTTCATTGCCATTATGTTTACTAAAAGAAATAGTAGGCTTCAATAGTGGTTATAAAAAACCTTTTCTTAAGAAACATCTGTAAGCTGCCCAGTGTTGGATCACACCTTTAATTCTAGCACACAGTTTAATTCTAGAGGCAGAGGCAGGAAAGTCTCTATGAGTTTGAGGCCAGCCTTGTCTATAAAACAAGTTCCAGGACAGCCAGGGCTACACAGAGAAACCCTGTCTCCAAAAAAAAAAAAAGTATCTCTAAGTATGAGTCCTTCTATTAGGCAGCACAAATACCTTTGTTGTTAAAAAGAAGTTTAGATGAAGTGATATATAATAATCTGTGTTCCCTACCAAAGTTCTACACTGATAAGAAGTAAGGTGATAGAGTTAGTGGGTGGAGCCAGAGCATGGCGTTAAGGATTAATAAAGAAGGAGACCGGAGTCTGTGGCTGCTTCTATAGGGAAGTACACACACCACTAACTACCATAGCTCTATCACTATGGTTTGTGTAGTGTTCACAGCAAAATCGGAGTAAAGGCCCCCAACCTGAGCTGACTTCCTCACAGGAACACGTCATGTGCTGCCAGCTCCCCAGAGAAGATAAAAAATACCTGTTCTGAGGCTGTGGCTCACTGGAGAACTTGCTTAACTGTGCGAAGCCCTGGGTTCCAGGCCCGTCACCCAATGAGTAACAAATAAATAAGAGAAAGGGAAAAATTGGGACTAAAAAAGCCCAAGTTCTTCCAGACCAGATGTGGGGGTGGGATTTGGAAAGGAGACAGCCAGGTGGAGAAAAAAAGAGTGGTTTGTGTAAGTGCTCTGCTAGCAGGTGTGTAAATAAATCAAGGTTCTCTAAAGTTTTTTTGGTGCGAATTTACTAAGTTCCAGTTTAATTGTGCTCCCTTAAGTCTTATGCTTTCTAGCAAGTTGTGAAAAAATTTTAATACAACTGAGCTAGTATTGATTTTGGTTATAGTCTAAATAATGTTTTCCTAATAAAATTTTTATACGAAGGAATATAATCTAAACTGAAAAAAATTAGAAAAATTGTGGGTAGGTTTTAAACTGTTTAAACAGTGGGCTTATTTTACTAGTGTAGCTGAGGGCAATTGCCTAAGCTGTTGTTTTATCCCATAGGTGTCTAGGAGTGTAATGCATCAGAAAGTCAATACAGAGCCATATGAACCTTTTGAGACACAGCAGGTGAGTCAAAAGCATATTAAATTGTTTAAATATTTTATTTTTATTAGCATATATATTAATTGATACCAGCTAATCCCAAAGTTACTGTGGAATAAGCTTTAGACTACAACATAAAGTTTTTTTGTTGAAGTTTGAGAAGCAGCAAAGTAAAAGTTAGGTTTGTTTCCCTTTGCTAATTCAACTGATGTTTTAACTGATGCGATGAGCATGTATTAATGTATAAATAAGTTTATCTGCTTGGATGACATCGTAAGATAAAAGGACTTGAGCTCCTTTAAGAATGGTTCAGTTGTCTTGTTTAAAGGTAAAACATCACCACTAGTGTTTATTATTGTTCTGGAGATGCTAACTAATAAAACTAGATGTGAGAATGAAAAAAAGGAGTTGTAAGTATTGTTTTTACAGAAATGAAGACTAGAGTAAAGGATACTTTCCTTATACTAAGACACCAACATGCTAACTCGTTAAGAGAAAATACTCTATTTTTAATGACAAAAATTTCTTTTCAAGACAGCTTGCTGCCATTGACTGAGTGAAGAGATGAGGTGTCCATGTTGGTCCAATAGGATATAATGAAAAGGTTGATTTTTTTCCCCCTAGTTTTGTTTCTTGATTCAAGACAGTCTTTACTACATGTGTGAACCCAAACAGGGTTTAATAGTTATCTGTTGGGGCAAGCAGTGGTGGTGCATACCTTTAATATCAGTGTTCCAAAGGCAGAGGCAAGCAGATCTCCATAAGTTCGAGGCCAACCTCAAAATCTAGTGGCTTAAAATAACAATAAGCATTTGCTCTGTGACAGTTTCTCTTGGTCAGAAAACCAGGAGCTGCTTAGGAATTCTGGGTCTGGAAGAGTAAATATTATTAACACAAGAAGGACTTTTATATCAGAAGAAAAAGCCTGTCACAAAATGGGAATTGTATAAATATACAAGTCACAGTAAAAGAAACGTTGATTGGCATTAACAAACAAACAATTCCATGTCCATAGTATTGAAAGAAGTGCAATGCAGCTTTCTGGGGAAGGGATGACAGAACTATCTGCACTCAGATAAGTGTGTGGACACCATTGGACAGATAATTTAAGTATTCGTTTTGTTTATAGTTTAACAGCCAAAAATTAGATACAATTTAAAAGTTCTACCACTGGCAGCTGAAATGTGTTGTGTCCATGTGTTTAAATACTATGCTGTTCTTTAACACTGAAGCAGCTGTAGTTAGACAGACAGAAATGTGCTGCTCATGCTTTCTGAGCAAAACATTAATAGTCTTCATAAAGAGCCTTTAAATTGTTTTAAGTACACGTTTCTAGAAATGATGAGAAATTGAAAATCAGCTTCATTCACCTTAGCCCTGCTAAGCTGTTTGTTGTTTTGAGACAGGTTCTTATTGTGTAGCCTTGCCTGGCCTGGAACTCACAATATGGGGACCAGGCTGGCCTCTGATTCATAGAGATCCACCTGTGCTAAGAGTTAAGGTGTGCACCACCACACCCAGCCCATGCTATATTTTGTGGTGCAGCCTTATTTGATCATTTACATGTACTTAAGTGATATCTTGTAAAAGATGGAATCTTGTTTTAGTGCATCTGGAATTTGCATTCTTCTTTTGTTCCTGTTAGAGAATTAATAACTTATTTGCTTATTTCTTTACTATAATATATGGCAATTTATTTGATGTCGTCATTGTTGAACACTTGGAATGTGTCTGATGTATTTAGACAGTGCTATAGTAAACCAGTCTCTGTTTAACACAGTGTATATTTAGTAGATGGGCTGCTGTTAAATTCTTATTTTTACTTAGCTCTAAATCAAGTAGGCTCTGTTGTTCGGTAAGTCAGTCCGCATTGGCAATATTTTTAGATTCAAGACTTTGAGCCAAGTCAGGGTGTTTGGTGGCTTTTCAACCATTGAGACTTGCGCTTGAATCCTTGACTAATGTTCTTTTTTTTTTTTTTTTTCCTGGGACTTTAGGAGTCTTACATATCTCTCACTCTTGGTTTTTCTGACATATAAAAGGGAAAAGTTACATATCTCTTAGAAAAATGTGATGAATTTTAAATAACATAAAGCTGCCGTTTAATGTCCCAACTGTGCCTGTTGGTGACTTGGATGTTGAAGTAATCATTGATGCCATATTCACTGTGATTCTTTTGCCATACTGAGAATAAAATAGAGAAAATTGAAGTCTTTACCTTGGAGCTTTGTTTGTGTGTCACACAGGAGGTGTGACAGGTTCACTTCTCCATAGTGCTAAGTCTTAGTCTGGGCAGACATGAACTGAGGCACTCCAGAATACACTGGTTAGCCTGCTTATGCTGGATGCAGACCACAGTGTTCTAATAGATTGTATCATTTTGATTACTTGATTCCTTGCCTTTTTAGTTGCAAAGTTCTCTGGTGCTGGGGAGGGGGACAAATAAGTTGTTCAAGGTGGCTCAAGTTTGTGCCACTGGGATTGATTTCTGCAGCCTGACTGCCACAGGAGGGCAGTCCTCTGCAGCTCTGAGCTTTCCCATATCCCGCAGTGCTTTTTTCAGACACGGTAGCACTCCTAGCTGAATGAGAGCTTTTTGAAAGGCTACATAAAGAGGTATTTGTTTTTATCAACATTTCATAGGACAGTATCACATCTTGCTCTTCTGTTTGTTTTAATTTTAAGCTAATCTGTTGTAGAGAACAGAAAGTAGTTCATTGGTGATGATTTAATTTGTCTTTTTCAATTACCATCAACTTAACAATTGAAACACTACTCTATTGTACTTACTTATCTTTAAAATATGTGTATATGCAGTTTTTAAAACCCTAACAATAGTTCCTGATGTTAATTATAAAAATAACATTAAAATCAAACTTTGATCTAATATTATGCCCTTAGGAAACAAATGTTTAGAACTATTTATATTTTATAGGTTAAAACTAAATTAAATAAGATACAAGTTCAATAATGTAAATATAAATTACAAATTTCAGTAGTTGGATAATAGTGTTTAAAAGAACTGCCTGTACCCCGAGGCAGTGGTGGTTTGCACGTTTAATCCTGGTCTACAGAACGAGTTCTAGGACAGCTAGGGCTACACAGAGAAACCCTGTCTCTAAAAACAGCAATAACTCTGTGTGTGTGTTTAGAGGTTTTAATTTCTGGATTATTGCATTTCCCATATAAATTGTTCTTTTACCCTCCTTTGAGACCGTTTAAAGCAGATCACAAATTTTAAACAGCTGTTAATTGGTGCCTCTGTGGCTTACTCTTAGGGGGACCTTTCCCAGATTGAAAGGGAGCACCACCTATTAAGAGACCAACTTAAGGCAGCAGTTGAGAACTATGAGCAGATGAAACTCAAGAGCTCAGAGGAGACCAGGGACCTGGAAGAAAAGCTGAGACGGAATGCAGATGAAAACAAGGTAATTGGTGAGACTCTAGATTCCATGTGGCAGAGGGAGGGGTGTGCAAGAGTGCTAAGAGCCTTACACACTGCTTTTGAGAAGAAGGCTGGAATTCTGGGCTTTCTTTCATTTATAATTCAGCTTTTCTGTTTAACTGAAATTCTTCAGTGTTTTAGGTTCCAAGATAAATTCCCAAGGCATTAGCACATGAGAGGTCACACGTGTGAGTCCTAGCGTCAGGCTTGGCTCTGTCCTCATAGCTCTGCTTAGAACTACTCTGAGAGCAGTTGGGTCACTTGATTTCACTAAAGTTTATTTGTTTATCTGGAAAATTGGGGGGGGGAGTAATTGCATATTTTCTGAGTTTAAGTTAATACATGTAAACCTCTGATACAGCCAGGGCTTTTGAAGGAGAGATTCCACTGCTGTCCATGAGTGTCAGAGTAACAGTGGAGCCATGATATGTACAATCCCTGGAGTGTCTGGTTTAGATTCTTAGTCAAGACTGCCTACAGAGAAAGCCCGGTTGCTTTAGTGGGGCAGTAACATTACAGATGTGAGGAATGATGTTCCTTTTTAAAAAGAACTGCTTTCTATTGCTAAAGGGAGCAGAGATACCCATTTAAGAGGGGAAAAATATTGTTTGAGGAATCTGAATGAAAAGCTAGAGTAATAAATTAAATAGCAGAAAATTAGCTTCATGTGACCCTAACTAGAAAACACTTTATCGAGATTGAAGTATCCCCAGAAAAGAAGGGTGGTTGGTCCATGGTGACTATGATAACACTCCCCAGTACTGTTGGCACACAGATGGAACTGGGAGACTTGAAGAATGAGAATAGTCTTTCTCCTCACTGTCTGGGAAAAATAGAATAATAAAAGAAAAAAATTAAGTCCTACTCAGCACATGATTCATGGGATACAAATGTAAATAAAGAGAAATTTAGTAAAATAGTGATAGAAATGTCATGTTGCCTCAGGAAGATTTGCTCTGTGATCCTCCTGTGTGAGAGACAGGCAGATTCAGGTGCATAGTCACTTCAGGTAGTCATTCAGTGAGCAAAATTTGAGAGAGACCTCTTCAGCTTCACAGACGGATGCTGTCTGTATTTGTGCCCAAGAGGGGACTCTGACAGGACAGCCTGGCTGCTCCTCTCTGACTCTCATGCTTGAGGCCTAGTGCACAGATTCTGTTTGTTATTATAATAACTCAGAGCCTCATAAGGGAAAAGCTGAAATATCAGATGCAGGGAACAAACCTCAGCCAACTCTCCAGGCCTTTCTCCATGAATCCTCCAACTCCCAGGGGAAGTAGCAGGGAAAGTGTAATTCCTACCTTCCTCCTCCCTTGTTCCTGAAGCTAGGATTAAAGGTGTTAGACCTTGAACTTGATCCAGAGGGAATCTCTGCCTCCCAGAATTAGACCTTCATGGCTTAGCTCTGTGGGTGGCTCTGAGTAAACTTACAGAGGCCTCAGCCTTTTGAGAGTGGATCTTTTTATGTCATGTAAGCTGGGCTCAAACTCTGGGTCCTTTGCCTGGTGCATGTTGGGAGCATAAGCAGGCAGCCTTCTACCAGGCTCCTCTATGCCTTTCCTTTTGTGTGGCTTTGGATCTGCTATCACATAACTGTACTCAAGGGCATGGTAAGTCTGTCCTGCTCTCCCTCAGGACAGACTTGTTCAGTTTCTATTTCTTGGTTGTGTACCCTCTTAGATCCCCAGCATGAGTTTTTTTGACTGTGTTCACATAAGAATAGGTGGAAGTTAATATGAGCATTTCCTTATTAATTGGGAAGCAGTTCTGTCATTAAAGGGCCGTGAGTACAAAGAGCCCGTGAACTCAGGTAATATTTTCATTGGCAGAGCTGTGTGTGCACACAAACACACATGATAATAATTTTTTTAATCCTTTTGTTAACTGGTCTCCTAAAGGCACCTTTGCCAAGTAGGTTCTCATGCCCTAGCATAAACTTGTGGTTGCACATAACCTCTTTCAAACAGCTATTTTTGATGTGAGATCATGGCTTCCACTTGCACAGCAAGCAAACCTACATTGATCTTGGAAATAGAAGTGACCATGTAGAAGACAGGAGCCTATAAATGTGGTAGGCATGGGGTCAGCTGAGGCACAGTAATGAAGTGGTGTGATTGGAAATCAGTAAGCTTTTATTAGCTAGGAAAATGTGGGCGGCACCCACACACACCTGAGGGGAACCACAGAACCATTGTGCTTCTGACACTTTGGAAGAGGGAGCCTACACATCCCATCCATCTAGACCACTCTCTTCTGACTTGACCACTTAGCAGGTGCGTCGGTAAGAGCATTGAAGCCCTTGGTGTCTAAGGTCAAAGAAGGGAGAAATGACCTCTTGGTCTGCATCGTTTTTTGTTTTGTTTTTTTTTTTTGACTTGAAGCCCATTACTTCCTGTCATATCTCTGTAGGTTTATTATAGGGTGTGCCATTCTTTCTGAGGAAGAAAGCCCCATGTTTCTGTAGCTGAATCCTGATCCCAGCATGTTCTAAACCTAAGCAGGATGTTGAGGATCAGAAGATCAATTAAGAACTAAGAAATTAGTCTTTCTTAATCAGATAGGATTGCAGAATCTCACTAAGCAGATAGTGCATTTTAACAATAAAATACACCCTGTTTTACTGGTAGCTGCTGTTGTATTCGCAAAGTTATTGTACCCACGTACCTTGTACTCCTAAGCATATGATGCTTCACAAATGGCTGAAAGCTTTTTCCATGTTTGTCAGTTCACATATTTCAAAAACCAGCAACTACATAAGGGAAGTGAGAAGCAGGTGTGGGAGTGACATTGAATCTTTACCCTCCAGGGAAGGGAACTAGCATTGCCTCAGGAGCATTTCTCTGCCAGCTTCCCTAGACTTCAGACATGTATACAGTCCAGATGCCTTTAGTGATTACGCAGAGGTATCACATTTGTATTTGTAAAAGCCAACAAAAATTGTTGAACTTGCCAGCTGAAACATGTGAGGTTATTTCTAAGTTAGTGGGCTGTGTAGGCTGAAGACTTAAGTGTGAATCCTGTGGTTCTTCAGAGGACTTACTGTAGCCAGTGCACTTGGTGGTTAAAGTGTGGCTGTGCTGTATTTACTGAATCCTGGGGCTGGAAGTGGTATTTTGTCAGCTTCAGGGTGTCAGATCCCCTGGGCTTGAGCGGTTGTGAATGCTAAGACACTGTCACTGTTCTAGGTTTTCAAGGTCTTTTTTCCCCTCCCCCCAAAAATCTTTGTCTTCCTACACCTGCCTTAAATACCTTCTAGCCCAGTTATTTCACTTCTGGGTTCAACTCTGCATCATATTCCAGAGTTAAGATTAAAGATGTGAGCTCCTACTGTTTGGTAGTTAGGCCTTGAACTCACAGAAACACAGAAAGATCTCTGTCTCTGGAGTTATGAGATTAAAGGCTTAGGTTACCACTCTCTGACCCTCCTGGCTTGGCTGTGAGTCTCTGATATTCCAGACTGGTTTTATTAAATATATAACATCTCACTACACATGATTACTAAAGTATTTTCTAAAATGCTTTCAGATCTCAAAGACAGAATTAGACTGGTTCCTCCAAGATTTGGACAGAGAAATTAAAAAATGGCAACAAGAGAAAAAAGAAATCCAAGAAAGATTAAAGGCCCTGAAGAAAAAAATTAAAAAGGTGATAAATACCAGTGAAATGTAAGTAACAGTTGAATGTTACTCTTTTAATATCTTGTCTCAATCTCTGTACTTAATTTCAAACATATATATCTCAAGTAAAAACCTATGTGGATACTATTTCCACAGTTGTTTACACCATTTAAACTTTATATGAACTGGTGTATTTTCAGGTCAGTTATGTAACAGTGAGAGATGCCTGGGACTGAGTCAACAAAGACCCAGCTGCCTTTAGGATTGAACATTGCTGTGAACATTTTTATTGCATGTGCCATGCTGATAGCTTAGTTATTTTCTTATTTTGAGATGGTCTAATCTCCCCCTATAACCCAGTCTGTCCTCATACTTGAGATTTCTCTCCTCGTGTTCCTGTATAGGAAGATTCTAAGTGTGTGTCCATGAGAGCAATAAGTAAATCCTGCCCTAAGCAACACAGCGTGATAGCAATGAACCTGGGCAGTCTGAGTTCACTGTGTGGAGTTGAAGGGAAAACTCAAAGGTAATTGAGATTTTGTGATTGCTTTTATAGGTCTGCCCAGAAAAATGATGGCTCAGAGAAGGAATTCAGATCGCTTCTGGACCAGTCTCTGGGAATCAGGCAAGCCAAGCTTTTAATTATTCTTAACATCTTTCATCCCAGTTTCACTAGACTCTTAAGTATAGCATTGCTTATCTGTCTCTCATAAGTAATTCTCAAGGCTTGATTGTGGATGTAGTTCTACTTTTATTTCCTATTGTCAGTATAAAAAAAGTGCCTAGATTTATTGGTACCATTTTATTTATTTATTTATTTTTTTTTTTGAAGTAGGGTCTCACTTTGTAGCCCTGTCTGGCTTAGAGCTCACTTTGACAGAGATCAGATCCATCTGCGTCTTTCTCCTGAGAGCTGGAACTATAGTTGTGTTTCACCTGCTGCTCCCCGGCCTTTAATTAACTTGAAACTAAAATGTATTTGAGGCAGTCTTCTCAGATGGAAGTGGGGCTCAGTAGTGGAAGTGCTTGCTTGATAGGCAGAGCATGGTTGGGTTCCATCCCCACCAGTAGAAAACACCTTTTGTGCCACTAGTTTCTCCGGAGTTGTAGTGTATTGCTCTGTTCTTACAGGTTTGCTTAATAGTTTTCATTGTGAACCTGTGGAGTTCCCTTTAATCTTTATTATGTACAACCAGGTCTCACTGATGAGCTCTATTTTCCTTTGCTTGTTCACTGCCATTTTGCATACTCTTTTCTGTTCCCATCATCATCATGGTGAAACAGAAAATCATACTAAGCAAAGCAGTGCAGACTTAGAAAGAAAGGTACAGTCTTTTCTTGCGTGTGTGCATGTAGGTCATCAAACTAGAGAGAGAACCATGAGAGAAAGAGATCTTGGAGTTTGAAGAGTAAAATATATTTGATATGAAGGCAAAAGGAGGCTGATGGGGGGGAAGAGTAGATCAGTAGGAGGAAGGTCAGAGGTCAGGGAAGGGAGTACAGGGGAAGGAACAGGACATGGGATTCTGAAAATGCCAAAATGAAACATAGTACTTTGTATGCTAATTTTAAAGTGTGGCCATGATGAACAGCTTTATACTGATCACCTTTCCCCTATTTTTATAACTAGTCCACAGTGGAATTTCTTGGTTGAAATATAGGAGTGTTTGAGAACAATACCAGTTATCCAGATAGTATTACTCATATCCTCAAAAGCCTGAGAGCTAGAGCTGGAAAGTGGCTCTCAGCAAGCGCGCCCTATAAGGGCCTGAGTTGTGCCCCAGCATCCACACATAACCTTGGGTGTGGAGATGGACACAGGAGGATCCCAGGAGCTCACTAGCTAGCCATTGTGGCCCAGTTAGTCAGATCCAAATGGCATTGAGAGTCCTTGTCTCAAACAAACCGAAGTAGATGGTTCCTGAGGAATCACACTCAAAAGTTAATCAACCTCTGGGCTGTACAGATGCCCAGCTCCACCTATGCCTGGATGCATGCTCAAACACACACGACACACGTGTATACATGCACACATGCCAGTAATCTGGTGTCGTGCCCTCACGTGTCCCTCAACACTTCTCCCTTTTGACTTCTTATCTTCCTTTGATCATTTGGAAATGCAGAGAGCACGGTAGCACATGAGGCAGAAGTTACTATAGAAAACGTGATGTGATTTCAAAGCTAATCTGGCATTTGACATCGTTGTGATCTCACTGGATGGATTTCAAAGGTTTTTCTTTTGATAACCACAGTAATGCGCTCACACATGAGAAGGCAACCATAGAAGAGTGTATCCGGAAAGGGAAAGAGCGTTATGAGGAGAGTCATCAAAGAGCGCTGGCTGCCGAGGTGCGTCCAAGATACGTGGTGCTTAGCAAGGGCAGAGGGTCCTTCGTTTGCTTTATGTTTCTTTACAGATTAGAATAATGCTTTTTATAGAAACTGGACATTAACGAATAGGCTGTTATCCATAATCTAATTTCTAAATACAATAATTGTTATTTTTCTTTACTTAAGGACTTTTAGTTTTTAATTTGTTCTTCTCAGTACCAGAACCTCATGTTTGCTAGACAAGCATACTACTGTGTATTCCTAGACTTCAGTAAAGTTTTATACTTATTTCAAAGATGTGCCCATAAATATATCTCAAAGTTTATAACTTCTTATTTAATATAATAATTTAGTTATTTCTCATGCTTTTCATGCAATATGAATTCATCATATTTAATCAAATGACATGCCATGAGGTATGTCAATATTTAACAGTCCTTCAAAAGCAAATTAAAAGAACCACCCAGACTGGAAAGATTGATCCCTACTATAAAGCGTTAGTGCTTGCTGAAGAGCAAGAACTGAGACCCATCCCTAGAATCCTGGTGTTGGGAAGGCAGAGAGACTGACTGGACCCTGGGGCTCTCTGGCAAGCTAGATTCTCCTACTTAGCAAGTTTCTAGCTAGTGGAAAACTTCGTTTTATATAAGTAAACAAACAAACAAAAGTGAGTGAACATGAGAAGTATCACCGGGGATTGTCCTCTGACCCCAATAAGTGTGTACATGCACATATACACACATATACCAGAATCTACTTAATAAATTACAAGTCAGCCACCACTACTATGTTGGCGATTTATAATTCTCATCTCAGCAACATCAAGCAGAGATGTGGGAATGACAAGTTCAAGGCCAGCCTATTCCTAAATACAAAAGAAAAAGAAATGCATGTGTATATTTGGGTGTTTGCACAGTTGTGTATTCTTCAATCACCCCCCCCCCAGGAAACACACATTAATGTTGGTATAATATTTGAAATCTGAAACAAGAAAATGGTTATTTGTTACTTACATGTGATTTCTGATATTTATTTGAGAAACAAGTTCTATTTAGTGTCACATGTATCTGTGATTTTTTTTCTGGGGAAACGAGAAAAGGATTAACTTGGACTGTCTGAAAATAGCAGGCTCCCCAGTTACCCGTCAGCTGTGCAGCTGCTTCTAAGAGAAGCTGAGTAAAGAGCCAGTGTGCTGTTAGAGCCAGCCTCTGACATCCGGGCCTCTTCAGTTCACCTTTTTATGCTGCTTGACAGCAAGTTTGCCTGGGGGGCGGGGGGGGGGGGGGGGGGGTCCTGTCAGGTTGTTGACACCTGGATTAAAATGAGGCTGTTCCACATTTTCTGCACTGATTTCTTACATAACAGCCAGTTATCTTGTAAGGAAAGCTGTAAGCATGCCTCAGATGAGGGACTTCAGACTGAGGCAGTGCGGGCCTCAGATCCTCACTGTGGCCGGAAGGTGGTCAGTGTAAGCCCTTCCTAGAGTCCTTACTTGTGCTTGTACAGCCATGCAGAAAGTCATGAAGTTTCAGGTCACTAATTACATGGTTTTGGTGTCATTTTCAAACCCTCAATTTGTTTATTCCTGTGCACCTAATGAAATTACAGCATAATCTTGTTTGTACGTGTCTGCTGTCATACTTTATTTAAAGGGAAACTGGAAATGCTTAATGTGTACATATGAACTTTTCAAATGGTTTCAGATTTTCATTTGTAAAATATTTATGTATCTGTATTGACAGATATCTGTTCTTGAAAACTGGAAGGAGCAAGAAGTGTGTAAATTACAGAGTGTGGCATCACAAGCAGAAACCTATCTTAAAAACCTCAAGCTGATGAGCAGGTATTACAGCCTTCTGAGTGTTCTCTTCGTCATGCATTTGGGAAATAAAGTTAGAATCTCTTGAAGAAAAATTTATTGAAAGTGTTTAGATCATGTTTTCCCCTCCCTCAAAGTCCTCCCAGTCCCTCCCCACATCCTTGCACCCATCCTTCAGTTCTGTGTCTCTCTTTAAAAGAGAGAGAGACCAGCATGACCAAAAAAAAAAAAAAAAAGGCAAAACGAAACAAAAAGTCTAAGAACAAAGTTCATTTTGTTTTAGCCAACTACTCCTGGGCATTGGGCCTGCCCTGAGGATGGGGAATACCCAGTGAGTCTCCATTGGCGAACATTGTGTATCAGTTGCAAATAGCTTCTTGGTTAAGGGTCTCTGCTTCCCCAGTGTACCTGCTCCAGAATATATAGTTTGAAAGAACACCTTTTACTGCTTGTTTGCTTCTGTTTGCTTTTAAATGCCTTTAACTTTTCCAGTCTATAAAGTGGATATTAAGCAGTTTTTTACCTCTAAAATTTCCCAGTGATTCTGCATCCTATCCTGACATGGAGTGTGATACCCACTCATGGGAGTTGTTTCTTTCTAATGTAAGAGAAGAAATTGAGAGCACAAAGGTAAGCTAGAAACCTTGTCATAATTCTAGAGAATCATTATGATGCTTTTAATTCTCAGGAGACTAATGTCATATTTTAAGCATTCCTTTTTTAAACGGTTGTTAATGTTTTTTTGTTAAAATTACTAGGAATTTTTTATGAAATTAGTTTGACTCTCTTAGAAAGATTATCTTAAAGTTTTAATCATACTTACATTTTTTGGAAACTCTTGGTCATATGAATTATCCGATAAGGAAAAATACAGTGGTTTTCTTTTGGAATTAGTTAGAAAAACTTCACATTTTCCCTTCTACTTACAGTCTCAGTTTGAAGATCAAATTCAGGCCGTAAAAAATGGTTCTCAGCTCAGTGAACTTCCCAAAGTGAAGATTTCCGAGCTTTCATTTCCTACATGTACAACGGTGAGTGAAGAAAGATACATAACCACAGTTTCTTTCTTAACTGTCCAAAGAAGCTTGTTTTGACTGTTTCCTGAAAATAGAGATGGGCTGTCTTAATGTTCCCATATTGTTGCTGTTTGTAGCTTGTAAAGCTTTTAAATGTTCTAACATAAATGAGTCAGTGTTTCTACAAGTAGACATGAGAACAGGACTAATACACTCTGTGATGCCTGTTTCTATCACTTCCGTGTCCCCTAGTGCCTGTCTTTTCTTGATGCTGGGATTTCGGGGTGTTTGGCATGTCATTCCAATCCTGGTAGCTGCTTTCCCAGGGCTCCATTGTACCTTCCTGCTATCAGCATGTCTAGCTGGACTGTTCTCCAGCCTAAGTCGCTGTCCTAGTGCCTAGTGCCCTACTCAGGGCTTTACCTGAGAGACTCACCGGTGCTTTCCTCCCTCCCTCCCTTCCCTCACCTTTATAATGTCCAGTAGATGCCAGTCTAGATGCTTCAGCACCTGACAGCACTTCCAAAGGACCTGCACACACATTGTGGCTCATGGCATCTATGATTCCAGTTCTAGGGCTTCTAATGCCCTTTTCTGGCCTATGAGGACATCAGTCACATTGTACACAGACATAATGCAAGCCAAGAATCCATGCCCAGAAAATAAAATTATTTCCTCTAGGACAGCCAGGGTTATAAAGAGAAACTTACCTCAGAAAAGCAAAACTACAAACAAAAAACATTTATTTTGTGTCTCATTTCTCCCTCTTGTGTTCAATGAGTATTTAGTAGTGATCAAGATTAAATGTGGGGTGTGCCCTCAGAGTACTGTGGGCTTGGGGAAAGACAGACTCTTAAGCCCACAATTACAAAAAAACATACTGATGTTTTTCCTGCTGAATGCTCCATCATCTACGTAAATTCTCATCTAGGGTAGGAAAGGGATGAGAGGATAGTGTTTGCAGAGGTGTGGCGTGCCGATGCTTAGAGGGTCTTTGCAGTAGACATATCATGTGCTGGGAGTGTAGAAATAAAGGGGTATACCCAGTCTTTTCCTTGGGAAGGGCCATGAGGAGCACTGCAGAACCATGCAGGGCCAGGCAGAACAAGGGTTCCTTGCTCCTGAAACTCCCACCAAAGTCTGGGGCTAGTCTTTAGGTCGTCAGGAAGGCTTTGGTATAGGTTTCAGTCAGAAACAGGATCAGCCAGAGGGAGGACTAGGTGGGCATGCAGGGCTGGAGGGGCTAACTCCCTTGGCTCACTACTCTGGGCAGTGTGTGGAGGAAGGACCTAGGAGTGGTACAGGGAGACCTGTGCTGCTCCCTAGATGAGCACAGTGGGTGTGAGGTGAGGAGGCTGCTGCTGAGCCTGGTTTCCCCAAGTCACCCAAACAGATGTGCAGATAAGAGTCCCAGAAACTAGCTTAGAGTGAGTGGTGTCCTGGGAAGAGAGTAGCCTGGGGCTGAGATTCAGGCCTTCAGCCACATAAGGTATGGACAGAAGGTCAGAGTAGAACCCTAGGTTGTAGAGCAGTTCCAGGGAATGTTAGGGCAAGTAGTTCTGATTGGTTAACAACAGCCCAGCTAGCAGGGCAGAGGTGTGATTGGGTGAGGTGGAGGGAGTGCTCTCATTTAGACAGTTTTCTAATTCCACAGAGAAAAATGACAGTTGTTCATAAGTCACAGACCTGTGTATAGTGTAATAATAATTTATAATTTTTGATTCCTTATAAATTAACGTGCTATATTCAAGTTTTCTGAGCACTACATTGTGGCATGCACACTCACTGGTTCATTTTTCTCCTTTCACCCGAGGCAAGCCCTAAGTGACCTGATTGTTGGGGACTTTTTCTCAACAGACTAATCCTCAGTTACCTTCTGAGACTTCAGGCCATGAGGATCAAGGGCCTGTGACATCTTTTGACAGCATGACTGGAGCAGTCTACAAGGACTCTCATCTGGAGCCTACCCTTGGCTGCCCAGAGGAGGTTCCTGAACTGTCACTAGGATCATCCACCCGTCAGCCTGAAGTTGCTCAAAGGTTACAGCTCAAGAGGGCCAGCCAGGTGTCTCCATCAGAACAAAGCCCTGAGGCCCATGAGAAACAACCTGGACAGGCTACTCGGCCAAGCCAGTCTCCAAAACAGTCGTTCAGCAATGTTATCGAGCACTTGTCAGTGGTATTCCCATGTTATACCAGGTATGAATAGGAGATGTTTGTGACTCTTACATATGTCACTATCTGTTCCTTTGGGGGTTGTTGCTGTCATCGTTTTGAGACATGGTCTTATCACTGTAGTCCTGGGTTTCCTGGAACTCACTATATAGACTGGTCTGGACTCAGACTCTCAGATTCATGGGAGTCTCACAAAAAGCTGCTCATGCCTGAGTCAACAAGAGCTGTTTACTGAGCTAAGTCTGGGTGCTCATACTTGAGTGTGTCTGCTCCACAATCAATGCCAGCTTTTAGATCAGTTCAGGAGAAGTAGGGGTAAGTATCTAGGAACAGCTAGAAAGAGATAATAAATAAATACCGCATTGTATTCTCGGTATTAATGACAGGCTATGGAACTAGATTTTAGGAATAAAATAGCCACTAAAAATGTCTGGGACAGCTGAGGAGATGACTCAGTATTTGTGCAAGCTTGAGAACCCAGGTTCAGATTCCCATCACCCTTAAAAAGGCAGGCAAAGCAGCTAGCACTAATCCTGGCACAGCAGAGGTGAAGACCCTGGGCTCACTGGTCAGCCAGTCTCTTCTCAGAAAGGCTGGAGAGTGATTGAGAAACTCAGTGTTGACCTCTGGCCCCATATATTTGCTCACACAGACACACAATGTCACTGGCCAGAAGGAAGGTTTCATTCTCAGGGGCGTCCTGTATACTTTAATGCCAGACAGAAATGAGATGTAGCTTTCTGCAGGGAGGGGTCATCAGTATTACCTGGTCATAGACCTTTGGTGATAAGCTGACAACCGCTCACCACTCACTTTTCTCTTGCAGCACTGAGCTTTCTGGTTTTATTAAAAAGGTTCGGAACAAGAACAAGAACTCACTCTCTGGATTAAGTGTTGAGGAGATTATTGAGAGAGTGACGGAGCACATTCTAGAGGAACAGAAAAAGAAGAAGGTAAGATGCTTGTCTTCATGCTTGTCTATAAAATGTGAGGCTCAAAAGTGTTGGGCCCAAGAGTACCAAGTCTAAATCAGAAGTAAACTTTATTTTAAAAAATGAAACTCACCCTAGGGCACAATAGGCTTACCAGTTAGTGGGATCCTGTAACTCTGGCAAGGGGGCAGGTTTCAAGCCCCTTTTCTAGGAAACATAACCATCAGGCAGGGATAATGCTGGGGGCTACATAGATACATCAGGCACAGAGAAAAGAATTTTTACAATTTCAATGTTTAACATTTAGAGACAAATTGTATTTTTAGGATTTACAATTTCCTGTTAACAAGGTTTCAGAGGGTCCCGGCTAATTGATATTTGTATATCAGTCTTCTCTGACCTATTTATTAGAGGTTAACTTTGGTCCAGGACAGTTGTTGGTTATATGTGGCTAGGATGCTAAAACTAACCCTTGTTGTTGACAGAGGACCTGGCTGTAAAGCAGATCTGACTGTTGTTAAGTTAACCTCTAGTAGCTGAAGGAGCTGATGTCTGTCAACTCTCATATCTATAGGTTTTATAATTTTATATTTCTATATTCCTGGATCTTTCATAAGCTCCAAGCCAAGCCCCAGTGATAGAGCTGCTGACCAGAAGGTGACCAGACTGTAGTGACTACACTTTGTTCTCTCTTTCCTGCCTCATCACCTGTGTAGCCAAACCCAGGGAAAGACAGGAAGACAGCCGAGGCTCATTGTGCTGCTGCTGTGGCCAAGTCCTCCCAGAGTGCACCCTTGGCCGTGCTTGGACCATCATCCAAAACCAAAGGCCAGAAAAGAGATGATGCCCCTGTGAACCCTGTGAGTATCACCTGGACAGCCACATCGCTCATTTTCCTCTCTAGTAAGAACAGAATTTTTAATCCATGACATGACCCTTTCGCTTTGTGGCTCACTTTCTTTGAAACTAAAATTGGGAACCAGACCAGATTTTGCTGTATTTGAAGGAACCTTCATATCCGAGCCCCAGGGTGACAGCTGACTGTCCTGGATATGGGTTTTGTCCTGTGCTTTTATTTTTACAAATGGTCAAATGTATTGATCTCATAACAGCTGGGATAAACAGTTCGGGGGTAATTTTATTCTTTGTAAGAAGGAACTTGCTACTTACAGACTAGTTTGTGTCATTCAGCACTGCCATGAGCCTGGGAGACTTGTGCTGCCCAAGCTGTTGCTGGATACTGGGATGCTGTGGCATTAGACTAATGGTACCCTTTGCCTCTTCGTGTCTGGAAGAGGGTACTGAAATGGACTGAAGGTGCCTGAAATTTGGCATAACTGATTTAATATTGTTTTTCTTTAAGAAAATAAGAATTGTTCGTATTTATTACATAGTGCATGTGTTAAATTGTTAATTTAGCTATATCTAAGGTGGTGAGGTTCTATAATTGTCCATATCTTTTAATAAAATATCCAAGGCTTCAATGTGATCCTCTCAGCATTCACCTATGTGAAGGTGTGGATATCTTCCTTAGCAGGCAGCAAGCAGTCCCTTGTCCTTGTCACACTGACTAGATAATGCTAGAGACCTAAGAAAGACACACAGGTTGGAGCGAATGCCTCCTATGCCTTCTGTTTAGATTGCATTTTTGGTGGAGAACATGTTTTGCCCACTTCTGCTGTGGTGTAAAGGTGTGGGGTGGGTGTTAGAGTTTCAGGTCCTAGGACATCCTCCTCCAGGGTCAGCAACACAAAAAGGTGCAGAGTGCTAGTTTGTTTTGCCTAGAGCTAGTATTCAGTCTTGGTGAACATTTTATTCATCTTGCCCTTTGGCATTTTTCTACTCCTCTCCCCATCCCCCACTGAGCTTGCCAAGGGTCATATCTCCACCTACCTAGTGAGGAAACTCAGATGTATAGGGCATTCCCGATTTCCCAGGGATTTAAGTGAGGCACATGCTCTGTAATCCTCTGGCCAATGGGATTTTCAAGGTATTTGTAGGGAAAGTAGTATCCGACCCACCTCAAAGAGCAGCCTAGGTGATCACTTCTAGGAGAGAGCTCCTGTTACTTGTTAGCTTGATGAAATTTAGAGCCACCTGGAAGATAGGCCTCTGGGCATGCTCCTGGGGAATTGAGGAAAAAAGGCCCACCCACAATGAGAGGTGCCATTTTCTGGCTTGAGGTCCTAGACTGTCATAAATAAATAAATAAATGAGTGAGTGAGGGGTTGCACAGGCACACACCTGTGGGCACAGGAACAAGTGCACACACCATGTACACCTATGCAGAGGCCAGCAGAGGATGTTGATTGTCCTGCTCTATCCTTCTCACTGTATCCTCTTGAGACAGGAGTCTTTCACTGAACCATGACTTGTCTGTTTTTTTTCAGTGAGGTTGGCAGCGAGCAACCCCAGTGATCCTCCTGTCTGTCCCTCCCATACATAGCCCTGGGTTACAGGTTGTAATACAGGTACTGAGGGATCCTTATATCTGTCTATACAGCAAGTACTCTGACCTACTGACCCATCTACCACGCTGCTGTACAGTTTTAAACTTCTGTGTTTTTAACTTAAAAAAGCAAAACTGGTTAGAAAAGAAGACGCAAGCTAAAAGGGTGCTGTACAAACTAAAGCTGATTGTGGCAGTGCATGCCTGTGATCCCATCTACCCAGGCTGAGAGGAGGATTGAAATTTGGAGGCAGTCTGGGCTCCTGTCTCAAAAATAAACCCTCAAACATGCCCTAACCAGTACTACTACCACATTGGTATTTACTAAAGTTGATCAGATGTTTGTGTTGATTCTGCCAAACTGAGTATTTCAAATCCCAGTGGGGTGACACAGTGTTACACAGTGTTAAAGCACCTCTGTTGTTGGGGGACATCCCAGTGCCTACATCAGGTTGTGTACTGACCAGCACTGACTTCCCAGACACCTGCATGGGCTTGGTTCGTGCACATGCACGCACACCATAGCTAAAAGAAGTCTTTAAAATGAGCACTTCAGTCTACTTCCTACACCCTTGCTGTTTTGTTCACATAGAACTACATATCTTTCTATACCGGGAGCCAGGAAACTACAAGATTTCCAGGTTAACCTAGCTCTGATTTTTCCAGACCTTACTCTGCTTCCTAGGGCTGACCCTTTCATACTGCCACATTTTAAATATAGAATGGGATGTGGATACTTATGGTTTTGAGTTTTTTTTGTTTTGTTTTTGGTTGGTTTTCTGTTTGTTTTTTGTTGGGTTTTATTGGCACTTAGCTCTTGAAAACAGTTGCCTCTGAGAAAATTAGAACTTTCTTTGGGTAGGGGGTTTGCATATTTGTTTTGAGACAGGGTCTTTCTGTGTAGTCCTGGCTATATAGACCTAGGTGGCCTCGAACTCAGAGATACTCCTACCTTTGCCTCCCAAGTGCTGGGCTTAAAGATGTATTTACTTTTTTTATTTGTTTTTTTATGTTTTTCCTAGAAACTATTTTTGTTTGGTGTTTTGTTTTGTTTTTGTAGCCCTGGATGTCCTGGGAAATCACTATGTACCCCAGGCTAGCTTTGAACTCAGAGATCTGCCTGCCTCTGCCTCCTGACTGCTGGGATTTAAGGCGTACACCACTATGCCTAGTGTAAAATTTAATGTTGTTTGTTTTAGACTACTCATTCACTAGGTTATTCAAGCTCATGTGATAAGGTTAATTTATTATTCAGATGTGTTTGTTTCCACAGGCACCAGATGGAAATTCCTGTGAGATATGCCATGAGATATTCAAGTCAAAAAACATGCGTGTGCTAAAATGTGGGCACAAGTTTCACAAAGGGGTAAGAATTATCTCTGACTGCCTAACATTTTGAAAATAAAAATGAAATTTTAGGGGGGGGTAAGAGATGACAGTATCTGTGTTAACAAAATCATTTTTTCTTTTTAAATGTGCATATACAGTGTTCATAGGCCTGTGTAAAAATAGGTGTTTGGGGAAGTAGGTAGGGTCTTGGATCAGGGGTGTCTGTTGCTCTGTAGGTATTTTTTCTGCCCATGATGCCATGGGTAAACAGTTGACTCCATGGCTGAATTGACTCTGGGACTCAAAGCAGTATTGATTCTTTGAATGGTGGTTTCTTATATGACTAAATAAATAGTACAGTGTCTCTGTACTGTACAGCACATAAAGCTGAGTTAACATGGTAAAGGCAGCATCCGGCTGGATTGGGAGCATCTGGTCCATGTCTAAGACTGAGTACTAACTGTCTAGTGCTCTGGGCACTGCCGGCTTAGGACAGATCAGTTCTCTATTGACTTGGTTTATTAACCCTAAGAAAGAGTTAAATATAAAGTACTCACCAGAAGGAAGAAATTGAAAAGCTTGCAGAGCCTCCTTCAGATTTTGCATCATGTTCGTGGGCCTTCCAGCTTTCCACACCTGCCCAGCCATGTGACAGCAGTGTGCCAGCCAGGAGCAGCAACAGGAAATGTGTACACTGGCTGATGAGGCACATAGGAACCAAAAGCCGTGAGCATTGAGTGATTTTTGTGGCCACAAAACTGACAACCTGTACAAATCAGTGAAGGAAGCTAGACAAGCTTATGTTGAGGCCAGGAATGTAAGGGAGGACGGTGCCCTTCATGAAATCATGAGTCTAATTCTGGAGCACAAGTGGTTTTTCCTGGGATTTAATCTGTGCTCCTGCCCTGAGCAGACATTGTGGTTTGGGGTAGCCCAGACTCTGAAGTAACATTATCTGTACTCCCGCCAAAGAGTCGGCCCATTGGTCCTGCGATCACTAGCTGATTTTGTGTCTTCCTTTTCAGTGCTTTAAGCAGTGGCTTAAAGGGCAGAACACTTGCCCCACCTGCGGCAGTGGGGACCTGCTGTCAGAAGAGTAGCCTGATGTGCAGTCTTTGCTGAAGACAGGCACCACCTCCCTGTGCTATAGGTAGTCACTCCTCACTAATGCACCATTCACCCCAGGATGTGTCAAAATAACAACAGTGTCCTGTTAGCAGTACATGTATATCACAAAGCTAACAAATGTAAGTTTTGAATGCAATCTACACCAAGTTCCAAGCACGTGACAGCTGTGTATGGGCCTCTGTGATGCTGTTGTCACCACATTCCTACATTGTTGGGGCTGCTGCAGGGGAGCTCTTTGACATGAGCAGCTTCCTTTGGAGAAAGCTGTTGAGAGTCCCTCAAAGCAATGCTCCGTTTGTAAGGATTAGCCTCCTTGCTTCTTACCTGAGCTGTGGGGTCTCCTTCATACTTTTTTTAAGTGCTTATCATTCAGTTGATCCACATTTTGGAAATCAGTTATAAAATACTTTTTAAATTGGTTTGAGCTAAGACTTTTTTACCTTTGAAACAGGCTACCTGTGTGCAGCAGTTCACACTTGAGGCTTACGCTGGGCTTCCTGTGCTAAGTCTCATTAGCTCGTCAGCCAGTGCTTTCAAGTGTCCAGTCACCATTGTGCTCCTTCCTTGTCCTGCCACCAAAAAGAAATGTAGCAGACAGTCCTGAGGTGTCAGTGTCTTAAACTGTGCTGTGTTTGACTTTGTGTAAGTAATGCATGCAGTCTTGTGTCGTGGCCTGAAAACAGGCTAAGTGCATTAGAAACTATTCAAAACTAGGTGTTTGTAGTGACCTGTGTGCAAATACAGAAACATGAACCCTGGACACATCCCTTTTCTCTGAACATGAAGAAGCAGACATTTTCTAATGTGTTCTCTGCTGCAGCAGCAGGTTTGGTTGCCATCCACCAGTGTCCATGAGTTATGGTGTCTAGTGACCTAGTCTGTAGCATCTCACTCCGTATTCTGATACATGGTCTGCATGTGCTAACAGCTGAGAGAGCACATTCAAGTGCACAGGGCAGACTGGTGTCAGGTACAGTGGAGAGTAGCTGCTGAGAGAATCAACTCTGTGCTTCACTTCAAAGCCTGTGAACATGCCTTATACTTGTCCAATAACTGTCAATAAAAAAATTGTGAAAGATTAGCTGTCCACTGTCATTCTTGTCCATTATTTCGGTAATTTAAAATTTGATTGTGCTTGAAAATTCAGGGCTCTCTACTGACAAATACTGAAAAGGTGACTTTATTTGGGAAGACCAGGCATGCTGCATTGAGGAGTCTGGACCAAGGGTCTTGGGTTATTTTAGAGCCTAGATCAGAGCATCTCTTTGTGTCTAAATAGGGTTATTTTAGAGCCTAGATCAGAGCATCCCTTTGTGTCTAAATACAGCTTTCCAGCCCCGGCTGTTTAAGTTTTTGAATAGAACGTTTATGCAGAGATGATAGAGAGTTGACTGTTCAGGCTCAATAAGAGCTTTTCACGTGGACTCATGGAAAGATGCTGAGGACAAGGGCATTTCTTGGGGCTTTGTTTCTTAGGCACTGATGGGCTCATGGGCTGCTGAGGCTGATCAATAACAGTGGTTTTTTAAAGGCTCTTTTGAATAGGCTGGGCACTAACATTATTAAAGCATAGCTTATTAATAAACAAATGTATTAAAAGATGTTGAAGCTCCTGTTGGACAGGCTAATGATAGGTGCCTATCTTAGAAAAAAGTTGTCAGGCACATTCTTTGGAGTGTTTTCATGCCAGAGATTGCTTTCAGAATCAGTTGATTGCAGGGTGCTGATACTTAGGACTCTCAGTCCTCTGGGGATATAGTGTTCTCCTGAGATACTACAGCACTGCCAACTCAGACTACATTCCAGCACTCAATCTCAAAATGTGGGGGATGGACAAGGTGCAGTACTCCTCATGGAAAGCCCAGGGTGGAGGCAACCCATGGTGGGACCCAGCTCCTATTCAACAGTCTTGTCACACACTTGTACCCATCTCCGTGATGGTCATACTGAGAAGGAAGCATGATTTTACACTATTACCCATTCAAGCGTATTCAAACAGCACTTGAACCAGTGACTATGCCTTAAATTTTGGATTATCTTTGTCTCTGAAGTACTTAACCCGTTATAAATAATGGATAACTATTCAGAACTCAAGTGGCATCCTAGCAGAGCAATGCTGTATCTGTAATATCAAAGAGTATGGAGTGGAAGCAGGTGGTCAGAGGGATTTCATCCCACAGCTCAAGCAGCAAAACTCATATAGCCCTCAGCAATCACCCTCTGGAGAAGTGGATTCAAAGACACAGCAGAACATGGAAAAGGTGGGCGCCCTGGTGAGGCTGAAGAAGGCAGGCAGCAGGATGATGGGTTGCTCACAACAGCTCCTACTGCATGTTGTATAGAAGTGGGCAGCGAATGATTAAACTGCCCATAGAAGGAAAAATGATCAGCTGTGTCTGGGGCCTTTTATTTTCTCCATCTTGACATAATGGTCTGTGCATCCACCTTCATACACCTGTCTCTGTGGACAGGCAGTGCCAGCCATGGAAGCCAGTGGGAACTGGACCAATCACTACGGAGTGACTTGAACACCTGCTGCATGTATGATACCAGGGTAGACATTCTGATGTCTAAGCAAGAGATAACTCCTGAGATTATGTTTAAGTATGATATATACATGAAAGAAAATGTCACAACACCATTCTGTACAATTTCCATTTACTAGTGGAGTATATTCTAGAAGACATGACCAGATGAAACTTGTCTTTCCAATTAATAGCAAATAATATAACCATCTGAGGCACACACACCTTTGATAAAAGGCGACTGTTAGGGGCAATCACGTGGGGCAGGCTTGGTCCTGTAGAAAAGTTTGATTAGATGTGGTAGCACATTGCAGCACAGACTGAACCAGTACTGGATCAAATGTCTCAAAGTCACTTTGAAAAATATTTCGCATTCTTGAGTCCAGGACACTGATCCTGATTTTTTTGTTACAAAGGATAATTTCACCTATCTCTGTCCCAAAGTGTCTACATGAGTTCTTGAGTTAGCCTGTCCTGTTTGTTTCGAGGGAGTGAGGTATCCGCATCCATGCTTTGCCTTGGAAGGGTCTGGGCAAGGCTTCGGGTGAGAACTGTTCATCTTGTGTTTCCTCTGCTTTACACGGTCTCACTGTCCTCCACTTAAAAAAGAAAATAGCAAAAGTACAGAAATCCTAGACAACTAAGTAGTCACAACAAGGGAACTATTAGTCTAGGCAAACTGATAAACATCAAGTCACCAAAAGGTTTTTGGCTACATTAAGAAGAATAATGCTGGGTACTCCTGTGGGAAACCCTTAACGCATCACAGGCATACAGACCGGATAGTTCCAGATGGACCAGTACTAAATCCGAGTAGTCACATAGTGTTGCTTCTACAAGACAACAGATTTTTGGAAAACTATAAGAAAGCTGAACAGTGGTGGCACAGTTTTCTAATACCAGCAGAGGCAGATGCAGGCGGATCTATGGCCTGGTCTACAGAGTGAGTTCTAGGATGAGCAGAGCTACATAGGGAAACCATGTCTTGAAAAAGTAAAAAGTTAAAAAAAAAAAAAAAAAAAAAAAAAAAAAACTGGTAAATTGGCTTGCTCCTTAATGTTGAGCTTCTGAATATGTTCCCACTAAAATATGAAAAGTCATAAAGTGGAAGAGGTAAAGGTGGGAACAGCTGTTCTACAAAGATCCAGGTAGTTCATACACTTTTTTGATAGGAATTAAAGCCTTACAGGAAGTGTTGCACATTGTCCTGAGCTATCCAGTGTGAGGACCATCTACCCTTGTAATGGTGAGGGTCTAGAGGCCTGGAGTAACCCAAGCAACAACTCAATTTGTATGTTTGTAGAGGTCCTGTGAAACTGTTCAAATACTACATTAAAAACAAAAGCAGTTACTTAGTATGATTTACTACCAACTAGTTGGGAGTGCAGGATCATCGTGGAGAAATAGT
Organism: Phyllotis vaccarum; assembly: GCA_033318265.1. Lineage (NCBI taxonomy): Eukaryota > Metazoa > Chordata > Mammalia > Rodentia > Cricetidae > Phyllotis > Phyllotis vaccarum. The sequence goes on along the minus strand of JARWLC010000010.1, from coordinate 39,117,921 downwards.
GTGATTCCCTTAGGACAGTGACAAACACAGCTGATCTGGACATTTGAAATGGTAATTAAAGCCCCCAGCATGCTCAGGTGATTCTCTGCTGAATAAACTCCCTCCCAGCACCCTCTGGCTAAGGACCTCACCCTTGCTGTCCTGGAAAGACAGGCCCCTTCAGTCATTAGCCTGGTTGAGACAGGCTCTTCATATTTCCTTGGGAGCAAAAAGCTTCTATATGAGGACATGATGCAGACCCCACACTGAAGGTAACTTCTCTCCTGAGAGAGTAATGGACCAGGCCCTGGGTCTTGTCAAGAACCTTCTAAGCAGAATGGAAATTGCCATCTTCTGTAGCACAGGGCACTTCAAAAAGAAAACCTTGCACTTTGTAATGTGCTTTTGTGTCCAACAGAGGTATCATTGTTTTCAGCAAATACCTTGAGGCTCTGGTGAATAAATGTCTGCTTCCTAAGGTCTTCCTCCTCTGTATTTCAAAAATTATGTGTGAAGGCATTCTGCCGGATTCCTTTAGTGTCTTTCAGCTTCTGTTACTTGGTGTGATAAAAAGGTCTTAATTTAGATCTTCCTGCCACCGGTTCCAAGAAATCCACCACCGGCTCCAAGTTTCGTGTCCTGAAGTGCCACCCCATTCCAGTGGGGTGAGCCAGCAGCCTCCAAAAAGAGAAAGCAGTGGAACAGATGGCCATTGTGCTTCCAGACGTTGGTCAGCGGCCAGCGCCAGCAGGACTCCGGCTTTCTTCTGTCCTCTGGGGAGGCCACATAGCTTTTGCTTCCAGAGGCACAACTAACGCAGTCTATCTAACCAGCCAGAACGAAAGCTGAAGCCAAGCCATCCGCACTTCCTGGGCTTTCGGGCACTGAGGGAGGATGTCCTTCCTCCCCTCATCCACTGTGCCTCAGACAGGTCCTGGGTCCTCTTGTCTGTGCTTTGCAGGGGCCTTGAAATACTCTAGCTGGTCTCCCTGGGAACAAAGCAAGTGACCCTGGCCACCATGATGGCTGCATAACACATTGACCTGTCATTGCTCATTCATTCATCCATCAAATCTGCCACAGGCAGGCATAGTTCTAGTGCCCCAGTTACAATAGAATAGACGAGAAGGAAGGGTTTGAGCATTCTAGTAGGAGAGGCTGACGTCAAGTAGGACAGTAAGGCACATGATACACTTTCTAATCCAGAGAAGAATGGGACCAGGAAGGGGATGAGGGACAGTAGGGTGAGCAGGGTAGGCAGCATTTGATAGCAGTCGGAGGAAGGGAGGAGGGGGTGAAGGTGATAAGAGTGGGCAGACGTGGGGGTGTGACGGAAGCCTGCTGGTATATTTGCTAGATTCTGTATAAGTGGGTGCTGCCGCCAGGGACAGAGTAGGGTGTTGGGCACAGTGGCCTAACACCAGCAGGATCAAGGCGTTTCTACAGCTGGGGGTCTGCTCGCTGATGACCTTACACTCAAGGGACTTGTGCCCAGCAGCCAGGCACAGAGCATTTCTGATACACTCTTGTTCTTACTGGCCCCTGAGCCCTTCTAGATCTTTCTCTTTCAGTTGTTTAGATCCTGGACTGGCTGCCTCCCCTCACTGGCCTTACTGTCCACAGCCAGTGCCCACAGCAGCAGCCAGCCCCGTATCCCCTTCCAGTCCCACCACACTGTCATTTCAGTGTGGGGCCTTGACAGCCCACCTCACCAAGCACCTGTCTTATACTTGTGCAGTACAGAAAAAACATGTGCCTTGCTCATGGGCTGCTCAGCAAACATTTCAAAGTACCAGGCTATAAAGAAGAAAATCCACGTAGCCAAAAAAACTGTTGGCTTTCACATGTAGTGTCCTTGGGGCCCATCTGACTTTTCTCACTACACCAGACTCAGGCTCTGCCCCTCACTGTCTAAGAGCATCATTGAAATGATTTGTGGCTGCTGGACCCATTGACTACTAACAATGGCATTTAAATTCCTCTTTTGTTCCCATTTTACAGATGCAGAAACAAATCTCAAAGTTTAAGTGACTTCCCTGAAATCCTGTGTGAACAGGTTTGCACCTGCTGAGCAAACCCAAAGCTCTAGCCATTATCTGCTTGCCACTGCTCCACACAAAGCCTCAATTCACTTCTCTCTTAGATACAGCAGCAAAAGCCATGGATCCCCAGCCCACAGCTGAGGCTCTGAGTGCACACAACTTCTGTGGCTTCTGCATCATCCAAGGCTTTCTGCATGCCTGGTTTGCTACCGCTTCCTAACGTGTTGTCATCTGTGCTCAGGCTGGTTTGCAATTTTCCTGAATCCTGGCTGCCTCCCCTGCTCTGCTCTTGCTCTCTTGACTTGGCCCTTTTTGTTGTTAACTTTATTAAGAATTTCATACAATGTATTGATCATATTCACCTCTCCCTCAACTCCCAGATCCATCCACACCTTCCAAACCCATGAAACTTCGTGTCCAGTTTGCCCTTCTACTGTTGAGTATATTGTGTCATCCACTGGCATGCAGCCTACCTACTTGGGGACACACCCTTTAAAAAGGATTCTCCCTCTCCCAATGGCTCCTCAGCTAGCGCTGGGATTTCATTCACACCTCTCTCCACTCTTGTGTTTGGTCTGGCTTGAGCTGCCGGTCTTGTGCACACTGTCTAAACCACAGTGAGTTGCTATACAATGCCCATGTTGTGTTTGGAAAATACTGTCCTTATAGTCATCCATTGCCTTTGGCTTTTACAGTCTTTCCCCCTCTCTTCAAAAATGATCCCTAAGCCTTGGAATTAGGTGTCACACTTAGGGCTGAGTATTTTGTAGTCTCTCAGTCTCTACACCTCGACCATTTGTGGGTCTCTGAATTAATCATCATCTACTGCAGATGAAAGCTTCTGTGTGAAGGTTGAGCAATGCACTGATCTAAGATCTAATAAGTCATTAGGAGTTGGTTTAATACTATATCCATTTCACAAATTAATAGTGGTAGGGATTCTCCTAGCCTATATAACCTGTCTAGCCACAGATTCTTGATCCCAGTAATGGTGTGGAGTGGGCTTTAGACCCAATTAGGAAGTAATAGGTTACTCCCATGGCATTTGTGCCATTATTGCAGCAGAAGGCATGTCTTGTCAGGGGTCTGGAATGTCAGCTTCACAGTTAAGAGCTGTGTTGTTCTTTAAGACCCCCCTGGTTGAATTCTCAGTACCCACATAGCAGCTTACAGCTATATATAACTCCAGTCCTTGGGGATCAGAAACCCTCTTCTAGCCTCTGCAGGCACCAGACAATTCACAGTAGCCTCAGGAAAATAAAATATTTTGGAATAAGCCTAGGAAGGGAGATGATAAATTACAACAAGGGAAAAAATTTAAAACACTGAATTAAGAAATTAGGATACTTGAAGATGGACAGACACCCACCTGTGTTCATGGCTTGGCAAAGTATATAGTATGAAATGGCTGTATTACCTGAGTTCAAATCATACCATGAAACCATTATAACAAAACCAGAATGACATTGATACAAAAGCAGACACATAAGACAGAAAGGCAGTCTTGTCTTACTTTACACTGCTGTGAAGAAATGCCATGACTAAGGCAACTTACCAGAAAAAGCAGCTCCACCAAGTAGGGACCAAGCATCCAAATATGCGAGCTGATGGGGCTGTTCTCATGGAACCATGGCATAGACCAATGAAACAGAATAAAGGATTAAAACAGTCCAGAGTTGTGTGATACTCAACCAACTATGTAAAACCAAAAGACCAACGTGTCTTTTCTATAAGTGAGACTTGGGCAGCTGGGCAAACTGGACCTACACATGTAGAGGAGCAAAACTAGATCCTGTCACATGCACAGAAGTGATTCAAAGGAGATCAAAAGCATTGAGATGTGAAAATTTGGAAACAGTTCACAATATAGACACAAGCAACATTTCTGATTACAGTTCTAGTAGTTGAGGAAATAGAATTTATTAATGGGATGTAGGACACTAAGGAACTATCTGCACTGTGATGGAGACAAGAGTGAAGAGGCAAGCCTGAAGGGTAGTGAAACCCTATACATATTCATCTGACAGGAGAGTAATATCTAGAATATACAAAGAACTCAAAACAATAGATTTTGGACAGTTCTCAAAGCTATATAAATGGCCAACAAGTACACAGAGAAATGTTTAACACCTTTAACCATAATGGGATGTGCAGATCAATTTTCAAAATCTGTTCTGTTCTCGACATATTTTATACAAATATTATACCGTCTTCTTTGCTGTTTCTTTTAAGTCACATAGTGATAAACCTACTCTGTTGGTTTTTTTTTTTTTTTTTCAAATTTGCTTTTGGTAAAATTCTATCTCCACATATTTTAGGATCAAATTGTCAATTTTTATTATGCTTTATAAATCAGAGTATTGTGCACATGTGCATGTGAACACATGCATGTACATATGTGCATTTATGGGTGTGTCCATGTTCCATGTGTGTGTCTGGGCCAGAGATAATGTGTCTGTTTTCTCCTTCCACTGTGTGGGTCCTGGGGGTTGAACTCAGGACATCGACTCCTTTATTCACTGACCCATCTCACCAGTTTTGGTTTTCACTTTGACTCACGTGTTATCTGAAGGTCTGTTGCTTGGTTTTCCTGCACTTCAGAGATTCAGCTTTCAGTTTGTGTAACTCGGGTTCTTTTAAAATCACTAAGGATACAGTTTCTTCCTCAGTGCACTGTAATGTCTGTGCTGGCAAGTGCCGTGTGCAGAGAAGAGACACTGTGTTCCTCTTTATGCGGCTGCTTGTTTGAAGGTCGGCAACCTGTTCATTGGTTAGTGGTGCTGGCCAAGTCTTCATACCTCCTGCTTCCTATCCCTTAGGATGGCATCTCATACCTACAGGATTTTCTCCTCCTGGAGTTCTGATTTTCTTCCTATATTTTAAGTGCTCATGATTCTGTGTCTAAATATGTAGAAATCTCTTCTCTTAGTGACCTGGTTCTCTTTCATAGTGAAATAATCTTTTTGTTTTTCATTCACCAATAACGTTTGCTTTGAACCTCACATGGTCACTGATATAGCCACCCAAACTTCCTGTGGATCAGGGTGAGGCCAGCCTATCTTTTCCCATTACTACTTTTAACCTATTAGTATGTTTATATGTAAGCTAGATTTCTTTGAAAGAGCCTATAATTCCTAACACATTTTTAAAGTTAGTGTGATAGTTTGAGCCTTTCTGCTGGGAGTTTGTAAAACTTTCTATTTCCTACAACTGTTGCCATAATTGTACCAAGGCTGGGAGGGGCAAACCCAGTATGAGGACTAGGTTCCTGGAAGTCAGCCAGAGCCTTAGGGACAGGCCCTGCTCGCCTGCCCCAGGAGTCCAAGTACTGCTAGCTCCATTCAGCTCTCAAATATCTGAAAAAACACTTCACTGCTCTGTAAAGGATTTGTGGTGAGTGTGAAAGTTCAGCTTGCCACCTTTTTCCTTTGTGCCCTCAAGTGTGTGCTTAACCATTGGGTTCAGGGTTTGCACTGCAGGCCCCATCATCCATAGCCTTCCTGGAAACATCATCCTATATTCTTTTCCCTGGCTGCTGCTTTGGTTTTTTAGACAGGATTTCTCTGCGTGGCCCTGGCTGTCCTCGAACTCCCTCTGTATACCAGGCCGGTCTCAAACTCAAAGATCTTCCTGCCTCTTCCTCACAGTGCTGGGATTAAAGGTGTGGGCCAGCACTGTCCGGTCCTCCCACTTTTTATGATTTCTCTCTGTGTTCTGAACTGACTATGGGATGCCTCTTGCTTCCTTCTGCCTCACAGGCTTAGACTTTCTGCAGAGCTTCCTCAGAATGGTGACTTAGACTTGCTCCTTTCTCCTTCTGTCCCCGTGGTGCACTTCAGGTGTGTCAGACACCTTGTTATCTTACACGTTTATATCTGTTTATAGTTTAGCCCCTCTGCTTCACATTCAGTGGTTTCTATTGATAGATTTCCAAAAAAAAGCTCTCCATTTATTTGGGAAGAGGGTGTCTGTATCATGGTATGCATGTGAAGCTGTGGTGACATTTCGTTTGTGCTCTGACAAATAAAGCTTGCCTGAAGATCAGAGGGTGGGGCTGGCCACCCGGTAACCAGAGAGGTCTGGAGGTCTGTACAGGCAGGGGACAGGGAGTGCTATGGCTGATCTGAGGATTTGGGAGAGGTAAGAGGTAAAGAGCTCCTTTACTTCTCTGGTCTTTCAGCTTTTGCCCCAATATCTGACTCTGGGTTTGTATTATTAAGACCAATTAGGATTCTCATCATGGAGGTCAGAAGACAGATGGCGAAGCCGGTGCTCTCTTTCCCCTGTGTGGGTCCTGAGGATCGAACTTGGGTCATCGGGCTTGTTGGCATGTGCCTTTACCCACTGACCATCTCACCATCCCATAATACTAGATTTTATATTTTGTTTCTTTCTGTGGAACTGATGTGCTGTTAACCCATCTCCTATACTGTCAGCTCTAACCCTAAGGATGTGTCTTAGGCCTCCTTCCCCAGAGGGAGGACCTTCCCTATGTCCTGCACTGACTCTTCATGTACTTTTCTTAACAGATTAGTGTTTCAATATCTGTGTGATTCTGTCACCTGTGTTCTTTCTGGTCAGTTTCTGTTGGCCACCCGCCCCCATCGTGATACATCATATTCCCTGCTCCTTCGCATGATTGATTTTTTTTAAAATGTAAGTGTGACTTTGTTAGTGTGTCTGGAGCATATGGATACCCACATGACAAGAAAGGAGAAACCTTACCCAAGCCTCACCCAAGCTGGCCATTGGAGGGCGGCACCTGTGTTCCTTCTAACATGCCCCGCAGGAAGTTTCCTTATATGCCATGTAAGTGAATGAGCCCCGTTGACATTCTTATTTCAACGGCAAAGGGAAGTCATTCCCTATGTAGCCTTGCTAATTTTATCTCAAGTGGCCAAATGAGTTTAGATTTGTGCTGATTTCTGATCTCAAGTTCTCTCTATCCTAAAGCATTTCCTCACGTCAGGTCCTAAAGGAAGGAGGCATTTTCTGAATGTCAGATCAGTATGAACACCTGTATGCAGGTCATTAAGCTGTATAGAGCTCTGACAGGACCACCAGCCTGAGTCAGGGCAAAAAAGAATGACTGTTACCTGACTAATTATCACAAGGAGATATATTATTATGGTCAATATTTATTTAAGCAACTTATAAATATAGGAAATGCAGGAAATGGAGAAAGGATCCACTCATCCAGAACAGAGCTTCCTTCCAAGTGGTGGAGAAGCAGAGAGAGCCCTGTCCTCAAAGCATAACTTTAAGCTGTTTTTGGCCATGCATGAAGGCTACAGCTTGAAGTTCATGGTGAAACCCAAACCTGCGCTGGCCCAGAGGCCATGCGCTCAGATTAGGGAGGTGCTGAATCCCACTACATCTCCTTTCGTCTTAATGAAAAAGTTATAAACCTATCAATAAAACTATATTTATGTGGGATAGCTTATGCTGTGAATATTCGTTAATAAAAGAACTGTCTTGGCCTATGGAAGGCATCTTAGAAGTAGGTGGGGGAATTGGAGCATAGTTAGGGGAAGGAGGGCGGAGTCAGAAGAGACACCATCCAGCCGCCCAAGAATCAACATATAAGGAATACAGGTGAACCACGGGCCACGTGGTAAGACGGATGAATAGAAATGGATTGAATTAAGATGAAAGACCAAGCTAGCAATATGCCAGAGCCACAGCTCAAGCAGAATGTAATTGATATAAGCAGTCTGAGTCATTTTTGGGAGGCCTAAGCAGCAGGGGCAGGTTGGGACCTGGGGACTAGACCGGGCCAGAGACCTCCTATTACAGTATATATGTAATAGAAACAGTCATCAAGCAATGTCCAGTAGAGGGAAAGTAGAAGCATTGTCAGAAACAAAGTGAGACTATGAACAGCAAACACAAAACACACATTAAATGTCTAGAAACTGACGTGTGTCAAGATGCAGAGATTAAAGTTGTCTCGAGTAATATGAATATAGTACTTAATACTCTTAAGCTGGATAGAACATGATCATAACTGAAGCTGTCTAATCTTTAACCTCATCAAGACCTGAGAAGGAAATTATATTACTTGAATAAACTGGAAGTACACGTGAGTAACTTTTGAAATTTAGTGAGAGAAGACAGTGACAGCTGTCTGGACAGTCACTTATGGTTTTTTTGTAAAGTTGGAGCATCTAATTTTTTGGCTACAGGCCTAGGATATTAGACAGATTTTTTAGAAGCAGGGTATTTTGAGAAACCGTTTTGTCTTGTCTTGGCAGGATTTAGTAGTCTTTTGTTTTTCATTTTTTCTGTCTGGACTGGACAGCGTGCTTACTGTCAGCAGTCAAGGCAAGGGCAGTTCTTTGCCCAACAGGTGACTGTCTGCCAAGGAGGACAAATTCCATGTGAAGATCCCGGGAAAGGAACAGCGCTGCTGCTCTCATGGCCTAATTTTGAATAACAAAACATTTAAATGTTCTGTTCTCTAGGTCTATGAAGTGGTTTAAGACTCTTGTCCATACTGTATATCTAAAAGACCTAAACAACATGACTAGTATATGGCAAACCTAGGTAACTATGACTTGTGATTTTTATCATTATAAAGACTAAAGTTTACATTGTAAAAGTAGACAGTCCATAAATGGATGTACAGTTTTTGGATAATGACTTAGGGTATGACAATCATACAGACATTAAACAAAGGTAAATATATAGTGCAAATGACAATAGTATCTTAAACATATATCATATATAAAATATCTTAAACAGAGGTAGAATATATATGAACTATCTTAAACAGAGGTTTTATATATATACATATATATATAATGACTAGTATAATTAAACAGGTAGAAATTGCATAGTGGAAATGACAATGGGATGCTTAATTTGCATTAATGTATAAAATATTTTAAGCAGTTATAAGCATGTGCAAATAGGACAAATATAGATTTAATTTTGTGTCAATATTCAAATTATATTAGACATAAAATAATTTTAGATTTGATTTTGTATCGATATACAAATTATCTTAGACATAAAATAATTTCACATTTGTATTAATATACAAGGATCTATACCAGTGCAAATTGTCTATGGCTTATATTTGGCTAATACTTGTTATAGTAATCTACCTATATCTGTTCTATCTGCTCCCCACTACAAATGACCACACAGATTGCCATCTCCTGCTGCCCTGAACCAAAGCCCTTCAGTGTCTGACAGCCTAGGGACAAGCCCTGTGGATGTAGAGCCACTGGAGACTTTCCTGGGGTGCTGGGGGCCAGGAAGGAGGAAGAACAGGAGGAACCATCCCTAGGAAGCCAGCCTCGTGTCTCTGTACCTGTCTGCTCTCTCGACATTTACTATGGTAACCTTCTCTCAGTTCCTCACTAGAATGACAGGAGGGAGCCCATGGAGCAGCCCTGGGCTTATCAGAGAGTCCAAATCCTTCTGGGACATTTCTGGCTGGCAGACCATGGGGAGTAGCTTATAGACCAGTGCCTACCTAGAAGATAATGAATGAAGCAGGATTGGGGGTTCAAGGCCAACCTGATCTACTTAAGTGAGTTACAGTCTGTCTTCAGGGGAGGAGGAGAAGATAAGCCCATGCCTTAGATGAAATAGATGAAATGCTGACAGTTTCTTGGTTGATCCTAAATATGTCTCTGCAGGTAGTGACTGCTGCTGCCGAGTCCACACGAGCTCTGTCCACGGCTGCAGTTCTGGCTGCCAAACCTGAGCTGGTGTATAGTGAAGTCCATCAGTTAGTGCCTCTGTGCTGACACACCCCAAAAACTGAAGCATGCAAACATGGGGCTTTAATGTGAAGAGCATCGGGGGACAGAGAGATGGTTCAATGGTCAAGCGTATGTACTGCTCTTCTAGAGGACCCGAGTTCAGTTTTCAGCACCCAGATCCATGGCTCACACAGCTTGTAACTAAAGCTCCAGGGGATCTGATGCCTCTAGCCTCTTCAAGGCACCTGTACTCAAGTGCATTAAGACATCACACATACATAATTAAAACAAATAAATCTTCAAAGTGAATAAGATCACTCCCATCCAACACTGGGGGGAGAGAGGGTTGACTGGCTACTCCCAGACCAACTTGTAGCTATAAAAAGGAATACTGGGTGTTCTGCTGGCAGCAGAGGAAAGCTATTGGTGAACACATGGCCTACAAGGGTTCTGGGCTCTGGCTTCGGGTTTGCTCCTCAGGATCAGAGCAGCAGCCACAGCTGCCGTCTCACAGGAGTGAGGAAGACTCTTCTCACTTTTTTGGATGAAAGGCACAGTGAAGTAGAGGATGCCCAAGATGAGTCCAGGTGACGTTACAGCCCTGGTCTTCCCAGCACAGACCTGTCATCAGGTAAGATAATTAGTTCTTACTAAAATAACTCCTTTGAAATGCCAGCTCTTTTTGGTCTGCACTTTGGAATTCAGTGTTTGGTCTTGGTCTACTCACATTTACCATGTCTCCCAAGGTCCCCAAGATGAAAATTTTCCGCTGACAGCTGCGGGAGCCCATAGTGACTCCAGATTGTGGCTTGGTTCCATCTTGAATCAAAGTCAGAGAGGCCAAGCTTGTTTTGCTCCAAAAGGCTGAATAATAATGTTTTGCCAAAGGCCTTGTTTACCAGATGTCTTACTTGCCAAGGCTGTATATATAAGGCATGGTTACTAGATGTTTTGTGAATTAAGAAAGGTGTTTATGCTTGTCTGTACCTTGAGCCACAATGTCCTTGAGAGGAAGAGGCCCCCATCCCCTGCTTTGAGTATAAAAAGGTCCTGAGTAAACTCAGGGCTACTACAGTATTCTGACTCCATTTTTCTGTCTCCATCTTCTCTTTCTGATCTTTCTCACTCCTCTATATCAGGACTGTTCAAAAAGTCGAACAGGACTTCAGGTTGAACAGAACAGTTAGTGCATCCACAGGTCTTTATACACCAAAAGAGAAACTACACAGTGTACTTTCTAGGAAAATATATTCTGTTCTCTCTCCATTTCCCCCGACAGAAAGAAAGAGGATTATGCTTTAGTAGGACGAAATGAGATTACTTTCAGAGTGTTCCAGACTTAACTCTAAGTGTTTTACAGCCTGTTCACTTTCTGTCTTGATGGTATATCTTACTTTAGACAAGAGGCCAAGGAGAATGGAGCCCTTCTCACCAGCACAGCAGGCACTGTGGCAGCAGGCATCTCAGTGATCACACTGCTCCCATGCTGGAGGTCTGTCACAGCTCCTAGGATCCAGCACTTCAGGCCTGGGCCAAGTAACTAAATTCACACAGCAAGCTTGCAAGCTAAGGGTTCTTCCTATGGATGAGGATTTAGCTTGCGGCTTGCTGCCTGCCACAGAGTGAGGCCTGGTACCCTATGTGCCATCTGTGATTAAATGTGAGTTGAGCTAATTTGGGTTGTAACCTTATCTACTTCTCCAAATGATGCACATTGAACAGTAACAATCACAGGTCCATGATCTCCTTGGGTTTCTTCAGGCCATACTCTCATTCTTGTCTCCCAACAAATATTTGCTGAGTACCTATTCCATGAGGGCCCAAAGCCAGACAACACACATCAGACAAACTTGCTCTGAAGTGTGAATCCAAGGGATGGGAAACCTTGTTACCTGGAAGTATTGTTGTGTCTGTGAGGTTGCAGGGCACATCAGAACACTGTCCTGACTGCTATAGTTGAGGTGCAAATGTCCTCTGCAGCCTCGCATGCTTCATTAGTTGGTCCCCAGATCTTTGGAGACCTTACAGAACCTTCTGGACTTGTTTGCCTTAGCAGGTGAATATAGGCCAATAGTGGTGTGCCTTTGGTGTTTGTAGCCATGCCCCACTTCCTGTGATATTGCTTCCTAGTTGATGCCACACTGAAGCCTGCGCTCTCATGGAGCTTCAGGCACCATGTCTTCTCACCATAGAGTATTTCCTGGAACTGTGAACCAAAGCAGACTTCTCCCTGGAGTTGCTTCTGTCACGCATTCAGTCACAGTGATGAGTTGCCACATGAGTTCCTACAAAGGCCATCTCCAGCCAGGCACACGCTCTAGCAAAATGCTGTGGCCTTGACCAGTCACTGTGACATAGTTCCCACCTTCAGGCTTTCAGAGGCTTCAGCACCAACAGTACAGAGTGGAGAAGGGGAGAGGGGTAAAGCCAAGACATCACACATGGACACTGGGGCATCATGGGCAAGGCAGCCTGCAGCAGGCATCTCTGAAAAGCGCCCTGCCCACATCCCTCTTGGCATCTGCTCTGCCACAAATGCATCAGTTTCTTTTGCTTGAATTTTCTCCTGTTCATGGAGCATGTTGATCTGGGGTCCACAAATGACAGAAACAAGTCATGTCTCTGAGGCTGGCTGCTTTGCTTAGTCTCATGGACTCTTTAAAACATTGAATCTTTATTCCTTATGGGAAACATTATATTCTTTATTTATTCATCTGTTCACTTACACGGGGTCTATAACTTGGCTGTTACATGTAAGGAATACTGCAATAAGCATGGGTGGGCAGGCATGCAGTGTGCTGACAGCTTTCTTTGGGAGTATTCCCATCAGATGGACATAGGGTGGTTGACCCTCTATGCTGATTTCTACAGTGATTGCCGTAATTTATGTTCCTGCCAATAGTGGGCAAGTGTCCCTCTCCCGGCACTAGCCTTAAGAATAGCCATCATGACAAGGGGCATCTAGTGTGGCTTTCTTTCACATTTCCCTGATGACCAGGGATGCTGAATGTATTTATATGTTTATTGGCTATTTATACTTCATCTTTTGAGAGCTGTTTATTGTGCAACTTTATGTAGGATTGTTAGGAGACAAACTTTTTGTACAAAACTAAAGTTTTACAAACTTTAGAAACTGAGCACATATTCCATGTTGTCTCAGTCAAGGTCCCTATTGCTACAGTAAACACACCAACCAAAAGCAGCTTGGAGCAAAAAGGACTGATTTCAGCTCACAACTCCACCCTTAGGGAAGTCAGGAGAGGAATTCAGAGGAGAAACCTGCATTTATTTTATGTATGGATGCCCTGCCTGCATGTATGTAACTGCACCACATGTATGCAGTATCCACAGAGGCCAGAAGAAGCATCAGGTCCTGGACTTGTGGATGTCTGTGAGATGCCCGATCAACTGGGAACCAAATCCAAGATTGAGAGTAACACGTGCATTTACCCATAGGCCATCTTTGCGGCCCCTCTAGCGTTAACTTAAGGGTGGAGGGACAGAGGGACCTCGTCTCATTCTCCTACCTGTGGACGCACTGCCATGTTCTGAGCAGCCCTTGCAGCGGAAGTTGTCTTTCTCTAAAATATATTTTTTGGTATTTTAGTTAAAAAAAAAAAATCAGGTGGCTGCATGTTTGGTTTATCTCTGTCACCTGTCCCAGTCCACTGAAGTATGTGTCTGCCCTGGTGTCAGTGCATGCTGGTGCTGTCACTATGGCTCCGAAGTGAGGCGCTGTCCCGTCCTGCTCTCTCCAAGTGGGAGTGGCTTCTCAATGAGTTTCCAGATTATTTCTCTAATTCTGTGAAGGATGCATTTGAATTTTAAAGATTTGCATTGAATCTGTGGGTCCCTTTCAGTGATAAGGCCATTTTCACAATATTAATTCTGCCAGTCCAGGAGCACAAGGTGTCTTTTTGTCTTTTTTATCTAGTGTTTTAAATTTGTCTTTGTAGAGGTCTTTCAGCTTCCTTGGTTGGTTTATTTCTAGTCACGGAGTGGAATTATTTCCCTGCTTCCTTTCTCGGCATGTTCATGTACTGATTCATATGCTGCTTTTGTACTTAGCCCTTGCAGTACCTCCTGACTTTGGAGTGTTCTGGTACAGTCTGGGGCATCTAAAGCCTGGTGTCTGTCCACTGCAAACAGAGATGGACAGACCTTGTCCTTCCCTGTTCGAATCCCTCCCCTTTCTTCCTCCTGTCCTGCTACTGTACTCACAAGTTTCTTATTCCTGTTTTGAAGGAAGTGGTTGCAGTCTCCCCCCATTTGGTGTAATGCGGCTTTGGCTTTGAATCATCTTAGGACACAGAGAGTCACTCCTCCTACTCCTGGTGTTTTTAGGACTTCTTGCCAAAAAAGGATGATATTTAACTGTGCTAAAGGCTTTTTATGTAGCAAGATGATTATGTGATCTGTGTTCTTGAGTTAATAATTATATTAGATAATCTTTGTTATTAGCTAAATCAAGTAAAACCTAAGCATCTGGGCACCTGTGAGGGATTTCTTTCTTTCTTTCTTTTTTTTAAATTTTAAACATAATTCTTCATTGATTCTTTGGGAATTTCACATCATGTACCCCAAGCCCGCTCACCTCCCAGTCCCTCCATATTCACCCTTCACCCCTGCAGCATGCTCCCCAAATTAATAAAAACAAAAACAAAGGTACAATAAAACCCACCTCTGTCTTCCATCTTTCCACCACATCTTCATCCATCCTGGTGACATCAGGAGCTGTGCCACGCAGTACACCCTTTTGTCCAGTCAGCCCCACCACAGAAGGTTCATTGCAATGAGTCATTGGTCTGGTTCAAGCCCTCTGGCTTCTGGTGCACGATCATCACAGGGCTGGGCCTCATCGAAACTCCTATTAGATATCCTGATGTTGCCCCAGTCATGGAGGCTCTGAAGTTATTGTGCATTTAACCATAGGCCCTCATCCCAGCTAGGGAGGGGTTTTCATGGTTGAATCATTTGAGTTGGGAAGACTCACACTAAATCTGGGCCACACCTTCTGGTGACAGACACATAGAAGGACAGGAAGGACGAAGCTCCTGCTCTTGCCTGCTCTCACTTGGATGTCACCTACCAGATCAATTCTGTCCTGTTGCTGAGGCACTCATTTGGTGGCATTAGAGCCTACTTTTCAGGATTCTAATCTTCCAGGGCTGAACAACTACTGGACCCTCGGTCTACTGTCAGGAGACAGCTACTATTAGACTCCCCTACCCTGCCTCTAAAGCACTCTCGTGAATTTCCCTTAAGACCCCTGACCAATATAAGACTTCTTAGCTGGAAGCAAAGTCTCACTCTGTAACTCAGACTGGTCTCAAAACCATGACAAGCCTCTTGCCTCAGTATCAGGAGTGCTGGGATTATAGGTGTGAGCCACGAGGCCTGGCTTCCTTAGGACTGTTTACATATTGAACATTTATAGATTTGTGGATGTTGAGCTGACCTTGTAGTGCTAGAACAAAGCACAGGCAGTCCTGGTGTATGGCTTTCCTAACATGCTGCTGAGTTCAGGCTGGTTGAGAATCTTGCTGTCATGTCCATCAGGGGCATGAGTTTAGTTTGCTTTTGTCATGACCTCATCAGGTCCTGGCAGCAGGCGAACACTAGTGCTGTAAATTAGTTTGGTACCTTTTCTTTCCTTTCTATTTTGTGGGATAATCTGATGAGCATTGGTATCAGCTCTTTAAGGGTCTGATAGAATTCAACGGTGACAAAGTCTAGTCCCCAGCTGTTTTTAGTTGACTATTACTGTTTCCATCCCATTGCTTGTTATAAATATGCAAATTGTTTACAATCTCTTGGTTTTTAGATCATCTATAGGTAGATTTTCAAAATATGTCCTAATGATCATTTGAATTTAGTTAGTATGTTCTGTAATCCCCTTTTCTAACTCGAAGATTATTAATTTGGGTCTTTCTTCTGGTTAGTTTTGTTGAGATTGTCAATATTGTTCACCTTTCCAAAGAACCAGATGTAGAATGTATGGACTTCTAAGAGGCCCGGAGAGCAGCCCAGCCTAAGCCAGTGCAAACTGGTGATAACTAGTGCCTTAAAATATGTGCTCCTAAGCACTTCTGCATAAGCCAACCTGGGGTCAGCCTAGGGCCTTCAAGAGGATGAAGTCCAGACACAACGTTTCTAAACCAGCTAGAGATCACCACAGGAAGCCACAGGTACCAGCAATCAAAGCCCTTTCCCCTGGCTGGGGGGTGGGTAGGGGGGGAAGGGATGTCTGTGAAAAAAGTATTTAAGGTGGTCTCCTCCATAATAAAATTGGACTTGCTTGATTCAGCCTGTTCCTGGGAGCTGAGTCATGGCTTTTGCACTATCTTGGCCCCCTCCCCCAAGGGGAAAAGCAGGACCCTGGACTCCTGACCCCGAACCAGGAACCCAACACACTGATTCTTTGATTTTAGAAACTTTAGACTTGCTTATGCTTGTAGCTTATGCTGTTTCTCTTGCTGTTGACTTCTGGTTTTATTCCATTATAAGATACAAGAAACTATTTTTGATCTTTTATAGCTACTTTTTACCTTATTTTCTTTTCAGTTCAAATGTGTGTTCCACAGATGTAGAGTCAATCCACAGATGTCTGTTACGTCCATCTGATCCATGATGAGATTTAGGACTCAAGTTTCTTAGCTGATGTTTCTTCACCTGTAGCCCTGCCTCCCAGAACTGGCTCTGTAGACCAGGCCGACCTCAACTTAGAGGTGTGCCCACCTCTGCCTCCCAAGTGCTGGGATTAAAGCTGTGCACAACCACCACCTGCCTATGATCCATCTCTTAACGACAGTGGGGTGGAAGTTGCCCACTGCTGTTGCTTCTGGACCTGTCTGTCCCTTTAGGTCCACCAGTTTTATGAAATTAAATGCATACATCCTTATATTCATTCTGCCTTCTTGGAGTTACTGTTCACTTTGCAATAATGCAGTGAGATTCCTGGTTCTCATTTTGGCTTGAAGTCTCTCTTGTCTGACAGGAGACCAGGTATCCTTCCTTGCACTTGCTGTGGGCTTCTATTTGCTTAGTATATTGTTTTCTATCACATACAAATAATATTTTGAAAAAGCAAACATATCACTTTTGCCTTTTTAACCCAGAAATATGATACTGAAACCCTAAAAGAAACCCTTTGTTCATATATACTGGCATTTTAATGTACTGAAAAACTAACTTGATATTTTGTTCAGCTCCTTTACGTATCTTGTATAAACCATTGTACTGGCTGGTTTTGTGAGTCAATTTGACAAGCTAGAGTCATCAGAGGAAGGAGCCTCAGTTGAAGAAAGGCCTCCATGAGAGCCAGCTATAAGGCATTTTCTCAATTAGTGATCAGTGATGGAGAATCCAGCCCATGGCGGGTGGTGCCATCTCTGGGCTGCTGGCCCTGGGCTCTAGAAGAGGGTGGGCTGGGGAAACAATGAAAAGCAAGCCAGTAAGCAGCTCCCCTCCACAGTCTGCTTGAGTTCCTGTCCTGACTTCCTTCAATGAACAGCAGTGCTGAAGTGTAAGGCAGATGAACCCTTTCCTCCCCAACTTGCTTCGGTCATGCAGTTTCATCACAGAAACAGAAACCCTAACTATCTGGGACAGCCTTCCTCAATTTGGGACTCTCCTAATCCTAACAGATCAGTTTTGCTTTTACGGTCCTGCTTGATTCATCAAATCAATCTGAAGATGTCCCATCATGTGGTGTGACTTGTAACAGTTTAAACACCCAGGAACTATTTGGTCCTTAAAGGTGATAGACACTATAAACTTTCTGAGCCTGACATGTTTACAGTGCTATTTCTTTTGAACACTTTCTGACCCGTTTCTTCACTGGGCCATTACTTTATTCAGGTAGTCTACCTTTTCTGGAGTCCCTCTGCATTTCAGTGAAGCTCATAAGTGTATTAACAGGGAGGGCACACATATAACTTTTAAGCATTTTAAATTATGTTTGTTGTGCTTGTGTGCATGTGTGGGGTTGTACCGTGAGTTGTGGTGTGTATGTGCAAGTCTGAGAACAATTTTCAGTCTGTTGTCTCTTTCTGCCATGTGGGTCCTGGGGATCCAACATCAGGTTATTTGGCCTGGCAGCAGGCCCCTCACTCACTGACCCATCTTATCCTGCTAGTGCAGGGCAGCATTTTTATTAGGGTCTTCTTTATCTCAAGTTGTCCCACAGAATAACACGTTTGCCCTCTTAACTTTGTGTTTAAAGATAGGCTAATTGAAGCTGACTTCTTTTTTATATTCCTTTGCTTTAGATGAAAAAGGCTTTACTTTCAAACATGTTTTCATAGATGTCCATTCTGCTTATTTCTGTCTGTACCTAGAAATAAGTGAACTTCCATAAATTTTACCATGAAACAAATTGCTTTGCATACAAATTTACCATCTTCTTGAAAGGCAACTGGGAATTATGAAGAGTGGCTTCAGTGGTTGCTGCTCATGATGTACATTCCCATGAACAGAGTTACCTTCTCACTGTAGCAATGACTACACACTATAATGCTGGGCGGGGCAATACTGGGCTAGTTACCAATGCTAGCTGTAGCTTGAGCAAGTCATTGCTTCTTGCATAGCTGTGAAGTAGAACTAGTAAAATTCCCCTCAGAAAGCTGCTGACAGAAATGTGCCAGTGTTCTGAAAGGGTCTAACACACCGTGGTATTCTCATCATGCCTGAGGGAAGTCAGAACCAATGTGTGACAGGAGTTGAGTTCAGCTAGGGTTTCTGTTCTTGTCATTGGCATCTTCATCCCTAAAACTGATTAGCTGCAGAGGAGACCTTGGAGTTCTTGTCTTCATTTTGATGTAGTTGTTCAAAACACACAATTAGAACACTTGGTTCTTAACAACTGGAGATGGGCAACTGGATAACATGATGGGCAAACGAGCAAGCAAGTAAAAAGCTGTCACTGCCTCAGTGACACCCAAATGAAGCAAGGAAACAGTGATGGCAGTAGTTATCCTCTGCGCTCACAGCCACGGCTGGGATGTACCACATGTCTAGCCTCATGCCTCTGGGCAGAGCGTATCAGCTGCCCAGCGAAAGGTCCGCCTGAGGAGTACTTTCTGCAAACCCAAGACCTTTAGGGAACCATGACTACAGTGCCATAGGGTAGATGAGTGATTCTATCATTACCAAATATGCTGGGTGCCAAGTGAATCCAGCTCACTGGACCCCAGTCCTTGATAGCAAGAGTGACAATGTGGTCAGAGTGCCATCGGAAAAGCAAAAGCCCAATGGTAATGGCAGGGTAGGCCCAGACCCCTGCCAATCGGTGCTACACACGGCAGTGACTGTTCCAACTTAACCTGCCCTGCTCTGGCAAGGCTTGGAAACATGGCAGCATGCTAGCCTGGAGCTCCACCTACACAGCCATTTGTAAAATAATTGAGTGCTTTAGGTTTTCCTCTCTTCATCTCTCTTCCCCTTTCTTCTCTTGGTCTAGCTGGAGACTCTAGAAACCTTGAGCCCTGAACACCTTCATCTCCAGTCAGTAAGCTATTGTGTACAAGTCTGCCAAACATGTTAGGTTTGCTTAATATCATAATGGAGACTCAGATCAACGGGGGGAAGGAAATGGCCAACTTGAGGCCGATAGCTCATGACTGAATGCAATCATGTCAATGAATCATAAAAGGTAGCACGGCAGTCAATACCACTTTAGGTAATAATTACAGAAACATGCTCACCATGCTCTAAAAGTTTACTAAAGAAACTGTATAACAATAGGCACTCTACACCATTTTAAAAATTGTTTTTCTTTATTATTAAAAAAATTGTCATTAAAGATAACTTTTCCTTGCAAACTAACCAGAAAATATGGCCTCCATTTTTGGCTACTTGATTATTTAAATACATCAAGGATAGATAAGTATTATGATGTAAGCATAAAAAATTGACAAGTCCAAACAACACTGTCTGGGAACCCACTGTCAGGTAACTCGCCTAAGTCTCCTCAGTTTCACTGGGAAGCCCCAGGTAAAGCAGTTCCCCATCAGCCGTCACAGGAGTTTCGGTGTAGGAGGCTGTCACTCGGAGCCTGCTCTGCCCAGGCCAGTCCGTGTGCAGAGTTCACTCACTGGGGACCAAGAGAACAACAGCAAGACTGGAAGAAGCACAGAATCCCAGCACTCTCTCCATGCAGTGAGTTACGGTGTGAGGCTGGGGAAAAGAGTTCAGGCCCAAACCCTTTGCTCAAAGCACAGGTCCTTTAGTGGTCAGGATCAGGCCAAGTCCATCCTCTTTCCACAGCGTGGTCTCCTATTACTCAGAAATTACCTAGAAACAAGTAGTCAATATGCATTCTTTCCTTATGCACTCACCTTGCCTTTCAATGTATTCTGGGACTATGGCAGCATTAAGTGTGCATGCCAGTTTAACAGACTACAAAAACTCCAGTACCAGCCACCATTCACAGATTCCCTCATTCCTGTGAGAACACGGACTATTTGCTGCTTTTTATTAGTTCCCTAAAACAATGTGACGTTCTAGTGAAACATTATCTAGAACCCAAGAGGTTTTATGGAAGCCCCATATTTCCAGGTGAGGTCACTATCACTCCCTGGACAGTATCACAGATTCCATCTGAGCCTGATGGCTGCCGACCCTTTGCCTACTCCTGTGTGGGCAAGTGGAGAGTGGCTCCCTTCTGCCTCCATGGTCTCACTGGCCAGAAAATTTCAAACTGCAGACAACTGCTCTACTGGATCCAAAAAGAAACAGGCACATCTGGAGCCATTAGAAATGTCTTCTGTGATCTTGCAATACACATGAGGAAATCCTGTTGCATTCCAGAGAAAAGAGGTGAGGCAAGGCACCTAAAGGAACAAGCTTTGAGGCAATGAGAAATCATGAAAATATATACTGCCAGGGGTGGTGCCTGAGCAGACGACCCATGTGACATCCATGTGAGCAGGTGACTGGGTTGACGTCCATGTGGCCACCTTGACTGTCCTCTTTCTGCAGCTTCACTATGTCCGGCAGAGCTTCAGAGGGAAGTTCTCGGTGATGAGGTGGTCAGCGTGAAGAAGAACCACCACATTAACCTCAAACTCTGCAGGGAAGAGAGAGATGCTCACCCACACTGAGCACTGAAAACAGACTAACATGAGGCAATGTCCAGAGACATTGTTTACGTCCCATTCGTCCCATTCGATGTCTCCCTATACTTTCTGTGAGACCTATATTGATACGTAATTGCCACTGTAAACTTCTCTACTTAACTCTGTTTGGTCAGCGTATGGTTTAACCCAGGCAGAGTAGGAGGAAGGCAGTGAACTCAGGCTAGCCTGAGCTAGAGTCAGATCCACTATAAGGCCTGGTGGGTCTGTTGTTATTTAACAAAAGAAAACAGCAGACACTTGGTTCAACTGCTGTCCCTTCCAGCGTCAGCTAAGGAGACATTTGTTGGAAAACTTGGTTCTTACATTCCCACAGACAAGATTTATTTATTATGCACACAGTGTTCTGCCAGCATGTATACCTAAAAGGCCAGAAGAGTACTGGATCTCATTCTAGATGGTTGTGAGTCACTATGTGGTTGCTGGGAATTGAACTCAGGACCTCTGGAAGAGCATCCAGTACTCTTAACCTCTGAGCCACCTCTCCAGCCTGTTTTTTCAGTCTTTATGGGTAAAGATCACAGCACAGGGGATGAATGTGAAGAGGACACACCCCAAACAAAATTGAGTCCTTGTCCTTATTTTTGCTGGTGCAGACAAAGAGATCCTGGCACCACACTGCAGAAACTCAGCTGTGAGCAGGGCTTTGGGGTGTACATATTCATACATAGATCCATACACATAGACATAAATATTTTCCCAGGGTCAGTCACCAAGGAGCACAGAGGCCGCCATATCTGTGGTAGAAGGTGGCCAGAACTGAAAACATGTGGAAGCAATATCCACATAGGCTTTATGGGATGCAGATGCTAATAGTGTTATGGAAATTTGTACAAATGTTTCAGAAAGCCACTAAGGCCAGGCAGGGCATGGCAGGGTCAGGTACCCTGCAAAGAACCCTGAGGCCACTGTGAAGCTGTACAGTTATGTGGCAGAAAACCTTACTGTAACACAGTTATGCCCTAAGTTGCTGTGGGGAGCCCCAGAATGTGGAGACGCAAGGACAGAGAAAAGGAAAGTTGGCCAAAGATAGCCATGACATTTGTTGCGTGCCCTAGAGCTGGTGGGTAGGGCTACCCAAAGGTACCAGAGCCCAGATGCTAGACCTGCTGGGTGTTAGTACTGCTTTGCCCGCCCCTCCACACCCCAGCACTGTTGCTGCTCCCTATTTTGAATGGATAGGTTTGGTCTATGCCTGTGCTGAAAGTATGCTATTTGTCCTTTGACCTTATGAGAACTCACACTTGAGTCTCAGAAGAAACTCTCATCTCTAGACTAGGGTAGAACTTCAGATCAAGGGACTTTTTAAGTTGAAATGAATGGTACTGTTGTGAGACGATGTATTGTGGTGTCAAGCTGTCAAAGAGTGGACTTGGGGTTGACCTTTACTGTCACCTTGACTAGATTCAGAGTCGTGTAGAGACATATCTCTTGGTGTATCTTCAAGGGATTTCTAGAGCTATTTAGCTAAGGAGGGAGACCTGCCTGAGTAACAAGAAAACAATCAAGAAAGCAGACCTGACATCAGCATCTATCTTGGACAGCTGGTCCACCTAGATGTGCTTTTCCACCACAATGGACTAAACTCCCAGACTGTGACCCACAATAATCTCACCTTCCTTAACTGTGTCTTTGCTTGGCTCAAGTCTGACTTTGAAGTGGGGCTTTCAATTGGCATATATTCTCACTGTGGCACTGTTGAGTAATCAAAGGGCTAAACGCTGTGGGCTGTGACTACTGCAAACCTGTGTGCAAGGTGCTTCTTCCATGTAAACCACGTCCCTTCCCCAGACCCCAAAGGCCAGACATGAGACTGCTTACCCACTTTGAAATTAGTGGTCTCCAGTGTTGGGCAGGTGAACAGTCTGGGGAACACCATGTATAGAGGGACAGAAAGGCCTCTACAAATGTCTCCATCAGCGATTTGAATATTCTGAATCTCTGTGGCATCACGTGCATAGCCTTCTGCACACCCTGGAGAAAGAGGACATACCATGGAGTTGGGACACCATGACACCAAAGCAAACTGGCCAACAAACCCTTACAGTACTGTGCCAAGCAGCGCCAACACACCCACTTGACTAGTTTGTTCTTCAGGACTGGAAGTTCCCTCCCTTCCACCTTTCATTTCCTCAAACATCACCACATGCTCTTACAATGCTCCCAAGACTTCAGGAGCTGGGAACCTAATGCCCCAGTTAGGATTTCAATGACTATCTGCAAGTGGGGTCTCTGGGGGTGAGTAGGCCATCTGCTCTTTTAGAATGTGATGGTCTCTATCACGTTAAGACTACAGGAAGCAGGGCTGGAGAGATGGCTCAGTGGTTAAGAACACTGACTGCTCTTCCAAAGGACCCTGATTCAATTACCAGCACCCACAAGGACAAAGCCTCTAGAAGCCTCACCACAGGTCTCCACCCGGACCAGTTGAAGCTCTATGCTCCGGATAGCAGCATCCGAATGCTCCACCACCAGCTCTCCTGTCAGGGGCTGCGTGATGGCGCAGTTGGTGGAGTTCAGATGTCCTCTAATGAGGAATGTGGGAAGTGAGGCCCTCTACGATAAGAAGAGATAAAAATACATCAGGAAGAGAAGGAAGGAGCCATTCATTATTCTAGTTGTATTGGCTCAAATAGGAACTGAAAATCGAGTGGGGTACTTGTTCTATGCAGTATGGGAACCCTGTTTTACAAAACAAGAAAGGTTAATAAAGAGTGTTACCATCTTCAGAGGACATCAGACTGACTCCTCAACCACCTGTATACATGTAAGGGACAAACAGACATGACCCGCTCTGGAGAATCAACTCCCTGCCCACACTAACTGAAAAAGGCTCCTTCATCAGACAGTAAGACAGAAAATACAAAACACCTGAGAAGTTGACAAGGGTGTTTGAGGACAATCACCCTAAATCGCATCTTGAATAAATCAATAAAAACTAAGAAAGAATGGGAAAAGATTTAGGAGGAAGGCAGTCAGTTTTACAGAGCTCCCATTAGGCAAGTCTGAAGCCAGCTGTTTATATTTCGAGGGGACTGGACAAGCAGTTTCCTCACTCAGGGAGCTTTTCTCTACAGACAGGAAGCTGGCCCAGGGGAACCGGCACTCAAGGACAATAGCTGCACAAGCGCTGTGGGAGTCTCCACCTGTCATGTCCCACTATCCAGCAGAAGCGACGTAAGGCAAAAATTTAAAATCATTTAGAATCTGTATTTTCCTATGAGAACAATCTAAAATTTTCTAGAGGCCACAATAAAATTTTTAATAGTATATTCAAATATTATCCCTTCTGTATATAATCAATGAGGAACATGAACGAGACGGCTCAGCTAGGACTGCTTGCCTGGCATACATGCAGCTCTGGCTTCAGTCTCCAGCACCACAAACCAGGCATGGCAGCCTGTGCCTGCCATCCTAGTGCTCAAGTGGAGGCAGGAGGATCAAACTCGACTGAGTAATTTAAGACCAATCGGGGACACTTGAAACTGCCTCAGAAAAAAGTCTAAGTGATGCTTGTGTTCTCTTTATCAGGCCAAGTCGTCGAGACCAGGCTGGCACTCAGCTTACTTCCTATCTTAAGTCAGCCACATCTTGAGTGACAGTGGTCACAGAGGGCTGGTGGCCACCAGATTGGTGCAGCTAGAAAGAATGTGTGGGCAGAAGACAAAGTTTGAAAAGTAAGTACAAGGAATATAAGCTGCTTGTTTAGGAAAGTGGGTACCAGGGGGGTTACAGCTTCCAGGCTGCTTATAGAAAGCACTTCTAGTGTCACCTGTGTCCTCTCTGTAGGGAAGGGGCCAGCCAAAGACACCTACCCGGGCTCTGAGACCTGGGCCAGTGAAACATACATACACTTTATCCCTGAACTTAGAACTAGACAGAAACGTGTCCTGATTCTGAAACCAGCACCAAAGAAATGTGCCCGGGCCCTTTAATTAGAGCCCAAAAGCCTAGAAGAGCCAGTGAAAAAAACATTTTGGCCCTGAAACCAAACCTAAATCAGGGTTTAAAAAAAAAAAAAAAAAAGGCATAAAATCTGACCAATCCCCACCCTGAAGTCTCCCTAGAAAGCTCCGCCCCCAAGAAGCCTATATAAGCCCTGAGCCCAAAGTCCTTAGCCTGCTGACTTTTCCTCCCACCTCGGGCTGGGGCAGCCACCCTCTCCTAGACTCTTCCTTCCCAATACATCTCTTGACTGAGGATTGGGTGAAGATCCTCTTCTTCGGCCGGAGTAGCAGCAAGAGCCTGAACAGACAACCCAAAGCTCTAACACTTCACTTCCTTCCCTGGCTGCACCAACAAGTTGTTACACTCCCTCAACAGAGAGCAGCCAGGGGAGGGGAAGGAGGTCTTCGCTGGCAATTTCGCCCGGGAGGCCCTCCCTTGCTGGAGCAGAGTTGTTAACCTTGTGAAGCCTTTCCCTGAAGCAGGGCTGTAAGCTGCTGTCTGTGGCCTGCAGTGTTTATGCCTGGGCTCCCGACTGCTAGGCTCTCTTTCCGTCTGGGCTGCACAGATACCTATGCTCACCCAGCAGTGATGGCGTAACACCAACACCACAGCACCACTTCCAATCTCCCCACCTGCCTTCCCATACTTTCTGCAGACTTCTTACTTTTCCCTCAAAACCACCAATCATACTTTATGAATAACTATGTGTTATACAAAGCATTTAAAATAAAGCATAAGCTGGATGGTGGTGGCGCACACCTTTAATCTCAGAACTCAAGAGGCAAAGGCAGGTGAACCTCTGTGAGCTCTAGGCCAGCCTGGTCTACATAGTGAGTTATAGGACAGCCAGAGCTACACAGAGAAACCCTGTCTTGAAAACCCAAAAATAAATAGAAAAAACAAGATAGATAGATAGATGGATGGATGGATGGATGGATGGATGGATGGATGGATGGATGGATAGATAGATAGATAGATAGATAGGTAGGTAGGTAGGTAGGTAGGTAGGTAGGTAGGTAGGTAGGTAGATAGAAAGAAAGAATGATAGAATGATAGAATGATAGATAGATAGAATGATAGATAGATAGATAGATAGATAGATAGATAGATAGATAGATAGATAGATAGATAGATAGATAGAATGATAGAATGATAGAGAGCTGGACAGACAGACAGGAATAAAATGAAGCACACTTTTGTCATCTTTCAATAATAAGCATGTATGTTTCTGCTGTGACCCACACTGTTGAGGTAGAATAGCTCTAAGGCCAGAAGGACCCCTACACACACCTGCTACTCCTTGTATGATACGTTTTGACAAAATGCAATGTACACTTACACTCAGGAGAATAGTTTCACCAGGGCTGGTGGCAGGCAACCTTATTAATAAATCTACAACAAAGATCCTCACATATACACCAAGAACCAATATTTGAAGAACACAGAAAGCAAGAGAAAGGAGACTCTGCTCCACCATGGAGCCCTGTGAGGAGGAGAGCATGTGAGGCTGTGTCTACAGCAGAAGGGGACATGGAGGACCACAGGTCTGAAGGCAATAATTCACAAGGGGTAGAAGTAGGGCATGGTACTCTGCCTGGCCTCAGGACATGAGGGCTACTTCCTTCCAGAACCTTCTGAAAGGGCTCCCTATGACACATCCTTGCAAAGAATGCCATTAGTCATGACCCCAGTGTCCCAAATCTCCCAGACACACTTTCAACCCAGTTATGAGTGTGAGAAAACTGCAGACTTGAGTAAAGAAGTGGAGTTCAAGCCAGAAAAGGACTATAGACAGCACTGCTTGCTCTGAGAATCATTTGCTAAAAACCAAACAAACAACAGGAAATTTTCTGGTAGTGGAGCAGACTACTAACCAAGAAGGCTGGCCACAGTAACTGCTTGGTGCAGGTGGCTCAGCAGAGGCCTGCTGGGAGCTGCCTCCAAGATCCAAGCATCCCTAGTTCTCATGCTAGGAAATCAGCTGGTGCTGCTCTTGCTGTCCACCCCTAAACAGGTCTCTGTATGACTGGAATGCCAGTGAAGGACTGCAAACCGTAGTAAGGGGCGAGAGGCCAGGGCCCAGAACAGATCATGCATACCATGGGAAATGGGCAGGAGTGGTGGTGTTCAGGGTGTTCAGTGCACAGGCAGGAAACAGACCAGCCGGCTGCAGTGGTGCATGCGGCAGTTCAGGAATATGGCTGGAGACTACCAGTCTGGGCAATATAGAAAGATGTCATCATTTCACAAAAATGAGATCATAAGCATGTGAGGAGGTATTGAAAAGTATGTCTTTTCTTAGTTCAATATGAAATTAATTTGAAAACACCCCTTGGGTACAAACACCATCAGAAACCTCTCTCACTGACCTCAATTCTCAACTGAAGAACAACTGAACAGCCAGCTGGTCACTGGTCAAGTTACTAGGAAAAGCACACCACCCAAGTATGAATGAAAAATGAGTACCTCTTTGACGTTCTGCAAGGTTTCTGGGGTGATGGTGAAGTCCACGGGACTTGGGGTCAGCTTCCCTTTCTGAGGCTGAAATGGAGAGGAAACCAGTCAGCAGGGTGAGGACCGTGGGTGCAACAGTTTCCCTCCCACCAAATGAATGGCAGCACAGGGGACTAGCTGGAAGGACTTGGTGAGGAGAAGCCGAGGACGGTCTCTTCTGTACCACCAGTGGCCAGATATTGCGATCTAGACCTTCTGGGCCCAGAGCTGAAAGTCAGACCTAAGAACAGAGACAAGGATTGCTGCCAATTCGCCCAAGAAGGAAGAGGGCACATGGAGCTCAGGCCTTGTTCGTATGTACAAAGCTGAGCCAGACTGGCCAGTGCTGTTGGCTATTAGCTAAAGAGCTGTCTACCTAGAAGGAACATTCCAGAATCCATTCATACAGCCCCCTACATAGAAGCCTGCATAGATAGCACCACACCCAAAGGCTAGTAAGACCCAAGAACCAGCTGGAGAGAGGGTGCCAGACAGTGTGCCAAGTCCACTCACTTCCCAAAGGCTTATCTCTATCCCAGAGTTCTCTTTTGAACCCACTCTAGCTGAACAGGTTCACAGCACTTTCTCTAGTAACACTGAACCGCAAAGCGCATGCCAGAGTTGACGGCAGCCATTCTGGGAGGCCTCTCACTAACGGTGCTTTTCTCTTCTCTGTCTTCTACCTATTTTTGAGGCAGAGTCTTCTTTCATAGCCCTAGATGTCTTGGAACTCACTTCATAGACCAGGCTGGCCTTGAACTCACAGAGATCTCCCTGCCTCTGCCGGGATTAAAGGCATGCACCAGCACACCCAACCTTCTTTTGATACTCTGAGACAGGATCCCATCACTGTTCATAGCACAGGGTGGCTTTGAGCACAGCACATCCCAGGCTAACGCTGCATTTCTGGTGACCATCCTGCCTTTTATGCGCTATAACTATGAATGTGAGCTACTCTGCTAGACTAACTTCTCATTCTTAAAGGTCCCATGGTGACAGAATACATGAGCAGAGACAGACCCTGGAGAATGCAGTCATTGCTCTTTGCCTGATCACCTTAGGGCTCTGCAGTCACAGGGTCAGGGCTTCTGAGAGGCCCTGGGCTCAGGGCTGAGATAAGACTCACTGTTCTTCACAAAACACAAAGCTTTTTTATAGCCATAAAAGGCTGTAGGTTTGTTTTAGGACATAAAACCCGGAACACTTTAAAGTAGGTTATTCAGACCCTTGATGGGGAAAAAAAGAAAATAGCCATCTTTAAAAACATGTAATTTTCAAAAGCAAAACAATTTAATCATATTTTACATAAATCAGGCACTGTAAGTGGGTAACTACAATATTGGGGGGGGGGTCCTAAAAATGTTACCCAAGGGCTGGAGAGATGGCTCAGAGGTTAAGAACATTGGCTGCTCTTTCTGAGGTCCTGAGTTCAATTCCCAGCACCCACATGGTGGCTCACAACCATTTATAATGAGATCCGGTGCCCTCTTTTGGTGTGCAGGCAGAATTCTATATAAATAATTATATAATAAATCTTTTAAAAAATAATAAATAATAATAATAATAAATCTTTTTTAAAAAAAGTTACCCAAATAAAGGACTGCAAATGAAGGCCATGGTGCTGATTTTGCTAACATCACACAGTCCTGCAAATGAGGCCCTTGATGACAATTTTGCTAATATCACACAGAATCGATTTCAATCCTGCATTGGGACTCACTTCCTAAGCACCCCAAGGATGTCATGTCACAGTATAACAAAAATTCTCCTTAACTGCCACCTTCACAAAATGCCCTATTCACTGAGGTGCCGAGCAATGGTGGGCTCTACCCAGCTCCAACACAGTGATAGTATACTGAGTAGCCTGGTCAGAAATGCTCATGAGCCAGCAAGGACACTATACTTCTGCCCTGATCCACAGAGCTCCCTGAAGGCCTCAAAGCAAGTTCCTGAGGTAGCTCTGGCTGACACTGTTCGACAACCCAGCTGTGCTATCCCAGGCAGCTCTCCAGCCCGGGGTTCCTCCAGAGCCCCTCTCAAGTATCCTAACTCAGTCCTGGAACTCCTTAGACACACCAGTCTGATGGAGGAATAGCAGGGCAGCCAAGGCCAAGAGACAAAGAACATGTGGCTGCCTCTGTGAGACTCTAGTGAAGTCTGACAGACTGTTCTGGGGATGTCAAACCAAGGTGTTGTCACTGTTGATTCTGTGTGATCGTGTAGGCCAGTGGTTCTCAATCTTCCTAATGCTGTGACCCTTTAGTACAGTTCCTCATGTTGTGGTGACCCCCAAGCATAAAATTATTTTGTTGCTACTTCTAACTGTGATTTTGCTACTGTTATGAATTATAATGTAAATATCTGTATTTTCTGACATTCTTAGGTGACCCCCAAAGAGGTCACAAACCACAATAGGTTGAGAACCTCTGATGGAGGCTATGAGGACTTGTGATGAACTCCCACAAGGGGCAGCAGCAGTGGTGGCATGGGACCCACTATCCAAGATGACATGGAAAGACATTTAAAAAAAAAATTGTTACTGTAAAAATATAAGCAAAAAGTGAAAATCAGAAAGAGGCCTGTATATCCTCTACGTTTTCACAGGCATTGAGTGACAGGCATGAGGGCAATTTGCCTCTGGTGTGTTTGCCACAGCAACTTGCGGGCCAACCCTTTGCAGAGATATTACAGTGTGCTTTGTGCTCGCTATAAAATGGTGTTTCCTAAGGTGAGTTTCTGATCCAGAAGGTGGGTGTTACTGAGCTACAGAAATGGTGGCCACACTGGTGCTTATGTTACCACTGTCTCTCAGGTGCCTCATGTCCCCTGCCAGACCCAGCTTACTGACTAGTGAACAGGGGCTATCCACATCTCACAAGAGAGCCTAGGGCCCAGAGGTAAGGCTTACAGCAGAGTGAACGATGAATTCACAGGTCTTGGTGAGGTCCTTGGCCAAGAGGGACCGCCGCATGTCACAGCGCAGTGTGTACTAGAGGAGAAGCAAGGAAGACAAATGTCATCTCAGTAGGCTTTGTTCTTATCTAGACACAACATCCAAAGGGACAAGTAGTCTACATAATTTAAGGACACTTTGGCCAATGGATGTGTTTTCTTCATTTGATACACACAAGAGAAATTAATAAGCAAAATGAAGGCACAGCTATTCCCATAAGCAGGCAGGGTGTGTGAGGTAAGAACAGGTATCAGAACACTGCAGCTCTGAAGGCTCAAGGCAGCTGTCGACTTCCTGAGTGAGCCCAGACAACCACAACCCCTCTGGGCTGCCACTTTTTTGAACACCTGCTCCCCAGTTGTTGATGGTGTTTGGGAAAGTTTAGGAGGGATGACCTTGCTGGAAGGGATGCTACTGAGGACAGGCTGAAGCTTCACTGCGCTTAGTTTCCCTCTGTAACCTGGCGATATGGAGGTTGACCTGTGATGGGGATCCATAAGCTCCATTCTCAACACTCTAGGAGCAGTCTCAGGCACCTCACAGACCATCACTCCTTGTCACCTACCAAGTACCACACTGGATGCTAACTGTGGGGCACCAGAGCCAAGTTCAGTCACGCTGTCCTGAGTGTTTTCATTTACCAACAGGAAGGTATGGATGATAATATGAAGAAAAGAAAAACAAAAAAAAACCCAGGACTCTACAGAATCCTAAAAACCGTTTGTGTATTTTAAAAAAGAAATAAAGATGGTATTTTTAAAAATTCAGAGACATATAGAAGAAGACTGTGATTACGCTCCATGTCCAGTCACCACAGAGCCAGCCTCCTTTCCTAGCTGTTCCCCAGCCCTGTCCATCAATCTCCAGATGTAGCATCATGTGAACGGAAGGGCAGGAGAGAAGGCACAGAAGAAACTAGCTTTACCCTTGGCCTGTTTCCTTTCTTGAGTCTGTGGTGGTTTTTCTGAGCTTGTCACTGTTAGAGTTCCTGCTGTGAGGAGCCCCTGTCCTTCTCAGGAACTGGGTACTACAGTGTAGCCAATAAGCTTCCTTGGTTGGCACAGCAACTGTGGCCTTAAATCCTGGTCATGAGACAAGGCAGCTCAGAAACCACCCTAGTGCTAGGCTTTAGGAGAACACTTCAGGGAGCCTGGGTGTGGCCAAGCTAGCTCTGGGTTCCATTCTCAGCATCTTAAGTTAAACCCCAAATCCCCATATAATTCCTCTCTAATCAATTTACCTATTGCTTTAATCATATAGGAAAAACTTTTGAATTGTGTCAAAATAATTTTCATACCTATGATTATATTCATAGTTTTGAATCTTCTAAGAAGCTACATTCCTTTGTCTGTTTCTTTCTCAAGAAGGTTTCTCTCTATTACTGCCATGGCTGCCTTGGCACGCACTCACTTTGTGAACAAGCCTGGTCTCAAACTCATGGAGATCTACCTACCTCTGCCTCTCAAGAGCTGGGATTACAGGGGTGTACCACCACTGCCCAGTCAAGAAGCTACATTCTTAACAACCTTTCTATATGAAATAAGTTCCTATATATTCAAGGTACTACAAGAAGATAAAATATTTTTCTAAGAATCATCTCTTGCCTGCAAGGACCTAAAAATTTATGTATGTTGCAGTATATTTTTCTCTAGTGAGTCTGAAATCTGTTCCCCCCAAATCAGACAAGTGGACAGAGAGAGAGAGAGAGAGAGAGAGAGAGAGAGAGAGAGTATACACATGCCCTGTACATCACATGAACTAAAGTGAGCTCCCTCTGGCTTAGCTTGTCAAATTCTCTTTTACTGAGTCATGGGCCCAGAGGATAGAAGTGAACTGTACCTGTCCAGTGCATCCAGCTTTGTTCTGACAAGGGACAGACATCCTGGAGAAAAAGCCAGTATGCAAGAAATCCAAGCTCAAACATTCTGGGGCCCTGGTCTCCAATCTGGCCAAGCCACTCTCTTAGAATTTCTGATTCCAAATTATAGGCTCCTATCAATTTAAATTCACTCTACAATTTGTGAAAGAAAGGCTATGAATCACAGGCATTCATTTTGGTCCCTATATGCTGAGTGTGAGACCGATGATTTGTAAATTAATGAATCATGTGATCTGTTGGAGGGGCAGCAAGGTGAAACAAAGAGGCTAACTTCCATGTTATGTTCCAGAAGGGGCAAGCTCTGGCTCATCTGCTGTTTCAATTAGCTTACAGTACTGATATATGAGCTTTACAAGGAGACTGGAGAGACAGCGGAGTGGTTAAAAGCACTTGCTGCTCTTACAAAGGATCTGGATCTTCCTGTGTCCACATGGTGGTTTAAAATCATCTTTAATTCCAGTTCCAGGGGATTTGATACCCTCTTCTAGCCTCCATGGCCACTACATGCATATTGTGCACAGACACACATGCAGGGAAACACCCACATATAAAATAAATATTTTTAAAATTATTGGTGTTTGCCTTTAACCTAGCACTCCAGAGGCAGAGGCAAGCAAAGTTCTATGAGTTCCAGGCCAGCCTGGTCTACATAGTGAGTTCCAGGACAGCCAGGGCTTAAAAACAAACAACAGAAACCTTAGGCATTGTTACAAGGCTAGCATAAGGCTAGTCATCAACTCCGCTCCTCACTCAGCAGATGTTCACTCTTCATGTCACTCTCACTAAACTCCTAGCAGCATGGTCAGGTAGGCTGCCGAGGAGGTTCATGAAAGTGAGATTTGAACTGACCTCTGCCCATTGTCAAAACCTATACCAGCTCCTGGCATAATGTGACAGTAGGGCTGTAACTCAAGGCCAGATCTGCTGGCTGTAACCACTGAGTCTTCTGACTTTTTAACATTTCCCAGGTCCTATGGAACGATCAGGTGGAGTGAGCCACAGGAGGAGGCCAGAAGGAAGCAGCAGTACAGGCTTCAGGAAAGTTATCAAAAGAGATACAAAGCTGGATTTTTTTAAAGGTTTAAAATTATGTGTTTGTGTGTGAGTGTCTATATGTGGTTATGTGCATGTGAAGGAGGTTGCTCATGAAGGCCAGAGGCATGGGATTCCCCTGGAGATAGAGTTAGAGGTGGCTGTGAGCTGCCCGCTGTGAGAGCCACAACTAAACTCCAGTCCCCTGCAAGAGCCGTGAGTACTTTAAACCACTAAAGCATCGCTCCAACACACACACACACACACACACACACACACACACACACACACACACACACACACACACCACACACAGACACACCACACGAATTTTTATAAATTCTAAATGTGAAATTTTAGCAGACATGGTGGTACTGCTATAATATAAAATTTGCCAGTATGACCACAAGAGCAGCACTCAGTAAGAAATAACAAGCAAGCCTTGGCAAGTGAGGAATTTAAAGTAGGCTACATCTTAGACCCTTACATTATGCTACTACAATACAACTCAAATTACAAATGAAAAAGTTTCTTGTGTCTATATAATCTGAGAAAGTACTGGGACTTACCAACAAAGCTTTTACTGTGCTTTGGTAGAAACAGCACTCAGGAGGCACAGGCAGGCAGATCTCTGAATTGGAGGCCAGCCTTGTCTACAGAGCAAGTTCCAGGACAGCCAGGGCTATAACCCTGTCTCAAACAAAACCAAAAACAAAACAAAAAACAAACAAAAAAGTAAACAAAGCCTTTATTCAAAGCAATATACCTATCTAAATGTAATCTTCAGAGGAGCAGGACAAATAATAGATGCCATGAGTGGGACATGCTATGAGACATCTTATGCTGAGATGAGACAGATGACCACACATCACTGCCCTCTCTAGATGACACTTGTTTACTGACAAAGAAGCTAGGGAAAGACCTGTCAACTGGATGGATGGATGGGTGGGTGGGTGGATGGGTGGATGGGTGGGTGGATGGATGGATGGGTGGATAGATGGGTGGGTGGATGGATGGATGGGTGGATAGATGGGTGGATGGATGGCTGGATGGATGTGTGGGTGGTGGATGGATGGGTGCATGGGTGGGTGGATGTGTGGGTGGATGGATGGGTGGGTGGATGGGTGGGTGGATGGATGGGTGGATGGGTGGATGGGTGGGTGGATGGATGGGTGGGTCGGTGGATGGTGGGTGGATGGATGGATGGGTGGATAGATGGGTGGGTGGATGGATGGATGGGTGGATAGATGGGTGGATGGATGGCTGGATGCATGGGTGGGTGGTGGATGGATAGGTGCATGGGTGGGTGGATGTGTGGGTGGATGGATGGGTGGGTGGATGGGTGGGTGGATGGATGGGTGGATGGGTGGATGGGTGGATGGGTGGATGGGTGGGTGGGTGGATGGGTGGGTGGATGGATGGGTGGATGGATGGGTGGATGTGTGGGTGGATGGGTGGGTGGATGGGTGGGTGGGTGGATGGGTGGATGGGTGGATGGGTGGATGGGTGGGTGGGTGGATGGATGGGTGGATGGGTGGATGGGTGGATGGGTGGGTGGGTGGATGGGTGGGTGGGTGGATGGGTGGGTGGATGGATGGGTGGATGGATGGGTGGATGTGTGGGTGCATGGGTGGGTGGATGGGTGGGTGGATGTGTGGGTGGATGGGTGGGTGGATGGATGGGTGGATGGGTGGATGGGTGGATGTGTGGGTGGATGGGTGGGTGGATGGGTGGGTAGATGGATGGATGGGTGGATGGGTGGGTGGATGTGTGGGTGGATGGATGGGTGGGTCAGTGGATAGGTGGGTGGATGGATGGGTGGATAGGTGGGTGGATGGATGGGTGGGTGGATGGGTGGATGGATGGGTGGATAGGTGGGTGGATGGATGGGTGGGTGGATGGGTGGATGGATGGGTGGGTGGATGGGTGGGTGGATGGATGGGTGGGTGGGTGGATGGGTGGGTGGATGGATGGATGGATGGGTGGGTGGATGGGTGGGTGGATGGATGGGTGGGTGGGTGGATGGGTGGGTGGATGGATGGATGGATAGGTGGGTGGGTGGATGGGTGGGTGGATAGGTGGGTGGATGGATGGGTGGGTGGATGGGTGGATGGATGGGTGGGTGGATGGGTGGGTGGATGGATGGGTGGGTGGATGGGTGGGTGGATAGGTGGGTGGATGGATGGGTGGGTGGATGGATGGGTGGATAGGTGGGTGGATGGATGGGTGGGTGGATAGGTGGGTGGATGGATGGGTGGGTGGATGGGTGGGTGGATGGATGGGTGGGTGGATGGATGGGTGGGTGGATGGGTGGGTGGATGGATGGATAGATGGGTGGGTGATGGATGGAAAGAACAGAGTAAAGCTATAATCCTACATTTTACTAAGTAGAATTTCTCAAGAGAGA
Organism: Phyllotis vaccarum; assembly: GCA_033318265.1. Taxonomy (NCBI): domain Eukaryota; kingdom Metazoa; phylum Chordata; class Mammalia; order Rodentia; family Cricetidae; genus Phyllotis; species Phyllotis vaccarum. The sequence goes on along the minus strand of JARWLC010000010.1, from coordinate 39,082,338 downwards.
ATGATACATTTGCACATGAGCTAGAAATTGAGAGTTTATGATAATTTTGCTAAAAATGTTAACTTCGCTTGTATATGATACGTTTTCGGGTTTTTGGAGATGGATACTGCAGTACTGAGACATGAAGTGCATGTAAACTGTGCAATTAACTTTCAAATGGTCAGAAAGTTAATACAGATGAAAAAGGATGGCAGGGCTAGGATGCAGCTTAGAGATGAAGCGGATGAAACATATGCCCAACATGCACACTGCTGGGTTCCAACTCCAGGTGCATGGAAAAAATATTAATCAGTGGTATTAAGTGGTGACGAGCTCATAAACCTGAGGCTCAGCTAAGAGGAAATCATATCTTTACAATTCTTTAAGATATTTGGGACTACATACAGTTCCATGTTACAGCTGAGGTTACCTTGAAGTGGGAAAATCTGAAGACCAAGGAAAAAGTTGGGTGAGGACGTCATTAGGTCTGCTAGAGAACTAGCCATACACTAACACTCTCATGCATCTAAAAGATCAGAGGACATACAGTCTACACAGTCAGGGAGCACACTCTACATTTGTATTCTTAGCAGCATTTGGTAAAGGATGAGATTTCCAATCTAACTTTAAATGGCTCAGTTTTTTCTCTTAAGTGACAACAAACAAAAAGCAAAACAGATATGACCAGAAAAACTGATCTTATCCCATAAGTTTTTTAAATTTTCTGTGTGTGTGCGTGTGTGTGTGTGTGTGTGTGTGTGTGTGTGTGTGTGTGTGTGTGTGGTGAGTGTGATGTGCCATAGTGCACATGCAGAAGTCGGAGGACAACTTAGGGAACTGGTTCTTCCTTCCACCACATAAGGCTTTGTACCATAGTGCCAGCCCTCCACTCAGTTTGTTAGTTATGTGTATGTGTGGTGTGTGTTTTGGGTATATTCATATGCATTCAGGTGCCCACAGAGACCTGAGGCATCAGCTCCTCCTGGGGCTGAGTTCCAGGTAGTTGTGCGCATCCCCATGTGGGTGCTAGAAACCAAACTTGGGTCTCTTGAAGAGCAGTACTCAGTCTTAACTTCTGTGACCTCTTTCCAGCCACCATCTTTATTTTTAAGATTTATTTTTTATGTGTGTATGCATTCATGTGTTAGCATTCATGTGCATGCACGTTACTGCTTGAAACAGGTGTCTGAATAAGAGGGCTGAAAACATTTTCTTCATAGAAAGGTAGCTTCTGCAATAGAGTACACCATCCTATGAAGTTCACCTTGACAGACTTTCAAACAATTCATGAAACTCACATAAGACTAAACCTTTAGTTAACGCTCCCAAATGATTTGAGCTTAAAAAAAAAAAAAAAAAAAGCTAGATTTTAAACAAATGTGTGGTACTTACCATGTCCAAAAGTGATCAACTGAAACAACTTTCTAATCTCCTACCCTTTCGTGCATCCTAAGACTACAGGGTTTTCTCACTTCACAAGGAAGCTGCTGCAAGGCAGATTACACAAAAGTACCTTTCTTTGCACTGGATGAAGGAAGGGGCTCTTTCTCTGGCTGAGTCATGACTGGGCTCTGTTCCTGAGACAATAGCAACTGTGAAAGCCACCCCTCACCAGCAGAGGTAGACAGGAAGTCATAAATCCACTTCCCCTCATTTACAAGGTTTGCTCAATGAAGAATACAGCCTATGTTGAAGTGGCAGCCTTTGGGTATTACACAAAGAGATACTCATAAGAATTAAACAGACAAGTTAGTGCTGGTGCCAGAAAGAGATTGAAGCAGATCTGTGCCCCACGGTGTCACTGTGGCCTGAGGAAAACGCAAAGAAAAAAAAGGAGCTTTAAGGAAGAAGTTATAGCCATGGTTCCTACTGACAAGGGTGACAGGGCTCAGGATATGACTTTGTGTCACAGCATGTGTGAGGCCCAGAGTTTAATGTCTAGCACTGTAGAAACAGTAAGTCACACAGGACAAAATGACAACTGATACAGCATGTACATGAGCAGTCCTGGAATCTGTCCATTATTAGGGTTTCGAGCTCAGGTCAGTCAGAGAAGGACAGTAGTCAAGCTGGCCCTCAGCAGGAAGACAGAGGTGCCCAGTGCATGGCATAGGGACTTACCTGAATGCTCACAAACACGCCGTGGTAAGTCTCATACAGGACTTTGCTGCCCTTGGCATGCAGCGGAAACTCAAAGGGGATCTCAGTCTTGCCACTGGGGAGCTTTCCTGGCTTCAGTACGTCTATGGTGCTGTTGAGAATCTGGATTGGCTGTCAACACAAATCAGCATCAGCCATCAGCACACACTGTCTGGGTCTCCCTGTCATCATGCCAGCACCACGTGACACAAATGCTCCTGAGCTCCTGGCCTGTTAGCAGCACAGTGCTGGGGCTGGACACAAACAAGCTGCTTCTGGTTTTAAAGTCTGCAAATAATGTTTATTTCTTTATAATTTTTTCTTACTACATTTAGTTACTTTGCTGTGACTGTGGATGATGCACACATGCCATCACACTTTGCACGTGAATGTCTGGGGACAGCTTGTGGAACTCTGTTTCTTCCACTGTGTAGATCCTAGGGATCAAATTCAGGTTGTTGGCTGTTGAGCCATCTCACCCATTCAATAATGGCTCATCTCAAACATAGGGCACTGGGGTCTGTACACAGTAGAAACTGAACCTGAGCATGCCTGTTTCCTGCTCAGACACCTCACTGAGCTGTCATAAGAACCTATACCCAGAATAAGCAAGCAAGCCTACCCCTGAGGCTGCCTGGTCAGGTTTACAAACCTACAAGCCGGCTACTCCTTACCTGGCACCTCTCGGCACTGCTACCCAGTTTCCCCAGCCCTCAGCCTCCTAGGGCCTCAGCACTGCTGCTCTATGGGCAGGGTGGACTTCTCTCCACAGACTCCTCAGAGGAGTCCACAGAGAGGAAAATAGGAATACCACTCAGGAAGTAGTTTTTTACAATCTCTACTTCATCTCATTTTATTTTGAGATGGCTTCAAAGTTCAGACACCCATTGTCTCTGCCTCAGCCTTCACAGAACTGGACTTACACAGAATGTGCCTTCACCTCTAGCTGGTTTCATGCTTTTAAAACTTTGGTTTAACATCACCCTGGGAAAATTCCTAACAGATTAAAATTAGATGAAAATCATAGAACACTATCTGTTAGGATTCTGTTCTAGCCTCTGAAGTCACACCCTGCCCTGAGTTCTGATGTCAAATCCCATTTAAGAAGAATTTCCTCCACTTTCTCTGTTTCTTTCCTCCGGTAGTGTTCTCTATCCTTTCTCCCTCTGTCTTTCCTTTTCTTCTTTCTGTATTTTGTTATAATAACAAAATTCCAAGTGTCTCCTACCACGTGCTGTGCCTCCTGCGTTCATGGGGCATGAGGCCTCTCTATTCATAGACACCTGTCAGCCATACTGGACAAATGCGTTATCATATCAGACCAGATCAAACATGATCCCAACACAACCAAAGCTAGATAAGTTCATGTTCTCCTCCAAAGGCTTCTTCCTCAAATAGAGCTTACACAACCTTCAGGGAAAAAACCCTATGTTTGGGGAACTTTATAGAATATAAAGTCTACCCTAAACAACAAAATCATACCAGTGTTCCCTGCTCAAAGTGCATCTTACCTCAGTGTGAAGTTCAGCAGGAGCAGGGTACAAAAAAGTGTGATAAACAAGGCATGGACCACAGGGCATGGACCACAGGCCATGGGCATTTCTGAGAAGCTCTGCCCTTGGGATGACTAAAGTTAGTTTTCTTCTAATCCCTGCAGCAGCCAGGTATCACATGCAAATCTGCTGGCAGGATGCAGAAGAAACATATGCTGACTTCAGTTGCTCCCTAAGAACTCAGAGTGTGAGGCCACGGACCTAGCAGTGAGTGCACAGCATCAGTGCTGCGCTTGCTCTTACCTTCACAGAGTTGTAAAAGGCTTCAAACACACCCACACTTTTGGCACTGAGCTGGAGGTTTACAGTCCCTTCCATAGTCAAGGACACTCCCTGGTGCTGGACAGAGTCCTTGCTAGAGATGACCACCACACCAGAGAGCATTTCCTGGGGAAAGAAACAGCGTACAGTCAGAACAGCACATCTCCTGTACAATCCTGTTTAGAGACTCACACGGTCTATGGAGATGTTTCAAACCTTCCCACCCCAACCCTGCAACAGTGATGTCAGACCTGGACAGGGGATGCACTGGGCCCTCCTCCAGTGTCTCCCAATGCCTCCCCGGATGTCAATCTAGACACAGCTTAGTCTTGTCTTGAAAGATCCCACCTGAAGTATGTAGGGGATATTTTCAAATACAATAAAAACATTCAGAGATATCAGAGGTATCTACCCACAGTCAGTCTAGGAGGATCAGACAGTGGTAACTCACACCTTTAATCCCAGCACAGGGAATATCCCAGGAGTGGTGACCTATAACCTTAATCCTATCTGAGTTGAGGTCATCTTAGTTTACAGAAGGAGTTCAGGGCTCCCAGGCAGGCAGTGGTGGTGCCACGCCTTAACTGAGCAGGGAAAGTATTTAAGGCAGATATAGAAAGACAGAGGGGGAAGAAGCCATGGCTCACACTGTTAGTTCCACTTGAGAAGCAGAGACAAGAGAATCTCTGTGAGTTCAAAGCCAGCCTGGTCTTCAAAGCAAGTTCCAGGACAGCCAGGACTGTTACAGAGAAAACTCTATTTTGAAAACAAAAAACAAAAAACAAAAAACAAAACTGATTTTATATAACCAAACCAAGTAGAAATTTAAATTAAGAAAAATTAAGTCACTAGTATTTTTTTAATTGACTAGCATACTCCAGAAGTGAAATGGACAAAATAATTTTTTGGACTTCATTCATTAAATTATCCACAACCCTCGAGAACAATTCTATCCCATGTAGTTCTAACACTTCAGTTACTCTCATGGGAAAGGTTGGGCTGACCACTGAGCACCACATTATGACATATACAGTGCCCTTTTCTCCCTATGGCAGATGAGGGAAAGCAGTAAACAACAACATGGGAAGCAGAGAAGGTATTCGACCATTGAAGGGTCTGTTCATACTCTATGATTTAACTAAGAAACAGCACTGGAAAGAGAACTCAAAATTAACCAGGCAGGGGTGGTGCACGCCTTTAGTCCCAGAACTCAGGGAGGCAAAGGTGGGCAAATCTCTGAGTTGAGGCCAGACTAGTCTGCAAGTGAGTTCCAGAACTGCCAGGACTACAGAGAGAAACCTTGTCTTGAAAAACAAAACAAAACAAAAAAACCCAAAATCAAAATTTATACTAATTTGTTGATAAATCAGGCATCCTTATAATATATACTATGCAATTCTTATAAAAAACAAAAATAAGGACTCTCCCTACCCTTTTCTAGACATTCAACACAAAGGAAAGAAAATGCATACATAGCTCTGCATAGCATCCATGCTTATCATGAATGTCAGACAGGAGCCTTCAGGTGGGGAATCAGGACTTCAGAGGGGCTCATTTCTTAACTGAAGATGGCAATGAACCTGGACATCTTACAGAGAAATCCCTATAGGTGTATGGTGTTCAGGGAGCAGAGCTGTGACCTTTGTCATGTGAAGATGATTCTTGACCCAGGAAAGCTGAGATAACAAGATGGAGGAGAATGCAGCTCCACGTTGTCAGCTCCATGTAAACAGAAGGTGAGCACGATGTTCTACACTACAAACCATATCCTCTATGTAGAAACCTGAACCTTTGTTCTTCATCAAAGTAGGGCAGCATGGGTGCCTCAAAGACCTTGAGAAAAACTCAACACTTCCTTCAAGGGCCAAAGTATCAATGCGTCTACTGCACAGAGGTTCAGTCTCTGCTCCGGAGATACTGGAGGTGGATCAGGATCTCACAGCCCTTAGCCAGATCCCCACAGATTAGCCTGAGTGTGTGCACAGTGCAGCTTCCTGTTCAACCCTGGCCTCAGCCTTGTGATCTTCAGAGCAAAACCCATGATCACCTTTGACTAAGAAGACACTTCCCCAACTCTGTCAATAAAATGTAAGAGGCCACTCCAAACTGCATAGTGACTCTTTTGCTCCCTGAAATAAAATGGCCAAACCATAATTTTGGACTCTGTGTTGAAGATGAAGAAACAAGCACATCAGGGGCAGCAGGAGGCGCCTACCTTGTCTTTGACAGCTGGGGTTTAGAAGTGTACCAGAACATCACTGTGTATACACATTACATGTTGTTACCACTCTCCTGTCAATAGGTACACAGGCTGATCTCATACCCTGGCTATTGTAAATAGGGCTGTAATAAATATTTTAAAAGTTGTATAGTGCTCCACTTATAGAAAGTATAGGGGGTGATATATATATGTGCTTTCTTGTACATGCAAAACATACTTTTGAAAAAGTTGAGGAAGCACAGATGTGATTACCCAATAGAAGAGATGAAGGATGATGGAAGAAAGTGAACGTTACCTGTCTTGGAATGGAAACTGTTTGGACCATATGAACTGGTAATCTATTACCACAGTAAGTTCAGTTTTAGATAAAACAAAATTCCAGAATGGGACACCTCTAAGACCTGAGTGCATAGTCGCTTATATCTGAGTAACTGAGGGAGGTGCATCTCTGAAGATTGCAGGCTGCAGCATCCATCCTATTTGAACTCACTAGCAGGCGAGTAAAAGACTCAGCTGGACACTTCGGCCATGCTCCCTCCATCTGGCCAACAGTGCTGGCAGCATAATGAACAGCTGTCAAAATTCACTGCTGTTCTAAAGCCCTCTGTCTTCCCTCTGAAATTTCACTGACATCCTCACAACCTCCAGGATTCTTAAGCCATATTTGGTCCAAGGACCTTGTAAACCAAGAATGAATTGCCTTTCTGATGTCCAGAGGGTAACTGGGTCACTAAGAGTTAACTGACAAGTAAACAGACCACAGTTAAGTTCTGTGGGTGGGGAAATAGAAATGAGGAAATGAATGGATTCTACTTTCTAGGAGCACTCAGCCCATCTGGCTAGAAAACAGTCATCAGAACTGGAGAGATTTCAATTTATTATCTGTTCCCACCAACATGCATTAGCACGGTCAGGTATTTCTCCACATAGTAAATAATGGCCAGGGAGATGTATATTTACTGAAGTTTCAGGAAGAATTTTGAGGAGAATGTGGTTTGTGATACATCAATAAAAGTGAGATTGGGCGGGGCTGGAGATGGCGCCACAGGAAGAGCTTACTCTCTAAGCACATACGGCAACTTACAATTGCATGTAACTCTACTCAGGGCCTCACCTCATATGCACACATGCATACACACACTTTAAAGACACAAGAATAAATATTTTAAGTGAAATGCTATCCACACCTGAATTTTGCTAAAATGAAGAAAAAGCTTATCTTCATCCCAGAACCTCTGTGTAAACAATTGTGGCAATTTTGCTCTTACCTATCCAGATGTCCTTCTATGGATGGAGGATGGATGCTGACTGTGGTTCATTTAAATAGGGTTAGATAACTCAGCAACAGAAAATTAAAAACTCAGCTAGGGGTGATAATACACACCTAAACCTAAAACTGAGAGGGGGTGTCAGCTGTGGAGGACTGTGAGTTTGAGGCCAGTGTGGGCTACTCATGAAACTGTTCAAAATTCTTCACTGCACAAAAGCAGCTCACAAAAATTCCTCCTCTCCATGTCTGTAAGCACAATGTCTGGTGGGACATTACTCAGTGAAAGTGTATGGAACTGTTGGTATTATCATTGTATAGCTACAATGCAAAATATAAGAAGAGCAGCCCAACTTCCCAACGTGGCCTAGAAACAGATGGAGAGAATGCTGAGGAGGTAACTCATCTGTAACCACCTCAGTTTACAAGCTGTACAATGGCCTGAGTGTGCATAACACACTCAGATGTGCAGCTCTACCAAGTCATGCTGTGACCAGGTGGGGATTGGAGCATGGGGCCAGCATGCTCATCTCCTATCACATGCCTTATGGAGGTCAAGGCTGCAGTAGCAGCTCGGGCACCATGCAATCTCTCCCTCGGCCCTGGACACCACACAGGACAAGACAATATGAAGCTCTGGGCTCTGCTGCATGCTGCTGTCAGGCACTGGTTTGTTTCTGCTCTTCTAGAGCAGTTTAGAACCTGTGTATAAGGTAAGAGGAAAACACGTCACTCCCTGGGCTACCAATGTCAGCTTTAGGGCTGCCAGATGGGTCAGCAAGAAAGGGCATTTGCCACCAAACCTGGTGTTAGGAAAAAACCAAAGTCACTAGTTGTCTTCTGGGCTACACACAGACACACACACAACACACATACAGACACACCAAAGAAAGAGAAAAAGAAAGGAGGAAGGAAGGAAAGGAGGGGGAAGGCATTCTTCTCCCTGACTACAAGCTGAAACTTAGAGTGGGGCCTGGGGTTAAAGAAGAAATTACAGACAGAACAGCAAATACCACCTGGGCGGCCTGCGTGCATGCGGGGTGTGGTGTGTGCGGTGTGTGTGTGCCCACAAACTCAGCTGAAACTGAAATGATGGAGAGCAAACAGAAGAGTGACTTCACTTTGAATGTCTCAGTGACCCACTTTACTAAGAGGTGAGTGGATAATCAAGGACAGAGAAATGTCAATAGGGATGTGTCACAGAGGACTGTCCCCAGATATTCCACTGGAGTCACCTTTGCCCCCCCCCAACCACCAACACACGCCTCTCACTCCGCTTCATCAACTCCTTCCTCTGAGGGGGCTGACACTGGGCCCACCCACAAAGCATCTGCCTTGGCTGCAATGGAAGCCAAGGATGGACAGACCAGTAGGTGCTGACTCAGCCTGGGGCTGATGGGGTACTGAGTGGGGTGGAGTCAGCAAAGGGAAAACAGTACAAGAAAGGGGCCATGGTGATGATAGGATTACCTAGGAGACAAGCTCTGAGCCGGCCTGTGAGGGACTATCTAGATTAGGTTAATTGAGGTAAGGAAAACCACCCTAGCGACAGGAAAGACTGGGGGAAGTAGCTGACTACTAAAATTCTCAGCGTCCTGACTGCAGATGCAATATGACAGTTACCTCAAGCCTCTCCCTTTACCATGAATTCCCCACAATGGACTGTGAGCCAAAATCAACCCCTATTTCCCTGAGCTGCCTTTCTCAAGGCCTTTTATCTTAGCAATATGAGAAGTAACTAATAGAGGGACCAATTGCCAAATGGTCCTCTACACACTTGGGCATGAAGTATGCAATTGCAGTAGCAACTGGGTGGAGAATGCAGGTTTCCGGCCACACAGAGACCCTAGTAAGCAGCATGAAACAGAAATCAGGTAAAGCTAGGGCAGGAGGAAGATGGGAAGAACCACCAAGCCAGCTGCAGAGCCTAAGTGAAACACTCTACAGGGCCCGGCACACTCTCTGGTGCCCAGGCTAACACAAGAGCAACTGTGACGGCACAGAACCATAAAGACAATTTTATTGCAGCCTAATTTTCAAACAGCCTGGGATAATTCTCAAAACATCTTTCATGTATTACATAAGAACTAGGTTATGAATTAGGAAACAAGCGTTCTCAGGAGTGAGAGTTCTCAGGAGTTCTCTAGGTTATGAGTGAGGAGACAGGTTCACTTACAGTTCATAACTGTGTTCCTAAAAGGTTCAGAACCCTCCACACAATCCTGCAATCCCTCCTAGCTCAAAGATGTCTGTCTTATACTCCCTCTCACAGTACTACAGCTCACATGCTAGGGATCTAGCAGGAAAACTGTCTCAGTTACTGTTCAATTATTGTAAAGAGACACCATGACCAAGGCAACGTAACAAAACAAAGTGTTTAATTGGGAGTTTGCTTATAGTTTCAGAAAGTGAGTCCATGACTATCATGGTGGGGAGCATGGCAAAAGACAGAGAGGCAGGTGCTGGACAGTAGCTAAGAGCTTATATCCTAATACAAACCCAAAACACAGAAACTGGCCTTCTGTGGACTTCAGAAACCTCAAATTTCAGTGACACACCCCCTCTAACAAAGCCACACCTCCTAATCCTTCCCAAACACTTCCTCCTACTACCAACCAAGTATTCAAACAAGTGAGCCTATGGGGGCAGTATCATTCAAACAACAAAAACAATATAAAAAGTTACACTTTCTTCCTTTTTTAAGATTTATTTTTTTCATGAGCATGGGTGTTTTACCTATGTGTATGCCTGAGCACTATGTGCATGCCTGGTGCCCTGGGAGGTCAGAAGAGGGTGTGGGATCCCTTGGAACTGGGATCATGAGCTGGTTGTGAGCCATTAAGTAGATGCTGGGAATCAAACCAGGATCCTCTACAAAAGTAGCCAGTGCTCTGAATCTCTGAGCCACCTCTCCAGCCCTGGGCTTTCACTGTCTAAAAAGCATTTCGGTTTTTCAACTTTTCCTTGTAAATAATAAGCTGTTGTATATAGGTTTCCCCTCTTCATTTTTTAAGAAGTTACATTCATGTCAAGTAAGACAAAATGAACATAAGAGTTCTGGGGTCTTCTAGGGCGGTAGGTAACAGTAACCACCGCATGGCACAGAAATCCCTTTTCACAATAGCCTTGCTGGGAGTGTACCCTTTATATTTCACAGCTCTAGTATTCAATGGTCATTTTCATAAGTACATGTATCAGATTTAACAATAAGGCACCTGAATTCATAAAAAAATGAATTCTATTTATATTACAGTAAGATTTACTGCAGGGTTCTTCTAGCCAGTAAGCTCCTCCTGCGTACCAGAGACATAGCTTAACTCATAATGTCACACATTCCTGTTACTGCCCCACACAAACAGTACCACCACCATGGTGATCAAAAGTACTAGAATCTGTACACCCTACTTAGATGCTAACCCTTCATCCTCCTGCACAGTGGGCAGGGATCTGACAACAGTGTGGTGCTTAACAAGCACTTGGGATGCCACTGTGGAGTAAGAGCCACATTCACATTGTAGCAGAATAGTTCTGAGGGTGAACAAACTATGGGTGAGGAAAAAATAGAAAAATATGACTATTTAGCATCTGAACCTGTACCATGGGTCAAATTTATGGTTAGCCTGGAAGTATATCTCTCAGTTCTGAAAATACAGCCTTCGAGTAGGTGCCATTGCAGGTGAGAATTAAGACCCAGAGTGGATTTAGAAATAAGAATGCTAACTCCTGACTGCAATCCCAACAGTCCGTAAGCTACTACAGGGTAACTGCTGCAAGTTCAAGAACAGCTTCAACTACAGAGAGTTCCACATGAACCTGACTGACAGACAGACAGACAGATCCAAGATACAGGGACATATCTGTTCCCATGCACTACCTGAATTTGATCCCAGGACACACATGGTGGACAGAAAAGAATGGACTGACTCAGAGTCTGTCTGTCTCTCTCTGTCTGTCTTATACAGATACTAACATATACATAAGTAATAATGTTTTTAAAAATCAGAGAGAAAAATCAAATAGAATATTCTCTCATCTGTGCCCTGACCTGTCATGGACTTCTCTAAGCCTCAGTTCTCGCTAGCACAGAATGGAGCAGCATCACCTTTCTCTCATAGCTGGAAAAGTCACAGCACTCAGACCTGGGGAGGGTGACACTAGTTATCATAAAAGAGATCTAGTTACACACTCCCACAGGAAATTAAAATGTTGCTGGAAATACGGAATTAGAAGTTAAATTTTCAACCTAATGGGAACACTTTTAGGGAGAACATGGTCTGGGAACAAGGTTGCAGAGGCCACATGTCTAGAAATGAAGACTCCAATATTCTGTTCCCAAATTACAGGGAAAACCTTATTTACAGAAACACTAAAATCTTTACCCCCATATTTATTTTAGATATCTTCTTAAAAATGACTAGTATAAAAAAAGTAAAAATTGAAAAAGTAATAAGTAAAAATGTCTTTGGCCAGGCAGTAGTGGCACACACCTTTAACCACAGCATTGCGGCTGGGGGGGTGGGGGGGTGGAGGCATGGAGATCAGGCCAGACTGGCTACACAGAGAAACCCTGTCTCAGAAAAATGAATAAGCAAACAAAAAGAAAAACTAGTATCTAGAATACTCTCATACACATAAAGTAACTCCATACTGTACCAACATAGTTCCTCCTTTCTGATTACTGCCTATAAAAATCATTTAACAGTTTTTGAACATCTATTAAGTAGAAGGTACTGGATACAAAGGTTAAAAATAAATAAGAGGGGCTATTGAAGGCCAGGTGTGGTAATACAAGCCTTTATTCCTAGCACTCGGGAAGGCAGAGGCAGGCAGATCTCTGAGTTCCAGGATAGTCAGATAGGAACTCTGTCTCAAAAAACAAAACTAAATAAATAAATAAACAAAAATAAAGAACTGATTTTTGGTGTATCCAAGTTATATCTCTAGTGTGTGTATCTGAATATACATTTTATAGACCTTCTGAGGTTACTGTGGTAAAGTTCAGCATATGGAAGGAGCTCCCTGATAACTAAGGTACACTTGGGAAATTCAGCACTGGTACAAAATACTGTTTGACAAAGCTGTGCACTGTATTTTGGTCCTGCCCTTTAGTGTTGTTTCATCTTAAACAATTTTATTGCCATAACTTTTAAAACCCTTTATTTCTAATAATGACCATACACTTAGGTCTGTGAGTGGATCGAAGGCCAGGTTCCCTTGAGTGGGGGTTCCAGATGGTCATGAGTGGCCCAACTTGGATGCTGGGAAGTCAACTTGGATCTTCTCCAATGTGAGTAACTGCTCTTAACATCTGATCCATTTCTCCAGCCTCTTATCTTTTCTGAGACAGGATCTTATGGATCCTAGGCTTTTATCAAACTCAAAATGAAGAGTTTGACCATGAACTGAAGTTGACCATGAACTTGAGCCTCCTATCTCTAACTTCCAAATGGTAATGATACAGACACCCTCCACGACAACTAGTTTTATGCAGCGCCAGGGAGTGAACCCAGGGCTTCGGGCATGCTGGCAACTATTGTACCATCTGAGCTACTTCCCCAGCCCCATTTTTTTTAAAAAAAATATGGCAATAACCTGACAGGGTCCCTCAACTGAGGCAGGACAGACTGTTTCCTTTATAAACTGATTAAAGATTTCGGCAGTGATTTAGCACCATGCCATAAAGTCCAGAGTCCTTTTTTCACGGGGTGATGGTACCTTGGTGGTGTTTGGGTTTTGGGGAAGGAGTCTTTGAATGTTGCTGCTAGACAAAAACCAAATACAGCTTTGTGTCAGGAGGGGGGAAGTGGGGTGAGCCATTGGAATCTTTTTAACTATGGGGTTTCCAGTTTTTAGCATCCACTTAAGATGTTTCCCGGGACGTCTTCCTTTTCAGCACCACACTGCATTTGTATGAGCAAGAGCTGCACTAAACTGTGCGCAGACGCTAGCTAGCTGTCTGTTACAACCGCTGGTGTCTCCCTGGGCAGAATCAGGGCGATCGCATTCTAAAACTGTCTAGGGTGATGATGACTCCTGACGTGCCGAAAGGCTGCCGAAGAGAATTTTATGTTAAGAGTGACCAAGGCCCGAAGCACACCGTGTCTGCTTTCAAAGCTCTTCCGCAGCCTCATTAGGAGAAAAGGGACGTCTGTCACCTGACTTCACTCCTAGAATGACAGCTCGGGCCAGGGTCCCGCCGCTCGCCCGCTGACGCGCCCCCAGCCCCTCACAGCACAGGCCGGCAGGGCACGCCCACCCGGCCACGGTCACGCGCAGCGGGTGCTGGAGACCGCAGAGCCTGAAGCCCGACCCCTCTTCCACTTACCCCGGCATGATACACTTTATTCGCTCTTTTAATCTTGATGTCCAGGGTGGTCCCCATCTCGGATTATCCGCAAAGGCCGCAACTTGCAACCACTCGTGACCGGGTCGCCCCGCCCACTGCCCCGCCCCTCTCCCGCTCCTTCCGCAGTGGTGTCACGTGGCCGGCGTTTGCGCAGCTCTTCACACTTCCCTCCTTCCGGCACAGGGGCGGGACTTATCACACAGGGGCACGGAACCCACATAGACTTCCGGAAAGACTACAGGGAGCTCGCGGTCCTCCCGGCGTGCCCCGCGGCGGGGGCGAGGCGGGGTCGCTTCGCGGCGCTTTCCGTACAGGAAGGTTGCTTTCCCGTCAGGCTGTGCGCGGACGGCTGCGCCGTGGAGCTGGGTTTCCGGAAGTCACAGCAGGAGTGTATCCCCTCCTGTCATCGGCTTTCCTCTTTCCCTGTAGCGATGTCCATTTCCTGATATTCTGAGGGGCCCGCGCCCAGGTCCTCCCAGCAGGACGGTCGGTGCCAACCGCAAGGGCGTGGCCCAGCACAAGCGGTTCTCCGATCGCTGATTGGCGGAGGGCTGCGGTTACGCCCCCTCAGGCCACGCCCGCTACGCGGGGCCAAGGTCTCGGGAAGCGCTAGGTGACCCTGCTCTGCAGCTAGCTGCACGCTGGGTCCCCACCAGCTGGGCTGACGGCCGCAAGGGCTTCTGGGTATTCCCCAGGTGCCTGTCCTGGAAGTGGTCGCTGAGTGTTCAGTGGGACAGCCGGGGGACTGCAAGCTGACACAGACCTGCATGCTCTCCTCATTTCCAGCAGCCTGCCGCAGTGGACGCCGGAAGTCCAGGGAGGATATTTCCGCCAGCCAGCGGTTAGCCAGCTTACTAGTTCCTGAATTACGACCTCTCGTAAATGTATATACAGGACTCTTCCGATAAGCAGAAGGTCAAATCTTAATGTTTCGTTGCCTAAAATGATGTGGTGAAAAGGGGGTATTTGTTTAAAATCCTGGATTCTGATTTTCTTCTATTTATATATATTTCACTTTTAAGATAGCCGATTTCTCTGTAAAAAGGTTTCGTGAGTGTCAAGAGCCTTGCTTGCACTTGAGGTGTTTCGTGGCCGAAAGTGATGTACGACGGGCTGCAATTGCTTTTGAAGGTTAAAAGAGATGTTTATGAAAGTATGAAAGGCTCCATTTTCAGCTCCTCTCTCTACCCTCAGGACTTTCCCGTGTGTCTTAAAGACTTTGCCAAATTCTAAAACAAGTCATTTGGGACTTTAATCACAGTCCAGACTATTTGCAAATGGAGAAATGGATCCTGTTATCTCGGACTCAACCACCATTTTTATTTCTGGGGGAAAAGAATCTCAGTGCCCGGAAAGGAAAAGAAAAGCGTTCTTTCCATGTATCCACGTTCTATGCGTATCGCAGCAGACAAGCTCCTCCCTTATAGAGACTCTTGTTCCCCAGGGCAAGTGTGACAAATTTCCCCTTTGAAAGTTGCACACATGGTTAAGGAAGGTCGGTCAACTGTAAAGAGTGCTCCTTGCAAGAATTACCAGTGTTTTTATCTATTGAGTCGCCCTAAGCAGTAGAATTCACAATCAGAAAGTCACTTGACCCAAACACTGATCTCAAGTCTTCTTTTCATCCCTTACCTCACAGTAGGTGAGATGGACCCGCTTTTGGTCAGTTTCAGCTCTGTCAAAGTGACATTCTTGTGGCATAAGTGGGTCCCTAAGTGTTTTGCCGGAGTAGTAAAATTAAAGTTTTGGTTCTGTCGTGGAAACAGGAAAGAAGAGGGAACGGTAAGGCAAGCATTCTCTGACCTGGTGCCACACTGAATAAAAGTTTATTTTTTAACTATTACACATCCTTGCAACACAGGAGACTGTCTTATGACCATTCAACACTGCCATCCATCCCTATTTGATCATCTTATTCTCTCCTGAAACATGAGAACAAGCTAGCATGGTGATGAAAGGGACTCTCCTGCCAGTGGGCACTGCTGATGCCTCTGAAAGATCATCTTCCCATAGGGGGTCAGTTCCCAGCACCACATCACATGGCTCCAGCCTCCTAGTGTCGGTTCATTCTTGGGTCTTCCCGCGTTGACCAGAGAGAGGGAGGATTCAGGGAAAAAATAAAATATAAAAAAATAAAATAAACGGAGGGAGCAGATGTACATCTTTTTATTAAGTGCTGGAAAATAATTGTAGGCATCTTTCAGTGATACCATATGTATATTAGTTCCTTTTTAATTTTTTATTTACATTACTGGGTGTTTTGCCTACATCTATGCACTACCTGTGGCCAAAAGAGGGCATCAGATCTGGAACTGGAGTTATAGGTAGTGTGGTGCTGGATTCTAAGTACAAGAATGATGGCTGCTGAGCCATCTCTCTAGCCCCTAGATCCCTTTGTCACTGTTGTGATGAAATACATGACAGGAAGCCACTCAAGGAAGGGCTTGCTGTGGTTCACAGTTTGAGGGTACAGTCCATGTGGTATGAAAGCCATGGCAGCAGAAGCTTGAGGTGACTGATCACATCATATCCATAGTCAGGAAGCAGAGGAAGACGAAAGCTATCCTTAATTAGCTTCTCCTTCGATGTGGTCCAGAACTGCAGCCAGTGTAATGTACTGTGCCACCCACACTTAAGGGGAATCTTCTCACCTCAGTTAGTCTAGAAAGTCTCTCACAGACTTGCCCAGAGATTTGTCTCCAAGGTAATTGTAGAATCTGGTCAAGTTTAGTATTAAACATCACACTTGTGTCCAGTTATTAGCTTCCTGACAATTCTGGGTCAACAGCACGTGTCCCACAGGACATTTTTAACTAGGTTCTCTCCTGTGGGCCCTTCCTAAGGACTGAAGGGCAGGCTTCCTAAGCTGTGGTAATTTAGTCTCAACAGCTCTCAACTATCACTCTTCAGAACTTTCCCCAAGGTCATGCTTCCTTTTCAAGGCTACCTATGTCTGATGACTAGTAGACTTAGGATATGTCCCTAGTTCAGGACAACTCTGAAGGAGTGTTCAGGTCCAAAGCTCCCTCTATCGAATGTAACATAACTTATTACTCAGTACTGTGAAACAACAAACATAACATTGAAATGTATGCAAGTCAGGTACAACTGGGTGACTCTGCCTCAAGGTTTCTAGGAACTTGGGCTAAGATTTGGACAGGGCTACAAACTTATGCTATGGGAACATCACAATCTTTTCACCCAAGGAAGGACATACCAGACAAAATGAAAGTAATAAGGCACTACTTTCCTAAGATTTGTAAGAGTCTGGCAGCCACCCCTTCCAACTCCAGAGATGGCTAGTCACTGGGTTTCCTTTGTGCTCACTATATTTGACTGGATAAAAGACTGCTAGTCAAATATGAAAGCAAGCAGGGTGCCGTGTCATAGTAAAGGGCAATTTTAAAGTTAATAGATCATCTGATAATGAAGATAGGAAGGACATCTTACTACAGACAGTACATTGTAGTAGAGCATGTTACTTTACTGGGGCTGCCCCAATAAGTACCACAAACTGCATAGTTTAAACAACAAAAAAATCTGTTATATTTATGCAAGCTACAAACTTGAAAAGTTGTCAACAGAGTTGATTGTCTCTGAGGACTACAGGGAGATATTTGTACCAGGCCTTTCTCTTTGCCTGTCTTCCTGGGAGGCTACATGTTTGGTTTGGTTTGTTTTTTAATACATGTTTGTAGTCACATGCACCCTTCCTGTGCGTGTGTGTGTGTGTGTGTATCTACACTTGCTCTTTTTGTTAGTACCCTAGCTCCTTCTACTAAGGCCTACACTAATGACCTCATTTTAACTTAATCGTCGCTATAAAGATATTATTCGCAAATATAATAACATTCTGAAGTCTAAGATTCAAGTCCTAGAGCTTGGGATTTGAATTTGACAAGGACATAATCCAACCTAAAATATGTATTAATAAAATATATGTAACAAATATAAAGGTAAATGGACTGAGACAATTGGTACATTTTAACACTACTCAATTTTCCATGGTGGATTAAAACAGGGCATTAAGGGCTCTAGTGAATAGAGTAAGAAGTGCAACAAATGAGCAAGACAGTCTAGTCTACTTGGTGAGCTCCAGGCCAGTGAGAAATCCCATCTCAAAAAAAAAAAAAAATTAAACAGATGAACAGCACTTGAGCTTCAGCATCAGCATCTGCACAAACACAAGTGACCAAAGCTGTTGATCATTGTTGAAGATGGGTGGGGACTTTTGCACACACTTGAATTCTCTTACAGGAGATGAGATAAATCACTGAGTCAGGTAACATTTTTTTTTTTAAGTATAAGCCTAAAGTATTTTAAATTCTTAACATTCTTTGTAGATTCTTCCCAACTCTCAAACAGACTTTACTTTAGACCCTAGAATGTTTGATAAGCAAGATTACCTCCAGATATTAAAAATGCCAGGTCAAAAGGTATATGGAAAGAGAACAGAGATAGAGGTTCCGTAGTCACATCTGACAGCCCCTGTGGAGTCGGTGACCCTCCAGGGGATGGAGAAGGACAGGGCTACAGAAACCATGACTGGATAGCTCACTGAGAGGCTTAGGGAGAAAAGGACCTGAGACTGATGGAATCAGCAAGGGTGAACTGTGGGTTGACTCAGCTAATGTAGTGTTCAGACTGGAATAAGTCATTCCTGTAGCCTGTGGCCCACACACTGCTCAACCAGGTCATGGTCAGATACCCAGCAAATATGTGTTTGTCTCAGGTGGCTGTGTTAGAAGATGAGCAGACAGGGAATGTGAAAAGAGACATCTAAAACACTACCAGCTGAGTTCCAGCTGGCTGCAAGAATGATTTTCCTTTATCATAAATGGTTACTAGAAAGCCAAACTGGGTTAATTTATAAGGAAATGACTGCTTTTTTTTTGTCATTTCTGTGTTGTGCTTATAAATTTTGAAATAGCCACATATACAAAAATCAATAGGGCTTTCTAGTTACAGCAATAAGCAGGAAATGAAATGAAGATAGCGAGTACATTCTCAGTAGCAATAAAAACATAAAATATTTGCAGTAATTGGAATGTGATATCTGCTAGAGCTGTATGAATAAGGCCACAATGCTGAGTTAATTCATGTCACATGGAGAGATTCACAGTGTTTCTGAATAGCAGTTCTAAACATTTTTTAAACATCCAATCATGTTAAATTTTGTAGTAAGAGGTTTCTGGCCTGGACTTTCTGGCCTAGCCTCAAGGTTTAGACACGCAGACCCACAGAGACACACAGATGCTTTCAATAGTTTTCAGCTGATCAGCCTAAGGCCCAGGCATATAACTTGCTAACTCTCTACCCTTCATCTAAATCATGTCTCTTATCTTGTTCAGCCATTCGGCTGGGTACCTTTTCTTAGAGCAGCATAGTTGTCCTTTGCTTCTTCTGGCTTCTCTCTGGTGTTCTGCTCTGTGCTTCCTGTTCTCAGAGTTTTCTTAGTCTGGTAGCCCCGCCCACACTTCCTGACTGCCTTTGGCCAATCAGCGCTTTCTATTAAACCAGTGGGTGGGACAATTATCTACAATGTAACAACATAATCTCCCACAAAGTTTAGTTCTAGTTAATTCCTCTGACAGCCACAATACAATTTAAATGTGAAAATTTAATAAAATTATTTTAAAATTTCTTCTGAAAAAATGTTTTTAAATAATATATATATATATTTTTTTTTTTTTTTTTAATAAACTGGGCACCGTGTTACAAGCCTGTAATCCTGGTATTTGGAAAGCCAAGGCAGGGGGACTGTGAATTTGAGGTTAGCCTTGACTCCACACCAAAATGCTATCTCAAAATTTTAAAAGGAGATTAATAAGAATTAGAGCCAGGGGCTGGAGAGATGACTCAGCTGTTAAGACCCCTGGCTGCTCTTCTAGAGGACCAGAGTTCAACTCTCAGCATCCACATGGCAGCTTGAAACCATCTGTAATGGGATCTGATGCCCTCTAGGGTCTTGTAGGCACATATGCAAATAGAGCATTCGCATACATACATAGAATTAGAGGCACACAACCTTTAATCCCAGCACCCAGGAGACAGAGGCAGGCAGATCTCTGAGTTTGAGGCTAGCTGGCTAGTGAGTTCCAGGACAGCCAGGTCAATGTAGAGAGAGCTGTCTCAAAGCAAGCAATTAAAGTTATATTATTCTGGAATAAAATCAAGATAAAATAGATAGAGCTGGAAGCCAATGGGTATAATGGTTTTTATTATTTTATTGTATATGTTTAAATTGGAAACTATTTTCCCCACGAGGCCCATTAATTCCTCCATCCCCCTGCGTCTGCCTCCCTGCTGGGATTACAGGCCTGCAGGCCTGCACTACATGTCCGGCTATGAGATTTTAACATACAGTAAAAGAGGAATCACAGGCTCACAGAAAACAAAGGGCTGTTCACTCAATAAATGGCTTGATATAAGGAAAATTATTTTAGATTCTGTTATTACATCATAAGGATAGCAGAAGGAGAGATGGAGAGATGGATGGAGTGGGGGGAGGAGTGAGTGGTCTTTGGAGTTGTGCACCAAGTGACCCTTTGATTACTCATCAGTGAATCAGTGAGTTCATTTGTGAAAAGATCACAGCTCTCTATAGTGCTCAGTCGGGGCCAGCTCTTCAACACATGAGCTTTTGTGGGGCACTTCATATGAAAACCACAGTGAGAAGGGACAGAAGTCCAGGTGTGATGGATGGGCATGTGCTGCCAGGCCTGGTCCTGGGGTCCTACATGGTAGGGGGAAAGAGCCATCCCCTGTAAGTTGTCCTCTGACCTCCACACGTGTTGTGCCACACGCTACTGGTGACAGAGAGAACAGCAGGATTCAGTTTCTCTCTTCTGCTAAGAAAGACAAGTACCAGTGAAGCAAAGGCTCTCTCTTCAGAGGACACAAAACACCCTCAGCTCTGGAAACCGGCATGAAATTGCAGCTTCCCAGAGTTGATCAACAATATGCAAATCATCCACACAATAATGCTAGAGTCATATTCTTTCTTGTAGACTGTTAATTCCTTGAACTAAGAATTCCCCGTACATGTGCTTTGTATGGAGGGACATGCCATGCTATTGAAATTCCTAATGAACAGAATATGTAAATCATTGCCTTATACCTGGCATCAAGCCTTTAAAACAAAGCACTTAATAAAGATGTGCCCAAGTTTCTGTGCTGTCAAAATATTAGTTTATCACATTTTTTAAAAATTAAAAAATGAAACAAACTGCAGGGCCCACTGAACTGAATTTTTGAGTGAGTAGATGCTCTTTCCTCTTTGGGCCAGTCATCTGTGCTGCTAGAAATGAGGCTTCAGCTATCCTGCAGATGTCTTGGACTGTTGGCTGTGCCGGGGTATGGAGAATTACCTCAGAAGCTAAGGAAGTGCTGAAGCAATAGACAAATAAAGACATTGGAACCAAAGACCTCCAATTCTGAAATGGATGCACAGAACACATGCACACAAGGTCACATTTGTAGGTTCAAGAGCAGCTACAGCCCAGTGATGAAGGCAAAGCATCAGGACCACAGCCGGCTCCATCTCTGATTCTCTCTCTCTCTCTCTCTCTGGTCATGCTAGGCACTTGCCTTACCTCTGAGCCACATTCTTGGCCCTTGACAGATTTATCTGCAGCTCTTTGCTCTACTGGTGCTGATCATCTCACAGGAAATGCATCTCAAGCTCACAGGTAGCAAATGACATTAGCATGTTGCAGGGAAAAATGGATTTAAAAGTTATGTCTTCTGAAAAAGAGATGCAATGATTTTCTACCAAGAATAGACATCATTCATTGAAATCCAAACTACAAGCTGAGAGTGGTCTGGTGACCACTTGGGAGGCTGAGGCAAGGGCATCACTTGTGCATGGAAATTTGAGGCTTCTCTGAGCAAGGAGACTTTACTTTGAAAGAGAAGGGAGGGGAGGAGAGGAAAGCAAAAAGGGAGATGGGGTCAGCAGGATATCTCATTTTACTAAATCTCGATTTGTTTCTGGGACCCACGTGGTGGATGGCGAGGACTGACTTACAAATTGCCCCTCTGACCTCCACGTGTACTTTGTAGTATGGTCACATCCCACCATACACATTATCCACTCACAATAATAAAGCAAACAGGATCTGGGTTTTGAACCAGATGGCTACACTGAGAAACACCCCTTATCAATCCACACAGTGCTGTGCATGCCTCACCTGGCAATACCTGTCCCCAAAACACTTCCCAGGGTTGGAATGACCAAGTACAGTACTCTTAAGTTCATGCAACATGAAAGCATTGGGAGAATGCAGAGACACAGAGGGAATCTAGGAAGTCCCAAGGGGTGGAGTACTCCTCTGCCCTGGGGAGAACGACCCGTGGGTCTCTTGGCAGTACAGGCAACCCTCTGGTGAGAGAATCAAACAAATGCCCACATTGCGATGCTTGGATTTAAGACAGCACTGTCGGGAGGTGACAGAGCAAGCATTTAGAGACGGGGAATTCTAATCTGTCTGCTTTAATGGATGGATGTTAGGGTCATTGAGGATGTGACCTGCAGGTCTGAGACCAGCCTCTTTTCTTTGTCTTCCACACCCTAATTTGTGATAAGCCTCATTACAGGTCCAGAAGGCCCATAGAAAACCAGCCAAGGACTGGGACCTCTGGAGCCAAAACACGTCTTTTCTACTTATGAGTTAATTATTTCAGTCTTTTGTCACGAGAGGATAATTCTGTTTATATGAAATATCTAGAAAAGGCAAAACCGTTAAGTACATTAGTGAAGGCAGAAGTCACTGCAAAAAGGCCAGGGAACCTTCTGGAAAACTGAAATAGGACAGCTCTCAAGTGTGTCAGTTACCAAGACTCACCAACTTGTTCCCTCAGATCGGTGACACTTGGAGAATGTAAACTGTACTGAAAGGCAACTCGGGTGTTTTTGTTAATGAAAAGATTCTTTCAGGACCAATCTATAACTGCTCGATTGTGATATTCACAGAAGCCATCATACCTTCCAAGGGTTGGAGATGAAACTATTATGTCAAGTCAGACTTGGAGACCTTCAAAAACTAGAATATGTAATTTCTAAACATAATTCTTATGTTAGCTCACAATACTAATGCTGGGCCAAGAATATTAGCATGTTAAATTTAGGGCAACAAATGGAGCACTTCCCTCATTTGGGGGGATGGTGGTGTGCCTGGGAGCCAACAAGAGTTCTGTGAGCTTTTCTTAACTGGGCAGCTGTTTAGGGCAGCTCCCGGCATGAGGAAAGGTATTCAGGGTGTAGACTTGCATGCCTTCCTTAACAACTGTGGCATTGCTGGGTGTACACCACCGTCACCACAGAAATGCAGGCAAATTATAATAGGAAACTCATCTTCAGAGGTAAGAGAATGAATGGAACATTCTAGAACTAACATTTCTGTCCATAGCAGTTAGCTGTCAAACTTGGGTGAGCATCAGATTCTCATGCTTTTTTAGATAGGTTCCTAGGCTGTGCCCATGGAGCTGAGACACTGAATTTCTGGAAATGAGTGTCTGAATCTGTATCAAGGCCTGGAGAGGTTATACTGACCCTCCTCCCCCGAGGGAGCACCAGGCTGCAGATGAAGGTAGCTTGTGGGGTTCTGCTGTTTCAGTCCTGGGAGAGGTTAGACTTATTTCATAGTCTGGTCTCCTTGTGTGCTTCCCACACAGCACTTTCTCCCAGCTAACACACCAGTGGTGACTTAGGATAGTTTTTGAAGAGTTTCTCTTGCAGGGCCTTCACATAGGACAAGGCTGTACTACAGACAGTAAAGTCTGCTTTGCCTTAAGGTGGTTCTTACTTGGGCCTGGAGAGGAGTCTGGAGGGCTCCCTGATTCAAAACCCTGCTGGGGTGAGGAAGGAAAACTGATTTGGCTGAGTTTGACGACCCAGTGCACTGCAGAACCCTGATAAGATCACCTGTTCTGATGTCACATGGGAGAGCAGAATGTCCTTTCCGTAAACCCTGCACATAGCTGTTCTCTCTTTTATTCTGTAGCTCAGAGGTAGCCAGTGGTAATGACTAGCTTTTTATAAGACCTTTACTGTGGTAGTTTAATGAGAAATGTCCCCCAGGGGCCACATGTTTGGACACCTGATTCCCGGGTGCAGGAGATGTGCTCAGGAGAACGGAGTGTATCAAACACACATTGCAAAGGCCATTGTTGGTTTGGTGTAGTTTCCAGTGTTGGAGAAGTAACCTGGAGCCTCGTGCTTGCTAAGCAAGAGCTGCACCACATCTCCAAACTCAGCTGTTGTTTTGGATGAAGCTCCTCCACTGGGCCCAAAAATTCCAGACTAAAAATAAAAATGAGGTCAGCCATGCCAAAGTTCACATCAACAAACAGACCTTGGCCTTCCAAGAAATCAGCAGTGAGAAGTGGTAGCCAAATCTCTGAATCAGGGCAGTTTCAGTGTGTGACATGATGGTATTCCCTCTGCTTCATGTCTACACAATAGGTGACCTGATATTGGGCCATTGGCTATTTTTCTGCTGTTCTTTCTCCTGGGGACGTTGAAGTGATCGTTCTGTTTCTGCTTTTACTGCCTGTCTCCCTCCATAGAACTAGCCAGCCTCCTTCTCTCAGCCTTTGACTTGACCTTACGCTGTGCTGCCTAAAACTAGAACCACAAACAAACCAATCAAGAACTCCTACTCTGTGGGTCTAATTGTGTCCTTGAGCAGAGCAGGCAAGAGTTCAGCCACCGAGTTACAGCCTCACCCCACCTAGATGAAGACTAGACTGGAGGCTGGAGAGATATAGGTGAAGAGCATTTGCTCCCAGTACCCATGTGCCTGTTTTAGAACCATGTGTAACTCCGGTCCAGGGGAGCTGGAGCCCTCCTCAGGTTCTAGACATGCACATGTCTACATGCAGGCAAACACTCGCACACATAAAAACTTAAAAAAAAAAACTTTATTATCAAGCAGGTGATGGTACACACCTGTAATCCCAGCACTGGAGAGACAGGCAGAAAGAGCATAAGGTGATGGCTACCCAGTGAGTCTGAGCAGGCTTGGGCTACAGAAGACCCTGTCTCAAAATTAAAATAACTAGGGGCTAGCAAGGTGGATCAGTAGTAAGGCTTCTTTCTGCTGAGTCTGACAACTTGAATTAAATTCTCAGAACTCATGATGGGAGGGGAGCTGATGTTCAAAAGTTGTCCTCTGCATGTACGGATGTACATACAATAGAACAGTTGCCAAGTGTGGAGATACATACCTTTAATCCCAGCACTCAGGAGGCAGAGGCAAGCAGAGCTTTGTGAGTTCCAGTCCAGCCTGGTCTACATAGTGAGTTCTAGGCCAGCCAGAGCTATGTTGTGAGACCCTGTCTCAAAAAAAAAAAACAAAAAAACAAAAAAAACTAAAACTAAACTAAACAAACAAACAAAAACCAAAATGAAGGAAAAATAGGAAGGAAGGAAGAAGACTTAGTAAGTAAACAACCCGAGTCTCAGGAAGTTCCAGAAAAAGTAAAGAACTCTTACTTAAGTTGAAATAAGAATAAGAAATGTTTCGTTTGTTTGTTTTTTGAGACTGTGTTTCTTTGTGTAGTCCTGGCTGGCCTGGAACTCACTCTGCAGACCTTGGGTAGAAAGGCCTGCCCACTGTGGGTGGTGCCATTCCCTAGCAGTGAACCTGGACTGCTGAGCAGCAGTGTGTCTTTTACTCTCTGTGAGCAGCTGCCTCAAGCTTCTACTACCTTTACTTCCCCACCAGGATGGACTGTCCCCTTGACCTGTAGCCAGACTAAACCTCTCCTCTAAGTTGCTTTGTCAGGGTGTTGTATCATAGCAACAAGAAAGGAAGGAAGGAAGGAAGGAAGGAAGGAAGGAAGGAAGGAAGGAAGGAAGGAAGGAAGGAAGGAAGGAAGGAAGGAAGGAAGGAAGAGAGAAAGAAACTAAGACACATGTACATAATCACAAAATTTAAAATACTGATTTGGGGGCCTTTTGGGAGTAAAATGAACCTTCTTTGGGTAGAGACCTAGAGGCGAAGTTCCAAGCCAGGTTGAGGCTGGGTCTTGCACTCTATGGGGCCAGGGTGAAAACCAAAACATTGACTCTGTCCTCTTCCCCTTGTTTGACATTGGTGACTTGGGCTTCATGTTCAATTCACCTTTTAGGATGTGATTATAGAAGAGCTGCAGGTTTCTTCCATAAGTTAACACCCCCCCCCATACACATACTACTGTGCACTTGGTGGGTTTTGTTTAGTTAAACATTATTTGGCAGATTTAAGAATAAGAGATACTGTCTCAAGTAGAATATTTCCCTAATAGGTTGAGTCAGAAACTGAAGCATCTTGGGAGTTCTCCAACATCTATAAAAAGCTCCCTAGATCCATGCAGACCTTCCTATTTAGGAGTAAGTGGGAGGCAGGAGGTGTCAGATCCTTACAGAGCACCCAAGAGCATCCAAATACACTTGTAATGTATATCTTCATGTGGTTAGCAGTGGTCTTTTCTAGGTGTGGATATGGGAGGGCCTGTTAAGTTTTCCTCAGAAGTCATGATTTCCAGTTGACAGTCATGCCTTCTCATCCTCTAGATGGTCAAGGTCTGCTCTCTGCATCAGAACCCAAAGAGCCATCTGCTCCTGTGGGACCCCCTGTTCTGCTCCCATGATTCCAACAGAAAGAACTTGGAGGTTAACTCTGTGACCAGGATTCCCCAGCTGTCCCTTTTTTTGGATTGCCAATGTTCGTTTCTTTCCTTGGTGGTGTGTCATTTCTCCTTGTGATGGTTAATCTGGTTGTTAACTTGACTGGATCTGGATCTGGAACCAAGAGAAGAGAAAGGACACTAGAGCCCTGTGATGGATTTTCTTGGTCAGAATGTCTGAAATGGGAAGACACACCCTAAATGTAGATGGCGCCTCCCAGTGGCAACTCACAGAAAAGGGGTGTGGAGGAAGGAAACATCCCTTGCCCATCTTCACTCTTGCTAGAAGTTCATCTATCCAATTGCTCATCTTTCCACTGATATCGGCTCAGCATCTTCAGCACCATACTGGAGCTGCTGAAGCATCCAGCCTTGTGGACTGAACAAGTCCAGATTCTCAGCCACTCCCATGTGAAAAGCCATTGGACTCAGGCTGTATTATGTAAGCCAGTCTAGTGCATCCCTAGTTAATATATATTTACTCCATCCATTCTGTTCTTCTATAAAACATGACTGATATGCTCTGAAGGGCTCTCTAATAGGTCAGAGCTTTGCAAACCTGGCTGGAGAGGTCCTGTCCTTTCCCTTCCCCTCTCCCTTGCTAACTGTTAGATTACATTCCTAAAGCTAATCCCCAAGGTCTATTCCCTTATTTGGCTTCAGACTCATTCCTGAGATTAAAGACCAGCAATCAAAATTCACTTTGGCTATACAGCTGAACCACCCAATTAGGCTTTGCCAACTGTCTCTAGCACAGACTTCCTCTTTTCTCCTTAAAAACTCCTACCTGCAGAAACACCTGGTGCATGCTGTCTGCCTTTGCCCAATACAGAGGCAGCCCCCACCCTGGGTAATAAATGTCCTTTGTGCTGAGAATTTGGTGCCTTGGTGTGTCTTATACCAATGCTGAGGGGGCCTCCAAATCCATTACATGCTCCATTAGTTATGTTTAATTTTTTTTTCAAGACAAGATTTCTCTGTGTAGCCCTGCCTGTCCTGGAACTCACTCTGTAGACCAGGCTAGCCTTAAAGTCACAGAAATCTGCCTGCCTCTGCCTCCAGAGTGCAAGATTAAAGCCACCACTGAGTGGCTGATAACTTTCTGTCCATGTACAACACCATATCCAGGTTAAGGCTCTTGTACATGGTTACAGTTTGAAGGTCCCCTCCATGACTCAGTGTTGAAGCAGTGGGAACATTTTTTGTTTTTGTTTCTCAAGACAGGGCTTCTCTGTGTGGCTCTGGCTATTCTGTAGACCAGGCTGAACTTGAACTCCTAGAGATCTACTGTGGGATAATGCTCTTGTACACTGTAAAGATTTGTAACCATATTGGTTTAATAAAATGCCGATTGGTCAGTAGCCAAACAGGAAGTAGAAGCAGGGCAACGAGACTAGGAGAATTCTGGGAAGAAGAGAAGTTGCCAGTCAGATGAAGAGGAAGCAAGATGAGAATGTGGCACTAAGAAAAGGTACTAAGCCACATGACTAAACATAGATAAGGATTATGGGTTAGTTAAGTGTATGATCTAGTTAGTAACATGCTTGAAGTACAGGCTGAGCATTTACTATAATATTAAGCCTCCAAGTCAAGTATTTGGGAAGTGGCTGCTAGGTATTTGAGAGTTGTTGGTGGGACAGAACTTTCCTACCACAGAGATCTGCCTGGCTCTACCTCCTGAGTGCTGGAATTAAAGGCATCTGCCACCACTGCCTGGCTGCTGTGGGACTTTTAAAGTTAAACTAAATGTATTTTTCATTGTACGCCATGATCTTAGAAGGGCAAGGGCATGGAATGTAGTGCTTTCAGCGAGAAACATCCCACCCCCATAGGCTCGTTTTTTTTGAACCCGCTCCCCAGTTTATGGTGTTTGGGAAAATTTAGGAGGGATGGCTTTGCTAGAGAAAGGAAGCTACTGAGGACAGGCTGAAGCTTCACTGCACTTACAGGTCCATCTCTCTGCTTCATGCTAATAGTGAGACATAGGATCTCTCAGTCTCCTGCGCTGGCCACCTGCCACCAACCTGTCCGTGACTATGAGCTGAAATAGATCCACCCTTCTATAAGTTGCCTTGGTCACAGTGTTTTAGCCCAACCACAGGAAATCGAATAAGGCATGTGGTCAATATTAAGGACTGTGTTTGTTCACATGAGCTGTTTGTGCCTCTAACAATGAAGCAAATGCTACAGCTTTATTTATAAATAACATCTAATATTTATTAGCATGTTATATAGAGCATTTTTTATTATTACTTCAAAGGCTTCTGGGTATGCTCTTCAGGCCTAAACATTCTCTCTCCCAAAGAGAAAGCAGATCACACATTCAAGGAATGTCAGGGGATATAAAATAAGTTCAGTGAGGTCAGTTGGGGGCAATTCAGTGAGCTCTTGTCTTGAAACAAAAGTGTAAAAAGAGGGCTAGAGAGGTAGCTCAATGGTAGAACATTCACCCAGCATAAACAAGGTCCTAGATTGAAACACACACACGCACACACACACACACACACACACACACACACACACACACACACACACACACGAGAAGATAATAGAGCCAAAAGTTGTTTGTTTGAAAAGATTAATAAAAGGAGAAAACACACGTTTATGTGGCATTAGAAATGAAAGTGGTATTTTAGATCAGATGTCCCCTGAGCAAGACAGACAGCTAGTCACGAGAGCAGCTGTGATTTGTAAGCAGGTCTGTTATATATTGATGATAGCTGAAGTTCTCTCTCTCTCAAGCCATTTATTTACAATTCAGGCCTAATTTTATGTGGCCTCCAGGTCTCAGGGTGCTAGAGTATGCAAACTGGGGTGAGGTGAACTGAAGGGGGAGCCCTGTCTATGCAGCTATGGGGAAGCCATCATTCATGCTGGGCAGAGACTTTCCAGTCTGCCTTGGAGTACCCTCTTCCCAGCCCTCATCCTGGAGGCTGTGCCAAATCTGTGATCTATAAGTAAATCCAATAAAACCCATTGGTTCCCCAGTGGGAATTTTAGTGGAACTGAACTTTGGTTTTGTTAGGTCTTAAACCCAGGACAAATGGCTGAAGTGCCTATTTAACATGTTAAAGCAGATGCTGGCCTCCAGGTTCTCCCTGGATCCCTTAGTCCCTCCCTGAGGGGGCGGCATACCCCTTCCCCTATCGTAAACTTCTCCAGACCAGGGGCTGGGTTGCCCTTCTCCCAGCTGCCCTCCCCTAGATAATCAGGCCTTGGTCAATCTCTTGCTCCATAGCTCCTCTCTTCATATGGCATGGTTCAGTACGGTCATGTTCCCTCTGGGCTCTCCCAGATGTCTCTCTCTAACCACGTCTCCCTTTTATCTACAATAAACCTTCTCCACCATACCTAGGAACAGTCATGTCCTATTTTATTTATTTTTCTTTTCTTTCTCTTCTCTTTTTCAGAGAGGCTTGTCATTGAAAGCTTTTCAGGGAAGAAATTATCACAACAAATGGTGGACTTGAGGAGCATCCTGTGTGACCTGTTCAGGACAAAAGTGAGATGATGCACTATTCCAGACCCAAAGACACTGAATGGGCAAAATGCCACATCATGCCAGATCAAGATTTCAAGTGTCCTGAAAGGATACAGAAAGCAGGTGTTGGGACCTGGGAAGGAAGACCAGCAAAGGAAAAAAATAAGTGAACTTGTGGAGAAAAAGTCAGCAAGGAAATAGAGATTGCTTAAAAATTAGAAATAGAAAACTCCATGTGTGCCATAGAGATACCTCAGTGGGTAAAAGGGTCGGTCATCCAAGTGTGGTGACTTTAGTCCAATCCCTGGGTACGGGAGGAGAGAACTGAGTTCTGAAATTTCTCCTCTGACCTTTACACATCACTGTGCTATAGGCACCATGCCTATCTGCTTGCCACCATGCTCCCCACAATGATAATAATGAACTAACTTTCTAAACCTGTAAGTAAGCCCCCAATCAAATACTTGTGTGTGTGTGTTTGTTTGTGTGTGTGTGTGTGTGTGTGTGTGTGTGTAGACCAGAAGACAACTTTGGCTGTCATTTCTCAGGTGCTGTCCACCATTTTTCTTTGAGCCAAGGTCTCTTAGTGGCCTCTAAATCATGCAAATCAAGGATAATATAAAGATATCATGCATCAAAATCATTATTTGGGAATTTTGGTTTATGCAGTGTGGGGGAGTTGTATGCAGATGCACATACACTCAGGTGTGGTTCCTCCAGAGCTATCTTCTGTATTTATTGAGACCGAGTCTTTCACGTGGGCCTGGACCTCACCAGCCAGGCTAGCTAGCTGGCCAGTGAGTCCCAGGGTTCTGCTTCTCTCTTCTTCCTTGAAGCTGGGATCCCAAGTGCCAACTTTAAAATGTAGTCTGGGGAACTACTTGAACTCAGGTCCTTAGTAAGCGGAAGCAGCACTCAGCAACTAAGCTGTCTCTTGAGCTTATTTTCCTCTTGTATAATAAATTATTTGTGTGTGTCATTTTTCATTTTAGCTAACCTTTGGGAATTTTATACATTGTGTTTTGATTATAGCCCTTTCCCTCCCCCAACACCTCCCGGTTCCACTTCCCTTCTCTACCCTCCCAACTTTATGTCCTCATTTTTTGTGTGTGTTTGTTCTGGGAGACGGGGTTTCTCTGTGTAGCCCTGGCTGTCCTGCATCTTTCTCTGTAGACCAGGCTGGCCTTGAACTCAGAGATCCACCTGTGTCAAGATTAAGGGTGTGCCCACCACTGGTTTGAACTGTCCCTTTCTTCAACCTTCCTTTGGGTACTTGAAAAATTATACATGGGCTGGTGTGGGGATATTTTTAAATATAATAAAAAACATTCAGAGATATCAGAGGTATCTACCCACAGTCAGTCTACAAGGATCAGACAGTGGTAACTCACACCTTTAATCCCAGCACAGGGAATATCCCGGGAGTGGTGACCTATGCCCTTAATCCAATCTGAGTTCGAGGTCATTTTAGTTTACAGAAGGAGTTCCAGGCTCCCAGACAGGCAGTGGTAGTGCCAAGCCTTAACTGAGCAGGGTAAGTATTTAAGGCAGATATAGAAAGACAGAGAGGCAGAAGAACCATGGCTCACACAGTCCCAGCACTTGGGAAGCAGAGGCAAGAGCATCTCTGTGAGTTCAAAGCCAGCCTGGTCTTCAAAGCAAGTTCCAGGACAGCCAGGACTGTTACACAGAAAGCTCTGTCTGGAAAAAAAAGACAGGAGGAGGTGAATCTGTTCTCTCATACCTCCGACTGTTTTTATTATATTTGAAAATATTCCCACAGGCTGGAGAGATGCATCAGTGGTTATGAGCACTGACTGCTCTTCTAGTGGACAGCTAGGATGAGAGACAAAGAGAGAGACCTGGTTTCAGAACAAAACAGAAAGACTGATAAGAAACACATACAGATATATACCAGGAGGCAGAATGACGCAGGTAAAGAGATTTGAAGAGCAGAGGAGCAGGTGACACAGCCAATCTTTTCAGCTTTACGCATGAGAAAGGTCAACAGTGGGACCTCCTGTGTGATTCCTGTATGATTCCACTCACTGTCCTGAAAGCCACGTGGGTGTTCATAGTCACATAATCCATCTGTCCCCTGGAAGGTCATTAGAGTTTATCAGCTGTTATAGACCTTAGCATGAGTCAGAGGTTTGGGGGAAATGTCTTTCCAGTTACAAGCACAGACAATTTAGTTCACAGCTAAATACACATGACACAACACTCAGAAAGTATATGCTGAGCGGAAGGTACTGCATATCTTCCTGAAGGGGAAAAGCATTTGCAGATTCCATATACAGACCAAAATTTGTTCCCATTTATTCTTTGTTATTCATGAGCTAAGGAGGGGGAACAAATTGCTGCCTGACACCAGATTTCAGGACTGGATTTTCATATTGTGATTCATGTAACTATATTTAATATTTGCAGAGTCATATAGTAAACCCATTTAGAGCCCAGGGAAGTCTTTGCCCAGAGGCTGCCTTCTCCTCTGAAGCCTTGCCCTGCTTAAAGACCTTCTGGATGGTCTTGGCATGGCATGATCCATGACAGCCACCAAGCACATCCAGACCTCTCATGTTAACTTAATAATATGTTATCCTTATATTGATAAGGCATCGGCTGCCCTTGGCATTGTGGAATGAAGGTCTGTAGTTGATTTGATATTTAAAAAAAAATTCCTTTTTAAATTTTATGTATAGAGTGTTTGCCTGCATGTATGTATGCACACTCCACGCATACCTAATACTGTTAAGCCAATCCTTCTAGCCCTCAACTTGGGGTTTCTAAGAAGAGGGCATTTGGTCGTCTACTGTTTTCCAAGGAGACTCTGTGATCTGAGGGTTTGTGGGGAGGAGAGGAAGGAGAAAGGGAAAAATTCAGTTTTTAAACTCATACTTGTGATCATTAAAGTAGGTTATTGTGTTTAAATTTTTCCATAATGTACTTAGAATATTGATAGCACAGTAGTTAAAAAAAAAATACAGGCTTCATCAATTTGTTCTTTAAAAGCTTCCACAGGAAAGAGATAAAGTATAACACAGCTAATAAAGGAAATGTGGCTAAAGAGGAAATGGACCAGAGCATTCCAGGTGGCTCCAGACTCAGGCTAGAAACACGGGAAATAAGTGAACACCAAGTCTGACAGCTGGGTGGGCTCCGGGGAGGGAAAACAAAGCCCCCGGCCCATTCCATACATCGCCTAAATAGAATCCAAAAGAAAAATAATAAGATTGGTCCAAACTATGACAGAGGAACAGTTAAGAATTCTAATATTGTAAATAGAAGGCTGGGTAGAGCTTTTCCACACAAAACAAGAATAGGAAATAAATCCTGAAGCAGAAACTAAGAGACAAACAAAGAAAAATGTTTTCAGAAGTTTAAAGTAAATTATATTTTTAATGCAAAACCAAAACAAATAATTAAGGCCTTTTATGAGATGTTTATTATTACAACTATCCTCACTAGACTTTTTCTAAGCCAGTGAGGTTGTAGGTTCTTTGAACATGTACAGTGTTTATGTGTGATAGCATCAGCTCTTTGGGGAAGTGAGAACACCAGTCCTCTCCCATCTCCTGTTTCTTAAACAGTTTATTTTTACCCTCCATACCCCAAGAGTTGCCAGTGAGAAATGGAATACTCAAATCCTTTCTTTTCCTTTCTTCCTTCCTTCCTCCCTACCCACCTTGTGATGAGATTTATTTTTTCTGGTTGTGTATGTGTGTGTATGTATGTGTGTGTGTCTGTGTGTAAGTATGTGTGTGCATGTGTGGTGTGTGTGTGAGTGTGTGTATGTGTGTCTGTGAGTGTATGTGTGTGTATGTATGTGTATGTATGTGTGTGTATGTGTGTGTGGTGTGTGTGTATGTTGTGTGTGTATGTGTTTGTATGTGTATATGTGTGTGGTGTGTGTGTAAATGTGTGTATGTGTGTGTATGTATGTGTGTGGTATGTGTGTATGTAGTGTGTGTATGTGTATATGTGTGTGTATTGTGGTGTGTGTCTGTGTGTGTGTGCTCCTGTGTGTATGTGTGTGTGCGTATATGTGTGTGTGTGTGGTGTGTATGTGTGTGTATTTGTGTGTGTATGTGTGTATGTGGTGTGTGTGTGGTGTGTGTGTATGTTGTGTGTGTATGTGTTTGTATGTGTATATGTGTGTGGTGTGTGTGTAAATGTGTGTATGTGTGTGTATGTATGTGTGTGGTATGTGTGTATGTGGTGTGTGTATGTGTATATGTGTGTGTATTGTGGTGTGTGTCTGTGTGTGTGTGCTCCTGTGTGTATGTGTGTGTGCGTATATGTGTGTGTGTGTGGTGTGTATGTGTGTGTATTTGTGTGTGTATGTGTGTATGTGGTGTGTGTGTGGTGTGTGTGTATGTGTGCCTTTATGAGTTTATGTGTACCACGTATGTGAAGGTGCTCTGTGAAACTAGAGGACATTAAATCCCCTAAAGAAATCTGAAGAACATAAATATTAGGTGCTATGAGATTTGTAATGAATAAAGGGGGAGCTGAGGGGGAGAAACGGAGGGGTGGGAGAGGAGGGATGAGGGCACACACAGGATACACAGTGAGCACCTGATTCCCTGGACACTCACCAGTACAGTGACTTTGTCATTACATACAATGTACATATATTGAATTATCAAGCTGTACAAATGAAATAATTTAAAATGATTTTTAAAAAACAGCAAAATTGTGTTGAGATTTATATTTTCAACAAAATTAAATGTAAAGGACCATACAATAATTAAAGTTTGTTTGTGATTAAAGCTTTAGTATTTTCTTCTAGGCTTCTTAGTTGGTGCGTTTTTCCCGATGTTCTTCTTTTTAAAAAATTAATTTTATCCAATGTACGTTGGTGTGAGGGTGTTGGATCTCCTAGGACTGGGGGTATCGACAATTGTGAGCTGTCATGTGGGTCTTAAGAATTGAACTCAGAACTTTGGAAGAGCAACCAGTGCTCTTAACCACTCCATTATTTTATTATTATTATTATTATTATTATTATTA
This sequence comes from Phyllotis vaccarum, assembly GCA_033318265.1. Classification (NCBI taxonomy): domain Eukaryota; kingdom Metazoa; phylum Chordata; class Mammalia; order Rodentia; family Cricetidae; genus Phyllotis; species Phyllotis vaccarum. The sequence continues at coordinate 39,047,406 of JARWLC010000010.1, read as the reverse complement.
TTATTATTATTATTATTATTATCTACAGCCCATTATTTAGGTTTTTTTTAATCAGCTACTATGAAGTGATTCCTCAAAAATAAGATTCTTCATGTATACACCCACTTGATGTCTCTTACCCCCCCACACCCCCGATTCTGTCTGCTGGTGTTTTTCTGTGGATACCTGGACACCTTCATTTTCTCCAAGTCGACTGTAGCTACCACCTTAACCCTCCTGGGCCACCACTCCCATGATTCCCACACCTCTCCTGTGGAAACCCATGGCTCCTGGACATCACTGGACCTTCATGCCTCCTCTGCTTCTTCATCTGAACTGAATTCGTCACCTCTGCAGAGTATGATCCATTTTCAATCTAAAGTTCTTGGGATATTTTCTTTGTGTGGTCCATAAAGTGTTTTCTTGTGCTGGGCACTTGGGAGTTTTTCATTCGCTGCTCTTTTGGTGGATTAAACTATTTTTTAAAGCTTTGTTTTGTTTATTTATTTATAAATAATCTCATTATGTAGTTCTGGCTGGACTCAGCTATGGTGTCTTCCTGCCTTTACTTCCTAAACCATGGAACTATTTATTCAGTAATTTCCTGCTTTCCATTTTTCTCTGCTCTAACCTTAAATTTCATACATTGTGTGTGTGTGTGTGTGTGTGTGTGTGTGTGTGTGTGTGTGTGTGTGTGTGTGTGTGTGTAGCACCTATGGTAACTTGGAGTTGAGTCTATCTCCACCTACCACTGTATTCCAGGGGTTGGGTCACACTCAGGTTATCAGGCGTGGTGACCAACAGCCTTTGGCTGTGACTTCACTGGCCACGTCACCTACCGCTCTCAAGAATATCTTCAACCCAGATCCTGAGCTCCAGGGTTGACCTTTTTTTCTGGAGGATCACATTCTTTGTTCTCTTCAGACGTAAGCCTTGAGCATAATTTTTCAGCCCTTTTATTATTTTTGCGTTTCTTACCATATATGTTTGGTTTTGTAGTTATCATGTTACTTGCTAGGGCTTTTTTTCTCTCCAATCTGCCCCTCCCCTTTTAAGACTCTAATTTTATGTGTGTAAGTGTTTAGCTGCATGTATGCATACATACTATATACATGCCTGATGCTTCCATAAGAGCATGTCAGATCCCCTGGAGCTGGAGTTATGATCCACCATATGACTGCTTGGAACTGAACCCAGGTCCTCTTCTGAAAGAGCAGACAGCCTTAACAGAGGAGCCATCTCTCCAGCCCAGTCTGCCCCATTGCAAGTATCTTTTTGAGAGAACTAGGACCTGATATATTCGAGGCGTCTTGGTACCACTGAGCTGCATCCTGCCAAGCTTCCCAGCCTTGACCGTGAATATATTTCTTACTTTTCTTTTGACATAGGTTTTATTTTTGTTAAGTTTCAATGATTTGTAATAAAGTATACAGGCTTCCAGAGCAAAAATTAATAAATTATATACAAGAATGTCTGATATTTACCATAGTATATATAAATTATTATATACCTATCTTTATGCCAATATATCACTTGTATTTTATACTTTATATAAGAAAGTCCCACACATGTACATATGTGTATACACAAAGTGATAAGTATATAATAAAATAATTTAAATTTAAAAATACATTTAAAATAGCTAAACTATCATTTTTTCTTATAAAACACTAGTGGGAGTTTGTTCTGTTTCTCCATGTGGGATCTGGGGTTTAAACTCAGTTCAGCAGGCCTGGTGGAAGATGCCTTTACCTTCTGAGCATACTTGGTGGCCCCATTTTCTTTATATTTATGTAACTATACATAATACATTGTTTATTATATATAGTATGTTGTATATTACAATAAAACCCTGCATATCACATAAAACATATGCACAGAGACCTTCATCCTACCGACCAACACCACCAAGATCCAGTCTTTGCAGTGTGCTGCCTGTGTGCCCTGAGTTAACTTTCCTAAGACTCTGTCTTCCTCTCCACTCTGATTAGTATTGTCTCTCCACTTACTGTTGGGAGACTCTCAGATGCCTCGTTCTCAAAGAAAATTACAGCATGCACCTGTCTTACAGTTTCTACTGCTGTGAAGACACACACCATGACCACAGCAACTCTTTGTTTCTTTTTAAGATTTACTTTATTTTATGTGCATTGGCATCAGATCCCCTGGAGCAGGAGGGTACAGACAGTTGTGAGCTGCCATGTGGGTGCTGGGAATTGAACCTGGATCCTTTGAAAGAGCAGCCAGTGCTCTTAACTGCTGAGCCATCTCTCCAGGCCATGTTTGTCTGTTTTTCAGTACAGGGTTTCTTTGTTCAACAGTCTTGAAGCTCATTCCAGGCTGGCCTCCAACTCACTGATATCTGCCTGCCTCTGCCTCCTGAGTGCTGGAATTAAAGGTATGTGTCACCACTGCCTGGCTCACAGCAACTCTTATAAAAGAGAGCATTTAATTAGGGCTGGCTTACAGTTTCAGAGGTTTAATCCATTACCATCAGACGGAGAAGCATGAAGGAGGCAGATATGGTGCTGGAGAAGGAGCTGAGAGCTCCTATGTTTTGATTCCTAGGCAGCAGGAGACTGTGTGTCACAGTGGGCATGGCTTGACACTTATTCCAAGGAGGCCACATCTCCTAATAGTGCCACTGCCTATGGGTCAAGCATTCAAACACATGAGTTTATGGCACTGTACGTATTCATCTTTGACCTACTTTTTTTGTGTTTGAGACAGGGTCTAACTTTGTAGTCTAGGTTGATCTTGAACTCAAAATCCTTGTGCCTGAGCATTAGAATTATAACTGTGTGCTTTGTGTGTGTGTGTGTGTGTGTGTGTGTGTGTGTGTGTGTGTGTGTGTGTGAGTGACTATTTTGTTTGTTTTGAGACAGGCTTTCTGTAGCCCTGGCTGTCCTAGAACTCACTATGTAGATCAGGCTGGCCTTGAACATCAGGCTGTCCTTGAACTCACAGAGACCTGACTGCCTCTGCCTCTGAGTGTTGGGATTAAAGGCATATACTAGCACACCTAGCCCATCCCAGGTATTTTTATTTTCAGTTTGTTGTATAGTGTTGCTTCTTTGAAAATGTTATGATAGTGGTCAGGAATGTAGCCCTTTAAGCCAAGACCAACTTCTGTCAGCTCTGTGAGACTACATGAGAATTTTTCTCAAGAAAAGAAAGAAATTGATATGTATTGTCTATTGGGCATTGCATATAGAACTACAGAGCCTCTGGATGGTTTCACTTTCTTCCACAGTGAGAACTTTATCCTTACTATGTGTGGTGAGTATGGGTCCCTCCGTTATTGCCCATTCATGGATAGTTTGAAGGGAGATAAGTCTTAAATATTATATGTTAGTATATTTTCTTGCCTAGTACTAGGTAATCTCAGATGGCAGGTGATCACATTATAGAGGCAGTAGTATCTGGGAATGTAGGGCTAATCAACAAGGTTTAAACTTTGCGAGCAGCCTACTCCCCAGTGGGTCGAGCAGAGCAGTGCACACTCACTACCTGTTAAATCAATGCTATCCCCTAGAATTAGTAGACAAGTCTCTCATTATAAAATACAGGACTGCTGCAAAGTATTTCCCTGTAAAGCATATGCATTTGGCTTATGGGGCCACAGCAGTGAGGCAGAACCACTGAGGAGTCAAACCTTTGTACAGCTGTTGCCTGTCTAAGAGTTCTATAATGCCCAAGCATGGCTTCTTGGTAGCACATTTTATTGGGAAGGCTCTGTGTGCTAGATGCAAGCACATATCTTTTAAGAAAGGCTTCTTGAGTCAGCTTTAGCAGCAAAAACCTTGAGGTTCTTTTAGGAGGCTATGCTTAAAATAGTTAATGAGGTTTATGAGCAGACAATGTCAGTACTCTCTTTGGAAGCAGTGTGGAACCTAAATTTCTCCAGAGTTGTTGCGGTAGGTAAATGTGGTTCCTGCCAGTACCTCTGCTATGAAGCTAACCTCTCACAGACCAAGGAGCTGGGTGGAGCCAGTTGCCATAGCCAAGCCTTTAATCCTAGCCATAGAGCTGGGTAGAGCCAGCTACCATAGCTGAGCCTTTAATCCTAGCCATGCCTTAGCAGATTAAAGATGTGGTAAAGAAAAAGAGAGATTGACAGTAAAGACCAATTTAGACAAAAGCAAAAAACAACATAAAAATTCTCTAAATGGTTTACAGTGTGTTTAATATATATAGTCTTGGGAGAGAAAATAAAAAGATAGAAAAAGTCCTTAAAAAAGAACAGAGTAAAATAATCCATGTGAAGTTGGAAATTACACAGAGTCTGGATACTATATGTTACAGTTTTGTCTTTGAGTTTTTTGACTGTAGAGAAAGGAGCAACATCTGCTAAAGACATTTGATTATAAAAACTACTGGATTAAACCAACCTATATATTTTATAAATGTCTTGACTTCACAATTGAAGTCAAAAGATATGTTACTTTGGAGGAGAGGTTTTCTTAGTATTTCCACAGAAGATGAGAGGCTGTGGATTTATTTGAGGTTAAAGAAAATAAGGTTTGGTCAAAGAAGATTCCCTGAAAAACCTCAGGTAGAAACCAATGGTGCAGATGATCCAACATCTGAGAGCACTCTGTTGCAGTTTCCTCATAGAATACTCCAGTCAGGACTTGACCATAATCCTGAATTTTCTCAGGATCCCCATAAGATTATCAGCACCTCCCAATCAACAGAAAGTTGTCTAAAGATTTATACTCACATTCCCTAAAATGAATTATGGATATTTATCTTTGTTTACAGCATTGGTTATAAGTTGTTATAGAGAATGGTGAGAAAAAAATCTATAAAAAAGAAGATTAGGTGTGTGTGTGGGGGTTCTTGTTTTAAAAAGAGAAAAGGGAAAATGCTGTGGGATAGTGATAGTGCTCTTGTACACTGTAAATATTGTCACTGTAAATATTGGTTTAATAAAATGCTGATTGGTCAGAAGCTAGTCAGGAAATAGATGTGGGGCAACCAGACTAGGAGAATTCTGGGAAGCAGAAGAGCAGAGCAGCAGGTGCCAGCAAGACACATAGGAAGCAAGACAAGAATGCTGCACAGAGAAAAAGGCACCCAGCCATGTGACTAAACATGAATAAGAATCTTGAGTTAGTTTAAGAGTAAGAGTTAGCAAGTAATAAGCCTGAACCATAGGCCAAACAGCTTATAATTAATATAAGCCTTTGTGTGACTATTTGGTACTAAATGGCTCTCAGACCAGCCTGGAGGGACAGAGGAACTTCCAGTTACAGGCCTCCATTCTGGTGAGCTGTTAGAATAAAGAACAAATGGCAGACATACACATGTCCTCTGTGATAGACATGCATGGTGAAAGAGAAAGAAGGTTTTATTATAAGACACTGGTACGTAGGGGTAGTCTCTTATAGAGCAAAACTTGGTGAAAACTGGTAAATATAACAGACTTATCTGTGATTCATTCATTCCTATAGGTAAACAATGTGGGAGAGAAAGCAAGTTATGTATTTTAACTTGCCAGTCAGTTACCAGATAGAAAGAGACCTGGAGGTAATTCCTCCTATCAACTCACCAATATTTCCTAAATTAAGTATGGTAGATCATATTAGAACTATCCCTTCTCTTTAGGATTTATTGTAAATGTGTGTATGTGCATTTGAGTGCAGGTGCATGTGGTGGCCAAAACAGGGCTTCTGGAGCAGTTGTGACTCAATATGGGTGCTGAGAATAGAACTCAAGTCCTATGCAAGAGCAATATGCATTTCTAACACCAGAGTTGTCTCTCCAGCCCTATATTAATAATATTCTTAACTCTTTTCTCAGGTCATTAAGGCAAAGGATATTGAAAATATTATTTCAGAAGTTTACTAATCTTGGCACTTCACAATTGATGTAGGTGAGCTGTTTGACCAGCTGCTATTCCTTGAGGGTACAAGTGAGACTTTTAAACCTATAGTTATAATACGTCCAAATATATAGCCTTTAGATAAATGTGACAGACATGAAGGAAATACCAACAAGTTAATGAACTCAATAAATGCATCATCTGTTATCTGTTATATCAAATAAAAAGAAATAATAAAGTAACACTTTAACAAACTCTTGAAATGCACAGTATAGATGTAATAGAGAAGCTTGATGTCCAAGGACACATCCTGTCTCTACTCACACAGCATGAAAATGGGCAAAGTCTACTTGGGCAGAAAATGGAGCCTTGTGGTGTTACACCTTAAAACTGAATAGCCAGGAAATATTCTGTATGCAGATGTGACCGTGGGAAATGGATTTGTACAGATGTGTAGATCTGAGAAGCTGTTCATTTGAGATTTTGCTCTGATTTTCCGTCTTTAAAGATAATTCACCATAGGGCTGAGAAATGGCTTTTCACTTAAGTGGGGGTGCTGTTCTTGGAGAGGATTGAGTTTGGTTCCCCACACCCCTGTCAGGAGTCTCACAGCCGCCTTCGACTTCAGATCCAGGGGATCTGCCACCTGTGTACATAACCACACAGCACTGATTAATTAAAATAAGTTTATCTATGCCATGCATGAAGGGTGTGTTTGTATTGTGTGTAAAGTTCTTGTGCTGAAACTGTAAGCTCCCACATGATAGTATAAGACAGAGATGGTAGTTCAGGAGAACAGGGCCATGCAACTAGAATAAATGATTTCATAGACACAAGAGCCTGACTCTATTCCTGTGGAGATAACAGGAAAAAGTTATCTGCTTAGAAGGAAGAGCCATCATCAGACCAGATTTGCTATAACTGTGGTTGTGGCCTTTTGAATTCAGAGAATTGTAAAAAATAAATGTCTGATTTTAGTCCCTTGGTCCATGGTATTTTTATTGTAGCAGCAAGAACGAAGACAACCTGTTTCCAGATTTAGTGTTGGATGCTTGCCAGGGTTGGCACAGGGCGCCTTGCAATCGTCGATCAAGAAATCCATCGCTTCCTTACTAGAGCATTTAAAACAAGCGCGGAGATCCAGCAGCAAGTTGACACCCAATAGCAGAGCCAGCCAGTCAATAGTGCTGACTCTCTAGCACATGGGAATCTCAGATTGTTCACTGGGAAGTGACCTCCATACATTTTAAATTTTGAAAGTTCTTCACCTCTCCCCAAAGGAATTGTCACAGTCCAACTGGTAAAATTCAGACTCTCTGTTAAGAGACTGTGTTTGATTCCTTCGTGTTCATACTGGCACTGGGACCCGTTTGAGGTGACAAAGCATTAGTATGCCGTCACATCTGCATATTTAAATCATGTGTGTCAACAGCGGTTTAGCTGCTTAATCAGTCCTGTTTGGGGCCTTGTAATGAATGAGATGTGGTGCTGCCTCACGCAAAGGCACGAGCGAGTTATGTGATTCTGCCCTGAGTGGGCTCTCAGTGAGGTTAGAATTTACCGCAAATATATTTAAGCTAGACAAAGAACTGTGTAGGCTGTGAGCTGCATATCAGAGCTGGTTACATCACAGTGAAAGCCAGAACAGAGGCCATGAAGACAGTTTCTACAGACCATTTAGGATTTGAACTTAACCCTAGTAGATGGGAAGAACCTCAAATGGGTGAATCTTTTCTATATAAGAAATAGAAGAAGAAAGGTGGGGACGGAGACTAAGTGCAGGCCAGAAGTAGTGCTTAGTTGTTCGACCAACATAAATATCATAGAAGACCAGAAAAGGGACAGCTTAAAGCATGCATGGTGCCACATGCGTGTCTCTCTCCAGGGCTTCAAAGCTCATGTGAACATAGTATGGAATTGCTAAAGATTCTGACCTAGAGAATAAAATTATACAAACCAGACTGTTCAGAACATCCCTGGAGACCCTTTGCCAGCTTTACTGGGCATAGGAAACCTTAGCACACAGACACACCAAGCAGAAGGCATAGGGTGGTCAGGATGAGAAGGTATGTCCTGATGGGTCAGTGGCCTGCCTAGAAGCACAAAGAGCCCCCAAAGGCTCCCAGTAGATCTGTGGGTTGCAAGGGCTGATGGGAGCAAGAAAACTTGAATAGTTTACTTCAGTCTTCACCTAGTGGGGGGTTTGCTCAACTGTCATATGGAACAGGACAGGGAGGCTGCCTCCATACCCAATAGGAAAAGGCACAGTGAACAGTCACTTGTGACATCTGCCACGGCACAGGTCAGTCAGAAAGCATTAGAAACCTCAGCCACATAGCAGCAGCCTCTGGAGATACACATGCCCTTACCTCTTCAGTGATCCCAGTTAGATTCATGTTGCATCCTAGAAATGTTTGTTGATTTGTTTGTCTGAGACAAAGTCTCATGTAGGCTAAGCTGGTCTTGAACTTGCTACACAGTCGGGGCCAGCCTTGAACTCCTGATCTTCCTGCTTACTCCTCCCCAGTGCTGGGGATACAGGTGTGGGTAATGTTGCCAAGATATGTGTTCACTTGATTCAGTCTATTCTGTGTGCTTTTATGTCTCCACTCACGGTGGTCCTGTCTCCTGCCTGTCTTCCTTTGTACCCACAAATATTGGGGTTCTCTGGAACTCATGATGGGTTCTATCTCTTCCTCTTTACACTTTATCTCCATGACTACAAAACTCATTAAAAACTTACCTTTTGCGTGCACAGATCTGCTCAGCATCTTCATGCAGACCAAGTTCAGAAGACCCCAAACTGTACTTGAAATAGTGACTTCCCTGGAGGTCACCCAGGGCAATCAGGCTCTTCCTTCTCACCCTTGCCCCACTACAAGGCATTACCAAGTGCTTTATTTTTCATGGTCTGTTTCTGTGATAAAAAACACCATGGCCCAGGCAACTTACAGAAGAGTTTGTTTTGGCTTCAGGTTCCAGGGAATTGTAGAGCATTGTGTCAGGGACAATGTGGCAGGCATGACAAACATGGCAACAGGAGCTGAGAGCTGAGAGCTCACATCTGGAAACACAATCTAAAAGCCAGCCTCCAGGGACACACTCCCTTTTAAAAGGTCATACATACCCCCGAAGCGTCCCCAAATAGCACCTACTAAGAACCAAGTGTTCAAACATCTGTGCATACAAGAGACATTCTCTCGCGAACAGCTACACCACCTAAGTATCCCCTGCTGCTAGCAATCTAAGTGGGTGGGGTTTTTTTCTCCCATTTTAATTATGATCGTCAGTTCATCCTCTTTTAAAATGTTTTGCAGGGGCCTAGAGAGATGGCTCAGCAGTTAAGAGCACTTGCTCTTTTTACAGAGGACCCGGGTTCAATTTCTAGCATTCACATGGTGGCTCACAACTGTCCATAACTTCAGTTCCAGGGGATCTGACACCTTTACAAAGACATAAATGCAGGCACAACATGAATGTGATAAAATAAAAGAATTGGGGCTGGAGAGATGGCTCAGAAGTTAAGAGCACTGCCTGCTCTTCCAGAGGTTCTGAGTTCAATTCCCAGCAACCAACATGGTGGCTAACAGTCATCTATAATGAGATCTGGTGCACTCTTCTGGACTGCAGGCAGACATTCAAGCAGAACACTGTATACATGATAAATAATTTTTTTAAAAATAAAAGAATTATTAAAAAACAATAAAATGTGAACAAGTGAAAAGCAAGTTAGACCTTCCTCTCCTCCTGGTACCTTCTCCCACCATCCACCTTCCCAGAAGCATGCTTTCTTCCTGGCTTTTGAGGCAGTCTTCCAGGCAAAATCATAAAAATAAAAATATGTACACACTCTTATTTTTCACTTGGATATGGCATACACTCCGGGCCTTTCTTCACCTGCTCTTTTCATAGAATGGTTTAGAATCTTCCCGTATCAATATACTGGTCTCTGGGATTCTGTCCTGTTGAAGTTAATGTAGGGCATTGTATTTAGGAGTGTATCATAATTAGCTTAATGGGAGCCTGGCTATGTATTTCCCACTCTTTCCTTGCTGTGAGTCGTGCTGCAAAGGGATACACGGTGACAGCATCTGTGATAGCATGTATGGTGTGTAAGGTGCATTAACTTTCTCCAACTGAGACAAAACAACTGAGATGATTACCTTGAACTTGTTGTGGAATAGTCATGTGTGTTACATTTGATTTTACTGCGGAACAGTTGCTTCAGTGATGCAAAGACGTGCTGCATTTTGTTATTGTTGTTGCATTTGGTTTAATCTGCGAAGCTGTGTTACTGTGCCTGTCTACAACACCGGATGGCCTACTCAAAACTGAGCAGCCAATAGCAGGGCAGGAGAGAGGACAGGTGAGGCTGGCAGAGAATAAATAGAATGAGAAATCTGGGAAGAGAGGAAGAGGGAGCAAGAGAACACGGATAGGAGGATGATAGGAGCCAGTCACCAGCCACCCAGCCACCCAGCCACCCAGCCACCCAGCCACCCAGCCACCCAGCCACCCAGCCATCCAGCCATCCAGCCACCCAGCCACACGACCACACGGCTCTGAAATAAATCACTTATGGAGACATTCTTAATTATAGATGCAAAAAGAAAATGGGTTAAGAAAAGCTGGCCAGCAACAAGTCAAGCAAATGCTAGGCATCTATAATTAAGAATGTCTCCATAAGTGATTTATTTCAGAGCCGGGCCCACCCAAAAGAGTAAAAAAAAAAACAGAAAGTTTGTTTTGGTTCATGGTCTCCATCCATGGTTATTTGGTTGGGGGCTTGTGGTGTCTGTTTTCTTTTGGCTGGAGAGAGAGAGAGAGAAAGAGAGAGAGAGAGAGAGAGAGAGAGAGAGAGAGAGAGAGAGAGAGAGAGAGAGAGAGAGAGAGAGAGAGAGATCTTCAGAGGATTATCTTCTCAGTTCTCAGTGACCTAGCTTCCTTCATGAGGCTCCAGATCCTAAAGAGTCTCCCACCTACCTGTCATATCACAAACTGGACAGCAATCCTGTAACACCTGAGCCTTTGAAGAACACTGCAGATCAAGCTATAGCGGGGGCCCTGTAGACCTTCCTCTTTCTCTTCTTTTTCGTCATCTTCTTAAGACTGAAGATCTTTGTTTTTATTTTTGTGAGTTTTTGTCTGTGTATGTGTGTCCAGGGAGGCTGAGGGTGCTGTTGGATCCTCTAGGGCTGGAGTTTCCAGCAGGTGTAATCCTTCTAATGTGGGTACTGGGCGTGTAACTCAGGTCCTCTGCAAGAGCAATATGGGTTCATAACTGCTGAACCATTGCCCCAGCACTGACATTTCCTTATTTTATATATTATATTTTATTGACTTTTCTTATACAGTTCAGAATTTTATTTTGGTTTTTCAAGACGGTTTCTCTGTGTAACAGCCTCAACTGTCCTGGAACTCACTCTGTAGAGCAGGCTGGCCTTGAACTCATAGAGATCCACCCACCTCTGTCTCTTGAGGGCTAGGATTAAAGGCATGTACTACCACTGCCTGGCTCAAACTGTATTTAAAATTCTTACATATTTTCTTCCAATAATTATAAGGTTAAAATTTTACTTCTACATTATTTATTAATAAATAATTAACCTTGGTGTAAAATCCAGCCCTCCTTAGCCTGTAAAGATAATGTGTTGTACCAACACCCTCACTTCCCACTGATTTCAAACATCTAAAATTTTAGGTGTGAATGACTCTTACATCTATTCTGTTATACTTGTCTTTTCATAGACTAATAGCTCACTCCTCCTAAAGTCCATTCATTTATTTGCTTGTGTCCTCTGTGAGTGTGTGTGAGCATGTGTGTGAAAGCTTGTGTATGGGCGGTGTGTGTGTGTAGGTTTCTGCACCTCTTTGCTTATGGGGGTCAGCAGAGCGGATCAAGTGTTCTTTTCCACCCTCTCTGCATATTCTACTGAGGCAGGGTCTGTCCTTGAACCTGAGGCTCATGCCTTGCTAGGCTGGAAGCCAGCAGACTCCTGTGACCCTCCTGCCTCCCCCCTACTCTTTGGGTTTCAGCACTTGAGGAGATGCAGGCTAGTTCCCTGGGTACTGGATTTCAGACTCTAAGTCTCATAATTTTGGAGCCAAACCTCTTGATAAATGTGTGGTGATATATTCTATATTTAATAAAATCAGCCTAAAATATCAGAGGTCTACCCACAGTCAAGCCAGGAGGGTCAGAGAGTGGTAATTCATGACTTTAATCCCATCACCCAAAAGACAGAGATCCTTCTGGATCTTGTGAATTCAAGGCCTAACAGCCAGTGATAGTTCACACCTTTAATCCTAACTCTAGGATTATGATACAGAGTTGAACCAGGAAGTAAAATAGCTGGACAGGGAAAGAAATATAAGTCAGGAAAAGGCAGAAACTCATTCATTCTGTAGAAGTAATCAGTCAGACTGAGGACCCATGAAGATAGGACTTACCTTGTTCAGCCTGAGAATTGGCTGGGTGAGATTTGACTGTGGTCTGTTTCCTCTCTCTGATATTCCAGCTTTTCCCAATATCTCACTCCAGGTTTTCATTATATGCCAACTAGAATTTGTGCAATACAGATGAGCTATCTCTTCAGCTCCTAATGTCATATCCTGTAGCTTTCTAACGTGTTTTAATATGTGGTACACAACCCTTAACAGCAGCCCTCTTTCTAGATTTTCCTGATTTTGGTAGTTTTTAATATTAGCTAACATTTAAACTTTTGACTTAGTTGAAGTAAAAAAATATAGCTTTGGGTACTCTTCCACATTCAATAATACTATATATATACAACTTGGCTGACGATTTTTATTTTTATGTTATCAAATGTACTTCTAAGCTTTCTAGTAACATTGAAACATTTTATTTCTGTAGATCTTGCATTTCATGATGAATACAATTTAACATCACCTGTTCTTCAGACTAGAGAGGTTGTTTCTAACAAACAACTGGTTCTTTTGTATTACCTATTACCTAACCATCTCACAAAATATTCCCATTCTTAAGATAGTTTTATTGTTACATACAATAATCCTAAAAACCAGGCTGAGATAAATCTATAGCCCAGTCCATAAGGAGCTTGAGGGTCTGAGTTTAGACGCGGCCTAAAAAGCCATACATGGTCACACACCTGTAATCCCCATGCTGGGAGTCAGAAGCAGGAAGATCCTATTTACCTTTCTAGCAGCAAATTCATCCTGTGGCAATGAATCTCATTGCCACCTCTGTCTCTGGCTTACTGGTGTCACAGTGGCCATCCTGTGACACAAGCTTCCTTCCATATCTGCAGGAAGTTTTATCTGTTGGGAAGAACATAAGCTGCAAGCAAAGCCAGTATTTCTTGGTTTTTAACCATTTCCTTGTCTCATGTGCTGACCTACTGCCTCCGGCTCTCACTGGTTTTGCAGTTCTATGATGATTTTTGTTCTTTCAGAAGCATTTATTTTGTGTGCTGTGCAGGCACTGAGCTAAGGTATGTGCCACAAAATGCCTTCCCTTTCTCCAGGCAGATGGAAGAGGAAGCCTACAATGAAGACCCAGGAGATGCTTGCTTTGAAGGGGATGAAGTCTCCCATGGGAAGGACATAACCAGTTGTGTTTAGGAAGCACACCTTTGGGAAGCCTCAGCAAGAAGTCAGAGGGGCAGATGATGAGTGGATGGGAGTGCCAACCGCAAGAGTTCAAAGACATTCCCAGTGCATTCGGCTGTCTTTTAAGCTCTTCAGCAAGCAATGATACTACATTGGATGTTAGAGTCTTCCCAGGGTAGCAGGTCAAAGGATAAGGGAGTCAGGGAGGCTGGGAGGAAGGTTCAAGGTTTAATTTTATTCTCAGTTTAGCTTGGTTCTTTAGATGATGCACTTGATCCTTTAAAAATAAAAAAATCTTGAACTTAAGTATTTATTATCTAGGTTATGGGGTTACTGGCTCCCTCTGCTCAGCTTTCTTCTGTTTGTGTTATCCAATAAGAAGGAGACATAATCAATACACTGTTGCATAGCAAGGTCTGGACCAGGCTGGAGAGATGACTCAGCAGTTAAGAGCACTGGCTGCTCTTCCAGAAGATCTGGGTTCAGTTCCCAGCACCCACACAATTGCTCACAACCACCTGTAACTCTAGTTTCCAGGAGATCCAATGGTCTCTTCTGGCCTCTGAGGGCACTGCATATATGTGATGCACAGACATACATGCAGGTGAAACACCCATACACATTAAGTAAAAATAAACAACAAAAGAAAGAAAAATCTGGAATTAAATCCAAATGTGGGGATGGACAGATGTATTTGTTGTCCCTGGTAAGTCAGCTTTTGACATTGTACTTTGTCTTTAAGGTGTATGCAGAGAGTTTTGGGGCTGTTAATTTTGCATTTTCAGATATGGAAGTTTACACTCAGGGGTCCTGTCCACTTAGAGGTCCTGTCTAGTTCTCTATGTCCAAAGAAAAGCTGAGTGTGTAGTTTTCTTGCATGTGTACAATTCCTCATGAACCATCTACCTTGTTTTTTGAGACATGGTATTTTTTGAATCTGCAACTCACCACCAATTAGACTAGGCTGGCCTGGAGGCTCCAGGGCTCTGCCAGTCCCTGCCTCACTAGTCAAACAAGCATCTCACTGAGCTCACGCTGCAGTTTTCAAACTAGATGACAGTGGATGTGAACTTGCTAACTGGACCAGGACACTGGTTTGAGACACCAGGCTGTTGTAGAACTAATTTAGTGTATTGTGATCACCCACGCTCTTGAGGCTGTACTCTAGAACTTCTTCCTTCGGAATTCCCTAACTAAGCCCTCTTTCAGTATAAAAAAATCCATTTAAGCAAAGCATAGAAAACTATTTCCCGAGCCTATACAAATCACTAGATGGCTTCAAATCTCAGTAGGGCAGGGGAAATGGAAAAAGTAGCTTTTTTATTGGCAGTCACACACATCAGCATGAAGGAAGCAGAGGCAAATAGAATTTTGTGAGTTTGACACTAGGTTGGGTAACATATCAATTTCCAGACCAGCCAATACCTTAATAGTGATCACTCAGGAGGCAGAGGCAGGGCAGATCTCTAAATTCAAGGCCAGCCTGATCTACAGAGTGAGTTCCAGGATAGCCAGAGCTGTTACACAGAGAGATCCTGTCTCAAAAAAAAAAAAAAAAAAAAAAAGCAAAGCAAACAATCAAAAACAAAAAGGCCACACAAATAAATAAAAGTAAAATTCAAAACAGGGCCAGTGGTGGAGCTTTGTGATAAAGCAAGAGATCTTGAGTTTGGTTTCCAGCATAAAGCAAATAACAGCCCAAATACACACCCACAGGTACACATAAAGGCAAGTTTTACAGGAGGTGCACACTAGACTCTCAGCACTAGGGAGGCAGGGACTGGCAGAGCCCTGGAGCCTCCAGGCCAGCCAACCTAGCCTAACTGTAGCAGAGACTCCAGCTATTTGGGAGATGCCATTACCATGGGATGGCCACCAAGAAGAGCAGCAGCAATGGATCCAGCTAGAACCTTAGAGGACAAGTTATGTGTGATGCAGAGGGCACAGCTGGGGAAGTGACCCAAGCCTTTGTAGGAGTCCAGAAGATTCTGAGTTGGACATTGAGTTATTATACTGTTGGAGTTTGGTTTTGCTTTGATCTGATAGTGACTGTGCCCTGGTTATTCCTTCTTTAAGTTAGAAGGTATTAACTTAATTTTTTGTTTGAGATAGGGTTTCTCTATGTCATAGCCCTGGCTGTTTTGGAACTCACTCTAGGCCAGACTGTCCTTAAAATCACAGAGATGCACCTGCCGCTGCCTCCTGAGTGCTGGGATTAAAAGTGTGCACCGCCATGACTAGATAATCTTGATTTTTATAGGCACCCACAGCTGAAAGACTTCGAACTTTTAAAAGAAATTTTGGATTTATTAAAGAGGCTGGATATTTTAAAGAGGTTGAATTTTTAATGTGTTGAATTTGTAAGACTGTAGAATTTTTAAAGTTATTTATGTTTTTAATGTGAGATCTTGGGGATGAATGAGAAACGAAAGGTTCTGGCTTTACAATGATGTGTTTGTGTGCCAAGCTGACACAGCTAGATTCATCTGAGAAGAACCAACCCCAATTAAAAAAAAGAAAGCCACTAAGTAGCACTCTTCCATGGCCTCTGCATCAACTCCTGCCTCCAGGTTCCTGCCCAGTTTGAGTTCCTGTCCTGACTTCCTTTGAATGAAGAAGGTGTAAGCTGAATAAACTCTTTCCTTCCCAAGTTGCTTTGGTGTTCTGTTACATCATCAGAAACACTGAGGCAGGTGTGAGTCCATATGAGGACTGCATTTCTTCCTAAGTATTGCAAAATAATAGCACAGTTTCAAGAGAGTCTCAAACAGTAGGAGACATGTATGTTGTAGAAGAATATTTCTTTGTGTCACCAGTTCACAAAAAACAACACGGAGACTTATTATTAACTATTAAAGTTTGGCCTTAGCTTAGGCTTGTTTCTATCTAGCTATTATAACTTATATTAAGCCATTCCTATTAACCTACACGCTGCCATGTGGCTTGTGTCTTTTACCTCTCCTCCTGCATGTCCTGTTTCCTCTCCATCTTCTCTGGTGTCTCTCCCATACATAGATTCTTCTCTTTTCCTTCTCTCTGTGCCCGGAAGCCCCACTTAACCTCTTTTTGCCCAGCTATTAACCATCCAGCTATTTATTAAATCAATCAGAAGGGATTTGGCAAAGACACATTTTTACAGTGTACAAAAAATATTGCACAATAGTATGTTAACCTAATAGTTAATATTCTCTTTAAAGATTAAAATTTTTTAACTTAAATTATTAGAGAGGAAGACAGTATGTGTGTGTGTGTGTGTGTGTACATAAGAATGCTTATGTGCAGGGCATGTATATCGTCAGCTTTCAGGAGTCTGCTCTCACCTTCCTCCTTGTTGAGACATACTCTCTTGTTGAGACATCATATTTTATAATCATCTCCCCTTAAATAATTATTAAAATAATTTAATAATTATTATTAAATTATTAATAATAATTCATGAAATAATCTTGGCAAACATACCCACAAGATAAGAAGGCGATGACTATTGCTTTCAAGACAAGGACACTATTTGAGCCATATTTTGGCATAAAGCAGTTGAATTTCATGAGCAACTGTAAGATGCTGGTCAAGGACTTAGTTTGGGACTATGGTTGAGAAGGAGGGTGGAAGTCCCGGAGGACTTACTCTGGGCTATGTCATATATGCTATACATATGATATCAGAGTGGAGGTAGCCACAGAAAAACTGACTGGGTTGCTGGATGCCTGGTATTGGTATCCATGATGTGACCTAGCCTTCATTTCTTTTGAGCCTTATTTTTTGGCAGCAAAAAAGCCAATAAAAAGATGAGTCCTCTCCCCACCTCCTTGAGTGGGCACCAGACATACACAGAGGACAGATATCCAATAAATACATTTCAGGGGGCATTGAGTTGAGGTTGCTTGCAGAACTATGGGTGAGAGATTATTTACTGGAGAAGTATAGGTAATTTACCAGTGACTACACCGTTGAAGAGAATGTTTCTTCTTCTCCAGCTACCATTACCAACTCATAGGTCCTCAGGGAAGTAAAACATAACAAAACAAACATACAAAAATGATAGGTAATAAAGAAGGAAGTCCAGAGCATGTGCAGTGTGAGCCCTCCTCCCCGTTCTCCTAAAAATCCCTGTGAAAACAGTAGAAGGTACCTTCTGGGTGATCTCGTAACCTTCCTGGTAGGAGGAAGTGCCATTTTCCCACTGCTACCGGACTACTGAAATGTACCCCACAGAATTGGAATTTCCCCAGGAGTGGCATGCTGGGAGAAAAAAGGTCTCAGTGCCAGTCAGAAGAGGAACTTGGCTGAGAGAAAAAGGCTTCTTGTTAGATGGCCTTGTTTGGAGCTCAGAGGCTGTCCAGGGTGGGCTCACACTCTGCAGGGACTACCCAACTGTGCTTCCCTCTTGCCCTCTCTATAAATCTAACCCTTGGGTCAGGACCTCTCACCAACATGCTCTGAGGTGTGTGTCACTGGATCCTCTGTTCTTTTTCCCCACGTGGCAAGACTGAACGCATCTCTGTATCTGCCACTTTTACTTGTCTCCTTAAAGTATTAGAGTTGGAAGAGCCTGGGTTTTGATCCAGCAGCTCTGGTAACAACTTCTTTGAGTAACTTTTACAGCTTTGCTTTCTTTCATATTGTTAAATTGTTTTAAACTACCATACATTTTAAAATACTTTTTTATGTGCATTGGTACTTTGCTTACATGTATGTATGTCTGTATGAGGATGCCAGATCTACTGGATCTGGAGTTCCTGGCAGTTGTGAGCTTCCCTGTGGTTGCTGGGAATTAAATCTGGGTCCTCTAGAAGAGTAGTTATTGTTCTTAACAGCTGAGCCATCTCTCTATCCCCATGACCATACATTTTTAGTTTTTGTTTTTGGACTTCTGTAGATGAAAGTTTCTTGGTCCCAAATAACCCCACAGTCTCGACGAATCTCTCCCACCTATAGACCCTCAGCCACTTATTAACTAATTACATAGAGGCTTATATTAACTACAGACTGTTTGGTCTAGGATCAGGCTCATTATCAACTAGCTTTTATAACTTAACCCATTTCTATTGAGTCTATGTATCACCACATGTTCCATTACATCTTGCTTCCCTGGCAGCTGCTCACAGCAGCTGCTCTGACCCTACCTTTCTCTTCCTTGTATCTTGCTTGGATTTCACACCTGGCTATGTCCTATCTTGTCACAGGCCATAGCAGCTTCTTTATTAACCAATGGTAATTCACAGTATACAGAGTGACCATCTCACAGCAGACCGCAGATGGAGAGAACTATTAACTTCTTAGTCCGTAGCATACTATCAGAGTTAGTTTCTATAAGGCCCCCATCCTGATTTGATTTGTTTAGTATTTTATATATATGGATGGCTTTTAATGCAGTAAAATTTCCAGAAGGTACTTCATCAGTCACAAATCTGTAAGGACAGAAGGAGTATTGGCTTACATGCACTGTCCAGGGCTGAATTTAAAACTGTTTACCTTCTAACCTTGCATGAGGGGCAGAGATGGGATTAGAACATCAGTTCATTTGTCCTTGGAACATTTGGTTAACCTCCAAGCAGGATTCCATCTTCTGAGTCTAATGGGTTTACAATAGTGCACCACCAAGATGTGGGGTAAAGGGAGGTGGGGCAGCCAGGAGAAATCTTGCTAGTTCCTCCAACAAAATATCACAAATGGGGCACATACCAGGGATGCTATTATTCTATAGTTCTGAAAGTTAGAAGGCCACAAACAAGGCAGAAACAGTCTCTCTCTCTTTCAAGGCTGCAAGGGAGAATCTATTGTGGCCTCTTGCTACTGTTCTGTAGTCTCACCCCAGATTGTCCTTGCTTGTGGGTCTTCTGTTCCTTGTTAGAGGTTTGTTGTGTCTCTTTCTTTAGGTCCAGCTTCTTATAAGGTTATCGGTCATTTCAAACCTGGGTTCAGCCTAAAGACCTCATTTTTTGATGACCTCTGTGTAGATTCTTTCTCCAAATACACACTTTGGTGAGGTGGGTACTTGGGGGTTGCAAATATGCTTTGATATGACTCCTGTCTTCACCACTCATGATGGTGTCACATCAGGACCTCATTTGTCACTCATCACCTGTTTTCTCTTTGTAGAATGGAATTGACCATTTTCTGTGAGAGCTGGACGCTCTAGAATGAGTTGGATGGCAGTGGTTAAGACTCTGGGCTTCTTTTTGCTTTCCCAGGTTCTCAGACAGGAGCTTCTAGGCTAAGTTTAACTTCTGTATTTAGTTAATACTAGACTGGCATTTCTTCCAGAGGCCACCATGACCCTTGTCACCAGCTATAACTTGGAGACCACTTTTTATGTGATATCCATGTCAAACATTTAACAGCATCCCAACTCAGGACAACTTATTGATATCAGATACGATTGTGTTGGGTGGGGAGAGGGTGCATCTTCCACACACAGAAACCAACACTTTCTAATTCTGCCTTCTTGAGACATTGTCATAGTTGGCCAAGTTAATCCATAGATTAAGCAGGTTCCCTCCTTTATGCGCAATAAATATTTGATAGGAATTTAGTTTTTAGTGTTCTGTTGAAACCCTGACCAATAGAGTAGAGAACCTGGAGGTGAGGCTGGAAGCCCTTGTGGAAACTTGTGTTTGGGAAGAAACAGGTGCTAAGTTCTGTGAACCCTTGACCACTCCCCCCTCTTATTTTTTTTTTCAGATTAGTTATGTTGACTGCGAACTTAAATTACATCAATAGTGCAAATTTGAAAATGTTTTGTGGGATGCCGCAACTTTTCGATACCCTGGGCAGTCTAAAGCAAATAATTTTCCTTCCCGTATCCTAATTTACTTTAGTTTTCGTATTTTTTCTCCTTTGCCGGCCTGTATTTTCCCTTAAATAAATGTTTTAGTGTATCAACGGTGTACTAACTGTAGGATGTTTGCTAGAAATCATCGAAAGCAAGTGTTTTCTAGGACCACACTGCACGGAGAGTAGTGTTTATCGGTGCTTTGACAGTTGTTTATAAGACTGCATCTATTGCAATTGTTGCAAATAGCTTAAGCAAAAACCTTAACATAAATGTGGCAAAAATCAAGTTTAGAAATAAATTCAGTGATTTTGGTGCGCAACAGTGTATACACACACTGGACTATATCTTAATATATATACATATATATATATGTATATATACACACACATACACACCATTTTAGGCCATTATCTGGGAATAGGTACAAAATACAAATTGAACCAGTGGCTGTGTGCTAACTACAAAGTAGCACAGCCGACTTCGGTGGTCAATGGCCGGAGAGCACGCCCAGTGGTATTCAGCTGGGCGGAAGACGTAGAATGGATAAAAAGGCAGAATCCCAGTAAAGACTCGACGGCTAAGGCCAATGAAGAATCAGGAAACCGAGGTAGCTTATGACTAGCAAGAACCAGGAAAAAAAAAGGGAGAGAGAGAGAGAGAAAAAAAAAAATCAAGCCTGGGGTTTGTCCAGGCTGGGCATTCCGATGGAGAAGCCTGGGGAACCGGCGCCCGGGAGCGTGCCCAGCCTGGAAAGTTTCAGCGCGAGCCGCGCAGCTCGGGCGCGGTCACGGGCTCATCAAGGTGGCGGCCGCGCGCCCGCAGCCAGGGCCGGAATTCCTGAGGTGAGCCGAGCTCGGGGGTGGCCGCTGCCCGAGTGCGTCGCAGCCCCCGCGGGCCGGTTCGGGCGAGGGGTTCGCGATAGCGGCCTCACCGGGCCATCGGGGTGGGCCGCTTGCCCTCCGCTCCCCTTCTCTCCGTCCCGGGCCTGCGCGGGCGGGGCTGCGGGCTGGCGTCGCGGGAGCGCGCAGCGGGGACGCGTGCTGGCCGGGGCCGCAGTCGGCGTGGGAGCGAGCGCGGGGGCGGGGCGAGGCGACCGCCGGGCGGTAGGCGCTCGCTCGCTCTTGCACCGGCAGGCCACCGCCTCGCCCCCGTCCCTTCCCTTCCCTCCTCTCCCCTCCCCCGAGCGAATCACGCGCCCTCCTCTGACACTCGTAGCGGGCCCGAGCTCCGAATTTATCCTTCACGTGACCTGAGGGGGGTTGGGTGGTTGGCTGGGGGACGGAGGAGAGAGGGGAAGGAGGGAACGGAATCTGCCGTTACCCGGGCAACAGGCCCCGCCCGCCGGCTTGGGGCCGAGGGGCGGGAGGAGGACGTCAGCACGTCAGCCGGGGTTTTGCGTTTTGATTGACAGTTGCTATAGCGACCGGGTCGGTCCGTCGCCATTTTGTTGGTTGGTTTTTTTTTAAACCCTTTCGCTTCCCGCCCGAATAATAATAAAAAGCCCCATTGGAGTGAGGCGGGGGTGGCGGCGGCAACCGCGGCGGGGGGATCCGGGGAGACTGCTGCCGTCGCTGCTGCCGATCGCGGCCCAGGTCGGGCTTAAGAGAGCGGGACTCCCCGAGCAGGGGTGCGGGCGCCGCCGCCGCTTCTGCTGCTGTTCCTGCTGCTGCTGTTGGTGCCGCTGCCGCTGCCGCCGCCGCCGCCGCCGCCGCCGGCGAGCGGGCGGGACCGGTGTGAGTGTGAGGGAGCGTGTGCGAGGGCGAGTGTGCGCGCGGTGAGTGTGCGCGAGTGTCTGCGGGATCGGGGGCGGGCGGTCCGGGCTCTCCTGGCGGAGCCGCCGCCGCCGCCGCCGCCGCTCGGGCCCCGGCGCTCCTCGCTGCGCAGCTTTGGAGCGCGCGCCATTTTGTGAGATTTACAAAAATCCTCGTCGGGAAGAAGAGGCCGGCAGCGGCCGCCGCTCGGCGCCCGGCCTCGCCGCCGCCGCCGCCCTCCGTGCCGGGCCCCGCCGTCGGCACTCGGGGGCCCGGGGACTGCGGTATTTGCCGGGGAGGGGCTGTCGCCTCCCCGGCCGCGGGCGCCGCCGGCCCCGCCAGCCGGACGGATCCTGAGCCAGCGCGGCTGCGGCGCGGAGCCGGGACGCCGGGGGCGGAGAGAGGCGGCCGGGGCGGCGCTGGCTGCGGAGGCCGCGGCGGGAGCGCGGCGCGGGAGCTCGAGGCTGAGACTCACCGGAGGGAGCGGCGCAAGCGCCCCGCCATCGTCCCGGTGAGTGTCCGCCCCGCCCGGCGCGGCGCGGCCCTGCGCGCGGCTTCCCGGGGCCTGCGAGCCGAGCTCGCCAGGCCGCTCGCGGAGGGAGGGACCTGCCATCTTAGGAGCAGGAGGGCGGCCCGGGGCCTGCCACCGCGGGAGGGAGCCCGGGGAAGGCCGGGTCCCCGAGGAAAGTTGCGGCGGGTGGGACCCGGGGCCTCGGGCCCGGCCGGCGCCAGACCTCCACTGGCCTCACCGGCGCAGGGGAGGAGGCTGTCTTCCTCCTCCTCCTCTTCCTCCTCATCCTCTTCCCCCAGCTCCTCCCTCGTCCCTCCTCTCGGTCCCCACCGGCGTGCGGAGCGCCGGGGTTCTAGGCAAGGACAATGCATGGGTTAAGAAAATGGGGCTGGCTGCCGGGAGGCGAGGATGCAGGGCCCGGCCGGGCCGGCGAAGGTCGGGCAGCCTGCTGTCTGCGAGGCCCTGTGGGCCCGCGCCCGGGCCTGGGGACCTGGTGTGCTTGGAAGTCGGGCGGGGAGCGCGGGCGACCCTGGCCACCGGAGGGGCCGGGGTGACCTGCTTAGCTGCGGGAGGAGACGTGAATTAGAATAGAGACCTGTGCATCTCAACAAAACTTCACCAGTCTATTTATAGGCACAGACCCACTCTAGCCCCACAGGCACCAGAGTGGCTGAATATCAGCACTTAGCCAGAGGCCCCTCCCTACCCCGAAATAGTTAAAAATGGCAATATTCGTGAGTCAGTGACTCCGACGACCTGGCTGTCTTTTGCCCAGCCCCAGATTCTATGAACCCTGTCATCGAGGTGCAGCATCATTTGCTTCTTGAGTTCTGCCAGATTGCCAGAAAATATACCTTGTAACAGTGTTTTCACACTCAAAGATTAGTGCCAGGCATTCTTAACTACAGTTCTATATATCCCCTCGCTTAACCTACCAGTAGGAAATGTTACCCATCTTACAGATGAGCAGACTGAGCTTAGAGGAGGGCTGTGACTAGTCCAAGGTCATATAGCCAGGACTTCAGGAGGCACATGTCAGTTGTCAGCCTGGGCTTCTGAGCCTCAGCTTGTGACTTATTATTAAGTACTGTGTGATGACTCAGGGCTCTAACCTACAGACTGGGTACAGGTTTTGGTGGAGTTAATTTAGGGTTGCAGAAGGGCAGTTTAGAGAGTCCTCTTAATGAAACTTATCACCCCTCCCCCGAAGCAAACTAGTCAGCTTTTGAGTGGAAGAATAATTAAAAAAAACACTTGTACATTTTGTTCTTCACATTTAATTGTAATTCTAGAGCCCCCCTTTAAAAATATATATATATATATATATGTTGATAAAGTAAAGTTTAGTGTAGTTTTTTTCTTCAAATCCTTTCGATTTATATTTTGACCTTTTGTACTTTGTATATTAACTATTAGGTACTATAATTTGAGACGTCAGTAATGTAGTAGAATAACTTTACTTTTTGTTTCATAAATTTCTCTTTTTAATTATTCTTAAAGAATTGCATTTTCAGATAGACTGTCCCAAATAGACAGGAACTCAAATTTTACTGGTTAAGATTTCAAAGGAATAGTGGCTAAGTATTTGGACATAGTGACTGCATTTCAGGGTACATGTCTTAAAGAACTCTGCCCTTCTGGAGCATTTGCCTTGGCATGACAGTGGTGTCTATGGTAGCTGTCCAGATGGAGTTAGACTTCAGACCTTGCTGAAAAGTTAGACGACTCTTGTCAGCATATACACCAAGCTCTCTTGTAAAAAATGGCTACAGAAAGTTCATATTTTCCCCAGAGAGGCATAGGCTCATGAATTATTCTAGAAGGATGGCCCCTTGTGTCTGAAAGGACACATATTTTGTATACCTGGTGGATGTTGAAGAGATTGTTATCTTTGAAGGAATAGAATTGAATGAATGGTAATTATTAGTAAGGGTAGAGATTGAATGATCTAGTGAGAGTTTTCTAAAGACGTTTGGTTTATGACCTACTAAAAACTTAACCTTAACCATTTACTGTGGTAAGGATTGAAACAGTAACATTCAAGATAACACAGATAGTCAAAAGACCCTTGGCTAGAAAATCTCCCTTGAAAACTTGAGCTCTGTCCCCTAGTTTTATTTATGACTTCCTGTGTTTGTGACTTACAGATAGGAGTGAAGAATGGTAAGTGCAACAGTGTATTCAAGGAATATAGGTTTGTGCAGTGCTGTATCTGTGAAAGTAAGGATACCTTGTTATAGACAGGACATACCATGAACTTTGTCATGAATGTTATGTAACTGTACAAAGAAAAGTACTGTGTGCATTTACTCTTGGGTATTACTTTAAACCTCTTTTTTAAATAGCACAAAAATTTAAATTACACAGATGTTGTAGAGTGTATGGTTGGCATATGCCTATTAAGGAAGAAAATCTATATATAGAGTTTTGTTTGGGTGGCAAAGACCTGGACATTACAAATAAGACTTGTAGAGGTGGGCTTAATTTGTGACTTTCTTGGTACTTGTAATCGGATGTGTAATTTGTCATTCTCCTCTTGTTACAAAGAGCTCTGACTTTGTACCTGCCAGTGCTCCTCTTCCCAGCTCAAGGAAGAGCGTGACCTTCAAACCCAGGAAACACCATGAGCTTCCAGAAAGTCTCTGCCAAGACCCTGGCTCTGCACTTGTAACTATTAGTCTTAATAATTTCGTGGTAGTCCTAAGCAGTAACTTGGCATTAACAGTCTACTTTTGTTGAGTGTTTTGGTGGGTTTCCTCCTTCTCTATTTGTCTATTTTCATTTTAGAAGCAAAATTTTTGCTTGGAAATATCAGTCAGGGTTACCTGAGACTTGACAGCACACTTTACCGGTTACTGCAAGCTGTACTATGAGAATTGTAGGGTATAGAGTGGTTATGCCTTCTTAAGGCTGAGATCTTGTGTTCAAGTCCTGGACATTTGGCAGTATTGGACGGTGAGACAGCCTGTGGTAATTCATAATCAGTGCTTGCACAATTTGGGATTACAAAATATGGGGGTTTAAAATTGGAGTTTAATTGGAAAAAATCATTAAATTATTTTGAATTATCTAAAGTTTCTCCTTTATTTCTTTATATGAAGGAATCTTGAAGTCCTGCCTCACGTCAACTCCATAGTGTCAGGCTAGAGTGTAAAGTCTGTTGTTGGGTACGTGAGAGCTGAGTGCAGGTTTCACATGACTAAAACAAAGGTTTCTACTAGATACATTTTAGTTTTCATTTTGGCATATAAAAAAAATGACAGAAATACATTGCATTTATATAGAACAGCTATGCTTTTAAAAGTTCTATTTTGGCTTTGAAATTGTCTTTTGAGAATTCTGTAATGAGTTACAGTTCTTGGTTGAGAATGAAACCTTACATTGAACCGTGTGGCTCCACCAAGACATACTTTTTGTTGACAAAAACCACATTGGATTCTTGGCAGTTCTTTATAGATGCCCCCCCCTTTTTTTGGGGGGGGGGAGTTTACATATTATTATTGTTATTAAGCTAAATTCTGACAAGATAAATTATTTTTGATTAAGGGACATGTGTATATTAATACAGTAGTCATTTTAAAAATATATCTTGATGAGGAGTCATTTTATCACCCATAGTGAAAACCTTGTAATTGAAATGCTTTTCTTTTTGGGAGCCTAATGTGATGGTTTGACACGGAGTGAAGCCAGTGTTTAGAAGGAACCAGTTCTCCTTCAGTAGCACTCACCATTAGATAAGCCCTAACTTTTTTGTTCCTTTACTATTTTTTTTTAAGTTTTTAAAACAAAACAATTTTAATAACAAGGTCCCCTCCCAAGTGTTAATGGATTCATGGTTGAGATGTAATGTTCTGGAGCACACGCTTGGGTAGAAGGGTGCTGAGATCATAGCATCTATCCCAGGTAGATCTGCTTGGTGCCTGGTTAGGAGTAGCTATTGAGGCTTCTGTGTGGAGCTCTGGAGAGATCACCAGCCTTTGATTGCGATAGTGAACAATGACTGTCCAGGCAGGAAAGTCCCAGTAGTGGTTGTCCCTTCCAGGGGGTGAGTGGCTTCAGGGAGCCACAGCATCAATTTCCTGGCCTGTGACAGCTTGGTAGTTGTCAGGTTCTTGTGCACATGGTCCAATGACCACTTCTTTTTCCCTCCTGTTTCCTTTTCAAACACGTTCATTCTTTCTCTGCATTGCTGCTCAGAGATGCCTTTGCTGGGGGGTGGGCGAGAATTAAACCTGGGATTCTACACTAGGCAAGTGCTCCTCCACAGCCCCCACCCACCTCATTAAGTCAACAGAGACTTTGTACTGTTTCACAACCTTTATTGCTGATAGCTGGATAGTGAGTCATCAGTGATTTATACATACTTCATTAATGCCTGTCTCTTTCTCTCCATTAGATTATAAGGTCCATTTGGAGAACAGTGTCATATGGCCTTAGCTGCATAGGAGGCTGGGATTTGTGGTCTTTGGTAGGGCAGCTGTTTATTTGGCTAAGAGTTTGCTTCTATTAAAGACTGGCAGAATGAAGGAAATTAAACATCACTTGTTGATTTCCAAATATTTTGGAAGAAGTCTCTGGAAATAAGGCAGTTTATTGAACAGTCAGTGTTCAGTTACTGGTTATTAAGCTTTTGTGCTAAATTTTGCAAATTCCGATAGGTTGTTGGTTCTGTAATATATACATTTGTAGTCTGCTTAGAATGAATTTGTACTTTTTTTTTTTTTTTTTTTTGTAGTGATGGTATTTAGGAGCTAGTAGCAGTTTACTGGCACTGTTTTCTGTTAGAAACGTTCTTTATAATTGTGACTATATAATGTAAATAATAATTTAAACTTTTGGATTTATCCTTGGTCTGTGTTGGACCACATTGTGTGTGGTCCTACTTGTTACCACAGCAGCCTGATCTTGTCAGGCTTTCAGTGTCTGAGAGTCAGTGAATGTTGAAAGGACCAGAGCAGTGATTTAGAATACCCTCACTACTGGACATCGCCCTCTCCAAGCCTCTTCAGCGAGGAAGGGAAGATCCAACCTTTCTTTCAGCTGTCAGTGGATCTAGTGGGGACTTGGGCACTTAATAATAGTGCTCTCTTCTGGAGACATCCAAGCTCAGATATTTGAGTGTAGTTTTGGGCTGACCTCCAGAATGAGCTTCTTCATAAGGACCCAGGTTATCTAGATGCATCACAGATGTGTGAGAAGCTGGTTGATTGATCCCGCCTTATAGAGAAGTGCAGAGAGCCTGCTGTCTGAGCTGGGGCTCTACTGCTTCATTTGTTATTTGTGTAATTGCTGGGCTAGTGGACAAGACTTTAAGGTACAGCTGTCTCCAACACAGCTCTTCATACAGGAGCTCATTCCTAGGGAGTGAATTTTCCTTTTAGCCCAGTATAAAAATAGTCCAAGTCAGAGGAGCATTTAAAGGTTAGAACTGAGGTTTTTATAAGGTATGATAGGATTCTGGTAGGCAGCGCTGAGGTAGATGAGTTGGTGGGAACTTGCCGTGATTAGATGAAACAAACACAAAATTACTACTTTACCTTTTTATCTTTTTTATAGTTTTTGCTTGTTGGAATTCACTGCATTAGACTAATTTAAAATGGAAATAAGCTCAGGAATATTCTTTACCTATTATCAGGTTAACACCTTTTATCACTGAAAGTGGCTGTCATTTTAGAAATCAGAGGTCACTTGCACTAAATAAGAGCTGTTTGAAATGGGAAGGGAAGACTTTTTCCTGAGGAAAGTGTTTTTGACAGCTATCACTGGTGGGATTGTCTGAGGCAGATTTAGGCTTTAAGGTTGGTGTCTTCCAGTCACTAGACATTGCAATGCCCTTGGGGATCATCCTATTTAGACCTGGGTTTACCACCAGACAGAATACTTTCTTCTTAAGTGTCTCTCCTGTCTGTGCAGTGTATTAGTCTTAAAGCAAGCATTTCATGTGCAGTTCTGATTTACATAGGCATAAGCAGTTCTATTTTTTAAAGATAAATGGGACATATATACTTATTTAAACAAGTGTTTTTGAATGGTATCACATCACCCCATTCTCATGGTTCTTTATAATGACTCAGTTTTTTTCCTACTAGACATGTTCTGTATATATTCATGTACAGTTACACATGCATTACATCTAATACGGACTGTGCTACAGAACTGTGCGTGATAGAACCCTCTCTCCCTCTTTCTTACTTCCCTTCTTTGGATGGCAATGGGGATTAGACCCAGGGTATTGTGCCTACTTGGCAAGCATCCATAGTCATGTTTTTAAAGTACATAGTTATATGTCTATGTATGTATGCAGTGTCCATACATTTAAAAAAGACAAGCCAGATGGTGGTGGCACATGATTTTAGTCCCAGCACTCAGGAGGCAGAGGCAGGTGGATCTTTGTGAGTTCAAAGTCAGCCTGGTCTAGAGTGAGTTCTAGGACAGCAAAAACAGACATTCTAAACAAAGTTTTTTTGAATTAACTTCATGCTTAGAAACATTCCCTTGTCAACTGACAGTACACTCGTGCTCTCTCTCTGTGTTGTACATGTGCTTGAGAGTGTGACTGAACACCGAGCCTAGTTGTAGACCAGTGCTCTACTGCTTAACCAGATCATTCATTTAGCTTACTCTGAGGCAGGGGCTCACGGTAGGCCTTGAACTCAGAATTCTCCTGTTTCATCCTGCTTCAGCCTTTGTAGTAGCTGGGATTAAAGGCCTGGCTTTATTTATTTTGGTGACAGGCTCTTTCTGTAGTCCAGATTGGTATGGAATTAACTTTGGAGCTCGAATGGCTTACTCATAGCAATCCTCCTGCCTCATTTCAGTTGTTGTGGTTATAAGAATGAGCTACTTTACTTGACTTGTGTATGGGCTTTTCTATTCTAAGTTGTTTTTGTTTGTTTTAATGTCAAGGTCTCACTATGTATGTATGGCTGGCCTGGAACTTGCTGTATATAGACCAGGCTGGCCTTGAACTTAATTAGATTCTTCTGCCTCTGTCTTGGGATGTTAGAATTAAAGTGTGTGTTACTATACCCATGCCCTCTTTAATGACTATGTATATGTGGTGTCTGTATGAGTGTATGCCATATGTGTGGAGTGCCCTTGGGTACCAGGAGATGGTGTAGGATTCTTGAGAGCTTGAAGGCACTTCTGTGCCCCTCCCCCAACTTGGATACTGAGAACTGAACTGGGATCCTCTTCTTAATTATGGCGCCATCTTCCTAGCCTCTCCCCCTCCTTAGTCTCTCTCTCTCTCCCTCCTTTTGTTCCTCCATTTCTTTCTTGATAGGCTCTCATGTAGCCCAGGCTGTCTTGACCCCTTTATCCTCTTGTCTCAACCTCTGGAATATTATTGCAGACGTGTATCATCATGTCTGCTTTATACCATGCTAGAGTTCTTTACCAGTTGAAATACATCCTAGCCTGCCTTGTTAGGGTTTTTTTTTTTTTTTTTTTTTTTTTTTTTTTTTTTTTTATTGTTATTGTTTTGTTTTGTGATTGGGAACTATTTGATTTTATGTGTATTCTTTGGTTTGTTTAGCAAAATTGTTTTCATACTTCACTGTTTTAAACAGAGCTGCACTAGTACACTTATTGGTATATATAATTGCACTCTGAGCATTTGCTCTAGGATACCAGTTATAAGGAAATCCATGTGCCAGCTATAAGCATATTTGAACGTATATTGCCAAATTGTCTTCTAAAATATACTACCAGTTTGTGTGTTTACAGTCAGTGTCTCAGGAGTACATGGCTCTTATTCTTTTTGTTGTTATTGTTGTTTTTTTTGGTCTTTGTTTTCAGTACAGGGTTTCTCTGAGTAGCCCTGGCTGTTCTGGAACTTGTTCTGTAGACCAGGCTGGCCTTGAACTCGGAAGAGATCTGCCTGTGTCTAGTTTCCAAGTGCTGGCAGTAAAGCTGTGGCCATTTCCCCAATTCTTAACCAGGGCAGATATTTAAAGTCTTAAATATTTGACAGTTTGGATTTTCCCTCCCTTCCTCTCTTCCTTCCTCTGTCCCCTCTTTTTTTTTTTTTTCTTTCTAGTTTTTCAAGATAAGGTTTCTTTGTGTAGCTCTGGCTGCCTGTAGACCAGACTGACCTTGGACTCACAGAGATCCTCCTCTTTCTGCCTCCCAAGTGCTGAGATTAAAGGGGCAAGACACCACAGCTCAGCCAAGGCTTATGTTTTTAAATAACAAAGTATTCACTCTTTGCTAGATACATAGTTAAAGATAGAGTTAATTATTTTCTGGTTTTCCTTTAGCCTGCTGAATACCTGATGTTTTAATAAGTTGTGAAAGTCTAGAAAATGTCTGCGTGTCCTCTGTGAGATGTGAGATGTGATTGCAAAGGTGAAGGAGATCTGCTTCCTGTAGATGCATACACAAGGATAGTGAGTGCAGGCCCGCCGGTGGCTGAGAGGTGTTCAGTGGGAAGAACTGGTGGGAGCTTGAGCAACACTGGACAGTAGGTCTGTTTCCTGTGGTAGGATGTGGATGGCTTTGGAGAGGAAGGAGATGAGGAAGGGATGATGGAGAGGAGGGAACGGAAGGAGGGAGAGTCGGTACAGGGCTGTAATGGAGTGCTAGGAAGGCTGAGGCTGAGGAGAAGTTGGTTCTCAGTTCCATCTTTAGCAGGTAGTGAAAAGGAGCAAGCGTGGCTGACTCTCCAGAGGTAGAAAGCCGGGAAATTAAGCCAGGCTATTGGGAAGACGAGGGAAGGGTACATGGTCCTAAGAGTAGAATGTTTGTAGTGTGACTGGAAGGCACCTAGGATAGAATTGTTAGTGTAGCTGTGTCTTCTGTTGTGGTAGGGTACAGTTTACAGCAGAAGGTTGAGAGGGAAAGTGGGTGGGAAAAGATTTCAAAACTGACTCTGAAAAGATGAAGTGGTGTCATGCTTTACATTCGGAAATGTAGCATGTGAGCATGCAGTTGATAGCAGGTGTTTTCCTGTAAAACCTCATGTTCTGTTTATTTGTACATGTATCTTAGAAGACTGGCTATCTAAAAAACATGTTATTGTGTGGTGATAAAACTGTTGATCTATAAGGCAGGTTCTCACTACATATGCATATGTGTACACACACACATATACACACATACACGCACATACACGCACATACACACATACACACATACACGCACATACACGCACATACACGCACATACACGCACATACACGCACATACACGCACATACACACACACACACATACACACACACACACACACACACACACACATACACGACTGACTTGGAACTCACTATATAGACCAGGCTGGCCTTGAACTCACTGAGATCCTCCTGCTTCTGCCTAGAGACCTGGGACTAAAGATGTGTGCCACTGTGCTGGCCAGCACCAAAGAATACCAAACCTGGAATCAACAAGAGCCACTGCTGTCTTTGCCATTATGTAAATATGTTCTGTTGGGAAAAATCTTTTACAGTTTCCCGTGTAGGTTTAAGGATACAATAGACATAAATTAAATTCTCATTAAAGGGATATAGGATCTGTGATCTCATGATTTAAAAAATATTTTTGAAGGTCTAAAATCAGAGTCCTTTTGCTAGTTACTTTTTAGCTGTGAACTATATTTAGATATAAATAGGGCCATAGCCCTAAAAAAACCCCATAAAACACAAATAAACCAAGCCACATGACAAATTAATAAAAATAAATTAAATTAAAATAAACTAACAATATACCTAAGCCATAGACTGAACGGCATAAAATTAATATAAACATCCAAATCACTTTTAAAAGCCAAAACAACTACAGGTGGCTAAAAAATCTAAAACAAGTCTAAAATCTAAACCTCTAGCTGCCCAAAACCAAAAACCTTATTATAACAGATGACGCCCTGATGTGGGGTGCCAGATATGGCAATAAATTTTACTTGTGATATATCAAATATAGGATTAATATTTATTAGAAAGTAATTTGACACTCATGAAAACAGGTTATACTTTAAAAAATATTTAAATAGTCTAATAAATGTTAATCTAATTTCTTAAACAAAAATAAAAAAAATACTTAAAATCTTAACAGCCTCTCTTAAACAAGGCTAGCCACACCTCCCTCAAAAGCCCAAAACCCTAGATAAATATCTTTCAACCTTATCAACTAACACCTACAGTCTTTGACTAATACTGTTTGCGGAGAAGTTTGTTGTGATTTGATCTTTTTTCTTGAAAACAGTTGTCATCATCGTGGTGACTTTTGCTTTATCTTTATTTATATCAAACACATTTATTATCGATGGATAATTTCCTTTTGTGATAGAAAAGATTGAAAATTCTTCAAAATAGCAAGGATAAGGAAGTGAATAGGATCTCCTTGAGTATGGTTGTGATTTTGCACATTTCCTCAGGGTGATTCTACAGCACAGAGTAAAACCTTGGTAAATGCAGGGAAGGTCACCTAGGAAGTGGCTAGCAGTTACTCAGCAGCATTACAGTCAGGCAAGCAGGGGAAGAAAGGGAAGTTTTAGGATTCCCGGCAGATAGTTTGGAAAAGGGCTGCTCTGCTGAGTAAGTAAAAAATAGAAAGGACACAGGCCTACGGAGGTGAGGTGAAGAGCAGTTCAGTTGCAGGGGCAGCAGTGCCAGAGAGGGGTTTGACTGTCTAGAGAAGCAACAAATCTCTGTCAGTAAAAACAAAAGAAATTTTTGTGGTCAGAGGTTGTGGTACTCAGGCAGATGCCACTGGTGAGGTTCCTCAGGGTCTTCTCCCCCAACTGGAATTCCCTGATTAGGCTAGTCTGGCTAGTTGTTGAGTCCCTAGGGATCTGCCTGTCCCTGCCCCTACACCCTCCTCCTTATGAGGGTGCTAGGGTCAAACTCAGGTCTTTATGCCTGCATACCTGTAATTTTATCTCAGGAAAGTGAGGTGGGGCATCAAGAAGGGCTGGAGGCTGGGCTGGGTTACTCAGCAAGACTCTTAAAAACCAAAACTCCTCCTACCAAAAAAAACCCCAAACAACAAAGGACCCCCCTCCCCCCCCAAAAAAAGGAAAAACTTTCTTAATGGTGTTGTGACTTTTAGGGTAAAGAGCAAAGGAGTCAGACAACCCATGTCCTTCTTGCCTAAATGACTTTCCTAGGTGACTGACTCCGCCAGTGTTATGTGACTGACTTAACTGCATTTTTTTCACTGCTGCTTTTTGGTCTGGAGATATTGCCCTGTTTAGGTAACTTGTTTCCTCATTCAATTTTAGCTCAGATATCACTTTGTTGGGGAAGGGCATAGCCCCTCACTGAGTTATTCTTAGTTTCTCAAATCTCATGTCTATTCTTTGTTTCTAATACTTATTAAAATGTGTCAGTTTTTAGTGCCTATTGACGTTAGCAGTGTTTGCTCTGGTCTTTTGCAGTCTTAGGCATTCCAGGTGCCTACTGTGGTATAAGCATGACACAAACACTTGCTGAGTGAGTCCAAACACTTCTTAAGTTCTTTTTTCTTAAGTTAGTCCCAAAGAATTACCGCAGGGCATATTTGGAATAAAGAGTAGGGCGGGATTTGAGAACCTAGGAAAAAAAGGAAGAAGGTGTTTTAGAAATGAATAAAGCTGGAATCAGGGTGTGGTGGCACACATCAGTTTTAGGCAGGACTTTTTTGAGTTAAAACTTCATAGTGAATTTCTGGGCCACAGGATGAGACCCTCCTTAAAACAAAAGCCACAAATAAGATTAGAGAGTTCTTTGTGCTGTGCACAAGAGAAAGAAAATCACTTCTTATAAGCTTAATGCTTATAAATGCCTGCTTTATGCTGAGGAAGGTACGAGTATGAGAGGTGGGAAGATGGTGCCTTCTGCAGAGAGGAGCAGCCCATTCCACACAACTCCAGAGGTGCACAGCACGCCTTCCTGGGGCAGTTTAAAATCACCGAAAGGGATCAGCTTGGATATTGTTTTTCATTCATTACTCCTAGACCACAGAGTGTATTTATCCAGCTGGAATTTAGAGCAAGCTTTGTAGTAGTTCACATTGAAAATAAGTCTAGCTTTGAAAAGTGACAACGTGGAGACGGAGTATGACCGCCTTGGCTTAAGTTTCTGCTTTCAGTTGTTTGGGTGTCGGAGCAAGAGTGAGGGGAAGTTTATTGCGGGGAGAGCTTTTCAAAAGGGAATCTTGTACCTGTAGTTAAGAGGCTGGTGAGGCTGTCAGTCCTGCAGGTGCAGCAGTTGTTGGCAAGTCTATGAGGACGGCATTAGACAGTGTTTCCAGTGCGGCTTTGCTCCTTCTCTCAGCACCTGGGTCCCAGGGTAAAATACAAACCTGAACCTCCAACTTGTTTGCAGTTTGAGACAGTTAGTTGTCTGTGTAGCTCAAAAGGCTTGAAACTCATTATATAGCCCAGGCTGGCCTGAGGATACTACTTCATCATTCTCACAGATGCTGAGATTACAGGTTTATGTTACCACTCTTGTTTGTTGAGATGAGGATGATGATGATTTGCAAGAAGAGCTCACAAAGACCCGAGTCTCCCTGTGAGGAAGTAAGGTACTGTTTAGTAGTAACAGTGACCACTATTAGTCACTTTCCTATATTATGGAAATTGTTAGACAGATATTTATTATTAGCTATAGACATTGTTCAGTAGCCCTATAAAGCAGCTAATATCTGTATTATATAAGTAAACCAGAATGCAGGGAATTCAATTTGCTTTATATTACTCTTAGTAGGGCCACATGCTGCTACTAGATAAGCCCATTGGCATTTTGAGGGAAGGGAACCATTAACCTAAGGATAGATAAGCTTGGTGACCTAGAGCCCTGGGGTCAGCTCATCACTCTTCCCCCCCTCTATATATACATATATATATCTGACTGTTCTGGAACTGTCTCTGTAGACCAGACTGGCCTCCGAACTCAGAGATCTGCCTACCTCTGCCTCCTAAGTGCTGGGATGGGATTAAAGCTGTGCACCATCACTGCCAGCAAGTTCCTGCTCTTAATACCTTTCTGGTTGGAGAGTTCTTCCCTCCATGGATGTGGCTGGAAGCAGACTCTGCTTTTCTTTGTGGGTTAGAATGCAATTGTCATTGGTTCCCATCCCTGCCTTAGGAGAGTCAGGCACTTAGTACCTGTGTTCAGTGACAGTCTAGAGGTAGTGTTTAGTTTCTGTTTTCAGTGGTATCAGAACAAGTGGCAGTGGTTGATTGATTCTGTGTCTTCATTGGACTGCCTCTGTGGTTTGCACTTGGTCAGTGGGACTATGTCCCTGTACAGGGTTTTCTTTTAGTTTCTTACTTTCAGGCTAGCCCAAAGTCAGAGCTAGTTCCTAAGTAACCCTTCACTTAGACCATGCTAAGGAGATAAGCCAGTCCTAGGGAGGTCTCCTGGGGCAGCTTACCTGCCTCCAGGTTAGAGTTTATTAATGACA
Organism: Phyllotis vaccarum; assembly: GCA_033318265.1. NCBI lineage: Eukaryota > Metazoa > Chordata > Mammalia > Rodentia > Cricetidae > Phyllotis > Phyllotis vaccarum. The sequence continues at coordinate 39,011,589 of JARWLC010000010.1, read as the reverse complement.
AGTTGAGTGTGTAGGAAGTAAAAGGCTTGTTAGCAGTTTGCTGAATTTGAGTACCTGTTCTAGTCAGGATACATTCCAGATGAGGATGGGGATACATCTCTTTTCACAGAGATAGTAAGATACAGAGTGGATAGAAAGCAAATAATATAATTACAGAAATGAAGCTGGGGTGGTGTCACAGAATGGGTCTTTCTGTAGAAGTTACATCCTATAAAACATTTAATTTAAACTTAAGTGACAGGGAGTCATGACTTCTGTCTCTGACTATGAGATAGCATTCTAAATGTCATTTTCTACCGTACACATTTAGAATATTTTTCAGTTATTGAACAAATTGTGATCCTTGTCAGATAGGAAGTGAATGAGAGTCAGCTCTTTATCTGGAGGCCATTTCCAGATGTTAGTTCAGGGAGGATGGGGTTCTGCTCTGAGGAGTCTGCTTCTTAGTGGTCCTTAATTGAGCAAATACCTGTCTGCACCGTAGCATGCATGCTTCATGAGAAACGCCTTGTGAGAAAATTGTAGGTGGAACAAAGAGGGCTGAGTATTAAGAATCACTTAAGTACTTTATATTCAGAATGTAAAGATCTCACTAAAGGCAGTGTTTATCAAGCCCCTAGAAAGGCTGAACTAGTCCTAGAGTAGTAACCATGTCAGACTGTAGCCATGTAAACTGTCTAGTGTCCAGTTAAAGTTCTGTGACTTAGAGGGACTGACTGAAACAATTGTAAAACTGTACACAGAAGTTCAAATGAATGCACAGGGACATTAAACAGATAGGAAGGAGGAGACCCAGAAAGTATATAGAAGGTTCAGGTTAGCGTAGTAAAAACTGGAAAATGTGACATGGAAAATGTATGGTATAGCAAAATGAGTAAGTTGGAGTGTGTGGAAGACTAGGAAATTGATATGACAGATTAGCAGTTAAAGTGGCTCTTGTAAAGTTCAGGCTTCCTTTGTAATTTCATGTTGACATCTTGTTACATGAGTCTTGCTTAAGAATAATTGTAGTCAGGCATAGTAGCATCCCAGTACTCCAGGCAGAGTCAGATGATCTCTGAATTTGAGGTCATCCTGGTCATAGCAAGTTCTAGGCTAGTGAAGGCAACATGGTGAGACCCGTAACAACAAAACAATTGTAGCTGTGATAGTGCCACATGCCTATAGCTCGAACATCAGAGAGGTGGAGTACAAGGTCAGCCTTGGTTTAGGTGGGTCTAGGATCCAGGGCTACAGAATGAGACCCTGCTTAGAAAAAGTAATCAAGGCTACTGCAGCCTGGGGTTGATGACTTGGTATGCACATAGTTGACAGGATTCTCCCAGTGGAGCAGCAGGGACGGCCAAACACTGTGTAACAAAGAATACAGGTTTCTCCAGCTGTGTGACAGTGTCCTCACAAAGTGAGCAGTGTAAAACTACCTCAGTACTGAGGAGCGCTACTTCAGTCTCTGTGAATCAGTGTCAGGGTGCATGTTAGCCGAGGCCTCTGTCCTCGAGTCTTAAAAAGCTGTATTACATTTGATTGAGGGAAAGATCTCTAATAAAAGTAACAAACACTATTGCTTGCAATATGAGGACTGGCAGCTGTAGTTTCTTTCAGCCAAATTCTTGCCATATAGTTCTTTCCAACTCAGTTATTTACTTTCTCAAGGCCAGAGTGGAAGCTCACTTCACAGGCATTGACAGCCATATCATAACCCTGGAAATGGTATTACCTTTGTTGTGTTTTCTTGGATAAAGACGAGCCCCTCGTCATGTTTACACTAAGAGAGAAAGAAATAGACAAGGGTGGACACTGAGTTAGTGTCATGAGAGCCAACAGAAGGGTGAAGTGGCAAAAAGTGCATCCTTGTTTCTGGTCTTCAGCTTTGGCTTTGAGTACCAGCCCAGTTTCCCCCAGCCACGTGCATAGCTCTGATTTTGAGTTCTGGATCTAAGGGTGTTGACTTCCTGCCATGTGTAATTATGAAGAGGAAGTGAATGCAGATGAACATGAATGCATCATCAGATCTCAACTGTGATGCTCAGTCTTCTCTGATTCATTGCTGATGGTGGCATCTTCCCCTCTGAAGGATTTTAAAGCACCCTGAGCTTGTTCTTTTCATGACTTAATGTCCATTCTCTTGAACTTTCTAGCTAGGTATATTCATTTGTTGGTTCCATAGTCTTTTATCAGACCAGGCCGAGCTGTGTACTTTGCATGGAGTTCTGACTCCTTAATGTTGGCTGATTAACTGTAAGGTTGATGTTGGTGCATTGTTTCTTTGAGAGGATACTTTATTGCTACTGAACATGTTCTAGGGAGGTCAGGTTGAGAGAGCTTGCCTTTCTTTCTAAGATAATTAGACGTTAGCAACTTGTAAACACTTACCGTCTGGCCTTTTTCATTTTCCCATCTGTGGTCACTTTGTTTAAAAAACTGCATCAGTGTCTTCTTGTAGTAATTTTTACTTAATTTTTAAAAAATTCTCATACATTTCATCCTGACCACAGTTTCCCCTCCTTCCACTTCTCCCAGCCCCCTCTCCACATTATAGTTTTAAAAACTGGTTGTAATTGAGATTTATGTTGGTTGCAGGTTTGTAAACAAGCAGAGTTGAGTGTGTGGATTTCTCTGTGTTGGGTATGCTTGCTGAAGCTTGGACTCTCAGGATTTTGTTGGCTTGTGCATGTGTTATCATTTTTCTCTTCCTACCCTAAACGTACTGTTTCCTGCAGTCTATAATTTCTCATGGTTTTTATTACTGTCGAATGAAAACCAGACTATTAACTTACTCAGATTGTGTTTGTGACTGACTCTAGTTTCTTTCCAGGTCGCTTTCTTTACTCCTGCCCTGCTCCTTTCATTCTGTAGCCATTCTAAGGAGTTTGCTGTTCTGTTTCTTTACTCTTAGCTTCCTCTTGAGCATGTTGTCTGCGCTGCTTTTACATTGTCTGTGGAACACAGGGCTGGCATAGCAGATGCTTATAACATTACACAAACAAATATTATGTTGTCTGTGTAATGCCACTCAAACTTCTTGTTGCTCGTTATCATTTCCAAATGTTATATTATCTTATTTAATTGCAGCGCAGCTTTGCAAACCATTATTCGTATTTCATAAATGCTGCTGAGCAAATTGCCCAAGGTTGTATAGCTGTAGATATAAAGGTTAGACTTAACAAGTGTCTGTGTGCCTCTTTTAGGCTTAATTTTAGCTGGCTCAGGTGGGGAATAAAGCAGAAAATCATGTTCTTTGGGAGCAGCATTAAAATCCTTATATGTCAACCCTGATGGAGTGGGTGTGAGGGGAAGCCTCTGGCCGTCGGTCCTCATTTAGTGTTTTGTAACTTGGTTGGAGGGAAGTGAGTTTTTTCTGTTGTTTTCCTTAGTTTCTGTCTGTCTTACGGTCTCATTTCATTACTTGTATTTGTAAGATTATTAGCTGTGTTTGGGGCCTTTCTCAGTCTATCTGGGCTGCTATGATGACGCTTGCTCAGATTGGGCAAATTATGAATACCGCACGTCACATAGTGAATCACCAGCAGAGTCAGTGTGGTAAGGCTTACCTGCTCCTCCATAGAATGTTCAGCTGGCTGTGCCCTCACATGGCAGAGGGCAGGCAGAGCATCCATACCCAACAAGCCTCATCTCAAACAAATAGATTATGTGTGTCTCTGTGTGAATGCACATGTCTGAGTACAGATGTCTGTGGATTTCAGAAGGGAGTATTTGATCTTTTGGACCTGGAGTTACAGGTGTTCTGAATCACCTGATGCGGATGCTGGGAATCAAACTCAGGTCTTCTGGAAGAGCAACAAATGCCCTTAGTCACCGAGACATTGCTCCAGCCCAGTCCCCAGCTATTAGTGCCATCAGGTTCGTACACAGATTTTGGAGCAGACACCAATATTCAGAGCTAAGTGCATGCTGCTGCGTGCAGTGCAGTAGTGTAGACTGGCCAAAAGTCACAGTGCTTTCGACTGAGAAGTGAAAATCGAGTACTAGCAGATTCCTGTTCGGTGCTGTTGTAGTCTCCTTTCTAGAATGGTGACTTCCATAGCATCAGGCAGACGATGCAGTGCTGTGTTTTGCCCTGCCTCTGTGTGTTTGTCCCTTTAATAATCTGGAGATGGGGTCTCGGTCTTTTCTTCTTTCTTAACATTAGCTGTTTGTTATAAGTGCAGAGTATCTGTTGACATGTTGAGTGGAATGTGAGAAGGCAGGATTCACAGCCTCCTTTTCAGTTCAAGAAGACATTTCAGAAGAGAGAATATTACTGTGAAATATCTTACAAACAGGTTCATTGTAATTTTTCTTATATCTCTTGGTTCACAAAATGTCGAAGGTACTTTCTGCCGCCTAACAAACAGTAGCATAAATCACAGTACTTATTGTCTGCTTAATTCTAGCTTGGACAGGATTATTTCCATTCCACATGGTGTCTGCTGTCAATGTCCAGTCCAAGTTGGCTCAACCTTGCTTGTCTGTTGTCTCTCTCTTCTTCCATATTGCCTTTTTCCTCACTGTCTGAGCTTTCTCAGAATTAGTCTTGGGTAGTTGGGCTTCTTATGGGGTGACTAGTCATGGGGCAGGTCAGTCTCAGTTATGGTTATTGCAAGAGTGGTTGATTTGAGCCAGTGGACATAGCATAAGGTGGCGCTTTGTGTTGACCTGTTCAAGATTTTATTATACAGTGATAGAATTAACTGTAAGTACTTTGAAAGAGCTGTATAATTAAATTTTAAATTTAAATTGTATATTTGTAATTTTGATAGAATTCAAAAGCACAGATTTGAGATTAGTGTAGAGGTGATCATGAGTACTTTAATAGGCTTCTCAGCTCCAGCTTACATGTCAAAGCACCACACTAAGAGATAAAAGCCAGGCTGTGTAGTTAGTCAAATAAACCAACTCTTGGGTCATGTTACAGTCCATAAAACATCAAATATTCCCACAGTGAGCTATGGCTATCTTATGTACAGGAAAAGAAGGGCTAGACAGTCTTAGGCTCTCTGTAATTGAAACTCAACTCTATACATTCTTCAGCTTCTAAACAGTGAGCCAGCGCTTGCCTGTTCCACAAGAGCCAGGTTCCTGTCCAATGTGTTCCTCAGCCATGGCCGTCTCTTCCGGGGAGTAAGGTCTGTTCTGTGTCTGTTCCTACACAGTGGTGGAGGATGATAGAAGCCTGGCCTGTGCCGGGTCCTGTAGGAAAAGGAACAAGGTGGTATTGACATGTGCTTGTTGGATACTTTCTTTGCTTTGAGCTGGACACAAATACAAATGCTTTTGTGGGAGCTAGTGGGTGCTAGAGGACAGGTATGGCTGAAATAGAAGAGTGATTTTCAATCTATTATCTTTATAAGAAAACTGCCAAAATGTCTATACTGTTCTAATCTAGTTTGTAGCATAGCATTGAGGGTGGAGGGAAGGAATAGACAATTACAAGCTATGTCTGATGTTCTTGCTCCTTCCTGATGTGCTTTCAAGTCTCAATATCTTTGTGTGTAAACTTAGAGAATCTAGTAGATAACTTTTAAGCAGTTTTCAATATCTAGAAATTCTGTGATCAAATTTTGTACCACATTAGTTTAGGCATCTAAACTATATTGTATTAGGACCAACAGTCTTGCTACTGTAGCAGGTATTTATGGCATGGGCTAGTTTCAAGGTGGGAGTGAGGAGTGGGTGACTGCCTCACTTGTTCATTTAGTTTTAAAAATGGAGTTCTGCTTTCATCCATGGGAGAAGGTAGTCTGTGCAGGAAAGCATAAGGACTGGGAACTGTTCACTGTGTCCTGAGCACTAAAGTGGCACTTACATATACTGTTAAATTCTGTTTATGGTCATATCACCTGAATAAAGGATTTAAAGTTAATAGTGAAGTGATTGGCCATTGGAGTTAAACTAAACTAGGTGGCCAGGATCTCTATTTTCTCAGAATGTTTTTGAGGAGAACTTCTTGCCTTTTTTTTTTTTTTTTTTTTTTTAAGATCTACTTGTTTTATATGTATCAGTGTTTTGCCTGCATGCTTGTAGAAGTTAGAAGAAGGCATTGGATCCCCTGGAACTGGAATTATGGATGATTGTGAACTGCACATGGGTGCTGGGAAGTGAATCCATGTCCTCTGCAAATGCTCTTAACTGCTGAGCCATCCCCCTCCTCCTCGTTTTAAGTCAGTTATGTATTTAACACAAGATAAATTATTTTGGCAGGTAGTGCATAAAAATGCTAAGGTGGTGTAATGGAAGATCCTTGAAATTGTATTTGCACCCTTCTGTGTACTTAGATACTCATTTAGTCTCTTTGCAGTGGAGGTCGACCTTCTGTGAGCCAGCTCAGAAAACCTTCCTGAGTATCATCCAGGCTTTGGACTCTCTGGGTTCTTACCGTAAATTCCCAATTTGGCCATGTGTCAAGATTGCCTAGGGATCTTGTTCAGTTTGTAGGCTCAGGCTGTGCCCTCAGGAGATTGCGATGATTCTGTCTCAGAATCTGAATTTTTAACAAGCCCCTCAGGGTGATTTTGATGGAGCTGTCAGTAATGTGGGAACCACTTCCATAGATAGGTGGTGTGTCATTTTCTCACACAAAAGTGCTTCATTACCTCATAGGCTGAGAGAACATGAGATGGGCTGTATTTGAAGTTGTTTTATAAACTGAATAGTAGCATAAAAGCATTGGGAACTTTGTAAATGGAGTGTGGTTTGCACAGAGGTGAGCAGTGTCGCTCCTGTAGAAGTCAAAGGGGAGCCACAGACAGGACGAGCAGGACTCAGAAAATGTTACCTGCTCAGTTAACTGCTGTTGAGATCAAATAATGAATAGTTGGTCAGATAATAGGTGACAGTTTGATCCCTAAGTTAACTATATCTTGAACATGGTCTGTCCATAAGAAGGTTGGGGTCTATCAGAGGAGACTTAACAATTCTGACACCATTCTTAAGCATTGATTTCTCCTGTAATCAGAAGGAGAGCATGTGAGTGGTCTTTTTGTCAAGAGCATACTTGCAACAGTAGGCAACAGTCTGAGGAAGTGGGAGAGCCCTTCGCTGTGCTGTGGAGCACTAACCAGGACCCAGCAGGCAAGACAACAGTGGAAAACTCGTAAAGTGTGTGATCCTGAGGGAAAGGCAAGAGAACTGAGGCTGGGGTATACCAGTGGGGTCTTAGTACATGCCACTCTTGTCTCAGCAGTCCTGGGAGTGAGCAGAGAGAGTGGGATCTTTTAGTGAACAGAATACAGAACTTTGAAAATCTAGAAGCATTTTGTATTTGTGGCACCAAATCTGGACTGTTAGTAGATATTTAAAGTAAATGCCTTTTCCTAGTGAGACAGCTGTCTAGGCCTGGGCTATCTTCTTTGTCAATGAGTTAAGTTTGGATTGGTTTTGACTAAGATAGGATTGCTGCTAGCTAACCCATTGTGGCATGAAGGATTGAGATCTGTGGGCTTGTTATCAAGTTACAAGGCACAGGCAGGGGAAGAGCAGTTGGTAGTAAGGAGTTCACAGGGCCAGTTTGCCTCCATGCTGCTGAAACTTGGTTTAGCATTCTCAAACTAGCTGTTTGTAATAGAATATGTGAGAACTTCTTTTCTGATACTATTTAAGATGGGGTACACTAGTGTTGGACTTGGCTGAGCACAGTGGTGGAGAGTTTATGTTTGTGTTCACAAAGTTGAAAGCAGCTCACTAGAAAGTACTCTTGATTGGAATCATTCCAAACGAGATGGGCATTTCTATTTGGATGGGAAGAAGATGCAGCTTTCTACCTGGGAGTGCAGGCTGGAACATGTTCTAGGAGGCATTTTTAGAGTGGATATATTGTATGAAGATTGAAATGTTTTTCTTTGCTCCTAGTGTTAGTTTCTTGTGGCTGCTGTAAGAACTTATATGAAAACTTTATGACTGAAAACAGCATAGATGTGCCCTGATAGGGCTCGAGCTCAGCAGTCCAGTGGCAACTGCTAGACTGTCCAGGAGTCCAGGAGGCCACAGGGCTGACCTTTTGGGAAGCCAGCTGGTGGCTGCATCATCCTTGTGTCTTCTTCCTTTCTGCCCATGTCACTGCTCCTCCTGCTTCTGTCTTAAGGGGCACATCTGATGGTATTTAGGGTTCACGGCGATAATTGAGGATGCTGTCCTCTTCTTAAATGGTCATCTACAAGAGCCATTTCCTAAATAAGCTACAGTTTCTAGGTTCCAGTGATCAGGATGTAACTGTCCTTCAAGATACTCTTGTAAGTGATTTGGGAACGTAGGAAGAGTGCTTTTGAGATAGTAACTTTTTTCATAATGTATCTTGTAACTTCTCAATGTTAGCTTGATGATCCAGATTTGGAATCCAAACTGGGAGGCAGTTCTCAATGTGTAAGATGTCATTTATAGCACTGGATTGATTGAGCTCCTTTTCTGTCAGAGATGCAAGTTAGTTCTTTTAGAGTTGGCTTAAGCTGACTGCTAATTTTATACCAGATATTTATGAAATGAGTCCATTCAGGTATTAACACCTGTAAAAATGAGTGTAAATTTAGGGAAATGGGTGTACAAATACTGGAACCTATTAGGAGTCTTAAAGTTTGAATGACTGGGGAGCTTGTAGTAAGAAGTGAGGAGTATATGATCATGCTTTCCCTGAAGATTTGTGCTTGAGTTGAAGGTGAAAGTAGGGTTTTTTTTTTTGTTTTGTTTTTTTTGTTTTTGCTTTTTGAGACAGGATTTCTCTATGTAGCCCTGCCAAGCTGGTCTTGAACTCATGGAGATCTGCCTATTTCTGCCTTCAGAGCTGGGATTAAAGGCACATACCACCAATGCCTGGCATTATCATTGTGCTCTTATTGTACTCGGTTTCATGTAGTTCATTTTTGGCATTGGCTAATATCTTGCTTTAAGTAATGAATAAATACACTTTTAGTGATGTTAAAAGATATACCCTTGAAAGCTGAGTATAGTGGAGGTGGGGATACACTCCTGTAATCCAGCACTCTGGAGGCTGAGGCAAGAGGATTGGCTTCTAGAAGTTCAAGGACACTTTGGGTTACCTAGTAGTTTCTAGGCTGCCAGAGTACAGAATGAGACCCTTCTCAAAATATGTAATAAAAAGATAGACACACATGAAATGGGAGGTGCCAGTGGAGAGCTTTTGCAGTTACGTGGATATCTGTTTATTTGGGCATCTTACCTAGTGCAAGTTTTGAAGTTCTCTTTTCAGATCAGCTAATAAATTCATAAATGAGTTGAGCCCCTAAACGTATCCATATGCTAGGTTGTCCTCTGCCTTGGCTTTGGGATGGAGAATATGTGATGCTGAGCTTTTGGAGGGCCTCCGTGTCTTGAGAGGGTTCACATCTGCTCTTATGTTCAAAGCTAGAGCTGTTCCAGGCCTATTTCCCACAACACTCCGGTGCAATGTACTTTCCCTCTGTTCTGCCGGATCCCCAGCCTCCTCATGTCACTGCTGTCCTGCTTCATATTCCTGGTTGTTTTGTACATACTAACTTTATTAGTTTATAGTCTTACTGGGGTTTGCCTTAGGCCTGTGTTAGTAAATAACTCCCAGTCACCTTTTTGGAACTACCAGTTTCTTAATGAAATTAATAGGAGAACAATCGTTTATGAAAATGTATCCACTTATATTTTTCAGTGTAGATTTGAATTTTGTTGTATTTTTTTTTTTAGATCGAAGAACATTTTTAAAAAGATTGACTTTGTGTGTGTGTGTTTTGCTTGCATGTATGAATGTGTACTGTGAATGTTCCTCATGCCTACAAAGGTCAGAATAAGGTGTCAGATCCCTGGCATTGGAGTTGTGGATGGTTGTGAGCCACTGTGGGTGTTGAGAATCAAATCTAGGTGCTCTGCCAGAGCAACATGTGCCCTTACGCTGAGCTATCTTTCCAATCCCTGCAAAACATTCTTAAACATTTCTTATAGTGCAGGTAGGTTCACATAGCTGTTTCTTAGTTCTTAAAAAGTTTTTAAAGATTTATTTATTTTATGAATGAGTACTCTGTTATGCCAGAAGAGGGCATCAGGTCCCACTATAGATGGTTGTGAGCCACCATGTGGTTGCTGGGAATTGAACTCAAGAACCCCTGGAAGAGTAAGTTTAAGTAGCCAGACCTTTTAACCTCTGAGCATCTCTCCAGCCCTGTTTCTCCCTTGTTTGAGTGTGAAGGGTTTCAGTTGCTGTTTTGTTTGTTAGTACTGTTGTGTTCTTTGCTTCAGAGGGCTCTGACCATAGCAGTGCTGCTTACTCTGCTTACCTCCTGTAAGCAGTGTTGGCTTTCCCGGCTCCTTTCAAGTAACTGCATTTATTTCTGGTCTTGAACTGTATAGATGTGGGTATGGCTATACATTGAGAATGTCCACCCCTTTACCTTTATTTCTTTGGTTTTTTTTTTTTTTGTGTTCATGTATTTCACAGCATTTGATGTTCCTTGGGCCTCTAAGGCCTTGATCTGTTCTTAAATTTCCTGAATATATGTTCTCTCTCTCTCTCTCTCTCTCTCTCTCTCTCTCTCTCTCTCTCTCTCTCTCTGTGTGTGTGTGTGTGTGTGAGAGAGAGAGATATTCAATTTTTGATAATGTTGAATCTATCTAGTATATTTTCTGATTAGATTATTATACTGTTGAGTCTTAGAGTCTTTTTCCTATTTTCTATGATTTTAATTTTTCTGTTGAAGTATCCTATCTAGTTAAACATTAAAAGTCATCATGTTTTAACAGAACATTTAGTACTTGGCCTTTAATCCCAGAACTCTGTAGAGGTAGAGTCTGAAGGGTCTCTGTGAGTTTGGTGCCAGCATGGTCTACATAGTGAGTTCCAGGCTAGTCAAGGCTACATAGTGAGACCCAGTCTCAAAACAGCAAACAACAAAACAAAACACTACCATGTTTTCTTCTAACGTTTGGAGTGTAATTTCTTCTGTTTCTTTGAGTGTGTAAAATAACTGCTTAAATCTGTCTGCTAATGTAGCAGCAGCCACCCTGGCATTGGGTTTCTGATGACCTGCTGACCCATTCCTATTGGCTGTCGGTCATGTGTGGGTTTTGTTTTTGTTTGTTTTTCCAGACAGGATTTTATTTATTTCTTTTTGTATAACAGCTCTGGCTGTTCATAGAAATTTGCCTCTGCCTCCTGAATGCTGGGATTATTAAAGTCACATGCTACCACTGCCCAGCATGCTCCAGTTTTTTATATTACATTTAAAGATTATTTTCAAACAATATATTTTGATCATATTTTTCCCCTCCCCCATGTCCTTCCAGATCCTCTCCACCTTCTTACCCACCCAACTTCCCTCTGTCTCTTAAAATACCATGAAAATCCTAAACAACCACCCCCACTCCCAGCACTCAGTCATAACAACAGAAAAAAGTTATGGAGTCAATGACTCCTAAGCAAGAATGAATCTGCCCTGGAGTGTGGCTGAAATACCCAGTATCACCCATTGGAGAATACTGATTTTTCTGCTCCCACTTATAAGTAGCTTCTTGGTTAGAGGTAGAACTTGGTGCTCACTTCCCCTTTGCTGGGACTTTTGTCTGAATGGTATTTTTTCAGGTCTTGTAAATGCTATCACAGTCTCTCTGAATTTATATGTGTATCAGTTCAATAGTGTCTGGAAAAGCCTCCTTGGCGGTATCCACCCATCTGGCTCTTACAGTATTTCTGCATTCTTATTTGCGTAGTTTCCTCAGCTTTGAGAGGAGGGGCTCTGTATAGACATTCCGTTTAGGGCTGCATGTTTCAAGGTCTCTGATAGCACACTGTCCAGTTGTGGGTTGGTCTCTAGTTAATTACCATTTACCTCAAGAAGTTTCTCTGAGGGTTAAACAATGTAGTAAACTATGGGTAATAGCAGTGTATCACTAGGAATTGTTTATTGCTGTGCTCATTTAGTAGATTATTAGTATATTTCCCCATAGGGTGCATGACCTGTCTAGTCTGGTGTTCCTGGCCTTATTAAGAGTGTCAGGTCTGTGTTCATGGAATGGAATGGGCCTTAAGTTTAATCAGAATGTGACTGGTTGCTCCCATAACATTTGTTGCTGCTGTTACACCAAGGGATCTTGCAGGCAGGTTGCTGTTGTTGGCTGCTGGGCTTGTAGATGGGTGAGACTCAGGATTACTTTGCACTAGTATTTTCTAGTATTATTTATAATAGGCAGGAGAGATGCCGATGCTTCTAGTTGGGCACCAGCGTGATTTCTCCATGTAAGGTCAGAAGACACTTATCCAGGGTTCCAGGCTCCTGAAGGGGAGTGTGGCCAACCCCGTTCAAGAGGGGCTGCTGGGATCTTGGGGAGGCCCATTTGTTCCTGCCTTCTGGAGAGACTAGATCAATGTCCATCGCTTAGACCATCCGATCGCTCAAGTATATTACTAAGCTATAGCCTATTATCATAAATATTAGTTTTCCAATAAATATTAATCTTATTAATATATTTTAAATAAAATTTACTACTTTAGTGTCTTCCCCAATAAGGCTTTACTCTCATGTTGTGAGGGTAACTGATAGCACTGGCAGTAGCCTGTGATGTTTGGAGTTGGGCCTGTGAGATTCCTTTGGCTAGTGATTCAGCAAGATGTAACCCATACTCACTTTGTACTGGGAATTTTACATGGTAGTGTATGATGTCTACTTGGGGCTGTGTCTTTCCTTGTCAAATAGTAACTCCATTTAAATTCCTTTTACATATTTAGGAAGCTTTGGCAGTAGTGGGTTTTTGGGTGACTTTTCAAATGGCCTTTACTGTTAGTTGTTGCTCCCACAGTCCCTCCTTTACCCTGCCTGCCCTCCCCTCATTTTATACTCTTCCTTCCCTTGCCTTGGAGGATCTCCTCCTTCCCACTGGTCTTTTACTGTTAACCTACCCTCTGGATATTCTAAATGAGAAACATATATCTAAAGCTTAAATCCTAATATCTGCATATAAGAGAAAACACACAATGTCTGTCTTTCTGAGTCTCACTTACCTCACTCAGGGTGAATGTGCCTACCTAGCTCCACCCATTTACTTGCAAATTTCAGAGTTTTAGTTTTTCTAACAGCTGAGTAATATTTCAATGTATAAATATACTGTTGTTTCATTATTCATTTATCAGTTGATGGACATCATGGCTGTTTTCAATTTCTACCTGTTAGAACTAGAGTAGCAGTGAACATGGATGAGCAAGTGTCTCTGTAGGAAGATGTAGAGTCTTCTTCATATATGTCCAAGAGTGTCCAATAGTATACCTGGATTTTGTGGTAGATAGTTTCCATTTTTGTGAGGAACCTCCACATGAATTTCCATTGGCTATACCAGTTTGCACTTGATCAGCAATGAATGTGTTCCCCTTTCTCTACATCCTTGCCAGCATCTGCTGTCATTTTAAAAGTTGATCTTGGCTACTCTGGCTGGGGTAAGATGAAATCCCAAAGTAATTTTAATTGTCATTTCCCTGATGGCTAAGGATGTTGGACATTTCTTTAGGTATTTCTCAACCATTTGCATTTGATTTTTGGAGAACACTCAATTTGTTTTGTTTTTTAATTTTTTTAAAAATATATTCTAGATCCTAACCGTCTGCCAAATGTATTATTGGTAAAGATTTTTCCCCCCCATTCTGTGTTGATTCAGATACCCAGTTTCAGGCCTTCAGAATACCTTTCCTCGCATTGTAAGACCATTTGCAAAGTGAGTATAAAATGTGAGGGCAGGAAGTAGGCTCAGTAGAAGAGACTACTGTCTCTTAAGACTTAGCTGTTCTGACTGGGTCATACACTAGGCAGATTAAGTATCCATAATCAGAAAATTGATATTTAAAAAGCTTCAAAGTCTGAAATTTTCTGACTTTGAGAACTAACACGATGCCACAACTTTAATGCTTTATTGTGTACAAACTTTAGTTTTAAGCATAGAATTATAAAGAAAAAAATTGTTACATTTAGCTTTGTTTATAAAATACTTTCAAAGTATAAAAGAATGTCATCTTTAGATTTTAGTCCCTAAGATACCTAGATATTCCAAAATCTGTCATACTCACTTCTGGTTGCAAGTACTTTTGAGTGGGATTCTGGCCCTGTGCTGCTTTAGTGATACAGGCCATAGAGAGGTCACTCCAGGTCAGACTATTGAACACTAACCCGATCCCTCTGGCTGGGGAAATGCCCTGGTCCTAAACTCTGGAGATGAGGGACTGCCATCCATGAAACAGCCTGCTCTCCTATAGCATTGCAGATGAGTTACAGCCCACTTGATTCCTAGGGATCATGTGTCTTGTAGGCCCTGTGTAAGTATTTGGAGACACAGGGTTGCTATTCCCTCAGTCAAAATGATGATTGGTTTATCTTGTTTTTACCATTGGTTTCATAAGCTTCTTTGATGTTTGTATTCCTTGCTTCACCATGCCCCTTTGTAATAAAGGATTTAAAAAAACAAAACAAAACAAAAAACAAAACAAAAAAGAACACAGTCTCTCTTCATAGGCCCTGGCTGCCCTGGAATTCATTATGTATACTTGACTGGCATTGACTCCACCTGCCTCTGCCTCCTGAGTTTTGGGGTTAAAGGGGTTTGGTGCCATGTCCATCAAAGGATGGATTTGAATGTTAGAATTAAAAACCCCTAGCTCTAAATCATTATTGTATAATTAATCTTCATTAAATAGAAACATTATTCTATTTTGTATTGAGAAAGTATGAGGATAAGAGTGAGGTGGGATTTTTGTGTAAGGAAAAGAGAGTTTGGGGAGCTGGGGATATGTATCTCATTTGGGAGTGTGGTTGCCTAACATTCAGAAAGCCCTAGGTTGGATCCCCAGTGCTGAGTAAACCAGGTGTGGCAAACACCTGTAATCTCAGCACTCACTCAGGACTGTAGGTAGAGGAGGAGACTCTGAAAAAGGACATCCTCCCTCATAGTTTCAGAGCTAGCTTGGGGTATGTGAGACTGTTTAAAAACAAGAGATTTGGAGAAATGTTAGGATCTGCAGTGCCCTGTACCAAGAGTGCTGAGACAATTGTCATCTATCAGGAGTGCTAGTAGAGTTTTTTCTGTAGTAAAACTTAATACTAGAGTGTTCTAAGGGGATCCTCAGCTGGCTCACACATCTCAAAGGAAGCTTTGTTCTTAACTCCTTCAACTAAGACGCTAATTAAAAAAAACAAAAAAAAACAAAATGAAGTCACGAAAATCAAAGCTTTAAGTAGGTAAG
The DNA here is from genome assembly GCA_033318265.1 of Phyllotis vaccarum. Classification (NCBI taxonomy): domain Eukaryota; kingdom Metazoa; phylum Chordata; class Mammalia; order Rodentia; family Cricetidae; genus Phyllotis; species Phyllotis vaccarum. The sequence goes on along the minus strand of JARWLC010000010.1, from coordinate 38,996,396 downwards.
TTTTTTATTAGTGATTGAAAATAATACCCCATAGAATAGTTTCCTAAGCAGTTTTTGCCACAAGAGGAACAAATACCCCTACCTTGAAAGATTTTGTTTAGTTTTGGTGTTTGTAAGCTCTTGATAAAATGTCACTGCATTGTCAAGTTTCTTTTAGTTTTTTAAATTTTTTTGTTTTTTTTTTTGGTTTAGTAGGTCAGTTCCTATAGTTTGAGGATTGTTGCAGTGCTCTCTCACCATGCATGCATGCACACGCACATACACACACGCACATACACACACGCACTCACACATACACAGACACACACTCACATACACATGTGTGTGCACACGCATACACACACTCACATATACACAGACACACACTCACACTCCCCCATTTCTCTGTGTGTGCACAGCATGTGTGTATGTGAGCACTTCTCTGGAAGTTAGAGGACAATTTATAGAAGCCCATTATCTCCTATCCAGATCCGTCTTGTCAGTCCCAGAATACCTTTTAGAAAAGATGATGCTACTTAAGTTATTCCCAAGCTTTCTGAGTGCTAGTTGTTCATATAGAGTAACTAATTGTAGAACAGCTAATCTCTAGCAAAAACACTAGGTTTTGTGCTGTTGGTATTAGAATGAGTTACTGCACTAATTCATAGTAGACACATTCATTCCCCTGTTAGCTCATCTTAACTATTAACAATTACCTTATTTGTTTCTACAAAGTAAAGCCATGTAGATGGTTTTGGAGGGGAATAGATTAATAATCATGGATTTTATGTTTTCCTTTGCTCTAGTCAGCAATGGTTACTAAAGCTGAACTTCTGGAAGGTCAGGTGAACAGGGCTTTTCTTGCTTTCAGTGACTAGATACTGTACATATATAGTTATCCACAGTTAACTCAGAGAAGGGTGTTAGGGGTAGGTAATCATGGGATAATAATTTGTCAGCTAGGTGTGGTAGCACACATCTTTATTCTCAGCACTCACAGACCTGAGGCAGGTAGACTTGATATGTATAAAGAGAGCTCCAGGACATCTCAGAGCTGTTGTTACACAGAGAAACTCTGGCATGAAACAGCAGCAACAAAAAGAGAGTTATGTCTTTAGGAATGTGGTTGACAGCTTTGAAGGACAAAGTACTGGTGCACTTGAATGGTCTTGGAAGACTTAGGAAATATTCAGAGCATAAAAGGTGGTACTTTAGGAATGGATGGGTGTCGATCCATTTTGATTTACTTGTAGATTTGGAAGTGGGAAGTAGAAGACAAGACTGAAAAGGTGAAGATACAAGTGATGTGAGTCATTCAGGTGATTCTTGAGCTATGGTGCTGTGAGCTGTGCAGTTGATTAGCAGTCAGAAGATGCTTACCGTTACCTAGGTAGCTTTGACTTAAAATAACAAAAGCCAAAACTGCAGACAAGTTAGGTATGAGCCCTTTCTGAAGTACAGTTTTCTTCTTCAGGCCATGCATTGTAAGAACATAATTATTTCATGTTATCTGTAACAGAGTGTACCATGATCTGCCATCATTTCTTTGTGGTGAGCACTTGTATTTCATTTTTTAATTTTGAATGGCCAGCTTTTCTTTTTTTAATATAAAGCTCGTATTTTCTATGAAATGAGTTTCTAGGAACAGATTGAAGTTAGAACACTGTAGACTGTGGAATGGCCCAGTTGGTCATGGCTTGTCACTGAATGTGAAGACCTGGGTGTGGCAAGTGCACCCCTACAGTGTCAGTGCTGGGGAGGTGGAGAGAATGACTAGGGTGATCTGTTGGCCAGACAGTCCTACTGAGTCAGTGAGCTCTAGGCTCAGTGAGAGGGCCTTTCTCAAAAATTAAAGCAGAGAGGCTGGAGACTTGGCTCCCAAGTTCAGTCCCCAGCATACATTCACATCAGTACACACATGTGCATAGATAAAAGTGAACCCTAAAGAAATGGAGCGTAGCTGATACTAACTTCTGGCTTCCACAGACACATTTGCATACAACTGCTCTCTCTCTCACACACACACCATATATATACACAGATAAACAAAATGTGGGTCAGTGCTACACCTTCAGGAGTACAATTAACTTATTTTCGAGTGTATTTGTGTACACTGTGTGCACATCAGAAATCGTGTATTGAGAATGAAACATGAATTTGAAAACAATTGAAATTTAAGAAGAATGATTCAGAATATTGATTTTCAGTTAGAAATGAAGCTGAAGAATAAAGTCTGTTTCTAAGGAGGGTTTTGTAGTCTGTGTAGAGCTTAAGAAAACAAAACAGACCCAAACAAGAAATACAAGCAGCTTGAATTTAAATTGGTTCAGGAATTCAGGAGGTGATTTACAGTTTGTTTGTTATGAGTTACTCTTTGAAATGGATAAATTTCCAGTGTTTTTAGGAGCATTTTTCTGCTTAAAGAGAGGAGCAATGATTGTGATCTGAAAGTTCCCCCAGACCTTACTTCCTTTCCTATTTTACTATTCTTAACCTATGTTGTCAGAGACTAGAGAGCAACAGTCATACTATGTGTCTGAAGTTTTGACTGAAGGACATCTCAGAACAAGAAAACAAAGGTTATTTTACAAGTGTATGTGCTGAGGCTGGAGGTGGCTCAGTGGTTAAGAGCACTGGTTGCTCTTCCAGAGGGCCTCCAGTTCAATTCCCAGCAACCACGTAGCAGGTCGTACCTGCCTGTAACTCCAGTTCCAGGGGATCTAACACTCTCACACAGACATACAGGGAGGCAAAACACCAGAGCACATAAAATAAATAAATAAAAAACCAACAAAGCCCTCAAGTGTATGGGTTAGGGTTATGACAGTGCCACCTCATTTCCACATAATTCTCAACTGACATTAAAATTACAGGGGAAAGCATTTAGGTATAAGATTTTTTGTCAGAAAACAAAAATTAAAAATTTCTTTTTTTGGCAACAGAAAGTGAAGAGTACTTTTGGTATCCTCTCTCTGGAGGTGTTTGTATATATCGTGCTGGCTCTTGGGTAGTTGGTTTTAAATATATTGATAGTACCTTCGTACTTCTTTATATTCCACCCTCCTTAAAACCCAGCATTTTCTCCGTTGTCATTCCAGTGTTCCACCAGTCACTGGGACATGCTGATAGGGAACGCTCACTCAGACCAGAAGGGAGGATGGCTCTAAATTGGATGGGGGAGGGGGTTGAAGATGAAGAGATACTAGGTAAAGAGGTAAGTTTAGATTGGGGAGGGAACCAGTGCAGAAGGAGGTAAATATATCTTATATGTGACGTGTCATGGCTGTTGATTATAGAAGGTTAAGTCTGGATTGGAAATTATTTGTTATTGAAGGTAGATGTAGCAGCCCTCTGTATGATGAACCTGGGAAAGTAATAGGGTAGCTTCCATCTGAGCTCTGCAAAGAAAGCGTTGTCTGGGGCCAGTGTCAAAAGCCAGTTTGTAAGTTCTGTTCCTTTGGGAACTGAAACAGGAAGATCACTAGTTCAAGGTCTTCCCAGACTACAGACCGTGTCTCAAACAGAAACTTTAAAGAAAAAGAAAAAGAGGGCTGGCGTTATAGTCATAGCTCAGTGATGGAGTGCCTGCCTAATGTGGTAGAGGCTGGGGGGTCTGTCCTGGGTACCACAGAAACAGATTTCTGGATATTTGTCCTTGTTTCTTGAACCAGAATCTTTGATGTGCAGCATGACATTTGATTTGAAGAACCACTTGTATTGTTGACACCACCAGGCTCAGGAACTGTGTCATTCTAGATCTCATTGATATTACCTCCAGTAAAGTAAGGACCTGGGTCAGAGTGATTAAAACGAGCATGGAGAGAAGAATGGAAAGGCAATGGGATAGCTTGCAGTAGTTAAAACTGTTATGCATATGTGTGTGCCTGAGTGTATGTATGTGGGCACAGCCCATGGAGATCAGAAGGGTGTTACATACTCTGGAACTGGGGTTTGAGTTGGTTGTGAACTGCTATGTGAGTGCTGGGAACTGGATTTAGGTGCTCTGCAACAACAGCAAGTGCCCTTAACCGCTGAGCCATCAATCCAACCCCTGACAGCTTAAAATTTTATGGTCTTCATTACAATTGTTTAGTATAGATGAAATTGTGTGAGGGATCTTAGTGTACCTGCCTTTAAAATAGCAGCTAGAATCACACTTGGTGGCACATATTTGTAAACATAGCACTTGGGAGGCTGAGGCAAGAAGACTGCTGCTACATGCTTTAGGCCAGCCTGTGTTTCACACACTCGGGAAATAGGGATGCCATCAGTGACTGGGGAGGGTAGTGTGAACATGGCAGACTTCCCACGCACAGTGAGGTGGGGAAGTGAAGAAGAGCCGCCCAGCGGCTTGCAGGACTACCAAGTAAGAAGCTAAGTAGGAAACAAAATTGAGTATTCCTTTAGTGGGAGAGTTGTAGGAGTGAGATGAGTGTAGGTAGAGTTCAGAGAAGTAATCCCTTGAGGTGAGGACTAGAAGGGGAAAAGAGATGCAAGCCTGTAGGAAGGTTACAAGTTTGTAATCACACAGAAGGAAGGAAGGAAGGAAGGAAGGAAGGATGGATGGAGTGAGGGTAGAGAGGGAACCTTTGCTCCAGGAGTAGACCGCTCGCTGTCAGAGCGCACTGTTAAATGAGCGGTGCCAGGTTAGAGAGAGGAGCTTTAAGCAACATCACACTGGGGAAAACAGATCTGTCTTTGGACCACTGTAAAGAGTTAGATTTGAGTAGAGGTAGGAGGTGTGCATAATTAAGAGTGTGGCCCAGTTGATAATTGCCCCAGTTCTGCTCATGTAGGGTGATCGGAAATCTCTGCTGTATTTGGGGATAGGACAGGTTTGTTCTCTGGAAAGGATTACTCTCCAGGGTACAGCTTTTTGTTTTCATGGGTAATTGCTTTCTCTGGGGAAGGAGGTTAGGGATGCTGTACTTTCTTAGAATCCAGGGTGACTGGAGGTTCAGAAGGGAAGTCTGGAACAGATCACAGTAAAAAGCATCCAGTAAGATGCCTCAGTTACTCCTTCCTTTGTTCCTTCTCATCTTGAAGGAATGAGATAGGTTAGGAATCATACTCTGAGTAATTAACATGTCTACATGCAGTGCTAATTAGGTGACCTAGAGTAAAGGAGACAGCAGTAAAGCAAAGGCTGAGATGCTGTGATTGCCTGCCTCTTCAGTTAACCCTGTACCCAAGTGGGGAGTCAGTGCTTCTAGCAGAAGCAGCTCTCACGGTAGCTTTTCTCTGTAAAAGTAGCATACATTCTCAGGAATGGTTTTTAAAGAGATTTAAGTAGCTAACAGCACTGCTTTTCTTCTTTCTGGGCCTTGTTTTTCTATTCTTAAGAACTAAGATAAATAAAAACAATGGTTTATTAAACTTACACATAACTCTGTGTATAAAAGTATACTTAACAAACTAAGTATACATGCATGCCCTTATGTAAATTAATTGTATATACCACTTTTATATAAAAATTATATATGTGAATTTATTGTACTTTTAGACCGTCTTTGGGGCAATTTATGTCTCTATCTTAGAAAATAGGTTTGAGAAGTGCTTGTAGGTTATGATTGAACATGGTCTTTCAAAATGCCTTCAGTTTGATAGTTAATGCTTTGTTTAGGAAGCATAGACACAAGGGATGACCCTAGGTGTTCAAATTAGAGAGAAAAACACAACAAGAGATTGCATAAAACCTTATCTGAGCCTTGTTTGAATACAGGGAACCTACAGGCCATCTGCCACCTCTTGTAAGGTTTTAGAATTTAGAATGTCAGAGGGAGTTGGAGCATATAATTTGTGGGTGGTATTTGTAACCACTCCAGTGGGAGAAGTTTAAAATACCTAGCTCTGTCCGTATATTCTGTTTATATCACTTTGCCCTTAATTCCTGTTAGAAGATGAGTAAAAGCAGGCACCAGCTTCCAAAGTTTCATAGTGAAAAAGTAGGAACCACCTACATAGTGCCCAGGGGTTGTAGAATGCATCCAGGTCTGTTCAGTAGAACAGTGGGTACCTAATGAAAACAATGCAGATATGTTCTGTACATTTAAAAAATGTATGTCTTAATTTTTTGTTGTGTATACCTGCTTGTGTCTGCATTGTCCATATGCTCCCTATGCCAGGTGTGTATGGAAGCCAGAAGATGGTGTTGGCTCCCCTGGAACTTGAGTTCCAAGTGATTGTGAGCCTCCCTAAGTCGGTGCTGGAAACAAAGCTTAGGTCCCCTGCAAAAGTAGCCAGCATGTATTCTTTACTGCTGAGGCAGTCTCTAATCCTGCAAGTAAATTCTAGATACAAAGATACGTAGATTTTACAAAGGAGCAGAAATGTCATCACCAAGATGTGGACAATTTTCGTGTTAATTTTAATTTTCTTTTTATATTTATATTATCTTATATGAAAGTGATAGAAAGACTTGAAGTTTTAAATTTGAAAGAGAATAGATTCATTGTTAATCAGTTCTACCTTCTGACAGTAATGGACTATGGTACGACTGGCTTCTGGGAAGTCATTTGTGATGAGGAGGCTGTAGCAGGTAAGTCCAGGGGAGTGAGGACCTTAGTCAAGATAGAAATGGACAGTGAGGCCAGTTTGAAAGGCCTCACTCTCAATGTGAATTCAGTCCCAAGAAGTTATGGGTTGAATGTGCTGTAGTTAAAAGGACAAAGGCCTGGGTGATAAGAGTTTTGTTTTGAGATAGTGGGCTGGTGGTGACATTCATTAACCAAGGTGGAGATTATAGATAACATTCTTCCCTGTTCTTCTGTCCTTGTTTTTGAGTAAGGTAAGCGATGGAAAATAGTAAATTCAGCTTAACGTGAACCAAGATCAGTGGTTTTGAGTATGAAACTTAATGTCTTTACCGTGCTTATGTCTTATTTGGGGTCACTTAATTTTTTGGACCTTAGTTTCTTCATGTGTAACAATGGATATGATAGAGTGGTTTATGGAATTAATTAATGGAGGTTAGGTGAGCTAAAAAGACGCCTGTGTAGTGAATTATAACAGGGAAGTTTGAGTTCACTGGGCTATTGGAAATCAGGGCCTTGAAATCTGGAAAGAGTTGAGTCAGAAGAGAGGGCTCCTGGGACTTGTCTATGTGCATGTGGTGGAACATTCTGGCATCTACTTTGGTAATGGCAGTCAGGGTCCTCGAACGCTCTGTGGCCTGATTCAGAGTCTAAAGAGACCAAGTGCATTAGTAGACTGGAGAATCCATGCAGATCTACAGAAGACAGGGCAGTGGGTGGGCATTTGCTGTCACTGTTGAGCCTCCTGCTCTCGAGAATCCTGTGGGCTAGGACACTCAGTGCTCCTGCATTTACTGGATGGCTTGCATTGGCCTGTCCTGCATCTGTTGCTGTGTCCAGGTACTTGATGTATAATTTAATTTGGGCCCAGATAGGTTTTAGAGGCTGAGTTAGAACTTTAATGAACCTTCTCCCTAGTGCGTACGTTAGGAATCTCTTCTCATGATTTCTGGGGAAGCCTGTTCTTTCCCCTTCGGCACACTCTTTAGTTCTCCTTCAGCTTTCCTCATTACAGGGTGCTTGTTGGAATAGAACATTCAGAGCTCGCAGTACCTGTGGATTGTCTAGTTGTCTAGCATCGCCACTGGCCTCTTATCCCCACCTGTTGTCTTGATTTGGAGGCTGTTTGAAGGTGGCAGAAGGAGTATGTGACGATCTGCTATATGCTTGAATTAAAATTTTATCATTACTAGTTTGGGAACAGTTACAGTCCATTTCCCTAAGTTAGGTTTTTTTTTAAATTTTTTTTATTTTTTTATTTTTATTTTTTTATTTTTTATTATTACCTTAGGACTACCTAATTTATTACTTTTTTCTTTCATGTTTTTCTTTCATGGTCTAAAGTCATACTGGGACAGATTATTGTATCTTTGTAATTTTCTCAACTATTTCATGACCTAATGTGAAGCATCTTGAGGTGTGGAGAACTTTGATACATGACTGGAGTTCCTACATAGTGAGGCCTTTGACCTGTTAATCAATCTTGACCCTTATTTGGCACATCTATAAAGGGCAAGTCAGGCTACTTCCTGTCAGCATTCACTGGTGTGTGAGCTGAGTGGTAGGTGTGTAGTGTGTGTCAGCAAATGTCCTTGTAGTTTTATTAATGATGTTGGCTTATTAGCACATCCTACAGTCTTTGAGGTTTTGCTTTTAAAAAAATAAAAGGCTGTGATTGTTTTCTGGAGGTTTTGATTTGTGTTCCTGTTTTGTAGAATCTCACTAGAAGTCTTCTGCTAGTGTAGTTACTTTTCTAGAACCTCTTGGGCACCTTATTGGGAATTAGAGATGGATTATTTTTTTTTCTAAGTAGCAAAACAACGGCATTTTTTGTTTTCCTTTTTCATCATTTACCTAGTGTAATTTTGGAAAATTTACTTCTAAAATTACACTGCAAACACCTAGTTTTCTTCTCCCCTTTAATATGTCGGTAAGCAAGCTCAAAGTTGTGGGAATGTTTATTAGCCACAGTGTATAGTTTTTAGAGAATCATAGCTTTAATTCATGGAATAAAATATTTTTATTTTTTTCTTTTTTATATTTGTTTTTCATGTTTGAATATTTTGCCTGCATGTATGTATGTGCACTAAATGCTGCTTGGAGCCTTTCAAAGTTAGGAGAGGTTGTCAGATACCCTGGAACTGGATGGAGTTAGAGATGGCTGTGAGCTTCCATGTGGGTGCTGGGAACTGGACCCAGATCCTCTGCAAGAGCAACGTTCTTAGCTGCTGAGCCATCTTTCTTGCCCCAAATTTAAGATGTTTTATACTTAACTGGCTTTGCTTATTTTTAGTTGGTATCTTTGGAACCACTTAAATTGTTTTTTTTTTTTAAATTCCATGATGCATCATATTTCATTATATAGATTAAGATTATTTATGAAGTATTTATAAAACATAGATTACATAGGTACAATTAGAGAGCAATAGAAAAGCGCATGTACACTAAGTTTAATAAAATGGTACCAAACTCATTTTTGAAACTCCTTATATGATGTGATGATGTTTTAAAAAATCTGTTTTTGTTGTTGTGACCAGGCCTTACTGTGGGGTTCCAGATGGCTTGGAATTCACAGAGATCCACCTGCCTGTGCCTTCTTAGTGCTGGGCTGAGGGTGTGTATCATGCTGGCTTATCTACCTTTTCCACTTTCTCACTTAGTGATCTGGAGTTAGAGACACTTTTTAGCTTGGTGCCATCACAAACCCTTGTGGCATTAATGAAGGTTTTGTACCTGACATTGAGTTTACTGGCCCCCTGTTTTGATCTGGCCTCACCAGAGCCTAACACTTTCTCCCAGTCACAGCCTTGCTGTACATGTCAGCTGCCCAGTGTGTCCTTTATAAACAGCCATCAGATGGGTGCTGTGGTTCAGTCTTCTCAGAGATGGACACCCAGGCGCTAAGCTCAGAACCTCCCTTTACATACCATGTGCTCCACTGTCTGTTGACATTCTGAAGATAAGCTGCAGGTTAATTTTATTCAGTGATTTCTCAGACAACTAAAGAGTAGTTTGCAAGTTTAGTTTCCAAAAACCACTTAAGCTGAGTTCTTGAATTGTTTTTAGGATATTAATAGCAGTTGGCAGAATATGAACTGAAATATACTAAAAGATTTTGAGAACCAGAAGTCCTTCTGTAGGAGTCTTCTTAGTGCCTACTGTTACTCTCCACAGTTTTAAGAATGCTTTCCTTTATGAGGAAAAAGGGACAAATTAACTACATATTTTTCAGAAATTAAAAAAAAAGACTATGTTTTGAGGTTCTTCAAAAACAAAATGATATCTGAGGTGAGAGTGCAGAAGCAGAGCATTGGTGTTTGGAATTGTCTGCAGTGGAAGTCTTAGGGTACAGATTCTGTCCGCGGTATGTGAGGGTTGGGGGGAAACAGAAACCAAGAGCAAGTTTTGTCATTTGTGGGTACATGGTGGCCTTTGCCAAGGGGACTGAGGCTGGAGCCAGGTTCAGTGCTCAGCATAGTGTGTTGTGCTCTCTTCTGGCCTTCTGGGCACCAGGCATGTGCAGTATAGTATGCACAGGTGTATCTGCAGGCAAAACACTTGAGTAGTGTCATCTATTATGTTGGGACTATTCAGTTTGTAAATAACGTTATGTTACAGGTGAACAGGGGAAGTAAAGAGCTAAGGTATAAATCAGTTCAGAGCTAGAGACCGAATTTAGTTTTCTTATTTTGTAGCACTATATGGATTTCTATTAATAAGTTCATTTGGGCTAATTAATTAGCACTATTTGTTGGGAATTGCAGTTATTGATGTAAGTTATTTATTTATTTTTGATAGCTTAGTTGAAATAATGGACTACTCTCAGGCAGTCAGACCTTTGGATGGTAACTTCAGAATATAGAGTCAGAGAAAAGGGTTATGAAAGGGAGTGAACGGGGAAGTCATCATGTGAAGTGTCAGGAATACAGACAGCATCACAAAGGAGAGCTGGCCAGGAGGATTTAGATTACAGTTCTTTTTTCCTCACAGTTTTCAGTGTCTAATGATTTATAGCATCTTTGTGTTTGTTGGTTTGTTTCTCTGCATTTACTTTTTAAGAAAAACTTTGTGGTTACAAGAACTGGCCCCTCCTCCAGAGGGCCTGAGTTCAGTTCCCAACACCCATGTGGCAGCTCATAACTGTCTGTAACTCAAGTTCCACGAAGTCCAACATCCCTATAGACAAACAAGCAGACAAAATACAAATGTAATAAAATAATAAATAAATCATTCAAAAAATTTACATTACAAAACGTTTTTAAAAGTTTAGCAAACAAGCTTATCTTAGCAATCATCAGACTTTGCTTATTTATTAATTAGTTAACTAATTAGTTAGTTTAGCTACCTTGAGAACTAAGGCAATGTAAGTAACTGCTTCCTTTGGGATCTCACTGGATTTCACAATATACTTGTAGTTACTCTTCAGCCTGTTGGTCTTTGCTTCCCTCCTGTCACTGTGTGCTCCCCACTGAGAGCCATGAGATTGCACTCAATTGTTCTACTGGCCATCATGGAATTGTCTCAATAGTCATGAAATTATTGGTGGAAGAAATAAACACAAAGGGCTCTTAGGAAGCTAAATGGACCACTTGGAGAGCAAGGGAGGGCTTAGGGGAAGGGTAACTACATTTGAAAAATGTCTCTTAGTTTAATCTACAAATAGTATTGGTAGGTTAACATGTTACCTTTTCTACAGGTAGCTTTCATTACCTCTGCCTTGATATAAGTCACTGTGAAAAGTGAATTAAAATTTGTATTGGCTTATGCATATTGTACAAGATCATAAAAAGGTTTATTCGTTCAGATAAATTGTATAAAAGTGTACAGTACTCATGCTTACTTGATGCTTTAGAAATGCATGAAATGGTTATTGGTCATAGGCACATTGTAAAACTTTTTTATGATAATTGATTGTTATAGTTTCTATAAGCTTGATTTTGGTAGATGAATAGAAATTATTCAAATAAATAAATGTTAATAAATTAAGTAGACAAATTTGGAATAATTTTATCTGTGTTTTGGAGATTGTAGTTATGTTAGCTACTCCTTGACTAGGGGTAATTGTCTTGCATCATCATATCTTATTGTAATCTGTTTTTCTTTACACAGTGTTATAGTTTTGCCGCTGGACTCTTCCCTCCCTCCCCCACCCCATCAGGATGATATGAGACTTGAAAGAAGACGATGCATACAGGTGACTGACGTTTTGCAATACAGTAGAGCTATGGCTATAAGACAGTTGGGACTGGTTGTTAGTGTACTTTGTGGTGGGGCTTTGATAGCATCAAGACCAGTAGATGCAAAGGTGGAAGATACTGAAAGTGACTCTGGGACTTGGTATGATACTCAGTTTTAACAGTGATGCTAAACATAGAGTAATTCTTAGCACTTGAGCTTTCAAAAGCTGGCTCATGCTTTTAAGGTTGAAATATTCCTGTTTTAAATACTAATAGCATTTACGTTTATGGTTAGATATATGTCTCTCTGTATTCCTATGGGAACATAGCAAGTCTTTCATTAAGACTGACAGGCAAAGGTAAACAGCTGTGTGGAACACTTGTCTGTGTGGTCCTGAAGCAGACGTATCTGGGAGTTTGTTTCCTTGTTCCCCTTCCTGCAGTGTTTCCTAGGCTCCTCCTCCTTCAGCCTTATGCTATTTGAAGTATGTGTTTGTTCACTTCAGAGTTAATCGAGGAGATCTTGTAAAAACAGAGACTTCTGTTCCCAGTGCGGCGGCTGTGTTCAGACTGAAAGAGACAGTATCGTCAATGGGTCAAATGTGACTAAACTATGTGTTTGGAAATTAGGTAGATGGGAGACATGTTAAACGTAGTTACCTCTAATAGTAGATTTGAGTTTTTATTTAATTATATTAAAAACTTAATGTTTGAAAATGATTTTTGACTGGGAAAGAAATAAATCTTGAGTAGGTCTGGTATCTGAGATGATAATTGATATAGCTGTTGGTGGTTTTTATTTTTTGTGTCTCTTAATTTTCTAAAAATTTTTCTTTTGCTATCAAATGAGATTTTTAGATATGCTATTTTCTATGACAAAGTGTGTAAATGAAATGGTATGGAAAAGTAAGTTACTATGTATTTTATACCAGGGACCCACCATTTCTTGAATTTTAGTGGTAGCTGTTTAAGTGAGGGACTAGTCATCTCTCATATTTCTCACACAAGCATGTTTGTAGGCTGTGTGTTTGCCTAAACACCCAATTGCCAGCATTCTGGGGACATGTTCTGCTTCAGTGGCAGATTGTTAAAACGGGCATAGTGATGATACTAAACATCATCCTAGAAGAGCCAACAGGAATGCTTACAGACACACTTCCTTTAGAGTTTGTAAATCTGGCCTTTGATGCAGGAACTGTGTCAGCACCATCAGTCCCTGGGTTGCTCCTTGGCTGCAGTACGGGTAGCATCTGGGTTGAGCCAAGCAGGTGTGGTCTGTACTGTTGTAGAGGTCAGTAGGAAAACAAAGTAGCTTTTACTTTCATAGTTATCCGTGGCTTACTATTGGGGGATTTTCTTCATGAGGTTTTCAGTTTGCAGAGTTGTTCATAATCAAAGGTACTATGTGTTCTCAAGTAGCTGTTTCTCTTAAAAGCTTTATAGTCTCTAGTATTAAATAATTGGAGTCTTTAGTATTAAATAAATGTTGCTTTTTAAAGATACTTAGTAAGTGTTGCAATATAAGAAAATTCTGTGAATTTTCATTTGTGATGTAACCAGTCTTTTGGCTTTTTGGGGAACTTAACCAATATTTATTTTCTTACAAAAGAAAAATATAACCCAAGAAAGCCCTTTTTAAATATGTACACAGTACATTGTTGGTAAATTTCTTATTCACAATTTGAAAGTTTATTATTTTTATTGTAAAATCAACAACTTCCCTGATCAGCTAACATAGCACTTTCTATTAATATTACAGTTGCATACTTATACTTTAGTTTACAACACATACATGCTATAAGGAGTTTTTCAATGAAAATGATTTGTACAATGTTTACATGTATTTGAAAGTGAATGGTCTGCTTTCTTATATGTTGCTCATGGGCCTTGCTATGCTGCTTATTTACTTTCCTATTCCATTTTATTGATGGAAGTGTAGGTTGAGGAATGCTAGAAAAGTCATTGAAGTAGGCATTGACTGGCTCATCTTTCTGTAATCAAAATTAATAGATTTTCATGATAACTGTGTAAGGTGATAGCTGTGTTAAGTTCCTCTTTTTTTTTTTTGTAACTTTGCTATTGTACACATAAGTCATGCAGTATACTGTAAGCACTTGGTATTTCCTAGTTATACCCCAGTAAAACTGGGAGAAAAGAAGGAAAAGACAAGGAAAGAGTTCTTTACTGAAAACTGTGTCACCAGCACAGGTGTGTGCCTGATGCTACTTGTTAAGACTCTTAAGATCTGTTTCCCATGCAAAGTGGAACTAGAACTCAGTATTAGATACAAATCAGAATCTCCTTTAAATTTTGGAAGAATGTATGTAAACATTTATTTGACTAATGCTTGTTTCATAACAAGTACTGTAATGAGTGCTGTGCCTCTAAGGATTCTGGGTGTTTAATTATCCAGGATCATATTTCCTTTAGAGCAAGAGGTGAATGTTTAAGGACCTATGTCATGGATAGGATGCATGTTGTAACATTTTAGCACCTATGGAATTCAAGGCATTTGTAGCAAAAACACCCTATTCTCAGTCTAATTGTGTTCACAGCAGTGGCTTCAGTTGACACTTCAGTGCCTGCATTATAAAAATCTCTGTTCAGGGTTAGTGAAATGTCTCAGTCATTATGGGCATGATGTATAGCAAATGAAGTTTTAGAACTTTTTACTACATTTGTTTACTTAACTCGTGTATCCTCAGTGTGAAAGACAGACTTGTGGACTTGTGTTCTTTCCTTCCTCCATATGATTCCTGGGGATTGAATTCAGGGCAGCAGGTTCATCACCCTTGACTGCCACCTCCAAACTCAAGTCACTGCCTCCTTGTTGTCTCCTACATAATCCTTTCTCCCTTTTTAAATGCACTCCTTTATAACCTCTGCTTGAGCTCCTGCCTTGAGTTCCTGCCCTGACTTCCTCAGGATGAGGTAGAATCCCAAGGTTCTTTTGGTCACAGCAATAGTGACCCTAGCTGAGACAATAAGGAAATGGCACTCAGTTTCCTATCTCTTGCTTTATGGCACAGATGTCCCCCTCTCCAATAGCAGTTTTAAGTCGAGATCACATGAATAGCCATTCATGATTGTGAGTTTGGACAGAGTGCATTTGATGTTCCTACTGACTACAGTTCCATAGGAGACTAGCATCAGTTACCTGCTGTCACTCTGTACTTGGGGCAGATCCAGATCACTCAGATATCGACTTAACTGGTCTTGAGGATAGATTACTTTTGGCATGTGCTGCTTTGAGCCTTTTCATCATGTGAGCATATTCTAGTTTAATTAGATATTGCTTATTACTAGCAATCCTCACCCTCCCACTTCCTCATACTCCTTGAGTCAAGGTTGTTTTGTTATATAGCCCTGACCATCCTGGAACTGTATTTGTACCAGTATTGGCCTAGTAGGCAGAATTTCCTGCTCTGCCTTTGCCTTTGGAGTTTTGGGGTTATAGGTGTGTGTCATTATGCTTAGCTGTTTTTAGATTTACTTTATGAGTGTTGGCCTGTGCATATGTTAGTGTGCTGTGTGTGTACCTGACTGATCGTTTTAGAGGGTAGAAGAGGGCATTGGATCCTCTGGAACTGCATTCACAGGTGGTTGTGAGCCACCATCTGGGTGCTGGGAATCAAATCTGGGTCCTCTGCAAGACCAGCAAGTGCTTAGCCACTGAGCCAACCCTCCAGCCCCCAGCTGTTTTTTAAAATAGTTTTCTCAGTTTTAAAAGTTACTAACAAGTATTCGTGAATATTTGGCTTGAATGTCAAGGTTTCTTAACTCTCAGGATTTGGAAAACTTTAAAGCTCTTACTAAAACTGTCAGAAAGCTGGTCTTCCTAAGTATTCATTCACTTCCTTCATTGGATATGGCTGGGTCTCTGTGGGTGGTAGTGCTTGTTTAAAGCTAAGCCTAGGGCGGCTGGTGGAAAGGAAAGCTGCTTTAGCTGTACAGAAAAGTTGAGAGCCCCAGCTGCTGCCTCTTTTTGATAGTGCAGGCTTGGCCTTTCTCAGCTAAAGGCCAGGGCTCTGCTTCCTGTGTCTCCAGCTACTCTGCCAGCTTACTGGTGTTTAAGCACAAGTCTGTCTCAGTGTCAGCTACAGATACCTGGAGGAGCTCCTTTGCCCTTTCTCTTCATGTTTTTACTTCTTTTGTGGTTTTAGCTTTCTAAGCAGAAGCAATGCTGATTGTGTCATGTATGCATAGTATAAAAGTTGATATATATACACACATAAGATGGCTCACTCTCAGCGTACACTGAATTTTTTAGGCAGGCCTAGAAAAAAAGCATAAGTTTACATTATTTTAATGTTTTAAAATTACATTTATTTCTTTGTGTGCATGTACGTGTGCACAGTGTACCTGATAAGGTCAGAAGACAGATTGTAGTTTCCAATTCTCTCCTACTCTGTGGGTTGGGGGGGGTGGAATCCCATTTTGCTGGTCTTTACAGTACTTCTTATTTATTTTAATGCTACTTTATAAATATCTGTCTTAGGTTTGTGACCAAAAGCAGCTTGGGGAGGAAAGGGTTTCTATCAGCTTACAGTTGCATATCATAATCTACCGCTGAAGGAAGTCAGGCAAGAACTCAAGGCAGGAGCTGAAGCACAGCCGTGGACGTGTTCCTTGTTGGTTGGCTTGTTCAGCTTTGCTTCCTTAAACCGTCAGGTGACCCACTTAGGGGTGGCTAGGCCTTCCACAGTAGTTCACAGTCAAGATAGTGCTCTGCAGATTTGTCCTTTAGGCCATCTTCTGGAGGCATTTTCTCATCTAGGTTTGTGCCAAGTTGACAAAACCCAACCAGCACAATCCAAAAGAATGTTTGAGGGCTTGAAAGATGAGTCAGCTCTCAAAGAACACTGGCCTCTCTTCCAGAAGATTCAGGTTTGATTCCCAGTACTTGGCAGTTTACAACTTTCTATAGCTCCAGTTCCAGTGGATCTGATGCCCTCTTCTGGATCATAGGCACCATACACACGTGAATATGCACATACACATTAAAAGGGGAGGGGGGCGTCAGAGTTCTACAAAAGTGACAGCTTAACATAGGTTTGTTTGTTTGTTTGTTTGTTTGTTTATTTATTTATTTATTTATTTATTTATTTATTTATTTATTTATTTATTTATTTAAAGTCTCTAGTTTTTCTAAAAAGTGGACAGAATATCTGGATGGGCAAAATTCCTAAACGCATAGACATTGTCTGTGAGACTTACGTGAAAACATCACACAGAAGTTGGTTGTTGAAATTTGTGATAAATCATCACAGTGGTGTGGGGTCAGGAAGCAACACAGAGGTAAGGGACCCAAAAATCCCAAGCTCATTGGCAAAGACTCTCACAAAAACAGTGGCAGGTCTGAGCACATTAGTGCAGGCCAAAAGAAAAATAGTTAGTTCCCAGGAGTATTTAAGATCTGAGAGGGTTAGAGCTGGTCCCTGTACATTCTCAAAACTAGTTTCTAAAAAGCTTCCTTGACCCCACTGGGAATAGAATTGAAATCGAATAGTTGTGGAATCAGCATGGACAAAGGAAGTAACCATTTGAAAACCCAGGACTTCTCATTTGTTAGTCTCTTTTGACATCATCCTTCTTGAAAATAGGGGAGATAGGACACTTACTGAAGACAGATATGCTAGCCCCCCAGTGGTTCTTACCTTAGCTGTGTGTTTTCAGTGTGGAGGTCAGAGGACAGCCACCAGGAGTCGGTGCTTTGCTGCCACCTTGTGGGACCAGGGATCAGACTCTTATTGCTGCCCCCATGTAGTTTGTTTTTATGACTCATACGTTTTCAGAAGAGAAGCCCAAATTTTCCCCTGATGTGGTAGTAATCAATGTCATATTTTTCTTTTTGTTGTTATTTTGCTTTTAGCTCAGGATAGCCTGGGACCCCTGTAGCCAAATCTGGCTTAGCTTCTGAAGTGCTGGAATTATAGATACCCATAGTTCTGCTAGCTGTTACAGAGTTCTAACAAGAAAAGGAGGAATTGGAGAGATTCTCAGTGGTTAAGGACACATGACACCCAGGGGACAGATCACAATTACCTTAACTAATTCCAGAAGATCAGATGCTGTTTTCTGGCCTGCATGGGCATCAGGCACATATATGGTGCACAAACACACAGGCAAAACATTGACACACATCAAATAAAAATAATCTCTAAAAAATGTTGCAGAATATTACACAGATAATAAAAAAAAAGCATAGCAGAAAGAAATATCTGCAGAGTAAAGTTTCCAACCTAGTGTCTGAGAAGAAACAGAAAAATCTGTAGACTAATGGAAATAGGGAAGAACAACATAAAACTGAATAAGGGAAACTTAGAAATTTGGTGATCATTTTGGAAAGAGGAAGGAAAGAGTCGGGGTGGGGGGAACCCAGGCAAACCACTGACCTAGGTAATAGGTTTATGGTCAGCTGGTAGAGCACCTGCACAGCATGAGTGGGGCCTTGTGTGATGCCAGCACCACACAATGAGCTGTGCTGGAGCACACCTGTACCCCTAGCACTTGGGAAGAACAGGCAGGAACACCAGAAGGGTCAGAAACTTCTCATCCTCGCCTTACCTGGGATTCAGAGTCTCAAGGAAACAAGGAGTCCCTGCCTCAAATAAGTGAAGGTTTAAAAAGAAGCTTGAATTTGAGGATGAAAAGTTCTTTCAAATAAGTAGATAGTGAATAACAGAAAAATGTTACAACTCAACTAAAAAATTAAAAGCCAAAGTATATACACAAGCATTTTCAGAGAAAGTGCTAGTTACTGAAGAAAAGGCAGAGAAGCGTGAGCGCACAGTAGTCTCTTGACATATACCAACAATAGTGCAAGAACGTTTCCTGAAGTTGAATGGTTTGCTTTTATATTGGGGGAGGGGAAGCATAGGGGAAAATGCTGCACTGAGAAAAAGGTACCAAGCCACGTGGCTAAACATGAAACTTAAAGTATAAGAGTTAGGTAATAATATGCCTGAGCCATAGGCAATCACAGCTTGTAGTTACTCTAAGTGTCTATGTTTATTTGGGACTGAATAACTGCAAGACTGTCCTGGCAGGGCAGAGAAACTTCCGACTACAGGAAAAGATAAGCTGTGTAACTGCATAATGTGAATAAGGCTAGGCATGTTGGTGCTCATCTGTACTTCCTGCACCCTTAGACAGAGGCAGGAGGATTTCTGCTATTTTGAGGTCAGTCTGGTCTACATAGCATTCTAGGCCAGGCAAGGCTGTACAGCAAGATCAGAACAACCTCTTTACCCCAAATTGGACTATAAAGATAAATATGCAGAGGATCTGATACTATTGAGGAGGGCGTGTTAACTGGTGTAGGAGCAAGAGGAACAGTTAATGTGCCCAAGGGAAACCTAAGAACTTTATAATATCCAGCTACACTGACTTTAGAGTAAAAAGAGCAGCTAAAAACACGAGTGTGTATTTGGACAATAATATTTTTATGGTCTCTTAAAAGACTGGCAGAGAACAAATTTACACAGTCAGGAAGATTTCATGGGCACCAAATACACAGTTGTGAAGCTTACACTTCGGCAACTCTAAGAAAGTTTAGCATGTAATGCCTACATTCTCTGCAGTAGAAAAGGAAGGAGGGGGATAGTGTCTTGAACAGAGAGAAGAACTGGAGTCTTGGATGCTGTATAGTCAGGGGCTGGGAGGGAAAGAATTGAAAGCCCTTCAGTTTAGATGCAGGTGGGGCAGGTTTTTATTGTCTCTAGGTAATGCTCTTTCAGATACAACAGAAAAAAGGAAGTAGTCAGGATTGGGGTGTAATTATGCAGTGATAACCGTGGGAACAAAGAACGAGCTTCACACCTCAATGTCTTCTTGGGACACTAATTAGAACAGTGGAAACAGTATTCTGATCTCAGCAGGGCGTGGTTTTGAGCATTGACTATTGGAGACTCTGTATTTATCACTGTCTTTAATGTACTCTCCTCTGCCCTGCGGGACTATTTGCGTTTGGGGCTAGCGGTTTTTCATTTATTTGTTTCAGAAACTGATTTTCTCAAATTACATCTTTATTACCAGGTCAAAATCATGTACATAATTTTGAATTCTTACATAAGTATACATTTCTCATGTTTTATTAGTTAAATTAAAAGTGGGCTGTAAGTGGATATTGGGCTGCTGTACCCGTCATGCACTGGAGTTCTCTGCTTGCTTGGCACGAGTTCCATGCTTTTTGCCTTTACTCTGTGGCTTATGATAGGGATGCTAATTTTTAATTGAAAAATACTTGAAATACTTGATGTTCTTTCTGTCCTCATAAAGTAAAATGCACCATATGTGATTGCTAAATTTTTATCTTCTAGAAAGTTTTTCTTATTCATCACCTCTAAAATAAGTTGTGTGAGCCTAAAAATTACACAGAGTTATTTGTGATCCATACATTCACTGATTTTACAAAGTTTCATTTCCTGGTACATTTGTAATCACCATCACAATTGTGTATTTTTCCATTAAAAATAATTTCAGTTCACTATGTGCATTGAGCCATTATTTTATGTCAGGAACCATTCATTGTAAATTATTTATGTAGTAGCTGTTGTGCCCTGATCACGAGACCCCCCAAAGAGACTACCATAGGTCCGAACTCTGCGAAATGCAAAAGCAAATGCAAGTCATGCCAAGGACCCCGTCAGGCACACAGACATGACCCTGGCTGGCGGAGGTACCCACCCCTCTGCAAACTGGAGTTTTAAAGGCAAAAATTATAAGGTTATACATCAATTGGAGGTCTTAGTACCGGTACAGTTCTGCTTAGCTCATTTTTGGGGGACTTTCCAGATTTCCTGTTATCTTAGCCGGCTGTTTGTCAAAACTTCTACCCTAGACCATCTCCTGGATTGGAACATTCCATGGTTAACTACCTACTATCAGATAGCCCCTAGGCTATCTCTCCTGCTTGTACTTTGTACCTCAGCAGGACTTGGGCCTGTTTGAAACTGAGACTTGGGGTTCAGGGATTTTTGCTTAAAAATGGAGGCGCTTCTCTAGTTCTTCAGTAGCCTATTTTCTGTTATTGATAGCTCTGGGGACAGGTGCCATGACTGACCAGGCCAGAGGTTAGGTAACACACACCAGGTCCACATACCTCTAAGAATGGGACTGGTGTGCAGGTTGAGGATTGACATCCTTTTCTTGACCTCATGCGTTGTTTCTTGTGAAATAGTTTTCAGTTCGTCTTTGCCTGGATTTGTTTTCATAGTACCCTGCTGCACAGGAGCTTTATGTTTTTGTCTGGAATGGATAAGGTCCTATAATAACATTTGATGGATGTTGATGACCTTTTTTTTCTCTAATATATTTTCCCCTTTAAAGAGATCCATCAGAGCGTCATAAGTAAAATTTTCTTGTAATAAGTGCAGTAGCTTACCAGTGCTGACTTTTGTCTATAGAAATAATCACTGTTTTAAGTAAAAACATAGTTTCTTAAATAGCCAAGTCAGAGTTTTTAAATAACAGTGATTTAAATCCTTGACTGAAATGAAATGACATGCTTGTTTCTGAAAATACTTTGATGAAGTTTATGCTTTATATTTTTAGAAAATATTATGAATAGATTTGACCATTGTTTAAAATGTTTTAAATTTGTTTTAGTTTAAGAAGTAAAACAGAAAGTCTAAACCAAGAATCTTGATATAACATTCTGATGTAGATAACCAACCCCTTAAAGGTGAAATTTAAGATTTTACTTTTGTCAAAGACTAGCACTGTCTCTTACCTTACTCATTAAAGGAAGTGTTGAGATTCGTATTGTTAGTAGCTTTTATAGAGAGAGAAGCTAAAAGTTCACTATCATTTTGATCTGGTTTGTTTTTATCAGCTTGACATAAACTAGGGTTATCTGGGAAGTGGAACCTCCATTGAGAAAAAGCCATCATCTGATTGGCTTGTAGGCAAGTCTGTAGGGTGTTTTCTTGATGATGATTGATGTGGAGGTCCAGTGATAAGCAACATTTCTCCATGGTCTATGATTTGGTTCCTACCTCTAGGTTCCTGCCCTGGCTTCCTTGGATGATGTAATCTGCAAGCCAAATAAATTCTTTCTTCTTCAGGTTGCATTCAGACATGTATCATAGCAATAGTTATACAAATTACCTACAAACACTTCTACAAGGAATTTATTTTAAATCTGATGTGTCACAGGTAATAGTTTTAAAAGATGGCTGATAAAGAAGTAATTCCCTCCGTGGAGTGTGGTCAGCATTAGTAACCTTACTAATGAACGCACTATGCAGCAGTGCTGCTGCCTGATCTCGGTCTCCGAGTCCCTCTGTCTTTCTTAGTGTTCACCCTTGAAATTGTGGTGTAATGTTAGGAAGCCAAGTAACTCTTGAGAAAACCACCTAGAGATGCCTGGTAGGTCTTCAGCTCTGATCCCAGCCAGCTGTTAGTTAAATGAGTGAGCAGACTCCACGTGGTCCCAGGCGCTTTTCTCCCCCAATCTTTTAAGGGTTGAAGTGTTGCTATGCAGTAATAATCAGAACAACAGCTCTATCCAGCTGTGCTCTGACAGTGTCATGGTGAACGCTGGCCCAGAATCATTCCTGAGACCCCACAGTTTATGCTATATAGGCAAGACACCTTTAGTGACACCCAGTTAGTGACATGCCATCTAGGAAAATGTGCAGTGGGTGATACTGAGAGTGGGTCTCAATTTGGTGCCTAGTTTCTGACTTGCAGGCTTGGATGCATCCTAGACACCTACTGAGGACTTCCCTCTGGCTTTTCTGATGATGATTCGCCTGTTCGCTGATGGCGTCGCTGCACTCACTCCATGACTTGTGCACATAGATTGTTGCATTTGCTGATAGGCTGATTGGGCTGCTGACACTGACCTATAGCCTGCTGTCTGAAACCAGTGTTCTATTACAAACTTTGTCCCTCTTCAGGCCATACTTAGCTCTTGTACTAGATTCAGACTTGTATTTTCCTCTTTTTAAATTTATTTTATTATGCTTTAATCACTCAATTTCCATGCCTACTTTAAAGGTTTAATACATTTTGGAGATAGGAAAAAATGGAATTTTTTTTCCCTTGTTCATATTCCCAGGAGTAACTTTTTTAATCACTTCAATTTTAAGTTCCTTTTTTGATTACTTCTATCACTTCTAGATACAATGATAGTTTATTGCTGTGTTTCAACATTCAAAAAACTATGGACAGTCTGCGAGGAAGGCAGAACAAGTAACTGTCTACAGTATCTCTTCTTGCCATCCTGTCCTGGGCCTCTCCTTAAAGTTTTTGGTTAATTAACATTTAATGCAATTGACTTAAAACCTCTATTTTGTGACCCACTGGTTTTTAGACAGTTTTCCCTTTATAGTTGCAGCTTGTAGCCTTTCACCAGCAGACGTTTATGTTGTGCATGGACTCTAAAGCTGCATTGTTATTTTTGACTACTGGGTAAAATGACTTTTTAGGGTCATAGAAAGGGAGTGTACTACCATGTCACTCACTGTATTGTAGTCACAGAGAAAGTGTTAGCTCTGGGCTTGGGATTTGCTTTTATTCCAGGTCATAATGACCAACAGATTTCAGTGTGCTACGTAGTCACCTATCACAAGAGAGTTTTGTTTGTTTTTAATCTTGGATGCAGAGTAAGTGTTCTTGGTGCTTAAGGTCAGGTGTGGCCTGTTTTACAGTATTGTGGTAATAAACACTTGGAATTCTTACTGCCCAGTCAGGAGCCACAGATAACTCTTTGCTGTTGTGTTTTTTTTCTGAATTAGAAGAAAACAGGTGTCCCTTTGGTGTCGTGGGTGAAGTGTATTAACGGCTTCTGTGTAGTGAGTATGAGTTTTGGTGACGAGTGTTTTTCCTTGCCACGTGAGGCCCTTGGAGCAGTAAACACTGTGCTTCTTCTGCCTAGTCCTTAGCCATAATTATGGTTCTTCCTTAGGCTTGGCCTGGCGTGAATCCTCTCTGTGAGGTGCTTCCTCGTATGCTTCCTAGAGCTATTGGAGGAGGCCCTTCCTTTCCAGTTCTCTCCTACCCCAGTACCATGCTTGCTGGAGTACACGTATGGGAGACATGGCCATACACACATGCAGAATGGTGGGGGATGGTGAGGTGATCTCAGACTCTTCCCTGTTTCCTGCTTTCCATGTGCTTGTGTTATGGTTGGACTGTCACAGCTGGAAATTTGGCTTTTTGGTTCTAGCTTTTAGATGTAGATATATTTTGAATATTTATTAATACTAGAAATGATCTCATTTGTCCTTGGTCTTAGAAAGCTCTTAAAATCCCTTGGCTCAATGATACGCTACCACCTGATTTTTAAAACGTATTTAAATTTTGTGTGTATGAGAGTTTTGTCTGTGCAAGCACGTGTGTGTCGGATGCCTGTAGGGGCTAGAAGAGGGCATTGGGACTCTGGAGTTCCAGACACTCGTGGGCTGCTGTGTCGGTGCTGAGAACTGAACTGGCATCTCTGGAAGAACATCCAGTGATTTTAACTACTGACCCACCCATGTTTTAGTTAATCCTATATTGTGATTATTACAAGTCCCCTTTTTTTAAAAAAAATTAAAGATGTAAACAAGAATGTTAGATTTCTTAGTGCTTTAGATTTTTCTCCTGGAGGTGTCTTTCCCCCTAACTTCCAGAACTAAATTTCCAAATGTCCTTTGGACCACTCTTGCTCTGCTACCCTAGTTCTGAAAGCTGCAGTTGCTCATGCTGGCTCTTCACTCCCTTGAGTTCTGACTGTGCGTTGAAGGCTTGGACTTGGGAATCATCTGCTGCGAAGCAGATGGAAGATGAAACTTGAAGTTGCCCCAGGGAAAAGCCACTTTGCTGGAACTCCACCTGTCTTCAGCCCTATCTTTGTGGCTTTTGAATTGGGGTTTCTGAGCATGTTGTCTGTCTCCGTCTTGTTTTCTCTTATACATAGACTCAAGTCTCCTCTTGCTCAAGTGCTTAGAGATTGGCCCACCATGTGTTCCTTTAAACCCCAAAGCCCCAGAAAGTAAATTCTCATGTTTTACTGTTAGGGAAAACAAAAGAAGCACACATTTTAAAATCCCAGCACCCGAGAGGCAGAGGCAGGTGGGTCTCTGTGAGTTTGAGGCCAGCCTGCTCTATAAAGTGAGTTCTAGAACAGTCAGGACTTCAGGACTATTATACCAGAAACAGTGTTTCAGAAAACGAACAGTCTCCTCTCCCCCCCCCCCCCCCCCCAGTAGGGTACATTTACACCTTGCTATGTCTGGTGCTGGGTAGGTGGGTTTGAGTTTGAGGCCACCTTGGTCTACAGACAAGTTCCAGATAGGTCAGAATCATGCAGTGAGACCATCTGTCTAAACAAACAAACAAAACACTTATGTCTACCAGGTTCTTATTAGATAGCTTGGGAATTAACAGGAAAATATTTAATGTAGCTTGTACAGATTGGCACACTTAAAATGATTTTGTTTTATCGTCTAAGTATAGTTTAAATATATTTTTAAACCTCAAAATTAGTTCTTTGTTTTAAAAGCATATTATTATGTTAACTTTTAGCTAAATAAAAGCTTCCCTAACCTGTTCAATTTTCTTAATACACAACTGAGAAAAAAGTATATTTACTGCATAACCGTGAATTCCAGTAGTGTTCCAGGTGACTTCTGTGTTTTGGAAGAGAACACTCTTAAACATGAGTCAGATCTTCAGAAAGACAGCCCAGTATTTAAAGCTTGGTGTCTGCAGTGTTTGTAGTTAACAAAGGTCCTGTTAGGTTCTAAGAAGCATCGGGTAGGGACAGGCTGACTGTGGCTCTAAAGTTGGAGAGTCTTTTGTAAGAAATGCTCAGCAAATAGTATGATAGCCAGTTATGACTGTTTTATAGTCAGGTGTTAAAAACCCGATAAAGATAGGTACCCACAAATTTTTTACTTTTTTTTTTTTTTTTTTTTTTTTTTTTTTTTTTTTTTTTTTTTTTACAAATAGATGACTTCAAATATAAAAAGAAAAAGGCCTTTTATATATTTAAAATTTTTCAGAACTATGAAGTTGCCTTTCTTCTCAAAGTGTGTGTGTGTGTGTGTGTGTGTGATTCATCACTGGAGCTTATGTAGTGAGTGGGTGACAGTACAATGGGATCTATGCCTGGAGGAAGGGCTACTGTTGTCTGGGATGAGCCTGTTTACTGTAGATGAGAAGTTACCAACTGGTTGTTCTGACTCTGGTCATTCCTCCTGTATAGCAGACCTGACTGAAAATGAGGGTTAAAAAGGTAACTGTTAATTGTAATTTCCTTTGCTAGAAATTCTAATGTTTCATGTGAAGATTCTGATTTAGTGAGTGAACTACGTTTGGACATTTAAAATGTGTAATTTCTGATTCTAAAAGTAATACTTCTATTTTTCTAAATTCTACTTTCTAATTGCTTGAAAAGGAATGATGTTAAGCTAGAGACATCTAAACACTGCTGCTCTGTCCCAAAGCATCTGTCACCAGCAGATGATGTTTGTTTGTGCCTTCAGTCCCTGAAGACAAGGTGGTAGTGCCAAGGCTTTAGTTTTTACTCCTTTCAAGGACAGGGGAAGTTTGTTTGTTTGTTTGTTTTGATCTGGACCGTGTTTGAGAGGCCATTAGGAAACAGTCTTTGTGCATGTGGAAATTGCTTTTTTAAATTGTTGTAGATTGGGAGATAGGCAGAGTTAAGATTTCTTTTTTGGTGTGGAGGGAATAAAAAGGATCTGAATTTGAATCATGAGTAAAGGTGTGAATGAAATTAGATGTTTCTTTTTTTGCTTTGTGCCTTTATAGTGGAGGCTTGTAAGTAGTTGGAAAAAAAAACAACAGGCCAAATGATACTGAAGTTTGATGTATTGAGAGTGAGTTGTTTTAAAGGATGAGTTAGATATTTTGGGTTTAGTGAGTTTTAAAACTGCCTTAGAGGGGGAAGTGATTGCATAGGGTATGACTCTCAGCTCATCTCACTCAGTTATTTTGACTTAAAAGACTTTTTTATGGGCAAGAGAAATTATTATTAATACTGTTTAAAAGAAGATTGGAGGGAGCTTAGATTTTATTATAGGATTTTTCTATTACGGACCTTTCAAAAATGCAGTTTGTCGGATGAAGAGCTAGTATTTGACAACCTTTAGGTTTCCTCTAGATGGAAAGTTCTGTTCTTCAAACCTGCGCCCCTTTAAGAAACTTTGTTTTGGTCTTGGTGCCAAGGGACTTAGAGTGATTTATTTTTTTGTTTTTTAAATAAAGAATCCCAAGAAGGAGGAACATAGGAATAGATTAGGGGATAGGTGTGAGTGGTGGATGTTGGAGACAGAGAAAGACTGGCTTTTGATCGGTTCTCTCTTTTTCTGTATAGTTGCTTTCAGTTTTTTTTCCTAGGTTTTCCAAAATAATTGTATTTCATTATAACATCTTCATACATGCTACTATACTTTGCTTATACTCACCACCCCAAAGCTCTTGTTCCCCTTCCTCATTTAGATAGACACCCCCCCATCTATTCCCTTCCTTCTTTAAAGAGTAAATTACAGTGTTAGACCATGAGCTTAAACATGCTCTGCGTTTTCATATAGCATATTTTTACAAATGCTACAAATTTTTCTGGAGATATTTACAGGTCTTCTATGGAAAATATTTAAGAACAGTGTGGGACAAATCCGCATTCCATTTAGGTGAGGATAATTGCTAGGAAGAGTGCATAGGTTCATGTATTTAAAATGTGTCTTTGTAAGGTAAGAGTAACAACTGACTCCTTGACATGTTTGAAAGTATTTATATAAAATTAAAGAAATTCCCTCAACTACAAGATGGTCAGAACAGATTAAAAAAAAAAAAAAACTTTGTAAGCCTATGTACTAACAGAATTAGAAGTTTCAAAAAATATTTTATTCGTTACTGAAAATTTTACATATGTATCTTATATCTTCATATTGTGGCTATATTTTTAGTTTAACATTTTTCTCAACTTTGAGGTTTCATTTGGTTCCAACGTGCATATTTTAAGCTTTATATGGTTAATAGTGTATTTTATTATTTTTGAAATTATGTTACATAATTAACATTAAGCATACTTATTTTGTCTTTTAAAAATGATATTTTGTCTCTTATTATGGTACTTTTTAGAATATATCATTTTTTTCCTAACCTGGAAATATTTACTTAGCTTTGTTTTTGTAATATCCACTTTAAACTATAGTTTTACAGAAACTTAAAAATGGTATTGTAGGATTTTTCTAAAGTATAATGTTTTGAGAATTTTTTAAATGTATAGAAATGCATTTGCATAATCCATTGAGAAGATGGGGGGAAACTTGAAGTGTTGAAGGCTGCAGGTACTAGAAAAACGTCTATCTATAAAGGAAAAAGTTAAAATTGCAATAGATGACTGCTTTAACAGCACTCTGTGTCTTCGCCTGTTTGCCTTTGTAGTCCCAAGTAGATTAAAAATCAGATCCTTTATAGTAGCTGTTAATTTTGTTCTAAACCTGAAAGTGTTAACAGCAACTTGAAAATGTGACAAAGCTCAATTTCATTTCTTGTTTATTGCTTGTTTTCCTATTGGACAATTGGAAGTAGCTCTACCCTGGCAACTAAAATAGTCTATTTGCATAACCTAGTTTGATTGGCTAGCATTCTGACTAACAGTTCCAATCATATGGTCTCGGTTTAGTGGTAGGCTATGCTAATGAGCTACTGTTGCTGGGGCTCAAGATGGTTTCTGTATGCTTTTCTGCTTTGTGTTGCCTGGTGAGAGACATTGATAAACGCGAGATTAATGATCTGCAGCAGTTCCCACTCACTGCGGGCAGGCTGACTTTAGAACAAAAGTGAAAATAAAGACTTAATTGCTCTGTTAAATGTCTGCAGCCAAATAAGTGTATTAAATTACAGAAGTGAAGTTGTAAATCTTGATCAATTAAATATAACATAAAAGACAGCACTTTTGCTTTGTATTTTAAAATCACTCTGAGGTAGCAGCGCTGTGTAAATATTCTAAAACTGTTCAGTAAACTTGATTCTTCTATTTTCAAACTAGATAGAAATAGTACCATTTTTGCTGTCAGTAGCATATATGGTTCTTTTCACGTCTTGATTTCTTTCAGTGATGTCTGTTAGTAGATTGCTAAGATGTACTGTTGTGTCAGCTAGCACGTAGAGTGAACCTTGACCCCTGAACATCTTCTCTGTGCAATTTGAAAATCACATTGTATTTATTTACTACTGTCATTTTCTTAATTTGAACCAGACAATTTGAAATATTGCCTTTTTGGTTTACAACAAGTCTCCTAGGTATTGCTAGGTGGGAGGTTTCTGTGGAAAAATAATAAGTCAGATCTTTGTTGATGAAATATAAGAGCAGAGATATAAACACATATTAAATGAAAATGCAAAATGGCCACACAGAGAAGTGCCACCAAGATTAATATGAGTGATTTGCGGGAAAGTCTCTAAGGCTGTTGGTTGTTTTTTTTTTAAAACTTAATTTGATTTTTTTTTTCTTTAAAAAGTTTCGTATTTATTTTACTTTTTGACTCTGCTCTGCTTTCAGAACTCTCACAGTTTTCTTCCCCTCAGTATGGAAAGCCTGTTCTATTTTGCCAGAGAGACCCAGCACACTTGAGACACTGTAGACCCTGTGGATGAGCTCTTTAGACACCAATAAGGCCCTTTGGTCTTAAAGCATGCACCCCTTACTTTGGCTTGGGCACAGCCTATGTATGCAGCTTCTGGTGGATTCCCACACAGCCTTCTTGATAGGAAGGCAAACAGTCCTCATGTGAGAGGTTTGAGCAGCCTAGTTCTGTTAGAGGCTGTATTGTAGGAAAGCCTACCTACTCTGTACTTCCCCTGTGGTCCTCACCCTCATACCAGCTGCAGCACTGTCCTCCAGGACAGCTCTCTCACCAAACTCCTTAGATGGCTGTACATTGTAAATAGAACAGACACAAAAGAAATGAGCCACAGTATCTCTCATCTCTAGGACTTTCGATCAAGGGGATGGAACGATGAGAAAAATTAGCAAGAGAGCCCTTAGGCTTGTGCTTTGAAGTATGGCTTACAAATGAAATGGTAGGGTGAGTTACAGGGATGAAGAGCTTTAAGATGATGAATGGATGAAGCAAAGCAGCATTTTGGTTATCAGACATAGGTGCTTACCCCTCCCTATAAGACCTTCAGTATCTTAGGCATTTCATTGCCTGAACTTCCAAACCAGCTGATAGCATCTTAGGTGTCTTACTGGTCAGCTAACATTGCTGACTATTCTTCTTTTTCCCCTTGGTTTTTGTGGTTAGCAGTACTTTGCCTTCTCTGGGACTCTTCACCGAACACAGGACATGTCCTAAGGCCTTGAAATACTCCAAATAATCTGAGTTAGATGTTTGTCTTTAATTTTCTAGAAGTTTTACACCTTTAACTGTTCTTTCCATTATTAAAGAACTAGTGAAGTCAGGTAGACAGGCTGATTGGACAGTTTCACAGACATTTGAAAAATGAAAATAAAAATTCAGCTGTAACTTGATTATTGATTATATTTTCTTTAGCCATGTATTCTGGAGATATTTTAGAAAATAAACTTATAAAAATGTTTTATTTAGTCATAGAGCCAAAGTGACTTGGACTTAGATTATGATATAATGGATGTGATTTGTCTTCACATGACTATATCCCAACGTGAGAAAAGTGAAAATACAGGGCATGGGGGGTTTTGAATGCAGGGCTTGGGGCTAGACAAGCGTTGTTGATGGAAGTAGCATTTCACATGATTTGGAACTGTGGGTAGGATTTTCACAGGTGGTGCTGAAAGTCTCAGTGTATGGGAGGTGATACATCAAAAGTGGAGGATGATTGTTTTTAAAACTTAGGAAAGGAGATTAATACTGTTGAGGGTTTTGGAGAGAGATGATTCTCTGGGTGTGATGGCTCATGCCTGCAATCCCAGCACTAAGGAGGTTGAATGAAGAAGTGGAAGTTGAGACCAGCTTGGATTCCAGACAGGTGGTTCCAGGTGGGCCAACAAATAGAAGTGAGAATGGATCATTGTGGAAATGGGGCTCTCGAAGTATTTACAGAGTTGTTTTCTGATTAGGAAAACAAGTCTTCTGTGAAATTTTCATCCATTTCTTTATCACAATAGGAAAATCCTCTGTTATAGGCAGTCAGTAGGTTTGAGTTGCTGCCCTCTGAGATGGACTGCTTTTAGAGAGCGGAGGGAGGAGGGTACCAGCGAGGCCAGCACTTCAGACTGTATTTATCTGACATGCAGTAAACGTGTACAGAACATGGGATTTAATGTGTCTCTCAGTGGTGTTAATCTCTAATTGAATGCACTCCTCTTCTGAAATCTGTAGGTAGGTACCTTCTTTCTTTTGCTGTCATTGGCTGCTTTGCCTTTCCTAGAATTCCACAGTAGTCTCCACAGTCCTCTTGTTTTCACGTAGTGTGATTCATTTGTGTCATATTACATATCAGTAGTTTCTTTTGTAAAAACAGTTCAGTATTTTGTTATGTTACCAAAGTTTTTACACATCTGTTTATTGAAAGTTTTTAATCTTTTCAGAATTTGACATTACAAA
Organism: Phyllotis vaccarum; assembly: GCA_033318265.1. Classification (NCBI taxonomy): domain Eukaryota; kingdom Metazoa; phylum Chordata; class Mammalia; order Rodentia; family Cricetidae; genus Phyllotis; species Phyllotis vaccarum. The sequence continues at coordinate 38,965,160 of JARWLC010000010.1, read as the reverse complement.
TAAAAAAAGTCCTTGTGAATCTATAATGCACAATTCTTCATATGGATTTCAGTTTTAATTTCTTTTGAGTAAAATGGGATGACATCATATAGATTTATGCTCTTTGGAACTATGATGGGCTTTCTCAGTCATCTTTTGTTTGTTACTCTGCTGCCCGCTGCCCAGCATTATTAGATTGTAAGCTGTTAGATGGTGAGCAGTGGAGTCTTAGTCTGTGCTTCCTGTGTGTGTGTGTGTGTGTGTGTGTGTGAGAGAGAGAGAGAGAGAGAGAGAGAGAGAGAGAGAGAGAGAGAGAGAGAGAGAGAGAGAGACACTCAGTTTGCCCTTCTAGTGAGTAACCAGCAGCAGCTGCTCTTTTTTTTTTTTTTTAATATTTAATAAAACAATTGGATGTTCTGGCTTATTTTTTGTTTTTTTTCTGAGACTGAGTTTTTCTTGTGTACTTCTGGCACCAGTCCGGGAACTGTAGACCAAGCTGGCCTTGAACTCACAGAGATCTGCATATCCCTGCCTCCTGAGTGCTTGTATTAAAGGCGTGGGCCACTATCACCTGGCTTAGATATTTGTTTTAAATCAATATGCGATTTCTAGGAATTTCCTCTTATTCCTTGGCTTGGCTTTCATTAAATGTCTTAAAATTTTTTATGAAGTCATATTTATTAGTTTGATTTAAATTTTTTTTCCTTTTGCCAAATCTTGACTTAATTGTTCAAAATCAAAAAGACTCTTGTGGTCCTGTGATTTTTCTTTCTTAGATTTACAGTTTTTATATCTTACCTTTAAGTCAGTGATTCATTTTGTGATACTATTTGCTGGTGTCAAGAACCATTAATTTTGTTGTCACTGTTTAGTGTGTGTGGGTGCGCGCACACACGTGCGCGTGCTTGTGTGAGCTTGTACTACTTGTGTGCTAGATGCACAGAAGGGAGCATTTGGTGCTCTAGAACTGTAATAACAGATATTTGCAAGCCACTGTGTGGGTGCCTTGAGCTGAACTTGGGTCCTCTACAAGCACAGAAAGTGTGACTTAATTACTGGTTCCTGTCACACTTTTTTTTTTTTAAACTGAAGACTGCCCTCTAGAACCATTTGTTGAAATGACTGTTTTTAGAGAGTTTATACCCTCTTCGTAACTCATTTTCAGTAGATGTGCGTGTACCTGTGAATCTTGTATTTCTGTTCCATTCATTTTTTTGCCTCAGTGCTAGATCAGTTTTGCCAATGATGAAGCTTTAGTAAGGTGATGTTAATCCTAGTTTTCTTTTTCAAAGTTGTTAGAGCTGGTGAACCCCTTTACATTATTTTGGGGTTTTAAAGTTCTTTGTTAATTTCTTTAGAAACACCTTCTAAAACATTGAATTAGATTGTATTAAATCTATAGTAATTTTGAAGGAATTGTTAACAGTATTGATTCTTTAGACTTGGTTGTTGTACACAGTACATATTTTTACTCAATTTTTCCAGTTTAAGGTTGTTACATTTTATAAATGTTTGATAGGTATTTTATCATTTATGATGAAATATGTTTTTGATGCTATAAATTCATTTATATTTCAGATTCTAATTGTAGTTAGTAATATATGTATATGTTGATTTTTTCGATATTAATCTATTAATTATTATTAACTATTATTAACTCAAATAGGTTTGTTTGTTAGTTTCCAGTTTTTTGGAGACAGGGTTTTTCTGTGTAGCCCTGGCTGTCCTGGAACTCGATTTGTAGACCAGTAGCCTTGAACTCAGAGATCAGCCTGCTTCTGCCTCCCAGGTTATGGGATTAAAGATGTGCACAACCACACACCTGACTGAAATAACTTTGTGATTGGTCATTTTTTTCTTCAGAGGTGATTGTTCATTGATGAAAAACAGTTTTCTATTTCTCTTTCTTACCATAGCACACTGACTGATTGTAGTCTTTTTGGACTATATTATAGAGAATATTCATAGAGCATATTACAGAACATGGACTATATAGCATTGCATAGAAATACAGGACAAGGGCGTTATTTCTTGTTCTTTGGTTTAGAAGGAAAAACGTGTTTTACTTTTCACTTCTAAGTGTGTTATCAGGTGTAGGTAACTTTTTCTTCTTTTTGCTGGTGTCCTTTGTCACTCTGAGGAAGATACTTTGTATTTCTCATTGGTGCTGAATTGATCAGTTTACCCCTCTTGCATCTGTAGAGACTATTCTGTTTTTTAAGTAACTTGAATCTCATTGCAAAACTGACATTGTATCTAAAATAAAGGCTTCTTGGTTATGGTGTTTGTCCTTCGAGAGAGAGTGTTGATTCAGTTTTGTTGACTACTTTGGACTCTGTCCAGGTCTCTGGGAAGACAGCGGTCAAGTTGGATTAGTGTCTTCTCAGTGACTTTTTCTTAGCTAACTAACCGCATCTTTTGTAAAACTTTCCCCTCCCCTTGCAAACTCATAGTCTGAGGTACTGGGGGCCAAGGTGAGTTTCTCCAGTGGGTCCTGCATTTGCATTTAAGTGGCCTTAAGTTCTTCTCAACTGGTGTACTTTTCCTGCTCCCATCCCTCGTTATCTTGTTTGCAGCCATCTACTAATCATAATTGGGCAAGTTCAGTTCTCCCAACACTTGTTCTTGCTTGCAACAGCTGCAGCAAACTGGACACACTGCCACCTGTACTAGTACTTTGTAACCTGTGGCTACTTCAATCAATATGTAAATAAATGTATCTGAGTAGACAGGAATGAGATATTTTAGTAAAGGGTCAAATCAGGAAGGCTTGGAGTTTAGAAATCAAGCCAGAGAGTTCAAGTTTGGAGGGTGTTTGTAGTTAAGCCCAGTGTGCATTGTTTCTTAAGATGAGCCCTTCACCAAGTGCAGACATTAGACCAGTGAAGTTTCAGAATATGCTTCTGTCCCCACAGACTTAAATGAAGAGCAACATGGTAACACAGAAAAGGTCAGTATAGATAAAATGCTTTTCAGAGGACCCCTAGACAGCACATCAGCAAGTATGTAGAAGATGGAGAGTTTTAAAGGGCACTATGCCCAAGACTAGCCTAGTAGAGTCTTGTTTGTGATTTCTGTAGCTTCTTTTGTTGATAGATTTTATTGTATCATGAACCCCTTCCCTTGCAGTTAGAACGGTGATCATTTGTTGTGAAGGCAATCCTAGCTGCTATGAGTTCATGAGTCCAGGGGTCCTGGCATGCGCAGAAGATAGTGTTTTGCTTTCTGTCACAGTGGTCCCTGAGCCTCAGGGTGGTGGTAGTGTTGTTAGCCCTTTTGTGGCTGCATTCTACTGACAAGTTCTACACAAAGCTTATCTTTAGGTGGTTCCTGTTATCTGTCCATTCACTACAGATAGATCATTGCCTAAAGCCCAGTTCCATCCTCAGGGTTGGTTGATTGAGTGAGTGGTCACAGTTGGAGAGGAAGACATAATAGCCATAAATATAAATATAAATAATATAAATATAAATATATGGTATTTCATATCACACATAAACTTAGAAGAAAAGAGATAGCTCAGATGATTATTTTCTTGCCTTGTATGTATGAGGGATTTAAATTCTGTTCCCAGATTCCATGTTTTAAAAAAGTTGAGCTGGTTGTGGTGGTTCACACAGGGAGGCAAATACTGAAAGACTGACAGGAGGGGCCTGAGTTTGAGGACTGTCTGTCTCCCCCTGATAAGTGTGCCCACTTGTAGTCCTGACACTGGAGAGGGATACGTGGATCCTTGGAGCTCACTGCCCAATCCGTTTAGCCTACTTGGGAAGCTCCAGGTTAGTGAACAACTGACTGAAAAACAAAAACAAAAGCAAAACAAAACAAAGAAACAACAACAATACATCTCTACAAGGTGGATTGCACCTGAGGAGTGGCCTCCACAGGAGTGTGCACTCACCTTCCCACCCCCATCACATTGTCCCGCTGTCATTCAAGAACATTCTATACATACAAACATACAGAACACAATGATAGTTATTTTAAGCCTGATATTGGCAGATAGAACTTTATATACAGACACATTTATGTCAGTGAACGTTGATACAAATTGAGTTTCAGGGTGCCTGAAACTGACTTTGCTTTAGAATTCTAAGATTTCAAATCCAGCTTCTGCTGCTTTTTTTTGTTGATAATGTTTTTGGAGATAGGGCTGTGCTCATTGGTCTTGCAGCAGCTTTTGTGTGCCAATAGCAGGAGTGGCTGATTCAGATAGAGAGCACATAACCACAGCCCTGATCCCCAGCTGTTCTGTCCCCAATGGGTACCATGTGAGCAACACTGAGAGGGACTCAGCAGGTGTTTAGATGTGTGCTTTGTGTATTAGAGTGATTAAGAGGGAGGAGCGGGAGTGTGCAGGAGGAAGAGTACGCATGAGTGAGATTCTCAAAAATTAAGTTTTAAATTATTGTTGATTAATGTCCAAGACTTTGATGGACGTTTTACTGAGAAGTGTGGGCCTGGTTTGAGCTGGAAAGTTGAATTTCCTTTGAGGAGCTGACAGAAGTGACTTGCACCCAGAGCTCTAGGTTGGGTGGGTAGGGCCGCTAGTGTGTTTTCAGAAAGAAGCACTCTTAATGAGCTCTGGGGGTGGGGCTGACCTGTCTATTATAATGAAAATGCAAAGTTTTAACAGAAGTTATGGAAGCATGCCATTCTTCTGGATCATAAATAACTAAAAAAAAAAAAAAAAAGATAAAGTCAGATCAAATCGAGCTAGCCCCTCCCCCGAAAATATAAAAAACACAAATGAGCCACGTGACAAAAATTAATAAAAATAAGTTAAAATAAAAACCTAGCTAACAATGTGCCTAAGCCATAGGCCAAACAACATAAACTTAATATAAGCGTCTAAGTCATTTTAAAAGCCTAAACAGCAACAGGTGACTAAAAAGTCTAAGGCAGCAGGTCTGTGGAGCTGGACCTCTTGGTGCCCAGGGCCAAAAAACCTTATTACAACAGTTGTCTATCCCAGTATCTTGGTGAATGTAATTACCACAGATGTCATCAGTGTCGTAATTAGAGTTTCTATTACTGTGTAAAAATTCTATGACCAAACAATTTGGGAAGGAAAGGCTTTATTTCATCTTAAAACTTGTGGTTTATATGTCATCCAGGAAATTCAGGGCTGGAAGTGAAGCAGAGGTCATGCTGCTTTATTGGCTTGCTCACTCTGCATTCTTGTAGCACATAAGAGGACCTCCAGCCCAGGGGTGGTACCACACACAGTGAGCTGAGTCCTCCCTCTTCACCAGTCAAGAAAATGCCCCTAGGCCAGCCTAGTAGGGCCGTTTTCTAACTTGAGGTCCTCTCTTCCAAAATGATGCTTGTGTATAGCATGTGGACATAAAACCAGCCAGTGCAGCTAATGACATGAGCTCTTCTCTGACCAGCTATTGATTTCAGCTTCTTCTTCTAAATGTATTTCCTAAAATTACCTTCCCAACACTCTATTTACCGTCTGGAAGGGTTTCCAATCATTTGAGCTACATACATTATAGTCTATCTCTGGGATACAACAGAAACTCCTTAACACCTTAACAGAAGGGCTTTAACAGCGAGTTCACCGTCAGGCCACAGAGTAGAATGGAAAACTGATGACTGTGAGAAGGATGTGAAGTACTGATGTGGTGTGGATCTGGAGCGTCTTCCACAGGCCTGTGTGCTAAAGGCTCGCTTTCAGGGAGGGACAAGGGAAGGGTGAGTGTGGTGAAAGGTCTTTGAAGAGCTTCATGGGCGGCACACCCTTGAAGAAGCTGTGAATCCCTTTTCCTCCCCTTCTCTCTCTTCCTGCCATATGAGGAACAACAAGTCCAAAGTGGTGGGGCTGAAGAATATGTTCAGAAACTTTTAAGACTGTCAACCAATAAAGAACCACCCATTTTATAAGTTGACATTTTTTGAAATTAATTTTTATTATTTTGTCTTTTTACCCCCCTGGAGCTAAGGATCAAACCTGGGGTCTTTTACTTGCTGGGCAAGCGCTGTACCACTGAGCTAAACCCCCAACCTTTAACTGATTTTTAAAGGAATGAGATCAAAGTGTCAGGCAACAGAGGACCCTAGGTCAGCCAGCTTAGGAGGCCATATCTGGCTCTTCTTTCTTGTCTTTTCCAACTATGGCTTTAGTCATGAACAAAGTTTGGTATTTCTGTTAAGAGTTTAGAATTTTGGTTAGACATTCCTGAAATATGCATACACAGATATAATACTTACAGTTAGTATGGGAAAGCTCAGGGTCCCACATGATATAGTGTGGTATGGCATGCACATAGGCCCTGTGTTTTATGGTAAGTGTGCCTCTCTCCGCTTCCCACCTATATGGTTTATAAGGGTGTCCAAATCCCAAGTAGCCCCTTGTGATAATTGTGTTTAAGAATGTATTTATAGGACAAGTATACTGTGCTGTAAGATGGGAAATTGATCCATTTTGAATTTGCCATTTACCTTCTTCACTTTCTTTGTCATGGCCCTCTTGTTATGGTGATGTTGGTATTGCTCACTCCTGAACTATTTCTGAGTGTCGCTTATGTTCCCAAGAGTTGGTGTGATATCCTTGTATAAGAAAATGTATGAGTAGAGAAGTTTTATTCTGTAGTTGGGTGTATAGCATTTATATAGTTGAAAGCCTCAGGTAGAGAATCCACAATTACTTTTTCACTCAGTAATTCATTGTTACCTTTAAGACTTTGCACTGTTGTAGTTAGGAGAATGTAGAAATAATTATGACTATCCTTCCTTCAAAGGTTCTGATATTTTAAGGTTATAATGATGACTTTAGCATGTAGCATGATCATTGTGGGGAAGGAACTAAGAGCATCATTCTAAGGGAAGGGTGAATTAGTAAGATTCTAGAAGTTTTCTTAGGATAACATTTGATCTGGGTTCAAAATTTGAGTTCAGAATTTTAGGAGCAGAAAATGGAGCAAGCTCTACGTTGTGAATGGAGAACACAGCTGTGTCCTACCCAGCATTGTTGAAGAACAGCAAGCAGTTCAGTAGTAGGTGGAAGCACTTAGCCTGCAAAGCTATGGGTGTTCCAAATTATGGGGTTTGCGATTTCTGAGAACACAGATTGTGATTTCTGAGAAGCAACTGAAGGGATGGGGCCTGACAGACAGCATATTAGTAATCCGGATTCCTGGGCTTCAGGCTCGAGCCCCCATATGGTCTGTCTGGGGTGTGGGATGAGGGAGGGAGAGAAGAGGATAAGGAAAAGAGTGAGACAAGTTTCTAGCCTGAGGGATGGGGGAGATAGATGCCATCTATAGGACTGGGTCACACTTGGCTTTCCCACTTGCTCTTGAGTCCTGCAGTGTGAACTATAGTATGCCATCTCTTCAGAGTAGGCTGCAGTTAGCTTTGGACGCTTTTCTGTTACAGCAAGTGCCCCAGACAGCAACTGCTAGTCCACTGAGTTTGCACTGGAGAAAACAACCTGCTTCCTTTCGGTGTAGACAGGGAACAGGATGAGAAGAGGAAGGTGGTGGTACCCTATCCCAGGGCCTTTGTATTTGTTTCTGCTTGAGAACACCCTCTGCTCTGATGGCACTCACCTTGATTCCTCCTACTCATGGGGAACGAATTGCAGACTTTCTGGAAGGCCGAGGCTCTGCTCACTACTTCAATTTCTGTCAGTAATTCTAGAACTTTGTCTAGAACAACAATGTCTATATAGCAACCACTCACATAACTTAAGCAATCACACATTTTTTTAAATTAAAAAACTAAGCTTATTTTAAATAATTATATAATTTCTCCAATATATGTAAAATGTATTATTTTAATGTCTAATCAAATGTGAGATGTTAATGAGGTATTTTACGTTTGTATCTTGGTTCGGAGTAGCCACATAGACTAGGAGCTAATGCATTGGACAGTGCTGAATGACAGCCTATAAAGATTACATGTGGAGTGAGGGATTTTTGCTTTCACTGTATAGTAGTTGAACATGTTGCTGCACTTTAATAGTGAGAGGTGGGCACTCACAGGAGGCAGCACTGATGCTGGAGGATGTGCTAAGGTGTCAGGAGCAGGGTCTGCAGTCATTTAGACCCTGTGAAGGGGACATCTTTGCTTACATTGTAAGAGAACCCACAGTCCAGTCTGTCCACATGACCAGTTTTCTAACTGTTCCCTGATAACATTTTAGATTTGTATCAACATTCAAGTAGTCGAGGGTCATTTAAAAAGTCTTAAAATTGGGTAAGGGGCAGACTTCTTAGTGGTTAGAGCAGGGCAAAGACCGGGATCAAACCCCCAGCACCCCCACCCCAAAGGCCAATAGTGTTTTCCAAGTGACTTCAAAGAATAACATCTTGTTAACATGGAAAGTAGAAAAAGTGTTATTGTAGTGTGCCAGTATTTTTAATTTTAGTTTTCAATTGGAAGGAAGTATCTTATGTATTAAAGATGAATTTACTTAATCTGATTTTTAGAATTTATTCTGTTTGAGATTTTATAATATATATCTGAATATAAAGTGAGATTGTTTTTCTAAAATTATCTCTTGGTGATAATTATACACTTCAGTGATTAAGTGATATCTTGTGATATCTCATTCTTGATATAATTTCTGTTTATCACTTTTACTAAGAAGTCCTCTTCAAGGCTAACACAGGTCCATGGTCCTTTAATAGAGGGATTGTAGAAAAAGGGACACAAAGATTTCACAGATCTTTGAGATTAGGGAGTTTATATTTTCAGCGGTCACTGAAAAGAAAACTCAAGAGCCTTAGGAATAATAGTAGATAAAACTGTCCTAATGTTAAAAACAAAACCTGGCAACTAAATTCAGAACCTTTGCAAAAGTGGTGCACGCTTCTGTCTACTGAGTCCTCTCTCTTTTCCTTGCTTTGGCACTGAAATGTTTGTGTTTTTAAGTTTTAATTGTCTTATACTAGAAACTGTAAAAACTGCTGGAGTGTACCAGGAAATGGTCTTTGAATTCCAAGTCAGGATACATTTGGGGAAACAACACCATGTAGTTCAGTTATCTCTTCTGATTTCTAATAGTCACTACTATTTTTCTAGGTAACTTGGAATCAGAAATGCTGTGTCTTAGGTATTTAAACAGGTTTCCAAGTGGACTTCTCAGCTGTCTTGTAGTATTCTGCACCCATGGCTTTCCTTTCCTGACCCCAGAGGCACTATAGTTCAATGCTTAGGCTGTTGACTGATTCTGTCCTCTCACTTGTTCTTTTTGCTCAGCATTTCTGTTATTTTGGGCCATTATCATTTCAGACAGTGATTTTTAAATGATCTTACTAGCCCATTCTTCAGATGGAAGAGGAACCAGTAAAGGGCCTGAGACCTCTTCTGCTTCTTTCCTGCCTTCATTTTTTCCCAATCCCACTCCCAGCATGCCCCATATTATGGACTGAACAAATTGAGTTTCCGAGCCCTAAACTTTTCTGTGTTCTCTTAAAAAATATTTAAGTTTTTGCTTAAAAGATTGGCAGCTTCAGGTGCCTGCCGCCTGGGGCAGCTTGTGAAGTACTTCCTTGTTCATGTCCTTCAAAGGCTTTGGGAGCTGATCATGAGATTCATGGCTACTGATAGCAAGGGCCTTTTTTCCTTTGTTTTAAAAATGTGCTTTTGGAAACTTGAGAATTCCCTCTTGCCTGAATGCTTTCTTTAATCTACCTTCCCCATGGCCACAGCTACCTACAGAGGTTGTGTCTGGAGAAGATGCTGGTTCATGATGTCCTCTTTCTTCTGCACATCCAGCAGTGCTCCTTTTGAAGGAGTCTAGAGAATTTCCCGCCATTGTGCTTGAGACAGGTAGAGAGTAGTGAGGGCTCTGAAATAGGCCTGCTCTGCTTTCTGAGGCTGCTTCTTCATAGGAGGTACCACCAAGGGACTTATTTCCAGAGCACTGGATGCAGTGGGTCCTCACACAGGACTTCTCTGGCTTTGTGGCTTGGTGCCACAGTTTGGCCCAAAGTTAGAGTTTGGTAAATGCTTCTCCCACTGCAGCCTATCCCCACCTCCACCCCCCAAGATAGGATTTCTCTGTGTAGCCCTGTCTGTTCTGGAACTCTCTTTGTAGACCAGGCTGCCCTCCCTTACCTCTAGCGCTGGGATTAAAGGAGCGCACCACCACCTCTGGCTTTTCTTTTTATTCTTTGCTCTAATTGTTGACAACTATGCACAGACCTTAAAGTGTCCTAGAAACCTGTGTGTTATCCATTCTGTTGTTAACCAAGAATACTTGCTTGTAAAAATGTACTTTTTAAAAGGGGAAAAGAAACACGGTTGTTACACACTTTTTAAGTCACTGAGCTGAAGTTTTTCTTACACACTTGTTATGCTAGCATCCCTGCTTCTGTGATTCTGAGTGCTATTGGGTGGGGAGAGAGACCACGTTTGGGTTAGAGTGCTGCCGTGTAGATTTAGGATAGGATGTGGGCTTTGGACGGCAGCATTTTCTGAAATGTTAGCTGCTTTTGCATGAAGAGGGTGGAATTTACTATAGAAATAGACTTTTTAATGATGGACTTTTATCTTTAAATATTAAAGCCATTATTTTGTAATTACTTTGGTTTATTTTATTTATTATTTGTTTATTGAAACAGGGTTTCTCTGTGTATCCCTGGCTGGCCTCAGACTCTATGTAGACTAGGCTGACTTCACACCGAAAAGAGATCCACCTGTTTCTGCCTCCGAAGTGCTGGGATTAAAAAAAAGCACCTGACACTCATCATTAACTTTTAAGTGTCTTTTGTTCAGGTCTTTTGAATAGGTTGTGATGGAAATTCTGTAAGTACACAGTGTTTTAATTGAAATCATTAAACCAAATGATTACCTCTTTGGATAATTTTAAATGTTAAGCTATATGTATTTAACTGCCTTAAAAATATCTTGTTATTTAACAGGTTAGGACTTTGTACGTGGCTCCCTGTTTGTTGTTGGGATAGGAGAGGGAAGGAAACGTTTTCTTTTTTTAAAAGTTTTTTTTTTTTTTTTTCTGAGCTGCTTTTGCTGAACTTGCTTTAGAAGGCAGAGAAAGACTTGGAGCAGAGACTCTGCCCAGAGCTTAGTCAGGGCTTGAGGCATTTTTTTTAAGGAAGCATTGTTGTGATGCAGTTCAAAGAAAGTCTGGCTGCCTGTGGCTGGTAGGGTTCTACTGGATTTAGTTCTGGTTGTATTTTTAATTCTTTTCTGCTGAGGAAAAAGCAGCTAACCAATCACCTTTTGGCTTTTTTGATAGCTTCATAACGATTTAATGTCTCTGTACTTGGTCATCACTGGGAAGAGCCCATTAATGTGTTGTAAAACCTCAGCCATGTTACATTGTCAGATCTGAAGAGAGACTGTGGGCATAGGGGAGAGGTAATTTATAGGTATATATGTATGTGTGTACATACATCATTATAATAACATTTTTAGATGAGTAGCATTTTGCTATTATTGGAATTTTTTAATACAATGAGTTTGGAATCTTACCATTAAAAAGTTTCTTATGGATATTTATGGATTTTTTTTGTCTCCTCTGCAAATTATATAGTGTTTTTCTGCCCATGGCATGTTACAAGGGAGTGCTCAGTTTCCATTGAGTGTTGTAATGAGTTGTCTGTTGTCCATGGTAGAGTCTGACATGTCATCTTGCTGCAGCTTCTGAGCTTTCTTACAATGAATTCTGTATAGTAGCTGGACTTGTGGGATCAAGGATTTTGTTTGACCTCTTTTACATACACACTAAACTTGTGAGTTTAAAAGGCTTCCAAGCTATGGAAAGCAGGCCTGGGACAGTTTAGCAGCTGGAGTGCTACAGTTAAGCTGCCAAGATTGTTGTGGTGTTTACCCTGAGTGAACTGTTCTACACATAATTCTATTCTAGGAGAAGGGAATGAAGACTCATCACCAGACTGAAAATGGGAGGGGCTGTTTTTGTCAAATGTACTTGACATACTTCTGTCACTTCGTTTGACATTTAACATGTGCCACCAACTGTTTTTAATCCCATGTCAGGTGACTGCCCCGACAGGTAGAAGTATGAAGGACAGTTCAGAAATCAAGACTAGGACATTCCTCCCCATAGACTGACTCACTTCCACCCATCGAAAAGACCAGAGACTCTTAGAAGCTGTCTGACCATATGCATTGAAGGATAGTTCTTCATTAGGTTGTTTAAGAGAATTATTTGATTATAACCAGTAGTTTATTTGCTTGAGGAGCAAAGAATTTTTGTACAATCTCTTACATATTTGTGAGAATTTGGACTATAATATTGCTTAGCATATGAGTAATTTCATCAGGACCCCCACTATTGCCTCATTTTCAATACTATTAGCTTGGATGCTGCTAGAGCAACTGCTACTATTTTCTGGAAATCTAGAATCCTGCAAACACTGTTCATCCTTAAAAGTGGTTATAGATGATAAGCATTTTTCAGGGGAGTGGTTTTGGTCTGATCCCACCAGAAGCCCACAGTCTGGGCTTTTCATGGGTGCAGCTTTGTGCTCTGTGCTAGGACTCTGCTGGGAAAGGGTGGCTTTAGCAGTTGTCAACTGTCCAGAGAAGCCCTGGGCTATTCCTTCGGAGCTCTGAGTACAGAACTAAGGCTAAGCTTCCCTCAGAAAGGAGCATGCTGTTTGTCATCTAGAGGTGGGTAAGTTCTTCTTAGGAAATAGATACATTTGAAAAACAGTATCCTGAGGATCATAAACCACTGCTTCAAAGTTTAACTATTTTCTTATTACATTTGCCTCACCTTTAAAACATGATTAGTCATTTTCCAGTTGCTGTTTTTTTTTAAATGGGAAATGTTTCTTGTAAATCATTAGTTATTAAGTTTCTCAAAAGTTTTGTTATGATAATTTAAGAACCGTCAGCCAGTCTTATTGTTACTAGCATATAGTGTCTTTGATTTTTATGCTGACATTACTCTCTTAATGACAGATCCCATCACACTGGCTTTAATTTACTGTTAGTCAGTGAATACTTAGGAGCTTCCCTGGCTGTTCTCATCCCTGGGGCCCAACATGCAGGAAGGCTGGCTGGGAGAGGTGCAGCCTCTGTGCAGAGCAGCACATTTGAACAATGAATTAGAGCGGCACCTGTGCTGGACAGGAGGCACCACTCTGACCAATCAGAGAGGGGTGATAATTCAAGTTGGTGTTTTGTTTGCTTTCCAGACAGAGTTTCTCTGCATAACCCTGACTCCTGGAACTCACTCTAGATCAGGTTGGCATCAAACTCAGAGGTCTATCTGCCTCTGTAGCTGCTGAGATTAAAGTCCTAGGGGGTTGGTAACCTCTAAAAGGAGTGAAAAGTTTTAGATGGTTTTATTTCTTAAATGTTTTAGAAGTATAGGTACCACCAGAAAAAGAATTATTTTCTCCACCTGGAATATTTAATGCTGTCAGCATCTATAAATACCAAGTGGTATTACCTGCCTTACATTTTTGCTATTTAAAAATATTTTTAGGGTATCAGAGAAAAATACAAATTTGCACATGTGAGTTATAACAGTACAATAATTATAGGACCCAGAAGCTATATCTGCAGGGACTATTTTAAAATTTCATATTCTATTAAAATTTAGGTACTTGGCTTCCTATTTCAACAGTAAGTTATTAGTTTACCTCTTGTAAGTGGGAGCTAAAAGTCCTTTTTCTCTGAGGTTAAATAAACTTTTGTGTAGTTTAGCTTTTAGGATAGTGTAGTGCCTCAGAAGCAAGTACATGTGAGATCCGCAGTGAATTAGATGTAGACGTTTGTATGCTGGCCTCAGTGTTAGGGCTGTTGTGTGACTGTCCTGGGTTTTGTCTGGGTCTCCATACTCACTGCTCAGCTCCACTGTCTTGTGCTTCTGCCTTCCTTTGCTCACTCTGCACTGCTGTGACTGTCTCTGGGTGGAATGAGCCCCATGGCACGTTACTTTTGCATGCACAGCTGTCTTAAATAGTTTCCTGTGGAAACTAGTTTCTGTCCGCAGTCATTTTTCTTCCATGAACCTCCCTGAACATTTTTTTTTTTGTTGTTGTTTTTGAGTGCTGATCTGATGTTGACAAATTCTTTCATTGACTGAAAAATTACTTTACCACTATTTTTACTGGAGATAGAAGTGTGGGCCTCTTTCTTTGGTCATCCTGAAGGTGATTTTCTTCTGCTGGAGCACATGATTTACCTGTATAAAACCTCCTCCTGCTCTGTTGATTTCAGTGATTTGGTTGGATGTTTCAGTGCTTTGTACTTGCTTTACTGTTACTCACTATACTTCTGAATTTGATGTGTGTGTGTGTGCATGCGTGCGCGTACGTGCGTGCATGCGTGCGTGCCTGCCTGCCTGCCTGTTAACCAACCAACCAACCAACCAACCAACCAACCAACCAACCAACCAACCAACCAACTAACCAGCCAGCCAGCCAGCCAGCCAACCAACCAACCATTCACTGATATTCTGTAGTGTCTGGTTTGCCATGAGGTCTAATGACTGTGTTTCCTTTTATAGGTTATTCTTATCTAATAAGATTTACTGTTTACTTATAATAATAGTTTTGTGTTTTAATTTTATTATTTCTTGTTAATGAATGTTTACACCTCTTGCAGTTACCCGTATTTTCTGTCCTGGTAGATTTGGTTGATGTCACAGTATATGTGCTGTATTGTACAACATCTAGGCTTTATGGTTCCTTCTTGAAGAATATTTGTGTCTTCTTCATTTGAGATTTATTTTTCTGCCAGTGTTAAGAAGGTCAAGACTTTATTTTAGGATAGAACTAGGTGAGCCCTGAATCTGGCTTCTGTTGGATTTCTGTGGTTGTTTATCTTGGTTTATTCACTCCAATGTCACACTGGCCTGCGCACGTTTTGATAATTGTTTGGCTCATACCTTTCTGATAGATGTTGTTGCCTAACTGCATGGGCTCTACCACGTGGCTAGCTAAAGATGAGAGTCCAGGGTGACTCGCTCCTTCTTTAAGTCCTGAATTCTCATTTCTGTCCACATAGCTCAGCAGCTCCCATGTTTTATTTGAGCCGGACACTGCTCCGCAGGTTTCCTCCAGGTAGAATGACAGAGTGATCATAGTTATTTTTAACATGTCTGCAATTCAGTTACTTCATATCTTGGCCAGTTCCGTAGTTATTCATGATGAATGAGGTAGTTTGATAGCAGGTGCTTTAAAGTGGTCAGACGTGGAAGTCTGAGATGATAGACTTTTATCAATCAGTTCCATTGTTACTATGCTGATTTCATTAATGTTTCATACTGATAAACACAGGCTTTTTACTTATGCCTCATAAGAAATTTCATTGTTTCTTTGCACAACTGAACATTTTGTCTAATAGGTGAAGATGTTTGCATGTGCATATGTGTATGGATATGTATTTGGTTATGAATCATGTAGCCACCATGTTGGCCACCACAAGTTAGTTCATATGTCCTTAATGTAAGATCACTTTTATTAAATAGTCCTTATCATTAGATTCAGCAATGATAGATTCAGTTGATGTGTGGTTTAATCGTAGCATAGATTGACCTAACACCAGCAGCCATAGAGCAGCGAGACACTGCACTGCTTGGGCTGTGAAAAGCAAGGGGAGTCTGCTTACTGCACAGTGAAGAGCTGTGCCCTGGGAAGCCTGCTCTTTACTTCTGACTCCCGGAGCTTCAGTTTTAGAGTAACTCCTTCATATGTTCCCGTCACCCCTCTTCCTCCCCTTCACCTATTTCTTTATAAATAGATTCAGTTTGTGGTGGGTTTAGTCATTGAAAAACTACTTACTGAGTGCAAGGGGTGTGCCAAGTAGCATGCTTGGTGCTTATGATAAAATAATCAAAAGATTTACTCATGGATTTACATTCGTTATTCTCTTAATCCGTTCTTTGTAGCTGTCATTTAAAACACAACTGGCTGTTCCTCTAACACTTGGTTTCTTACTGCTGGGGAATCTTGTAGGTTTATTTCTTTGCAAACGAGGTTTCTCTGGTGTTTGTGTGTCAGACCTTAGTTTCAGAGTTTCCATATTTGGGCGCTCTAATTTGGATTAACTTGTGTTATTTTCATTTGCTTGTTCCTTCGTATTGTCCCCAGGTTGTCCGTAGCTCTTTAGATCCAGTGTAGAAGAGTGCAGTCATTAGTCTTGTGTCTACAATAGCAGTAGTAAAGCACCTATTCAGGGTAGCTGAGTGTGCTCCCTTGTCACATTTCCTCAGGTCTTCCTCAGGCCTTTTAGTTTGGCCTTTCCTTGCTCCCCAGCCATTGTAGCTCTGACCACAACACATTGAGAAGCTGTTTTCAAGCTTTAATTTGGCAACAGAATTTTAATGGACTTTTGGAAGTTAAAACCTGCTTTTGTGGTTAAAACTGTTGACACAGCTCAGAAGTGTATGAAAGGTAGAAAGGTATGAAGCATATGTACTTCAGTAATTTAAAACACTGTGGAACTGAACTTTAAATAATGATTGAAGAATTAAATGTTACAAATTTATCAGGTAACTATATCATTTGATATGCTGGTGTATATTGTTGTACACTTGTAGGCTAAAATACTATAGTTGCTATTGTTACTTTAATGATCATTTGTAATTTGCTAGGTATTGGGTTGAATCATATAAAATTGTCACTTTAGATCCCAAAGGAAGCTAAACACCAATTTTGTATTTTATCATATCTCTGCTAAAAAAGACGAGCCATGGCCACTTTAAAGTTAACAGTTGAGTGTAAATGGAAGGCAGAAACTTTGAGAAGAACACATACATGGTGATTTGCTCCATCTAGGGTCAGATTGAGAGAAATGTCTGCATTAGCTTGTCCTTTTGGAGTCTCATCATAGGAAAGAAATAAATGAGTAGGTATCTCATATTTTTTGGCATTATGGGAAGAAACAAACATGCTGATTTCTGACATTTACACATAGAGTTGAGTATGAAGTGGATATGAGCATATCAAGTACACCTGTCAAGTATTCCTTTGTACACAACACCAAAAACTTTAAAATCTCAGAAGAGAAGGACAGCTGTTCCTTGTGAATCTGCACTCATTGATGACCTATGGCAGATAGTAAAAAGAGTATCAGGTACTTTACCACCTAACATGCAACACTTATGCACAGGAAAACACCGGAATATATACACAGATATTCACCCCCCACCTGCTCTCTCTCACTCTTATCTGTGAGAATCACAGCAGCCAAGGCTCAGTGGCACACCTTGATCTCAGCACTTGGGAGGCAGAATCAGGCAGATCTCAAAAAACCCAAAGCAAAAGTAATTGGAAGGTAAGTATTTTGGGAGCCTCTGGTAAATTGTGCAGTCTGACATTACTTACTTTTGCATCATCTGCTACTGCTATTGGCCAGAGAACAACTTTCAAGCTATTTATTTGTTCATCCATTCATTTATTTATAGACATTTCAATTTTGGCTGACCAGGAAACTTGTTGTGTGGACCAGAATGATCTTGAACTTCGCCTTTTAAGTGCTTGGCTGGCACAACTCCTTAAAACCAACAACAGAAGTAGTTAATTATCTTGTAGCTCTGTTTAAAATAGTATTAGCATCAACTAGTATTTTTTTGATATGTTAACTTTCAAGCTCTGTCCTAGGTCTGCATATCCAAATCATAACTATCTTTTGATAAGCGTCAAAGATGATTAGAAAGCACAGTATCCTTGGGAAATATTGTTTGTGGAATGTGAGCAGCAGCAGTAGGGAATGAAATGGTGAATGTTGGATTTAATGTGAGGGGACCAGCATATCAACACGATAGCATTGATAATAAGGATAGTGGCTTCTCATTTAGCCTTCTTGTATTACTTAATATTATCAAGTTCTCTTTATGTAGTAAGGACTTGTATTTATATTCTATTGCCCCATGCTGTTTTTAGCATAAATTAAAGCACTCCTCCATACTATTTGACAATTAGGATTCTTGAGTTTTTGCTGTAACAAACATGGCTGCTGTGTTTATTTTCGGGGAGTTCATTTTTTCCTTAATTTTTCTTCATTTAATTTAATTGGCTGAAAATTGGAAAGTTTATGAAAAGTTCTATTACCTCTGTGTTAACATAGGCTTGATGTCACTTGACTTGTTTGCACTCACTACTGTCAGTCAGTTGAAGCTGCACTGTAGTAAACACAAGTTATTCCAAGAACAGTGCCGAAGACAGGTGACGGAAGGTGACAGATCCTGGGCTCTGAGTTCATAAAGTTTACTCCAGCCATCTATTCCTTGAAAAATGCATGGACTGAATAAAGATAAGCAGCCAGTAGTAATTCGTTCGGTGCTCATACCTGAGATGTTCTGGTAGAAAAGAGACTAGCTTGCACCTGACCGTTGTAGGAATGGAATCCACAAGGCAGGCTGGTGGTGAGGTGGCTTATGGAGTTTCCTCTTCTGTGACTACAGAGTTTGTTTGCTGTGGTGGAAAGGGCCTCAGACTATACAGCTCTGGACCTGAGCTTCTCTTGAGTTTGCTTAGCACTCTGTTAGAGGTGCTGTACTCTACCAGGTTCTTCATTGTCCACATTGTTTTTACACCATCACAGTAGAGTTAGAGTGCATGACAGTGCAGTGATGACTGATAATATTCGGCCATTTCCAAGTTCCTGGAGTTACCTTCAGCAGTTTCACAGAACCCTTGTCAGATAGTTACTGTTGGCTATTTACAGATGCGCGGTAGAGCGGAGATTTCAGACTTGTAGCTTGGCTTAGTCGCCGCTCTTTCTCTAAAGCAGTAACTTTAAGGAAAGTGTCATTTTCTGCGTAGAATGTTGGACATTCATTTAAGAGGAAACACAGTATTGGGGATTCAGAGTTGATTGACCAGGGTTTTAAATCTGCCTTTTCTAATTACAAGTTTGGCTGGAGATAGGAAACTCCCCTCCCCTCCCCTCTTAAAGGAAGTATTACCTTTTTTTTTAGCCATCAGTGGTGCTGTGGACTACAGTGTTCAACTTTATTTTTTTGCTGTGGATACTATTATATTCATGGTTCCCAGCTTACCTGCGGGTGATTACTACTGTCTTCTCCCCCTCCCTCTCTGTCTCTTCCTCCCCACTTTTTATAACCTGCCAGGTCTAAGTTTTGTTAGAGTGATGTTGTAAAAGTTTACAGGAATCTAGCATCCTCAAATTAAGTTCAGCTAGGTGCTTGAAAATCTGCTCAACTCTTGGTTACTTTGTCAGTGGAGAGCATTCCTGTAGCTCTTTCACCTGTCCAGAGATGCCGCTTTCCTTTCAGATTCGTTTGTAGGGAGCTGGTTAATTGGCAAGTCCCTTCTCAAGAATTTACACTATAGGGTTTTTAAAACTTGATGTGTGAAAATAAGTTTTAAAAGTTGTTTCTTTTGGACCATTGAGATGACTCAGTGAGTAAAGGTGCTTTGCCAAATCTGATGACCTGTGTTTTATCCCCAAGACTTACATGGGACAAGGAGAGAAACTGACCCCTGCAGGTCAGTCCTCCACCTGTGCACTATGACATGGCATGTGTGAACTTGTGCCACATAAACTCACAAAATTTTTTAGAAAGCAGACAATAGGCAGTTACTGTTCATTATAAAAAGCTTTTAAAGGGGTTTTCTCAAAAGAAATTTAAATTCATTTTAGTCTTTTATAGCATATTATGGCTAATATGTTGAATGACTACACTTGTTGGTTGTTACAAAGATCTTTAATACTATTGAATGTTGTAAAGTAGTAATTTAACTGTCGAGAACCATCAAATGGCGCACACATGGATGTGTCTACTGTTTAACCTTTACTTGTCTGTTGGCAGGAGGAGAGACTTCAGCATGCAAACCTTCGTCTGTCCGGCTTGCACCCTCATTTTCGTTCCATGCCGCTGGCCTTCAGATGGCTGGACAGATGCCCCATTCACATCAGTACAGTGACCGTCGCCAGCCAAGTTTAAGTGACCAGCAGGTTTCTGCCTTATCATATTCTGACCAGATTCAGCAACCTCTAACTAACCAGGTAATTTCATTAATTACCAGAAATGATGTTGAAAGTATAGCTTGTCCCTTTGAAACTACGAGATCAATAAAATGGGAAAGTGTCTTCTGTTTTACATGTTATGTTGTTGTCCCCATGCCTTAACATGCCTTTCACTTTATTGAAAAGTATGTAGAAACACAGCCACAGCTTCTCATTCTGCAATAGAGGAGAGATTATTTCTAAAGAAAGAATATTTTAAATTAAAACATTTAT
Organism: Phyllotis vaccarum; assembly: GCA_033318265.1. Lineage (NCBI taxonomy): Eukaryota > Metazoa > Chordata > Mammalia > Rodentia > Cricetidae > Phyllotis > Phyllotis vaccarum. Next base: position 38,945,021 of record JARWLC010000010.1, on the reverse strand, counting down.
GGAAAGATAATGGTTAAGTTAAGATAGGCATAGGAAACTGAGAACCATTACATCAAATTTATGTTGTGTTTATAATATAATAAACCCTTATAAATTTTGTAAAATTATTAGGACTACAAATTCAGTAATTTCTTATAAATTTGAGGCTATAAAAAGAATATTGAAGTCTCTATGAACATATTGTAAGTATACATGAGGAAATGTCTTTGAACATATTGTATATATACACGTGGGGATATCGTAAATGTTTGAATTAGCTTGCCCTATATTAATCACTGTTTTGGGGGGAGTCTTCTCACTAGCTGTGGTTGCAGTCATGAGGTAGAGTTTATTTTTAGTGATAAGAAATGTGACTGCTGTTTAATGGATTTAGGATTTTTAGTTGGCCATTGCTAAATTCAGGATTTTTAGTCCGTCCGTCCGTCCCTCCCTCCCTCCTGTTATTTATACAGTATTCTGCCGGCATGTCAGAAGAGGGCACCAGATCTCATTATAGATGGCTTTGAGCCACCATGTGGTTGCTGGGGATTGAACTCAGGACCTCTGGGAGAGCAGCCAGTGCTTTTAACCTCTGAGCCATCTCTCCAGCCCCTCACAAGTATTTCTTATACTGGACTAGTTGAGTGAAATGTGCTTTCTCTGGCTGAGTAATGTGTAGATTTAATTAGTAGTTGACTATAGTTGAATGTCTATGTCATAGGTGATTTTTGCCAGTAGTCTCTCTCAGAACCTTAACAAATTGTAGAGTATGTCGACAATGTAGAACATGTGGTGGGGCTTAGAATCTGTTTCATTCAGTCAATTGATCCAGAAGGTAGGTTTGTGTTTGAGAATTGAAGCAGTTGACCAGAACATTCAAGTTTAGAAAGTGCTTGATCATGTGTGCAGGAAGCAGAAAGAGTGGACCAAGTCCAGAAGCACGGTGACTCACCTGCAGTGCGCTCTGGAGATGCACTCGGGGTCAGGCTCCCTCCCATCTGTATCAGAGCAGTGTGTCACACAGGTGCTGACTTAATGTCCTTTCCAGCTCAAGAGGTTGGTTTCCGTGTCTGACTTCTGCTTGTGTGTGAGTGGTGACTTGTGAATCCAACTCTGCTTGCTTCATTTAGATACAACGCTCATGGATTTATAACATGGATGTATAGAGAGCCAGAAAAAATTGTTTTTAAATAACTTATGTTGGTTGATAATTTAGTTAGCAGAATATCCATTTTATATTCAAATAATCTTGTCTTTAAATCATTTAAATGATATTTTGCTTAATATTTCTGATTTAAGATGTAAATGTTTTTAAAGATTCATGTGATGTAAAAAGACTACTAAATAGAGGCAGGTGTGATGGTGCACACTTTATCTCTAGCACTTGGGAGGCAGAGGCAAACAGATCTCTGAATTTAAGTTTAGCCTTGTCTACATAGTGAGTTCTATCTAAGACAGCCACGACTACAAACAAACAAACAAATAAACAAAAAACTATTGAGTGATAATGAAGTATTTCTTTCACAGTCCCCGAGTTTCTGAGTCGAGTTAGGCAGTCTTTAGAGGAAGGTGTCTTTCTTAGGACTGTTGTGGTATCACTTGCCAAGGAATCTGTGATGATGAGCTTATGGCTTTGGCTCTAGATCTGCAGCTGGAGTTGAAAGCACAGTGAGCTCTCACTCATGTCTCAGAGGTTATTGAATGTAAAATCAGGACCTTATCTAGACCCTCTTCAGTATTTTCTAGATATTGTCCTTATAAATTTCAAAATGGGATTTTTGTTGTTTCTTACTATAACTTTGTCAATGTCTTTTAAGTGAAACTCATTCCCCAAGTGCTTTGAAAGGAGATGACTTAGATTTTATTTCTAGTCATTAGTTTTTCTAATGAATATGTGGAGTATAAATTTAAAAGATTCTACTTGAAAAATAGTTTAAAAGTGAGAATAAAATACATGTGAGCGCAGATGGGTGTGACTCTCCCTGGAACCCTGATCTCTGGGCTAGTCCAGCTCTCAAGGCATCTTTTGGTGTTCTTGGGTTTGGATATAAATGTGGTTCCTTCCACTTCATTGATCACTCTAAGAACAGCAGAAAATACTGTTCCACTTCTTTGTGAATGAAAATAGGGACTAAATCAAAATGAATGAAATAGAAAATATTTCTTTTTTGAATGAAGTGTAGATTTCTAAATATAACCTGCTCAGTCTGTATAATGTTAATTGTATGTATGTTTTCAGGGCTGGGCATTTGGTGTTGGATAACCCATTGGTGGGCTCCTCCATGGAGAAGACAATCTCTTCCACCCTCAGCCTTGCTTGCCTATAGTTCTTCGTGTAGGGCTGAGCCTCATGGACTTTCCTCCACTTTGTCCTGTCTGTTGGTGTTGACCTTGTTCGGCTGAGCTTGCTCTAGAACTGTGGCCAGTTTATTGGGGCAGTACTTGGTGTTCTCATTATAAATGGTGACAGGGACAGTACCTTTCCTTATCAGATACATTCATAATGTGCATGCTCAATAGTTTTCAGTAAATATTTGCTGTTAGTGTCATTTTACTATTTGGCTGTTGAATTGGTTTTGATATAAATACCAACTTTTTCATATAATAGCGGTGAAGTATTTTAGTGATTTTTGTCATTGAGGCTGCATTGTATTAGTTCAAGGAAAGGCCTCTTAAGTGCACGTTACTTTCATGAAATCATGCCAGGAACTTAAAAACAGAAGGAAGGGAGGGAGGGGAGAAGGCGTAGGAAGGAAGAGCTGTTAATTAAAACTTTTTCATCACTTTAAATGCTTACAGCATTAATTCACATGAAAGAATTGACGTGTTTATTACTACTATGATCTGTTAAGTATAAGTCCCCAAGGAATGGTATTCCTTGAATTTAGTTTTGCCTGGTTATTAAAAAGTAAAACATTTGGAAAATTAATTTAAGTCTTGTTAATTGTGAAGATACTTCAGATGAATAGTTAAAGTAACTCCTGCTAGGTTACTTTATTAGAACTAAAAGATGATCAGTCACTCAATTCAGTGAATTTACCATTTGCTTAACAAAATTTTTGAGAACGCAGAGCCTGGGGAATGACTGTGAATAATGCATTTACCTTGTAAGCAGAAGGACCTCAAGTTCATTCCTGGCATTCACATAGAAATGTTACTGTGAGCTTATAGTTCTGGTGTTGGGGAGGCTGAGACCCAGGGATCCTTGAGGCTCCTTTGCCAGCCAGTACACTCTAATTGGTGAGCTTCAGGCCAGCTAGAGACTGTACCTTGTTGCCTGAGGATATTCCTTGGCCTCCCTGTGTGTACCCACACAGCAATCATGAATATAGAGGAGGTGCATCTACGTAAACTGTAATGTGGCGGTGCGTGTCTTTTAGGTCTGCCTACAGATAAAACCCTTTTTTGTTAGTATCAATTAACCAGGACTCCAGAGGTTTCCATTTGGTTGTTACATAGTCTTTATTTATTGCTTTGCCTCCCAAAGCTGATCTTTGTTGTAATATTCTGGTCCCCAAAACTTGAGTGTTGTTAAGGTCTTGAAGAGCTGAGGCAGTGGTATAAGAATGGTCTGGTGGTCATCATTATAGGTGCCCAGTGTCATTGGATTTGAATCTCTTGACTGCAGGAGGCCCTTTTAAGCAGAGGTGCTTGCAGAAGAACTCTATGACACTGTCTGGCTTGTGCAGTTTTGCTTCTGTATTGGGGCGGGGTTTGAGATGGTAGAGCCGTACTTCTTCAGCGTCCAGCACTGGCTTTTTGGAGTTAGCTGGTTTTAGAGGTTGTAGGCTGGTTCAGTAGCTAAGTGTGTTTTTATTCGCCTGTTGTAAACCAGTCAGGCTTTAGAAATAATTCAGAAAAAGAAATCATCATAGGACTAATCGTAGACTAGAGAAGGCATGTGGGGCAGTATCAGCTTTGTCTCCAGGACCATGGATGTACCTGCAGTTTCACTGTTTGGGGAATGGGGTCCAAACATAGATGTCTGCATATCATCTTCTGATTTCATTGCTTTGCTCCAGAAGCTGGCTTCCTTAGAATCTAGGTAAAAGAAATAACTTTGAGAATGTATAGTCTAATATAAGTGCTGTTTATGAAGAGGCTTGAGTAGATTATGCCAGGAGGGACTTAACCAGTAGTTTTTGGTTATGGTAGAGGGTGTTACATGGCTGCAGTGTAGTTAAACTGCTAGTCTCTCTGTCTATTTAAGGTGATGCCTGACATTGTCATGTTACAGAGGCGGATGCCCCAAACTTTTCGTGATCCAGCAACTGCTCCTTTGAGAAAACTTTCTGTCGACTTGATCAAAACATATAAGCATATTAATGAGGTAAGAATATTGATTCACTCTGGTATCATCTATATTTTCAATAGAACATGGGACAGGTGTTTTATTGCCCCTTTAGACACCTAAATGTGTTTTATTTCTAATAATTGTAAAATTTATAAATATTACGAATTTTAATAAGTTAATGATTTGTAGATAGCATAATTACAACTATGAAAATGTATTAACAAGGACTGCAGATGAGAACACTGGATGACCTCCTTGTTTCTAAAAGTATCTTTAATATGCTAAGTTATTTCTATAGCTTTTCTCAAAGCAAGAGAGGGGAACAAAAAACTATAGGAAGCATGTAGGCAGTGGACTTTTTCTTAAATTTTCATAGATATAATATATATGAGAACTACATATGTGTATATGTATTATATATTTCTGCTTTGGTCCTGATAGCAGGACTTCATGTGAAATGCATTGATTATCAAGTTAAAAGGACCTGCTTTATTTGATCTAATTAATTTCTTTCATGTCTCTTACACATTTACTCATTTATTTACTACTTATTTATTTGTTTATCTGCCCATCCTCTGTTTGTATTTAATGACTTATTTATCTGTTTACTTATGAGACAGGAGCTCACTCTGTAGCCTAGGCTGGTCTTGAACTTGCAACGGTCCTCCTGCCCCAACCTGCTGCATGTTGGAATTACAGGGCTGTGTGTACTTTATCTGTATCTGTCCCTGGTAAGATATTTAAAAACTTTCATTGGAAACCAAGATTAAGAAAAAGTGCATTGAATTATTTTTCTTGTAACTTGGCTTGTTGCCACTAAAAATTATTTTCTGGTGTTTGGACCTTTTCTCTTTGATCGCCATTTGCTTCTGGCCTCAACTTTAGTTTTAGGCCTAATTGTTAAGTGGAGAAATTTCTAGAGACATGTAGAAGCTAGAAAAGGCTGTGCTCCCCCAGTGCAGCCTTTGGCACACTGAAGGCTTATCCTCTGCCAAAGAGGTGTCCTTAGGTATAGAGAAAAGCCACAGCAGAGTAATGCCTGCCATTTGACTCCTCTGAAGTGTGTAAGGGTAAAATTAGGAAGCATCAGGGAGCGCTCCTGAGGCACATGTACACATCTGTTCACTATACCTTGTGATTATCTGGACATGTCTGAGACATTATTTCTCCCAGTGTGTCAATGTGAGTTTGTTACCGTGATGAATTGTTGTCAAACCCGGGTAGGCTGTGTTAATGGCGTCTTTGCCGAAGCTCGTTCATCAGGTGTCTTAGCACCGTGTATCAAGCACTGGTTTACTGGGGTGTTATTGTTGTCATCTCCGGAGCTTTAAAACTAATCTGTAAGAAACCGGTGATTGACTCCAGAAAGACTTAAGGGAATAGCAGGGAGGTATGTGGATACAATAGGTGTGGCTTTCCTCAATCATTGGATTATTATGGACATAGAAATTGGATGGCTTTAGTAAAACATCTGTTCACTGCTATTTAAACTTTCATTTTAAAAATCATTTGCTGTAAGATTAACTGGAGAAGAAGGCATGAAATACCTTGAACCCAAAGGGAATAAAAATGTTACTCCTTTTGTTTGGAGTTTCTCATTGTATTGCTAAGATCTGCGTGATCTTGCTGTATGTAAATTATGCCATACATTAAGAAAAGTGTAAGTGAGGGACTTTGCTTCTTTGTTAATGGGATATTTTAGACCAGTCATTAACTATGTCTTATTTATAAAATGTATCTGCAGTTTAGTATTTAATTTCACTGTGGGCATCTCTTTCTCTATTGGTTATATATTTGCATTCAGGTGTCAAATGGCAGGAAATGTTTTTATATTTATCATTAAAAAATTGCTCATCAATTAATTTTATACTGATTTGTTGGGATTATACTTTTAATATACACCCTCCATAATGATTTAAGACTCAGTTAACTCTGTGTGTGTTCATTTCAGGTTTACTATGCAAAAAAGAAGCGAAGACACCAACAAGGCCAGGGAGATGATTCTAGTCACAAGAAGGAGCGGAAAGTTTACAATGATGGCTATGATGATGATAACTATGATTATATTGTAAAAAACGGAGAAAAGTGGATGGATCGTTATGAAATTGACTCCTTGATAGGCAAAGGTTCATTTGGACAGGTAATTTAATGGAGAATATTGAATTTAATCATGATAGTATATCCCTAGTAACACATCTTTGATATTAATAAGTTGATGTGAACAATATATATTTAAATATTTAGATGATCATAATTCTCCAGCCATAAAAACTTTTTTAATTTTTAGAAATGTTTCTTTTGCTGCTATTTACTTTTAAATAGTGACTATAGTGGTTAATTTTAATTGCAAACAGCTAGTATTGCCTCTTTTGCCCGAGCTAAGTCGAGTCAAGTCTGCATTATTGTGTGAGAATTAGATGCTTCTGTCTGTTCAGACCTCTTAAGGAGGCACAAGTGCCCTTCCTCCCCCTGAGGCTGGAACTGTGCTCTGATTTTTATCAGTAACTGCGCAGGCTTGTATGCAGGCATACAGGCTTCAGAATTCCCTTTTCTTCCCATCCTCCAGCAGTTAGTGCATTAAGGACTTTGTATTTGGGGAGACTACAGTGGCTTGTCCTCATCTGATCGCCTAGTTGCAGTAACTCACCCAGGATTTCTCACTCCCTTCTCTCTGCTTTTGTCTGCGTAGGTAGTTCTAGTTGGCCTTGAATTTGTTTCCTTCCTGCCTCAGTGTCCTAAGCGCTAAGGGTCCAGGTCATGCCACTTGTTATACTTGTATACCTCCTTGCTGCCTACTCCTACCTCACGGAGTCACTAAGCTCTTTGGTTAGCGGAGGACTTACTGTTCACCCCATTCATCTCTCTAGGTAACTACATGCAATCCAGATCCACTTTTTACTGAGTATAATAACATGGGGATCAAATGATTTTTTGTGAAGTTCCTTTTTGCTTTGTTGATTAAAATGAAACAAGCAAACTACACAACTGGGTATGGTTGCACATGTCTATAATCTTAGAACTTGGGAAGTCGGGAAAGGGTATCAGGTGTTTTAAGTTCATGTTCTGTTACATAGTGAGTTTATGGCCAGCTTGGGGTATAGAAGACCATGTCTCAGAAAGAAATACATACCCATGTTGCTTCTGAGCCTTGAGAGAATGCAGAATTTATTGTTCTAACTAGTGAAGTAATACTGATGTGCCAAATCGTGCCAAGGACAGAAGTGTATTGTCCACTTTAGCAGTCATAGACTATACAACAGAGCACCATTAAGCACATAAACAAGTGCATATGCACATTGAGGCCTCCAGCTCTGTTCCCTTTTGTTATTTGGAGGGAATTTGTCCCCCTTCCTCCTCAGTCATAGCTTTCATAGTATTATAGTAATCTCTTCATGAATCTTTCCTTGTGTGTCAGAAGTAACTGTTGCAGTAAGTAAAGCCCTTAATGAAGCATTGTTAAGGCCTGCCTCTTGCTTTTTGAGACAGAGTTTCTCTGTGTAGTACTGGCTGTCCTGGAATTCACTCTGTAGACCAGGATGGCCTTGAACTCAGGTCTTCCTGTCTGCCTCCCGAGTGCCTGGCGAGGCCTACCTCTTCACAAATACCCTACAGATGAAGAAGTGCTGTCCCTACTCTGCAGAGCCCACCAGCGCTTGGGCATCTGCTCCAGCAGGACCGGCATGCTTGTTTAGTACCTCCGACATGGGTGGGCTTCTGCTTTGCTGCTCACTTTCTATCCCAGCAGTCAGTTCTCCTCCATAACCCTTATACTCTTGTTGCTTTCTCAGAGCAGAGGAGCACAGTCTGAAAGTATGAACCTAGTTGTGCAGATTGTTGGTTCTCTGGCTGAGACACAGTGTTTATAGTCAAATTTAGGACTACTACTCACCAGAACAATAACATCTACTTGGATGTGACCAAAATTTATCTGAATTTTCTGTCAGGTCTTTGAAAAAAAAAAGGAGGGGGGATTTTGTTTCTTTAGCTATTGGTTATCAGTCCTAACTGTGCATTGAAAATTTTAGAAGTGTGGACTATATGCCTAATTGCATAAGACTCTCTTGTGGCTGGATTTTATGCATTAGCACCTTTAAAAACTTGCTGCTATGTGTGCTTATCAGGATGCTGTGAACCTCTGCCATTACCACACTGGTATTTAAGCAGCTAGGTGTTTAACATCAGTAGGCACTCAGGACTTTTGAAAACCTTTGTTCTAGAGACTGTTGGACTCTGGGTATTGACCTGTCACCCCCACTGCTAAAATGTGTACAGTTGTCACCAAAATAACAGAATGTTGGACTACTTGGTTACATATTTATAGGCGTAAGTTCTGGTGTTGAGAAGCATTGGATGGTGGTTTTCAGAATTGAGTGTAGTTTTTATTTTAGCTGTGCATAACTTATTTCTAGTATGTTTGACCTTGACTGATTCAGATTGTACAACAGATTTGTTTTTCCTAACTCAGTGAATGTCAGTCTTTACATTGGCATCTTTTGACGTTCTTCTACCTCTAGACCTTTTGACTGTGGTCCACTATATCTAAAACCATTACATATCAGACTATATATTACAGACGTGTAATGTGTTAATCAGGTCTAATGTTTGTGTCTGGGTAGAAAAATTTAAAACATCTTCTAATTATGACATTCCTATTATGACATTTCCATTCTTGTGCTTTACTGGTAACATTTTAAAAATAAACTAATTCTTTTAGTTCTTTGTTTTTATGTGTGAGAATGTAATTTAAATTAGAAAATTGTCTGCATTCTAAGAAGTATTAGAACCTTTTATATGTTCTTAGGGTTATAGGGTTATATTAATATATAATGTTTGTCTACATTAGAAGAATAGTTGAGCTAGAAGTGGTGGCACATGCCTTTAAAGCTAAAACTGGAAAGACGAGGCAGGAAGATCTGTCAGTTTGACTCTAGCTTAATCTGCTAGGGCGCTCTAGGTCAGCCAGGGCTTTACAGTGAAATCTTATCTCAACAACAACAACAATAAGAACCCAGTAGTTCAGTAAGTTGACTTATTTTAAAAAAGCTTTTAAAAATATACATTCATACATATGTATGTACATACATATTTACATACACACGATACATTTGCACATAGTTAAAAATATATACACATATTTATTTTAGTAAGAAAGAATGGAAGTTAAAATCAGCATTGGTCAGGAGTTATTTTGTTTCTGAAGGAGGACAACATTTCTCGTTTTGCTGAGGTGGTCCATTCTGTGAAAAACTACTGTAAGGAGGAGCATAAGAAGAACCTCAGCTCTAAAGAAGGCCTTAGCTGCCTTGTCGTAGAAACAGCTGTTACTTGGAAACATCAGAGGAATTTACAGTTAAATCAGAGTAAAGTAGATGCACAGTGTGGAGAAATAGAAGCATGAAAAGTTGTTACTAATGAAACTGAGGATTACTTGTCCTTTTTTGTAGGTCGTAAAAGCCTATGATCGAGTGGAGCAAGAATGGGTTGCCATTAAAATCATCAAGAACAAGAAAGCGTTTCTGAATCAAGCCCAGATAGAAGTGCGGCTGCTTGAGCTCATGAACAAACATGACACCGAAATGAAATACTACATAGGTAAGGGCTGGTCTTCATTGAAAGTACATTGCTTTCTCTTAAAGTAAGGGGATAACGTTTCCTTTGAAGAGTGACAGCTGTGTTTGACACTTTGCTGTTGTGAAATGGCTGACAGCAGTCTGAGCTGTTGTTTATTTCCCAAGTCAACTCACAGGTACCATGTGTTTACTGTGTCATTGTCATGTGACTTGCTAGTGCACTGTGTGTGGTTGACATGCTTTATTTTTTAAATGAACTGGATCTCAGCTCCCAGCCCCCAGCCTAGCTCAGGTGAACACTGTTGGACTCTCTACAGAGAGGAAGCACAGCACGGCGTACGCATACTCGCCTGTCTCTCTCCAGGGTCTTGGTGCTGTAGCTAAGATCCCAACCTTCCTCTGAGTGACCCAGACCGAGTCTTTGTTTTATTGTCTTCCCGTCTTCCTGCAGGAAACAAAAGCAGTAAGCTGGAGAGCTAAGGAAAATTCGGTTGTGTAGAGCCAAATACTTTCTAATTATATCTTTCATTAATGTGTATGTTTGTACATACATAAACATATTACAGGTATCTGCAGAGGCATCTGATCTCTTGAGTTGGAGTTACAGACGGTTGTATGAACTGTCTGATATGGGTGCTGGGAATTTGACTCTTGGGTGTTCTGGAACATACTTACTCTCACCCAGTGAGCCATTTCTACATCCCACAGCTTTCATATATATATAAAATCAAATCTAAAATGTCAGTGCTGATAAAATACCATTGTTTTGTTCACTAACAAGAAAAACATGCCACCAAGTTTACAATCCCCATGTTGGGCAGCCCACAAGCCACCTGTAACTCAGCTCTGGGAGATTGATGCCTTTCTCTAGCCTCCACAGACACCTGCACATATGTGACCCAGTTTCTCCTGATCTTGAACAGATGATTGATTGACAGGAATGCTTCTAAAACTGGGACTAAAGGTGGCATTATGCTTCAGGAAGTCTCAAGGAAAAGTATTATAAGCACCAGAGTTGCTGTGGACTCATATGAGCAACAGAGTTAGCTAAAGGAAATGATGAAGAGATTATTCAAAAAAGATGTCAAAGTTGGAGACAAAATGCAGCTCCTATAATACAGAGGCACCAAAGTAGTTCTCTATGACAAGGATTATTTCTTACTTATAGATGATAACATTGCGGGAAAGTATGTGAACTAAAATCCAATTGAAATGATGTCACATGAAGATATTGCACTGATGTTCTGAACTATTTAATCATGCAAATAATTTCAGTGCCTCTTTATAATAAACTCTTATACCTAAACTGATGGCTTCCATTGTCCCTGAAGTTTAGTTTTGCTGCAGTGTTATGCATATTTCCAAGTAAAACAATGTAAATGAAAAGAAATAAGAAAGATAAATCTATGTCTCACACGTATCCATTGTTTCCACAGCAAATGTTGATGGGCCCAATTTACCACAGACTCTGTAGTTATTTTAGCATTTAGCTGCTATAGTAACTTACTAGACATTCTTAATGTTTGGCTACAGAGCATACAGGGAACTAATAATACTGAAGTTTACTGCAGTAAAAAAAAATGCAGTGCCATAGATAAAAGTGGATTTCAGATGGGTGTCTTTAAACTAAGTCACAAGAGTGCATCGTACTGTGTGCTTCAGACACCTTAGGTCATCCCATCTGAGCTCCCTGCCTGCCTCCTGTTAGAGGGAGCGGGAGCCCTGCACTCATCTCCTCCTCCTTAGTTTCTTTTCTGGAGGTTGTCAGGATAGTCCCCGATGTAGTGGGTATATCTTAAAGCTTTCCCCGTCACACTAACTGAAGTCGCTGTTCACATCAGGTCTATTTAGTGCCAGGTAAGCCCAGCTCTGTCTACGGGTCATCAAGGGATACCTAAGTTTATAGAGATCTCTAGACATGCCTCATCATCTTCCTTATTCTTGTGCCTTGTGTTTAAGAGTGTGGAAAATTTATAGTGACTGAGAGCAAAGCTCAGGATTCTGTTCTGAAGGGCAACAGCAACAGAAGTAGTTTAGACATCACCGTGCTGCTAAAATTTAAAGGCTTCTTGTTAGTACAATCGAATTTTAAGGCTATTGATGGATATAATTTATTCTGATGATCTCATGTTTGAACTTTAAAAACTACTTGCCATGTAGTGGACGTTTAATTGGCACAAATTGTTGCATACCTTGTGTCTACCATGTCTGTTTTAGTGTGTCCCTTACGTAATGTTCAAGCCAGGACAGGCATTCATTATTTGTTTGTGGTGAAAGTATTTGAAATAATTTCCTCTGTGCCTGTGGTTCCCAGTAGATTCTTATTTGTATGCTCGCTCTGTGCCACAGACTGTAAGATTTTTGTTCTTCCTTACTCCAAATTGAAATCCTCCAGTTTTTTCCTGTCATTTCTTCATAGGATAATTTCTTTTCTGGAATAGTTAGTGATGGTGATTTGGTTAAAATTATTTTTATTTCATATATTGGAGAAAATCTTATCAACTCTCCGTTTTTTCAGAATCTAGTAAAAAAGATGAGTGGTATATCTATCTGTGTTTCAGTTTTCTTTGATAACGTTTTCCTGGTAGTGTATCATAGGTTCTCCGCAACTGAGTCGTTAACAAGGAGTGGATCTTTCATTGGAAGAATATTCTGGTTGCCCAGCTTCTTGAATAGACTTTCACATTCACATTGGAACTTTGACTTGAGAAGTCTTTTGCGTTCCTTTTGTGACTACTGCTTAACCTGGAGATTAAATTTCCTACAGGCACTTCTGTAGGTGTCAAGGACCTGCTTTTAATTTCAAAACTAGGAATTGTGAAATGAGTAAGAATAGATAGTACATAGCCTTAGGCAACTTTTAAAGATTATTTTTATTACTTTACAGTGTCAAGGAGTGCTGTAGACTCCTATCTGAAGCACATAGAATACTCCTTTGTGGTCTGTCCCCAAATCTAGATCACTTCTATTGGGAGTGACCAGGACTATATGCCAAGAAGACTTGGTATATATGTGTTTCTCACATAGTGGGTATTTGGATACTGTCATTTTTCTGGAGAGATCTGTAGAGAAAGCATTTTTGTGATACTACAAGACCATAATAAAGAGTTATCTTGACACATTGTAGGTCTAATTGCAGCAGTTGATGTCCAGATGCTTTCTGATGTGCTGCTTGAGAATGCTTATGCTGAAGGCTGCATCTTTTAGATGACTTTGCTGTGCTCACTGGTGACTTAGCAACTCTGTAGATGGTGGAAGCAGTCACTAACATCTTCTCGACTGTTCCCAGGCATAGGCCTGCTGGTCATTTCTTTCTGTGGTTGACCTGTACGTTATAGTTTCGTAAAACTTTGAAATCTTACACAAGACTTTCTTGTTCTCAGTTTGCTGAACATAGTAAATGGGTTGATTGTGGGTTTATACATTGACCAAAGCCAGTTGAGAGAGCTTTAGGATGAAATGTTGTCACAATCAGTAGACATTATACTTCTCTAACTTAGTAGAGTGGCATATCCTCTTAACAAATGGAAGAATAGGCTCTTACTGCTGGGGACAGATCGCTAGACTAATTTGCCTTCCACCCTGCACTGGACAGCAGAGTGTTGGAGGACACAAGTATATGCTCTCATCTCACCATTGCGTATAACTTAAGTGATTTTTTTTTTTCTCTCTTTCAGTGCATTTGAAACGCCACTTTATGTTTCGAAACCATCTTTGTTTAGTTTTTGAAATGCTGTCCTATAATCTCTATGATTTGTTGAGGAACACCAATTTCCGAGGGGTCTCTCTGAACCTAACACGAAAGTTTGCACAGCAGATGTGCACAGCCCTCCTTTTCCTTGCGACTCCAGAACTTAGTATCATTCACTGTGACCTAAAGCCTGAGAACATCCTCCTGTGTAACCCCAAACGAAGTGCAATCAAGATTGTTGACTTTGGCAGTTCCTGTCAGTTGGGGCAGAGGGTAAGTATTACTGTAGGACTGTAGGATAGTAAAAGAATTAAGTAGAATAGTATAGTTAGCTACTTAAAACATGTTCTAAACAATGTATTTATAATTTGGAGGCAATTAGAGGGTGGTTATTTATCCTGAACATTAGCACATGCTTCACATCCTCCTGGTATCTTTCTAAATCCAGATTGCAGTACTTGATTTAGGAGATAATTATTTTAAGTAGATACTTAAAATTATGTAATACTAAAAATTTTAAGAAAGAGTAAAAGAATTAAATATTAGGTGATCTGTAGCTTTTAAATGGAACTTTTAGTATAAAATTTGGGTATTTCTAACTTGTACTAGTTTCTTGACTAAAAATTTTACCTCTTATGTCACCAAGATAAATGATGTTCCTTAAAAACTGAGGAGTGCACAGATAGGGTGTTTTTTGGTAATCATGGTGCTGTGTAGAAACAGCACAGGTGGTGTAATGCTTGTTTTGATAAATCGTTTTAAATCTTTCCTTCCCCACTAAGTTTGAATTGATGCAGATTCAACACATTAGAACTGGTTTTCTCCACACTGTTAAAAACAGACATGTCTACTGTGATTTACTTTTGCTGGTTTGGTGGAGGTGCGTACCTTTAATCCCAGCACTTGGAAGGAAGAGCCAGATAGATCTCTTGAGTTCAAGGCCAGCCTGGTCTATGGGGGAGGGAGGGGTCAAGTGTGAGTGAGTGAGAGTTGGTTCTAGGACAGCTAGGGATACATAGAGAAACCCCCTGTCTCAAACAGCAAAAACTAAACAGAGTTATTAGCTGGTTTAGGAAAGCAGATTTTTCCTACCGTAGTCTGTGGCATTATGGCATCTGTTACCAATGGTATGTTTTACATGCAGTAGAGGTTACAAGGCTTCTCAAAAGAGATGAAAGTTGTTATATAAAGGTATTGTAACTGGTTAAAATGAGTCTAACATCCAAGTGTTCCTATTTTTAGGTCAGCATTCCAGTTCCTTGTTTTTCAAGCTTGTGAAATTCCTGTCTTCTCCAGCTAGGTTTTAGGCAAAGAGAGTTATTTAGGTGAAAGTATAGAGTCAGTTGAGTTAGCAGGCTTATCTTTTATCATTTCTACACATTATATTTATAATTGCAAAGCTATATCATTGTGGAAATAATTTTTTAAAATTGGATTGGGAAGCAAGTGTGCAGCCTCCAGTACTGTTGAAAAGCCTAGAGTTACTCCTGATTACAAGAGCAAAATACTGAATGGAAACAAACCCTCACTGTGAGAGTAACTGCAGGAAATTTTTCACTTAGCAGTTTTCTCCTCGATTTAAACCTAGCCCTATATAATATCAAGCAGTGCTACCTCTGCCTGCACAAACTAGGGTATTTTATACCCCTTTAGGCCATTGAATATTTAAGTGCTAAAGTCTATTGGTATTACATGGGAACTTCTTAGAAGGTCTTTGTGTGTAGCCCTACCTATTTATGTACTTACTGATCAGATTCAGAAGGTGGCTAGAGTGCAACTGTGTGCCTGGGCTAGGACGCGCAGTGACTTTGGGTGCAAAACCTGATTAACCGAAGTAGTCAGGTGGATAACTTTCTTGACCTAGCAACACTCAGAACAGAACAGTTTGAATACTTCATGTCCAAAACATTTGGGACTGGAGTATTTGCAATCTCAGGATTTTCTAGGGATCAAAGCTGTGCTATCCAACTGTTCTTTACCACCGAGCCAAAGTCGTAGAGCAGGGGTAACTAACTAGTTTACTATTTCTTGACTTCTGATGTAGAACTGCACATTAGAAAGGCACTGAGTCCTTAACCAACTTGTTTGGTTATTCCTTTCATACATAGTGGAATGGAGAGTTTTTCTGTTGCCCTGAGTAGTGTTCTTTTTTCCCCCTGGTTTTTCAAGACAGGGTTTCTCTGTGTAGCTTTAGCTGTCCTGGAACCCTCTCTGTAGACCAGGATGGCCTTGAACTCAAGAAATTCTGTTCCTGTCTCCCAAATACTGGGATTAAAATCATGCACCACCACCACCCCTCAGCTTTGAGTAGTCTTAATCTGATGTTGAATATAAATAAAAACAACATATGAAATTAATACTATTTTGAAATACGTTTCAGATATACCAGTATATTCAGAGTCGCTTTTATCGGTCTCCAGAGGTGCTACTGGGAATGCCTTATGATCTTGCTATTGACATGTGGTCCCTTGGATGTATCTTGGTTGAAATGCATACTGGAGAGCCTCTCTTCAGTGGTGCCAACGAGGTATGTGAAGGGTTGGTGTGCAGCTCTGTTTCCATAGAGACAGTGCCATCTGAAAGTTGTCTTCATAGGACAGTGCCTACTTAGCACCTTGATCACTTGAGTCTGAGGTCAGTTTGGTCTTATTTTGCACTCTTAATTTTTCTCTTTGTCAGTTATCATATAATGGTAGGTTTAGGATTCTGAGCTGGCAATTAAAATAGTTAAAATGTTAATGAAGGAGAACAGTAAATTAGACTAGGACATGTTATTTCATAGGTATTTTGCAGGTTTAAACACAGTAACAGAAAGCCTCCATATGAGATGAGGACCACACTGAAAAATAGTGTGAGCACTGGTTAAGACTCTGAGAGCAGTGGACAGTAGACGAAGCCTGAACTGATTCAGATGAACTAAGAAGTCTAGAGTTTAGGGCTACAGAGGCTTCAAGTCTGCAGGCTTCTCAGTGTTTCTAATAGATTCCGGAGGTGAGGCACAATGAATTTCCCTGCACAGCACCTGAGTGCTTTTTTTTTTTTTTTTCCTTTTTCTTTTTAAATTACTTATTTGTGGAATCCTGGTTTTTTTTGTTTGTTTGTTTGTTTTTTTTTTTGTGGAAAAGTTGATTATTTAGGATTGTAATCTAAATTTTCATTTATAAATAAAAAAGGAAAGGCCAAATGACTTAACTTTTGTTGGTGTTCTTATTTTTGTTGAGTTGAGATCTTGGCATGTTACCCAAAGCTAGCTCTGGACTCTGGGACTCAAGTGGTCCTCAAACTAAAAGCCTCTCAGATAACTAAAGGGATACACATCACACCCAGTTTTCATCTTCTTTTCTACATTTAACTGCAGCTCATGAACCAGTTGGAAGCAACTTCCATATTTGTTTTTATCTGAATTAAAGTAATTTTATCTTGTAGTTCCTAACTTTCTTGGGATTAAACAGTAGTAAGATCACCTGAGAGTTTAGTGGCTTTTCATTTTTCTCATTGTCAAAACCAAAAATCCTTTGTTTTTGACATCCTCCCATTTCTGCTGTGCAGGGCTCTCTGCAGTGACTGGTCTGCCCTTGTGCCCTTTCCTCTGTGTGGTGCCCTGCAAGCCTGGCTCCCATGGCACTGTAGACTGCCTCAGGTCAATTTCCCACGCAGATGTCCTGTTCCTTCTCCTCACTTGCTTTCCTTTTTCCTGTACCAGGGAAAAGGTCTCTGCTCCCTTCTGCTTCTTCATCTTTCATCTCAACCAAAAATATTTGTGAAAAAAATTACCTCTGTTTCAGTAGAGAAGTGATTGGACAAAACTATTCCAGGCATATCATTTCATTTCTAGAGTTTGTCTGTGAGACAGTAGACTACAAATGCCTGAATTTGAGTTTTATTATACTTTTATTTTATTTTTCTTTTAATGTTGAAAAACCATCTTTGCATTAATTGAACCACAGTATAGCTGTTACTGGTAAACAAGCCTGGTATAGTGGACAAGGGCTGACCCTTTCTTTGTGGAAGGGTCTCCTTAACAGTGTGGGGTAATGACCGTTTCTAGTATTTGTAACCATAAGTAATCTAAAGGAGAACACACAGAAATTATGTGCATATACTCTGTTGATACAACAGATGTGAAATACCAATGGATTTGGGCATCACTAAGTTGGGGGCTGGGCTATGCCTTCACAGAATCAATTCCTTGGGGGTACTGAGGTTTGACTGTGTTTGTAGTTGGCTTCTTCCCCAGGAGAATTTCTTCTCTCTTCACTCTGTCGCACTGTCACTGAGTGTGGTTTCTAGCCTTGTGATGGACACACAGTTATATGCATGCATAAATTTCACTTCAATAGTAATTTAATTAATGTTTATAAATAAGACGCTTTTATTGGTATTTAAAACTTGAAACATCGGTACTTAAAATTTCTTCCCATTCTATCTTAGTGCTTTCCATTGTATCTGAAGTCCCAAGGAACACTGTGGAATTGTATTTTATTTGTCTGTTGAATGTGTGGCCGTGAGGTCAGACACGCATTCTGTCTATTGGTTGTATTGTGTATTCAGTGTCCAGATCCTTTCCCAGAGGATATGTGCTGCTTATTTAGGAAATAATTGACAAGCAGAAGTGAATGAATGTATAGTTAAAGTTACAGGTTTTGTTTTTGTTTCTAATACAGGTAGATCAAATGAATAAAATAGTGGAAGTTCTGGGCATCCCACCTGCTCACATTCTTGACCAAGCACCAAAAGCAAGGAAGTTCTTTGAGAAGTTGCCCGATGGCACTTGGAACTTAAAGAAGACCAAAGATGGAAAACGGGTAAAATTTGTTCTTGGAGGGGCTTCCTCCTCCACCCCCTCTTTATGTCATTTTTTTTCCTCATCAGAGCTGCCAACTTATAGCCTCTTGAATTTACTTGACAACGATATTATAGATAACAGTTAAAAGATAATATTTTGTTGACAAGTTGAGTATAGTTGGACTTAAACTGTGTATGGGCCCATGTTTGCTAAGGTCACGGTTGTTTGGGCTTTACTGGAAACAAACTACTGTCAGCCTGTTCTTGGAGACAGCTGATGAAGCCAGTGTGCTTCTTTTCAGTACTGAACTGGTGAGTTTTATAGCTGTACCTAGGACTGAGGTTGTAGCTGTGAGCAGAAGTCATAAGTACAGTTAATTATTTTTAAGTGGAAAAGATGATTTTTAAGCTTAAGCAGTTTGTGATGTTTTTTTTCAAGGATATGACCCACCAGTTGAAGTCATTTACAGATTTTGGGTTCTTAGCTCAGTGATGGAGATAGCAGGGTCTTCTAATGGAGTGCTAGGTCTGATGACCATTTCCAGAGGCCCAGCTATATTTATTTATTAGTGTAAATGATACCAAATTTGAATCTTGATTTTATGTCTCTGTAATTTGCAGACATATAATTCTAGTCCAGTTGGGGCTTTATACAATGTAAAGAATGTGCAGATACATAATTGGAGTTGGTGTACACCTCTTATCCTGTGCTTGTAGTTCAGCGTTTTCATTATGTAAGAACTGTTTTTCTTCAGTTCTTTAATCCTGTATTTTAGGGATGCTGCCACCAGGTGTCATCTTTAGGGAATGGAGGGTGCTGGTTGTTTTAACCCTTATTTACTTAGTTGTAGAGCCTTTTAATAAATGTCCAATGATTCTTGTTTTGCTTTGCTTTTCCTTTTCTAATGATTTATTTTGTACTCGTGTGTTTCTCTGCATGTGTATATGTGTGCACCTACAGAGAACAGGTGATGTCAGATCTCCTGGGGGCTGGAATAATTAGCTGCCCAGTGTAGAGGCTGGAGCCAAACTCTGGTCCTCGGAAGAGCAACAAGTGCCCTTATCCACCAAGCCAGTCTCTTAAAAGTACTTTGTTTTGATCCTGTTGTGTTTTGAGACAGCGTCTTAATTTATCCCATACTTTGAACTTGACTGTAGCTGAGGTGCTAGGCAAGTCCTACCTGCTGAACTACATCTCAGCTCCAAATGTTCTTTACTACGCTGGGAGCTTTATAGAGTTATTATTTCTGTTGTAACTGGTTTGCAACTTTTTGCATCCTGTCTTACTCTCTGATTGCAGGCCATCTGTCTCCAGTTCCTCAAGTATACATGTGGCTTCAGTCCTGGGGACTAGCTGTGAAAGTCACTGATTGAGTATTGAAATGGAGCATAGTGGCTTCATTAGCTGTCTTCAAATACAGGCAGACAGTTGAGGGGATGGAAAATACCTTGTTGACACCCTGAGTCTCTTACATGTATAGACATAACTTTCCAGTCACAGCCATTTTCCTGTGGAACCAAAGTACAGTAAAAACTTCTTATGTTTCTCTGATGTTCCAGGTAGATTCTGCCAGTTTGAATTAGCATTGAAGATGTTGGGCTCTGCTGCAGCACATTCTGCTACCACTTTTTTTATTTTGAACTTATATTCTCCTGCCCTCTTTAAATACAACATTCTTCCCATTCAGTTTTCCGAGTTTCTCTTTTTAAAATTAAAGAACTGGCTTGTTAGTTATAATTTCTCCCAAATTGAGCTATAATTACTACTGTTTACTGGTTATTAGTAGCATTTCAGAAATTAGTAGATCTTATTTTTTAAATCAAATCTTAACATATACTTAACAAATTCAATGAGATGTTCCATAGTCAAGCTTAGTGATTGACTTTGTTTTTTAGCAAAACTAAATTTTGCACCAACAACAAATCTGCAATCAGCTGTTCGTACTTTGTGGGAGTTGATAGCAAAAATGCAGACAGTATTAGCGTGTTCATATCATAGCAGTATTACTGTTCATATCCTAGAAGCCCCCATTCAAGGTTTAAATTAAATCTTTATTAATAAGGGTTTGTTGCTGAGATAAACAGCATGACCAAGGCTGCTTAGAGAAGGAAGAGCCCATCTGGGTTTCAGGTGCCAGGGACTCTCATCCAGGATGGCTATGGCAGCTGGGAGCTCTAACCTGGGAGTCCTGCCTCAGCATTAGCAGCATTTGTTCAGCAAGTCCACACATCCACAGTCCGCACAGACAACTCTACCACTGGGCAAACCTAGGAGCCTATAGGCACCACTCATTCAAACCACAGAAACAACGTTTAATTGTCTTCTGTAGTGGACAAAGGAGTAACACTGCAAATCCTGCTCTTTATTATGTGCAATAATGTCGGTGGGCATCCACTACCTAATGCAGGACAGAGAATAGCTCCTTCAAGCCCTGTCTTGTGTTCTGACCCTGTCCTGTTCTTCGTCTGATTTCTGCCACAGGTGGATTTGATTAGTAGGTACATTTGATGAAAACGATCGTCTCTGCTGTTGTCACCTGACATGTCCATCTTGCTGTGTGACAGTGGGCTGACAACAACTTAAAGGAGACAGCCCTGTTAGGTTTGCAGTTTTTGGGTACCACTCATTGTGGCTGAAAGGCTTGGCAGCAGGAACAGGAGGTGGCTGTCACCCTGACCTGCAGTCAGAAAGCAGAGGGCTGGGTCCTGCTGCCCAGCTCCTTTCTCCTTTTTATTCCTTCTGAGACCTGGTTCTGTGGGATGGTGCTCCTCACGCTTAGATAGGTTCCCTCCATCTCAATAATCTAATGGAGAAAACTCTCACAGATGTTCCCAGAGATTTGATTCCATGGTGACTGCTAAGCTCTGTCTAGTTGACAATGAAGATTAAGTATCACACTTAACCTTAATAAAACAATATTTTGGGGAAATTCATATGGTTGTGTATCTCAGGACTTAATTTATTTTATTGCTTCATGCCATTTCATTGACTATACTGTAGTGTATTATCTGTCAGTAAAGTTTCTGCTTCTGTCTAATTAGGGACTAGTTGATAAGGCTGGTGAGAATACCACATGTCTTTTTATGGCATCATCTGAGACTAGAACTACCAGGATGCAGGGCCTGCCCTCCCTTGGCATTTTCTCATCCTGTAGAGGTGCCGTACTTATGCTGGCTTATGAGGCCTTCCTTACTGTGCACTTTCCTGGCACTTGTCTAAACATGCTCTGTTGAATGCCAGTGAGATCTCTGCTATAAAATATCATTAATAGTGGACAGTGCTTTTTAACTCTGGAAAGTATTTTCTAAAATTCCTGAGTTAGTAAAAATATGCTTTATAGATGTTTTCTCCAAAAATTCTTTGGATTTCCCCTTCACTTTGTTGTGGTTCACCTTGAATTCATTCTTGGCCACAGAATAATGTGAAGGGGGCAGTGTTGAACACCATTTGCTGACAATTCCCTATCCTTATTGATCTGATTTGGTACCCTTTTTAAAAAATAAAAAACAAAACCTAAAGCTAACTCACCTTTTTACATTTATAGATTTGGGCTCGTTCTCCATGCCCAGGCATCCACTACAGCACAGGGTTATTAACTGCAGTCTCCTTAGGAACTCCTGACCACAGGCAGTGCCATTGCTCTGGGCTGGATAGCTGTCTGGGAATTAGTCTCCACTCTAGGTCTTTTCTATCTCTATAAGAGCTGAAAACAAGCTTGCAGATGAGTATCAGGTCCTGCTAGAAATTGCACTGATGCTACATTTTGAACTTTGTCAAAGCCATTTCTGTACCTACAAAAATAATCATGTGATTCCCCCTTCCTCTGTTACAGAGTGAATTTGTTAGTTGACTTGGGAATATTTATGCTAACCTGTGATGAAGCATATTTAGTCCTGGTATCATGCCCTCTGGTGTAGCACTGAGTTAAACTTACGGTCTCATCAGAGTATTCTGAATTGTTCCAATGGAGCTTGTGACTTTTTCTCTAACTTGTTATACAATTTCAGATTATTTGAGAATTTTCTAGATATTCCTAACTCATCTCTAGCTAAATAGCACTATGTTTTCAAAATGTGATTTCACTCATTTAAAATTTATAGTCTGATTTATAGGCTAGTATATAATCTGTCTTGGTGGTTGTTTCTTTTGTATTTGATGGAAATTATACTTTGTTGTAGTGTTCTGGAGGGTGTGTGTGTGCGTTTGCCGGTGTGCGCGTGCATATGTGTGCATGTGCCTGCATGCTGTGTGTGTATGTGTGTGTGTGTGCTTGTGTATGTGTGTGTGTGTGTGTGCACGCATGCACGTGTGCTTATTTGTATGTGTGTGTTTCAGTAGCAGGGAGCACTTTAACTTCCAGTAGCATATTAGTTACTTTTCTTCCACTAGTAAATACCTGGTGTGAAACAACATGGAGGAAGGCTTTCCCTCAGGTCAGTTATTCTCTGAAAGGATGTAGTCTATGCGTGGTGGTGGCTCACTGCCTGCAGGGACATGGGCCTAGAGTTCTGGATTAGCATTCCCTGTTCCTTCAGAAAGATGTCAGTGTTTGCTCTTAGCAGTGTGGTGTGATAATGGTTTCCTTTTCCTTGGAGTGATTAAAACACTTTATGCACTTGATTATAAGCACTTACACATTTTTTTTTTTATCCTCCTTAGAGTACATTGAAATTCTTAATTTGTGGACTGATCCCTTTTGTAGGTGTTTGCTCAGATGTTATCAGATACTTTGTGCAGTCTTCTTCTAGTCCTTCAGTTACATATATGAGTGCCAGCTTAGATCTTTTCCTCTTGTGTGGTACCTAGGTTGGGTGGCTTAGCACAGGGACTACAGTGTGGAGTGTAGTAGTACCGACCTTGCTTTTGTGTTTGGAATTTAGATCATATCTTTGCTCTTTGTTTTTAATCACAATTAATTTTCTTAACCCTGGCTCCCCAGCACTCTGAATCTAGTCTGCTATTAATCAAAACTGCTAAGCAGGCTAGAGAAATAGGTATCAGTACATGTTTCCCCTGCGAAGCACAAAGACCTGAGTTCAATCCTCAGAATCCACCTAAGACAAAAAAAATGCAGACATGATGGTGTACATTTGTGATTCCAGTGCTGGGGAGGCAGAGATGGGAAAACTCTGGGGCTTACTGGCCAGCCATTCTGACCTACTGGATGAGATGCTGTTTAAAAGAGAAAGGAAATGACGCTCGGTTGTCCACTGGCCCCTGCATGTGTGCACAACACCCAGTGTTAAGCAAGTTCTTCACTTCTGTTAGTATTTTAGTTTAAAAATTTGTATTTCTCTTCATTCTTTATAGCTTTCTTTTTCTGAAATACCATCTATTCATACATATTGCCTACATTTTTAATTATATATCTTGAATTCATTAGTTTAAAATATCTGCCTACCAGTTTTCCTGCCTGGGCCATTTATTAGTATAGATTGATGGATAACCTGTATCCCCCCCTTTCCCCAACCACCAAATTATGGTCTCTATTGTTTGTTTCTATAATTTTTAAAAGTATGTCAATTTATCTGTATTTGAGAATAGTTGATATGTGTTGTTTTTCATAAGAAGCAGACATGCCTTGTGCACTGTTAGGCCAGTAGGATAGAGCTGACATTAGCTGAACTGGATGTTGAGTTTTTAACTCAGGTTTATTTACATGTGAGGAGGCTCCTTCAAGCATTGTTTGTTCATGGCTGAAGGAGTTTCTAGAGCTCTCTGTATTCATTGCCACCCACATGTAGCCGTCAGTATGTTATCAGATCTAGGCTGAACTGTCCTTGTTTGTGTCTGGTGTGGTGACCATCTTCCCATTAGAGGTTTCTTCTAACCTGGTAGTGGTTGTTTGTGACTGAAGTGCTTTATGGTCAGTGGGAGAATACTTCCTGAATGTGCACTTCTTGGATTTGTCCTACTTTGTGACTTTACGAAGAATCCATGCACTGTCACTGAAAGTTCAGTGATGCTGTTGTGACCTTGTTTGTAGGGAGGTGGAGGGTAATGCTGCTGCCTTTTTACTAAAGAAATGTCAGAAAACCCTATTGTGGTTCAGCAGCATATAAACTGTGTTGTAAAAGAAGAGTAGTAGGCTACACTGTATCTGAGCAGGGTAGAGATCAAGGCTTCTTTATGTTGAGTGGCCTGCACAGTTTTGATGAGCCTCCATTAGCAAGGCAGTGCAGTGTGTTCTCAGGTACAAAGCCAACCTGGCATCGTGGTGAACGTCTTTAATCCCAGCTCCACTACTTGGGTAGCAGAGGCAGGCAGATTTCTAGAGTTTGAAGTCAGCCTGGTCTAAGTGAGCTGTAGGCCAGACTGACTACACAGTGAGAGACTGTAGTCTTAGTTAGACTTAGTTAGATACAGAGCAGAACAGGTCAGAACCCAACCTTTTCTGAAAAACCTTCACAGTAATTGTTTTATATTTGCGGGTTTTCTGTGTCATTCTCTGTGTTTCACTTGCTTGTTTGCTTTTTTCGCAACCTTGAATAATAATAAGAATCATGCTCATAGGTGAAGTACAAACCTGGCTCTAGGCTGAGGCTGGACATTGTCTGCTTGACACTGAGCTACACTGATCTTCATAGTCACTTTTTTGTTCTCAAAACTGCATTGGATTTTTGTAAGCACATGTGTTTAAGTGTTGTGTGGAGAATGTAGGGGGTGTCTAGCTGTCCCAGTGATTGTCCTTCACAAAGCCTTGTACCTCAGACATTTAGACTAAATCATGTAAGTGTTACATCTCCCACCAAACTTAGAGACAGTTTTTGTTTTCTCTAACAGGAGTACAAACCACCAGGAACCCGGAAGCTTCATAATATTCTTGGAGTAGAGACAGGCGGGCCTGGCGGTCGGCGTGCTGGGGAGTCAGGTCACACAGTAGCTGACTACCTGAAATTCAAAGACCTCATCTTAAGGATGCTTGACTATGACCCCAAGACTCGGATCCAGCCTTATTATGCCCTGCAGCACAGCTTTTTCAAGAAAACAGCTGATGAAGGCACAAACACAAGTAACAGTGTGTCCACCAGCCCTGCCATGGAGCAGTCCCAGTCTTCAGGCACCACCTCCAGTACATCATCCAGCTCAGGTCCGCTGTCTCACTGCTGTGCTTTCTGTGTGCTTAGTGGGATGCTTGTACAGTATTGATAAACTAATTCATAAAATTATGTAAATGGGAAGCAAGGGATTATTTTACTTAAATCTGTTCTTTGCATGTGTGTGGCTCCGAGTTTGTTCACCTGTAAACACCTCCCTTCTGTAAAGTTAGCAGCAAATTCAACCCTTAATTATTCGTGTAATAATTGTCTGCCTGACAGTTGGAAACAAAACTACTTATTAGCCAAGATTTTATGTGGTTTTAAATGGAGTTATTTTTCCACATCCTTGAATTTTTCCTTGACAGAGGCGAACTTGACTATATTAGCAGCTAATGTATATGCACACACCTAATGTCACACGTGGAGACATGATACCGTGTGTCTTCCTCTGACAGTCTGCCTTATTCCCTAATGGCAGGAGTCTTGCTGCACCAGAGGCCTGGTGTTTCAGTCAGGCTGATTGGCCAGTGATTTCTTGGGATTTACCTTTCTCCTTCTGAAGTTTTGGGGTTTTAGTCAGCATGGCTTTTTACATGGGCACTGGGGATCCAAATGGTTTTGCAGATCCAAGTGCAGAGCAGATGTTCTCACTCACTGAATAGCTTCCTAACCCCATACTTAAGAGTTGTAATGATACAGTCTTAGAATGCTAACTTAAACAGAATTAACTTTAAACTCACAAGTTATTCTATGTCCTGATTCTGAAGGTGGATCCTCGGGAACGAGCAACAGTGGGAGAGCCAGGTCAGATCCAACGCACCAGCATCGGCACAGCGGTGGGCACTTCACAGCTGCTGTCCAGGCCATGGACTGTGAGACACACAGTCCCCAGGTGAGCCCTTCTGCTTCTCATGCTGTAGCCCCACTGGCTTGAGCTGTGGTAACTGCCAAGGGCTCTTAGGGTGACTGTGCCTGCGTCTGTTCCTAAAGGCATGTAATGTCCTCACTGTTGAAGAAATAAAGCCTTTGAGCAGAGGACATCCTGGTAACCCCCCTCCTTGTTAGAAATGAGAACATAGTTTGGGCACACACACCGCCATCCTTGCAGACATCTTCCCGTGTTTATTACATGATTTGCCACAGCACCTTCTGAATCTCATAAATTTGAGTCCTTCTCAGTGGTGTGGGACTCCATAGATGAAACTGCACAGTCTGGGTTTCTGTCATTGACCCTTGTGACCTCTACTCCCAGACCTGGCTTCTAAATCAGTCTTTACTTGCATTTTTAACCTTGAAAGTCTTGGTTTTTGCTTTTTAAACTTAACTGATTTTAGTAAACTTGCTGTTAAAGTGAAGCAAATGGTAGTCTAGGCAGAAATACTGAGATACTGTTGTAGTTACATTTTACTGTTGTAGTAAAATGCCCAATAGAAGCAGAATGAAGAAGAGAGTAATTTTGCTCACAGTCCAGAAGGAAGTATTCGTCTGTCGGAGAAGCTGGGGGACAGCTGCCAGGGAAGGCAGAGTGGCAGGGAAAGGAGGCTCCCTGGGCTATAGTGCCTCATGGCCCACCCTCATTGGCTAGCCCCCTCCAGCAAGAGCATTACCTCTACCATTTGCTGCCTGCCGGGGACCAAGCATTAATTAAAGACATGAGCCTATGGGCGGTGTTTCCTGTTCAGACAAGACACATGACTCTATGAGATAATATGCCTTCACACTGTCAGCTCCATTTTGATTTTTTGTGGTGAGAGGCCAGTTTGTTATTTTTGGTGGTGTAAGTAAAATCTGTGCTACATTGATGGCCCCTTCTTGTGATGGGGCTGCTCAGTTGTGCTGGAAAAACTCAGTTTTGCCATCACTATTAGTATTCACCAAACACTGTGAGGTAATTATACACTCCTCAGAGTCCCATCTCCTTTCTGTTCTCTGTAAAATACTTTTCTCTTCCTGTGTAGAACCTTCCCCTGCTTTGGGCGGAGTCTTCAGACGGCCCCTCCCCAAGGTGTGTGTTATCACCTATGTACACACTTTGACTTAGCTCATCTGGCTCTGTTCTCATTGGGCTTCTGTTGAGGCCAGGCCCACCTCGCCTCCTTCTGAGTAGCACTTCTTTCTAGCCTAAAGCAAATCTTTCTCACGTCCTTGTCTTCATCAGGATTCACTCTGGGGTTTTCATTGGCTTCAGCAGCCCCTTAACTCACTGCACGGAGCTTCCTGGCCCCAGCTCCTCTACCAGTGTCAGCCATGATCCTCACTGGTGAGTTTGGAGGACATGCCAGGACTGCCTTTTGTTAGCATTGGACAGTGAGTTTCCGCTTGTTTCTTTGGTGGCTTGTATTCTCATTTTTCTATTCATTTGTCAGTCCCTTAGCTGTCTTCATTTTTGGGTGCTCCTATCCACCATACTTTGAAGATGTCATGTGTCCTGTCCTTTCCTATTTTGCTTGCGTACTTCCTGCTTGGTCTCACCCCTTTTTCCCCCAGCCATTACAGTCACCGTTTTTAAAAGCCTTCCTTCCTGTTTCATTTCTGACTAGAATTAACTCCTGAGTCCCTATGGTCTTGGCTTGATTAGGCATATTGTAAATACCTGAAAGTCTGAGCAAGGCAGTGCAACTTTACCATAAATGGACAGCATTTTTAGCTTCTCCTTGACTCTCATTGCTATCTCTTGGTTGTGAAAATGGCCCTGAATCACTTATTTGTTTTTCATAAATCCAGGGCCAGGGAATTATTCTTTGGATTAGTAAAGTGTGAATTCTGAACTTTATGCATATAATGTTTGCCTTTCCCTTTGGGTGCCATCTGTGTCCTTCCAATTACTCTTTCCTTGCCTTGTTCTGTGCCTGTTAGCCCCAGGTACCTCTGCAAACAGGTGAAACTTCCTACTCCAGACTAGTGTGTTTCCTGTTTCATATTGCCTTTGTTTCCGCCCACTGAGACAGCAGTACATCTTCGCACTCTGCTCCTACCAGGCCTTTCTTTATCCTCTGCACTCAGAATGCTCAGACTGAGATCTTTTACTTCATGGAATGTACTGCACTTGATCTCCAAGCTTTTCTCATTCTGTTCGTATGCTTAGCTGGACCACTCTCCTTGCTTTGGCCTAGTGATGACTTTACACTTAGTTCTTCAATATCACCTATTGGTAAAAGCTGCCCTAAATTGTTTATCTGTTCCATATATATTGTACTGTAAACACACACAGAAAGTTGCCAGAAAACATGCCTGTGTTCCCATTAATCTTACAAAAGTCATGGTTTTGTTTCACATTAGTTATTGATCTACCTGTTTATTTTAGGTGACTGTTGGACAGCCCTGCTGGCCTTCCAAATTATAATTATCATCTTCCTGCCTTCAAGTAGTTGAAGTTACAGATACGCTTTACTGTACCCAGCATAATTTTTCCTTGGGTTAATTCTCTTTTAGTTGTTGGTTTATTGTGTGTGTGTATGTGTGCGCGTGCGCGCGCGGGGGGTGGGGGGTGGTGGTGGTGGTGGTGGTGGGGCTCATGTGAATCCATACCATGTATGGAGGTCAAAGGATGACAGCGTCAGGGAGTCACCTTTTGGTCCTTTAATTGTCCTGGGAAATTAAACTCTAAGATCAGGCTTAGTGGCAAATGTCTTTATCTGCTGAGCCGTCTTGCCCATTTTTGAATAGTCGATACAGTGGTGTGGTAAAGAAAAGAAGCATAGCACACAGGGTTGTGAGAAAAGTCCTCTTTATCATGTCCACTAGTTTAGTACAAACTAACATTAGTCGCAGAGATCTCTGAAAATATATTCTTTACGTAATGGTAAATGTAATTATACCTTATCAGATAATGTATAGTAGCCAGGTAGTATTTTATTTGCATATACAATAATCTATAAATGTCCAAACACCCACCAAACACTGTTTATAAACAATGTCATACTGTACATACATACTTTTCTGTCTAGGTTTTTAGACATTTGGCATAATTTGATATTTTTCCTCTATCAAAATGAAGAAAGCTTTTATTTTATACTATTTCACAGTATTATTCATTCATAGCTGTTTTGCTTACTCCCAGTCACTTTTACTATGTATTATGGCATAATAAAGCATCTTTATATGTGCTGGGAGTGGGGGTGACTGCAGCGGCACTGTTGCTGCTGCCGCCTCCACCACCACTACCACCCCCAGCACCACCATCCACCCTGGATCTCTGTGTTCAAGGCCAGCTTGGTGTACAAAGTGAATTCCTGTACAGCCAGAGCTGATATACAAAGAAAAAAAATCTTTATATATGTACTTTGTGATATAAATTTCTGAAAACAGTTGGAGGTAAAATTGCTGAGTCATAGTGAAGCTACATGTAATTTTGATCATGATAACCAGATTATCTTCTGATTTTGCAATTCTGTAAACCTAAGTTGAGAATGAAGAGTCATTACCAACTTAAAATACAGTTTCATGGTGGAGCATTTGCCTGGAGTACACAGTAGCACACAGGCACATAGAAAAAGGGAGGGAGGAAAGAGTGAGGGGTGTGTTTTACCGTTCGTTACCGTAATTTGACTTCACTGGGGACATCTGTCTATGGTTGGAAACTGCTACACAGAAAATCTACAAGTAATAATTTTTATTTTTATAAAATGCTGTATGCTTCTCAATAATGAGATCTCATCCTGCTCTGTCCTGTGTCCAGCTTTATCTGTACTATATACACAAGCTGCCCATTCGTCATGGAGGCTTCCTCATTGTCAGCTTACTTTTTGTGCAACTACAATGCTTATGCCGATGATTCTCACTTAATTTAAGGTGTTTGTTTGTTTGGTTTTGGTTTATTTAAGACAGGGTTTCTCTGTGCTGTAGGTCTGGCTGCCCTGGAACTCATTCTTTAGACCAGGCTAGCCTCGAACTCAGGAATTTACTTGCCCCTGCCTCCTGAATGCTGGGATTAAAAGGTGTGGGCCACCACCATCTGGTTTAAGATTTTATAATTACTGTTTGATACTGACCACTCAGATATGTCTGAGAGCACCCTGCTGCAGTCTGTTAGGATCTGTCTGCTTTGTCTGGCTCAGTCTCTTCTCTCTGCTAAGATTATAGGTGTGGGTCAGAAGTTACCATCTCATGGGTAACAGGGCCCTTTCAGTGCAGAGTTTTCCTTATCTTGAAGGTGTTGGAACTATAGTTTTTTTCTTTTTACCAGTTGTGTATCCCTAATCTAAAATTCTAAAATGCTTTAGTTTTAAAGCACTTCTTATCAGATTAAGGATGTTCAACCTGTATTTTCTTTTGTGAGGTTGTCTACCATTTTCATTTTCCTTACTGGATTTTCAGGCGTTTCATTTCCGTATAATTTAACAGTTTGTGCTAACCTGGTGGTAGAGACAGGTTTTGCCTTTCCAGAGCTTACGGTGACACTAGTAACACAGCCAAACTGACAAGGAATGTTTACATCAGGTCTAGAGTGCCTCAGAGCTGGCATCTGCATGCTGTTGGTAAAGTTCTAGGTCAGACCCCAGCTCCCATGCAACAGAGAACTTTTGTTAGACTTATTTAACACACTATCCAAGTAAAATGTCAGAGAGTGCAAGAGTCTGCCCTCATACCTTGAATGGGACAGGGAAGTAACCGAAGCAGTTGTTCAGAGCCCTGTGTCATTTGTGATTCCATGTGCCCTAGGCTCAGCTGCCCATAGTATGATGTTCAGCAGACAGACCTGGCTACACCTAGATAAGCCAGCAGCAACACTTAAAACTCATTCTCATTTCAACCATAGTTCTGCTGATGGCCTTCCCTAGTACAAAGGAGGCTAGGTACAGTTGTGGGCACAGAGGATGTCAAATCAGTAGCCTTTGCCACAGAGGGTTAGAGCTGCATTAGCCAAAACGGCTGGAAACTCTAGAATTGACTTGATTGAAACAAAGACATCCAGGCAAAGATTAGAAATGACAGCATTCTTGATGCGAGGAAGCAGTGAATGCAGATGCCCTGCAGCTATGTCCAGGTCAAGGTGTGGGAAGAAGATCTGGGTAATGGAACCCAAGTATGGAAAGAAAGGTTAGAGAAATGGGCAGTGGAAAATTCATAAAGGTTTATAAGCAGGGAGCAGGTTTATTTGTGTTTTGGAAGGTTGGTCCTATGACTCACTGGATTGCAACGGGCAAGTATGGAAGCACAGAGTGCTTTTTTAAAAATTTTTATTTTGTAAAGAGGCCCATACATTAGTCTAGGCTAAGTGATAGTGGTTGAACAGTAACCACCATTGAGCAGAAATGGCCAGATTTGGGATCTAGTGTGAAGTATCTCAACGGCATTTTCTGCTGGGTTCAGAGGGAAGAATTGTCACGCATGTGGGTGAGTATGAATCCTTTAGTTCTATCAAGAAAGCTGGAGATAGGAGAGTGTCAAAGAGAAAGTAAGGATACTCCTGTACCTGCCAACAGTACTGCTGGATTCTTTATAGAAAGCTTACTGATTTCTATAACATGAAATAAGGGCCTGGATGTGAATGTAACTTCTAAAAATTTTGCTACAAAACTTTTTTTTTGCCTCTGGAACTTAACATCAGTTTTGTGCTATAGAACTATCCTGTGTATCAAAAGTTTAAGCACGCCCACTCCACCTCACTAGTGCAAATGTTTGGGCGTAGATAAGCTTAGAAAGAGTGTTGAGTAATTCTTTCATAATGTCTTTCCTCACAGGTGCGCCAGCAGTTCCCGGCTCCTCTGGGCTGGTCAGGCACTGAAGCTCCTACACAAGTCACTGTTGAAACTCATCCTGTTCAAGAAACAACCTTTCATGTAGCCCCTCAGCAGAATGCATTGCATCATCACCATGGAAACAGTTCCCATCACCACCACCACCACCATCACCACCACCACCACCATGGACAGCAAGCCTTGGGTAACCGGACCAGGCCAAGGGTCTACAATTCTCCAACAAATAGCTCCTCTACCCAGGATTCTATGGAGGTTGGCCACAGTCACCACTCCATGACATCCCTGTCTTCCTCAACGACTTCTTCCTCGACATCTTCCTCCTCTACTGGTAATCAAGGCAATCAGGCCTATCAGAACCGCCCAGTGGCTACTAATGCCTTGGACTTTGGACAGAATGGAGCTATGGACGTTAACTTGACCGTCTACTCCAATCCCCGCCAGGAGACTGGCATAGCTGGACATCCAACATACCAATTTTCCGCTAACACAGGCCCTGCACATTACATGACTGAAGGACATCTGGCAATGAGGCAAGGGGCTGACAGAGAAGAATCTCCCATGACAGGAGTTTGTGTGCAGCAGAGTCCCGTAGCTAGCTCGTGACTACATTGAAACTTGAGTTTGTTTCTTGTGTGTTTTTATAGAAGTGGTGTTTTTTCCCAAAAACAAAGTGCAAAGCTGCTTGAATCAGAAGGAGATTAACACACTGAACCGCTACAGGAGGGCAAAGCTGACTTTTTTTTTTTTTTTTTTTTTTTAAACTTGAAACAGTTGCAAAGGGACAGTGATGTTTTTGAGAGCCATGCCCACCCGTCTCCACGGAGAGCTCTGAGGTGCCCTCTTTTGCCCCTTTAACCTGCCATCTTCCGTCACAGTGGGTTTGTCCTTCTATCCAGCAAAAGTCAATGTTCAGATGTTGGTCTTGGCCATTTGCCAGCTGATTTTAAAATAAAAAGGCACTGCACATAATTTGCATAAAGGGCCCCGTAAGGGTGTTTTGATTTTTTTCATTTTTATTTTTCCCCCTTTCCCCATATTTTGTTTTGTTTTGGGTTGGGGGTGGGGTGGGAAATTTGGGTTTTTATGTCCTCTACACACTTGGGCATGGAGATGCAGTACTGTCAGGAAGAGGGACCTCCAGCTCACACAAACATCATCTTCAGCTGTGTGAAAGGGACGATTGTGTTGAAGTTTGTAAGGCACATTAAGCATGCTAAGTGGCGGGGATCAGGACTCTCCTATCTGAACCTACTGAGGAGCAAAGCAGCAATTCCATGGGATCCTGTGGGTCTCCTGTTGGAGAGGCCACAGGAAGATAGGAATGGAACAGGACTGGTCTCCTCAGCAAGGTGCACTGAGAAGCAAACACCGGGTCAGCTGTGGCCAGTCCTGGGGAGGTCTGAGTGGTGGTCTTTGGGATAACCTTTGGCCTTATGGATTTGGACTCGAAGTTAGAAGAGCCTACCATTTCAGATACAATCACTTGTGGACGTGCGCTTGCAGACAGTCCTTAATGCTGAAAACACAGAGAATGGGTAATTCAAGAGGCCTTTCTTTTAAATAGACTTTTGTGACCCACTAATTGTAAGGTATTGCAAGGTCACTTTGCGTGTGTCAGAATGCTGAGCCCTCGTTGGTTGAAGGCCACAGACGTAGTGGTTTGCTCTGATGGAAATAGCTACAGCTGTGCCCTTCCTGCTTTTACCTTTTCTTTGGCTTTTTCTCGGCACGTGGTGTCTTCACCATTTCTTCTGCACAAAGACGTCTTCTGTTCATCCTGAACATTTTAAAATGCAGAATTTTATGTGACTGCTTTTTTGCCTCACAATTATGCTGTGAATTTTACAAAAATTTATTTTCTTTTTTGATAATTTATTGTACCAAAGCTGTTTTTATAGCACATAGATGTCTGTAACCAATAATGTAGCAGTTCTGCACTTTGACACAAGGTGTAACTAGACCATTTTTAAATGTCAGTTGAAAATTATGGCTGTACTATTGCTTAAACAAAACTGGAACTGTTGTTGAATCCATAGCCAATACCTTTACAGCAATCTGTGTACTGGACAGAATAGATTGACATCTAATTCAAGATTATAGCACCTGTCACATTCTAAATGTGTTCAGACTTCTGAAGGGAAAGGGACACTGGATCCAGAAGCTATGGGGCCAGCAGTTGATGCTTGTATTCCTGATTAACTTGCTTGTAAACTTGAATGCAAGATCTTAATTGAACCAACAGGCCCACAGTAGGAACAGTAGGAAGGTAGAGCTCTGAACATGACCTGAAAGGAGCAGGCTGGCATCAACAGGCACCTCGTTGGAGAATATGCTGCCTTCACGTAACACAGTCTGGCAGTGGCTAAATTTGTGTTCCCATTTAAATTGAGCAATTGTAGGGTGTTATACTCTTAAGTGGTTGAATTGGGAGAGTGGAAATATAGTAATTTCCTTGTCCAGGATCACAAAAACGCCTAGGAGAAAAGCAGTGACCTACCTCTGCCTACCGACAGCCCTGTTGGAAGCAACTCAGCAGAACACCATGTTACTTTTTATTGGTCAACTCCATGTGGCTGACTAGGTCAATATTTTTTTTAATTTTTTTCTTTTCTTTCTTTTTTTTTTTTTTCTGAGCAAAAGCAGGTTTTTATATGTAAACAGTGATAAAAGAAAGGCCTAAAACTCTGTGAATGTGAATGGAAACTTGGAGAGCCCCGTTTTTATAAACGCAGAAACTTTGGTTGTTAATCAGGAAATCCATATTTATTTTGTAATTAAACGTCAAGCCTGTGGATTGTTTTGAACTTGGTAGCTGATGAGAGTTTACATGAGTAAAGGTGTCACCTCGAGTGCAGCACTGTCAGAAACCCCGACACCACACCAGGTGGCTCAGGTCATTTTTTTTTTCCCCTTGTGCTGGTTGCCACATTTTAGCAAGCACCAAAAAAGAAAGCAGTTTTTAAACCGATATTTACATAAAACCACCCAACCCAGTGCTTCTGCATACTGTGTTACGTTACAGTCCAGTTCTGTGTGCTTTACTACACAGTTTGGTTACAGGACTTCTGTGCATTGTAAACATAAACAGCATGGAAAAGGTTAAATACCTGTGTTCAGATTGTAAGATCTAGTCCGGACTTGCTGTGTATATTGTAACGTTAAATGAAAAAAGACCCCCTTTGTATTATAGTCATGCGGTCTTATGTATGATAAACAGTTGAATAATTTGTCCTCAGACTCTTTACTATGCTTTTTTAAAAATTAATTTAAGGAAAAAATGTAAACATAGTAAAAAGCAATCTTCCTATGCAATGAAGCCAGTCCAGGTCTGGTA
The DNA here is from genome assembly GCA_033318265.1 of Phyllotis vaccarum. Lineage (NCBI taxonomy): Eukaryota > Metazoa > Chordata > Mammalia > Rodentia > Cricetidae > Phyllotis > Phyllotis vaccarum. The sequence goes on along the minus strand of JARWLC010000010.1, from coordinate 38,909,626 downwards.
GGTATAGCAGGCATAATTGAGTCACCTGTGTAAAAGCGAACTACTGTGTTCCGGAGACAAGGCTTCACCTCTCTTTGAAAGTAAACATTGGAGGCTTAACAGATGAATCGTTATTTAAAATGGATTCTTTACCTGAGTGATTATCATGTGACAGGACCTGCTTTTCCATGGTCCTGTGTAGTGTTCAGAGGGTTGTGAAGACCACAGTTCTCCCTGAGTCTTTGGGGTTAAGGAGAGAGGCTGTGGATGCTGCCCTCCTTCCTCAGATCCCTGGGGTGCACTAGTCACTTTTCCTGGTCACCCAGAACCCTACCATGCTGGCTCAAGCCTACAGCCTTCTCTTTTTATATGTCAGTCTGCACAAGGATGTGGTAAGGTAAGAAACACAATGTGATCCTGTATACCCTTGGTATAGAGCTTGTGTGGTAGAATGGAAAACCTCCTAGGGTTTTTTTTTTTTTTTTTAATTATTATTATTATTTTTATTTTTTTAAAGTTTGGGTAACAAGCATATTTTGTGATATTGGACTAAAATGCCCAACTTATTTTTACCTAATATGTAGGACTACTTTTTTTTTTTTTTTTTTTTTTTTTAAATGAAGCTGTAGTATCTGAGGCCTCAGAAATGATGCCTGGGCCTTTATTACTGTTCTTGGTTCCTGCTTATTGTTAAACGTACTGTCATGTTCTTACGCTTCATTTTAAATTGGTCCCCAGTTTGTTCCCACTGGCCTGCTTTTATTTTACTTCCCAGGCCCAGCACTTTTCTTGGTGTCTGTTTTTGTACTGGTGGCTATGTGCAGTAGGTCAGTGGTTTATTGCAGACACAGGACCGCCTCAGTTCCCTGTGACAAAAGCTTGGAGATGAAGGCTGAGAATGTAGAAGCTGTGCAGGGCTTTGGTGTACTGAGACCAGAGTTCTTAGAGTCTATGGTATCTGTAGGACAGATACCTCCCCTCCCCCGCATTGAGCAGAGTGCCCCATGTGGCGGAGAATACCCATTCTGCCATCCTTGCTTGTCTTCACACTGCCTTGCCAGGTCCTAGGTCGCAGTCCCTGTCAGGAGGAAGAGGTAAGGAGCCCAGCTGCCAGCAGCAGGACCGTTTGTAGCAGCATTTACACTGGCTGAGCACAAGCACTCTGTCACTTTCAAAAATATTCTTGTTTTAAATCTTGAGACAAAGTTGTCTCTCCAACTAGATATTGATATAAACACAAAGTAATTGCCTTGATCAGTGGTTTTCAACCTGTGGGTTGTAACCCTTTGGGGGAGGGATTAAACCGTTTTACAAGAATTGGATATCAGATATGCTGCATACTCGTTTTTTTATATTACAATTCATAACAGCAAAATTACACTTATGAAATAGCAATGAAATAATTTTGTGGTTGGGGGTCACAACATGAACTGTATTAAAGAGTCGCAGCATTAGGAAGGTTGAGAACCTCTGACCTTGATTCTTCTCCACCGTAAGTTGGCACTTGAATCCTCACCATTGTCCTAATGGGAGACTCCCAGCTGTCTGGACTACCCTGGCTAATAAAACACATGTTCACACTTGAGTGTGGGACAAAGGTAGCACGAGCTCACGAAGGTGCTGGGAGTGAGTGCTGCGTTGGTGGAGGAGGGCTCTAAACATGGGAGGGGTGGTGATGTCCACTGTGGTTTGCCAAGTGTTCTTGTAGCTAGGAAATACTGTGGCATCTTTCAGGATGCAGCATCCTAGAAAGACCAAGTAGGTGTCACTGCTTATACCCTGTCTGGAAGAAGCAATTGATTTGATTATCTTTCCGATTAAATTTTCTAAGATTGTTACCTTTGGGTTTTTATCTTATTATTGTACTCATGAATTCCTACAATTGTCCCTAATTCCTTAGCTGAAACTAGTAGAATGGAGTACCTGAGCACCAATGGCCTAGTGGTGTCAGGTACTGTAGCTACAGCAGTCTAGCAGGTGTGGTCTAGTTCCTTGTCACTCCCCAGGGAAGAGAAGAGGCCTAAGTCAGGCCTGCCCAAGGTTTCTACAGCCCTAGAAAGACAAGTTGGCAGCTCATCTGCCACTAGCAATGGTGGAGAAGAAGTAAGTGCTATGGGTTGGAGAAGGATGGCTTGATGAACTATTTGTGGCTTTGTGTTTAAAGCCAAAGTATGATGCAGAGAAGTAGCCTAAGGAGACAGTTTATGTATTGCTAGTGGACAGTGAAGCCGTCAGGCCTCTTGGGGTACCACTCTCCTTTTGGGTATCCATGGGCAGGGAGCAAACTTCTGACACATAGTGATCTCACCAGACTGCTGCCTGTGCACCTACCCATTTAAAAGCAGGTCTGGGATATTTGCAGGATCTCACTCGCATGCTCCACCCAGCGTTTGATTTAGGAAGTTGGAATGGAGTGAGGCTGAACCTGCTGCCAAGCATGACCAGAGCAAGGAGAGGCATGCTACCAATGGAACATCCTAAAAAGGGTGTGTTACTGTTTACATGCACAGCACTATTGGGTTATGGCTCACATTACACAGTGTTACAAGCAAGGCAGTACAGAGCACCAAAGCACTCAATGTTACACTATCTCCCACTATGAAAGTGGATTGATATTGTGCAATATCCTATCACTAGTGCTCAGATGACCTGTGATCAGTGTGTTTTCAGTAGTGATCTGGGATTCGCTTCCTTAAACACGAGTCCTGTGTGGCCTTTGGAAGGCAGTGGACTTCCCTTGCCCCAGGGCCTGTGCTGGAGGTTTGTAAATAGTAGTTGCAGTTTTTAGCTTGGAGTCATGGATAGGTTCAAATCCTGGCTGGTGTGTGCCCAGTAGCTCTGAGTTCTGTCAGATCCCCTCTTCAGCTCACGCCTGCGTTACAGCTGTCTGTGTACACCAGTGCAGCATTCTGCTGCATGTCAGTGAGTGGACACATATAAATGACCAGCACATGCTTCCCATGTAGGAAGTGACAGGACTTGGATCTGTAGTGGGAGTGGAGTCTGCATTTTCCACAGGAGTGTAATGAGATCAGGTAAGTATTGAACCGTTGGTGACTGCTGAGTATGGCTGGGTGTTTATTATCTTTCTACCGCACAGTGCTGGTTTTATGATTAGGAAGGTCACTGGCTCTGAGGATTTTGTTCCTTTTGGTGTCACATGAATATGACTGTAATAAGCACTGCCCCTGGGGGAAGGGGTAGGTTCTCAGTGTGTAGCTCTGGCTGCCCTGAAACTCACTATATAGGCCAGGCTGGCCTCAAACTCACGGAAATGTGCCTGCCCCCCCCCTCCCCCCAGGACTGGACTTAAAGGTGCATGCTGCCATGCTAGGCCGGCACTGTTATTAAGCTCCGGGAGTTCTTTTTCCAGTGGCCCTTTACTGCCCTTCACTCAGTGTAGTCCAAGACTTTAGTAGCCCTCAGAGAAATGGGCCTAATTTAATCTTAGAAAAGATTGTGATCATGTCTTGTGTGTGGGAGTACGGGATACGTATGACACCTGTGTGCAGCTGTTCATGTCTGCATGCACAGGTGAAAAATGTTAACAGCATACTTTCCCCTAGTGCTGCTGTCCACTATATTTTAAGATGGTGCCTTTCTCTGAATGTGAGCCTTGCTTTTCCAATTAGACTAGCTGATTGGCCAGCTCAGAGATCCAGCTGTCTCTGTGCCCCTCCCCATGATAGGATGACAGCAGGTGTGCCCTTGGTCTCTGGGGTATGGGACTCAGGCTCTCGTACTTGCACGGTAAACACTTCATTCTCTCCCACTCCTCACCCCTCAGCCACCTCTGCCCCGTAGGTTTTTAGTTTATGAGTAGTGATATCAGGGGAGTTTTCAGACATAAAAGTCTAGAGCAAACTTTTAAAAGTAATAAGGCCAGCTGTTGCCATTTTCCTGAAGAGTTTGCTTTGGAGATGTGTTCGGTGACATGTCCAGTTTCCCACAGGGTCATTCACTTTTAAACTATCTTCCCGCTTACATAAATTGTGAGGATAAAGACATCAGGATGACAGTCTATACACTGCATTAAGATCACACCGGACTAATGATGGGGTTAAGATGGTTGAGCACCTTCCAGGGTCAGTTCTGTCCAAATAGTCCTCTATCTGAAACGGCACCTGGTCCTGTGCCCGTAACAGCTCCAATCACTGCACTCTGAAGGTGCCTTTCCTAGTGTGGATCTGACCCAATGAGTGCCAGTGGCCCCTGCAGCCTCTGGATGGGCAGTGAAGTGTGCAGGCCTGGAGATGGTTCTCCAGGACCCTGGGTTACACTAGCATGCTGCTACAGGTTCTCACCTGGATAAGGTACATGTTTATCTGTGGCTGTCTTCTATGGGAGTGTGGGTACCAGAAGAATAGGCTTCCCCTACCACTCATGGAATCATAGTGGTCTTAACATTTACAGAGACTGAAGGAACTCAAGGTGTAGAGATATGCTAGAGGTAGGGTGGGTGGGGGTGCAGAGTTCCCATGTGGGCCACCAGAAGGCTGTAGTGGAAGTCCCAGCAGAATGTTGGTTATGTTAGAATTCCACCTGCCTCTTGACTGGAATCCACACAGCAAGACCACAGCTCTCCTTTACTGGCAGGATTAAAAGGGAGTGAACTGTCTCACTTAACTACAGAAGACACTTGGAATCAGAGAAAGTAATGAGTTTAGACTGCCAACAGAATCATAAACTGAAAAGGAGTATGTCTTGGCTTGAAACCTATCATTTTCCAGCAGGAGCTCCAGGCTGTGGACAGGACTGTACACGGGAAAGACTCCAGGGTCTGGAGGAAAAAACCAAATGCATTATTCTGATGAGTGGGAAAGAAGGCTGTGAATGAGCCATGCTTTAGAGCGCTTGAGTGTGAGCAGGGACCTGAGCAGCTGCTGGGTAAGCCAATACTGGGTGACTGCAGAACGTAGCTGTTGCCATGCTGCAAGTGGGCAGTCCTGAGCTGTTCAAGGGGCTTGACAGACCCCAGGAAATGGTAGAGCGGCATGAAGGAAGACATCTGAGATGTGGGCACACTGGGGGAAAAAGACAGCTGCAGTGGGTATGCTGGTGGTCACTTCAGCTTTGTTAGGACTTGAAGGGCATTTAAGAGCAATTTTGGTACAAAAGAAGAGAATAAAAGGGTTGGGCCTAAGGCAGTAAAACTGGCTTTCCTTAAATAGACAAAGGATGCAGGACAGGAAAATTGGGGTGAGGAGATGAAACAGCTGAAAAGTCTTGATAGAGAAAACCTGTACACCCCAAGCAGGTTAAGCTGGTACTTCCCTTAACCCAAGGAGGGTTAGTGATGTCAAGGGACAGTGAATACTAAATCCACTGTTTTACTTTTCCTGTATTCCCAAAGAGGTGTGAAAACAAACAGAAAATGGAAAATGAATTTATTTATTATTTGACTAAACTAGGGAGAGAGAACAATTCCTCTCCACTGTGCCTATGGTAAGTCTCATGGTGTATAGAAAACTACAGGACAAAGGCTGGAAGATGTGTATGAGCTGTGAGGAAGCCTCTATGGTGTCTTCTCTGCACAGTATGAATCACTTCTGTAGATAAGATTTCCCAGCCCTGTCCAGCCCCTGCTGTCAGCAGAAGTCACTTAGCACCCAAGGGAGAACCTGCTGTGGTGCAGGGCTTCCAACCAAGGCCAGATCTCACCAGCCTCTGATTAAACAGGGTCCCTGGTTATCGTAAACTGCGTTAGTTTTATTTTTAAGGTTTTTCTTGTTGCTTTTGCTTTAAAGTTTTGTTTGTTGAGACAGGGTTTCTCTGTAGCCCTGGCTGTCCTGGAACTCACTCTGTAGACCAGGCTGGTCTTGAACTCAGAGAGATCTGCCTGTCTCTGCTTCCTGAGTGCTGGAATTTGGCTGAAATTTAAAATTTTTATTATGTGTACATGGAAGTGAGGGCACAGGTACTGTGGCATGTGGGGTCAGGATGCCAATGAGTTTCAGGGACTGAGTGGCAAGTGCTTTTATCCACTGAGCTCTCTTACTGGCCTGTATATGTTAGTGGTTTGAGAAACTGATCAATATCTCTCTTTAGATTTGTATAAAGCTAAAAGTTCAGGCCGAGGATGACTCTGCTGACCGGTGATTGCTTCTGCCTTCTAGTCTAGCCTCTTTCTAACTCTCCATGCAGATGTTGACCTTGAAGACCACAAACCAAATCCTTTGGGTAGATATTTCTTCCAGCTACAGAGTTAGGGTGAGATTGAGAATGTCAATTAGCGCAGGCTTTCTCATGTGGGTTAAGAATGATGTATAGGGTTCCCACAAGGATTTTTTTTTTTTTTTTGACAAGTCTACTGTGAAGTAGAAATGATGGAGAAGTTTATCTCTGATACTGTCTTCATTCATCTGTGATTAAAAAAAATACCTCCAGAAACCTCTTAGGAGCCCACACAAGGAGACTCTGTAAACCCTGTCTGTCTCCTTTCTTTTCTCCAGGCCATTCTCTCCCTTTCCAAGGCCTATAACTCACTGTTGACGGTCTGAGTCTGGCAGCAGCAACAGGCCAATGGTATAGAGGCCTTTCAGTGCTACATTTCCATCAGCAGCCACAGCTTTTCCTGCATGCCTGCACACCGGCCTTCATGTTTGCCCCTCATCCACATGAATTTTCATATAGGCCCTAACTGAGAGTGAGCTGAAGGCTGAACCTCTGGAATAAAGAATTAAGGGCACTGGATTCTAGATGGTGATACCAAGGGAGATTTATCATGCTGTAGCAGTCATCAAAGACTTTCCTTTTTGTCTTGGCATATGCTTGTAGGGTCGTAGGAAAGTTCTGAAGAACTAGGGTGTGAACTGGCTCCAGTTTCTGCTATGGGATAATGCTCTTGTCTATTGTAAATATTTGTCCCTCCTATTGGTTTAATAAAATGCTGATTGGCCAGAAGGCAGACAGGAAGTGTGGGTGGGGCTGCCAGACTAAGACAACTCTGGGAAGAGGAAAAGTAGACATAGACGCCAGCAGATGTAGAGGAAGGAAGAAGAGATGCCGCTCTGAGAAAAGGTACCAAGCCACATGGCTGAACAAGATAAGAGCCATGGGTTAGTTTAAGAGTAAGAGTTAGCAAGTAATATGCCTGAGCCATAGACCAGGCAGCTTGTACTTAATATAAGCCTCTGTATGTTCATTTGGGACTAAATGGCTGCAGGGCTGGTTTGGCAGGACGGAGAAACTAGAGACTACAAGTTTTCTGCTCCTGGCAACAGACTGATAAAATATCAGCAAACTATAACATATCTTCCTGGTTTTGTATGGCCTACCAAGGTAAGAATGGGTTTTCTGTCACATGTGACAAATGCCTTTAACCTCAGCAGTTGTGAGGCAGAGGCAGGAGGATCTCTGAGTCTGAGGACAGCCTGCTCTACAGCATAAGTTCTAGGACAGACAGGGCTAAACAAAGAAATTCTGTCTCAGAAAGAAACATGAATGAGTTTTGTATTTCTAAATGCTTTGGGGGGAGGGGAGAGAGGAGAAAGCATCAAAAATACAAATCCAAACCTCACTGCCTGAACAAAATTTTGTTGGAATTTAGCCACTCTATCTAGCTTGTACATGGTCATTTTGGTGCTATGGTGGTCATTGTGTGGTTGCTACAGAGACTGTGTCCATCCTCTTGTTCAACACACTGGACCTACAGTGATGCAGATGTATCTCAATGGTGCTGCAGCATGGCCTTTGTTTAAGCCCGATTACATGAATGTTTCCTCTGAAGACTTGATTGCTACTCACCCCAGGTGGGGCATATGGCAGACTAAACTTGACCCATTCTCTGAGCCAGTGGATTACTTAGAGCGCGGTGAAGGGTCCCGAACCTTAGTGCTGGTCATCTTAAAACAATTGCACCACAGCAACTCCTCACCCCAGTGTGGATGAGCATCCCTTCATAGTTGTCTTCATGGAGTCATCCTTCAGTTAGCTCTGTGCATTCTGTTTTCTCTAGCATCTCCTTGAGATCCTTACCGCCAGTCCTGTGAGGGAACTTTAAGAGGCCTGTTCTTGTGAAAGACCCCCGGGGGTTAAAGACCCCCCGAAACGGACCTTTCCTCGGGAGGAGACCCCATGACCCAAGGAGGACAGAGCCACAGATCAGCTGCAAACAGCACGAGGTTTATTGAATAATGCAGGACCTGCGGGTTACCGAGCCACTTGGGGTGGCTGGCGCGCCCAGCCCTCTGTTTAGGGCCTTTTTATAGGGTTAGGGAAACAAAAGCGTGCGTACAGAAGCAGAAGCAAAGTTACAAGGTTTTCATTGGCTGGTTTGAATGAAATCACCCGTTGAGGGGTGAAGTTGCCATCCGGCCTGACCAAACCCAGGCCTGCTGTTTGTTCTTTTGTTCCTTATCTTCTTCCTGGAATTCCTCCCCTGATCGGGCTGGGCCTGATCACATAGCTAAGTAACTGCTTCCCCTCCCTTCCCCCTCTGCCCAGCTGAATCCTTGGTTGGGGGCTGTTTCCTGACCACGGCTCTTAACCACATTCTTTTGTCTTTTCTCTAGACACCTGCAGTTTTAACTGCAGTTTTTCTTTTATCAGTGAAGCTAATCTTTACTGTCCTGTTAATATGTCTTAGGCGAGTTTGCTTACTGTCCTTGCAACGTGCTGTTGCTAACTCTACTTCTTGGGTAAGAGAAATTTGCTAAAACAAGCAAAAGAGAGGGGGCCTTACACTTGAGGGTGCTTGTGGGTAGTTATAGATGCTCTGATAACGGCAGTGATTGCTGTTGTGCTCACAGTGTGATATTCTGTGAGACCAGAATACTCACATTGCTTCAAAATGGAGTTGAACTGACTATCACTGTGCTTTGAAGGTATGGAAGAGTGTGGATTCTTAGTTACTGAGGTAGGTGGCAAAGACAAACATGTTAGTTGTCATCTCAAGGGACACACTACTTGTTGATGATACTCTTATAAACATTTGTCAAAATATTTTTAGTGCTGGGGGCTGGAGAGATGTCTCAGTGGTTAAGAACACTTACTGCTCTTGCAGAGAGCACAGGTTCAGTTCTCAGCACCCTCTTGGCAGCTGTTGCTTGATATTTTGATTGTACTCTGACAAAGATTGCTTAGAGGCAGAGGGCAGAGCTAGCCGACTAAAATTGACCACAGAGACTTTGGAGGACTGAAGACAGATAGGACAGGAAGTAGTTGGGGCAGAGAGGGATCTCAGCCCTTTTGGAGGAAGGAGTCATAGTAGGAGAGGGCTTGTGGCTTCTCTGCTTCTCTGATCTCTTAGGTTCTTACTCTGATATCTGACTCTTGAATTTTTATTGATGAAGATTAGTTAATGTTTGATTTGTTGTCCAGCTTTGGGACACTAAAACATGAGATAGCTGCTTGTCCCTGGCTTGTCTGCTGGCAGCTGCAGATTACACTGTTTTTTTTTCTCTTGCCTCAAGCCATGTCTGAGTTGGGATTTTCTTCTTGCAGCCTCTGTACAACAATCTCCATAGGCCCCAAACTCCATAAGCACCTAGGCTCTAAACTCAGCCTGCTGGAGTTACCAGCTGGCTCTGCCTTCAGATAACTTTGTGCTCTCATTCCTGCCTATCACAGGTGCTGCTTCCTCTAGGTCAGCCACCTTGACACCTGCTCTGTTCTAGTCTCTACTGTTATTGTGACCGCCACATACTCTCAGCTAACAACAGTTGCTCTCGGCCAGACATGCACTGCCTGTGGTCTCTGCCCAGGCATGCTATGCAGCAATAGCCAGCCTCACATTTCACTGTTACCAGCATCAGATCTGGGGAGACACCTGGGAATTCTTAAAGGGAGTAATGAGAGGAAAGGAGGGAGGGAGGGGGAGTGGGAGGGAGAGGGAGGGAGGGAGGGAGGGAGAGAGAGAGAATGAGAGAGAGAGATCCCTCCACATTAAAAATGGAAAAAATTATGATGCAATTATTATGAACAGAGTTAGGTCTCTGTATAGTTTCACAATGGATGATTTGAAAATGGAACAATTAAATGAAAGAATAATCAACTTGGCTGGAATTGACATAATGGCAATTATCATTTTGGTATTTCTTATTTTTTTCCTGAAAAATTGTTTTACTATCGGTGGCAAATGCAAGAAAAAAATGACTGATAAGAAATATTCACACAGAGCCAGAAGAGTTTAGAATAGAAGTTACTACACCACAACAGCATGGAACTAAAGGGGAACAGCCAAAGGTTTTTTGAAAACCAAGTTTAATTTATTCAGTTACCATTTAAGAATGACCACCAGATGACAAGTATCCTCAAGGTTATTCAGAAGTTAACTGGGATCCTACAAAATATGAGATTTTAAAAGATTTAAGAAAGCCATTATTATTACAAATGTCTTTCTGTATGCTATAAATGTCATTCATTAATTAAAAAAAAACTGTACAGGCCTATGGCAGGCATCTTTACAAAAAACAGAAAATCCAAATTAAATATATTTCAAAAAGACAAAGTCAAAAAAAATGAAATCCAGCTGCCCAAAAAACAAGGTATAAAAAAATAAATAAACCACAGGCCACGTAGCAAGACAAATGAATAAAAATAAGTTAAATTAAAATATAAAAACTAACAATATGCCTGAGCCATAGGCCAACCAATATATAATTAATATAAACATCTAAGTCATTTAAAAGGTTTAAACAGCCACAAGCCAGTCTAGACCACAAGACCAAACCAGACAAGCCCAAAACTCATAAATAGCTCCCAATGTTGGGCATAGAATTATTTATTTGAATTATGTTTTATATAGGATTAATATTTATTAAGTGGTATGGAAAAATGATACAGTTTGTATCTTAAGACAATTTTTGGGGAGTGGAGCTGTCCCATGCTGAATGACTGATCTGTTCCCTGAGAATATAGGAATAAACCAGGAAGGAAGGTCAGTGTGCCCTGGGTCTCAATGGGGTCTGGTAATGCCCCATTTAGGGTCCTGATACCCCAAAGCTATGCCTCTAAACTTTACCAGATAACACCTGAATTTCACTACAAGCCATAGTTTCATATGGTATGCATTCACCTTTTGTAAAACAAATGTAAAATTCATGGTCGACTCAGAATAGCATTATTCCACAAACCTGGAATGATTTAGTTATAACAGTATTGGAAGCTGGTCCTCAGCTACAGTGGAGAAGCTGGTGAAGAGATGAAGCTAGTGCTGTAGAACAGTGAGACAGGGTTAGAGATCATGAGATTTATCAAGATCAAATTCTGGGTGAGGGATGTTATGCTGATGTGAAAAGGCAGATTACATTTGATGACCATACAGAAGCTTTCATTGATTGGTACAAGAATGAAGAGTTAGGAAAGAGAACTGAGCCATTTACTAAAATTAGACAAGACCCAAAAGAAGCTTTTGCTGATTTTTTTAAAACAAAGATTGACTTTATTTGTCAATAGAATTATATCAGATTCAGAAGCTAGAAGATTATTAATTGAATCTTCAGCTTTTGAAAATACTAATTCAGAATATAAAAGGGTGATCAGGCCTTTAAAGTTCAGCACCCATAGTTGAATGGATTAGAAATATAGCTGAAATTGGATCTTATGCTTATGATGACACTTGAATAGAAGTGACTTCTAAAAGTTTTAAGAAAAATAAAAAGGTTAGATGTTTTAATTGTAGTAAATCAGATCATCTAAAAAGGAGTTGCAGGTAAGGTATTTCCAGGAACAATGTTTTTCTAGAAAGAATCCAAACAGAAGGCCTCAGCCACAGAAAGTGTGACTTTGGACTCATGAATGCCAACAAATATGGGACAAGCAAAGTTACCCTTTGCCATCAGGAAATGCCTCAGTGTGCCTCTCACAGGCCAGTGTGTCAAATTTGGTTCAGTCATTTCATGTCAGCATTGGGGAAACCCTTTCATAAAGCAATTAAAAGACTTAATGCCTATTATGGAAATTCATACTGCTCTGGATGACAGAAAAGCTTTAAAAGATAAAACAAAATTTTCAGGATAAACCCTAAAGCAAATACTTTGACAAACTTCTGTAAATGATTAAAGACCAAAGTTAAAAATATAAGTAAATGGCATTATAAATGAGGGTTTTATAGATATAGGCAGATATAACAATGATTGCACCAAGATCTTGGCATCCAAATTTGTCTCTACAAGAGGTAAATGTTTAGCTTTTGAAGATTGTAACTTTATCTCAGGGAAAACAAATCACAAGATGGGTTAAATATATAGAGCAAGAAAGAATAGAGAGGAAAATTAAAGCCATATGTGGTTAATATAGCAAAGAATTTATGGGGATGTGATTTGTTACAGAAGTGGGATACCCAGATTAAGATTCCTCCAGTCTCAAGAAACAAACCATAAACTAAGTTTCCCAGTATGTTTCTGGGAAAATATTTTAAAATTATAAATAACAGTCACTAACCATTCAGGTTCTACATAAGCAGGGCAGAACAGCTGTTGATCTTTCAAGGGCACCAACACTTTTAAAGTGGTTAACTGACAAACCTGTCTGCATGGAACAATGGACTTTGACATAAGAAAAATTATAGGCCTTAGAATGGTTGGTACAGGAACAGGTAAATGTTTAACATATTGGAGAATTGACCAATCTTTGTAATTCTCCTTTATCTGTTATTAAAAAGAAATCTGGAAAATAATAAGGTGATTCAGTCAATGATTCTTTACAGCTTGGAATTCCCTTGCCTTCTTGATTATTTAAGTGATGATCTAATATACTGATTAATTTAAAAGATTATTTTTTCACTATACCTTTTTAAGAACAGGATAGAGAAAAATTTGCCTTCATAGTGCCTACTTATAATAATTTTTAGCCTGCTAAAAGATATCACTGGAAAGTCCACTAGGGGTGTAAAACAGTTCTACTTTGTGTCACTATTTTGTATAAAAGCACTTGGAAATAATTCATAATCAGTTTTCTCAATCTATTCAGATGCAGATAGATACCTTAGAGAAAGTGTTTGAAGAAGTGAAGAAAATTTTGTCTTGTTGGGGATTACAAAATGCTCCTGAAAAGATAGAAAGGGGAAATTCTGTTAATTACCTAGGCTCTAAGATTGTTTTAAAAAAATAATTAGTCACAGAAAGTACAAATCAAGGCAGATCAATTATGAACTTTTAATAATTTTCAAAAAGTGCTATGAGATATTAACTGACTATGGTCCACAACTAGATTGATAACTCAAGAACTAAGTAACTATTTAAAACCTTACAAGGTGATAAGGGTCCAAATATTTTTCAGCTCAGGTTTAAAGAGGACCAGCTTTGGTAGAAAAGAAGTTATAGGATGCGCATGTGAATCATTTGGATCCATAGCTTGATTTTGTTTATTATACCTTCTGTGCATTCTCCTACTAGAATTCTGATGCACAGAAGATGATATCTTAAAATTTATATTGTTACCACACATACAGAGTAAAAAAATTAAAGACTTATGAAGAAAGGTTTTGAGTTGATTCTGAAAGGTAAATTAAGACTTCATCAATTAGCAGGAATACACCCAGCAGAAATTGTGGTACCTTTTACTAATGTGAAATTTCTTCATTATGGAAAGAAAATGAACATTGGCAAAGAGCTTGCAGTAACTTTTAAAAGAGAGATTAGCAACAAATATCCCCAAAGCAAGAGACTTTAGTTTATAAAGAGAACTAATTGAATTCTTCTTTACATTGGATTAAGAAATACCAATTTTGGAGTCCCTACATTCTATACTGGTACAAACAAATTAGGAAAGGCAGGTTATAAGTCAGGAAATTGAGGTAAATTAGCTGAAAGTCCATATGATTCTGTTTAAGAGTCAGAATTATATGCTATTCTCATGGTATTATTAGATTTTCCAGGTCCTCTTAATATAGTTACTGACTTTTAATATGCAGAAAGAGTTGTTTTACATATTGAAACGCCTTAATTTATTACAGATGATTCAGAATTAACATTGTTATCTATTCAATTATAAGAAATAATCAGAAATAGAATTCATCCCATGTATATAATATATATCTGATCCCATATGGGTCTACCAGGCCCCCTAGCAGGAGTTAATGATAAAATTGATCAGTTATTAGTAGGAAATGTAGCCTCAGAATTTCATAAGTAGTATCATATTAATAGGAAGGGTTTAAAAAGATTTTTCTATCATTTGGCAACAAGTCAGGGAAATTATAAGAAAATATCCTACTTGTTCCTTGTATAACCAAATTCCAGTGTCTGCAGGAAGTAACTCAAAGAAATGAAATTTGGCAAGTGGAGTTATTTCATTTTGCAGACTTTGTGAAATTCAAATGTATATGCCAAAGCACAGATACAGACTCAGGATTTCAATGGGCAACTGCTGTGAGTTTTGAAAAGAGTGATACGCATTTGTTAGAAGTTATGGACATCATGGGGATACCTGTACAAATTAAGACTGACATTGCTTCAGCATATTCTTTATTAAAGAATAAATAATATTAGAATTATACCTCACAATTCTACAGGACAACACTTACAGAAAGATCTACTCACACTCTAAAAGATATGCTCCATAAACAGAAAGGGGTGGTTAATACTCCCAGAGATAGATTGCACAATCCTTTATTAATTTTAAAATTTTAAAATATTGATGAGAATGGAATAACAGCTGCAGAGAGACATTTAATAATAGGAAAGTATTGCGGAATTAAATATGTATACTTTAAGGATGTGTTCAGAATGGAAACCAGGATATGTGTTATGTTGGGGATAAGGCTTTGCTTTTATTTCCACGGGAGAAGAAAAACTGGATACTATAAAAATCAATAAAGATTAGATTTGAACAAGAGAAACTGTGATTAGAAGAGGTGCTAGTTCATTTAGCAGTGTGGCTATTCAATCTAAAATAACTTATAAAACTAACAAATGATTTTCATTTGATCAGATATAACTTGCCCAAAGAGAAACTCCCCAATGGTAGGGTTAGGACAGGATTTTTTTTTTTTGTCTTCCAGAATAAAAGCATCCAGCTAAAGAATCTTAAAACTACTGGACAAATGAGACATCTGAAAAAAAGAATGAATCATCCAGAGAAAATGTCCCAAGAAAAAGAGTAAATTGACCTATTGGTGTATCACATTTCCAAAAAGATAAAATGTCATAAATCTTCCCTAATGTTTGTTTCTGTTGTTCTCTACAAACATATAATACAAATGTGTGGGTTTTTTTTTGGAGTCACAATTCAATTAAAAATTAAAGCTGCCATTGGAGTTAAAGTGTGACTCTCTCCTTCTCCAAACCTAAGCATGCTTACTAAAGGAAAATCCAACATTTCTGTCTCATATCAGAAGAGTCACCTGATATAGGACAGAAAAATAACCAAAATTATGGGGCTATTCTCATAATTCTTTTGTTTTATTTTGACTCTGTAAAATTTTTATTTTAAGGTATAAATATTATCTCAGAATTTATAAGATCAATACATGTATATTTAAAGTTTTGTCAAGATATTAATGTCTATATAGAGTACTAACTAATGCTTAAAAAGGCTTTATCTAGCTTCCTATACATGATTTAAGGTTAAGTCTTTATCAGGTAACTAGGAATTAAAGGGTTTAAACCAAAGGAGCAATGATTTGTCTTAAATATTTTACATTAGTATGGATTTTTGTATATTGATAAAAATTTGAGATTATTTTTGTTATACTGTATATAGTAGGACAGGCTCATATTGTGGAGGAAATTGGCTCCAACCAGTTTCCATGGCACACACATAACATAATTCCTTATGAGCCAATCTGGAATCTGCCTGAGGGCCTAACAACAGCTATTGTCCAGAGTTCCTGATCAAGCAGAGTCTACCTGAGGGCCTAGCATCAGGTACTGTCCAGCAGTCCTTATCACATGATATTATTAGGTCGGGATGCAGCTTGGGTGCTGGGAGGAGGGTATATAAGGCTCTCCCCATAGCTGAATAAATGTGTTAACTATTTGCTTTTCACATGATTCCAGGTGTCTGGTGGTCCAATAAAGAGCTGAACAGCCAATGGCAAGTCAGGATAAAGGAAAGGCAAGGCTGGTGGGCAGATAGAATAAATAGAAGGAGAAATCTGGGAGGAAAAAAGATCAGGAGTGAGAGGAGGAGGACGACATGGGTCAGCCACCCTGCTACACAGTCAGCTCTGGAGGAAGAGTAAAAGTAAAATATGCCAAAGTAAGAGTTAAAAAAAATTGGTTAGAAACAAGCCAAGCTAAGGCCTGTCATTTATAATTAAGAAATGGCTCCATGTGTGATTTATTTGGGATCTGGAGGGGAGACAAAAGCAGCCAAAAGAGAAAAAACAAAAATAAACAGCAACAACAACATTGTTTTACTCTGTCACTTAAAATCCCCCCTTTAGACAGAAGGGAAAATGTTATGTGATCTTTTGCTTACGTTCTGAAAAATAAAGATTGCTTTGAGTTAGAGTGTGGCGCTAGCCATCCGCTGACCAGAAGGGAAAATGTTATGTGATCTTTTGCTTACGTTCTGAAAAATAAAGATTGCTTTGAGTTAGAGTGTGGCGCTAGCCATCCGCTGACCAAAATTAACCACAGAGGCTTTGGAGGGCTGAGAACATATGGGAAAGAAATAGCAAGGTGAGGCAGAGAGAGATCTTGGCTGTTTTGGAGGAAGGAAGGGGGCAGGCAGGAAAGGACTGTGGTTTCTCTGCTTCTCCGATCCTTCAGGTTCTTACTCTGCTTTCTGACTCCTACATTTTTATCGATAAAGAATAATTAGATTAATACATCAGGCAGCTTTCACAGCCATCTGAAACTCCAGTGAATCCAATTCCCACTTCTGACTATCTTGGGATTCTGCATATACATGGTAAACAGACATACATGCAGGAAAACACAAATAAAATAAATAAATCTCTGTAGTAAAAAAATGAATTTTCAATTCATGAAGTCGTCAGAAAAAATTTTAAAAATTAAAATTAACTCATAGAATGTACCCTTAATCTAACCCATGACTCTTATCCTGTTCAGTCATGAGGCTCGGTACCTTTTCTCAGAGCATTTCAACTTCTTTCCTCTGCTTCTGATCTGGTGTCTCTCTGGCATCTCTGCTCTGTTCTTCCTGTTGCCCCACTCACACTTGCTATCTGCCTTCAGCCAATCAGTGGTTTTTTTTTTTTTTTTTAAGCCTATAGGGGAGACAATTATTTACAATGTGACATAATCCCACTATACTTTTCTATATAAATTTGAGATAAAAACATCATTTCAGCAGGGCAGACCATAATGTGTTGTGACTTCAGTCTTGATTTTGGAGATCCTCGTGACTCTGTACCTGAAAAGTCCACTTCTGTGTCTTAGAGGTGTTTAGAAATGTTCTTGCTTAAAGTACCTAGATTTTTATGGTTATTCTGGGGTTTGGTTTTGTTTTACCATAAGGGGTTTTCTCCCTGTGTCTTCTGTGTAGCTGTGATATGGATACATGAAAGCCATTGAGTTTTGCATCCTATTTCCTTACCAAGTGGCCTCATTGTTTTCAGCCAGTGTCTACTGAGCCTTTGTGGTTTCCTAATAAACAATGATGCTGTCTGCCAGCAGACTCTATGATCCTTCCCAGCACTTCCTGACTTGTCACTCACCCTGGTCTGGTGACATATGCTGGTGAATCTGTGCAATATTATGTGTTGTGAACTTGCTGGTGGATTAATCCACTGAAGATGTCACCATCCTCAAGACCCTGTCACCTTCCCAAAGCCTCTGAACATCACTGCCTTGGCAACCCATGAGTCTTCTGGGGAGACCTCTTCATATAGAACCATCATATTGGACAAAAGCGGGGTTCTCAGGTGTGGGGAGGGTGGCTAGATGCAGACAAGATGAAGACCTCAGTGTTCTGTACACGTCCTTAAATGCCACAGCTCTACATAGGACACACACTGAAGCAGTGAGCTTCAAAGGAATCTTTTCATCCTATTCCTGTGGTCAGTAGGTCATCCACTGGGTACCCACATTGGCCTATGTGGAGATTTGATATTCTGTTTGGTATTTTACGTATCTGGTGATTAACTGTGTGTTTATATGCACTGTGGTCAGAGAATATTTTTTTGAGGTGGTGTTTCTTCTACTTTGAAAGTCTTGGGATTCAAATTCAGGCTTGATGACAGGGATTTTAGCTGCTAAGTCATCTAGCCAGATCAAGAATTGTTGGTTTTTATTGGTTTGAGAGATACAGACAAAAGCAACCTCCAGTGTTCTGGAGAACCCTTCAGACAACTGTTACTTTGTTACAGTCAACAGGTGTTCTCTGGAGCAGAGCAGCTGAGGGCAGAGCTTTGCCATGTGACCTCTCAGTGACAATCATCTTGGGATATTAAAGATAATTAGCAACACATTCACTCACATGGTTGTTAATCTGTGGAAAGAACTCACAACAAACACTTCACATTTTCCAAAACTACAACAGACTGCAATTTACTATGCTGGAGGTAGACATCTTGAACTCAGTCTGTCAACCTGGATATCCTTGGACCAGTTTTACCAAACATTACAGACCCTGATAAGCAGCACCATTCTGTAATCTATGACACCAGCTTATAGATTCCATAGGATGAGATCATGCTGTGCTTGTCTTTTTGTATCTGACTTATCTCACTTAATGTTATTGTCTTCTGCATTGCTGTACATGACGAGATCTTGTTCTTTTTTATGGCAGAGTAGTATTACACACACACATATACATGCACGCACACATTTTCTTTATCCACTCATCTGTTGGTGGACATTAGGTTGAGTCCATATTAAGACTGTTGGAATGTGCGGCTATGTCTTTAACATAATGACTTCATTTTCTTAGACCCTCATTTTCTTCAAGGTGCTCTGTACTCTACCCAATGGTTCATCCTACCATTGTTTTCTAGGGTCTCCTCTTCTTACAGCCTCCTGAGAACTTAATCCCCAGTCTTAATAGCTTAACTGTATCCATTGGGGTAGACATTACCCTGTTTTGGGTTTGATTTGATGATTGGAGGTTGTGTGTGTGTGTGTGTGTGTGTGTGTGTGTGTGTGTGTGTGTAACAGGGTCTCAGTATGTAGACTGGGCTGATCTCAAACTCAGATCCTCCAGCCTCAGCTTCCAGGGTTGCCACTATACCTGGCTGCCGCTGTTTATTCTTTCCACATACTGTTGGCTTCCTGTCTGGGTGAGCCTCATTCTTGGGAATATCTGTTCATATATCTTTTCTTCTCATTCAAGAATTAGGTTGTTTATTCTGCTATGTAGTTGCTTGGAAGTCCTTTTCAAAAAATAGGGTCTTTTACCCACATATACTTAAGCACTGACATCTGGAATGAAATAGACCCCTCTTATCCTTTCTAATTATTTCTATGCTCCTTATTATTTCTGGATTGTTGGGTATTTTTCAATTATTGTTGTATTTTTCCCAGTAATTTAGAAATTGTACAATATTCTACTTTTCTTTTAGCAGTTGCTATAGTGACTGCAAAGGTACTTTATTATTATTATTTTTTTTATCAAAGTGTATTGTTATTTAGACACTTGCATAGTCAGCCTAGATAATATAAGCACAACCTCATCAACTGCACATACCAATTAGTTTACACGTCATCATCGGCATAGGTTAATTTTGGATGCTTTTTTCCCATACATGTTATCATTGTTCTTTATACAGCCAGTGGAAGGCAGGACATGCCTTGTTAAGATTTATTCTTTTGGTAGGTGTGGTGACATACTACTATAATCCCAGCCCTTGAAAAGAGCAGGCTGGGGGATCCGGAGTTCAAGACCATCCTCGGCTCCCTATGCTACCTGGAACCTTGCCTGAAAAATCTATCTATCTATCTATCTATCTATCTATCTATCTATCTGTCTGTCTGTCTGTCTGTCTGTCTGTCTGTCTGTCTGTCTGTCTGTCTGCCTGCCTGCCTGCCTGCCTGCCTGCCTGCCTGCCTGCCTGCCTGCCTGCCTGCCTTTCTGCCTGCCTGTCTGCCTGCCTGCATCTCCAGGTTCTCTACTAAGATTATTTTCATCGTGTTCAAAAAGCACCTTTTCGGTTTTTTTCTTTCTTGTAGTTGCTGGTTGTGAATTACTTAAGTTTTTGCCAAACAAAATCCATTACTTTTATTCCTGAATATTAATTTTTCTTTACAAATAATAACCTAACTTTAAAAAGGTGACAAAACAGTATAAAAGTTTTTGTGCATTCTGCACCTGGTTTCCTGGGGTGTGGACATGCTGTGGAGTCCCAGTGTATTGGCAAAAATTCAACAAGCCTAGTACTGATACTGTGTGCCAGCTAACGTAGATACTGTTGACATGTCCTGTGTCCACCCATCTATTCTTGAGAGTGGGCTTCCATCCAGGACCCTGTGTTGTACAAGACCGCCCTGTCTCTTCCTCTACTTTAATCTGAACAGTCCCTCTTTGGTTACCTTTCCCAATCTTGGCCTTTTATTTTATAGAATTCCTGTTAGTTTTCTCTCTCCCTTGTGCCTTTTTATACGCACACTTAGGCTAAACATTGTTTTCATTAGAATACCAAAAAGTAATGTGTTGCTGTTGCTGTGTGTCAGGGGTACCTGCCTTGAATTTATTCTTTTGAAAAAGGGTTTCATCATATGGCTCTGGCTGGCCTAGAACTTGCTATGTAGACCAGGCTGGCTTCCAACTTGCAGAGATCCACCTGCACATCTGTTCCTAGTGCTGGAATCAAAGGTGTGTGCTTTCACATCTGGCAAGATACCTGCTTTTGCTGCTGCTCTCTGCTGGTGATGTTGACTTTGGTTAAAACCTCTCTCCATGGTGCAGTAACCAATAACTCTGTAAGGTGTAAAGGTTGTGTGGGAGATATTTTGATACAATTGCTGTGTAACAAATAACCCTAGAGGTTAGTATCTTGAACACCAAACATTTCTAACATCACAATTTCCTGGGTTAGGAACTCGGGAGCAGGAGGAAGGGATGGTCTTACTGGGGTCACTCAAATTGTAATTGGTGTAATCCAAACTTCTGTCATTGAAGGCTTGACTGGGGCTGGAACATCACCTTCTAAGGTAATTCCTCAAAGGCCACTGTCTGTCCCACCCTCCCCTTTCCAGGCTGTTTTTTTTTTTTTTAAATTTTTATTTATTTATTTATTTTTAGAAGGAGTCTTACATATCCTAGACTGACTTTAAATTCACTAGGCAGCTAAGGATGACCTCCTGACTATGGGGCTTATATTGCCTGGTTTATGCTGTTTTAGGGACCAAACCCATGACTTTATGCACAGCCAAGCACACTCCTAACTGAGCTAAATTCCTAGTCTTCCACAAAACCAGTTTATATTTCAAATCCCATCTAGCCTTTTAGTCTCTGGACCAGAGACACAACACCTACTTGATGCCAGATGTAAGAACAGGAGGCCAGAAGCCACCACACTGTCCTGACTCATGCTTGACTCTGTCATTCCTGAAGCCCTGTTCAGTGTGACAGGAGAGGTCACCACGGTTTGCTTCTTGGAGCTCTTGATCCTGCTTTGAGTCACCCTTCCCTTGCCCTGAATGAACGATAACTGATGTTTGCTGCGGAATTCTGCTTCTCAGCCAGGGTGTCAGGGAAAGCTGTCCATCTCTTCCTAAGTTCAAAACCAGACCGTGCTGGGGAAGTCCATCATGGAGTGTGGTTTGTGAATGTATAGAGGATTGTCTCATCTCTAGGTCAGCCTCTCTGCTTCCTGTTTATGGTTATAGATGTGAGGTCTCAGCTTCCTGTTACCACACCTCTGCTATCATTATAGACACCCTCTGGAATCATAAGTCAAAAGAAACTCTTTCTTCTATAAGTTACTTTTGGTTATGGCAACAAAAAGTAGCTAGTAGTATTATGTATGTAAGCCCCTCTTGAGGGGCACTGATTGCTTATATTTAAAAAAATAGTAAACTATCAAATGTTGAAATTTCATATATGGAATGTGCTTATCTAGGGTAAGTAAGGACAAGCCTGCTTTTTAAAGGTGCAAATATTTTACTGTTTGTGTTATAATGCATGTGGTATTTGCAGTGGCCCCTGAAAGGACTGTCCGGTGACCATGACTAGGCAGCCGACTCCCAACCTTCATTGTCTGTTTTGTTTTAATGGACAAGTGATAAGATTGTCTGTGTACAGCATAACAGTTTTCTTTTGGTTTGTTTTTTTGGCGTTTTGCTTTCGTTACTTTAAAATGATTACGAAAGTTTTGATACACACAGAAAGGTCGAAGAGTTTTGTAGATACACTTACTTACAGACATGGACAGTACGGATGCAGTGGATCCACTTCCTTCTTGCTTTTCCAGGGCTTTAAATGTTGAGGTAACCACTCCATGAAGATATACTTCAAATATCTGCTGTTCAGGTTTTTAGTTTCTCTTTGTTTGCAATATTTTTTGCTTGCTTTTAAGACAGGGTCCTAGGTATCCCAGGCTGGCTATCAATTCACTAGCTAGTGGAGGCTGATCTTGAACTTTTGACTTTCCTGCTTCTATCTTTCCAGTGCTGAGACTGTAGGCATGAACCACTGCCCCTTGTTTATGCTGGGAACCGAACCTTGGGCTCTGTGTGCTACACATGTCCTCTAATAGCTGGGCCACAGTACAGGCTTTCTATGATAGCTTTGCTCTATGTGCACTTTACACTTTTACATAATTAGATGCCAATTATTTCCTTCATAATTTTTGACTTTTCTATCTTGATAAAACAGACTTTTGCCCCACTTCCAGGCCATATAAATACTCATGTATGTTTTTAGACTTTTATGAATTGTTTGCACTTAAATATCTTTATTTGTGTTTGTGTGTATGTGTGTATGTGTGTGCACACTCACACGTGTGTGCATGCCACATATGTGCATGTACCCCCAGAGGCCAAAAGAGAGCATCAGATTTCCTGGTGTAGATGGCCTGCCTGACTTGGGTGTTGGAAACTGACTTCAGGTCTTCTGCAAAAGCAGCAACTACTCTTAACTGTTCACCTCTTCTCCAGTCCTGCACTGAAGTGTTCTGTTTGGAAAAGACAGTATGCTGTAGAGATCTAAAAAAATACGACTTTATTTGACTAAGGAAAATGGGACATCACTGCTTGAGTAAACTTATCAGCTTTGTAATGGGAAAAAAGCACTGGAGCGTAGCTTCCTCACTTTGCACTCCACCCTCTCCACTTCCTCCTCCTCTTTCTTCCTCCTTCTCTCTATCTTTTGTTAAAGCAACTTGTCCTTTGACCTCCACATGTGTGCTGTGGCACTTGTGTGCATGTACACTTGTACACTAAGTAGATAAATGAAATTAAGGCTGACCTAAATAGAGTGGTATGGCATGTTGCTTGGAACGGTCACTTTTTTTTTCTTTTCTCCCCAAGTGGATCTAAAGAGTCAACACAATCCCAATAAAATTTCAGATAGCTTATTTGTCGAGTTTGTCAAGGTGGGTATAATTTTTTTATAGCAATGCAATTTTGAGAGATATAAGAATACACAAAACAATGTGAAGGCAGAGCAGAGCTGATAAAGAGACACAATCCAATTTTGAAATTTTCTGTAAACATACACAGAGAACCTTTGTTAGGAATTGCCAGCGTACAGATTTAAACCACAATATGATATTGCTTGAGGTTTTAACTTTATGAGTTATTTGCTTATTACTCATTTATTTAATTTTTGAAGGCTTTCCCTGGCTGTTGTTGAGTTTGTTTGTAGTTGAGGATGACCTTGAACTATTGATTCTCCTGATCACTTCCTCTACATGCTAGCTTTGAACTCCAGATCCTCCTGTCTTCTAAGTGTGCCACTATATTTCTCTACTGTGTTGTTTTAATTTATATATTAGCAGTGTGTGAGAGAGACAGAGGTGGAGAGAAAGAAAGAGACACAGAGAGACAGAGAGACACAGACAGGCTACCTTTAAAAATGGTTAGGATTAGAGATGTTATACCAGATGATGTTTAGGACACACATCTTTATCTCAGCACTTGGAGGCAGAGGCAGGAGGATATCTGAATTCAAGGCTATACCGGCCTATTAGTGAGCCAAGGCTGCACAGTAAGACCCTGTCTCAAAACCAAACCCAACCCAACCCCATCAGAGAATATAGACGCCATTGTTCTTACAGTCACAGGTGTGTATAATGTAAGCTTGGTAATAAACTGGAACACATTATTTCAAACCAAGTTAAGCACTCATCTTCACATTGTAATTTTATTTCAAATGCGCGCGCGCGCACACACACACACACACACACACACACACACACACACACACACACTTACTTGTGAAAATTACCAAAATTTTACATTTCACATTTTTTTTAGGGTTTGGATGGACACCCTCTTTTGGTCCAGGATGGCTACCTGGATCATCATTGTATACCCCACCTATCTGCTGAGGACTTGCCTTAGAGATGCAGTGATCTGCAGTGTGAAGAGAAACAAAGCATCCTGGTAAGGAACTGCAGCCTCAGTGGAAGCATCCCTGCAGGGAGCCTCAGGGAGCCTCAGGGAGCCCATAGAGTGAACCTTTAGCAGGATCAGGAACCACACGGTTTCAGGCTGAAGCCTTAGGATAAGCATATGTGAATTGTACAGGTATAATAACCTTCCTCTGGAAAGCGGCAGCACCTGGGGCTCGGTACCTGCCAGGTACCCTGAACCTCGGTACACACACCCCTAAACGTACCTGGTCGCAGCGCAGCAGCCCGGGGAGCCACGCCCTGTGAGGAGCGCCGTGGAGGCCGCAGCGCCCCCTGGCGGGGATGCTGAGGAAAGGTCGGTTCAGGATGCAGCCTCTGCAGCTAGCCAGGTTCCTCTGCGCCTGCGTCCTGCTTGGTTTTGCTTTTCAGAGAAAAAGCAGAAATAAGCTTGGTCTATAGCAAGTCCCAGGCCCGTTGGATCTTGAGACATTCTCATGCTGGCGTTACTGGGTGCAATAATACTGTAGTTATGTAAGTGGGAAAGATGAGGGCCCTTGCCTAGCAAGCTAGGACAATGCTACTAATCCCAGTGAGGAGGTTTTTGGGGTGAAACTGGCTTGTTACCCCAAACTTTTAGTATCATATTCTAAATTACATACTTCCAAAAAATCTGATTTTTTTAAAGAAATGGTTTTATTATTTTATGTGTTATGGATGTTTTGTGTGTCTGCGCATCACTTAGTGCCATGATGTCAGCAGTCAGAAGAGGGCGTCCGATTCTCTGGAACTGGAGTTACAGATGGTTGTGAGCCACAGTGTGAATGCTAGAATTGAACCCAGGTCCTCTGAAGGATCTACCACTCAATGCCCTTAACCACTGAACCACCCTCTCTAACCCTCTAGAACATCTGTTTTATTAATGAAGAGTCCAGAATGGTCACGAGGCTTGTCGAAGCTCACACAGCAGAAAGAACAAGTACCTCAGGG
This sequence comes from Phyllotis vaccarum, assembly GCA_033318265.1. Classification (NCBI taxonomy): domain Eukaryota; kingdom Metazoa; phylum Chordata; class Mammalia; order Rodentia; family Cricetidae; genus Phyllotis; species Phyllotis vaccarum. Next base: position 38,884,296 of record JARWLC010000010.1, on the reverse strand, counting down.
TCTGGGTTGCTCCCCGAGAGAAGGAGCTCTTCTGATGCTCGGACACTGACCCGGCATGGCCATCCCCTGACAGAGCGCCACAGCGACTGCAATTTAACAGTCTTCTGCAAGGATTCTCCACGGGGCAATGAGGCAGGAAATTTATGGTTTGGCCTGATTAATGGGACAGGCAGTTAGGAGTTCTTTGCCAGGCTAATCGCATAATTTAACATCACCAGGCGGGAGGAGAGGCCTCTAACTTATAACTTGCAAGCGCTCTGTGAGCAGGAGGCACACGGGATCATTGAGACATCTCGGGCCAAAAAACCCTGCACTCCCGTCTTCCCTTCCTCCCGGTCATGGGACAAGTTATCTGACATGAGAAAAAAATGAGAAATATACTTAAGGCATCACATTTCAGCGACACTTCCTTGGCTGTTCTCTTGTGAGCTTGGTATGTACTGCTCAGCACATTCTCACCCAGCTCTAGATGACCTCATGGTGGAGACATTCCCATCCCAGGGAATTTAAATTTCCCTAGGAAAGCAGTTGCAGTTCCGGGGAGAGCGGACAAGGTGCCAAGAAAGGCAGGGTTACCAGAGAAGGGCAGTCTGGGGCTTGCCTTCCCTACCCATTGTGCGGTTAGAGACATCCCTGATTTAACCTTTCTGGGCCTTAACTAAGACCCTTTGTTCAGAGAAGAGTCTGGACAGATTGTCCTCGGGGGTTTGAGAGTGTGTAAATTTTTTTGCAGCCATGACAATTATGTTTTACTGTTTTCCAGCATCTGGAATTAAAAATCTGTTTTAAGCATTTTATCTCAAATTTTAGCTATTTATGAGATTTTTGGTCTCTTTCACCTTCCTGCTACGGGGTAGTAAGTGCCACGGACAGGGTCCCTCTCTTGTCCTCCCTTCCCCACCCTCCCCTCTTCTCTTCCTTTCTCTTTTTGCCTGGGCTGCTATTGAATTTACTATGTAGCTAAGGATGAGCTGGAATTTATGATCTTCCTGTCTCTGCCTCTGGAGTGCAGGGACTTCTGGTGTGTGCCACCATGCCTTTCAGGATGCCAGGCAAGCACGCGATCAGCTGAGCCACATCTCTAAGCACGGAGTCCCTGCTGCCCTTCATTTTGTAGGTCTGGCACAGATCTTCAGAGCCCCCACTCAGTATTGTACTATGAGGGAGGGCTAGTGAAGGATATCCCACTCTTTCTTAAGATACTGCCATGTAGAAGGGCTTTCTTACAGCTGAGCCACAGCCCTGGTCCCTCTTGGGGACTTTACACTTTAAAATAATTTATGACACAGTTTCTGAAAATTTAATGTGATTTATCAACTATTTGTTAAAATGAACCCATCTAGGGGCCAGCTCAAGGATGCAGTGGGGAAGGTGCTTGTTGAAATCTTGAAGGCCTGAGTTCTATCCCCAGCATGTACTCCAAAGAAGGAAAGAACGGATGGACTCTGCCCTCTACACGTGCATTGTCATACACCACACACACACACACACACACACACACACACACACACACACACACACTCACTCACATACACGTGCACACGCGCACACACGCGCACACACACATACACGTGCACTCACACATCAAACAAACAAATAAATAGAGGTAAAGAAGTTAACCCCTCTGTCACATATCACATTATATAGTACTGGAATGTTTCTATGAAAACATTCCCAATGCAAACATTTAAAAAGAATTAAAAATTAAAAGTAGACTTGAAGGACTTCCATGGCTTCTTTGATGAAATTCACAGACATAACATAAAGTCAGCTCTTTTCCAGAAGGGCTTCATGTCAGTCTTTTCCATTCAGGCAGGGGTTTGCTGCTTTTTCCTTTGGAATGTTCCGAGAAACCAAGATCTAGGTGTTCTACAGTCAGTGAAGGAAGAGGGCACAGCATGGGGCATGGGCAGAGGCAGCAGGGCAGAAGAAGTAGACTGGAAGAGCAAGACGCCTCATGGAGTTCTGGGAGGGTTCTGTGCTGGGACTGAGGGCTGTACTGATGTCCATTACCTCTTAGCACCTGCTCTGACCATTGCTTCCTGCTGAGGGTGTTTTTATTGTGTGTCTGTGTGTGGGTACATACACATATATACAGTGATCTTGGAGGCTGTGAGAGGGTGTCAGATCTCCTGGAGCTGTAGTTACAGGCAGTTGTGAGCCACCTGATGGGTGGTGGGAACTGAATCAGGTCTTGAGCAAGAGCAATATGTACTCTTAACTAACAGAGCTATCTTTCCAGCCCTGTGTATAGTGTATAAGTATTGGTAGGTAGTTCTGGTGTGTGAGGGCACCCATGTGGTAGGGCAATGTATACAAGGGCACCTGTGTGTGAGGACTCCTGTGAGGGCACCTGTGTTTACCTGTGTGCACCTGTGTGTGAGGGCATCTGTGTGTGAGGGCACCTGTGTGTGAGGGCACCTGTGTGTGAGGACACCTGTAAGGACACCTGTGTGTGAGGGCACCTGTGTGTGAGGGCACCTGTGTGTGAGGACACCTGCGTGTGAGGACACCTGTGTGTGAGGGCACCTGTTAGGGCACCTGCGTGTGAGGACACCTGCGTGTGAGGACACCTGTGTGTGAGGGCACCTGTTAGGGCACCTGTGTGTGAGGACACCTGCGTGTGAGGACACCTGTGTGTGAGGGCACCTGTTAGGGCACCTGTGTGTGAGGACACCTGTGTGTGAGGACACCTGTGTGTGAGGGCACCTGTGTGTGAGGGCACCTGTTAGGGCACCTGTGTGTGAGGACACCTGCGTGTGAGGACACCTGTGTGTGAGGGCACCTGTTAGGGCACCTGTGTGTGAGGACACCTGTGTGTGAGGACACCTGTGTGTGAGGGCACCTGTTAGGGCACCTGTGTGTGAGGACACCTGCGTGTGAGGACACCTGTGTGTGAGGGCACCTGTTAGGGCACCTGTGTGTGAGGACACCTGTGTGTGAGGGCACCTGTGTGTGAGGACTCCTGTTAGGGCACCTGTGTTTACCTGTGTGCACCTGTGTGTGGGGGCATGGAGAGGTCAGAGACTGACCACAGGTCTTAGCTTGATCACTCTCCATTTTACTGTTGTGGAGAAAGTCTTTCCCTGAACCTAGAGCCTATCCGTTCATCTAGACTCACTGGCCAGTGGGCTCCAGGTACCCTCCTATCTGCCTCTACTTCCCTGGTCCTGGTGTCCTCCCCTGTTGATTGTTTTTCAGGGACTCTATGACGTGTGGCTCTAGAATCCATTTGATTTGTGTTCAGCTGGACATTTAATGGCAAGCCGGAAGCTTCTCTTTTTTTCTGGAGATGGTAGTTATTTTTCATAAGAATGTTATGTATATGGACACTGAGTTTTTTATTTTTAATTCAAAAATTTGCAGTTTCAATATAGTGAAGACCAAGTGTCATCTCTCATATAAACATGGACTCCCTGGTGTCTTTAAAGGGGACTCTGAGCCTGGGTTGGTTTCTCTGCAAAAAGAAGATTGTGTGAGGTCCCCAGTGCCTGTGGTGAGGGGGTAAGGGGGTCTGCATGGACCTCATGGTAGAGCAATGTCACGGGCATGGAGCTGGTCCAGCGCAGCTTTGACCGTCACTGCTCTAGACTCCCCGAATCCTTTCCTCAGACACCCGGGAGTGGTCTATGCATCATGAGCCATGCTGAGCCAATTTAGGTGGCAATAGGTAACAATGGGGTAGGATGCTGGGTGTCTTTATAGAAATGGTCTCTAGGCATTCTCTTAGTAGGAAGAGTGTGTATGTAGAGAAGGCAGACATTAGAGATGTGTCTCTAGTCCAGGAACTAAAACTTGACAGTGACCTGGCCTAGAAGATGGATCTGCTGCCTTTGAGGAGCACAGCCCTTCTGCTGATGTCAAAGTCACACTTGAGGCTCCCAGAGCTGTTACAGAAGGTGGTTCTGTTCCTTAAGTCCTTCATTTTGGTATTTGGATGTAACAGTCCAAGGTCAGGAAGCCAGTGAGAGACGATGCTTACTTGCTTGCCACAGATCGCCAGTTCTCACTTGGTGGCCTTGTCTGCAGACTCACTCATTTTTGTGATGGGAAGGTCAGACTTCAGGTGGACTTTTCCAATGCCTGGCAGGCTGTCAGGAGCCTCTTCTGTGCCATGGGCTCCCTCTGACACAGCCCAGCAGTCTCTGAAGAGGTGATATACATATATTTCATGGCCTGTTCCCACAGAGCCACCATGAAGTGGCATGGTGGCCTGAGTCATGGCTCTGGGAAGCTATAGGCCAACAAGGAGCAAGTCCTATCCTTGAACCCTGGCCCTTAACCCTGGGAGCTCATAAGTGGGACACAGTCCAAGGGGTCTGTGTCATTGGTCCTTCAAAGGCATCCATTGGATCTTTGTGTGCTAGGGGCTGAGACCTCTTAGTAGGATGCAAACAAGTTATTTTGAGCTAGCACAGGCTGTGCTGGGAGCAGTAATAGTATTTTATTGCGGGTGTCCTGGAGAAATGTTGGGTTGGGGGAGAAGAATGGAGATGAATTTAAAAATAGAAAGCTGTAATTAGCCAAGCATGGGTTTGTTCTAGAAGGCATCAATTACTAAGCAACCACACACCCCAGATTTTCCAGGGTAGGCTCCGTTAGTGGATTCTGATTCTTTTCGGCAAAGAAGCACTGGTGAGTGGCTGATGGGATTTAATGTTACACTGGTCTACATTGTTGCTTACACATCAGTTCATAACTGCAAACACTTTATCAGTCATGACTCTGCCTTTTCGTTATGAAGAATATAGTTATGTTGGCCTTATGCTCTGAGTTGTGGACCTATCCTGTGAAGAATTAGAAAGGTGTTTGTCAAATGCAGAGCCCTGGAGGTCTGAGGTGGAGAGTCACACCTAAGTTTTTGGCTTAATATTTTGTATCATATAAACCCAAGGAGTTGGCTTTCCAGTCTCTGCCACACTTGGTACAGACCACCAACCAGCATGCTGCTGGGCACAGGTATGTGAACTGCTCTTTCTGCTTGTATCTGGCATGCAAGTGTGTGCCAAAAGGGGTGCATCAGAAGCTGGGGGACGAGGAGATGGAGCATTCTGGGAAGGGACCCGAGAGAGGTCCTGCTGTAAACTGCAAGTTCAAGGACACTCACTTTCCATTTCCTGCAGATGACATGGAGACTGTCCTAGTCAGAGTTTCTATTGCTGTGAAGAGACACCATGCCCACGGCAACGCTTATAAAGGAAAAGATTTAATTGGGGCTGGCTTATAGTTCAGAGGTTTAGTCCATTATTGTCATGGTGAGTAGCATGGAAGCATGGAGGCAGACATGGTGCTGGAAAAGGGGCTGGGAGTTCTTACATCTTGATCCACAGGCAGCAGGAAACTTCCCACTAGGCCTAGCTTGAGCATATAAGACCTCAGTGACACACTTCCTCCTACAAGGCCATGCCTCCTAATAATGGCATTTTCTATGGGCCAAGCATTCACACACACACACACACACACACACACACACACACACACACACACACACACACATATCCCTATGGTGGCCATTCCTATTTAAAACAACCACAGAGGCCAAGAGTCGAGGAGTCAAGACTGTGCAAAAGGGGATACCCATTTGCACTATCCCCCTTTGCACTATCCCCCTTTGCACTATCCCCCTTTGCACTATCCCCATTTGCACTATCGCCATTTGCACTATCCCCATTTGCACTATCCCCCTTTGCACTATACCCATTTGCACTATCGCCATTTGCACTATCCCCATTTGCACTATCCCCATTTGCACTATCCCCATTTGCACTATCCCCCTTTGCACTATCCCCATTTGCAATCCTGAATCATCACTTTAGCAGTAGAGGTCTATGTTTTGGAAAACTGGATGTTTGTGACTATATATCCATAATCAAAATTCTCCTTATTTTCTTCATATATAGTTTTACTGCAAATAGCAGCTGATTTGCACTCAGAGGATAAAGAGAAAGGGACATTTGCTCTAGGGCAGTGGTTCTCAGCTAAGACCATTGGAAAACACAGCTGTTTACATTACAATTCATAACAGTAGCGAAATTACAGTTACGAAGTAGCAATGAAAATAATTTATGGTTGGGGGTCACCACACACAAGGAGCTGTATTAAAGGGTTGCAGCAGTAGGAAGGTTGAGAACCGTTGATCTAGGGAATTAAAAACAGTTATTAAAAGTTTTTCATGCAATATATTTTGATTATATTCTTTCCTTTCCCTCAGCTTCTTCCAGATCCTCCCCACTTCCCTACCCAACCAACTTTACTTTTTATTTTTCTCTCTCTCAAAAACAAAATAAAACACTTAGATAAAACAAAAAATCAAAACAAAAATCTTAAAAAAAAATCAGTAAGGTAAAAAATAGCAAACCAAACAAAAAGCACTCATACCCCCAAAACATGGAACTCTGTTTTGCATTGGCCATCACTCCTAGGCATAGGACCTGACCTGGAGCAGGGTTATATACCCAGTGGTTCTCTCTCTGCTCCACTGGAAAAACTTTCCCAGCACCTATCAATTACAAATAGCTTCTTGGAAAGGCTGGGACTCTGTTCACTTCCTCCCTTCAGTGCTGGGACCCTGTCTGGCTTGAACTTATGCAGGTCTAATGTGTGCATCAGCTTCTGTGAGTTTATCCGTGTGTCAGTCCTATTGTGTCTGAAAGACTCCGTTTCCTGGGAGTCACCCACCACCTCTCTCTCTTTCCTCCTTCTCTTCTGTATAGATTCCTTGAGCCCCGAGGAAAAGGCTTTGCTGAAGACACTTCCTTCAGGGCTGAGTGCTCCAAAGTCTCTCCCTCTCTGCACATGGTCCAATTTTGGGTCTCTTGTTCTCAACTTCTACAAGAAGAAGGTTCTCTGCTGAAGCTGAGTGGTGCTTCGGTCTGAGTCGTAGCCTATTGTGGCAACTGTCTGATCTGGGGACTTTTGATAGGCCCAGTGGAAATAAGAGTTGAAAGATGGTGAACAGGAGTCTACAAAAAAGGCTGACCAAGACATTCCTCAATCCCTTGCTTCCCAAGCATCCCTGTCTACTTCTCTTCCTTAGTAGCCTTCGGAGGGCTTGCACTTTGGGTACTGTGTTCTTTCAGCTTCAGGAGGCAACATCTTCAAACACAAATACTTGAGGGTATTAAAGTGGGTTCTATGGTCCACTAGCACCCACAGCTGCAGAGCCTGCTAATTACAAAAGTCTATCCCTTCTTCTGATGGACCACATGTTTTCAGATCCCTGGGTAGAGGAATGTAAAGAATCTACATTTGTTAACATAGACATACATCCCTGATTTTTTTATTGCAACATCTTAGCAAGTGGAGCTGAACTGAGCCTCTCCCCTCTGCAGTCCCTAAATGGGGAGAATTATTTTCAGAGTTCTGAGGCAATACGTCTGAATTCCTTCAGTCTGAGTGGCGTGGCCATGTGTGTGTCTTTATAAGGCTAGCACACTGACAAAAGATAACCACAGGTGGACGCAAAGGCACATGCTGTTTCCAAAGATAGTAACATCAAATCCTGCTGATGACTCTGAAGTCTGAATGTGCTCCTGGCTGCAGAGCCTTATATAGAGAGGTGAGGCCCCAGGAAGGATCTGTGGACATGCGCTTTTAACTGCTACTGCTCTCAGAACCCTGATATGTCTTTCTTAGCAGCTGATGCCATGTGTTCTGTGGCTATCTTTGGAGAGTGCCCAGCCCTGTTCAGTGCAAGGGTGACAGATGCTTGTGAGATGGTAAAGGAGACCCACAGCAATTCTAGGTTCTGAGAGAAGATGGACCATTGATGGTGTGATAATAAGTTGGCTGGGTCACACTACACAAACACCTCATCTTGCTCAAATGTTGTATTCTCAAAGTTAGCATCCGCTCCTTTATTCAAGGAACCCATTGCTTGCTTATGTGAATGGTTGTGTTGGTTCGGATCTCACGTGTCTCCTGATGGCTTACATGGTAAAGGTATTGGCACCAGCCTGGGGCACTGGTGAAGCGCTATGGTACTGTCAAGAGATGGGGCCTATTGGAAGGCCTATGATTCTTCTGGGATCCTTCTCAGAGTTCACTGGCTGTGCCTCTGATAAGGCCCCATTGTCTTTTGGGAAACTCACAGCCTAGGCTGGGGTTCAGTGCATTGGGGGTGGGGTGGGGAGAGAAGAATGGTCTCTGAGTATTCATGTGGGAGATTATCCTGATTGTGCTAATTGGTGTTCGAAGACCTATTTTGTTGTGGGTGAGACCGTTCCCATACAGAGGATCTTGGATGTATAAAGAGGAGAAGGTTCATTAAGCAATACATTTATCCTTCTGTTTCCTGACTGGATGCTGCCTCAAGCTCTTGCTACTTCAAATTTTTTTGGCACAGCAGACATCTCCTTGAACTGAACTGTGGGCCAGAATAAACCTTTCCCTCTGGAGTTAAACTTGTCTTAGCACATCAACATCAGAAAGGTGACTAAGACAGGCATCTGGCTAGTTCCAGTCACTTGATTTGTGACGAGAGCAGTCATGAGCATGGATGTACAAGTGTCACCTAGATAGGACTCAAGAGCCCTCTAAGTGTGTGCCCAGGATCAGCAGCTGGGTCATATGGTGGTACTATTTTTAGTTTTTTTGAAGAACCTCCACACTGATTTGCATTGTGGCTACACCAGTATACGTGGCACTCTAACTTTATACAAGGCATCCTCTTTCTTCGTAACTTCACCAGCTTCCATGTTCATTTTTCCGCCTTGATTTTAGCCATTCTGAATAAAGTAAGATTAAAAACCTCAAAATAGTTTTGATTTGCATTTTTCTGACACCTAAGGATGGTGAATACTTGAAAATAATCATTGGCTGTTCATATTTCATTCTTTGAGAACTCTGTTCAGTTCATTATCTTATTTACTGGCTGGAAGGTCTGTTGGGTTAATAATTTTTGAAGTCCATTAATCACATGCCTGAAGTACAGCTGGCAAAGATTTTTCTCCCATTCCATAGGTTGACTCTCTATACTTTGCTGTGAGGAGTTTTAAAATTTCACGTAATCCTGCTTCTTACTTATTGTGGCTGAGAGAGAGAGAGAGAGAGAGAGAGAGAGAGAGAGAGAGAGAGAGAGAGAGAGAGAGAGAGAATTCATATGGCACAGAAGCAGAAGGAGCTCCTGGGAAAAAGAATGGGCCAGCAGGAGGTGGGCAGGGAGTGGGGGAGCTGAGAAGAGAATCAGCAGTGACACATGCATACAAGTGCCATACTGAACCCCACTTCTTCTAATGTGTGCTGGACAGTTTCGTGTTGACTCGACAGAAGCTAAAGTCACCTGAGGGGTGGGACCCTAAATTTAGGAATTGCCTCTGTAAGATCCAACTGTAAAGCATTTTCTCAATTAGTGACTGAGGGGAGACTGCACAGTCCACTGTGGGTGGTGCCATCCCTGGGCTGGTGGTCCTGGGTTCCGTAAGAAAGCAGGCCAAACATGTCAGTAAGCAGCCCGCTCCATGGCCTCTGCATCAGCTCCTGCCTCCAGGTTTCTGCCCTGACTTCCCTCAATGATGGACTACAGTGTGAAAGTGTAAGCCCAGTAATCCCTTCCCTCCCTGGCTTTACTTTTGGCCATGATGCTTTATTGCAGCAATAGGAACCCTAGTTAGGACATTATACTATTTTAAACATTACAATAACAAATACAGTGACTTCTGCCAGTCTACAATAACAAATACAGTGACTTCTGCCAGTCTACAATTCTAGAGGCTCCGCTCAAGGACAGCAGGAAGCAGGTATCATTTTATAAGATGCTATGGCAATACTCCAGAAGGAGCAGGAGGCCAGAAATGCCACAATGGCCAGTGTTGGAAAATATGAGCCTACAGTAGAGCATAACAGGGTTGTTTTTCCCCAAATAAAAATATTGTGCTCTTAAGAAATAGGTACTAGAGATAAAAACCCATTTTGTATTCCACTCACCTTCCACACAAACATAACCCCTCTGTCTCTTGAGGACAAAGTATACTTTGTCATCCCTATCATGGGACTTTGAGAGAGCTCATTTCTCTCATCGATGCCCACTGGTATTCATTGTATATGATCTTATATCTTTGCATATAGTTAGAAAAATAACATTTAAGAAAGGAATGGTTCAGAGAGAGAAAGGCCTACGTGCTGAAGGTTTAGGCTTCGGTGCCATGTTCAGAGGTGGGGCTTCAAGAAGGAGGTGAGTAACGAGCTTCCGTGGACTAATCATAATTTAATGGACTCTCGGGAGGTGGTGGAAATGGTGGGGCTTCAGTGGAGGAGGGCGGCTCACGGAAGCAGCTCATGTGTGCACACCTTTGAAGGGTGCATTCTGTCTCTCTTTTCATCCCTCTTCCCAGATGCTATGGGACTCCTCGGTTCTGTTCTGCCTGGTCCTTCACTATGATGGTTTCCATAGCCATAGGCCTAAAAGCACTGGAGTTGGCTGACCATGGACAGAAGCCCGAGACCAAGGGACAAAACACATCATCCCATCCTTTAGTTGACTGCTTCTTGGTGTTTGGTCACAGCAACACAAAACTGACAACAGTTTTTCACTTCAAGGGCACACACAGAGGCAACTGTACTTTCTAAGAGTCCATTAGGGTTTGTCTCAAGAACCTGGGAGAACATGAGGTGTATGTAAGAGTTCTGTCAACCATACAGCTCTGTTGCTAAGAAAATGGCCACAAACTGTAACCCCCGTTACCACCACTCATGGCTTAATGTTCTTATTTTTAAAGACATTCTTTGAGAAACAACACTATTATATATTTATATTAGTTTATATTAATATTATATGTAGTATTATATATTAAAATATGGTATTAGGAATACCATATTAGAAATAGTTGGTTGGGCCAATTGACCTAAACTGACATCAACTCAAAATCTCAGATCTGGGCAAAATGGAAGCCTGACATGGTCTCTCTGTATTTCAAAGTACCCTTAGTTACCCCTTTGTATCTGCGAGTCCCACAGCCTTTGATTCAACTATGCTCAGATCAAAAGTATTTGAAGATTATGCTTTCTAATAGATTTTTATTTTATGTGTGTTTGCCTGCATGTATGTTGGTGGGTTCATGGAGGCCAGAACAGGTCATTGGATCCCCTGGAACTGGAGCTACAGACAGTTGTCAGCTGCCATGTGGCTGCTGGGAATTAAACTCAGGTCCTGTGGAAGAGCAGCCAGTGACACAGTGTGTACAGCCACCCGGGGTTGCTTTTCCACACTGCTACCACCTCTGCCAAGAGTTTGATTTGTACTGAGTAGATACAGCGTCTGTTGTCTTTGTTCCCTAAACAACACAGAAGAATTTCTACACAGCACTATCTCATTCACTATAAGTGATCTCGAGATTGTCTCAAGTATACAGGAGGATGTGTAGATTATATGTAAACACTACACCATTTTGTGTAAGGTACTTGAACATTTAAATTTTGGTACCCTGCTGTAGGGAATACTAATTTCCCAGGAACCAAGGGACGGTTGCATGTAAAATACTAGAAACCAAAACCCAAATCACAGGGATCAGGGGTTGAGGTTAAGCCAGGTACGCACAGTGCTCCACATGCTGGCTGCCTGTGAAAGCTTGTATACTCTGGGGTGCTTGGACTGTCTCTTCTGTGGGCCCTGGGCAGTGCTGGGAAGCCTCAGGCTGCTCTGTGGCTGACTGACTGGTGTTGACTTTTGTGTGTTTGGTGTATGTGGGGAGTAGGGGGTGGCAGTGTGTGTGTGGTGTTTGTGGTGTGTGTGGTGTGTATGTGGTGTGTGTGGGAGTGGGTAGTGGTGGTGGTGTGTGTATGTCTGTGTGGTGTGTGGGGTGTGTGTAGGGTGTGGTGTGTGTGGGGGGAGTGGGTGGTACCAGTATGTGTGGTGTGGTGTGTATGTGTTGGTGTGTGGGGGAGTGGGTAGTAGTGGTGTGTGTGTATGTGTCTGTGTGTGGTGTGGTGTGTGTGTATGTGGTGTATGTGGGGAGTGGGTGGTGGCGGTGTGTGTGTTGTGTATGTGGTGTATGTGGGGAGTGGGTGGTGGCAGTGTGTGTGTGGTGTGTGTGGTGGTAAGGGTTTCACTGCTGCCCCCTCCTGGACAGGGGACCAGGGATACAGTCCACTCCTAACAAGTGTTGAAGAGCTCACGATCATCGATCTTTCCCCTCCTACCTTGTCACTTAGCATCGGTGGCGGGGAGTGGGGATGGGGTGCAGGTGAAGAGATGCCACGTGGCTGAGCTGAGAGGTCTAGGTGTGGGCAGGGCAAGGTTCTTATCCTGAGCGCCTAAGTCTCACGGGGTGTGGTTGCAAAGCACAGGGCAATTTCGGCAGTGAGAGGGCAGGGGCCGGCCCAAACCCGAAGGGACCTTCCTGGTCCGATGTGGAGGCCTCGTGACAGCCGCCCGCAGCTCCTATTGGCCAGGCGCTCTGATTGGCAGAGTGGAGTCAGCAGGGCGGGTGTTGGTCATTTCCTCCCCAGGGACAGTTTCCCCGCTGAAGTCCCAAATGCCTTGTTCCTTTGAGGAATGCGCATGAGATTTGAGTGGCCTGTGAGTCCCGGGGTGGCTCTTCAATCAAACTCCAGTGGCTGCTCTTCCTGGAAGAAGGTGGCTGGCTGATGTTGGGGCTTCCACCCCCCCTTTTATAGTCACGTGTGCATTTTGACGTCACAGCCCACCGAACTGAGGATTCCTAACATCCTCCCAGGGCCTGCTTGTGAGTCTGGAGTCCGGATGATCTTGCTTGCAAAAAGCTCACTGCTGAGAGGCTCTGCCTGGAAGGAGAGAAAGAACACGTGGGTCGCCAGCAAAGAGGGCAGTGTCCCCCAATTGCCATGCCCAGGCGCACATCTCCTTTCAACCAGAGAACCAAGGTTCAAAAGGTGACTAGCCTAGGTCACACAGCTGGTAACACAAGGATCTTTCTGATCCCAGAAGCCTTACCAGTTACCCTGAGTTAGACATAATAAGGTCCTTGAAATCTTCGCTGTCTGCTTTGCAGTGGGGACCCACCTGACCTGGCCTTCTAGGCAAAATGGACTTGTAGATGGGGTGGGGGGAGTTGCCTAAGGAGAAGCAAGAGCAAGTGGTGACTGGGTGTTTTATATCCACACCTCTTGGCATCACTTGCCCTGTGGGTTTCCTGAGCTCAGTGACTCCCAGGCTGCGCTCCTGCTTGTCCCTGGCTAATCACATTCACCCCTCATTTCGCTGGGATTCCAGCTTCGAAGTCTGGGTTGTCTTCAACATGCCTCTCTATCTAACTGCTGGCCAGATTCCATCCACGTTCCCCTTTGGGGTCTTTCCCAGTCCTTCCCAGCCCCAAGGTAGCATGGTGATTGGGTCTTTGCAGCAACAGTAAACACCTTTCTCTGCTCACCAGTGAGCTACACTTCTGACTTTTCGGGGGTGGGGTGGGGGATCAAACCTACCCATTTGTTTTACTGATGTTATTTCATCTGAGTCCCTAAGTATATCCACTTCCTTCTGTGTATTAGATACTTCACACGAGTTACCCTCACTACTAAAATAATTTTTAAATTACTAATTACTCCAGGTCCCAGGTCAAAATCCAGGTTGCACTGTAGGCTTTCAGCTTGTGCGAGCAAGTGTGCGTGCGTGCGTGCGTGCGTATGTGTGGGTGGGGGGGTGTGTGTTACACGCATGCCATGGCACACATGTGGAGATTAGAGGGTGACCTTCAGGTGTCTAGCTTCACCTTCCACCTTGTTTGAGACAGGTTTTCTTTACTACTTTTCTGTCACCTTCTCTAGACTCCCCTGTCTCTGCCTCTTCCAACAGTGGTGTTTGGCTACCAGTACTTGACCTCCCACATTAGGCTTTCCATGAGTTCCTGGGATCTGAACTGAGGGGTCAGGCCGACCCAGAAAGCATTTTACCCAGCATGCTTTCTCCTGACCCAGGAATGAAGTTTCGACTCCTACCTCTGTTCTCTGGCTACAGCCTCTGCTCATCTAAATGACAGTACTTTGATACACTAAAAACTTAAATATATGTATTTTAAGCGGCTTTACTTACATATAATAAAATACATCAATTTTAATGTATTTTGGTGGGTTTAAGAAATGTATACCCATGTGTCTATTATCTGAATTCACATATAGGATACCCATCACGTGTCTAGAATCCCTGCCCCCTTGTCCGTTTCCTGTGCCATTGAACCCAAGTGATCAACCAGATTTCTGATGATGCAGCAAATTTTTTCTCTGGGTTTACACAAATAGGATCATTTGGTATCACTCTTCTTTTTGCTAAAAAGATTTATTTTTAAAATAGAAAATATTTTATGTATAAAAGGTATTTTTCCTACATGTACAGCTGTGCACTTGTGTGCCTGGTGTCTGCAGAGCCTAAAAGAAGGTATTGGATCCCCTGGAATTAGTGACAGATGGTTAAAGCTGCTGTGTGGGTGCTGGAAATTGATCCTGGATGCTCTGGAAGAACATCAAAAGCTCTTATCTGCTGAACCATTTCTGTGATCCTAAATTCTGCCATCATTATTATTCACATGGTTGTGCACATGTCTGCATGAGTGTATTCCACCTGTGTGCAGGTACTGAGAGAGGCCAGAAGGTGTTGAATTCTCTGGAGCTGGTGTTACAGGCAGCTATGAACAGTTCTATGAACAGTATGTGGGTTCTGAGACTCAAACCTAGTGCCCTGGAAGAGCAGTATGCTCCTAACCTCTGAGCCATCTCTCTAGCCTGGAGCTTTCTTGTGCTTAGGTTATTTTTTGTTGGTGAATTTTTCTCTGGGTCAGAACTAGTTGTTACATTGTTTTGTTGAACCCACCAAGCCCAGACAGTCTGTAACTAGTTTACTTACTGAATGAAATCCTAATTGTTCCCAGTCCTTGATTAACAAAAATAAAGAGAACAGATCTTTCTGGAAGCCTATCATTTGGGTGAGTAGCAGTAGAAGTGAGACCTATAGGTTATATTTTAGGTGTAATTCTGTGGGGTTATACTCTTGTACATTGTAGATATTTGTCCTGCCTACTGGTGGGATAAAACACTGATTGGCCAGAAGGCAGACAGGAAGTATGGGCCGGGCTACCAGACTAAGAAAACTCTGGGAAGAAGAAGAGCAGAGCAGGGATGCCAGCAGACACAGAGGAAGGAGGACTGGAATGATGCTCTGAGAAAAGGTACCAAGCCACATGGCTAAACAAGATAAGAATAATGGGTTGAGTTAAGATGCAAGAGCCAGCAAGCAATATGTCTGAACCATAAGGCAAGCAGCTTATAATTAATATAAGGCTTTGTGTCATTATTTGGGTCTAAACAGCAGCAGGGCTGCGAGCCTCAGGGCTAGGCCTGAAAGGTTGGGCCAGAAACCCTTACTACAGTGTAATCATGAGTCAAAGTTTTCTGTGCATTCACCACCATCAATGCATGAGTCATGAGAGCTAGTTTCCCAGCGGTGAGTTTAGGCCACAGACTGAACCCTGGGACTTCTGGTGAGAATTCTCTAAGAGCCTTGAAATGCCCCTGAGCCCACAGAGCTCATGAGGCCACATGACTTCCCCAGCTTTTCCTGCTTGTAGAGTTGGAGCCAGAGCTGGTGACAGTTGATGGGATGAGCTCACAAGACCAGGCTTTAGTGGAAAAGATGTTTTGTATTTTCGTGTTTGAATAATAGAGACTTTGTGCTTTTTAGTTTTTAGTGTTAATTTGATGTAACCTAGAGTCACTTGGGAAGAGGGAGCCTCATAGAATGATTGCTTTATGAGGTTGGCTTATAGACATATTTACGAGAAATTACCTTGATTGATAATTGATGTGGAGGTCCCAGTCCACTGCGGGCAGCACCCTTCCTAGGCAAGTGGACCTGTGCTGTATAAGGAAGGTGATTGAGCACGAGAATGAGGCAGTAAGTACTATTGCTCCATGAGTCCTTGTCTTTGAGCTTCTGCCCTGACTTCAATTGATGATTAACTATGATCTTCAAGTGTAAAAGCCAAATAACCCTTTCCTACCCTAAGCTGCTTTTGGTCATGGTATTATCATAGCCACAGACAACAAACTGGAACAGTTCTTGTTACATAAAGATTTAAATGCATGAAATAGAAAAGGTCTAGTTAGTACATGAATGTTAGCTGTTCTAAAAGGGCCTAATACACACACCTGTAAGTTATGTGTAGCTTTTTTCTCTAGACACCTGTAAGGGAGAGAGAACTGTTACCATGAAGGAAGCCATAGGCGCTAGCTGGCTCTCTTGAGCTTGGGGACAGGCTGCATTTATTAAAATAAAGTTTAGAAGACTGGAGTATTGTGGAAAATTTACTAGCAATATATCATATAAATGATTAATATTTATTAAGGGGGTATGTAAACACGGATACAACTGAACCTAGAGATAATTCCTGGAGAGAGGAGCTGTCCCACGATGGATGGTGGATCTGCTCCCACAGAAGGCAGGAACAAACAGAAAGAAGGTCAGTGTCCTGGCATCTCAATGGGGTCTGGCCAAGCCCCATTTAGGCTTCCAGCACTCCAGAGACACACCCCCAAGCTTTGCCAGCTACTACCTGAATCCCATTACATTGGAGGGTGAAGGCACTGTCCGAGCTGGTTCTGGGGCCTCTTATAATGGCTGGAGTGGGGCTGGCTTGGGACTTTAAGGGAAAGGAAGCCTTTGCCAGATTAAGGAAACCCAATTGTGATAAGGCCAATGCAACAGGAAGCAGTTTGTACTTTGTTCCTCTTCCAACCTTTGCACCCTTACTCTGGTGTCCCCTTTAGTCAGTGTGGAGAGTGGCAGCTGGCACTCAGGAGTGTAGTATATAGTTTCTGGGACGGCCTTTCCGGCCTACCCCTGAGGTTCTGACCTCCTGTCTCATTGACCAGCAGACTCAAGGAAACACACAGGTGCTTGTATTAATTTAATGCTGATCAGCCTAAGGCCCAGACATATAACTTGCTAACTCTTTACCCTTAATCTAACCCATGACTCTTATCCTGTTCAGTCATGAGGCTCGGTACCTTTTCTCAGAGCAGCACTTCAACTTCTTTCCTCTGCATCTATTGGTGTCTCATTGTAGTGTCTCTTTGGCATCTCTGCTCTGTTCTTCCTGTTCCCAGAGTTTTCTTAGTCTGGTAGCCCTGCCCACACTTCCTGCCTGCCTTTGGCCAATCAGCGTTTTTATTAAACCAGTAGGTGGGACAATTATTTCCAATGTGACAACATAATCCCACTACAACAGAGTGTCCAAGTTAGGGTTTCTACAGCTACCACAAAACACCATGGTCAAAAAGCAAGTTGAACAGGAAAGGGTTTATTTGATTTACATTTTCATATCCTTGTTCATCTTCAAAGGGAGTCAGGACAGGAATGCAAATAGGGCAGGAACCTGAAGGCAGGAGCTGATGTAGAGGCCATGGTCAGGTGCTGCTCACTGGTTTGCTCTCTATAGCTTGCTCAGTCTGCTTTCTTGTAGAGCCCAAGACCACCAGCCCAGGGATGGAACTACTACAATGGACTGGGCCCTCCCCCATGGATCACTAAATAAGAAAATGCCTTACAGGCTTGCCTAAAGCTAGATCTTATGGAGCCATTTTCTCAGTTGAAGTTTCTTCCTCTTAGATGACTTTAGCTGTGTCAAGTTGACATAAAACTGTCCAGCACACAGAGCTGGGTCACAAAACTCCAGATTTGACAACGGGTTGAGAGCCGAGATGGAGCTGAGTGATGGCAGTACAGGTACTGATCATGTTTCCAGTTTTAATTCTGTTTCCTCTGGGATGGGACATTCATTCTTTCCACTATGTGACTGTATCAAATCTTAGCTCATGCTGACTTTATAACACTGCTGCTTCAGTGCCTAGCTTGGTTTATATACCCAGGTGAGATTCCATTCCTATATGACATTTCCTATTGAGCCCAGCCAGGAACCTCACCCCTAGTTGTACACACACTCTGTCTTCCTGAGTTGTGTTTGGCTGGGGTTGAGCATGCATCCCTGAATCTGCACTTTCCTGTGATCTCCATTTGGCCTGACATACTATCTTTGCACAGCAGTGGCTCATGGGTACATGTGCTCTGGGACCATGTGAGTGAAATTGTGAAAACTAAGCTCTTAGGCCTCCACTAAACTTTCTTGGCCTTGAGACCCTGCTTGCTTTAAGGAGATTTATCAATTCAACCTTGTGGATTTGCTGTTATGTTTTCTTCTGATTTAGTCAATTCTTAAATTGATGTCTTTTTGGGGGGAGGTACCTCCATATTTCAATGCCAGTTTTCCCTCAATATCAAAGTGGGTTCTAAACCATTATGAGATGCTTGTATTTTAGGCTATGAAAATTTTTCTGGTGCAATTTAAACTTAACTTGAGAACCTCTTGCTGTAATCTTAGGAGATAACATGGTTGGGAATTTTATTTCCTAAAAGATCCCAGTGTGATAGAAAAGTAGCTAAGATAGGAAATGGCTTCATTTTCCAGTGGGCTGCTAGCAACAGGGAGAACTCTCAGCCAGGAAGGAGGTGCAAGCTTATCTACTCATGTGTGTCCATGTCCCACCAACCAATTTCCAAATAAACACAAAGAGACTTATTATATATTATAAATGCTCGGCCAATGACTCAGGCTTGTTACTAATTCTTACATTTTAAGTTAATCCGTATTTCTTATCTACATTCTGCCATGTGGCTCAGTACTTTTTCTCAGTACAGCAAGTTCATTTCCTTCTCTCTGTATCTCCTCAAGATTCTGAGATTCTTTTTCTTCTTCATGCTCTCTTTTTGTCTGCAAGTCCTGTCTGTTCAGCTCTTGGCCAGTCACCCAATTATAGTGACACGTATTCACACAGTGTAAAGGAATATTCCATATGTGTGTTTTAGAGTATTAAATTCTTTGTAAGGAACAATGCTGTCCATCCAAACGTTCCTGAAGAAAAATTCTACATGATTACATTTCTACATACTGTATTATCCAACATTTTTCAGATTTTTAAATTTTATTATTTTATACATTTTTTACATCACAATCCAGAGGAAGACTTTAAGACATAGTGGCTATATTCTGCCTACCTAACACTATCAGAACAGAACTTGTTAGAAAACAATTTTATTTTATATATTTTTCCTGGTGTGTCTGTGTGTCAGATCTCTTGGATCTGGAGTTACAGACAGCTATGAGCTGCCTTGTGGGTGCTGGGAATTGATCTCTGGTTCTCTGGCAGAGCAACTGGTGCTTTTAATCACAGCAAGTCATTTCTCCAGCACCCAGAATAGAACTCTTTTAAGAGACATTTAAGCATTTCAAAATATTTGAGTTGATATTTCCCCAAAGTGAAATTCAGCTGAGTGCCTTGGGAATACTTGAACATTGATTTTATCTTTCTAAAGATGTGGTCTAGCCTTCTTGCATTTGAAAGTTGACAAGCGCACCTTCTGGTATTACCTAGCAGGATGGCTCAGTGCTTAAGAGAGCCCGCTGCTCTTCCTGAGAACCTGAGTTTGATTCCAAGAACCCACATTAGTGGCTCACAACTGCCAATAACTTCAGTTCCAGGGGACCTGATGCCTTCTTCTGACCTCTTTGGACAGCTGAACTTGTACACATACCTCCACAAAGATATACCATACATAATAAAAAAAGAACTCTTAAAGAAAAGTGTGTATTGAAGCTTGGGAATAGTCTAATTTATTGAGGACCAGTTGGACCATGATTGGGTGCATCTCTGACCACATATAGCCAGTCATGGAAGAGCTATCAAAAATTGCCATCAAACTGGGTGTGTTAGACACATGCATTTAATTCTAATACTTGGGCAGAAGAATCAGGCTGATCTCCATGAGTTCAAAGTCAGCCTGGTCTACATAGTAAGTTCTAGGATGGCCAGAGCTACCTGGAGAGATCCTGTCTCAAATGAACAAACAGGAAAAGAATACAGAAGTACAGAGAACCCCAATTATTCAAATCAACCCTAAACCAAGAGAGTGATCCAGAGATACAATAATATACGCCCTCAAACTATACCATAGAGCCATAGCAACTAAAAAATAAACATGGTACGAGTACAAAAACTGACCCAGAGCAATGCAATAGGACAGAGGACTAAAAAAGAGACAGTTTCTTCAGCAAATGCACATCTAGCTAACTGCACATCTATGTGTAGGGGAAATATTAACAAAGCAGCTAGTCAGTGGCTTTTTTGAAGAGGACTCCAGTGAGATTGAGAAAATAATAGCAAGGGATGACAAGTGAGAATATATCACATTGATGGTTCCCACCTGGAGCCTTCACCTCTACTGACTAGTGTTCACGGTACTGGAAGGTACTACCAGAGGAGAAAGCTGAACACTCTCCAGTTACAAATCCTTTGATCTACAATGATGACCAGCCTGCAAAACACACTGGTGTAACAGTGTCACAAAAGTCAAGGGAGTAACCAACTGCTATTAGATTGGATTTAAGGCTAATCCATGAGTTGGGACCCATGCCCAACACTGCTCTGGTGGCCAAGAGCCGTAGACTAGGTAACTCACGGACATAGGGAAAAATGGAATACTACTGTTTTGCTAAATGAATGTAGTCACAAAACGATTCCTAATGACATTTTGCTATACTCATAGGTTCAGTGATTGCTCAGCCATCACCAGAGAAATTTCCTTCTGCAGTAGATGGGAACAAATACACAGACCCACAACTATACAATGTACAGAATGAGAGAACTTGGAACATTCAGTCCCAAATGGGATGTTCTCCATCAAATATCTCCCCTCAGAGCTTAAGGAGGAGGCATAAAGATTGTAAGAGCCTGAGGAGACGGAGGATACTAAGGAAGCAGGGTCTTCCAAATACAGCATAATCGATGCATATATGCACCCACAGACACTGTGGTGTCATGCTCAAGTCTCAGATCGGGTCTCAGTGGGGAGAGAGACACCCCCACCCTCATCTACAAGTTCTCTCCAATTGACTACCTCTTACAACAAAAATAATTTTCTCCAAGAGTCTCACTGAGAACACAAACCACCTTAGACAAGCTCCAGGCACAGCAATAGCAGAAACCAGACAACTCAGTGGTATGGTGGAGGGTTTTGTCTTATGATTTGTCTGGGTTTTTTTTTTCTTTTAATACCTAACAGGTCCTTTGCTTCTATGTTGTGATTTCAAATTTTGTATTTTTCTGGGATGTCTGTGTGTGGCAAGTGTGTGCTTCTTTGCATCTTTATGTGTTTTTCTTTGGCTCTTTTTGGTTATTTTGTTCTATTCTCATTTGTTGGTTTGTTAGTTGCCTGTTTGCTTGCTAATGAGAGAGAGAGAAGGAAAGTGAATTTGAGTGAGTGGGAGGTGGAGAGGGTCTGGAAGGACTTGGGGGAGCAGAAACCATTGTTAGACTATATTGTATGGTAAAAATGATTTTAAATAAAAGTTTAAAAAAGAAAATGCATCAAATTGAAAAGCCTCTGCATGCAGGAGGGTCACTATGAGCAAAGCACACAGAAACACACTAATGAAAATGTTATAGTGAAGCATATCATGAGCAGAGCATATATGCTAATTAAAATATGGTAAGTGGGCTGTGAGGTCACTCAGTGGGTAAACCACTTGCCATCTATGTTTGATGCCCAGCGCTCACCATCACAGCTCATAACCATCCATAACTCTTATTCCAGGGGATCATATTCCCTTTTCAGCCCTCTACGGGTGTTGCACACACAAACATACAAGCATGCAAAAACACTCAAAGCATATATACTTTTTTTTTTTTAAAATAAAAAGGAAGCATCTATTTCTTACAGTTCTAGAGGCAACTGCCTTTGAGTCACTCATGCTCTAGTAATTCTCTGGCTCACCATCATCTAGACTTGGGTAGAAGCATTTCTTTGGTTTGTTGGTATTGTCCTATCTGGGATGAGCAGACATTTGCTCATAAGAGCAGACATTTGCTCATAACTTCTCAGGAAGAGTAACACAAAAGGGGCCCTTCCCCTCCGGAGGCTCACAGACATCTGGGATGTTTCAGTTGCTTTTGGGTCCCTATCACCTCCACCCTATGAATTCCTCAGTAGCCACTCTCCAGGCACCCTTAACATTTTTGGTGAAAAATCTAAGGACTTTGATTCAGCAAACTCATTTCTGAAAATTTGCTCAAATACTTTTTGAAAAGAGATAGGAGGTACATACATGCAAATCTCTGCTGCCACAGGGTCCTGGTTGTCAAGCTTCATTTTTACCTAGGGCTTGAGGGAAATTAATCATAGAAAAGTAGAATAATGGAGTAGCTGATCGGTGGGATTCAGGTGTTATTGAGGGGGACCTAGAGGCATAGCTTTGGGGTCTCAGGCAAGCCCCCATTGAGGACTTGGGCTCGCTGTCCTTCCTTCCAGCTTTTTCTTACATTCACAGAGAGAGGATTGGCACCATCGTTACACAGACAGTCAATGCTCCAAAAATTGCCTTAAGGTTCAGTTTATATCAGTGGGTGTTTATAAAACTTCTTAATAAATATTAGTCCTTTATATAATCAATTGTCAATTAATAATTCTTCAATACTGCTCCATGGCTTTAGGAACAGCTACTGGGAAGAAAGGGTTCTGAGTATAGTGTTAATTGAAGAGGCTGAACTGTTTATCAGCAGAAAACTGCTGGCCTAAGACCCAAGAGAAAGTTAGGGTTCTGACCAATGGAACTTGAGGGACATGGATTGCTTGATGGAATGGAACCTTGTGAGGGGCTGGAATTTGGGGGCCAGAGTAAACTGTAAGGTTCCAGAATACACTTGGAATTCAGCAGACACCACTGAGCTCCTTTTTCTATGTCCGTTAGAGAATCCCCCAATGCCGAGGGATATTGGCATCCTGCAAAACTTGCCTACAATCCTGAACTTGCAAGAATGCATGGTGTGTAGGACTCACTTTTACCCATCGGGAAGTCGCTCTGCATCTCCTGGCAGAGCCTGTCAAACAGACGCCCACAAGACTTCTCACACAGACAGGAGGATCAGCAAGGGCGGGCACCCTGTCTAGTGAACACCTCCATGCCTATTAAGGATCCATGTCTGATCATTGGGGCTTGCCAACGTGTTTGCATTTCTCTGTCAGGAGAGATTTGAAAGCAATTCAACAGGAAGAATGAAAAATAATTTCTATAGGCGAGAAGAGTTCTGAGACAGGAAATCTCTTCAGGCAAAAATATCTGAGACCTCGGTGACACTGTAAGGACACAGGCTGGATCCATCACGGGGTATTTAGGTAGCTCTGACTTTCCAGATCATTTAGCTAACACAAACCTGAGTGGAAGTGGACAAGTACAGGTATGTTAGCTTAACAAATCTCCACAAGGTCTGATGAAGGCAGTAGAAAGGATTCCAAGTATGGGGTTTCTCACTCAGTGTGGGGGTTTCTCACCTAGTGCAGGGTTTCTCATCCAGTAGCATTCTGTCAGATGTGGGACCAGAAACTCAAGCCACCTGGATAAAGTAGCACTTGGAGGGGTAGGTCTTGGCTACATGAGGGCCCTAGCTTTTGACAGTCAGAGGCCCCAGACTGACCAGGCCTGTAGCTGTAAAGACAGCTACAGCATCTGGAAAAAATGATTACTCTTTAAAGACAGGGTTTCACTGTATAGCTCTGGCTGCTCTAGAACTTGATATGTAAACCATGCTGGCCTGGAACTCCCAGAGATCCATCTGCTTATGCTGCCCACTGGGATTAAAGGGATGCTCCACTACACTCAGCTTTCTGTATGCATTTTGCAACATTTTTCCTGTTTCTCTGAAGAAAGTTGTTGGATTGTGGTGGGGTTGCTTTTAGTGGTATGGCTGTGTCCATATTAGTCCTGCCTAGGTCCCCCAGTTTGCGGTATTTTTGTCTTAACAGTTCAAGATGACTAAGATGTCTTCTTCTTTTCAGTCCGGATAATCTCAGATGACTCCTGCCCCCACCCCACAGCTTGAGTCTTACTAGTGAACAGAAATGGCAGTTTTGTGCTTTTTCAGTTCCAAAATATTCTCTCTCTCTCCCTTGTGCCTAGGTCTCTGTAAGTACTATGATTACAGCAACTCTTATGAAAGAAAGTATTTAATTTGGGGCTTGTTTAACGTTCCAGAGGCTTATTCTGCCATCATCATGATGGGAAACATGGCGACATGTAAGCAGGCATTGGAGCAGTAGCTGAGAGCTACATTCTGATCCATAGGTACAGGGGAAGAGGGAGACCCTGGGCCTGGCTGGGGCTCCTGAAACCTCAAACCCAGTGATACACCTCCTCCAGCAAGGCCACACCTCCTCCAGCAAGGCCACACCTCCTCCAGCAAGGCCACACCTCCCCCAGCAAGGCCACACCTCCCCCAGCAAGGCCACACCTCCTCCAGCAAAGCCACACCTCATCCGGCTAGGCTACACCTCCTCCAGCAAGACCACACCTCCCCCAGCAAGGCCACACTTCCCCCAGCAAGGCCACACCTCCCCCAGCAAGGCCACACCTCCTCCAGCAAAGCCACACCTCATCCGGCTAGGCTACACCTCCTCCAGCAAGGCCACACCTTCTCCAGCAAGGCCACACCTCCTCCAGCAAAGCCACACCTCCTCCAGCAAGGCCACACCTTCTCCAACATAGGCCACACCTCCTCCAACAAGGCCACACCTCCTCCAGCAAGACCACACCTCTTTCAGCAGGACCACACCTCCTAATCCTTCTCAAGCATCACCACTTCCTAATGACCAAGCATTTAAATACATAAGGCTACAGGTATTATATAAGATAATATATATTAGATTTGCTTTATTATTTTGTATGTACGAATGTTTTGTTTGTTTGCTTATATACATACATAAACATATGTGCACCACATGTATACCTGACAACTGTGGAGGTTAGATTCCCTGGGACATGGGGTTACTGTGTGCATGCTGGGAATTGGAGGGTCCCCTGCAAGAACAACAGCTGTTCTTAACCATTGAGACAACTCTCCAGCCCCTAATTTATATTTGTAGCTTTTGATCTGAACATCTGTGCCTCTTCAGGGACAGCTCTGCCTCTTTCCCCCTCTGGCTATGGGTTATACTGGTCACTAGATGGAGACTGTCTCCAGTCTCCAGTCAGGTTCTTATTTGTCCTCTCTCTGAGAACTGAGTGGGACAAACACAGGGAAAGCAAGGTTAACTTATTTGCACAGGGAGTAATCATTTGAATGGCAAACCAAGAACTCCTACAGCCTTGGTAGCTAGAGAGTGTGCTGATAGAGGGATGCTAGCAGTGATTTTCAGTCCTTAGCAGGCTTCGTGCCTAGCCTAAAGGGAGCAGAGGTTTTAGAGCTTCATGCTCTCTGAGGCCTTGGGGTTCCTAGACCAGGAGTAGCAGGTATAGCCTAGCCCAGTTCTGTAAGAGGCCTTGGGGCGCCAACTGAGGGATTCTTTACAAAGCAGGTCTTAAGGTTACCATTGGCAGTAGCAGGATGAGTGTCATGCCCCACTCCCATGGTTGTTGCTGGTTAAGTCCTGGAGGCGAGCTCAGTGAAGTCCCAGAAGCCTCAGGTGTGGGAGTCCTTCATCTGCCTTCTTCCCCTCAGGTGAGCTCTTGTTGGGTTCTTCTGTTCTTGGAGCTACAGAACATCAGCATTGGTAGCTGGACCTTGACTGGCTGGATATAGCCATGCAAACAAGTTTTAAAATGGGGCCAGTCAGGACAGCTATCAAAGGGGTCTAGTTGCTATGGGTCTAATGGGCTCCACTTGGTTGACCCATGGTGTCTGGCTGTGAAAAGCCAGCACTTTGTGCAGCTGGAATTTTTCCTCCCCTTTCCTTTGATGGGGGCCAGAAGGCCAAGGTCAAGATGGCTGAAGCTTGCTCCTTCTGAGGCTGTGAGGTGGTCTGGTCCAACCTTCAGCCTTCTGATTTCTGTTTTAATACTGGAGTAATTTGTTTTCCTATTAATTATAATTACTTTTAAATATTCAATTAATTTTATGTATATTTCCTCTTAACACACTAGGGCAGTTCAGTAGCCAGTGTTGGTTCAATTTAGGTGTCTGACCCTGTGTGGTTTATTGTAGTTGTATTTAAACATAGAACAATCTGGTGCAAACTATTCTTGTGATGATAATTCAAACACAACAAAACATACATAAATCTCTTTGAGAGACAAAGTAAACTAAATACAGATCTTCTCCAGACTTCTGAGTGGATAACAGAATTTATAGTCCTTCCCTCAACATTCCAGGTTTATTGTACATAGCAGCTCAATGAGAGAGTGGGTTGTTACAGAGCTGAATGAGCAAGTTTAGCTAATCCTGTAGGTAGGCATTCTCAATGGAGAAACAGTCTTAGCCTGTAAACAGCCAGAAAGCTTTGGAGATGTTTTCTGACAACACAGTCGATGTCTGCACACATAGTCAATGTCTGCATACAGAGTCAATATCTGCACACACACTTAACATCTGCACACACAGTCAACGTCTGCATACAGAGCCAATATCTGCACACACACTCAACATCTGCACACACAGTCAACGTCTACATACAGAGTCAACATCTGCACACACAGCATCTGTACACACAGTGAACATCTGCACAGTCAGCATCTGCACACATAGTTAGCATCTGCACACACAGCATCTGCACATACAGTCAGCATCTGTACACAGAGTTAACATCTGTAAGTATGCAAAACAACCTGATCAGGGAGGCTCTGCCTTCCCCATGGGTGGGAAACATTGGTCTTTGACCTGGCCTTGCTTGTGCCAAACAATACACATTTACCCAGAACTTCCTCTGCTCCCCACAATGTTCAGTGCTGCTTTGTTAACAGTAGCTGAGGAGTGGTGTATGTGTATACACTAGTCGTTTTGCATCTCTGTAAGCAAAATGCCTAGCGGAGACAGTTCAGTCTCTTCCATTTCATTCTCTCCGTCATAGTAGGTAATATGTGGGAGTGTCTTTCTGTATGTCGTGCGTATCAATCTTTAAATAAAGGACATTTTTGACCATGGCAGGCACCATAGAAGAAGTGGGGGGGGGAATCAGAATAGTTAGGAAAGGGGGGCGGAGTCAGAAGCAGATTGAGCCAGGTGCCAAAGAAGAAACATCTAAGGAACAACACAGGTGAGTCATGGGCCACACGGCAGACAGATTAATGGAAATGTGTTGAGTTAAGATGTAAGAGCTAGCTAGCAATGTGCCTAAGCCATAGGCCAAACAGCATGAAGTTAATATAAGCATCTGAGTCATTTTGGGGGCCTAAGCAGTGGCGGGTGGCTAAGTGGTCTGGGACAGCAGGTCTGTGGGTCTGGACCTCTGCCAGACAGGGCCAGGAAACCTTATTGTAACAAGGTAATGCCTGGTGGGGTGTCCAGTCCATCACAGCATGTAAAGCCTGATGGTTCCTGTTAGGGAGGAGCAGGAAGCAGAGCAGATCAGATCATGGGTGGGGCTGTTACCTTTAAAGGCCACTTTGGTAACCTATCTCCATTGGTTAAAGCCTCTATAACTTCTCTAAATAACATCAGCAGCTAGGGAATGAGTTTAAAATACAAGACTATTGGAAATTTATCCAGTTTAAACAACAGTAATATACAACAGCATTTTATCCCACCATACTGAGAAGCACTGATGGAGCTGGAGAGACAGCTCAGTGGTTAAGAGCACTGGCTGCTTTCCCAGAGGACTACAGTTTGATTTCCAGGACCCAGAGTGGCTCCAGTCCCAGGGCATCGGATTCCCTCTTCTGGACTCTTTGGGTACTTCATGCACATGGTATAATTATTAGATTCAAACAAAATACACACATGACATAAAATAACTAAAATCTTTAAAAAGAGATTATTGAGCATTTGCTTTATAGTAGGCGGTATTCCAGACCTGTCCACATGGGGCCTAGATTCCAGCAGAGAATGGGGGTGGGGTGGGTGGGGAAGCACATTAAACATAGCCCAACCCGAGTGAAACAACTTGGTCTGCTAGGCTGTTCTGACAAACAAGTACCACACACAGCAGAAAGACATTGTTTCCTGGTGATAAGGACCAGAAGGCCAGGATCAAGGTGGCTGAAGGGCAGGCTACTGTAGCCAGAAGTCTGGGCCTACAGGACAAATCTCTCCCACACATAGTCCCGCAACCACTTATAAAATAATTATTCAGAGGCTTATATTAATTACAGACTGACCTACGGCTCAATGTCATTACCAGCTAGCTCTTATAGCTCAACCCATTTTTATTAATCTATATATTGCACATGGCTGGTGGCTTACCTGTACTTTTACATCTTGCCTCTTGGGCAGCTGGATCGAGTCTCCCAGACTCTGTCCTTCTCCTTTATCTCTGCTTGGAATTCCAACCTGCCTTGAAGCTGCCTTGCCATAGGCCAAAAACAACTTCTTTACTAACAAATGGCAATAAAGTATATTCAAAGTACAGAAAGACAGCTCACATAAGGCTGCAAGGGTGATTTGGTCCAGCCTTCAGTCTTTGCCTAGTAGTTGGCCATTCTCTCTCTCTCTCTTTCTCTCTCTCTCTCTCTCTGGTTGATGTTACCAGCCTTCTGTCTTTTATTGTTGCCCATTATTGTATTCCTTTGAAACAGGAATTCCTCTCACCTAGAGCTCTGTGGTTTGGCTAGGCTAGCTGACCAGTGAGTTCAGAGGACTCTGACACACCAGCTTTCCTAATAAAGTCACATTCTGGTGTCCTAGAGGTTGGGGATTTAAGATATTTTTGTGCATGTGGAAGCAAGCAGAAGCTTCACTGGGGATCACGGACAGCCAAGGCATGCGCACGGTATGTGCTGGGTGACTGTAAGACTATCAAGTTGTGGACTGGGCCAGCCTCTTCCTGTTTCTTTTAAGAACAGCTTAGTTGTAAGGTGAACTCTTTGTTTTCAGCCTCTGGTCTCTGGTTGTCCTTGCTGGCTGGCTGTGTCTTTACATTGCATCCCTTACTGTCTGCCACACCTTCCGTCTGTATAAGAAGAATGGTTCTATTGGGTTATGCTCATAATATTCTGGAATATCTTAATCTAGTTTATGACTTCAGTCCTTATTTATATCCTATCATATTTGAAGCATCAGGGTTTGGAAATTCAGCATATAATTTTGGAAGGCTTGATACAACCTATAGAAAGCGCCTGGTTCTACCTGTGTGTGAAGTGAGAACAATGGAATATTGTGGTGATATATTTTATATTTAATAAAACCAGTCTGGAATATCATAGAACAGAAACACCCATAATTCAGGAGAGTCAGAGAGTGGTAACTCTTGCCTTTAATCCCAGCACAGGAAAGACAGAAGTGGTTAATTAATCCCTTTCTCCTTTAATCCTATGACTCCAGAGACAGAGATCTTTCTGTGCTTCTGTGAGTTCAAGGCCTAATAACCAAACAGCAGTAGCTCACACCTTTAATCTTAGCTCTAGAATATGATGTAGAGTTGAACCCAGAAGTGAAACAACTGGACGAAGAAGATACTTAAGGAGGCACAGGCAGAGGGTGTGGGATTCTGTAGAAACGCGAGCCAGCCTGAGGACTTAGGAAGACAGCTGGATGAGAATCGACTGTGGTCTGTTTCCCCTCTCTGATATTCCAGGCTGATTTTCTTAAATATAAAATATATCACTGCAGGCTGTGGCTATCACTATAGTTACAACTGACTGCTTTTGGGAGAGCAGAATTTCCTCATGGCAAGGAACTCTGCTGTGTTGAGGGATGCTTCCCTGCCCACCTGTCAAGCTCTCTCAGGTGGCTGATAAGATCCACAGACAAGACAGATGCAACCTGAAGGCAATCCTGCCCCACTGAAGGACCTGGGACAGAAGCAGACTCTTCCTGCATTAGAACGGAGTTGAAGGCTGAGCCTCCACTTCCACAATGCTGAATTTCCTGGAAAAGGAAGCAGATGAAACTAGTTCCATTTCAGAAATGAATTATTTGTTTTCCTAGTGCAATGATCAAGGTCTTCAGCAGCAGTTTGCTGGAGAATCTCCACAGGATCTGATTTGGGAATAGATCTCTTCTCTGGCTTAGGAAGTCAGTGTAGTGGGAGCAGCTAAGGAGGTTAGGACCAATCATAGCTTCTCTGGGACTGTGGAGAAGACTTTTCTGAAAGCTGTCACTCCAGTGGGGTATTGTTTTGTTGAGGCTCAAACCAACACACTTCCTAGTAATTTAGCGGCATGCAGAGTTTTCAAGATATATTAGTCAGGGTTCTCTAGAGAAGCAGAACCAATAGAATAAATATATAATAAAAAGTGATTTGTTAATGTCTGGAGAGATGGCTCAGCAGTTAAGAGCATTTGTTATTCTTGCAGAGGACTAGGGTTTGATTCTCAGCATCCACATGGTGTCTCACAACCACATATAACTCCACTTTCAGGGGCTCTTATGCCCCTTCCTGGCCTATATAGGCAGTGCATGCATGTGTGTACATATATACGTACATGAGGAAAAACACCCAAACACATAGAGTAAACATGAAATCTAAAATATTAAAAAAACATAACAGCAAGGGGGCTGAGTAGATTGGCTTCTCTGAGATAGGATTGGTGGTCCCAGAATGGCCTGGATCTGGCCTGAAGGCCCGGAGGCTTCCTGGAGGAGCCAATCGTCTTTTAGTTCATGTTAGAAGTCTAAATAAGCTGAGTTCAGATGTCAGCAAAGATTAGCAGCAACGGCAGCGGTAATGGAGGTGGCAGCAGCCAGCGGTGGAGGCGGCGGCGGCAGCAGCAGCAGTGACCAGGCAGATGCACTCACCAGCAAGTGTCAAAGGAAAGTCAATAAAACCTAACAGCTTGTTCCTGGGCTACAGGTGTGACATGCTACCCACTTGGACGGAGGATCTTCCTCTGCTGAGTTTGCAGGCTTGTCCAGAGGCTTGTCTCTTAGTCGATTCCGGAGCTAATCAAGGTGGCATCCACGATCCTCTAATGCACTTGGAAGTCACTGAGAGAAGGACAACTAATAGGCTGAGTAAGTGGAGCCTCTCAGATGTCAGATTCTCATCCAGACACTGATTAGAGCCCAAATGACAAAGTGACTGTTGTGCAGACCTCGGCTGCCACCCTCCCCCTCGTTTTGGAGTTCTATGGCACCGCTGGGACTCCTAGCTTGGAATCTCCGATGGTTTCCTCATTGCCCCTCATACCTCAGCAGGCTCACACCCCGACAGGCTCATATCTACTACAGAGCCGCCTCTTCCTGTCACATCTCACTCACAGCTTCTTCAGTGCCCATTTCTTGATGTTGCCATTGGCCTTTATCAGCCTCCCCCTCTTTCCTTTGTTCTCAGAAATCTTTAAAATACAGCAAGAGGACACCAGCGGAGACCGTGATGTCCCTGACTCCCCAGCTCGGCCTTAGAGGAGGAATGGAGTCTTCATGTCTGCATCCCAGGCCTAGTCCATCTTGGGATCTTTCCCTTTTAAGCTCTTAGGGGGTGTTCTACGTTCTACAGTGTTACACTGTACCTGGGACTTGAGAGCATCTGATTAAACTCTGTGAGCCCTTGGATGTTTCAGCAACTCCACTGCGGTACATGCAGAGATTGATAGATGGTCCACATCTTAGGGTAGACTCCTTCAAGAACCAGAGGCTTGGTCTTTAGTTCTGTTAGGTTCTTATCTCTCATAGCCTACCCTGAACAATCTCCTTAATGTCCGGGGCACAGGAGCTAACTTTAGAGTGGAAAAGATAACTTGGAATGCCCCAGCCGCCCATCTCAGGGGTTGTGACAAGCTCACAGGGGCTGGTGATGGAATAATTGGAGGTGGCTGTTTGCAGATCACCCTGTCTTAATCAATGATGACACTCTTAATTGGTGGTCACAAATGAGATTGACAGGCATTCTGATTCCCAGAAACTCTTCTAAATCTAAATGTTTTATAGATAAACTGTTGCCATTCAAGATTTCTTGAAAATTCTGCTAGCTAATGGGACGCATGGACGTTTTAGTTTTAGACATTGTAGGGGTTGAACATACATGGTGAGGATAGCCTGTGTTATCGTGAGTAGACCTGAGAATGAAGTCCTGACTCCACAGATGCAAGACCTAGCACAGTTTACTAGGGTTTTCTGCATACCAGTCTCACCATAGTATTGGGAATAATTAATTCCAGCTTGGCAGGTTTGGGGACTCTCAGGTGCCGATGTCTTCAGAGTACACAGCATAGTTGTTCATGTCTAGAGGCTTCACAGCAAAGCTATCCCTCTGTGTGCCTGATGCTTAGAAGAGCAGCTATTTGTCACCCATAGTTCCATGGCCCATGGGACTTCTCTGCCTCAAATTACTTCTTTCAAAACATGAATGGTGATAAAAAGACCAGAGACATCCATTGTTGTGTTCTTGATACAAAATGTCCCCTATAGGATTGTGTGTTTGAACATGTGTTGGTGCTGCTTGTGAGTGCTATGGAACCTTTAGGAGGTAGAGCCTTGCTGGCAGAAATATGTCACCGGGACTGGCCATTGAGGTTACACAGCTTGTCCCCACTTCCAGTTCTCTCCTTACTTCCTGTGTGAGGATGAAGATGTAATTGGCCAGTTTATTGCTCCTGGTGTCATGTCTTCCTTTCATAATTGACTGTATTCCTCTGAACTGTGCACTGAAATATAATCTGTCTCTTTATGTCGCTTTCTGCCAGCATATTTTACCCACAGCAACAGAAAAGTAACTGTGCTGACTAGTTTTGTGTTAACTTGATTAAAACTAGAGAAAATGGCCTCTAAACTGAGAAAATTGCCCCACCAGATTGGCCTGTAGATAAGCCTATGGGGCATTTTCTTGAATTGTTGATTGATGAGGGAGGACCTCACTGATGGTGGTGCCAACCAGGCTGGTGATCCTGAGTGATATAAGACAGCAGGCTGAGCAAGCCAGGGGAAGCAAACCAGTAAGCAACACTGCTCTGTGGCCTCTGCATCAGCTCCTGCCTCCAGGTTCCTGCCCCGACTTCCCTCAGTGACAGACTGAGGGATGCATGAGCTGAAACAGTTTCCTATCTAAGTTGATTTTAGTCGTGGTGTTTGTCACAGCAACAGAACCTTAAGATGGTGACTAATACAACTCAAGGGTCACCGGTCAGGCTGCTGGGTTTGGGATGTTCCACTCCCTAACTCAAACTTGCCATGGTGCCTTCTGTACCCAGCTGGCTGCAGATCAGAGCTCAGCAAGAGGTTGCCCACTCCTGCTTCAGTGTCTTGTGCTATGAAAACTACCATTGTTTTTTTTGAGGAGGGTTTTCCTGTATATCCCTGGCTGTCCTGGAACTTGCTCTGTAGATCAGGCTGGCTTCAAACTCAGAGTTCAGCCCACCTGCCACCTGCCTCTGCCTCCCCTGGGATTAAAGGCTACTGTCATCTGGCTAAGCTGTTGTGTTGTAAGATGGCCATTTGGAGTCTCTTTTCTGTGAAGATCCCAGTCTTGTGAGTCCCTTAGGAATAAAGAGACAGAAAGCAACTCAAAGAAGCCAAGGCAACTTCCCTGATAGCTCAGAGACACACTTCCTGGGAACACCCTTCCTAAATCTCCAACCCAGAGATTTGTGATAAAATTTAGTGCTTATTTGAAGCTTCTGAGTTGGAGATGGAATCCTGTGGAGAGGAACACATCAGGAACAGAGTTAGGATGGTGTGGTCACCATGCTGGGACTGGGATGTGGGAATGCCTTTCTGTATGCTGTGAATATCAATCTTTAAATAAAGGAGCTGCTTTGGCCCATGGCAGGCACCATAGAAGAAGTAGGTGGGCATCAGAATAGTTAGGAGATAGAGGGCGGAGTCAGATCAGATTAAGCCTGCAGCCAAAGAAGAAACATGTAAGGAACACAGGTGAGTCATGGGTCACGTGGCAGGACAGATTAATGAAAATGGGTTGAATTAAGAGACAGAACTAGCTAGCAATGTGCCTAAACCATAGACCAAACAGCATGAAATTAATATAAGTATCTGAATCATTTTGGGGGGCCTGAGCAGCGGTGGGCGGCTGGGGGTCTGGGACCACAGGTCTGGGGTCTGGACCTCTGGCCGCCCAGGACCAGGAAACCTATTTGTAACATGACTGGAGACACTGTTCCCTGGGCACCCTGGCTAAGATGCTAAGTATCCCTTTCATCTGCATGCCATAGACCTTTACTTTCTGGCGTACTTAGTAGATTCATTTCCTCCACATCCATCGACTAAGCATGCTTAGATGGGCCAGGACAAACAGATACAACATAGGCCCTTGGTGACCTAGTGCTATGGCTGATCCTAAGAGATCACTGTATGTCTCTGGGAAGTGCAGACAAGTTTCTAGAGGGCACTCATTGTGGGGATTGTGGGCCAGAATACAGTCATTCCACCAAGAGCTTTATTCTGGTCCTGGTTCCGGGAACCTCCAGAGTTTCCACCCAACCAGAGGTGGTCCTGACCACTGTTGGATGGTGTACCCAGAGATGGGGCTACCTACACTAATCATCCATGAAGAAAATGCCTCACAGCCTTGCTTACAGGTCTGGTGAGAGTATTTCCTCGACTGAGGCCTCCTCTTCCCAGATAATCCAAGCTGACAGCACACTCACCGAATCTCAGTTTTGTTTCTGGATAAGATGAATGGTTGATGGTATCCACAACTGGATTCCTCCTCTCCCCAGAAGTCTGTGACTCACAGCAATGTAAAATGCTTAGAGCACTTTGCATGAGTGTTAGGGTCTTGTCTTTCAGGTGCTCAAGACCATCCTCCACAGTGAAGGCCACCATCGAGCAATAACACAGACAGGGGCATTCACACACTCAGCACTCAGACTGGAGAGACACCTATTCCAGTTTCTTCATACCAGAGACCCAGTTTGGCTGCTTATACCTTACACACCCATTCAAGCCATTTCCCATGGCAAAGTCTAATCTTCTCTCTGTAGATAATGTGGCAAAAGAAAACCCTTGAAGTCAAGTCAACTGAGGAGACCCACTTTCTCCGCTGACTTCCACCATCATCTCTTATTTGTTCTGACACATGTTTTAACCACAGGGTCTCTGGAGAAACCTAAGTCACTGTTTGTAGAATGCACCAAATTCTATGGTATAAATTTTCCCAGCAAGGCTGGTTTCAAATTCCCAACTTGCTGTCAGTGAATATGGAACAGGGAAGAGAGATATACCACACAGATCCAATCATCAAACATAGTGAGACAATTAGGAACAGATGAATTTTAAATGCTTTTCAATTTTTTAAAAACAAACCTCTTTCAATTATACATTTATATAATTTTGTGTTTAGTAGCAAACCTGAGGAGTTATTGGTAATGTTGAGTCTTGAGTGCAATCCCAGCCTGTCCCTACTCTCTGCTGGATGTCATAGCATGGCATTCCTTTGCTGATGAGGACTGTCCTACAGTGCAACCTGGAAGTCAGTTTCCAATGACTGTCTCCCCATGTAGTCTGCTG
This sequence comes from Phyllotis vaccarum, assembly GCA_033318265.1. Lineage (NCBI taxonomy): Eukaryota > Metazoa > Chordata > Mammalia > Rodentia > Cricetidae > Phyllotis > Phyllotis vaccarum. The sequence continues at coordinate 38,848,959 of JARWLC010000010.1, read as the reverse complement.
CAGGTATGTCCATGAGGCCTTGGGAGTAGACTGAGTGGCGATGAAGGAGTAATCATAGAGTCGATGACCCCTACTTATAAAGTTATTGTTGTCTACACATCTTTTCAAGTGCTGGTCCCCACACTGGTGCATGTCCCTTGGGTAGCTACCTACTTGATCAGCCAGGAGGAGGGCCGATCAGTACCTTTCCTTGGAGATTACTGAGATCCAGCATCAGCCAGTGTCATGTTCCTGTTGGCTTTGTCTCCTTGGTTGATGTTTTGATGACCTGTCCTGGCTTGAGGCTAATGCCCTACAACCACGTTGGGAATGAGAATTGGTAATTGGTTTTGGTATCTCTTAAATGCAAAGAATAGCTATGTTGGGCCATCTCCATGTTTAATATATAACCAGCAGTATAACTTTTAATTTGGTGTTATAATTTTGTGACTCTAATGGCAGTTTTCAACGCTGCTCTGGACTAGGTATCTAATTGCTCAGCTAGAGAGTGGAAGTTGCTGATGTTGCTGGGCAGTCAGCATCAGGAGAAGTGTTAGTATAGAGTGCCCCACCCCTGTGACAATGAACTAATGTGTGCAGTAGCTGTTGGTTGTTGTAGACCTTTCGCTGTAATGGTCTAACCTCAAGGAGTCTCTGGAAGTGGAGAAAGAATGTTTTTTTTTTCAGACTAGCCACTTGGGAAACAAATAAGACCTAACACACACTCACAGTGGCTCCCATAAGCCTGCTTTGCCCTCAGTTTACCTAAGTAATGACACTTATCTTGGAATTCCCTTGAGCCTGGTTTCCTGGAAGTCTCTTCTGGAGACAGAGTTCACCCAAAATTTGAGAGAAAAGAGTATATAGAGTTATGGTGGAAAGAAACTATAACCCAAGCATGTGGAGAGCCAAGACAGAAGGGATCACGCTGTGTGCTGTATGTATGAAAGCCTCCACCGCTCCTGTGTTGGACCCTCGGTCCCCAGCTGGTGGCGCTGTTCTGAGAGTTGGTTGAAACTCTGGGAGGAGGAGCTAGGTGGGGAAGCAGGTCCCCAGGGCTGTGTCTCCCCCTTTTCTCTGTCCCTCTTCACTGAGCAGAGGGTCCCTGAGGGCCTCTATCACTCTCTACACCCTGACCACAGGCTTCAGCACAGGTCCAGAATCATCAGGGCCAGGAAGGTAGCCTGGCACATCTGCAAACAGGGGCTAACATGAATTGTGCCTCATAAGCGGTGCATGTTGGATATCTGTCATGGCAGCATCAAGTCTGACTGATACATTAAGCTGACAAGCTTGTGAAAAGATGTGTCAGCTGAAGACAAAGGTGGTGCGGCTCAGGACAGCATCATGAGTGGGAATACTTCCTGTCAAGAGCTCCCCCTGGCTGTTTACCATTCAGTGGGCATATACTGACCCGAGGGACAGAGTACATCTTTTTGCTCATAAGTACTTAGGTCACCAAGTGAGCAAGATTTCACAGAAGTTCCCACCAAGGCCTTCTACAGTGTTAGGAGGGTGATGTGATTTGTCAAAATGTCAGACACTGGTAGAATAAATGGCTGTGTGCTAAGGATGGGAGGGAGCACTGGATAGCTCGTGGCTGGCGGAGTGAGGTGTTTGCAGTTTAACACACATGTAAAAGCAACTGTGGGAGTCTCTATGGAATATTTCATCCTCCACTATTGAAAGAGAGAGAGTGGGACAGCCAGAGGGAAATCCCCGGAGCATTCTAGTACAGCAGGCCAGAGAGGCACAGGCAGGACCGTGAGGCACAAGGCAGAGGGAAGGGGGACGAAAATATGGGGGTGAGTGTGGGGCAGGAACACTGCACAGTTATGACACCATCCTTGTACTCTGGGTGCAAGGGCTCACATTTTGAGTGACCCTCTGGTAGCTCTTTGAACTCTGAAATGAATTCACACACCTACCTGTAGAGTAGGTTCACTTCATGAACGCATACATATATAAAGGAAACCAAGGCCATATCAAATTATTCTTTTATTGTTCCAGTCAAAAAAAGAGGAACGCCTCAATATGTAAACAGTTTCCCTAACACAGCGAGTTCTTAAATATATATATATATTTATTCTAAAAAAGTTTGGCATTGTAGAGATTTCTCAATACATAATTTGTGCTTTCGCATTTAGCATGCTCTTGCCTCGTCTGTGCGCAGACATACTTGGAGTTGAGTAAAGGAAGTCACAAAAGGGTAGAAGTGTGGGTCAGGAGCCAAACCAGGGCGCAAGGTCTGCCTGGCTTTCATTTTTCAAAAGCGTGGCGGGAGGTTGGCAGCAATGACCTCAGAAGCAGGTATCAGCTACTTTACTGCGAAGAAAAGTTGAAGCTTTTATGGGAGGGTTTTGGGAAGATTTTTCTCCCTGTGTTTTTCTGTGCATCTCTAGAAGATCATTTTTTTTTTTTTTTTTTTTGCTTAAGCGACAGGGGGGTGTTCCAGTATTCTCTGCGTATGATTTTACAGGGCTTATATAATTTATTATTACATGCCGCTGAAATTCCACTTTTTCAGTATTTTTCCCCCCACAGATTCACTGAATTATTTGAGAGCACTTGACGGTTGTGTCAAGGACATCCTACTTTGGTTCAGTGGAAACTGTCCTTTTGTGCAATTGTAAAGCATTAGGAGCTATTTTGACACTGTGATGGCTTTATTAATAAGCTCGTCTGCATCCCTCTATCATCAGTTCAGAGTCATTTACAATTTAGCACCATTTTTCACAATGTATTTTTTATCAAATCCCCTGGGAAGTCATCTACTCTGTGTAGGGCTGCCTAGGCACTGTCCCCTGCCACCCCACCCCCTCACCGCAGCACGTCTTTATGTCTCAGTCTGGTCTATCATTATGATATGCCTCAACTCTGGATCTCTCACTTCCAAAGCCCACCAATGTCTTAAGGAATATCAAAATATGTCCCTTACTGCCACATGATACTATTGCTTCCTGTCCATAGAGAGGCTGATTTCTGTCTTTAAATTCCAGCCAATCTTTTCTAGCTTCCCTTTGGATTAAGTATTTTTATCTCTAAAACTAGACTCACTTTTTTCATGTCTAGTATGGAGAAGAGTATTTGCTCACAGGGATTTGTCTGGTCACACAGTAAGAGCTGGTGGCCATGAGTGGTAGCTTGTTGAGGATTATAGAAGACGTTACTATTTGTTAGTATCCTTGCTTAAGATGTTCACTGAACAGTAAGCACTCACTAAGCACCCAGGACCAGAATGCCTTGCATAGAACCTGTCCTTATATAGCTTTAGTTAGCTGCTGAGTCTTTTTGAACAAAAAAGTTTTGGCATGCTCTTAGCCTTGAAGATGGCTGCACACCTGAAAATGAAAACCTTCTTTCTCAGTAGGACATAAAAAACTCAAGTTCTTAGGAAAATATCTGGGGACAGAGTTGAAAACTAAGTCTATTTGTGTTTTTGCCCTTTTTTTTGGGGGGGTATTATGTTTACTTAAAACATTTTAAAACTTAATTTAAATTTATGTGTATGTGTGTATTGTGCATATCTGTGAGTTTATGCCACTCCTGCGGGTGCCTGAGAATGTCAGAAGAGGGTGCTGGTCCTCTGGAGCTGGAGTTACAGGCAGCTGTGAGCTGCCCTACATGGGTGCTGGGCAGCAAACTTGAATCCTCTGGAAGAGCAGCAGAAATTTTTACTGCTGAGTCACAGATCCAGTCCTTTATGTTCTTTAGAAATGGATTCCAGTGGGGCCCTCATGTTGCCTCAACTTCCAGACCCAGTTCCAGGGTTCCTTGGCTTGGTCTTAATGGGTCTGTGTGACGATTTGGTGAGAGCTTCGTGGCCCAAAAAAGCACCAGGAACTCTAGACCAGAGGCTCACTCATCCCCAGTTTCACTGAACTGTGGTAAAAGGATGTTGGCACTGATAATGGACTTTTGAACTAGTGGACTTTCCAGAATACCTTTTTTTTTTCTATCCTAGCTCACAGAGAAATCTCTTATTTTACTCACCCATGCAAGCATCTTGGTCTTTACTGGGAAAGACAGATAAAAGTTCTTATTTTTAACCAATAATGAAAAGGATTTCTTCTTTCTGCTTTGGGCAAAAAAATCAAAACCAAAACAAAACCACAACAACAAAGACATGGCAGAAAAAACAGCAATGATGTCAACTTGTGTTACAGCTAAAAGGCAGTGGGACCACTGAGCATTCTGAAGGTTTTAGCTTCTCCTTTGGGTTATGCTTGGTTTCAAATCTACATAGTTCTGGTAAAGTCCCTTCACACGTTTTCAGTGTTTCAGAGCTGGAGTCATGTTGAAATCAGCTTGCCAATGTCATGCTAGTATTGAGATACTTAAAAATCATGTTTGCTTATGGGTATCTGTTTGTGTTAGAATGTATGTGTGTTTTCAGGTACATTGGATACCCGACAGCTGGAGTTACAGATTGTTGTGAGCCTCCTGACAAAGGTGCCTGGAAACAGACTCTGGTTCTCTGTAAGAGTAGCAGATCTCCCCAAAAACTGAGCTGTCTCTTTCATCCCCTGGATGACATTCTTACTTAATATGCAGCTGTGTGTATTTTACATTAATGATGCTAACCTTCCTTGGAATATTTTTCTACTTTGGTGGAGGGCACAGTTCTCTAACAAAGTGCCTACTTCATGTGACCTATCTGCTACCTGGGTTAGTATGGTCAGATGGGAGAAGGGTATAGCTGGAAACAGTATTTTTGGTAGTTAAATTTACAAAGGAAGAATTTACAAAGTTAAAGTTAAAAGCTGACTCATGTTAGGGACCATGAGTTAAGAGTGATGGGATGTACCAGGAGCTCATGTCAGCGTCATAGAGACAGAGACTGGAGGGTCAAACACATGCTGGAAAATGAAGAATGGAACATCACCAGGTAACAGACTTCTCAAGGACACTGAGAGCATTCATCAGGACCCTTCATTCTGGCCCATTAGAACACCCTAACACATTAAAATGTTCAAAATTCTATAGTCTTCCTTTTCAGAACACAGTGGAGTTAAGCTAGAAGTCAATAATAGAAAGAGACCCGGAAAATCTTTAAACACTTAAAGATTAAACAACACGATTCTCAGTAACATGGGGTGTTACTGAGAGTTTTCTATATCTCAAGAGAAATTAAAAAAAATACTTTGAACTAAGTCAAGATGAAATCACAGTTTTAGACATGAAGCGAAAATAGAGCTTGAACACAAAGTTATAGCATCAAATGCATCAAGCAGAAAGAAATCAGTCATCTGAGAGTAGGGAATTAAATCAGTGACCCAGCAAAGAAAGATGTGGACAGACTGACAAAATGGGAAATAGGTAGTCAATTAAAAATGGCTAGAACAAAGAATTAATTATTTTAAATAAAATCAATACATTTCTATTAGAGCAGAGAGAGAGAGAGAGAGAGAGAGAGAGAGAGAGAGAGAGAGAGAGAGAGAGAGAATGAACTAGAACCCACTGCAGAAATGGACAGAACGGAGGATAACCATAGACCCTGTGGGCATGGAAAGGACACCAAAGGACACTTCTCTGCTTGTATAAAGTAGACTCATTACTGGAAACATACAGTCTGGCAAAATCCACATTAGAGGAAATAGGTAATCCAAAAGGTTTATACATCAGAGACTTTAAAGTTTTGTTTATTTGTAGTGTATGAGCGTGAATGTCTGCATGAGTGTATGTGCACCATACACACGCAGTAGCCTGTAGAAGCCAGAAGAAGGTGCCAGGTCTCTTGGAACTGGAGTTATAGATGATCGTGAGCCACCATGTATGCCCTGGGAACTGAACTCAGGCCCTTTGCAAAAACAATAGCAACCTTAGTCGCTGAGTCATCTCTCCAGCTCCGACTTTAAGTAAATTATTCATGACCTTTCCAACCAGAAAGCACTAGGTCCAGATGGGCTCATTCTGGGTGGATTCTTCCAAGTGGTTAAGGGGGAAAATATGTCAGTTCTCAGTAATCTCTTTCAGAGGATGTAATTAGAAGAAATACTTCTCAATCCACACTAGGAGTCCAGCATCACCCTAAGAACAAATGAGGAAAAGATACTTCAGTAAATGCAAACTACAGATCAATAGGTCCCATGAACACAGATCCAATAGCTTCAACCACAAACCACTCATAAATTGAATCTAACAATGCATATAAAGAATTACATACTTTGACTGAATGAGATTTATGCCAGATAAGCAATTCAACATTCAAAAATATGCCTGTTATCTACTTTAGCGGGCAGGGTAATAAAAATTATCTACACTATTATTAATAGATGCAGAGAGGGAATGTAATCCTGAACAGCCATCCACTATGAAAGGCCTGAGTAAGTCCAGATACCTGAAATCACACGATATCGTGGTCTCTTTAGATTTTTAAACCTAGAAATTTGTACTTAATGTTATTCTATGTTGTTCCATGATCTTATGAATTATTTTTTCAATTATGGAATGCTTCACTGTTTATATATATATATATATATATATATATATATATATATATACATATATATATATATGTGTGTGTGTGTGTGTGTGTGTGTGTGTGTGTGTGTGTGTGTGTGTGTGCTTATTCATTTATCACAAGAGTACATCTTGGCCTCTAAGCCTTTGCTTAAACCTAATAGCTTAATAAAAACTATTATAAATAAGAAAAGGTTCTCTATAAAGTATGGATGGAGATACATTTATTTTTATTTTTACTATTTATTTAATTTTGACATTTCTTAAACTAAAAAAAACTAAAGCTTCCTTTAAGTTCATTTCACTTTAACTGACAGAGACTTGTTTCCTGTTCAGACCCAGAACGGGAACCATTGCTTTTAACATGATTTCAGATGTCAGATGATATAATAAGACAAAAAAGTTTATAAAAGATATACAGGTTGGAAGGGAAGCAATAGTTATCAATTATAGATGACATGCTCACCTCTAGAAAATCTTTAAGAACTGACAAAAACCCAATTTTTTGCTTTGTTCAAAACAAGGTTTCTCTGTGTAGCCCTAGCTGTCTTAGAACTGACTTTGTAGACCAGGCTAGCCTCAAACTCATGTAAATCCACCTGCCTCTGCCTCCTAAGTGCTAAGACTAAAGGCTTGCACTGATCCCCCCCAGCAAAACCAAGATTAAAATAATAATTACATAACACTTTGGGCATAAATTGGTATACAAAAGCCAACTGGCTTTCATATACCAGCACTGAGCAATTAGAATCTGAAATTAAAAAATATGATTATTTAAATTAGCACTTTGCAATGAAAGTGTATAAGTCTCATACACTATGTATAAGATCTGAATGAGGAAGATTGCAAAGGGCGTGAAAGACACTGAAGAACCAGATAAATACATAAAACCAGCCCCGTCAAGGTTTTCTCTTCTTACCTTGATCTTTAGAATTAATACGATGCCAATCTAAAGTCAAGAAGATTACCTTTGGATATCAGTACTCTAAAACTTATATGAGAAAGACTCAGAATAGACAAAATGGAACGTTCAACACCGAAGCAATGTAAAGACAGAGATCTGATCCTGCCAAATGCCAAGACTGGCAATAAACCAGCTAAATCACGAGATGGTGTGGTATTGGCAAAAGAGTCGGTGGGCAGATATAGGACCTGACTAGAGAGTCCAGAAACAGGCCACATAAATCAAGCGATTGCCCTGTGCAGGACACAGGTTGCTTTTTGACACAGAAGCAAAAGCTGCTATTTCAGAAAATGGTACAAGAGCTATTAGACATACTAAAAACGAGTTAAGAAAGAATCTGAGCACAAACTTCAGACCAGTCACAAAACATCAGTTTAAACTCAACATAGATCTGAGCAATGGATAAAACGACAAAGCTTCCAGGATATAGGGGACAGTCTGATGAATTTGAGGATGATGACAACTTCCTACATACAGCTCCAAAGTATGTTCCTTCGTTGAAATAAGAAACTTCTGCAGAGCAAAAGACACTCTCGGAGAAAGGCCACCAGGGAAGAAATATTTAAAAAAAACTCAGCTAATAAAGAGAAAAAATCCAAAATATACGAAGAGCCTTTGCAGTTCAAGAATAGGAAAATGAACACCCACCTACAGAATGAACAAAAGATCTGAGCAGAGATGCTCCAGCACAGCAACAGGACAGGAGTCTCTGAGAAGGTATTTGATGCCATAGTGAACTACAGGGCACACAGCCATTCCATTCCATTACACACCTATAAGAAGGGCACAGATCCAATACACTGATACCACCGAAGACCAGCAAGAACAATCGGAGCTCTCACTCATTCCTAGAGGAACGAAAAAAGTAGTACAGCCACAAGGAAGACAGCCTATCATTATGGAATACTGTTTAGTGCTGGAGAATGAAAAGCTATGAAGACATGAAGAGCCATTGGAGGAACTGTAAGTACTACCAAGTGACAGGTTTCATTTGAAAAGGCTTTTCACTGGGTGACCGCAGCCACAGTCTACGGAAAAGGCCATGCTGTGCTGTGCTGTGCAGACTGAGCGCCGTGGGTGTTAGGAAAGGGGGGGGGGGCTACAGAAGAACTGTAGGGTGGCTAACCTACTCTGTATGACATGACAAGGATGGGAAATGTCCTTACATAGTTACTCAAACACATTCAGTGTTCACGGACAAGAGTGAGCCCTAAGTTCACCTCCAAATGTGGGTGATATGCTGTATTGGGGTGAATTCATAAATAGTGATGAATGGACAATGGTGTGTCCTATCAGTAATGGGGGGGGAGGATGGGGCACATGGAACTCGGTACTTTCTGCCATTTCTGTGAATTTAAAGTGTTCCTAAAAATTTATAACTTGTCACTTAAAAAAAAAAGCATTGAGAAAGGGGTTCAGCGATTCATGTAAGACTGTATAACTTATCTTGGGGGTGGGCAGACTCTGGACCAGTCACCCAATCTCTAAGAACACTGATGAAGGGTCCTTAGGGCCCATTGCCTGTGTGGTCCCACGGTGTGTAAAATTATTTAAAAGCTAATGCCACTGTGATGACATGGGAGAGGTGTGTGTGTGTGTGAACGTGGGTGCAGTTGCCTGCAGAGGTCAGAAGTGTCACATTCTCCTGGAGCTGGACTTACATGTAATTGAGAGCCCCCTGATGTGGATTCTGGAGCCAGATTTGGCTTCTCCATAACAGCAGTAAGGGATCTTAGCTGCTGAACCATATCTCTAGCCCCACCTTCTGGAAACCTATGTGGATTTGGTCAGAGCTGATTGATATAAAAATGTGTTCTATATGTGCACATGCCTTCATACATATATGTTTGTGAGTGGCTGTTTTGTATTTTGCAGTTGGAGTGTTAGTTATGAAAGTCTGGGAACATCTTACCACACTGTGCAGCATTCAGAGGATTCTTCATTCCTTTACAACAGGGACAAGTCAAAGGAAAGCTATCAATAGGAAGGATTGTGTGGTAACAAGTGAGGAGTCTTGATGTCTATTGTGATAGGGCTAGAAAACCAGACTGAAGAAGTCCTATGGTGTAATTGTGTGCGTTGTGGAAAATTCCCATTTATCCTCTGCTGTCCCTGAAGAATCAGCAGGCCCACATCCAGTCAAGGCCTGGGCACTGAGATCAGCTTCATGGCATGCATCAAAGATCTAAACACAAATGTCTCTCTATGAAAGCAGATTTTAACTTCATACCTTCCTCACCTTAAGCACTGAACACCCCATCTTCTCCCTTCTGTGTCCTCTGAGATTGCTGTGGACTCATGCCTGTCCATCCTGCTCTAGGGGCCAGGCTCACTTATACACTGAAGGCTTCAGTGCCCACATCTATTTTTTTGCATGTCAATATGCAGGAGTCTATTCCCAGGTTCAAAACCAGATAGAAATGGCAAGCTCAAGAAGAAATAGAATTCTGAGAGCTCTGAATTCTTGTTAAAAATGAGTGTCTTTAACTTGAAATAAGATTTTCAACAATAAATTGTTATTCCATTTTTGTTTTTGTTTTTTGTTTTTTGTTTTGTTTTTGGTAAGGTCTCAAGTAACCTAGGCTCGCCTTGAACTCCCTGTATGATTAAGCATGACCTTGAACTCCTGGTCTTCATCCATCTCCTAAGTGCTGAGATTACAGGCATGTAGTGACACCCAGCAAACGTGAATAATTTTTTTATTGCTTTTGTTTGTATAGGCTTATTATTGAAATATTACTTGCTTTGGGTCAGCATTAATTTGGTAGACAGTGTTAATTCATTGATTAAGAGAATGGCAATTCTTTGGACATATGATACATTAGATACTGTGAATGTAGTTTCTGGAGTTTTAAAAAGTTAAGTGATTGTGTGTGTGTATGTGTGTGTTTGTGTGCATGTGTATGTTGTGTGTGTGTGTGTGTGTGAGCGTTCCTTCCTACATCACACACACACAATGTGGCCACTATGTGCATACTGTAGTAAAATGCAACAAGCCCCCCCCCCCACTTGTGTGCTAAACGAGGACACATTTATTGGGTCCTACTCTGATTTCTTGGACTCCCACAAGGCTGTCTGCAGATGTATCAGCCCTCAGAGCTCCAGCCCCTGGGACCTCCACCAAGCCTCCTCCAGCCTGCACAAGAGCGGTCCATGCTCACAGATGGAGGTTGCCATGGCAGCAACTGAACAACACCTTCTGGGAAGCAGCATCACAGAGTGCTGGGTGTTTCCCCCAGAGCACAGTTTGTACAGACTGTGGGCAGAGGAAAAGACTGCTTTGCCAGTACAGGTACAGTTTTGGGTCATTTCAGAACCTGTGTGAGTGAGTGCACTGCTGCCTCTGATTTTAGAGGAGGCGTGCTGGGCTGAATAAAGATACTCAGAATTGTCTTGGGAAAGCTGTCTAGATAATCATAGGCTGCAAATGATGGGAGGACTGAAAGGCTTAACCAGGCAAGCATATCTGCCCTTTCAGAGTTAGATCACGTTTGATCCTCCTCTGGTTATTTGCTGATCTGGGGTCAAAGATGTCCAGACACAAACAGAAAGCTCAAGGTGTCTAAATCCTTTATCTTGGGGGTCAGCCTCCAGTGAAGCCAGCAGTGGAGAGTTATAGCAAGAGGTGGGGCTATCAGACAACAAACCGCACATTGTGACTGCTGCTCAAAGATGAAATCCAACAACTGTCCTCCTTTGGAAAGCTCTGTTGGAGAAAAGTATGTGAATGCTTTGACCTGGCTGGAATTCCTATTGGTTGCAAGGTGGGTTGCAATGGAAAAACTCTGAGCCTTGCTTAGAAAGAAGGGGCAAGTTCCACTACCCAGAAAGGTAACTGTAACATCATAAATGACTGACTTCCTGTCCTCACAACATTGTGAAGCCCCAAAGTTAGATTTTCTCAAGTATGAGCATTTTGATATCTAATGAAAAAAGAAATCCCAAAATATCACAGAGATAATCATTATGATGAAACCAGAACTTCTGAGGACTTCCTTCTGCTTGCTTACTTCATTTCTGCTTTAGTATTTTATTGGATTTGCATATGGGCAGGGTTCCCTGATACCTGGCAGACCCCAAAGGTCTAAAGTCATTCTTGACTCAGGAGACACTTGGTGGAGTCAAGAATGCCTTCCAGGTATCCTTAAAAATCCCTAGAAGTCCCTAGAAGATACTTCTGTGGGGTCATTGTCTAGATGTTCAAGAGTACCTCCTTTGTGGGTACACTTATTCTGAGAGATCTCAGCAGATCGGCATGGTGAGCTTTGTGAGCTGCCCAAGCTGAGCAGGGGACAGGTAGAAGTACTGAGAGATGATGGATTGGAGGACAATGTCTTTCCTTCTCTGAAAACTCTGCTTGAAGATCAGAGGTTTAGATGGTGCACAGCTGGCTGGAATCTGAGGCTCTAGCTCCAGTCTGTTTGCTGTTTGTATTTCATGACCTTAAATCTAGCACTATCTTAGTCTGAGGGTTTTAAGCCTCAACTTGCATCTTCTCTTAGACCCCTGAATGCCTTGGGGGTCTTTCACTCCTTTGGGCAAACATACTATGAGTGGTGTTTACATTTTAGAAGCTCTGATGATTGGCATGATCATTTCACTAGTGCTTGTTGGTAGCAGATATTTGCATTGCCTGAGAAAAACAGCCCTTCATATTCTTATAAAGATTGGCTACATTGATATCACAGTTTTCATCATGGATGCTGAGCCTTGATCATAAGGTGGTCAATTACATGGATAGAAGGAGCCTGTCTACCTTTGAAACTGATACCTGTTGACTCTGTGGCCATTGTTATCTGCCAACCACACGCACACTTGGATCCAAGTCTAGGGGAAGAGGGTCTAAAAAACCATGATAAATACATTTTATCAATGACCAGCACTTCCATTCCCACCAGAGGAATAAACCCATGAATTAATCTTGTATATTCTATACACATCACCTTCCTTTCCCTTGGGCTGCCCCATATAAGTGAGATGGGTGCACAAAGCTTTCTTTTGCTAAGGCCATGAGGCCAAGTAGATGTTTGACTCCTCTGATATTTAAGTTTCATGGTGTTGGACTTTGAGACTGTGCGACCTGTTGTTTCTTCCAAGTAATTGAAGAATCATAGAGTTCTGCATGGTCTCTGTGGCAGATAGCTTTACCTATTTAGTTTGGGATGTGGGAACACATCTCTTGTCTGTCAACAACACAACACACAATGATTTGTCACAAAATGGAAAGCGTTCATGAGAGAACTTGATATGGATGCTCTCTCCATGTCTTCTATCTTATAGCAGATCTGATAAGACAAGGAACGAGATTTGGCTGAGAAATGTTTCCTTAAAACTAAAGTAAATCAAATTTGTAACTGCAAACAATGCCATTTAACATTGCCATTTCTAAAATTCCCATCACTGGGATTAGGTGTGCTTTAAAATTACCAATGATCCAACAACCTTGTCCCACCTTCTGCTCCCCTCAACCTTGCAGAGACCTCTTGAGCTAATAGAGAAAATCAGTTGGTCATCTGCATGCAGAGCTTCTAGCTAAGGGCTAGAGAGACCCAGGGCCAGTGTTCATAAATACTGACAGTGGTTCCAGGACCCTTTCACCACACCTATCCATCCTGAGGTCCAGACTAGAGGAACCAGAAAGAGCATGTGAGACTCCTCAGCAGCCAGGTCCTTCTCCGAGCTGGCAGCCTCACCTGACAGTCACCGATAACCTGAGCAATCTGCAGAATTTAAGGTCCAGGGCACCAGAGAAGTCATATTTCAGTTGATGGGCCAGGAATGTTCATTTCTTTATTGCTCATTAATAAGTAGTTCTGCTCTAGCCACTTCCTGGGTAGATGCTGAATCCCAGAAGGCTACGTAGGAAAAGGAAGCCTTCTCTCTGAGAGCTCTGACTATATGACCTACTCTCAAAAACCACAACAGATTTTTCTAGAAACAGATCTGTAAGTGACTCCAGGAGATTTGAGCTGGGAAAGGAGGTCATTCTCTGATGTTCTCTCAAACTTATGAGAACAGTATAATTCATAAAAGTACTGCTACATACTTAGTGGCCAGTATTATTTAGCAATAATACAATCTCTTTTCCAGTTACTTGTGTAGAGTCAAAACAGGCCCAGGCAATGTATGCACAGATGCAATGCTGTGTTCAAATGAAACTATTTATGGACCAAGATTTGAATTATCATTTTCTTTTGAAACAGGGTCCCATATAGCTCAGGATAGTTCCAAATCTCTTTGTAGCTGAGGATGAGCTTGAACTTCTGACTTTCTTGCCTCCCCTTCTAAAATGCTATAGTAGATGTGTGTTAACATGTTTTGTTTATGCAGTACTAAGGACCAAACCTGAGGTGTTGTGCAAACTAAGGAAGCCCTTTACCAACAAAGTTATACCCCTGGCCCTTGAGATTTATCTCCCAAATATCCTTGGTTTGTTTTTCCCCAGACATTTGTAAGTGTAAAAATTAGTATTAACTTGAAAGAGTATAACAGGTTAGACTCTCAGCATATTGGTATGACAAACTTTTTCATAATAAAAGCATCCCATGTTTACAGCCTCATGACTTGGATTTGAGACCAGGATCTATCATTTATTGGCCTGGAGCTTTGGTGAAATTACTTGATTTTCCCAAACTCTACATCCCCAATTATGAACATGTCTATTATAGTGCTCATCCTCCTGTGGGTTAGAGTTCCATGTGATAATTTGTGGGAGTGTGATGAATTTACCATGTCAGGTAAAATAAACATTTTTTTTTTGGCTAGGTATGCACTGTCAAAACTGGACACATTGTCCAAGTCCCTCAAAAACCTTTCGACAGTCTTGACTTCTATATGGCACTGTGAATTAAAAGTCCCCTCTGAGATATCGAGGGTAGGCATGACATATTGGGAAGAGTAATGTTTCACTCTACTCTGAATCACAAGATGACATTTTCTTAAGTACAGGTTGGACATAAAGTCTAACTCAAGTTAATGTTCTTCAACCGTGTTGTAATATCGTCTCTTATGTAAATCTTGCTTGATTTTCAACTTTGAATTGAAATCCTAGAAGTGAGTCATCATAATGTGCATTTGCATCGCCTTCTCAGATGCTGTGCTGTTTAGAGCATTTCTGAAGTCAGGGAAGAAATGGAAAGTTGACTCTTGGGAAGTTGTCTCAGTAGTGAGTCTGTTGGTTTCCATGGTTCCCCTCAGCTAAAGGTTTTTCAGTGCTCATGGAATCTTCCAAAGCATTCTTGCTCTCCCTGTTACACACCTTGGTCAAACAGTCTCCAAACACTACAAAGATACCATCTTAAATTCAAACAGAAAAGCAAACAGGTGGGGGAGGGAAGCAAAAATTGTGAACATCTAGGCTTTAAAATGAAGCCACAATTAAATTTAAATTAGAGTATAATGGTTAAAAAAGGGCATGTCAGAGTTCTATTTTGGTTAAACCTGTAAGAGAAAAATTGTGCTTAAGAAATAGGTCGACACTTTGATACAGTAGCTAGATTTCTGTTAGGAAACTCAGGTACCAAATTAAATCACTAGATCTGAAATAGAGAACAGGAGAGAGGGACAAAGGGGAAGGGAGTAAAAGAAGAGATGCCTCTACCTCATGGTTATAGGGTCACAGCCACTCCCCCCCAACATGATGTTCAGAAGGACCTGAAAAGGATAAACTGATTCTAATGTGTTAGCACGGGCATGCCGCGTGCCCAGGGGGCTGCTGGAAACAACTGGATTGATTACATAAAGTCTATCTGTAATGAATAGGCACTCTTCCTATTTGAAAGGTATTGGCTGGGGGTCAGTATATCAAGGCCTGCCAGGATCCCCTCAGCCCTTCCCTTCCAGACCAACCTTAGGAAGCTCATTTGCTCTGTCAGATTGGGGTCAACTACAGCAACCGTTTACCCTTGAGTTCCAGGGTCTTATCTGGCCAAAGGATCTCACTGTGCTTTATGGGAAAACAACTGAATTGGAGACAACAACCAAGCATCCCAAAATATCAAAGGAGGAGAAGGGTGGGGTGAGTGAGGGGAGGAGAGAGGGGAGGGGAGGGGGAGGGGAGGGGGAGAGCTCACTCACTCTAGTGGTTATGGATCTATTGGTACATTTATAGGCTTATGTAATTTCACAGCACTTGATCTACTGGTGGAGGGAGGGACTGGGGATTGTGCACTAGAAAAGGGAGGCGCCGGAGCCCCTTTTGTTGAATTATCTTAATGAAAAATCCCATTGACTACTTGCTGCTTAGAAAATTTGGTCATAATGACCTTCTTTCACATTTTAACATAGACAACAAAATACACTGTTAAACCGTTTTCTCAGTGACCATAGAAAAATAGACACATTTGAAAAGGACATTCTAATGTAAGGCCCTTTAGGAGCGCCTGCCTTTAAAGATTCCGAGCTCATGTTACACCCAGGATTTTGTTTCACTTTTGTCACCAACCACAGTGACATCGAGACCATGAGAGGCAGAGAGACCCTCCCATCAGAGTGACCCCGCAGAGGTCACAGCAAGGGCAAGTCACCTAAGTGTTGCTCAGGCCTAACATCCAGGTGTGCTGAAGAGCAAGCAGGTGGGAAGCCATCAACTTCAAAGCTGCCCTTTCAACCCATCAATAGAGGCCTTTTGTCCTTCAGACTTCAGTAATAGATTTAAAAAAGCCCAAGGAATCTTCAAGGGCTGGGTCAGCAGACATTTGGCAGGCTCTCTCCACCTTTCTTTATGCTACACAGGCTCTTGCCTGGGCTGCTGCAGATTGGTGCCCCAAAGCAGGGCATCTTTCATAAGGCTAAAACAAGGTCAGGCCATGGGACCTCCCATAGCCCCTCAGGAATTGTGTTAGGCTCTCTCTTCCACCTTCTCCTGTTTAGAGTGTGCAGAGTAAACCAATGCCAAAAGGAAATGCTAGCAGGCAGGGAGGGGCTTCGGCCAATAGCTGTGTTTTCCAGAATCAGCGCCAAGAAATGTTGTTTGGGTGGCAGAAGGAGAGGAACCACTTCCCATAATTTCTAGGGCATCTCCCTTATTGACAAGGAACCCGGACTCCAGAAAAGCCCTCTGCAGTCTGGTCAGGGGTGATAGGGGAGACAGTAGGACAGCTGGATTGACCTCTTTGACCTCCATAGTGTAAAGTCTCAAAGTGAGCACATCTGTAGGAGCTGAAATAAATTTAGATCCCTTTGATGCATATTTATGATGGTCAATGGTGTTAAAGAACAGTTTATAAACGTAAAATCAGCGAGAAAGATCGGTTACAGTGCAAAATTGCCACCCCGCCCCCCAGGTCTTCTCATTCCATTCTGAATTTAGATTACGCATGCGGCCTGCCTCCCTTCGTCCATTCCTTCCATCTTTGAAGATTAAAATGGGATAGAACCGTTTGATTGTTGATGTTTGTGCTCTTTTGATTGACACTTGGATTAGATTTCAAATATCGGAATACTCTGGCACTCTAGAGGGATTTGCTGCAAAGACTGTTTTTGACTCTGCCAAATTCTGGCCATTTCATAATAATAACAACAATAATGATGAGCAGAGATTAAAGAAAAAAAACAATGTAAGAAATGGTAAGGTCAGCCCCAGGGACAGGCATGCCAGATGAAGTTGAAGGGCAGGGAGTTCGTGATGCAATACTGTTATTTCACCCACAGCATGCCTTCCTGAAAGCCATGGCTTCACACCCCAGTCACCTTCTGCCACAGCTCAAGAAGCCTGCAGTCCTCATGATTACATAGAAGAGCAATCAGTGGTTTTACAGAATGGCTCTTAATCTGCTGCACTCCAAAAGTTCATGGGAAGTGTCACATGGGGCTGTACTACAGTTCCATTCCTCATGTCCCAGGCTAGTCAGAGAGACCCTTGTTATCTGTAAACAAATGACATCTGTTTTGTAAATGTGTCACAGTATATTAGCATTTTGGATGGTGGATCTTGCCATCTACTAGACTTCTGGACTGTCCCCAGACCTATGGCTTATTAGATTCAACAGAAGGGTCCCAAAGGAACAGAGTGGTACCCTAGCAACTGTCAGCTCGGGACCTGGAACAAAGGTCATGCATTTAGAGCCATCAGTCGAGGGGATCAAAATAACCAAAAGACACAGATAACAAAACAGAAACACCTAATGTACATTGGGAATCTTTTTTTTTCTTCTTATTTCTAAAGTTATATATCTAAAGCTACATGAATGATACATCTATGTGCATTATTAGGAGCTCTACTCCACAGTACTTCTGTGCATGCTGAATTTTGTTACTAATTGCCAAATGAAAATAATTCCACAGGGCAGATCTATGTACAGCGGTCTATCCTTAGCTCACCTGGGTCCTGTATCTTCAGTGTCTGTGTGGGCAAGTGTCTGCCCTATGCTAGGTGAGATGGATTGGACTCTATAAAACCGAAGGGACTATTCTGTGTGACCTATGGCCATGGTAAGCAGGTGACCTTTGTGACACTGGGTAAAACCCTTGACAGCTCTTTTGAGTGATTTGTATTGAACAACGAAGTAGGTAAGTGGCTAAGTCTCTCCTGTGGGTGGAGACCAGGCTTGGGCCCCAAATGAAAGTACCCTGTACTTCCCCCAAATTCCTGTCTGCTTGTCCATCTGAACATCTGAAAGAAGGCAGGTAGGCATTTTACACCTTGAAGATTTGTTTTCTGGAAATGTCAAAATTAAATCTAAACATATTGAGATCAAAGTAAGAGAGACAGAAAGGGGGAAATGAGAGACAAGGAAGGGGCTGAGGGGGAGGGGGAGGCTGAGCCCGCAGGGTCTACACTTTGGATTCATTCTCTAGATTCGCCACGTCACCGTTCCTCTCCGTCTGTTCTTCCGGGTTCTTCTCCTCCTCTTCCGTCTCCAGTTCCGCATGTTGGTTCAGTTTGCTGGACACAGACCAACTCAGGGGCAGCTCTGCCCTGTTAGCCAGCTCGGCTAGCTCTTTGGCACTAAGGGAGGGGGTGCTGGTCTCATAGGTCTCATGGAAGCTGTTGTAGTCAACTTCATAAAACCCGTCCTCCAGCGTTAGGACAGGTGTGAACCGGTAGCCCCACAAGATCTCACTGGTGATGTAGGAGCTTCGAGCTTGGCACGTCATTCCTGTGGAGAGGAGAAAAGGGGCTTTAGGATACGTGAGTTTGGGCTTTTCAGGGTCAGGGAGACTCAGAGACCTGAGCATAGTTGTTATGTGCAGACATTTATATTGTATTGTGACCTGTATAGGAGGGTTACAGCTATGGAGCTATCTTTCACATTGTAGACATATACCATGAAATTCCAGGACTTTCTGAAACTAGTAAACTGGGTTTAACTGCTTCCACCCCATCCAACATAAAAGTGGTGTGGTACTGACTTTGTAAAATTGTCTTTTGACTGCCAGAGGTACATGCATTCTCTCCACACACAATTGATCCACACAGTCACATCAACATTAACAAATAAAACCAATTAAGAAACTTCTAACTTGTTACAATGCAGAGAATACGTGACTACAGAGTGTTTAACCACAGAAAGGACATCTATATCACACTCCTTCCTTCCTCCCAAGGCTTAGTGACCATCACGGAAGAGGAGGCAGAAAGATTGTAAGACCCAGAGGTTCAGGGAAGACTGGAATAGAATCTTCTGGACACCACAGGATTGTCACACCTATGAGTCAGCTGTGGCTGGCTGCACAAGACCCACACAAAACCAAGCCAGTTAATATCCTAGCTTGGAATTGGAAGAGTTTCAGGAGCTCCTGCTTCTGACTGAGGGGTTATGAAAAGTTGATGACTTTGGGGGTGAGGGAGAGTTAGTTTTTTCCAGAGAGTTTCTCCTGGTGGGTTGGCCATATTCCAGTGGATGACTGCAGAAACAGAAGTAATAAATACAGAATAAATCGAGTGTTTTTTTTTTTTTTTAAGTGGACACGGATTGGTAGTGGGTAGGGAGGGTCTGGGAGAACTTAAAGGCAGGAGTTGGTGCTGAACATGATTAAAATACACTGTATGGCTTTTTCAAAGAATTAATGAAAATGTTTTTTGCACCAATCACAAATAAATCGAAGCAATTATGGAAGCCAAAAGGCTTGTAACAGATCTTAGCACAACTGATGCCATGATGAAAGTCCCATTCCGGCTATAAAACTCAGCACTTAGATAGTACCACCTGCTAAATGAAAACAAAAACTTAATCCATCAAAGTCTATAGTTCTGAGAAAGTCTCTAAATGTACTGCTCTTGTTTTGTGGCTTCTATAGCTCTGATTGTGGCTAACTGTTCTTGCTAACTGAAGTATGTCAACTCAGTATATAGTTCTTGTGTTTAAAAGCTCGCCCTGTGAAAGACTTGGTGCTATGCTAGGATTCTGAACACCAGTGTAGTCGCCAGTAGGCTAACATAAACTTTCTATTGGCTTGAAACCATGTCTGAGCATTCTTCTCTGTTGGATATTCTACAACAGGCAGTAAGATGACAGTTTTCAAAATACTGAAAGAAAAGGATTATCAACCAAGAATTCTATACCCAGCAAAACTATCCTTCATGAAATGAAGGAGAAATGAAGACACTCAGTGAACAGAAATGGAGAAATGTCATTGCTAGCAGTTTGGACTGCATGGGATCATGAAGGCAGTCCTCTGGGGAAACAAAAGAAATCTGGGCAATAACTTAAACCCACATGAGGAAGTAGATGCTGGTGTAGAGAACTATGAAGGAGAATACATTTTTAAACATTATAATTTTGTGCTGAATATATTTTATGGCAGCAATTATGTTATATTTTTATAGTACACCACAGTTTATTTACCCAATAAAACAAAGCCACTCAAAAATGTGTATACGTGCCAACCTCAGCCTAGGAAGGCTTAGCCCTGATAATGCAACTTTCACACCTGCGTAGACAGACCCAGTCACATTCAAGGCTTTCTTGGTTACTGTTAATTTTGGATCAGCCCTGTCCCTGCATTTAAAAATCAACAGAGGATCTGTAGTACTGCACCATCAACTCACTGTTCCTGATCTGAGATAAAAGAAGATGGGAAAACCATAAAAACAGAACCAAACTTCCCCTCAGGAGGGGCAGGCTGGACTCTCACATAAGATATACAATCAACAAAAGAAGTTCGTGTGTGTGTGTGTGTGTGTGTGTGTGTGTGTGTGTGTGTGTGTGTGAACAACAATAATTAAGGAGGTAAGAATCAGGGAGCATGGTAGATGTTGTAGGGGAGAGGAAAGGGTTGAAATGATGTAAGTACCATATTTCCACCTTATACTTCCAGGCAGGGTTTCTCACTGAGCCTGATATTCACCAGTTTGGCTAGACGGCTGGCCAGCAATCCACAGGGATCCTCCTGTCTCTACTTCTTCCATGTTGAGATTACAGGCATGCACTGCCATGCCTGGCTTTTTATTTTATTTTTTATGTGACTTCTGGGGACTGAATTTAATCCTCATGCTTGCGCAAGAAGCACTTCACTGACTGAGGTAACTCTCCAGCCTCATTTTTCTGAAAATTATTTAATCTTACAGTTTCTTTACCGAGAACTTCTGTGAGTCCCTAGGGGGTTTCCCAAGTCTTCCAGAGACATGGAAATAGCCTGTCTTTGGGTATCTACCTTATTTCTAGATAAAGCCACAAGGGTAAGCAGTGTAAGGCTCACTCCATTCCAAAGCCACAAAAACACACAGGCATGTAACCAAGGAATGTGTAGTGAAACACTGGAGCAGTCTCTGCACACTTTAAATTTAGAAGGCAAAGCTCTAATTTTAGATTCAGTGACAAGCACAATGGGAGAGGTCTGTGTGTAGAGCAGGACATGATGAAAGTCATCCTGAGAGAGACCCTCAGGGCACAGCCAGAGGTGTCAGCAGACAAATAATGCATCAAATCTGCCTAGAGAATAAGATTGCAGTCACATACGCCACTCTGCTTCTGAATAATGTAAAATAGATCTACATCGCTGACAATCCAAAGTGAAGAAGGACTCCATTAAAGATGCCTTGCCATTTCACTTCAAAGACCAGGCTATATGACAGGCTGTTTTCCTTTCCTTACACCTTCCTGCCCATCGCAGGAACGAGCTGTATCAATCAGCACAGTCTATAATGTTGTGCATGACTGTGCTGGAGTCTCAGCATTGGACTGCTAGCTCAGGGAGAATGGTGCTGTTGACTCACTGAGTCCAGCGTCAGATGAAAACAGTGCAGTCCAGTCTAACATAGATTGTGAACATAGCTGAATCTGGTGATGAAATACAGCTGCCCCTGCTTTATGCACAGGCTCAGAGTCCCTTCAAAACCTACTGAGTTTTCTCAGTGACTTCAAAGCACACCAGGCTTTTTCTAACATGGATGTCTGTGGTGGTGGCTGGTTTACACTATGTAGAAACAGATTGAAATGTACATCTTTAAAAAAATGACCCAAGTAAAGACATTCCATATCTGTACTCTTACTCTTGAGAAAGAAATTGGTGCATTCATAATTTAAATACTGAATCAAGTAATGATGTTATTTACTGAACGCTTCTGTGTGCCAGGAACTCGATGCTGTGAGCTGATTTTTCTTTCCTGGCATCACATAAGCTGTAGATTCTATAGAATGATTGTATGGCTAGAACTGCATGATTGTGGAGAGTTGGAATATTGCAGATTAAAAGCCCAAATTATCTGAGGCTATTTTGGTTCCTTAATTGTCAATTATTGCCAGCCTCTTCATTGACCTAACAGCTGATTGTAGCTATTAGATAAAACTCTTGCAGTGTATTAACTTAGCTGGACACTAGCTTCTACTAACTTGAAAACTAAGAGCACCATCAAATGGCATCTGAGGACTGTAGAGGTTTACCTGCTTGATAGGTACTTATTCTGCCACTTCCCCTCACCTCTGCCTTGGTATTCTTGGTTAAACTTTGGTTTACAACTGTCTTTCATTCTATAAAGTTCCTGTAGCCACTTCCACAATGGATCATGCCATTCAGGGAAATTTGAATTGAGATTCTTGTGTCATAGTCATTCAAGTAAATTGTGGCTGGATCCCTTTGGAGATGAGCCCTGCTTTGTAAGCATGAGTCATCACATCCATGCAACAGTCCCCTAAGTAGATGCTTTAGCCTTCTTTAGTCTACAGGTGAGCAGACTAAATAGAGAGAGGTTAAGGAATTCTGGACAGCACAGTGCTTCAGGCTCAGTGGTATGATCCTAAACTTTGTGTCTTGAAAACCCCAGTGTATATGGTGATTGGGTCTCACAGGATTGGCCCATTACCCTTATCACTTCTTTAATAGAGGAAAATGCTAGGCTTGGCAGCACATATCTATAATCATAGCACTTGGGAGGTAGGGGTAGAAGGGTCAGGAGTTTAAGGTCATTCTTGACTGTACAGCAAGTTCCAGGCCAGCCTGGGCTGTATGAGATGAGACCCTGCTTAAAAATTAACAGAGGAGAAAAAAGAAGGTCAAGAGACACCAGAATGTGGGCATCCTCTTCCTGCCCTAGACATACAGAAAAGAGAGTGTATGAGGACCTACTCAGAAGATCATTATTCACAAGCCAGGGACAGAGACTACCCAGGGGCTGCTGTAGACAAATCTCTCCTAATGCTGAAATAACAAGTCAGAAGTTTAATATTAATTTCAAATTGTTTGGTCTATGGCTTAGGATTTTTACATCTCAGGATGGCTCATTTATCTTCAATTAACCCACTTCAGTCACTGTCTCATGGCTTTACCTGTGTTCCTTTACATCTTGCTCCCTGATGGCTCACAGAATCTGTCCTGACTCCATGTTTAATCTTCCTGTATCTCTCTTGGATTTATCACCTGGATTATATTCTATTTTACTATAGGCTAAAGCAGCTTCTTTGTTAACCAATGGTAGCAACACATATTCACAGTGTACAGAAAGACCATTCCACAGCAGGCTGATGCTGCTAGGGTGAAACTCTTGGTTTCTGGCCTCTGGGTCTATTGGAAGAGCATGTTATGGAGTCTCCCTGGCTATGGTACTTTGCTCTAGCCACCTGTTCACTACAGTGGGAAGGAACTTCAGTTGTAGGAACCTCATCTGAGAAGCTGTCTTCAGAGCCTGGACATTCCCATAATACTCTCAAAGTTTTGAAGACAGGGACCATATGCTAATTTTGGTCTATGTAACTCTTACAGCATCATACACTTTAAGGTTTGTAATATAACAGCCAAAATAGTAAACATTATATGAAATAGAATGGATGTGAATTGTGTAGGTATGTTGTCATGGGTGGTAACTGCAGCAAACCTACACCTGTTCACTGTTTGCTCCAGTATGCTTCTCCCATCAATTTTTCCTCTTCAAGGTGTCCTCTAAGCTTCCATATATTTCTCATCCTTCCCTTGTCTTCCACACATATTTTGTATCTTCCACCAAGATTGGGGGTACTAACTACCATCTTAGGAACACCAACGCAACATTTATTACTCATTTCTTGGTGTGTATGTGTGTGTGTGTGTGTGTGTGTGTGTGTGTGTGTGAGAGAGAGAGAGAGAGAGAGAGAGAGAGAGAGAGAGAGAGAGAGAGAGAGAGAGAGAGAGAGAGAGAGCAATACCAAGTTTCTTCTCTGATTGCCTCTACTATATTACTGAGGTAGGGTCTTTCACTTTACTCATAACTCCTGGACTTGGCTAGTCCCTCTAAGCAGCCTACCCTAGGGACATAATTTCACTGACTTCCAGATTCTGGGGTTATATTCTGGCTACCATATCCTCCTGGGCTTTTTACTGGGTGTTTATTGAACTCTGGTCTTCATATTATGCTCTCCTGAATGGTATTGTTGTTTTGATTTCTTCTGAATGTGTTTTCATTTGTATACAGGAAGGCCCCTGATTCTTGTGACTTGACTTTATATCCTAACACTTTGACAAATGTGTTTGTCTGATGTAGGAGTGTTCTCATGGGGTCTTTCGAGTATTATATATACAAGAGTTAAAATGGAGTTACCATATAATGGGGTGACACTGCCCTTACTAGACACCACAGGCTAATGAAAAGCCCAGACTCAAAAGTGGGTTATCTCATTTGAAGTTATTGGTCAGTGAAATCTCATAGACCTCCAAACATTACAGGTAACTGACCATGTGTTTGGTTACCCTCCAGTAAGGCTTGTTGCTGAAGACACCACATAGTTTGAGTTTAGAGCATAGAGGGTGTGAAAACATACATATATGTTCCAAGAGATCATGAAATACCCTTAATTCAAATCTCAAGTCACAATTCATCTGCAGTTGGCTCCATTCTGTCTGCTCTTTTTCAACAGCATGATCCTGAAGTCCTGAACCCTGCATATTTTTCATTTACCATATCCTACAAAGCAGGAAACAGTGTGGGAATTAGCACCCCAATAATTCTGCTGAGTGACTTCTTATGCAAGACTCAGATCCCAAACTAAGGACCCGGCATATTCTTCCAGTTAAAACAGGAAAATCCACATGCCCTTATTCAGACAGGAAAGTCCCTAGTACACACCATGTAGTGTGAACCAGAGACTGCCACGTGCACCTTGAAGCCAATCAGAAACTTTCTCTGCTTCAGCTCTTCCCTAATAGAATATCTATCCATCAAAAAGTGTTTCTTAGTACTTCCTCCATTCAGTGTCTTAAACCAACTTTTCTAAAAAAATTCTCCATTTCTACAGAAGGAAAATGGTAGTAGCTGGCTGCCTCGCACACTCTGGGCCAACAGACTTTTGTGCTTTCTCTCCATGTCCTTGCTTTGACACCACTGTCCAAAAATGGTGGTGAAAGTGAATTTTCTTTCTGACCTCAGAATATTCCCATTGATGTCATGCAA
The DNA here is from genome assembly GCA_033318265.1 of Phyllotis vaccarum. Lineage (NCBI taxonomy): Eukaryota > Metazoa > Chordata > Mammalia > Rodentia > Cricetidae > Phyllotis > Phyllotis vaccarum. Next base: position 38,823,754 of record JARWLC010000010.1, on the reverse strand, counting down.
TCAGTCTTACATCTAAAAACGATCTCAGCACCTTCTCTCTTTATTGTGGTCATGTTGCCCATTAGACAACTAACAGGGTTCATTTGTTCCTGTTCACCTTCATCTTTTGGGATTTACTTTAGTCCTTTGTAGGGGATTATGTTGTTACATTGTAAATAATTGTCCTGGATACTGATTTAATAAAAACTCTGATTTGCCAATGGCAGCCAGGAAGTGTGGGTGGGGCTACCAGACTCAGAAAACTCTAGGAACAAGAAGAACAGAGCAAGAATGCCACAGAGAAGCCAGAAGATGCAGAAACCTCATACAACAGTCCTTTGTGTTTTTCTTTGTTTCTAAAGTCACAAACCACTTGATTGATTAAAAACCTTGGTCAGCTCCAAATGATTTATCCAGCAAGGCCTCACTCCCATCCCTCCCTGCCCCATTTTCTCTCCATCTTATTCTTTATTCTTGCCCTGTGATGGAGGGCTGGATGCCAGGTCCCTTTTGCTCATCTGAGTTCATTAAGTGTGCTCATATCCCTTTACCAAAAGTGGGCACCTGGGCAGGGGCTCCATACTGAGAGAGATGGAGACAGGCTGCAGAGATACAGAGATCCTGGCAGGTGACCAAGAATGCTATGCTCAGTTGCTCATCTATCATTGCTGAGAAATAATGTCCATGCTAGAGGTGCAGGGTGGAATCTCACACCTGAAGCTCTTAGTGCAGGTGTAAACTGTGGGTCCTTAAAGAGGTGGAGTTTGTGTTTAAAGAGCTTTCAGATTTCAGGTGTAGGGTTTTTCCACTTGAAGGTGGAGACAGGAAAGTGAGGAATTCAAGATGAGGCTTGTGTTTTGGCTTTGCATAAATTATTTAAATTATTATTTCAGAGTTGTGACTACTTTCTGTCCAAGACAGGTCTCAGTCTGAGGACTCACTCAGCGAGTGTCCCCTCCCCTTTCCTTGGTGGCCTGTGAGAGCAATAGCTCTCTTTGGAGACTGAGCAGTGTTGGTCAGGAGTGCTTCTTCCTTACAACAATGTCATTTGCTGACTGGCTCATAAAGAAGCCCCTCGGGGAGCAATCTGGCACTGCTGGTCTCTGTTTGCTGTTGATGTCTGGCTTGCTGAGTACATGGTTCTCTGAACACTTCCCAGTTTTCTCTAGTGCTCGATTGTCAAGAATCCTCTCCACCGTCTCCTGCTATTTATTTTTTTTTCAGGTTGCCACTCTGACCATTTTACTCCAGGACCCTTCAGGGAATCTGATGAGATGCACAGATCCTTGTCTCTTAAAACACATGTTGTACAGTAGTATCCTCTGCTGCCACCTGCCTGAGTTTAATCACACCTGGTTTTGTATGACATTCCCCATAGAACCAGGGTGGGAAAGATCTTGGTTATCCGGCTACTTCTCAATCTATTTTGTTTAATTCTCCCTTGTTGTATACAACCTCATGAAGGGGCTAGAAGTGTCTAAGTAGAAGTGTCCATTTTTGTGACTCCTGGGGAGTCATCATCCATGCTAGCTGGTGCACATTTCTCACTATATCACAATGGTCAGATTGGTCTTAGGCCTTAGTAGGAATCCTGAGGGCAGGAACTTTGTCTTGGCCCATGTTGTCTTCTTATCTCATTATTATGTTTGATAATATATACAATTAATATTTGGAAATGACTAAATAGACAAAAGAATACAGGTGACAATATTTTTATTCATTCATGAAACATTAATCTAATTAATCTTATCAATAAAAAATCAGGAGTGAGATATTAGGGTGAGAACCCTGAAAGATCAGAGAAACATGGAAGCAGCCATAGTCACTTCCTACCTCTGGGGTCTCTCAGACCCAAAGGACTGAGAGCTCACTCAGCTCTGCCTCACCACTTCCTGTCTCCAAACCTCTATGGTCATCTAGTGACTAGCTCCATCCTGACTCCAAGCAAACTCTGTTTGTCAGAATACAATAAAATACCACGCAACACAGTCATCTTAAATGAACTGAAAACCTGTATTGTGTCAGGCCCTTGAATGGACTCTGTGGGTGGAAAGATCATGGTCCCAGGTTCATCAAACTCAACTTCTGCTTAGAATAAAGTAGACATTAAGTGAATGTAAAATTGCGATTATGGGAAATATAAGAATGAAAAGTAGATTTTTTTCATTTGACGGCATTCCAGAAGCCAGTGTGTGTAGGATGAGGTGGAGGGAGCTTGATTCTAGCTGCCAGTGGTGCTCAGGCTGTAGAAGGGAAACAACTCGGGAGAAGGAGTGTTAGAAAGAACAAGCAGGTAGTTACTCAACAGTGCACTAGTGATCCATAAGAGACCCCAAGGTTAGGGCTGAAGAAGACAACCACGGGTTATTCACTGCCCGGACTGTTGGTCAAGGAAATATCACAGTTTAGATTATTCCTGGAGTCTGGATTTTCCGGGAAGAACCAGTGTGGAGAGAAATCATTTGGGGTTTGAATTTTGTCCATGTCTACTGCTGTTCTTGCTGACTTGTGTTTCTGGTGGTCTGAATCTATGCTTCACGGAGTGGTGGAGAAAGGCTCAGACAAGGGGTCAGTCACATCAACTATGACACACTGCATGGTATGTGCTATAATCCTGAAGTTAGAGAGGGCTGTGAAAGCAGAGCTTCTGTTAGAAGAAATAAAGCTTTCTTGGGGGGAAAATAAAGGGCCTGGGGGTTTTTCCAGAAGTCACATGTGTGAGGTTTCCTGGTGACAGAGCTCCAGCAATGCTAAGGTTTCTAAGAAGTGGCCTCGAGCCCCCAGCCCTGGACCTCATCTACACACAGGAAGAAGGTCAAGATGAGAAATCTGAGATTTAAGGAGAACTGAAGAATGTTATGGATTAAAGGTCTAGCATTCTGGAAGTTCCAGGCACACCTCACATTGGAAGTTTTCAGCAAGGGCCCGAAATTTATCTATCTATCTATCTATCTATCTATCTATCTATCTATCTATCTATCTATCTATCTATCTATCTATCTATCTATCATTTATATATTTATCATCTATCAATGAATCTATCAATCATCATTATCTATAATCTATTATCTATAATCTATGCCATACATCTATCATCTATCTATCACCTATCAATGAATGTATTATCACCTATTTGTTATCTATAATCTATACCATGTATCTATCATCTATCAATCATCTCTTATCTATTTACTATCCATCTGTCTATCTGTCTATCTATTTATCTACCTGGATGGGTACACACTGTGGTCCAGCTATTGTAACAGTGGCTATCTACCAACAGAAGGTCCAAGAATTTGTAGTCACAAGTCTAGATGTCTCTGCTGGTCTTCAATAGAAGGAGAGTTATTATTAAAGAGAAAATTTAAGTTTCTTTTCTTGGGAAATAAGGCATTTAAAAGCAGTTAGTTTCCATTCCAGAGAAATGAAGTCAGTTCCACTTACTTGTCTCAAGTGTTGGGTCTATAAATCATTAACTATCTTGAAGCAAATTTTAAGAATTTGGCTTGGAATTCGTAAAAGCCTTCCTTTACAAATTAGACTCAAAAATGTAATGAAAACACCTTCATTAAAGCAGAGTTGAGCCTGAGATCCTGACTGCCTCTGGCTAGTTAACAAAGCTCCAGTGAGGTAGTGTAGCTCCTCATTGTCTGTTTTTAACAGACTTTAAGATTTTACACACACACACACACACACACACACACACACACACACACACACACACACACACAAAAAAAAAACCCTCAAATAGACCTCTGAATTTGAGTTTGATAACTAGATGAATGAAGAGATTCAGGATCACTATGGATAAGAGGCAAAGTTTACTGGGGAAGGATGTTCTCATGGGCCCATTTGATAGGCTGATGGGTTCTCACCTGGTGGTACCAGTCAATGGTTCTAGCAGCAGGTTTTATGCTTATGAGACGACTGTTGTTTCTCTAGCATTCGAGAGCACAAGATAGAAGAGATGAGCTCTAGATAAGTTCATTTTCCTAACTAAGTGCTCATGAAACAAGCAGCTCAAGAGGATCTGACGGACAGGAGATACATACCGCAGCCAGACATTCCCAGTGCCCGTAAGTGTCCTCTGAGTGGTTCTGCACTTTCTCTTCTGTGAATGGCTGTTGCATGGCTCTGTACCTTTCCTGATTGCTGTTTCTTCCTCCAGGGCCTTCAGGATTCTACCCCTGTATTCTTTGGCCTCCTGTCCCATCTACAATACTCTTTCTAGATAATTTTTTTCAATAATAATATTTATTTATATTTTTTTTACATACCAACCACAATTCCCCCTTCCTCCCCCTTTCCCAGTCATCCCTCACTTTCCCATAGCTCCATTTATTTCTCAAAGAGGGTTAGACTGTAATGAGTCACCTGGGAGTCCAGATGATTTTTATATATGGCTAACCTTTAAACCCACATTCCTGAACTCTGGACCCTGTGTTCCCCCATGTGTTAGATCTCCTAGAAGGACTAGTATATGCCCTTGAGTCAACATAGTTGACATTTCCCCTTCAGACTGTTCCTCACTTCAGTATGGAATTCAGCCACTTTATTATCACTCAGGCCCAATCCTTTTCCTGGTCCCAGCATTGAATCCCTTAATGCACACGGATGATGTAACGTTTGGGATCTTGGCCTCTACCTCTTTCCTTTCCCATCACCCTGCCCCATCTTCATTCCTCCACAGCATCGTCTCCCCAGCTCTGGTGTGGTTCAGGACTGCCTGACCTCAGAGTAGTAGGCTATGTATGCTCTGTGTTAGGTATTTGTCGGAACAAATAAGACACCCGAGAGAACAGCTCAAGGGGAGATGGAAGTTTCCTTACCCTGAGTTCCTGGGCAGCTGTCATGATGTGAAGGTGTGAAAGGACAGGTTCTTTGTGGAAGATAGGAAACAGAGCAATACAAGGAGGGGTCAGGGGAGGAGACAGTCCCCAGGAGACAGCTCCAGTGACTGACACCTTCTTTCCTACACCCCCAGTAGTGACAGCATATTAAGAAGCCACTAAGAGATCAATTCATTCATTAGGTCAGAATCCTAGAAATGCCATTACAGACACTGTAGAGGCGGGCAGGCTTTACTAATCTGGGCATTTTAAAATTCAAACTGATAATCAGAATCAACTACCATGTGCTCCTAGAATGAAATCTGAAGTTACTACAGCATTTTTTTGGGACAACTCTACCTCCCCTGACTAGGATATTCTCTTCCTCATCTGACCATGCTCTTGTACACACTGATTATCTCTCTGCTGGAAGCTAGGGCTCCTCTTTCAATGGGTCTTTGCTGATGCTCAAACTGGATCAGGTCTTTGCCACTGGCACATCCATCACATTCAGCCTGTCCCTTCATGGGGACACTTTTAGTGCTTGACTGAGGGACTCTTCTCTGATAGGACAGAAACTGTCAGTGAGGACTGAGTACATCTTGTGGTAAAGATTTGGGGCATTAAAGTCATGTGTGAGAATCCCAGTGTTTCCTATACCGATAGCTCTTCCTACTAACACAAATTCATTGGCATGTATTTAACCATGAAAAATGTAATGTAGTGAGCAGCTGTGGATGGATGAGGCTACCACAGGGTCAGGACTAGAGGAAGGAGAGAGAGGACCACACAGCTGGCGGGGGATGGGAAGGCGGGGGATGGGATGGCAGAGGGGGCTAGGAGAGGACAGCAGATTGTCTTGGAATCTCCACCAGTCATTTGCAAGCAAGCTCTGGACTAAGATAATATCATTTAAAATGCTGTAAGATTTGGCAGATTATGGAGACTTCTGGTGTCCACCCCTTACCCCTGAGAACTTCTCCTGTAGCTGATCTGTTGCTGCACATTGTGCACATCCTGGCTATTATCTGGAAAGGTTCGAGGTGCAGAAGGGGCTCCCGAAGTCAGCAAGCTACCAGAGAGTAGAAGTGTTAACTGAGTTACATTAATTTGCCAAAAAAAAAATTAAATTAAATCCATTATCACCCATTAAAACACCGCTCAGCTCTCCAAACCAAGATGCATCTCTGCTGTGTGGGACCATGAATCTCTGCTGTGTGTGCATGGATCAATTTAGTAACTGGGTAATTTACTTGTGGAAAAGAACGGAATGTGTCAACCTCACCCTCGACATCCTCTGAACGTGTGAACTGGGTGTTGGGAGGAGAGAGATGGGGAATGCGCACTGGCTGAAGCAGAGCTGAGGCCTGGCTCTGCATCCTTCCCTGGCTTGCCCTCACCTTTCCACAGTTGTTTTTTCTTTTTAGTCCGTTCTGCATCTCGGGATTAACTTTTGATGAATTCTGCTGAGGAACAAACTTCCCTTGTCCTCTGCCTTGTTAACAAGCTGTTTACAACAGTGCCTCAAGCACGTTTGAAGGCACAAGGGTGAGCCACGGTCCCATTTCCCATCCTTCGTGTCCACCACTGTTTCATTTTTAAGATGAGTTGGAGGCTCCTTTTCAGCGGGAGAGAATTGAGAATAAGCAAGCAGCAAGTGAGAGAACGTTGACCAAAGAAACAAAGTGATTCTCGAGTCGCTGCCTGTGACTCAGCCCAATTTCTGTTGCACTGACATACTTGAGACAAAGCAGTTTCTCCTAAAGAAGAAAGGGTTCTGCAGTTTATGGTTCTGGAGGCTGGGTGATCCAAAGCAAGCAAGGGGTTACCAATCTGCGCATTGTCTAATGGAGTGTGGCGTTGCTATAACTCATGTCGAGTGGAAGCACATGGAGGCTGGTGGGCCCGGAAGAAGCCAGGGGCAGGGTGGGGCAGACTACTCAGGTAGTTAATCCATCTCCCCTCAGGAGCGAAATGTCTCCCACAATGCCCTGTCTTCCCACACTGCTGTGCTTCGGGATGGATCCACTGCATGAATCCACGGAGGACACACCAGAACCTCAACAACCAGGAAGGTGAGCTAAGGAGACATTTATAAAAACAAGGGCTGCTTCTTATGGGCCATGTATCAAGTACAATCTTAAACTAAAATACTGGATAGTTTGGGGAATCAGAATGCATTCTATATGTTAGCAAAGTCCCTGGAAACTAGTGAGAGTATGCTGGATGAATCATGTTTGGTAAGTGGGGAAGGTCCAGGGCAGGTGCACATCTGAGGGTATCTCAGAGCATATTGTTGTTTGATAAATTCCTCTAAGCCAGATAACATCATTTACAGAGTCACATTGCCTTCTTCTCAAGATATCCACAAGCTGAACACAGCTTATGGTCTTTTTGTTACATACAGAAGGGAGCTCAGGTCTTCCGTGAACACTGAGTACTCATGACATGGGGTAGGGGTCTGATTGTAACTATTTTCAGGACCATGAAAGCTTGGAATATTTCCCATCTTGTCAGAAGTTGGTTTTGTTTACAGACAAGGAGGTAAGCTCTGTGAATCAGGACTTTCTCATTAAAGTATTTGTAATGATGTCAGGATGAGTCTCTTAACATGTCCAGTTTTGTTGAAGTAGTCATTCAACAAAATCTCTACATTCATTATACCAATCCATGTATGGTTGAGAAAGTATTAAGTACAGATTTTGGATATTTAATGAGAACCAGATACTTCCAGGCATAAATCAAGACCTGGTATGACAGCACAAACCTCTGCCACACCTCCCACCCCCCCAGTGTGTGGGGGGGGAACCAAGTGCCGCCCAAACCACCGGGTTCTAATGCTAACTGTAGCTGTCTATGATCTCACTTTCATATGCCAAATGTGTTATCTCCCAGGAGGATGGCTCTGGTTTTTAGACAAGGAAGAACTGGACAACACACTGTGTTCCTCTTTGAACCAATCTCTGTCTTTCGCGGCTGCGTTCCCCCTGGGAACAAGATTCACCAATGTGCCAGCTGCTGTAGTCAGTGTGAAGAGATAGAGAAGCAGAAAGTAGACTTATGCAGTTAGCTTTTCACAGCAGCGCTTCTGTGGCAGTGGGCAGGCTGTGAGGATCGAATTAAAAGGGAGGCTGGGACCTTTCCACCTCTCCTTGATGGGAAGTTGTAGAGTAGATGGTGTAATACATGAGTGTTGCTTACACGCAGAGCATTTAGCATCTTCAAAATGTATTTATGAAGCACAGGCTGTTATCATTATGCTTATTATAGCCTGAAGGTGCTGATTTGTGCCTAAGTTTTTAAACTCATTTTTTTTTTTTGGATCTCATAAAGACTCTTTTTGGGCTTTCTAAAGACATGGTTAAGGTGTGTGTGTGTTCACGTGTGTATGTTTGGCATATTTGTGTGCATGTTGTGTGCCTGTGCTTGCACTCCTGTGTATAGGACAGGGGAGCAGTGTTTCAGAATAAGTTTGTAATTAGTTATTTCTCTGTTGCTATGACAAAGCCCCACGGCCAAGGTTACTCATAGAAGGAAGAGGTTATTTGATCTACAGTTCTCGTGGGGTAAGAGTCTATCGTGGTGAGGAATTATGGCAGGAATCAGTGGCCACGGCAGCTGGAGTGGAAGCTGAGGTCTCAAAACTGAAAGAACACAGCTGAGATTGAGAACTAGACATGACGTGAGCCTTTGACTCTGCGTCCACCTCCAGTGACCTACTCTGTCCAAGACCAAGCCTCCTAAGCCTCCATAAACAGCACCCCCAATGGGGACCAAATATTCAAACGCCCGAGACTTCGAGGGACAGCTCATCCAGTCCGCAGGAGCTTGATGCTCTGTCACTGGACTAAGGCCATACTCTTTTTCTTTCCTTTTCTTTTCTTTTTTTTCACCCCAAGGCCAACTGTCAATCATCTCGGGGAGGCGGTACTACAGAGTCTCCTGAAATAATCCTAAGCCTCTGAAGCCATTGACTCCTCATGGAAACAACCTGAAGGCACATGCTCCAGTTGCCCTCAGCTTTTCTGCCTTCTGACTTACCTGATGACCAGCCCTGGTGTTGGGAACTGTGAGTTACAATTCTTTTAAACAATCTGTTCTGATACATTGTGTCTCAAATTGCTCCAACAGTGGGTGTGTCTGCATATTCTGGCCCTGCAAGGTACATCAAATTCCCACCAAGATCTGAGTAAATGCATTTGTTTGCACAAAGGCTTACTCTTCTGCTTGTGAGATGGTTGTGGTTTATGCAGATCTTCTGGGGTTTGGAGCATTTAACCGGATGTTGTTGGACCTTTGGGCCACATCCAGTTGTTTGTAATTTTGCTTCTGAGGGGGAAGAGACATCACTTTCACCTCTGAGAGTAGTTATTCCAGGATAGATGTTTAAAAGAAAAAAAAAAACTTAAAAAAATTGAGCATTGAATTGGCAGCAAGCTGTGACCCACTGTGTCCAGTCATGGAGGGGGACTTCACACTGGTGCTGGCAGTCTCTCAAAGGGAATTCCACCATTCTACCAGCTGGGAGCTCCTGAACTTGTTGACTCAGGCCCTCAGAAGGAGTCTGAATTCTGCAAAAGTGATGGTTCCTCTGATAGGAAGAGGAAAAGCCATCGATCATTCTTCTCCCATGTTCCTAGAGACTGAGTTAGCCGAGGACTGTGGGAAGGAAGTATCCCCATCCACTAGGTAATGCAGAAACATTTGTGGCATGGAGTGATGGTCACTCCCTCTGGGCATTTCCAGAGCTTTCTGCTGAGAACAGATGGGTCTAGGCAGGGAGGAAGTGAGAAGCTGGGGATTAGGTATAGGTACCTCTATGTTGAATTCTAATTCTGTGATTCACTTGCTGTGTGCTTATCAAAGATTAATTCATTGTCCTGAACCTCAGTGTGGGGAAAGAACTGTAAAATTAAATGTAATGGAAGACTAATGTGTTTTCTGTGTTTCTGGGATTTGCATCATAGAAGACCTGGTCTTTCCGGATATGTGGCTCCCAGGAAAGAGGCCAGCAGCCCCCAGTCTTCTCTTCTTTCCTTTTCTTCCCCGAAGGACTTTGCTGTCCCTAGCTGTGGAAATTCTAGCTGCCATCAGAACATCCTGGTTATCTTTCAATCTGCAACCCTAATTCAACTATGAACTATATGAACTGCTGTTGGCTGACACACAGCAGGCCTGTTGCTTTGTGTCTTTTGTTTAGCTCATTACTGTTATCAGAATAGTTTTAATGGAAGTTTTACCTTCTCAGCTGGGTTGTAAGTTTCTGGAGTTTAGTTAAATCTGTTGGCTTTGTACACTTTGTCCACTAGTTTTATTCCTTAGTGAGATTACTTCAATTGGACTTTATATCTTGCATACAAAACTCAGTAAATACTTAATGGAAGTCACTAGGTGATAATACTTGATAGCAATTTGAACATAATGAATTCTTCAGCACTGTGAATATCCCTTATTTTGAATTGTCTCAGAAATCAGGTGAGATATGTATATTCTGATATATACATATTTATTTATCAAAAGTGTGTAATTTAGTAAGTACTCACACTTATCATCGGAGTCAGGTACAGTTGATTTGGGGATAAGAGTATGGACAAATTAAGGTTAAGTGGTTAAGAACACTTGATGCTCTTGCAAAGGACTGGAGTTTGGTTCCCAGTACCCTTGGAGGGTGAAGAACAAGCACCTGTAACTCCAGCTTCAGGGGATCTGATGTGCTTTTCCTGGCCTCCATAGACAGATGAGCTCATATGAATGCATGCACACACATACACGCATACACACATATACACACATACACACATATACACATACATACACATACACACACCATACACACACACATACACACACACACACTATACACACACATACACATCATACACACACAGACACACACATACACACACATACACATCATACACACACAGACACACACATACACATATACACACACCATACACACACATACACACATGCACACACTATACACACACATACACACATACATACGCACACACAGATACACACACATTACACAGGAAGACTGACAAACAGACACACATACAGACAGACAGACACAGACAGACAGACACACATACACACATGCACACACATACATATGGACACACACATACACACATATACACAGACACACACACATACATACATATACACACATACATGGGGGGGGAGACAGACACATCATACACATACATCTCCAGTAATAATATGGACCTTTGAGCCAACACCAACATCTTCCACAGTGGAATCCAGATTACTTTCTGAAATAATATAACATGAAAATCAAAGATATTGTTTATACAGAAGCCAGGTGAACATACTGGCTGTTCTTTTAAAAAGGTTGCATGTTTTTTATATGTATGAGTATGTGTGTGTTAGTGATGGTGAGAGACAGAGAGAGGGGGTGGGAAGTGAAATGATGTGAAAAGTATTTGCAAAATGGAAAGTCACTTGTCCATGTCTTAGGTTCAGGTTCCACTGGCCTCTGAAAACACAGTTTTGCTCAGGGGACTTCCTTCATCGTTATCAGAAAGTAGGTTCTGGTCAGCACTGACCCCTTGGGGGAGGTGGCACCTCCCCTCGGGGATCCTGAGCTGGGACTCTGGTTTACCTCACAAGGGAAGCAAGATTGAACCCATTGTACAGCCCAGGGGTGGGTGTCTGTCCCGCTCACATGGTGCCCTGATGGCAGGGGAACTGAAACACACCCTCATCATCTCAGTTTCTCTCTTTGAGTTCCCACAGCATGTGGAGGGTCCTCTCCACACGATAGGTCAGATGTGGTAAGGACATCTTACAACAGTGGTGGCAGAAGATGGTGACTAGACGCAGAGTAAGTGGCCATGCCCTTCCTTCCCTGATGGTTCACTCACGCTGTCCCCAGCTGCAGCCCTTTCCTTGTCCATGCTCTATGAACAGGTACATACTCTCAGCCATTAACACCTCACCTGACTGTTGTGGTCCTACCGTGCTGCCTTCAAGGTTCATGAGATCTGCAAGATATCTTACTGATCTACTATCTTTAGACTCCTCATGAACACAAGGAACCTACCTTGGTATCCCAACCAGCTGTCTTGCCTTTGGCTCTCCACCCTGGCTAGCATCTGGCCCCATCTCTTTAACCAAATACAGCTCCTCTTCTGCTTTGCCCTTTGTGGGGGAAAATGTGTCAGGGGCAGCTTTAGACCCAAAAATCTTATTTTCATTTTAATGTGCTCTTCCGTACAGTGGCCCGTGAGTAGACAGGGCCTGGCTGGTCTTGGGGTAGGCTGCTGTCATCAGAGCTGAGATTAGAAGAGAAATAGGTACTTCATGCTACCCTGGTCTCCCATCTCTCTGCTTTGGGGAGGTTAGGTGGCTTTTGTTCTTGCCTTCTCCCTGCTGGAAGAGACCCGAACCACCCCCCCCCCCATACAATAAGATGAACTGAAGGCCTTAGAAGACCAGTCTATTCAGAACTCATGCCATGGCCAAACCAATCCCTAGGCCCTGGCCTGACCAATCCCCAGGAACTTCGGTCCCTAAGGCCCTGAACTGGGGCTTACAGATTAGAATCATAGGGTTCATTGTGTAGGAACTCCTGGGCCTAATGGGGTACCTCCTGGGGTATAGAGGTTGTTCAAGGGTTGCTGGCCTACTAGGAATGGCTGATAGCTGCCTCCTGAGGACCTTTTGTGGATAAGCTGGGAAGTAAGGGTAGCAGAGGGGAAGAAAGCCTGTTGATGTTCATGTTCTGTCCCTGTGTGCTTTAAGGGTAGCCTTCAATGAGGCTCATGCAAAGGTCTCTGGGCAGACATACTTAATTTCATGTGGGGACGAATGATTCTGAGGTATGTGGAATTTTGTCATCGGAGCAGCCTAGCTCTGTGTTAAGGGCAGGAAAGCTCGGTTTCTGCTCAAGCTAGATGTGGATATTAACATTCCTTCCTTCCTCTTCCTCCTTCATTTTAATCCAGGACTAAGCTGGGGATCTATCAGGCTGAATAGTGAACAATGGGGTGACTCTAACATTCTGAACTTGGTAAAAAAAAAAAAAATCACACTCATCTAATTTTGCATCTTATTGAGGATGAAAAGCTAGTTAGCGTAAGTGCGAATTAGAAGGCAGTGAAGCCAAGCTGTGATTTTCCTTTATTGGTCCATGTATTCTAAAACTTGGTTCGGAAAAATTTCTGGGATGCCACATTCTCTTGGGGATAGGTATCTCCTGAGCTGCTTGGGTGGTGGGCCAGGATTTATACTCAGATCTGTAGACCCGGCAGGCTCATCTCACCATGCTAAGACAGCTTAAAGTGTGGAGTTTTGTTTTGAAACGTGGATATTTTCCTTGGGACCAGCTCTAGTTTCTGTAAGTGTACACCCATGACTCTTACAAGTGAACCGCTGCCATGCTTTGCAGCAGGGGCCGTGGCCATGTGCAGTCAGGGCCAAATGAACTGATTTCAGAGTGGCCACAGCACGACTGGGACATTCATTTTGGAGATAAGGTGGAAAATAAAGCAAGATCGGGGCCATTGCAATCGTCTGACAGGAATGTACAGCCAATTAAATGGAGAGAGGGGAGCACTTGGCCCCCCAAGACAAGTGTGACATTGCAGGTTAGTGGTGATGAGAAAACTGGCACCCTTTGCAAACACTGACCCACGTTCTCTGGCTTTCTCCCTTGCTTCTGTCACCGCGCAGCCGCAGCGGTTAAAACCCCATCCTAAAATATCTGCAGTGCAGAACATTGAGAAGGTTTTCTCATTTGCTGGGACACTGCAGCAGGCAGAAGGCCTGTTTGTGTGCGACTTTTGATGGATTTAGAAAGCCCCGCATAAGTGGGTGGTGGTGATAGAGAGATTTTTCTTTTTTCTTTTGCTTGTCTGTGGAATGGGTAAGACAAGAACACATGCTTGGTTTCTAGGCCTTCCCCAGTACTCCCGGAAGGTAAGCATCAGAGGCAGAACCCAAAGGTATAGAAAGCATGGCTGGGTCAAAGGCAGCCTGCAGCACATAGCTTCCCTTTGGAGGCCACTCCTGGTGCTGATGCGGAAAACAGAGGCAGCAGCCCAGTATGCTGAGACTCTCAGCTGCCTAGGAGCAGAGTCCAGTATGTGCTCAGACTCCACTGCCCAGACCTCCCTCCTTTCCCTCCTGTTCCCCAGATAGGAAGTCTCTGCCTGGAAATGTTGGCGCCCACATTCAGAACATAAAACTCCTCCCTTTCCCCCACAGGATCCATTTGTTGTCAGTGTCTACATTAGCCAGAAACCAAGTAGGGAATACTCCTTAACTCATTTTTCAAATGAGATGCTTTTTAATAGTTTCCTAGCAAGGCTGCTTAGCTGCTTTGTTAGAGATGAGTTTGCTCTGAACTTAACTTATAACTACATTAAAGTGCTGCTCTTGGGACCCACACAGGGTCTCTCACAGCTGTCAGTCATGGGCAGTCCTGACTTTCTGGGTCTCCCTGCCCCCCCCCCCCCCCAAATCCTGAAAATGACATCAAAGGCTGGACCACAGCATTTCAAAAGAATAGTGTGTAATGCTGGGGCTGCCCCCAACTATAGCTGTGCATCGTATAAAATCACCAATGGGATGAAAGGGTGTGAGATGGGGAGGGGAGACCCAGAGGTGCTTTTGGGACAGCTACATGGCCTCAGAGTTCTTGTGCTTGGCAAGTCAGGGGATAGTGGCTGCTCTTACTCTATAGCAGGTTGTCTGTGACCCCATGTGCTGCAGATGGTATCATCGATGTGAGGTGTACAGGCAGTTAGGATGTGGCTGAAGTCAGGGTAAGAGTGTGGAGAGAGAAAGCAGGTGCTGGAGAGGGAGTTATGGGGGGTGACCAGAGGAGAGAACAGCTCACAGGCTGGTCCTCATGTCCTAACCACTGCCTCAGGGCCCAGCTGTGGAATCTGGGGAGGCTGGGTAGACACAGGCCTGCTGCCTCAGTTTCCTCATTTATTGCTGGACTCTAAGGAGGTTACATCTTAAGGACTTGACTGTATGGCTGGGCTGTAGTCACATGGAAGATGTCAGCTGCTCTGGAGATGGAGTCTCTTCCTGAGGTTTCTGGTTCATGACTCAGCCCTGTCACTTTGGCTCCTTCCTGTCCTCTTTGGTGCACAGTGACTTGAGATGTTTTCTGAAGCAGTTGAAGCAGTGCCACCCACAGTGTGAACATTCTGGTTCTCTTATAAAGATGTAGATGTTGGAACATAACAATGGCAGGGGAGGATGTTCCCAGAAATCCCGAGAGGAAGCAGGAGCAGGATACAGAAAGCTCCAAGGATGCTGGGCAGGGCAGTGGCCTCAGGACTCCTGCAAGCCCTTGGGGGCCGGCTTCCTGGGGCTCAGTGTATTGACTTAGGTAAGACTCTGTGCCATGTACCCGACATGTGTCCCTCCCTTTACCTTACAATTGGTCTCTTTCTATTTGACCAAGGAGGGTTGCAAGCATAGAACCAATTACCCAGAGTGTGGGAACCTCCTGAACCTCAGACAACAGGGAAACTGTAAGAGGGATTGAGGCCCATGGGTATTTACTTTAAAGTAAACAGTATTATTATTATTATTATTATTATTATTATTATTATTATTATCTTGTGTGTATGTGAGAGAGAAAGAGAGAGAGAGAGAACATGTTGTCAGAGGACAACTTTGTGGAGTTGGTTCTCTCTTTCCGCCTTTACATGGACTCTGGGCTTTGAACTTAGGTTGGGGGTTTGTGTGCTGGGCACTCTTGCCCACTGAGCTGTCTTGCTGGGCCACGGATATTCTTCTCATGGCATTTGTGCTGCAGAGAGGGCCGGGAGATGGTTGTCACTTGCCCTTTAAGCACCTTGTCTCTTCCATGGTCCTACTTGGTTTCAGAGTGTGTTGTTCCTATTAGGACACAGCAAAGCTTCTTCTGCATGGTGCCAGCCATCACCCAGGCTCCAAGCCTCATAGGGTTTTCTTATGATGGAAATGTTAAGGGCTGGTACAAGACTTGCTGGGAAATATCATGGGGTTTGGAGCTGCCTTTACTCCTGATGCTATCCTCAGCAGGAGAAAACTCACTTGTGAGTTACCTCACCATGGGGTGGGGACCTGCACAAGTGACTCAGTTTACCTTAAGAAACTCACCAATCTCATGTCCTAATGTTCTCTGGTGTCCCAGTCTGTCCTTAGGTTGGTCTGTCTTTACAGTTTTAAGGATGAAAATGAGTGATGATCTCATGTAGCAGATTGACAACGCCCCCCCCCCCCATGGGACATCTGCATCATACTTCCTCCCAAAAGGTGTAGGAACCATCACAGAAGAGGAAAAACTGTAAGAGTCGGAAGTTGGAAGGATTGCTGCCTAACGTTGTCTTGTGGACATGACAGGACTGTTGTACTCTTGAATGCCCCGTATGGCTCTCTGCACAAACCTGCCCAAAAGACCATGGTGGTCAAAGTTCTCCATGGTAGGCACTGACCCTTAGGTTCCAGATCTAGCTCAGGAGCTTTGGTAGTTGGTGGTGCTTAGGGACAGAGAACTAGTTTTCTACAGGGGTGTGGCTCTTGGTATCTATGCTCTGGCTCCATTCTACACCCACATGCACATGGGCAGCATTAATTCAGAAGATATGAGATTGGGAGCAGGCCATGATGTGGTGGTTCTGAAAGGAGATGGAAGGGAGAATAAAGGGTAGACATTTCCAAATTACATTGTATATATGTATGAACCTTTCAAAGAATAAATAGAAATATACTAAAAGGAATAACATAAATTAGTAGTTGTTAGATATGTTTTGATTTGATCAAGCCCAATCCTTTTCCTGTCTCTTCGTTTAAATTCCTCGGCATGAGAAGGTGACTTTGAGATCAATAAGCCACTCTGGAAGTTGAGGGTCAAATAACTATTTTTTTCTACTAAACTTAAGTAGGGAATGGTTCACGCATTAGATTTTAGATAGATTTGTTCTCATAATCAATATATAACTAAAAATGATGTCAGTGGTATGACCATCAGTAGGTTGCCTCATGCGCCAGTGAGTAGTCTCACACCCATACACACATATGCAGGGCTTACTGGACTCACTAGGTTAAAAAATGATATATGAAGTTGAGAGATCGATATGTTAGGGAGGGGCCTGGGAGGATTGGAGGAGGATGGAATGTGGATATGACTAAAATACGCCATATTCATTTATAAAATTCTCAGATAATAGACAAAAATGGTATTTTTTAACAAAGACTCCTAAAGACTAAAATAAGCTTAACTAAGGAAATGAAAGATTCCTACACAGAAAACTGCAAGGTAGTAATGAAAAATATAAAGATATGAATAAATGGAATGAGATTCTACATTCCCAGATTGTAAGACTCCATACTGGGCAGATGGTAACGCTACCCAAAGTGTCTATAGCTTTAATGTAATCCTTGTGAAAATTCCAATAGCCAATTCAAAGGGGATCACAGGAGTCCTACGTGGGTAAAGCAAGAAGAGATTTCAGGGAACCCCACATGGCTAAAATAACCCTGAAAAGCAAGAGCAGATGTGAGTGGATGTCACATCCTGATCAAAGCCACAGCAATCACTCTCTGACTTTTAACACGTGAAGCAATGTAATAAAGTTGAGAATCTGGAAATAGAGACGATCCCCCACGGCCATTCAGATTCAATGAGGATGTCATAATTATTTGATGGGAATTAACAGCCTCTTTGTAAGTACTCTCGAACAACTGGGTGTCTATATGCCAAAAAAAATAAAAATCAAAAAACTATCCCATACCTCACCCTATATAAAAAGGCATCTCTGCATGATAGCTAAAGACGTGAAACTCAGAAGAAAGCAGAGAAGTCAGCCATGACTGGGTTTGTGATGGGTGTCTCATTATGACACCAGAAACAGAAGCAATAGGGCTTCATCAAGATATGACCTCATCCAAATCAAGTTCTATGTCAAGAAAGTATAAAAAACATCAGAAAATTGTTGATATTATCTACCAGCTAAGGGAATAGCATCTAGGACATATGCAGAATGCTCACAATTAAAACATAATTATCTGGGGCTGGGGAGATGGCTCAGCACTTAAGAACAATTGCTGCTTTTCCAGGGGAAAAGTTCAGTTCAGTTCCCAGTACCCGTGTCTGGCAGATCACAACTGCATGTGACCCAAACTTCAGGGGATCTGACGCCCTCTTCTGGCCTCCATGGGCAATACCCATGTGCACATACCCACAGACAGACAGACACACGTTAAAAATAACAATAATAATTCACTCTAAAATAAGCAAATCACCTGAATACACACACATGAAAACACATGAAATCTCAATGAGCTATTTTTCTACTTCTCCTCAGGCCTAAAGCAATGAGGCCAAGTTACCATGGATGGAAGCCTCAGAAACCCCAATCCACATGAACTTCTTCCCACCTGAAGTGGCTTCCTCGGACATTTTGTCACAACATCCAGTGCTGACTAATATGCCTTACTTCTGCCATTTGTGGTTAAATAAGCCACAAGGACCTTTATTATTTCCCCACTTTTGCATATATTGGTTTGGGTTCTCTGATATTGCTTTTTGATTAAAACAATTTTTCTTAAAGTTCCAAGATAACACGCCCTATCCTTAGCTTAGTTTAAATTTACTATATCTGGTTGCTTCTAGTCAACTTTTTATTTAATCAAAATATAATGAAGAGAGAGAGAGAGAGAGAGAGAGAGAGAGAGAGAGAGAGAGAGAGAGAGAGAGAGAGAGAGAGAGAGAGTGAGAGGAGGTCTTAAATGAGATTAATGCTTTATTTCTTAAATTACATTTATAATATAATTTTCTCATGACATTTAAAATGATGTGGTCATTATTGAGTATGAAATAAGAAAAGGAAACTAGAGAGTTTGGAGGAAGGGGGGGCACTAAGGGAAATGGAGCAAAGACAGGAAAGGCTAGAGCCACCTGCAGTGCCACCATGGCCAGGCTGAGGTTCTGAGGAGGGTTGGATGGGTCTCCCTGTGCCCTCAGATGGACTGCCCCTCAGCTCCTGAAGGCCAGGCATTCCTGTCCAACTTGCGGTCAAGGGGGGTGCTAGGGTGGTAGCCTTCTTCAGTCTCTGGAGAGAGGCTCCTTAGGTGTCACTCATCTTAACTCCTGGAGCTACAGTGTGTTAAATCTGGCTCACTCTACACACCCAGCGGTGCAAGGACAGGGCCCATGCAGTAAGCAGCAGGCGCCTTCCATAACTTCAGCGTGAGAAGGGGGTAGTGATTCACAAGGTGGCCATATCACAGGAAGTTCTCGCACAAGATGGCTGGCCTTTCAAGAATGAATTGGAGTTTAGTGGGTGGACCAGGAAAAGGAGAGAGAGATCTCTGTGGCACGGGCCATATCTTAAGAGGTTTTAAAAACCTCAGGGGATCTTCTCCATCTCACAGGGCTCACCTGGCTGCTTTCATAGTGTGACTGACAGCCTGTGGTTCCTCTCTCTCATGGTTACCCCTCCCCCCTTCAGTCTCTTCCTCCCTGGTTGGATGTCACTGTTACAGTAGGGGGCTACTCTGAACCTCTCACCTCCTGTGAGACCTTGGGGCTTCCTCTCATCCTACTCACTCACACAGTGACCCATGTGGTTTGGTTTTCTAGTACTACTCCAAGCTTAGCCCTGAGCATCTCATGTCTCAGAAAACCCCTGAGTCTCCACAAACCAAGATGCTGGTCAGCCATAGCTCACACACCAGCATAGAATATATGCAAAATCATTCTAGTTCCTTCTGGGTACCTTCACAGCTACCCTCTCAGAGCAAAAGCCATGACCTTCTAGAGGACTGTAAGTGTCCCCCAGTCTGGAGCTAGTCACTTTGTACCCCATGTGCTTTTCAGTCCCTTCCACAGGCCCTGGGCTCCAGCCTCATGAGCATCTTGAATTTCTTCAAAGTCACTCTTCAGTCCCTGACTGCTGAGAACACTCACCCCTAAAGCCTACAGGGCCCCCACCTTCTCCCCTAGTCTGCTTTAGCCCTGCTTCTGAAGGAGCACTGTCCAACTGTCCAAATCCCACAGATCTCTCCTCTCCCTGTGCACTTCCTGCTTGGCCTTTCTGTGCTCACTGGACGGCTTTCCCTGCTGGATGACTATTTTATAACTCATTGTATGGTACAGAGGGTGGGAAACTGATGAGCAAATGCAAGAAACTTGGACAGTTCCAGAGTGGCTAAGGGTACACAAGGGGTACTCTTCCCAGAGAACTCCCCATCCTGTCCTGTCCCCCAGCCTTTCAGACAGATTCAGGAAATTCTGGAGACTGATGCTTAACCCAGATGATCTTCTTCGCCTTCCTTCCTTCCTTCCTTCCTTCCTTCCTTCCTTCCTTCCTTCCTCCCTCCCTCCCTCCCTCCCTCCCTCCCTCCCTCCCTCCCTCCCTCCCTCCCTCTCTCCCTCCCTCCCTCCCTCTCTCCCTCCCTCCCTCCATCCTTCATTCTTTCCTTTCTTCTCTCTATCTTTCTTACTTTCTCTAAATTGTGGGGTGTGTGTGTCTATCTGTGTTTGTGTCTGTCTGTGTACGTGTGTGTGTATCTGTGTACATGGAGGCAATGCCTGTGGTATACTCAGCATTGCTCTGTCACTCTGAAACTACCCAATGTCAGTTATTTTGTGTCTGTCTCTCTTTCTCTCTCTGTCTCTTCCTCTGTCTCTCTCTCTGTCTCTCTCTCTCTGTGTCTCTCTCTGTCTCTCTCTGTCTCTGTCTCTGTCTCTCTCTCTCTCTCTCTCTCTCTCTCTCTGTGTGTGTGTAAGCAGAAAAGGGAACCAGACTCTCTGAAGCTGTAGTTCCACGCATTTGTGAGCTGCTTGCTGTGAGTGCGGGACCTGAACCGCTGTTCTTTTGAAAGAGCAGCAAGTGCTCCTACCTACAGGAACTTCCCACACCCCTCTTTTGCATATCTTCCTAAGTGCCTCCTGGGCTGAGGTCTGGAGTGGACTGTAGTTTTTAATTGTATCCCAGCGACTGTCGGTAGCTTGTTGCTCACTTTAAACTAATGGCCGCTGAAATCCCAAAGTCTTCCCTTGCATCTGGAGTTTTATAGGTCATGGCTACATTTCAGAGATGTGACTACTGCACAGACTGAACTCCAGCAGAGAAGGAATGTTAGGCCTGTTCTGCTGTCACTGAGTGGGCTGTGTGGCCACTGCGCCGCCGCCAGGTGGTGCTGGCGCCTGCGCATCTTCCATCTGTGGTCTTAAACTCCAAAGGTTGCTGCCTGGCTAACACTGCTGGGGAAATTGCTCAGTGAGGCTGTGCCTTTTTGCCTTGGGGCCCTGCACCCCTGGGAGATGTGGCTGTAGTGCCTATGGCTCCGGGATGCACTGACAACCTTGTCCCTGAATGCAGTCAGTTTTACTTTGCTTAGGCAGAACTTTCTAATTGCAAAAGAGCTAAGGAGCTGAACTCTAGATTCCAAAGACTGTCTTGTCCCTTGAGACCTTTGGATTTCTCTGCAGGCAACAAAGCAAGCTCACTCCTCTATAACTTTGTCCCTCACAGGATTGGAGGTCCATAGGTTACCCTGCCCTCCAAATTTATATAGTTAGAATTATCGTTAAGGTAAACAGAAACCCTCACACCTATGTCTTCAGAAGGCAGTGAAGAAACTCGCTAGCTATGGCTTGGCACTGCCCTCCTCACCAGAGGTCCCCAGTCATACTGCCACACTGAGGGCTTACTGGAAATGTAGTCTTGATTGGCTGAGTCAGAACCAGCATTTCAGTGGGATTCACAGATGACTTGAGGCCCTGCACAATGGACCACTTAAGATTTGTAGACTAGGACAGCGAGACTCCTGGCCAAGACTGAGAGGAAGCACAAAAGCCCTTCCAGAAGGTTCTAGCATCACAAGGAACAAATGCTTACCTAGGCAAAGTGGGTGCTGAGCTAATGTGGGAAGCTCTACACTTTGCTCAACACTGAACTCTATAGCCAGACAATATACTAGGCAGCTGAGAAATATTGTTACATCAGTTGTGTGTGTGTGTGTGTGTGTAGAGAGAGTCCTAGAGCCACTGAGAATACAGGATGGGATGTGGATGTGTATAGGGTGCCCAGAAGCTGGGCTGGGTGTGCAGATGCTGGTACCTTGGCGTTAAGGTTGTATGCAAGATAGACTTTCTTCACCTTTCAACTGTGCCCATGGCCAGTGTGTTAAAAGGGTGGCACGTGAGCAAGACCTGGGAGACAAGCGCAGGCAGAGCCCTTGCCTAGCAAGAACCCTAGGTTCATCTCCAGTGTTGCTGAAGAAAGGAAAAACAAAGAAAACAAACCAGGGGTAAGAGAGAGGGTGACATTAAGGTCACAGCAGGCCTTCTAGATGGGGTGATTCTAGAGGGGTGATTTTCACTTGGGAAATCAGCCCTTCAGGGACATTTTTGGAGGACAGAAGTCAGGAAAGTGCAAGGACCCCAGCACATAGAGAGCACCCCATAACAACAATCGAGCCCCAGAGTCCTTAGCGCTGTGCTCAAGGAGAGGAGAGATACCCACAGGCCCAGTTCCTTCCCAACCTCTGTCCTCAGTGGGAGGGTCTGATACCTTATTAGGAGGGCCTGTGGCTCTGGTCCCAGGTGACTGTAGGAACAGGGCTCCCAGCCAGGCTGATGCGGTGCTCAGCAGTCAAACTGACCATGGCAAAAACTGGAAATTAATTGCTTCAAGTTCTTTCCCTCAAATTCCAGGGATGCTATGGTGCCCACTACCCCACCAGCAGTGCATGGTGGACTATTATTGCCTCTGGCCACAAGGACCAGTCCCTCTAGCAGCTCAGGATCAGCTCCAGGCAGCCTTCTGCAGTGTGTTTTCTAGAACAGGGGTGGGATGGGAAGGGATCCAGCAAACAGCCTGAGCGGATGGCTTTTCCATGGTGACTATAGGTATGGGCAGGTATTCCCTCATCCCGCTCCGAGGCAATCTGGGTGAAAGAACTGGTTTTCAATTCTTTAGAGGTTAGAGGAAAAACAGCAAACCAACTCCGAATACTCGGCTTGAAAGAACAAAATTCTGGGAACGGCAAGTGATTCTCTTGTTCACCTTTCCTTCGTCCTTCTTATCTTCCTCCTACTAGTATTTACGTTTCAGGTTTTTTCTCTCCTATGAGATTATCCTGATCAGCTATTTTACATGCATTTTGTAAATGGCTCCAGAATATAGTCAGTTCCATTTTTACTTGACTCCTTTATGGTCCGTCATCCTTTGCCTTCTAGACACATATATTTACCCAACTGTTCATACACCAGTGCATCCATGTATCTATCCATTGATCCATCCCATCCACTCCACCCAGTTATCATCAACCTGCTCACCAAGCTGATCATCCACTCCCTTTCCATCCACTCATCCATCTATCCATTCATCCATCAAGCCATCCATCCATCTACCCACCTACCCACCCATCCATCCACCCATCCACCTCCCCATCTATCCATTAACCCACCTACCCATCCACCCACCCATCCACCTACCCATCCATCCATCCATCTATCCACCTACCTACCCATGCATCCACCCATCCACCTACCCATCCACCCACCCACCCACCACCCATTTGTCCATTCATCAGCAAATGAACACCTAGAGTACCTGCTTTCGGTGCACAGAAGTGTTACCCAGACATATCTCTCTAGTGGAGGATGGAATGAATACATATATGATTGTTGATTAGAGTCCCAGGGAACAAAGGGAAGGAGCTGGCTAACTTGGGGAAGGAGTGTGTCAAGAAAGCTGTTTAAGAGACTGTGTTTCTCAAGTCAGCTGTGTAGGATAAGCATAGGGCAGGGCCCAGCCACTCCCTGAGGAGCAGGTCATGGGGCAGGAAGGCAGAGGTAATCTGAACAGGTTACATCAGGGCTACATAGTGGCAGGCCTTTAGGAACATACAAGGATTTTTTTTAAAGTCTCCCACAATGGGGAGCTATTGATGAGTATTATGGTCATCTCTGGGAGCAGGGGTTATCACCCAGACTATGGCATCAAAGCAACACAGTAAACTGTCTTAAATTTCTCTGGTAGGTTTGAAGACCCCTGCTCTGGTGCCCTAGGTTTGTTGCACAATTCTCAATAAACGCCCAAGAAGACTCCATGACAGGCTGTGGTGCCTGGCTTGCAGCTCTTCAGGGAAGAGCCTAGAAGGCAGAAAACAGCTACATGAGGTAGACAGTTTGTACATGTGACTATCAGAACAAGCTACCCAGGAAATGCAGGGGGCGCCTCCCATGATGGTGACATGTTTAGACTCTGGAGTCAGTCTGAGTAGGCCACATTATACTGCTTATATGCTGAAGATTGTTAAAATGTGTCCTCAAGTTCTCTGGTGCTCCATTGTCAAGAGGCAAAGCCTAGCTCTCTCTCCTTATGTGTAGGGACGCGACACCTCACTCTAAGGGGAAGTGATGGTATATGGTTCAGAGACTAGATTGGAAAAAGGCATTGTGGCTTTTTCCTGTGGTTGTTTGAACTTCTTGCTTTGGGGAACATTAGCTGGCATGTTGGCAGGGGGGACTCAGCAACCTTCATGGAGAAACTGAGACCTCTAACCAATAGTCTGAGAGAGAATTAGCTCAGCATAGATCTTCCAATCTGGTCAAATCTCCAGATAGAAACTTCCCAAGAGTTCCTGAGCCACAGTGACCCAGCCCAATAGCTCTTGGGTCTTGTTGAATGAAGATACAAGATGGCATTGGCTGCTTTCAGCTACTAAGGTTTGGGGGCAGGTTGTTGTATAGCAGATTTATGATGTAGTATCTGCCCTTGGGCAAGACAATTAACTCTCCTGTGCTTTGTGCCTTTACTGGTCTAGGGTGCTCAAAGGGGAGTCCATGTCACAGAGGAGCTGTGAGGATTTTGTGAATGAACATGTGTGAAGCACCCAGAACACATAGCCAGTAAATCTCTGGCGAAGATGGGAAGAACGGGAAAGAAATCAAGTGTCAGCTAAATAAATAGATTGAAATCAATAGGTGATCTCTTAGCAAGTGCTGCCTATCCTAAGTCAGCCTGAGGGGGACACTGCTTAGAGGGACATTCTGTGTCCAGCAAGGATTATGGAAAGCTGGGAAGCCTCTGACCTCGGTGATTTCTCATGGAAGCCCTCTGCCATCTGCAGTGTTCCAGCACCCCACATGCACACGGTTCTGTAGACATGCCTGCATGACCCTGTAGAGGTCCTCTGCATGTCCTCAAGTGTGAGGTAGATAAGAGCATCGCAGACCTTGGTGCTCAGGGAGGCCCCAGTCAGCAGAGGCAGCTGAGATTCACATTTGACACAGTCAGATACTTGTGCAATTGAAAGAAAACCTGGATCACACGTTCAGTTCATGAATCTTGATCATTTTCAGCTGGTTCCCCAATGTCCAGGGAGCTGTTTAAACTGCCATCTACCCACCCCCTTTCCTTCCAGTAGGGAAAAAAGATTTGAAATTCCAGCCAGATTAAAAAAAAAATGTTTTAAGAAAGCAAGTTTTCTCAAGACTACTCATGGTGACAGGTGGAGACTGGAGTGTGGCATGAAGATGGGGTCCCTGAAAAGTCCCTGAACCAAGTCTGACTAGCAGGGCCCATGCAAGCCCTGGCTACAGTGACCTCCCCTCCCTCCCTCCCTCCCTCCCTCCCTCCCTCCCTCCCTCCCTCCCTCCCTCCCTCCCTCCCTCCCTCCCTCCCTCCTTACTACACCACCCTGTGTATTTTGATGTGTAGAACATAGTGCCTGTCCTTTTTGATTGGGTGTTGGACATATCCAGGACTTGGTGCCTCATTTCTCCCTTCACTAATGGGAAAGTCTCAGGTTTGACTAAACCCTGCATGGTGTGTGTGTGTGTGTGTGTGTGTGTGTGTGTGTGTGTGTGCTTTCCTGCCTGCTGCTTTCCTGTGCAGTGGGTTTCTTATTTCACAGCATCCCTTATTCAGACAATCACTAGGTGAGGGGCCACTCTCAGTAGAGACAATCAGTTTCCTGTCATTGCTGATGGCCCAAGGACTAACTTGAGTCAGAAACATCTCACACAGGTCAAGAGGCAATAGGTGTGAAATCAAGGTGTGGCGGGACTGTGTTCCTCCTGAAGGTTTTTGGGACTCTTCTTCCCCGTTTTGGTTCTCAGGTGGCACCAGGTAATCCTTGTTGGGCGTGTCACTCTACCTTAATGTGGCCTCATCCCTCTGTATGCCACTAAGGACACACATTGGGCTTTTGGCTACCTGTCATCTTGCTAAGTGAATATGCAGAGTTAGATATGGAGCTTATAGTGTATTCATTTTTTGATTATCCAGCCAGCCTGCTACAGATAGGAGTGGTTTCTTGATAGTATCACCAGAGTAATTTTCTCTCCACCCAAGAACAACAGAAGTGTATTCCTTGGGCTGGATTTAGAACTGGTGCTACCTCTTGCCCTGGGGCCATCTGTCCCCAAAGCCTAGTAGGAAGCTGCTGTGAACCCCCAGGGAAGGCAGACAGGATGGCCTGAGGCAGTAGCAGAGTCATCCCTACCTTAGCAGCAGGGTCATCCTACCAGCTCTTGGAGTGGGCTATGGTCAGGGTAGAACTTAAATGTTTCAACTTTACAGCCTGCCTCCGTCCACTATTCCAATCTTTAGCAACAAGCTGGGGAGGTATTTCTGGAAAAATTTGTTTAGAATCACATGGCTCACATTATATAGGAAACATTGGCTTTGGGAAATCTCCAAAAATTCACACACAAGCACACAGGAAGCCTGGAAGAAAAGTCCTATTTTCACGGAAGAAGATGCTCATGTCCCATGTGGCTTCCCCTCCATGGCAGTGGCTTTGGGTTCAGCCTCTGTGGCAAGGCAAGCTTCCTTCCTGAGGGATTTCAAAGTTCCTACCTTTGAAAAACACGTTTTGAGAGGGATGGCTTTGACTGGGCCCTGTGGATATCCTAAAATCCCATCTTTTCTCTCTCTCTACCGCCCCCTTTCTTTTCTTCCTGATCCATTGACTTCTAGTAGCTTTTGTCACACACCAAGGGAGCCTCTTTCAGGAAGTCTTGTCTCTTCAAGGGTCACAGTAGTATTTGCTTAGCACAAGGGAGGAAGGGGTCAGGGCTGGCAGGATGGAGACAGGAAGACTAGGTAGCTCTGAGGACATGGTAGTTTCCAGTGTAAAGCCCTCTATGACTGGGCTGAGGGTCTGGATCTCAGACCAGGGCCTTTTCTGATGTGTCTCAGAGAAGGGTGGCTTTTGTGGCCTGTGCGGAGCTGGCTGCTTGCAATGCCTCCTGAGCTGGTGCAGGCACGAAGCCAGGAGTGAGGTTTTCTGACTGCCTGAGCTGCTCAGTGAGTGTGTTCTCAGGAGGGAGGATGACAGAGGAGGAATGTGTGCATTGACCTCCAACAGCAAAAGACCAGGCTTCAGAATACATAAGAAGTATCTACCTGCAGGGAGTATGTTCCAAGATCCTCCAGTGGGTGCCTGAAGTCACAGATCACACAGAATCACATAGATACTGCATCACACACACAAATCTCTGTTTAACTTGTAAATTTAGCACACTGTCATATTGATGCTAATTCACCCTAAATCTGATCAACCTCAACACATACTTAGGTAGATATAAGAAAGTCTCTATGCAGCTGGCTTCTATTGCCGACCTTTTACATTTTAGAATCAGCTGGGGAAAGGGTCTCAATGAGGGATTATCTGTCTCAGGTTGAACTAAGGTTGTCCGTAGGTGGCTGTCTTGATTGTTAATTCAGGTGGGAGGGTGGGACTCAGAGTGTGGGTGGTACCATTTTTCCCAGCCGGGCCTTGGACTGGGTAAGAGTGGAGAAAGCCAGCTGAAGGCAAGCTGACAAAGATGTTTCTTTCTCTCTGCTCTTGCTATGAATTTACTGTGAGCAACCGTATTAAACTCATGCTTCTGCCTTCCCAGTGCTGAGGATACAGGAGTGTGCCACCACTGTTTATGTGGTGCTGGGAACTGAACCTAGAGCCTCATGGATGGTAGGCAGACACCACCAACTGGGCCACATTCCTAGCCCTTGGTGCCATTATGATGAAGTAATATGAGGGTGGTTGGGACATAAGCACCGGGGTGCTTTGATATTTAGTCTGATCATCAATAGCTGCTTGGTGGGTGAATAGTCTATGTGATGTGGTTATTTCAGACAGAGAGATGATCATAAACAAAATGGCAGGTTTCACTGTGCTACTCAAAATGGAAGGTAATTTAAACTTAGGAATTGCTCATTTCTAGACTATTCCATTTAATATTTTTAGAATGTGGGTGACCATAACCCAAACCAGGGAAAGCAAAGCATGCACGACAAAGGACTGCTATAATGAATCTTCCCTAGTAAGTGTTGCATTAGCTTCTTGAGTCTGTCATATAGACATGCTACAAGTGACTCCATTGTGAAGAACGGCTGAACAACAGAAATGGTGTGGTCTGCTCTGCAGTGAGAGGTCTGAGGCAGGCCTTCCTCCTGGTTTCCAGTGGGTCACTGAGGATGTGTGGTGTTCTACCCTGATCTCTGTCTTTTCTCACATGGCCTTCTCCGTGTGTGTGTGTGTGTGTGTGTGTGTGTGTGTGTGTGTGTGTATGTGTGTGTGCATGTAAATGGTTCCTTTTCATAAGGACACCAGCCACTTGAGACTAGTGACTCTAGGGTATATCTTCATCTTAACTAATCACATTTGTAAAGATCCTGTTTCCAAGCAATGTCTCATTTTTAGGTCTTGGGGGGGTACATGTCGGTAAGAGCATTAGTGAGCTGTTATGTAGGTATGGATGGCTTGTGGGAGCTGAGGCTCACACTTGACACACCCAGTGCAACCTAAGCAGCAGGATTGTTTGACAGTTTTCTTTGGCTGAAGAGGGTCAGGTAGAAGGAGGAAGCAAAAGTTGATGACCACTCTGATGGGAGCTGAATTGTCTTAGTGGGTATGTTAGGACAACTGGCTGGTGATTTAGAAAAAAAAGTGCAAGCTGGTTGCCTTGCTGAGTCAGCTGAATCAAAAAT
This sequence comes from Phyllotis vaccarum, assembly GCA_033318265.1. Classification (NCBI taxonomy): domain Eukaryota; kingdom Metazoa; phylum Chordata; class Mammalia; order Rodentia; family Cricetidae; genus Phyllotis; species Phyllotis vaccarum. Next base: position 38,794,956 of record JARWLC010000010.1, on the reverse strand, counting down.
CTCAGCCAGAAAAAAACCAAAAACAACAAACAAAAAACCCTAAAATGCACACACACACACACACACACTAACACACACTAACACACACATGCACACACACATTAACACACACACACACACACACACACACACGCACACACACACACACCAGTAAAAGCACTGTAAGGAAACTGGACAGAGTCATCTTGTGCTAATGAGCTGATGTTTCATAAGAGGTTACCCCATAAAATTAACCTCATAAGAGAAAAAAATTTAAGTTAAAAGATATAAAAACTAAAAATCAGCTAATAAAAAAATCTGTGAGGCAAAGGGCAAACCATGAAAGATGTTTGCAAAATTCATAACTGGCAGGGGCCTGATTGGCTTTATAGTGTGTCGATTAGATGAGATAAAAAATCCCCAAGAAAAACATGCAAACAGCAGCAAAAGACGTATATCAATATATTCCCAATTACACCACAAGAAATACAAATGATACCCAGCCTCACTGTCTTATTGGCAAAGATGAATGTGTTGTTCATTTGCAGAGACACGGCTGTGCTTGCCCCTGGAGAGAGACTGTAAACTGTCACAATGCAATATAACTCAGAAATCTTTAAAAGCTGTACATGCAAGCCCTTGTTTAATGCCATCAATCTTCTAAGAACCTACCCTGTGAAAGCCGGAGGGGCTCATTGCAGTATTGTTAGTGAACAGAAAGGCGGCTCTCTAGCCTTCCACAGAACAGCACTTATATAAATGAGTGACTCCGCCGCATGGAGTAGTGTTTTGCAGTTGAAGAGGAACTTGTACATGCATCAAAAAACAGGCCTGGGATGGTGGGTACGAAGCTGCTCCTGAGATGGGAGCAGGAAGAGAAGGATGGTAAACTCTGTTCTGAGAGATGAGGTAGGAAGGAGGGGGAAGAAATAATTCAGGGAAAAGGTGGGGCAGCCATGGTGGCTCCATGCGGGGCTCCCTGGTGGGGAGTGGGGGCCGGAGACAGGACCTTTATGTCAAAGGTAAGCAATATGTCCCTGGTGAAGGCAGACCAGCCAGTTCTACCCACAGGACAATGGGCCATTACTAAATAAGATCTAGTTGGGGAGGTAGTGGCCCCACGGCAGGGAAAAGAGGCCTATTTTGTCCTTGCTCATATCTCCTAAGGCTGTGGGCAGGCGCCATGTTAAGAGGATGTCTACTGTCTAAGACTGATATGTTCTTGGAGCCAGAGAGGCTGGTGATGACCGGTCAGAGCTTCTGGACAGGAGAGAGTTTCAGAGAGTGTGGAGGGACAGAAAAAGACACAAAAGTTATGGTGGTGAAAGGCTGTGGGCACAGGGCTAAGTAACCCCACCTCATCTATCGCCCAAGGCTAACTGTAGAGACTGACAACCTGCTTTCTCTCATATGTAGACCGGACAAGTCACATGTATGTACAACACAAAAGCAGAGGAGCATGATGGGACAAGGAAATGAGGAGGAGGAAATAGGGGGCGACAATGGGGTAGGAAGGATATGTTTCACCTTCTGACATGCAGAATATAACATGTCTGTGCACACACATGCATTTGTGTGTATGTTCAAGCAGAAGGGGGGGCTATATGAAGGGGCCAGTAAGATCAGTAAGAGGAGGAAGTGGGCATGTGGGAGGCAAATATGAGCAAAGTACAATTGTGTGTGAACAGGTCATGAGGAGGGCTGAGAGAGGGATCAGTTATTAGGAACACTTGCTGCTCTTTCAGAGGATCTGGGTTCAGTTCCCAGTATCTACATGGTGGCTCACAACAGCTTGTGACTCCAGTTCTGGGGACCTGATGCTTTCTTCTGGCCTCTGCTAGAAAATACACACATGGTACACATATATAAAACTAAAAATTATTTTAAAATGCCATAATAAACCCACTGTTTTATAAACCGACTAATAAAAACAAGCCATATCTATTTCTTTCTGAAAACTAAAAATAGCTCATCAGCATGTTACTAAAAACTACTGCACATGTAATGTTTTGAAGCAATTAACTGAGGGCAGATGCATGCTCCTGTGTAGAAAATACATGAATATGCATTGATGCATATTACGCATGTTTGAGTAAGAAAAAAAAATATTTCTGATGACACATTTAAGCCATTGTGTTCAGGGATTCTGTCTGTGTGGAGGAATGAGTCCTCCACACAGAAGGGGCTGGGATTTCATCATATATTCATCTGTGCTATCAGAACAGGTTATCACGTGAAAGTATGACTTTTGTATAAAAGTGTCAAAGTTAAAGACTGGGAATAAAGCAGTTGGTCCTCGTCAGCACAGGTTTGGCTCTGGGGCATCTTACGTGTCCTTTCATACTTAGTTGAGGACAGTGATAGGAAAAACCAGTTGAAGACCGAGACAGATGAAGAGATTCATCCCAGGAAGAGAGAGGGGTGCTATGCTGGAAAAGGAAGGACTCCAGTGATTTTGAATTTGTTCTTTTTGACCTGTCACCCCACATGTTTACTCTCCTATGGGAGGTGCTAAGCAGGACACACCTGTAGACAGAAACATTGGGACTCTGCTTATCCCCAGGTTCCAGCATGCAGATTTGTCAGAGGGTAGAGAAGTTGTTTGAACATGAGCACTTGATGAAGGCTCCCTAGGGAGGGAACCAGCAGCTCTTCCCTGAGGCAACGACAGACTCTTGACGAACACTATAGTTTGTTTCCTATCAAGGAAGCCCAGCTGTTAGACAGCTGTTCACAGGACTCCCTCCTCAGACCCAGGAGACTCTCTTTTTCCTGCTCCAGTCTGCTGACCTCAAGACCCATGGCTGCCAGTGGAGGCTCGTATCCAGCGTCCTGCAAGGACCTCCAAGGTTGAGGGTTGGCTGCTCCTAGCACTTAGGCTAATGACTTCAGGCCCTGAAAGTTGCTCCGGAGCTGACTTGGGTTAGGACAGCATGGCAGGGGCATCATAACATGGAATGCCTGGGCTGGGACAGCCCTTAATGGACAACCCCAGGAAGAGGGGTAGCTAGGCCTCACCTAACATCTTGGCCATATGGTTGGGTCTGTGCCCAGGGACAGATAGATGAGTTTCATCCTTTACATTGCTATGTAAATAGGTACACAGATCCAAACTGAAGCCAGATACCTAGCAAATATGGCGAGCACCCCTTTTTTATCAAGCAGATGATGCAGGCAGAATGAGCTTGTCATCAAGTCCTGGGTACCCTTGGGTGGAGAAAGCTCAACTATTGTTTTGTCCCCAGCGCAGATAAGGCTGCAAGAGATTGAAAGTGGGACAGAAACACTGGTGGCCTTCCAGACAGACACCTTTTGGACTTTCTCCTTTGGTTTACAGCTCTAGCTTTCTCACTGTTGGAAGTACTGCTTTCTACTCTCAATGCAACCCCCCCCTCTACTTGTCTTGCTGAAAGACACAGGCTGCCCACCCTCTTATCAGTCTGATGCTACAGTGCACGAGATTTAATGCTTCAACACTATATTTCTTCTTGGGGAGGGGCTGCCTTGATTCTTCTGCCTTCAACTTGCAAGTATTATGATTATAAGCACACACCACCATGTCTGACCGACTCCTTCTTTCTCTCTCTCTCTCTGGTGTGTTTACATGTGGGGTCAGAAGACAACCTTAGGTGTGTCATTCCTCAGGTACCACCCACCGTTCCTTGAGAAAGAGTCTGTCACTGGCTGGGGACTCATCACGCAGCCTGGGCTGGCTGGTGATGGACCCCAGAGACCTTCTTATCTCTATTTTTTCAATACTGAGACTACAAGTGTGTACTAGTCTGCCTGGCTTTAAAAATACATGTGTCCTGGGAACTGAACTCACATCTTCCCGCATGTAAAGCAGGCCGAGCCACCTCCCAGCCTCTCTGCCAGCATTACAAGTTTTGTGATCACGTTTGTGCTCTCTTGGGGGGTGGGGGGATTAGTCACAGATCTTTGTTGAATAAAGTTGGTAGATCAAGTGCCCAGTTGTTGAAAAGCACCTTTGTCCTGTCGTGACATGCAGTTCTTCCAAGTGATGGATTTTGCTGGTCCAGTTCCTTTCGGCCTGGCTTGTTTTGGGTATAAACAGTATGAGTGAGACATAGGGACCTTTCAATCTTGGGACTAGTTGGCAGACAGGTGTGTCTGTTTCTTCCCCTTTTTCTCTTATGGGGGTAATTTCAGAGCTAGCATGTTCTGACATCTTTGAATATTACATGTGTGGCTCACAGCTCTTCTTACCCAAGGTCCCTTCAGGAGAGTTTCCAGCCAATAAGAGGAGACCCACTTTTGATAGGTTGACATTGTTAGATGTTTGAAGCATCTGCCATTTCACAGGTGTGTGGGACCTCTGAGTACCCGAGGTGAGTCAGTATTTAGAATACAGCTTCTCTCTTTTAATATCCTCATCATTTTAGATTCCGAGCTAGTCTTTTGTATTTCCCCCTTCATTTGAGAATCCGGAGGCCAAGCTGACAGATATCACATCAGATGCAGGACCGGAGGTCCGGGAAAATTAGGTGACAGTAAGCGAGGCAGCTAATGGTCAAGGAGTCAAGACCGTGGTGGGAGGGTTCTGGGCCCAGGGCCTTTCCTGGCAGTCCACCATAATTTCAGCACAGAGCATTGTGGACATTGAACTGCTGGCTAGGCTGGTTTGTGATCTTGCTTCTGATGGCTGTAGGGTCAGGAATGTGGGTACAGGAGTCACTGAAGTATCTGAGATTATTTGCTAATAAGAGCTGTCGGTAAAGATATCTGTCTAGAATCCAGACTTCCTGGCCTGGTTTAATCAATGCATGATACAATTATTTTATAGTATCTGCATATAGGATACATTACTCTCTACTGTGATTCTTTATGATGTCACACATATGATGTCATCGTGAACTCTTCATCCGTTTTCTTCCTTTCTCTTACTCTTCTCCTCTCTCTCCTCCTCTGCCTCCTTCTTTTTAACATTTTCTTATTCCGCATCATGAACCTGACAGTGACCTGAGTTTGACGGCAACTGCATACAAGCCAACACAAGAAGAGCCCACTGACAGAGGGAAGTGAGAAAGAAGATCCCATAATCTTCATATCTGGGAAGCCCATGCTGCTCTCCACCAGTAGGGCTGGCTTAGATCTCAGGAGTCACAGACACCAGGAACCCAAGTGACAGAATCTTCACCAATGACTCATGCAGCTGAGCCCCTAAGAGACTCCTTAATTAATTAATTAATTAGTCATTTTAGAAAGTTAAAGACATTCCACTATACCCTACCAGATACTATACAAGAAGAGTTTTTCCTTTCCAGTATACAGTGACAGGTGTCAAATTAAGCTTAATCAATGCATGGTATACTTAGTTTTAAATATCCGTAGATATATTATCTACCACTGTAATTCTGTGTTGTCCTTAGGAACCACTCAACATACAAAGGAGATTCCCCTCCTCTTTCTTTCCAGTTCATTTTTCTGCTCTACATGAATTTCATAGTTATTAATGTCCTTTGATGTCTACAGTCCTCTTGAGGGTACCAAAGTCTATAGATGCACAAGCCCCTTATACAAATTGGTGCAATATTTTCACATAAGTGATGCATTTATTCCCGTATACTTTATATTATAGATTACTATAATGCAAGGTAAATCCTATGTAAATAGTTATATGGTATTGCTTAGGGAATGATAAAAGATCTGTGCCTATTCAGCTCAGACCTATTTCTTTTCTGTTTTCTACCTGTGCTTGCTTGAGCTGCATAGTTACCACAGCAAACTATTTCCTTTTGTGTTTAAGCCCAGGAAAGCTCAAGGACAGCCTTTCATAAAACCTCTTAAGGAGTTCCAGCTAACACAAAAACAAGCAAGTGCTGTGTGGGGTGAGCACCTGTAGTTAGTAGTGGACTGTATATGGCAAAAGGAGCTTGCCTCAGGAAACTGAAAGATGTTTGAAGTTGCCAGAAGCCTGAGAGGATCTTCCTAAAGCCTAGGGACTGTGTATAGTGTCACTGGCCCAATCACCTCATAATGACAGTCAAGTTAGGAGCATGAGTTAAAAACTGCACAGAAAAGTTACTTTTCTAAATTAGAGAACCATCACAGGCAGAAATCAACCAAAGTGATGTGTCTCTGCATGAGATTTCATCTTAGTTTTCAATTTCTAGCCAAGGAAGCATAAGCTGGCACCTTTGAGGAGGAAGATGGAGATGAGGAATTGTGTGTGTGTGGTGCCAACACTGCACATTTGCAGTCTAGAGAGCCTCTACTGGGGGTGGGGGCACTGGCTAGAAAATAGTTCCCTGGGACTCTCAGGCTCCACCGGATGTATGAACGTATGACAGGACCTTTGGGGATTTCTGCAAGGGTGTCATGGACTGGCTTGAAGAGAGACATGTCTCCCATCATGGGCTGTGAGGGCCCCAAAGCCCACTCTCTCGTTTTAATGTTAAGGTGATGTAAGGCCATTGTGGGTGGTGAGTTTGATGTGTCACCAAACTGGGCCCTAAAGCCTGCTTTCTGAAGCCTGCATGGCCCCTGGGAGCTCCTGGGGGAAAGTGGGAAGCATGGGCATATAGGGATGAGGCATCACAGAAAATGGCTTCTGAAGCACTCCCTCAGGTGTCTTGTTCTGCTCTGATTCATCATTTAGCCTCTGGCTTGGACAAGGCCCAGGAACAGTGTGAGCCTTCTGCTCAGCAGTTAGTCTCTGCTTTAACTTTGCTCTTTTCCTTTTTTTTTTTTTTTGGCATGAGTTGAACCCCAATAATGCCAACAGGGTGTAGTGGAACATAGCTGGAGGCCACTCAGCAGGGGTAGGATTGGTGTAGTTACCAGAACATCTGTGCTTACAGGAAAGTACAGTTGCTAAAGCTGTGGTTCGCAACCTCTGGGTTGCGACCTTTTGGGGAAGGTCAAACAACCTTTCACAGGGGTCGCTCAAGACTATCAGAAAACACAGATATTTACATTATGATTCATAACAGTAGCAAAATTACAGTTATGAAATAGCAGAAATAATTTTAAGATTGAGGGTCACCACAACAAAGGGAACTTTCTTAAAGGGTCTCAGCATTCGGAAGGTTGAAAACTACTGTATTAAAGCATCATTGGCCCTGAATGTCCCATTGCCTTACGTAGATTAAGCAGTAGTGGATTCTTTCTATGTGTTTCAGCTATGGTCTGCTTCTCTGGGTCATGTGCCTTCCTTGATATGACTGATTGCAGGAAGATCTTGACATTGGTGAACACCTACCAGCACACTCAGAACTGACTTGGGTTTGTGTACTTGAGTTTGATATGGGTATCCACACCCATGGCTAGAAAGCATTTAGGGATTCCCATATTCAATCTCACAGTGTAATTCAAGTGGCTCTCCACTTCTGAACAGTAAATACATTTTCCCTCTTAGAGTGATTTCAAAGGAGTAACATCAGGAGTGGGTGTGAATCATGTTGACTCTTGTTGGTTAAATGCAGACTTAGCCATCAGCATAGCTTCTGACTCTACCACTCCCCGGAACTACAGTCTCCATTTTCAAGACTAGTGCTCACCCTGAGTATAGTTGCTTAGAAAATTCTAGAAAGTGATGGATATGTGAGGATCAATCTGAATGGTGTGCTGACTGGACACAATGCAATCTTTTGGTTCTGACAGGGCTTTGGTCCAATTCTCAATAGCTTCTCCCTCTCCTGAGTAAGATTAGACCATCTCCTCACAGTGAATTAAGAGAATGGGAAATCGCTTAAAATAATCTTTCAAAGAGCTGAACCACAGTACCAATCCTCAGGAGACTGGAGTGTCTAAAACACTTCATGGATGCTTGAACCATATGTAGTATCAAATTACATATTATTATTTAATTTATTTTTATAAAGTTTACTATATAATTATGCAAGTATAAGTTTAATAGCAATGACTGGTAGTAAAATGTAGCAAATAAGACAGAATTCTAATAGAATTATCACCTCAACTATGCTTTAAATTTGGGGCCATTGTTAATAAGTACATACACCACAATGGAAAATCTGATAACTGGGATGACTATGTGACTGACAGGTAAAGAATAACTTAGATCAACTCACATCTCTACAAATGCCATGTAATTAAACACTTAGGGGTTACTATTATTTTTTAAAGAACATTTTTAGAATTGCTGAGTGTTTGAGTTTCAGTGGAGCATTGGTAACCGAGGCAAAGATAAAAACAAACCATGGATAAGTAGGTATACTGTACAGCAAGGGCAATTTTATATTCTCTAAGAAGCCAACGCTTTCTACTGAGATCCATATATTGCTGAGTGAAAAACTCCACCTATTTAGCTAAATTCTAAAGTCATTTGCTTCAAATAGTTGGCTACTTAGAGTAGAAGGTTTGGGTTAGAAATGGTAAGGGTCACTCTTAAATAGATAAAAAAAATGGTGACATTTTGAATCTTATTCGGGCTGTAAATAGCCATCCAGAACCACGTAGGCAAGCACCTGGGCACAGCTTATTAATGACTTGAGACACCATTATGTTCCATCTTTTCCCTTTTAGCGTTAAAGAAGAGGCTAACGGTGAAACAGGACCATTGTTTTAACGTTAGGAGGAGATGAATCATACAAGCCCCATTTTAATCCCACCAGATGACCTAGCTGAATGTTATATGTGGGGCTGCTGCATATACTCCACACTTTTAGAGCACTTGCCGAGAGCCTGGGTTCAGTTCCCAGTGCCCATATGGTGGCTTTCAACTGTCTGTAACTCTAGTTCCAGGATACCAGACTCCCTTCTGGCTTCCGTGGGCACAGTACACATATGGCAAGCACACATACATGAACACATACATATACTTACACATAAAATAAAACCCCTTAAATGTCATATTTCTTTTTCAGAGATCATACCAAGAACTATGTTGCAGAAATTTCCTGCCACCTTCAGACAAAATCATGTTTTAGAAGCGCTGTTCCCAAAGGCTCATATGGCAAAAGCTTGATTCGTGGTACATACTGGGATGGTATGGTGGGTGTTTATGAGAGATAAGACATTCTGGAAGGTTGCTAGGTCATTGAGGAGTACTCCTTGAGTGTGGAGGGGGAGGTCCTTGCCTGTCTGCTTTGTGGTTTGTGCAGGAAGCAACCCTACTCTGCCACACTGAGCCACTCCACAGCCACACAAAGCAAAAGGGACAAGTTATTGTCAGCCCAAATCTCCAAAGATGTGATCCAAAGCAAACCTTATTTCTTTATAAACTGATCACTTCAGGTATTTCATCACGGTGATGGAAAGTTGACTAACTCACTTTGCTACCCAAGCAATGACAAAGTTCAGTGTTGTAGGAAGAGTCTATACTCTTGCTTTTGATTAATATCATATTTAAATGATAGGAACTCAATGTCATCTTTGACAAAAAAAAATGCATATAGGACTGACCATGACACATTGGTTTACAGACAGAATTGTTAGGAATTCTGGGAAATAAAAATCATAAACCAAATGGGTAAAATGAGCTTTGTGGGTCTGGGCCATGCCCAGCAACTATCTACACTCCCCTCTGGTCTTTCTAGTAGGTGAGCACTTGCCCTTGGGGATCTGTGGCCTCTAAATATTGCTGTCAAGAAGGGCTGTGGGAGACGTTAGCCACCCAAGATGGATAGTCAGACTCTGTATTTGATCTTGGGACAGAAGAGCAAGTACCACTGGATGAATGTGCCCTTCAGACCCGAGGACCACAGAGCTAAGTGCTGTCACAGCCACTGGACAGTGTCCTTCCTTCCAGCGACTGTCCTGTGAGTCTTTCTGGATGCTGCTGCAAAGTAAGGAAGACAGCTCTGGAGTCTGTGCCCATTTATCTTGTTGGCTCTCTTCAGGAGTCCTTGTCAGCCACACACAGATCCCTTCTACCACCTTGTCCTGGATGATTTTGCTTTTTGAGACGTGGTCTTCTGTCCTTTAGAATGGCCTTGAACTTTCTATGTAGCTGAGATTGATCTTAAACTCCTGATTCTCCTGCTTCTACCTCCCAAATTCTGGGGTTGCTGGTGGTGTCTTTATACCCCGTTTCCAGATGCCTCTTTTGGCAATGGACAGCACACATATTCAAACACAGAGGGGAATGTAAGCAGCTTTGAAGAGGGCAATAAGACTTTTAGTATTCTTAGGACTGCCAGATGGGATAAAGAGCCAATACGATGTAGTCAGAATATACCTGGGGAGTTTAAAGGTAATAGTCACAGCTTAGTCTCAGCTGCAGGTGTCAGGTTGGCTGGCTTGGTTTTAGTGGAATATGGGAAACTAATGTTGAGGCTCAAGATCCATAGTGACAATGAACACATGGGGTCCTCTTACTAATACCCTGACTTGATTCAGAAAGAATGTAAGTGGTTTCTAAGGTACCACACTGAACTGTGTCTCCCCCAAATTAACATACTGAAGCTCCAGGCCTTGATTGCTTGGGGATGTGGACTATATGAGTAATTAAAGTTGTGTGTGGTCCTAAGGCAGTGGAGGGAGCAGGTCCAACAGGATTGATGTCTTTATAGAAAGAGAAAGTCAATGGAAATCTCCATCTCCGCCTATGCAGAAGAGCCGTGTGAGGACACAGGGAGGAGGCGTTGTCCCGGAGCTAGGAAGGGAGCTCTCACCAGGAACAAAATCAACTGTGCCTCAATCTGAGACTTTCAGTCCCCAGAGTTTGAGGCATAAATGTTGTTGTTGACACCACCCTGTTGGTACTATTTTGTGCTGGCAGCCAAGTCAGCACATGTCCACAGCATAAAGAAGAGCAAACATAATAGAAAGGTGTTGCTTAGGAGAGAAAACTCACAGGATAAGGTCCTAAAAGGCAACAGAAACTGAAGCACCATGAGGACACAGAGCATGACAACCCTGGATTGCTGCCCATGAATCTGATGCTAGGACACCTCTGGGTACAAGGAGCTGACACTGCCCTACTATCTCTGGAGATGTCAATGCCATCAGTGCTGTGATGTGAAGAAGCAGAGAGGCTGGGGTGGGATCAGAGTTTGCTAGCAAATGAAGGCTCAGTTCCTTATATCGGGCAGCTCAGTGAAGATCTTCCCCATTGTATTTCTGCCAATTGCTTGCATGACTATGATTGGACGGTGGTTTGCTCTTCTTTAGATACCAAAGCTGGGTGGTTACCCTCTGGAAGGCTGGAGAGAATGTGGGATTGCTGGCCATCTCCTCCTGTTCTCATAGGTATTGGAGGTGACACACTTAGGATTTTCCCAACAAGAGTTCCTAGAGGGTTGGGAGGATGATGATTAGGAGTGGTGGGGATTGACCTCATGGTCTCATACATTCTAGGCATGTTCTCTACTACTGAGCTATATAACCCAGTTCAGCAGAGGCTAGTCTAGATCTCCAAGTTTAATTCAGACGTGCATTTGGCAGAGGTTGGGCTTTCTAAGACATGTTTAGCTGTTGTAATCTGTTGGACCTGACAGAAATACTTGCTCAGCTTCGATTGTGTTGGAATTGGATTCTAAAGAGCAGTCATGACTTAGAGGTCCAAGAATTCTCCATGTCTATCCAGAGAGTTGGAGCTGGGAAAGCCCGAGGTGAGTTGTCAAAAGGGACGGGGAAATCTGATGATGGGGAGATGCTGGGCTAATTTGAACATCACAAGTAAGTAAAGGAAGAGGAAAGATTAAAACCACTGAGAAGAGTCTTGGTGATATAAGTCCAATGTCTGGGAATCGGGGAGGGAAAGGGCCATTTTCACAGCTAAAGCCAGGACAGGTAAGTAGTCAGTTGAACACTGCCACTTGGTGACCATGAGGGATATAGCCAACACTGGCTCTATGAACCACCAATGACCACTCAAAGAAGGGAAACATGGTGTTACTCAGGATATTGTCTCCATTTCACAGTATTTATCCACAGGGTGGCCTTTACAAAGTAGAGGCAATACTTTGGCGGAACAAGCCTTCATCATTCTTGACAGTAGCATGGCTCCATTTGGGAGCAACCAGCACCCTATACCTCCTGGTACAGTGTCTGATGTGAGCATGGCATCCTTCCCACCGAGTTCTTCCCCAAACACAAGCAACCATAAGAAAAACACAGGAGAAACATTCTGCCAGACAGTTAACCTGTGCCCTGAGGAAAAGCCAACAGCATGAAAAATGAAGAAAGAAAGAGGCTCCATAATGCTGGCGTGAAGGGGATGCTGGAGTTCCGTAGCCTGTAAGGGAATCTATTGAGAGAACTGGCGAAGCTCAAAGAAAGCACCATGGGAAGACAAGGCAATTGACAGCAGAGAACCTGGTGGTGTATTCTCCAGCCAAGATCCCAAGTATGGAAAACCGATTTTTTTTTTTTCAGAAAGTACAGATGTGACGTGTTATTTAAGAGTTTGTTACAAGTATGTCAACCAAGATCCTGGGTCCTTGTGAACAGCCCGCCTGCCATGTTTGATTTTGCTGTGTCTTGTTAGTGTTTCTATTGCTTTAATAAAACACCATGACCAAAAGGCAAAGGGAGGAAAGCGCTGCTGCAGTCTACAGCCCTCAGGTCACAGGCAGTAACTGAAGCAGGGGCCATGGAGGGACGCTGCTCACTGGCTTGCTTACCGAGCATTTTTCTCAGTTGAGGCTTCTGCTTCCCAAGTGACTCTAGCTCATGTCAGGTAGCATAGTTAGTGACTAGAAGGCTTGAATAATGTCACCTGAGTACTGTGTTGGCGGTAGCTGCTTTGAATGATGAGAGATGTTGCTAATGCATTAGTAGAGGATGACTCTTGGCACAGTTTCTGCTCTGGCCTGATAGGAATCAAGGTTTGCAGTATGGATATGGAATTCATTATTTTACCTTGTTATAGATTGATTTATTTTATGTGTATGAGTGTTTTCTGCATGTATGTATGTATGTATGTATGTATGTATGTATGTATGTATGTATGACTGTATGTATGTATACTATATGCATACATGCCTGGTGTCCTTGGAGGACAGAAGAGAACATTAGATCCCCTGGAATTTGAGTTGTGAATGGTTGCGAATCACCACCATGCGAGTTCTGGGAACTGAACCTGGGTCCTCTCCAAGACCAACCGCTCAAGCCCTCAGGACGTATAATTTATATACAAGGTGGCATGGGTCATTATTGATGAATAATAATGACCGGAGGGTCCCCAACCTCTCATACACACTGGGGTGCTGTCGGGGGGGGGGGACAGAGAAAGGCTCTCTTGGGGTGAGACAGAGCTGAGGCTGAGAGGAAACGGTTCTTGGAGAAGAAGAGCTGGGGAGGTTGATGTTGAAGGGAGCAGTTTCTGTTCAGAGAAACAAAAGCAAGTGTGTAAAAAACCCATTAAAAACAAAGGCTCGTGTTCTTTAATCTTTTCCTTTGAAAATGCAATATTAATAACAGCACTGTTTACTGATGGAGCCCTGCTTCTGCATACAAGTTCAATCAAAGCTCCGAGAAAGGTCAGAAAATCTCTGCTTCCTGCTAGATTTCCACTCAAAGTGGTGCAAATGTAAATGATTGAGGCTCTCCAGGCCCAGGAAGGGCTCCTCAGGCAACCACACTGCCTGCTGGGTCTCAGCACTGATCCAGACCAAGCAGAACCCACCCGAAGTATAGTCCTCTGTTTTAGAGAATACGGGAGAGCTAAATAAGGTTTTGACACTTTTAAAAGGGATAAAAAACAATGTTTTATAATACATGAAAATGATAATGTGTCCGTAAATAAAACTGTCAGGACACAGCCCTGTTGATTTTTCCCCTTACCGCCTGTGACTGCTTCCCGTTAGGTAACAAAGCTGAGTGGTTATGGTATAGGCTGTCCCCAGTAAATATTTGCACTCTGGCCTGTTAGAGAAGGCTCTGTTTGTGGAAGCCCTGCTCTGATCTGCCAGTCTCTCACACAGAGCCAGGTGAGTGGAGATCTTCACTGAGGACCAAGCATAGCGGAGGCTGACACATGACCTCCCTTTTTAACCTTCAAAATGGTCTTGTTAGGGGGTTTGGAACGTAGCTCAGTTTGTAGCCTGCCTGCCTGGCACGCATGAAGTCCTGAATTTGAACCCCAGCTTTTATGAAGTCGGTGCAATGCTGCAATCTCAGCAGGGAGATTGTAAATTCACAGCCTCATCACCCTTCAATGGCATAGCCCCCGACAAGTTGTGCTTCTGTGGGTAACCTTCCATCTGTGCTCACGAAGGCACCCCAATTAATCCTGGCACATCACACAAAACGGGACTTGGAAGGTAGGAGAGGGCCTTGGTGGGAAGGAAGAGTTTCAGTGAGTGCGGATCAGGGAGGAGGGAGTTAATAGTGGGCAAAGGGTGTAAATTGTTTATGCATAGGTGCAAAACTGTCAGGAGCACCAAGCACTTCTGAAAAAGGAACCAGGAGAGAAAGGTTAGTTGTGTGAGGGTGTCATATGTGTGTGTGTTTAAAATACCATGTTGTGCATAATAAATACAACTTTCCTTTGTTATTTAAAGCTACAAGTTTTGAAAGGTGGTGGAGGCTGTGCCCTGTGTCCCAGCCTCACAGTCTGTGTTGTCATCATCACAGTGGAAGGCTGAGTGGTGGACCCCTTCCCACACCTTGTCTCCTGAGAAGCTTACTTGCTGGGACTTGGTAGTAAATCTCAATGACATCAAGGGAATAGTTGGGATGAACTGCTGCTCCCACGTTCCCGCTTCCTGGCCTCACTAGTCTCCAGTGACAACGAGTCTTCTTCTGACAGGATTGGGTCCCACTTCTGTTCTGCAGAACCTTGTGTGAAATTCTGAGGATTGGGGACAAGTTTGCCTTTTGGATTTCTGCTTCAAACAGTCTGTTCTGTCAGATGGAGTTCGTGAATGCATGGCAACTCCTAGGTGGAGAAAGGACCAAAAAGAATGTCGGGCGATTCAGTAAAACACTGCATGCTTTTCTCAACACTGTGGAGATGGATGCTCAACAGCAGCGTCTTAAGAGAACAGGCTTTATTTTGAATCATGATGAGGGTGCAGTCCATCTTAGACATGGAGGCTAAGTTTGTGGCCCCAGAACTGAGTGGCTGAGACACCTCACATCTGGACAGATCAAGGAAGCAAAGAACTTGGACTGGAAGTAGCCCAGGCTACACCTCTCATGGTCTGAGGCTATACCTCTCATGGTCTAATGCTATACCTCTCATAGTCTAATGCTATACCTCTCATGGTCTGAGGCTATACCTCTCATGGTCTGAGGCTATACTTCTCATGGTCTGAGGCTATACCTCTCATGGTCTAATGCTATACCTCTCATGGTCTGAGGCTATACCTCTCATGGTCTGAGGCTATACCTCTCATGGTCTGAGGCTATTATCTCTCATGGTCTGCCCTCCAGTGACTCATTTCTTCTAGCTAAGTTTGCCCCAACTTCCCAGACAGAGCCACAAGCTACACATCAAGTATTCCACACAAGTCGATCAGGGTCATATTTAAACCATGAACAACATGGCTCCTCCATAGGAAGGCTGAGTATTGCCTGACTCTGGGTATTCACTACATGTGAGGAGGAAACACCACAGGCCAGACACACATTTAGAAAGGCCAGAACTCGTTTATAAGAAATTGCAGATTTTATCTCTTTCATCAAGCACCCATCATAGGCCAGATTGTAGTTCTTGTTGAAAATAGAAAACAAAAGACAACTTTTATCCTAAAAATTGTAGTCAGATGGAACCGCCCACATGTGGTCTGTCACCTCTACAGGAAAGCATCAGAGGCACACAGAGAGCTTCTGAGTCTGCCAAGCGCCCCAAAGGGCTCTGCTGGAAGCTCTAGGGGTGAGTGGTCATCAGAAAGGGAGAGAGGACATCTCTGGCAGCCTAGTGCCACAGTGGGTGTGAGGCAAGCTGTTAGCTAGCTCTTTATGAGCTCAGGACTCATGTGCTTGGGTGTAGCAGAGTTGGGGGAGGGGGCACTAGGACACGTTGCACACTGTGACATGCAAAAGTAGTCTGTTTTTCTTTTTTAGCTCCACTGGAGCGACTGGGGATGCTTGGTTAGGGATAAAGAACAGGGATTTCTCTCAAGGGTTATTCTGCACACCATGGAAGCAGTGTTAATGATTCCGGGAGAGAACAGAGGGGTGTGAACTCTGAGTGCTGGGGAGATGAGGGTGTCTGGGTGTGAATGGTCAAGCTCAACCGGGGCCACCACATAGGGTCATACAGTCTGTTTACTGTGGCACACCTCCTATCTAAGAGGTAGATTTGTATATTTATGATGCGAATTTTCCAGCAGGTGGCAGTGGAGAGTCCAGAGGAAGCAAGTCTCCTTTGTACCAAGAAACCCCATGAACTAGCCACAGCTTGGGTCTTGAGGAATTGTTGGTCTGCAGAGCATTCAGAGAGGGAAGATTAGAGGGACCGGATGCCAGCTGGATCTGTGATCAGTGCTCCCCTCACAGAGGTGTAGAATATCAGAGGGATGGGCAGGAGCTTTGGATTAGGTGTGGTGAGGGGACCAAAAGCCACGCTGGTGAAGAGTGATGTCCAGGACACTTGTCCATCTGTAGCTCAGTGGCATCAACTGTCCTACCTGGTTCTCAGCAGCAAGCTAGCCCCACAGAACACAGAGGGTCCAGCATGCTCTCTGTTTGCTTTTGGCAGTTTTTAAAGACTAAACTTCCTCCACTCCCCATGTGATTAAGGAGCCAAACTGGTTTGTGACCATACAGGATCGTTCCTTTACTTCATTCATAATTTACTTGGTCCTTGGCTCTGGGAGCACAGTACTGAGCAAAGCAAAGGCACCATGCTTGCAGAGTATGCAGCCCGACTGCTAATAATTGAGCAAATGAGGGACATTCGCCACCAGCTCTGAGCACACGGCCTTTTGCCATGTTCAGTGTGTGGGAAGCGGCTCCTATGGGAAGTTTCTGAGGAGGCTTCCCTGAGACAGAATTGAAAACTCATGTGGCCCAGTGTGAGTCAGACTAGCAAGTGGCCGCAGATAGAAGCAGACACAGTGCAGACAAAAGCTGGCTACAAGGGCTTGGAGGATCTCATGAAGTATCTAGATTTTCCTGAGGCAGGGGATCCTCTGGAAGCCTTTACAGTTTTTAATGACTTCTATGTTCTTGAGATAGGATCCTATAGCTCAGCCCTGACTGGCCTGTCCTCAGACTCACAGAAGTCCACTGGTCTCTCTTCTGGAGTGCTGTGATTAAAGGCATGCACCAGCCCACCCAGCCTGCAGGTGATGTTTTAGCAGGGGACATTTGTTGGGAGTGTCTTGGCTTCTGTAAGTGGTCATTCACAGAGGGACCTGGTGAGTGCTCTGGCCCCTCACTCTGACAACATGATCTGGTGTGTTGGCTGTGGAGGGTGAAAGTGGGCGTTTTCTATATGTGAGGAAAGAGGTATACCCAAGAGGCCGCTGCCTTTTTGGCCTGTGTCATTGTGCTGATGATGTCACTGATACTCGTGGGGAGGATGGAGAGGGGAGTAGACTGGTGAACTAGGTAGTCTCACCTCCTGCACTGGGGGCCGCAGACTGTCAGCTTGATAGGCACCTAAGCGAGGAGGACAAGTATGAAGTTGGATCTCTCAGCACTGAAGTTGGGAGGGAAACTATGGCCCAAGGGAGAATTGTGATGTCACATGCAAAAGTTAGTGATAAAATCCCAGGGCCTTCCTGGAGTAAAAAAGACAGAAAGAGTACATTCTAGAGAGAGCAGGCTCTGAGGGCTTTGGGAAAGGGAGAGATCGCTTGCAGAGGAGAGTGGAAGCATAGGCGCCAGGGAGCCATGAACGTCAGGAAGAGTGTTGGAGAGGAGGTAGCTGTTGGTGGCCATGGGAGCTAGAGCTGGTTCTTTCTAAGGTCGTGGGAAGAGAACTGAGAAGTAGAGGGGGGGGTTGGAGAGGGACATGGAACCATGAGAAGCAAAGGTTACTCTGAAGGTTGGGGTAGGGTCTCCCATGTAGCTCTAGGCTGGTTTATAACTTACTGTGTAGAGCAGGCTGGCCTCGAACTTGAGATGACCTCCAATGTCTCCCAAAGGCTGGCACCACAGGCTTGTAAAACATTCTAAGTGTGAATGTTTTAAGGATGATAGAAATGATCAGTGTTTAATGTTAATGGGCATACTTGGAGGTTCCAATAGAGGAAAAGGAGGGGTGATGGATACCTTACGAGTCTTGAGTATCAGAGAGCAGGAATTAGAGCTAGCTCTTGATTATAGAGGAGATATGACCACAAAGTGGCTAAGACCCAGCATGGGAGATCCACAAGCTTCATGAAGGTGTGTATTATCCAGTCTGAATTCTCCCAACTAAACACAGACCAGGTTGTTATCTAAAGGGAGAGAGAGCTGGAAAAGGATAATAGGAGAAAATAGTGAAGCCATGAATTTGGTGAATGGGAAAATGATGAGCAGGTGAAACATTTATATGTGTACTCAGATCTGTCTGTGGATTCCTCATAGCAAGAGACTCTAGTATGAGACATATGACAAGAAACAGGGGTAATTATCCCTGTCCCCTCGCCCTGGGCTGTGGGTGGCCACTGTTCATAAATGTCCCACTGTGCCCTGTCTAACATTTTTCTATATTGTATTTATTCTATCTGATGCCACTGTGTCATTATAGCTGTTATGTGACAGTACTGAATGCTGTGCTTTGACAAATCAGGACATAAAATACCCTCAGAGCATCTCTTTTCCACCAGGAATGGGTGTGTCCAGCTATGGCAAATCTCTTGCTAGCTTATCCACCAAAAGCTGGAATACATCCGTGCCAGACTCATCAAGACAGCAGAAACTGAAGCTACTGCTGGAACTTACCATAATCTAAGGACCTGATGATCTCACATATACGGTCATGCCCCATCTGTAGCGTATCAGTGGATGTGGCCTTTTGCTTCTCTTAGCCTTACGGTCAAGTGTCATAAGCAAATACAACCTTTATTATCACTTTAGTTTTTCAAGTTGTATTGGACCTACTTAATTTTGGGCTAATGAAAATGTAACATTGGCCTATGTTAGAATCAGTTTCTGTAGTCTTGTCTCTTCATGCTTTATGTGTTATTCTGTATGCCATTATCCATAAACCTTCTATTATAAATATAATGTTACATATTTTAGAAAATACAAAAGGGAATTTATTTAGTTAATAGATACTTAAAGTCTTCAAAGGATGACCTTGCAACTGGGGAATTATCATCACCGTTATCAGAAACACCACCATAGCCATCATGACCATGATCATTACCATTTCCATCATGACCATCACCATCATTCCCATCACGGCCATCACCTTCCCCATCACCATCACCACCATTCCCATCACTGCCATGACCATCTCCATCACCATCCCTATCATGGCCATCATCATCCCCACCACAGTCATCACGGCCATCACCATCCCTATCACCATCCCTTTCATGGCCATCACAGTTATCACCATTCCCATCATCACCATCCCTATCATGGCCATATGGCTATTACCATCTTCATCACAGTCATCACAGCCATCACCATCCCTATGATGGCCATCGTGGCCATCATCATCCCCATCACAGTCATCTTCATCCTCATCATGGCCATTCTCATCCCCATCACGGCCATCACCATCCCTATCATGGCCATCATGGCCATCCCCATCACCATCCCCATCACAACCACCATGGCCATCATCATCCTCATTCCATTTTCATCATCACCATCATCCCCATCACAACCACCACCATCATCCTGCTCCTCTCACAAAGAGCTCTTGCTGATGTCTCACAGTAAAGTGGAAATCTCATCTAAACTGGCTTAGCTAGGCTGGCCTAAATTGATGGCTTCACTACTATACTTTCTGGCAGGGAGTCCAAACTTAAAATTGAATCTTTTTACAATTGATTTTTCTTTCTTTCTTTTTTTTTTTTTAAACATTAGGTTTTTATTCTCCCTCCCTATAGTTTCTCAGCTGACTTCTTGATTGCATTGTGGGTTATACTTGGCATTACCCTGGGACACATTGGATCAGGTTGGCCCAGAGCTGCTGCTGGAACAGTTACCCAGTGAGATAACATTGAACTGGTTAGACTTGGAGAGAAAAGACAAGTGGACTGCCTTTATTTTATGTTTTTAAGTTTATTCCTTTATTTTCTGTATGTGTATGTTCGTGTGTGTGTGTGTGTGTGTGTGTGTGTGTGTGTGTGTGTGTGTGTGCTGGAGTATGCATGCATGGAGTTTGAGACCAATCTTAGGGGTTCCTAAGTCTTTTTTTCTTTTCTTTCTTTTTTCTTGGGGGGGGCAAAGTCTATTTTGACCTGTAACTTGCCACCTAGGCTAGCTGGCTGGCCAGTCAGCACCAGGGAGCCACCTCGTTCTACTTGCCAGATTTAGGATCTTACATACACAGGCCACCGTGCTTTCTAAAACATTGGTTCTGGGGAATCAGTCCCAGGTCTGCATGTTATAAGGCAAGCCCTTTACATACTGAACAATCTTTCCAGCCCCATGACTCACCCTGCCTGCCTCCCTTGGTCAGGTTAGGTAGGGCAAGTATGTTAAGTCCTAAGAGCTAACACAGCATCAGACGCTGTTGCAGGCTCAGGGCTGAATTGCAGTCAGTGTCATCATTGTTGCGAGTCTCAGGAAGTCCTTATGGACTAGACTTCTCTGCAGAGGTAGATGGGCAGGTGGCTGGGAGCCGGACAGCCCTGAGGCTTTATCTTGATTTCACCATTTCAGCTGTGTGACTCTGGGGAAATCTTTCCATGCCGGCTCCTCATCCAAGAGCCGACCTTTATTATTTGTCAAATGAGAATAGTCTTAACCTTGTAAATTGTTTTTAGGTTCTGTAAATAAATCATGAAAGACATCTTTGGAAACAATCAGTGGGCCAGTGAACTGACTCAGCAGGAGAAGTGTGGGCCACCAAGCCTGGTGACCCGAGTTTGATTTTCAGAATCCACATGGGAAGAGAGAAATGACTCCTATAACTTAGTCCTTTGACTTCTACACATCAGCCACCGTGTATGCACAGACATGGTCACATACACCTAACACAAATAAATGAATAATGTAAAAACTGTCATCCGAGAGTTACCAATGCTCGACAGGGATGAGGTTAAGAAAGTATGTAGAACCATATAGTTGCTCTCTACATACATGAAGCAGTTAGTGTGTGCCAGGTCCCATCATGAAGGGTTGCATGCAAAATATACATATTTAATAAACATAAATATATATTCCCTTCCAGATCTCTCTCTCTTTCTCTTTCTCTAAAAGCTATGGCAAAGTTATTGAGTGTGATATGTCCAGACACACCAATATGTAAGAACGGGAGACAGATTAAAGTCATTGTGTTTGGTGTTAAAGTCTTACCCAGGGAACAGAGAATTTACAACATTCTGCAAAGATGCTATAACTACAGACTCACTTCTGGGAGAGTCTGGTGTGCTGGGTGTATGCAATAGCCCACTTGTCAAAGTGTCATTGTGACATTTTGTACCAGGCAAGGCAAGGTAAGTTTTGTCATGGTAATAAACAACCGGTGTATCCGTTGCTCTGCTCAATGTAATGTCATTGCCCAGTCATGCTTCATGTCCTCAATGACCTGGCAAGGGGTCTATCATATGGAGCCAGCCAGGATTCACACTGGCAAGTAGGTGATACTGTCACACACCAGCTTGTAGGTTTTCCAACAGCTCGATGCTCACCAATTCTTCTGTTGATAGGGACTGATTCCTATGGTCTCAGTTCAACAGGACCAGGAAAACACAAGCCTAGATCCTCCTCTGACTCTGAGGGCTGCGTGGTTTTGTGGGATGAACTAATGACTGCCATACATTTTAAACTGTACCTCACAGGAAGTTTTCAACTATGTATTATTTTTTTTCAAACTCTGAGGGGATCTATGGCAGATTAAATAATTGATCTCAGTTATTTATTCTAAATCCCCATGAGAGAATTACATTGTACCATTCTACTGACACCAGGCTTTGCCACATGACTACCAATGACAAACAAATTGAGAGCAGAGGTGAGTTTTTTTTTTTTTTTTTTTTTTTTTTTTTTTTTTTTTTTTTTTTTTTTTTTACACTTCTCTGTTTTCCCCAGATAGGAGAATAGCATGTCCCATGTGTGACTGTTCATTTAGCCTCCATCTTGCAGTGAACAGGACACGGGCAGAGTTGCAGAGGACAAGTCTTATGAATGAGAAATAAGTCTTTGCCGTTTAAAGACCTTAGGTGTATTTATAATTGCAATACAACACAGTCAAAGCAGATGGATAGAGCATTGTTATCATTCTTTCTAAGGAGAAAGTCATGTTTGTGGACAACAAAGTTTATTGTCCATGTTGAAGAATTATTTCTCTACTTTAGAAGTTTCTGGAAATCAAAATGATTTGGTTGGGCTGAGTTAATAGCACAAAGGTAAATCTTTCAAACAGGAACACGAGCCGGTATCTCAAAAATCTCATGAAGCATCTAGAAGAGGGATTGGGAACAGTGAAGTATTATTTTCAGATGCACACTGTTCACCCTGTCCTCACTGGCCTCAGAAGAGGTGAGGTTAATCTACATTCATGGACACCTTTGGCAGACATTGTAATGATAGATGTTGCTATTTATGGGAATGCAGAGTCCTTTCTTATGGCTCCAGTATTCCTTATTATTTCAAATATCATCAATTTATAATTCACAGTGGGTGACCAGGGCAGAGGCCGCTCTGGCTTTCGCAAGGCATATATCAGTCAATATTTTCCACGCTGACTATTCAGAATACCTTCAAAGGGGATCATTTGACATTCTTTGCAAGCTTGAAAGTCCCTGGAAACAATGGAGCCACTTGTGAGGACTGGACTTCTCCTTTCCTCCCTACAAAGCTTTGCCCATTATTGTTTCACTGTGGTGTCCTGTGGGAAGGAAATGATCTTCCCTGGAGGGTTTTGGTAAGTAGGAAGGTCGCCAGTGTGGGAAGTAACATTCCCATTTTAGAGTTGAAGAAACTGAGACAAACCAGTGAATGATGCAAATGTGGGTTGAAATTATGAGAGAACAGATGAATAGGTCTATGGCTGAGCAATTTCTGAGTAAGTAATTGATCTAACAGACAGAATCATAAATGGATGCAGGGCATGGCTAACTCCTGGATGTTGAAATGTTGTGCAGGAGTGTGTGCACATGTGTACACATAAATAATTCATGCGGTTTCCCTCAGCGATCCTCTTCTGGGTGGTTAGAAATTGTCAAGTTGAATTGTTCCATTGGCAATCTGCTGTCAGCACTCATAGGAAATAATAAAACTCCCCTGACTTAAGGATGGGGTATTTAGAAACACTGCAGTAGCTGACAACCATCTCCTAATGGAAATGCTGCTGTTTCTGTGTAACATAAGCATAATCAGTGTCTGGAGCAGCGTTGACTAACTGGTCTCACTTGACCTTGACTTTGAAACCATATTGTATATACTATTTGACCATCACTGATGGCTTCTGGACATTTACTTGTGAATCTCCCGATGGTCCATTTGGGAGAAAGAAAAACAATATTTTTCAGATGTGTTTTAATAATAAAATATTCTATCTTGTATTTTAATTTTTCAAACAACATTATTGGTACCTTTTTGAATTGTGGAGTTCTCTCAGTGATTTCTGAAGTATAGGAATTTGTTTTGTTTATATGTGGGAGTGTATGTGTGTGTGTGTGTTCATGTGTGCTAGTGCTTGTGTGTGTGAAGGTGTGTATAGAGGCAGAGACCTTGGGTGTCATTCTTCAGGAACCATTTATTTTTCCTTCTGTAGATAAGGCCTCTCATTGGAACCTCGCCACAACAATGAGCTGGTTATCCCCAGGAGCCTACTGTTTCAGCTTCCCAGCTGAGGTGGCAAGCATGGGCAATGACCCCTGGCTTTTCATGTGGATGCTAGAGATCCAGGTCAGGTCTCAAACACTCCATAGACCAAGCCTCTCCCCACCCCTTTCCAATGTTTGCAGAGGTCATGTTAGATTTCTTGCAGTGTTTTGCTTTTGGAAGAGGAAGTGGGCAATCCTAAGTCTTGGTGTGGACCCTTCCCAGCCTCAGCCTCACACAGGGAGTGAGACCACAGGATCCCCAGGGGATGAAGACTGCAGGCCTCACACTATTCCAAGGTAGTGCCGTTGTTTGTCCATCATCAAAGCCACTCCTGGGATAGTAGATACCAAGTGAATGTCTTGGAAAGAAATCTTGGATAGTGAGTTGAGCCTAGTATCAAAATAATGAGGAGAGGTGGATTTCTCCATTCTGACCTTTGAGACTTTCTTACAATGCTCTAGAGACTCACCAGAGTGTCTATCTATGCAGAACTTTTTAGCCATTTCAGATCTTATCACTTAGTTCCTCCTCCCCATCAGGTAACTGGGCTTACAGCTCTTAAAAGGAAAAAAAAATGGAGATAATGACTTGCCTGGGATGGAATAAATGTAGATAACAGAACAAAAGGGAGGCCCTAAGATTTAGGCACTGTGAGGGCTTTACCTATTGCCCTGGGGAAGAGCCTGTAAGAGCTGACATATCAGCCCTTACCCTTCTTATCCTCCAGAGTCTGCATCTCATACCCTCTCCTCCCAGAGCAGACTGGCATTTTACTTACAGCAAATAAAAACAGTTCTTTAAACCTAGACACAGTAGCGTCAGGGTCTCCCAGGGTGCTCTTATAGGCCATACAACACATCTTGTTTTAATATATGGATGTTACAAATCTCATCAGGGATTTTAAAGAGAATTGATTAGGCTGGGAAACTAACAAAGGAACCTTAAAGGAAAACCAAAGGAGGGAAAATGAGAACATTGATTGATGCCTGAACTCTACACATTTAAGTACTAGTTCATTGTCTTGGACACATTTATCTATAGAATCTTATGAACCACAGCGCTGAAATGAGCAGAGAGCTCACGTTGACATCAATTCCTTGAGCCTGGAGCGCTGCCCTGTAAGTCTATATAGGTCTGAGAGACATCAAAATATAGTTTTTAGTTAGTAATACAAGTTAGATAGAAAATGAACTAGGTATAATCCTTTGGACTCACCAAAATAGGATAATTAATGGAATATTTTCTTTTACTTATTAATTGTTAATGGTCTGGACACTGCTCATGTAATTATTGTTTGTATATATTGTATATAATTATTGTACCTATTGTATGTGGTTTTTCATATGTTAACTATAACCTTTTTTGACACAAAAGGGGATATGTGGATGTTTCATATTTATTAAAAATCTTGGACTTGAAACCTCCTTTTCCTCATTATTAAATCGAGAACCGGGTGAAGACTTTATCTCAAAGTCCCATGCTCTGTGATGTGATTTGTGCTTATGCACAGTCTTTTTACATGAATATGTCACAAGGGCGTGGAACAGCATTCTGCTCCCATCTCCAGAGCTTGCTGGTAACGCAAACAGTGATTTCCATTTTCTGTTATATGCATCGCCCTTTGTTACCCATAAGGAATTACTTCTGTAGGTCTTGGATATTTATTTATATTTATATGTACTATATTTATAGGTACTCAACGCCTCATAAATATATTAACCTATGTTGTGTTGAAAGAATATGGCTTCAAAGGGAGGTGTGACTTTGTTGGAGTGGGTGTGGCCTTGTTAGAGGAAGTGTGTCACTGTGGGGATGGACTCTGAGGTCTTTTGTTTATGCTCTGCTTAGTGTCATAGAGGACTTCCTGTTAGCTGCCTATCAAGATATAAGGACTCTCAGCTCCAGCACCACATTTGCCTGTATGCCACCATGCTCTCTGTCATGATGATAATGGACTGAACTTCTAAAACTTTAAGCAAGCTCCTCAATTAAATGTTTTCCTTATAAGAATTGCTGTGGTCAAGGAGTCTCTTCACAGCAATAAAAACCCTAACTAAGACAACATAGAAACATATTTTGGTATAGGATTTGCATAGAACCCTACACATATCTTCCCATATGTTAAATATTCTCTAGACTGCTTATAATAACTTGCATAATGTCAATGGCACAGAAATAGCATCTATACTGTATTGCGTGTAATAATGCAAAAATAGTTTCTGTATATTCAGTAAAGATGCAATTTTAAACACTGTGTATTGACTCTTAAATCACAGGACCTGAAGAAATAGAAGGACTGACATGGGGTGGTATCTAGTCAGCCCCTCCCTTGTTTTCTTCTCTCCAGTTGTCTATACAGTGGTAAAACCTTCCACATGTTCTCTTGACTGGGGACAAAATTACAGGGAAGAAAAAAATCACAGATGGAAAAAGAAGTAAAAGGCTGAAGAGTTGAAAGGAGACCTTACCCAACTGCACAGAATCATTAACCTGTTCTAGTCCTGTGTGTGTGTGTGTGCATGTGCATGTGTGTGCGCGTGCATGTGCATGTGTGTGCATGTGTGCATGTATGTGTGTGTGCTTGTGTGTGTACATGTGAGTGCATGTGTGTGTGCATGCACATATGCATGCATGTGTGTGTGTATGTGTGTGTGTACATGTGCATGTGTGTGTGAGTATGTACGTGTGTGCATGTGTTTGTGTGTGCTCATGTGTGCATGTGTGTGCATGTGTGCATGTATGTGTGTGCACATGTGTGTACATGTGAATGTGTGTGCACACATGCGTGCATGTGTGTGCACGTGTGTGTTTACATGTGCATGTGTGTGCTCATGTGTGCATATGTGTGCACATGCGTGTGTGCATGTGTATGTGCGCGCACATGCATGTACATGCACACATGCACTCGCTCATTCATGGCACAAATATGGGACATCATCTGCTGTTGGTCCTTATCTCCTACCTTATTTCAGATGAGGTCTTTGTTGTTTTTCTGCTGTATACACGGGGCTAGCTAGTCTAAGAGATTTCGAGAATTCGCCTCTCATCTGATTTTAGAAGCACCTCATTAACGATGTGTACTATCACCTATATGTATGTTTTGAATATCTAAATTCAGGTCTTCACACTTTCGTGGAAAACAATTTATCACCCTGAGCCATGACACTAACACTCACGGTTATATTAAAAGAAGAGTCCTGTGCCAGAGAGATTGCTTAGTGGGAAGGTGTCTGCAACCGAGCTTGCTAACCTAAGTCTTCCACTCCAGGACCTTCACAGTGGAAGGAGAGAACCAAGGCTCATAAACTGTCCTCTGATCGCTCCATCTATGCTGAGGTATACACATGAGCTCTCCCAATCAATCAATCGAAGCATAACACTTTAAAAAAAAAACAGAGTCCTTATCATTTGTAGAAAAGGACTAAGACATTTGTAGTTAAAATTCTGCAATGCTGGGGACTATTAGAAATTGACAATGTAGGCAGAGCATGTTTGGTTCTGAATTGACAATTATCAGAACCAAATGACAGGTACCCAGGGATTCATGATATTGATTGTTTGGTCTAATTTTCAATCAGTTGTACAGTTTCAAAATAAAAACTGTAAAGCCCAAGCTCAAAGAGGCTTAGCGGATGTTTGTGCCACTGAGGTACACACTGGGGTGGTGGCGGGGAAGAGGCACTCAGGCACATACTTGGGGTGGGGGTAGGCTGCCTGTCATAGCTGCATAATCGCTGGGGGTAAATATGGAAGTTCAATCAGAAAGGCTACAGTGAGGCATTGGTTGGCCCAGGGCCCAGTGCTGGGTGGCTGTCATCTAGCTGCAGGGCCCATTTGCCCTCTATAAATAACAGTCTGGATGAATGCTCTACTATTTTAATGCACATTTGCCACAGCTGCGGAGCGTGTTTGTTTACGTAGCTAAGAAACCTTCTGTAAACATCACTACCTCAAAATTGCCCATGTGTCGGAGACATAAAGGCCCCTTCAAAAATATATTTGCAGATGACACATAGCCAGCTCTGGGGTGTCTGGGTGGCTGATGCCAGAATTTTCCAGGGTTTGATTTATGTACAAAAATAGAATCACATGACTAGAAGGTTTCTGAGAGGTCGCCACAGTCACCCCTCTGACTGAAGGCAGGGCCAGGACAAAACAGTCCTTGGAGAACGTGTTCCTATCCTTTAGCACGTCAGTCTGACTAATGGGATCCCTTCAAGGCATTCATGATAGACAAAGTTTGCTTCCTACCTTCAAGGGGCTCTTTTTTGTCAGTCTCTTTCTTTCTCAAGATAGGCTCTCCTGTATTCCAGGCTGGCCTGGGATTCACTGTGCAGCTATAAATGACCTTGAATCTTTAATATTTCTGCCTCCACTGTAGGATTGCTGGAGTTACAGGCATGTGCTATTACAACCAGTTTTATGTGGTGCTAAGAATCCAGCCCAGAGTCTCTAGTGCGATAGGCAAGTGGGCCCCAAACCATGACCCTGATTTCACTTTCTGTGATGGAATTGGAGTCTGTAGGAAAGTGGTATAGGAACTTCAAGTTCCCACAGAGTAATCACTGCCTGTACATTCCCCACCACTGTCTCTTCCACTCACTGAGCTCCTAGCAGGCCCCAGACCTTGGTGCTCAGGTCAGTGCAAGACAACCCAGGTCTCCAGAATATTATCAGGGTCACCAGGAGCCTATGATGTGCATGTTGATGGCCCACGTGCAGAGAATGTGTGACTGTAGCCATGTCTGTCACAAATGTGACATCCGTGTCACCGCCCCCCCCCAATACGATTTGGAATGTTCTGGAAGAGGGTGTGGAAAGATTATAGGAGACCCATGTTAGGAAGGACAACAGTGAAGCAGAGTCTCCTGGACACCACAGGACTATCACACCCGTGAACTCACAGCTGCTGTGGTTGCTTGCACAAAACCTGCAAGGTTCAAGCCATTCGACAGCCCAGCACCAATGGGTTGGGAGGAGGGAGTTCACAAGATCCTTCTGCAGTTAAGGAGCTGTTGGCCATTGCCAATTTTTCTTCCTTCCTTCCTTCCTTCCTTCCTTCCTTCCTTCCTTCCTTCCTTCCTTCCTTCCTTCCTTTCTTTTTTTTTCTTTCATGCTTCAGTGGATGTAGCACCGGTGAGACAAAATGTTAGAAGGGGTTGTTGCAGTGGCTGATCCAGGGGTTGCAGGGGACAGTGGGCTTTGACTATGAGTGAAATATGTTAAATACATGCATGAAATTCCAAGGGAAAAATAAGAAAAAAGACGGGTCCTGATGGAGTGTAGTTCTGCTAATACAAACTCATTAATCTAGACCTCTGGACACAATTGTTCACTGTCAATGGAGACAGGCTTTTATAATTTTTTTAAAAAGTATAATTTTTTTCCCTGCATGTATGTCTATGCATCACATGTGTGCAGTGTACTTGGAGTTCAGAAGGGATGCTAGTTTCCTGCAACTGAAGTTTTAGATGGTTATGAGCCACCATGTGGATGCTGGGAATTGAACTTGGGTTCCATGGAAGAGGAGACGCTGTCCTCCCTGGCCCAGTGGGGACAGTCTTGAGAGAAGTCACCCAGACTCCTGGATCCCAGCCCTGCACTCCCAACAAATAGCCAGATCCCTCTCAATCTGTTTTTTTCCAGTTTATGTTTTTCCCCCTCCTTGTGGCTTTGCAACATTGAAATCCTTTTCCCCCTCTTTAATTTTTCCTCCCTTTTATTGCCTGTAAATCCCATTTGTGGTCCTTAATTTTCAAAGAACGTGTCCTATGGAAGTTACTTATTGGGCACGAGGGGCAGGGTGTGTGTGTGTGTGGGGGGGTACTGACCTGTATAAAACCTATGTGGAAAGGACCAAGGAGGCATGTATATCCAACTCCCAAACACCCCTAGAATGGTCTAAAACACCGTTCCTCTACTAACCAGAAATTAGGAAACCATATGTATTATATAACATATTTGCAACATTATACAATATTATATATAACACATATTATGTGTAATATACAATATATTGTATATTATACTTACATTATGGTATACAGTGTATGATATATTAACAATATATATTTAAAAATAAAATCAATAGTGGTTGTGTTTTCTCGGAAGTGGTAGAGTGTTCAATTCTTTTTTGCTGGCAACTACCCAGGTGTGGCTAAGAACTCTCAGAAAGGCAAGATTGCTCCTAGGCGACTTTCACTGTTAATTATCATAAAAAGGATCTTTCTCACTACATCCAGTCTTCTTCCACACAAGCTGTCATCAGAAAGACAAGATCTGCCCTGGAGACAGTGCAAGAATTATTTTCTTGCTCAGATTCATCTGCATTTTGAGGCTGGGCTTTGGTTGTAGGCAGCGTAGAGCTCGGCTGCTGTTGCTGGAGATGGGATTAGCATCGGGAGCCAGAGGCTTGGATTTTTGGGTACACAGACCAGGAACGGGAATGTTCCCCTATCCTCAAGTTGCCCAGGGGGCAGGATCCACTGGGATGGTAGCACCTCAGTGGGGGCTGTCCCTGCAGACGCCACAAGGGGGAGTCCCTGTGCTCTGCCAGGATGGAGAGGTTCAGGCCTGTGTGAAAGTGACAATACGCAGTCCCCACTCGTTCTGTCCTGTTCTCTCTTCTACTTCATTCCCTTTCTCCTCTTGCCTCCCATCTGCTCCCTTCTCCTCCCCTCTTTTCTCTCTCTTTCCCCTCTGATCCGATCAGTCATTACCTCAGGAGAACATAAAATATCTAATCCCAAGGTGCCCATAGCCCTGCTGCTCTCTGTAGTTCCTATTTCGAATTTCAGAACATCTAGTCAACGTTCTAGTTCAAAATATGGTCTGAAGTCTTTTAGGAACCAAGAGCGTGTGAGTCACAAGTAAGCAACAGTCTTTCTCATCCCAGTGTTGGCTGGAACTGCTTCCCCAAGAGAGTCAATTTCTCCTTTTTACACACCAAACTTCCAGGCCTCTGCCTGGCTCCAGAGATGTGAGACAAACACAAAGCTTCTCTCATATCCAGAAGGCATTGGTTCCAGGATTCCCCAAGGATACCCAGACCTTCAAATGCTTAAGTACTTCTTACAAAATAGTTGTGTATGCACAGACGCTACATTCATCCACATACTTTAAATGATCTTCAGATTGCTTACAATGCCTAATACAACATGAATGTCATATAAATATTTATACTGTATCATTTAGGAAGTAATGGCAAGAAACAGGAAAGCACTTGATGCCAGATGACTTTAAAAATGTGTTAAATTCATGGCTGGTGAAATTCATGAATATGAGTTCCTTAAACGCAGAGGGCCAAGTGTATATCATTATTCTTTGAAAATCCTTTTTGTTCTGTGGAAAGGAAGCTCTGGACCAGAGAGATTCATATTTTCAGTTTTCTGAAATTTAAAAACTTACTAGATAAGTTTCCCTGTCCCTCATAAGAACTACTTGATAAGAATTGTGACTTTGCTTCTCACTGGTTCAGGGAGGCAGAGACAGGAACAGGAGGCCAGGGACTTTCCTTGGGAAAAGGAAACCAGGTTAACGAAGACAGGCCAACTCAGAGTATACATTTTTCCAGGACACCGACCAACCTAGAGTTTCAAGATGGAGGCTTCCAAGCACGGGGACCAATTGTAAAAAGGAGCGAAGAAAGGGGGACCCAGACTGTGTAGCAAAGTCTCAGAACCACAAAGAGTGGGATTGGATTCATACACTTTCTGGGAGGTCCGTAGCTTTGCTAAGGGCTTCTGACTTGTAGCGTACGATCAGTAAATCCGGGCAGAACTCACTTTGCTCTCAGAATGTGGAGCATGTGTGAAGTTTATGTGTGAGCCAAGATGAGAGGAAGCTGAGTTCCTTAAACCTGAGAGCAGGCCACCTCTCTTCCGACTAGTGTTGAGAAGGGTCTGTAGGATTATGGGGAACAAATCTGTAGCTCTTTACTGGGATGTATGCTGAGGGCTGGGTGGGTCAAGTGTGGAGAGACAGTTAACTCAAAGGGGGGGGGCAATTCTTTGGGTTTATGGACAATGGCCAGAAAAGGGGTAAAAATAGTGGTTTATTAAGCCACTTTTTCTCACTTTTTTTTTAAACCACAAATAGCCGCAAATATTTAATGAGAAATTCTCTAAAACCATTAAAAATAAACTTTGGACACAATTTCATTAAGTATATGGAAATTTAAAATACATTTAAAATACATTAGTTTGCTTTCTAATGGCTTTTAAAAAGGTAAATGGGGGCTGGAGAGATGGCTGAGCACTTTAGAGCACTGATTACTCTTGCAGAGACCCAGGTTTAGTATCCCAGCACCTACATGGTGCCTCAGAACTATTTTTGAACTCCAGTTTTAGAGAATTTGACACCTTCTTCTGGCCTCCATGGGCACCAGGTACGTACATGGTGCACATACATACACATGCATGCAAAACATTCACACATATAAAAGATAGGAAACAAATCATAAAATTAAGAAAAATTGGAAAGTGAAGTGGCTAGATGTCTCAGAGCATGACCTTAAGGTTACAGGACTCAATAGACATAGCATTTCACACCAGAGTTCCAACAGAACGGAACCCATCTTACCTGTGGCCTCTACCATTCCCTCCAGAATGACCACGATTTCCAGTTCCTCTTTAGGTAGCTGGGCTTTGGAGATCTCCCAGAAGGGGCTCTGTTGGTTAATTTCATGGCTAATAATTAACGGTGACACTAGAAAGAGACGGTCATCCCCAGTGTAGTACCCTACGTTGATATCTGTCTGGTTGAGGGGGATGAATTCCCCCTCCGAAGTCTGTTTGGACTTGATCAGCTTGGCTCTGATGGAAGCCTCCACGATGTGAGAATTCCTCAGGTCCCCTACCCGGAACATCAGGCATAGTTTCCCATCTCGCATGGAGATCACTGCATGGGTGGAAAAGACCAGGGTCTCTGCCCTCTTCTTGGGCTGGGATATTTTCACAAACATACATCCCACCATGAATGCATTGACAATGGACCCCAGCACAGACTGGATTAAGAGAAGAATGATTCCCTCTGGGCACTTGTCCGTGATGACCCGGTAGCCATAACCGATGGTGGTTTCTGTCTCTATTGAGAATAAAAAAGCAGAGACAAACCCATTGAGGTTGGTAACACAGGGAGTCCATGAGGGGTCCTCTATGTGGTCCATATCTCCCCGGATGTATGCGATTAGCCACCAGATCATCCCAAAGAAGAGCCACGTCACTGTGTAGACCATGACAAAGATCAACAGGTTGAATCTCCACTTTAGGTCCACGAGGGTGGTGAAGATATCCGTCAGGTATCGGTAGGTCTCCCTTACATTGCCATGGTGGACATTACACTTCCCATCCTTCCTCACGTACCTCTGGATTTTCCTTTTGGTCCTGTCTCGGCTGATGTGTCTTGGCAGATCATCCCGGGCCTGCTTAGGCAACTTTGGCTGGTGAATGGCCACTGGGCTTTCCACATCTTGGTCCATGGAATCACCTTCCAAGACATTCGCTGGTAGTTTGAAGGGAAAAAAAGAGCTTAAGTGAAATAATACTTTTTTTTGTTTTCTTTCTTCCTTTCTTTCTTTCTTTCTTTCTTTCTTTCTTTCTTTCTTTCTTCCTTTCTTTCTTTCTTTCTTTCTTTCTTTCTTTCTTTCTTTCTTTCTTTTGTTTTTATAGTAGCTAATGAAATTACACAATCTCTGGCAGGAAACCCAAATACCAGTTTTACACTTATGCACTAGGTTAACAGAGTCATTTTCACTCAGCCCCACCCATACAGGTCCTCAGTTGACTTGCACTTCTATGTGCCATGCTGAGATCTAGCATGCATAAGTTCTTTGCTACCCAGCACACCAAGATGAAACTCAGTGCTGTGACATTGGGCCCTGCCAGGAGCTTCCACTGTACCTGCTTCCATGCTGGTTTGTCTCTTGACTCTGAGACATTGAAGCATGGGGGAGGCAGTAGGTTCCTGATAGAAGACATCTTGAGATTCAGACAGCCCTGCCTCTGTCATTCACCAGTATGAATGTCCACCTGCTTTTGTGAACTGAATGGTGATGTCCCCAGACAAATAGGTGAAGCCTGAACCTCCAGCATGACTGACTTTAGGGATTGATGCTTCTGATAGTTCATCTTGTCAATTTGATTAGATTTAGAATTACCATGTAAACACATCTCTGGTTATGTCTATAAGGATGTTTCTAGAAAGATTCAACTGAGGAGCAGAGATCTGCCCTGAATGTGGGTACTAGTCTCATTGGCTAAGACTCATATAAATGAGGAGAAAGTAAGTGCTGACATGGTGACATTTGTCTCCCTCTGCTTCCTGAGTGGGATACAATGTCACCAACTGCCTCATACTCCTGCCCTGTGCCTTCAAACTTTGAGCCAAAAGAAATGTCCACCATTAAGTTTTGCTACAGCACCGACATTAGTTACAAATGCAAGTCTTTGAGGAGATGATTACAAGTTGACCAGGACCTAATCTGATACAACCAATGTCTTTAGAAGATGAGACACCAGAATGCATGTGAACAAGAAGAAGGCCACATAAAGTGAAAGACACCGAGAGAGAGAGAGAGAGAGAGAGAGAGAGAGAGAGAGAGAGAGAGAGAGAGAGAGAGGGAGGGAGGGAGGGAGGGAGGGAGGGAGGGAGGGAGGGAGGGAGGGAGGGAGGGAGGAGAGAGAGAGAGAGAGAGAGAGAGAGAGAGAGAGAGAGAGAGAGAGAGAGAGAGAGAGAGGTGTCACAGATTGAATTTGGGCTTCCAGCCTCCACACAGAACAGTCAATGAATATCTATTTTCTGTTAAAGCAGCTTGAACTGGCAAATGCACTGTCCAAGTTCAATTCACACCTTCAATATCTCCATTTGCAAAGTGTCCATTGGACCAACTCATGGCTTCATTATGAGGGGAAATGAGACCTCACATGTGACATGGGCCTACATGGTATGGCATTAAATATCCTGTTGTGATAAACTGATTCTATTTAGGGCAAGAATTTTGAACAAGTTCTTTAAAGTACTGCTCACATTTCAGGGCTTAAACACTTTCCTGGGAAGGGTGTTTGCCTTATACTTTAATGGTTGATTCAATGCCAAGGTTAAAAAAGAAGCGTGGAGAAATGTTCTCTCTCTGTGTATTCACACATTTGGTTTGCTTTCTGCTTCAGCTCTGAGCATCTGTACTTTGGCATGTGGAGTTCTTTCTTTCTGATGGCCTTTGTGAAGAATGTACCAGTTAGCAACACATTAGGAAAGCTCTCTTAGTTGCCGAGTGCAAAGGGAATTTTAGAACGGGCTCAGCTATCAAATGCATAGAAACTGCTGCCTGCAATGACTTGTTTGGCCAGTGATTTCAGAGCTGCTGAAAGTTTTATGAGCAGTTTCTTCTCCCAGGCTTTCACTCTGCTCCCTCAGTTGAGCTAGGCATTTGCTAGGTGGTGGCTGCATTTTCCTCTTGGTTCAAGGAGAAGTGAGGTCTAGGGAACAAGTGTCACTCATTTAAATAAGATAACAGCCAGGGCTGGGACTTGTGTGGTGTGTTAGTCACATTTAAAATCGATTGCATGGATCTGTTTTACGGTCTCTACCAAAGGAAGCACTGGATTTGTATTTGTATTTGATAATTTCGTCTTTCATTTAGATCATTGGCCTCCATGAACCTTCAGTGTTTAAGCAAGAAAACGTTCTTCCCCCATCAGAATTGATGCAGGGGCTGGAGGGGAGAAACAGGGAGGGGCCACAGGTAGATGAGATATGTGGGTGGAGGGCCCCACTGCCATCCCCCGCCAAAGCCCATAGGAGGATGCTTTGGGTCCTGGATGGTTCCCCTGAGCTCTTTCTGCTCAAATTTCCTCAGTGGTCTCTACATAGGATTCTATATAGATGACTGCTGAGATCAAACCATGGCAGTCTTGGAAGGCTTTGTCTGAAAGCTCACAGAGACCCCAGTAGGCTGGAAGCATATTGAGCTCTGGACCATTGGCAGGCTGTGGGATGCATGGCCACTCTGGACCTTATTTCTCTGAGTCCCGAATGAAAGGAGAGGGTTTGTACATTAGCTACCTCTCAGCAGTCCTATGGGCATTTGATACTTTGATACATTTTGGAGGGAAACAGTTTCCCACTGGAAGCTACTTTCCCCTATTTGATTTGGTGACTTTGTTCCAGCTCCAGATGCTCATCATGAACGGAGAGACCTTTCTGAAATTCTGAGTTGATGAGGCTCTGACATTGACTGCTGACTCCTTCGGGGTGAGGACCCTATCCCCAACATCTTTGTATTTGGGCCTCAGAAGGGTAGAGATCACAGTAAAGTGGCCAAAGATAGACACTTGTCCCCAGCTTGTTACCCTTGGTTTTAATTGTTCTCACATCTGTGATAAAACAGCTCAAGGGAAGTAGGGGATTTTGCCACACATCTTGAGTGTGTGGTCCATTGGGGTGGGGGAAGGCCTGGTATCAGAAGTTCAAGGTAGCTGGTTACACTGTCCTCAGGTTGCAGAGAAATGAGCCTTCAGGTTACGTCCTTTCTTCCTTTATGGGTTCTCATATTAGTTGTTTTCTTAGTTTATGACCCAAACCTATGAGATGATGTTGCCAAGAGTTAGGGTGGGTATTTCTGTCCCACTTAACCAAGTTCCAGAAATCCCAGAGGATTTAGATACCGTCAAGTTGACCACCGACTCCTATTGAAAGCTCAGTGTGCGTCTTCTCCAGAACCTTCCCACTGCTCTCATCAACTTTGTCATAAACACTAAACTAAAGACTAGTGTTCCCAGAGCGGGAGGCCCTTATGGCTAGACCAAGCTCAAACATATGGGATTTGAGAGCGCTAGAAAACCATGGCCAACAAAGACAGAGGGCAACATCTACTGCTGGAAGATCCAAATCAACCCAGTAGACTCACTTGCTTGTGGTTAACTTAAAACCCACTGACTTGAGAAGTTACACTAAGTCCCACTCATTTTGATAGTACTGCAATGGTTGGATGATGGTAAGAGTTGCCTTGGTGTCTGTCTTCTCAGGAACTTTCAAAGCCCCATTAGGCGCTATAGATACTCGATGGATAACTAACTTAAATAGAACAAAAGGCTTGAATTCTGTACTACGTTATCCTGTGTCCTCTGATCAGACTCTACTGTGCCCTGTGCACAGATCTGCTGATCATCTGAAGAATGTCTTGGTTGAAGCTATAACTCAGATCAAAACTAAGATGCATGTGCATCAGAGGCCAAAAAATATTTAAAATTACTTTATAATTCATTGATAAGGACCAAACATTGGGTACCTCCCACCCCCACCCCCCAGGTCAATGAAAGCTTCCTGGGCCCCATGTTGATAGTATTGGCCACCTCGGCTCAGCGTTGCTTCCTTCTGGCTCGAGTCACACAGCTCCAGCTGAGGTCCTAAAAAAGACGTTTGCCTTGTTGGTAGTATGTGGCTTAGCTTCATTTCTACTGTTTCTGTGGCACAGAGTCCTGCCACCTCAGGGTGGCCTCCGTGGTGGAGTTATGCCCCATCTAGAGCCTGATTTTCAGGATCAAGGTTTTTAAAAGTAGGCAAGACCCCTTATATCTTTGCCTCTTCTGTGGAGGCAGAGATACAGAAGTCAAGAGGTGAAGGAACCCGGGTCCCGAACAGTGTGGGGACCTGCCATCTGTTTAGGAACAAGAACAAGCAGGACTTGATTGGGCATTGTACATTTGCCTCTGTTATTAAGTCTACCTTTAATTTTATAGCCAGGAATACACAATGCCTCTAAGAAGACAGAAGAATTAGCAGTCAGGGGGGTAGTTAAGAGAAAGAATGGAGGAAGACAGGGAGAAAGACGAAGATGGAATGCGTGTGTTTGTGTTTGTAGGCATTAGTGTGTGGGTAGCTGATGCTGTGGTTAGTGGTAGGGAAAGTCTAGATGTAAGAACAAGCCGGGCATCCCCGGAAGTGTGATGAGAAGGTGGTCTTGGTGATGGTCCTTCATTTGAGACAACGGGTACTGACCACATGCATCACAGAATGGTGGAGAACGTCAGAACAGTACACAGTTGGGAGAAAGAGAAACCAAAGAGGACAATACTGGGGCCGTGGAAGGCCCTGGGGGCCGTGGAGGGGCAGCCCAGAGAACGCAGTATGGTGGGTTAGGTGATGGGACCAGGGACGGTGAGGCTTCCTAACTGCATGTGACATCATGGGAATCATGTCCAGGGAGAAAGGACCATTCCAGCTGTTAGGTGTGAGCAGTTCCCACCTGTCCATGCGCAGATGTGTCTGGGGAATTGTAGAAGGAAATGCCATTGATGTCACCTAGCAGTTCTTTCTCACAGTGATCACGTGAATTTGAGGGATGATCTGAATGACGTTTCTAGAGCATTCCAAGATGTGTGGCAGTGTAAGCTGCAGCTGGGTTGGGAAACATTTCTTCTGCATCTTTGCACAGCCCAGGACACAAACAGTATCTTATGAGCTGTGGTAATTTGATGATACATGTCCCCATAGCTCATGTGTTTGAACACTTGGTTCCCAGGCGTTGGCACTGTTTGGGAAGGTGTTGGGACTTTTAGGAGGTGTGGTTTTGCTGGAGGAAGTACATTACTGTGGAAACACTGGTCTTTGAGTTTGTATAGTATGTTTAACTTCCTCTTCTTTCTCTAGGCTTCCTACATGTGGATGAACTAGGATCTCTAGGATCTCTCTGCTTCCTGACATTCAGACTCAGATCCTGCTGCTGAGGGGTGAACCTGTAGGAACTTGTTGTGCCTGTGATTGGGTGATTGGGCTTGCAGGAGGAGGAAAGCTCTCTCTCTCTCTCTCTCTCTCTCTCTCTCTCTCTCTCTCTCTCTCTCTGTGTGTGTGTGTGTGTGTGTGTGTGTGTGTGTCTTACAGAGAGTGTCAGGATGGGATGGGAGCATCATTGGCTCAGTTTCTGTTGTTCAGGTAGTGACCTCAGCATAGGGAAATGAAGGCTTCTTTTCTGTTGAACATGTCTCGCTAGATGAAAAGCTAGACACCCCACAGGGCATTAGTAGCTAGGACATGTGAGGAACTCCTACAGAGGAAAACCAAGAACCAGGCCATTCAGAAATGGGCAAAGCACTGGATACAGTTTTCTAGAGAAGGTACACGAATGGCCCGTAAGCCCATGAACTACATTCAGCATCGCTAGGCATTAGAAAAATGCAAATCAAAACCATAATTAGATACCAATTCATACACATTATAAAGGTCATTATAAAAAAAAGAAGAAAATGGAAAATTGCAAGTATTTGAGAGCCGTGGAGAAACTGGAGCCTGGATACATAGCTGATTAGGAATGGAAGAGTCTGCAGCCATCATGGGAGACAGTATGTCAGTTGTTCAAAAAGTTGAACATAATGGAGCTGGAGAGATGGCTCAGCAAAGAAGCTGATCCAGGGCTGGTGAGAGCTACAGACAGGAGAGCCTTGGCAGGAAGCCGAGTGGGCACTGCAGTACAGGTGCACGGCAAGCAAACAGCACTCAGGGGTTTCATCTTCTTCCTTCCTTACATGCCACAGTGAATTCTCAACAGATCAAGGATTTGAATGAAAAATACCAAACTGTAGCAGGCATGGCAAAACGTTATTCTCACAAGTAGCACCAGAAATGAAGAAGGCCCTTTGAAGCCATGTTAGAAATCTAGAAGCTGCATTAAAAGACTGATATCTTTGACAACATAAAAATTTAAATGTCTGCTAAAATGCAAGAGGACAAACTGGGAACATTATCTACAAACTGCACCGTGTATACTCCACTTACGAGTGCACAGATAGTCTGCAAAGTGGGTAAGGTGTTTCTGAGAGAAGAAATACAGAGTCAGAAAGTGCAGTGAAGCAAACACAATACAAATAAAACAGTATCAAAATCAAGCAAGGGCCTGGAGGGATGGCTCAGAGGTTAAGAGCACTGGCTGATCTTCCAAAGGACCCGGGTTCAATTCCCAGCACCCACATGTCAGCTCACAACTGTCTGTAACTCCAGTTTCAGGGCATCTGGCACTCTCACCCATACATATATGCAGGAAAAATCCCAATTTACATAAAAATGAATCTAAAAAGTAAGCGAACCAAGATTAACAATAAATAGAGTATGTTAACCCAATTGTCTGTCAACGGTGCTCACTAAA
Source organism: Phyllotis vaccarum (assembly GCA_033318265.1). Classification (NCBI taxonomy): domain Eukaryota; kingdom Metazoa; phylum Chordata; class Mammalia; order Rodentia; family Cricetidae; genus Phyllotis; species Phyllotis vaccarum. Next base: position 38,755,085 of record JARWLC010000010.1, on the reverse strand, counting down.
CACACCGTTGTAGATTATAGATAGCATCAGTGGAGTGTTATGTGGTTGTATCTAATGTTACCTATATGTTGCAGTCTTCTAGGATGCAACTTGCCATCTTTCCAAGGTGGCTGATATTTAAAGTTACCATTATTGCCTCCTAGAAGGCTGTCATTGTTCTATGGTCTTGCTTTTCCATGGTTCTTTCCACCTCCAGCGTGGGAGACATGACCCTCTGGCATTGGCCACAGGACCTGGCCCATGCTTCAGGCCCCCAGAACTGTGCCTGAATGAGGGGGCATGTGTTCACTGACCTAGCCAACAGTCCATGCCACAGTGCCGAGGGAAAAGCAGAATCAAAAATCTGTGTCCACTTTAGTTGCCTTCTTACAATAGCATGTGTGTGTTTATGAATGTGTGTTGTATGTACACAGAAAAACGTTCTCCAAAATATGAATTTTGATTCATTTCTGAGCTGTAAGTTTATGTGGGTGTTTTTACTTTCTCTTTCAATTTTTCTATATTTAAACCTTTCCCTTAATATATTTCACTTAAAAATATCAGTGGAAAACATCATGTTCTGATTTTATCATCTCAAACGTGTTGTATAAGATACCAGGATAACTCATTGAACTTGGCGACTGGGGCTCACTGGTGTGGGCTGAACAGTTTCTTCCCCACATTTACATTTGCTTCATGCCTGGAAATGTGATCTTGCTCAGTATAGGGTTTGGGGGGAATTAATTAGCTGAAGGAGCAATCTGAGGTTGTATTGGGTTAGGCCAGAACATACTCCCAATTAGACATCTCATAAAAGGCAGAACACATCAAAGGTATACAGCAGGTCACATGATGAGGAAGGTGGAGAGCCATCAGACTGGGATTACTATAAGCCAGTACTCTAAGAACATCGGGCTTCTCCATTCAGCTTGCAGAGAAAATAGGGCTTATACCTTGATTTTGAACTCTGGTTCCGAGGACTCAGAGAAAATGGGTTCCTGTGTCTTTAGACATCTCAGGCTTTGGTACTTTCATTGCGGTTTTCCCAGGAGGCCAGCACAAGCGAGGCACCAGGTCTGAGCCAGGTTGCCGTGGGTTACAGAGTGAGTATTGAGGGAAGGAGATGGTGTAATGAGAGATAGAGGAAGCTTGAGGGGAGCTGGTCGGAGGAGGGACTTGTGTGTGTAGGCATGGGCTTGTGCCATGTGTGTCTAGGAATGGGAGATGTCTGGTATATTCACCAATTGAGACAGAGACTACAGAGAGAGCTGGGATTCAGGAAGGGGTTGATTGGTAGAAGAGGCAATTGACAGAAATTAAAACAAACAGTGCCATAGCAGGAAGGAAAGCTCGGTGCGAGTGAGGGGTGAGCATCTGTCAGAGAGGCAGGGAAGACCAAGTGGGACAATGGGGCACTGGGAACATTTCCCTCAGGTTTGTATCCTAAAGAAACTCATGTTGGCTCTGCCTAGCCATACACTGGGTCACAGCAGCATTATGCTATTCACGATACCCCAAGGTGGAGTTTATCTACAAGTAAGTGGACCTGGGGGTGGGTGGTTTAGCACATAGTAAATGCCATTCAGTCTTCAGGAGGTGGGACAATCTGACATGTGGATGAGCCTTGGGGATGGTATAGAAACTGAGAGAAGTTAGTTAGTTGGAAAAGAACAAATATTAATGAGTGCATCACACCAGACAGTCCCCAGCAACACTCACTCCAGAGACAGGGAACAGCATGGCTGATGTTGGGTTGGGCTGGGAAGCTGCTGTCTCAAGGAAGACAGAGATGCTGTTTGGGGAAATGGAAGAGTTCTGGAGTTGGTGGTATAGCCTGTGAATACACTTGAGTGGCAGCCTTAGAAACGGTGAACGTGGGGCTGGAGAGATGGCTCAGCCAGTAAAGAGTTTGCCACGGAAGTTCAAGGACCCCAAGGTCAGATTCCTGACACCTCATCGAAAAAACAAAACAGAACTGGGAACTATGTTGCCAGTCCATAAGCCCAGCTCTTGGCACTGGGAGGCAGAGCAGGCTGATTCCTTTGGCCAGAAGCTTAGCTGACTCAGTGATCTGAGGACCGCCGAGCCTCAGGTTGTAAGGTGGAGCTATCTAGAGGGACACCTGGCAGTGCTCTGTTATTTTCGCGTGGCATGTGGACATACTGAGTGCACACCTGCACACACAGGTACACATAGGAACGTGCTCATGCACAGAAATGGTTACAATGGTAAGTTTTGTATTATACAAGGGAAGCTGGGCTAACACAAAATAAATAGATGTAGAAAGCAAGCATCCCTTATGAGGTGGTTTTCTCTCTCACCCCAGGAAAGGATTATAAAGAACTGTGACATCAAATAGAGTAAAGTCTTGTTTCCTTTCCTTTCTGCACTTTCTGATTTCTAACCAGGTCCAGACGCCTCTGGGCATGTAGTTCCTAGTGTAAAGCAGATGCAGAGAGGGTTATGTTGAGAGGGAGAGAGACACCTCCCTCCTTGACCCAGACACCCAGGGAAAGGTGGCTGGCCACTCCTGTATTTACAGGCTGTGCCCGAGCCCTCATCAGCTCCGTCTAGGCCTTGGCATCCTTATCTGAGATCTCACCACGAGGGTCTGGCGATAATGTTTGACACTTGTCCTTTATGTCTGCTGTGTGAAGGTGAAATGGCTTTCAAGAGTGTTCTGCACCTTGAGCTCGGGTGACCTCTGCAGACGATTGTAATCAGAAGTCTAGACAGACCTGCAAGTTTAAAGTCACAGGTGTGTGTAATAAAAGAACCTTCTGTCCCTGCAGCAGGAACTCATGACAGCCACAAAAGACAAAGGGCCTATTAGAAACTTAGCTGGGGGCGGGGTGTTCCATGATGCAAATGTAAATTTATGGTGTCTAGTACCATGTTATAGGGTTGGAATACTTATGCTGGCTCTGCAATGTCATGACCCGAAGGAGGTAAATGACAGCTCATCTTGGGCTGGATGCAGGAGATGGACACCTAGTGACTTTTCTTTGAGTGACTCCTCAGAAATCGGACTGCAGCAAGAACCATTGGGAGCCTCTCGGGGTCACATGTCCAACTGCTCAAGTTGTCATTGCCTGTCAAAGGGGAGCCAGATGACCCACCCAGGAGCAAGATGACCCACCCAGGGTTCACTTTGCCAGCCAAGCTATTGGCCCTGACACAGGGTCACGGGCCCATATCCCCTCAGAAGAAGGACATCTTTGGTAATTTTTATCATGGCTGAGGAAGAGCTAGCGGACTTTCCAGAGCTGTGGGCCTCAGTTAACCTTTCCTTCTTTCCCTGTTGTTCAGCACGTAGAAAGTGAGGCCCCAGGAAACCAGAAAGTGGAATTTCCTGGGATCCAGTTTGCACTCACATCCTTCTTGTGGGCTTTTTTTTCTACCTGGAGACCATGGTGTTGGAGGCTTTCTTTGTAGAGCAAGAAGGCCAGCCTCGATGAATCTCTCTTCACATGCACACGCATGTATGCGTGTGCACAGACCTGGGGAATGTTAGTTGCTTCCTGACACTGGGACCCATAGCCTTTATGAAGAGGTGGGATGCCCACCTGCTGGGGTGCTGGAAGAACTAAATGGTACAATGTGTGTGGAGAGACACAGGCTGGCACAGCGGGCTGACCTGAGGGGAATCCTGTTCTGCTGGCTGTGTATATTTGCTCAGACCACTTCTGCCTCTGAGTCTCTGAAATGGTACTTTCTCTGGTGCATTCCCCCAGAGCCAACATCTGGGAGCTGAGGTAGATTAGACTTCTTTTGGGGGCACCTGGGTACATAGTAACTTCCAGCCAGCATGGATTATATGTAATAAGATCCTGTCTCAAAAAGCAAAATAAAGCCTACACTGAGAAGTGACCATGAGAAATAAGCCAATCACCAAATACAGATTGAACACACGGTGGCAATTACTCTTGAATCTGTGTCCTATGAGGGCGCCATTTGTAAGTAGAATCTGTGTCCTAGGAGGGACACCATTTGTAAGTAGAATAGTCACTATTTTTATAAATTTAACATTGCCCTGGAAATTGTGTGAAATTCAGAAACAGTCTGAGACACAGATGGGAAGACCCATCTGGAAGCTCAGAGTGGGGCCTGGTGACACAGAACTTGCGCAAAGTCCCGTGTGGTTGCGTTCTCAACTGTGGCTGAGAGCCCACGAATGTTCTAGCACATAAAAAAAACCAGTTGGCAGGGGATCGAGTCATTGGTGAAGGCTTCAGGATGGAGGGAGGGGAGTGGGGAATGGCCGACCTCGAGGAGGGAAAGAAGAAAGCCAGCCTTGACCAAACAACTGTCCCTATCATCTTGGGGGGGGGCAGGAAGTGATGGCCTGTCTTAAATGTGAGGAGAGAGGCATGTAGGGTTCAGGTTCAGATGTTTGCCAGAGCTAACATAGATTAAGTCACTGGAGGCAGATCTGAGGTCACGTGGCCTCGTTCTGCAGTGCAAATTCTTTACTTTCTAATACTGAAGACAGGTAAGAGGAAGCATGTTTATACATGTGTGCATACGTGAATATATATGTGAAGTGAATATATATGTGAATAAGTGTGTATGAGTTTATATGTGTATGTGTGAGAATATAAGAATATCTAAGTGTGTATTTATGAGAATGTGTACATATGTGAGTGTGTATATATATGTCTGAGAATGTATGTATATATGAGGGTATATGTGTATGTGTGAGAATGTTAGCATATGAGTATATGTATGTACATGTATGTGTATATGTACACATGTTTATAGTGCATGAATGTATATATGTGTGAGAATGTTAGGATTATGTGAGTATACTGTGTGCATCTATATGTATATATGTACCTATGTGTGTATATATAAGAATTTCATCATATGTGAGTGTATGTATATATATGAATATATGCACTTGTGAGTATACATGTATGTCTACATACATACTTGCGTGTCTGCACAGTGAGAAGAATATTGCTTCTTTTCTAAAGCAGTAGAGTGAGGAACCCTGAACCTTGCAGCTGTATGAGTTCCTTGGATTCATTCTAACTCTTAATGTGTCTGTGTCAAGGGCAACACCATGGTTTGAAGTAGGTCTAGTGCCCAGCTTGGAGCTACACTCTAGAACTAGCCCAGTCAAGGTGAATATTTCCAAATGCAGGATGTGCTTACAGAAATGTGAAGTACCCAGGAATTGAGAGAGACTATGAACTGTCCCGGAGGTGAATGGGAAGGGATGTGTCAGGCTGAGCACATACCTGGAGAGATACCCACAGAGGGCTCAGAATAAGCAGAAGGAGTGAGAAGAGATAGAGTAGGATTAGTCCTGAAAAGGAGGGGATTCTGTTGGCTGCCAGGGCCCAGGACAGAAGGTCAGGTGTGCGTGTGACAGAGAAGAGGCCCTGTGATTGGTGGCCAGGAAAACACCGAAGGCCTACAAAGGATGCTCAGGGAAAGATGATGGTGTCCATAATGCTTTAGGAGACTTTTGGCTATAAGTAGAGGAAGATGGCAGAGTGGCTGCTGGAGACAGTAAACCCAGAGCTGGTGATGATGGCAATGGAGCATTTCCATTGAGCAGCGAGATCTCAAGAAACAGGGAGGAAGTGCAGCTGAGGTCAAACTTGCCCTCAGAAAGAATAGTCCCTCTCTGTCTGCAGAAGGTGCCTTGGCCCCTCACCATGAGGGAGACAGTCAGTCTCAGTCTCTTTGTTGGTGGACTCTAGACAGACACACTGTTATGGGACACTCTAACATGCATGTGAACTGTTCAGCATAGGCTCACATGTTTGAACACTCAGATCCCTGCTGATGGTGCTGGTCTAGAAGGAAGTGGAGCCCTCACCAGAGAAAGTGACTTACTGGGGGTCAGGCCTTGAGGTTAGAGTCTGGCATTGCTTCCTGTCCACTCTGCTTCCTGACTACCTATGCGGCATGTGCAGCTGCTTTATATGCCTGCTGCTCTTCTTTCCTCCCATGACGGACTGCCTCTCCTGCAACTGAGAGCCACAAGAGCCCTGCCCACTTCTCAGCGGTTTGGTCACAGTGGCAAAGGAACTGGCAGCACCTAGCTTTAGGAGGACAGTGACAGTGGAGGAACACTTTGTGGGAGCCGCACTCTCTGGCTCAGGCCCTAGAACCCTTCCAAGTAGGGCCAGAGGCTGGGGGGCAAAGGGGGATGATTGCAGAACATCCCATCTCTATATGGTTGGGAGGGGGTATATGATACTTTCTTGCCAGTTTTTGGCAGCAAGACTGATCCAGTTATACCACACCTTGAGGAACCCTGAACCTGGCAGCTGTATGAGTTCCTTGGATTCTAAACTCAGAAACTAACAGCAGGTAGCCAGAATTCAGACAATAGCCCCACTTCCCACAGATCCCTGTCAGTCACTCAGTAGAGCAGGGGAATTTAGATTTTATCTTTTCTGCTTTTCCCTCCTGCTAATGATAGGAATTAGATTTCAGAGGGGGAAGGAAGGGCCCTGGGTCAATCACTCAGAGCAGTTGCTGTGTAACTGAAGGTTCTAGATGCATGGCCCAGGATTGAGCACCCCTGGAGGGGGGGGGTTCTACCCGTGACAGTACGGGGAAGAGAGCCAGCCACACAGGAGAGTTCAGAGATATCTTCTCTGTTCTAACGACATGTGCTTAATTTTACGAGAAGTATCTTATTTCCCAGTCTGTCCTTCCGGTCACCTCCACCTATCACCATGCTGTGCCTAGATTAAGTGTCCACATTTTTGAACAGATTAAAGTTGATTTCCTTCTCTATGAAGGACTAAATCCCCTGAAGGTATTTCTATGATCACATGAATGCCTACATCAGTAAAGCAAAATTACTTTTACCTCAATGTGGTTTGAACTCTCGAGGACAGCTGCTTAGAATGCAAAAGGCCTAGCATTTTTACGCTCCATTAAATCTCTGTTGTTCTGGAAGACTCTGGTGTGAGTCTCCTAGGGTCTCTCCAAGTGAAAGATGTCCACAGCCATCCATGCATGCTTGTTTTAATTCTTAGGAACTGTCACATCCTCTGCCTGGGGTGAGCATAGATGAAACACATGGATGGAACAGTTTGGGGCTGAGAACCCAACTTTCCACATTGTCACTGGGTCCTCACCTAGGGATACTGGCTTAATTCTCGGCATCTAGTATTCCTCTTCCAGTGACAGTGTGTGTTCTGCCTACGTGGCTTCTACTTTGAATAAGTCTCTTCCGTTTTTTGGTATTGGGAGTGGAAGTTAGATCTTCACACGTGCCATGCAAGCTCTGTATGCCAAGCCTTATCTCTAGCTCTTTCTTTCACTTTGAAAAATCCGAGACAGGGTGTCACCTTGATTAGGTTCCTCCTCCTCCTCTTCTTGAATTAAGATGTTTAAATTTTTTGATTTAAAAAGTTTTTTTTTCTCATAACCTTCCCTGCTCCCCCTCTCTCCCCTCCTCTCCATCTTTCCTTGGCCTCCCCCCTCCTCCCTTCCATTCCCCAGAGAGGGCAAGGAATCCCCAGGTGAGTCAGTTCCGGCATATCCAGTTGAGGTAGGTCCAAGTCCCTCATCGCAGTATCAAGGCTGAGTAAGGTGTTCCTTTGTAGTGAAAGGGCTTGGAGAAGCCAGTTCATGCACCAGGAATAGACTCTGGTCTTATTGCAAGAGGCTCCACAAACTGCCCGCACTGGCCATTCAACTGTCAACTGCATCCAGAGGGTTTAGTTCTTTCCATGAAGGTTCCTCAGCAATTATTTCAGAGTCAGTGAGCTCCCAATAGCTCAGGTCAGCCATCTCTGTGGGTGTCCTCCTCGTGATCCTGGTGCCTTTGCTCACATACTCTCTCCCCCCTCTCTTCAGCTGGACCGGGAGCTCCACACGGTGCTTAGCTACGGATCTCTGCATCTGCCTCCATCAATTGCTGGATGAAGATTCTCTTCTGCTGGGGCTCTCCAGAGTGACTAGGCTGATCTTGAATGCATTCTGTACCCCAGGCTGACTCACACTTCTGATCCTCTCCCTATACATCTTTCCTGGGAGCTGAATAATGAGAAAGCCAACTTACCAGACATGGCTTGTGTTTTATTCTCTTTCTTTATAAAGCAAATGACATGCCTTGAGTGATGTCTTCACAGAGGCTTCAGCACTGCTGGGACTCATCCAATGGGGCTTATTTTTCACAGAGGAGAGACTTTTGCCCCCCAGGGGTAGGGCTTCCACAGGGCCCTTCATTCATCCTCTGCCTCAGCCCACTGGGTCATGCCATAAATCCTAGCCGGACTGGCTCTGTTCTCTTTCTTGGCCTGTAGTCTGCCTGGAGTTAACAGGGTCGGAGGCTATTTAATCTCTGAGTTGCACCTTCACCAGACTCGTGTATATGCTTTCTACATTCACCGGGTTACTGTGCTGTGCACCCTAAGTTTCCCTGAATAGACAGACAAGATTTTTAGGCTGGGCATGGATCCTGGTTTTCCTTTTTGCCAAGTTCCTGGACACATTGTTCTTAAGACACTTTTTTCCAGGTGGGGATAGTTGTGGTCACTGGGGGGGAGGCAGGGCCTAGTGTGATGGCTTAATACACAGAGTTTTCTGGGCGAGCTTGAAGGCCTGAGAACCTGCTTGAGTAGTCCATATACTAAAATTATGATGACATAGAGAGGCCCCAGCAGGATGACATGCACATTTGCAAAGCCTTCCATATTTTTATACATAAAAATTTAAAAATATTTAAAACAATCAAACAATAATAAAAAACAAAAGTCAAACCTGGCTGAGCTGCTTGTACTTTCGGTGGGTGGTGGGGTGGAATAGTGGTAGACAGAGCCTGGGACTCTCTGACCCAAGGTCCAACCAAACCGGAAAGCTCCAGGTTCAGTATGGGACCCTGTCTCAACCACTAAGATGGGGAGTGATTGATGAAAACACCCTTTGCTAAGCTTGGGCCCTCATGTGCATGTATGTACATGTGCATGGATACCTCACACACATGTGCATAGGCATCCACAAACACACGCACAGGCACTGCCCTCACACACACATAAAAATAGTAAGTGCTGAGAGCCGGTCTTTGTGATGGTCTGAGAGCTTCCTGCTGGAGTGAATTGAGGCCCCTGCAGATCTGTGTGAGTGGAAAGTTGCTCTGGCCTTGGAAACCCTGTCCAGGACTTCTATAAGTGGGATGGGAGGGACCCTCAGACTCCATGGAAATCTTGCTGGTAGAAAGACTCCAGAAAATGAACTAAATAGAGGTCCGGGTTAGTGAGTGGCCTGGGGGACTGTTCAGGCTCTCGGACCAGCTCTCCAAATTCCCGTTCTGCTGTCACAGGCTTGAGTACACTCATTTCTACAAGGCACTAGATCAAATCCTAGAAGCAGGGGTGGATGGAGCCTGTTTATCTGAGCACTGGTGGGGGGTAGGGAGCGAAGGAGAAGAGAGACAAGCGTAAGGAATTAGGAAATGTTGCCTGCTCTGCCTTCCTATTGCAGAGTTCTAAAACATGTCAGTGTAAGACGAGTGCTGAGAAATCCTGTGTGTATGATGCTTAATGTGTTTCCCTAGCATCCCCCGAGCTCTTCCGAGCATAGGAAATCTTTGGGTTTGATGGGGACTTGGAGGTAGGTGGTCAGCATCCTTACTTGGACTTCATCACTGTTCACCAAGTGCCAGTCCGGCTGGCGCTCTTCTCCCGCTGACACACTCTTCTCCCAAAGCTGCCAGCCTGAGCATTGCTGTCAGCCCTCCCTGCTTCGCCTGGGTGCACACTGACTTCCTTCCCCCTCCCTCCCCTTGCCTGGTCTCCGCAGGGGAGATGTGACTCAGTCAACCAGCTAGGAACAAAAGTAAGACTGGCAGATTATCCAAAAAGAGGAAGGTTCTCTAACCAAATGGGAGGGTGGCAGACTGTCGTTAGACTCCGAGGGATGAAGGAGACTCCGAAATAGGCTCAGGAGGAGACTCTAGGCCACCCAAGGCTGGGATCTCCGCAGACTCTTGGTGCTTTTGCTTCCCGCCCCTCGCGACTCCTCCCACCTAGAAAAATGCGCAGTTCTCTGTGTGAGCTAGTGCTGCCTCCAGGGCAGCAGGAACCACCAAGTCAGCATTTCTGGCCTTGAATCTTTGATTCTTCGCCTGCCTTCTCCCTGAGTGCCTTGGCTTGAGCAAACACGATTCCTCAGTGAGGGATTATAGTTCGAGAGGCAGCCTGGTCCCTGTTCATGGTGGATACAAGTTTCAGACTCTCTCTCTCTCCCTCTCTCTCCCTCTCTCTCTCCTTTCTCTCTCTCCATTCTTGTGAAATGTGGGTGGTCTCAGAGAAGTGCTTAAAACCTGTGATTTTGGGGCACATGAGAGCTGAGGGAGGACAGAGGGAACCTGCTGTGAGTGATGCCCACAAGCTCCTGCTGTGAGCAAAGCCAACCTCTAAAGCAGTGGAGGCTGCCAGTGCTGGAGCTGCATTCAGTCAGGAAGGACCTTGGTATCTCCAGCTGTGGGGATCCCTATGTATTGCACCCTGACTGCTTCTCTATCTCTGGGAAACTAGGTGCCCAGGGCCACTCCTGTATAGGGAGGTGGAATGATGGCTTCTGTCTTAGCCTGGATACTTCCCTGTTCACCTCTGTGGCCCATGCGTGAAGCTAGGCTAGAACACCTAACATGTCACCAACATGAGACTTCAGTAAATACCTCTGAGATCCAAGGGCCCCTGGCATTTCACCATCACCTGTCTGAGGCATGGTTAAGTTGCCACATGGGGTTGCTGCAGTTGGTTGGCAACATCGTTCTTCTGAGATCAGTCTCCACATCGATGACTTCACTGGGAAGTAGGACTGTCATCCTTCGGTGTCCTCCCTGAGCTGGACTGCTGTGTGGGTCCTGGGGAACTGCTGTTCCCTTAGACAGCACAGCTTGTTCCCTCTCTGCAGGTCTGGCTGTGCATGGGCACCCATTCTAACCAGGGCCCCACCTTATCTCATTTCTCCCGGTGCTAAAGGAAGGATCTCATGAGCTTAGAATGACCCGACCCTATGTGAACTAGATTGTTGCTTATTATTTGTTTGCTGCTAGAGGCGACTTCTACAGTGGATCTAAAGTGGAGTCTTTGGCCCTGGAAGAAAAAGTTCTGGGAATGGGAAGCTTGCTCATCTCTTGTCCATTCATAGTACTGAGGGGGAGGCCAGAATGGTCTTCTAGGTTTGGGGTTCTGGAGATGGGCTGAACCTGCCATAAAAGTTACCGTCTGATTCTTCAGCCACCAAGCTATGCATCCTGTCTCTTTACAGAAAAGTAAAAATCAGAACAAAAAACCCCAAACAAACAATCCTCCCCTACCCTATGGCTCCAATGGTCCTCCCAGTCTGGACACCCAGAACCCGCTGGTCCTGTGTTTTCAAAATTAACATTTTAAACTGACTGGAAGTGTCTGTAGCTGAAATGTCCTATTCAGGGCAGCTACTGTAGGGAAAAGGCTAAGCTGGCTTCACCGTGAGGAGCTTCCCCCATGAGCGTGTGCGGACCAGGTCAGCCCTCTCAGACTTGGGACTAGAGCTCATCACAGAACTGTAGTGTTAGGTTATTGCAAGGGATGCGTCCACTCAACGTTCATATTTCCCCCTTTAATCAGGGAGCTTGTGCATCTTTCTGAGTCTCCCCTGCCACGGAGAAGCCCTGCTGTAACGCTCATCCCACTTGGGATTCTGTCTCCTGAGGCTGATGTGACTAGCCTAGGGTGACAAGCAGCTCTGGACCCCTGCTGGAGGCTGGCTTGCTGCAGTCTGGCCTTATGTGCTTTCTGCCTCCTCCCATGGGGACCCTGTCATTGCTACGTGCAGCTCTTTGCTGCCCACTCAATCACATTTCTGGTTTGGATCGCCAGCAAAGGCTTGTTTGTCTAAAGTTTCTTGATAGAGTTCCCAATAGTACACACACCGAGGCCATCACAAATGCTCTTTTGGAAGGCAGGCTACTATGCTCCTGTCTGCACTGTATCTGGGCCATGGACGTGAAATCTGTCACAGACACACCCTTGAATTGTCACTCTTGGCTTTCTATACCTCTGATCTGTAACGTAAAGTTACAAATGTGGGTGATCCCAGCCTTAATTCTGACATCCTTATCTCCGCACTTCTCAAAACATGTCCAAGAAAAGATCTTCAGGTAAATTCTCCTCTGGATCAGGAGACGTTTGTCTGTGTGCAGGTGTTTAATGGACCCATGTCCCTTATCACCTTACATGTGGTGGTCCCCACATCCAGCCCTCCAGCTTGGCTAATTCTTCTAAGCTCTTTACTGCTGAACAAGATGCCACTTGACTTTCCAAAAAGAACCTCAAAATTTCAAGATGGTCTTCACTATTGCCAAGCTGTCTGTGCCTCTCAGTACCCTGTACACAAGCACCTCCTGGGAATGACCTTTATGGGCACAGCTGGCTCCTCTTAGCTTGTCTTCCTGTTGGGTTTGATTCATGGGAGACACAGCTAGGGAACTCCAGAGCAGAAGGAGAATAGGCATCCTCTTTGGACTTTGGCTGAACTGAAATGGGCTCAGTAGTTTTCCCCATGACACAGGTCCCATCTGGAGACCCCTCTTATAAAGATATGTCTCTTCCTCTGGTCCTTTCGGCTCTGATATGTGATGGGTCCTTCTGTGCCAGCTATGGGTACCTCTCATATGTCTTAGACTGCTGTTTCTGTGATGAATGCTACAACCAAAGGTAATTTGTGGAGGGAAAGTGTTTATTTACTTCATCTTATAGCTTACAATTCATCATCAAGGAAGCCAATACAGGGACTCAAGCAAGGAGCATGGAGAGATGCTGCTTACTGGATTGTTCTTCTTGGGTTGCTCAGTTTACCTTCTTGTGTAACCTAGGACCACCTGCTTATGATTGTCCATGCCCACAGTGGCTTGGGCTTTCTCACGACAATCCAGGTAATGTCACACACACTTGCCTACAGGTAACTCTGAGGGAGGCAATTCTTCTCTTGAGGTTCACTCTTCCCAGATGATTCTAGCTTGTATCAAGTTGACAGAAAGTAGCCAGCACACCAGCCTTGGCTGCTCTCCAGTGGCCTTACCCACAATGCCATAGTCTCTTTCCTAATCACCCTCTATTTCCATCTGTATCTGCAAAGCTCTGGGCCCAGGCTCTTCTACTTTGCACATCTCTGCATAACTGTGGGTGGTACCAGCTCAGAAGCCAACAGCATCTTTGCTGCCTCCTCTTTGTCCCCACTGAGAGGAGACACTGACTCTCATGGCTTTCTTCTCTTAAGTGCTTTTCCCCTGTGGCCTCTTTAACTGAACTGTTTGAATTGTGAATGATAAATAAAAAACAAAAACCCAACTGTGTAGGTAGTGACTGTAATAGAATACCTAAATCTGAGTGCTTAAAAAGGAAAGAGGCTTCCTCATCCCACTGTTACAGAGATCCAAGGGCATGCTACCAGCAAGCAGCACTGTGGCTCTGATGAGGATTTCAGCAGCTGAAAACATGGTGGGGGTACATGGTGAGGCAGGAAGCCAAAACTAGCAGGAAGAGCCTTACATGTTTATACTAATCTTAAGAGAGCTAACTAGATTCCTCTAATAATGACATAAATTATTTTTAATCTATCAAGCCCCCGAACAGTGAGCTAATGACTGGTTGCTAGCCCCTATCTTTTAAAGACTCTACATTACCTATAATTCTTTTGCACTGAGGTCCCAAAACATGAATACCTCAGATCATATCCAAACCACAATACCTGCCAAATGAGGATCTGGCCACTGCATAGAGGCTGTTATTATAACTGAGCTTAGCAAGACTCACAGGAGGGCAGGGGAGTGGGAAGAGCTGCAGAGGGGACAAAAGGCTTCAGGTGTGTCTGTCACCATGGGAAACTGCTGTGGATTAATTGGAAGTGAGCGTCTACATGATTGGATGGGGATATATGTGGGTTTCTGTGATTGGTTGTACATTAGGGAAGCCATTAATCAAGTTTTGGTTATACCGGGTTCATTCTAACTTCTGGCTTTCCTTGATTGTCACTGGGCTAGTCATATTTGGTCCTTCAAGTCTGACTTACAGATAATTAGCTTCCTGGGGTGTCTGTTTAGATAAGGGCTTGGCCTCCTAGGCAAGTGGCCTCAGGCTGTGTGTCCAAGTATCATTTTTTGTATATGGTTTTGTACACATATACCATCTTGTATATGGCTATGCTGCTTTTGGCTATTCAATCCAGCAGGTCATTGCCCAGTTTTAATAAGCAACAATTTTGATGTTGTTCTAAGTTATAGAAATAATTTGTTCTCATGTAGAAAAAGCAAACAATTAAAAAAAAAAAACAAAAGAGAAGAGATGAAATCATATCCCTCCACACAGAAGTGACTATGATTAAAGACCACCTTGAGTCTCCAAAGAGACTTTGGACTTTTAGAGAATGCTGAGACTGAGAGACAATGGAAACTTCTGAGGATGGACCAAATGCATTTTGCACTGTGATATGCTCATGAGCTTATTTGTGAGTGGAATGTGGTCTGAATGAGAAACATCTCCCAGAGGATCGAGTATTTAAACACTTGGTCCACATTTGACATTGATATCTGAGGAGGTCTAGGAGGTTTGGCCTTGCTAAAAGAAATGTGTCACTGGGGGCAGGCTTTGGGAGACTATAGCCTCATTACGTTTCCAGCTTGCTTCCCTTCTCTGTGCTTACAATTGAGGATATGAGCATTCAGCTTCCTTTTCTGGGTTCTATGCCTGCCTGCTGTGATGTCTCCCTGCATAGTGGACTCAACTCCCCTGGAAACATAAGCCCAAATAAACTCTTTCTCGATCATGGTATTTTTATCACAGCAACAGAAAAATAACTAATACACCCCTCCTGTTAAGTGAGAGGGTAAACGAGGCTCTGAAAAGTTCCTCAATTTGTCCAGATGTCTGAAGTTTAAAACTTGTATCTTTTAGAATTCTTCCTTTACTTAGTAAGCCACTCCCCTCTGAATGCACCAGGGAAAAGCAAAAGAACAAAAATATCTCTGGAGACAATGACTCTGGTGCTGCAGATAGTGCCTGAGACATGGGAGCTCAGGAAATACTTCCTGAACAAATGAGGTCACTTCCCTTCTTCGAGAGTAGCCATTTGAATGGTAGATTACATGGAGAAAAGTGCTAGGGTTTCCAGTATGTAGGCAGAACATCCTGAAAATACTTTGATGGTTTAAGATATGATGTAAACCCTGAAAGGCTCCTGTGTTGGAGGCTTAGATCCCATGGTTTAGAGCTGGGGCTTTGGGGGAAGCAATTGGCTCTTTAAGGTTCTGGGCTCATCAGTGGATGAATGCCCTGAGAGATTCGAAACTTGATGGCATTATTTGGAAGTGGTCAAAAGAAGGATATGGGTCAAAGAAAGTAAGTTTATTAGAGGTGTGCCCTGGAAAGATGAGTTCCTTCCTTCCCCTCCTTCCCTTCTTCTTGATTCTCCTCCT
Organism: Phyllotis vaccarum; assembly: GCA_033318265.1. Classification (NCBI taxonomy): domain Eukaryota; kingdom Metazoa; phylum Chordata; class Mammalia; order Rodentia; family Cricetidae; genus Phyllotis; species Phyllotis vaccarum. Next base: position 38,739,670 of record JARWLC010000010.1, on the reverse strand, counting down.
CCTTCTCCCCACCCACCCCTCAGAGCCAGATCTCAGGGAAAGGCTGAGATATCAGAGAGTAAACACCACAGTCAGATCTCACCCTGCTGTCTTCCAGCTTCCTCAGCCTCGCTCCTCCAGGATTTTACTGCCTGCTCTGTCTTTCTATGCCTGCCTTAAGTACCCTTTTTGCCCAGCTGTTTCACATCCAGGTTAATATTAAAGATGTGGCACCACCACTGCCTGCCTGGGAGCCTGGAACTCCTTCTGTAAACCAAGATGGCTCAAACTCAGATTTGCTGGGATTAAGGGTGTAGGTCACCACTCCTGGATATTCCCCGTGGCTGGAATTAAAGGTGTGAGTTACCACTCTTTGATCCTCCTAGACTGACTGTGGGTAGATCCCTCTGATATCTCAGACTGGTTTTTGTTAAATTTGAAACATATCTCCACATCTCTCTCCTCAGTTCATGGGATATTTTGTTCAGAAATAACTCAGCTGGCTGGCTACAGGCTAAAACCTCTAAGACTATAGGCCAGTGATCCTCAACCTTGCTGATGCTGAAAAACTTTAATATACTTCCTCATGTTGAGGTGACCCTCAACCATAAAATTATTTTTGTTATTACTTCATAGCTGTAATTTTTCTACTGTTATGAATCATAAGGTAAATATCTGATATGCAGGATTTCTAATATATGATGCCCATGAAAGGGTTGCTCAACCTCCAAAGGGGTCATGACCCAAAGGTTGAGAATCACTGCTGTAAATAAAAATGAATACTTCTTCCCTTCCTTTAAACTGTTTTATTAGACAGTTTGTCACAGTGACAAAGATATTACTATTACTGGTGCCCATATCCTATCTCCTGAAATCTGTCGACATGTGAGAAAAGGGGAATGGTGGTTGCAGATGGCACCAAGACTGTCAGGAATTCAGTCAGACTCCAAGTCATTGGGTGGCCCAAAGTCATCACAAGGGGACTTATAAGTCTCCACTCCACAGAGGCAGGTGAGGGAGTGAGTAAGAGGGAGAGAGGCCTGACTTACATCTCTGGCTTTAGAGCCGACAAGGATATGGGTGTTCTCTGAAAGATGGGTCATATTAGTGTCTTAGTTCTTTTTCTATCACTGGGATAAAACACCATGACCAAGGCATCCAGACAAAGAAGGTTTACAGTTCCAGAGGGCTAAGGGTCCATACTAGCAGAATGAAGGTATGGCTTCAGAAGCACAAAGCAGAGAGCAAGCTTGGCATGTTGCGAGGGTCTTTAAATTCCCAAAGCCAGCCCTTGGTGACATACATTCTCCAATAAGGGCATACCTCCCCAACCATGTCATAAATTAGGGTCCATGTGCTCAAATGCTGAGACAGTGGGGGGCATCTCCACTATGAGGAAGTCATTTATGACCTGGAACCCTGCAGAGCTAATACAGCCCTGCTGAAAGCCCAGAATTAGCCTGGAGAGACCTAGGCTAGAGTTTAATCTACAGAATCACCAGATGATGTATTGTGTTGTTTGCCAAATTTATGAAACTTATTCTACCAACATTAAGGCACTAGCACAAGGTGTTATGGGGATTCCTTGAGAAAAGGTCACAGGGTTGAGACCTTGGGAGATGTGGTGAAAGTCTCAGTGGGTTTCATGGGGGCAGAGAAGTGAACATGTATCCACAGTCTAGTGCATTCTAATGGATTGTGTAGAATTTAGAAGGGAAGACCACATCTAAATTCTTCTTACAACTTATGGAGTGGGGAGAGCCACTTAGGACATTTGTCCAACACAAGGGAAAGAGGGCATCTCTCAATAGTGGCTGATACAAAACAGTTCCCAAACATGGACAGCAGGTACTCAGAGCCAGTTAATTGGATCTGGGAAAATTAAGGGTTGTGATGGATTTTACACCTGTGGATGGTGAGTGGTTTCCCAGCTGCTTTGCTCATTGAAGTTTTTCTAAAAGAAATGCTACTTGCTGTGAAATTGCACTTGTCAGAGCAAGTGCACAAAGAACCACATTCCAGTTGTGTTTTCCTCAGGGAGGGAGTGGGTGGACAGGAAGGAGAGATTGGGTTCAAAGGCTTCATGGGTGTTAGAGAGAAAACTTTAAGAACCAGATGCTTGAGATCCATTGCTAAATCTCAGCAGTGTTTTTCATTCAGACCAGGTTGGTGGGAACATGGCCAAGTTAGGTGTTTTGGTAATATAGGTAACAGGGCCAGGTAGAAGAAGCATAATGTTTCAAAGGTCTGTGTTCTTCCAGTGTGAGTCTGGGACCTTCTTTTTTCCTAATCCCCAGCAAGCTTGGACAGTTGGACAGTTATTCCAGGAACTTGAAGTTTATTTTTTATTTATGACATAAATTCACACTGGCTTTGCAATACAAAAGGCAGACTAATAGATTCTGAGTTCTCCCAATGAGGCACCCACCAAAGACTTGAGTCTCCAAGCAATGGTCACAGGGGGAAGGGTAAGGACAAAGCTGTGGGACAAACAAGAGACATCATCATCTCTGCATTGTTATACTTTACTATATAAAGGATAATCAGTCATGAAAAGACAAGTGGTATTTAACCCCCATATATACACATGCACATACATGTGGTTGTGTGTGTATGTACACACATATGTCAGCTTCTTGTGTCTATAGATTCAATTATAACCTAAAATGTATTGAAAAATTTTATATCTACTGAACACGCACAGGAAGTTTTTACTTAAATAGTAGATAATGGCAGCTATTAATGCTTATTATGTATATAAGTAATCTGCAGACAGTTAACACATGAAGGAAGAGGAAGGCCTCAGTGACTTTGTGGATACAGCATGAACTTCATATACCCATAGTCTTGTGCCTTTAAACAGCTTTTACATTCATAGGTAATATGCAAGAAACATGCTTTCTATCTATCTACTTGTATATCACATATTCTATATCTATGTCCTCTACAATAGATCCTTGGACACCTGGATTTTTGCATTCCCCATAGGTTCTGCAACCAATCTCCTATGGCTACTGAGGGACAGTGCATATGTATCTTTTCATAGCTGGACACTAATTTTAGAAGTGTATAGGATAATTTCTGCAATCCTCAGTTTTGCACTGGACATAAGGTTTTAGGTGAACAGAAATAAGAAAGGTTGAGCAATGCATCAGGAATGGAATGTCATTTCCTCCTAACTGGCTGGAGAAGCATCTTTCCTAGAGAAAGAGAGGGCTTGAATATGCAATAACATGACACTGAAGTGACTGTCTTGTGCATGAAGCAGAGCCAGGGCCAGACTTGCTTGAGAAGTGGTTGAGTGTCAGGAAAGACAGGGTAAGTGCCAGCATAACCTGAAGAAGTACCCTCTACCAGTAGGCAAAATGTGGTTGGTACCTTGCGAGGATTCCAGAGGTATATAAATTAACCTGTGGGAGAGGAAGCTATTACACCAGGTAGGACCTCAGCTATAATCTGTGGTGTGAAGGCAAAGGGTAGATGTCTTCACTGTGGCCATTTTCCAAGAGGGTTTATACCCTGGTGTAAAAAGGCTTCACGTAAATGAGAAAATTTGGATTTAGAGGGGTTACAATCCCAAGTAATTTCTAGTCTATTAGCTGAAAGGATTGAATTAGAAGTTGACATTTGAAAATCAGTCTCAAGTAGAAAGCCACATGAATCAAATAGAGTTGTTTGCGGAACCATGCCTTAGTTCTTTCTCCTGTTGCTGTGATACAACATGCGGCAAAAGCATGTTGAGAAAGAGAGAACTCATTGGCCCCAGAGTTCAAGACTATCATCTATCATCACAAATAAGTCAAGCCAGTCACATCATACCCACAAACAGGAAATAGAAAATAATGAATGCCTAGGGAATGCTGCCTCCCACTGTGGGCGGTCTTTCCTCCAGAATTAACCTAATCAAGACAACCAATCACCCATCTGCTGAGAGAGGTTTCCCAGGGGATCTTGTCAAGTTCACAGCTGAGATTAACCATTACAAAGTCAACAGAAAAAGGAAAAGCAACCATAAGTTAAAAAGGTATGCCCTACACAGGACATTGGTCACAGAAAGCCTGTCACAAGCTTTGTTACTGATTTTTATGACCCTCGTCACTTCGCTTTGGGACAATGGAACCTGTTTGAAATTCACTGTGGCCTGTGTGTCACCTTGCAATTGACTTTCAAAAGTCATTGTCTTTGGAGAGGTCCTTCTGTTATTTTAAGTTGACAGGGCCTCTGCCAGCCTGTCACAAGGGAGTAGTCTAAGGTGACAGCATGGAACAGAGGCTTTGAAGACATAGTGTCAGATAATAAAACTTGTCAAAAGGTGGTCATTGTTCTTGTCCTGTGTGCCTGGCACCATGGTATTTTAGGAGAGTCCATAACCAGGGTAACCAATCACAAGTCTGCACCTTGATCTATGGGAGAGAACATTTATATTTGCATATTAAAAAAATCTTTTGTTTCTTTTGGCAGCAGAGTGTAAAAGCCACATGAATACAATGCTCTTATTAGGAACTAAAACTTGGTAAGTATGGAAAACTGGAGGATGGAGAGATGGCTCAGTAGTTAAGAGCACAGGCTACTCTTGGCAGGAAACAGGTTTGGTTCTCAGCACCCACATGGTGATTCGCACCCATCTATAACTTCAGTTCCATTGGTTCTAATGCCCTCTTCTGGCCTGCATCAGTACTACATACACACAGTACACATACATCCATATAGGCAAAACACTCCTACACACAAAATAAAAATAAACGTTAAAAAACATAAAACAAGTTCGAGCAGCTGCCAGAGATAGCAGTTCCCACACATGGAAGGAAGGTAGCAACTCTGCCTCCATCTCACTGAAGTTGCTAATTGTCTGCTTTCTCCTTGGCATTCTTGAAGCCTATAGTGATTCACCATGAGACTGCACTGTGGCTCGTCCTGCACCGCTGGACATTTGTTAGTAATTCATTCAAGGTGCTCCCTGCAGAATTGCTAAGAGCTCAGGCTTGTCCCCTCTCCCTGTGGTCCCGTTGAGCCCCAGGAGATCTGGACAGACTTGGGAGGCTTCCTGTTATTATTATGTGCCCATTTTCACACTAACACGCAGGAGCTCACTGGGATCATGATGCAGATTTGGGACATTCCTGGATTTGGATCCTGTTTGCACTTGCTGAGTGTGGTGAGAAGTGACAGTGATGTCTTGCTGAGCAGTTCTAGTGGGCCAGGGCTGGCAGGCAGCCCACTGTGCAGGGGTGCTCCGACTCTGGTAGTGGGCTCTCCAAATGCAGTGGTGTTGGGGGAGGCTCAGGGAAGAGAAGTTCTGGAACTGTGCATTCACAGCTAGTTGTTTGTTGTAACTTCTTTGAAAAGATTTTCCCCAAATACTTACCAGGAAGGGGGGGGGGTCTGCTGCAGGACAATGAATGTATCCTAAAGTGTCCTGAAGTCCTCTGCTGAGATAGGTAGATAGAGACAGAGACTGAGACTGAGAGAGAAGAGACACAGACACACACAGAGTCAGAGAGAGAGATGCAGCTACAGAGAGGAACTGAAAGAGATGGAGATATGGAGAAAGACAGAGACACAGAGGGAGAGAGATATAAAGACAAACACACAGTGAGAGAGAGAGAGAGAGAGAGAGAGAGAGAGAGAGAGAGAGAGAGAGAGAGAGAGAGAGACCATCCCAGGTGTTGGTCCTTTCTTTCTCCTGTTTAAGCAGGACCTCTTATTCCTGTGTTTTGCAACCCAGGCCAGCTGGCCCAAGAGCTTCGGGGATTCTCCTGTTTGTTTCCCGTCTCACTGGGATCATAGACATGTGCTATTGTGTCTGGCTTTACATCAGTGCTGGAGATCTGAACTCAGACCTGCATACTTGTGTGACAAGACATTTGCCTCTTGAACCACCTCTCCAGCATTTCTACCCTTTCACCTCGGGGCACACTCTTTGATATTAAGGTCTGTGTCATCAGCCTTTGCAGAGTGCATGGCATATTTTAATGTCTTGGTACAATCTTAGTGAATGAATAAATCAGCAAGGATTGGATGGTATTTCCACCCTGTGAACAGAATGTGTTCAGTTCAAAGGGAGCATTAGGAAGTTAAAAATGGCCAATATAGAAAGCTTCTAGAATGTACTAAGATCTAAATCAGTCTTCAGGGAACATGAAAAAAGCTGCCATTTAAATAAGAGTTTATTTAAAATCCCACAACCTCAAAGCCCTGTCATTCACACAATGGGAAATGGAGAAATGTTGGATGGCAGGTTTATGCTCTGTGTTTTCCTGGGACCTTGGGCATACTATCTGAATACCTCACCCTTAGAAAAGTCCACCCCCCCCAACCCGATTAAAGGCTCTTGTTTACTCTAAGTGGCTCTGCTACTTTGATCACAGATGGTTAGCCCATAAACAGACTTCTGACGCTAAATGGATTTATTTGCAAGAGGTCCTGCCTTAAAGAGGAGGAAGGGAGAACCAACACCTGGGATGGTCTCCGGCCTCTGCACAAATACACCTGCCCCTGTGTGCATTCTCTCTCTCCTTTCCTCCCTCCCTTCCTCCCTCCCTCCCTCTACAGCTCTCTATCCTCTCTCTCCTAAATATTTTTTTCTGGTCTCCGTGAATACTTATATGTACATAACTCCACACCTGGCGTCATTCAAACCCTTCCCAGAAGTCCAAATGTGAGCTGAATGGGGAATTATAGAAGCAAGAAGGAGACGGGAATGAGGTGAAAGCAAAGAGTAATGCGGGCAGGTAAAGGGGCAGAAGTGAAGATGCATCATTGTGGACACAGTACGACTGGTTCTCAAGAAGCCCCATACCTTCTTACAAGTCCTAATGACGAATGAGGCTTCAGTTCCCAAGAAGCCTACCTAGATGGCCATGGACACAGTTAAACAGACCCCGAAGACCTAGGGAGCCCCACTGCCTACTTTCACTTTTGAGACCTGGATCCACACTGGTCATCCTGATACAGTACCAAGATCTATCTATGTTGCAGAGAACTGAAGGGGTGTTGAAAAACAGAAGGCCTCTGTCCCCAGAAGGGTGCAGACAACGGGGAGGCTCTGATTCTGTTCCTGGAGAGATTCACACCAAAACTGACATGCAAGGAAAACCCATATACAGGCATTTAAGATATTACAATATTATAATGAGAGAGAGAATAAGAGATGCCAAGAGTGGGTAATGAGGACAGTGTGACTGGGCAAAGAACATAGGAAGGCTCTGGGGAAGAGACCTCTGACCTGGAGGCTAAGAGCTGAGAAAGATCTTTCAAACATGGGAGTGTTAAATGGTACAACATGTGTAGCTAGTGTCAGAAGGCAGCCTGCATGCATCACTGCACATCTATGGGGCTTTTCTTATGCCCATAAGCATGACATTTAGGGCCCCAGATGGACACTTCCTCTCTTGAAGGCTGCTGTGTCATCAGAGTCCTGTGATCAGAACATTTGAGATTCCATCTGCCACTATTCCTGGGGACTGCAGACCCGAGGACCACGGACCAAGGCTTGACGGTGATGTGAGAAAACTTTGGCCGGGTATGAACTGCAAGGGGTCAGAGCGTACTGTGCAGACATGTGGTGGGGGAGAGGCTCAGGTTTGCAGTCCCAGTTCCAGGGAGGCAAAGACATGTGGATTTCTGACATTAGCCTGCTGGCTGGCTGGCTTCACTGAACTGGAGAATTAATAGTAAAAGTGCTTCTGTTGGAAGAAATAGGTGTCTGAGCAACTAAGTAAGGGACCTAAGGCTGACCTCTGGACTCCAAATGCAAGTGCACACATGGGAAATGCACCTGAGTATGTATATATTCATTGCTGTGATAAAATCATTGATAAAACATGCACACTGGGAAGAGGGCTTGAGGGAGACGTCAGCCTCCAATGGCCACTGAGACCTGCTCTGAAATCTAAGAAAAGATTACTCAAACTATCTTGGTGGAGAAAGCATCTGATATTGTGAAAGGCAGAGAATTCACTTCATTGTGAAGGAATAGAATCAGAAGGACATGGATGACTTTCTAGTCTATTTCTGGAATATCTATGTCATAAGGAAGGCACACGCACACAGGCAGCCATTCTCAAAGACAGCAAGGAAGAGATGTGCCCGGAGATAGAAGGCTTTTTTTCTGAGGACTTTGTTGTTTTAGCTCCTGAAATCTTCAAATGCTGCTAGAGAGCTTTTCATCTGAAGTTCAAAGTCTCAAAACAAAACAAAACCCCAAGAAGACCACAAAAAGAAAACGAAGAGATGCAGGCTGTCTAGAAGACACCTGGCTTAGGGCAGTAAACCCTTTTATGTTTCACTGTAGGGGTGACTGGGGAGAAAGGGCACCAGACCATTCATAGTTTGGATATCCTTCCCCGAGGGACCTGCAAGGGCATCTCTCTACCTTAGTCAAAGATGCAGGTTCAACTGCATGGCTGGGGCTTCCCAGCCTTGGTATGAGAAGTGATGTCAGGTGAGGTGGGTGCTCCTGGAAGGAGCAGCTTCAGACTGAGGGGGCTGGAGATGGGAACACAGAATAGACACAGGGCACATGTGGAGCTGTGCGCATACTCACGGGTTCACAGGTATAGCTCACAGTGTGCTTTCAGCCATGGATGGAAACCCCCATGGGATGAATGTTTCATCTTTCAGGAGTGGGAAGTGATCTGTGTGTGGCTAGCACTCCAGGACTCTGGGTGGTCACTCAATAGAGGCAGAGAGGCAACACAACTCCACTGAGACCTAGATAAGACCCAGGTTCTGCAGGGTTGGTAGATACAACACCAACTTCTCACTTGTGAATGGGAAAAAGTGTTCATCTGTGGGTGCCCAAGGGTTTCTAGAGTAAAGGGCTCATGTGTTCTCAGCTAAAGATTCCCTGGCCCTAGGATGGCTCAGTTGGTGATAGGCTCAGTGTGAGGACCTCAGTTTGATTCCTTGAAGCTGCATAAAAAAGGTCAGGCATAGTGTATGCTTGTAATCTCAGTGTTGGGAAGGTAGAGATGGGCAGGTCCCTGAAGCTCTGTGGCCGGCCAGCCTAGCCTTCTTGGGTGGGGAGAAGGAGGGAAAGAAGGAGGAAGAGAGAAAATAAGGAGAAATGTCCTCTGCATGTGTGCAGGTACAGGTACGCACAAAGACACACACCAACACACACAGACACACACAGACACACACAGACACACCTCCATATCACAGAAGAAGAAGGTGAAGCTTGGGTTTCTATGAGATCATGCACCTACAAAGAGACTGCCTTGAGCCCAGGATGCAGGACTGATTCTCACAAAAACACTTTCTTAGCCAATGGTAACTAATAATGGAAACAACAAAAGCAGCTATGTGGCTGCTGCCTGGGACTCTCCCTCCCATCTCAGCATCAAATCTAGCTTGGGCTAGCTATCTCTGCGTACACACAACTCTGCGAACCATTTCCCACCTTTGGTCTGATCAGAAGGTCCAGATCTTAGTGAGTGGGTAGGAGCTTTCCTGGCTAGGGTGTAGACCTTGGGTTGTTTTTGAAGTGTGTGTTGCTGACAACACCTGGCTGGTGAGCTCAGTGTCACAGTTACAGGGAGAGTCCATGGCCTACCTCTGTATGTCTAGATCCCTTTCATCCTGAAGCTGCATTGGAACAAAAATGATGATTTCACAAAAGAGAAGACCAGCACCCACCCCCAATGTGGCTTCCTGCCTTTCCCTGGAGCCCTAGCTTAATGTCTCTAGATTTAGTGTCCTGCATAGGTGGCTCCTCCCAAAGGTGCACATGGAGGCGCTTCTCCCTGGCCTAGGGAGAGCAATTGTAAACTGAGTCTGTAACAGGCCTCCAGACCTTAGGGCAACTGATTCCATGATGGAAGTACCTTTGAGGCCATCAAACTCAGACAACATCATTGTCAAAACCAAAAACAAAGTCTGTAGTTCTGGGAAAGTCTCTATTTTAGGGTTTCTGTTGCTGCAAAGAGACACTATGTCTCCGCAACTCTTATAAGTGAAAACATTTAGTTGGGGAGGCTCACTTATAGTTTCAGAGGTTCAGTCCATTACTGTCATGGTGGGGAACATGGTGGCATGCAGGCAAACATGGTGCTGGAGGAGGAGCTGAGAGGCAACAGGAAGTTTAGTATCCTGAGCATAGGAAACATCAAAGCCTGCCCCCACAGGGACACACTTTCTCTAACAAGGCCACACTCACTCCCACAAACCACACTCCCTGATAGTACCACTCCCTATGAGATTATGGGGCCAATTATATTCAAACTACCACAGTCTCTGAATGTACTAGTCTTGATTTTTGGTTTCTGTAGTTTTGCTTCTGGTTAACTGTTATTGTTAACTGAAGTATGTCAACTCAGGATATGATTTTTTTTTGTCTTTTTTCCTTTCTTTTTATTTATTCTATGTGTCTCAGGATATGATTTTTGTTCTTAAAAGCTCACACTGAGAAAGGCTTGGGGGCTATGCTGGGATCACAGTCACCTGCAGGCTAATAAAGACTTTCTATCTGGTGGGTACTCCACAACAAGTCACAGTTTCTAAATACCCCAGTGTAGCAGGGGGAGAGGTTTCCTGCCCAATTTGCTAGAAATGGAAAACCTACAAGGCACATTGGCCCCAGAGGAGGCAGTCTTGGATTGATGAGTAGCTGGGCAGGACTCATAGTGAGGAACTGGGCTTATTCTCCAGGCACTGGCCATATAGGGACAGCCTGTAGCTTGGGTAGAAACCAAATGCCTGGCTCTGATTTGCTTGAGATCTGTTCTTGTATGTCACAAATGCCCACAGCTATAAACTGACCTATCACATCGGAAAGTCTGTACAGATACATGGGCTGCGGCCCTGGAAAGGCCAGACCACACAATACATGCTCTGCTATGCTTTATGACCAAAAAGAAGTGGCCTTAAGCTCTGCTACCAGAACAAATGTCTTTTGGGGAGGTTTGACAAAGATCAGGATTAAGGGCTGGGAACACTAGTGGCCATAGTGCTTGCTATGAAAACATGTGGAGCTGAGTTTGAGCCCTAAAACACATGTAAGGCTGTGGCCTGGGATTCCAGCCTAGGAGGCAGAGACAGGCAGATCCCTGGGGCTTGCTGGCCACCTAGCCTACCTTAATCAGCAAAGCCTAGTCTCAAAAAACAAGGCGGATGATGGTTCCTAAGCAATTATGCCTGAAATTGTTCTCTAAGCTCCAGATACATATATATGCACATGCACCATACACATTTATATACAAACACATGCTGACATATGTGTGTGCGTATGCATACACACACACACACACACACACACACACACACACACACACACACACACACACAGAGGCACACAGAGGACCTTGCACCTAAGCCCCACCCAAGCCAGCCCCTGGAGTGGGACTGAGTGAACCTGCCAGTTTGCAGCTAGTTCCAACACTAAGAATAATGACAAGCGGAGCCCCTTCAGCAAGGGACTCTTCAAACAGAGTCTACTGGAGAATAAGCATAGTCAGGGATCAGGGTGCTCTCAGAGCTGTGTAGCCTCCTGTGACTACAGGCTTTCTAGATTCATCGAAAACCACTCGTTTGCAGCTTTGAATCATGACAAGAGGAATTTTCCAGAGTTTCTGGGACAGTATGCGGCAGATTGTCACCCAACATCAGCTGCATGCTGTTCCCCAGGGTTGGATCCTGTGTGTCCCTTTCTCACCCTGGCTGGCTGTCTCTGGTGGGAGGGGCTGCAGAACCCTGCGGAGGACGCCTGAGGACTTGGAGGTTGCAACAGAACTGTCTTCATGTGACAAGGAAGTGACTCCCTAAAAAGCAGGGACACATGGTTGGTTGCCTCTTTTTGTACCCTCTGTTCCATGTTCAATTGAGAATGCCACTGAGCCAGCTATTCCTTGAATGTACAGCTGAGCAGTACTATGGGAACATGGCTTTGTGAGTCAATAGGGTCCTTTCAGGGGTCACTCCTGGACCTTCTCTTGCCTGCTGACAAGGAAGGACTGAACCTCCCCTAGCCTTCATGCTCTGATGATGACAGAGCCTGAGGGACTGAGCAGACACTGGTCAAGCCTAGATTGCAGAGGACACCCCATCTCCCCGACCCAGGTACTCCATCAGGACTTTGCTGATGTGCATTGTGGGTAGCCTGGCTTCTGGCCAAAGGAGTGGGGCACATAAGCTATTCCTGTTGCTGACACCTTGTGAGTTTCCATCTATCTATCATCTGTCTGTCTGTCTGTCTGTCTGTCTGTCTGTCTTCCTTCATTGTCATCCATCTATCTATCTATCTATCTATCTATCTATCTATCTATCTATCTATCTATCTATCTATCTATCTATCATCAATCTATCTATTTTTGAGATAGGGTTTCTCTGTGTAGCCCTAGCTGTCTTGGAACTCACTTTGTAGACCAGGCTGGCCTCGAACTTACTGCAATCCATCTGCCTCTGCCTCTGAAGTGCTGGGATTAAAGGTATGCACCACCATCACCTGGCCTATGAGTTTCCAGACTTGAGACCTTGCCATTTTTGTCCCCTTTGTCTCTCATAAACCTAGTCCATATCATTCTTTCTCAGAGGTGGGATTCCTTGGGGGTGGGACTATGATCTGACTATGGCAAGACCAGCCTTGTGACATGGAAGTAACTGGCACATGAGTCAGAAACTGGTTGAGCTTTGGGAGATCTTAGCAGATGGAGTATAAGAGTAAAGTCAGGTGGACATATCTGCTCAGAGACACCACTGACTTTTTCTACCATATCCCTTCAAAGACTTGAGACAGATTCTCAGGGATCCCTGAAGAAGCCATGTCCTATCCAACCCTCTTAGCTGCTCTTCTCTGAGACCTCTGTGCTCACATGAACAGATGTCGGGTGACTCTTGAAATTGCCACTGTCCTTTATACTGGATATCCCTGGGATACTGTATCAGCCTGTTTTATATACTGTAACAAACACAAGGCTGGAACTTTTATAAAAAATGGAGTTTATTGAGCTCCTGGTTGTGAAGATTTGAGGACATTGTACAAGCTGTGGTAAGGGCCCTAGACAGTAAGAACAGAGTTATATCACATGGCAAAATGGGAAGCCAGAGGCCAGGACAGGGCCATACCTAATCTCTCTGAGGCGGGTATAGCCATGGCTTCGTTACTTTCCATGGAAGCCCTGATTCATAAAGGTCCTACATAGTGAGGGACCAAGCTTCCTTCACATGACGCTCTAGGGGACACATTTTAATGACATCCCAGACACAGCAGGTGCTTTTACCTTAGCCCAATCAATTTGACTCATCCTATAGGGAAGTAAGAAAACAGCTGTTTCTGGGAAAGATTCAAAGCAAAGAGCCCTAACTTTCATGGATGCTATTTCTCAGGGTCAATACTCAAGACATCCTTAAGACCTTGACAACTTAGACAGTAGCCAGCTTTTGTCCAGGGGCACTTGAGTTCCCTGAACCTCTGCCCTGGTTGTCATGCATTTAGTAGCCACCATGGTCATGGAACTTGGGGTTAGATATTCACAGTCAAAGGTAGTGAGAGTGAGTTCTCAGATCTTTCTCTGCCTTAGATGCCTGCATTGTTTGAAGGGCTTCCAGGCACACTTTCGTTATCTTAACAAGGACGCTGTGTCTATTCCTGGGAAAGAGGTAACTGACTGTACTTGGCCTCTTATAAGGACCTGTATTTGATCAGGGTTTGGCATGCAGAAGCGCCTACTTTACTCACTAATAAACATGTAAGAGGAGCAGCTGCTTGTCCAGGATCTGTTTGTCTGTGGCCTTTATGGAAACCATCCCCATAGCGGACAATTTAAATGGCAGTCATCCATTGAGTACAAAGTATTTCTTATTCCCACGTGGGTGGTTTATAGCTCAAGGCACACAGCCAAATCCAGGCTTCTGACACTTCTCTGAGTCTCCCCAAGACAGCAGGAAGAAGAGTCAAATTTGACCCCGGAACTTTCCAGTTCAAAATCACTTATTTTATTCTGGGATATTCCATCTTAACTTTTCCTCAAGGACATCGTGTCTTCCCCCAAAGCCTTCTGAAATTCCTCTTCTCATGAACTGTGGAGGTCTAAATGGGAATGCCCTCCATAGGCTCAAATATTTGAATGCTTGGTCTTAGTTAGCACAACATTTTGCGAAGGGTTAGGAGGTGTGGCCTTGTTGGAGGACTTTTTTACTGGAAGTGGGCTTTGAGGTCTCAAAAGTCACCCCCATTGTCTGTCTCTTTCTTGTTCTGCCTCTAACTTATGGATCAGATGGAACTCTCAGCTATGGTCTGTTCTATGCTTCCCACCATGATGATCATGAACTAACATCCAGAAATTGTAAGCAAGCCCCCAATCAAATACCTTCTGTGACAAGCTACCTTGGCCATGGTATCTCTTTACATGACTGTGCCTCTGGTATCTAGACACCACGCGTAATTGATATATTGAGAATAAATGGATGGTTTCTGCTTTTTAAACAGTCTTTGTTTCTGGGTTGGGAACATAACTCTACTAGTAGAGTACTTTTCTAGCATGAAAAATGCCCTGGGTTAGATTCCTAGGATGTTATAACCTGAACATGGTGGCATACTCCTGTAATCCCAGGGGTTGGGAAATAAAGGCAGGAAAATCAGAAGTTCACGTTCACACTAGCTACATCAAGACATGGCTATCCTGAGATTCTGACTCCTACATATGTGATGTATGGTCATTCTTCTCATTCATGGGGCTTGGCCCCAGGACTTCAAGTTGGTACGAAGCTCTATGGATATACTCTGGATCTTTCTATAAAATGGCAGTGTTTGCACAACCTCCTGTTTATCTAAATCACTTGTAGGTTACTATTAACACTCAGTAGAATGTAAATGCTATGTAAATTGATGTCACACTGCATTATGTAGGAAATGATAGAAAGGAGAAACATCTGTACATGTTCAGCACCGACATTTCCCCTCCAAGTATTTTCTATTCATGCTTTGGATGAATACAAGTATATAGAACCCACAGGCAAGAATGGATGACTGAGGGCACACACTCAGAGGTCATAGTTGTCTGGAAAGAGAGCCTAGTCCCTAATAAGCAAGGTGGTAACACAATTGCATTTAAAATGAACTGAGGTCCTATGCCACTGTCTTGGTGAGTGTTCTTTTTGGTGAAGAGACATCATAGCCATGGAATTTAATTGGGATTTACTTACAGTTTCAGAGGGTTAGTCCATCGTCCTCATTGTGGGGAGCATGGCAACATACACAGACAGATGCTGGAATGAAGCTGAGAACTATATCCTGATCCGTCGGCAGAGAGAGAGAGGCTCTGGACTTGATACGGGCTTTTGAAACAGCAAAGCTCACCTCCATGACACACTTCCAACAATGCCACACCTTCTAATCCTCTCACACATTGTCACTCCCAGTGACAAAGCATTCAAATCTATGAGCACATGGGGACATTCTCATTGAAACCTCCATAGCCACCTATAGAGCAGAGTTGACACAGCTGAGGAGCTTAGATGTTGCAAGAAGTATGGTCTTTGGACATGATTGGAGACGTTGTTGGCTTGAAGGGACTTCTTCCTTCCAAGAACTGGTTGAGAAGCATGGCAGATGGGGGAGGGGAGGGGCTGGACTGGGATTGTCAGGAAGCATATTATAAGGTATGTGCAGCCTTTTGATGGCACTTTCCAGAGTCTATTTCTGGGCAGTTTGTACCCGGTACTTTTTAGATGGAAGAATGTGTGCTTGAATATCCCAGAATCCTTCAGTGCTTGGCAACTGCTTTATGCTTTTCCTACATGTTTCTTTCTCCTTTTATTTAGCTCTGGACACAGGATGGTGCCATCCGCATTTAGATCAGTTTACTCTGCTCAGTTAAACTTTCTGTAAACACCCTTACCGACATGTCCAGAGATGTATTCCCATGTCAGTTCTGAATTAGGTCAAGATGACAGGATGATGCTCAACCACATCATTTTAAATGAAAACATTCCACCCTCGGTGTAAAGTATTCTCTGTTTTAAAGAAGGGAAATGTAGGTATGGCATATGAAGAAAGGATCTGACCAAATAAAACTGAAACTCAGCAGGGCAAATACAGGTTCTGTAGCACCACGGCAGGCATCAGAGGCAGGTAATGTGATCATCTAGGCTCCTAAGATCTTGGGTAACCTGGCTGCTTCAGCTTCTTTCTCCATCTGGCCCCATGGCTTTCCTAAGCAAATGGATAGCTTGTTGTCCTGACACCTCTAACATTCTGAGGTCTCCTTGGCAACCTGGGCTTCACTTTCTAAACTCTACACAGTGGTTTCTTAGGGGACTCTTGTGGGGATTATGACTTGCTCTCCATTGGCCTCACCAGCTTCCTGGAAAGTTGAATTCAGACTCATAATCTTGAATATGTTCTTCATGGACATAATACTTCTAGACTATGCCTTACCTGAGGGAGAGTTGGGTTAATGGAGAGAGGGAAGCACCACCTCCTCCACACACACACTTACATTAGCTCTGCTCAAAAGGTGCTGATCAAAACTCACTGTGACTATTTATTTTAACCTTGAACTTGTGTGGGGAAGCAGAGTGCTGGAGTCAGCCATGATGGCTTTCCAGAGCTGACCTTAATGTTTTGGCAATTTTACGAGACAATTGTTAAGTGAATCCATTTTATAGTTAAGTTCTGTAAACTTTTACATTAAAAAATATAAAATGCTAAAGTATAATATTTAAAATATCACTTTCCTTTTGACTAATGTGCCAGTGTTTCTGTTTTTAAAAACTGAGACAGGGTTTCAGGCATCCCAAGCTGGCTTCAGGCTTACCCTGTAGCTGGGGATAACCTTGAGCATCTGGTCCTTCTGCCTCTACCTTCTGAGTGCTGGGGTTACAGTCCTGGTTGTGGTGTCAGAGAATCCATGACCCTGTCCGTGGTAGGCAAGCACTTTTATCAACTGAACACAGCCCCATCTCTATCAAAATGCTTAAGAATGCTTTACATTCGTATTTGTGTGGTGTGAACATGGTGTTACAACTTCTTGTATCTCTTTTCAGTTTGTGTTTGGGATATTACTTGGACAGTTGTGAACCAGGAAGACCATCCGATCGCCAGTCCAGGGCTGGTTTGTTGTTCTGCTATTGTGTAGTAGTTCTGAACTGGACAGACTTTGCCTCCAGGACAGTTTGGATGGTCACGAACCACGTGTCTCAGATGTGGTGGCACCCCAGGGATGACGCTGATCAGCCATAAAACAGGAAAACCTGTATCTTCCCTCAACTCCTGGACAGAGGCACACCTGGATTTGTTACCTAACTCAGAACTCAGAACTCAAAATTCAATAATGCTGAAGATGAGAAACCCTGCTCTAGATTTTCAAATGTGATGGAAAATTGTGACTAATGGGGCTGAGGCAATCACTCGGCAGGTGAGGGGCCGACCACCAGTCTGATGACCTGAGTCTGACCCCAGAAACTCATATACGGGAAAGAGAACACCAATTCCAAAGGTTGTCCTATGATCTTTGTGTGTGCTACAGCATACCTGGAGTCCCCATGCTGCTGTTTACCCAAAATAAATGTAATAAAAAATGTTAGCAGTGTAAAATAGACTTGGGTGGCATGACTATACTTATACTGTGTGAATTACACACACACACACACACACACACACACACACACACACACACACACACACACACACACACACACACACCCTAAAACCAAAGATCCGATCTTTGGTGCTTGAAAACTGTTATATAAGTCAGTATGGACATTGTTCACATGTCGACAAATGAGGGAATTTCTTCTATTCATCTTCATCCTGTGTGTGTGTATAATATGTGTATAATGCCTATGTGTGTGTTCATGTACATGAATGTGGGTACTGATTTTCTGGTAGGGGGTCAGAGGGCAACTTGAGTGTGGGTCCTTATCTTGATTGAGGCAGAGTCTCTTATTCACCAGTGCATATTCAAGGCTAGGTGGTCCCTAAGCTCTGAGGAATTCTCCTGCTTCCACTCCCCATTTTGACAGTGTGAACACTGGGATTATATATACACACTATGACACCATCTCTACATGTGTCTGGGTTTTGAACTCATATGTGTGTGTTTGCTGAACAAATGCTTTACCCACTGAATCGATGCTCCACACCCTTATCATCTAGAGAGCTCATGCCGTATGAGCCAGTTAGCCTTGGAGAATTTACTGTGCAATTATACTGCAGACGATCATTTGGCCTTCAGCTCAGGAAAGCTCCTGTGTTATTTCTCCCAAGGAGCTCACTGATAAACACTTACCACCACACCACTAGGTACAAATTGCAGAGTGATCTGATTTTAAAGGCAGCATCCTCATTCTGCATAGTTCTGAGTGGCTGTGTTCTCCAGGAATGGGACAGAGAAGGAGATGAACATGCATGTCACACAGATCAATTCCCTGTCTCATGGGTGAAATGGGATGTTTACTCCACAATATGACCAGGATGCAGTGCAAGGCTATCAATCACCCCCAAAATCCACTGCAAGGACCTGTCCCCAGTGTTTGAGGTGGGCCACATTGGAGGCATGTGGGCTGTCATCAGGGTAGAGAGGACGGGTTCAGGCACAGAAGGGAAAGGGGGTGGGTAACAGTGTCTTCCTGGAGTTTGGCAGGAGTTTGTTCATACATTAAATTTCCCCTGTCTCGCTCTAGCCCACCCCAGGACGAAGTCAGGAGCAGCCTCTCTGAGGCTTGGTGAGATCTTATGGTAGGAAGGATGGGGGCGGGGCAGCCTGGGCTTCACAGATAGATAGATAGGGCATCCTCTGATGAGACACAGCAGCAGATGTCATCAAGAGCACAAGGCACCAGAGGACTTCTGAACAAAGGGAGAGGCAAGAACCACACTCACTTCAGGTGCGACAAAGAAAATTGAGACCAAGTGGAGACAAATGACCTGCAACTCTTACAAAGAGAGCTTTGACAATCTGCTCCAACCAGACGGGTCATGTCTCAGTGCTGGGCGCTCTGGATATGAGATCAAAGTTCATACACGATCACTTTAGGAACTGGAGACCAGATACTTTATCCTGGTAAGAAAGATAGGAACTAAGGGGACATGCTGCCCCATCCTGACCCCAGGAAAACCTTAGATACATAGACATTTGCTGTTAGAGGTTGGCTTTCAGAATGGCATGATGGTTAGTTCTGAGTGTGTGCAGAATCTACAGAGTGAGGGTAAGGGCAGGTGGAAGCCACTAGAAATGTTTCTAACATACAACATGTTGCATTCCAGGAGAGTGTGTAGGTTAAGCTCATATAGAGGCCTGAGTTCAGACTTTGCTTTTCACAGAGCGGGGGTGGGGATGCTTGTTCCCAGGAGGGTGGTTGGCTGCATGAAGATATCCGGTTGTCAACTCTGGCCTCTCCCCCCTTACCAGCCATTCTGGGGACCCTGAGAGAAGGTAAGAGTGTGAGGAACTCAGAGGAGGGAGCCTGTGACCAAAGGGCTCCCATTTCTTCTCATTTTTACAGAAGAAAAATGCTGCAGTTGCTTTTGAAAAAAGAAAACTCCTGAGAGGAGAATTTGATTTTTGTGTTTCTACTAAGAGCAGATTGATTAGATTTCAGCTTAAAGCAGTGTTTGTATTTTATACACCAAAGCTTGGAAAATGATCTGCATTTGGAGAGAGGCACAGAAGACTGAAGGTCTGGGAATCAGATGTGGGAACTGAAAATCTTTTTAGACATGTGGGCTTTCATGAAAATTCTATTTCCAAAGGACTTGGGTAAAAATTTTAAATTAAAATACTGTAGGTGGCTGTGTGTGGATTGGATTTTAAAAAAATTTTTTTTTGAGCGTCTGTATGAGTCAGCTTGAGCTGTCTGGCTTCTTCTTAGCCACATGTCAGCCTGTCTGTCCTTCCTAGGCTCTAGTTTGCAGAGTTGGTCCTCTGAGGCCATCCTGTATAGATCACTGTGACATGGGTTATATAATAAAGTTACCAGGGACACTGGGGTTCATTCACTTCTCCCCAGAAGTACTTGCTTTTATTTTGTTTTTTGAATTTTATTACTTAAAAACATGAGAGAGAGAGAGAGAGAGAGAGAGAGAGAGAGAGAGAGAGAGAGAGAGAGAGAGAGAGAGAGAGAGAGAGAGAGAGAGAGAGAGGGAGGGAGGGAGGGAGGGAGGGAGGGAGGGAGGGAGGGAAGGAGAGGGAGAGGGAGAGGGAGAGGGAGAGGGAGAGGGAGAGGGAGAGAGAGAGAGAACATGAGCCATTGTGTTCATGTGACTGTCAGAGGACAGCTCTTTGGACCCGTTCACTCTGTCTATCTTGTAGGACACAGCATTCTTCCCTTTGGAGAATCCAGCTTGAATCTGATGGCAGTCTCAGTAGAGGACTGGCTGAGGCTGTATGACCTCACACTGCCCAGCATCTGAGGCAGTAAGAAAAGAAGCACTTCTAATGTGGAAACTGCCTGGTGCTACGTGACTTGTTGATGTGCAGCTGGACCGTGACAAGAACATTTATTCAGGTACTCAAGAGGCTGCAGATGTCACTCTCTTCCCTTATCTGAGAGGCTGTGCTGGCTTCTCAAATACACTGCTGATTCTTAGGATTTGCTTTCTCCACTTCTGAACCCCAACTAGATCTATAGCAAGTGTGAGGTGACGAGTGTGCCCTGTGAGGGAGAGGCCCATGTCTCAGAAGATGTGCATCCTTCACATCACAGTTAGCAATCTGAGCAATATGAGTAGGGATGATTTTGAGGGTCTGTTTTATTACTGGTGAAACTGTTGCTGTTGCAAGCCAGACTCATTGCATAGGCCAGTCTTGCAGAATCTCTGCATTAGCTACCCAGTCTACAGAGTTGGGGTAAGGGCAAGTGGAAGCCACTAGAAATGCTTCTAACATACAACATGTCACATGTCACATTCCAGGATAGCCTGCAGGGTTTGCTGTACCTCAAGGACTTGAAAAAGTCAGAGGTGTCACTTTTCAACATGCCTGTTTGGTTTGTACAAAGACACACAGATTTTTGGAGAGTGACATCGGATTATCATAGACTCATTCCTTCTGAGATTCCAGCTGCACCTGCAGTTCCAGATGTGGCTTCAGTTTATGCTCAGGAGCTGATCACCATCCCCTCCTGGGTGGGTTTGCTAATTTGGAGTTGCTCTTCTCTAGCCAGAGGCTCTGTCTGATACTTGATGGCAAGGTCAGCAATACACCCTCACAGGCTGACCTCAGGAGCATATGTCACCCTACACTTCCTGAGAACTCCTAGGTGCTGGTTGGTTAAATTGACTGGATGTGGCAAGCAAGAAGCAGCAGCTATTTTGGGTTTTTCACAACAGAGGGTGGAAAAGAAACACCTCCCCCCACCCCCAAACCAAGCTCAAGGAGATACCTAGGATTCTGGTGGCATGGGGCAGGCATGAAACCACCTTTCCTATGGCCAAAGACAAGTTGCTGCAAAAGTCCCTTCTCTGACCTGATAAGTCCCAATGCTTAGGCAGCTGCACAGATTTTAAAAGCAACACATTCCACATTTGGCTGCGCTACTCTGGGCCACTCAGCTATAACCCTTCGAGTTTCCAGTGGGGACAAGAACAAGAAGCTGTTCTGCAACAGGTCCAGGCTGTCACACAAGCTGCGCTGCCACTTGGGCATGTGAGCCACTGATTTAACCCTGCTGGCAGTGGTGCGCAGACTGTCTGAAGCTATTGGCAGGCTTATGGAGTTGACTAGAGAGGACCCTTACCAGCTTCCTATTATCTTCTTTGGAGAACTCCTGCTTTGGAGGAAAGGTTTTTGGGTAGATACCAGTATGGGAGTTACTGAGTCATATGGTCCTAGGTTTTTAATTTTAAAGGATCCTCTGTCCTGTGTTCTATAATAGACGCTCTAATTTACATTCCTGCCGAGTGTCTGAGGTTTCCTTTTCTCCCCGGCTGCTTCATGTCCTCTTTACTGCCATTCTTCTCTCTTTTTCTGTCCCTGTTCTAACTAGAGTGAGTAGGTTTCTCCTTATGGTTCTGATTTGCATTTGTGCTATTGGGAGCGACCAGGGAGGCTTAGCATTCCATACACTAACTTGTTCACCACTTCTGTCCTGTCTTTGGAGAAAACCAGTTTAGGTTTTGGCTGTTTAAAAAATTGTGTGTGTGTGTGTGTGTGTGTGTGTGTGTGTGTGTCCACGTACCTGTGTGTACATATGTATGTGTGTGTGCATGCAAGCACCTGAAGGCTAGAGATCAGATGTCTTTCTCTGTCACTGTCCATGATGTTTTTGAGATGAAGTCTCTTACTGAAACTATGGCTTGATGATTTTTGCCATGCTGACTGGCCAGTGAGAGCCAGAAATCTGCCTGTCCTTACTCCCCAGGGCTGGAATTATAGTATGAATCATATTGCCAGGATTTGATGTGGGTGCTAGGATCTGAATGCAGATTTTTATACTATGTGGTAGGCACTTTACTAATAGGGCCATCTCCTTGTCTTAGCTTTTTTTTTTTTGTGGTTTGAGTCTCTTCAATGCTTCAGATATCACCTCTTTACAAGTATATAATTTCTTCTTCATTATATCAATATTTCCTTCACTATATAATGGTCTTTTAATTTAATTTAACTCTGTTTGTTTTAGGCCTTTTGCTTGTGTTTTGAGGGGATTTTCTTCTTATTTGAGAAAATTTGGATGTACTGATCCCTTAGAAATGGAAACTTCACTGGGAGAAGAGATCTTGCTGATAAACAGAAGTTTTGGCCTATGAGAGACTTCAAGTTGCTGTGCCCCATGTCTGCTCTGATGTGTGAGAGGTCCCTGGCCAGCCACATCACCACATAGCCTCACAGATCCGAGCCTTGCAACGAATCTCTCGCTGTCAGTCTCCGTGATTCTCTGACAGACCTTGACTGATACACTTGATGTAAACTTTGAGGTGTGTGGGGGTGTCTGTTCTTTACTATTTGATCCAAAGGAGCTTTCCAGGTAGTCTCCTAAGGAGGCTGTGGTGACTGTGGCATCCACTGGGAATCTTATTCCCACATGTAGATGACAAGGATGCCTTGGCCACTGTTCCTTGGGTTTGTAATGTTTTGGGGCTGATGTCAATGTAGTTTTACGTGCATCGCTTTGAACTTCTTAAATTTCTCTTTTACTTCTTCTCTCTTTCTCCATCAGGCCAATATGCCTTAGATGACACTACGAAGAACCCTGTGTCTCAGGACCTTGATGGTGTTTATGATGCTTCTGGTACAAGAAGCCCATAGGAACAGAATAATTATCCCTGGGTGTTGTGTCCCATTTTACGTGAACATGGAGTGGGTTTCAGAGTAGATGTGTTAGGGAGTGGTCCTTGCCCACCTGTGGCTTATGGATGAAATGGTTCTGTCTAAATCTTGTCTCATTAGCTTGCTTTTTGCTTCACACATGGTAAATTATAATTATACTCTGGTCTGCTTTTTGAGATGTTTTATGATAAAAGCAAATAACTAAACATTAAAGCGTGCTGCAAAATGATATTTGAAAGAAGAATTTTCAAATTTGAGTCTCAAAATGTTGCCTGGTGTAAGTGGTGTGTGCCTGGAGAATTTACTATTCATGTAATTTATTATTATGTTTCTATCTAGCTGGTGATGTGGAAACCTAGTGTGCCCCCTTGGAGTCACTTCATTGACACACACACATATATACACTCATACACACATGTTTGTAGACAACAAACATATGCACTCAATACATGTGTACAGATACATTCACACTCATCCATAAATTACACATATATGACAACACAATCTACATATGCATGTTTGCACACACACATGCACACACACATGTCCATATGCATCCATTTACACATGCATGTGTACACATATCTGTACACATACATATACATGCACATATACAAGCACACAATTTGTGTCAGAAATCCAACACCAACTAAAATGCATCTAAATCTCCTGTTTTTATTCAAGCACTTGGTATTTATTTTCGAATCATCGCACCACCCTACTCTTCCCTGTTTCCCTCACCCCGCCCCCAAAGTGAAAAGAGAAAATTAAGCAACATGGTGGCATGCAACTTTCTGAGTGGGTTTAGTTTGCAAAGGCACAGTGTACCATCAGGAGAGGGAGGGATACTTTACACCCTTTCCTCCAAACTCGTTTCGTTTGCATAAAGTTTTTCTCCTACCCTTAACATCTTTTAGCCAAAGGGGAGGAGAGGGGAGGAGAAGGGACAGAAAAGGGAGGGGAGAGGGGGGGAGATGGGAAGGAACTAGAAGGAGAGGGAAGGAGACTCATGGCTTTCTTTTTATCTTTAATATGTCTTCTAGAAATTTGCCATTTTCTCTAGTCCTGTTGCCCAGGTGCACTGATTTCCTGGGCTGAGCTATGAGAGGCTAGGGGGTGGAAGGACCCAGAGGCTCCTGGTGTGATGTTTCTGCAGCATGCTGGGCTCCTGTCTAGGCAGTGTGAACTGCCAAGGCTGCTCCACCCTCTTGTCTTCAGTTCCAAGGGCAAGAGTCCTATTTATCTTTATCTCCCCAGGGCTAAGACAGCTACTGGTTCCTCCCTCCTAGGAATAGGGACTTGTGGGAGGTGGGAGGGGCTAACTAAGGCTCTTCCTTCATCATACCCTTCACCTCTCCCCACGCACTGCGTTACTGTGCATCTGTGTGGAAGGGAGTTCTGGGGAGGGGAGAATGGAACACAGGTCTTAGTTATCTCTCATTGCCAGGACAGAAATGACTGGCAAGTAGCATGCAAGGAAGGAGTTGGCTTGGCTCACAGTCTGAGGGGATACAGTCCATCACAGAGGCATGAAGAGCAGAGGGAAGTGAAGGGTATCATTCGGTCCCCAACCCCAACACACAAAGGCATCACCTACATTCAGAGCAGATCTTCCTCCATTTGTTAACCCTTTCTGGGGTTACTTTAGGGTGTTGCCAGTCAACTTTAGGCTGCTCCAGTGTGGACACCAAGGGTATCCCCCCCCCACCCTCCTGGAAAGTTGCCTCCTGTGTGTGCTCCTGAGGTCACTTGTTCAAGCTCTCCCTCTCGAGTTCTACAAGCTGATTGATGACACGTTTTTGGAGATTCTCAAGCTCTACTTTATTAAAAGGATATATTTTATTTAATTTTTGACAATTTTGTACTTGTATGTGATATATCTTGCTCAGATCTGCATTCCCCCTTTTGTACTCTCCCTCACTTTTATGTATCTTCCCCTGTATTCTGCTAACCCGCTAAGTCCAATTAATGCTGCCTTCTGTACTGTTGACTGACCATGGTGGCCTGACGCTGTGCAGGGGGACATAGCCACAGTGAGTTCCTGAGCACAGTGGCTGCATCGTGTCTAGAAGACAGTTTCACAGCTTTCCTACCATCCACTGGCTTCTATATTTATCCCACCCCTTTCCCACAATCTTTCCCGAGTCCTTTGGGTGGGATATTGTCAATCTCTAGGTCAGTGTCCTTTCTCCTGTGGCCACATCTGATGTCATTTCTTGGTTCCATATTTTGCTCCCTTTGCTCTCTCTCTTCACCGTGGCATGATTATTCTTCTAAGCATTGCTTTAAAAAGGAGATTTTACCTTATTTTTAATTTGTGCATGTGTCTTTGTGTGGTATGTGCATGAGAGTGCAAAGCACTATGGAGGAGGGCCAGAAGACGATGTCCCCTAGAACTTGAATTATGGGTAGATGTAAGCTACCTACCGTCTGCCATATTGCTGGAGACAAAACTTGGTTTTGTTACTTGCAAGATCAGTTCATGCTCTTAACCACTAAGCCATTTCTCCAGCACCCCTCCCCCATAGTTTCTTGTTGGTACTGTTTTGTTGTTGTTTGTTTGATCATATCACTCCCTCAACAGCTTACTATGGTTGTCTGCTCAGATCACCAAAGGGATTCCATGCCTAATGCTAACCCTGGTTTTTGTCTTAATATTTATATTTATTTAATAATTTGTTATTTAGAAAGGCTGTTGGAAATGAAGGTCATTGCTCCTGCATCAAGGCCATCGATCAGAGCCCCCTCTGCTGTATTTCCCTCAGCAGGCTAGCTTTTCTCACTAACCTATCCAATAACCATCTGGCTCTTGCATTTTGATCCCAAGGCCTTGTGCCTGATCTCAGTTCTTAATCTAGAACCATTACATCTGCATACTTCCCACACACAGGGCTGGGTGCTCCAGCATTTGGATCAGAATCATATTGCACGGTATTTTTTATTAAGAACCAAGAACCAGGTGTTACTCTCAGTTGATTAAAAATAGAGGATTGATTATTTTTTGATAAAATGCATTATATTTTTGACATTGCATTTTTAAAGATTTGTATACTGGGGAGTTGATGGCCATTTTATCAGAGATGCTTTGGGGAACTGCATAACGCCATCTTGCCTTCTCGCTTGAAGGGACTAAGCATCTGCAGCCAAATTGCCAGCCTGGCTCTGTCCCTGTGTTCCCAGCATCTGAAATTGGCAAGAGATGCCACATGGGGGCCTGGGAAAGAATCTGCAGCTCTGTAGAAGGAAGCAAGCTACTGAAGCAAGAGCTCCATCTCCCTTGGAGACTAGCACACCTAGACCACAGGAACAAGCCACCTTTCTTCTGCAGGTCAAAGGCCCAAGGATGGCAGCTGCCTTAGGGCAGGGATGATGTTCCCACATTCTTAGCCCACCAAGCTGGCGGCTGATGTTTGAAAAGAAAAACAGTATCCCAAAGTATAAAGGCCGAATGATTCTTCATGTTAGGAAAAGAACTCTTTGGTCTATGTCTGAGCAGAAAACTGCTGGGCTTCTCTAAGAACAAGAATCAGCCATGTGTGAGTTTGACTCCTTGCCACACACACAGGAGTTCCTGAAGAAAGGATCATGTCCTCCATGTAACCTGTTTTCCTAAAGCAGTGATTTTCCACCTGAGGGTCGTGACCCCCTTGGACTCGTGTATCAGATATCTTACAAATAAGATATTTACATTATGATTCATAACAAACTTACAGTTATGAAGTGCAACAGAATAATCTTATGGTTTGTGGTCACCACAACATTAAAGGGTCGCAGCATTAGGAAGGTTAGGAATCATTGCTCTAAAGTCATTTCCATGGACCTGACTTACTACTTCCCCCTATTTTTAGATTATTACATCAGAATCCAAACACTTTCAAGAAAACTGCCTCTTCCTAGAGAACATGGGAGGATATATGCTGTGTTATATGCTGGGAATGTCTCACCTATACTGTAATTATTCTGATTTTATAGAACGAGCTTAGATTATTTATGTGATGAAAGAAAACTTAAATATTTATTTTTGACTTTTGAAAATAACATATTTAATTTGCCTTTGAGTTTCATACATGGGTACAATGTATATAGATTATATTCATCCCTACTTCCTCTTCCCAGATACCCCACAATCTTCCCCCTAAAATCCATGAAAAAGTTAAGTAATCAAAAAACTGCAAAAGTAACTGTCAATTATTTCTTGCTTTTGACTTGATGATAAATTGTATTTTGTGTTTAGAAATTACCCTAGTTACTCTACCATCGAAAGCCTGTAATGAGATTTTTCTGAGTTGGCCCCTTCCTGCGGTACTTTGGCCTATGTTTCTGAATCAAGATGGCATCTCTTAACTCCTGTTCCATGGTCCCTTCATCAGGGTGTGTGCTCTTCAATGCTCCTTCATTATCTATGGTCTCCACACCTGGAACATGCTCAGTCCCTACCTCAGTAAACAGACCTGCAAATTGACATGCAATTGGCATGCAAATACCTGGGGCTCTTCTTCCTCTTTAGGATGCTATTGCTCTCTGCTCTTATATATATATACACACACACACATATATATGTGTGTGTGTGCATATATGTATGTATATATTTATTATATCTTCCCTATATACACATATATATTATAGTCTTTCTATGTACTCAGTTTTCCCACTCAGGTCAATACTTGGTTCCTGCTGATCCCTTTACTTCACATGTATAAATGTGTGGCAGGGAGAAAAGGCCAGGCACTGCCTGACATGCTGTGACGCTCATCTGCCAACCCACCAACTTTTAGGGGAGTGAGTCTCCTCTGTTTAGAAATTCCATGTTTATTGATGGGATAAACCCTCAGGGGCTGTGGATCGCCAAGGGTGGCTGAGTAGTGAAATCTTGAATTTCTGATAGAAATAGGTTCCCTGAGACAAGGTTTGAGTGTCACCGATACGATGTACAGGACCAGTCAGGGGTGACCATGACCTTGACAGGGTTGCCTATAGAGTCTGGTGTCACAGAGGTGAATTCCAAAGGGAACCCTGAACATTTGATTGCTGTGAAACAATCCTTTTGTACACTGTGAAGATTTTTCAGTGTGATTGGTTTAATAAAGAAGCTGACTGGCCAATAGCTGAACAAGATAAAGTTAGGTAGGAAAGCCAAATTGAAAATGTTGGGAAGGAGAAGGATGGAGTCAGGAGTAGCCAGCCACAGGCAAAGGGAGCTGGAGATGAATGTGCAGTGCTAAGAAAGGTGCTGCCACATGGCAGAATGTAATAAGGACTATGGGTTAGCTGAAAATGTAACAGCTGGTTCAAATTATGCCTGAGCTATTGGCAGAGCATTTATAATTAATAGTAAGCCTCTGAGTGATTATTTGAGAGTATCTTTGGGACATGGAAACTCAGTCTACGTGGAAACTCAGTCTACACTTGAGCCTTCTACTGTGGGAAACAGGTTTCCGTGTGTGTGCCTTTGAATGTGGTAGAGTGTCATTAAGTTTTTCCTGTGACTGGATTTTACACCAGTTGTGGAACATTTTGCTTCTTATCATATGGAAGTAGAGAGTAAGGTAGTGGCATGTCTCAGATGGCCACTTTCCCTGATTTCAAATGGGGGTCACTCTGACAGCAGTCACTTAGATATGGAACACGGGTTAGCATGGTTAGCTCAAAAGGAAAGAATGGAAGTATTGTTCAGTAATAAAAATACAGTGAGGGTAGGGTGGGGTATGGGGTGGCTCAGCCAGCAAAAGTGCACTTTATGCATTTGCTATGCTACCCTAATGACCTGATGATGTGGGAATGTCTTTCTGTATGCTGTGAATATCAATCTTTAAATAAAGCAGCTGTTTTGGCCCATGACAGGCACCATAGAAAAAGTAGGAGGGGAAATCACAACATAGGTAGGAGAAGAAGAGCGGAGTCAGAGACCTACTGAGCCAGCCGTCAAAGAAGAAACATGTGAGGAACTTAGGTGAGCCACAGGCCATGTGGCAGATAGATTAATGAGAATGGGTTGAGTTAAGATGTAAGAGCTAGCTAGCAATATGACTGAGCCCTAGGCCAAACAGCATGAACTTAAATAAAGTGTCTGAATCATTTCTGGGGGCCTTGTCAGCAGTGGGAGGCTAAGGGGTCTGAGGCTTCAGGTCTGTGGGTCTGGACCACTGGCCGCCCCAGACCAGAAAACCATATTGCTACAACCTGAGTGTGATTCCCTAGAACTCACAGAAGAAAGAAACCATGCCACAGGCACTGGTGCCCATCTGTACTCACAGCCCATTTACAAGATGGGAGGCAGATCTGGGAGGATCAGCCAGAACCTCTAGGATCAGGTAAGCTGGAGGATGCAGTGTGGTGGGACAAGAGAGACCCTGCCTCAAAATAAATGGGAGGATACTACTGACTCTGGAAAGTTGTCCTCTGACTTCCACAGGTGCGTTTCTCTCTCTCTCTCTCTCTCTCTCTCTCTCTCTCTCTCTCTCTCTCTCACACACACACACACACACACACACACACACACACACACAGGGTGTGTGTTGAGATTGTTAAATCCCCACAGGCGTGATGGCACCAGATGAAAGCCAGTCTATAGAGGCTGCATACTATGTGGCCCTACCTAGAGGACACTGGGAAAAGACAATTACATCAATGGCTATCCAGGACTAGGGGCCATGACCAGAGGTTTGAGAGGGATGGGCAGGTGAGACTCGGAGCACTGTTAGGACCTTGACACTATTCTGTCCTGTAATGGACACAGAATACTGTACATCTGTCACAGCCACAGAATATACAACACAGACCTAGGGCTTCAGCAGAGAACTATCTACCAGTCCTAGCCCACCAGTGTTGTGGTGGTAGCTCGAGTTTCAGGCAGGTGTGAGCTGGAAATTATAGTGGAAAGCTGCATGAGGTTTGGGGGAATACGCTTTACAGTTCATTCTTGTGACGCTCATCTGCTAACCCACCAACTTTTAGGGAAATTACAGTTTATGTCTCCTAAACATAAAATTGTTGTAAAAATTTTTATTAGTGAGAAAAGGGTGGTATTTGATGATGTAGCTCAGTAGGTAGGGTGTTTGTCTAGCCTGCTCAAAGCCCGGCATTTGACTCCCGGAATCACATAAAACCGAGCTTGGTAGCACATCCTTGTACTTAGGAGGAAGATGAAGGCCATCCTTGGCTACATAAGAATAAATTCAACTTGAGCTGGAGCTATGAAAACCTGTCTTAAGTAAGAAAAAAAAATAAAGAGGGAGGCAAAATAAACTAGTGGTGCGTGTCCCTCATTTTATAATGAAAGTTCTTAGGTTTCAAAGCCATGCTAGGGTGTGGGGATATGTTTTAAATTTAATAAAAACCAGTCTGGAACATCAGAGGACAGAGCCACCTCTTCCAGTCTTTGTTTTGTTTATTTGAGACAGAGTTTTCTGTGTATCAGTCCTGGCTGTCCTGGAGCTTGCTTTGAAGACCAGGCTGGCCTTGAACTCACAGAGATCCTCCTGCCTCTGCATTTCAAGTGCTGGGACTAACAACATGCACCACACTGCCTGCTTGGGATCTTGGAACTCCTTCTGTAAACTAAGATGACCTCGAACTCAGATTTTCTGGGATTAAGGGCGTAGGTCACCACTCCCAGACTTTCCCCATGGCTGGGATTAAAGGTGTGAGTTACCACTGTCTGATCCTCCTAGACTGACTGTGGGTAGATCTCTCTGATATCTCAGACTGGTTTTTATTAAATTTGAAAGTATCCCCACAGTAGGGAACATGGGCAAGATGAGAGGTGTGAGGCTGAGCTCCTTCCCTGTGTGGTCAGACGTATAGTGTGTCGTCTGCCCCTGAAAACCTGGCTTGGAACTCAAGTCTCTTCTCCAACCTACTGCTTATGCCACATGAAGCCTTGTGAAAACTTCAGTAATGTAGTCGTGACAGAAGCTTCTGGGCAAGGCGGGTAGCCCCTTAGAGCTGTCAAGTCTGATCACGCTCTTTTGCAGAGTGCACACACTGCCTCGACTATGTGACAAATATTTCTTTGCGAGTGCATAATTCAAGTCTTGGCAGGGGTTGGGGTGAGGATGCAGCTGCAGGGGAGTCCTCTCAGCCTGTCGAGGTTGGCTTCAGAAGATGGGAAGCATTTTGTATCTTCCTTGCAGGAGCTCCGAGAGAGGGCTTAATCAGGGTGGGATTCACTGCTAATGGCAGAGATAACACAAACTTACAGATGATGATGATAATGAAGGGATGCAATGACAGCCACATGTTCCTGATGTCTATCATGAGCCAGACAGATGTAGGACCAGTCACTCTTACTAGGAGAGGATGTGACTCAGATAAGACAGCATTGTCAGTGAGAGGCAAAGCAAAGCTGGGACCAAACTTTCCAGATCAAGATCCTGTGGCCTTGGGTCATGTGGTAATAGGTTATTGTTGTAAGCCCACCACTCTGCCATCCCCATGCTGCTTTGCTTATGACTACACATACATGGTACAGCCATATTCATGCACAAACACATGCCAGCGGGCTGCTTAACGTTCTCCCTGGGACATCCATTCCTCAATGTCAAACCTGTGAAAATGTCACTTTAGGTGGCAAAGGAGACCTTGCCATTGTGATTAGGAATCGTAAAATGGGAAATTGCACTAGATTATCTGGCTATGCTCAGGGAGAAGGAGAAGGAGAGGGGAGGGAGGGAGGAAAGAAGGGAGGGAGTTAGCAAACACATACCCATAGGCAAGCATAAGTGAGTGTCTCTAGAAGCGGAGGAAAGCAAGGGGAAAGGATTTCCAGGAGCCCACAGATGGAGCATGCCCCTGCTGACTCCTTGGCTTTGGAGTTTCTAATCCCAGACTTATTAGTTGTTCAACTATGGTTTGGCTTGAATGTGTTACTCGAAACTTTAGGTGTTGGAAATTTAATCTGAAAATCAGAAGTTGTTGGTATTTGGGGATGATGACTTTGAGAAATGATTAGAATTTGATAAAAACAAAAACATGTGGGTATGGGTATTAGTGACCAGAAGAGGTGGACAGACTCATTTGCCCTGTCCTGTGATGTCCTCTACTGTGACATGCCATAGTTTTCAGATGTTTTAACAGCAAAAACAAACGGAGAGACTTTAAACCACTGAGTTTGTGATGTTACAGAAGCAACAAGAAACTGCTACTTCTGTTTGCTAGGTCCCCAAAGACTCACAAAGAGCACACACATCGTATTCACTTATAATTAGGTTCATCTTCGCTCTTTGTGGCTGTGCCTGCTGACTCACCTCTTGTTATCAGTTTGACATTTGTCTACATTAAGGGTTTCCTAGGGCACTCTAGAATGTTCTGGTGTACCAGGGCCAAACACGGCAAGGTCCTCCTTTCCAATCTGAAATTGGACCTGGTTTGGATGACAAATCATATGGTTGCTCTATCCTAACTCACCTTTATTGCATGTGACTTAGACCCTGATCATTTTATTCCAGGTTTGCTTTCTCTGACACCAGTAACTGCTGAAAGCCCTCTACCAGTCATGAGATTGCCCCAAAGACTGCCAAGCCCCTTACTTCCCCAGAGAAGATTCTCAAAGCCCCAAATAGTTAGGAATACACAAATACCATAGGCATGACCAGGCCTGAGGTCAGAAATCTGATCTTAATCTGGAAGATTTCCTCAGGAAGCCTGTTTCACATGACCATAGGAAAGGTTGGCTCAGGAGAACCCAAATGAGAAGGAGTCTTTGTACCATCAGATTACCCTAGACCCCACCAGCCCTGATGACAAACACCTGAAATTATCTCTCCTCTGTGGGCATCTGTTGCTCAACAACCTTTGCTGTTGTTAAGAACCCCTCAGGGCTGTCTTGGCCAAATGCTACTTTCTCTCTGAAAATCACACAGTTGAGGAATTATCAGGTCCAGTGGGGTTGTATTCTAATTCTAATTGTAATTCTTAGAATTTAATTAAGCTTAAACGATGTTATATGGAAGGGGCCCAGGCCCAGTGGGATGAAAGTCCCCCAGGAAGAGACCCTGGGACGTTTGCTTGCCTTGTACTTTTCTGCACATGTATATAGAAAGGCTACATGTAGAAACAGTTGGAAGGTGGCCAATACACTCTATAGAAAGAGTGTCCTCTGGTGCATGGCTGGCATCTTGGTCCTGAACTTCCAGCCTCCAAAACTGTCAGAAAAAAAAATTCTGTTGCTTCAACCACCAAGTCTACAATGTTTTGCCACTGCAATGTGAACTGGCTGATGCAGAGATCTCTCCCTAAACCATTAATTCTTG
The DNA here is from genome assembly GCA_033318265.1 of Phyllotis vaccarum. Taxonomy (NCBI): domain Eukaryota; kingdom Metazoa; phylum Chordata; class Mammalia; order Rodentia; family Cricetidae; genus Phyllotis; species Phyllotis vaccarum. The sequence goes on along the minus strand of JARWLC010000010.1, from coordinate 38,706,237 downwards.
TCCCCATTGCTGAGATAAAATGCCTGACAAAAGCAACTTAGAAAAAAGGGCTATTTTTGCCTCCAGTTTAAGAAAGGATACAGTTCACTATTGGAATGGGAGCATGAGGTGATCGAACACACTGTGCCTGTAGTCAGAAAGCAGAGAGCTGACAGGAAGGAGGGCTTTCCTACAGACTTTTTAGCTTGTCTCCTGTGACTCACTTCCTCCAACTCCTAAAGGTTCTATCTCCTTCCAAAATGGCATCCATGGTCTTTAATGGAGTTGAAGACTAAATAGTTACAGTATTCCTTGTTACCAAATTTAAGAAAGAAACTTACATAAGAGATATAACATTTATAAGCATGAGAAACATAAAAACTTAAGTCGCTTATCTAAGAAGATGTTTTTTAGCTATAAAAGGATTTTTTTTTTTTCAGGATGGCAATACAAGTAATGCTATAAAATGGTTTAGGTATAAAACTTTGGACTCACTTAGATAGGATAGATAATGCAGTAATATTCTGAATTTGCCAAATGCAAATTAACTGGATATTGTAAATGTAATTTTTATCTGACAATTGTTCTTAATGTATATAGTTTTACTATGTTAGAGTTAAAACTCTGAGGTTTATTTAGAAAATACCTGATAATTGTTCTTACTGTATATAGCTTCTCTATGTTAGAGTTAAAACCTTTCCTTTTTGTTTATACAAAAAGGGGGAAATGTTGTGGGATATTTTGGTTGCACTGTGACACACCAAGACTGTTGAACAAATAACTGTTAAAGTTTATCTTGAATCAGGTGGCAGAGCCAGTGACTAGCTAACCAGAATTAGCCATGGAGAAATCAGCAACTTTAATAGAGAAGATGTACATGGAGAAAAGGGCAGGGGCTAGAGTTTGAGCTTCCTTTTGGTTCTGAAATGAGGGAAAAGATGTGTATCTTGTGGTGTCTCTGGCTAAAAAACAAGTCAGCTAGTCGATACTCAACCTCTTTGAGCTAGCAGATTTTTACCCCAGCCTTTGACTCTCAAGTCTTATTGATAAATAGAACGATAGAGACTTAATTAAGCCTACATATTGTAGCTGTGGCATATCCAGGGCCATGAGATTGGAAGCCATACCAGGTCTCAGACTGAGTGGTCAGTGGAAGCACTGACTGTGTGGCCATGGGGCCACAGATGATAATTAAAATATTAGTAGATTCATATACAGTTGTTAAGCTGACAAAAAAGGATTTTTTTAATGTTTATTATGTATACAGTGTTCTGTCTACATGTCAGAAGAAGGTGCCAGATCTCATTACAGGTGGTTGTGAGCCACCATGTGGTTGCTGGGAATTGAACTCAGTACTTCTGGAAGAGCATCCAGTGCTCTTAACCTCTGAGCCATCTCTCATCCCAGGAAATTGTTTTTTGTTGTTTTTATTATTATTATGTTTTGTAGATGTGATGAAGGTTCTTGAGACGAGATAAAATTATGATAATCTTCATTGTCAATTTGACTGGAGTTTGAATCACCTGAATGTATGTATCTGTGAGGGTGTTTCCAGACAGATTTATCTGAGGATGAAAGGACATCTCTAACTTTGAGTAGCACCACCTCTTGGGCTGGGATTCCAGGATGAATAAACAAACAATTGAGCTGAGTACCAGTACTCACCCTCCACACTTCCTGACTATGGTTGCCACATGCCCCGTGCCTTCTGCTGTGACTTCCTACCAATGTGTACTTTCCTACATTATAAACCTAAAAATCTTTCCTTCCTGAAGTTGCTTTATAAAAGAATTTTGATAGAGTAATGATAAAGTTATCTAATAAAAAGATCATGTTACATTCGGGGTAGATCCTCAACCCAATGACTAGTGTCCCTTTTTATACAGAAAAGCCTGGAGATGAAAGGTAGAGAGCAATGAGAAGATAGGTAGACAACGGAGTAAGGCAGCCACAAGCAAGGAGCCCTGGGATCCACAAGAGCCTGGAAGAGGTGGAAAGTTGTTCTTCAAGGGCTGTCAGAGGACATGAAGCCATTATTTGGCATCTAGATGTTGAGAGAATAAATTCCTGTTATTTTCAGCTGAGGACTTCATGGTACTTTATTATAGAGGGCCTAGGAAACTAACATCTTTCTATGTAAGTACTTGGGTTTACCATTGTCCTTCAGGATGGGGACCTTACTCTGGTCACATGATCTTGCCCAGCTCCAGACACCAGCTTCCAAACTGCTATACTTCACTCAATCAAAGTGCATGTCCCTAGACCACGCCCTCTCACATGTGCCCACCATTTGGATCTTGGTTCCATGGTGTACAGAGTGTACCCACTGGCTCCTGGGAAGTGTGAATTACTGGAAGAGCTAGGTGCTGAAATCCCCAGCCAGCACCCTTATTCCTACATCTGCTTGCTGTGAATTGTCTCTTGGAAATGCTCTTGGGCTTCTCAGAAATGTTTCTTCTAGAAGAGTTTATAATGGTATCCCAGGAGCTCTTTCTCTGTCTGCTTCTTAACCATGAAAACCCCAGCCTTCATGGGATGGTTGATATTGAGCACTCTGGAGACTCACACAGATGTGTATTTTAAGAGTCTCAGACTCACCTTTGTCTTATTTTAAGAGCACCCATGGCTTAAGGTGGGGAAGGTTGTGACATGGACATTACGTGACCATGGTACAGGAGGATTACCATCAGCATTACAAATGCAATATGAAGGTAAACTGGTCAGGGCAGTACTGTGAGCAAATTAAAACAATATCCTTCAGAGTTCAGTGTCAGAGGTGTAGTGTGTATAGACCATGTAAGTATTGTTACCTGTACTCTCCAAACAAACCACTGGGGAAGGTTTGTCTGCTTTTCAGGTGAAGAAGGTGCCGCTCATAAAGGTTTTACTAAGATCTATATTCCCACCACCAGATTCCTATGTTGAAATCGTCTGCCTCCAGAGGACAGTTAACCCTGAGGGGATGATCTTGAGGTCTTTGAGAGGGTGGCCTCTTAAGACTAGAACTCAACAGCCTGCACACAATTCCCAGGCAGCATTGCTTGGGATGTCAGGCCAGGGCCATCCTTATTCTTCCTCTTTCAGGAGTTGCTAGAGCCAGTTGACTGCTCATGGAATACAGAATAATGTCAAGGGGGTGGTGATGGCTTCTGACAGCCTTTCCAACCCAAACCACAATCTGAGAATTACTATCATTAGTTAATTACCTAAAAATAGATCTTGGAGAATTTTGTACAGTTTTGGCTATATTCACCTCCTCTCAGACCCATCTTACCTTTCTTCCTTCCTTCCTTTCTTTCTTCCTTTCTTTCTTTCTTTCTTTCTTTCTTTCTTTCTTTCTTTCTTTCTTTCTTTCTTTCTTTCTTTCTTTCTTTCTTTCTTTCTTTCTTTCTTTCTTTCTCTCTCTCTCTCTCTCTTTCTCTCTCTCTCTCTTTCTTTCTTTCTTTCTTTCTTTCTTTCTTTCTTTCTTTCTTTCTTTCTTTCTTTCTGTCTTTCTTTCTTTCTTTTTTCTTCCTTCCTTCCTTCCTTTCTTTTTTTCTTTATTGTTTTCTCACTTATCAAGACCAGTTTGTGCTGCTCATGTATTCATGGATATGTGGCCTTGCAACAGAGTGTGGTTTGACCTACTAGTGGAAACACCCTTAAAGGAAACAGTCTCTCCCTTCTCCAGCATTGTCAGATGCCAATAACTCCTTGGGTAGGGGTGGGGTCTCGTGTGCACATGCCCTCTATGCCGGGTTGACCGGGTTTCATCTTGCATGGGGCTGTGCGTGCCAACACAATTGAATTCTTAGGTAGCTGCCATGCTGAGTACAGAATCTGTAGATGACGTACCCAAGAAAAAGGGTCTGCAGGTCCGTCCTGGACAGTTCAGATACAGGAGCATATTTAGGGCCACATGATGAATTCTAATGGACTCAGTTATACTGGGAAAAACCCCAAAGAGTGTGGCTAATGCCCAGAGCGACCTAATATTGAAAGCTTATTTTTGAAAACGTAAGGGAATTGGCCGTGCAAAACAGACAATGCAGCCAATGAATCTGAGATGGAATTAGAAAAGACTATTAATAAACTACTAATAAAAGTTACAATTTGAGCCTTGTCACGGGAAGGTCAGAAATGTTTTCCCTAAGGTCTCAGCTGCATCAGCGATTTATTTAATTAAGAACAATGGGCCCTCATCCCTGCCTCACTGACACCCCATCTTCTTTAATGTCATGGTCACAAAACTAAAGGGATTATGGTTTCTCAAGTACTAGTCCTGTGCGAGCCGCACCCCCATAGCTGGAGGCATTTTCTCTTGCCGGTTTTAATACCGCCCTGTGATTATTGATCGTGTAATGAACTGTGCATGGATTTCCAGCTTCCCTCCCATAGTTATGTCTTAATTTTTAGCCAAGTGATATTCATACAAGAGCTTATTATTATCACTTTGATGAAAACAGAATATATGAAGTTCTAACAGTTTTGGACCTAATTCCAGTCTCTAGCCATGGATGTGGAAATTCACATGTTCAGCAGGCTTCCTGTGGTCTAAGCTGTGCCCATGGTGACTGCAGAAATGGCTGGACTTTTCCACCTCTGTCTCCTTCCTCTCTGTCTGTGGCCATCTCCCTCTTTCCCCCACCCATCCCTTCCATATTCTGGGGAAAGGCTTGAAGATGCAAGAAGGCAGTCCCCTGCAAGCCTGGAGGGAGCACCTACTGTAACAGAACTATGCAGGTGCCATCTTCATGGAACTGTAACCCATAGAGCCAGGAAGTTTCTCTGGAGCTTCATCCCTGTTGTCTTGCGAGGGATGCCAGAGAGGACTTAGTCTGGAATGACAACCTGGAGGACAGAAGGGGAACCTATTTCCCTAAGGTCTCAGCTGCATCAGGCAGGACGGAGCCAAGGACTTTGGATGGGCTCCCTGGTCATGGAATTGATATCAATCAATTCACCAAAATTCCTCTGTGGTCTAGCTCACTGTCCGTTAATGTCTTATCTGAGCTGAAAGCCTTCCTCAGCAATGCTTTGAGCGACAGCTTCAGTGTCCCAGGCTCTGTGGGCTACATGCATTAGCCTATTAGACCACTGACACTCAATAATTCAAAAGATGTCATATATCTAGAAATGTGAGGAATGGGTGTTAGGACAGGGCCAGAGATATAGAAGGCTAGGTCAGGGCCACTCCGAGTGACTTGGAGGTGGAATATAGTCTAGTTTCAACTAACTTTCCATTTTTGATGGGTTAGACTTTACTGTTATGTATAACAAAACTTCAGGATTTAGACCCAACTTGGATTTTTACTAAGTGTCTTGGGATCTGGACTCTAGTGAGGACTATGGCTATGGTTTCTTCAAAAACTGAAAAAGTTCTGCATTTCTGGGTAACTTCCTGCTTCCTCTCTTGGATTTCTTTCATGAGCTTTGAAGAAATCTGTAAACAGGACTGAGCCAGAAAAGCTCATTTAATGGAAATCACCCCCGCCCTCCCAAGGCTCACCCTGGTGCTTGTTAATGTGAATCCTTCCTGTTCAAAGTTTAATACCTCATCCAAGGGTTCAACAATTACATTTCCATTACTTCCCACTGTTTATCACAGTTGGATTACAAAAGCCAATTTACGTTGTGGTTTCTTCTCTGCTAGGTTTTGACTGTCTATTTTTAAATGTGTCTCACAATCCAGTTGGGTGCTTCAGCGTTAAGTATTGGCTCCATGATGCTTTTGGAACTTTGGCTGTGAAAAGGACCTTGTCCTCCAGTTATACAGCATCCTTTGGACTAAGAGTGAAGCCATGAGAGGACTTCTGTCTTCCAATATGCCTTCAGCTGTTTCTCTCTCCTCTAGGGAGGATGTTAATTATCTTCCACTCAGGAGCATTTAAATACATATTCCCTTCATATTCTAAAATGAAGAAAAATGATAGTGTCATTCCCGTGTCTCTGGTGTGCATTTTCAGGCCCTGAGTCACCTCTATGAATGACAACAGCTTTCATCCTCTGTCTGTCTTCTACTATAGTTTCTGAGATCTACTCAAGAACCACCACACATGAATATGGAGGCCAAGTTTTAAGGGTTCCTAGGAACATAAATATAATGGTTTCTTTTCAAATTTTATTTTACAGAAGGAAATACTTTTAGAGCTAGGTTGGCAGTCTGGGGTGACAGTGTTGTTACTGGCACCATCTTCTCATTAAAGAAAGCCCAAAGCACATGGAAGAAAATATAATTCTAGGACAGTCTTGATCATGGCTGTCTAACATTTGAAGATGGTGTTCTTGATGGGAAGTCTTCACTGTTTATTGGGCTACCTTGCTTACCATTCCCTAGGGTAGAAGGTAAATAAAGTATGCCTATAAATAATAAAATAAAACGGCAGTGTTGCTTCTCTCGTCTGCTGGCAAAGAATGAGATATTCTTATTTTTTTTTTAAATCTTTATTTCTTGTGGGGTTTGCATATTTGTTTATTTATTTTTCTTACCCTGACTCAAAAATATTCTTATTGCCTTCTGCCATATTTTCTTCAGTCAAGTTGAATACAGACATTTTTTTTTTTTTTCCTGCTGTGGCAGAGACGTACCTTTATCCAGCCATGGCTGAGCCATCAGGAGGTCTGTGTAGTTTTTTTTTTTTCCTAGACTAATTTTATTTTTATTTTATGTGTATATTTTTTGCCTATTTGTATGTGTATGCACCACTTGTAAACACCTGATGCTCTTTGGAAGTCAAAAGAGGGCATCAGATCCATTGGAACTGGAGTTATGGGTGGCTATGAACTATCATGTGGGTTCTGGAAACGGAACCTGGGCCCTCTGCAATAGTAGAAGTATTCATAACCCCTGAGACATCGCCCAAGTTCTAAAATTGACATTTTATTTTATTGTTATTTTGTAATTGTATGTATATGGTCACTTATGCTGTGTGTATGTCTGTGTGCCATGCGTTTGCCACTTAGCCCAGGAGGTCAGAAGAGGGCATCAGATCCCCTCGAACTAGAGTTATTGATATATTGTGAGCTACCATGTGGGTGCTTGGAATAGAACCCAAGTCCTCTGCAAGAGCAGCGAGTGCATTATTGTTAAGTATTCACACTATCACATTGTCTTTTAAATATTTATATTTATGCCAAGAGATTCATGTGCTCTCAACTTTGGTTGAGGAAACCTATTCTCACAGTGGGTAACAGTTAACGTAGAGGTTCATAGATGGTCCAAGTGTCAAATATAAGCAAATGTGATGCTTAGCCATGGATGAATCAGCTGTGTTAACCTCCCCCATGCAAGGCTCCAGGAAGAACGGATGGAGAGAATGCAGGAGGTGACAGATGAGGGCAGTAGCTGGGAAATACTGACTCCTGGACAAGGCCTGGCCACTACACACAGCTGTGCACAGCTGTAATGGGGGCTCAGGATTACTAATGAAAACTTTTCCTAAAGGAGGATAGGAAGTTGGGAAAATTATGGGGAGGGGTTACATTACAAGAGGAGGTGAAGGCAGGTAACAGTGAATTGATATGATCAAAATACATTGTATAGAATGTATGAAAATTTCAAAGAATAAGTCAAAAAATATTACTAAGATGAAACTTTTCACAGGAACCCCATTACCATCCTGTAGAGAAGAGCATATACTTGGAAAATATCTACTCAATTATTTTCTGAAATAACTTGTTGGTTTTCTTTTATGGAACATCACTAAGTTTCTCTGATGGCACTCAACAGAACTGCTGAATGTCTCTCACAGGCCTTCTTTGGACATCTCAGGAGTGCTAATCACAAAAGACTTCTTCAGCCACCTCTTCATCTTCATTATTATGCTTCCTATGGCTTCTACTTTAAAGCTATCATTTTCTTAGTTTTCCTTCAAGAATTCCTGTGGAAATGTGGATATCAGTAAATAAGGCACCCAGTGGTTTTTCCTACTAAGTCCTGGAATATCACCCCTCAAAGAGTCTCAAAGGTCACAGGCACATTTATCACAGGCTTCTCTAAGAGTCACTTAAGATTAGTGATGATTCTGGGCTAATGGCCTCAATGCTGGCAACAGGGCATTTACCAAAGGAGCCATTGTGCTCCAATTCACTGGAATAGAGACTTCTGCAGAAGTAGCTGGCTGGCGAGGAGCTGGCAATGCACCGCACCCAGGAGGGTACTTATTCATACACGATGGCAAGGAGAAGATGGGGTACAGAGGCCTCCCTGAGCTGGAGAAAGACCAGAAGGGAACTCACTCACATAAAGTGGGGTCAAAACTCATGTTGAACAGTAACAACAACAACAAAAGATTAAGATAAAGGAAAAAAAATAAGGTTCAGCTATTGAAATTTTCCCCTGAACTCAGAAACACAAACAGTGAACCAGCTTGTACTGTCTCACAGGGACAAGAGTGTTTGTTATAGTCACAGCAAACGCAAGTTCTTGGAAGAAAATCAAGAATAGAATATGGATTGCTTTTCAGCTGGGTGGTTTTTTTTTTTCCTGGCAAGAATTTGTGGTATATTTTACACACCAAGCTCATTCAGAAGGTTGCAGACAGGGTCCTTTATGCCAAGATGTGCAGGGGTCTAACCTCTAAGTGTGCCTGTGGGTTCTGATACTCATAATTTTGAGAACACACCCAGCTTGTCAATATCTAGCTTATTTCTTGACCTTTGGTTCATCTCTGTTAGATCGCCATTTATCAGTGAGATTATCTGTGTTTGCCAGCCTAGGATAGAGTTTCTGTTTCAACTAACTAACTAACTAACTAACTAACTAACTAACTAACTAACTAACTAACTAACTAACTACTAACTAATTTTACAAATATTTAAAATATTTATAGCACTATTATTCACAGTGGCCAGGCATTGGAAATAGTTGAATACCTATCAGTTGACAAAATCAAGGGAGAAGATTAAGCTCTAAGAAGGCTTAAATACAAGCAAACTTTGAAAACTTCATGCTAAGTAAAAAAGTCAGTCCAGAGGCCACGTGTGTGGTTCTGATCACAGAAACTTCTGGAACATAAAAATTCATGGAGATGGGAGGCAGGTGATGATGGCGACTGCTGGAAGGGAGGGTGTGTGAACCAACTTTTAATAGACAAAAGTTTCTTTTTCTGGGTGTGGGGTGTTTTGGAATAAAAAAAAAGTCAATGGTAGTTATGCAAAGGTGCTACAAACTGCTTAAATCTGCACATCAGAAGTGCAAATTGGATGGCATGGCAATACTCTCTCTCATCATTTGTGTGTGAGAGTGAGTAGGGAACAGAGGATACTGGGTGGTCCTCTCTATTGCTCTGAATATTTGGCTTGGCTGGCTGGCCAGGAAGCCTTAGAGCTCCTTGTGCATGGGGTCACGGGCATGCACCACCATTCCAAGCTTTTGTATGGGTGTTTGGGATTTGTGATTGGGTTCTCATGTTTGCATATCAAGTACTCTTACCCACTGAACTATCTGTCCAGCTCCAGAAAGTGAATGTTTCATTAAAAAATTATATGAGAAAAAAATTATCTCTGAGGAGCGACACTGGGGTGGTCCTGTTATGTTTGAATTTTCAAAACTGTATTGTTTTGAAAAAGGTGACAATAAGAGAGAAAGAATAACCTTGCCAATCTCAGGAACTGATGTCTAATGAGGAGCTCTCTCACTTCCCAAGCACCGGGGAGGGGGGGGGGATATGTATCGCGCCACCATTCACATCCTGGATTTGATCTCTTTCTAAGTCAACTTCATGGACCATTGGCTTCCTGAGCATCATCACTGCATAGCTTCACCTGCTAGTTAGACCATGTCTCGTGAAAAAAAAAATCTGCTGAAGTTCTCACCCTCAGTATCTGTGGACTTGATTTCATTTGGAAACTGGGTCTTCACAGAACTGATCAAGCTTAAATAAGGCTGTGATGGTTGGTTGGTTGACAACTTCACAGCACATGGGAAGAAGAATTTTCAGGTGAGGAATTGTCTGTCTCAGACTGGTCTGTGGGCCTGTCTGTGGGGCATTTTCTTGATTGCTAATTGACAGAGGAGGGCTCATCTGTTGTAGGGAGTCCTAGTCACAGGCAGATGGGCCTGGCTTGGAAAGGAGAACAATTGAATATAAGCTGGGAAGAAAGCCAGTAAGCCACATTGCTCCATAGTTTGTGCTTCAACTTCCTGCCTTGGGTTCCTGTCTTAGCATAGGTCAGTGATGGACTGTGACCTGGAAGTGAACCGTGACCTGGAAGTGTAAACCAAATTAACACTTTTCTCCCTAGATTGCCTTTGGTCAGTAACAGAAAGCAAACTAGAACAGAGACTCTGTGGGATTAAACTGGTCTCCAATCTAGAAGCAACTGTGGACACAGAGACACAGAGGCTGTGAAGACACATGGGAAGAAGGCATGCATTGACAGAGGCCAGCTGGAGGCTGACAGTCACACCATGCCACAAGCTACTTGCTTCTACAAGCTGGGAGAGGCCAGGGAGGATGGTGAGCTGACTCTGAGCCTCCAGGGCATATGTATTTACTGAACTTTTGTTGATGGAGTTCTGGCCTCAACGACAGTGAGTCCTAAATTTCTACAGTGCTAAGTCGCCCATGTGGTACTGTTTTCTCACACAGAAAATACATCTAGTTCTTGGCCTGAGATCTGGCACACAAAGGTCCAAACATGCTTGCTGAGCAAACAGCTCCTCTGATTTGGCTTATAGTGGGTGTATTGGATGGAAGGGGCTGCAGGAATAGAGTGATAAAAATAGAAATGTTGGGTTGAGGAGATAGCTTGATGATGAAAGGAACTTAATGTTCATAAAGCTTCCAACCCCAATCAACAACAAAGGAAAATCCCAGAAATCTTAGTCTGTCTGTACAAGGGGCAACCCAGAGAGAGACGGATACGAGGTCCCTGGAGAAGGAGCAGAGTGGGGGCCTCTGGAGTTCACCAGAATCTCCCAACTTTGATTCAGTGAGACTGATAGAAAGGAGCCCATGGTGATATGTGATCATTATTTAAACAGTTCTTGTGATGAACCACCTTCTCATCCACATTCCTGAGCAGCTGCACAGCTGGAACAGAAGCAGAGGTTTGTCCTATGTCTGGTGTCGCTGAGTAAATGTCGAAGTCAAAGCTCAATCTTTAGGGCTCCTAGACCTTGATTTGTGGCTGTCTGTCTAAGAGAGTAGTTCTTCAGCTAGCTCTCAAACATCTTAAACTTCCAGTGGTGTTTGCCAATTACTGAAGGTCCACTTATCTTGCAAACTCAGATTGGGAATAAAAAAGTTTGCCATCTCCTTATCTATCTATTGTCTATCAGGGGCTTGATCTAGAAACAAAGACAAATATTTCTTATACTCAGAAGGCAAAGATATTGTTGTTAATATTTGAGGTTTACTTTTTTCCTTTGGAGGGTCATATATTAAGATACGTAACATCTTTTTGTTGTAAAATATTAAGGTGTGCTACATTTGTGTGAGCTGTGGAGTGGTGTTTGTTTAGCAATGCAAAGGTGAATTACATTCTTTTATGTTGCATTTGTTTAACTCTGTGAAGCCGTGCCACTTTGCCTGTCTAAACACCTGATTGGTCTAATAAAGAGCTGAACAGCCAATAGCAAGGCAGGAGGAAGGATAGGCGGGGCTGGTGGGTGGAGAGGATAAGTCTGAGGAGAAATCTGGGAGGGGGAGGATACGAATGAGAAAAGGAGAGGGGGACATCAGGGAGCAGCTCCTCAGCTACGCAGTAAGCCACGAGGAAAGAGGTTGACAAAAGTGTACAGAAGTGAAGACAAGCCCAGGGACAAAAGGTAGATGGCTAATTTAAGAAAAGATGGCTAGAAACAAGCCATGCTAAGGCTGGACACTCTAAGTTAGAATAGGTCTCTGTGATTTATCTCCATATGACTTATCTGGGAGCTAGGTGGTGGGCCACCAAAGAATGAAGAGTCAAAAAAAAGAAACAGCAACCCGTAGGGGGATTATGTTGTTCCATTGTAAATAATTGTGCCCGCCTATGAGTTTAATAAAAATCGCTGATCGGCCTAAGGCCCGGGCATATAAATTGCTAACTCTTTATTCTTAATCTAACTCATGACTCTTATCCTGTTCAACCATGTGGCTCGGTACCTTTCTCAGAGCAGCATAGTTGTCCTCTGCATCTTCTGGCTTCTCTGTGGCATTTCTGCTCTGTTCTTCCTGTTCCCAGAGTTTTCTTAGTCTGGTAGCTCTGCCCACACTTCCTGTCTGCCTTTGGCCAATCAGAGCTTTTTATTAAACTCATAGGCGGGGACAATTATTTACAATGGAACAATATAATCCCCCTACAACAACCAACTTTATTTTCCCACTTTGTTTATAATTTATTATAGTATGGTGTGTTTGCTTGTACACTCACACGTGTGCAGCTCAGAAGATGGCTTTCTGGGGTCCATAGTCTTCTTACATCTTAATGTGGGTTCTAGGAATTGAATGCAGGTATCCAGGCTTTACCCACAATCCATCAATGGCCCCTACAATATCTTCTATCAATGAGGCAGGAGTTCTAAGTCTTTAGGCAGAGCTTTACTACTCCATTTTTTTAGGTGATGTGCCTGACAGACATTTACATTCCTGTAAAATACTTACAGATTATGTTGCTTCATTATCTTTGCAATGGTAAATAGAAATAACTTTTAATAGGACATGTAAAATGTTTTATTTCCTTAAATAAGTTTTAACATGAAAAGTATTCCTTTTATTTTAAACTTGTGTACCATTGTGTGGATATGTGTCTGTGTACAGTGCTATAGAAGCTGGTGTCCCTTGGAGCTGGAGTTACAGATGGAAGTAAGCTGCTGGACAGAAGTGGTGCTGTAGCTGAACTCGGTTCTCCACAAGGGCAGCTGCATTCCTAACCACTGAGCCATCTCTCCAGTTCCCTCTCTGTAAGCTAATAGAAATATTTTTGTAGCTGTTTAGAAAGGTAGTTATTTGTTTCTTTCTCCGTTTTCCCAGGAATCCTTGTAAGGACTGGCTTATTTTGAAATAGCTGACCTGTCTGCACATTTGGGGACAGCTTTTAATACCACATGACCTACACTCACCCCGCATGTCGAGGACATTGTGTATTAGTTAAATGATGATGTTACATAATCTTTGGAAATTATTTTCATTAGAGCAATTGTTGATGTGATTGGGGACAATTTATTCCATTCTGTAATGGTCTTGAGAAACATGAACAGAAAACAATATATGATAATTGAGTCAAGCCATTTAAAAAAGATGCATAAGTTTTCAGCACCGAGATGAGCCGTTCAAACCCAACTTCCACATATGCATTTCTTCAAGGTCATCATGCTTTAGCCTGTTCCCACCTGAACCATGTATTTTCTTCTGTAGAAACAGAGCCATATGGAAAAATTTGTGTCTTAATGCCTCCTCCCTTACTAATAAATAATATAGCTGCTTTAGTTACACTGAGCTAATTGAGAACAATGCTGTTCCCCAGAAGCCAGCACTTCCCAGTTAGCAGTAGAGTCAGGGAACCATTCAGGTGAGTAGGGTTTGAGGTAGCAATAAGAACATTCCATGAAAACAAGGGGGAAGCTGACTATGCCACACCACGTTGTGGGATTCTGTTGGTGGCATGTGGATAACTTGTCACATTTTTCCCAAAAGAGATTTTTCTCTGCAGAATTCCAAGTAACCACTCACTTCCTATGGGATGGGATGAACATGACTTACATGTTTCTCTCACGCAGCAACAGTAACATGAACTGCAAACACATTTTTGTGGCTTGTTCATCCAAGTTTTCAGAATTCATTCTATTGTATGGGTAGGTTAGGGAACAGTATTATCAGTGTTCATTATGTACAACTCCAGTGGGGCTGATGAGTTTGTAGCCTGTCAGATTAGCTTTACCTTGTTGCTCTGAAGATGGGCCTAACAGGTAGCTGAAGTCATGATCCTGTGTGGTGACGGACCATGAGAAAGCCAGTTGCAAACTTTTAACAAGATCCCAGCACCTCATCTGAGAAGTATATAGCACAGAACCCTCCACTGTGGATTACTCCACTCTTGGCCTGGAAAGAGTATCTCAAAGGTACCAGACTACCTTATTAGTGAAGAAATTCACTTTTCCTTGTGTTAAAAACAAAGTTCAGCAAGATCTCTGTATTCTCTGCTCCAAAGAACTGAGCTGTGAGAGTGAAAAGACTAAATTTCCAAAGCCAAGACCACCCCATTCTCTGGCATCTTGTTGAATTATGTTAAAGGTGGGAGTGCCCAGCAAGAGACATTGCCTGTCCTCTGGGGTGAAAGAGGCAGACCCCCAGCTGCACTGGCATTGAAAGCCTCTAAGTTGTGCTTTCTTGGGTCAATTCTTCCAGATGGTCTGGGTTCCTTCTGTCTCCCCCACCCCTTTCTCCTATTTGGTGTAATAAGTATTTGATTATAAAGATGATTCATGCAGGCTGGGAGATGGCTCTGTCAGTAAAATGTTTACTACATAGGCATGAAGACCTGAGTTATATCCCAAGTATAAATATATAAACACACACACACACACACCACAAACACACACACACACAGAGCTGAGAGTGATGGGGAGGTGGCGGTAGGAGGATTCTTGGGGGCTTATTGACCATCTAGTCTAGACAACTGGTGAGCTGTGGTTTCAGTGAGAGTCTCTGCCTCAGAAAAACAAGAGGGATAGAGGAAGATATGCCATGTCAAACTCTGGCCTCCGCAAACATAAACAAACAAACGAACTTGAAAGAAAAACGTGCTCCTTGGGGGAAATTCAAGCAATCAAGAAAGACACAAAACCTGATAATTTTGTTATATCTGGGACCTGGAATAGTCGACCCAGCTCCCGATCCTCTTCTGTAGGGACTGTTATTGAGATCTCCTATTCCCCGGAGACTGTACGTCAGCCTCCCTCATAGTTGGGTAAGCCTTGAGGATAGGAGTGTGCTGCTTTGGGGGCCCAGCTCATTAAAGCCCTTCCTCATGATTCTTAGAGACTTTTGTTCTGCTGCTGTCAGGCTGGAATAAAGGACCCTGCAGAGTGACCCACACACTGAATCCACCACAGAGTCCACAAGTAGACTCGGCTGCTTTGCCTTGGTCCCTGTGGGTATTAAGACTTTGGGCTCCTCTAATGCTATGCCTGAGCCATTAGCAGCCAAAGCCTTCCATGTATCATTCTCTCAGGCAGCTCACCATGCACTGGAAAGCCAGATTCTCAAGCTGGATCTTTATACATCAGCTTGTTTCTTGGTGCAGCAGAGCCTACCCTGCCAGACTAGATCCATGCCTCAGCACCAGAGTTAAAGACTGAGTATCTGAGTGTCATGTGATACCATGAGTATTGTTCTTCAAAGGAAATGTGTCTGAGCTCAGCTGCATGAACTCGCCGTATGTGCTTCATCTTTATGTTTTTGTATCATTAAATGTGCGAGACTGGAAGCTGCCGTAACTGTCAAATATGGGAGCTTATATGACTGTTGGGGAATTCAGAGTGCTTCCTGTCAACCTCAAACTGTCAGAAGACCTGTAGTTTAGTTGAAGAAGACTTGTGAAGAGCAGACAGAGGGCGATTATACATAGAGAGCAGATCCTGGGAGACTGGGTAGGAGATGGGCATGGTAAGACATTTTGCAAACATAAAGATGCCTTCAACGGATAAAGCACAGCACTGCAGGTGAGAGGATTATACCCAGGGCTCAGGTAGAGAGCTAGTTAGAACCCTACACTGTAAAAGCTGAATGACTTTCCCTGCGACACCAGAGAGAATGTAAAACAAGTTATAAGCAGAAATGTTGAGGCCACAGACCCTCACTTGTGAATCCTATTTTGGCCTGTCTTCTAGACATAGCAACAGAGCTGAACAATCACATGATTATCATGGAGAAAAGTTGGTGACACACCTATGCTTATTGCAGCAATATTCACAGTGACACTTGGTACCAATCTAGGGATGTACCAGGGGATGAACAAACAAAGAGAACAGGAATATACCCAGGAATATTGTCCACCTGTGACTTGGAGCATGGTCCATAAGCCTGGAGGACATCATGCCAGTAAAACAAACCAAAGGCGAACACACAAGACAAGTGGAAGGGGTGCAGAGACACACATTGCATGTCCCTCACAACCAGAGTGGAGGAGGTTGGTTGTTATAGACAAAACATTTAACTAAGATTTTTGAGTTCCAATGTTCTGTAGCACTGTTGGGTGACTATGGTTAATAATAAGACATGGAGTGTATCAAAAGAGCCAGGGGAAAGATCTTGAATATTCCTAGCATCAAGATTCATCTATATTTGAGGTGACCAACATGAATCTTGGCTGATTTGACCATGACATTCTAGGAATATATGGCAAATATCTTCTTACCCATGTGTCATCTATCAACCAAGACAAATAGAAATGGAGGAGGGGACAGTCACAGATCTTGGCTCTGTGTAACATGACCACATGACCTGCTACTGTTGGCCCCGAATGTGCCTTAGGGCAGGGCTGAGACTCCGGATCATCTTGGGAGAACTGGTCCTCCACGGGAAACTACCATTAGCTGGAGTTTCAGGATGTTTCAGGATGATTATCCTGTCCAAGCTACTCTGTCCTAGACAATACAATCTGTGGATAGCTCGGGGGGGGGGGGGGAGCAGAGCAAAGCCCTTTACAACTTTCATGAGTCACATGAAGTCCAGACTGGAAAGCATGGTCAATAACTTCTATGGGCTGCTCCTATGTGTAGGCTAACACAAGCATTGCGTCCTTGACTTTGGTGTTTGAGCCTGAAGGTGGATTCACATAGGTGGGCAGTGTTCAGTGCTGACAAGTATCTCATAGAGGTGAGTGCCCTATGACATGGGAGCAAAGATAAGGCAAGAGGGAAATTGGCAGAACTGGACAGCAAGAGCATCTTGGGTAAACATGGGCTCTGCCCCTGAACCCACACCACAGCCCCATTTCCACTGATAATGGTGTGTGTGTGTGTGTGTGTGTGTGTGTGTGTGTGTGTGTGATCTCCTAAAGGAACAAAATCCAGCTGCTCATACTAAGCCCAGAGAGACTCTAGCTTCTCACCCATTACCTGTTGCTACCCTGTGAGACCTGGGAGTGCCTGGGACTGGGTCCCTAAGACATGCTTGACCCTGTGATGGTCATGATGGTGGCTGTCTTCTGATTTTTAACTTGAGAATACTCATAGAAGATTGAGGAGCTATACTGAGGCCTGGATGCTGACCAGCACCCAAACTGTAAGTATTTCTCATTTCTGCCGCACCCCTGGAATTCCACAGAGGATGTGCTATTCTGGTAAGTCATTACAGTTAAGGATCCATGGATAATGGTCTTTTGTCATTAGGTATTTAGTTAGTCCTTTTGCTTTCTTGTAGGTGCTTATAATCTGTATGAGGGAACAGCATTACCTGACTCTAGTTAGACCTCAGCTGGGCGAGACAAGGTGGTGGTTGCTGGGGGTTCCTCCGGCTAAAATAGTGGGATTGGCTTGTGATGGGTCTCAGCAGAAGGCAAGATGTGGAGAAGTTCTTCCCACACTGAATGTGAGGAAAGAGGTATGGGGTGCAGGGGTGTGCACAGCGTCTGCGTGTCCTGGGGTTAGTGTGCTTATGCACACTGCTAATGGTCCAGTTTCGGTAGAGTTATTGGCCTTTATGTTCTGATCAGCAAAATGGACTAATGTCAACAGAATTTAGCTCCACGCCAATCTTTGATATCCATAAGAGATGCCATGCTGTGACACTGGCCACATCTCCCAGTGGGTGGCCCCTTCTCAGGTCATTTCCTTCACATATTTCAGATATGTCCTATTTCATATGCAGAGTCTGAGTGCATGAGCTCAACTTCCTGCCTCAGCACACTCCAGCCATGCAGCTTTGAAAAGTGGTTTAGCCTCTCTGTGTCCCAGGCTCCTCATCTTATCACCTGTCAGCACCAGCTTCAGAGAACTGTTGTCAAGATCAAACATGGCAACCCATGTCAGGCCAAACAAACTCAAAGGGCGGGATATATAGTTCAGTGGCTAAGGGCGCTGACTATTCTCTAAGAGGGCTAGACTGGGTTCCCTGTACCTGTGTTGAGAAGCTCATAGTGATTTAATTCCAGCTCTGGGAGATCTGACACATTTTTCTGGTCTCTGGTTATTTTGTGCCTGTAAGCGTACACACACACACACACACACACACACACACACACACACACACACACACACACACACACACACACACACACACAATTTATTTAAAGAAATCCAAACACCTGAGTACTTCTTAGTGTTATAGTAAGGTGATACAGCAGGGTGGTTAAGCAGCCAGAGTTGAACCCAAGTGATCTAGGTATGAATCCTGGTTTGTTCCTTCCCAGTGAGCTGAGGGATATTGAAAATTTCTTTTCTTTTCCCTTTTTAAATACTTAATTTTATGTACGTGTGTGTGTGTGTGTGTGTGTGTGTGTGTGTGTGTGTGTGTGTATGTGTGTGTGTGTGTGTATGCACTTCCCATGTCCTAAGTGTGGCAGTCAGAGACATCTTTGGCTGCTCGTGCTGTCTTCCACCTAATTGAGGGAGAGTCTCTCTGGTTTGCTTGCTCTGCACTGTGCACGCCAAGCTCGCTGGCCCACCAGCTCTATAGGGATTTTCCTTTTCCCATCTTTCCATAGAGATGCTGAGTTGTAGACATGCACCACTGGGTCCAGCTCTTATGTAGGTTCTCAGAGTCAGAACTGAAATCATTAGGCATGCACAACAAGTGTTTTACTCATGGTGGCATCTCTAGAATCCCTTTAACCTGTCGCTGCTTCCCCTACCCCTCACCCCCAGCACATAACTGCATTCAGCCCAAAGGCTCTATTGAAGAATTAGTAAGAAAAATAACTGTTTTGTTTGGGGAAAATCCTCAGTGTGGTGTGCTTATTAGTTTATTTATTTTGTGTTACAAGCAAGGAAACAGGTTAAGTAATTTCCCTGGAGTCGCAGACACAGCTAATCAGCAGTAGTGCTGAGACCACTGGAGATCATATCCCCGCAATAAAGGGGAAATGCCTTGTATTCTCTGGGTTTTCTCTGTGAGATAGAGCGAGCCATTGCACAGCCCTGACACCCCCTGAGACTGAGCACAGCTCTTTCTGCAGAAGTTTACCTTAGGGCACTTGCCTTGTTTCTGAAATCCCTGGCTTAGGAAGCCTGCTTGCCCATACACTGTTGCTCAACCCATCTGTGTGTTTGCTGACAGGTGCTTTGAGAAGACTGGGCAGGGTTGGCTCTTAGCTCACCCCAGTCCATGTCCTTTTCATCAGTGAAGTCCACTCCCCATAGCATTTTTGAAGTTCATCTGTCTTGTACCCAAAATGCCTATGAAAATAGCATATTGGCTCCTTCCTCAGCTCATTATCCAATTCAAAGGCTTTAAAGGTCTAAAAAAATCCTGTATCTCCAGACAAATTGCCAGGTATCTTACAGCTCCTGGTATATAAAGCCAACTGGTTTACCTGCTCTCTCTCTCTCTCTCTCTCTCTCTCTCTCTCTCTCTCTCTCTGTGTGTGTGTGTGTGTGTGTATGTGTGTGTGTTAAGGTATGTGTGTGCATGTGCACACTGAATGCTGAATGGTTTCTTTCCTTTCTGTGGGGGAGAACCAGCAAAGCTGTGAAGCATCTCCATGGAAACCAGCTCTCCATCCATCAGGCTTCTGTGATGTGAATATATAATCCTCATGGTGGCCTGAGACTAATGAGGCAGCTTCATGGAATGCGCACCAGGACCTTCTAGAACTCAGCTCCATTCCTCCAGTCTCTAATTAGCTGAATGATTCAGAGTGCTGTGTTTTACAAAGCTTCCAGGGCCCTAGTTTTAATGTCTGGGCAATTTTGGGGGTCTCTGTCACAGAGCCACCAAATGGAGGTCTCCATAGTAACCTACAATATAGTCACTTTAAAATGATAATTTCCTCCATACAGACAAGACTCTCCAATAACTAAATAGTCATTAGATTTCTGGTATTGGCACAATGTCCCCTCTTTCCCCTTCCCCCTCCCTACCTTACTTTCTCCCTCCCTCGGTCCATTGATAATTTTTTAAATTCACCTGGAAAAATGCAATGATTTCAAGAGAACTATCCCTGGTGACGTGGAGTTTCCTTTCTCCGTCTTTCTCCTCCCTCTCGCCTGTATATTCAGGAACTGATCTCTCTGTAGGCGCCGGCGCACACTCAACCTTTTTACACTTCTGTTAGGGGATCAAAATAGTGTGACCCTCGCTGGTGAGAGAAATGGTCGGTTAGAAGCCAGACTTCAAAGCTTAGTCAGGAAGTTGTAAATATGTTAACAGAAGGCATATAGTGAATATCCAGTGAGCTAAAGTCATCCAGCCCAGTTCGTTCCCACAGGTGTGTCACCTGCCCCTCTGCTGATGCTGATGCTCCTTTAGGGTTATGGATGCTGGTTGGATAGGTCAGCATCTTTCCATCACACCTCCTGCAGTGCAAAGACTGGGTATTTGTCCCAGTTTGTTTTGCTTTCGCCTTGTTTAGTTTCCTTTCTGGATCTTTCTGGTAGGAAGTAGTGAGTGCTTCTAAGTTTCAGTTAAGTAGTTATTTTTGACCACAAGAAGGAAAAAGAAAAGCCACAGAGTTAGATCTTTTGAGAGGCAAACTGTGCTAAGGTGTCTCTGCTTGTAGAATTGGGACTGGGGTGTCCTTGTCACACAGCCCAGCAGTGTTCTCTGATCTGCCTCTCCAGTTTGTTAATGGCTGGCATTTAAAACACCCACCCGTGTTATTTTGAGAATGTTCAGAGTTGGAAATTCCATCCAACAAATCTGAAGGGCAATGACTTCTTTAGGGACAAAGTAACGGGCCATTGTTCCTCTCAAGAATGAGCTATGTAAACAGTGAACCTGTCAGTCCTCAGGCGGGTCCTTCTCTGCATTTCACATTACAGTTCTTATCTGAGTGAAAACTCCTGTGAGATGCTTAAGGTGGCTAATGCTTAAGGTAAATGCTTAAGATGGCTAAAAGATAAGACAAAATCCCAAAACATTTGGTTGTTAAGAAAGGCCATTTAGATGATATCAATTGAATTCTAAGTAACATTTTCCAAGGGAAAAAAAATGACCATGGAGAGATGAAATGAGCGAACAGATTCAAGAGCTAGCACACATTTCTAACTCCACATGAACCAGACATGATATTGTCTCTGCTGGGGACAAAGGACCCAAGATAGAATCAGAATTGCTCTGAGCATTCACAATGGTGAATGAAAATGAACTGTGCAGAGAAGCTTCTGGAGCTGCTGTTGTTTGCTCCACAGACCCCAGCTTGTTAGAACGTGGGCCCGGCCCTTCCAGACAATGGCCTCTCTCAAGAGAACAGATTTCTTAGCCTGAATCAGGCCTAGCGTCCCTTTAGCGTTCTCTGGGACAGAGAGTGACAGCCATTCAGCCATTAGACCTGCTTCCTCCATGCTGTTTGAACTGCACTGAACTAAATCACATGATGTCAAACTTCCTGCCAATGCCCCAGACTTACGACAGTCTGCTGTTTTCTTAGCTCTTTGGATTCCGGTGGCGATTGATTTGAAGATTCTCTCTGAAGAGGCACCTCAAGGCTCCCAGTCATGCTCACCTTCCTCTTCCTCACACATCTCAAGTAACTACCTCTCTCTTAGGCTCATTCTTCATGAATTTCCCTTGGTGAATTTTAAAGGGAAGCCTCTCCTTCCTTCTATGCTCCATCATCATCATCCTCATCTCTCTCTTCTCTCTCACACACACTTTTCTGTCTAATACCCTCCCTTCAACCTTGCCTCCTGAGGCCCTTTAAGCTTTATTCCTGAATGGAATTATGTGTCAGCTTTCCTCTCCTGGGGGAAATTCTGTGGCTTTACCATCTCCTGTTATTGTTATATTTAATGTCATTGCCGGAACGTATCTGTCTAAAGGCTGAGGTTTGCTGTTAAAATGTCCTCCAAAGGCCCACGGGGAGGTGGTAGACCGTGTCACCGGGGTCCTTGAAGAGGACTGTGAGGCCTCAGTCTCTTTTCCTTTTGTCACCAGGAGCTGAGCGGCTTTATTCTATCAGCTGTCATCTGCCATATCTTATTACTGTATCAGAGGCCTCCAAACAATGGGTCTGTCAGACTAGGGCCTGAAATCTTTAAAATTGTGAGCCAAAATTAAATAAGCCTTTTATCTTCATAAGTTGGTTATCTCAGGTACTTTGTTAAAGTAATGGAAAGGGTATTATTATTGTGTGAAGAAGAAGAAGTAGTCATAACATGTGAGTCTGCTCCCATGAGATATCACCTAATCAGATGTCAGCAAGCATGAAGGTCATGGAGGATGGACCTTCCTTCTTAACCACAGCTTGTAAAGCCAGAAACTGGAACTACAGAAATGGATTCCTGCTCAAAACAGTGGCATCTGAGATTCACATCTGGCTCTGAGTGGTGATGACATCCTGAACAGTCTCAAGGGTGTAAGGTGATCACTGGCTGAGGATTCTGGCAAAGAACTAAGTCACAGAATGGGCCTCTCTCTTTACAGCTGTTCCAAATCGACCAGGCAACCTCCCAGGAAGCAGCGATTTTTAGAGACCTTAAGAAGTGTGCTGAAACAGGGTTGGCAAATCATCCCTCTGCCTTTGTCTACCATTGCTCTCTGAGAGCACCCCCACTTCACCTCATAGTAAATTCTACCTATTTGCTATTGTGCACTCTATGTCTCATCTAAATTCCCTAATGAAGGGAGACCAGGAGGCCCAGGAAGCTGAGGGAAGGTTAGAACAAGGTTTTAGAACACTCCTTTCCTAGCTGTGTACAGCAACTCCATTGTATGGTGCAGCCACCTTGGATTCTGCCGGGTTGGGGCTGTTCTCTGCACGCATTCCCCGACTTGAAGTACCAGTTGCACTTGAGAGGTAGCAAGCCATTTACATACACTTGACCTTCCTCCTTACCACAATTCTTGTTACAAGTTATAATGAGAACATTGGCTCTCTCTCTCTCTCTCTCTCTCTCTCTCTCTCTCTCTCTCTCTCTCTCTCTCTCTCTCTCTCTCTCACACACACACACACACACCCTGCTCCAGGTTGAATATCACAATGATTAATCTTGCCTGGATCTGGAGTCAAATGAAAACCATACCCTTGAGTAGGTCTGTGATGGCCCAGATAGTTGCTGGCTCCTGCTGGCCTGCATCTCTCCCTGGTGAGCGCATTCACACTGCCATTGCTGCTTCTCTGTTCCTATCAGAACCAATGTCTCCCTTCTGTTTCCCCAGAACTTGACTGAGACGCCCCAGGCGCCCAGGTGCATGGACCAGCAACTACCAGGTCATGGCTTCCCTTGTGTCAAGACAGCCATTGCTAGAGTACCTACCCATACAGTATCTATTGCATGAGTCAATCTAATGAGGCTCTCTTTAGCATTTCTTCATTCTATAGGCTCAGTTCTTCCAGAGAAACTTAGAAAAGTACAGCACAGTGGTCCTTACATGGGCTCTATCATGTAAGAATCAACAAATAAATAAATGAATGAATGAATGAATGAATGAATGAATGAATAAATAAATAAATAAATAAATAAATAAATAGATAATCTTTTCTCTGCTAAACAGGCCCACCCCCATCCCATCATTATTCTCTAAATGACAAAGTTCTACAAACTGTTTCTCCAGCACTTACTCTTGGGTAGGCGTAACAAGGCATCCAGAGGTGATTTAAAGATCCTTAGAGGATGTTTGTAGGCTCTGTGCATAGGCCACATTGCTTCAGATGAGGGACTTCCGTACTTGAGAAGGTTTGGTGCCTGGTGTACCCAATCCCCCACACGTGCAGAGGGATGGTTAGTTACAACTTTTCTGTATGCCTTATGATGGAGGATGCTCACAGATGAATTCTGGAAGCCTAGGGCTTTCATGCCCCATTCTGTGGGGTCAGGGCATGTCTAGTATTCCACTGAACTCTTTGCCTGCAACCCTTACTAGGCATGCATAAGTGAAGGAGAAACCAAAGCATTGGTCCCACAGTCATTCTCAAGCCTCCAACCCCCTCCCTTCTCAGAGGTCCTGCTTGGTCAGTGCATCCTGAAGTTACCTGTAAATAAATATCTCTCCTGCTCACCTATTCCTGAATAATCAGTCATAGGCTTATGTAGGGGATTGTGTTGTTTCATGGTAAATAATTGTCCCACCCACTGGTTTAATAAAAAGCGCTGATTGGCCAAAGGCAGGCAGGAAGTGTGGGCAGGGCTACCAGACTAAGAAAAACTCTGAGAACAGGAAGCACAGAGCAGAATGCCAGAGAGAAGCCAGAAGAAGCAGAGGACAACTATGCTGCTCTAAAAAAAGGTACCGAGCTGCATGACTGAACAAGAGACATGGCTTAGATGAAGGGTAGAGAGCTAGCAAGTGATATGCCTGAGCCTTAGGCTGATCAGCCTAAAACTATAGCAAGCCTCTGCGTGTCTCTGAGTGGGTCTGTGGGTCTGTGGGCCTAAACACTGAGGTTAGGCCCAAAAGTCCAGGCCAGAAACCTCCTACTACAGGCTTATATTAATTATAAATGTTTGGCTGATGGCTAAGACTCCTTACTATCTAACTCTTACATTTAAATGAACCAATTTCTATTAATCTATATATTGCCATGTGGCCTTTGGCTTACTGATTCTTTCACAGTTTGCTTCTTGGGTGCCTCAAAGAATCTGCCCTTACTCCACCTTCCTTCTCCTGCTTCTTAGTTTGAATGCTTCGCCTAACCTTATTTTGCCTGGCTATTGGCCAAAACAGTTTTATTTATCAACTAATGAGAGCAATACATATTCACAGAGTACAGAAGCTTCCCACAGCAGCTACCCAGGATCCTTCATAATTCATCTCAGTATAAGGAAGACTCATTATTAAGGAAAGCCCATCACTAAGAGGTTTTGTTTCTCGGCGTCAGAATCTAGAGAGTGATATCAGATAGAGCACAGTCTATATGATGTCACAGTTTGGGCATGACTGACAAGCATCTGATGAACCTCATCTTTTTATTATTATTATTATTATCAGAATTAGATATTGGTCCAAATTAGATCATGGTCAAATTTTCACCTTCTCTCTGGCATTACCATCAAACAGCAGATCTTTGATTTTTTTTTTTTTTTTTGTCTTCTGCCAAAGTACATTAAACCACTGAGGCATGTAAGCTTTGTTTCCTACCAAAGCTAGAATTTTAATTAAATTTTCTTGAAGTCTGTCTCTCCAAATTCTGGTTCTTATGTGGGAAATTTTTCCTTCAGTATGGGTGTTTAGACATGTTACTGCTGACTTGCTTCTGTTTCTTTCCTGTTATCTAGAACCAATAATTGATTTACCCCAGAATCTTCTTCCCTAACGTGAGTAGAGGTCAAAGACCTTAGAGACTTCAAATGAGAAGCTCTTTCATTTTGAGGACTGTGCATTTATGGGTAAAAGTCTCTGTAGACCAGTCCCCAGATGGGCATTCCATCTTCAGAAGCCATGAATTAATGGGGCAAGTGGAATTTTCTAACAGACTCTTGGTTTTTCACATAAAGCAACACAAAGGCCCTGGCTGTGGCAATTCACAGTGAAAACTTTGGAGGCTCTGCTCCATTCAGCAGTCACCACCTCCTCCTAGTTCCCAAAGGCTCTACTCTTGCTCCTCAGAGGAAACCCAAACTCATTAAGCAGAAACCTCCCTTCAGAGGTGGCTCTTTTCAATTGAAATCTCTAGCAGTCATCTACTCTTCAAGACATTGATACTACCATTATCTGAGCCATCATGAGGTTCCAGGGGAGAATCCACACACACAGGAAGTATTACTGAGCTTGTTTGTTAGAATATTATCCACAGTACTTTCCAGGAGACAGGGATCTAAAAAGCACCTTGAACTGACTTCCTCCAGGCAAATCCATCTGGAGGTTGCCCATTTGAGCAGCAGTTTTACAGAACAGTCCTGATGGACAAGGCACATAAGAAGTCTCAATATGTGGACTTTCAGAATAGGAAATTGATTTTCATGATATATAATGTGTGGTAGACAGTCATCTGTCCTCATAAATGGAGAATGTGGTTGTAATCAAGCAGACGATTCCTTCCTCTGTTCAAGACTAGATACTTTCCGGGATCCTAAAACCAATTTCAGAGTTTCCTGTGACCTAGGAGTTCCAGAAAATACATCTAATCCTTTCTTCCAGATTTTTTTTAAAATGACCATTGGTTATGTAGCTGTGTGAAATGTGGCCTATCTAAAGAAACCACGTATTATGCTTCCCCTGACACTGAGACATTGCCAAGAGAATGCCCAACAAGAGAAAACATTTGTCTTTGAATTATATGGCAGAGCTTGTGGCTTTGTTGTGCTTATCCAGTGAGGAAGGGTCATCCTGTGGTAATTGAGATAAATTCTATTCTCTTTCTGAGGATCAAGAACTCAATACTCATCACCCTCCTCACATAAAAACACTATCCAGAAGGGAGACCAGAGTTGTTGAACACAGCACAGAGACAAGATGTTAGCTCGAAGAAGACAGCAATGGATGTTCCAAAATAGAGTACAAGTTTAGAACTGTCCCATGAAACGAAGGAACTCTTTAGTGGTAAAGAGTTCAGTTTATCAACACATAAAAAACATGCGGTGTTGGAGAGCCTGAATATGTAAGCAAATATGAACAGAAGAAAAACAAAGATTTCATAACAATAGAGGACTTTTTTCCTCTGCATTTTGACAATGGATTGATCATCACTGTAGAAAAATCAATAAGGAACTATCAAAAATGAACCTCACTCCAGACTGAATGGGCCAAATAGAAAAGCACAGAACTTTCCATCTAAGCACCAAAACATGAATTCTTCTTAACAATGTGTAAAACATTCTTCATATTGATTGTAGGGTGGGCCACAAATCCTAATCATTTATAGGCATTACAATCACGTAAGTCTTTTTTTTTCCAGCCACAGCAGCTCAAAAACTAAGAAGGCTAACAATTTCCTATTGTTTTCCAAGTGGAAAACTCAGGGGGAAAATCAAACAACATCCCCATACAAGCGATGCATCACAGAAGAAACTTAAAAGATATTTAAAAATATCTCCCTACAAGACATTTTCTATGAAAATGGAAACAAAGCATATCACAATTTATGGGAGCTTGCTGAACTGCTTCTCAGGGAAACGGGTATGGCAATAAACGTGTGCATTGATGAGAGCAAGCTCTACACTCAGACTTTATGCCTTGGAGACTAGAAAAAGAAAAGACGAACTAAGCCCGAAGAACAACAACACAGTTGAAATCAAACCTACGTGGAGACTATACAATGGGCGAGAGCAACGGTTCCGAGTGTTGCTTCTTAAAAGATAAACAAAGCAGAACAAACTTTAGCTGCCTTAAGAACAAAAAGGAATTTTGCAGCTTAGCCATACAGGTGGAATGCAAGGCAGGCATTCCAAATGAAAGCATCATTAGCAAAAAAAAATAAAGCATATCAAAATGCCAACCACAGTAGACATTGGTTAACAAAGATTTTTTAAAATATCTCATATGAGCTTCTGAAATTGCAGCACATAACCCTCGAGTCTCAGAGACAGTCCAAGGTAATATAAGCTGATGAGACTTGAACTGAATATCTTTCTTTTAAAGAGATTTTTGAATGTGTTTGTGTGTGGGGAGGTAGATGTCAGAGGTCAATGTCAGATGCCTAGGTCATTTTCTCTCCACTTTGTTTTGTGAGATCGAGTCTCTCACTGAAACTAGAGGCTCGCTGAATTAGCAAGAGTCTCATCTTGCCTCCACACATGGCTGTGCTGGGATGACAGGTACATGTCACTGCAGCTGGTGTTTATAGGGGCACTGAGCATCAAACTGAGGTCCTCATGCTTATGTGGCAAGTTCTGTATAAATGGAGACATCTCTTCAGTCCAATGACACTAAGTAATTTTATAATGGCCTTGACCATGATAAGCACAATCTGGTTTAAGAGAAATAACAAGGCTCTATTTTGAGTGTCCACTAGGGGATAATTGCTTTTATGTTCATCATGAATTAGATTTTCATGTATAAATATATACTCAACATATAACATTAGACTTCAATGTACTTATTAGCTTATTCATGCACACATATGTACATTTAATGTAATAATTTATTATATATAGCTGTAGACATGAACACAGGTATTGACTTGAATGCACATGCCTATTATCTCTAACCCTGCTGGGCAGTTTTGTGTCACTCACTTTTAGAAACTCAGAAAAGAGGCCTGAGTAATTTATCCATAGCCTCATGGTGCTGAAGTCACCACCTACAAATCTCTAAAAACCCTCTTAGCTACAAGGCCTCATGGAAGAACTTCATCATCAGAGAATTTTGCTAATTACTTAGAAACTTTTCTATCTGCAATTCTGGGCTGCCGAACAGTTTTCTGAATCACTGTTCAAACACCATGACACCAGACCCTGTACACTTGAGCCTGAGATTTACTGTCTTTGGAGAAAAGTGAAATCAAATCAGAGAGATGCACCAGAAATTCAGAAATGCTCCTGCTGTTAATCATCCCATTCCGTGCTGCCTCTGGGGTGACACTCTAGAAGGTTTCCATCACTTGTCAGGGGCCCTTTGTTTTCCTCTGAGTTTATCCATCTCAGTACAGGAAGACTGGATGATTCTTTATCCCAGCGAACTCAGGAAGCCTGAGAAGACTGATCCAGTACTTGCTACAGGATGAAGAGCCAGGCTGGGAACTGGGGCGAAGAGGGGTGTGTGAGTAGGAGAGTTCTGCAGGGTAATGAGAGGGTAGCCGATTATTGGTAAAAATTCCCTGGAAGGACTAGGAGCTGTCCAAGTTGGCTGGGCTGGATAAAAAGCCAGCTCTAGAGTTTGGTTGCTGCACTGAGGTGTTTACGCCATGAAAATGCAGTGTTCTTTGCTGCTCACCCTGGCCATCTGCTCACTCTCATCTGCAGAGCATCATGGGAGGCTCAGCTCCCCAGAACAAGCCTTGCTTGTGGGTGGGGTGTATCTTTGGTTGGCTGTGGTATCTTAGGTATCCCGTGGTCTTGCTCAGGACCATGACCTGGGTGTGTTATTATTAAGGGTATTTGTCTTCAGGTTCCTTTTCTGCTCACTGGGGGCATGAAAGAAAGCTTTCGGTACCTCAGCCTCACAGACTGAGTGGGATCTGCACCACTTCCTCTCTCTTTTTCCTAGTGTCTAGCTTGAAACCTGTTGTACTCAGAGGCTGATCAGGGAGGGGGGCAGAGCTGTGGGAGGAACGATCCTGAGCTTTGGCAGGTGGTGGGAGGTGGAGCAGGCTCTCAGAACCAGGTGACAGCTTGTGGGAGGAGGGAGGGGCTGGACAATGAGATGGGATTGTCGATGGGGTGGGGTGAGGGGGAAAGTGGAAAAGTGGGGGCGACAGTCTAAAATCTCTTTACTGTCTTCTTCGACTGCAGTAAGGACCCAGGGTTGGGTTTCTTGACTCCCTTGGGAGCAAGGGCTCCAGCTTTGGAGAGAGGTCATTTTGTATTTGGGTCTGGACTGGAACGAGGACCTTTAGCACCATTAGCTTGGAGAGGAGCCTGCAGAGCTGGAAGTGTCACCACCAGGGGATGTGGAAAAGTTAGGTGGTGGGAGAGAGGTTCAGAACTTCAGGAAGTAGTGGTCCAGAGCATGATCCTCTGATTGATGGTGGCAACGTGGCTCAGGCCACTGCCTCTTGCTTGTCAAGCTGGGCTGGCTACTGGCCACATGTAGCTACTTTGTCTGGTCACTCACTGTAAAGGAAATGAAGCATTAGCAAAGACCGCAGTCCCCATGATCCTAAGTAATGCGGGTAGATCCTGAGTAAAGTGCCATGTGGAGGCTTTGCCCATGGTATTAGTGCCTCTGGGACAAACTGATAGGAGCAGATGTGAGGGCAGAGGAAGACGTAGATGCTCAAGCTGGGTTGGACATGAGCAACAGCTTAGAAAAATAAATGAGTGAGGACAATGGTTGTCTTGAAAGTCAATAGGCAGGTCCTAAAAGTTGCTGTTTAGGGAGAAATGTCACTCATTCTGCTTCCGGGACTGAGTGACAACTCTGATCCAGAGCCAGCTTCCCCTGCTACCTCCTTGCCTGCTTTGTATCTCTGCCAGTCCCAAAGGCTGTGCTGTTTCTATTTGTCCTTGTAAACATTGCCTCTCAGTAGGTCTGAGTCTCAGGTATATCCTAGGACAGAAATGGAAATGGCTCAGTCTTCTCCAAAGTCAAGCGACCTAGCAGAAGGCTTCCGGGAATGGCTCACGTTGGCCATTTCTGAATTAATCATGCAACAAGGAGAGCATGAGAGGTGCTGGAGGCTTGGGGAGGGCGTGGGAGTCAAGAACAAACTCTGTCATTAGTGTGAAAGGAAAAACAAGGCTGCCTGCCTCCCCCCTGCCCCCCCCCCCATCCTCCTCTGCGGTTCCTGTTTCATTGGAGACCCAACTTTCAGCCTTATAACCAGGAGCGACTATGCACCCTCCTGGACCCCCCAATGTAAATTTAGTGATGTCTGGAGACTTTTCGAGCCCATATCTATGAGGAGGGTGCTCCTAGCACCTAGTAGGTTAAAAGTCAAGGATACTTGTTAACATTCTGTCATGGGTAGGATCACACCAGCCTCCAAATGTCAATGGTGCCTGTAGGTATTTGTGCAGCCCAGTGCAGCTCAGATGGAAAGAGATCCTGGCAGTCAGGAGCCCAGGCATCCTGAGCACTGCAGCTTGAATGGAAAAGTTTTCAGGCAGTCGGGAGTCAACAAACACCACAGGCCACAGTAAGGCCAGGTAGAAGCTTACAGTTCTGCTTCAGGGAAAAGCTTACCCAGTGTTAACAACTCTGCTCTGGCGAGGGAGGGCTTCTCGGGTGAAGTTACTACACTGGCTGGTGAAGGCTTTGCTTCTCCTCCATTGCTCACTGCTCTCTGTTCAGGGATTGTAACAACTCTGCCTAGTCAGGGAAGGTCCCTTGGGCAGCAGGCAAGAGAGTTACAGCTTTGTTCCATCAGCTGATCATTGTTCAGGCTCTGCTGCTGCTGCTGCTGCTCTGGCAAAAGATCTTCACCCAAACCTCATTCAAGGGATTGGGAGGGAGAGGTCCAGGAGAGGGTGGCTGCCTCAGCCTGGGGTGGGGGAAGGCTAAGGCAAGGGCTGTGGGCTCAGGGCTTATATAGGGCTTCTTGGGAGGCGGAGCTTTCTAGGGAGACTTCCAGGGTGGGGATTGGTCAGATTTTATACCTTCTTAACCCTGATTTGGTTTCTGGTTTCAGGGCCAAAGTGTGTTTCTTTCACTGGCTCTTTTGGGCTTTTGGGCTCTAATTTCAGGGCCTGGGCACATTTTTTTCACTGGCTCTGGTTTTATTTGACTGGACACTTTTCCCTACAGTGCAGAAAAGGAAAAATACCAAGCCTATTTTCATTTATTTACCTTTAGTATCAGAGAAAGACTATGAGAGGGGGGTCAGAGAGTAAGATTTTCACCTACTCAGCTAGGTCACCATGGTTCCTAAGATCCAAAAGGAAAAGGCGTAAACCTGAGAAAACGAGTCTACTTGACTTCCATTTAAACAAAGACCAATAATAACCTTAAAGAACTTTAGGCAGACACCAAAATGTGCTTGTCAATTTTGTTGCTTTGTATATGTTGTGTGTTTCTAGCAGTGGCAATTTTGTGTCCATGTGTAGAGTGTGGGTACCGCTGCATGCATGTGCATGCATGTGCCACTCATTAAGTACCATCAGCCTTGTTTTAAGAGGCAGGGTCTCTCATTGGAACCTGAAATTCAAAAATCAGGCCAGGCTGCTGACCCGAGAGCTCCAGAGAGCTGGAAGTACAAGAATGCACCAATACTTCTTGCTTTTTAATGTGCTTCTTGGTAATCCAGCTCAGGTCCTCGGGCTTGAGTAGCAATCATTCTACCGACTGAGCCATTTCCCCAGCCTAGATGGTGGGTTGTAGGTCTTTCAGGGAAAAGATAACAGTTTCTCAGTTTGAGACACAGGTAAGAGAGACTACCATCCCACCTCTGCATAATGGTAAGTCTGAGGTAAGATATGTTGTAAAGACTGCTCTCCTGTGATCTGGGAGCATGGTCAGTGTGTCTTGTTACTCTAGTGGCTTCTCTTAGCATCCAGGCCATATGCCACCTCAATTAAATATTTTCTTTATAAGAGTTGCCGTGGTCATGGTGTCTCTTCACATCAATGAAAATCCTAAGATAAACCTAGTGGAGCATATCAGTGTCTGTAGAGCCCTAGAAGAACATGTGGCCTTCTGCTGCTGCCACACTCATGCCTGTTCACTGCTCAAGAGAAGGAGTGTCCTTCCCTCATGGTTGCTGACTGTATAACAGGAACAACTCTTGACCAGTGAAGTCCACACCACCCATTGTGCAGACCTCGAATTTAATGCATTAAATCTAAACCCACTACGCCAGCTTCTCACATTCTTCCTGTTATAGCCTACACTTCCATTCCTGCTTTGGCCGAACCTGTCCCTAAGCTCATGGCCCAAGAAGCTACATCTCCAAGTGCATCTTGGCCCTTAGTCACTCCTGTTGGCCACCACCTTCTCTGGTGCATGTTAGACCCACCCTCGTGTTTCACTCAGTTTCTCCATGTGTCTGCTCTCTGAGCTTCCAGCTCTTTCCTCCACTGCAGTCTTTCCAAAATGCTGTTGTAAAACCATCTCTAAAATGCTAACCTGCTTCAAAACTTTAAGTACCTCCCCCGCATTACTCATGGGAAGATTCCAAGCTATTCACAGCCATATTATGTTCTGGCTTCTGTTTGTGGTCGGTGGTCAGTGCTCAGCCCTTCCCCGAGCTGCTCTCCTGTCTTGGATCTTTTAGGCTGGGCTATTTGTCCTACATTGAATGCTCTCACTCTCTTCAGGAGCCTGCTGGAGGCCCGCTCACCCTTTAGGTGTCCTTCAGGTCTAGGAGCATTCTGGGGTCTGAAGGAGGAGTCTTGCTGGCCAGATGAACCACCATTGTAGCATGAGCTTCCTGAACTTTACGTGTTAGCTACCCAACAGCTACACATGGTGCACAAAGGAACACATCTCTTTGCCTTTCCGTGCCTTAACACAATGCCAGAGTTCTACCAGCTGCTCCTCTTAGGAGACATGATTAAAAACCACTTTGCTTTAATAGAGCTAATTCAACGTGTGGTGATTGTAATTGGTTCCATCTCCTCATCTCATTTGACAGGGGATATTTTCAAATCTGAGCTGCATTTCAACTGGCTCTTTAATCAGGGTAGGAATTCTCTACTTTCAAGTATGGGTACAAGATCTCTGAACACCTTCTAGGGAAAGTCCTTGGCTTATGAGATTGCTCATCTCTCCCTGGTTGCATATGGATAGTTTCTGAAGCCACTGGAAATAAGGCCACAGGCTGCCGCTGTGTACTTCCCTTCTAAAGACTGCCCAGTGGGTTTTTTTTCCCTTTCCCAGGATCTGTGTTCTGATTGTGATGTCCACATGGGATACATGTGTGAGGCAGAATGACCCCTAGAGATGACATGAGGATCACAAGGGATACTGGCTGGGAAAAGAAATGCTTGAGACGTATGTGCCTGAGAGAGGCTGGCAAGACAGAGGCAGAAAGTAGCAGGTTATCTCTAGGTATATGAGGATCCGCTACGTGCATGGGGACCTCATGCAGCTGGAAAAGGCACCAGTCCAAGTTCCTGACCCCTGATATTCTTGCAGCTCCATCACCCCACACAGTGTCAGATCCTGATTACAATCCCAACATCTTCCCATGAGCCCTGAAGTGGGGGCCAGGAGAAGCAGTAGCAGGCAGTGACCGTGAAGCCATTTACTTAGAACATTTATGCAATAACAGCCTGTAAGGTCTTGGTAGTGACTTCAGAGACCCTTGGGTGTCTACACAACCCTATACCTCCAATTTGTCATCACGGAACCTTGGCGTGGGAGCTCATGTAAGGACTTAGCTGTTCCAGTATCACCTCTGCTGATGGCACAGTTTGAGTCTTTGTGTGTCTATTTATAGACAGCGTTTAACTCCACTGGGCACTGTCTTTTAGATTGATTTTATTAAATGATGGACATTAAAGTCCTGGATACTAGAAGGGAAAGATCAGAGAAACTTCTTCCACTGTGATATTTCTGGATGCTCCTTTCTTAATTTTTAAAAAATCATTTCATTATTTTATGCATATACGTGTTTTGGCTGCATATGTATCTGTTCACCACAGATATGCCCGGTGACTATGGAAGGAGTTGGATCCTCTGTAAGTGGAATTACTGATAGTTGCGAGAGGCAGTGAGGATGCTTGGAATTGAACCTGGGTCTCTAGAAGAGCAGCTAGTAATCTTAACCACTGAATCATCTCACCAGCCCTGTTCTATTCTTTTTACATAGAGCATCTGATAGAGCAAGTAGGGAAATACCCATTTTGTAAATATAAACAGAGATTGTGGTTTTAAAGGCTATTTAAAAAGTAACCATCAGAAGATTGCAAGGAGGCAGCCAGTTACGGTCTGTGCACTGTGCTGAGTTTCAGACCCCACTGGTCTCTCTCATCACCTCCTCCTTGTGTCTCTGTCTTCGTGTCTCCCTTTGCTACTTGGTCTTTCTTCTGAACATACACTTCCTGTGGTTTCACTCCCCATCATTTTCCTTTTGCTCTGTTTTTGTTTTCTTCTCCTCACTTCGAAAATGAGGCATAAAATATTTTAAAGTATTGTATTTATTAAACATAGTTGCTCTTCATTGGACACAGGGATCAACTGATATTTTTGCTTCTCCCGACAGAGTTTTTTGAGGTGGCTGGTTGGTGGCGTGGGCTGCTGAGTCCTCAGCAGCAGTGGAGAGAGGTAGCGGCATGAGAAGCTTCACCGTTGATTCTTCTCAAACATGGAGACGAGCTGGTATCCAGATGGCTTCTGCTTGGCAGTCTGTCAAGTGAAGTGTTTACCGGCTCTGAAAATCCATTTCAGAGCACCATGTCCTGGGTACTCGTGATTCTGTTTATGTCCCTTTTCTCGGGTGGCCACGGGTACAATGTTCCCACTCGTTTTATGGAGTGGTAACTGTTCATTCTCTTTGCGCTTTACTGACTTGAAGCTCCTTACATAATGACGCTCCAATTTCCTTATCAATGTTTTATTCAGAGTAAATATGCAGTTGTATATTTCATCATTCATGAATTTAGTTTTAGTGTCATGTTTATTTGTTAACCCATGAGTCTGTTTCATGGAATCTAGAAGAGTTACAGCATGTCTGGTGTACTTCGTAAAGTTGTACATCTTTCTAAGAATCAGCAAGCTGCTATATTTGAGCATGATTATGAAGCCTTTTCTTAAGCCTATACTTTCCTTATGCTTTGGACATAACTGTGATCCCCCTAAAGACAGAGCAATTTGGAACACCTGCCCCCCTTTCTCCTCTCAAGAGGACTCAGTTTTTTTCCATGTTTTCCTGAGGCCGAGAATCCAAAGTCACTAGAAAAATAGAAGGCGAACCTGAAACTTGGCACCCAAGAGGGGAACTCATACCCGACTAGACAGGAGACTTAAAACACTTTAGTCATAAATACCTTACAATTCAGTTAGGAGAGTTAAAACATAATATTAATTACATCAGAGAATAACTTTCCAACAGAGGCTTTGTAAAAAGTTTTAGCCTCACAGCCTGTGTTTAATGCTCTCTGGCTTGATTTACTCACACACCGGAATATACCTTCCTATTTGTGGACAGTAGTGCTAGGTTCTTAGCCATTGCTATTTTAGAGCTCAAAGGAACTGTGGAGCTGGGCATAGAGGCTTATGCCTGTAACCAAAGCACTTATTAGGGTAAGAAAGGGTTGCAGAATTAAAATAAACAATAAATAAATAAATGAATAAATAATGGAAACTTGGAAAACAGGAGAGAGGAGGAAGATGAAGATGATGATGATGATTATGGGCCATTTATATTGGTTATATTGGTTCTTAGAATTTAGAAGTTAGGACTTAGTTTTTGAGCTGTGGACGGTGAAGGACTGGCCCCTGTCCTCGGCCCCTCTCCCCATTTGCAATGTATTGTGAAAGCTGCATGACTCTGTTTCATGCCGGATCTGACAAGGGCACACTTCGAGAGGCATTTACTTATAAAGATCTAGTTTGTGGGGCTTCAGAACAAGTAGGAAATGTTTTCAACATGTGCAAGACCACACATAGGACAGAACAGGGCAGGAAGCAGGGCAGAGGAGGATATCGAGCTCAAGGATGCTGTGTCTGATACTTCTTATCACATAACCCTGGGCTATATGATGACACTGGCCTAAGATTAAGATGCACTTACACTCACACACAGATTTGGGGTCAGGAGTTAAAGGAAAGCAGCAATAAAGGAGTTCTGATATCTTATTTAGTGAATTGAAGGCATCGGATATTAAGATTTTTGACTCTACTGTAGGGAGTGGGTGAAGTTCTGTGTGAATATGTATTGTTGACATGGGCACCTCAGCGTCAAGGACCAATGCCTCAGCCCTATGGAAGCAGAAAAACCTTTCCTGGGTAAGGCTGGGAAGGATGACAAAGCCTTCCTCTGGCCAGAGTATAAATGCTGACACTATGCAGAAAATGTTCACCATAGCTTTCTACCCTCAATGTTTACATCCTAAAGACTGCTCTCCTGCAGAGATAAGCCACACCCACATATTTGTTCAGCTATATGCAATAATTCTGCCTTCCCATTCAATCGCATACTCAGCACACTGAATTTCCAGGGTTTGGATGCTCTTCTATCAGAGTGAGTACAGACCACCCAACCTCAGCTCTTCTGTATCCATATGTCTGTCTTTCGCTTATTCCCTCATTGCTCCTGGTGAGGGTCCCAGGACCCAAACCAAGTAAGGATGAGTCACTTGGTTATAGAGGAACACTCAACTTTAGTAGTCACACAATCAAAGGGTTAAAAAAAAAAAAAAGGCAGTTCATAGCTCCGATGATAATGCAGAGGTGTTTGCAAACCTTCTGGAACTGTCCATGTGGAAGCTGTTATCAGGAGTGATGTAGACTTTCAAAAGAAACAATTGTCAGCTCATTCCCTATCCCCATGGTTTTAATATCTGAATGGCACAGAGGAAATTACACTTGTCATTTGAAGAGTGATTTATTATAATTATTTTCCCTTCTCTTAAAGATGGTTTGTGGATTCCATTCACTCAGCTTAAGAGCTTAGGGCATTATGACACAGATCTATTCAGAATGGAAATTACCGCAAGTTACTTATACTTCACAGACTCCTCTTTAGTCTGAAACTTTGAAAGACACCTAATAGGTTTAAGCATGACTCATCATTCCTTCCTCATCTTACACCACCTTGCCTCTGAAGAGGCACACCGAAAACTTAATCCAACTTGGACTAACTTTCTAACAAGGCAGGGTGAAATTATTGTGGATTCCCAATCCCAAAGGCAGTAACACAAAATAAATCCGTTTCCATTCTTTGGCTCCATTTGTGAGCAACATTTATAAGTCTGGAAACTTGATTCCAACCAAGATGAATTTGAGTATTGAGTAAAGCAACCCTGAATCAGTGCAACATACTAGATTAGATGGGCCTTAGCTCTTCCAGGAATTAAAGATAAGCACAAGGCAGATAGACAGGGTTTGCTTTTTGCTTGATTTGGTATTTCTCTATTCAAAACCAAAAGCAAATAATAAATTTCATATTACTCACTCATAGATTCGGTTAACTTGGCCATTGTCATTTCTTCTTTGTGCTTTTCCTGGAGGATAGAAGAGAAGATGTGTGTAAGTAAACTACCTTAGATATGAATGGGTGTAGCCCAGCTAAGCTGCGGTTACTGCTCTATGTTTCTTTTCCCTAGGTCAGATATATTACAGCTCTGTTACCAGAGAGTCACTGAAAAGAGAATTTTTTAGGGCATTCCTATTGCTCTTGGCAGTGAGATTCTGTCACACTGATCTTTATATACATATATATATATATATAAAGTTGGTGACGCACGACCAGTTTTCAAAACCTCTTTGACACTGGAGTTTTGACATCCATATCCAAATTTTTGCTCTCTATGTTCTCACACAGAATATCTTCC
Organism: Phyllotis vaccarum; assembly: GCA_033318265.1. Classification (NCBI taxonomy): domain Eukaryota; kingdom Metazoa; phylum Chordata; class Mammalia; order Rodentia; family Cricetidae; genus Phyllotis; species Phyllotis vaccarum. Next base: position 38,668,220 of record JARWLC010000010.1, on the reverse strand, counting down.
TTTTTTTTTTTTTGTATTTTTAGAGCTGATATTTTTGTAGTCATTTAGTTTCCAAAAAAACTAGATAGATATTCGCATCTTCTGTTGTGTTTCTTCTTGGTTTCCTGTGGGATTTTTTGAAAGTCATTGTGTTTATTTGATGGTTTTTCTAACCTTGTCTATTTTAAGCTGAAAACATTTTGTTTCAACCAGATACAGGTTATAACCCCCGGAGTCCAAGAGTCAAGCTGATCCACCCAGCAGCTGAAATTGTCCTGATTAAACAGACTTTGGAGCTGTTGAACTAATGGCCCCCTTTCTGAGACATTCTTAACAACTTTGGGTTTTCTTTACATTATCAGTTCCTACCCCAAGCAGAAAGTAATACATTAGTGGTATTTATTTTACTCCTCAGTGGAATTGTCTGTCTGTGAGACTCAGACATCCTCCCCATAAAATATAGAAGATTGCCTGGAAAAACTGCTCTCTCATAACTCCATGCTTGGACAAAGTCACAGGAACATGAATGAGCATCTTTCAACATGTGTGTGGACGGGCATGTATGTGTGGGTTAGTATGTATATGTGAGGATTGTGTGTGTATATGTGAATGTGCATGTGGGGGAGCATGTGTGTGTTTGTCTGTGTGTGGATGGGCATATGTGTGTATGTAGATGGGCATGTACTTATGTATGGGCGGGCATGTGTGTGTATAGGCATGTGTGTGTAAGGACTTGTATCTGTGTGTATGGGTATGTTGTGTGAGGATGGTGTATGTACATGTGGATGGGCATGTATGTGTGTGTGCGCGTGTATTAGCATACGTGTGTATGGATGTGTCTGTGTGTTGTGTGTGGATGGATATGTATCTGTGTGTGGATGGACATGTATGTGTCTGGATGGACATATATGTGTGTATAATAGGTATGTGTGTGAGTATACATGTGTGTGGACATGTAGATAACCTAATTTTACAAGTTTCAATCCTTAAAATAATAAAAACTACAGTCAACATTACTTAAGTTGCCATGTCACAGTCTTCCCAAATACAAATTAAAATACCATAAATAAACAAAAGTCTTCAACCATTTCATAAACCCCCAAAATACAACATTTAACATTTTGTTATTCAAAATTCAGCCATAAAAGACACAACAACTCCTAATGTCACTATTCCTTTCCCAAGATAATATTAAACATCAAAGATACTCCTTTAAAATTTGTCCTTTTAACAAAAAATGGCCAATAAATAAAAAACTGCCCTTATCTCAATTACTAACAACACACACACAATGTCCAAACTAAATAAACAAAATAACAAATAAAAACTAATAAAACCTGCCTAAACAAAATAAAACAGTCCCTCCAAAAATGCCCTACTTATAAAAAAATCTGTCAAGTATCATAAGCCTATAACCAAAATAATAAATACTCCAACAACACAAAAAACCATAAATAATTGTCCAAAAAACTGTCACTGTCCTCTCCCAAATTTTAAAAACTACTACTCCCATGTGCTTCTAACTTTCAAGTAATATATTTTCCTTCTCAAGTCTTAAAAAAAATTAAAAATAATATTTAAAATTACTATCTATCATCCCTTAACAAAAAACATTCAAATATTAAATTTTCATTTTCCCAAATAAACAATTTTAAAATAATTTATACACCCCACAATCTACCAATATTCTAAAAATATATAATATACTTTATATATGTTAAATTTTAATTATATTTTATACCTTTTCCTCTCCCAGATATTACCTCATAATGATTCCTATTATATATAACTTTAATTTAAAACCTTCTTAATTAAACAAAAAAAAAAAGATGTGATGGGATTCAGGTGTCTGCTGATAAGGTCAAAAGACACTTATCCAGGGTCCTGGGCTCCTGAAGGGGGTGTGGCTAGCCCCGTATAAGAGGGGCTGCTGGAATCTTGAGCACCTCATTTGTTCCTGCCTTCTGGAGAGACTAGATCAACGTCTGTCGCTTAGACCATCTGATCACTCAAATATATTCCTAAGCTATAACCTATTATCATGAATACTAATTTGTTTTCCAATAAATATTAATCTTATATTAATATATTTTAGATAAAATTTACTAACATAGACATGTATCTGTGTGGATGGACATGTGTGCACCCTGGTGGGCCAGTATGTGTGTTGATGGGCATGTGTGCACCCTGGTGGGCATGTGGAAGTTAGGAGGCAACCTCAGGTATGAGTCCTCACCTTATACTAATTTGAGACAAAGTCTCTGTGTTGCTTACTGCTGCATACCCTAGGTTGGGTGGCCTAGGAGCCTCAGGGGAATTCTTCTGTCTCTACCTCTACTCTCTCCTTTGGAATGCTGGGATTACTGAGTCTGATTTATGTGGCTTCTGAGAATCCAAACTCAGGTCCTTACATTCATGGAGCAAAGGCTTTACCCATTGGGCCATTCCCCCATCCTATAGTCCCGTTTCTGTGTCCATGACTATTTGCCAACATGAAAAAACAGTCATAAATACTGACACAACACATGTGATGCTTTAAGGCATTGAGTCTGAACACCAAGCGCACATTTTCCCGTGTCATCATCATTTAGTGATTTTGGGGCTTTTTGTCTTGGGGGACAAAACTTTATGTAGGAAACCTTCACTTAATTTATTTGTAAGAATGTATTCCTTCCCCCATTTCATTTATCCACTTATATATATTTGGGCTATTTTATAAAACGTCATGATGAGCATAGCATCTTGCTCCATTATCCCACATGGAGGCTGTGTTTACGAGTATGTGAAACTGCCCCTTCCATCCAGCTTGACCATGACATTCACAACCTACTCTCCATCTTTGAAAAAAATGACAGGTGTAACTTGCTGCCTTGTTGTCTCCCACCTTTTTTCTTGGGCATCATTTACTTCTAAACAACCACTGTCTCTGTCATGTGCCCCCGCTGTGCCATCAACTCTTGGCTTATGCCAGTGGTGTTTAATCTCCTCTAACCTCAACATTTGGGTTCTTAGAAACCCAGGGAGGCATTTCTGTTTCCCCATGGCTATCCTTGTAGGATGCTGAGCATTGCAGCTGCTTGGCTAGCACTGGAGATGTAGCCTGCTGGCTCACGTGTTGCAGTGTGCTCAGAAAAATCACTATTCACCATTCCTACAGCATCATCCCCACATTGAAAGCTGTGCTTTGATGGACTGGCGACGGGATTCTCAGTCACACAAGCCTCTATTCATAACAATGATAGCAAGGCACTGCCTTTATTTAAGGCTCCTAGCCCATCACAGTTTATATAGAGACACTGAGAAATAGCCTATGTGGGTCAGTGAAGAGGTTGAGTGTCCTGTAGCACAGACAAGACAATGGCCAAGAACCTGTCACAGCAACACATGTTCACATGAATGTGCAAAGTGCCAATGTCTTAGACCATTGGGCCTCAGCAGGCGTCAGCAATTCAGGCAGGACTGGGGAGCTTTAACCTTGGCCTGGAGGAGCCTCTTCTGCCATTGGATCTTGGCTTCACTTCTAAGCCTAGCTCCACTGCTTTGCCTCTGAACCACCCCTCCCCCTACTTGTAGCATTCACACCCTTCACTTACTCCTTTATTTTCTGGCTCCAAGTTCCTTCTGCTTCAGAGGTGAGACCCCCTGCATAACACAGGGTGTCGGCTGTTTTTATGTCAGTTTGACACTGCCAGAGTCATGGGATGAAGGAACACCATCAACGGAGAAAATGCCCCTCACAAGACTGGCCTGAGGGCAAGCGTATGAGACATTTTATCCTTTGATGATTGATGCCAGAAGGTCCAGCTCACTGTAGGGAGTGCTGCCCCTGGGCTGGAGGGTGTACATGCCGTAGGAAACTCTGAGGAGCCCATCCAGTAAGCAGTACTCACCCATGGATTTTGCATCAGCTCCCGCCTTAAGCTACTGCTAAGACTTTCCTGGATGACGTGCTACAGGCTGTGAGTGAAATAAACTTTTTCCTTCTCAAGTTTTCTGGTCTTCTCCACCCCCACAGACAGAGAAACCCTAACTAGACATAGAGACACCAAGATTCTGGGCATCTGTCCTTAAACATTCCCTTCAAGTTAGTCTGCTTTCTTGTGTGTCCTCTTCTCACTGGAAGGCTGCCTGCCATGTTTTACTCATGGGTGGTCCTTGGGGCTCTTTTTTTTTTGTCTTTCTGTAGTGTGGTAGATGTCTTAGTCTTAGAGATACCAGATCCTAATTGTGTTATCATTTCTCTCTTTCCTGTAGTTAAAGGGAAGCTCTGACATTTTGAATGGAGGGGTCTACGAAAATCCTAAATTTAACTATCTCAGACTGAGTCATCTATAGCATAACGTACAGTGGAAATCACGACATATGTTTTGGGGTAAGTAGTTTAGTCATTCCACTGGATGTCTTTAAACTCCTTATGGCCTTCCTTCATTATCAGAAAGTTGATGTTTGCAATTACATGGCATATGGACCCAATAAAGCATGCACATTCCATTCTTGGTCCCAAGTAAATGCTCTATATTCCAAGCCAAGGCTTTCCTCCATAGAAAGTGACTTCCTGGTTGTTGGATTTGCATTCCTGAGAAGAGATTCTGAAATACAGCCCAATGAAACTGGAAGATATTCTACCAGCAATGATCAGGTCCAGCCCCACAGAGATGAGATGACAGCTGATAAGACTGACTCCCAGGAGAGATGAGATGAGAGGAATTTCCAGTGACTGCCCATTTCTCTCTCTCCTATCAACCTGTGACAACTCATTTGGTCTTTCCAGCCACTGTCTGCTCAGCAGTGTCTTCCTTTCCTCCACCTTCAGCACTGAAGGTTGGTTTTACATTGTCCTGGGGAACCCTCAAAAACACAAACTAGACCTAGCCACCCTGTTATAGTTTGAATGTAACCATTTTCCCCCAGGCTCATGATTTTGAGTTCCTGTTGCTCGTCTGGTCTCTACGTGGGGGAGATTATGTAATCTGCTGGCCAGGAATTTAGCTGGTGGACATCAGGCTGTAGAGGCAGGTACAGCCAGTTCTCCAGTCTTCAGCTCTCCGCTTCCTGCCTGTTGTTATGATGGAACAAGCCTTAGCTCCCCTAAGGACCAGTGACAGACCCTCACCAGCCAAGGTGCCTTCCTGCTATGACGGTCAGTTGTCCTCATGCCACCAGCCAAAGTAAATCCCTTTCTCTTTTAGCTGTTTAGTATTTGGTTATAGTGACAGGAAAGATGTAGATAGATATGATGCTTGAAATTCTTAGTTCTAGTTAAAGACACTGTGGTGTCCTTCAGTCAGGGCTGGCTGCCCCTCTCCACCCAGTTGTGTTACTGCATATCTAGGGCTGTTTGTACTTCCTGTTTGGATAGCACCATCCCTTCTGGACAGCTCTGATTCTATTTGTCCTCCTTCCTTGCCTCCTGAATTACTCTTAAGAACTCCTCTGGCTGCAATCCCATCTCTGTAATTTCTCTACTTTTTCTGACTGTCTTTCTTGGGTTTAATTTGTTCATACACCGATACATTCTTGTATCACATTCTTGCATGGAAGCAGAAGAAGCTCATGAACCCACATACCTAACTGAAGAGAAATTCTCAAATAGTTAATAATTTTTTTTAAAAAAAAGATGAGCTAAATAAAAATAAAGAAAGAAAAAAATATCAGTGGCTCGCTGAGCACAGATCCTGCCCAATCCCCGCTGCATCCCTGGAAAGGATCTTGTGGATGAGGCTGTACCTTGCTCCAAGTTATAACTCGTGGCCTTTAAAGGTGAAGAAGCGATACAATGCGTGCAAGGGACTTTCCTGTGAAATTTCCTCTTTCCATGGGGAGCCGGGGATTTTTGCACTGGAGGCCATCATCCATCTCAATGTCTCCTAATGAAAAGCAAGCCAGGGATTCCTGAATCTCCCTTGTTCTAACAATAGTTTACACTGGCTTGCAGATGAGCTTTTTTTTTTTTTTTTTTTTTTTTTTTTTTTTTTTTTTTTTTTTTTTTACTGTGTCCAGCTAGGGTAGTTCGAGATAGAGGGAGCAAATTTGAATGGGAGAAATTTGAAAGCCTGGAGAAGAAGGAGGGTCTGTTGTTGTCTTGGTTTGACCTCTTCTTAGCTACCTTCTGATTCACCGTGGGCATCACAGCATCTTCTGTGTAAGCAGGAATTGCAGTGTGTGAATGTACTCATCCATGGACCTGTTAAAGTGCATTGTAGGCACAAACACATTGAGGAGTTAGGGCTCTCTGTATCCCTAATCCCAGCACTTCTCAGCTACTTGGGAGAAGCTGGAGATATGGCTGCTTTCATAGCCTGAGAATGGAAAAGAATCATCCTTGGAGTTATAGAGACCCAAGACTTCCCTTTCTTCAGGGTAGACTCACCAGGAGTGTGACCGTGTCACCTCACCAAAACAAAACACCAGGATCTGGGACCTGGAGTACTGCTAGCCCTGAGGGTATCCTCCTGTCTACAGTCTGTGGAGCAACAGAGATGTTAGAGTTAAGCAGAAACATGATGACTTGTTTGAACCAAACATGCCATAGATGCTGAAGGAAAATACACTGTCTTGTTGGAATTGAATTAGACTCCCCCACTGGAGCTCTGACTCTCCAGGGTAATGACTATTTAATATTCTGTCTGATAGTATTCTCTCTAACACAGCTAGAAGTCACAAAGGCTCAGTGGTTGCTATGTGATTGTGCGTGTGTGTATGCATGTGCATGCATGTATGTGTGTGTGTGAGTGGTCATAAGTGTATGTGAGTGTGATGACTGTGTATGTATGTGTGCATTCATTCTTATGTAATGTGCATGTTTATGTATGTACATACACATGTGTGTATATGTATGTGTGTACACATGAGTGTGATGTGTGTTTATATATGTGTGTATGCATCTATGTCTGTGTGTCTGTGTGTGTGTTTGTGTATGTGTGTATCGAGATGCGGGTGTGTGGAGAGAGGAAGGGAGAAAGGTGAGTTTCACAGAATAGAGCTTTCACAGGATGGAGGAAACTCTCCCGCTGTTTGGGCCTCTCCTCAGCGTCAGGGCAGGGGCAGCTGGAGTGAGATCCCAGCATGTGGCATATCCATCCCACCTGCCATCACCCCGAAGCAGGCTTTGCAGGATGAAGAAGAGGCTCATTCAGCCTGATATATTTCAAACCAATCATATTTGCATCTTGGATATTTTTATCTCTCTAAACTGTGCTCACACTCACCAGAAAGCTGTGATCTCCTTTTCAAATTACAAGTCTTCAAAAGGAACATTTCTGCAAGGTGTGATGCTATCGTTCCATTATGTAAACTCTTATCTCTGAATGGACCTCTTCCCCAGGGTAATACAGGGCCTCAAGCCTCTGGTCTCTACAGATGTACCTACATGTCACCTGGCTCTTCCTCATTTCCTCTTCTGGTTTGAGGCTGTGTATGTCACCAGGGTAATACAGGGCCTCAAGCCTCTGGTCTCTACAGATGTACCTACATGTCACCTGGCTCTTCCTCATTTCCTCTTCTGGTTTGAGGCTGTGTATGTCACCAGGAGGCACATGGAATGAGGGACATTCTCAGGTAGGCAGCCAGCTAGGTGCTCCTTGCTTGTAACATCATTTATATACAGCTTTGAGTAGCTCTTGAGAAATGAAGGCTCATGCATTTAAGAACCACTTGCTAACTCTTAGCCTCATGCTAAACTAACAGCAATGGGTGGCCATTGTGCCAGAAGGGTTTGAAGACAATACACATTTAGAATATAACATGGTCTAGTTATTTCCTAAATATTTTAAGAATTGAAATACTCCTTCCTGAAAGGGGATGGGTGGCTCAGAAGACTAAAAAAAAAAAAAAAAAAAAAAAAAAACAGACTCAAGCTGAGGTGGAATCATCAGAAGTATCCTACTCAAGACTGGGAGAAAGAAGGTGGGCAAGAGCTAAGGCCAGCACCTGGGCAAGCTCCTTTGCATTCTTGATGAGTCAAGGCTAGTGGCTGGTGATATGGCTGTAATTCTTTCCTGGATGCCCAGTGACATGAGGGTTTAAAGAATGAAGCATTTACAGACAGAAAGTTAATGTTTACTGCTCTTAGATTTAGCTACAGACCCACTAACCTGTCGATGGGAGCGAGTTCTGATGCGCTATTGAGCCACAGGGTGTTGATAATGATAATGTTTTTTGCATTTCAAAAGCCAGAAGGAAGCATTCCAAAAGTTTACTGTAAAGAAATGATCGCTATTTGGGGAGATAGATGTGTTTTCCCTGATTAAAGCATCACACAGTGTACACACATATCAAACACCACATGGTACCAACATGAATCTATATAGTTATGGATTTTATATATCACTTACAGTAAATTTAACTTTACAAAAACTCCTAAGGTAGCCTTAAAATTTCTTGATTTTGTTATTCATGGCTTCAAAATTTCATATTGGACAGCCTTGTACTTTTGTAATGTTGTAAAACAAAGAAACCACGTACACTGCTGTGTTTTAATGACTATGACATATAGTTTCCCTGTTTGGTTGGTGTTATCACCATGGCCTGGTTGGTCTGACACCCTGAGGGACAGGGATGTTTCACCAAAGCAAACCCTGACTGCCTGACACTCAGGAATTCAAGAAATCTTAGTTAAAGCAGAGCTATGAGCCTGACTGAGTTTGTCTGTCCTGACTCCCCAACAAGTCTATGGCAGGAATGGTTGCTTCAGAGCACCATCTTGGGAAGCTTGTTTGTTGTATGTTGAACACAGAAGAACACCGAGAGAAACAGGTTTGGACTAAGACTTAGAAACTGCTGGGTGCCATAGTGTCTCTCCAAGTTCCTACTCTGCAGAAATCCTCCCTGGCAACCAAACCTGAACACCATACCAGAGTGACTGGTAAATTTCGGGTAAGATCTTAGAATCCTTGCCAAGATGGCTTATTGGCACATTGATGACTAACCCATCCTGTTTTCCTAGAAACTAGGGAGATAAATCTCAGTGTGAGCATCATTAACCAAGCCCTACTGACACAGAACCCTGAGAATGCCAGGGCAGGCAGATCCCAGACAGCCTGGAATGCTTGAGTACCACTGACATTTTCCAAGAAGACTGCTCCTGGATGGATGTAGATGTTCTAGTTTCTCTTCCTAGATTCCCAGGAGTCAACTGTCAGTGCTGAATCCTAGGAGCCAAGTGTATCCACTTAGTCTTCCTGCCCGTGACTTATCTTGAGGACAAGCCTTTATGTCCTTATCTTATGTCATGTTATTTCTTTATTGTAGATAGATGGTGATGGGAACTGGGTTGATGTGATGAGGATGAGATAGCAAAACAGCACAGTGATCTCTTCTGGGGACAGCCACACGACCTATAGAGTACCCTGGTCTATGCAGCCACTGTGGTCCAAAGGGGAAATGGATAATGGTCATCAGAATGCATCATTTGCTTACAGTTAGTGTTACGGTAGGAAGTCCCCTGACAGGAAGAAGGAAGATGCTTGGTACCCCCAGTGTTTAACTCTCTGTGCTATTGAATGGCTAATAAAACATATAACTCTGTTTTATTATTATTATGATGATACCAAACAGATTTCTTGCAATAGTCCCCATTGGCAGGGAGGATTTGGAATTCTCACAGGGCTGTAGTGTGCTGATGAGAGACATTTTTCAGGTCTCCCTTCAAGAACCAGTTGGCTATTAATGATGGGTTTTCCCATCCATCCATCCATCCATCCATCCATCCATCCATCCATCCATCCATTGTTCACTGATGCACCACCCTGCATAAGTCTGCGTAAAAGCACAAGTATTTGGAGGGTTGGGATCAGATTTCTGAGAAGTGATTGATTTGATGGTGAAATGTAAATCTTTTTTAATATTGAAGAGCTTAATTGAAACTGTCCCAAAGGGCAGAGGACAGATAAACCAGTGTAACATAACAGGGAGTTCATCTTAAGCTACCCTGGGGACATTCACTCCCAGAATCCTGGTACAGAAGCTAATTTTCAAAGCATAGCGTTAGCCCTGTGGACAGCCACGGGAGCCCTGGCCAGTGGGATCACCTAGGAAGCCAGTCTAGAGCAGATACAGTTAACAAGAAATGCAAGAAAGATGTGATTCCTCAACCACTCGGGTGCATCAGTCATGAAAGACACTGATCAGGAGACTGTTTTCAAAATGATACTTTGAAAAATTTTCCATGAGCAAATATGACATTTACTATAGCTGAAGATTGAGGAAAATTCATGGGTGGAAACCATATTATTTTCTTGTGCTTCCTTCCATGCGCTTTCAGCTTTAACTTGTATTTAGGTAGCAGAGGAGAAGGAGATAGGTGACCCCATCACTAAACACCTGGTAATTGGTTCTCAGCAGCAGAGATCCCCACGAAGATGGAGGGAGCATCACCCTACTCTTTTATTACTCTGTGCTTCTTTATTTTTTCTATTTGACTGATTTCTTAGTTTTAAATTAGTTTCAGCATTTGAGAAAGCAAGATGCAGACGCTTCTCTCCATTTCTCTCACCAAAGGTGATTTAAAAACTATGGACAGAACAGTATGCCATGAACTCGCTTAGTTTGTATGTGTATGTGTGCATATTTATGTAGGTGAATATGTATGTAGTGCCCAGGGAAAAAACTTGGGTACCTTTCTTCAGGTATATCTACCCTTTTTTGAGACAAGTTCTCTCTAGTATCTTGAGCTCACCAAGATGTGCCAGGCTGGCTGGCCAACAGGTTCCAGGGTCTGTCCATATCTGCCTTCCCAGTACCTGGCGATACAAGCTTGTTTCTCCATACTTGACTTTCTCTCTCTCTCTCTTTTTTTTATTTAAAGATAATATAAATGAATGAGGTTCAAGTTCTTACCCTGATGTTTGCAAGAGAAGCACTTTACTGACGGGGCTAAGTCCCTGAACTATGGACACTGTTTCTTTCTTTCTTTTTCTTCCTTCCTTCCTTCCTTCCTTCCTTCCTTCCTTCCTTCCTTCCTTCCTTCCTTCCTTCCTTCCTTCCTTCCTTCCTTCCTTCCTTCCTTCCTTCCTTTCTTTCTTTCTTTCTTTCTTTCTTTCTTTCTTTCTTTCTTTCTTTCTTTCTTTCTAACACAAGAAGGTTCTGACAGGTGAGGGGAATGAAGCTGTTCAGATAGTGACCTGGGACTCCATCAGCATGAATTCTCTGGGTTTTCTCTTTGCTTTCTATGTCTGGATGTTTCAGAAGCCATCATACAGAAGACCCTGCTGTCTCCATCCAAAAGATGAAGAAGGTAGAGATTTAAAACAGAGCATAAAAAAAATAATTTCTCTAACTCTGGTCAGAAAATAAAATAGCAGCATCCATGCAGTCAAGTTCAAAGAGAGAGCTTAGACCTCTACCCTTGCCAGCCCATGAGGAGACAGTGTGGAGTCTTGGTTTCTAGGCCTGTGGAGGTTAGGGAGACTCCTTGGGGATCAGGTCTGGAGTCTGAACACCCACCCTGATCTCACAGGAGGACATAGCTCTGTTTATCCATACTGAGGTGGTGTTGGATAGATTTGGGACATTTAACACTACTTAACCCTACTCAGCCACAACCAAGCGACATGCACAAAGGCTCAGTAAAGACCAAGTGGAAAGTAACCAGACAGCCTTCATGCCTCAGTTCACATGGCACCCTGGGGGCCAGTGACAAGCCTGACCTTGTTCCCAGCCAGCCTTGAAAAAGTATCTGCTGATAACCAACTGACACCTCTCAGGTAGCAGTGGGGTGATACCTTCTTAACCCACAGGAGTAGTCTCAAAGTAGACTTATTACAACATGAAACTGAAATGAGATACTGAATCTTACAACACTCAAAACATCTAGGTTTCAGTTGGAAAAAAAAATTGCTTTCAACACCAGAATCAGGAAGCTCAGATTGGATGAGAAAAGAAAAATCCAGACATTGCCATTTAGACTCAGACAAAACAGGGTCAATGGCATGTCATATTCAAGACAATTACGGAAATACTCAAAGCAATAAAAAATTCAAACAAAAAAACATAGGTCTTTGTGGGGGGTGGAGGCTATAAGAAGAACTGAATGGAATTTTCAGAACTAAAAACTCCAGTACCTAAAATAAAAGACTTGGTGGATATGATGGCAAACAGAAGCAGGGAGCTAGGCTGTAGAATTACCAGACTTAATCAACACACAGAAAGAAAATGAAGAGCGTGTATCAACATTTTGGGTCCATATGTGGCTGTAACAGAAGATACAACATTGGTGACACATCCTCGGGAGGAGGTGCTGGAAGTGTCCAAAGAAATAACCGACACCATCTTCTAAATTTTATAAAATTGTTAATCGATAGACACTATGTGAATTTAAGAAGCTTTAGTGAATCTCAAATAAGAAAACCCAAAGTGACTGACACAAAGATGCAGCATCCATGTCTGAGAACCAAAAAAGTTCTGAAAAGAACTAGAGAAAGATGATGCTTATAAGGGAGAAGCCATTCCCATGAGAGTTGACTCAGAAGAAGCATGGAGACCAGAAGGAAGCAGGATAATTTTCAACTCTTGAAAAAAATTAACCATGAGAGAGATGAAAGAGGTGTGTGAGAGAGAAAGAGGAGAGGGGGAGAGGGAGGGAGGGAAAAGGAGAGAGAGAGAAGGAGGGAGAGAGAGGCAGAGAGAGGAGGAGATAGAGGGAGAGAAAAGGGGAGGGGGAGGAAAGAGAGAGAGAGAGAGGAAGGGAGAGAGACTCTAATTTAGAATTCCCCATTCTTTTCCAGTATGATGGTTAATTTTCATATGCCTAGGCCATTAGTAAACACAAATCTGAGGTTGGAATTGTGTTCGAAATGTGGGCCTGTGAGGCCAGGATGGACTGGCAAAAAAACAAAACAGAGAAGACATTTTCTCTCTCTCTATAAAATGACCTCTGATGCCATGAGCCAGATAAACGCTTCTCCTCTTCAGCTGTATTGCCAGGTAATTGGTACAGGGAGGTGAACATTAACTAATACAATTAGCAAAAATATCCTTCCTAAGTTAAGGGTAAATAAGGGCATTCTAAGATGAAGGAAAAAGAGAATCAGTAGCAGGTTTAGCCTCAAAGAAACAGTTGCCTATGCAGTAAGGAAATGATAAAATACATAATCCTGAAACATCACACAAGTATAAAAGTTGTGAATAGAGCCAGTATGGAGACACATCTGAAGACCTTTCTGGCCTTCTTGAGCTTTCTCGGTTACATCTGATGGTTGAAGACAAACATAAAGAATGGTCTGATTTGGTTCTCCGTGCAGGTACAATGACATCATAAATTGGTAGAAGGAAGGTGGCTGTAGAGGAACCTGTGATTTTGCACTTCTCTTGAACTGGTAAAAAGCTATGGTTAAGATAGTATAGAATACCGAGTTCAGGGAAACCACCAGGACCAAAAAGAGAAGAATGCAATACATGTTAAACACAAACACTGTAGAGAAATCAAATTAAATTCTACAGACATGTTCAAGTGGCCCACAGAAATTCAGATAAAGTAGAACAGAAAATCACAACAAAAACAAGGTAAAAAAATTAAATGGAATATCTAGTCCTTTATATGCTAGTAATTGTATTAAATGTAAGTGGTTTAAATATGCCAACTTAAAGGCAGAGATTATCAGAATATATAAATAACAAATCTATTTATATGTTGGAAGTATAACTGTTCAAGTGAAACCCTTAAGTGGGTTTTATAGCTATGTAGGTAAGAGCTTTGATAAGAACATGAACAAAATGAAGCAAGCATGCTGTGCTGTCACAGACAGTAGGCCAGAGTGAACACAAAGTAAAGGATGAGGACATTCATTAGTGAAATTGGAAGCTGTCTGTCAAGGAATCCCAATTGGGTGGATACAATAAACAAATCTGATATAACAAAACAGAAGAAGAAAATTTTCTAAGTGTAATTGGAAGCATCAATGCATTGCTTTTAACAATCACTGGAACTGTTAGAGCATCAACAGGACAGTGAGGCAGCAGTTCTACCAACCATCAGGGTGTAGTCAGTGTTAACATGGCACCCATCCAAAGCAGAATACATTTTCTTTCCAAGTACCTGCAGAATATATCCCAATGCAGTCTGCAAGCTGGGATATATAACAAATATCAGCTAACACAAAGGAACTGGAACCATATAGAGCATTATTTCCGACCATAAACTTAAAAAAATGTGTATTTTCCTTTTCTTCTATCACCCTTAAATGTTTCATTTTGTGCTATGGCCCTTTTCTACATCCATGACTTTGAGTGGCTTCACTTGAAGAGTTACAGGGAAGATTTTGGAGTGGGATGTGTCTATTCTTACACAGAACTATAAAGAAACAAGAGGACTAGACTTTGCATTTTCTGAAGACTTATGAAATCTTCTCTTGGCCTTTGGAGACCTTCGTGGTGGGGACCTTGTTTGACTGTCCCTGGAACCTTTCTCTATAAAGTCACAGGGTGATGGGAGAGTCTGTTTCTGTGTTACTGAAGATGGGCTTATATTATGGATGGTATTTAAACAAGCTCCCAAACTCAAATAAACACATAATTAAATGGAGCAGAAAAATAGCTTTTCCTTATGAGACCTGAAATCCAACAACAAACTTCCAATAAGACAGGAGCTAGGATGGCTGCATCTGCTGGGCAGCCTCTCTCCCTGCGGACCAGCCATTGCATAAGCATGCTGTGTTCATGTGACCCTCGGGACTGCTGAGCCATGGAATCCTATTCTGCCAAATGTGGTGATTTTTATCAAAACCACACATTTCCCATAACAGCTTTCCCATGGACAATCCTGGGGCCTCCGATTTTTGGATACATATATAGCGGAAATGAAAAATGGCATTCCTCATCATGAGCTGTAAGGTGGGCCATTGGCCAAGCACAGCCGTGTGGGGGTGGGTGGGTGTGTGGCTCTGTCACTGACAGGCAGCAGCTGTTCAACTCCTTGTCCCCAAGGACAGCAGAAGGCAGAAGAGAAGGGAGATGGAGCAGAATCCAGGGAGCCCAAGGCAGAGATTCTTCCAGAGGCTCTGTGCTCCGCAGAACTATGCAGAGGCAGATGGCACTTACATTTCCATTGATTATAAAGTCCTGGCCAGAGGCATGGGGGTGGGAGGGAGGGAACAGGTCCAGACACACTTTCTAGCTGCTCTCTGGGATCTCTTCACTTTAAAAGCATGGAACTTGTCTTGAGAACACCACAGTGATAATTCCATTGCTGTTCGGGGTTGGTCATGCCATGATTGGGATTGTGCCTGAGGGGATAACTAGTCCAACCATCTCCATTTCCTTCCTGTGGCAAGGATACCATTCCCACCCCCTGAAGTTACCTTTCTTGCCTTCTTCTTATTAATTGCTTCTGGTCCCATGCTCTATGATTTTGTGCTTCTGGTTTTAGGGCAAAGCCAGCATCTCTGTTCTCCATTCTGTCTCCATTCAGATAAGCAAGTCAGGGCTGGGGACCAGGTGTACTTCTGAACAGTATGGGATGTCTCTGTCTCAGGAGATAACACACTTAAGCACTAGTCAGAAACACATCCTGACATCCAGAAATAACTCTCAAATGGGGGGGCATGAAAGGTGGCTTTTGTCAATTGTGGGGCATCTTGGAAAAGGGTCCATCACCATGTACACCATAGCCTTCTTCTGAATTTGCCATAGAGAATTTTCAAGAATTAAAAAATGGGAAAATTGTTTGGAGAATATGAATGGCCTCTTTCCAGCCTCGAGTGGAATGTTGTCTCTTACCTAGGGAGGCTGTGGCCAGGATGGGGACTTAGAGGAAGTAACTATTGCATGGTTCCTTTCTATCATAATCTGCTGGCACAATGGCATGATGGCACAGTGTCATGATAATACGGTGTCATGATGGCCTGTGGTATGGTGGCATGGTAGTATGGTGGCACAGTATCATGATGGCATGGTGGCATGGTGGTATGGTGGCATGAGACATTGTGGCATGGTAGATGGTGGCACAGTGGAATGATGGCATGGTGGCATGTAGCTTGATGGCATGGTAGCATGTGGCATGATTTCATGGTGGCATGTGGCATGGTGACATGGTGGCATGGTGCTTTATTCAACACTCTGAATAGGTACAGAGTGGAGCCGTAGCCCATGAGTGTAGAGTCTCTGCCTGGGCCTAGGCTGGAGTGTTAAGGTGCCTTGAGGTTCCATTAAAATTTCCAAGGGCAGAGCAAAGCTATGCATTGCTTCAAGCTGCTTGCTATAGAATCATCTAATTGTAAGAGAGTGAGACAAAGTATTCTCTACTTCCTCTGGAGAAGAGAAGATGCACACACACACACACATATACACAGACATACACACTACACACACACATGCACACACAAGCACACACACATACACATATACACAGACATACACACTACACACATACACACATGCACACACATATACACATACACACTACACACATACACACATGCACACACAAGCACACACACACATATACACAGACATACACACTACACACACACATGCACACACAAGCACACATACACACACGCACACACACATACACACACGCAATACATGTGTACATGCTGCACACACACACACACATGTATGTGCATGAATGTGTGTGGGTATGTGTGTGTGCATGTGCATATGTGTGCATATATGATGTCAGAGAACAATCTCTGTTAGTGTTTATGCACCTTCCATTTTCATTTGAGACAGGGTGTCTCAGTGGTCTAAAGGTACAGGCCAGGCTAGCTCATGAGTTCCAGCAATCTGTCTGCATCCGTTTTCCTTCTTGCCATTCCTGGGATTACAGGCACATGCCATCATGACTAGCTTTTTGTATGGTTTCTAGGGTTTGGACTCAGTTTCTTACACATGTGAAGCAAACCATTTTACTGACTTGAGCATCTCCCCAGCACAGCCTTCATTTGGGTGGAACTGGGAAAGGCCTACACTTTAGAGGTGTGACAGGAAAGCAGGAAGGTTTGAGTTTCAAGCAGCAGATGGGGTCTATACTGAAGCCCCGGTGACAAAGATCTTCAGGCACAGAAATCTAATGCAGATCTGGCTGGCTACACTCCATATACATCTGCACACACCAGACATAGGCTAGTTGGCTCATGAGCTCACTGGGATTCTCCTGTTTCTGCCTCCCACCTAATTATTGGAGCACCAGGATTGCAGACATATATTACAGTGTCTGACTTTACATGGGTTCTAGAGACCCAAACTCAGGCCCTCATGTTTGTCACATGCTGAACCATCTCCGTTGCCCTCCCTGGTTATTCTAAATTTTTACAGATCTCTCACACAGGAATCCCTTCGCTGATGAGAAACCATCAGTTAATTTATCCAAAATACCTCAAAACAACAATGAAGGGCTAGAAGCTGAAACTTGACTGGGAAGATAGAAGCTAGTATTAAAATGGAGCACTGAAATGAGAACGGAAATAAAGACAAAATCGGGCATTGTTAAGAAAGGGCGAGGACTCTGAAAAACATGCAGCCAGGCAAACGGGGATGCCTACGTGGGTGGCACGTACGTGAAAGGTGTTCACCATCATAAACATCAGGGAAAGACAAAGCTACACTGAGGCTGTGGAGATAGCTCAGTGGTAGAGCACTTGCCTCGTGTGCATGAGGCCCTCAGTTCAATTCCCAACACTAAAAACAAAGCAACAAAAAAACCCCCCAGACAGACAGAGAAACCACAACCAGGTTATACTGAGATTTGATCTCTCACCACGTCAGCAAGGCTATCATCAGGCAAAACCAAAACCAAATAACAAGTGCTGGGGAGGGTGTAGAAGAAAAGGAGCCCACACACTCTGATTTTGTGGTTTTAAGCTGGTGCAACCCTGTTCTACTTTGTTTTTGTTGCCGTGATAAACTGCATGACTAAAAGCACCTTGTTAAAGAAAGGGTTTATTTGGTTTATACTTCCATGCTGCTGTCAATCACTAGAAAGTCAGGACAGGAACTTAAGGGGAGCAGAGGCAGGAACCATGGGGAAAAGCTGCTTAATGGCTTGCTCTAGGCTCGCATTGTTCCATCATTGTTCTACCTCCTATGCCCACTTACTAAGGGATGGCACCACCCATAGTGGGTTGGGCCCTTATCTATGATCATGAAATGTCCACTGACGTATCTATTGATCAGTTTGATGAAGAGAATTCCTCAATGGAGATTCCTGACCTCTACTTGAGTCTGGCTTAAACTAAGTTGACAAAAACCAAGAAATGCAAGTTTCTATATAAACCTGTGTGGGAGTTCCTCTAAAACACCAAAGAAACTGCCACAATTCAGTACCCCCAAGGGACATAGAGGCAGCCTAAAATATATACCACACTCATTAGTATTACCAAGCTGTGGGACAGCAGGATTCCCAATAAGAATGAGTGATAAAGAATAAGTGGCTTGTGCACCATGGGGTCTTTATTCAGCCCCAAAGAAGAACAAGAGTCATTTGCAGCAAATGTGTAGAACTGGAGATCATCACACTGTAGTCAGAAGTTTCTAGCTCATACTAGCCCCAAGGTCTGGATCCACAACCATTCAATCCCAAATAAAAAGGGGGAAATACCGTGGGACTGTGCTCTTGTACACTGTAAATATTTGTCACTGTAAATATTGGTTTAATGCTGATTGGTCAAGTAGCTAGGCAGGAAGTAGAGAAGGGGAAACTAGACTAGGAGAATGCTGAGCAGAAGAACAGACAACAGTGAGACACAGAGGAAGCAGGATAAGAATGTTGCACTGAGAAAAGGCCGCATGTGGCCAAACAGAAATATGGGTGCAAGAATTTGCAAGTAATAAACCTGAGCCACAGATCCATCAGCTTGTAATTAATACAAGCCTTTGTGTGATTATTTGGGACTGCAGGTCCAGACCTCAGGCTAGGCAGGGCCAGAAACTACTGACTACACCACACTGAGTGAACTAAGCAGACAGACACACAGACTGGTGCAGTGCGTTTCCAGGAGTATGTGGAACAGAACAAATGAGAGCCGAAAGGGGTTATGTAAGGATAAGGAGAAATGGAGGAGTGACAAAGAAATGTAGAACAGGATCAAAGTTTGCTACATATATGTAAGGGAATATCCCAATGAAACAATCAATTTGTGAAATTAACATATGCTAATAAAATATAAGCAGGACTGGAGAGCTGACTTAGCACTTGTCGCTCGCTCTTAAAGAAGACCTGGGTTAGGTTCCCATCACTCACATGATAGCTTACATCTGCCAGTAACTCTAGTTCCAGTGACCTCTTCTGACCTTTGTGGGCATGTTGATGCAGTATGCAGACAAGCCAGATAATATACCAACATATATATAGACATGTATACACAAATACACACATATGAGATATGGAATACAGAATTTAGCCAATAAGGCAAAATATAAAAAAACACAGAAATTATTTGAGTAGACCATGATATAGAAAATGAGAAAAGATTACTCTAATGTATATGATTGTGTCTTTCTAAAAACAAGAATTTATTTGTATTTTTTTGAATTATGTGACCGTGTGTGAGGAGAGGTGTTAGGCATCAGATCATTTGGAGCTATAGGTACAAATTGTTGAAGGCACCTGATGTAGCTGTTGGAAACTTAGATTCAGCACTTTGCAAGAGTAGTACATGCTTTTAATCACTGGGTCATCTCTCCAACCCCCATAATTTGCCTTTGAAGAAGAAAACTGTGAACTGAATTTTCTTGTTCTGTAGTCACTCTCAAATAATCACTTAGAGGTTTATATTACATATAAATGCTCAGCCGATAGCTCAGGCTTATTACTAACTAGCTCTTACTCTTAAATTAACTCATTTCCTATGTGTTGCTACACGGCTTGTGGCTTGTTACCTCACATCTACACAACCTGCTTTCTCAGCAGCTGGCGGGCATCTCCCCTGACTAGGTTTTTCAGGGGTGTCTTCCATGATCAACTGCTGAGAAAGCAGGATGAGTAGATATGAGATAACAAGTCATGACCCATGTGGCAATATATATATTAATATAAATGGGTTAATTTAAATGTAAGAATTAGTTAGTAACAAGCCCGAGCTATCAGCCAAGCATTTATAAGTAATATAAGCCTCTGAGTGCTTATTTGAGAGTGACTGTGAGAAAGGGAAACTCCACTTACAGAAAACAGAGTAGTTAGAAAAATAGGCATATCATTTAAGAGAAAAACTTTATACCAGGTTCAATTTCTAACATGGATAGGGATACAATGTCTGTCTACTATATCTATTATATCAATCTACTATATCTATTTTATCTTGGAGGGGGAAGGAAGTTCTTAGGCATTGGCTGATACACATCAAGACAGGTTTCTTTGCTTCAAAGATAATTCTGTGGACATTGAAGCACAAATAACATACTGAGAAGGGAAATAACTGATTTTTGGACTTCCTGGCAACATCAGTGGTCAAAGTCAATAGAATATGCTCTACATAGTCACAATGGCATCGAGATGAAATGATGCAGGGGGAATGGGAGAGGGATGAAGAAAAGGGGATGGAGAGAGAGGGGGGGAGAGGGGAAGAGAGAGAGAGAGAGAGAGAGAGAGAGAGAGAGAGAGAGAGAGAGAGAGGGGGGGGGGGGGGGATGTAGACATCAGATGGAATTAAAGTAGTCATGAAATCTTTGACTACAGAAAATAACAGAAGGGTCTGGAGAGACAGGTCAGCAGTTAGGAGCACTTGCTGCTTTCCCAGAAGCCTTGGGTTCAGTTCCCAGCACCCACATGGTGGCTCACAGCCATCTGTAACTCTAGTTCCAGTTGCTGTGGGCACTAGGCATATATACAGTGCGCAGACATGTATGTAGCCTAAATACTCAGACACACAAAATAAAATCGGAAAATAGAAGCATGTGAAAAATAACAGTAATGTTAAAATACTTCTCTAACCAAGTGGCCTGGAGGACGGGAAGCCTATGGATAGTAAGAGCCAAAAACTTTTCTTTACAGAATGGGAAGTACCAGACATGTCTAAAGCAGAAGCCTCGATAAGAAAATTATCCAAGAAAATAAAGATAGTATCTTATGCATTATAAGTAATGGAAGATTTATTCACAACCAAGTGGTGAAGAAGGAAGAGCAGAAATAGATGGAAACAGAAGACCAGAGAACCCAAATATAAATACAGCATAGGGCAGGGAGAACAATGTCGCTGTGGAAATAAAAGACCAGAGAACCCAAATATAAATACAGCATAGGGCAGGGAGAACAATGTCGCTGTGCCTGGGATTTTTGTGCATGTAGAGGTTGTTTTTGAGAAAAATAAACCATGTAGTTTAAATGCTATTGTGTGAGCCTGGGGATAGAGCTCTGCAAATGTGCATAAATGCTTCTGGGAGACCTTGCTCTGCCTTAGAAGGCTAGGGAGGGTTTTCCTGTGTATAATCCCCGGAAGACTCATTTTTGCTTTAACTATAGCTTCATAGTGCTTTCTCAAAATATAGACGCCACTCCTGAACTGTGCAGCAGACACCGAGCAACTCTGGTTTTCATCTCAGGGCTTCGGAAGACCTCCTGGCGGTTTAATTGTATCTCAGTGGTAGCATTAAAACCTCTCACCACCTCCCCACTTCATGCTGGGCTTGAGCAGTACAGCAAATGTTTTTATTGATTTACTTGTGTTTGAAATTTCCTGGTTTTGAAAGAAGCTTGAGGTCAACTAAAAGAAAAATAGAAAATGAAATCTTGATTATAAGATACAATGGATGGGGGCTTTGAACTCTTCTGGGTGGTAGAGGGTCTCCCTTTCAATTCGCTGGGTTAATGGAATGGTGTCTCAGTTTATCTCTTGGACTCTGGTCCATTTGCCTTCAGGGTCTCTCTGTCCTCCATATTTATCCTGTGTGTCTTGTCTACCATGGCTCCTGTAGGTGCCCCACACATGCTCTGTTCTTTAATTCTGCTCCCCAGAGGAGCACGGTCCCAGCATGCACTGCTCTAGGTGTGTGGAAATAACGTGATATTTACTTCCACCCTGGCCTGGTCCCTTCCCAGTCAGGAATAATCCCCAGCACACCCACTGTTCAGGAGGAAGAGCACAGTGCTTTGCTCTCTAAGAAGATCACAGGTCTGTTTCTCACCCGGAGTACTGTAACCAGCCTCTTTGCTTCAAATCTTGGGTCTCTCATGGCCTGATCTTTACATGTCAGCCTAAGGTCATGCCCCTCACCCCCACTGGAAAATGAAGACTTTCCAGTGTGCCTGGAGCAGCTCCATCACTGGGTTACATAAGCACCCCTGTAGTTCTGCTCTACCTTTATTTTCTCTTGTCCCTCCATCATGGTTCCCAAAGCCTCAGGGTTTTCTACTCAAGCCAAGCCCAGGTTACTTTGGGGGCCACTTCACTTTCCAGGCTCTTCCATGTCCTCCCTGAAAGGGTTTCTGTTGCACTATGCAGGTAGGTGCTGCTCTGAGATCCTCGCCGACAAACTCCCTAGCTTTTGACAACACCCCAAGAGATTTGTCTTTGTACTTTTCTTCCTGACCACATGCATGGATGGAGTGCATCTGTCTTCATGAGCTTAGATCTGAACTCACAGTCCTCATCTACAATTCAAGGTAAAGGTTCGGAAACCACGTATGAAAGAGGCAGGCGGGTGGTGAAGATAGCCTAAGTATTTGTTATTGTTATAAAATAAAAATTCATCATGTCCCTTGACTCCATATCTGAGACTACCAACTCTGCTGCGTTAGCTGGCTAAGACTTCCCTAAAGAGTACCCCCGGGTGGGTGACTTGAGGCAAACATGTATTGTCTCATAGTCCTAGGAGCCAGAGGTGTGAGCTCAAGGTCACACCTTGGCTTTTCTTGGTCTTTTCCCTCTGCTTATAGACAGCATCCTTCTCCTAGTGTGTGCGTGTCTGTGGTATAATACTTTACTCTTAGGACACTAGTGCCACTTAGATTGAGGACCTCATTTAAGCTATTACATCTTTAAAGAGGACCTATTGTCGTCATATTCTAAGCTAGTAGGGGTACATAATTTGGGAGTCATATCTGAGCTCAATTCTTGAGTTTTAGAAATGTGCCTCCAAACTGTTTGGTTCATTGTCCCTTATCTGTGAAGCCGGAAGTATCAGTGATGATGACAGGGTTGCCTGTGGAATGACCTTCAGAAGCATCAACTGGGGAATGTGTAGGCCTTGGACTTTGTCCCCTGATATTTAAATGACTCTTAAATCCCAGTTGCACATAGGGACTCATAAGCCTTGTGAGGCTCTCATGTTGTATTCCTGGGTGACTTTGTGACTGGCTAAGGGAGAAGAGAGTGGTTTGTGTGAGCATTCAGGTTAGTGTACAACTCCAAATGTGGCTGAGGTTTGTGCATGCCACCATCCCTGCACCCCACCATACAGAGGAGCCTGGCCCTGCTACTCGGTGCTCTCATGAAGCCTGGATACAACTTTCTTAGCAAGGGTACTGATCTCACTTAGGGGTCTATAGAAAGAGACCATCTTTCAATTATTTTTTAAAATAAACCTCACTCCTTACTCTTTCCCCCAGGTGAGTTGCATCTCAAGACCTCCACAGATATCTGATAATCTTCAGCACTTGTATATATTATTTTTTTAACCTATGAGAAAGTTTATAAATTAGACACAGTATAATAACCATAACTGATAATAAAACAGGGCCATTATAACAATGTATTGTAATAAAAGTTATTTAAAACATGAGTTAATTCTAGAACTTTCTATGTGATATTTTCTGCCCTTCTTTAAAATTTCAGAAAACAAAGGATTAAGAGAGACTGTGACATAGTGCCTAAAAGTGTATGCAAATTTCAAGTCAAAGTTTATCTTAAATATTCAGAGTTAGAGGGGGTTTCTATTTACACTAAATAGTCTATGAGTCTCTTTGGTAAGGAAACACTCTCATATGCCCTTTCTGATTCCTAATTGGGTTCTGAATACAGAAACTGTTCTCTCTCTCTCTCTCTCTCTCTCTCTCTCTCTCTCTCTCTCCCTCTCCCTCTCCCTCTCCCTCTCCCTCTCCCTCTCTCTCTTTCTCTCTCTCTCAATTCTATCTGTGACCATCGAGAATACAACTCTCTGTGGAAAAAGCTGGAACTAACTGTATGTGGAAAGCTCAAATCTCAGATCCTAATTTTATCTAAAATACCATGGGAAGCCTGGAAACTATACCTGATACCTTCGGCATCTTGTCATTCCTGGATGGGCTTCCATGTAGATGGTCAGGGAACCAGGAAGGAACTTGGGCTTCTTCCTCCTGGGTGTGCTGTCTGACAGGTTGCACTAGTTCAGTGAAATAGAGCACTTTTGGAAAAGAGAATTATTATGCCTTCAATGTGGAAGCTGCTCGTTTGTTTCCATAGACAAGCCTGGAGCTCTCATTGGAAGGAGGCAGACAGACACAGTGACTGGCGTTAAGGCCTCAAGTGGATGCTTTGTTGCTACGTAAGAATCAGAGTTGGAATAAAGACAAGGGATTTGAACTACACAAGACAGCACAATTCTGAGACTTCCTGAAGAGGCACAGCGGAGATTTGTGAAGAGCTGGGAGGATCCTAATGGGGTGAACATGAGAAGATGAACAGGAGGGGAGGGGGCAGTGATCATAAAAGATTGAGACCCTTGAGAGAAACTGAAGCTGCTCAGCAGCCCAGGAAAACAAAGGAACTGGGCAGAGCATGCTGTGTGCTTTTCTCTTTGCTTTAAAATTATGCTTTATTTTGGACATATTAATATTTCAAATGGGTAATTTCTGACCTATTAATATGCATTCCAAAGGATTATTCCAGAACGAGTTATTTTTCCTCTAGAGGCATTGAGACCATGACCTTCAAGGAGAAGATGTGGCTTTTTTGTCACATGCCATGTCTCCAACTTCTAACCCAGATGACCTTGTCATAAGTGCCAGCCTAGGTATGTTGCAAATATGCTTTTGAGCAGATGGGGGAGGTGCAGAGAGAGCTGTGTGTCTATTTTATTATTGGGCCCTTAGGAGTTTATTCTTCTAGAAGTACATCTGGTGCCAGATATTCATGCTTTTGATATTTCAGACTGAATTTTGCTATATTCTCAGTGTGGGACTGACATCATGTTTTTTGTGCATAAAGAAATAACGTTATTAAATATTATTATAATGGATTCCTACAAGTTCTTTGTGACCCATGACAAAATGCATAATTAATCAGAATTAAACACTAATGGGTTTATAACACAAAGGCTCTGGTTCTAAAATAACACTCAGCTGACACTTGTGTGCACCCCTCAGCTTGTCTAAGAGACAAGTTGTTCCGTGGCTTTCAAAAGTCATGCTACCTTGTGTTATCCTCTGACAGCACAGAGGTTACCTCTCTGGGGTCTTTGGGTGGAATGGTGAGCTTCTTCCATATTGTCAGGGTGGAGACTGAGGTTTCACTGCCTGGGATGACAGGTCCAGGGGCTGGGTGGAAGGGCCATCTGACAGGAACTTGCAGGGGTCTAAGTGCATTGGGACAAGTTGTATCAGAAACAATGTCTGGGTTTCATGTAAATGTGCATTGGTCACAGCTATTCCAGGGACCCAGGCAGACAGCATCCCATTCTTGAATGGTCTTAGAAACACGGGCTACATCTATTACTTTTTCTCATTGCTGTTGTAAAACCTCCAGAAGCGGGAAAAGGTTTATTTGGGCGCACAGTTCAAAGTATACTCTGTCTTGGCAGGAAGTCTCACGTGGATGGTGTGAGATAGCTGGTTACAGTGCATGTGTACTTAGAAAGTGGGTGAGAGAGATGATGGTGTTCAGGCCACTTCTCTTTTTATTCAGCTTGGGATCCCATGTCACAGGATCATTTTGTTCCCATTTAGGGTACATCTTCAAGCCTCAGGTGAGCCGTTTAGAAAACCCTCTCATGGATGAGCCCAGAAACAATCTCTTTTTGGCACTTGATCCCATCATGTTGATAATCAAAATTAACCACCATGGGCTAGGAAGATGGCTAAGCCAGCCAGTCACCTGCTTCACAAGCATGAGGACCTGAATTTGGATCCTCAGAATCCAAGTAAAAAGCCAGGAATAACACCTGAGTGAGGATGGCAGAATGGGCAGCAGATACGGATGGACCCCAGGATGCTGTGTGGCCAGCTACCTTAGCTTTCTGTGATTAACTCCGTTGGCTGCACCTATGGTGAATTTGATGGTAAACATGTATTTGAGAAAAAATAGGAATATGTCATTGAGTTCCTGCATCAACAATAAAAAGGGGGAACAGCAACCCAGGGTCCCAGACTTCTTGTTTCTGTATATAGCTTTGGACAAAGCAGGAGACTTGGCTTTAGCTGGACAGTGAGGCCAGTCGCAGTCAGACGCAATGACTGGACATTGGCCCCTATCAATCACTAGGTCAGAAGAAAGGATGCACAACAGAAGCATGGATCAGAAACTCTAGAGGGGAGTGAGTGGGTCTGTTTAATCTCTAGGCAATCAGAACTTCAGCTCAAGGACCTGATGTTTGGTCCAGAGAGGCCCGGAGAACACAGAGGAACTGGAGACAGCCTAGGGCTGCGGTAAAGAGGAAGCAGGATGGAGAATAGGAAGCTATGCTTTCTCATGTGTAGACCAAAACAACGGAAAATGGTAGGTGTCTCGAGTGGAAAGGGATGCACGATTTGCAGTACAACCTTCTAGGTTTTCTCATTCTTGCAATTAATTGCTGTTGAGCTGTTTTTGTAATCTGTGAATTGTAGAGACCTGGAGGTAGCACTATTATAATTAGTGCAATTAGCAATGCAAAATGATTACATTACAGTGTGTAGGGACCTGCAAATAAATTCTGCCGGGTTGATGTTCAAATGATCTATCTTCTGTAGAAACAATCATCTATCTCCCACAGTCCATACACACTCATCTATCTTTAGCTTCTTTTGAACCTGCTGCTGTGGGGACATGTTTCAAATTTAATAAAACCAGTCTGAGATATCAGAGGGATCTACCCACAATCAGTCTAGGAGGATCAGAGAGTGGTAACTCACACCTTTAATCCCAGCACAGGGAATATCCAGTAGAGGTGACCTACACCCTTAATCCCAGCAAATCTGAGTTTGAGGCCAGCTTAGTTTACAAAGGGAGTTCCAGGCTCCCAGGCAGGCAGTGATGGCGCCATGCCTTTAATCTTAACCTGGATGTGAAACAACTTGGTGAAGAGAATATTTAAGGCAGGCATAGAAAGACAGATGAGGCAGTAGAAGCCATGAGGAGCAAGGCTGAGGAAGCTGGAAGACAGCTGGGTGAGATCTGACTGTGGTGTTTACTCTCTGATATCTCAGCCTGAGATCTGGATCAGAGTTTTATTTATTAATGTAATACTTGGCACCCAACTTTGGGGCACAAATTCCTCCTCTCCCTCCCCCCCGAAAAGGCACTTGCTGGCCAAAGCAACACGTGGCTGGAGGAGTAATTACTGGCGGCTAGGCTTTCTGTTCTGGGTTAATCTCCAGCCTTAGGCAGACCGGCCACACGTGTTTCCATTTCACTCTCATCTGGGTAAGTTTTGCAGGCAGTGGCCTCTTTCTCCTGGTGGGCTCTGGGTTTTCTTTTTTTTTTTTTTCCTCTTTTTGGACCTCTCCTTGGGCTGCTATCACACTAGATAGCTGCCCCACTTCACAGTCTTTTGAATTGTCACTGACACCTAGATCGGTGAGTAAATCGGATTTTTTTTTTTTTTTTTCTGCTATTTCAGACTGGTTTTTATTAAATAGGAAACATATCCCCACATGCTGTGACATCATGATTTTCCTTGCTATTTAATCAATGAGTTAAATAAAATCTTTGACACAAGTTCATCTTTTATTTGCATGAGAATTGAAACTCTGAGGTGTGTTTGATGTGTACACACCAGGAGGAATGTCAAGGCAATACTGACTTCAGGGGTGAAATTTTCAAACCCACCCAGTAAGGGATGCCTAGCAGTCACTACCCCTGAGGATGGTCCATGCAGCCAGCCTGGCAGCATGGGATGATCAGAATGAAAGTTTATTTATTGTGGTGTGTGTGTGTTCAAGAGCTGTCTTCTGGTGTCATTCAGTTTTTTCTTTTCTTTTCTTTTTTTTTTTTAAATTTAGGTAAGGTCTTGCTAGCTTGGAACACACTGAAGTAAGGATTCACATGTATTTTGACAGCTAGCTCCAGGCTCCAATCCCAGCCAGCAGTTTTGGTGAGTTCTGGGTATGGAACTCAGGTTCTTATGTGGCATAGCAAGCATTTTATTGGCTGAGCTATCTGTCCAACCCCTTATTTATTCATGTCTTTATTCAGGTCAAATGTACATTATTCATCTTATCTTTTAAGCTTATGTAGAGAGTTTTTTTTTTAACAGTTTTTTGAGGGATTAACTCTATTTCTATCTCACCTTTATATAAACATTTGTTTACACATTAAGTCATTTGTACCCCACCTGCTTCTGAAACCCACACCTGATGTGGACTCCATATAAGAAAAGAGAATAAAAGCTTGGGTAACAAACAGGCATTACCTTGCAAAGAACAATGTCATCTGTAGAATCACCGAGCAGATGGTGGAAAACCATATGATAAAAATAACAGAAGGCTGGATGGTAAATATGCTACAACAATTAGACTACCAAGGAGCTGATGAACAGAAGGAGGAGGCCAGAGCTTGGGAGGTGGGCATCCAAGGTCACTGACTCTAAGGTATTAACAGTGCCTCATACTTTGGATTTATGTGTTATCTCTCTCCACAGAGCTGGGTGTGGTCTTGCTTCACTGTGACCTCGGCTTCCTCTTGGGGTAGCTGAGAAAGGCAATACCAACCACGGTGGCAGAATTTTTTTTTTTCCACTTGGAGACCTTTAGGCAGGAAGACTGGAACCAGTTGTGAGAATCAGCCTTCAGCCCAGAACTCCTACTCATTGGGGATCCTTTCCACCTGTGTCCCTTGCCATCAGGCCCATGGTGAGGTGAGGATGACTTTGCCCTGTGTCAAGGGTCACTGGGGTGGAAAAAACCTACTGTCTTCTTATTGTTTCTAGCAGTAGTGAGTGACAATGACTGCAAACTTTAAGGTGAAATGTAGGAGATCCCTGATTACAGATATTTATGTTACTTGGCTAAAATGCAACTTCTAAAAACTTTCCAAAATACTATAGAATTAAATCTATGAAAAAGAGTGGTTTTTGGTCACTGGAGTGATGTTTCAGACAGGAGAGTACTTGTTGCACAGAGTGAGTCCTGACTTAGGGTTTCCAGCCTCCATATAGAAGCTGTGAGTGAGTATGTCTATAACCCTAGAGCTTGGGGATGGAAACGAGCAAAGTCCTGGGACTCAGTGGCCGGCCAGCCTAGTGGAAGCAGTGAGCTCCAGGTTCAGTGAGGGATGATGTCTCGAAATATAGGGTATAGGAGGGCACCTGATGTCAACCTGCGGTCTCTACTGGATAGCACACACACGAGCACATTCTACACAAACATGCGAACACCACATACACACAGTGTGTTTGACAAGTACATGATGTATTTTGTTTATAGCTAAGATAAAACATCAGTCCTGTTACTATCTACAGATTGCTGTTCAGAGGTTTCTAGACCAAAAGCTGAGCTTCACAGGCAGAGCAGAAGGATGACTTTCTGGGAATGTGGAAAACATATCAAAGGGCTCAAAAATCCCCAAAGCCCTAGTGGTCCACATGTCCATGAGGGAACAGGAGTTGAGCATAAGATAACTGAGACATACAGATGGCCAGCTCTAAAGCCCTGGAAATGTACCAGTCCAAGGCTACTCACTATGGCTCCAACTCACAAAGCTCCAAAACTGAGTAATGTTCTGGGCAGATTTACAATGGGTTCCCATGCTGGGCTGGGCAGAGTTAGGGTGCAGTGGGGCTTGGTGGTTATAAAACAAGGCAAATATGTTCTTTGGAGCACAACATTCATAGAAGCTATTTGTGTGGGCGATCGTTTTATAGCATGGGCCTTAAGCTGCTTGGCTGGTGTCTAGCCCATGGATTAAAAGAGAAAAAATGAAGGCAGAGGAGATGGTGGAGTTCCTGTTGTGCACCGGGCAAGAAACACTTCATAGCCTTTGGAAGAACAAGATTTTGTGAATTGAATGTTGAGTTTCAAAATATTAGCAATGAGCTCTTAGGACTGTGGCACCTGTCTGTGCAGCAATCAATTGGAGAGTTGGGGAGCTGGTGTGAGCCCTCTGTACTGGGGATGAGGAGGAATTGGCATCCTTGTCTGTGAGGAGATATCATTGGTGAGGCATTAGGGCGACATTTCTATGATTCTATATGTCTAAGACATGTTTTTCCTACAGACCACACCATTCCTAAATTTTATTGCTTTAAATTTTTAATCTAATTATTGTGTATGTGTGTGTGTATGTCTCTGTGTGTATCCATGTGTGTGAGTGCATATGCTCTGGCACACATGTGCAGGTCAGAGCACAACTTTCAAGAGTATGTTCTTTTTCCAGCATGTAGGATCTGGGGATTGAACTCAGGTCCTAAGGTTTAGCAGCAAATGTTCTTACCCACTGAGCTATGTTACTGGAGCACCCCTCTTTTAAAATTTAATAATGATTAGCAATTTTGAATACTTGCTGTCCATTTAGGTACCATTTCACTTCATGTATGAATATGCAGAGCTGGTATGGGAAGTGTCTACACAGCCTGGAATGAAAAATACTCACCTAAGTCAGCTGCTGGTTTGACTTTTCAGTACAGAACCATTTCCCCACGATATCAGCTTCAATAGTTCTCATTTCTGGCTGACTTGGATTTGGACAGGAAGACTGGCCTCAGGCTCCCATACATAAGTAATGTGGGTTCACTTAATCTGTGTGTTTCAAACTGACAGAAACTGGATGCATTTCCACACAGGCTACAGGTGGCTTGATGTGTGTGTGTGTGAAGGGAATAAAAGGGCCAGCTTTGACTTCACACACTCTTCTCCCACAGCAGGGCCACACAGCAACTTTATCTTTACATTTGCTTCAAATCCACGTATCACTCGCACTTCTGAGCTAGGTATCAAGGTCTGGCTTGGCTCCCGTAAGAGGTAGTCTCTAGAGAGTCTTTCTCAGTGGCATTCTGACGGACTGGATGGCTGTGGCCCTTTAGCTTTGTCAATGGCAAGTTAAGTGAGGAACTGCATGGCTCCTGGAAGACAGCTTGCTAGGAACAGTTGGAGGCAGGGTTTCCTGCAGACCTTGCAGAGGTGGATAAGGAAACCAAAACCTCAGCTCTCCTATGAAGGTGTCCTGCCTAGGAGCTCCTTGCTCCTGCAAGTGTGTCCATGGATGGTTCCCGGCTTCCTGACAACAGGTAGGTGCCTGGCTTTGCAGTGGTGACCATATCAAAGTGCAGATGTAAAGGCAATAATGCCAGTATCTGCCATTAAACAAAGATCTCAGAAGCAGATCAGACTGGTTAAACATCTGTTTCATTTGAAACCAGTGTTTATCTCCTTGGCTCAGGCCCAGGTACCTCGCTGGCAGGGACCCAAACCCATCTAACTCATCCCCAGAGCTGTCTCTTGGGCTCCCCCAAACCCAGACTTCCAGGCAGAAAATATGTCCCTCTAACTTGCTTCCAGAGCTGTTAGAATAATTCGAGGAACTTCAGATGGGTCAGTGGAGATTATCTGAAACAATTCAAGTGTTCTTTTGTTATTTGTTTGCTTGTGAGCGAAAACAACTCTATTGAAGATACAAAGCAGCTTAAAGTCATCGGAGAGAATCCAAACACAGCACTGTAACAAATCAATTCTTTTTATAATCAGATGTTCCTAATTTATAAAGAAGTATTCAAAAATCAGCCTTTTCCTGCCCTTTCATAGGCCCAATGGGTACTGTCTCTGGTTCTGAACTTGTCCTGGGGCTCCCAGGAGCCTCAAGGCTTGAGCTGGGGAATTCCGCAGCGCTGACTCCACCATCAGTTCAAATCATGAGAGATGTGCCATCATCTCTGTCTCCCCAGGTCCCCAGGTTGGTTTGTTTTTGTTTTGTCTTATTTTATTGTGTGTGTGGTGTGTGTGTTTCTTCTTCCTGGAAACTTCTCAATTCACTACCCCATTTCTTTTCTATTTTTATTTCCTATCTTACTGTTGAGGGCCACACTGACCATCCTTGGCTGTCTGTATAGTGAGAACTTGGAAGGAACAGAGAGTGGACAAAAATGATTATAATTCAAAGACTGAGACAGGAACCATGAGTAGCAGAGGACAGTGTGGACCTAGTGTGTAGTGTACCTATCTATCCATGTTCTGCCTTGATATAACCGTAGACTGATGCAAAAGTCCATCTTGAGTCTGGAATGGGTGTTTTCTGTGGCTCAGAATCGTGGTGTGATGTGGGAGATTGTGTTGTTTCATTGTAAATAATTGTCCCACCCACTGGTTTAATAAAAAGCGCTGATTGGCCAGAGGCAGGCAGGAAGTATGGGCAGGGCTACCAGACTGGGAAAACTCTGAGAACAGGAAGCACAGAGCAGAACGCCAGAGAGAAGCTGGAAGAAGCAGAGGACAACTATGCTGCTCTAAGAAAAGGTACCGAGCCACATGGCTGAACAGGATAAGAGACATGGGTTAGTTTAAGGGTAAAGAGCTAGCAAGTGATATGCCTGAGCCTTAGGCCGATCAGCCTAAAACTATCGTATGCATCTGTGTGTCTCTGTGGGACTGTGGGACTGTGGGCTGCAGGTCTGTGGGCCTGTGGGTCTAGACCTCGAGGTTAGGCCCGAAAGTCCGGGCCAGAAATCTCATACTACAGTGTGATATAAAGGCATATGTGGACCCTAGACATCTCCCTACCTGTGTACCTGGAGGAGCCCAGGCACATTCTCACCTGGGTACCCTTCTTATGTGACTCATGGCTTCTCTTCAAATCTAGAAGAAGTTGTCCCAGAACACATGTGCCTTTGTAGGTGGATGGGTGTCCTGATGGGATGGTGATGCAGAGAGGTGGGGTTGTATTAGGAGCCTGGTGCACAAAGAGGCGTGGTGTTTTGGTATTTTGCTGTATTTCTCATTCATAAAGCAAAGCCACCTGCTTCTTCTCTTGTTTGTTATTTTTTCTTTTTTAAGGCAAAGCCTTTTGGAAGGCTATTAAGAAACATCAAAATGATTCTTGGACATTAAACAGCTGTTAAGATATTTTGATGGGTTTAAAATAACGAATAAGCTAGAAAGTGGATTTCATTTTTCTTACATTTAGCATTGCAAGGTGAGTTAACCATGAAACTGCCGTAAAGCTATAGTATGAGATCTTTGGCCTGTCTGGCTGGTGGTCTAGACTTACAGACTTGTTGTCTCAGATTGACTAGCCCCATGGTTTGGACTTGTTTAGTTTTTTTTTAAATAATGACTTAGATGTTTATATTAATTTTATTTTGTTTGGCCTATGGCCCAGGCATACTGTTAGTTTATTTAAAATCTTAATTTAACTTATCTTTCTTAATTTGTCTTGCCACATGGCCTGTGACTTATTTGTGTTATTTATATGTTGATTTTTGGGTGGCTGGATGGAGTCTCTTTTGACTCTACCCTCCTTCCTCTATGTTCTGATTTCCCTGCCTACTTTTAAGATGCTTGCCATAGGCCAAGGCAGTTTCTTATTATTAACAAATGATATTTATAGTATATCTCTTATTACATGTAGACCTTTTCTTATTGAGAGAGGAAGATAGTTATTAAATAAGCAAATGTAGATAGATCCTCAGAATTACATTGTATGAGGCAGGAATGGTGTTAAGGCCTTGTGAATCAGTGTAGAACAAGGGGCAGGTGTGGTGTGGTCTTTGAGAGCCAAGTTGGAAACTCATTGGCTATGAGAGGGAACTGAGAAAGAGCATGTCTTCAGAGTGAGATAGCCCAGCCAAGACTGGAAGGCTATCCCTGCTTGCACCATGCTAAAGAAACTCCACAGAAAATCTAAGAACATATGAGGAAACCTAGAGAATCGGATACCTGAGGTAGGTCGTAGGGGTAGTTATTATGCAGGTCTTCCTTCCCATCACTGGCATCGATCAGGTGATGGGATGTCCTAGCTACTAGTGAGATTTCAGCCTCCACCCCCCCCCCCAAGGGAATCATAGCCTACAGTGTGGATATAATGACCCTGATTGTTGTGGCTTGGTGGCACTTGCTCACTTTACCCAAGTGAGCTGCTGAACCTTAAATTCCAGGCTTTCTGAGTAGCTTTCTGATAAGTTTAGTTCCCTCCATTACTTTTGCCTGGAAGAAGGTATTTCCCAAGTTGGCTCTGTACTTTGTACACTGGAATTCTGTGTACTTAGTTTATATGAGGTTGGATCCTGTAATTTAACCATCTCGACAGCCCTTGGGATGTCTAGTTGCTTCTACCTGGCTCAGGCTAAGACCTCAGAACACAGTGATGATTCCTGACTCCATATTTTGAGTTCATTCAGGACATCCTTGTCTGAAAATGATAACCCACAGGCAAGAGCTACTTCTCATCTGCTTACCTGGCAGAACATCTGGAGTAATGAAAAAATACAGCTGTGCACATGTGGAATCACTTTTTATGTCACAGTCATAGCCATACTACTCATTAGCTAGTTAGTGATTGTGGCTACCATTTACTTATACCTGGCTGAAATAGTAGGATTTAGGCTTTCTTTGGGGAAGTTTAGAGTGTAGCTCTTCAGTTATCAGGACTCTTATGAGGCGTGGCCAGTAAAACTGAATCCCGAACACAGATGGATAAATGAAGAATAAATGATGTTAGTGGTCTTTCTAAATCCCCATCCCTGGGGATGATTGGTGAAAGCCTGGAAGACAAGTGTGATGGGACCACATTATATCTAGAACTTTTCAACCATCCTGCTCAGTGGATAAACCGCATGTAAGAAGTGAGTGTCATTAACAGCATACATGTCAGTTGTCTGAGTTATGGATGTTCATGCATTCCAAACCTTCCATTATTAACCCAGTTTGGGCATTTGACCTAATGGGTAAAGTATGTGCCACACAAGTGTGAGAGTGTTCTGATTCCCAGAACGCACATAATACCACATATACAGTGTCCATCTGCAACCTCAAGAATCCTATAGTGAGATGAGAAGCAAGACCAGGAGAATCCCTGTGAGCCAGCTAGCCTGGTATACACAGTAGAGAGCAGCAAGGGGCTGTGGACAGGAGGACTGAGCCTGGTGCTTGTCCTCTGATCTCTACATGAGCTCCGTGGCATGGCACACACATGCTGGCACTCAGGAACATGAACACCCCTGCATGGAGATGTTAAATAAACAAACAAACAAATAAATAAATACATAAGAGAGAAAGAAAGAAAGAAAGGAAGGAAGGAAGGAAGGAAGGAAGAAAGGAAGGAAGAAAGGAAGGAAGAAAGAAAGAAACGGGTTTGTCCTAGAGGGGCTACAGATGGGAGAGAGCCAGGCCACTCCCCTCTTTCCTCAGCTCTAGTGTCTTTGCTGCTTATCTCTTTGATGGACATTAGCTTCCTTCTCTGAGAGAGCTGCTTCATCTGGAGAAGATCTCACCCACCATCCATCCTGTACCACCTCTGTCTGCCTGTTCTACTTCACTGTAGAGTGAAGATCTTCCTCCAGTGATCCATCAGCATCTCTGCTCATGTCGACAGCAATTTTCCTGCTAGAGGTATCCATCCTTATTTCTCTCTCTTTCCTTTTTACTGACTTCAGCTCACCCCGATCAGGGCTTTGCCCTGGCTTCTCTGCCCAGTTGCCTTTGGTCCAATCTAGACCCTGCTGACTCCCTACTTAGTCACCAGAAACCATCACCAGAAAATGTGTCATTTCCTGCTCACCAGTAGCAGGCAGGTGCACAATATCTACTCTTTCTCCAAATATTGTCCAGCCCACATCTTGTATAGCTTTCAGGGGCCTCTCGGTCCATAATTTATTATTTTTTGATTACTAAATAATTCAGAGCTCACATAGTGTCATTGGTGACTCATTTGTTACAAAGTAATTAGTAAGTTTGACTGCATATTGAGCTTTGAAACAATGAAGAGTCAACAGGGATGGTTGATGATATTAGCTAATGTTTGCCCAACTCAAATTTGGCTATAATTTGTAGGGCTTGGCGCAAAATAAAAATGCAGGGGTAGTTGTTGAAAAGTTGTTAAGAACCTCACTAAAGAAGCAGCAGGCCAGTTCCTGGAAAAGGGTGCTGGCCACACACTGGTGATGACTGGAGATAACCATAATGTACATGGGCCACATAATGGGACTCACTACAACCTCTCCCAAATGCTTTGAGAAATACACTCCAACCATTTCCATTTTTATAGGGGAGCAAGCTGATGTGTCAAGATGAAATCTCTTGTTCAAATCCCCTAACTAATTACAGTTCAGGCATTGCAGCACCAGAGGAACTATCCCTACTGAACTGGATTTTAATATTCTTGTCAGCTATTTATTCCCTTTACAAGTAACATTATTATTCTTACAATTATATGATTTCCTTAAACAGTATCTCTTTATATAGCCCAGGAGTTCACTAAATAGCCTAGACTGACTTTGAACTCCTGATCCTCTTGTGCACTGGGATTACAGATGTGCACCACCATACCTACATTAATTAGCATTCATTGTGGTATCAAAAAGTAATTAGCACCATTTATACTAGGGCATTTGGAAAACAAAGCACAACGATGCAAGTTATAACCCTATAGGATTACTGCAAAGACATCCTGGGTTTATCTAAAGATATATTATAAACAAAGAACACGTTATAGATAGATAGACAGGTCTGTCCGTAGATAATAGTCAATGGTGACTGACAGATATGTTGATGGATTTATCAGTTGATGGATAGCATGGGTTGATAGATCATACACATATACACATGTAAATATACACAAGTAGACACATGTAGATCCAAATACATAACCAAAAAGCAACCCTCCAATCTATCGCTTTTTTTTTCACCTCTATAGACAAAATACATGTAACAGAATCAACAATGGGAGGAGATGTTTACTTGGGCTCATAATTTTGTGGCAGGGAAAACATGTGGTTGAAGTAGTTTGGTTTGTGATGGTGGTGAGCTTGCAGTATATGGCTTGTCCACATCTTGGTATATAGAGTGCATGGAGAATGGGAACGGAAGCAGGGCTGGGTTCAACCTTCAAGGATTACTCCTATTGGCCTTCTCCTACCAACCAGGACATAATTTCCAGGGATTCCACAACCTCCCAAACAGCACTACCCAGTGTTAAGACACATGAACCGTGGGAGACTTTCCCATTCCAGCCACCCCAGTGTGATATAACTTCATCCACAAGCTCCCATCCTGTGAAGCAGAAGTGGAAGGGAAGATGGGGGCACCACTGCAGCTGTTGTAGAATTTGAGTGCACATGGCTTGTCTCTTCACCTGTGAGCATCGGTGGTGTCTCAATGTCTACTCACCCTGGCCAGGGATCAGTTACATTTTACCCCATTGAATCCTGCTTGACCTTGGAGTTAATGTCCAATAGTTTCATGTAAACTATGCTTGCATATTTTCTGCTTTACAAAATAATGCCAGTGACACATTAAGTGGATAGATAAATACACCAATGCCTTATTTGAGAAATGATCTAATTATAATGACACAGTCTCACCCATTGGCCCATCTTCTCTGCAGATCTCTCTCCTGATATGTCTACTCCAAGCCAGAGTGGACTTTTCTCCACATGACTGCTCAAATCTGCAGTCTTTACTACAAAAAAATGCCCACCAATAATTCATGAGGAGCCACCTACATGAGAAAAGAGTCTTTTACTATTACCTAACAGTGTAGTTTGCTATGAAAGGCACCAAAGGCCTGTGATACCCAAGCTGCTTTGTTGGGGGAAATGCAAGGCTCTATGAAACCCAGAGGAGAGAAGGAATTTGCTTCCCGAGATCGGGGAAAGGAGCTGGGATATTTTCTTTTCAGGCCATTAAGATAGGCTTAATAACCTATAGGCTGAGTTTGCTCTTTCTTTGAGAAGATTCCTAGAGGCCCCCTCCAGTCTATTCTGCCATTGATTGGTGTATCACAATTGGTATCTTCTGAGACCAGACACCTGCCTCCCTTCCTGCTGTCTCAGCAGAGGCCACATTTCCCAGGGCTCTGGGATTCGAACACTTGTCTCTGTGAGCGTAACAGAATGTCAGGCTTTAGAACAAACGAGGCTGTGTGTTGTCTGCCTCTATCCTGTGTATGTGCCGGAAGTCCATATATTTCATTTGTTAGACACATTGAAAAGATAAAACACAAGTTGGAGAAGAAAGCAACAAGAGGAAATGGTCTGGACCACATGTGTTTTCAAGGAAGGCTACAGTGACCTTAGTCTGAAAACACACTCCAGGGGAGCCATAGTCAAAGGGGCTCTTCTACAGGTTGAGGCTCTTTTTTTGTGTGTAAACCTGTTCAATGTGCTGTCAGTGGGCACTGTAAACACAATGCTTGGCACTGAGCACTGGAGGCTCCAGGAAAGAATATACACATGTCAAAATGCCACCTTCAAAATAAGTAGCCTTTGAGGATAATTGAATTATTCCTGGCTGCAGAGCTATAATGTCATACCCCAGTGTGATTATTGCTTCATTTATGAAATATTTTTTTAAAAAAGAATTACCTTCTCTAGAGAGGAGCTGAGCTAATAAGCATTGCTTATAAATATACATATTTTCAACCTCTTTTCCTTAAACTGTGATTTGAAATTTGAAGCAAAGAGCTGTGAGGGCTTGCAATGATTTATTTAGCAGTGCTGTGAGCTAGGAGAGAAGTTAGTTGATCTAAAGGCAGTGGTGGCTTTGTAGACATTGTTGTGGGTGGTCACTTGACCCCTGAGTGATGAGAAGAAGCTTGGGCAGACTCAGGTGACAGACAGGCTCAGCGGCAGGCCAGGCATTAAACAGCAGGATGTTTGCTTCTTAGGTATTTATATTTGCTCAGCTGAGATTCTGTGATGACACCCAGGGTTTTAACAAACTGCCCCTGTCCCTCATTGGACTGGAGAGACAGGGAAAATGGTACAAGTGGTGGGGAGGAGCAGAGATGGCACAGGAAACAGAAGCTGCTGCAAAGAGGGTCAGCTCCAAATTCTGTTGATGAAAAGGTGGTCTTCTGTGATGTTCCCCATGTACCACTTCTCATGTCCACCTCAGCATGTATTACTAGACTATGAGCCCCCTAAAGGCAGGGACTGTGTACTGATCATTTTTGTGCCTGAATACACCCCTTTAGTATGATTTGGAACACCTGAGAAGGCAAAAGAATGCAGCCTTTTACAAGTCAATCAAAAACATCTAATTGGGCTATGTGCAACCAAGAAAATGAGCTGAGTATGGAAGGCTGGAAATACGTAGGAGGAAGGTACTGACTGTGCCCTCAGCTTTCTTCACTTCTATTGGGCAGGTTTGAATCAGGTTTGAATCAGCTCTGCAGAACATGTCCACCAGTCAGGGCGTTAGCCCACTGCTGAATCTGAGGACCTGAAAATGAAGAGTGAACTGTCTTTGGAACAAAGTTGGGATGTGCTATTGAACTCCAGAAAGCATCCAAGCACCCAGTGGCTCCCTGGTAACGACCTGTCTCATTCCATACTTTCTCCTGGCTTCCTGGTACTGAGGCATCAGCTGAGTGGGCATCTTGCCAAGGAGTCAGCTGTGACAAATGTGGGCTGTTGTGTACTCGGCCACTTGTGAGCTAAAGCTGCATGGGTTCATATGAGGTCAGGGCCAGATGCAAGGGGAGGCCTATTGCCCCACATAACACTTCCCTTCTCCATGAGAGAGCATGGGGTGATTTG
This sequence comes from Phyllotis vaccarum, assembly GCA_033318265.1. Lineage (NCBI taxonomy): Eukaryota > Metazoa > Chordata > Mammalia > Rodentia > Cricetidae > Phyllotis > Phyllotis vaccarum. Next base: position 38,628,518 of record JARWLC010000010.1, on the reverse strand, counting down.
TCTTTTAGAGTTCTAGATAAATTGACATGACAGAGTTTGAAGCAGATGCCTATATATTTGGAAAACTTCAATGTCTGCCTCACAATTAAGTGTGTGTGAGTATTTGAATGTAATTATGCTTGTGTGTGTATATTTCTCTCTCTCTCTCTCTCTCTCTCTCTCTCTCTCTCTCTCTCTCTCTGTATGTGTGTGTGTGTGTATGTGTTGGGGTTTGTGGTTAGCTTAGAAGAGAGACAGATTGGGTGGGCAAGTGTTTAAAAAGCAGCAGAGCTCTCTCAGTCTTGGATATGGAGAGGTCTGGTATTCTTTGAAGAGTCTGTAGCAAGAACAAAGTAATCCTTTGGTCTGCTGGCACCCCATTTCTTACTTGAAACAGGAAAATGAATTGTCGTGGACACGGAGAGATGAAGGTGACCATTGCTATTTTCCTTTGGAGGCTCAGTGCACAGGTACTGTGGTAGGAACTAAAGTTGACATTATTACCCACTTTAGCTGAGGTTCTGTCTCTGTCCTGAGGAGCTGTGGCCTTAGAGGGGAGACTTAGTAAGAAACGGAGTCTATGGAAAAGGCGTAATTTCTGTTTATGTCTACACTAGGTGAATACCAGGTTCATCTAGAGTTAGGAGATGTTTCCTGGAAAAGGTCTTTGACATATTATGCCCGGGGAGTCCCACATCTAGGCTGAGAAGAAGGAAAGGTCTCCACCACCCTGGCTTCGTACCCCCTGAAGCCTAGAAGATACGCATGGTAGGAAAAATGTGGAAATGGTTCCCAAGATTTGTGCTGCTTGGTGGACACACACATTCCCTTGACTACTCAGATACAAGACAACTCTGTGAAGATATTTTGCAGATGTCAGCGAGGATATTAGTTGATTTTAAGGAATGATGATGACCCTCAGTGGGGTGAAGCTACTCATGTAAGTATTTAAAATAGTCTGGTATCCTTCTTGCAAGAGACAACTGAGGTTTGTGTGAGGTTCAGAGCTTGTAAGGGCCTACGGAATGGCTTTTATGACAAGACAAGGAGGTGCTAAGGAGTGGAACATAGTTCCTGGATGGTAGATAAGAGAATAGAAACCTCAGGTGTACACCCTAAAGGAACTGAGTTGCTAAGGACAATATGCATCTTCAAGAGGATCTAGAATGAATTCAGCCCTCAGGCTCCTGGGTAACAATCTTGTAAAGCTTGTAAGCCTGGAATTCTGGTCTTCAGAGGCCAAGAGAGAATAGGTAGGTGGTACTGGAGGCCTTGGTCTGTTATACAGCAAGAGCTGACCATTGCAGTTTTCACCTGCCAGGTCAGAGTCTGTTTTCCTTTATGACTTTTGCATTCCGCTACCACCAGGGTCATGAATTGCACTAAGAACTCCTGACAGGGTTGTTCTCCTAGCTGTCTTTACATAGCTTTACAACTGGGCGTCTTCTTACCAGCTACTTCTATGGGATGAATCATGTGATGTCTGGATTGAGACTGGGGACAAGTGAGCTCTAATTGCATGAGATTCTTTAAGGTGCCTCAAGGAGCAAGGGGATTCACCCCTGAAAACAGGCACAGTGCCTGAGGATTGACACTGAGTTGACATGCACACATATGGCCCTACACACATGTGCACCCGCACACATGCACCTGAACATATATACACCATATGTTCAGAATATTACATTGTTCAGAGCTGCTATATCTTGTACAGTGCAATGTAGGTGTTCAATAAATATTTGTTGAATGAAAATATTTGTACCATTGCATCCACAAGTCTATCATACTTTTATCCAATGGTATTATCCATTAGTTCTGTACCAGACCACATCTGTGATGCCAGATATATATCAGTGAAGGGCACAGACAGGTGCACTCCAGAAGACCTCACCAACAGGACACCAGCATCTAATTTATTTGGTATGGTAAAACGTAAGGTGTGTGGTGGAGGGAATTAATCCAGAAAACAGGCACAGCCCAGGTTGGATGATACATGAGCACTGCTTTAGGGAATGTAGAGATGGAGGCCCTCCCTGAGAAGGTGGCAATTTCAAAAAGATGGAAGAAAAAGAAAGCTGAGAAAGGATCTCCTGGCTGTACCCATGATCAGTTATGAGCCTTTGACATCCCCTGGCTATACGTGGTCAGCTATGAGCCTGTGACATCCCCTGGCTGTCCCCATGGTCAGTTCTGAACCGTTGACATCTCCTGGCTGTACCCATGATCAGCTATGAGCCTTTGACATCCCCTGGCTGTACATGGTCAGCAATGAACCTTTGACATCCCCTGGCTGTATGTGGTCAGCTATGAGCCTGTGACATCCCCTGACTGTACGTGGTCAGCTATGAGCCTGTGACATCCCCTGGCTGTCCCCATGATCAGCTATGAGTCTTTGATGTCTATGGCTTGAGGAGCAGCTGGAGGTCAGTAAGACAGCTGCAGAATGGCACCAGACAAAGAGTGTCTGAAACCACCTACAGATCTCAGAAAAGAGTTAGTGACTATTTGTGTGGTAATAAGGCAATGAAGTAGCCTGTAAAATGGTACAGTTCCAGATAGAACTCAGGAAAAAATTTGTTTACTACTTAGGTATTTCCTCTTTCCTTCTCTTCATCCCTCCTATCTCCCTCTTTCCTTTCCTCCTGTTCTCTGTCCTCTCTTTTTTCTCCCCCTTGTCTTCTTCTCCCCCCATTCTGTCTTCCATACCTGCCTTTTTTTTTTGTTTAGTTTACCTGAACTTCTACATTTATCCACAGTTAACATAGCTGGCATCTCATAATTTTAACACAGACGAGAGACACCGGAGAGGAGATTCTCAATGGAGACATTGCCTGGATCAGGCTGGCCTGTGGCTATTTTGTCTTGGTTATTGACTGATTCCAAATGGCTCAGCCCACAGTGGGTGGCACCATCCCCTGAGCAGGCAGCCCCCAAACTGTATCAGAAAGCTAGAGAGTATGAGCCTGGGTCTGGCCAGCAGAACCAGTGATTGCTACTGTACTTCCTGGGCTGTGAGTGAGTTCCTGGGTCAGCGTTAATGCCACCTACGATATCACACAGGCCTTTCTCTAAGTTCCTGCTTGAGTTCTGCTCTGAATTCCCTCAGTGGTGGAATGTTACTTGGAAGGGTAGGCTATGTTTACCAGTCCCTTCCCCAAATTGTTTTTGGTTATGGTGTTTGCCACAGAATAACACTGTACAGAACACAAATGGGAATGACCTGCATAAGGAACAATCAACAAGCTTCTGCCTTTGCTGGCCAAGCTTCATAAGCGTAGACACCGTAAGCCTTGTGGGAAACTTCCTTGCTGCACAGGACTCTGCTAAAACATTTGAAGGAGTTAAAACTGAGAAACTGCAGGCTTGGGGGTAGTGAGTTGGTTCCCAAAAGTGAGGCCACACATATATTCACTCCATTTTCATTTCTGTGGGTAGAACCCCTTGGGCACTGCCCCTACCCATAGGCACACTGAGTCTCACTCATAACCATCCTTGTTGCCTTAGTGTTGCTGTGGGCTTGTGGGCAGGGTGGTCTGACTTATGTAACTTCTTTGGATGATCTTCCCAACTGAGGATTAAGCTAAATCTAACCCAGGATGTCAAATGCAGTTGTTAAGAAGCTCTCTAGATCTGAGATCTTGCATGTGTCATGCAAGATGTGGCTGCACAACTATCCCAAAACCTAATAGCTCCCTCTTAAAATCCCATCAGGGTCTCTATAAGTAACACATCTGCTTCTTGAAGTCACCTGTAGCCTTGGTACTGAAAACATATTGTAAGATGACAAGGTTGGTTTAGTATTTCGTATCCACTTAGAGATAGAGACATGAAGAGTGCCTTTTCTCTCTCTACCCCTATTTCGTTGCTGTAAAAGATGATACACAAAGAAGTAAGACCACTCAGATCCATCAAAGTTCCTTCTATGGAGTGGTACAACATTGTGAACGCTGCTTTCTCAGGCCTCTTGAAGGGAATATGATTATAACCAACAGCATAAGGTCTCAGATTTTGAAAACATGTGCATCAACGTCTGTCTGCATGCTCATATATACATATAGATGTCCAGGCCAAAGGTCAGCCTCAGGTGACTCTCTCTGGGATCTGAGATTTATCACTTAGATTGGACTGGCTGGCTAGTGAGCCCCCTGAGATCTGCCCATGTTCATTTCCCCAGTGCTCGCATTACAAGCATCTATCATTACCCCTGGCTTTTATGTCCATCCTGGGATCATTCCTGGCTTTAAGGTTTGTGTGGCAAACATTATACCAGATAAGCTATCTAAAGCAAATCTGAAGATCAAATCAGACACAGCCACACCAGAAGCCAGTGACCTGACTGTACCAATTTCTACATGCCTCAGAGAGGAAACCTCATCCACTTTGTTTCTCTTGACACCCCAGGTTATTCCCATTTCTCTATTATTCATACACTGCACCCAAGGGACACATGGAATACGTGTTTACACTGGTGTAAGCTGCCCAGAGAAGATTCACACTTCTTCCCACACCTTTTCTTGAGACTTCCATATGCAGCACCAGAGTGTTTTGACTTCATGTAAATATTTGCTGACCTTACAGAGATGGCTACAATTTGACTACCTGGAAAACGCAGTCTGCTTTCAGCTTCCAAAGAAAACCACTTTGACTAATCTCTGCTAGTTCTGTTGAAATCCCAACACCGTAGGCAAAAGAAGCCCAGACACAACTCCAGCTCTGTCTGTTGCCAGTCAGATTCAGATAGAAAAACACCCAAGTAATCCTGTATATTTCTCTGTGGTGATCTTTCTTTTCAGCACTTACAAGGTGGTAACTTGTGACCTCAGCCACCATGATGCTTTGAAAGAGAAATGTCTGCCTTTGACTTGGGTGTTTGAACACTTGGTTACCAATAGGTGGCGCTGTTTGGGGAGGTTCTAGAACCCTCATGAAATGGAGGCTAGCTGGAAGAAGTGACTCCCTGGGGGCTTTGAGGGTTTATAGCCTTTTGTCACTTTCAGTACTTTGAAGAAGTGATTTATCAGCCTCCTTGTCTGGCTGCCTGCTGCCATGCCTTCACCACCACTACAAATGCTAAGCCCAAATGAACTCTTTTCCTCATAAGCTGGTAATGGTGTTTTATCCCAGCCATGAAGAGTAACTAATACATCTGTCCCACCTGTCTGTAATTCAGACCTATTTTCTTCCTGTCCTTGGTGCCTCCCAATTCCATACTGCTACAGATTCCTCCCTGGGTTTTTAGGCCTTCACCTTCAGTGTGCTTGCTTTCTTTAACAATTCTGTATTTCTCCAACCGTTAAACTTGCAATTGATCTTTCTGTGATGCTTTAGGCTGCTATAGGGGCAGCAATGATCGAACCTGTTTATTTGAAGACTTGATTGTCAATGACTTTAGTGCATCACCAGTGTCTAAGACTGGGCACACATGACAGAAGCCAGAAAGAGTCCCAGGGCTTGCCTTTCTGCATGGCTTCCTTTAGCCAACAGCTAAACTGGAATTTATCAAGGAAAGAAACACTTTACCTTCTGGCTTCTGACAAGAAGCAAGGATTGAACCTGAGTGATGAGACTTTCACATTGCCAGGGCTGGAGCACCTGGGGGTCCCCCTTAGTGCTAAGGCACTGCTGTTTGCAATAAAAGACAGTCTTCTGCATATGGGCCAAGAATCATGAAAAAGACCTAGTGTGAGTTAACATTTGCCAGGACTAAGAAGATCTTGTTAGCACAGGAAAATACGTTTTGGAAATGCAGTGGTGTCTTTGACTCTCCTACTCCAGGCCAGTCTTGTGTGTCACTGGACTATGAGGTCATCTTTTTCTCTACAATAAAATCCAGGCTTACACACTCACTCGGTGGGATCACTATGGATATGCATAAGTTTGGTATTTTTCAGTTGACCATGGTCAAATGGATTTCAATAAGCTGTCCTCTTCTGGAATCTCACCTAAAAGCCATTACCAACCAGCACGTGACATGGCCTGATAGCTGAGTCTTTCAGATTTGGCATTGCTAATTTAAAATAAATCCAATTTTTCCACATTGTAGACTAGTGCTTGAGATGTTCTTTTTAGTAGTGCAGAGAAACAATGCCTTTTCCACAGAAAGAAGGAGTGTGAGGTCGCGGCGTCTTAGTCACTTGGAGTGGGATGTGGTGGTAGGATCTGTCCAAGTCATAGAGATGAGTGAGGGGTAGATATGCTCAAAATCCAGTGTATACACATGTGAAATTCTTGAGGGATAAATTGAAATATATTTAAAATAATTTTGAGCTTTATAAAAATAATCTTTACTTATTTTAAAGTTTTAATTTAATGTACATTCAATGTTTTTGCTCAAGTGGGTCATGCTGCTAAGTTCAGCCTCAGCCTGAGCTGTGTTCCCCTAGAAGCCTATTTTAGATCTGCACTGTGGGTTTCGGGTTTCTCTGTTGCCACTGTTCACAATGGTTATTTTATAGGTAGATAAAATGTTTGTCATTTAACATATATTACTATGAGTGCATAGAGTTAAAACCATATGATTTGGTGTGTGGGGGCTAAACATAGAGCTCAGTCAGGAAACTGCTTGCTTTGTAGGCATAAAGAATTTGATCCCCAGAACATATGTAAAAATCATCTGGGCATAGAGGCGTGTGCTTGTAGTAGCAATCCTGGGGAAGTAGAAGCAGCCACATCCTTGGGACCTGCTGGCCAGCCTGGAGTACTACTTGAGTTCATGCCAGTAAGGGGTCCTATCTGAAAAAATTGGTAAGTTGTGTGGTAGGACTCATCAGTTGGCAGCAGGTAAAGGTACCTGCACAAGTCTGTGACCAAAACTGAGTCTGAGATCCACATGGTGAAAGATGAGAATCAACTTCTGAAAGAAGTTGTCCTCTGACTTCTGCATAGCACATGTAGGCAAACACACACACACACACACACACACACACACACACACACACACACACACACACACACACACACACACACAAGCACACACACATACATGCACACACATATGCACACACACATGTACACACACATGCACACACACATGTACACACACACATATACGCACATACATACACACACACGCATACTCTAAATGTAAAGAGATGGCAGCTAAGGATCTGCTTTTGGCATTGTCCAATGACCTCTATGTATGTACACAAATATGCACATGTATCCCACAGTAACACACAAAATTATACACTTTTGATGTATTGATGAATGATATTTGTTATAGCGATGAAGCAATATTGTTTTGCAGCCAGATAAAAGTCCTGTGTAGCCATTGCTCTAAATAATAAAGTGAAATGTCCCCATTGTCATCAGGATTAGCTAATATCTCATTTGTAACCAGCCATGTATTTTCCCCATGGTGCCTGAGGAAGGACATGTCCCTAGACATGCTCCTCATTGCTGCTAGCCAGTGACTGTGGTTTTGAGTCCACGATACAGCAGCTCCCAAGCCTCCTTCCCAATAGGGCTGTTTATCCCTGGAACCAGCACTCTGCACCTGGACACTGGCCATGCGTGGTTCCTCTTGCTCACGGGGCGTAATGTGGGAGCTTTCCTTGGACAGGGTCCATCATCAGCTGGCTCTCTGAGCTCATGAGTGATCATCTGCTTCCAGCACTGCTGATGGCATGGGACCCGGACTATTTTTCTGTTGCTAGTTTACTGCCCTGAGCATGCTTATGTGTCATTCCTTTCTCATCAATCTCTGAGCTGTCGCCTACACCGGACACCTCTTCTCAAGCCTGCCTCACTCATGGCTGCCAGATAAAAATCCTTTGTGAATTGGAAAGGTTACTCCCAATCAAAGCAGCTACTTTTCAAAGATCTGCTTACTCACATATCATAGGAACATGTGGCTCTGGCTGCTCTCCATGAGTGGTGGACAATGGCTTTTCCTCCTGATTTCAATCTCTCTTTCTCCCTCCCCTTCTTTCCCTCTTCCCATCCATTTTTCTATCCCTCTTTCCTCCTCTCCCCCTTCCTCTCCCTCCTTCTACCCCCCACTCCTCACATACACAGAAATGCTAAGGATGAAACCAGACTCTTGCACATGCTGGGCAAGTGCCCCACTACATGACCCTGCTCTGACATACTTGTAGAGATTTGATTCACTAACCCCTGGAGCTGGGGTGATATAGGATGTTACTATTAAAGGCTGAGTTCTAGTAACATGAAGATAGGAGATGCTTGAAGTTAAAATAAATGTTATGTGACCATAATTCCCCCTTACCTTCCTTAAAGAGTATCAGCTCTGATAAGGTTTCTGTTCATTTTCCTTAAGGCAGTAGTACACCATTCTTACTTGCTGATATTGTAGTTAAAGAGTAAATTTACAAAAAAAAAAAAAAACCCTTTCTGAGTGGATTAACTATAATCCTCAGAGATTCATTATGAACACAATGAGAACAGAAGAGTCTCACTTCACTATAATCCATGCAACTTGGTGAGATGGACAGATTTGCTGGGCTGAAAACCTTCCTTCTTCCCACCTTCCAGTTCCTGTGAGGCCTCCCACAGATGTGGAAGGGAGGCCTGGGTTCCTTAGAGTGACAGTTAGCCATGCTTGAGCCTTCATTGTGAAAGAAGAGGGGCAGCCTGTCCCAGACTTCCTTACTCCAAAAGACTGTAGGAAAGGTTTAGTGTACAGCTCAAACTTCACTGTACATCAGGATTCCCAGAAGGGTGTGCAGATGCTTGGTCCTGTGCTGGAGCTTCAAACCACTGCCTTGGGCTTAGTTGGGGACTTTGGATTGGAAGCCAGCTCTCTAGTGACTTTTTGGTGGGGTTGGAGCATACTTTAGGGAAGTAAGGTGGCTTCTTTCATGTGGGTACTTTGTTTTTTGCCCACAGACACATGATTGTGGTTAGTCAAGGAGACAGGAAAGCACTGGCCTGGGGTAGAACTCCCCAGAAGTGCTGGTAGCAAATAGGGACCTCCTACATTAGAGACTTTACAATGAAAGAATGCCATACTGAACGGTGTGGAATTTAACAGTCTCTCCATTGTTTGATAATTTGGTTTTCTCTGTCTCCACGCTTCACTGCTCAGGACCTAGCCACTCCAGGAAACAGGACAAAAGTTTTAAGACACTGGATATATGTGACTTTGCTTGACTCTTCAGTGAGAGATGTTTGGAGCCTTCAAAGTGACTTGTCTTGGCTCTTGAGTAACTCTGACTCTTATTCACTTGTGTGAACTTCAAGAAAGAACAGCAGGTGCTGTGAGAACTTCAGGTGCTTCAGCGATGGCCCAGAGGCTGAGAGCATGCATTGCTTACCCAGAAGTCCTGAGTTCAGTTCCCAGAACCCATAATGGGCAGCCTTAACTGCTTGTTACTCAGGCTCCAGGGAATCTGATGCCCTCTACTGACTTCCACAGGCACCTACATTCATGTGCATATACACTCTCCAAGCACATGTGCATAAGCCTTTTTTAAACAAAAGAAAGGCCTCCTCTTCCTTGTTGGCACTGACCCTGCATTCCCTGAGAGTAGGATGATGTCTTAGTGTTTCTACTGCTGTGAAGAGACACCATGACTGTGGCAAGTCTTTTAAAAGAAACATTTAATTAGGGTGGCTCGCTTAGAGTTTAATGGGTTTAGTCTATTATCATCATGACCAGGATCATGAAGGTGTTGGAGCTGACAGTGCTACATCTTGACCAGAAAGCAACAGGAAGTAGATTGTCACACTGGGCAGTATCCTGAGCATAGGAAACCACAAAGTCTTCCCTTACACTTCCTCCATCAAGGCCACACCCACTCCAACAACCTCCTAATAGTGCCAGTGCCTGTGAGATTGTGGGGGCCAGGTACATTCAAACAACCACAGCTAGCATCTTGTTAGTGTCATGCTGTATGTAGCTGGAGTGGGCTCCAGAGTTTGTCTTCAGTGCCTCAGTGCTGGGAGGCAGGGCCTGCCGGGAGGGTCTGCTGAGGAAGCCTTTGTCCTCAGAGATGAATACCATGATTGCAAGATCAGTGAGCTGTTCTGAAGAGGTTGTTCCTCTCCCCCGCTCTTCTTGTGCTTAGGTGTCCTTCTATATCTGCTTCCACGGTGGTTGAGGCAGGATAAAGCCCCCTTAGGTGCTTCTGCTGGGTATTTGGTCAGTGTTTTGTCACAGTGATAGAAGCCCACTAAGACATGTTGGATGCACGCTACATTCTTATGCACACCCCTGTGCCATACACACACATGCACATACACACACACACAGGCACGCACACACATACACACAAAGCACATGCATGCACACACACACAGACACACACATGCTCACACACATGCACACACACATACACACAGATAAATGAAGCACATGCACGTGCACACACACAGACACACACACATGAACATACACACAAATAAAGCACATACACACATACACACAAATAAATAAAGCACAAATCTACTAATGAGATGTTATTTATTTTGGAATGCTAAGGTACTTAAAGTGATCAAAAGCTCTTTAACTCAGTTAAGTTGCCCATGGAAGGTCTGTAGAGGTGATATTTACTATTTCAGGCTGGGTTTTGCATGAGTGGACTATGGTTTTTTCTCTCTCGTGTAATATGAGTATGTTTGTATGATTATTTTTATGTGTGTGTTTTTATGTGTATGTATGTGTGCTTGTGTATGTGTCTATATGATTGCTCCTGTGTGTATGTGTATTTGTACAATTGTTTCATGTGTGTGTGTGTGTGTGTGTGTGTGTCTGTGTGTGTGTATGCTCAAGGTTGACATTTGGACTTTCTTTATATTACTCATTGTGTTAAAGTATCTTCCTCAGTTGAGCCCAAAGCTCACTGGTATGGCTAGTCTAACTAGCAGGTTTGTTCCAGGGATCTTCTGTCTCTGCCTTTGGAGCACTATAATAAATACAGGTAGGCTGCCACCGATGCTGGTCCTCACATCACCGAGTCATTTCCCCATCCCTTGTCTGTGGCTTTGACACCTGAGTTCTGAGAGCAGGACAGATGTGAGAGAGATGGAAATATAGACACCTGACTTCCTGCAGCCCTCCCTCTCCAGTGTGGTCCCTCAGCACTAGTTCTGCCCCCTGTCCCCAAGGGTACTTGCTCTCCCAGAGGGATGCAGAGGCTCTGAAATATCACTTATAAAGTGGATGTTCTATTTTCAAGAGACTATGGACTATTGTTAAGCAAGTTCAACCCAAGATCACAGTGAGTGTCTAACCTATAGACAGTTATGTGATATCATACAAATGAAAGCTGTTAGTCAACAGTGAGCACCCAGTGTTGAAAGGCGGCATCTTAGACACGGTGTGGGTATAATTGTCAGGATTAGAAAGCCACTCCGGAGCAAGGGCTGTGAAGTGGGCTCTGCTTTCTATATCCTCCAACAGTTCAGCAAGCACAAGTCAAATCATAGGAATTCGCATCTCTTTTGTTAAGCATCATCTATATCCATTTCAGGACTCAAAAGATCCCAACTGATTATTTTAAATAATACATTACTCAAGAATGGCTTAACGGTCACCAAATTCTACCCCAGCCAACCTTTGTGTGGTTATATCATATCGGCTTTGCCTCTCCCTGCCTTTTTTATTCCTGACCCATATTAGGCGTGTTTATAATGGGTATATTTGCTGAGCTATCCAATGCGTAATCTTTAAAAGCTTCTTTTCTTGTGTGCAGAGACATGAGAAGAACCTTCCTTCTCTTTCATTCAGTTGCTTTACTTGGGGACTTGCTGCTGTGGCAGTTATCTGGTGAGAGCGGCCCCCTTTCTCTGTGAGAGATCTAATCTGAGATGCTGGCAAATACCTTAGCTCACAGTGTCAAATACTGTATGTTCTTCACTGACACACACACACACACACACACACACACACACACACACACACACACACACACCATTTGCCGCATAAAATACACACAGTGAGAAACCAACAACAGTAACAGGATGGATGAAATAGAGCAACGCACTCTAACAAGACTTGTGTGAATGCACGCCATCCTAAAAGGCCCAAGACAAATGCTAACATTCAGACCGGAAGAGCAGAAACCCTAGAAAGCCTTTGGATACGGGAGGTGACTGTAACACAGAACCTACAGCCTCACTGAGGACTGGCCCAGTGCCACAGGTAACAAAGACACAGCGGTGTCTACTATTTCTAAAATTCTTTCTTCATGCTGGGTGTGGGCTGGTCCTCCTGACATCCCCATGGAGATGTCTGTGTCATTGTTTTCACTGAATGGACTAGGAAGCTAAAACACAAAGATGGCTCCACTTGTATCACAGATTATTTAATTGTCCCTGATTGTCCACCCCTGTGATGTTTTGCTTTTTTACTTTGTAAATCTTATTTTAGACTGAGTCTCAGCGTGTAGCCCTTGATGGCATAAAGTTCTTTGTATAGACCAGGCTGTCCTTGAACTCATAGAGATCCACCTGCCTCTGCTTCCCAGGTGCGGGGATTAAAGGTGTGAGGCACCACCCTAATGGGCCTTCACTTTTGGCCCTGGAAGAAGATAAAGTCTATGACTCCATTTTGCTAAATGGCTCCTGTTACCTCACTTCAGAGGAAAGCCATGTCTCTGCCCTATCAGCCACTGGCAATGGAGTGGCTTAGCTGACTTTCTTTTCTCCCTCATGTGGGAATGGAGCTTTCCAGATCAGACTGATTCTTCCACTTAGATCTCTGAATGAAGAAGACACAGGGGCAGAGCCTCCACTGGCCAGCAAAGGTATGTAGCTCAAGGGAGTAATGAGCCTTGTTTTACAGCCAGTGGGGTTGTTGACTCCACCGACTAGAGAGAAGGGGCTGATACACTTTTATCTCAATGTAAATACATTTATGAGACTACAGAGTCAGGGCTCTTGACCAAGGAACAAATTACCTGCCCAGCATGCTGCCATATACACAGGAATTCCTGCAGCGTAATATAAAGAAAATAAAAACATACAAACAACAAACAAGCCCTCATACTGCACAGGGGGAAAGTAGATGCCTGTAAGTTCAAAGAGAAATTGTTCAGAACCTAAATTAATTAACCCTGACAATGTGTTTTTCCATGGTGCATAACTGCTCTCACACTGTCTCCTGAAGCATCTGCTGGATGAGGATCTTTTCACCCACAGATGGACTCACCACTTCTTTTGTTAAGATATCACACCAGAAATGGTATCTCTGTAGCTAAGGATTAGACGCTGGGAAGGAGGGTGGAGGAGAGTTCATCAAAATCTATTCACCAAAAGTATCACTGGTTCATAGTCCCAGATCAAAGCTGAGTAGTGGAGAGATACAAAACATGAGGATGGAATTAGGGATTTTCAGTTCAACCTGGATGCATCTGCGGAGATGTGAGTCCAACCACCATTTGGTTAAGATTTAGCATTAGCTTTCTGTATTAAAATGAGGGCAGTTGATAGATGGTCTTACTGAATTCTGAATAGTGTAGTGATTTGAATGACTATTTGAGCATCTATCACTGAGCAAAGTAATTCTCTGAGTGTTGTTTAAGTAACTACTAATTAATAAACAAATGGATATAATTGGTTTAAGTCATGGCTGCATGAATGTTAGAGCTTAGGGCACATTTAAAGATAGGTGGGCTCTTATTTATTAAATGCAGCTAATATGCATTAATTAATGCTATTGAATGATATCAAGTAGGTGCATATTTTAGGGCAATGTAAGGGAGGACCTTGAATTCCATCAGCATGTCAACTGTGATCACTACGATCCCTTCTGTAATGGAACTTAATTACTTCTAGAAATAACTGTTTGTCATTATTCAAAATACATTTTAAAATACATTTCTATCCCAAATGGCTGCTGTTTTGCTAGGTCCCAAATACTTCAGCTACGGTGAGTAGAATCACAGCCAAAATGAAACTTCTATAGGTTGGAAACATTTTAATACTTTTCCAGCTTAACAAGAATTTTCCCTTTCCTGATATGAGCAAATTTCATAGTTTGGTAAAACTCCAGAATGAATTAATTCTCTTTCAGCTCTTCTGTGATGATTATTACAAACCGAGGAAATAATAGGTAGGTACCATCTCATTAAGTTCTGTCTAAATTAATTACATTTAAACATCTGGGTTCATCAAGCTTAAAGTTCTGATACAAAAGATTTTAAAATGGGATTTGAAAAGAATGATTGCTTTGGAGAAAAACCACTAACTGCCTCTCCCGAGTTTCTCTCTTCCTCTTACTGTTTTTCTCTGGGTCAGCTTTCCTTTGGAATCTGCACATTACTTTTGTTTTACTTCATCAAGTATGAGGGTCCCCCCCCCCCTTGTTTTAGGCAGAGCTCTCGTTCATACAAACTCTCAGCAGCACGGAATCCTGGAGAGCAGACTCCTTTTCTCTTTGTGAACATTGAGGGTTGGTGCTAAGGTTCCATAAGGGTTTATTCACTCATTTCAATCACCAATGAGCCTTCCTGCTGTTCATTTTAAAGCTATTTTTTTCTATTTTCAGAAAGTCTGTAAAGTAGACGTGGTTTGCAAGAGGATTGGAGGGGGCATGGGAGAGAACAAAGCATTTGCATAGCTCAGAGGACACCATCTACAAAAGTGCTGCAGATATGCAGTAAAGACCTGGGCCATAGACAGGAAAGTACTATTTGCTGATGTTACAGAAATATGAAAGTGAGATATCCATTTATTCTTTTGAAGAATGCAAAACAGAAGTGCATGCAGGGGTGGATCTTATGAAGTTGTTCTCCATAACTAAGCTTACTTGTATTGGGCAAACTAATTAATCTGGAGTATGCCGTTGACAACATAAGAACATAATGGCACTTTGTTTAGTACTTAGCCACCCAGGAAGTAAGCAAGTCATAGTCTGGAAAATTAGTACTGAGTCTGTGAGCTTAAAATCCACCATGACTAAAGGTAATTGGTAGAGAAATCACTTGATTATTACACAGAATTCACTGGAGCTAAAGTTGGAAAAGCTTCATGTGCTTGGCTTATACATATTCTTCTCTTAAAGTTTGTAAGAAAATTTGAGCTTTAAAGCTTACGGGCAGGTCACTTTCTTAATCTAACAATCTTCATTATTGTATGCCTCTAATCTCCACTTCCCTTCTGTTGGTAACAGCAGATGGATCAAAGCCAGAGTACAGCTTGTTTAAGTCCCCAAATCCTCCATGCATCACTTCTCTCTCAGATAACAAGCTGTATAAATTAAAACACAGATGAACTTGTCAACACCCCTCAGGATATGAAATTCAAGAAACAGTGTAATCTCTCAACTCTTTGCCCACGTTCAGAATGCACAGCTCTACCTTCAGGAGCTAGAGGTGAGTTAAAAAGTCTAGCAGCCATCAACACATTGCTTTAGCCACATCCCAAGTACTCTGCATGCATTATCCTCAGGAAACAACAACACACCCATGGTGTTGGAAACTGTAAACCAAAGTATGTTGTGTTTGCCTTTATGAATAACAGTCAGGGCAGCTCAAGATCCTATACACAGAGGGGAGCAACTGGATACACCCTAGAAATGTTACCTTTCTTCTACTCTTTAAGCCTTGTAGAAGTCCCACAACTTAAACTGGACTCACTGCACCTGATGCCACTGTTCAAAGCTTTTTTTTTCTTACTTGACATGTAACTGCCTATACTATTTTCTTCATTAACCATGATCAGTGGGAACCACTGAAGGAAAAAGCAAAGCAGAGACCAGCTACCAGTAACGTAAGGTTGAGCAAATCCTTGTACTCACCCGGATCAATAATAAACCTCTTCCTCTGCACAGGCTCTTCCTTGTTTATTTTAGTAGGAATGATTCTGTCTATGTTGCTGTGTCTGAAATCCTGGAAAAACAGCTACCTTGCTCATACACTGGCTTGAAGAGTGAACCATGGGCTCCTACCTCCTTATCCCAAGAGCTCCCCACTTTGCTGAGGACCCAGCCAAGTCTGAGTGAAGAGTAAACTGTTTCTCCACTCTCTCGGATCTAAGGACCCTAAGCCGGAGTTGGTTGGCTGGTCTCCTACTGGCCAGGATGCCATTACACCACCTTCCTGACACTAAGTTACACAAGAGTGTGAGAGGAACCAGCGGATGCTTTCTGTGAATCAGATACTTGTTCAAATTTAACTGTTTTCTTCAGGCTCTCTCTCCCCCCCCCCCCTCTCTCTCTCTCTGTGTGTGTGTGTGTGTGTGTGGTGTTTCCCTTCCCCGAGGAGGAATCTTTTCACCATTCTTAGGTCAGTTTTAGTCTTTTGCTGCTCCAGTGTTTTTATTTTGAGCAGTTACTCTGATGGCACCATCATGCATTGAATAGTTGATTTGCTATCTCCAGTGTGCCGTGTAATTCCATGGATAATCTGACACCGGTTTTCAGCACAAATAGGGAAAATTTTAGGACATAATTAGCCTTCTTAAGACCAAAAATCTCTAAAGATTGCTTGCAGCCATTCTGCCAGAGAGGTGAACCCGCTATGCCTTGCTCTGGCCTTGGTGCTGAACTGGGAGCTTACTCAGATCCGTTCGCGGACATGGAAAACTTTCGTGTGTTGGAGGAGAGCCTGACAGGGTCTAAGCACCCTCTCGCGGGTCGCCTCTAGGGAGCTGGGCCAAAGTATGCCCTAGGACCCCCCCCCATAGGGCACATGCTGGGCATATCTTTTTTTGGAGCCAAGAAAGTTTTGTCCAACGGTTTTTTTCTGTCCCTGGAGCTGCTATGTCCCCTCCCACCTGGGTCGCCATGGAGACTCAGCTCCTTCCTTCTCCAGGCAAAATGGGCGAAGTGTTAGCTCAGCCTGACTGTAGGAAGCCCACTTTCTTTGACATCCCCTTTCTCCGTTTATTTCAGCAAAAGAGAAAGACAGCCAGGGCATAGTGCTTGCAAATAGTGGCATAGTGCTGGGGACCTGTGTGATCCCCAGGACCCCGAGACTTGGGATAAAGCAGCTGAGGGGGTACCTTAAAGATGCAATGGATTGCCAACTCCCGGATACTGGAGGGGTCTTCTCTCTCTCTCTCTCTCTCTCTCTCTCTCTCTCTCTCTCTCTCTCTCTCTCTCTGTGTGTGTGTGTGTGTGTGTGTGTGTGTGTGTGTGTGTGTAAAGAGGAGTAGAGGTAGAGAAGGGATTCTTTGGAAAATTCTGTTATTCCCCTTTTAAGCTCACCTGGCTTCTGTGACCATTTCTATGAAGATCTGATTTCCCCTTAAGAGTCTCTCCATATTGAGCCCTATGTATACCTGTGGATCCACCCAGGGCTTCATTAGGCTTGGAGAATACGAATGGCACTTCAGTTTAAAAAACTAACCAAAGCTTAACGTCTTGATGTGAGTGAACAGATATCCAGGGAAGAAGCTAAGTCAGTAGGTTCACCCAGCCAGCCCACTAAACGCCATAAACACCTCGTCTGATCCAAGGTGCTCCCTCCTTTCAGTTAGTTTTTACTTGTGAGGACATCTTTCCAGTTGGTGTCTTCGATCAGTATGTCACATCTAAGGTTTACCGATGAAAACCATGTGGAGTACCCCCTGTCTCATGGCTCATTCCTCCCTTCTGCTCACTTTTCCTTCTTCGCTTCTTCTTCTCTTTATGCCAAAACAGCAAGGCTACAGCCTTTCACCAAGACAATGGGCTTTTCCTAACTCTCCCTGCCTGCACCCGCCAGCCGCGCCTGCCTGCAGACCATCAGTGTGCTTGATCTACCGGAGGTGCTGAAATGAGGTCCACAGTAACTGACCCATTCTCTTGAGGCCAGGCAGGCAGACCCCTCCTCCAGACCCCCCCCCCCGCCCCCCGGCGAGTTTTTCAGCTGCTAATGAAAACCCATGAGACACATTTCCTTTCGGTTATGTAACTAGCTTTTCCTGCCTCTGGTGGACTTCAGCATCATGTCTCCTCGGAGTGAGGAATGCATGCAGCCACAGTGGGGCAGGGGACCTGGGAGCCAGGACCCAAAGGCTCGGGGATCTTAGGTCGCGGAACATCTGGCCGGGATCCATGCCAGATCCTAGCCTTCCAGCAACTTGGCGCACCGCTTACCTTGTGGCGGACTGGGTGGGTTCACTCCATCGTGATCGCCTCTCTTGGAACAGAGCAAGATTTAACAATTCACTCCACTGTGAATGGCGAGGGAGGAAACCACAAAAAGAAGAGGAAACAGACCAACTGGAAGCAGGTGGTCCAATTTCACATCAGCCTTGGCAGGCTGTCGGGAGACTCCATTCTTCTGCTCGCGGTTGGCCCGGCTTCTGCTCCAGCTCCGGGCTCACGGGTTCCCTCGGATCCCCACCCTTGGCCCGCCCAACCTCTCCAGCCAGGTGCTGCCGTCTGGTGACTGGCTCCCTCTGGCTGGAGGGCTGGGCGCTGGGGCCACCGTTGGGCCAGAGGAGTGCGCGTGTGGGCAGGGACAGAGGAGGGAGTCGGGCTGCAAAGAGGGAGGCGGGGAGCCTAGAACGGCACGGGAGAAATCCACGTTTAGGAGCAAAGTGAAGGACCTCGCAGGGAGACTTCATGAAAGCCGCAGATTCAATGAATGCTACTCGCCTTCAGCCCGACCGGCTGAACCGCGCTGTCAGCGCACTGAGCGACGCTTCTCTTTTGGGGGTTAAAAGCGGGCACAGCGCCGCCCGCTGGAGAACCACGGTGACACAGCGGCAGGCATCAGCGTCGCAGGAGAGGCAGTGGCTGAGATGGAGCCACCCGACCTGAGGTGCCCACCTTCGCCGAGAGATTTTTAAACTTATGAGGGACTTGTGAAGGTGCGGAAGCAGGGGAGGGCCGCTCCTCTCCAAAGTGAACTTGGAAATGTGGGTGCCTAGTTCTGGGAAGAGCCTTTGGGGCTTAGATTCCCCAGGGACACCTGTCCCCTCGTGTCACTAATGAGTCCTAAACTCAAGCATCAGTAATACTGGCTTGTTGTAGGAGCCTCTCTGTGGGCTTTGCTGAGATGTAAAGAGTGGGGTCTCTTCACTGCCTTCCACAAGGCTGAAAACCCTCTGGAGAGCACACGTGAAAGCCGCCCCCCCCCCCCCCACAGTAGGCTCAGCCAATAAGATTGGTCTGAGGAGAGGGCCTGCACCCAGGGCTTTGTTTATACAGATCCAAATCCAAGACTGTGCCTGGTGCCCCACTCAGTTTAGTCTACCCATTGCTCCTTGGAGTTAGTGCCAGCTGCTGGCTCCATCTCTACTTAGGTTATCCTTTTTTTTGAGCTCCTGAGATAAGGGATATGTGCTTTCTGAGTGTAATCCCAATTGCTTGCAAACACATACCCCTCGGACAACCACCACCTACTTTGGACTTAACCTGCTTTGTATGGTTATTCTAGAGAGCACTTCACAGTTAGCCCCGTTAAAACTTGTCTTCTCTTGGGGTTGTTGCAAACAGTAGTTCATTTCCAAAGTCTCGTCATACTTTCTTCCACCCAAGTATAGACCGTCGTTTATGCATTTTTTTTTTAAACCTAGGGAGATATAGTCTCACCGGAAACTAAAAGTAATTGACACCACTGGCTGGTAATTCTATAATGGTCCATTTAATAACAGGCTATTCTGTGATACTAAGTAAAGAAGCTTTTCATCCCATAAAATACACAAGTTGAGAAGGTGGCCTTTGCTAATGAAGAGACGCAACAAGTATTGCTCTTAGCAACAGATGATTTTTTATTCTCAGCTCGTTCTTTTAAAAATGATTTAAAAGGTGAGAGAGAGAGAGAGAGAGAGAGAGAGAGAGAGAGAGAGAGAGAGAGAGAGAGAGAGAGAGAGAGAGAGAGAGAGAATACACCCACAGATGGCAGAAACACCAGATCACCTGGAGCTTGAGTTACAGGGAGTTGTGAGCTGCCTAATGTGGGATCTGGAAATAGAACCTGGGTCCTCTACAAGAGCAGTATGTGCTCTTAAGCTCATATTTGCACTTTTTTAATGACACAGAAATCCAGGCCCTTGGAAATGTTGTCTACTTCCTGAAGATGACTTTGGTCCAGTTTGCACCAACAGTTGTGCGATCTCACTAACACATGCTAGGGAGTTTATATTTGTCAGTGATTTCCCCCGAAGCATTGTAATCTCAGTTACTCATGCTTCAGTTTGGTGTGGTATTCAGCGGTATTACTATGCACAGCATGCTATCCCTATGCTCCATAAGGTCTTCTGCAATTGTCAGACATGAACACAAACCAAGAATCTGTTAGAACAATGCCCAAGGGGCTTAGGGATGAGGATACAACATATGATTTTGGTGTAAATAACTTTGGAACATTAAAAGATTTTTATTGTGTAAAGAACATTTATTTGACAAAGCTGTTGTGGACATGGCAGCGAATACATACTTCTATAAGAAGAATTTTCAAAGCGTCTTTCTCACAGGACACCAGATGAAGTTAGAAAACAAAGAGATGGCAGTGACCTTTAAACACCCAGAAACTCCCTAGCATGAAGCATTGGCTAGGGTGGCGTGAGCTACTGATCTTCAAAACCATGTTTTGAATGTCATGGGTCACATTTTCTCAGCATGGAGTTCTGTGAGACAAGAACAATTGGCTGATTGATCTGAATTCATGTATTCTCTGGAGCTTGGACAATGATCCCCTGAGTGTAACTGAGAATTCCACACCAACCTGGAATTTAGGTGACCTGTGCCTGGGGGCTGCACAAGATGCTTCCCTTCAGTGCCTCAGGGACCCATCTCTCAAACTTCCAAAGCATATTGCATCTGATATGTCTGGAATTCACACATCTATTTTGTGATGTCAGGTATAGACAAGGAAAGGGTCTAGGAGGATTTCCAAGGTAGATCTGTGCTCCAAAGTTGACACTGGCCATAGCTTTTAGGATTGATTAATTATGTGGATGAGCCTGATTCCTCCATATATCAACTCCTAATAGAGGCTTATTAGCCACTAAAATTGACAGAATGAATGATCTTCATGGGGCATCATTTGTTTTGGACTATCCTTTTCTTTCCCATTGACTGGGTCAATTTACATCCCAATCTATCTTCCTGGTGCATATGTAGACCAGCCTTACCTTGGTGTGCAAGGGGTTTTCAGCTGCTTGGTCAGGGCTTCTTATTGATTTGAAACTCTAGGTTCCCATGGAAACTCTGTTCTTCTGCTCCAAGCCAACTTCCCTACAAGAAAAAGAATACCACACCCAAACTTAAGTCCTTAATAGTCAGATTTGATGTGTGAGCTTTAAAATTTGATCGTGGCTATTAAAGATGACATCTTAAAAGAGTTTAAAAATTATCCCAGAGGTTGGAGAGATGGCTCCGTGGTTAGGGGCACCGACTACTCTTCCAGACGGTCTAGGCTCAATTCCTAGCAAGCACGTGGGAAATCATAACTGTTTATAACCGATGGAACCCAGCACCCTTTTCTGGCTTTCTCAGACATAAGAGAAAGCGGTGCACAGATATTTGCAAACAAAACACAAAATTAAAAATTAAAAAGATGTTAAAAAGTTACCTTTTTTCTACAATTCTACTTCCAAAGGACTAAATAAATTCCATTGTGTGTTTTAAAGAATAGTTAAGCTTCTTTTTATCAACTCTTTCTATGCATTAAAAGATACATTCTGAAGACATGATTCCAGGTATTAATGATGAAAACATTTAGCTAAATGATGTAGACTATCTGCCTACACTCAAGTATTTTGGGGATCGCTGTTAGAACTTCCATCCTCAGTTATTCAGTTATGACTTTCCATTCCCATCAGCACAATTCCTACAGTATTGCTCATTTTGGAACAATACTCATGGTCTTAGCTAATATTAATTTAGAATCACTTGTAAGTATTTTGACATGCATTTTTGAGCTTAATTCCCTGACTTGATAAATGAGTATAATCCAGAGATGCCTTTGATAACTTCTCTCTTATAAAGATGTATTATTAGCTCACTCTTCAGCAGGTATATATCTTTTTAAAACACATTCTTCCCCCGAGAATTCATTAAAGTACAATTAAAAATTATAATAGCTTTAAATACATTTCAGAAGACCACCAGGAGGTGAGAGTTAGATGAGCAATTACCTGAAGGATGCTTATTACTCTCCCCACACCTCTTAGGAGAAGTCATTCCAGAAGACATGGAATTTGCAGGGAATGAGAAATCAAAGACAAAATAAGAAAATTGAATTTGTGAGATGCTCTTTCCATGGTTAAAAATTGATGAGATGCCCCAACTCTTTGTGTATTTTTGACACTATTAACAGCAAGGCTGAGTTGGAGAGAATGATATCAAAAATCTTCTTTCTGTGCCCTTACAACTAGCGGTGCATCGTCTCTTTATATCAAGCAACCATCCACAGAGGACCTTGTTTTCTCCCTCTAGAGGTGTAGCTCTTGCCTGGGATCCCCAAGCTTTCAAGTCTCTCTAGAGTGTGTTTCCTTGCCTGCTTTGTCTCCTGCAGTAAAGTCAACTTTTAAATCCCAGATCGGCAAGATTCAGATATTTGGGCAGGAAGCCACAGCTACCCAAAAGCATGTCAAGTGATGGGTAGGAACTTCCTATATTGCCCATGGTGCTTTTCAGGAGACAGACTCAAACATGAAGCTAGCATGCTGGATCATTATTAGAGATATTCCTAAGGGGTATTATATGTACAACAACATATATGGCAACAAGCGTGGGGAGCAAAGGAAGAGTAACTGGGACTTTACTTTGACTGACAACACATAGAACTCTGAAGCTAAAATGCTCCTGAGTTGCACTCCACCAGCTGGGTTACTGTAGTAAGAGGTTTCTGGCCTCAGTTTGCCTCTGGCAAACAAAGCGACATTTTGTAGTAAGAGGTTTCTGGCCTGGACTTTCGGGCCTAGCCTCAAAGTTGAGGCCCGTAGACCCACAGACCACAGAGATGCCTACAGTAGTTTTAGGCTGATTGGCCCAAGGCCCAGGCATATAACTTGCTAACTCTTTACCCTTAATTGAACCCATGACTCTTATCCTGTTCAGCCATGCAGCTCAGAACCTTTTCTCAGAGCAGCATGGTTGTCCTCTGCTTCTTCTGGCTTCTCTCTGGCATTCTGCTCTGTTGTGCCTGTTCTTGGAGTCTTCTTAGTCTGGTAGCCCCACCCACACTTCCTGTATGCCTTTGGCCAATCAGCACTTCTTATTAAACCAGTGGGTGGAACAATTATTTACAATGGAACAACATAATCCCCCTACAGGTTACTGTATGTGAGTTAGTCAGGTAAAGATGGGACTCTGGGCCAGGTGCCCTTTCTGTATCTGACAGCTAAATATTAATCAAAATGGTCTTCTAGCATCTAAGACAATAAGTTCTTCCTTGGACAGAGTTCTGGCATTTCATCTATAATGAAATGTGTGTGTGTGTGTGTGTGTGTGTGTGTGTGTGTGTGTGTGTGTGTGTGTATGTGTGTGTGTATTATGCAGGAGCATCACTGACTCCTAGAGTTACATACTATTATGTGCTGTGCACTTCTACATACCTGTGTTCAGAGAACTAGAACACTCCCCACACACTAAATCATATGAGTTTGTTCCTTGCTGTCAAACAGTGAGGGATAGCAGATGCTTGGGAGTTAGAATGAGCCCAGTACCTAAAGACAAGGATACTTTCCCAGAGTAGAGGTGATCTCATCTGGTCATAGGCCCCAGAAATACAAAACTTTTGGGGCTGAAGTACTGAGTGGTGTCCAGCTGGTATGCTCAATTAGCTAGCTCCTTCCTTATCTCAGAGTGTCATATTCAAGTATGTTTTAATTAATCTTGAGAACTACATGTGACTGTTGAGGGCTATCTGGGATGATCCATGGTTACCCAGGAAGTTGTCCAATCAGGGACTGGTATGCAGTAGCCTAACAAATGCCATCTGTTTATAATAAGCGATGTTTGTCATGATTCCGAACTGGCAAGTATGCATTTTCAAGGAGTTCAAGATATGTACGGACTCAATCCCTGTTCCCTTGGGACTTCAATCTAGTAACTTACTCTTATAAGTTCTGGTAAATCTTGGAGACAACTTTTTGCTGACTCTGACTTGTTAGCAAGCTTGATGCTTGAATCAAATACCATGGTAGAGGGATGCTGTGCCAGAAGTGGTCTATTAGGCCCTAACATGTATCTTCATGTACTTCTGGTTCTATGACTTGAGAATACCATGTTAGTAATCTCTCATTCAGAGTGAAATAAGGGCAGGACTGGCAGAGCAGCAAGTCAGGACACTCCCACTGTGCTGCTCTCTAGGATCTAAACAAACCCAGGCTCTGCCACCAACTGCTTTTCCTTCAGTGTGATAAGCCAGGATCTAATGAACAGCACATACTTAGGAAATGTTATATAACCTAGTGGAGCCCAAGGAAGTTTGGTTATTTTTATTGAAAGCAAGTGTCAAAGGGGCTGGAAAGCTGCCTTAACAGTTAAGGATGCTTGCTGTCCTTGTAGAGAACTTGAAATTGGTGGTTTATAGACACCTGAAATTCTGGCCATCAAGGAGCCAACACACTCGAATGCCTAATGGCAGCGCCTTTGTAATGTTTTCTAAGCTTTGGAGGGAAGTATAGAAGTCCTATCTGGGGTTAAATACTCGGTGGTCATTTGGGATGATAGTATCTTTCACTGGTATTTACTTATAACAAAACCATAACAGACAGTTTTTAAAAAATATCTGTCTAGTGCATAGTTGAAGGGTTAGAAATCCAGTAATGCATAGCTGAGTTCTCTGCTTAGGAGAACTAAAATCAGTGCGCCAGAAATTGATTATTGTCTGTGGTTCTGGGGAAGAATTCACCTCTGTTTATTTTCATTGTTGGTAGAACTCAGTTACTTGCCTTTGGATAACTGAGGTCCCTGATGTCCTACTACAAATGGAGAGTATTCCTTGAGACCCCATCTGTATCCATCAGCATATGGACTCTCCATCTGTGAGCCTGCGCTGCTACACTGAGCCTTTCCTCCTGCCAGCAGCAAGGGCTCTCTCTTCTCTTGCAGCAGGCTGACATGATTAGGTGAGGTCCACTTGGGCCATTTCTTTATTTCATGATCAGCTGACTGTGAGACCCAAATCTGAAAATTCTCTTTATAGCAGTGTTTATAATAATGCTTGGTTTGATAACTAATAGAATTGTTATTTAATATTGAATTTGATAACAAATTCAGTATCATGAATATTAGGGCATCTTATAATTCTGCCTACCACATTACTGCCTCGGGTATTTCATTTTTGAAACAGGGTTTTATATAACTCAGACGGCCTCAAACTCAAGGATAACTTGATCGTAGGTCCTGTTGCCTCTTCATCTCAAATGCTGGGATTATCAGTGTATACTCTCATGTCTTTCCAGTATTTCTTTTGAATCATAGCAGACATGGATGAACAATGTGTTCACAGTGAGATTTGGGTGAAAAAAACCTAAAAGACATGTTATTGCTGATGGAGTGTCAGGCCTGTAATGGCTGAAACTTTCCCTTGGCCCTCTGTACATCTAACTCCACCAAGGCCAGAGGCAATTAAAATGAACACGAATTGATGTGGGTTTTCAGCATGGACTGCGGTTTCCAGCTGGATTTAATAACATGACTTCACAGCCATATTCCCCACATCTGTAGTTGTTCCTAAGGATTTGAAGGGGAGATGTGTATTCTGCAGATGGTCTTCACTACAGAAGCCAATGCATAAACCTGACAACAGAAGCTGCTTAGTAGCTCAACAAGCTGAAAAATTGTCATCTGTATTAACTTAGTAGACAGAAAACAATGGATTCTAGTAGAGCAATGTAGGAGATACTGGATTTTTGAGTGGTGCATCTGCAGAATCAACTAGACCTTTGCTTGTGATAGAGTTGTCTTTAAACAGGTACATTGTTATGCAATAATATGGTTTTGCACTGCTTGTCTTTATATCCAAGAGCACAGGGAAGTGTGGCACCCCTGGTTCTTTAACAATTAATACATTTTTTATTTTGTGTTTTGCCTGCATACAGTGTCCAGGAGAAGATGTCAGATACCTGAACCTAGAGTTACAGGGGTTATGAGCTTCCATGTAGGTGCTGAGGATCAAAGTCCTCTAGAAGAGAAGCCCATACTCTTAACCACCAAGCAACCTCTCCAGCTCCGATTCTTTCTTATTCTGTGACTATTCTCACTCAGAGTTACACACAAAAGAACATTCAAGCCGTAGTCATTACCTGATGCAAACAGATAGGTAAATTTTTGTAATTGAATGATTTTGGAGTATATTTGCTTGAAGAAAATGGAAGAAGAAAAGAATCCCCAGTCTTTGGGTCTCTGTGCATAAGACAAAGAAGATGTTCTATAACTGGCTGGAGGTGAAGGGCCTTGCCATCTCAGGCTGATGTTCTTACAAGGAATTGCAGATCACAGGTTTGCAGTGGTTCAGGACCAAGGACAGAGGCAGGCACGCGGGGGCCAGGAGGGGGATCGGGAGGGGGGGTCGTTGGGTGGCTCCCTGTTGAAGACTTCAGAATTCAGACTGTCTTCAGTTACTGATGGACTTCCACAGGCTCTCCATCTCTTAGCGGAAGCATAAAATTATCTTTTGGTGTTTTTGTTTCTCTTCTGATGCATGTTTTTTCCTTTAGACACAGACTTCACAGCCAGGGTCGTGTAATTGGATTTGAAGGCATGTTTGCTACACATCAGTGAATTTTCAGGAATGGAGAATTCTACTTGATCTTGCCATTTTCTTGATTTGAAACAAATCACGCACCTCTTTTACCTTTAATGATACATTCGGAGAACAGCGAAGACTTAGTGCTATTAATTAGGGCTGATGAAATATTCAGAGTGCTTTAGATGGAAAAATATTCTCAGAGACTGTGTTTTTAAGTAGTTCTGTTTTCTAGGGATTTAAAAACAGGCCACGGAGGAAAAACACACACTGAAATATAAGAAAATTCCATGTCTCCCTCATGTGCTTTGTTGCACTCTACCAAGCAGTGATTGTTAGTAGATTCCATCATGATATATTGTGAACTACATTAAGAAGGCATGCTGTTTCCTTCTCTGATTCTGACCTCAGGGAACAAAGGCTCTTGGATGAGAATTTAACAACAGCAAAGTGATACTCATTTCTATTGCATAACGGGAAGGGTGTCTCATATGCAATGGAGTCTACAAAGCTCCTGTGGAACTGGTATAACGACTTCTGAAAAGGATGCTTCCAGTCCTTAGTCTCCTCCCTCACTGTGTGACTTGGTGTGACCCCGATAATTAATGTTTACCTCAGAGAAAGGTGGGTGTATCTGGATGGGTGAGGATCTGCCAAATAGCTAACATCAAAGGCAGAAGCAGGTGTTTCTACATCTGGAATTGACACCACAGTAGCTCCACCTGGCTGCAAGTTATCCTCTGATTTCCCTATGTGCACTATGGTATGCATGGACGCAGTAGCATATAACACACAGACACAGACACATGCACATGCACACACAAACAGACACAGACACACACATGCAGACACACACACATGCACACACACATACACACACAGAGGTAATAAATCACACACCCACACACAGAGGGGAGAAACAAATGTAAAAATTGAGCTCAAGTATTACTATTTTTTGTCCACAGGCATATTATTGTGATAACAGCTGATGTCATCAAATATTAGTTTCCTACCATGTGGTCTGAATAAAAATAGCCCCCACAGGCCCATAGGAGGTGGCATTATTAATAGGTGTGGCTCTGTTGGAGTAGGTGTGTCCCTTTTTTTGAGGAAGTGGGTCACTGAGGGTGGGCTTTGAGGTTTCAGAAGCTCAAGCCAGTTCCATTGGCTCTCTGTTCCTGCTGCCTACCAATCCAGATGTAGAACTGGGAAAATTATTGATATATGAGCACAACTCATCAATAAATATATATGTAATTATAAATATGTATTTAATTTACATGTATAGCATGTAAATTTTGTAAATTATATATATATATATATATATATATATATATATATATATATACTTGAATTTACATGTGTAACAAACTTAGCAATTCTTGTAATCACAGTACTAGGAAGTGGAGAGGGGCAGATGCTGGCTCGCTGGCTAGCCAGCCTACTCTACACGGTAAAATATATATTAGTTATAGACCTTGTTTCAAAAAAATAAGGTGGACCATGTCTGAGAAATGGCACCTGATGTTGACCTCTGTTTTTCATGTGTGTGTACACATATGCAACACATCCATACACACGCTTACACACACACACACACACATACACACACAGATCTTTATTTTAAACCATATGTTTTAATTAACAAAACATTACACTACCACAAACTTCTATAATACATGTGACAACAAGGTTGTCTTAGTCTATGCCTAATTAGAGAATCAAGCCCCAAATGGCTGCATACAATGGCAGCCTTGTGACATTCACACAGGTCTGACCACAGGACTGGAATGGAAAGCAGAGATTTATAGCAAAGGAATGCTGGAGAACCGAGGTTGGACAGGAATGCTCTGCATGTTGATTCTGGCAACTGATTCGGGACTGTTTGTATCTTTTAAATGCAGAAGTACACAACAAAAAGGATAATTTTTAATTTATGTAAATCATACCTTAGAAAATGTGGCTTAAAATACATGAAGGCAAAATGAAGACATTTCCAGATAAAGACTATGGGAATAAGTCACTGGAAGCACACCTGTGCTATTCTGCTGAAAGAAATCCTTCAGGCTGACAGCAAACGACTCCATATGGTGACACAGGTCTGCAGGGAGGAGGCACAGGACTGGGGGCTGAAAAGATATCTTCACCTACTCATTTTGTTTTGTTTTAAAATAAGATTGTAGATCATATAACTGTAAGGTGATGTTAGTGCTGTGCATTCATGTGATACACATGAGCATATAGTGTGCGCTAGTGATTCTCTGAGGAGCAACATTTCTACATTTTACATGAAGAAACCCATGCTAAAAAAATGTATATTTTGATCAAGACATCTACAAATGGAAGGGAGAAAGTAAAGAAATAAATCTAGGATGCCAGTTGTGTGGTGATATATTGTATGCTTAATAAAAAAATAGTCTGGGGGTCTGGAGAGATGGCTCAGGGGTTAACAGCACTAGTTGTTCTTCCAAAGATCCTGAGTTCAATTCCCAGCAACCACATGGTGGCTCATAACCACCTAGGATGAGATCTGGTGCCCTCTTCTGGTTTATAGGCAGAATACTGTATACATAATTAATAAATAAATTTAAAAATAAATAGTCTAGAATATCAGAGGACAGAGCCATCTTTCCAACTTTTTTGTTTTTGATTTTTTGAGATAGGGTTTTCTGTTTAACAGTTCTGGCTGCCCTCAGACTTACAGAAATCCTCCTGTCTCTGCCTCCCAGATGCTGGGACTAATGGTGTGTGCCACCACTGCCTAGGTGGTAGTACAATAAGATCAATACACAATTAGAAAAAAATGTAAGTGTATACTAAGGACTACTTAGTATAAAAGAGAGCGGTTAAGAAAAGAATAGAGCAAAACAGAAAGAAGAAGAAGAATTTGAGTGGTGAATTTCTAACCAACATGAACAACTGCTCAAAATGTGAATCTGGTAAATACTCTGTTCCAAAAGCAGCCATTGTCCTGGTGAATGAAACATGGAGGTCCAAGTTCATACTGCTTATGAAAGATGCACTTTAAATTCAAATGTACCAGTTGGTTGAATGTAAAAAGATAGATAAAAGCATACCACATATACAGAAATATCAGAGGGAGGGCTTGGATGTTGCCCTAGAACCACACAGAAGAGATCTAGGTGTGAAGAGCATCACTGGAGAGAGGGTGGGAAGTTGTGTTGTGGTTCAAGAATGGACAGAGGTAGACCAGGCTATCCCGGGTCTTTTGTATTTTTATATAAATTATAAGATGCTTTTTCAATGTCTGAAGATTGTGTTAGAATTTTGATGCAGGGGGTTGTGTTGAATTCATAGACTGCCTTTTCAGAGTGGCCATTTTCCCATTGGTCCTGCCACCCCATGAACACAGGAGGTCTTTCCATCTTTTGATATCTTCTTCAATTTCTTTTTAAATCATCTTAAGGTTTTCATTGTACAAGTCTTTCACTTCCTAGCCTTATTTTAGGATGTTTTTAGGCTGTTGTGAATGTGAAGTCAAGTCATCGGTGTCTGGGGGGTCAGACACTGTCTACCAAGGGTCTGTGTGAGAAACACTTTGTGATTTGTCCTAGATATTCTGTGTTACAATCTGAAGACTGAGGTATTCAGTTTTTTTTTTCTTTTTGAGAAAGACAGAAAACTATACCAGCCTGTTGCATAACAGCAAGCTGAAGGAGGTTGAGCACCCTGGAGAAACCACCTATGCTGAAAGTAGCTGCTTATTCTTCATGATTACTACCCCTATTGTAAACAGTCACTGGCTCATGGCGTATATTTTGTTTTTATGAAAATACATTACTTTGAGAAGATCTGACCCTGCCTGTGCAAAGGTTTTAGGTCGGATGTCAAGGTAGGCTCATAGCTATTGGTAGAGTTCATGATGATTGGGTTGAGAAGGTGCAAACCTCACTGGTAGATGTTGAATAACTGAATGGGATATCAGGAGGTAGAGCCTTGGAAGAAGTAGATCACTTGAGGCAAACTTTGGAAGGGTGTAAATTGTTTCTGGTGTCACTCCTTCTCCTTCTGCTCCTCCTATTCTCATCCTGTTTTTCCCTATTCCCCACTGGCAGCCTCCTCTGCCATATATTCCTGCTATTATCCTCTGTCTCATCACAGGCCTGTAGCAAAAAAGCCAGCTGATCTTGGACTGATGCCTTTGAAATGGAGTGAAAATAAATCTCTTCCTCCAGTTGTTTCCATAAGTGCTTTGTCAGTGTGATAAGAAGTTAGTAACAACAGCAGCAACAATTCCATCACACACATGCATGCATGCACGCGCACACACATGCACATGTACACATACCACACACACACACACATACATCACATACAAACACACTGACATTTGATATTGTGAGACTGTAGAATGAGGTAGGGTAGAGTAGGGTTCTGGTAACTGGATAAGCACACAGGTTACCTGTCCTGACCCACGGGACTGCAATGGGGTCCCAGTCACCTGTAAGGGGGGGGGTGATAGGAGAGGAGACACAAAGAACCACAGGTCTGAAAATGCTGGTCGAGTGGCCAATCTTTATTTATTCTAGGCTGCTTATATATGCTTTTGCAAGGCTGCAGGTGCAAGGAGAAGAGAGGGTTAGTGAGGGACTTAAAGCTGAAACTTGGCTAGTGTTAAGCAGTTATGAACCAAGAATGTGCTTAGATAAAAAGGTCCGTGTGTTCTTGTGTAGTTTTTCTGAGAACTGTCTTAATCTAAAGAATGCTGTCCTAATCTAAAAAATGAAGAAGGAGAGAATTCTGATCTTTAGTTGGATTCTGAACTTTAGTTGACTCTTGGTTAATGAACTGGCTCCTGACGGTTACCTATTTGGTCATCAACTGCTGACCACCTCTTTCCACAGATAATGTAAGACAGAAATTTTGTACAGAGATCTCAGCTCTGTGGCTGTCACTGGGTGATTCCAGGAACTGTATTTGTACTTTTTATTCCAGTTCACCTATTCGCAGAATAAGGTTTGTGATAGTTCTAATAAAAAGTGCCACTATGTGAGATTAAACAAGTTTCAGTAATTTCAGACACTTGGCCTCACTCATGGCACAGACACACACCCAGTGCATGATGGGAATCATCACGTCTTCTGCACTCCTCCTTCCCGGTGGCACTGACTGAGTCTGTCTGCTCCCACCACAGTCTCTCAGAGGCTCCCTGCCACTTTCCACTCAGACTTTGTGAGGTTTTGGGTGTAAATAGCTTATAGACACTTCACATTGAAAGTGTGCTATTATGTAAAAATCATCATGTCAATCAAATAAGGAACGTACATGTAAGACTTTCTAGTCATCTCCATTAGTCCTGTACATCCCAACTGCCCCACTCTATGCCAGACAATGCTGATTGTGTCATGTCACTTCAGGAACATTTTCATTTTCTAGAATATTATATAAACAGAAAATGTGTTGCTTCCCCCTCTGCTATTCTGCACAATCATCATGGAGCTGATAAATGTTCCCCATATTAGTAGCTCACCACCCCCTCTCCACCCATGCCAAGTCTGTTGCATGAAAATAGGATATGTTGGTTATCTACCCATCTAGTGATCATTTTCTGTTTGGAGATAGTATAAAAACAACCCCCTATGAACATTTGTGTGTGGAAGTATTTTTGTGCATAAAGTTTTTCTTGGTTCAATGCCTAGACATAGGGTGCCTGGACCTTATGGTTGATGTGGATTTAGTGTTTTAGGAAACGACCAAACTGTTCTGCCAAGTTTACATTTTATGACTTCTTATCCCTGACAGCAGTTGCTGCCTGTCCCTGCCAACGTTCAGTCTCATCAGCTTTACTTATCCTCATGTATGCACAACGAAGTGCTGGTGAGTGTGTTTTTCTTATGTTTATTTACCATCTGTACATC
The DNA here is from genome assembly GCA_033318265.1 of Phyllotis vaccarum. Lineage (NCBI taxonomy): Eukaryota > Metazoa > Chordata > Mammalia > Rodentia > Cricetidae > Phyllotis > Phyllotis vaccarum. Next base: position 38,596,123 of record JARWLC010000010.1, on the reverse strand, counting down.
TCTGATGAAACAACCAAGTAACTCCCTACTTTTAGAAGTGTGCCTTTTAAAAATGTTTTTTATTTTATATGTATGAGCACTTGCTTGTATGTGTATCTGTACACAGTGTGTTTGCCAGTTGTGTTCAGAGGTCAGACAGAACAATATCCCTTGGAACTAGAGTTATAGATGGTTTTGAGCTTCCGTATGGGTGCTGGGAATCGAACCCAGGTCTTTTTCAAGAGCAGCCAAGGTTATTAACTACTGAACCAGTGGTCCAGCCTCCCAAAGTATGTATTTTTATCGATCTATCTATCTATCGATCTATCTATCTATCTATCTATCTATCTATCTATCTATCTATCTATCTATCTATCTATCTATTTAATACTGAGGCTTTTAAAAATCCAATCTGTTGATCACCTTTGTTTTTTATGAAGTGGATTTACTCCAGGGTTAGATACACAGACAATCTGAGAAATTCAAGGCCTTCCTATGCTCTCCCTCCTTCTCCACATCTGCATTCCCTTGGATCTTGTGTCAATGCAGTACATGGTCTGTAGTTTGCATTTCAGTTCAATCTGGTCCATTTCATGGTTTTAAACTCATCTGTAAGATCCCATGTCTTCTGCTATATTATGATATTTAATACTCTCATCACCCTAAAAATATGTTGCTCTACACCTGCCCTTTCCCCAAGTCCTGGAAGTCATTGTCCTTTTTACTATCTTCATAGTATTTTTATTTTGAGAATATTGTGTGGTTGGAACCCTGTGGAGGGGAGCTTTTCTGATTGGCTTCCCCTGCTGAGCTATATACACCTACCATTCTTGCGTGACTTTTAGGGTCTGACAGGTTGTTTCCTTCATCAACAAATTTCCCTTATGTGAATGTGTGGGCTTGTGTATCCACCCACCGTCAGAAGGATATTTGGCTGCTTCCAAGCGTTTTAACAATAATACTGCAAATATCAGCATGTGAGCTTTTGAGTGGACGTAAATATCAGCTCCTAGAGAGAAGAAGCATAAGGGCTGGACTGTGTGGTCAAACCACCTTTGAGTCGTATAAGACACCATACATCAAATAAACAACCCTGTCGTGCTGATCCCCATGCAGTCTGCCCTTCTGCCATAACAGTCTCTTCTCAAGCAGATATCATTGACTTTATGATATCCAATTTTCAGTTTTTTTATTCTTTATGATTTAGCTGTCTATATGGAAATATTTTCCACATTTGAAGTAGCAAATACTTATATTTTTATATATTTCTTTAGAAGTTTTACATTACAGGTTTTATAAGCAGGTCTAAGATCCATGTCGGTTTTTTTTCTGTTCTTGTTGTCTGTAGTGAAAAAGAATCATAGTCTCTTTATTTTCTGTGTGGCTAGGAAATTCATGGTTCAGTACCATTTGATGGAGAGGCTTTCCTTTAATCACTGGATTGCCTCCATACCTGCGCCAACACATCAATGATGCTTTTACACGTGAATTTTACACATCATAAGCCACTGTTTCTGTAACTCTGACACCAATGTCCTAGTCCTTTGGCTACGATAGCCCCATGGTTAACAGGATTGCGGTCTTTAATTTTAATAATTGTTCTTCCAGAGAATAAATTACCATAGCCATCCTCTCAATTTCAAATCAAGTATTTATAAAATACCCAACAAGCAAAAATAAAAGAGAAAATAATGGCCACAGGTAGCTAGCACAAAACCATCAAATTGACCCATGTAGCTTTCACAGCGCCCTGCAGGACTGACCAAAGAAGCCCTGATGGAATAGTCAACTGAGACCGAGTACAGGTGGGCTCCCTGGGAGCTTCCAGCTTCCCATCTCCCTCTCCAATGCTAGTGTCTCTGCTCCCCTCCCCACTTTGTTTTACTAGATAGAGCCTCTTAGACAATGTTGAACACAAGTATGCAACCTTGTGTCTGATCCCAGACATAAAGTCAGGCTTGGCCATTAAACATCAAGCCAACTGGATTTTTGTGATATTTTCAAGTTGACACAATTTTCCCCTCTTCTTTGTTGAGAATTGTTTTTCAGGATGGATTCTGGAGTCTGCCAATATATCTGTCAATGGAAATGGTCATATTTTAAGCTTTTTAATACAAGTTTATTGTTTTATTTGAATTCATTCTATATTTTTGGATAAATTATACATGGTCATAATTTACTATGGTTTTCATATGATTTTGAATTTGAAGCTATATATTATTTTTAAGCTTTACTTTTTTATGGGCCCCAGAAAAATTTCAGTAGATAAAGGTGCTTGCTTCCAAGCCTGGGACCCACTGAGTTTGGTTCCTGGAACCTACATGCTGCATATAGAGAACTGACTACCAAAATTTGTCCTCTGACCTCCACAAGTGTGTTGTGGCACACAGGAAAGCCCCATGAATATGAGTGCACACAAATTTAAAATGCACTCAAATTCTAAAAGTAGAAAAAAAATCCTTTGCTTGTCTGTTTGTGGTAGACATTGGTTAATAATTTCATATGATGTACTTGTCTGGTTTAACAACATGGTGATGTCACCTGGCTTTGCACCCCCCCCCCAATTTTCTAGAGGTCCTTTGCACAGAGCCTGTCTGTATTTCTTACATTTGCCAGCATTCACTAGTGAAGTAGCCTCAGTCTGATGCTCTCTGTGAAGGGAGGCTTACGCTATAAATTCAATTTCCTTAAGCAATACAGGGCTACTCAGGTGGATCCCTGTCCTTGAAGCTTTTTTCTGATTTTTTCCCATCAGTTTTTATTTGTGCCTCAGGAATAATACAAGAGGCCATTTCTCTCAGATCGGAAAGCTGGTTCCCCTTTCCCAGAATATGTGTTTTCACTTAATTTTTACCCTTCTTTCTGACCCAAATCCCTGACTCTCTTGTGTGTATGACTTTCTGAGATGGTCCAGGGCAAACTTCCAGTTGTTTGTATGTCTTTTCTTCTTAATCCATTGGCATGTTTGTGTCTGTTCTTCTCCACCTTTGTTGGGGTCTCAGTGGGAGACTTGGATTCTTTTTGTTGCACAAAACATATAAACCAATGTAAGAAAACAAGAGGGTCAGGGTAGCCAGCGTTGTCCAGTCTACCTGTCATGCAGATGGTGTCTGGCCTTGCTCTTAAGGTGTGTGAGCCCTGCCCCTTGCTGTCCTCATTGTCAGTGGCATATTTTCTCCTTAACTCTCTCTACTGGTCCTTGAGCCTGCTCTCAGTCAGTTACCAAGTGACAGGAATAGCTCGGTCTCTTATAAGCCAGTATTTTTACTCTATAACAGCCATTGGAATTATCTGGAAGGTTTGTCATTACTGAGACCCCTTTTAGAATTTTCTCATATGTTTGGTCCAGGGTTGGACCTTACCTGGGAGAGGTAAAAGGTGTAAAAATGGGGTACTCCTTAGAGCTGATTTCCTTAAGACAGAGCTGCTCAAGAGCCTTCTCTCAAGTAGATGAACCCATGTAAACGCTGGCAAGGTGACCATGGTTACCATGGGCAGCCCCTCATCCCACCACAATAATGCAACAAGAAATTCTTCACTTCACTGAAGGGTGAGCAGGAAATAGGTAGGAAATAATTCTTCCCAGCATTGAGTTGAGGCTGGGCAAAGGGTTTGGACTATAGGCTGAACCTTAGGAAGTGGTACATTTTTGGCTGCTAAAGGTCCCTTATACTGTCACCGCATTAATAATTCTCATAAAGGAAGATGATGTCCACTATGTCTACAGTGCTTGCTCTCATCTCCTGGTAATACTGCTACAAGAAAGAAAGCCTCTGGGCTGGAGGGGGTTAGCATCTCTGTTTCAGTGTGAGGACCTCTGGGAAGTGGCTTGGCTTAGCAGCCCAAGGTTCTCTGGCTCTTGCTGATCCTACCAAGGATCATGCAAACATGGGTACTGTGAGACACTCAGGGAACCTGCATCCTGTGAAGGGCTGTGAGGTCTTAGAAGTTCACTGTGATCCCAGGGCCCCAGTTTCCTCACCTATGAAGTGGAAATAATTTCTAGCATCTACATTTGTGACCCTTCCTGGTTTCAACTTCTTTTGAGAAAATCATAAATTCTCCGACAATCAGTAAATGAACTATCTATTGACTGCTGGGTATGACACTTATGTTGTTGAGAGAAAAATTTTATGTGGGCAAAACTGCACAACTATGTTAGCAGGAAAATAAATGGATGGCAGATTATTAGAGTGCCTTGCTGTAACAGGAGGTTTCTGGCCCCATCTGGAGAGAGGTCCAGACTCACAGACCTGCAGTACCAGACCACCTAGCCCCACAGTTCAGACATCCCCACAATTACTTATCTGGACCAGCAATCTCAAAGTCCCAAAGAAATACACAGATGCTTATAATGACTTCATGCCGCTTGGCTTATGGCTCTGGCATATTTCTGGCTAGCTAATTCAACCCATCTCCATTAATCTGCCCTGCCACATGGCCCATGGCTCACCTATTATTTCCTTACATCTTGATTCTCTGGCCCCTGGATCTTGTTTCTCTTGACTCCGCCCTCCTTCTCCTAACTATGCTCTTTTCCCCTGACTATTCCTACAGTGCCTGCCTTAGGCCAAATCAGTTCCTTTCTTTCACAGCATACAGAAAGACATCACCCATCACCTTGCCCTTCACCTTCCTGGCAAGCTGCGACTCACAGCCCTGGTGCCTGTCCTCAAAGGAAATAAGATGGTGAAGGCAAAGATCTGGACTGTAAATCGCCACTTGCTCAAAGTGACAGGCTGCATGGATGGTGACCCACAGTCACACCAATTTGACCACCAGCACAGGGAGATTTATAACAGGAACCTCAGAATTGGTCCTTTGCCCTCAGCAGGGGCACGGGGAGGTCATAATAGCAGCTAAGATTGCATGTTGGAGTCAGGGACCTCAGAGCTGAACTTCACATGGAGCTCCATGGAAGACCTTGGACAAAGACAAGGTCCACTCTTCTGAGCGCTAGCTATAGCACATGGGAGGGAGAAGAATGTCAGTACCAGAGATGTGGGAGTGCTGTGGACTTCTCCACTGATATCCATTTCAGAAGCATCAGACATCTTGGCCTCCTGTGCTGGAGAGATTCCTTTCAGAGACCACTGGGAAGAGTCTTCTCATCGGCTATGGTTAGCAGGGCACACATTCCCTGTAGGAAGAAAGATTGTGGGTGGGGTTTTGTGTTTCTACCATCTAAGAGGGAATTCCTACTTCTTGTATCTGCTATTTCTGGCCAACCTGGAACTAAGTTCTAAGCAGGATTTGAAGGTCATAGGATCCAACTTAGGTGATTAATAAATGTTCTCTAAGACTTCAAGTCCCTGGTTTGTCATGGGTGGTGATAGGTAGAGTAAGAGCAGAAAGGTAACATATGCTTCCTGGTTTAATTTTGATGAGCAATTACCAATTATTTTCTTCACTGACGTCTTATCCATGACATCTTTGGTTCACTCAAAATCCAAACTCCTACGTATATGGGTGTGGGTGTGAGATCTGTGTTGGGTTAATTTGGAGATATGGTGTAAGGCCATTGATTTTACATGTATAGTCACTTGTACCATTATCATTTGGTTGGATGAATATCCCTTTATTCTTTGTCAGAGCCCAGGGCTCCTTTTATATGAGTCTAGCACTTCCCTTTGGATTCTGTTCTACACAGAATTCTGTTTGTATGTCTAATTGCACCCCAACATGACATTGCATTGGTTACTGTCATTTTACCATCATTAATAAATCAAGGAGAAGTATTATCCAGCTGAAGAAAGAAGTTGACACCCTGGGAAATGGGGAGGGGGAATGAAACACAGTCTGGTCCAGTTTTTGGTGGTCCTCACAATGGGATACTGAGAGCCAATTTTCATTTAAGGAAACAAAAGTCCAAAAGACTCAAGGGGTTCCTCCACAGATCTAGTGCATAATGGAGAAGAATCTAGGATCCAGCTTCCTTCCACTACCTTAGCAATAGTGGAATAATGATGTTAATAATATGCTGACTTTAATCACTCATGTGCCAGCTATACAATATGTCACCACAATTTTGTTTGAAACATTTCATAGAACCCTACATGTATTTCTACAATGCAGTATTAGTTTGTTTATGTTACTATACTGTGTTATAAGTGAGGAAACTGAGGACAGAGAGAGATTAAGTGATGTGTGCTGTGTTGTTAGTTACTAGGTTGCAGGGACCAAATATAAACCGAGGGTGGCACATGACCAAGTTTGTACTTGTGGTGGTTTGAAAGAAAATCCCCCCCCCCCCCCCGCCCAGGAAGCGACTCTACTGAGAGGTATGGCTTTGTTGAAGGAAGTGTGTCACTGTGGAGCTGGGTGGTGCTCAGTCTGTGTTCAGGGTGATTCAGTGGCTTCTGCTGCCTGTAGATCAGCTCCTTCTCCAGCACCGTGTCTGTCTGCATGCCCACCATGTCCCACCATGCAGATAATGGACTAAATCTCTGAAACTGTAAGACACCCCAATTAGATATTTTTCTTTATAAGAGTTGTGTGCTCATGGTGTCTCTTCACAGCAATAGAAACTCTAACTGAGATTGTACTTATTCCAAAACAGCAGTTTTTACTGTGGTTCTTAGGCTCTAACTCTTAGCAATGTTTGGAGGCTTGTTCAGGTGCCAAGTTCATATTGTGTGTGTGTGTGTGAGTGTGTGGGTGTGAGAGAGTGTGTGTGTGTGTTTGTGTATGTGAGTATGTGGGTGTGAGAGTGTGTATGTGAGTGTGTGTATGTGAGTGTGTGTATGTGAGTGTGTGGTATGAGAGTGTGTGTGTGAGTGTGTGTATGTGAGTGTGTGTATGTGAGTGTGTGTATGTGAGTGTGTGTATGTGAGTGTGTGGGAGTCAGAGAGTGTGTGTATGAGTGTGTGTGAGTGTGTATGTGAGAGTGTGAGAGAGTGTGTGCATGTGAGTGTTTTTAGTGTGTGGTGTATGTGTGAGTGTGTTTGTGTATATGTGTGATTGTGTGTGTGTTATTGGCTCTTTTCAGGAACATGCTCAAAGACTTCAGAAGAAGGCTCTAAGGGTGCAGAGGATTGCATTACATTTAAGTGAAGGGAAAAAGCTGGGGACACAGGCTTATCAGACACTTGCACAAGGGATCTGATTTCTGTATGTCTTTTCTTTATTCCTCTGTAAAGTGTGTGTGTGTGTGTGTGTGTGTGTGTGTGTGTGTGTGTGTGTGTGTGTGTTGGTGATAGGTCAACATCTTCTGTCTTCTTCTATCTCACTTCATATTGAGGCAGGGTCTCTCACAGAACCTAAAGCTCATTAATTCAGCTAGACTGGTGAACTCCAGGAGTTGCCCATCTCTGCCTTCACAGTGTTAGGATTATAGATGTGAGTCACCATGCCTGACTTTTATGTGTGTGTTAAGGGATTTAAACACAGGTCCTCATGCTTGCCAGGCAAGAACTTCACTAACCCGTCTCCCCAGCCTTCAAGTTATATATTTTTTATCATTCTGATTTAATTTTATGCAGACACTTAAAGATCATAGGCTTTCCAAGAAATGTGGGTTAGGATTTCTGCCTGGTAAAATTTCCAGATAAAACTTAAAGATGCCTGGTTATGGCAGATAAATAAGCAGTTTTTATTTTAGTATAACCCATGCAATATTTGGGATATAGTTACGTGGAATTTTTTTCTTGTGCTATTTTGATATCTGAGATTTAACTCTGTGTTTCCTGCAGTTGTTTACAGTTAATGTGTATCCTGATGAGAGGGAAATTCCAGAAACAGGCTGCTGGCAGGAGATGAGGGACCCCAGGCCCCGACATATGTTTTAATATATAGCTTTTGTGTTGGTTGTGCTCACTAGTTTTACGTCTTCATTTTGGAATAGGGAACTTCAGTTGAGGAAAGGCCACCACTAGATTGGCTTGTGGGCAAGCCTGTGGGACATTTTCTTAATTGATGATTGATATAGGATGACCCAGCTCATTGTGGGAGGCACATCCTTCAGCTTCTGGCCCTATAAGAGAACAAGCAAGGAAGCCAGGAATAGCCATCCAGGAAGGAACATTTCTCCGTGACCTTTGCATCAGCTCCTGTCTCTAGGTTCCTGCTTTGAGTTTCTGTCTTGGCACCCTTTACTGATGAACAGGGCTGTGGAAGTGTAAGCCAAGTGAACCCTTTTCTTCCCAGCTGCTTTTGGCTGTGGTGTTTTATCATAGCAATAGAAACCTTAACTAAGACAGTGGGGGCATAGAATATGTTTATGCTGCCTGTAAAGTTTTGGCATAGGAGGCATTCACACCTGTCTCCATATTTAGTCCCACATAATGGAACCACAGAGACAGAAGGGAACAGGGTAATTCAGGGACCTGTTAAAAGTGACTCCAATTTGGCTGACTCCAGCTGGAAAACAAAAACACAAAATCAGGCTGCTTTGTTCTGGGAGAGGAGAAAAAAAGAAACTAACGAAACAAGCCACAGTCACATCTGAATGCCTGAGCGGGACTGTGTTTATTTAGCCCTCGGAATTGCCTTAATGTGGGGCTAGATGCTCTGTTTTATCAATCTGTAATTACAAGTAGCTTGTGTTGCAGTGATTTTAAAATTGCTCTCTGTTTATTTAGGAACTAAATGGCATTAATTGGAGAGTGGAGAAGTGGATATTACTTAATTAACCTGAGATGGTGGCCTCGACTGAAAACCTACAACTACCAGTGTAGGTGAGTGAGTGACCCTGGGATAGCTGCTATTGAATGGGATTTTTAAGGGCATTAGTGACTTATGGCTCAGCTGGTGCTTCTGGAAAGTGGTTATGGGATATAAAGTTGGAAAGCACCTCAGGTGAATAGGTGACAATATGGAAAACCATTTCCTAGAAAGGAAAAAAAAGTTTGCAGGAAGGATCTCTCTTTCTCTCTCTGTGTGTATGTCTCTCTGGATCTCTTTCTGTCTGTCTGTTTGTCTGTATGTCTGTCTGTCTGTCTGTCTCTCTCTTTCTCTCTCTCTCTTTCTCTCTGTGTGTGTACAGTGAAATTCAGCCATTATTTAGGGAAGCTTAGAGTGTAGCTCTTGAGTGACATGACCCCTACAAGGCATGGCCAGAATCAATGAGACCCTAGAAACACTGATCTCCCTTCCTGTTAGTTCTTGCCTTCTCGGGGAGCAGACTGAATGATCCATCATGGGACATTCCACTCTCTAAGAATTGTCTTAAGGTTCAGTTTGTATCATGAGTATTTATATACCCTTCAATAAATATTAATCCTTTGTTCAATATATTGCAAATGAATATTTCTGCAATATCAGGCCCCACATTGGGTGCCATTTGTAATTGTAAGTTTTTTTGGTTTGTTGGGCCAGTGGTCTAGACCCACAGGCCCACAGAAACACACAGATGTTTATATTAATTATATTTTACTTGGCCTATGTCTTGGCATATTGCTAGTTAGCTCTGGCATCTTAACTGAACCGATTTTCATTAATCCATCCTGCCATGTGGCCTGTGACTTAACTATTATTTCTTTACATCTTGCTTCTCAAGTGGCTAGATCGCATCTCCTTTGACTCCACCTTCCTTCCCCTAATTATGCTCTACTTCTAAGATACCTGTCGTAAGCCAAGACAGTTCCTTTATTATCTAATGACATTCATATCACACAGAAAGACATTCCACATCATGTGTGTGTGTGGCAAGCTTCTTATTCATTTTATTCATAAGTAAGATACTCCAAAATAATGTTACAGTATAATGTACATAACAAGTAATATCATCACATCTTCTGCAAGAACTCTGCAAAGACACAATTACATAAGCTACGTTTTATACTTTCAACTAATTAGTTGATTAACTAAAATTATTTTTGTGAATGTATGGTGTGTGTGTGTGTGTTTACTTACACATGTGCACAGTGCACAGTTGTATGGGTTAATGGGAAGGACAGAGGCTGACTGTCTTCTTCAATCACTCTCCTTACTCATTCTTTGAAATGGTGTCTCTTAGGAATCTGGGTTCATCAATTCTTCTAGACTGATGACTGGCCAGCAAGCTACAGGGCTCAGCTTGGTTCTAACTCAGTGTTAGGCTATGAACATGAGTTGTCACATCTTATTTTTATGTAGGTCCTGGGATCCTGAATTAAAGTCTCATGCCTGTGTAGCAAAGAACTTTACCCACTCTGTACCTCTCTGGCCCCAGCTTTTTATACAATTTTCAGCATAAAGTAGATCTGGGAAAGCAGAATCACCATAAACAAAGGACAGATGTGTTGCACTCTGGTGTTATAATGGCCATAATACCACTCAGTGGTGAGTTCTTCAAGGTCCACCATTGTATGTGGTCTACCACTGACAGAATTGTGTTTCTGTGGTACATGACTATGTTGGTTGTTTGATTAACATCTACTATTTTTTATAGATATGTATTGTATGTTGAACATACCCCCCCCCCCAGCCCATTTCCTATGCTCTTAGCCAGGCAGGGATTTCCCACCTCCCCTGGTTCACACTCCCCATCAACTCTGCATCCTTCCATTCATCCTAATTATCAGATTCCCACCCTGACAGAGAGGGAAGGTCTAAGAACGAACACCATAGGCTGCAGCATTATCAGGGCGTCCAAACCAAGGCCAGGAGAAATGTGAAGGGAAATGGAAGAATGAATACTTGGCTTTGTGGCCCTCACCAGTCTCGCCCTTCCTATTCAAGCAGGGATTTCATTCTTAATGCTGATTTCTTTCTTCCTTTCTGGAATTGTTTTATGTAATTCAGGCCAGTGAAAGAGCCAACTTAATTTGATGACAGAAAAAGAAATGCACCTTTGTTTTCTTAAAGAGAACTAAAGTTTGCCTTTGTTTTTATTTATGAACACAATAAAACAAGCCCTACTGGGGAGAGACAGCAAATGCACCGGAAAAGGACAAAGTATTTATAACTTTATGATTGGAACATTAGAAATGGGTAAATTAAAACCATCCCTCAGCACAAGGGATATACGCATGTGTAGAGACTCCTATGTATGTGTTCCAGCCTCTTCTACAGGGCTGTTCTCATGCCGAGAGCCTTAGTAACGGGGGACCAGAACTGAAGCAGATGTATTTAAAAAAAAATCATGTGTCCTCATGTATGAGTGAAAACAAGCTAGCGAGCCTTGTAGCTTCTGAAAACTTTGTGATTTGAAAATTCTGCCATACACCTGCCTTATGGGGCCTCACTGTTACCGGAGAAGACGTGATGATGGTGGTTAGCCTTCAAAGATAGAGTGCAATGCTGGAACTTCTGTTCATAGCTATCGCAATACAGAGAAAAAAGGCACACATTTCCAGAGTTGTAAAGCAGGAGGGAGGGAGGGAGAGAAGGAGGGAGGAAGGGAGGGAGGAAAAAAAGTGGGGGGGGAGAGAGTTGATCAAGTCTAGAGAGGAAGGCTATGTGTGTGTGCAGGCTGAGGGCAACCATTTTAATTTTGGGTTAATAAACATTTTGTCGCACCTATTAGTAGAGACCTTCAGCTGGGGCACAGTGCTAAGTGTGGAAGTGCTAAGATGGAAGGCCTCAGCCAAGCCCTGCAAACACAAGGCACCTCTGAACAGTGCTAAGTCCTGCAGAGAAGGGTCGGAAGCTGAGATCAAACAGAATTCAGTCTTGCACTAAGAGACTGTTTCTGCTGTTGTCCACTCACATAAAATTTTAATGTAAGCAGAGAGGAAAGCGGGGGAGGGTGAGCAAGGGGGCAGGACTGGATGTAGAGAACAGTTGACTGCACTTGTCTCAGACCATCCAGGCTTCTGGAACAATGATTTTGGTGGCTAGGAATAGTAGATACTCATTGGTCATGATTTTGGAGAGTGGAAAGTCCAAGGTTATGGTACCATCAGATTTGGTGAGGCTTCACTTTTGGTTCACAGAGGGCATCTTCAGGCTGAGTTCCCATGAGGCTGAAGGGGTGTGGGAGCTCTCTGGGTTCTTTTTTTCAAGCATGATAATCTCATTCGTCAAGGCTCCATCCATCCCTGTAGCTCAGTGACCGCCCCCCCCCACCTCCCACATCACACATGGGGTTCCAAAATTTGAATCTTGGGAGAAGGGTAAATTTACAGATGCCATGTAAACTGAAGCTCAATAAAACTGATTTTGAAAAGAAATGCCAGGTGCTTAGATGACAGTAGCTGTGAGCTCAGTTTGGGGCAGACAGATGTGAGTTTCTGTACCACAAAGGCATCACTTCAATGCTGAGAGGCAGGTGTCTGACAGCTGCTTATCCCAACTAAGCAGTGTTTTTCCCATTAGTGCAATCCAAAGATTGCTAGGAGCTTTAATAGCAACAAGTAAGGCCTAGGTAGCATTAACCAGTATTGCTTTCAATTGTTTCTACACATTTCCCTTCCCAGGTGTCTCTTGGGTAATGTAATGCAAGGGAGAGAGAATGAGATTTCGAGGTGGGATATTTGGGCTGCAGGTCCCTGCCTCAGAGCTTGCAGCAGTAAAAGCAGCACATGGGGATTGTTGCGCATGGGTATTGTGTTATAACCTGGATGTGAAAATCAAATGTGACAACGGAGGTGGAAATTTCCACAGTCTCACAAATAGGAACAAACTAACCAGATGGTGTGTTGTGAGTCTCTCTTCTTTACGTCTCTGGAGTTTCTGGTCACAAAGAAGGTGAATCATCCTTATTACAAGTGAGAGAGTAAAGGGTGCATGGGTCCAAGATAAGCAGTTGGATATTGTTTTGAAAGCCAAGTCTATGAACAGGAATGGTGGTATAGTTTCTGTTCTGAGGAAGGGAAAGAGAGAGCTGTCACCAGTTATACAGTGACAACTGCTCTTAGTAGGGACTATCTGGGCAAAACAAGAAAACTGTTCATCTCCATTAAGGGATATTTAAAGTATTTCTCATTTGTGTGCCTCTGAAGAATAAATAACTCTCTTCTGGAGACATGGTTCACTGTGTAAAGTACTTGCTGGGCAAGCAGAAATACCTGAGTTTGGATCTTTAGAACTTATGTAAAACCTGAGTGTGGTGATATATGCCTATAACTCCAGCACTGGAAGAATAGAGATAAGCAGGTCCTGAGGCCTCAATGGCCAGCCAGTCTAGCTGAATAAATGGTGAGCTCCAGGTTCAGTGAGAAACTGTCTCAAATAAAATAGTTGTAGGAAAAGACACTCAAAGTGTACAGGTTACTACTTTCTTATATACATGCAACACACACACACACACACACACACACACACACACACACACACATAATCAATCAATCAATTAATCAGTCAATCAATCATTTACTACTATAAGGTGGTTTTTCAGGTATCTAATATTATCAGATCTCAGAGTCAATAAAATACAATCACCTCTTGCCCTTTGAACTTGGAGTTCAGGGGGTCCTATTAAACAAGATCTGCTTAGTTATAATGAAAGCTTTCCAGTGGTTAGAGATAGAAACTCATTCTGGATTTGGACAAAGTCATTGTCTCCTTTCAACTTTTCTCTACCTGAGATGTATCCCTCTAGGAGTCTTTCCTGTGACCACGAGGTCTGGCTTTGATGTTGCAGAAATGTTTCTTTGGAAGTGAAGAAGCTCAGGAGAGTCTGAGTCTCAGTGTCTTCCTTAGTTCTTAAAAACAGCAAGCATTCGGCCCGAGGCTGTTGGTAGAGGCTATTCTAAAAACCCTGAAGCTTGTGCCTTTTGATCATCACAATAAAGACTCTTTTAGACAAATACCATCAGCAGACGATAAATTTATGGAAGACCATAGTTTAAAATGCCTCCTCTTTGATCATTTATTAATTGCAAGGGGTTGGATTATTACTGTACAGAGGACTGTCCCCAGAGTTGCTTGCCAAGGTGACAAGTGAACATTTTTGAGAGAGAACAGTGAACTTAATGTGCTTATTGCATGATGCTCAGGAACAATTGCCACCGCAGAATCCAGCTGGGGATGTGTTCACCTGTGTCTAATCACAATGAAACACCAAAGACACATATTTTGAGTAATTATTAAAATACAAATGATGTATATTCTTCAAAAATGTCACCTCCATGATGGTAAAGCAATCCTGGAGTCAGTAGCTCAGGGAGTTGGCAGATAAATGCAATTCATGATAGTCAACTTGATCATGTATTGAGGGAATACTCTGCAGAGGATGTGTTTTGACAATTGATAAACTAGAATATGATTTTATTTAGACAGGAGTACTTTATTATTGTCATTTTTTCAGAACTAATAACTTCTTTTTAAAAAGTAACATTCTTAGTTTTAGAAAACATATGTCTAAGAAGAAAGAAATGAATTATATACCCACTCTCAGGAAACTCAAAATCTGGGCATGAGTTCAGAGGTAACAGACAAGTTCCTTTGGTGGAATAAATTTCAAGTCAGCCTTGTAGTATCAAGGATGCAGAATTGTTATTGTCTGCTCATTTCATCCAGGCTTATAGTGAAAAGCCAGAGTAAATAGTAGCACAGAAGCAAAAGATGTGCTGTGCACAGTTTGGTGAAGAGCGGATCTTAAAAACACTCACAGCTGTGGATAAGGTGGGTGCAAACAAGGCTCCAGTCATTCCTATAGACATCAGCAAACTAAACAGAAGCGTTGTACTTCATACTGAGACCATACAAAAGGCGACTCTGACATAAGACTCTACCTGGAATAGGATTTGGCATATGCAAATGTACACTCATTTGAGAGACTTTCATTAGAAAGGAAAACACTTAAATAAAGAGTGTGTGCTTGGAGAGCGTCTTCAGCATATCGTACTCAAACAACCCAGAAAAGTGTTTCTTTTGGTCCAGTCACATGGGCACCTGAAGACAGATTCAACCATGGCCTGAGGGAAGCCAGCTACACCTCGAACTGAAAGCAGAACTTGTCACCCAGGTGATGCTGTTCCACATAGAAGTTTGTGAGAGACCCTGCACAGACCTCCGAGATGTATTGTGTATTAAGCCATGACAATGAAACCCAAATTGCAATGGAGATCTTAGAATACTAGAGTCATGTAGCAATTTTCTCCAGGATTAAAACCTTCTGTTTTGGAAGGAAGTTTGTTAAGAAACAGGCTGTTAAAGAGGGGGGGGGGTGAGACATTGGATATTTTAAGACATGATATTTACAGGAGGTGAAGCAACAGGATGTTCCAAGGGAAGTGACATACTTCATCCTACAGTAGTAACTCAAACTCAGGAAACAAACACTCAATATAGCTCCAGGAAGTCCCTAAAACTGGTAATATTTACTGTGTACCCTTCCCAGCCATGTATAAGCTGTAATGATGGCTGAGAGAATTTCTTGGATTAGCTGAGATGCCCAGAAGAGACTTTAGATAAGTTGAACAGTCTGGAATAAACAGAGCAGATAAACTTCCTGGACCAAACAAAGATCAACCAAGCTGCCTGATAGAGATTCAGGCCTACTGAGTCACCTGTAGAGAATGTTCCAGTCTTCTGAGTGGCCTGAAGATTTTGTAGTACACCCCAGGTTTCTGGTTTTCATGGGTTATCACCCATGCTGGGCTTTGGTGATGCAGCTATATTTGAGTCATTTCTTCTCATGTGAGTAACCCCTTGATCATAGTCCTGTAAGTAAGCCCCAAAAAACTCACTGGTTCACCAAATTAGACTGGTACTGTCTGTACTTTAGCCTGTCAGTTCCTTATGTAAGGTAATAGATCTATGTTCATGGTTCCAGGAGCAGTTATCACACAACAACTTGAAATGTCTGAGATATGAAATGTATGCTAAAGAAAACTGTAGGTACTTCATGGAGCTAGCCAGAGAGAGAGAGAGACAGAGAGACAGAGACACAGAGAGAGAGCGAGAGAGCACATGTACTGGAAATGGCAGGGTCAAAGGGGATGTGTTACAATAAGGTTTTCTGGCCTTGGGTGCCAGAGGTCCAGACCCACAGACTTGCAGTCCCAGACCACTTAGCTCCCTGCTGCTGCTCAGGCCCCCAAAATGACTCAGACGCTTATATTAAGCTCATGCTGTTTGGCCTATGGCTTAGGCACATTGCTAGCTTGCTCCTTCATCTTAACTCAACCCATTTTCATTAATCTGTTTGCCACGTGGTCCGTGACTCACCTGTGTTCCTTACATGTTTCTTCTTTGGTGGCTAGCTCGATCTGAACTGACTCCACCTTTCTCCAACCTATGCTCTGATTTCCCCCTCCTACTTTTTCTACGGTGCATGTCATGGACCAAAACAGCTCCTTTATTTAAAGACTGATTGATATTCACAGCATACAGAAAGACGTTTCCACATCGGGGATGGGTTGCCCAAGTCAGCTGGAGCTCACATAATACCATGTACCCTGGATACCAGGCATGGACACAGGGATCTGGCTTCGATCCAGATGCAATCTTCTCATATTCTTTTTTTCTTTTCTTCTGTAACCGATTGGATCTGGATCAAAGCCAGATCCTTGTGTCCATGCTACTGTAAAATGGGAGTGTGCCTTTAAAAAAAAAAATTACAGGGACTCACAGCTAAGATGTTACCTTGCATCTCTGAAGAACCCTAAGATTCTGAATAGTGCTAATTTAAGAGGCCAGTGAAACAGGACATACATTCTTCTCCCGTCAATCAACTTTATTTTTACCTGGGCTGATACAGGGGAGAATGAGAAACTTAGAGGCAGCTGTGACAAGGAGTTTGAGTTTTGAGGACCAGAGTTCCTCCAGGAGATTGAGATTGTTGAAGATAGAACCTTAGTATTTTACAAATTACAGCACTAAATGACAATGCCACGTGATCATCACTGGGGAAGGGTCATCCTTATACTACACTATGCTATAGGTATCATGTTCCCAAAGCTACACGTGAACTCCACAATTAGACCAAGTACTAAAACATGAGGATGCTTCATCTTAAAGTATTTGAACTGCCAGGTACCATAGTGGGCAGCTAACACAGAGATACACAAGCAAGAAACAGAAAATGAGGTGACACCTCACCAGAGTTCCTTTTCTCTCACAAAACACTGGGTGAGGGCCAAGGGGACGGTGCATACAGTGTCCATAGTTAACTGTGGAGGATTCCCAGCTGAAGGCTGCACTCCATGGCTCCTGAGATGGAGGAAGATTGAGAGCTGGGGGTGGGACATCTTTAGAAGGGATTCTAATCATTCATCTAGGAGGTGGATCTTGAGGTCGTGGTGAAGGTATAGCTGGACACTGAGGCATACAGATGGGGCTATGAGTTGGCCAGCCTGCTAGGGCCAGAGTTGTTAGCTGTAACTCTTCCACACCATGGGAGTTCTCAGAGTTACTCAACTGGATTCAGTGTCGAGAGGGACACTCCTCCAAGAAGGCCATCAGGCAAAGTCCTGTCATTACATTGAACATGACCATGCAGGAATTTTTATCTGGGTCTGTCTTAATATAATTTTTGATAAGAAAATCTAAACTAAGTCTTCAGTGGATGAGTTATGCACTATAGTGTTGGGATTTCACTCTTACAGTGTGCACAATCACGTTCTTTTTAGCCCCTGGGGGCTCTCATTACAGGTATAGGGGGAAGGAAGTGCTGCAATCTACCTAGTCTTGGTGGTGGTTGTGTGAATGCCTCCTTGTACCATATTTTATATCTTCCAAATTCCATGTAGTATTTTTTTAGGAAGCCTGTATTTGCTGTAAGCTTCGAGGCCTGTCATGCACCAATATGGCCATGTTCTTATTTACCATGGGTCATGTCAACCACATGCTGTTAGGATGCTCAATCAGGACACGTGGAAAGAGGCAGACCCCACCATAGTGAGGTACAGAAGAATACACTATGCTTTTCTAAAATAGAATTTAAATTTATTCCATAGCAAGCAAGTCAGAGGAAAAGGTGGGAATTTGGTTATAGAACCCATAAAGGTAGTTGACAACAGCCACAAAGATGTCTCATTTCCCAGAGAAGGAAGCCTGTCCTTGGGTAACTGAGAAAAGACATTGCATATGGGGACACAGAGAGCCGATGTTAAAATTGGGCTATCAATCTTGTTCTGTAGTATTGCCACCTCAGGCAAAGAATGACAAGGTGAGGCTTTCCTTGCTTGTAATTTTGTGATTTTAACAGGACTTCCTTTCCAGGACTGTCGACTGTGGACTATGCTACAACATGGTTTAAAAACCATGAGGCCACTTGAATTTCTTAAGAATGTTCAGTGTGTACCATTGATTAGCATAAATAATTATACATGTGCGTTTGTTTATGTACACACACTGTATACTTGTATATTATTATCCTATATAAATAATTTTACAATTTTATTTATGTATCATGTTTTAATCACACGTATAAAAGAGCTTACCTATGTATACCCTGGAAGTGTGTATAAAGTATATCTCTGGCCAAACTAGACAGTGGGTTTTGACAGCAAGGCCGAGTAGGTAAGTTGGACAGAATTTGAAGGGGAATTTTTCATTGAAACTGTGCTTTACAGTGCCTTTCCTAGAAGACACATATATCACAGGAGCTCATGTTAAGTTTTACTTATCATGGAGTCAAAAGTGGACACTTCCCTAATTTTTGACATGTTCCTGGTGTTTGAAGGTAAGGAATGGAAGGTTGTTATGGATTATGTTGTAGCATTGTGTGCATGCATGTGTGTGTGTGGCGGGGGGGGGGTGTTGGTCAGGGACAGGGGCTATTCCCTCTCTGCTTCCTCTTGTTAGCCTGTCAACCATCTGTTCTCCCCATCCAGTCTCCTTTATGTTCTTCCCAAGCCTCCCTGCTTACCATTGTCCTTTACTTGGGTCGGCCTGTTGCCTTCTTGGTGCCTATATTTATTCTCTTCAGACTTTAAAAGAAAATCAGAAGAAAAGTTGTGCGTAGCCTAAAAGTTTTTCCCTGCTGGAAATTTCTCTCTGTGTTCAAAAATAGTCTTGAAATGTGGGTCATGAGAGAGATGTAAAGGATGGAGAAGAGAGTTCCTTTGACATCCCTCTCCACCAACTGCTGGCTATAGCAGTCAGTAATGGTAGAAAAGTCCTGAGGTTGCTGACCTCCATCAGGCAGATTTCTGAGCATGTTTCAGGCCGGAGTCTCTCATGGGGTCCTTGGGCTGGGTCATTACATCCCCACAGGAGGAAATGTTTTCCTACCATGTTCCAGCTCCAAACATTTCAATCTTCCCTGGAACCTCCTCAAGTGCTGGAGAGACCTAGCCTGGAGAAAGGCCTCCACTTGCTGGAAGTTTTAAGGAAAACTTACTATACCAAGGATCAGAGATGAAATCTAGCATGAGCCTATACAAGAAAAAGGAGAAATGGCATTTTCTAGAGTGCTGGCCACAGACTGTCTTTTGAGGCTTGTGACCTGTGGGATGATGGAGGGAAGACCCTGGTTTTGTTTGACATGTGATGTTGTTATGTATGTCGTGGGCTTATTTGGAGCAAAACATTCCAGATATTGATTTTTAAAACCCTAAACTGGAAGATGGGATGCAGGGAAGGAGAAACAAAGAGGCGGTATAGACTTTGCAATTCCAGAAACTCATTTCATACACAAAAGCGAACAGTTTTGACTGTTTCCTTCAGTTCTTTTTATTCTTTTGTGTCTCTGCAACACTGACAAAGAAATAAGTTTAATGGACTTTGCTACAGCTGAGAAGAAGAAATCATTCCAATCTCTTCCTTCCTATTTACTCACTTCCTGCCATTCATATGCTTGGCTCAAACACTAATTTTAGAGTTCACTGAATATGACATTTAGTTCAAAATGAGAACTTGAGCACCACAGTTCCTGTGATGGCCTCCCAAATCCAGGCACCATGCCTATTATTCACGCCCTGAGCAAAGAAACTGATTATTCTGTGGAATGCAATGGTGCCATGCTCAGTGTGTTCACGTGGATGGCATTTCACTGCAGTAAAGTGTTGTTATGTTAACTTCAACTACTTAGGTTTGGGATACATTTGAGATTCTTGACTATCTGGACTTGCCTTCTACTGCCTTTCCTGAGGTGTCCCTGAGTCCTGTGTAGGATGTTTGAAACTGGCCTCTCTTCTTTGCATAGCTATGTGAGGAGTAGCCAATCAGTTGATTCTTTATTGAGTGGCTGGCCCGGGAGTAGGCAGGGTTGTGCTGTGCTGGCCACTGACTAGATGCTGGGGCTAGAAAATGTGCTGTTGCTCATAGGAGCTGAGAGGGTGTCCTTTATTCACAGCACTTTATACCAAGCCCCACTGTCTTTACTGGGGATGCTGGGATGCTGGGATGCTGGGATGCTGGGATGCTGGGATGCTGGGATGCTGGGATGCTGGGATGCTGGGATGCTGGGGCAGGGTCAATTTAAACTTAAATTTTGGGTGGCTGGCTTGAATTAACTATACCTGTTCTGTAATGGACTTTCTGGGTTTTAATCTTATTTAATATTCTAACAACCCACAGTGCCTTCTTTTGTTAGTATGACAAGGATAATTTAAGCAAACTAGAGATCGAAATGCACCGGGCTTGAAAGCTCATCCAAAGCCAGATGGCCCATTAAGCGTGGGTCCTAAGATTGGGCAGGAGTGACTTCTGATGAACACTTGATTGACTGATGTAAATGCAGGTAGTAACAGTAGCAGCCAACTGGCTGCATGAGGCCTACTGGGATTCCCAAGACTCTGATACATGTTCAGGGGCTGGCAGGGACAGGACATCCCTGGTCATCTGCAGCTCTGACAGTCATGTCAGTGATGCTGCCTGGTGATGACCTGATTCTGCCTGATCTAAATATGACATTTTTAATCTACACATCTTGGTGTGATTGTCACTTCTGAATTATCCAAGAAGGATATACCACCTCTACAGCATGGCAGCTTTTCTTCTTTCTAAAAAATATTTAACTCCATCTTGTGTGTGTGAGAGAGAAAATAAGGATGCACGTGTTGAGGTCCAAGGACCACATAAGTCAATTTTTACTTTCCACCTTGCTGAACAGGCAGGGACTCTCCTATTTCTGCCATTTCTCATTGGGGCCAAATGTAGGTTGTGCGAGTTGTGTAGCAAGTGCCTTACCCACAGATTTATCTCCTTGGCCCATCTTCCTTCCTTATAGTTATCACAAGCTATGACTCGATGGTGGTATTTCATCAACCCAACCTTAAAGTTCTTCTCAACACAACACTCTGGCCTCTTTTCATTGTCTGTGGCTATACTCTGGTCTGGACAAGGTAATAAGGACACGGCTTGAATATCCAGACATTGTCTAAAATGTCAGTTTATAATAATATCTTGGATTGTAGCTTTGGTAGTAAGTTTCTTGTAGATGTCATGGATGTTGTTGACATAGTTTATTGCCTATGGTCCTGTTTTCATTGCTGGCTGTATGTTCACCCCCGATACTATCCTTTAATTTCATAGCAGTTCTGACTAGCATTTGTTATGGAGCTGGCTGTATACACAGGCCAGGCTAGGGAATGGCTGCTCTAATTATGCTGTGTAGATGGGAGAGGGCTCTTTGCTTTTACAGCACCGTTTCCATCACGCTATGACACTACTGGATCATACAACCTTTGTAAGGTCTGATGCTATTGTCCTTATAATTCATGTTAAAGCCCCCTGCCAACTTAGGAGTGGAACCTGAGTTCATCTGGCATTCATATTGAATCCTCTTAAGCCAGGGTGGGATGGAAACTTGGCTCCATGTTCTACTACAAGGCTAGATGATGCTGGGGATTCTCATGTTCCCCCTGAAAGGACAACCCTTCCCCCTGCTTGGTTCTTCCTATTATCCTAAGAATCAATCTGGCCCAAGGATGGTCTTGGACATTATTACCTATTGGGTGAGTTTGAACTTGTATGAATTGTCTGTGTCAGAACAAGAGGGACCCAGGTATGGGATTCCGTAAGGGAGACATAGGCTGCAACAGCCACTCAGCTTTGAACACACCTGGCTGCTTCTCTCTGAAGCTTATCGACTTTGTTATTTTGTTGCTTTTAATTGCAAAGCAACTTGTTTCTGTTTAAGAAGGGGAGAGCTTAGGGACATTGAAGATAGCTATAAGGATTTGGAGACACCAATGATTATACTGAGGCTGCACTGGGGAGCTCATATATGAAAGATCTGGATTTAGAAGGGGGGGGTGGTAGTGGTGTGCAGGTGTGAATGTGTGGATGTGTGTATCTGTGTGGTTGTGTGTGTGCATGTGTGCGTGTTTATGTTTCTCTGTGTGTGAATGTGAATGTCAAAAACCCAAGCACAGTTATTAGTGTTAATATGTATAATAAAAGTTAATGTCTATGGGGTGCTAATGATCTAGGCTCCCTTTTTATTATTGACATCAATTTAACGCTGTTGGAGAACTTATTAGATGCTACGTTCCTCATGTACTCGTTATGGAAATAGGAACAAGGTCCACTTTCCTCTGTTGTTAATTTAGCTTCTAAAACAGAGAGCGTTGGCAAGACCCCAGTGATAAACAATTCCACACATTCCCTAATCACCATGGCAGCCAGGAAAATGAATATTAATGAAACCATGTCCTGCTACTGGTACAAATGCCCCAGGCTTCCTACAGAATGACTGGGGAGGGTATGGCTTGTCAGCTTGCCCTAGAAGTGAAAAATTTTACTCAAAGGTGTCATCAAAGGCATTCTGAGGGGCATATTTCATTCTGCTTTGGATGCCTTGATGAAGAACATGGGACAAGTGCCACCTTGTACCAACAGTGACTGTTATCTTGTATTTCAGTGTTCTGTTAGAGAGACTGATATGTATCTGTGGGACAGGCTGAGCTTTCCAAGGGAAACAGCTTCCTTGTTTTTATTGGCCAATGTTCATTGTACTCAGCAGTGGATTCCATAGGGATGTTTATACCACTATGTCTTACACTTTGACTATACCACCCCCTCTGCTGCTCTTCATGCCCCCAGCTCTAACTGGTCTCCTTTGTTTTTCCAGACAATTTCACTTGTACTTTCAGGTCACGTGTGCAGTATGCATGATGTCTTTGTCTCTGTATAAAGTCTAGGATCCATAGACGAGAAAATGTGATGTTTGTCGAGTTGGACTTAATTTTCTTAAGATGATGCTTTTTAGTGGCGTCCATTTTTCTGCAAATGACATAATTTCATTTGTTTCTGTGGCTGAAAAACTTGTAAACACATATTTACATATAGTTTTTTTCGTTCTCCATTCCCGTTTGCTAGATAGTGAGGTTGGCTCTGTACCTTTGCTAGTGTGATCAGTGTTATAATAACTGTGAATGTAAGCACCTCCATGAAGTGCTGGCTTAGAGATCTCTGGGTAAATACCTGGTATAGCTCAGTCATGTTCTGGACCTATTTTTAGTTTATTAGGGAACTCCAAACCGATTTCCACAGTGGTTGATCTAATTTACACTATCTCTAACAGCATGGAAGGATCCTTCCTAGGGGGAAATGAGTTTTAAATGATCTTAGTTTGGCTCCCTTTGGAAAAGCCCTTTGCCATAAGCTGGCCTGGAGACCTGCTCCATCCTCCACATGAAGCCATCTTCTCTGGATGTCTACTTGCTTGCGGTTTAGGAGCCCCTGATTTGCATGTTGATGGAGATGTCCTTTTTGGGGGTGGGCGTGGTAATTCCAAACCCAAATGTTGTAAACCATCTGTAGTTGCTGCTGTTTTACTCTTTGGCCGCAACCCGGCTCCCAAATACACACACAGTCTCATTCTTTCTTATGAATCCCTGACCTTAGATTGGCTTGTTTCTAACCAGCTCTTCTTAAATTATCCTGTCTACCTTTTGTCTATGGGATTTTATCTTTCTCTATTCTATATACCTTTCTTACTCTGTGGCTCATTGTGTAACTGTGTGTCTGTGTGTTTGTGTATCTGGGTGGCTGTGTAGCTGGGTGGCTGTGTATCTGGGTGGCTATGTAGCTATGTGTCTGTGTGGATATGTAGCTGGGTGACTGTGTAGCTGGGTGGCTGTGTAGCTGTGTGGCTGTGTAGCTGGATGACTGTGTGGCTGTGTAGCTGTGTGGCTGTGTGGCTGTGTGGCTGTGTGGCTGTGTGGCTGTGTGGCTGTGTGGCTGTGTAGCTGGGTGGCTGTGTAGCTGGATGACTGTGTAGCTGTGTAGCTGTGTGGCTGTGTGGCTGTGTAGCTGTGTGGCTGTGTAGCTGTGTGGCTGTGTGGCTGTGTGGCTGTGTGGCTGTGTGGCTATGTGGCTGTGTAGCTGTGTGGCTGTGTAGCTGTGTGGCTGTGTGGCTGTGTGGCTGTGTGGCTGTGTAGCTGTGTAGCTGTGTGGCTGTGTGGCTGTGTGGCTGTGTAGCTGTGTAGCTGTGTGGCTGTGTGGCTGTGTGGCTGTGTAGCTGTGTAGCTGTGTGGCTGTGTGGTTGTGTGGCTGTGTGGCTGTGTGGCTGTGTGGCTGTGTGGCTGTGTAGCTGTGTAGCTGTGTGGCTGTGTGGCTGTGTAGCTGTGTAGCTGTGTAGCTGTGTAGCTGTGTGGCTGTGTGGCTGTGTAGCTGTGTAGCTGTGTAGCTGTGTGGTTGTGTAGCTGTGTAGCTGTGTGGCTGTGTAGCTGTGTGGCTGTGTAGCTGTGTAGCTGTGTAGCTGTATAGCTGTGTGGTTGTGTAGCTGTGTAGCTGTGTAGCTGTGTAGCTGGGTGACTGTGTAGCTGGGTGACTGTGTAGCTGTGTGGCTGTGTAGCTGTGTGGCTGTGTAGCTGTGTGGCTGTGTGGCTGTGTAGCTGTGTAGCTGTGTAGCTGTGTAGCTGTGTGGTTGTGTAGCTGTGTAGCTGTGTGGCTGTGTAGCTGTGTGGCTGTGTAGCTGTGTAGCTGTGTAGCTGTATAGCTGTGTGGTTGTGTAGCTGTGTAGCTGTGTAGCTGTGTGACTGTGTAGCTGGGTGACTGTGTAGCTGTGTAGCTGTGTAGCTGTGTGGCTGTGTGGCTGTGTAGCTGTGTGGCTGTGTAGCTGTGTAGCTGTGTGGCTGTGTAGCTGTGTGGCTGTGTGGCTGTGTGGCTGTGTAGCTGTGTGGCTGGGTGGCTGGGTGGCTGTGTGGCTGTGTAGCTGGGTGGCTGTGTGGCTGTGTGGCTGTGTAGCTGTGTAGCTGTGTAGCTGTGTAGCTGTGTAGCTGGCCCCTACTGTCCTCTTCTTCATGATTTGTTCTTCACTCTTCTCTTCCCAGATTCTCCTCCTATTTATTCTCTCTGCCCGCCAGCCCCTCCTATACCTCTCCTGCCTTGCTATTGACAGTTCAGCTCTTTGTTGGACCAATCAGGTGTTTCAGACAGGCAGAGTAGCACAGCCTCACAGAAGTAAACAAATGCATCATAAAGCATGTGACACATCTTTGCATCATTAAACAAATGTTCTCCAGAATAAACAAATAATACATCTTCAACTAATATTCCACAACAGCCGTCACAGCAGACTTTCCAAAAAAGCAAAGTGTCCTGTCACCCCTGAGGATGATTTAATGGAGACTCTTGGTCCTTTCACTCCAAACAGGATCCTCAGATGGCAGATATGAATGCTATATTCTTTGTTACTGTCAGTGTAGAAAGTTGTCTTTGTGGGTGTAATTGGATCTGAGGAGTGCTTGCTGCAGTTCTGAACTGGTGGCTGTACATGGCTATATGTCCATAAAGGAAAAAAAATTACTCTGGGCTTTTTCCAGTTTTACAGAAATACTGTGTTTTCTGTGTAACAGAACGTGTAAGCAATCTTCCAGAGAAAGGATTCAATGACAACTCATTGCTTAAAGAAAATAAGAGATAAACGAGTCCCAAAGAGATAAACAGTCAGCCAATATGTGTGTGGCACAGATCAGAAAGCTTGGGGACCATAGGGAAAAGTGATGGATGGCCTCCCTCCACACTGTGTGAACATATGCATCAGTATGGGTCCTTGGCATGTGTGTGGAACTGGTATTCAATATGCACAAGGTTGAATGCTGGTCTTGGGTATGAGAGTACAGAGAGAGGGGGTCAGAGAGGCCAGAGTCACGACTGTAAGTCTTACCCTATTGAGAAGAGACAGTGAAAATGGAAAGGAAGAGACAGCCTGACTGCTGTGCTGAAGCATCTAGAACACCCCACAGTGCTGATGAGAGTCCTGTGTCTGCTTCAGTGACATGGCACTGGCTGAGAGCAGCTTAGGGACACAGAGATGATGGATTTCAATGTGCTGTCAATTCCTGGTCAGTTACACCTCCCAGATGTTGGAGGACATGAGATACATCCTAGTGGCTACCATCATACATTTCTTGGAATTTTTGTCTCTTTGATATAAAACAGAAAATGTCCCTTCACTCAATACCTGTCTCATACTGCATGTTATCTATATCCTGAGCATCAAAAACTATAGAAGAAAATGCAAAGATAAGGGATGTCTTGAGCTCTGCGGGGCATCTTGCATTCTGCTCAGTTGACTAGTCCACAGTGACTGAGTGAGACTGAGAGCCCAGGGCTTTTCCTAAATTGTGTTCCACTGTGCGTTAGTTAAGATCACAGAGTATGGCCAGATTGCAGGCTGCAGTTAGCTTTGAAGCTCCTGTTGCTCTAGAATGTCAATGTTCTTGTCCCCTCTCTTCTTTTCCAGGTGTGACACAAGCATTTCTGTGTCGCAGACTCTGTAGGCAGGCATTGTTTCCACACTCCTGCTTAGTGAAAATGAAGACTTTATATAGTAGGAATTTGAGTGCTTAGTTAAGGGGTCCTCTGTATTTCAAGAGGTAATGCAGTGTTCATTGAGTGAAACTGGTGTCCACTATCTGCACAAGGCTAGGCAAATTCTCCAAGCTTTCTGCACCCAGTTCCTATTTGCAAACAAAGGCAACACACCTTCTATTAACCACTATGAGTGTTTGTCGAATGCATTGTCATAACACAAGAGAGCTGCCAGCACAGAATTTTATATACATCAGCTACATCTACATTCCACCCCATATAAGTACCATTTTACAAATTGAAAACCTATTAGGTTTTGTAGCTTTATATCATACAACCAAAAATTAAGAGATAAGTAAAGTTTCTTCTGGTTTAAAAGATCCTTTATCCTCTGTGGATTTAGTAAGCTAGGAGTTATGTGCCCAGAAAGAGAGTACAGGATCTGTTGCTCAATGGTAGTGATCAGCTTGGATATCTGTGAGTATAGCATTACTGTTTAGACATTTGAGACGATTTATAAAGAATACGATATGTTGGAATTCATGGCTTTGTAAGCTTCTGTCCACAGTCTCAGGGTTTTGTTGCTTTGTGTCTGTGGGGTGATACCATATATGAAACTAGTGACCAAGCTTTTACAAGTGGACTTTAGAAAGACACCCAGACAGGTACAGGACAAGTGACAGAATGTCTCTGGAAGAGAGACATTCAAGTAACAAGTGGACAATTGAGTCAAGTGCGGAGGTAGATGAAGTTTGCCCCCCCCCAGGTCCCGTGGCACACACAGTATGATTCAGAAAAGAGGGTGCAACACTGGGGCCAAAGAACAGAACAGGAAAGGGAAACAAAATGATCCATACATATTGATCTGCAAACTGTCTGAAGCTGACTACTAAGCCGGGAAAGGAGCAAACTGCAATGCCGTCCGTATGCTTGTCTTCTTTCTCTTTTGTCAATAATAAATGTGTAGATTAATGAGGCATCCTCAGAACCACAGCTGAGCACCTCGTCCCTTGGGGCCACCTAGGGGAACCTCAGGCCCTGTTTTCCTTTTCTACAGCATCAAGTGGAATGAAAGCCATTTTTGTGTAACACTGCCTGGATTTCATTTCCACACCTGCTATATTTGCACAGTGGCCAAGTCTGAGCTTTCTAAGCCTCTGTTTTTCTATGCAAATAAGAGTTAAGTAATATCTACCCTGTGAACTGTGAGAGTGACATAGTGAACCATAAGGAAGTATAATGACAGGACCAGAGAGAGATGGCTCAGTTGCCAGGAGCACTGGCTGTCTCGTAGAAGGCTGGAGTTCAGATCTAGTCCCCATAAGGGGAGGCTCACATCTGCTGGCAATTCCAGATCCAGAGCTCTCACACCATCTCTGGCCTCAGCAATCTACCTCATCCCTCTTCCCAGGCACATGGGCACACACACACACACACACACACACACACACACACACACACACACACACACACACAGAAACACACATACACATGTATAAAATAGTCCTGAAGAAAAAGAAATATATGGAAAGACACGGATGACATTCAAAACTCATAGCTAAAATCATTATTAGTATGTTACTGTGTTTTATGTAACAAATTGCTTTATAATCAGAAAATAATAATTTCAAAATAACTTGTTTGGGATATGCCTAGAGAGACAATTACTCAAATTCACAAAAATAACTAAAATGAATAAAAAAATTCATGAAATGATCAATGCAAGTAGACAGCCAGAAGAATTCCTGTGACTCAAATATAAAATCCACAAAAGGATTTACTTCTCTTCCAGGGAGTCTTCAAGCCAGTTGTACTCATGATAATAATATTTTATCTTGCCTTTTGTAAACTCCTGTTGACTGATGTGCTGTATCCCATGCCTTGTGTCTGCCTTTTATACTTGGCCACTGATCACTGAAGTGAGTGTCAGGGCTCTTGGCTTTGAAAGAGGACACAGGTGATGAGGTCACAACCAGAACTCTGGAAAGTCTTGTCCTTAGAGATGACCCGGCCTTCAGATGGGCAAGATGACAACATTTCTGAAGCCAAAATGGAGATCAAATGAGACAGCCAATGGCTTTGACTCAGGTGAGCCAACATGGAGAACCAGTTAACCAACGACACACTTGGGTGTTCACTCCCACTCTATAAGAATGTGTGAATGTGGAAGAAAATTCTTCTTGTCCAGACTGCAGATGAGATCACAGCCCACCTGCTGTCTCCATATGAGCCCAAGGTTACCTAGAGGAGAGAACCTATCTGGACCTCACAGGAAATCACAGCCCACAGAAACTAAGCTACTAGTGTGTGCTATTGGAGCCATGATGTTGGTGGTAACTTACTAGGCACCAGGAGATATCTTACAGATCTGTGTTAAAATAACGGTTTATGGAGGCTTGAGAGAACCTCAGTGGCTGAGAGACAGCCCAGTGGCTAAGCACATTTGCTGCTCTTGCAGAAGATCTGGGTTTTGACCCAGCACCCACATGGCATTTCACTACCTTTGTAGCTCTAGTTCCAGGGACCTAGATCCCTCTTCTGGTCTCTGCAGGCTCTGTATGCATAATGGAACACACACACACACACACACACACACACACACACACACACACACACACACACACACAATTAGACACTCAAAAGAAAGAAATCTTTAAATAGTTTATCCTCTGAAGATCAATCCACAGAACCAAAGAATAAGTGCTGTGTTTGGAGTAGTCTGAGTGTATTTAAAGAAGACCATTATTTAAAAATTAATCTGGCCATGGCCTTAGTGCCTGCGGCAGGCTGTTTTCTGAAAGATGCCATCTCCCGGCCAAGTTTGCTTATGCCATCCTCATTCTCACTACTCTGCCTGTGGGTAGGCAGTTGGAGAGCCTGCCCTCATCCCTGTGGCCATGATATCATGAACATTTTCTCTTTACAATGAGAAGCTTCTTTTAAAGAATTGGTGTGTCTCACTGTGCATCGGTCAGCTCTCATGGGATATTTGGCACAAGTGTCTAATGTACTCGGGGTGTTTGACCAACCTGTGTGGCCCTTCCTCTTATCCCTCCTCTCTTATTAGACCCCCAAACAACTTTGTTTCTTCTCTCAGGCTCTATGTAATACATATACTCATGATTTTAATATCTATATAAAATTTAGGAGCTAAAGACAGGAGGCAAACACAGTATTGGTCTTCCCGAGACAGGCTTAATTGGTCTGATATGATCATTTAAAGTTTCATGCATTTTCCTGCAGATAATAGCTTTATCGTTACAGCTGGATAAAATTCCATGGTGAATATACACAAAAATTTTGAATTCTATGTCGGTGGGTACCTAGTTTGAGTCTGTAGCTTAGTTGTTATGAATTAAACTTTGAAATCACGCAGTGGCTACTGGATCTGTTCTAGCCTTACCGCGTGCAAATTCTCTGTATCAGAACACAGCCTCCAAGATCCACCTCCAGGTATAAAGACACACTATAAAACCTAAACAAAACTTGCTTGGCTTTTGACTTCCTGCCTTGTAGCTTGATGTTTTCTGGGTAATATTTGTACAGACATTGCCCTCCAGTTTGTGTATGCAGTTAGCTCACTTCTCACCGGACTGAGCATTTTGTTTAAAGACAGTCTCTTCTCTCCCTTCTGGCACAGCTCCTGAGGCAGGAACCCCGGGGCAGTTATAAGCCTCGTGCTTGTTTATGGGGTGAGTCACTGGCTCCAGGCTGACTTCCACACTGCCTAAGGCAGCAACATGAATTCCGGAAGAAGTCATAGTGAATGCTTCTTCGGTTAAAGACTCTTTCAGCTTGGGCAAATAGGAAGCCTTACTTTCATGGCTTGGTTTCTAGCTTCCAAAGGCAGAGCCCTTGGCAGTTTGTCTATTACTCATCATAGTATGAAAACATGACCTACAGAGTCTTTGCTAACTAAGAATTACACGTGTGATATATATGTGACACATGTGTGCTCTTATTCTTCTTCAAAACAATCATTTCTAGAGGAGGGATTAGGCAGTAGAAATGTTCACTATAATCATGAGTGGGCCGAAGCCTCTGCCTTCCAAACTCAAGTTCACTATTGTTCCGAGTCTCCCATGGGAAGCCCTTCAACATCCATATTAGCTTGCTCGAGTTTCTAAAATAAAATTTCACACACATGGTAGCTTTTACCACCAAAATTAATTTTCTAAAAGTCCTGGATGCTGAAAGTCTGAGATTGGATGTCCTTAAAGTTGACTCTCCTGAGGCCTTCTCATCGGCTCTTTAGATGGCTGCCTTGCTTCTGTCCTCTTGCTCCTCTTCATGTGTCCTTGTCCCACTTAACTCAAGGACATACGTCAGCATGAATGAGGACCCACCGCAACCACCTTCCCGTACCCTGTTGTCACTTTGAAGATTATCAAAAACATACTCAAATGTATAGGTTCTAGATAGAGACATACATAAGCCCATAACATCCTACCTAGAGCCCAGTGTAATTGAGATCAACACAGAAGACAGAAGAACCCTTCAGAATTCCAGGAAAGACAGCTGCACAGTTGTTTCCAGGGCTTTTTTTGAGTCCCTCAGAAGTGAGCCAGGAATGGTCCATGGTCATTCTCCAGACGTTAGAGACAGAGCCACTGCTGATTTCCTCAGAGACCCAAAGAGACAGAGCAGAAACCCTGTTTGCATTTTCTGCCATATAGAAACGCCTGAGCTAGGGTAATGTCCCAGAGAAACAAGGAAGAGCTTCATGCCATGCTGATAGCTCTTAGAGGGATATTGAACAGAGCCAGAAGACAGGACAACCATGTGTCCCAGCACTTGCACAAAGTCATGCACAAGGTATTCAAGAAACTGTGGAGGAAAAATGACCAGAAACTAAACAGTGGAGAATTAAAACTTTGTAGTGAGACATAGTATTTCTCTCTTCTCCAAAATCTGCTGAATCCCTAAACCCAAGTATTGCTGTTTAGAAAAGGAAAGATACCATTTCATTGCACCCCTTAAAAGCTTATGTATTTCATATTTAATCCCTAGAGTCATGTTGGTGGTATTTGGAGGTGGGGCTTTGGGAAGATAACATTAAAATATGATTAATGTTAGATGAACCAATAAGGGAGAGGCTCAGATGCTGATATTAGTGGCTTGATGCAAAGATAAATGTTGTAGGAGGTTTCTGGCCCGGACTTTCGGGCCTACCCTCAAGGTTTAGGACCCACAGACCTGCAGTCCCACAGTCTCACAGTCCCACAGAGACACACAGATGCATACGATAGTTTTAGGCTGTTTGGCCTAAGGGCTAGGCATATAACCTGCTAGCTCTCTACCCTTCATCTAACCCATGACTCTTATCCTGTTCAGCCATGCGGCTGGGTACCTTTTCTTAGAGCAGCATAGCTGTTCTCTGCTTCTTCCGGCTTCTCTCTGGCATTCTGCTCTGTGCTTCCTGTTCTCAAGAGTTTTCTTAGGCTGGTAGCCCCACCCACGCTTCCTGCCTGCCCTTGGCCAATCAGCGCTTTTTATTAAACCAGTGGGTGGGACAATTATTTACCACAAAACAACACAATCCCCTACAGATAAACTTGAACTACCTTGTTTTCTCTGCTCTATGAGCATGTCTTAGTGTCTTTTACTGTTTCTGTGATAGAATGCTCTGACAAAAGCAACTTAGGAAAGAAAAGATTAACTTGGGCTCACAAGGTGATAGCCCATCATGGAGTGGGAAATCACAGGTGTAGGAACCTGAGAAGGCTGGTTGAACTGTGTACATAGTAAAGAAGAAGCAGAGAGAAGCAGATGAATGCACTGCAGCTCCCTTTCTTGGATTAAGCATTCTGGGATCCACTATAGGGGATGGTCCCACCTATAATAAAGGTGGGTATCCCCACATTAAAGAACATCATCAAGGGAGCCCCCACAGACAGATTCTGAGACTGTCTCCCACATGACTCTAGATTCTGTTAAGTTGGTGATTGTCACTAATCATCATAATTCTACTCTGTCAACATGACAACCACAAGAATCACTTTTCATTCACAATCTTCTACCCCTTGTCCCAAGCTTGTGGCCATGTTATAAAGTAAAATGAATTCAACTCCAATTTTTTTCTTGTCTAGGAATTTATCATAAAGGAAAAATTTGTGTTCCAAGTTGAGCTTTTTTTTTTTTTTTGGTTAAATCCATGGCTGTATTCTTAGCATATAGAATGATACTTGACTCGTGGTAAGTGTTACATTAATACTTGTTGAACAAATAACTAAATGAGTAGACAACTATAAAAAAATTAGAAATTGCCAGTTTATAGTAGGATTTGCTTATAATCCCAGTATGGAGACAGAGACAGAAAGGCCAACTTCAGCTACATAGTGAGGTGGAAGGCTGCATGGATTAAAAGACTTTCTCACAAGAAGAGATCCTACTTCAAAAGACCTCTATAATCTCTAACAATCTCAACACTTTGAAAATTTGAAGTATTTAAAATGAGCACCTATAAAATAAACCAAAAATAAAAACAAGTTATATACTTCCAACATGTAATGGCCCAAGATAAACATCCCATTCCAAACAGAAAAACTGGAATACATCAAGAAATAATTGCACCAGAGCAAAACCAAAACTACCAGGAAGACACCAAATTCTGTAGCTCTATGTGCACTGTCTGGAGTTTGTAATGTCATATTCTGGGGTCCAAAAGGTTTACCTGTAAAGACCTGATTTGGCAGGGATTTAGGTCCCAAAATAGATGTTTAAGTATGTGTGTGTGTGTGGGGGGAAGGGGTGCCATGGGGACAGATGGACAGACCACACAGGGAGGGTGAATCAGGATGGCTGCCTGACCATTTATTGAAAAAGGCTACGCCACTTATACTCTGTTGTTGCACATAAGATTGAACTGGAGAAAAGCAGCATGTGAGGTGGGGTGTGGTTTGAGATTAGGGGTTGAAGAAGCTCGCATGGACTAGGACAAGTAAATAGGCACCCGTCATATTTTAATGAAAGGGCCACAAGTTCCTCTTGCCAGAGATAAGAATGTTTCCCTTGCTATCAAGCAGGAACTTTCCTCAAGGCCCTGAGAAAATGGGAAATGTCTAAATGCCTGACCTTGGGAAAAGGACTCTCTTGTGGGATCAGACACTCCATTATAGAATCCATTCTAGAACACTGTAGTTCCTTTTATGACTCAATTTATCCAAATAGCTAAAGCTTAAATTGAGCAAAGATGAAGCTGGATAAACACTACTATGAAACTTAGGAATTTGTACATCTTGATAATCAAATATCAAGTGTATGTTACTTATATAAATTTTCAGGCAGTTTGGTTTTAACTCATCTGGGAGTAGGCAGAGTTAGGACAGTATATGGTTCCATGGTGACCGAGAGTTTTTCCAAAGCATTACTTTGTTTATAGAGGCTGCCATTTTATACATGTTTATCTTTCAAAGGGCATACAAAATTTCCCAAGGGGAAGGACATAAGAGATCTCTTATAATACTGCAAGAATTACTAAAAATGAAAGTTGGAAGGTGCTGGAGATGTGTGGTCTGCAATGTCAAAATGCTAGAATTTTGTCAAGCAGCAATGGCTACCTTGTGGTCCACAACACCCACCCTCCATCTTTACCTCTTGAAGTACAGACAGATTCTCTCTTGACCAACTCCACTCTCTGCTAGCTGCTCAGCTTTGACATATAGCCCATGGTTTTGGCATCTCCAGTATCCTGGAATCTCTACAGAAATGAGGCTTCATCTTAACAGCTTTACTCAAGGGCCTCTCTCTGCAAAGATGTCAACCTCACTACACATTGCTCTTCACAATGCTCTTCATCTTGTATCTTCTTTGTCTTTAAAACTAGCACCACGTTGATGATGCTGCCAAGTTCTGATGGAGCCTAGCTCTCCTAGATTATAGAAATCTGTTCACATGCCTTTTCCCCCACAAGAAATTATCCATAATCTTTAAATTCAACTCCACTAAATTCTCAAGACACAGGCAGAATAAGGTCGGCATCTTTATCACATGAATGGCCCCTAAATTAGTTTCCATAGAGTCCCTGGTCCCCTCTGAAGTTCCATGCCAAGCCTCTACTGGCAACCCCTCTTTCAGTGTTCTTGTCTCCCAAGCTCTTACCATCCCCATAATTCAAGGACTTATTTAACCTCAAATTCTAAACTCTTTCCTATTCCAGTCTCAAAACAGTACAAAAGCATATAATCCCCATGATCACCTTTATCACTACAATGGTCCCACCTCTCAGTACCAATTTCCACATTGTTTTCTTTTCCTGTTGCTGTGATAAAATGTTCTGAAGGCAGATGAGGCTCATTTCAGTTTAGAGTTCATTGCCACCATACATTATTGCAAGGGGACCACAGTGGCAGGAGCTTGAGGGACCTGGTGACATCTCCCTGCAGCAAAGAGGCAAAGAAAACAGGTAGAGACATGTATCTCAGCTCCCCTTTCCCCTTTGCTATCCAGGATTCCCTTCCCATGGGATGGTATCTGTACACATTTACTGGGGATGTTCCATCGATTATCATATCAGGACACCACCCACAAGCATACCGAGTGACTCAACTCTCTCTTGGTGATGCCATGTCCTGTGAAGTTGACAATTAGCACTGGCCATCACACTGCTTAGTGCCCACCTCCATCATATGATGAAGCACAAGGTCTCACAGATGCTTCTTTCATTCTCTTGGAGTAGTCATCTTTGATATCTGTGAATCAAATGACTTCCTAATCTATAGATGATCTGATCTATGGTATTTAGTTATAGTAACAGACTGAAGCATGGAGGTTTTAAAGATGTAAAAGTTAAATGAGATCAAGTTGGCTGTTGCTTTGATTCTGAATCTCTAAGCCACCAGAACTGTGAGAAAGAACATAGATGCCCAGTGATCAAGATCCTCAGACTATAGTGTTTTGTTAGGTAGATTGAGAGGTCAAGAAAGAGATGCAGGGTGAGAGGATGCTTCCTTGGTTGTCTGGTGAGAGCTACCTGACTATCCAATACAGTAAGCCTGGACTGTAGGCCCCAGCCAGGCATGATTCTCTTCTTATATTTGGTAACACACTTAGCTTTGATCAACAGCTGTTATGTTGGTTTTTCTAGTGAGTCAGATGCTGAAAGCCCTTAGCATTGACTTCTAATAGGAGGTCAGGTTTGGGGTAATGTTTTAGTGAAGACTTGTAGGAAGTATCTTCAGTGTTAAGCAACTCATATAATCTTTCACCACAGGTGGGGTCATCTTTTCAGAAAAAAAGAGAGTAAATATTTTCCTCAGCTTCTATTGGGTCCTGTTCTCATTCCATATAGTACTTGTGCAGGGTGAGAACTCAGTGTTGAGACACCTGATACCATGGGCAGAGGGGAAATATGAGGGTGAAGAGAGGGGATTTTTGAAGGATACAATGGTCTGCTGTGGTCTATCAGAGCTAATGTCAAATTTGCCTTTTGGTTTCCAAAAGGTCATATGATAGCAAAAGACAGATACATCTTCTAAATATCTCGTTCTTGACCCACTCATTTCTGAGCTTGGATGCCATGACTTGGGGTTCTCTTTAAAAGAAAGTCACAATAGTTCTGGTAGGCCCACGTTTAGTAATGCATCTTATGGATCACAGATGTTTTGTGAACAAATCTCAGAGCAGACATAAGAAAGTAAGGGAGAAGAAAGGAAGGTCTGAAGGGGCAGGATAGAAAGGAAGGAAGAAGTATAAAAGACTGTCTTGTGTGAGCCAGGATGTCTTTGGCTGTGAATGAAATACATCCACAACAAGTCAGGGCACTTACCGTATCAACAGGGTTTGAAGAAAGCAGTCCAGTGGTTCAGTAATGCTCAGAGGACTGATGTTTCATGCCTTTTCACTGTCATCCTTGGGGTGATAGAAATGCTGTTCCCTATGGTGGCCATATGGCTGCTCTATCTTAATTACTATGTCCTTAAATGACAGTGTCTTAACATCAGAAGGTAGATATTAGACTTCCATGGATGTCTCAGCACTATTCTAGAAAGCCTGGTTCCACGAATTTCAGGAATTTATACCTATAGCTTCCAGTCTGTGTGATTCAAGAGGAAAAGACTTTCTTCCTTCTCTTCTAAAGAGCCAAACGATTACAGCAGAATGGGATCCCTGGTTCAGCCCTGAGATGTAGGAAGCCCGAGAAAGTTGTCTTGGTAGAGTCATATGTTACTTAGCAACAAGAATGTTCTGTAAAGCTCCTCATCAGGGAATTTATTATACTGCTGCATACTTATAGAATGTGCTTATCCAATGTTATTAAATGATATAATTTTATGGAACCATTGTCCTATATATCATTGTTATATACACATTATATCTGTACAGTAGTTGCTTGTACCATGTGGACCATAGTACAGTGGGAAATAGAGTGAGGACCACTCCCCTCCCCCTAGGTTTTAAAACCTGAGTTACATGGATTACTTGGGGTTTCAGGGACAATTTTATTTCAATAATTTCTGGAGTAAGGAAGGACCCTTTTACATGGGGAGATGCTTCGTCCCTTTTTGTAAACAGTGTTCAATCATTTATTATTTTGTACCTAGGGAGTATCAGGCTACCTGTGTAGGAAAAATTCTCAGTGTACTATTTCTTGCATAGACTCTAGGACAATGGGCACAGACACTAGGCACTTGCTTCACCATAAGCCACTGTTTAGTGAGAAATCTGTATCTGGTCCATACCCTGTGACATGTTTGAGTGTTCTTTCTGAGGTACACATGAAACTTTACCTGCAAATCCACAGGCTGATAGATTTTGGAGGGGTGTCTTGAAGAGATAAATAGGATGAGATGAGATCATAGGAATGAGGCTCCATTATGGTGATATAGTGTATATTTAATAAAATCATTAATATCACAGGACAAAGCCACCTCTACAGTCCTTTTTTTGACAGGGTTTTCTGTATAACAGTCCCTGCTGTCCTGGAACTCATTTTGTACCAGGCTGGCCTCAAACTCACAGAGATCCACCTACCTCCGCCTTCCAAGTTCTAGAACTAATGGCCACCACTGCCTAGCTATTAGGCCTTGAGCTCACAGAAATCCAGAAAAATCTCTAACTCCTGAGTGATGAGATTAAAGGTGTGGGTCACCATTCTCTGACCCTCATGGCTTGACTGTGGGTGAGCCTGTTCTCTGATATTCCAGGTTGATATCATCAAATATACACTGTATCACCACAGCCCATGATAGGGCCAGTGGCTTTATATGAAGAAGAAGAACAGTATGCGCTACTGCCTTTGATTATTTTTTTCACTGTGTGATACCCTCTTCCCTGATACAGAAAGATGCTGAGGTCCAGACTATGGAATTACAACCTCCAGAACTATGAGCTAAGTAGACTTCTATTCTTTATACAGTGTCAGATAGCTTGAGATAGCTTGCTATTGCCACAGTAGAGAAAACAAACTACACTATGTTCACAGTTAGTGTAAAATGAGTAAATACAACTATGAAAAACCCAACAGGGAGGCAAAGTCCTTCCTAGGAGGAAAAGTATTTCCTAGAAATCACTCTTAAACTTTTGTTATATCTCACTGTCTATAATCTGTTGGTTATAAACCCATTCCTAAGAAGAAACATGACTTGTATTTTTAGCCTCCAACTTGCTGCAAGATTGGCCAAAAAAGGCCAAGAGCTGAAGTGCAGCCAATATCCAGGCAATCAGCGTCAACAGGACTGATTGGTCACATTAATAGTGACAGATGTGGTCTTTCAGCGCAGCCTGGAGCTTCAGAAAGTTTTTGAAATTTATTATGTTTTTCCATAGTATAATAATGTGAAATTTTATTAACCATTCCAATTCAATTTTTATCAGACTAAAATTATATGATGAAAAAATTGAATATTGACAGAAAGTGCGGTGACTCGGTCTTCTGAGAATATCCAGGCTGGTTGAGAATGCTTCTGTCAGTAAGCTTACAAGACCAGGCCAACAACATTTATCCTTTCATGATAGTTGATCACTGTTATCTCAGTTCACTAACCCAAGATGAAGCAGGCAATTAAAGTGTCATTACTATGTGTATGATCTATGTCTTTCTGTCGGGCTGAAATAGCCCACCCATTTACATCACAGGTGCTAGAGATCTGGGTGTTCCCATGCTGACGAAGCCCCTTGTCCTTCAATGGCCCTCATCCTTGACTGGTGACCAGAAGTGTGCCCCTATTGCCAGGTATCCTTTACACAAGGAAAGTCAGGTATTTCATGGGAAGAAATAGGGATCATTTTATACTCTCTCGAAGCAAGATATAGATATTAACAACTTAGGAGAAGCACGCGCATACACACACACACACACACACACACACACACACACACACACACACACACACACACACACACATACTACATTCCAAGCTTCTGAAATGTAAGTTGATTTATTCATTTTATATTATAAATCTACCAGTTTATTTTCCTGTAATTGCTTAGTTTTGAAAACAATATCCTTACAGTGACTTGGGTGTCTGAGAAGCAAATGGACTCCTATCTGATGTGGTTGATAGTACAATTCTTTCTCATAGCTTACTCATGGTGCCCTGAATTTGTCTGTTTAGTTTCCTGATTGTCATCCTCTACGTAGCTTGGCTTAGGGACTTTGGTGCAGACATCTCTCAACCCTCCCAGCTCTTTAAAATAACCTCTTTTTGATCTCTCTCATGTCTAGATTGAAATTCATTTGTGATGGACACAACTGCTTTTTGTCTCAAACTGGTACCCAGAATATTACATGGTGAAATATTCCCTCACAGCTGTCCATAGGTGTGTGCAGCCAGAAGCCCCGAGCAGTGTGCTGGTGATGGAGGAATCATGGGAATGAGTGTCAGGCTGAGGCATCTAAGAGCTGGCTTCTAGTTCCTGGATCCCCTTATGGTCACTATGGCTGCATTGTCTCCCAGTGGGGTTCTATATGCTTCTGCCAGGGTCTCCAGGTGTGAGCATAGCATTGCTCATCATAATGACTTTTCAGCAAAATACATGGCGATCCTTTATATTCTGTCTATCTGGCAATCAGCATATATCTCTGTTTCTAATATTTATAAAATGTTATTTAGTCTTAGCAGAGTATTTAAATGTTAATATCTAATTAGTGTCACTGGATATTTTTTTCTTTTATCAAAAGTAAGAGTTGGAAAAATATTATTTCTTTAACATGTGTAAATGAATGTTTCCTTTCAAGATTGCCTGTTTTCTGGCAACTGCTTCCCAAGTAACTGACTCAGAGACATAATATAAATTATAAACTTTTGTCCAATAGCTCAGGCTTTTTACTAGCTAACTCTTACATTTAAATGAACACATTTCTATTAATCTATGTATTGCTATGTGGCTATGGCTTGCTACCTCATTTTCTATACATACTGCTTGCTTGGTGACTGGCTGGCATCTCTCATGATTTCACTGTCCTTCCCATCATTTTTAGTTTGGCTTTCCCATCTAATTTCGTGCCCAGCTACTGGCCTGTCAGCTTTTCATTAACCAATGAGCATAATCCATAGCAGATGTGTGTTTTAATCCCTTTCATTATTATCATATTCCAGTTTACAGTTATGGCTGCTTATAAGAACCCTTCATTAAAAGGAACTCAACAGTTAGATTTTTTGAGTCACCAGTAAAAATGATTCCAGGCTTCCTGGTTTTGTTGCTGTCACATAGACATCTGTCTTACACTGACTCTCCTTCACTGTGTTGTATGTTATGGCATCCTGCTTGAGTAATGAATGGACACTTTCAAATACTTATTTTCTATGCTGTTTGAGGAAAAGTTATGAAGAACAGAAACTTGTAGCTATTTGATTCCAAAGTAGGGCTTAAATTCTCTTTCCATTTGTATGTGTTAGAACTCTTTCCACTGGGCACAGAATTGAAGTCTAAAGCTGTCTGTTGCATAGCCATTTCCTCCTAATTAAATGACTCCTTCTTGGAAAGAAACTCCTAAGACCCAAGAAGTCAACAATACTTCCAAGGCTCAGGAAGTTTCTGAAAATTACAAAATTAAAGACCCTCTCTATAAGTTTATACAAGTAGTAAGGATTCTTGGAGAAGAGATGCCAAAGGACCCTACTGTCAGGCAGAGAGCTTCAGAGATAAATGTTCAGTGAGTAACCATTCATTCTATAGTGGGATTTTGGGTTATACAGTCATCCATGCTTCTGTAGATAACCAGTCATACTTGCTCAGTGAGTAATATCAGTTGATCCATTGTTAAACAAAGTCAGACTTGTTGGGGTTTTTCCTATTGTCTGTTTTAGGTGCTGTGTCTGGGGTGAGTAAATATGTTCATGTCTCCTCAGGTAAAGTCTACAATATCTTCACCATCATTGGATACTATTTTCGTTGTACATTCTTGAGAATCATTATTATGTGCAGGCAAAATGTACAGGGTGCATTCCTCACACAACCTATCAAGGACAAACTCTTGTCTTATTTTGTGAGATTGAATTAATTTATGTATTGGCTCAGATAAGAAGAACAGACGTTTCTTCAGTGTTCTCTACTTACTCTCTGGTGGGAACTCTTGGCTCTGGTGCTGGTTCAGCCCACACCACTGTGCCTTGCTCCCCCCCTTCATGATGCTAAATCTTTGTTTAGTGGGCCATCTCTGACTCCCTTCCTGCGCAGCAAAGAGCTGAGTTATTTTCATAGCAAGTGCACGGTCCCAAAGTCCTAAAGCACTTCCTATCTCATTCTCTACATGAAATGCTTGCCAAATCCAGTTCAGATAAAATTCATGTTGGGATTTGGGATGGAAATGGATATTTATTAAACTCACTCTATTTTTCAGTTTCCTTGGGATGCGAAAAGCTCTCCTCATGTTGTATTTCACATCTATAAATCTCCCTCCCAAACAAAGATGCTCTTTGACGCAGAGCACGATGCTTTCTATTCATTCAACTTGCTTTATGATGGATGTCACAGGAACTTCTGAAACACAACAGAGACGGCATCAGATGGTAATGAAGGCTTCAGGCTTGAACTCCACACACATCAGAACAGGAAAGAGGAGGAGGGGGAAGAAGTATGAACTTCACTGGTTTGGAGTCAGACTCTTCTGCAGCTTGCCCAACAGCATTTTTCTCACCCAGTGTGCAGGGTTTCATGTAAACCTGACCCAAGCTAAAGTCATCTGAAAGGAAGAAATCTCACTTAAGAAAATGCCTTTATAAGATCAGGCTCTGGGCAAGCCTCTATGGCATTTTCTTAATTGGTGACTGATGGGGAAGGGCCTATCCCATTGTAAGTGGTGTCATCCTGGGATGCTGATCCAGGCTAAGCAAGCCATAATGAGCAAGCCGGTAAGCAGGTCCCTTCATGGCCTCTGCATCAGCTTCTGATCCCAGGTTCCTGCTCTGATTTTCTACAGTGATATGGAAGTATAAATCACATCAATCCTCTCCTCCATGACTACGTTGTGGTCATGGTATTTAATCATGACAATAGAAACCCCAAGTAAGACACGCTATAAAACCTTAGTTTTGACCAATGTAGCCAGGACACACACTTGCATACTTATGGCTCTCAGCTTTTTTTTTTTTTTTTTTTTTTTTGTCCTGTGAAATAAGAGCAGTGATTTCTTTTGCTACTGCTTTTAAGATGACTCTGATGACAAATTCTAAAATCAAAATGAGTTTCCGTTCCTTAGAGTCATTTCTAAATTATCCAGCATGGTGATCACACATTATATATTATGTTAGTATAAGCAAAGCATATGCAATTCAAAGGGGTTCTGGCAAGCCAAGACATCTAGGCGACTTCCACCACCTTGACAGAAGGGACAGATGGTTGAGCCAGGAGGCTGGAGCCTGTTCAGGTTGGAGAAGTAGCTCCTACCATCTACTGCCTGTAGAAAGCCTGTGAGATGGGCATGGAGCCATGGACTTAAGGAAGAACTAGCCTGAAGGATGATGTCTGTCTGGAAAGGATAACCAAGAGGAAGCACAGGGAGATGGAGAGTTGCAGGGACTATCAGCCAGCCTTTAATCTTGGCTAGCTTTTCTATGTGGGGTATTCTCAGTGTGGGTGGAGGGGTATGCTCAGTATGGGTGGAGGGTTGTGCTCAGTGTGGGTGGGGTGAGGTGTGATCAGTATGGATGGAGGGAGTGTGCTTGGTGTGGGTGGAGGGGGTGTGCTCAGTGTGGGTTGGGTTGGGTAGGGGGTGTGCTCAGTGTGGGTGGGGTGGGGTGTGCTCAGTGTGGGTGGGGTGGGGTGTGTTCAGTGTGGGTGGGGTGTGCTCAGTGTGGGTGAGGTGGGGTGTGCTCAGTGTGGGTGGGAGTGTGCTCAGTGTGGATGGGGTGGGGTGTGCTCAGTGTGGGTGGGGTGTGCTCATTGTGGCTCCCTGCTGTGTCACTGACAATAAACTCATCTACTGGGATTAGCTGATATGGAGCACAGATGCTGCTGAAGATGTCACCAGTGGTCCCTGAGATAGAAGGTAATGGGCTGGGATAGACTTAAATCAGTGTCTTTGAATGTCTTGCTTCCACTTCCATAATGGCAAGACCATGGACACTTACTGCTATAGCTCGGGAGGTTGGAAGTCCAAATTCAAGGTGTTAGGCGAACTGATCAGTTGGGTACCTTTTGGGGAGAGTTGGACCATATGCTTCCTCACATCCTGTGGCCACATTCAGCCCTAGCAATCTTTGGCTTATAGATGTATCCCTGTTGTCTTTGCCTTTGACTTATACTGCGTCTATGCCTCATCTGAATTCCCTTCTTTTATGAAAATGTCAGGTGAGTAGGGTCCATCTCATCCAGGATGATCTCATCTTCATTGTATTGCACCATAAAGTCAGCATTTTCAAAGAAGGTCAAATTTGTAGGCACCAGGAGTTAATGCTTGACTATCTATCTCTACAAGGACACATTCTATTCACTACGCAGCATGGCTTTCTCAGAGAGCATGCCGGGTGTTTCCTAGTGCATATCCACATATGACCCTCCACCTCAACACTGACTTAGTGTGATCTATACACGGTTCTACTTCTGGAAGGAGCCTGGGTCTGTGAAGTCTCTGCCTCTCTGCATTCATAGCCTGCTCTAAGGCACTGTCGTTATTTTTCACATGTGGTGGTTCTATAGGGTCTTGCCTCAAGCCAAGAAACACCTAAGAGTGCCAGAAGCTAGAAGTCCTGGACATACAGCTTCAACACAAAGATAGACTCTGAAAAGACACACCCACGCACTCAGCCCCACTCCAAGCTCCACAGTGGTCTGGGCACCAAATTAATTTCCTATATTAACTCTTTCAGTCATTGGTCATGTTATATCCACTTTCCAGCACACAGCATTAAGAAGACACATTAGCTTAACAAATCAATTATTGTTAAAGGCATGTTTAATTGGTAGGAAATCAAATGCACAAACATTACAGCAACCAGTCAGAGATGGGAAGACAGAGATCAAGGTAATTTAGAGAACTTCAAGACTCTCTGACATGAGCCAGTACTCAGCTGTCATGCAGGAGATTTTTTGAGTTTTCCAGTCCTTCCCTTTGGTCTAAGATGTTTTCATTTTGCCTATCCGTTGATAGGTTTATTTCTGGATTCTTGATTTTTATTGACAACATTTAAATTTCATTTTGAAAACTTTTGCCACTGGTATACAGAATTATTACTGAATGTTTACAAACATGTACAATGTATTAAATGTACATGTCTAATTGCCTTTACTGCCCAGGGCATATAAATACACATTAAGCAATCTTTGAAAGAATTACTCTCCCAATTGCTACAAATGTGCAGTGCAAACTGATATGGATAGAACTGGTAAGTCCCAGGCTTCAAAGGAGAGGCCTAGCATTAAAAATTAGTGTTTGAGCTCAGTTGGTACAACGCTTGCCCAGCATACACAATACTCTGGACTGAATTCCTAGTACTGCATACAGTGAACAAACAAA
This sequence comes from Phyllotis vaccarum, assembly GCA_033318265.1. NCBI lineage: Eukaryota > Metazoa > Chordata > Mammalia > Rodentia > Cricetidae > Phyllotis > Phyllotis vaccarum. The sequence goes on along the minus strand of JARWLC010000010.1, from coordinate 38,551,731 downwards.
AATGGGTTTGGAGGTGCGTGCCTATAATCCCAGCCCTTGGGAGGTACAGTCAGGAGGATCAGAAGTTCAAGGTCACCTTCAGCTGCCTTATGAGTTTAAGGGCCACCTGGGATATAAGAGATCTTATCCACTCTTCTCCCCAAAAGTATTTTAACATTGAGTCATAGATGCAGTTTATCAGAAAAATATTTCATTCTGTGGTTGATGTGTTTGAACAGATATAAATTGGCATGGAGTTTCCCCCAAGTTTTTCTTCTTACAGAGATGATTATAGTTCTCTTTTAAACCATTGCTGTGGTAGGTTACATTAATAATTATTAATCCATAATAATATTATTCTGATAAAAGAATTTGAATAAATGCATTTTATTATTTTATTATATTATTTATATATTATTATATATTTATTTATATATTATTATATATTATTATATTATTTATTTTATTATTTATATCTTTTGTGGCATGGCAGACCTGGGTGTGACTGAGAGTTTCCTGGGGATCTAATCAGCATGTCCCTGGACTTGGTCTGTGACTTGAGACCTTTGGAGTCACTATCTTGATGCTGGTCTGTGGGTACTACACTGAGAAGTGGGATTTCAGATGCAGCAAGTGATTTCTTAGACATGTATTTGGGTGACCAAAGAGACTTCACATGGATGGCAGAATTCTCAGAAAGGCCATGCACATGCATGGCCTCTCTAACAGTACGGGGAGCTTGACCCCTCAACAATATGAAGAATTATCTCATCAGCTGGAAAGCATTGGTGGCAGAAGTGGGGACTGTAAATCTTTTCTATATCCCCTGTGACACCTGCCTATATTAGTTTTTCATTACTGCTGAGTCAAGAGACATATATTTATGTTTTTAAATAACACCCATTTCTTAGCTCCTTGCTCTATAGGTCAGAGGTAGAAGTGAGACTGATTCAGTGTGGCCAATCCTCTGCTTGGAGATGCCCAATTCCAAAATCAAGATGTCGGCAGACAAGATCCTTGGAAGTTCTAGAGAGCAAAGTGCTTTCTGGGTGCTTCTTGGTTTTGATTGGAACTTGTTCCTTATGATTATAGGTCAGAGCTTTCCAGTTTCTGGCTAGTTGTGAGGTGGGGGCTTTCTGTAGCTAACCCAGCTCATTGTTGGTCTTTATGCCTTGCTCAAACATAACTGTGGAGTTTAATTCCCTTCGTGTCCCTCTGTTTTCTGGTCACAACTGGAGAAGTTACCTGATTTTAAGAGTCTTGGGTTGCACTGGGCCACTTACTATTAGGTACCGCCAGGGCTATAAATAATAGATACATATGTATATCATAATGTGGACACAGGAGTGAGGTCTCATGACACGCACAGGTTCTGTGTTCTGGGGGTTGGACACCTCTAGGGCCCTCTTGAAAACTGTGACTACAGTGCCATCCATGTCATGTTTCCTTGTTTTGTTTTGCATCTCCTGCTCTGTAATCACACTATGGTTCCTTATTCTTGATCTCTCACCCTGTGGCTTTTTTATTTATCAGATCTGTTGCAGCTAATGACTTTCTAATATATTCAAAGTTAAACTGAACTCAGCAAACAGCTTATAAACTAGAAGAAGATTTGATGACCGTGATTATTGCCACTCTGTTCAGTGTTAACATCTGTAGGAGGGCCTACGTTCATGTGCTTTGGCTGGGAGGAATATATTTTTTTTCTATTTAATTTAGAGATTTCTCAAGGTAAAGAATATTTTTCTATTGTGCTTGGGATATGACTGTTCCACATGAATTGACATTTCCAAGGCCAAAATAGTGTCCAGGAGAGAGAGAGAGAGAGAGAGAGAGAGAGAGAGAGAGAGAGAGAGAGAGAGATATCCTGGGACATCCTTTCTGTGTGGCTATGTGACTGGATCTGGATCTAGTAGCCAAGTTCATACAAAGCTGTGTAATAAGAGGCAAGTCCAAAGGTTGTAATGCATTTAGGAATCTTCACAAGAGCTGAGGTCTGAAGAAGAAAGCCCCACAAATTGCTTGTGCATCTTAGCAAAAAAAACATAAGGAATTTGTGAGTGTCAAGACAACTTGGCTTCCAAAACTAAGACAGTACATTTTAGGGATACCATTAAGGGATACTAACATACTGGGGGTATAAAAATGCAGTAGAGGATATGGCTACCTCAGTGAATTTCTCTCTTCAGGTTACTACAACCCCAGTGAGCAGATCTGGTGACTAGAGTTGTTTAGTCAGCATGATAACAAAGGGATTCCCCTTCTAAGGAGAACCTCCAGAGTATATATCACATGTAGGAAGATGGACCAAATGGTCCTTATATCCGTTACAGTTGTGCAGATGTCTTCAGCTTGAAACGGTCAGTGTGCCAATTTCACCTTCAACTCCTCCAGAGAACAGCATTCTCTCCTATTGCCTACAGAGTCGGACTCTTAATTGCTTCATTAGAAAACTTGTGTGACTTCAAGGCATCCATATAAAGGAGAATCTTTTCACATGACTAATAGTCATGAAAATCATTATTGGGAGAAACTTTAATTTGATGGATGAAAGGTAACATCTTGATTTGAGAAAGGATGAATGTTTCAGGATAATTGGACATGATTCTTGTCTAATTTTATTGGGTTGTAAATATTTTATATATACAGACTCTGAACATTTTATCTGTGATCTTTTTGATGTATATCTTGTCTCATTTTGTCCTTCAACATTTTTTTTCTTTTTCTTTTGGTGTATAGACAGTTTCATTTTATGACCCCCCCCCTTCACTGGTGATTCCTTCATTATGTTTTAGGCACAGACATCTGCTTTTTCATCTGTAGATCAAAAACATTTTAACATTGACAGTCTTTAAATCTACTAGGAGTTTGCTTCAGAGGGTGATATGAAGTTGGGTTTTCACCACTAAATATTTAACTAGTTATTCTACTCTACTTCAAAAAAATTATTATTTTTGTTCTTGCAATGAATTTTACAGCCTTCTTGTATAATACATGGATTCTCATTCTTATGTTCAGGACTCCAGGCTCTGCTTGGTTCCATTTTCTTTTCACTGGTTCCTCAGCCTAAATGATTGCTTGCTAAGTTATTATTACTTTATGAATATTCTCAAATATCTGATAGAATATGCCACTCATTTTTAAAGCAATTCCTTTTCAAGATGTGTTGTTATTAATCCAGTTCCATTTTAAAAATGCAAGCAAACAGTTACTAGACTCAGTGGGCCCCCTCCATAGGTAGCACAGCAGAAGGGAGTTCCTTGTAAAGAGAAGAGGGTAGCGAGGGGTAGTCATGAGAAAATAAATACCTAATGTAGACTTATGAAATCCTTAAAGAATAAATATGAAGAAAGGGTCTCAGCCTAGGGCATTTTAAGATCTATAGAATAAATATTTTTACCTGGAAAAAAATACTTTGTTGGATTGAACATGAAATTTGGAGGAAGAATGTGTACCTCTGTTATATTGAGTCTTCACACCCAGAAATATGAAAGTCTATATTGTGTCCATTCCATGAAGCTTAAAATATGTCCTCTTATGGGCTCCAGTCAGTCCTTATTTGGGTTATAATGTTTGATATTGTCAACTTGGCCAGGATGTGTAATCACCTAGGTCATCAACCACTGGGAAGAGCTGCCTAATTATGTCAGGACCACTCATGGACTGGGTCTCTGACTAGATCAGAAGTAGGAAGCAAACTAGCTAGTGGTGTGAATCATTCTCTGTTTCTTGACTCTGGATTGAATGTTGAGCTGCCTCATCCTCATGGCTCCAGGCCTTCCCCCACAATGGCAGATTATATCCCCCCAAACTGTGAATATAAATAAACTCTTTCTTCATAAATTGCTTCTTGTCAAGTATTTTGTCCCAGCAAGAAGGAAATTAAATAGAAATAAGAATAAGAAATTAAATACTTATTCGTATATTTCTCAATGCTGACTACTTTAAGTTTTGTTGCTGTTTTGATCCAAAGCTTCCCCAGTCATGGATTTTAATTGGTTGGCAACGACTCACCGGAAAACAATTGGTTCTTTGTTTTAATGTGCTTACTTGTTATCTACCTAGTTCTTTGTGGATAAAGGGGAACTCCTACCCTTATTTTAATCATAAAGCCAATAGCGAGCTAATGATTTGCCACCAGAGATGTCTTCTGCTTGTGGACCGAAAGAGCCTCACAAAAGCTGTGTGATTCCCAGCAGCATCCTATTGCATACAGTTCCATCTTATCACAGCTTGTAAGCTTTGCCTTGTGTAGAATGCAAATTTTCACACCATATAGTGAGTTCATAAGCACATAGATGCAGTGGGGCTTCCTCTCGGGGTGTCCTGGAGAGAATGTTCTAGCACCAGGAACAGTTTGCTATCAAAGCTGAAAACAATATAGGCAATTTCTCAGCAGACTGAGCAACCAACAAAGAGAAAAAGCGACTTGGAGTTTGTAGACTGAAGGAAGCCTCTTTACCAAGATGCACTGCGTCAGTTGTAAGTGGCCTTGGAGGCTGCCAAACTGCCAGCCTGGGAACACTTGGTGGGTTTGGAACAAAAAAGCTGGTGGACTGTTGAGTGAGCCTCTGTCTGATAGGACTCTAATCCTCTCTTAAGGTAACAGTGCTGTGGTAGCCTGGTCTGGGGGAGACAGAGTTGTGATTGAAAATATGTTCCCTCCAGAGAGGTGACAGACACAAGTGACTCTCCTTTTGTTTGCAAGATGTCTGAAATCCTAATTTGCTAGGAGAATTCAGTCTGGAGTTTGTATGCCATGTGACCACCTAAACATGCTCTTTTGTTTAGAAAATCACCCATTAAATGGGCTGATGCTGACTGACATCTCACTCCTTGACTTCTCCCCTTTGGACACATTTCCTTCTTTGGCTTTGTGACAAAGGGTCACTGCATAGGGCCAGCGAAGGACAAAATGAGTCTCTTCATACATTTTACCAATAGACTGAAAAACAATATGGCTGCCAGCCAGCTTTTAGGGCCCTGCAGCACAGTGTGCTCCATGGAAACCATTGCCAGCTCTTCGCTCTGTCTGAGAGCAAGTACTCAAACTAAGAGGCCTTCAGGAACACTTACATCTGACAGAAGATTTTAAGATGTTCATCATCTAGCAGGTGGTCAATTCAAGGACTCAAGTACAGTGCTAAGTCCCCAAGAAACAAAATTGGAATGTGTGTCAGATAAGGAAGGAGAATAAGGTTGAAGGGCACTGAAGGAGAGAAATGAATCCTAAAGACAGCTGCTTCACTTGGTCTGCCAAGGGCTGGGTTCATTGTCGTGATCACCAGAGGGGTTTGTGCTGGCCTGTCATGGAAATTGTTAAATTCTCTCAGGATTCCTGCTTTGCCATGTCTGTGGAAGCTTTCAAGTGCTCACCATAAAGTTCACTCCAGGGTCTAATGAGCAGACTTCAGACAAGAAGGCAAAATGTTATTAGTAAGTACAAAGAGAAAAGAATCAACCTTTGAAGAACGGAGGTGGGGGATGGGGGTAAGGGGGGCTTCTCAAATGGATAAAATGGCTATCTTAAAATATATTTTATTATGGCCTGAGTTTCTTGGCTTGAAGGAGGTAGCCTCACAAAGAAGATGTCTTAAGGACTTTAATAAATAACTGAATGTCTTTGGATCTCATAGCCATGCATTTAAAGACGAGGAGTGAGCTTGCCCTTTGAAGCATCTAGAGATGAATGAATGCCTAGAGGTATCTAGACACAATTGCATGTTAATAAGCTGAAAGGCTACAAGCCTGCTCCAAATGAAATAACCCACTGTCTCCATTTCCCTTTCATTTACACACATTTCCTTAGAGCTGCCTATATCCCCACATAGTCTGATGCCACTATGCCCTAGGTGTATAAATCCAGAGAGAGGATACCTGTAGTTCAGTGCATCAGGAGTCCCATTGATGTCAGTCAGGAGGTTGATGTGGGCTTAGCGGGCACTGAAGGAGAAACCAAAGAATAAGATGTGGAGGCAAGAGGTCAATATTGGGAATTATTCTCAATCACTCTTTCATTGAACTTTTTTCCCTACTTAGTGATGCTATTCAGGAATGTTCTGAAACCTTTAGATAGATAGTAGAGTCTTTGTAGGAGAAGAGAGGTGCTTCATGTTTTTTACTCATATTGACAGGGAAAAAATTCCACATCAATTCAGGAAACATGCAAAGGGCTGCTGAACCTAAGCAGAGAGCTGCTTAGATTTGCTTCCATAACTGAAAGTCAGGATTGGCCAAGACTGTGATGCTGTCTTTCCTTTCTTAGCACAAGGGGAACTTAAAATCATCTCTTTTTTTCTATTTCATATGCTCATTTTATTTTCCCTCCACTTTTTTTGGATTGTTATAATTGCTTTTGGATGGCTTAAAATTGTAGTCTGTTGAAAATAAAGCCAAGAAATTCTACAGGAAAAAAAATACAAAATGGATAAATTTAGAAATATGCTTCTAAGATATGTGATCAAATGTACATATGTGCTTTAGGAAATGTGTTCCTTGACTATACTTAAACTGCTATGCAGGTTGATGTTCAGGAGAACAACTGGTACTCAAAACTATGAGCTCATTGTAGATGGTAAGGACATGATGAAAGGCAAGACACAAATTCCTGTCTACCTAGTCATCATCTGGTTGGAGAGGCAGGATATGAAGAGGTAAATGAATGTGATGTGGGGAAGGACCACTTCAGAGGCAACACAAAGGACCCTGAGGAGTGGTCAGGTGGTTGCAGCTACTTTCGTTTGCAGACAGGTGTTGAAGTGTGAGAGCTCTTCAGAAGTCTGAGGGAAGATGTCACAGCAGAAGCAAAGGTCTGGAGGCAGGAAACTGTTCTGACCTTGTTGCTGGGATGAGTCAGTAAACTTGAAATGATTACAGATGAGACCAGGGCCCTGTGTGGTGGCCTAGGGCTTAAACCCCGGCACTCAGGAGACAGAAGTGGTCATTTTAGGCTAGCTGGGTGAGTTACAGGCCAGTGAGACTGTATCTCAAAACAAACATACAAACACATCTCTATCCACACACTCACAGACAAGAACCAAAAGATAAGGTCGGGCAGCATACTGGCTGATTTTTATTGTGAACTTGGCAAGATTTAGAACTGCCTACAGATTGGGTAAGGACTGCCTACTAAGGTGTGGTTGTGAGAGTGCTTCCAGAGAGGATTGGCCAAGGAGGGAAAACCTACCGTGAAGGTGGGTAAAATTGTTCTCAACAGAACAAGAAGGCACGTGGGGAGTGGGGGGGCTGACACTATACTAGTATTTACTTCCCTATGCTTTCAGTCTACTGTCAGGAACATATCCTCTGAAATCACCCTCCTTAAGTCGTTCTAACTATTTGGTGGCTGGGCTACAGAAGTAACAAATACAGGGGCTGGGTGTTCATGGGAAAAGAGCTGTTCTAAAACCTGTTATGATGGTTATTCAACAATGCTGTGGATGTCTTAAGGCCCCTGATGGTAGACTTTATTAATCAGTTCATCTATTTTTGGTGTCTAATGTGTGAAAGGGGAAGCACATGTGTGTGGGTTGGAGGCCAGAGGTTGCTGTCAGGTGGTTTCCTCAACTGCTTTTCCATCTTAGTTTTTGAGGCAGGATCTCTCACTAAATCTGGAATTCAACAACTGACTAGACGGGTTGGCCAACATTCTGCAGGGATTCTCCTGTCTCCATCCCTCAGCTCTGGGGCTACGAATACTTGGCTTTTTTTGTGCGGGCTCTGGAGTTCCAAATTGAAGTTATGCTTGTATGGCAAGCACCTTACTGGACTGCGCTATCTCTTCAGTCCTGAACTGCACATTTTCAATGAGTTAAATGTAAGATATGCATATTTCCACATTATCATTAATAAATATCAATCTATCCAAGACCACAGTCCGGCTACTCAAGAAGATTCTTGTTTAGGGTTGGCAGGAGAAGTGCAAGGATGTCAGAGAGAGAGAGAGAGAGAGAGAGAGAGAGAGAGAGAGAGAGAGAGAGAGAGAGAGAGAGAGAGAGAGAGAGAGAGAGAGAGACCCTGAAGGGAAAGGGAGAAATCCTGTGTGCATTGTAATGGGAGAGTTAGGACCAGCTTCTGAGTTGGAGCTGGGATGTTGGGATGACTATTCTTGGTTGCCAACTCGGCTACATCTGGAATTAAATAAAACCCAAGTGGCTGGGTACTCCCGTGAGGCATTTCTTTCCTAACTAAATCATTTGAAGTGGGAAGGCCCACTTTTAATCTGGATTTTCTAAAGTGGGAGGTTGCACCTTTAATCTGGGCCACATCTTCAGGTGACAGCCTATATGAAGGACTTGGAAGGAAGCTTGCTTTCTCTGCTTGCTTGCTGTTCCTGGCAAGTCTGTTCCTTCACTGACATTGAAGCCTATATTTTTGGAATTATGGCATATATTGAAGACCAGCTGAGACTTCCAGCCTCATGGCCTGAACAACTACTGGATTCTTGGACCTTCTGTTGGTAGCCATCATTGGACTAGCTGGATCACAGCCTGTAAGTCATTCTAATAAATTTCTTTATATTTGTATACATATATATACATATATATGTATATATATATATATATATATATATATATATATATATATATATTCATTCTATCAATTCTGTTCCTCTAGAGAATCCTGGCTGTATAACTTTTAGTTAGTTATGCAGATGGGAAGGGGCTCCCTGTGTTCTTACCCTGTTGGAAATACTGGAGTGTCTGAGACAGGAGAGGAAGAAATGGGGAGATGGGGGCTGATATTTCCCCATGGTAAGGCCATGTACTGGTACCCTGAAAAATGCAGAGAATTTGAGGCCAGTCTTTATCTCAGAAGAATGGCAACCTAGTGGGAATTTCAGCAAAGGAATACAGCAAAATTCAAACCAGGACAAGATCTTAATAAGAGCCTGAGGCAAGACCACAAGAGACAGACACTCTGGGAACATGCACTGTCTGGCCATAGAGATTCAGATGTTACTGCACAGTGATTGGAGGAAGAGAAGGGAGCATAATGGGAGCAGTAACAGGAAACCCCTGTGACTGGAAAGTTGGGAAATAGACCTCATTGGCTCAGGCCAATTTTCAACAGGAATACTAAGGGAGTTGGGGTTGTGGAGAGCAGAGAGCAGTGAATTCCCTTCTCAAATACAAAGGGGAACACCCCTTTCCCATCTGATTCATCGTTGAGAGTGAGATGAGCGGTTTTGTTCCAGATCATAAACAACCGGCCTCCTGTGGAAGAATAAACACCAGAAAGGTCCACTGGCTTGCACACATTTCTCCACAAAAATCTTAAAAAAAAGAAAACCCACCTAAATCTAAAATGAACTTATTGCATATAATTCTCAGATATAAAATATTAAATATTGAAGTATAGTAAGTTCAGCATAATGCTGCGGTGGTCTGTCACACATAGTTCCTGACAGATTGCCTAGAAAAAGAGTCAAGCAGAGCCGTGGAAATCCCTGTGGACAGGGAGCCAGGAGGAGAACCAGCTGCTTCTTCCTGTCCACAGTACAGAACTGTGAGGGGCCTTTTGTCTTTTAAACAGGCATTAACTTCGATATGCTGAGCTGTTCAAGAAGCTCTTTCACATCAGTGTGTTCAGCAGGCTTTGAACTAGCTGCCAGTTCATCTCTGAAAAGTACATAAGATGATCATTTAAGATGATTCAATGACTAGAAATATTTCTCTGATTTAGATAGCAGTTTAATTTTCTGGGAGTAAGAAATGTATCGCAGGCCAGGTATTCAGAACATCCTTGAAAATGCTGCAGACTGTAAGCTGTTTGTTGTGCATACATGAGAACCTGGACTCATCTCCCAGAAATATACATAAAAAGCTACCTGACTTGCTCTTGCAATCCCAGGGTGGGCTGGGAAGGTGGAGACAAAAGTATCTCTTGTGTTTGCTGAATAACTAGTCTCAGGTACTTAGCAGGCTCCAAGTTAGTGAGAGAGCCTGTCTCAAAAGAGGTGGTGGTACTGAGGAATTACACCTGATGTTGTCACTGGCCTTGGCATACATCAGCACACAAATGTACAGGCGAGGTATGTACACACACACACACACACACACACACACACACACACACACACACACACACACACACACACACACACACACACATGGGGAGGGGACACAGCCAGGGCTGTCTCTGTTCAAATCTCTTTTCCCTCATAATTTATCTATGCCTTAGTTTCATTCATAAAACATGGAAGATGGTAACTGAAGGATCTTTGGAATGGAGTTTTCTGGAACCACTGACTTCTCAGTGGCATCACACCTTCAGAAAACTGTTCAGAAATACTCTTGAAATGTTAGCAGGACCACAATTTCTTTGCTTCTGGCTAAAAGATAGGTGGCCTTCTCTGAGGAAAGGACTACTTTACTCACTGAGGGATGGAGGCATTGAGGGTGAGGCACACAGAATTGGGGAACTATGGGACAGGAGGCCAGGTGTGTGTGTGTGTGTGTGTGTGTGTGTGTGTGTGTGTGTGTGTGTGTGTGTGTGTGTGTGTATGAATGACTCCCTTGAGTGCTGGGGAAATTGAGAGCTGAATGGCTGAGGTAAAATGTTCTGGAAACAAGCCAAGATCTTTCATATCAAATGAAAGGTCAGCTGAGTCTGAATGTTAAATAATGCTAAGCACACATTTCTCCACAGAAATCTTAAAAAAAGAAACCCACCTAAATCTAAAATGAACTCATTGCATATAATTCTCAGATATAAAATATTAAATATTGAAGTATAGTGAGTTCAGCATAACGCTGCGGTGGTCTGTCACACGTGATTTTGATAATATAAATATCATTATTTTCTTATAAAACAATGCAGGTTTGTTTCAGAAAGCCTCAAAGCAGGCAAGTAATAAGGACAGAGAAAATACCATGGAGGGAGCTTGAGAGCAGCGAGCTGCTGAGTATCTACCTCCAGAAAATTCAGTTCTGTCCAGATGTTAGAATTTGTCTGTAGATATGAGGAAATATGAGTGGATTGGCATGCATTTACATATTTCTGCTTCGTTGTTAATTCAGAGACTGTGTTAGGCTCACAAGTCGATAAGACAGAATTAAGCTAAAAAATGGGGTAAGTTTAGATTTTTCAAAGAGTTCATAGAACTTGTGTACTTCTCATCCTGAGGCTTCAGTGTCCCCTAATGTTACTGTCTCATATTACCATGGTAACAAATCAAGTCTAGAAAGCCTATGCTAGTCTGTTACTGTATTAGTCATATACTTATTTCTGTAGCCATCACTGAAATAATCGACTTACTCAGAGAGTATACTTATTTTTGATGATGAGTCCAAGCAGTTCCCTCTGATTGGTTGGTCTTAGGGCCTTGGAACCATGACAACAGTCTCACGGTAGGAGATCCTAGTAGAGCAAAGGTGTTCACCTCATTGTTGGAGAATATTACTTCAAAATGTGTAACTTTTGCTTATGTTGTATTTGTTTAACTCTGTGAAGACCAAGCATTTATAAGAAATAAGAAATAATGACTCCTTGTGATTTATTTGTTGTGGGGATATAATCAAACATTCAGAGATATCAGAGGGATCTACCCACAGTTAGTCTAGGAAGATCAGAGAGTAGTGATTCACACCTTTAATCCCAGCATAGGGAGTATCCCGGGACTGGATGGCCTACACCCTTAATCCAAACTAAATTCAGATCATATTATTTTACAGAAAGAGTTCCAGGCTCCCAGGCAGGCAGTGGTGGGGCCACGCCTTAATTGAGCAAAAAGAGTATTTAAGGCAGGCATAGAAAGACAGAAAGGCAGAAGAAGCCATGGCTCACACTGTTGGTCCCAGCACTTGGAAAGCAGAGGCAAGAGAATCTCTGTGAGTTCAAAGCCAGCCTGGTCTTCAAAGCAAGTTCCAGGACAGCCAGGACTGTTACACAGAAAACTCTGTCTGGAAAAAAAAAAGAGACAGGAGGAGGTGGAAGTGGATCTCTCCTCTGATATCTCTGAATGTTTTATTATATCCCCACAGATTGTGGGCCCCTAAAACAGCCAAAGGAGCAAAAACAACAACAATACCTCATGATTTAGACATTGTTTCTTCTGCAGGATATCAGGACCAGAACAACCTCCCCGCCCAAGACTCTACCCTTCAAATTTTGCAACACCTCCCTCTATAGCCACAGGCTGGGACCCCTTCCTACACAGTGCCCTGCAGGACTCTATGATCCTCGCTATACAGGTGTTTATTACTGAACTACATGGACTGATGTTTGCTTTTGGATAATGGCCACTGCCACATCTCCCTCCTCACCATTTCTCAGAGCAGGAGTGATGGTTAGTGTTGAGTGTCACTGTGACTGGGAAGGACCCACCTGTCCTGGGCACTGCTCAGGTAGGTCTGGGACTTGAATGCAGGAGAAAGCTAAGTGACCCATTTCACTGTTCTCCCCATCTTCGCTCATCCTGCCCTTATGCCAGCCTCTGGACATTGGGACTTGCACCCAGGTCCCCAAGGGCTCTGTGGCATTTGGCCTTGAACTGGGGTTGTTCTTGTCTTCCCTGGGACTGGAGGTTCTGGGCTGGGACTGAGCCTTCCTGTTCTCTTCTTTGGCTCTGAAGTCTGTACCCAGAGGCATCACTTAAGGCAATTTTTCTGATAACCCTCATCTATCTTATTGTGCCTGACAGATGCAATAACTGTTGAAGACCTTGGTTTGTGCCATGTTTCTTTCCTAAATGCAAGAAATTGTTAAACATAAATTGTCTGCCTCAAATTTCAGGAACCTCATTTACATTAAGAAAGAATATGGCTGAATGTAATCAAATATATGCTCTTATGAGTAGTATTGTAGTCAGGACAGTGCAGCTGGTGATTTGATGCTTCTGACAGTCACCTATACTAAGTAAATCACATACTGAAGGTCCCACCTGTATTAGTTACTTTACTGTGCCTTGGATAAAATACCGTGGCCAAAGCAACACATGGAAAGACAAGGCTTCTCTTGACTCGCAGTTCCAGAGGGATAGGGTTAATTATGGTGGGAAGATCAGAGTGCCAAGTTGGCATGGTGGCAGGGGCAAGAAGTTGGGTGATCATGTCTTTCATGTGGACACAGATAACAGGAAATGGGATGAGGCTATAAAATCCTATAGCTCACCCCCAGTGATATACTTTTCCTAGCAAGGCTTTACCTCCTAAAGGTTCCATAACCTCCCTAAACAGTATCATCAAGTGGGGACCAGGTGTCTAAATATATGATCCTATGTGGACTTTTTTTTTTTTTACTCAAATCAAAGCACCAACCTTGGGACAGTTGGATTCAGGGCATGTGTGTCCTTTCTGCATTCACTGTTGGATAGGTAGCTCCCATGTTCATTGCTTTTCTCTGTTACTATGATAAAAAATCTAGCAAAAGCCACATGAGGGAGAATGTGTGGTGATATATTGTAAGGATGGATTTATTTTGACCCATAATCCATCATATGAAAAGGAGACTTGAAAGTTGGGAGAACCCTGTGGGAAGGGGGCCAGTGGGAGATGGACAGGCATGAGGGAGGGAAGTGGGGGATAGAAATGACTGAACTTCATTATATAAATGTATGGAAATGTTGAACAATTAAAGATGGAAAAGAGTATGCTACTAGGCTTAGATATTAGAGAAGCATAAAAATGTAGAATATTCAGAAGAAGCTCAGTCAATTAAAATATATGACTAAATCTCAGGGTTGTGGCTTCCTGACCCACATTAGGTGCCATTTGTAGCCTAAAGCTTCGGACCCCTCTGGGCCTGTGGTTTGATCAAATCTCTCCCACCTGTGGTTCTGAAGCTGCTTATAAAATACTCAGAGGCTTATATTAATTACAAACTATTTGGCTTATGTCCCAGGCTCATTACTTTCTAGCTCTTTCAACTTAAGTCAACCCATTTTCATTAATATGTGTATTGCCACATGGCTCACGGCTTACCTGTATTTCTTTACATCTTGCTTCTTTGGGAAGTAGTTTATAGCATCTCCCTGTGACTCTACCCTTTCCCCCCTTAATTTGTGCTTGGATTTTCCACCTGCCTTTAAGCTGCCTTGCCATAGGCATAACCAATTCCTTTATTAACCAATAGTAATTTACAGTATATAGACAGACATCCATATCACATGTTAGGGACCTAACTCTTACATTAACAACTAAGTAAACTGATGTCCGCATGATGGGAGAGCTTGTTCTTGGTATGCTATACTTCTTGTCTTCAATGTTATAATAAGTATGTAGGTAATGGATGTCAATGATACTCAGACATCACTGCTAGCAACAATAGTGATGATGCTTAAGTGTCAACTGTTGAACTTTGGCTACTGACAGATATCAACACACTCACCTCATTTTAGAATGTTCTAGAAGTGGCAAGCTACTATTTTTGAAGTCTCAAGGACAATCACATATATATTCCCACCAGCTTTGCTTTTCTTCTCTTGCTGAAGACACGTCTTCACAGTAGTTCTAGTTTCTATCATTCATTCCCACATGTGTATACTTTAGTAACAAAGGGCTGGTGAGTGTGGTTTCTACTTTTAGCTTTTGGGATAAACCCACTAAGATCTGCTTCTTGACCTGGAATCCCAGTCTTCAGCTATGTCTCTAGTATCGTAAGTACATTTTAACATCCTTGACATATCTATTTGTTCATAATTTATTTATTTTTTACTTCTCAAAGTGGGAATTGGAGATGATTGAAAATACAAATTCATATTCTGTCTGCCAGTTTCAAATGAAGGCAAAGGTCTTGTTTAAGTCCTAAATCCTGAAAAGCAGGAATTCCTCTTGTGAAGTGGCTTCAGTGTTCCTCAAAGCTCTACAGTGATGCCAATTAATGTGCTCAAGAGAGTGGAAATTGTGCTTATAGATAATGTTTTTAAGTCTATGAAGCTCTCCCTTTTTTCTCCTTTGAATTGATGTGAGGATGTTCTTCTTAGCATTTCCTTGATGTTGAGCATCTGATGATAGGGCTATTTGATCAGAAGTAGAGGGTATACAGATGATTCTCATTCCTGCTAGCATGGTAGTTCATGGATCATTTTCCACTTTCTTTTTTTAGTAGACTAGGACTATTTGCTTACTTTTATGCAGACTAGTACTACTTGCAGCAGGCCAGTTCTTCCCACTTTCATTAAATAAATCACACCTGGAGGTCCATCTACCTGGTGATTCTAGATTTATACTAACTCTCACAGGCTATACGGACATCAGAGGGATAGATGATCTAAATGAAGACAGAGGCAAAGACAGAGACCTCCATAGCTCCAGAGTAAGCCCAGCAGGGGGAGTACTGATATTTGATTCACCTGCTAGGGTGGAGCTTTCCAGGTAGTGGGCCAGTGTGGAAGAGACTCTATACATTTGTATTCTGTGGATACTGGAGAACTGCATATTTGCTTTCTTAAGACAATTACTTCATTTATTATTTAATAAATTATATTATATATACACAATATGTAACATTTATTAAAATCTAGGTAGGGAGAGTCTAGAGACTAAAAATAGATTAGAATCTTTCCAATTTTTTTTAAGGATTGCTTCATGATTGGTGACCCATAATTTGTGGTGTTATACAGTATTCAGGGTCCCCTAGCTTCTCTACATTATTTGTTATCCGCTTATAGCTTTGTGTCCAGTTGATGCCAAAATAATTGAATTCTCTTTTAAAGGTAAGAAACATGTATGAATATAGCAAATATAACAATATAGGAAAAAAGGATGTCAACGTGTTGATAGATTGGCTATTCATCCCACTAAAAGATTTATGAAAATGGCAAATAGCAGGAAAGTAGGGAAAATGTGCTTAGACTAAGCTGTTAAGAGAGAAAGTGCCTTCAGTCCGTATTACCAGTTCTAATGAAGAATACCATGGGCTCCCCAGATATTCTATTCCCATGTTTCACTGGCCTCATTTTTTTAATCTTCATTTTTAATTTGCTCATTTATTTTGTCTCAAGAGCTTAATTAAGCCCTGAGGTGGGCAGACATTTCTGAACACAGCAATTGCTTTGTAATGCCATACTGTAGTTGGAGGCTGGCCTCTTAGGAAGTACAAGGCAGGGAAGGAGTATTTGGGGTTTTTTTTTTTTTCACTTGCTAAAGGGATTCAAGGACCAATTCAAATGCTGTTGAAATTATAACAACATTTTAGAAAGTGACACTTAAAGGCAAATGGGGCGTGCAAGAGCGAGCATTAGCATATAGGAGCCTTGACCATCACAAATGTTCCACAAATGAAGTGTGTATTTCTGTGAGTATACCAGACAGCATTAATGATTTAGGATGCCACCGACTGTTGGATTAATGTCCAGAAACTTCTGGATATTTTAAAATACAATGACTTGGAACATGGCATTTTCCTGCCTGTGGTTTTTACTACACTACAAATTATGTAATACAGTTTTCACTGTAGAAAATGTCAAAAATGTACTCTAGCAGGGGACACTGGCACTAACCTGCAATCCTAGCTACTCCAGAGGCTGAGGCAGAAGAATTGAGAGGTTAGGACCACACTGTATAATTTAGCAAGATCTTGCCTGAAAATAAAATTTAAAAGGTGTGGGTGGGGCTCCATAGTAAGCACTCTGGGTTCTATTTCTAGTACTATGCAAAATAAGCCCCAGCAACACCAGTCACCAACTGCCAATCACCAACAATCAATCACTATTATAAATAACTGGTTACAGTCCTATATAATTAGTTCAATGGGTATCATATGATAATATCTGTGTATAATTTATTGGCTAAAAAACCTCACACTATATTTTTTAAAATAAATATTAATTTATGATTAACCAATTGGTTATGTACCATGTGGCAGACACGAGACACTAAGGATAAACCAAGTGTATAAACATTCTCATGGAACTGTGTCCTATACTGTTAGTAGAAAACAGTCGCTGACAGAGTAGTATGTGGCTGGGGTGAGAACTGGGGTGGGAGTTGGTGTCATTTGGAAGGTCAAGAGAGGCTTTCTTGAAGAAGGGACTTTCTCAGGGATGTAGCTAGGGAGAGTGGCTCCATTAGACAAGACAGTTGCAGCATTTTCTTTATGGCCCCTAACATCCTGTTGTGTTTATTTACCCGACTTTCCTAATCTATTCCCTCTACCATTTGTTATGGGGCTACTCCCATAACTAAGCCATGTAACTAGTGTTGTAGTAAACACTGGAAGGCAGACATCTCTGTACTATACTGACTTGGAGTCATGTGGGTCAGCATCCAGGACACGTTCTGTTTATATTAGTAATTGCAGAAGGCCAGTTTCACCTGGAGGCACTGGACTTACAGTTCTGTCCTTTTGGTATTAGTTTTAATTGGGTTTCCATCAATTTGATCTTTTAAAAGTCCCAGATAAATTAATTCTACTTCAGAGAGTTGTTGGAATTCAATTGTTTACTGTATTGATTAATTAGCCAATTGTCTGTAAAATGGAAAATAGTTGGTAAGGATGGGGGACATCATTAGTTCTAAATTTCTAGGATCCTGCATATAAGACACATCCCATAAAAGCATAAAATCGGTAAGTTAGATTCACCATAACTCCAGTGCCTCAAAGGACATAATACCAAGAATGAAAAAAAAAATTGTATATTGTGTAGCGGATTAGCTTCCAGAATAAGTAAGTAACTCCTATAGCAAACAAAAATGAGCTAAATCAATTTAAAGAAGGTAGGGCGAAGGATTTGTATGACCATTTCTCCAAAGATAGCATGCAAATAACAAACACACTTGAAAAATCTCCTTAATGTTGCTAATTGTTAGGGAATTCAAATAAAAGCCACAGCAAAGTATCTCCCTCCAACCATTAGAATAATGACTATCAACAAAACAACAGAAAAATTAAAGCCCAAAGAAAATAGCAGTTGCTGGTGAGTATGTAGAGAAATTGGAATCCTGCTACCCTCTTGGTAGAACTGCAAAGCTGTGCAGCTGCTATGCAGATCCAATATGGAGATTCCTTAAAACAAAACAAAACAAAACTTAAAACTAAAACCACATTGATTTAGATAGTCCACTTTAGGAACAAGTAACCAAAGGGCCCGAAATAAGGTTCTTAAGGAGATAATTAACCCACTGTCTTCATAGAGGCGCTACCTGTAACAGCCAAGGAGGGAGTAATATAGGTTTCATCAGCAGAAAAATGGATAATGGAGACGCAGTAAACACACGCTGAAGTTATCCAGCTTTATAAAAGATGCTCTGAAATATGCCACAGCGTGGAGGAAACTAATGACATCATGTGTAAAGTCAGCTTGTCACAGAAGTACCGATGCTATAAGAGCCTATCTATATGCAGTCACTAGAGTAAGCAAGCTCACAAAGGCTGAAGTGGTTGTCAACACTGGGCAGAGGGAACTTGTTTAGTGGGCAGAGTTTCAGTTTTGCAAGATGAAAAAAACAGAGGGCTTGTTCCATAACAACATGATTACACTTAATTTAATACTACTGATAGATGCATTTTGAAGTAACCAAGGTGGTAGAGTTGATTTTTGTGCATTAAAAAATATTGAAAGAATAAAACAAAATAGTTGTAGACTGATAGACTGGGCATTCTTTGATGAAAAATCCCTTAGAAATGGTATATTACATATATCCTCTTTATTCTGAACAGAGACACTCAGATGCAGCCACCAAACAAATCAGGTAAAGGAGGAAGTCTTCACAGGCAAGATAAAAGAGTCAGCATTGGTGTATCACTTCCAAAGGCTTCACAACCAGTCTGCCACTTGGCTTTCACAGAACTTCAAAAAGAGCTTCATAGCTTAAGTCTGTCTGACTTGGCTCTGTGAGAATCTGCTACCATATTCCTGATGGTTAATGCAGTCAGAGCTATTTTTTTATGCTAACTAGGTCAAGACTTTCTGGAATAAATATAACCCCCCAAATATGGAAGAGGTCTGTTCCAGAGAGAATTACTTTTAAGTTGGATTGACTAAAAAAATTGAACTCATTTGTAAACTGGAAACAGTGCTAAGAATGGTCTCTGGGTTTTCAAGGGAAGAGATGTATATTATGAAAGGATTAACAAACTGGAAGAATCAGTTTACCTACAACCAGTGACCACTCTCTGAGAATTAGCTTTGGTTTTCAACATGACACAACCTGGGGTCGCCTGGGAGGAGAGTCTCAGTATGGACGTCTGTTGTTTCAGTTAGAATTTATACTGCTGTGGTAAAAGATCATTACTAAAGGCAACTTGAGGAACAAAGGGTTTGGTTCAGCGTAGAGTTCCACATCACTGAGAGAAGTCAAGACAGGAACTCAAACAAGGCAGGAATCTGGAGCCAGAATGAAGGCAGAGGCCATGGAGAGTGCTGCTCACTGGCTTTGGTCTTCAAGGCTTCCTTAGCATATCTCCTTATTAGTACCCAGGACCACCAGCCCAGGATGCTACCACACTGAGCTGGGCCTTCCCACATTAATCATCAACCAAGCCGGTCGACCACAGGGTTTCCCACAGACCAGTCCAGTGGAGTCATATTTTCAGTTGCGGTCCCCTCTTCTGAAATGACTCTTGTTTATGTCCAGTTAACATGAAATGAGCATCTAGATTGAGCTGCTCTGTGAGTATGTCTGTGAGGGATTGTCTGATTTAAGTTAGTTGATGTGGGAAGGCCCGGTGCACTGTGGAAAGCACCATTTATTCTCTAGGAAGAGGTCTTGAACTAGAAGAGTGGAAAAACTGAGCTGAGCTCAAGGAAGCGAGACAGTGACAGTGGGTTTATTCCTTTATTTGCTCTTTATTATGGATCTAATGTGACTATAGGTGTAAAATTCCTTCTTTGGCTTCCCCACAATTGTAGAGCATAGCCTGGGATTGTGAATGGAAATATTTTCTGACTTAAGTTGCTTTATGCCAAGGATTTTTTTTTTTTATCATGCCAGGAGAAGGGAAAGTAGAGCATTCTAAATTAAAGTAAACCTTAGTTTACTCTCCTAAAGTCCTTGAAAGGAGACTAGGACACAGGTGTTCCTCTTGGTACCTCTAGAATAGTCATTCTTTATTGTGAGTCTGCCAACAGGACTATGGGTGACCCAACATGGTGACTTCTCCGGAACAGATAGCATTTGGTTTTCAGCTCTGCTCTAGTATCGTAAGAAACACTATAGATATGATAGACTTGGTGGCAAGTAAGACTACACCATGAAATGGGGACACAGACACAGAACCAGATCAGCCTGAATGACATCAAGACTGGGAAGAGGGGCCATTACTGCCATCAATCTCCTCTGTGGGCCACAGGCTGACCCACAGCTATTGTGGGACCCTCATTCAGTTGACTAACTACATCTCAAGATTACTTTCTTTTTCTCAACTTTTGTTTCAAGCCTATGTGGTTTCCTGGGAACTCTGTAAAGAATGCCAAAGCAGGTGCCATTCATTGCCACTCTGATAGATCTTTTCATGGATCGTGTCATTTTTACATGGGTCCCAGTGCCATGGGTATTGTTTGTTATGGTTTAAGCCTGCTTTTCTGGGGACTTGGGTCTCACATTTCCCTCTGCTCTTTACCAGTAACTGTAAGCCATAGCTACATTTTACTACAGAACTGACCATTTCAGAACACATGCTGTACAACTCTGAATCAAACCTGCTTTTCTGCTGAGATCGTTTCTCCTATCAGGACTTTGGGCAATGAAGGCTGAACTGCTGTATTCAGGCTTTCCTTGACAGCTGCCAGAAGTAAACAAGGACTCTGGGCTTCTGCTAGAACAGGTCACCTTGGACATCACCATCACCCTCATTTCCTGGAGTTCCAGATGTTGGCAAGTAAGCTACTTTTGCTCCAAGAAATTGAGTATTGTGCTATGGAGCTGGTTCTTTTCTTTCTCTTTTCTTTCTTTTTTTCCCCTAGAATATATGCATTCAGTCCTCATGAGAAAACTTGGTTGAGCTATCTGTGTGTGTGCGTGTGCATGTGTGTGTGTGTGCATGCATGTGTGCATATGCATGCATGTGTGCCTCTGTGTGTGTGTGGGTGGGGGGTGTAGAGGCTGGAGGACAACCTTGTGTGTCATCCCCAGGAGCACTGTCTTTATTTGTCTCTACATGATCTTTGACTTGGAGCTCACCAATTAGACTGGACTATTTGTCCCATAAGCTCCAGGGATCCTTCTGTCTCTACCTCCTCCATGCTGGGTTACAAGTGAAATTATTGTCTCCATAAAACCAAGGAAGCAACATGTCTACCCCAAGTCTAAGGTGCAAGTTCTTGCTTTCCTCCCTGAGTTGTGGCAGAGAAAACATTGAGAATGCTCACTCAAGTACCAGGCCCTGTCTACTTCTTCACTGTGTGTGGTTTTTGTGAGGTCTGCTTGATGGCTACACTAATTACTTATCTATTGCTGGGGCCTAATACCTGTCAATAAGCAATTCAAGGGACTATAGGCAGGTTTGGCCTCACAGACAAGGAAGTCCCAGGAACAGATCTAAAGCAATTGCAGGGGCAGGAGCCCCTGAGAAAGTCTGGATGCAGAGAGCAGGCAACACTAACATTCAGCCGCTTTCTCCTTTAACATTCCCCCCCTTTAAGTCCCAGACCCTAGCCATGCTGCCACTAGCATTCAACATGGGGATCCACACCCCAGGCAATCCTCTCTGGATGTTTCATAAATAGCCTGGGTGTTACTGAGTCTTATCACATTGACCACTGAACTTAACTGTTGCATGAATAAACGAAAACTCAGGGCCAGATCTCTGGGAAAAGTGGAGATATTAGAGAGAATAAACACCACAGTCAGATCTCACCCAGCTGTCTTCCAGTTTCCTCAGCCTCACTCCTCCTGGCTTCTTCTGCCTGAATCTGTCTTCTTATATCTGCCTTAAATACTTTCTTTGTTCGGTTAAGGCGTGGCATCACCACTGCCTACCTGGGAGCCTGGAACTACTTCTGTAAACTAAGATGGTCTCAAATTTAGATTTGATTGGATTAAGGGCATAGGTCACCACTCCGGGCTATTTCCTGTGCTGGGATTAAAGGTGTGAGTTACCACTGTCGGATTTTCCTAGACTGACTGTGGGGAGATCCCTCTGATATCTCTGAATGTTTTTATTATATTACAAAGTATCCCCACACTTAACTGTCTCAAGGATACAGCAGGTCTTAGAAAGCAGAGCATTCCTTAGCAGTACAGGTCTCTTATGGTGCAAATTCTAAGTGAGGAATGTAGAGATGGCTGTGTCTCTCCTCTGCAATGCAGGACTTAGATACCAACAAAAAAGGCCCTGCCATTCTAACTTCTGAAAGGAAGAGCTCTACTCATGCCTGTAGGATGCCTTGAAGGTGACCACTTACTCTGTCAGCCTTGGGTCTGTGTAAGATGCTGGGTTGCGCCACAATACTGTTCCCTTACTGTTCACTGTAGTGACTTTGCCTCTCATAGTGAAATCACACCTGCCACAGGCTTTGCACAAGTGACTTCTGAGAAGGCGTTTAGATGTATTCAGCCAACTTCTTTGGGGGTGGGTGTTGTGGCATAACTGAGCACCATCTAAGGCAACCCAACCTCTCTAATGTGCCTTTATTTTCTTATATAGAACAATTCTGGGTTTGAAGTCACACATCTTTCATGACAGTGTTACATCTGTCCTCTTCGGTAATTATGGAAGCTGTGGGTCCATCTCTTTCAGGAAGTTTTCTACCTGCTCCTAGCCTCCCCTACCCTGTATTGTTATCTTTCTGTAATTTTATCTTTTTGGCACCACTGGAGCCATTTTGTCATGTTTCTATTTTTGGTGTATGGCCCCTAAAATATCTCCAGGTGCTTTCATCTGGGAAAGCATAATGAATGCTTATCTACAGAAGTTCTGGACACCTCCGGAAGCCTTAGGACCGGATAAACAAAGCCTCACTTCCTATTAATTATACTCACATATTTGACTCACCCAGGATAAGAAAATTAATTAGAATAAAAACTAAAAGTAAAATTAGGCAGGAGAAGATAAGGCAGTAAAATCATGCAAATGTTATAGGAGCAAAAATGGCCATAATTATGAGACTGGTTGAGTGCGGGGGTGATACATACAGGAAGTGATTTCAGAGGGTGAGAAGCCAGGTGAGCTTAGCACCCACAGTTGAGTCACATGCAAACAGAACAATGAGCCTTACGTTGTGAAAGATGGTGTACAGACAACTTAGTCCACCATCTGGTTTTTCTGATTTGTTGATGTTGCTCTGTTGTGGAGTCAACTCACAGTTGTTAAATTTTTCTTTCTTATTAAATTGTCTTGTATTCTTTAAGATGATGCCTTCTCTTATTTAAAGATTATTGGAAAACAAGGTTCAGAAAAAGAAGCATCCTTGAGGGATGAGAGAATTTTCCAAGATATGACAGATTGCATGTGAAATGTCCCTGCAGGCTTATGTGTTTGGACACCTCGTCCCCAGCTGGCAGCACTGGTTTGGAAGTTGTAAGATAAACAGGAAGTGAGCCCACGATGGAGGAAGTGGGTTACTAGATATTGAGCTTTATGGGTTATTAGGATAGCCCCAGTTCCCTTTGTTTCCTGACCCACTGAGATATGAGCAAGCATCTGAGTTCTCCTACCACCACACAGCTTCCTACTGCCATGCTTTCCCTGTCATGACAGGCTTTGTCCCCCCCAAACAGTAAGGCAGAATAAATCCTTCTTCTCAGGTATTGGCCGCCATAATGAGAAAAGTAACGGATATGGGCAGAGAACCACCTAGCAGCATAAGCTAGAAAAGAACTGCAGAACAACCTAGGATTTAGGAAGTCTCTTGGATTGAGGGTAAAGTGCTAGATGCACCAGTGAAAGGACCTGGTTTCGGATCCCTCAAGGTTATAAACAAGTATGTTGGGAGCAGAGACAGATGGACCCTAGGGGTTTGGTGGACAGTCAGACTAGCTGATACGGGTAGCTTAAAGCTCAGTCAGAGAGTCTGTCTCAAACGTAAGGTCAAAAGGGATTGAGGGAGGTATACTGGCAGGGCCCTCTGCATCTCACATGTAGACTTGCACCTTTCAATTTCTAATAGTCATTTAAAATACTGGGACAGACTTCAGTCTGTCATTTCTGGGTGCATTCTTTTTGGGGAGAGCTGGGTTGGGTGAGTCACTGTCAGGGCAATATTTAGACATCTTGGTTTCATGGCTGTAATCTCAACCATCACACTATCACTCACCACTAGGTTCACGTCACAGAAGCTGCCATGTTTATTTTTCTGAGTGCTTAGGATGTAAGTAAGTTCTTGGCATCTGTGTCTACAGCACCATTCTGTTATAAGGGTCATGTTGCCAGTCCTCAGGGGCATCATCATGGCATAAACACTAATATCATGGGTTTGCAAACCTGGGAAAGTGTGAGAGGAAAGTCATCAAATCAGTCCCTTGAGGTGTTGATGCCCAGACAGGTCTTTACAGTCACCACGAATGAAAGACAAACTTCCCATTATATTTCAAAAAAGGGTAAGAGCACCTGCTTCAGTGGACATCAAGTGCTGGCTGGAGGACAAGCCTGATTTTCTCTTCTTATCTGAGTGGTGGTTCCACAAGTTAGATGCCATAAAGAAGTGTACAAGAAAACCCGAAAGTCCAATTCCTTGGCTAAGCCTCAGTGCTACCAGTTGCACGGGTAGATTCTCAGGACGGAGTCATTGCCTTCAGGTGTGTACTGAGTCTACCTGCTGCTCTGGTTAGTTTCATGGTCACACAGACAATCAAAAACCAGTAGGTCACAAAGCAAAACAAAGACACATGAACAATATAAAAGAATTGGGGGAGCTAAAGGGGTGGGTTGTATATAAAAGGGGGTGGGGCCAGTGTGATCAGAGTGTATTATATACAGGGACGGAAATGTCAAAGAGCGAGTTTAATTAGCAAAACACTGTGCTCAATACAAGATAAAAGTTTGAAAAACTGCTACACATACCATCTATATAGTATATTTTATGAAGTAAGAACTTTTATGATGATATAAATTTGTGTGCTGTAAATGATAACACGTTTTGCCTGCTGCTTTAAACAAGTCCACAGCTCAGGAAAGTACTCTAGATTTAATTCTTATACTTGTATGCAAACTCCTGAGAGGAACATATATTTCCTTTAAAACAAGAATGTTCCTTTATGCTAGTCTGCCTCCCCAGGCTCTATGCCATACTTTGTGCCCAGTGAGAAGAATAATGCTTAAGCTATTAGCCCCATAAATCCCTTAGGAGACAAGATGTGAGTGTCCTGAAAGATAAATCGAGTGGAATTGAGCAAATTAGGACCTTGGCTGTTGTTCCCTTTATTTATTAACTGTTGTAACTTTGTCCTAACCTCCTGTTTAGCACTTAATCCATTATGAGGCTCACGGATTCTTCCAGGGTTTTAGTTGACTCCCATCTTCTCCCACACAGGCAGGTACAAGAGGCTCTGGGGACTCAAGAGGTCACAAGCCACTGTGGTTCTCATTACAGGGATGCTACCCTCCTCTGGATGAGAGCTAGTTCAGTAAACAATGGCCGGGTCACAACATACACAGGTCCCTTAAAAGAGGCCAGTTTTCAGGCATGCCAGCCAGTTGCAGTAGCTTTGTCAAAACTCTAAGCATGTGAAAACAACAACAAAACAAAAAAAACTGTGCCTGTCTATGTTGTGGGAGCCAGGGGCATCCCAGTAAGTAACAGAGGAGATGGCGGAAGGCTACCAATGGTCTTTCCCACTGACCTGGCTATAGCCTTCGAGGAGATGGATGAATGGAATAAAACTCAATGAATACG
This sequence comes from Phyllotis vaccarum, assembly GCA_033318265.1. Lineage (NCBI taxonomy): Eukaryota > Metazoa > Chordata > Mammalia > Rodentia > Cricetidae > Phyllotis > Phyllotis vaccarum. The sequence goes on along the minus strand of JARWLC010000010.1, from coordinate 38,526,038 downwards.
TTGGAGAGACCATTTCTATTGAGCTTTTGGCTCGTCTCCCACCCTCCCACACACACACACACACACACACACACACACACACACACACACACACACACACACACACACACACACACAGGAGGGCAGTAATTAAAAAAATAAAATAAAGTTTTCCAGTATTTGTATCAAGTACAGTTTTCATTCCTTTATGGGTGGCTGCCTTATTTCTTAGTGTCCTCATAGTTTATACATATAAGACTCAAGAAGGTGATACCATTCTCCAGATTGTGTTCTGGGAAGTCAAGCCACGCTACTGCAGATACTGATGTCTTGACTATTATTCCATAAGCCAGTTATTGCATCAATACAGCCTCCAGGTGTCAACAACAGTGGCACACTGTCATGGGTTTCATCTCACTCCATAGATCTCTATCTGTATGTATAGAGGCTATGAAGTCCTTAGTCAATACCCGGAGGGAACCCTCTGTATCAGCTTCCGGTTCCCTAGCCAGGTCAGGTGGGGAACCTGCTTGATGATCACAGTTGATCGCCTTGTACTTGGCCTCAAATCCTGACTTTTCTATTGACATTTCCTTTGATCATTTTCTAGATAGTTATGTGTTGAAATGGCTTCAAAGGCCATCTGATTAGTGACTTAGAGAATCTCCAGGGATGAGAAATTAGGATCCCATTCAATGTCATTTGGCAACACGGAAATCAGTGGACATCCACTCACATGAAAACATATGGGCATCCTTCTTGAAACACAGCACAAGAGCAGGTGGACAGTGGCCGCTGGGAGGCAGTTAAATCATGAGAGTAGAGTTCTAGTGAACAGGAGAAGTGAACTTAAAAGAGGGAACATGGATCATTTTCTCTTGGTCCTGTGAGGACCACATGGGTTCACCCAGTCTCATCTGCTGTGATTTTTGACTCTCCAGCACCCAGAAGAGTGAACAGTAATTTTTTTCTTTTCTGACGCAGGTTGTTGATTACCTTTCCTGTTGCAGTGGCAGATGCAATGTTAAGAGGGCATGTTTATTGTGGTCACAGAGTGTTTCGTCTATGATGGTGGGGAAAGTGTGATGCTCATATGCGCCTGTGGTTGGGAAGCAGAGATGGAGGAACACTGAGGCTCGGCTCTCCTCCTTTTTATTCAACCAGAGCTCGTTACAGTGAAAGTTTTTGGTCCCTGGCGGCCAGAGGTCCAGACCCACAGACCTGCAGCTCCAGACTCCTTAGCCACCCACTGCTGCTCGGGCTCCCCAGAAATGACTCAGACGCTTATATTAACTTCATGCTGTTTGGCCTATGGCTCAGGCACATTGCTAGCTAGCTCTTACATCTTAAATCAACCCATTTCTATTAATCTGTCTGCCACGTGGCTGGTGGCTCACCTGTGTCCCTTACATGTTGCTCCTTTGGGCGGCTTGCTCGATCTGCCTCTGACTCCTCCCTACTTCTCCTACCTATGCTCTGATTTCACCTCCTACTTTTTCTACAGTGCCTGTCATGGGCCAAAACAGCCCTTTATTTAAAGATTGATATTCACAGCATACAGAAAGGCATTCCCACATCAGTGTCACATCTCTAGGTGATTCTTCCCACCTTGCTCAACAGAATCTAGAAACCTCCTCATAGGCATGTCTAGAAATTGGTCTCCTAAAGTGATCCAGATCTGGTCAGATTGACAATTGAAGTTAAAAGCATTACAGGCATGGTGTTTCCATATAGTCAAGACTGGCCTGAAACTCACTGCATAACCCAGGCTGACCTCAGTCTCTTGTGTGCTGGGACTACATATGTTTGTTATCATGCCTGTATTCACTTCTAAATGATTAGTAAAACTACACTTTTATTTTGAGAGGGAACATTAACTGTTCTTTTCAAAATATCTAAGAGGTAGTCTATCATTGTCAGTTATTTTTCTGGAACACTTGTAATTTTATTAATGAAACATAATTAATTTTTAAAAATTGGCAATTTTTTAAAGTAGTTTGTCAAAAAAAATTATAACTTCATGGGAAAAAAAAGTCAAAAATTTTTCTGCTCATTCCAGAATGATTTACAGGACAGGTAGATTATCATCACACTTCACAGGTTGGGACAGACTGCCTTTAAGTTGCCAGGAATTACTGCCTCATGCCACTTATGGGCCTATGTAATTAACCTCCTTCCTCTTCCTGTATGTGGGTGACAAATGTGGTTGCCTGACCCAGTTGACTATGGCACATAACATCTATAATATTATGCAAGTCAGCTGGCATACTTCCTGTCAGCTCCCTACCTTTCTGGTACAGGTGAATTAAGAGTCCCATTAGAAAGGCCTGCAACCAAGGTTCCAGCCCAGGCACAAGATCTTGACTTTGGGATGAAGAAATCGGACTTGTCTGGAGTGGATGTGCCACGCTGAGTTGACCCACTTTGGGACTTTTTGCTCTTTTGGGGGAGGGGATGGGGAGGGAGGAGGCTGAAGGCTGACTGGGAGGGATTGGGAGGAGGGAAGGAAGGGGGAACAGGGGGATACGTGGATAAGAAAGGCATTTTTTTAATAAAGAATAATAAAATGAAGGAAAAAATAATATTGTGAAACTATCAAACAATTAAAAAAAAAAAGAAAAACCCATGTCATCAAGACCCAGAGATGGCTCTAGCATAACAGCCAACATCCAGAGAAGACCTGAATTATTACAGAAGCTCCATGAATATAGAGACTGGCTTCCCTCAGTCAGGTCTCAAATGAGACCCCACCACTGCCCCTGCCCTGAATGCTAATGCTAGAAACACTGATTCAAGAGCTATGGCTTATCTAGGTCTGGACTCCTGACCTTAAGAAACTGGGAAGATAAACGTGTGCCTGGTTGCACCACTGTCTTATGGTTTTTATTGCTGTGAAGAGACACCATGACCACAGCTACTCTTATAAAGAAAACATTTAGTTACGGTGGTTCACTTACAGTTTTAGAGGTTCAGCCCGTTATCATCATGATGAGGAGCATGGTGGCCTTTAGGCAGATGTGATGTGGGTGCTGAGAGGACTATATCTTGGAGGCAACAGTAAGTTGACTGACTGACACACTGATGGAAACTTGAGCAAAAGAGCTCTTAAAGCCTGCCCATAAAGGAAGTTACATACTTCCTCCAACAAGGCTATACCTCCTAATTGTACCCTCCCTTTGGGGGCCATTTTCTTTCAAACCACCACAGCCACTATATATAATTATTTGATGAATAGCTGTTGACACCAAAGCCTTCATGTGTGCAGCCATGATTGGTCTCTGAAGGAAACATACATTTTATGTATGTCTTTAATTTACCCAGAAATTTTAGAATTTGAGTCATAGCGGCCTCTGTGTCAGGGATCCTCAATATTGCTTGTACATTACAGATCATTTTTAACTTTAAAGTTATTCTTATGGGGATGTTTCCTTCAGTGAGTCTCCCCAGTCAGTGGCTCAATAAAAAATGTTCCTATCATATGTCTATCTAGAGTAGAACTAAAACCTAGCAGAACACAGTTCCCCCAGCTTTCCTCAACACTGCTCACTGAAAGACATATTCTGGTGTTTTTATCTTTAATATTATCATAGTTTCTTATCTTATACACTTATCAACAGAGTGTTGCTTCAAGTTGTAGGAATCTAGTGTTCTCAGTGTGATGAGCTCACAGTGAGCAAGCATTTCCATAGTAAGGGTTTTTCCTCAGGAAAATACTTCAGAATCTGAGAGGAACTTCTAAACCAATGATGGAAGCCAGCCGCTTTAACCTTAAGGAAATAAACAAAAGAATGAATAAATAAGTGTTTATCTTCAGGTCTTAGATTTTAAGTGTCTTAGCTTTCAGAGCTTATGGGCTTTACTATATTCGATAGCATGAATAAAGACTAGCTTAAGGCACAGCTAGAGTGACTAGGTAAACATCCACAGCAAGTGTCCGGTGTTGTAGAATGCAGCCCTCTGACTAAAACAACCATGACTGTCTTAATCAGTAGCCGTGACTAATGACTCTTGAGTCTCAACTAAACCAAATCTGCTGAGGTTCTTTTGTAGAAAGAGGGAGCAGAGGTCCTTAGAGCCTTACTTGAGGTACCAGCCACTCCCTCCTATGTGTCATTGTCCCCTCTCATCTGTGTAATTCTACCCCAGGTGCATATGTACTTGGGAGGTGCAAGAGTATGTAGAAACTAGGTTAGCTGTGGGAGCACTCCATCACCAAAGCTAGCAAAGACTTCAGTGGTTGCTGTTTGGAGGGTCAGCCATGTTCCTGTAAGTAAGCCCTGTCCATGCTCCAACATGGAAGACCGCTAACATCATTGTTTCATCAAGGGTGCATGGTCCCTTTGGTTTCTCATTAGCACCCTGTTCCCCTCAAGAAAAGCGAGTGCCAAGCCAGGTGGTGGTTTGATCACTCCGAGACTACCTTTCCTCCATTACCTTCATGTCATGGTCCACATATGCTCATGCAGACCTCATCCTATTCATAGTGAAAACCAATGTTCTTTCAGACCCTTGAGTGACTTCATCTTTATCTGCCTCCGATGCTTAGCTGCTTTGCTTACACCCCCCCCCCCTTACCTTACTGACTGACTGAGCTGAGCTGAGCTGAGCTAAGCAGAGTGGCTCCTCTACAGATGTACATCTTGCAGCCTTGCCTGCATCCTTTTGCCAGGAAGCATCCTCCTTCAATGTCCACAAAAATCCTTTTCTCACTTCTTCAGTGTCTGCTCCACTATGTCCTGTTAGAAAAGCCACCCCAGCACTCTGTGCCAGGACAAGCATATCATAGATACCTAGCCTTTTGTCATACTCATGACTTACCATTTCTGTAAAACCAAGACTTCGTTCAATGCTATCCTACCCTAGCTCCTACATTCTACTTAGATAAATAATCATTAAATGAAACATTACATTTAAAATAGGCTTCATGGAAATAATCTTTTAAGTGTTTTTCACCTTGGGTTATATGAAGCTACCATCACTGTAAAGGGATTGGATGCCTTCTTGTCTGTCACTTTGTTGAGGCAATTGTGATGACAAGCCTTAGCTATTTTCTTCAACCCATGAGTTTTATCATTGTTGCATATTTTTACTGAGACACCAATATCCAAGCACATGTGCACTCTGTGATAATCAAATAGAAGTAACAACACTTTCTGCTTGTATGCATGTTTATTGGTGCTTCTGGAGGCCAGGGCCCAGTGTTGATTGTCTCTTGATCACTCTCTGCCTCACTTTTGAAACATGATCGCTTACTAAGTCTGGAACTCATTGATTTGGCCAGACAGGCTGGCCACAGGCTCCACAGATCCACCTGCCCCCTCCTACCCAGTGTTGAGACTATAGGTGTGAATCACCACACTTGGCTTTTGGAGGGTGCTGGGAATCAAACTCAGGTCTCTGTGCTTGCAAGGCAGGCACTATGCACCATCCTAGCCAGAAAAGCAACTTATTCTCTTCAAGCACCAGTTGTTTTTATGTATTGGGAATTCATACTCATCTAGTTATTTTGAAATATATCGCAAATTATTTCAATCAATAGTCACCCCATTAACTATAGGAAAACAATGGTCTTTATTTAGTTTCTTTCCTATCTTCCTTTCTGCTAATCTTCCTAGTATCTAGTGATCATTATTCTGTACTGTTCTAGGAGACTGGCTATCTCATTTCCATAAATGACTGAGAGCTTTCTACATCTGGCTTGTTTCACTTAACATAGTGATATCATGTCCTGCTTGTGTTACTGCAAATGACAGACTTTGCTTTCTGTGGGTGAATAATGTTCTCTGTAAGACATTTTCCTCACTTTTTTGCGTGTGTGTGTGTGTGTGTGTGTGTGTGTGTGTGTGTGTGTGTGTGTGAACCTATGCATTGGTGGAGGCAAAAGGAAGTCAGTGAGTGTCCTGCACTATTCCTTTGAGACAGAATCTCTTACTGAAACTAGAGATTAGCTGGGGGCCAGAGAGCTCCAGGATCTTTCTGTTTCTATGACCTTTCCCACATGCCTGGGATCCAAACTCAGGTCCCCAGGCTTGCACAGCAAGTGTTCTAAGCCTCTGAACCATCTCTCCAGCCCTGTCACACATTGTCCATATCCACTTACATGTCATTGGCGGCTTACTGCAGTAAGAAGCACAGGGTAAGTGTTTCCACTGTGGTGATCTCATCTCCTTTGTCACCCATCTAGAAACAGGACTGCTGAATCCATGGAAGCTCTGTTCCTAGTGTTTTAAAGACTCTATGTCCTTCCCTTAAAATTATTTTATTTTATGTTTACATTTATGTATATGCACCCTAAGAGGCTACAAGAGAGCATTGGATCTTTTGGAATTGGAGTGACAGATGATTGTGAGCTGCCATGTAGGTGCTGGGAACTGAACCTGGGTTCTCTGGAAAAGCAGCTGGTGTTCTTAACCACTGAGTAATTTCTTCAGCCCTTTTATCATTTAAAAGAAGTTATTTTTTATTATTTTTAAATTATGTGTATGTATTTGTGGCTATGTGCCTGTGAGTACATGTGCCTTTGAAACTCAGGGGTATCACATCCTTTTGGAACTGGAGTTATAGGGGATTATAACCACCCATCATGAGTGCTGGGAACTGAACTCAGGTCCTATGCAAAGCTGTGTGTGCTGTTAGCCACTGAGCCATCTCTCTGTGGTCCCCAATTTCAGTGTTAATTAATTATTTTTATTTATTAATAAAATAATATTTAACTTATATTTTATTTAATAAAAATGAACATAGACATCAGTTTACCATAAGCATTGCTTAATTAGTGCCTTTCAACTTCTAAAAAAAACTCACATAAGCTATAAAACATGACTAAAAGTGTGTTTTATTGTGTCTGTTGTAAGCTCAAGGAAACATCTATATTATTGATATATAGACTTGATATATGGACAATGCAACAGAGCAGACAGGATTATTGACTTCTGGTCAAGCATCCAACCAACAAAGAAACTTCATGAGGAAAATGATCAATTGGAGCTGACTTTCCTGAGGGGCTTCAATCTACTTATTTACTACTTGACTCTACACACAACTATATAGTGTCTATGTCTCCCAAGGACTGGAAATATGGGAGGAGACATAGTAGATAAGTCCTTGAAGGCACAGTTTTAAATGTTATTAAATGGAAATTTTATTTTAGAAAGAATGTCTGAGATTATGTGGTATACCATGCCCTCTCATAACAGTAGAGAAATATAGAGTTAGCATGTCTAATAACTGGTACAGGAAGTCACCAGGCCAGGGATGGGAAGAATCAAGCATCTCAAGCTCTAGTCTATAATATCTATAACTTCCCAACTCAATGGCTATATTTACAAAGGAAAATCTAAAACATGCATTGAATAAAGATGTACAGAAAATTCTTGTTCAACAGACAAACTGTATCTACACATGTAGTAAGAGGTTTCTGGCTCTGACTTTCAGGCCTACCCTCAAGGTTTAGGCCCGCAGACCCACAGACCCGCAGAGACACACAGATTCTTTCAATAGTTTTAGGCTGATTGGCCTAAGGCCCAGACATATAGCTTGCTAACTCTCTACCCTTAATCTAACCCATGACTCTTGAACTGTTCAGCCATGGGGCTCGGTACTTTTTCTTAGAGCAGCATTGTTGTCCTCTGCTTCCTCCGGCTTCTCTCTGGCATTCTGTTCTGTTCTTCCAGTTCCCTTAGTCTGGTAGCCCGCCCACACTTCCTGCCTGCCTTTGGCCAATCAGCGCTTTTTATTAAACCAGTGGGTGGGACAATTATTTAAAATCTAACAACATAATCTTCCACATATACACATTGGAAATTACCTCACCAACATTTATTTGGTCAAAAGAGTACTCATGGCAATTCTAGAAAAGAACAACATATATGGAATATTGTGGTGTGGACTGCCTTTCTATGTTATTAGTAACAACAATAGCTAATGTTGTTTGATTACTTTTGCTAGGCATTGGGAGATTTGTGGGGACATGGAGGTACCCATTTCAGTATCACTTCATCTTTGTGAACCTAGAGTCATCACCATCATCCCGATTTAAAGGCAGAGGACTCTGAGGCACGTGATTTCGAAACCTTGTCTGTGGTTTGGATCTGACTCCTCTGAGAGGTAGATCCAGGATTCTAATTGGAGAGTAGACTTTATTCTCTAGGCATTATTGTGAGTGACAGGTAGAAAAGGCCAGCTGTCCTTTCCAGGTTCTTGTGTGTCTTCCAGGCAATCTCCTTAGATTGCAACACTTATTTCATGGAACAAAGTGTAGGAAAGTGTGTCTCGATGCTCCCACATTCCAAAACCTCCTGATGCAATGCTGTTGCTGAAGCTTTTTTTTTTTTTTTTTTTTTTTTTTTTTTTTTTTGCGTGGTAAGGTAATCACTACAGCTTTCTAGATAAATTATCACTACAGTGCCAGAAGCAACTGAGAGCTACACCCCTGTGGCCACATGATACTGACATAATGACACAGAGGGTAAGGCCTTTAGCAGGAACCCTGATGGGAGCATCCTAGCTGAACAATGATCTCTATGTCCAAAAATATCACCCAGACTGTCTGCTTAGCAATCAAGCAATCACATGTTCTGAATGCCATGTTTTTCTTAGGCATTAGGAGCTGCCAGCCACATGTTGCAGCCATTGCTGGTGAGTTGTAGCAGCTGTGATCAAGACACAGGAAGGAGGCAGTTGTTAAAGAATCCACACAGACTCAGTACAGCTCCATACATCTGACAAGCTGATTTTGAGGGGTGACTCTGAGGTTGGGAAGCTTGGATTGATATGAATACCAGCTCAATGTCTAAATTTGATATTTTAAACCACATCAATGCATCTCCTAAGATCATTTAGGTAAAAATGATTATGATCAATTAGGTCCAACTCTGGTGTTTTGTTGAGAGTCACTGCCTTCATCCGTAACAGCATCAAGATAAACATACTGGGAAGGCATTTGAGGCTAGAGCCTGGCATGATTCTGTCAGTCACCTGTGTTCTGTAATTAGTTTCATTATGTCAGGGCAGTCATGATGCTGCAGAGCCACTGAGAGGGGCATGCTATGGGTTCTGGCATTACGTGTCTGCATTCAGCATATACTTACTTGACTTTTTAACACTTCACAAAATAGAAAAGTTGCCGAGCCAGATGGGGTAACATGAGTGCATCTGTGATCTCAGCACTTCAGAGACAGATGAAGGAAAACAGAGTGAAATGCCAGCCTGGGGCTCAAAGCAAGACCCAATTATAGACAGACAGACAATCTAAGGGTTAGAGATGTATTTCAGCCATTGACATCTGCCTAGCATGTAAGGACCCTTTGGTCCTTAGCATCACAAAAATTAAAAAAAAAAAGTTTTAAAACGTGAAATCTTATTTACCATGTGGGCAATGAACAGTACATTAAGAAGATGTAGATTTGGGGAATTAGATTTCTTTTCTTTTCTTTCTAAACTGAACTTTGCAAATAAGCTTTAAAATGTTAAATGGTAAAGCTGTGAGGAACATAAGGACTACATTCTTCCTCCATGAATGAGTGGGGCTGTGGTCTAGTTCAAGGACTAGTATGCTCAGGGCTAGCTCTGAGACTCCAAGAGAGTCATAGCATAGGACTTGCAATACTTTTTTATAGAAGCAGGGAGTTTTCTAATCTCTGGGCTGTAGTATGAGATTTCTGGCCTAGACTTTAGGGCACAGCCTCAGGTTTGGATCCACAGACCCGCAGACCTGCAGTCCCACAGTCCCGCAGAGACACACAGATGCTTACATTAATTGTATGCTGATTGACTTGGGGCCCAGGCATACAACTTGCTACTTCTTTACTCTTATACTAACCCATAACTCTTATCCTGTTCAGCTATGCAGCTCGGTACCTTTTCTCAGAGCAGCATAGTTGTCCTCTGTGTCTTCTGGCTTGTCTGGCAACTCTGAGGCATCTCAGCCCTGTTCTTCCTGTTTTCAGAGTTTTCTTAGTCTGATAGCCCCACCCACACTTTCTGTCTGCCTTTGGCCAATCAGCATTTTTATTAAACCAGTGGTGGGTTTAATTATTTACAATTATTTACAATGGAGCAACATAATCCCACTACATTGGGCTATCATGGTATCATGCTAAGTTTTACATGTGCAGGTACATGCATGGGCATACATATAATATATACTACATATATATACATATATGTACACTGAACACAAAAAACATACACATGAACAATGAACAATATGAAAATGTGTACATACAGCATATGTGACCACATATATGTATAAGTACACACAGCATATATATAACATACACTCATAAGCATGTACACATACTATACACAACATAACTCCTACATATGTACATGCATACCCCCTACCTCTTCCAACTACCTAGCTTCTCTCTAAAGTTCTACCCAAGGGGTGGGCTCAGCCCCTCACAGACTCCCACAGCACCAGAAAGCAGCTGGTACCAGCAGGAGCCACAGGAAAGCATGTGACCACAGGCCTGGACACAGGACAGATCCTCCTAAAACCAAGCTGCCAGTGGTTTACCATATGGGCCCACGTGCCCACTCAGTGGGAGACACTGTGATAAACTTCATAGGGGTCTATAATAACATTCTTTCCCACTGGAAATGTGAGCCAACCAAGGAGCAGACATGACAACCAGACAGATGGACACCAGAAGGTCGGCTCTGCGGCTCATCAAAGGGCAGACCCTGATTGCACTTGCCACCTCTGCTTGTCCCTTCTGCCATCTGTTCTGGGGCATCCCAGGAGGTAAACTAGTGACTTGAAATCAGACATTTTACCCAGCTTTCTGCCTCTCACTGGTCCTTTGAGAAAAGGGAAGAAGTCTAATGCCAGCTGTTTACAATATTCCGGTAACTCATTTTCACTCAGCCATGGATGATAAGGCATTGGCGGCCATCACCACCGATGAGACATCACTCCTCAGATAAAGGATTAGAAAACGGGAACAAAAGGCCAGCACAGTTGTTTAAGTGCAATCTCTAGATTCAAAGGAACTGGGAAGAGGAAGAGCCTGCCTCAGTGCCTTCTTATGGCATGTTACACCAGCCCCTCATCAGGCAGGGCTCACTCCCCAGCATTACCCATTTTCTTTTGGGGTGTCTTCTTGAGACTTCTGGTAGCAAGGGTATATTGTAAGCAAGAAGAAAATATATGTATTGAGATAATAAAATATTCAAATTTACTTTGAGCCACGTTGAAATCCAGGCTGAGATTTTATTCCTTCCTTTATTGCTTTGCGTGTTACCTAGCCATATTGCCAATGTAGCTTATATAAGATTCTGAGATGTGATTAAATGTCAACATTAAGATGATCTGGGAATAAAATGTCAACAACCTGAAGTTGAATACCAACCCTGTCTTTTATTAAATTCTGTTTGAGTGGGATAAAGCTACACTGTGCTGCAGTAACACCCAAACAAATGGAATCTCAGTGCCTTCAAACAAGGGCAGTTTGTTCCCAAGAACTCCCTCAACAAGGTGGGACTCTGTTCCATGTCCCTGCCATGTGTACTCCTCTGTCCCCATAACACCAGCTACTGACCTTGAGACCAGACCATTCATTTACTTACACTTTCTTTCTTGCCTTCCTTAGCTGGATGTATGGTTATTGAGTGTCCAGTGGCTGCTGAGCATGGACAAAATAGAAAATAATTCTGTTCTGGGTGTTAGTTTTCAAACAAACCATCTTTGTTTATTGCCTTTTAGCACATTTGTTCTAATGAGACTGACTTTATAATCTGCAAGGAAGACTAATTTTAAAAAAGGCATTTCACAATCAAGCGTCCTTCCCACAGAAATGAGGCTGAGAGCACATTTCCCTCTTTATCCCACAGAAACAAGATGCAGCCTCTCCATGCTAAACCATAGCATGTGAAGGACAGAGTTAGGCTGACTAGGGTGTCTCATATCAGTGGATTAATGAGACTTCAGGATCCTGTTGACATGGCTTGAGGAGGCGCTTCTCACAGCAGTTCTTAACCTGTGGGTCAGGACCCCTTTGGGAGTTGAACAACCCTTTCTTAGGGGTTGCATATCAGATACCCTGCGTATCATGATATATTGTGGTGGGATCAGGTGCTATTTACCTTGACCTAGAAGTGTGGCTTTTAGGTCCTGAGGACTCATATACAGGGGCATGGCCAGGCCAGCCTAAAACCCAGGGGCATGCCATATTTTCTTCCTGATTGTTCCCCGTGCTCCTGGAGAGAGGATCTGAACCATCATTACTGCGTGGATCAGTCCAAATTTCCAGGAATTGCCCTAAGGTTCAATCTCTGTACCAGTGAGTGTTTCATATAAACCCTTAATAAATATTAATCCTTTTATGTAATCAGTTGCTAGAGAATAGTTCCTACAATAACACATAAAGTAGAAAAATTACAGTTATGAAATAGCAATAAAATAATTTTGTGGTTGAGGGGTCACTACAACATGAGAAACCGTATTAAAAGGTGCTGCATTGAGATAGTTGAGAACCGCTGACTTAACAGGATGAGTTTCCAACTTCCCAGTGACCCCCTCCCTGCAACTGCATACCTTAATAGTTAGAAATGGGAGGCATTAATAAATGATTCCAAGACGCTAAGCTGGTGTAACACAGTGTTCCTAAATGAAGCAGAGATACGAGAAGGTCATCTGTCTTAGAGGGAGAACTGCAAAGTGCATCTTCAGAACTCCTGAGTTTTTCAAAGGGCAAGCCATCTTGCTATACAGCGACACTTTAGCCTTCAAACCTATTTACAGTGTGGAAATGAGAGAGACTCTGGAGCCCTGGAAGCCAGCAATGACAATTACACGGCATGCTTTACATTATTACACTGCAGTGTGTGGGCATGTGTCTTTGTGGTTCCGCCCATCTTTTTTCTTAAAAATACATCTTCAATCTTTTGAAATCATCATATCTTTCTCCCATCTAAGTGTTAGACAAATGCAATATATGTACAGATGTAATTATGTTGTCACTACAAGGGTGACTTGCCTTTTGAATTGCTATCAGCAAGATTATAAATAAACTCAGGACAAATGAAGCTAATTAGATACCCACAATGGTAATTTAAACTTTGACTAAGGGGAAATGCAAAAGCACAGCAGGGTCAGGAGGAGAGCTGGGAGCTGGGAGCAAGCATTCCCCCCCCCCCCCCCCCAGCATGTACTTGGTGAGGCTGTGATTCTTTTACCAAGTGTTTCCATCCCTAGCGATAGGGTCATCATATAATTAACATCTCTGAGAAAATAGCTTTATTTTCGGTCACTTCAATATATATATATATTTCAGGGCTCAACTGAAGCAGCTAAAGTGTGTGATGATCACTGGTTTCCAATTATGAGCTGAAGAGGTATGAATAATTAGTGATGTGGTTTGAAATATAATTGTAGTTCTTCAGAGGAGAAGTTTAAAAAAACAATGCACCTAGCCAGGGCAAAAGCTATGGGTGGAGAGAAAATGTGCAGTAATGTAATTGATGTAAATTGCTCTGAGCTCTTGGCTGGGTGATTACATCTTCCTTCGTATCATTCTGACACACGCTATTAATCTATTAAGCAGCAGAATGCAGAGCAAAGCCAGATCTCTATCTTGTAGAAGAGTTGAGGTCAATTCAGGTCAAAATTGTATTGGTTTTGGCCTAAAAGTCACTGGAAAATGTAGTTATACTGTGATCTTCTAAGCATATCTCGAGCACAAAAACAAGACAATTTCAATTTTTTTCTGTTAAAATATTTTTTAAAATATATCATAAACTTGCATGTCAAACAGGAGTACAAATACAGCTCCATAGTCTAAATGATTAAAAGATGTGATTAAAGAGTTCAGTCTTGGATTGGTGAGATAGGTCAGTAAGCAGAAGTATTTGTTATGCAAGCCTGGTGACCTGGTGACACTGTCCACACCAGTCTCAGACCTCCCTCCACTGCCCACACTCATCCGAGGCCTCCCTCCCCTGCCCACACCCATCCCAGGCCTCCCTCCCCTACCCACACTGGTCCCAGGCCTCCACTGCCCACCCCAGTCTCATCATTTGGGCTGTATATATTCCCACAATTAAGCTCTGCTTAGGGCATTCTAGATCTAGTCATACAGTTCCAACCATCAAGTTTTCAACAGCAAACATCCCATCAATGTCCTGTATGAGTTGTTTTTTCTCCTAGCTGTAACAAAGTAGCTGATAAAAGCTCCTTAAGGAAGAAGGGGTTTGTTTCTGCCCACAGTTTATGTACACAGGTGATAAGGGGTAGTGTCAGTGGCTTAGATTAACCAGCAGGGGCATGGCTACTCTGCAGGCACAGACGGAAAACAGAAAGAGACAGTGTTGCAATGCTTTCCTTCTTCCCTTTTGTCAGCCCAGGACCCTAATGCCGCTGCTACTCAGGTTAAGATGGATTCCACCACTTCACTTAAACATTGTGGAAACAGCCTGGTAGAGATACCCAGAGACTTTCTCCCAGGTGATTTCCATCACACACTGGAAGATCCTTTGCTCCAAAGGGAGGACTCTACTATGTCAGCCCTGCTCACAGCTCAACCCTGGCTTCTCCTACTCAGACCCCTGGGGTTTTGCTACCCAAAAAAGTCAGATATTTGAAGTGCCACTAAATCTCACAGGTAATTGATGTTATGTATAAAATTTTCACCACGTTCAGATTTCTCCACCCTGTCCCCAAATGTTATTTTTCTTAGGTTTTTATTACTTATGCCCTTGTATCTGTTATGAAGGGAAATTATGTGTTTCAACAACTTGTACTGCTTAAAGTTTCATTAGGAGATACGGTGTTGCTTATTTTAAGTTATCTCTGATTTGCATAATTCTTATACTTAATTCAGTCGCTGATAGCTATGTTGCATGGTCCTTCGCCTTTAAATTACAACCTCACCTACTGAGTCAACCCACTGTCTCATTTAATTGTCGTTTTTGGTTGTCAAAGCAGGTCTACTCTACCTATGATGGTTTATAAACCAGTGGGGTGGGTTATAGACTCAAAATTTGTGTCTCCGGTAAACAGCATTTCTCCACGATTTTTACCTCAGTTTCTGCCTCCAGATTTCTGCCTTGCCTTCTCTCATTGATGGACTAGGTCATAAAAGATGACATATATTCTCTTTCTTCCTCTAGTTGCCTTCAGTACACGTGTTATCATAACAGCAAAGAGGCAAACTGGGACAGCCCATTGCTTATGACTCAAGAGTCCTGACTAATCCATGTACCTACTGTACTGTTTAATGAACAAGGCCTGCATGGCTCATCACTTCTACACACACTGGGTATTACATTTATGTTTTATCCGTATCATTGCTTAGTGAACTTGTTTGATGAGGGCAATAATTTTTGTCACATTTGAGTCATTGGTTATATTTTGATGAGTTTACCCAAGAATATTATTAAACATTTTATTGATAAAGGCAATGTATAAATAGTCAGAGTCTTCCTTCCATGTGTGAATTGCTCATTGCAGTGTGGGATTGCCGAGGACTGGGAAGGAGGAGGAATATTATGTGAGCTTAAGCATTAACTGGCACTGAATGCTTTGCTAGGGATTGTAAAACTAACAGTAATTTACATAAATGACTAAGAAACTACCAATTATTTATGGTCAGGAAATTCTAAAGGATCTGCAGTGTTGGCTTAGGTTTTGTAATTGGAAGACATAAGGTAATTTAAGAAGAAAATTGATTTACACATCCAATTTATCACAAACTTCAATTTTCACTATGAAGATCTATTAGAGTATTGCTTAATTTTTAATTTACAAAAGCCCTAGAGACACTGTTTAGTGTCATCACAGGACTCAAAAGTGGATCATGGTAAATTTAACTCTGTTCTGATTGGCTAATCCTTCAGTTGTAGAGCTAGACCAAGCCAAGGCCTGTTGATATGTTTGGAACAAAACGCAGATATTGTCTGATAAAAAGATACATTAAACATTTTACTTAAGGATATAAGAAACCACATATGAAAATAATATTAGGAGAAATACCATAATTCTGAAGTCACATTGATGACAATATCCAAAATAAGTCTTGAGACACAAATTCTGGAAGTAGTTGGGTGGTACAAACATAACATTTTTATTAATTTGTTGAGAATTCCATAAATGTATTTTTATCATATTCATCAACCCCATTTCTTCCTCAGCCCTCCTAGATTCACCCCCACCTCCTCAATCCTCCCAAGCTTCCCGTCTTCCTTTTCAATTTATATTCTTCCTACTGCTGAACTCAGGGAGGTTCACCTCTCTCTCCCCTCCTCCTGATATGGATCATCGTTTAATAAAGGGACTGTTTTGGCCTATGGCGGGGCATCTTAGAAGTAGGCAGGAAATCTGAGCATAGATGAAGGAAGGAGGGCAGAGTCAGATGTAGAGAAGTAAGTAATCTACGGGCCACATGGCAGGACAGATTGGTGGGAATGGGTTAAGATGAGCTAAGCGGCGATAAGCCCTAGTCATGGGTTGAACAGCAGGTAATTAATGTGTCTGAGTCTTTTTTGAGAGGCTAAACAGCGGCAGACAGGTCCTGACTGCAGGGCTGGGCTGGGTGAGAAACTTCTGCAACATTCTCCCTTTCTCCTCTCATCCCCTTCCAACTCAGTGTGACTCAGTACACCCCCCCCCCCGCATTTCTTCTTCCCCCTCCCTCTATATGTATATAATACTAATCCAGGTGGAAACACTGATGAAAGGTTTGTGAATGATACATAGCCAAGGAAAGTTAATAAATGTGAACCTCGAAGTGATTCAAATGCTGAATGTGGGAAGGGCTCATAAAGCCAGCACTGGAAAGCAAGATGGGCCAGACCCTAAGAGGTTTTGTTGTTCACGCATTAGGCTGAGATTGCTTCACCAGGTTGCCAGGGATCATTAGATACAAGCAGGGGATTAAAGAAATGGGCTTTCTCTTTAGAAGGCTCACTTTGATGGGCAGAGGAAGGACCAATGGGGGAAAGGGCTATAAGTGCAAACATCCCACTGAGATATAGTTCTAGAATGAACGGGAACACTGTGGGAACTTTGTGAAGGCAGGGCGAGAGAGACAGGTGGCAATGAGAAACTTTCTATATGACAATCAATCATTGGTCTCCTTGGGAGTCAGAAGGGAACATGAAAGGTAGAATGACCCCCCCTCCAAGGTGTGATCTTGGGGAGACAGTGAAATAATCCTTAAGTTGGTGGAGAGAAAGCAAGAGTGTGGATAGAAGCTCAGCTACCCGAGGCAGTGCACTGAGTCTGAGCTGTTTGTAGGCAACAGCATCCAAGGATGGAGATGGGGCCCTCAGGGCTGGGAGCTGCCAGCACATGGGCTGGGTCAAGAACACACAGTGAACGAGCTTGACAGAGACTTGAAGAGAAGAGACACTTAGGTTTGAATGTGGGCAAATGAGAGGCAGCTCTCAAGGAAGACAGAGAGACAGACATTCAAGGGAATATAGGCATCCAGGCAGGCCCTGGGGGAGAAGCTTCTAAAAGACAGGGATAATCAGAAGCATCATCTCACGTGCCATCGGTAGTGTTGGGGATGGGACAGTGTTTTTAACCACTGTACAAGTTGTTTAGACTGAGAGAAGGGGAAGCTGGTGTGACTTGTTTGGACTCCAGATGTCAATCTCTAGACAATGTGAACAGAAGCAGGGTTCTGGGCTCCACATGCCCTGATGATGAATTCTCTTCCTCTTGATGCTGTGTTATGCAGCTGGGATAGCATCACATCACCAGACATTCTCTTTCTCCAGGCTATGCACAGTGTTTATTGACCCTCACACCACCAACTTTAGAGCCGAGTCTTCCTACTTGGTGAAAGGCTATCTGTGTATTAAAGCATGCTCAGCAGTGGCCTACCAGTAGCTAGGATGCAGCCACCTTCCTAGACTATGAGTAGCAGAATTTTTCCCAGGAAATAAAATGTCCTCTGGGAGGTAAAACAGAGAGTCATTGCCTGGGGAAAAGATTAAATAGCACCATTGATAACATTTGTCAAGAGAGAGAGAAAGATGGAGCAGAGGGTAAATGAAAACCGACTCTGCTGTAAAACTGTCTCACTAAGGTGTGACTGGTGATGGACACCACACCTCCAAGCAGTGCAAGCCTGAACGGTGTGAGCAAAGCAAGCCATTTTCCTCCCCTAAAGCAATCAACAGTTTGTCTCTGTAAGGACAATAGAAAGCTGTAAAAGTCGGTAATAAAAAGCATTGCGTGTGGCCCACGGGCTTAAAGAAGTGAGCTCATGGCAGTGGCCATTTATTTGGAGCCATAGTTTAAAAGGGACCCATTTGTCCCTTTCATGAAAGTTCTACATCTTCAGGAAGTGGTTACAAGGCCAAGTTAAAGTCATGTGACTGGTTCTCTACATCGTCAAGTTTAGGAGCTCACAAGTTTAGAGGTAGAAGAAAACACTCTTCCCTTTTTGACTGGATTTTCCAATTTGTAGATTCTAGGGAACATTCCTAGTTAGTAGATGCATTTTGCCCAATCCTCTTGATTACATCTTATGAGATAATTGAAGCATAAGCCACACACTTCTCTAATACTGAGTATGCAGCTTCAACTCCCACGAATTAATGTGGTCACCCAACAAATAACCATCCTGTGTATGTTGTGTTTCAGAGACAATGCTACTCACTGGGGAGGCTGGTTAATGATCCACAAAATTGTTGACCTTGAGTTTCCATTTAGATCATGCTCAGCTTGAGGAGAAGGGCCATACATAAGCCAAACATAAAGGGTTCAAATGAATGTCAATTATTGTCTTTCCTGATTAAGAAGAAAACAGAGTATAATATACTAGTGAGCAGGATGAAGATAAGGTCAGAGGTTAGATTTTTCTGAGATAATTTAGGAGAAGTTTGTCTGAAGAAAATAATTATTGTGGTGTCTAAAGAATGAGTCAAGCGTTTCAAAATCTGGAGAAAGGTATAGACTCTTCCAAGAGTGGAATGGATAATGGAGGGTGAGAGTAAGTGGTGGGAAATGAGACTTGGCGAGGAGGCAGGCTCTGATTCATCAAGTCTTGGATGCATCTGGATTTTAAACCCAGGGACAAAGGGAAGCCATCTGAGGAGGGCAAGAGGGGGCTGTACAACAAGGTATTCTCATTAGAAAGAAGGCTCTTGGGGATAGCAGGTCAGGACAGACAGACCAATGGGGCATTCACTGGTCAATTAATGGAAGAATGTTGTTAAGGCCAGGGGTGGTGGAAGAAGAGAGGGATATATAGAAAGTAGGAAGAACCATGACTCTCTGGGAGTGTGCACACCTAACCTAGAATATGATGCCTTAGGTAATGCAAGGACATTAGAGAGTGATTAATGGAACAGACTTTGAGATGTGATGTTCCTGTAGATGTATTTTTAAAGGATTCATTTATTTTTTATGTGTATGGATGTTTTGCCTGCATCTGTGTAGGTAGGTAAGATGAATGTATTCCTGGTACATAAGGAGGCCAGAGTAGGGCACTGGGTTCCTTAGAACTGGAGTTAAAGACAGTTGTAAGCTGGGTGCTGGGAAACGAAGCACCCAGGGTTCTTAATCACTGATCCATCTTTCCACACCCCCATCCTAGACATTTTAATGGATCCAATACAGTCTCACGATTTCCCCAAAGCAGAGACTCTTCCACAAATGAAGGAAATAGACGTCATCAAAGACAAGATTAAACTACAGAAGGAACACCACCTGTCATGCTGGTTTTTTAGGTGGAGAAAGTGAGCTGAGGGTGAAAGAATGAGCATGCATCTAGAAGCTGGGGCAATGACAAGTTGACAGTGAGCAAGGACAGGGTATTTCGGCACTACAGTTGTTGGGGACATAATCCTGTCACTAAGCTGGTAGTAAAAGAACCTAGTCTTGCCTAGAGCCAGCATAGGGATGGCTGGCCCTACCCACACCTAGGCTTTAGCCCAACAAGGCCCATGTCTGACTTAGAATAAACCTATTTTCCTTAAACTGCACATCTGAGGCAATTTGTTACAGCATCAACAGGAATAGATACAATGGGACTTGGTGGCTGGTTATCTATGAAAAGTGGGAAGATTACAAGGCTGACTGTGGTTCATCAGTGAGCAGTTACACCAGGCACCCAAGTGAGAAAAGCCAGGCAAGCAGACACTGGAGGCTGGAAACTAAACCGAGATTTTCGTGGTACTAAATCCGAAATCCCAATAGGACACTCACATGGAAATGTTTTAAAGCCAATTTTTATGTAAGTCTCAAGTCCAGAGAAGGAGGATGAGCTAGTGAAAATTTTTTCACTAGAAATAAGACAAGTGACATTTACAAGTGTTGGAACCAACTGACAGAAAAGCACAAGAGCAAACTCAAGCCAAGGCTCTCAAAGGTTCAAAGGTTAGGTAGAGAGGAAGGAGGAGACAGAGGGAGTCTCAGTGAGACAGGGAGGCAAGCTGGAGGCCACAGCACCAGAAAGGTAAAATGGAGGAAGTACTGCCCAGGGGGCCTGATAGCCATGCCAGAGGTTATGAGCAGTAAGGTGAGCGTGGGACAGAGACTTGCACATGTCCTTGCAGAATGAGTCATATCCTTGGCAGGCCTGTGTTTGTATGGTGGTGAGCATGGAAGCCAAGGAAGAGGAGGTGGGAGAACTGGTGAGCAATGTGGTTAGGATCAGTGGTAAGAGATAGATCAAGTTTGGATACCAGCATAAATCAACTATCCTGGAAGAAACAATATATCTGCAGGAGGGGAAGGGGAAGAGAGGGGATGGAGGGGAGGGGAGGGGAGGGGAAAGATACATGTGCATATTCATTGATTCTTGCTCTGAGACTTTCCCTTAGGAGCTGGGCTAACAGGAGCTCATCATCAGTTATTGCCCCTGACCTTGCACCTCCAGAACCGTAAGACAAACCTCTTTTCCTTATGAGTACATAGCCTTGGGTATTTCATTAGGGTGGCACCAAGTGACTGGGAAAAGGCACTTTCCTCCTACGAGTTTTAATTGATAGGTCTGAATCATAGAGAATCTTCTACTACTGAAAATGGAGGGCCACCTCATTTCCTTCTGAGCTGAACCACAGGAAGCTGCCTTCTGGAGGCCTTGGATGAAACACTGCCACAGAGAGAGGAAGGACACTTGATTCTCACATTCTCTGAAGTTGTGAGTGGGGCCACAGGGAGGTGGTCATCTCTTGGTCATCTGGATAAGGAGTACCTCATGAGAAGAGAGAGTAAGGAGCATTTCCACAGCT
Source organism: Phyllotis vaccarum (assembly GCA_033318265.1). Taxonomy (NCBI): domain Eukaryota; kingdom Metazoa; phylum Chordata; class Mammalia; order Rodentia; family Cricetidae; genus Phyllotis; species Phyllotis vaccarum. The sequence goes on along the minus strand of JARWLC010000010.1, from coordinate 38,504,870 downwards.
CACTGCAAGATGTCTATGGTCAGCCATCATTTGATCACCATAGGATCTTCATGGTCAGCATCTGGAAGGCTGAATACCAAGTTAGTCTCTCTGCCCTTTGACTTGTTTGTGCAGTGGGCTATAGACTCCCAGTGAAATGGAGACCAGACAGCAAAGCTACAAGAGACACCATAGCATCCATCTGCAAACAAGGAGGATCACATATTCCATCTGCCAATCCCAGCACAGATGCCAGAGATGCTGGGACAGTCTCATGCCATGTACTGGAGCCAACCAGGATGTTTTTACATCAGGCTTGTCTCCTTGTGGTCATTCCCTAGCCCTATTGGTATTGGTGACAACTGTAGAAAAGGAGACACTTTGTGCCTTTGTGCAGTGTTCGAGCTAAATCTGTAAGGTTAATGCCGAACAGCAATGAACACTCAAAATGGTCCATGAACCTGCAGTGTGCCCTTCTGCAAAGGTTGATTGACTCCCAGGGGGCTTTTATACAGCGACTGTCTAGAGCAGGGGACAACATGTTAGTAGGGCCTGGAAAAACATCATTTTTTTTAAGCTATGTGTTTTCTGCTCCTTGTATAGACCCTTGCAAAATGATGCCATCAATGTCTCCACCCCCAACCCAGTTACTTCTCAACAGCAAAATTTTTCTTCAAGGCCAAGCTCTATTCTGTGTTAATGCTTTTGCAACCTTTTGATACCATGGAGGTGCATGGTGGAGGTCTCTGATTAAATTTGCAAAATGGGCCCCAGGTGGTCATATTTGTTCCCAGTTAGGAAGTAGCTGAACTGATTTTTCCCCCCCATCTTGATTCCAAACCCATTGTTAGCCTGATTCCATAGCCTACTGTCAGAAGCCTTGTGCCTTCTTGCCTCTCACAATCCTGCTGTCTGCAGCTGCAGGAATGAGTCGTGATTGTGGACTACAAAGCATGGAGTTAAAACAGATACATTTGCATAATGATTTAAGAATTGCAGATGTCCTGGAAAAAAATGATTCTGCTCACAGAAATCACTGGGATGGTAGTCTCAGCTTTCTCTCGTTTTACACGTGAACATGTATTCTCAAGTCATCTATATATACCCCCAAAATCCTGTCTAAAATATTAGGTACATTACATTATTTGCCATAATGACCAAAAGAAAGGGATCAGAAACTGAGTGCTCAGTTGCCTAGCAGCATCCTCTGGGCATTGGTACCAGTGCCTGTGTGGATGCCCAGAGTAGCAGGTGCTCAAGCCCCTTCTGTAAAAACAGCACACCATTCAGCTATAACTGAGCATGTATTCTCAATTTTAACATACTCTAGGGGTCAGGGTGATGGCTCAGGAGTTAATTGCTTTGTAAGCCATGGGGACTAGAATTTGAATTACCAAGAAACCACAGGCCGTTGTGGTGGTCTGCATGTGGTTCCAGCCTCAGAAACCAGAGATAGAAACTCCCCAAAGCAAGACTATCTCTACTGGAAAGCTCTGGGTTTGAATGAGAAATCTTGCCTCAGTGAATGAGGTTCAACAGTGATAGAAGGCAACTCTTGATATCAACCTGGTAAGTTCTCTAGGAAATTATGTCCCACTTATAACCAGGCAAGAAACTCTGCATAAACTTGGCAAACTACATCTAAAAGAAGTCACTGAAGTCTGAAGGGGGCTGATTATCAGTTCATCCAAACCACTGGCCAATGACTTGAAATCAAGTTGACCCAGTGACAATGCTTGGCTGACTCTGGGCCTTACTGGCAGCCCATCTGCCACTCTTATGAAGTAGAAATATCCATTAGACCCCTGCTTTAAAGGTTAAATGCTCAAAGAGTTAAATATTTTAATGATGATGTATATATAAAGGCGTGTAGACATGTATTTATTTATTTGCAGAAATGAACTCAGTCATAATTCATGAAGTCTTGGACCTCAAAGTAACTATTAAATAAATAAAAAAATCACACTGCCTTGCCTTCATCCAAGATGATATCATTCTTTTACATGTTCCAGAGTATAATAGAAAACTCTGAGAAATGCATACTTTTATTGCCATATTTCCAGTTTCTTTTCACATAAAGAACAATATATCTTACAATGAGTAAAAACTGCATTAAGGGGTTCATTCGCCTTCACTGGGAGTGATCTCCACCCTGTTGATATATATGTCTTAAAGCTAAGATGTCCCACCAGCCAAGTGGGGTTTCTCTGAGTCTCGGTGTTTGTTTTTTACTCCAGTACAGCTTCTCTGGTTCTACTACTGGGCTATAGTTATCAGTAATGTCAGCACAAGGGTATTTCAAATAATCTTTCCATGATCTCTACCAAGAGTGTGCTTCCAATACATTCCTCAGGGGAAAATAAGCCAACCTCCATAGATTAATATATTTGTAAATACCTAGAGTTTAAAAAAAAATGGAATGTGCATACTCTTTTATTGGCTCCTAGCCCAGTGCAGAAAAGATGGTTAAGTTGACCTTCTGCCTCTGTGGCAGCCTTGGTGCCCAAAAATGCTGTGATAGATGCTAATGAGATCAAACTCTGGCTTCTCTCTGTGTACACTCCATCGCTGAGAGCCTTCAGAATTCCCAACTTTTCTTTTGTATCCATTTATCTATGCTCAAGTGGCTCTGCTCTGCCCAAGCCCCCTCTCGATACAGCCAAGAGATGCTGACACCCCCTATCAGAGACAACGAGGAAGGGCATCTGTTAAAGTGGTGACACTGGCCAGATTCCGCAATCCTGAGCCAGAAGCACATCCTTAGGCAGAGGTTAAGCCTGTTTGCAAGACCATTCCCCACAGTTAGGGCTCTTTACCAGTTGGCAGATCCTAGAGTTTGGATACTGCTGCCCAGCCTTGGTGTGTATTTGCTACTACTATCCTTACAGCACAAGGATTCTGCAGATCCATGAACAATATGTCCATTTCTGCCCCTTTGGCACATGCACATTGCCGGTAAGGTCCCCCATGATGCTTCATCTTGCCCAACAACTTGATTGGATCTGAAATCAACTAAGAGGCAGGCCTCTGAGAAGCCCTTGTAAGGCTGTTTCCTGCAAAGATTAACTAGGGTAGGGGCATGGGCAGGGCAGGGTCCTTCCACGAGTACACGGTACATTTTGTTATCAGCCCAAATGTAATGAGGTCCCAGGGAAAAGACGTTGCTTTTTGCCTGCCTGCCTTCGTCCTTGCTGGTGAGTGCATCTACCATTCGTCGCTGACATTAGAGCCCAGCTTCTTTGATCCTCTGATGTGAACTAAAGACTTCTGGCTTTCAGGTGTCCTTAAGATTCCTAGTTCCAGACTGGGCCTACTGAGGCCTCCAGCTTCATGGACTGGCCAGTTAATGGGTTCAGCCTTTTCAGTGTACAGACAACTATCATTGGATTACCCACATCATGTAACCAATCTAATCAACGCTCCTTTAGTAAATACTCATTCTGTTGGTTCTGACTCATACGGTTCCTTACTCCTCACAGTACACACGCTTGCTTGTATGTGTACACATGTGAATGCTCGAGCACATATGTACACACACATACATCATACACACACTCATACATACATTACATGCACATATATTACACATACATACATTATACATGCCTACATACATCATCATATACACACACATACATACATCATACACACATACATCTTCATACACATACATACATCACACACATAATCATATGCACACACATACATCATCATACACACACATACATACATTCTACACACACATACATGCATCCTACACACATATATATACATCACACACATATATTACATACACACATACATCATACACACACATGCATCATCATACACACACATGCATCACTCACATACATACACACATATATTACACACATATGTTACACATCACACACACACAGATCTTGAGTACTTTCTAGGACTTTGGGGAAATAAACAAGAAATTTTGGCAGCATCAATAGCTAGGGACAGCCTGGCCAGAGCCATGGGATATGCCATCTGGTCAGAGGATAGGTCTCTTCCTCCCCACAGACATCCTTGGCCTGTGTTGACTTATGCCTGCCTCAGTGTCTCAGGTAATTTTCTCATTTTTGTGCAGAATCAACTCAAGAGAGAGAGAATTTCTTTCAGTTCCTGGCTTAAGGCACTACAGCGCCCATTGTTCTGGGTCTCTGTCTGAGGCGGCAGAAGCTGATAGCTTGTTATGTCTCAGCCACTCAGAAAGCACAGAGGTCCACTGGAAGTGGAGCCAGCTGTAATTCTGTAGGTCTGCTCTACACCCAGAAGATTCTACAACCTCAGTAAACGGTACCAGCTGGAGATCATCATATGACCTTTTCAGCCCCAAATCTGCCATTTCTTTCTCTGACTGGGAGACCCTTGACTTTCATTATACATCATACATCCCTTATTGGTCCAGCTCTGGTACACACACACACATAAAGTGTTTATAGTGCTAACCTGTAATCTAGAAACAAAACAAATACACCAGTAAAATTTTAATATTGTCTGTATTTGCTTTTCATCCTTTACTGCTAACTTACAGGAAGTTTTCCAAAGATACACAGTGTAGCTGCTCTTCCCTGCTCCTATCAGTGAGCATCTGTGCTTCATTTAGAATATAGGTAGGTTCATTTCTTGTAGATGATTTTCTCCTCTTGAATCACCCTCTACCATTTATAATCAACCCACAACTTCAGCCCATGGACGGTGCCACCCACATTCAAGCCCTCCCATCCTCAGCTAAACCTCCCAGAGATGTGTCCCTCAGCTACTCTAAATCCAGTCAGGCTGACAATAATGATAAAAGAATAAACTGATATAAATCAGCAACTGAATAATTTTCAAATTTTAATTTGCATTCAAAAATATTTACTCTTTATGACATAGTTTCACAGATTTTGACACGGTTCATTGCCTCGGTGCCATAGCTCCTTAGAGAATAACTCTAATCCACCTTGTCACCATCCGTGCTGAGGGAGCTCTTCCCTGTTACTGCACTTGGCTTATCCTAGAAGGCCACGGGAAGAGAACTATATGATATGCACCCGTTGGTACCAGACTCCTTTTTTATTATTTAAAAGGTTTTTTCCATATATACCACTGTTCCTCTTCCCTTCCCTCCTCCCAGTCCCTCCCAGTCCTCCCTCAGCCTCCCTCCCCACTCCATCCCCCATCCTTTCCCTGAGGAGGACAAGGAGTCCCAGCGTGGGTCAGTTCAGTCTGGTGTTTCTTTCCATTTGAGATAGGTCCGACTCCCTCATCCCAGTATTTAGGCTGGGTTAGGTGTTCCTCTGTAGAGAATGAGCTCCAACATGCCAGTTCATGCACCAGGAACACAGTCTGATCCCACTCCACAAGGCTCTACATACTGCCCATGCCATTCGACAGTCATCTACCTTTGGAGGGTTTAGTTCCTTTTCCTGAAGATTCCCCAGTGGCTGTTTCTGATTCAGTGAGCTCCCAATAGCTCTAGTCAGCTGTCTCTGTGGGTCTCCTCCTCATGATCCCTATCTCTTTGCTCATTTACACTCTCCTCTCTCTCTCTCTCTAAGACCTGGTACTCTGCCATGGATCCCTGCTTCTACCTCTATTCATTGCTGGATGAAAATTCTATAATGACACTTAGGGAGGTCATTCATTTGATTATGGGGGAAGCCCTGTCTAGGCACCCCCTTTACTATTGATTGGAGTCTTATCCAGGGACATCCTGTGGGTTCTTGGAGGTTTCCCTAGCACCTGGCCTCTTTCCAGTCCCACAGTGGCTTCCTCTATCAAGATATCCATCTCTTTTTTTCTCCCTCTTTGTTGCTCCTCTCACTCAAACATCTCCTTCTCTCGTGTTTGCTCCCACCTCTCCTTGGTCACTGCCTGTCATGATTCCAATTTACTCAGGAGATCTTCTCTATTTTCTCTTCCCAGGGGAATCTCTGGATGTGTCTTTTAAGTTCCTTATGGTCCCAAGCTGTTCAGGAGTTGTAGTTTGCAGCCTGGATATTCTTTGCTTTTTGTCTAAAATCCACTTATGAGTGAGTGTCTATCTTTCTAGATCTGTGTTATATCACTCAGGATGACACTCTCCAGATCCATCCATTTGCCTACAAAATTCAAGATGTCATTGTTTATTTTTAATGCTGAGTAGTATTTCATTGTGTAGAAGTACCATAATTTATTAATCCATTCTTCATTTGAGGGGCATCTAGGTTGTTTCCAGGTTCTGGCTATTATGAATAATGCTGCTATGAATATAGTTGAGTTAATGCCACTTCCTAAATATAACATCAGTAGCACAGACACTAAGAACAACAATTAATAAATGGGACCTCCTGAAACTGAGAAGCTTCTATAAGGCAAAAGACACAGTTAATAAGACAAAGTGACAGCCTACAGAATGGAAAAAGATCTTCACCAACCCCACATTTGACAGAGAGCTGATCTCTAAAATACATAGAGAACTCAAGAAACTAGAGGTCAAAAATCCAAATCATCCAATTTAAGAAATGGGGTTCAAAGCTAAAAAAGGAATTTTAAGCAGAAGAATTACAAATGGCTGAAAGACACTTAAGAAATTGCTCAACATCTTTAACCATCAGAGAAATGCAAATCAAAACAACTCTGAGATACCATTTTACACCTGTCAGAATGGCTAAGATCAAAACCACAGATGACAAACTATGCTGGAGGGGATGTGGAGTAAGGGGAACACTCCTCCATTGCTGGTGGAAGTGAAAACTTGTACAGCCACTTTGGAATGCAGTATGGTGGTTCCTTGGAAAACTGGAAATCTCCTCAATGACCCAGCAATACCACTATTGGGTGTATATCCAAAGGATTTACATTTTGTGCCAGACTTCTTTAAAAGCAGGATTCATTGATGATTCATCCAGACTGTGTCAATCAATAGCATGTTCTATTTATTCTTGACTAGTATACATGGTACGTGTGGACCACTGTTTACCCACTGTTATGTGAAAGCCATAGGAGCTATTTCCAGTTTGGGGCAATTACCAAGATTCCATTATAATTCAAGGAGGCACCTTCACTGGAACACAGGCTTTCCAAATTTTTTTTTCTGAGTAAATAATTAGAGGTGGGTTTCTGGGCCATATAGTGGGTTTGTAGGAAACTCTACAAGAAGATACCTCATTGCTCACTGGTGCTGCATTTTATTTTGAGATTCTCATTAGCAATCAAGTGGTGGGTGGAGATCCCATTGCTTCCTATCTGTAAAGTCAATATTGATGGTCAACTTGATAGGGTCTAGGATTACTTCTTGGGGTGTCTGCAAGATTATCTAGATTGGATTATCTAATGTAGGACATCTCACCCTAAATGTGAGTGGCACCACTCCATTCTGCATGTATTTAATATCTGTGTTTTGACATCATGTCTTTGTGCTCTGGCTGAGCTCCCTCTCAATCTAGCATCCCCCTTCTCTTCATTTGTTCTTACTTTTAAGTCCTTTGAGATTTTTCTATATGGACAACAGTGTCTGTTCTTATAAACAATATTGCTTTGTTCTTTGCAGACTGCATCCTTTATATGTTGTCTCACTGGCCTATTTCACAGACTAGAAATCTAGAACAATATTCAACATGAGGAGGGAAAGATATTGCTTTTTGATATTCTTGGGGGAAAAGACTGAATGTCTCTTGCTATTACACATGAGGATTTCGTAAGAGAAGACAGCTAGCTGAGCATCTCTTTTTGCTTTCCATGGATGCGCTATGACCAGCTGCCTCAGACGTAAGTCAGCAGAGCCTCTCTGCTATTACAGATGATACCATGCACCCTGAGCCCAAACAAACCCTTCCTTCATAAATTGCTTTTTCCTTCCACTATTGTATCATAGCACAAGAAAAGCACCCAGTGCAGGTCCTCGCCAGCATGTGCGATGCTCCAGTTTATGTGGCTCTGGCCATTCTAATGAGCAGGTCATGGGATTGCACCACACAGTTCATATTGTCTCTGGTGACAAATTACATTAATCAGTCTTACATGCTCTCCCGCTGTGTTTGATGGCATTGACTGAGAAGATTTGCTTACTGAAAATGCATTAGGTTGTTCATTTTATTTTTTTTCTTTTCCGCTTGCCTGTTTTTGAGATGGGGGGGGTCTTATGATGTATCCTAGCCTACCTAAAAACCTGTCATCCTCCATCTTCAACCTCTTGGTTGTTATTGCAGATGTGTGTGACACTTCATGCTTGTGACTTTTGGCAGTTCTTTGTGCATTATGGATGCTGATCCTTTGCCATAAATGTGATTTTCCAGTATTTTCTACAAATTTTTGTAATATAGTTTTCGTTTCTTAAGTGTGTTTCCTTCGGTATATAAGCATTTTCCTTCATGAAAATTGAATTCATCTTTTTTTTTTCTTTTCTGGAGCATAGTTTTGGTTTTAAACTCTCTAACCAAAGGTCTTTGAGATCTCCTTTGTTTTTCTAGTTTTATAATGAAAGCAAGTCTGCTATTCAATGGCTCAGTATCATCCTTCTATAGATGTGGGCAACCTCAGTGCTGGTTGCTAAAGGGAACAGCCTTTTACCTCAGACTGTTTTTACATCTTTGCCAGAAGTCAGTGCTCTGTTCTCCTGTGGATCTATTTCTGGGTTCTCAATTTTGTTTCATTGATCTGCATGCTTGGCCACCTCTCAAAGTTACCTCTTTCACTGGATATTTATAGTACTGTTTGCACAAGTCTTCCAACTCTGGCCTTTCCCAGAGTTCTTCTATTCTGTTACTTTGCTTTACACACCACACACACACACACACACACACACACACACACACACACACACACTCACTCACTCACACACACACACACACATGCACACAAGAGAGAGAGGGAGAGAGAGAGAGGCAGACACAGAAAAATATCAGAGAGACAGAGACAAAGAGACACACGCATACAGAGAAACACAGAGGTACAGACAGATGCATTTAAGTCTTCATTTGATTGGAAAAAGCGCCTTGGATTTTTAACTGATATTGTGCTCAAACTATTGATCAAATGAAGGAACATTAATATATTAGAAATACTGAGTGTTTTAATTCAGTAATGTGCTACATGTCTCCATTTAATTAAGTCTTTGATAAGTTTTCATTAAGATTTTATAGCCATCAGTATATAAATCTTATGCAAACTTTTCCAGTTTGTACCTAAGTATACAATTTGCGGTGCTAATTTTTTACTTCATATTTGGACTTGACATTTTTGTTTTGGCTTGTATCCTAAACCTAGACAAGCGGAGTGTGAATCTGGGACCTTCTTTCTTCAATTCCTTCCTCTTGCTGTTGATAAAACACTGTGACTAAAGCAGCATAGAGAAGACAGTTTACTCTGGCATATGGTGTCAGAGGGGCAAGAGTCCACCATGGTGAGCAGGCATCAGCATGTGACAGGCATGGACATCAGAGCAGGAGGTTGGGAAAGCACCTTCAGGTGCAATCACAAAGCAGTAGAGGGAGAGAGAGAGAGAGAGAGAGAGAGAGAGAGAGAGAGAGAGAGAGAGAGAGAGAGAGAGAGAGAGGAGAGAGGGAGGGAGGGAAAGAGAGAGGGAGAGGGAAAGGAGAGAGGGAGAGAGAGGGAGAGAGAGGGAGAGAGAGAGAGACAGAGAGAGACAGAGAGGGAGAGAGAAGAGAAGAGAAGAGAAGAGAGGGAGAGAGAGGAGGAGGGAGAGGAAGAGAGATGAAGAGAGAGAGGAAGGGAGGGAGGGGAGAGAGAGACAGGGAGGGGAAGAGAGGGAGAGAGGGGAAGGGAGGGAGGGGAGAGAGGGAAAGGGGAGAGAGGTGGTTTGAGGTTTCTAATCTCAAAGCCCACCCACAGTGATATACTTCCTCCACCAGGGCTGTACTATCTAAACCTTCCCAAACAGTGCCATGACTGAAAACCAGGTATTCAGAGATCCAATTCAGGGGTACATTTCTACTGGACCCTATTGGTTCATGGCCATATTATAATGCAAAATGCATTCAGTCCAACATCAACGTCCCCATAGTCTTCCACAGTCTAAACACTCCGAAATTTCTTCTGAAATTCTTCATTTTAATACTCCATCAAATAAAAAAAAGTGCAAATTACATTCTTCCAAACATAATGGTACAGAATATATGTTACCATTGCAAACAGGAGGAAAGGGACACATTGAAGAAATAGTGGACCAAAGTAAAAGCAGAGCCAAACAAAGCAAACACTAAATCCAGTAGCTTCATGTCCAGTGTGTCAAAGATGTCTCTGCCCTTCCAGTTTCACTGCCTTCGACACACATCACTCTCTTGAGATAGTTCTACTTCGTGTATGTAGCTCTCCTTGGCAGATAATCCATGGCTCTGGCATCCGTAGCATGACTGCCTCTCCACAGCAACCCAGGCATCATTTTCACAGGCTCTCTCATGCCTTATTCTTTCAGGATCTTCATGCAGGGACTCCCTTGCTGTAGTAAGAAGTTTTTGGCTCAGACTTTCCAGCCTAGCCCCAGATTTGGACCTGCTTGCCGCCCCACTGCTGCTTAGCCCCAAATAATCACACAAAGGCTTATATTAATTTCATGCTCATTGGCCTATGGCTCAGTTATATAACTTGCTCACTTTTACTCTTAAACTAACCCATGATTCTTATTTTGTTCAGCCTTGCATCTTGGTACCTTTTCTCAGAGCAGCATCTCAACTCCTTTCCACTCAGTCTACTGGTGTCTTTCTTTTCCTCTTCCCAGAGTTTTCTTAGTCTGGTAGCCCCGCCCATACTTCCTGTCTGGCCAATTAATATTTTATTAAACCTGTAGGAGGGACAAATATTTACAATATACCAGAACATAAGCCTATAACACATTGTCACAAGTTGCCTGGCCTCAGTGGCTATCTGAAACACATAGGAAGAATCTATGACCCTTCCCTCTTTCATCCTTTATACCTTATATTATACGATTTTGAAATTTCCTTTATTATTATTATTATTGTTATTATTTAATATGTTTATGAGTGTTTTGCTTGCGTATGTATCTGTGTATCGTGTGCATGCTTTGTATTCAAAGAGGTCAGAAAAGGGCATCAGATCCCCTGGAACTAGAATTATAGATGCTTGTGAGCTGCCCTGTAGGTACTAAGAATCAGGCCCTCTGGAAGACCAACTAGTGCTTCTAACCACTGAGACACCCTTCTATCCATAGTCCATTTAGCATCAGACAAGCTCTTAAGACAAGGGCAGAAGGCAGCCACACTCTGCCTAAGTATCACAGGAGCAGCCTCTAGCCCAGTGGATGGTTAAGCCCTTGCTTCCCTCCAAAGTATTGTGATCTGGGTCTCTCAGTCCACTTTGCTCTCAGCATGACTGACTTCCAGGATCCTACAGCAATGGCTGAATTAACTCTTCTTACAGCATTCAATTGCTTCTCTAATACAAAGTTCCAAAGTCACTCCTCCTCATAGTGCCACCACCTGTGGGCCTATGGGAGCCATTTTCATTCAAATAACCACGGTAAGGCCAAGGTTGGTACCAGAGTAGATTGCTCCTGTGAAGAACCTGACAACCGTGTTGGCTTATGGAGGACTATGGAAGACTTTGGAACTTTGTATTAGAGAAGCCTTCGAATGTGACCTTGTTAGGGAAAGTGTGTCACTGGCATTGGGCTTTGAGGTTTCAAGTGTTCAAATCAGGCTCAATGTCTCTTTCTGATGATCTAAATGAAGAACTCTCAAGTTACTTCTCCAGTACCATGTCTGACTGAGCATCACCATGATAATGGACCAAACCTTTGAAACAGTAAGGCAGCCCCTATTAAATGTTTCCTTTTATAAGAGTGGCCGAGGTCATGGTGTCTCTTCACAGCAATAGAAACTCTAACTCTGACAGCGGTCTTTCTCTTACTGGGAAAAATACCCAGTGCAGGTTACTGGGATAATACCCAGAAAGAGTTTGTTTGGCTTATGATTCCAGAGGGCTAAAAGTATCATGGCAAGGCAAGGGGACATCGTGACATGTGGCAAGCACAGCAGGAGGAACAGAAATCTGAGAGCTCACATCTTCAACTGCAAACACAAAGCAGAGACCACGAACTTGAAGTCTCACTGCCAGCCACCGTCATGAGATTCTTTCTCCAGAGAGTCTGCCTGCCCCCTCTCCCCACATGAACCTTTCCAAACAGCACCACTAACTGTGGTTATACAAGTGTGCAAGTATCTGAGCCTTTGGGGAACATTTCCATTTTCAATATTCTTCTCTTGCTTCTGTCAATTCTTTGGGGTTTTTCGTGTAGATAATAAGATCTGTGGAGACAGACAGTTTTATTCCTTCCTGTGCAGAGTGTTTTTTGTATTTCTTCTTACTGGCTGTCATGGATAGCTTCACATGTCACCTTGACATAACCGAGAGTCATCTAGGAAGAGGAAATCTCACCTGAGGAATTGCCTAGATTGACTGGGCCTGGCATCACAACTGTGGGCATTTTCTTAACTGTTAGCTGATAGAGGAGAGTCTAGTCAACTATGAGCAGTGCCATCCCAGGCATGCGGGCTTAGGCTGTGGACGAAGGGTGATTAAGCAAGTCAGGGGGAGCAAGCATGTGAACTTGGGTCAACTTGGGAGCCTGCATGTTCATCTGCTGAGTCATTTTGACAGCCTCTGTTAGAACTCTCTTCCTTTTTGGAAACTGAGCAAAAAAGGTGTCTGAAAGCAAAGCATCCCATGGCTAAGGAGCCAAAGCTGCACCCTTGCTCTGTCTAGCCTAGGCATCTAGGGAAAATGCTAATCTCAAGCGAATTCACTGTTTCACTATAGAAGACAATGCTGTGCAATGTCTGCAAGACCCCAGGCTGAGGATTTGAGCAAAGATTGATCTGGCTGCTGCTGTGCATGGTGTTACAAGTGGAACTGGGCAAACAAATTACACTAGGGAGGTGATTGTCACGGGTGCTGGTGGAGTCCAGGGTCATTTCACCTGCTTTCCCAGGCCTAAAAGGAAGTCAGACAGAGGCAGGCTTTGGAGAAGGCTGTGTTTGCTTGGGCTGTGAGCCAAGGTACTTGGATAGCCTTTAGAAGCAGGAATGAGACTTTTTCAACAGCCAACAGGAAAATGGGGACCCAAGTTACAATCTCATGGAACTTAGTTGGACACTAAGATGAATGAGTTCAGAAACATATTTATCAACCCAAAACACTTCCAGAAAAGAATACAGCTCTTATGATGCCTTGATTTGGGCTCTTGTGACTCAGAGTAGAGGCTGAGCTGAGCCACACTGTCTGGACCTTGGGTCTACAAGCCAGCAACATAATCATTGATACTGCTTCAAGTTGCTGGATTTGTAGCTTCCTCAACAGAATGCTGAGACGTGTGTTAGATATGTCTGAAGATCTTCTGTGTGGGATGCTTCTGCTTTCTGAAGACACAGGGGTGAGAACAATGTCTTTTGTTGTGAAGTTTACCAATCACAAGTAGAATCTGCCACCAAACTAACACGAATATCTTCTGGGTGCTGGCAGGTGGGATTGGATTCCATTGGCTCCAAAGAATGGAGAGCATTATGCCTGACTGTAGCCAACCAAAGAAAAACCAAGGTCTAGTCAGTGAGCATGCTTCAAAGGGAGAAGGGAGGGCAGGCAGAGCTCTAGCAGCCTCAGCTATAGAAGTTTCTAGAGTGTTTACTGTTACTGAGACTTCTTTGATCCATATCTCTCCTGCCTCGATTTTAAGTGTAAAGGATATAGAAAGATAAGGATATCATTGTTGGGGAGAGGGAGAGAGAGAGGGGGGGAGGCAGAGGAAGGAAGAGGGCTCTCTCAGGGAATTTGCCTCCAGAGTTGTAGGAGCAAGTTAGAGACTCAGGTGAGCTGAGCTTGCTGCAGTTTGAGTCTGGAAAGACCTGGGTCAAATTTCATTTTCCTCTAGAAACTTCTATCATTATTACATATCTTGAGCCTTTTCATATTACAGCTGATAATCAGCTTCATTAAGAGCCCAAGGGTCTAAGTATTCATCTCATCTACCATGTTTAGCCAACGGGCCTTTTGGGAGACATCCAGATCCACAAACATGCTAGCCTGGCATTATTGACCTGTAGGTTACCCTTCAAGGAAAGTTGGTAAACTTCGAAGTCTAATTCTGGCCTTGTTAGCACAAACAAGTTAATTGGCAGGCATGTGCATGCGGGCATGTGAAGGCCACAGGTCAATGCAGATTGCCATTACTCAAGCCCCATCTACTGAGCTCATCAACACGGCTGAGCCACCTGGCCTGTGAGCCCCAGGGATCCTCCTATCTCAGCTTTTACGGCAGCAGGATGCACACACCACCATGCTCAGCTCTTCCTTTTTTAAACATGAGTTCTGATAGTCAAACTCAGATCCTCATGGGTTTTGGAAAATGGCACTATCTGAGCTGTCTCTTCAGCCCTGAATAAGTAGTTTCTTAACCGAGACACCAAAGAACCACAAAGCCTCCCCGTAATTTCAGCTGCTGCCAGGAGCAGCTCGGAGATTATTTATGAGGGGACAAGCCTGGGCCTCTGGACCGAGTATGTAAGTTAGGATGTCCCAATGAAGAACTGACAGATCGTCTCAAAGGACAAAAACCAGGAAGAATATAAATTCAGAAGTGCAAGCTCAGCCAGGATGTTTGTGTCCACTCAGAACAAGAGAACTCCATGGACTTCTCTAGACTTTACCCGATAAAGCGGTACAAGGGTGTGATCTGAATACATTTCCATGAGACGCCTGAATAGTGCTCACAAATTCTATACATCTCTTATGCTCCTTGGTGCTTCCTTCCCAGCAGGGCTGAAGGCTGGCCTTAGTTATTATTTAATTGATTTGAGTTCATCGAATCCCAGCCCATTCTCTTCCTGGCTTCTCTTTAGCCCCCCACCCCCAAGGTATGATTCAGGCAGAATTCTGACCGTCATGGGCTCAAATCCACAATTATCAGCACAGTATTTCCTGTAGTTGTTTATCATTTCCCAGGGGTTGTATCAGGCAAAGGTGTCCTCATTCTCCAAGTAAAGAAACCCCAGACAGACAGTTGTCAAGGCAACAAAAATGCACTGAGCTGGGAGGAAAGGCCGATTCTGGCTGCTGAGAGTCTATGTACTGTTGAAGCGCCAACTTAATTTAGAGGTTTGGCGAATGGATTGTTTTTTTATGACTAATTATGAAATGTACCCAGTGTCATTAGGGCTGGATGATGGATGAGTGCCTGCTAATGTGATGTGGAAATTTAAGGCAGCCTTGGGTGTGAATCGAACTAGATTAAGTGAGCCTAAAGGATTGATGGCTGGTCTTTGTCATTCTGCAAACAACTCAGTCTCTCTCTCTCTCTCTCTCTCTCTCTCTCTCTCTCTCTCTCTCTCTCTCTCTCTCTCTGTGTGTGTGTGTGTGTGTGTGTGTGTGTCTGTGTATGTGTGCTCCAAACCTCTACCTATTTGTGTCTTTCCATATATTCCAAATATGTTCAAAATAAGAGTATACAATACATACATACCCATATTAAGTGTGAAATGTGTATATAATATATGTATAGGGGACTTCAGTGACTCACCAGGTGAAACTGAGGTCCCATATCCTCCTCCTTTATTCACTGCTTTGTATGCCTGGCTTCACTCTCTGGTCACATACCGGTTTATTAAAGTCCAAATGAAAGCTGAATGTCACAAAAGACATGGCAATGAGGAGCTTCCAGGGCCAGGGCGTAAACACTGGCATCGTTCTCTCTGGGTGTCCGTTCTGCTCACTGGGAGCATGAAATTCAGGCAGAATCC
The DNA here is from genome assembly GCA_033318265.1 of Phyllotis vaccarum. Lineage (NCBI taxonomy): Eukaryota > Metazoa > Chordata > Mammalia > Rodentia > Cricetidae > Phyllotis > Phyllotis vaccarum. Next base: position 38,489,148 of record JARWLC010000010.1, on the reverse strand, counting down.
ATACAACTATGCACTTTCATCTTTTCCCCTTTATTTTTATTTTCTGTGTATGTGTGTTTATGTGTCTGTTTACTATGTGTTTGGTGTCTGCAGTGACCAGGAGAGGATATCAGATCTCTGGAATCAGAGTGACAGACAATTGTGAGTCATCATGTAGGTCCGAGAATGTAAACTTGGGTCCTCTGGATGAGCAGCTAGTGCTCCTAACCACTGAACCATCTCTCCCCACTCGGCTACCATCTTCCTCCTTAACAAACGTGTTGTTGAAAAGTCACACTAAGGAAACGAGGCTCTCTGAACACAGAAGGATTGATGTACTTATGAACTCAGACTGTTGCAGCCTGCACCGGTCTGGACCAGATGGGGTCCTTGCACTGGGAGTGAAGTGGGCATAGTCTACATTCCTAACCAGAAACTATCTCCGCTTAATAACCATTCTCACATAGAAATAAATGATCTGCTGTTCTCTTGTTTCTTTTTATTTTATATTATTTTATTACTCTTATTTTATATGCTGTTTGTTTGAGAGGGGGGGAGACAGAACAAAAAGGATGTGGATTTTGAGTGGGTGGGAGGTGAGGAGGACCTATGATCAAAATACATTGATGAAAAAAAATCTAGTTTCAATTATAAAAGGAAGAAAGGAAGAAGGGAAAAAGAAAGGAAGGAAGGGAGGAAAGAAGAAAAAGAAAAAAGAAAGAAAGAGAGAAATAAAGAAAGAAGGAAGGAAAGAAGGAAAGGAAGAAAGAAAGCCAGGCATGTGGACACACACCTGTAACCCTAGCACCCAGAAGACTGAAGCAGGAGAATTTCCCAAAAGTTCAAGGTCAGCCTGGCCTACATAGATCTTGTCTCTAAAATAAATAAATAAAATAAAAACAAATGAATACACTTAAAAAATTAAAGCCAGGATGTCTTTAATCTAACTTTATATCAAGAGCTGATCCAGGATAGCCAGATCGGTGCTCCAGGAGTTCAGCTTTCCTCTAGCTCTCACCCGGAGGAAAGGAAAAAAGTATGCCAGCCTTCAGAAGAGGAAATTCAGTTGCCCAGGGAAGAAGTACCTTTGTTTTTTCCATCTTCAGCTGATTGGCCATAGGGTAAGACAGGATTTGCACTCCTCACTCAAGTGGTCAGCCGTGTAAAGTTACCAAGGCCATTCTCTAAAGATAGACTCTGTCTGCACTAGCTGTGGCTAGCCAATCTTGTGAATCAGCTTCCTAAATGTGTGCAAGCAGCATGCCTCCCTGAGGGGGAGACATCCCAAGAATGCACACTTTATGTCTCATCTCTCCAGGCTAAGGCTGGGAGAGTGATAGCCAGAGTAAAAAGGCATGTCTCTAGGCTTGTTGGGATAACTCGGAGCAATTAAGTGCCTTTCATCCCCTCTGAGGCCTTGGGGATGCTATTGTTTCTCTTTATAGCTTTTCTGCACATATTGAGATAGGCTAAGTGGAGGTAAACAGGTTATTAAAGCTGGGACCTCATAAAAAGACAAGAGTATGACCAACTGTTGAATTTTGTTCCTCTCAAATTAATATCTCTCTCTGGGCTGGAGAGAAGAAGGCCCTGAATATAGAAGGGTATCCGGACATAAGAAACAGGTGCAAAAAGAGGTGGGTAGGATTTCCTTGGATAGCCGGCTTTCTTGGAGAGGTTCAAGTCCTTGTTAATACTTGTCAAGACTTGTTCAAAAGTACAAGTTCTCCTGCACATACTAACTTCCTGCTGTGCTCCAGGTGTTGGGACATTTTACTGAAGGGCAGTAAAGCACAAGGGAGCAGAAATTGGGTGACGAAAGCCTGGTCCAATGCTCAGGATGCTGATGGAGAATAAAGATTCTAAGAATTATAAAATGTCCTAATCAGTTCAGGTGTCACAGTAACCTAAAGGAGCTGGGGGACCCCTCAGAAGCTGGGGAGACCCTCAGGAGCTGAGGAGACCATTCAGGATCTGGGGAGACCCTTAAGAGCTGGGGAGACCCCACAGGAGCTGGGGAGACCCCGCAGGAGCTGGGGAGATCCCCAAGGAACTGAGGAGACCCTCAGGAGTTAAGGAGACCCTGTAGGAGCTGAGGAAACTCCACCGGAGCTGAGGAGACACCTTAGGTACTGGGGAGACCCCTCAGGAGCTGGGGAGACATGATAGAGGGAAGCATTTGAGCTGGATCTTGAAGAATGGACCAAACTTCTTTCTACACGAGGAGAATGGGAATTAAGAATGACAGGGCATACTTGGCACTGAAGATGTGAGTGCAAGGAACAACTGACTTGTGCAAAGATCGTGAAGAGAATAGTGGTCAAGCTATGTGAGAGGGAAGGAAGGCAATTTTTAGAATCAGGAAGGCAGATGTGTTGCTGTATGCCTGTAATTCCAGCTACCTGGAAGCCAGCCGAGAGGGTTACTAGTGTTGAGGCCAGCCTGTGAATTGTAGATTGTACCAACTCCAGCTCCCATTTTATGTTCTTCACACTTGCGGCAGGTAACAGATCCTCCTCTACTCTTATTTATTCATTTTGTTTTTATAATTTTGTTTCTTTGTTAAAAATATTTTTTACATATAATATATTCTGATTAGGGTTTCCTCTCCCCCAACTCCCCCGAGATCCTCCCTCTTCCCCACCCACCCTAATCCACATCCTGGTTTTTTTTGTTCTTTGATTAGAACACAAACATATGTCTAAAAATAATAACAATAAAATTAGATAAAACAAAACAAACCATAATAGGACATAATAGACAAACGGAAGAAAAAGAGACTAGAAAAAAGCTCAAGAAACATATAGACATAGTGATACACATGTTCTCACACAGAGAAACCCTGTAAAAATCCAAAACCGGAAACCATCTCACACAGATACACACACAGGCACACACATGCACACACACATGTACACACATACACACGCACATACACACATGCACACACACATACACACTTGCACACACACGTACATGCACGCACACACACACACAGGCACGCACATGCATGCCCATGCATGCATGCATATCACCCCCCCCACACACACACACACACACACACATTTAACAGTTTGGTGCAGTTTAAAAGGAAAAAAACAGAGAGGATCATTATTTAACCATAGCTGACTGCAAGCAACACTGGAAAGTCTCTTCCTAGAGATGAAGCACCCTTGGTTAGGAAAGCTAAGTGGTGACCCTGTAGGTGAAATTGGCTTGTCGCCAGCCACGCTCAGTGCAAACGCCGCTTTCTACTTGAATTCCTCTCTTACTTGCTGAAGCTTGCTCCTTATTCCTTTGCTTCTGGCAGTCCTCTGCTCTGCTCTAGCAACTATAACTAACAAACCAAAAAGCAATTCACTGTCCCTGGGAATTCTGAGGCATTCACTTTCTGTGGAGACCTGTGCTACCTGCTGACTCCCCAAGCACTTTGGATGGTAGGCTCCCCTCCCAGCCCTTCATCTCAGGGGTTTGCTTCTCGGGCTTCTCTTGCCACATACAGTAACCTTGCCTGGTAAACGGCAGATGCATTTCCATCAGAGCCAAAAACAGTATCCAATTTTACATCCATTAGGTAATGTCTTGTGATTAAATACACACCTCAGGTTGCTCTTTGCTGGGAAAGCTGTTCCCAAGGTCCCCAGAGGAGTGCCGAAGACACAATTCATCAGTAATTGTAACTCATCAGGTTTGGGGAATATGACAGTTTAAAAGTGCTTCTCATACAGTGGGGCCTCTTGTCACCTCCACTTATGTGAAGAAGGGAGGGATGTCCATCCAGATGAGGGGTTTTTACAGCTATTACCTATTCATCGTTTATATAAAGTAAGGAAAGCCAACAGCTATTGGCTATTGGTGGAGGTAAAGGCCAGTGTTTCTTGGCAAGGAACCCAGAGGTTTGCATCATTTCTGTCCAAACTCAAGTCATTTTCTCTCAAGCCTTTCTCCTTATATTTGGTTGGTCAAATGGGAGTGGTGTGTGTGTGTGTGTGTGTGTGTGTGTGCATGTGTGGTGTGGTGTGTGTGTACACATGTGCACATGTGTGCATGCATGTGTGTGCATGTGCAAGCATGTGTGTGTGTGTGTGTGTGTGTGTGTGTGTGTTGGGTTTGGGCTGTATGGCTGTGCTTCATCCAGCTTTGTGTTTCCTGGGCTTCCTGGCTCTGGGGATGCTGTACCTTTCATTAAACACCTGTTTACCGTGGAATGCCCTGCCATTGCTCCTTCCAGAATTTCTTTTGTTCCATTTTCTTCTCCAGTCACGAGTTAAGTTACACATCTGTCCTGGCTTTGGAACTGCCCAGCCATTTTGAATGTTGTTTCTCAGTGTGTTTATTTTGTTTACCTGATTCTTAGTCTGAAATGTGTTTTCTGAGCTTCCTTTAAACTCAGTGATTCTCTTTCCAGATGGGTCCTGTCTGCTGATGAGCTCAGCAAGGGTTTCTCTCCTGTTAATGCTTTCATCTCCGGACTTCCTCTCTTGCTCCGGGTCCCCTCTTTAGTTCCCTGTTGGTGGGGATAAGGAGTTCAGTAACTGAGGTGGGAGGCAGATTCACAAGCAGTTTAAATCTTGCAAATGTTGGTTTTTCATTTAGGCAATGGAAAATCCCCAAACTGATTGTAATACATTGGAAAGCACTTTAGCTTCATTGCAAGATTGGAAACAAGAGAGCATGAGGCGGCTCACTGGGAACAAAAGCTAGAAGGTAAGCTGACCAACAGGAAACCCAGGGAGCTAGTTTATCTCTAACACACACTATGGGTTTAGACTCCCAGAACAGCTCTTACTGGACCACAGAGCCAAGTCAAGCACAATAACAAAAAAGGAAATATTTCCTCCTTAGCTGACCCAAGAGAAGGCAGAGCCCTGACTTCACTCCAGGGGCACTTTGTCCTGGGAAGGGGACAAGCATTCACTCCAACAAAAACTGAAGCTCACAGAGGCCTGGAGTGAATGGCTCTATCCTGTTTTCCTGGCTGCCCACTCCGTCCATCAGATCTCTCAGCTAGAGATATTACTGTCCCTTGGAGGTCACTCTGGGCTACATAGTGAGATCTTGTCTCAAACGCTGCCAACAAAAATAAAATAAAGCAAATCACTAAATCAAAACCAAACAAGCCATGAGTCCAGGCTGCTCAGGCTGCTCTGGCCCACGTTGCCTTTTGACTCTTCCCAGCAGCCTGGGCTCTGGACACACATGTGTGTGCTATGCACAGAGCGTGACACCATACCGCACAGTACTAATGGATGTCAAAACACCACAACTCAGATTTGAGACTGTTGTATGTTATAAATGGCAGATTTCATTGTACTTGTAAACTTTTCTGTTCTTATAGGTGCACATTTTAATTATAAAGACTCAATATTTTTCCACCACCATCCCCCAATAAGTGTCAAATAAACTCCTCTTTATAATTTTAATTCCTCAATTTCCTTATTGCTTTTACATTGTGTTATTTGTTTTTTAAAATTGCTGTTTGACTTAGTGACCTGAGTTTCATAAAAATTAGTCAAGTAAATTTCACCTTAGTTTGAGAACAGAATTTCCAATAATTTCTGATATGGTCCTACACATACTGCTTCTATACTATGTTAATGCTTACTTATATGAAAAATCCTCAATATTGATGATTGTAAAACCAAAGTATTAATCAACTCTGATAAAAATTGAGAACTCTGTCTGTCCTTCAGCATTAAATAGTGAAGAGTGAATTCTTTGTGTAAAGATAAGGGAGCATAGTACTTTTGCCGGCATATAGATTTCTTTCATCTTTAATAAATGATAAAGTTATACACAGACTGAAATTTCATTATGATCTATTATACTTGATTTGCTTTCACATCTAGGGTCAGATAATAAGGGTCTGTGAGCCAAGAAATCTAAGAAGCCCTATGCTGGAGGTGTTCATAACCTTGGAGCATAGTCTAAGAAGCCCTATGCTGGGTGGGTGTTCAAAACCATGGGGCGTACCCTGAGAAGCTCTGTGCTGGGGGTGGGTCATAGACTTGGAGCATACCTGCAAAGATCAGAGCACTTTTAGTGTTGTTCTCCAGCACACTGCATTAACACAGTGTCCTTAATATAGAGCTGTCCTTAAAACAGTGATCGTGACTATTTAAAATTCCCTACTGACTCCAATATCAGTCTCATATCGGAGCCTGCTTTTTTAACACATAAAAAGTTAAAAAAATAAATGCAGAAAGGAAGGGAAGGGGAAGATAGGAAGTAAAAAAGGAAGCAGTGTGAAATGAGGAAGCAAGCAGTCACCACCCACTTGTTCCCTTCTTACCTTGTCCCCTAGCTTCTGAGAACTTGTCCAAACAATGGGTGTTTCTCACATCCGCCCCACCTCCATTTATCAGCATTCTGTTTGAGATTGTGTCAGGATGAGACATGAGGAAAGGCATTTATGCTTCCCTGGCTTCTTGGTAAAGGATGAGGATGATTTGGGTGAGACAGACAGATGGACAAGAAAGGAGAAAGGACATCTAATGAGTCAGAGGAAAACACTGACTCACGATGAGATGCTTGAGTCATCTGAGGATACCCTCACAAGAGATGTTTCGGTTTTGTTTGCCTAAAATATTATAGAGCCCTTGTCACACGTTTAGCTATCTTGAGTCTTAGCCGTCCAAGTGGGAAGGGACCCAAGAATGTGCTGCGGTCTCTGTTCTGCACTGATCCTCTGAGTTTAGCTGTCCTCTTCTGAACTTGCTAAGGCCAAACCTATTTACAGTGGACCGAACTTGGACTCTCTTGTCAAACTCAGTGCTCAGGCTTTAATACCATGATTTTTTTCCCTTATTGCACAAAATACACATATACTTACATAATACATATATCACATATAACAGATATATACATACCTAGATACATACACACCTAGATACATACACGCATAGATACATACACACTCTTATACACACTTACACACATACACACTAGACAACTAAGCTACTGATTTTGTACCAGTCTGATGGTTTTTGTGGCAAGAGATATTATAATTCTGGCGATGTGCTCTTTTTTCCGCTCTCAAAATATGAGCTGGAGTGTCCAAAGTTGGTGCTTTGAGTTTAGTAAAGCTGGCTATAAATAAAGCTGATGTGACAGAAGCTTGGAATATAGAAATGTCTATTTCTACTGCAAAGCATGAATGAAAAATGGTCCCTGTGGGGATTAAGGATCATTTTCTCATCTGTAATGGTAAATGGATCTTAACTGGAGAAAGTCATGAATTCTATTAAAGGCAACATTTCCAGTTCCAACTATTCAATATACAGGAAAGTGGCAGCCGTGAATGCTGTAGCCCCCAACCACAGGTGGCACCAATCCATGTATAATGTGTGTGTGTGTGTGTGTGTGTGTGTGTGTGTGTGTGTGTGTGTGTGTGTGTAGATATATAATGTGTGTATGTATGTGTGTAGATACATAATGTGCATGTGTATATAGATATATAATGTGTGTATGTATGTACTATGCTTCTCCCCACATACACATACTTAGGCTAAATGCACAATGAACAATGAAGTAGAATGATTGCTACAGCGTATTGAAGTGAAGGTGCCATGAATATGGACTCCCCTTTGTTTCTCATACAAAACTCACCTGCACTCACTACTCTTCCTGTGACGGTGTGAGATGAACACTATGGATTCTCTCTGTCAGCCTGAGTGCCCAGTGTGTCTAGTTGTGTGGAGCTATTAAGCAATAAAATTAGAGAGTGCTGAGTGCAGATACTGCTGTGTCAGGAAATTGATCTGACGTCTAGGATAGGGGGACAGGTCAGGTCACCTAAGCACCATGAGTGTACCAGACAGAGTAATGTGGTGGCTTGAAAAAAAATGGCCCTCAGAGTGAGCGGCGTTATTAGGATGTGTGGCCTTGTTGGAGGAAGTGTGTCACTGGGTGGGGGGCTTTAAAGACTATTTTGCTCAGGCTTCCCTCAGTTGATTCCCTGTTGCCTGCAAGATGTAGGACTCTCAGCTACCCTAGCATCCTCTCTGCCTGCACACAGCTGTGCTCCCCATCACGATTATAATGAATTGAACCTCTGAAACTGTAAGTGAGCCCCTCAATTAAATGTTTTCCTTATAAAAGTTGCTGTGGTCATGGTATCTCTTCACAGCAATAAAAGCTCTAAGGCAGAAGTTGGTGCCAGAGACTGGGGTATTGACCATCTGTTTATTTGGAATAATAACTAAGGCATATTGCACAAATTCTATTTGATATTAGAATAAAGACCTAGAGCCAGATATTGGGAAAAAGATGAAATATTAGAGAGATAGAAAAAAACCACAACCACTTCTCACCCAGTCAAACTCCTCAGGTCTGTCTCCAAGAATCTCTGACTCCAAACCTCTCTATTGTCAGCTGAAAAGGGAAGTGTCAGGAGAAGCTGAATGCCCCTAGCCTTATTTTTATTTCTCCATCCAGATATCTTATTCCTGGTTCAACTCTTTTAGAGCTAGGATTAAAGGTGTGAGCTACCACTAGAACTCACAGAGATCCAGAGGCTCTCTGCCTCCCAAGTGATGGGATAAGGGATGGGTCACTACTCTCTGATCTTCATGATTTTGCCCTGTGTATGGCCCTGTCCTTTGATATTTCAACTATTTTTATTAAATATACAATATATCACCACAAAGGTAGACCTCATTCTTGGCTGGAAGGCATAGACTATTGAGCAATGTCATCCCACTACTCAGACAGTGTGTGACTTGAAACTTATGAATAACTTGAGCCTTTTTATTTAATACAGGACTACAGTTGATGGTAGGTGATGGAAACTTTGGAAAGTGAGACTATGTTCCTAGAATATAGAAACTTACTGTGTATTTAGAAGAAGCTGATTGCATTACACATTGGAGAGTTGACATCATACTAACTTGTGGCAGCTGAAGTAAAAGTTACTTAACTTTTACTTAAAGTTAATATTTACCTTTGCATAAAGCTGCATGACCTTAAACTAGACATACATTATATATTATGTATTTGTGTATTTATTATGAAAAAATAAAGGTGTGGAAATTTTGTTGATATGAAACAAGGTTTGGGGAAGCATTTTTTTCTCTCCTTGGCCAGATTCTGGCTCCACCAGAGGAGATGTGGAAGAAAAGGGTCAGTTGAAAATGGACCTGTGAAGCCAGACAGAGGCTCCTGACCAGTCTGAAATAGGACCAGAGTGACACAGAGGACCGCACCAGTGACAAGTGTGAGGCTCAGGCTCTAGCAGGCAGCAGGGAATTCATGGAGAGTGCTATGTTTAGGCAGCAGTACCTCGCTCTGTGTCTACACAGAAATATAAATACTGAGCAAGTAGTAGAGTTCACATATCCATACATTTGAGGGAAAGGGAAGAACGGATAGTTTGTTATTCATGGTAAGAAACACAAGCACCATGGGAGGAAATACCCTCAGGTGCAGCTTAGAATCTCTTGAGTTTATTTTTAAAATGAAAATATTGAGTCAAATTTGTTAAAATATTAAGTTCTGTATGAACAATTTTCTAATGATGATTCACATTGAAAGTACAATTTGTCAAAAAGATGTCTGAAGGAGTCATACTTGAGAAAAATAATGATTATGTAACTAAATATAGTAATTACTATCTGAGATAAAAAGCAGGTTCCACCCACTTACCACAGCTATTTCCATAGAGACTGTCTTTCAGAAGCTACATTTACTCCCTTGAATTCATATTTGATTGGAGAAAGTAAGAGCTGCCATTCTTTAGTAGAATATTAGCTTAACAAGCCCTTTCTAGAACTATCAGGAGCATTACAAAAAAATCTAATTAAATTAAATTGAGATGTCTTATCTTTTATTTTTTTACTGTAGGGATTTAAGGTATATGAGTTGCCTTTAAATACAAATACATAGTAAAGTTCTCACTACAGGTAAGATTTAACACATCTGTCACTTCACAGATATTGTTGGTATAAAGAGATATAAGCCTCTATGGGGATATAATAAAACATTCGGAGATATCTGGAGGGTAACTCACATCTTTAATCCCAGCCCAGGGAATATCCGGGAGTGGTGACCTTAATCCAATCTGAGCTCGAGGTCATCTTAGTTTACAGAAGGAGTTCCAGGCTCGAAGGCAGCCAGTGGGAATGCCACATCTTAACTGAGCAGAGAAAGTATTTAAGGCAGGCATAGAAAGACAAAGGAGGCAGAAAAAGCCAGGAGGAGCTAGGCTTAGGAAGCAGGAAGATAGCTGAGTGAGATCTGACTGTGGTGTTTCTTCTCTGATATCTCCACTTTCCCAGAGATCTGGCCCTGAGTTTCCTTTATTTGTGCAACAAACCTCTTTCAGAGCATTTCTGACACAGAGCGCATTGTGGCAGACTTTGTATGTGTATAGTCAATAATCACTAAAATAACTCAGAAACCAGAGGTTATAATTCCATACATTGCATCTCCAGAATCTTCCCATACCATTGGACTTTTATAATACGCTCTTTAATATTTCCTTAGCTGAAAAATTCAAGACTGAGTCACTTGCTCAGACTGGTCAGAGATGGGCCTTTGTGATCCTGCCCACTAATCTGTAAGAATAGTTTTATGCCCAAGTGTTGCACAAATAAATGAAACTCAGAGCCAGATCTCAGGGAAAGGCTGGGATAACAAAGAGAGGAAACACCAGTCAGATCTCACCCAGCTGTCTTCCAGATTCCTCAGCCTCCCTCCTCATGGCTTCTACTGCCTGCTCTATCTTTCTATGCCTGCCTTAAATACCTTCTTCACCAAGTTGTTTCACATCCAGGTTAAGATTACATGGCACCACTGCTGCCTGCCTGGGAGCCTGGATCTCCCTCTGTAAACCAAGATGGCCTGAAACTCAGATTTGCTGGGATTAAAGGCATAAATCACCACTCCCAGATATTCCCTGTGCTGGGATTAAAGATGTGGGTTGCCTCTCTCTCATCCTTCTAGACTGACTGTGGGTAGATCCCTCTAATACCTCAGAATGGTTTTATTAAATTTGAAACATATCCTCACAGTTTTATCATCTAATTCTTACTTCTGAGTGTTTTGCAGGCTTGGTATGCATCTGGAAGATGTGCAGGCACAGCTGAAGTGGTAAGGATGAAAGGTGCCAAGTTTTCCTGTGCAAACGCCGGGAAATACTGCAAAACCATTGGGAGTTTTAATGGTTGGCTAAGAGACACATGTCACCCAACCAAGTGAAGGGGAAAAAAACCTCATCCTGTATCTGTAAGTCTTAAACAATAGCTTCAGAATTTGAAGGAATTTACCTTGTTGTGTGGGAAAAGACACTTTTAGAAGCTATGTGATTATGAATGAAAATTACAGGACCTAGGATGGGCTACCTTCTTCTGAATCCTTGATGAGAGATGTCTCTGATCCACATCCCTCACCGTACAGACCATTGCCACCAAAACCACAGGGAAAGAAGGGAAAGATGATGTTTCTGAAAGCATCATGAGTGTTTTTATTATAGGACATGAATAAATGAAGCCAGGACTGAGCTTGAAGCTGTTCCCATGCTGGTTCATTTCTAGTGCCAGAAGGATATGCTGCCCTGGAAGAATTATCACCAACATTATTCCCGCTTGATATAGACACTTAGAAGCCATGTTATAGGAAGTGGGCAGAGGCTGGCAAGACGGCTCAGAGGTTAGTAACACTTGCTTCTCTTGCAGAGGATCAGCTTGGTACCCAGAACCCACATCGGGCAGCTTACAACCACCCATAGCTGGCTCCAGGGCACCTAACATCCGCTTCTGGTTTCCATGGGTATTTGTATGCACATATTAACACACAGACACACATATAAATAAAAACAAATCTTTAAAAAATGGCCAGAAAACGAAGATTTTACTATGTGTCTACAGGGTAGACTTGAACAATAATGAAAGTGCTATTTGTTCATGGACAGAAACACCCAATGCTATAAATCCATCAATTTTTCTTAATTATATTGAGCTTAATCCAACCATTAAAAATGTCACTTAATTTTAGCAAATGGACCAGTTTTATTTCTTTGTCTTTGCGTTAGTCACTTGTCACTAAAATTCATATGGATTATTAGCTAATAAAATTCTGGAATGGTCAATGAGTGGGCGTCACTAGGTATTAAAATACACTTTGAAGCTTCTGCAATGAAACCAGTGCATAAGCATTGCAGCCACCAAACCACAGAAGGGACAGAAAATAGTTATGAATCTACAGAAATTTTGAAGCAGACCCAAGCGTATGGAAAATTTGAGCATGTATCTGTTAATATATGCTGCATTAATTTGAACATGTTAATAATAAGAGAGTCACCAATAATGTGTCAGTATCACATTAAGGAAAAGAAATGAAAATAGTTCACTTAGTGCTATATAACCAAGAGTGAGCCCATATTGGAATTATCTACTATTCATGTCCCTGTCTGTTATATGAGTCTGAGTCTGCGCCTGCCTGAGTGTGTGTGTCCTTAACAGAGAGCTTTGCTCTCCCTTTTATTAAACTGCGCTGAAATTATCACATGGGGAAGAAATGAGGGATACTTCATATAGTTTACAAGCGATGAAATCACTGACTCCCATTGACCCAGATAACCAACAGTATTACAAATATCATCGCTTATTGAGCAATATCTGTGTTTTGTCTTAAACATTCATGGCAGATATTAATTTTATAAAAGTTACTTTTGTCCTTTTTTGGGGGGGGCTTTCAGCAAGTGATTATCGTAACACAGCACACCCACACCTACATGCTCACTACTCACAGCTCAGGAGCATAAGAATATGTGACTTAAGATCACAGTATGTATCAGCTTAGGATATAGAAGTTGATTACAGGGGAAATCCAAGGATAGCAAGGTTAGTTGCTACGTTTTCCTCTTAAAGACAAATCAGGCAAACAGACTGAGTACACATAGGGCAGCAGTCTTAAGTCTAAGCAACCACAAGGTATGTTATTAACTGGCTGTGCAGTCTATCAAAAGTCCTAGTTTCTTCAAGCCTAAGAGACCCTTTCATAACAATACATTCCAACAATACACAAACTTCCATTCGGGAGTTCAGGAGATTTGGGGTAAGTATTGGGGAAATCGTGACTTTCTGAGTCACCGGTGACGTTATGAACTTTCTTGTGAATGGTGTTGGAGAGACTAGATTCATTTGCATTAGGATAAAATTGGATTCACACTTCACACTATGCTTAGGAAGAAACCCTGGAAGGGCCTGATCTCTAAATGTAAAACTAAAGCCAGGTGAGTATTTAAATAGAATGTAACCTTCAAAGAGAAATAACATTGAGACCAAAGCCAACAAGACAAGCCTGGGAAAGAAGTTCCGTTCTGCGCGTGCATTTTAATATAACAAACAGAATGGAAACATAGTCTAAAGTAAAAGAGCACTTCCCTTACCCAATGAATTTAAATTAAAATACTTTACTTTTAGCCAAGTAAAGGCATAGATTTCCACCTATGTATAACCGTTAGGGATTTGTAAATCTCAAGGCAAATGCCTACTCCTCAAGGGTTAGGAGAGAAAAGTGAATTTACTTACAATTTAAGAGAAATAATTGTCATTTCAAACTTGTCCATCATAACGCATGTCAGACATAAACAAAAGTAGCATTTGCAAAGTCTTAGAAAGAAAGGTTGGATCTAGGATTAAAATAAAATCTCGTTCAATTTTTAAAAAGGTAATGGTAAATAGTTAAGACTTTAGAAAATCACTGATTTGCATTCAACTGCAGAAAAATAACATTGAATATGTATTAAAACAAAATAAAAAATAGAACGTAAAATTGTGGAAGATTAGGTAAAATATTAAGTATATTTTAATAAGTAATAATGATTATTGAAGCCCCTGCTAAAACCGTAAGATATCCATATTTAGATGTTTTTGAAGGTAAAAAGCATTTTCTCAGCCTGTCTCACACTTGCCCACAAATCCACATGTATCTCACACTTTACCTACATCTAAATTCACATTATTATAAGCAAAGTCAGATAGAGGAGACAGGCGAGAATATGTCCAGCTGCCATCATTCTATCTTATATTAAAGAATGTCAATAGAAACTACAAATACTTTGGAAATAGTAACCTATTGGGTCATAGGTGTGTTTAGGATTTAAAGAAAACGATCAGACAATCAGAAATAAAATATATGCCCTTTTTGAGGTAAAAAAGACAATTAAAACAGTCAAAATAATAAATCAGCAAAAAGCAGGAAAACAGGATAATCGAGATATAAATGGCATTTCTGTAAAGCCTATTGACTTCCTCACCTGAGCTGTGATGAACTGAACTCATGCACCAGCTTTAAGGATTAATAATATAATACTCCAAAGTATTTGGTATTTAAGTATTCCTATATCACAAAGCTTAAATATTTATCATTATTGATCAAAGTACATTATAGATTTAAATGATTGTGATGTGGATAAAATATTTAAACTTTCTTACTAAAAGAAATGTGCAACTTGGCATTGTGTTGCACACCTTTGATTCCAGCACTAGGGAGGCAGAGGCTGGTGGATCTCTGTGCTTAAGACCAGCCTGGCCTACAGACTGAATTCCAGGAGAGCCAGGGATACACAGAGAAACTCTGTGTGTGTGTGGGGGGGGGGGGGGGGGCTAGGGTTAGGGTTTCCATTTGGAAACAAACAATAAAATACCAAACAAACACAAACCCTAAAACATTGGGTATTTCAAACATGGTCACAGCTGTACAGATTTTATTTAATTTAAAATTATATTTTATATATATATATATATAATATATATATATATATAATATATATATATATATTATATATATATATATATATATTATATATATATGCTGTGAATGAAGGTGCTTTGGAGACCAGAGAGGATGTTAAATCCCTGGAGCTGAAATTACAAGCAGCTTCGAGCTGCCAATGTAGGCTCTGATAATGGATCCTGGGTCTTCTACAAGAGCAGTACCTACTCTTAACCACTGAGGCTCGCTTCTGCCCCCTTCAGCTGTTCTGGAGTTTTCAGCACATGGCCTTTGAGGAGTATTTCAAATCCAAACCACAGAACTACCATTTCTCAAAGTGGCTGTCCCATTTTTTTATTCTTACCAGCGACAGCATCTGAAGCTCTGGGTCCTTGTCAGCATCAATCCTCACCAGTGTTTGAGATTTTGGTCATTTAATAAGTAAGCAAGGATGTCTTGTTTTAATTTTCAGATCCTTAATGACAGGATATTGTCTTTCACATATTTTCTCTGTCAGAAGATCTCTCTGATAAGGAATCTGTACATTTTATAAGTAAGTTGCTGTTATACTTGTGAGTTTTCAGAGTTATTAATACTTTGAACACCAGTCCACTGTGTCGTATTTACTTTTCAGCATCCCTCCTGCTGAGGGCCAGTTTTTCTATTCTCTTTATAGCACCATTTGCAGAATACAAGGGTTTGTAATTTTTACAAAGTCCATCCATCTTATGGATACTTTTTCTTTATGGCTCTACAATGTCATTGTCAGTACTTCAGTCAGAGAAACTTTTCTATGTTATTTTCTAAGAGTTTTAAAAGATATGCCTTTTTTAAATTAGAAAAAGGATCTTGATGGGCATCAGCAGTTAGGTCACATGCACACCAAAGTCAGGAAAGTTGGAGGGAGATTTTCTGAGAAGATCTTCAGCAGAAAGAAGCTGATAATAAAATGGGGGACCAAGGGAACAAAGGAAACTAAAAATTATGTGTGTGTGTGTGTATGTGTGTGTGTGTGTGTGTGTGTGTGTGTGTGTGTGTGTGTGTATAAAACTGTCAGAGTTAAAAAATAAATTTAAAAACGAAAAAGAAATTTAACAGATATCTGGATTAACCATTATCTCTGTCAATAAAAACTTTAAGGAATGAGCCACTCACAAGGAGGTTGGCAAGACCAAGGGAGTCGGTGAGAAAACATGAGGCAGCTGCCATGGGGCGATTGTGGCAACAGTCATTCAGTGCCCACAGGAAAGGGGAAGAGCTGGAGGTCAAACTCAGTGCTGAAGCTGTGGTGGTGAGTTACTGTGAACCCAGGTGCCTTCAAAGAGTCCAGTATATCTAGGGAAAGTTCAGAGGAAGAAACACACTTGTTTCTCTCCATCCTCCAACATTGACTCAACCATAGGCAGACAGAAAGAACCTAGGACTGCAGCCATGAGAGGTCACAGACCAGGTGAGATGGTGGAAAGCCATGAGGGAGGTCCATGAAAAAACATTGCAGCTCTTTGTAAGAGCAGAGCAGTACAATGTACCATAGAGGATCTCTATGATCATTGGCTAAGTCAAAGCTGAACCCCAGCACTCAGCAGCTATGTGAGCGAGGGATCATGGTCCGCATCTCCCAGCCTCTGCTCCTCCATGCTGACCTGGAGGAATAAGGGAATTAGAGCCATGAGACAACTGTCCTACTTTGGGAAAGCCTCCATAGCTGTCATTGCTAATATTGTTGTAGTGGTTTTGGTTCACATAGGCTAAGGGAGTGGCACATTTGGAGGTGTGGCATTAGGACAACTGTCTTACTTTGGGAAAGCCTCAATAGCTGTCATTGCTAATATTGTTGTAGTGGTTTTGGTACACATAGGCTCAGGGAGTGGCACATTTGGAGGTGTGGCCTTGTTGGAGGAAGTGAGTCACTGTGCATCAGGCTTTGAGGTCTTATATGCTCAAGCTATGCCCAGTGAGGTACACAGTCTCCTGTTCCCTGAGGATTAAGTTGTAGAATTCTAGCTCCTTATCCAGCACCATATCTGCCTGCACAATGCCATGTTTCCCTCCATGACAATAATGGACTAAACTCTAAAACTATAAGCCAGCCCCAATTAAATATTTTCTTTTATAAGATGTGGTAGTTTGAAAGTAATTGGTGTCCATAGTCCCATAGAGAGTGGCTCTATTAGGAGGTATGGCTTATTGAAGTGCATATGGCCTTGTTGAAGAAAGTGTGTCACTGTGAATCAGGCTTTGAGGTTTCCTATGCTTAGGATACCACCCAGTGTCTCAGTCAACTTCCCGAAAGTTGTAGGATTCTCAATTAGTACTCCAACACCACATCTGCCTACACTATAGCGTTCTTCCCACCATAATGATAGTAGACTGAACCTTTGAAACTTTAAGTGAGCCACCCTAATTAAATGTTTTCTTTATAGGACTTTCCATGGTCATGGTGTCTCTTCACAGGAATAGAAACCTGAACTAAAATAGAAGAGTTGCCGTGGTCATGGTATCTTCTCACAGCAGTAAGATTCTAATTAAGTCCACAGTAGTTTTAGCAATTGTTGTTGAAAAGAGAGAGGAACAAGGCATCTTAGGCAGGAATGGTGGCTTTGTTTCTCAGCATGAGACTGGAACTCTACATCAAACAGCCAAAGCAACATGACCATGAAGTGCTGACGTGTTCCCACTAAAACCAAGAATCAAAGATTAAGAAAAAGATGCTACTAACAATGTCAGTGTTCTACAAGATTTAGACACATTAAAATACATACCATCAAGAGAGGAAAATAAATTACCCATAAAGCCAATCCTCCACTTAAAAATTAAGTTTTAGCTATAAAGAAAAGTATAAAAACCAACCACTCTTCTGAGGATTAGGATAAAAATTATCACTGCCTTGAGGACTAGCCTCTAGTAAGTTGAGGATTCAAAGGGAATCCATGGCACTGTCAAAGCTAAGACCTTTTTTATCTGAGGGTAACCAAAGGGATGCATCACAGGCTTCATGACTCTAGTCTTTCATTAAGCATTGTGTGCAATACACAAATAATACAAGAGACCCAGGTGTGTCTGAGATGTCCTGTGACCAATATCATGGTATGGCCTAAAGGCCCCCTCAGTAAAAGAATCACTGTTCTTCATATGGATTCTCCAGAGTTAAAGTACTTCTGAGAAACATCTGTTTATTAATCTCTATCATATAAGTGATTTTGCTAAATTCCTACAGAGTACAGGTAATGTATGTTTCATCTCCCTTAAAATTAAAATTAAAGTCGTCCCAATATCCCAAATATATTTACATAAAAGTAACTGTTGCAGACCAACAGAGGATAAGCAGACAGACAGCATCTTTTTGCAGACAACTCTCTTGCTTGCTGGCAGAGCTTATACCGTTACTACAAAGAATCAGTCTTCTACTGTCTGTCTAGAAAGTTAATCTTACAAGATAAAAGACAACCAGTCAGCTGTTCTTTAGATCTTTAGGGTGAATACCCATCTATCACTAGTTTCTTAGAAGAATTGAGGGCAGGAATGGGTACAAGGACACTGAGACCCTTGTCTGTATCTATTAAGCATTAAGAAAATTAGGGCCAGCCTAGTTCCTGGATGATTCATTAGTTCCCGCATAATCTTTAAACTGAGCTGTTATCTAAAGCAGTTTCAAAGGTGGAGCTCAAAAGGTCTTGGCTGAAAGACATATCTTGTTATATATCCTTTTATTCATCGAAGCTCTGTGTATTGCTATCAGTTAGAAGGTACAGCTGGGGGAGGAAGTCGTTTTAATAATTTGCAGGTAAAAATGCCCAGAAAGATAGGATGTTTCCATTGAGATAAGCGCAATACCTTACAGCAGTGGGGAATTTCCCCACACCCCATCAGCCATTGCCAGTTATCAGAGAAAGATGTCGACAGAAGAATGCAGAGGGACTGCAGAAGCAAAAGACTTTCCAGGTCTGTGGTCTTGGGGGCCTTGCCTCCTGGTGGGCTGGCACCAGAACTTCAGTGGCCACTTGCTACTCCTCTGACATCACATCTGCATCATGGCCTCTGGCAAACGAAAACAGTTCTGGTATTTGATGTAAACAATTCCCACTTTCCATAATATCATAAATCGTTAACAGCTCAAATAGCCAGTGAGTTTAAGAAAGGATGAAAATTGGAATTGGAAGCCTGACAGCTGCATATGGAGAATGTAGTAAATAAAAACTATTTGAGAGAAATGAGAAGATGCCAGGTTTTCCAAAATCCGTTTCTAAGATTAACAAATTCCATACAAATTCGCAGCGGATTTATAATGATGCACACCCAACCTAAACTAAACTGCAGAGAATCATCAATTCATAAGAAAAGATGAAAAAAGTTGAAACATCAAAAGCAGGATCAAAAAGAATGGGCTTCTTCCTTTCCAATTTGTATCCCCTTAATTTCCTGTCTTTGTCTTTTGTTCTATCTAGAACTCCGATCTTAATTTAATTTTGGTATGTGGTATTTATCAAAAAAAGTTGTCCATTTCTTTTAGGTGGAGTGCAGGGTTTGCAGTATGACCTAATGACTCTGGATTTCCTCAGAGTCTGTCGTTATGTCCCCCTTTTGATTTCTGATTTTGTTCATTTGTATATTCTCTCTCTCTCTGCCTTCTAGTTAGTTCCAATAAAGGTTTTGTTGATTTTATTGATTTTTCTCAAAGAAGCAACTCTTTGTTTCATTGGCTCTTTGGAATGTTCTCTTTGTCTCCTGTGACCAAACTGATGGCGCACCCAATTGTTATCGGAGAGGCTTCGTCCAGCAACTGATGGAAACAGATGCAGACTCACCGATGAACATTAGGCAACCTTTGGGGAATCCTGCAGCAGAGCAGGAGAGAGAATTGTAGGAGCCAGTGGTGTCCAAGACATCACAAGAAAACTCATAGAACCAACTAACCTGGGTTTGTAGAGGCTCACAGAGACTGAACAGACAGCCAGGGAGTCTGCATGGGACTGACCTCTGCCTATATGTGACAGCTGCATAGCTAGGTCCTATTGTGTGTTTCCTAACAGTGGGAGCAGGGGGAGTCTCTGATTCTTTTACTGGCTTTTGGGACCCTACTCCTCATATGGGCTGCCTTGCCTAGTCTTAATAGAAGGGTATGTTCTTAGTCTTACTACAACTTGATATGCTGTGTTTTGTGGCTATCCATGGGAGGCCTGCCCTTTTCTGAATAGAAATTGATGAGGGGATTATGTTGTTCCATTGTAAATAATTGTCCCCACCTATGAGTTTAATAAAAAGCGCTGATTGGCCAAAGACAGGCAGGAAGTGTGGGCAGGGCTACCAGACTAAGAAAACTCTGATAACAGGAAGAACAGAGCAGAGATGCCAAAGAGAATCCGAAGGAAGCAAAGGACAGCTATGCTGCTGTGAGAAAAGGTACTGAGCCCTATGGCTGAACAGGATAAGAGTCATGGGTTAGATTAAGGGTAAAGACTTAGCAAGTTATATGCCTGGGCCTTAGGCTGATCAGCCTAAAATTAATGTAAGCATTTGTGTGTCTCTGCAGGTCTGTGGGTCTGTAGGCCTAAACCTTGAGGCTAGGCCCGAAAGTCTGGGCCAGAAACCTCATACTACAAAGGTACAGAATCTTGTAATACAAGGAGTGGGTGGGGGGCAGAGGGGAGGTGTGGTGGAGAGCATAGAAGGAGAAGAGGGAGAGGAAACTGAGGCTGGAATATAAAATAAATAAATAAATGTATTTTTAAAAAAGAAATAGAGAAAAAAAGAATGGGCTTTTCTGTAGTACTTCTAGGAAATAAAATTAATATCAATAAAGTCAAAACAGATCTTTCTGATGCAGGAATGGAGTATTAGAACAATGGGATGAGGGCTGGAGAGATGGCTCAGAGGTTAAGAACACTGGCTGCTCTTCCAGAGGTCCTGAGTTCAATTCCCAGCAACCACATGGCAGCTCACAGCCATCTAGAATGAGATCTGGTGGCCTCTTCTAGTATGCAGGCAGAACACTATATACATAATAAATAAATACATCGTAGAAAAAGAGAACAATGGAGTAAAATGGATATTTTGGAAAAAGAATGCATTAATAATAATGTTGGGTATGCATTCTAATTCATTACCTCAAAGTAAATACCAGGAGGGCTACAGTCTAAACATTAAAATCACCTAGCATGAAGAGCCTAGATAAATATGCAACAGGATATTTGCAGATCTCAGGATGGAAAGGGTTTTAATAACACACATAGTGAAGTAAAGCATTTTGTTTTTATACTAAGCCCCCTTTCAAGTTCTTCTCTATGATGACCCTACGGCATCTACACTTCAGACTGACTAGGAGGGTGTGTCAGGCCACACGGAAGCTGTTGGGTCAGTGTCTCCTGGTGATTTTCTCTTGAACAAGTCTTCGATTATCTCAGTTCCACTTCATGGTGTATTGATGTCCAACATCAGTGCCAGCACCTCCCAGGACTCTGTGTCATCAGCCCGCTGCCCTGGGAATCAGAGAGAACCAAGTCACAGCAAGTGGGAGAGGATTGGCCCAGGATCTAGTTAAAATCATTTGGATTGCTCACTTTTCATAGAAAAGATTTTTCATAGACAAGGAATACTGTGCTTTTGTAAGCAAAAATAAACCAATATTTATTTTCTCTGAATGACATTTATTTACTTCTTATTTATAGAAATAAACAATTAGCTGGGTAAACTTTTCCTAATAGTTTCCAAGAAGTCTATATTGAGCTGGGAGATCAATAGTAATATATACTCCAATCTAAGCCAGAAGGTCTGAGCACCAGGTGGGAAAAATATCCCAGCTTAATCATGCATCTTGGCCCTCTTGCTTTTGTCCACTTTCAGTGGACTAGTTACGTCTGTCTATGTTGCTGAGACCAGCTCTTCATTATCTCTTCTGGAAATAAACACAGACAAACAGGAACCTTGTTCTCTCTGCTTCACTCACGCTAAGGTTGACGTGGTCTAGGAGAGGATTTAGTATGTAAAGTGACTGGCCATGAAAGCAAGAAGATCTGAGAATGTATTTCTAGCAACTATGCAAAATCAAGGCCTGGTGGTACATGTCGGCAAAGGCAGACAGAGACAGGTATACCTTTGGAGCTCACTTTCCAGAAAGTAGAGACAGTGAGTGTGTAGTTTGAGGTTTCCGGCCTGGACTTTCCAGCCTAACCTCAAGGTCTAGGCCCACAGACCCATAGTCCCGCAGTCCCACAGTCCTACAGAGACACACAGAGGCTTTCATTAGTTTTAGGCTGATCAGCCTCAGGCCCAGGCATATAGCTTGCTAGCTCTCTACCCTTTATCTAACCCATGTCTCTTGTTCAGCCATGCGGCTCGGTACCTTTTCTTAGGGCAGCATAGTTGTCCTCTGCTTCTTCTGGGCCTCCCTCTGGAATTCTGTCTGGTGGTCTGTTCTCAGAGTTTTTAGTCTGGTAGCCCCGCCCACACTTCCTGCCTTCCTTTGGCCAATCAGCTCTTTTTATTAAACCAGTGGGTGGGACAATTATTTACCATGAGACAACACAATCCCCTACAGTGGGTGCTAGGCTCTTTCAATGTTCTTCTCCTTCCCTTCTTTTCCTCTCTTCCTCCCCCATCTCTTCCTCTTTCTCCTACCACCCCCTCCACAACCTCTTCATCTTACAACTTCTTTGCATCTCATCAGACTTGGTTTTTCTTTCATGCGGCTACAGATCCATCATGGCGTCTCTGTTGAATTAGAAAGAGGCATCTGGCATCTATGGACATAGATATTTGTAAAATACCAAACGCAGTTAACTCTGGTAAAGCACTTCAATTTGGGGGAAAGGAAATAACTGGATTATACACTAACTATTCTTACTTTGCCAAGCAATATAAAGCTTGATTCACTTGACCTAATATTTTCAGAGAGCCACTATGCAAAGGTATAGTTGTGTTTGAGTGGCAAAAACCATATGAAGTTAAAAAATGCTTGGAAGAACACTGCAATTTTTTTTTATA
The DNA here is from genome assembly GCA_033318265.1 of Phyllotis vaccarum. Classification (NCBI taxonomy): domain Eukaryota; kingdom Metazoa; phylum Chordata; class Mammalia; order Rodentia; family Cricetidae; genus Phyllotis; species Phyllotis vaccarum. The sequence goes on along the minus strand of JARWLC010000010.1, from coordinate 38,466,474 downwards.
GAGAGATTAAATTGCTTATCCATGTTTCTTAAAAAAAATAAGACCAAGTCCCTGGCTTTTATTTTCACCTTGACACTAGAGTCACTAGAGAAGAGGAAACCTCAGTTGAGGAAATGTCCTCACCAGCTTGGCCTATGGTCAACACTTCAGGGCCTTTTTCTAGTTAATAATTGATATGAATGGGCTCACTGGGGGCAATTTCGCCCTTGGGAAGGTGGTCCTGGATGGTTTAATAAAGCAGGGTGAGAAACCTATGAGGACCAAGCCAGTAAGCAACATTCCTCCACAGCTTCAGTTTCAATCCTTGCCTCCAGGTTCCTACCTAGAGTCCTGTCCACATTCAGTGATGAACTGTGATGTGGAAGTGTAAGACGAAATAAACTCTCTCTTCTCCAAGTTCCTTTTGGTAATGGTGCTTTGTTGTAGCATTAAAAACCCTAAGACAGGCCATTTCTAAATCTTGTATCATCTCAGTCTCTGTGTTCATGGTCCAGGAAAGTCATGAGAAGGATACCAACAGACGGCTTCCTCAACCGCCATTCATTGTTCTCACTGGTGGCACTTACTGCTATTTACCTGATTGTCTGTGTAGATGTTTTATTATACCTTCAGACTGTGAGTCCTGAAAGGAAAATTCCATCTGTTTCCACAATTATCTGCAACATTTTGTACTTGAGTGTTCAAAAGATGCTGTTTTGATGTACTCAACACAAACAAACCTGGATGTTTTAATGGTGTGTGTATGGCGTGTGTGTGTGTGTGTGTGTGTGTGTGTGTGTGTGTGTGTGTGTGATGGTTCTGAGAGAGTCACAAGAGGTGACAAAATAGAGGATAAGAAAACACACTTATGATACTTACCAGAGTTGGCAACAGAAGAGACACATGGGAAAGCATCAAGGTCTTCAGGCATCAGGAGACAGGAGAGAATATGGCATTTCCTTGGGAGATGTAGGTGAGTATCTTAAGATTGGCTATAGTACTCAGTTGTTGTCTTTGGGGGATGGGGACAGCAGAGGAATGCAGTACCCTCCCCCACTCGTAGAGGCTTGGATCTAGGAACCCTCTTAGTTAGGGTCGCAATTGCTGTGATGAACACCATGACCAAAGCAACTAGGGGGAAAGGGTTTGTTTTGTTTACACTTTCACATCACAGTTTATCACTACAGTAAGTCAGGACAGGAACTCAAGCAGGGGTGGAACCTGTAGGTAAGAGCTGATTGATGCAGAGGCCATGGATGGTGCTGCTTACTGCCTTGCTGTCTATGGCTTGCTCAACCTGATTTCGTATAGAACCCAGGACCCCTGACCAGGCTTGGCCCTACAAAAATGGGCTGGGCCATCCTACATCACCATCCTACATCAATCACTAAGTAAGAAAATGCCCTACAAGTTTGCCTATATTCAGTCTTACGGAGGCAGTTTCTCAACGGAGGCTCACTCCTCTCCCGTGATTCTAGCCTGTGTCAAGTTGACATAAGACCATCCAGCATATCCACAGATACCAGAAATGCATAATTGCTCAGGTCTAGAAAATGATTTGCATATGATGTGTGCACACCCTCCTGTGTACTTAATCCCATCTCTACATTGTTCAGAATATCTAATATGATTTAAATAGTGATTCATTGGCATGGTTTAGAAGTTAGGATGAGAAATATGACTATATGTGTTCACTAAAGGTGCAATTTCACATAGTTTTCATCCACACTTTGTTAGCTCTATGAATGTGGCACCGAGGATACAGAGCCCTAATGGCAGTGTCTCCTGGGGCGTATAGAACAGATGGAGAAAAATGGCTCTGAGCAGGTTAGTTTGCACATCAAAGTCAAGCTCTTTGATTGAGTCTTTGCTGCCTCTAACACTTGAAATTCGGTAAACCAAGAGAGCCAGAGGCTTCTTTAAGGTGTCAAAACATAATATCGAGAGAGAGAGAGAGAGAGAGAGAGAGAGAGAGAGAGAGAGAGAGAGAGAGAGAAGAAGGGAGGCTGAGCCTCCAGCTGCCAGGCTGGAGGACTGGTGACATGAACAGACCCAGCATGGTGGTGATAATGGTCACTGAACACACTGCTGACCCTTGAGAGTGGCATCATTGTCTGTACCATGGCATCCCCTAGATGAGATCACTGCATAAGCCATTCTGGTCTAACAGATTCTGTTGTAGATTTCAGAGAACAAATATGAACTGACTAAACTCTGGCTAAGACCCTAGGAGTTGGAAGAGGAGCCCATTGACTCTGCTTATGGAGGTTGGTGGGGGCACCTCAAAACCCAGGCACTTCTCTCTGCCTGGCAATGCACAAACCTGGCCAGCAGATGCAGAGCATGACAGTGCTGATGAATTCACTTCTGTGCATCATATCCACCTTTTTATAATTTGTCCTTGGTTATTGTTTTGCTATTTTGTGGGTCTGAGTGTAATTAGTCACAATTAAAACCTGAGATTGCTAAGCATGTTTGTGGTGCAATTTCATCTGAGGCAATAAAAAGAAATAACTCACAGTGACTTTATTACTTGTGTTTCTCATATCTGGGGAGGCAAAATTCTGAAGGGAGTCTCTTAAGACATCCAGGAATCTTAAGGGATTCTTAAACCCATAACTCCTATTCATTCTACCCAACCCGTGAGCAGTGTCTACAGATGGGAGATGGGCTGGGTTTCAACATGGGTATGCACCAGGAATCTTTGTGTGCAGGGATCCCATTATGTTCTTTTACGGAGGAGAAGAAGGCTGAAGGAGCCACCCTCACTTCCTAATCCACTGTTACTCTCCATCCTCAACTTCTGAGTTTCGTCACATTTATATCATCTTATATTCTAAATGGATATGAGATAAACTTTGAGATCAGTAACGTATTTCTAGACAATTCTTGGAAATTAAATGTGTGGAACTTCATTGTCAGTGAAGTCTTTATTTTTCTTACAAATAAAGAAATTTTTAAAATTAGAAATTAAAAAAATAACTGCTTTCTCATCTGAAGATGTCACCAAAGAGAAGAAGATAGCAGGGGTGAAGCAGGTCTGGCTAAAACCCATGACTTATCAAGGCATTGACAATGGCCTGCTCTCTCTCTCTAGATAACGAGAAATAAAATATTGTTCTCTGTCTTATCAGCCTTGGCTGTTGTGTGGTAGCAGTCTGAAAAGACCACAAGAAGAATAAGAGATGGTTCATGTTATGGGGACCAAGACTCTTTACATCTGCTATTTGCAAACTTGAGACCTAGGGGAAAATGATTTAAGTCCTTCAGTCTGAAGGTTTCAGGACTGGGAGATCTGATGTCTCAGTTCAGATGTTTGCAGTGGGGAGAGAAATACACCCTGCATAGTGCTCTGTTCAACTGAAGCCCTCGGTGGATCCAAGGATGGTGCCAGTTGAGACTGGATATTTCCACTGACGCAACTGTCCATCTTTTCTAGACTTTCTAGGGATGCTTGGTCAGTTACATGTAGATCTCAGGGGGTACCTAGAATTAGATATGGACACTTCTAAAGCCCCACGTTCTGTCCTTTCTTCCTCCTCCTCTACCTCTGCTTCTTCTTTTCTTTCATCACCCCACACCTTCTCTCCTGTGCGAATTTATTGAAGCCTTTACATACTGAGGGTAGATTTGAGGTGGTCTGGTATCTCTCCTGAAGTAACTGACATACAGCTACCTTGGCTGCTGTGAGAATGCTTGCCAAGCAGGATACGCGATTTTCTCATTTATAAATATAAGCAGAACCTACAGACACCATTTCCTTCTCTCATTCAATCAAGAGGGCCAGTTGATTCCATCCTCAGAATAACTTGCCACATCCTCCCATCTCCCCTTCCTTTCTAACAGCCTTATGTGGATCGCACACCCAGGGCTGAGAGTTGAATCTCATCCACCCAAAAAAGATTTGTTCCAGTTCAGCCCTCTGTGGATCTGAATGGGCCCTTATTTGGAAATGGGGCCTTTGTAAATAGTTACGTTGGGATAAGGTATTTACGGATTCACCGAGTCCAGATGCTATAGTAGGTGTCTTTACCTAAGAGAGAGGTCTGGAGTCAGATCTGAAGGTGGACTGGGGTGGATGTTATGGCAGGCTGAAGTGCAGAACCAAGTGGCATATCTGTGTGCCAAGAAATGTGAATGCTACTGGGCAAATGCCAGAATCTAGGAGAGGCACAAACCGGTCCCCTCCACCCACCCCATGGCCTCCAGAACAAGCTAATACTGTGAGAGTCTTCTCTCTCTCTCTGAGTCACCCAGTTGGTGCCAGTTTCTGACCACAGCTCTGGGAAGCTCTTGAATTCAGTGACCACATTGGGTTTAAAAACATTTTCTGCCTCCAGACACTCAGCTTCTCTCACCATTGATCATTGTGGCATCTGCACTCTGCATTCGGTGCTGGTGTGATGTTGAGGAAAGGGCTCTCAGACACAGGAGGGGAGGCCAAGAATCTGGAGATATTTTGAGCCCAGGAAGTGGCTTTGATCTTTAAATCCACTGCATACTTGCTGAAAATGTGGGGGTGTTCTTTTAAAATATCCTCTATTTTCTTAAAATTATCTAGTACCTGTTATTTTTGCCAAGGCAATGCTGTGGAACAAGACAGTATGCTCTTCCACCAACATACTGGGCTATTCTCTCTCATGGCTCTGCTCTGTCCTTCCTCTCTCTCTTTCCCTCCACACCTGAGGGAAGGCTCCTCCTCTCTAAACACTGTTTAAATCTCATTGTTCTCTCTGAATGAGAGCCTGAAAAGAGTGCCTCAGCCTGAAGATACTTCATTTAGCTTCACCAAACTAAATGCCAGTGTCCCCCTCATCTTGGCAGGCTGAATGCTTTCTGAAAATTGTCGTCTGGGGGTCTTTGCATACATTTTCCTAATTACTGTGTCCAAGTCGCAAGCTCCACAGGCAGAACCCATAATTTATATGTTTGTGTGCCAGACAGGTCATAGTCGAGACTAGCACAACAAAGACCATCAACAAACTCAGATGGCTTGTCTCTTTACAGAAAGGACAAGGAGGACTGTAGGCTTCCGTTTCATCCAGCTCTGTTAGGGGGAGTGCTGTGCCCTGCGATTAGAGCTGTACCAGGAAGGTGAGGTGGTGCTCTTCTTCTGGCCCAGTTTCTACTCACCTGGAATCCCAGGAAGCTTTCTCTGCCAGATTCACCAGATGGTAAGTCTGTAGTCATGACCTTGGTATGCCTTGCTGGAAATGAAGGCCGGGTGTGGCACCAGCAGTGTCTCCATGTGGCTTAAGTGTGTCCCTGGCAGTCTGTCTGGAGTACATGTTGAGGTTGCCAGATCTCACCATGACTGATCCATGTGCCTGTGTGCACCTGGGAGGCTTTTGGCCACATCAGTCTCTGTATTTGTGTCCACAAGGTCAGGAAGAGGCAGGGATAAAGGGTGAGACTGACAAGTACTGTATCTTTGATGCCAACCCTTCTCAGGAGTCAGGGATCTCTCTCTCTCTCATCGTTCTCTTTATCAAGGTAACCTGCTGACCTTGAATTCACAATAATCCTACCTCTGCTTCCTGAGTGCTGCAGTAATGGACATAAGCTAATGAGCCTTCTTTTCTTTTGTTGGTTTTGAGATAAGGTCTCCTGTGTCCCGGGCTATCCTTCACTTCACTTAATAGCCTAGTATTTCCTGGGTTTTGACTCCTCTTGCCTTCAGCTCCTAAATGCTAAGATTACACACACACACACTACAGACACTATACCCATTGTTATGATGCTGGAGATCAAAGCCAGTGTCTGTACAAATAGGCAAACTGTCTACCATGTGAGCTACACCTCAGCTGAGCCCTTTAACTTAACACCCTCCCTTCCCAGTGCCTATGACTTACAAGCATGGCAGTGCTATGGGAAACTGAGTTTCTAAAGAGTTTAAAGTATAATCTAACACATTTGGATGCTAAAGATCTAAGAATCTGACAGCGTCTCTTTTTGCTGGCCTATAACAAACAGCCACCAACCTCAGTGTCCAGAGCAACCCACTTAGACAGTGAAAAAAAAAAAAAAGAATTCTCAATTCTGTCTGTAGGTAGTGACATCTGTGACCATACAAACTATCTCAGAAAAAAATTGCCACAGAGGAAGAACAAATTTTTTTTTGCTAAATTTTTTTTTTGTGATCATGCCCATCCCTAGGTATAATCATATGTAAAAAACAGACACTATTTTAGATAGTTGATTTATTTTTATGGTGAACCAATTATATTTGATGATCATTTTACTGAGGCCAATCCTCATCCTCCTCAGAAGTCACTGCAAAGAAAATCCAAGCCCTCACCATGGGCTCGTACCAGAGGTAAGAACTGCCTAGGCCACGATTCAGAATGGCGTTTATGAGATAGACTACTCACTTGCTTACATGTAGCTTTTGGAGGAGAACATGGAGACATTTCAAGACTTGAACAGTACATTCCAAGCTTCCATTGCATGCTGCATTTAATATCCACATGTGATTTCTGATCCGAGATTTTTGTACACCATCAAGTTGAGGTAGTGTTGTTTTATAACATCTGTTCCTATCCGGGAATGGTTTTATTTCTTCATTTCAGTCTTCAGTGCCTGGGACACTTTTCATTGTCACCAGTGGGGGACATTGGACTGGCATCTTGAACATAAAGACCAAGCCCGCTGCTAAATACTATACCACATAAAGAAACATCTCCACAGTAGAAAGTAGTGCAACCAGAAATGAGCAAAGTGCTGATCTGGAGGTGCCTTGCTCTAAAGAAATTTTATTTTCATTGTGACAAAAAAAAAAAAAAACCCTTGGGAAATCTCACTATCATTTTGCCTGAAACGGTCAAAATGTCATAACACTATAGTTTATCTCAGAAGGATTTCCTCCTTATTTCTGCAGAATAGAGAAATTGTGTCCACCCTGGGACTGCTACTTTGGTAATCTGTGACAGGTGGTTTGACAGTTTGTGCTTCGTTAGCTATTATTTCCTTGGTACTGATCTTTAACTGGCAATACTTACTTGCACGGTGGCTGTGTTTCCCTTACTAGCATTTGGAAGAGGAAGGGGAAGCAATGAAAGAAAGGAGAAAAATGTGTGTTCATCTTAAACACACTGACATGTTTCTGTAAACACCACCATTAATTAGCTCGGGGGGCTAAGAAGGCAGGTGTTTAAAAACAGCTATTTAGAATTATGGCATCTGAGAAACCTCAAGCCTGATTTTTGGGAATTGTTTTTCTGAACAATTCTATTGCATCAACATAACAAACTGGAATGATACTATCGAGTGTCACAAATGCTCCACTATAACCCCACTTACTTCATTAAAAAATAAACATTGGTCTAGAAAACAATCCCAAATGATTTCTCCCTAATTTGACAGGGTTTGCTGGGCATTGGGCATGACTATCTCAGCTAGTCTTATGTCAACTTCACCCAAGCTAGAGTCATCTGAAAAAATAAAAGGGAACCTTAATTGAGAAAATACCTCCTTAAGATCCAGCTGTAGGGAATTTTCTTAATAAGGGAATGATGGTGGAGGGTTTGGCCCATGTGGGTGGTGCCATCCCTACACTGGTAATTCTGGGTTCTATAAGAAAACAGCCCGAGGAAGCCATAAGGAGCAAACTATTAAGAAACACCTCTCCATGGCCTCTGCATCAGCTTCTGCCTCCAGATTCCAGCTCTGCTTGAGTTCCTGCCCTGACTTCCTTCAGTGATGGACAGTGATGTAAACCAAATAAACCCTTTCTCTCCACCTTGCTTTTTGTCATGACATCATCATAGCAGTAGTCATCCAAACTAAATTGGTTCCAGGAGTGGGGTATTGCTGTGAGTGCCTTGACCATGTTTCTGGGAGTATTGTAGAAGGACTTTGCAACTTTGTACTAGTAACTATTGAGAGGTTAGGAGCTTGGAAGATAAGGTTGTTGAGAGCAGGGCAGACAATGGAGGCCTGGCCTGTGAAGTTTCAGTGGGAAGTAGACTCTATTGTGCTATCTCTGTGAAGAATCTGTGGTGTCTTGTCATCTGGGATGGAAGAATCAGCATCACCGAGGTGGAATCTTTTGGGAAGTGTTCCCTCAAAGTCAGCACACAGAAGCTGTGGTCCAGAAGTGGATGAGGTTGTACCTCATGCTGACAGCTGAACATGATAGTGTCGCCCAGCTCATATTGGTTTTGATGGCATAAAGGGGACATTGGGAGCAGTTCAGCCTTGGTACTGTGTGGCAAGCCTAGAATCCTGAGGAGAGCTCAGGAAAGGCTATTAGAGAAAGTGCTGGCCAGTTGTAGCAGAGACCCCAGTGTTTGGGAGATGTCAGTGCCGTGAGATGCCCAACAAGAACAGCTGCAATAGTAGAGTGGAGCCTAGAAGACCAGCTATGTATGCTGCAGGGGCAGAGCTGTAGAAACGGCCTAAGCCCCTTGGAGTAGCCCAGATAATCATGAATGAGTCACAGATAATTGGACATTGAGTTATTTACACTCAGAATTTGGTTTTGCTTTGTTAAAATAGTGACTGTGTCCTAGTTTTTCTGATGCTAAGTAACCTCTCTGTTTAACTTATTTTTTATTTTAAAGAAGCCCATAGTTGAGAGACTAAATTTTAAAAGAGATTTTAGGTTTTAAAGGAGACTTTGGATTTTACAAGAGACTTGAGTGTTTGAATTTGTGAGACTGTGGTACTTTTTAAGTTTGTAAAGTGTTTTATGTGGTGACATATTGTATACTTAGTAAGAATAGTCTGGAATATCAGAGGATGAGCCACTCAGGGAGCCAAGCCAATTAAGGTCAGGGAGTGGTGACCCACACCTCTAATCCCATCACTCTGGAGACAGAGATCCTTCTGGATCTCTGTGAGCTCAGGGCCTATTAGCCAGGTAGCTCAAACCTTTAATCCCAGCTCTAGAAGAGTTGAACCAGGAAGTAAAATAGCTGAATGGGGAAAGAAATATAAGGCAGGAGAAGGCAGAAGTTCAGCAGTCTGCCTGCATGGCCAATCAGTCCCAGGACCTGTGTAGTTGGTTGGGTGAGAACTGATTGTGTGTGTGTGTGTGTTTTAAAACCTATCTCTCTGATATTCTAGCTTTCCCCAAATATCTACCTCTGGATTTTTATTCAAATACTAAATAGAATTTTGTACAATAGTTTTATGTTGTAGTGTTGATATTAATTTTTGAACTTGGGCATGAACAAGAAAGGAAAGGTTTTGGTTTTACAGTGACATGTTTGAGTGTCAATTTGAGAAGGGGACAATTTTATATAAACCTGACACAAACTAGAGTCACCTAAGAGGAAGAAACCTCAACTGAGAAAATGCCTCCATTTTCCTAATTAGTGATTGGTGGGGGAGGGCCTAGCCCATTAGGGATGGTACTATCCCTGAGCAGGTGGTCCTGGGTTCTATAAGAAAGCAGGATGAGAAAACCATGGTGTGCAAGTCAGTAAGCAGGATTCCTCAATGGCCTCTGCATCAGCTCCTGCCTCCAGGATCTTTCTCTGTTTGAGTTCCTGCTTGGACACCCTTCAGTGATGAACAGTGCTGTGGAAGTGTAAGCCAAATAAATCCTTTCTTCCCAGACTTGCTTTTTTGGTCATGGTGTTTCATTACAGCAATTATAACTTATAACAAAGACAATGGCTATCTATTATATTGTTTTGTATTCCTTTTATAAAACAGTCTTTCATAGCTTAGGCTGTCTTTAAATGCTCTGTGTAGCTAGAGAGGATTTTGAACTGCCGACCCTCCTATGTCTGCCTTCTAGGTTCTGGGACTATAGGCAGGCACTTCCATGTCTGCTTTCTGTAGGACTGGGGATGGAGCTACAGATTCGTGCTTGCTAGGCAAGCCCTCTGCAAGCTGAGCTACAGCCCCAGCCCAACTCTGGTTATCTATAGACTCTGTACGGTGATTGCTAAGCTTCTCTCCTGCTGTCTGGGTAAAGTGAAGCATAAGGGATGGTTGAGAGAACAGGAAGCAGATAGCCTTAAGAAAAGCAATCCTTTACTCATGGGACAGAGGAGAGGTACCCCTTATCTACCAAGAACTCATTGCGTAATAGTATGAGGCTAAAGACCCCCCCCCCATGTTTTGTCAGGATCAGTAAGAAGCAAGAAGAAAAATCTATTCAAGAAAGCCCAGAATAGGGACTTTCAAGGACACTATAAACAAGGGGTGGGAAAGGAAGGAAAGAAAGAAGGGAGGGAAGGGGGGAAGGAGGGAGGGAGGGAGGGAGGGAGGGAGGGAGGGAGGGAGGGAGGGAGGGAGGAAAAAGAGCCCAAACCTAAACTAAGGATGCTGTTCTCTGGTCTCCACTCTGACTGCCAGTCTTCAATTACAGAAATCAGAAGTTAATTAAAATTTGATTAATTAAATATGGGGGTGAACTGGTATTTATTTCCTAACTACACATTAACCAGACATTATGAGTTTTGTGGGTTTGAGTTGGTGGTTACCAGCACCAATTCATTTCTGCAATGAACTTTTTAATTAGAATTGAACTGCTTTGAATTTTTTATCTTCTCTTAAAATCATTCAGGTGTTGAAGATCCAGATACTGGAAAGCTTAATTACAGTATGGGCAGAGATGGGTAGAAAAGGCTGGAAGGGAGAATGTGTCTCCTCATTTTCCACAATCTCTCCAAGAACTCGGGCTGGTATGCACACGTGTCAGCTGCCAGAAGTTATGTTCATCAGATGCCAGATAGCCATCCTGAGGGGAACCTCACACAGGCTCATTTCCAATCCTTTTATCTGTTCAGCCTCATTTCAGAGCCTGGGCAGATCATCACAGAATCTCCTACAGTGTCCTGAAAGTGTGCATAAAATCCAGTCACAATAGACACTGCACAGCTGTGGGAAACACATTCATATTGAAATAAGGCCCAGAATCAGCCAAGATCTCCATTAAAAAGAGCCAACATGGATGTGTAGGTAGATGACAGATATGGCTGATATATTATATGTAAAACAGGTAAATGCTGATGGTACAAATGTTGATGGTACACAGGCATACCATATGATTGTGATGATGGATAGTTGATGGATACAAAGCTGTAGATATAAATGATAAAGACAGATATTTCTCATTTTATTTTAACATATCCAAACATTTACTTTGCAGACTGACTCTTTTGAGTATGGAAATTAGTCAGCTTCCAATCAGGAAGGGGGTTGACAGGCTGGACAGGTAGGGTGGGACTAACATGCCTGCCTGAGCTATACTCTCTACTTCTTCAAGAACAGTTGAGGTTGTTCTTCAGACAGGCAATGCACACCCATTATAACCCACACCCATTACAACCCACACCCATTACAACCCACACCCATTACAACCCACACCCATTACAACCCACACATATTATCCCCATCACCAGGGATAATCTCTTACATGTGAAGTCAGCTGGTTGTGGGTGGTTGGAAAAATATTTTTAAGGCTGCACCTAAGTGAGTGTTTTATGAAATAACTGGACATGACTGCCTATCCAAATTAACACATAAAACTTCCATCCATGTTAGGAGGTTAGGTGTCACTAAGGACTGACCATTGCACAAATTCTATTTAGTATTATAATAAAACCCAGAGCCAGATATTAGAGAAAAGCTGAAATATCAGAGAGACAGGGAATAAACCCAGCCAATTCTCACCCAGCCAACTTCTCAAGCCAAACGAGATAGGTCCTGTCTTCACCAGTCGACCTACTGAGTGGGCACCGAGGCATAAAGGACTAAACTGCTGTCTTATCCTGCCTTGTATTTCTTTCTCCACTCAGATTTTTGCTTCCTGGTTCCTAGAGCTAGGATTGAAGGTGTGAGCTACAAATGCTTGTCTCTATTGAGCCTTGAACTCACAGAGATCCAGAGAATCTCTGCCTCCCAAGTGCTGGGTTGAAAAGCATGGGTCATCCCTCCCTGACTTTCTATGCCTTGGCTGTGGATGACTCTGTCTTCTGATATTCTGGACTATGTTTATTAAATAAATATCACCACAACTGACATATTCAGGAGGTCCAAAGTCCCAAACTTCCTGTCAGATCCAGCCGATGAGTCAACCTAGGGTAGCTGAGTAGGATGTGGGGCTTTGAAAAATTCAGAGATGGAAGAACAGATGAAGACAGAAAATCAGAGTTGAATCTTAGTCAATATCAAGCAGCCTTGAGTTACTTTCTGAGCTTGCTTACATACAAACTGAAAGCAAAGGGCAAACAATTCTGACATTTCTGACAACACAGGCAGCCAGGCACTATCTTAAGAAAAAGCCACATCCCTATTCTGTCCTGTCAAGAAGCAGGCTGTTTCATTTTCTATCTCCATGACGTCTGCAGCCTGTATTTAGCTAGATAGCAAGCCTAATCCGACCACTCATGGCCTTCAATACCAAAGAAGTGAACAAGCTTTGAGCACTCTTAACCTGCAAGTTAAGATGTGTCAGATTTAAAATGAAGTTACTATGAACTACCACAACTTTTTCACCTGCTGGGCCTGCCCAGTTCTGATGTTGATTTGCTTATAGTCTATTTACTATGATTCTGATCAACTCTGTTACTTTCTTATCCTCTTAAACACACACACACACACACACACACACACACACACACACACACACACACACACACACACACACACAAGAGAAATAGCTGTTTAGTTGAATCAGAAGAGAGATTTTATCATTCCTACGATGCCTACAGCCTTCAGAAACTACAGAGCATCAAATGTTCGCTTCATTTTTATTGTTTTCCTTTAGTGTGTGTGATGCCACTCGCTTCACTTTTGGGGTGTTAAATACCTTGGTGGTGGGACATATTTCATCTTCACTGAAACTACAGTTGATCATCGTGATATCCGGGCTCTTCTTGTCTCAAATGAAGGGTTGGCCAAAGTGCAGAAAGGCAACAGTAAAAGCAAAGGTTTGTTGAAAGGGAAAGTGCAAGTGAAAAGCTCATCCCACAGAGCATGAGTGGCTTGGAGTCAGAGAGGGCACAAGAGGCTCCTCATTTCAGGTCCAGGACCTTCTAACACACAAGGGGAGGGAGGAGCCCCTGCACGTGTGGACTGAGTTCTGACTGACACAGAGGATTGGTACTTCTAGGCCTGTTATGTTTAATTTTTAGAAACTATTTCCCAATACCCTTTAATAATCATACACATGAGATGTAGTCCATATGCATCTTCCGTAAGTCCCAATCCCTTAAGTGGTTTACAATGTCCCAAAAACTACTTTGAGAAATCTTCCCTTGATATGAATGGATGTTGCCAAAGCATTTCTTGCTGACTTTTACTTCCCAGCAGTGGTTGGATTTTTTTATTAGGTATAGAGGGTTTGTATGGTTCAAAGAGTACTCTATAAGATGGTGTTTTAATGGTTAGGTCCCTTCTTATGGCCCTCGGTCATGGACATCTGCCCTTATCTTCCTGAGTCAATGGCTTCCACAGATAGAAAATAAATTCACATTTTTTAGGTGTATGAGTTTGAGAAGCCAGCAATATTTAAATTATTCATTCTAAATCAATAAGCCATTTATTTTTTATTCCATTTATTATTTATGAACACATCTGTTTATCTGTCTACCTGCCACTCACCCACCCATCCATCCATTTATTCAAACACTCATATGCATACCCATTCACCTACCATCCATCCATTCATATACTTGTAAACCCACTCACCTGTCCATCCATCTATTCATGCACTTATATACCCATTCACCCACCATCCATCTATTCATGCACTTATATACCCACTCACCCACCATCCATCTATTCATACACTCGTATACCTATTCACCCACCATCCATCCATTCATATACTCATATACCCATTCACCTACCATCCATCCATTCATAACTTGTATACCCACTCACCCACCATCCATCCATTCATATACTTGTACATCCACTTATCTGTCCACCCATCCACTCACCCACCATTTGTTCATACACCCATTTATCCCATGCACCTTCTTTTGAAAGTCTGTCTTAGTCACATTGCCATTGTTTTTTTGTCAGCTTGGCACAAGGTAGAATTAGCTGAAAAGAAGAACCTCACTTGATAAAATATCCCTACCAGATTGATCTGTACAGCATTTTCTTGACTAATGATTGATATGGCTGAACCCAGCATACTGTGGGAAGTACCATCCCTTACCATCCCTAGGCAGGTGGTCCTGAGTTGTACAAAAAAGCTGTTTGAGCAAGCCAGTAAGCGTCACTCCTCCACGGCCTCTGTGTTAGCTCCAGATTCCAGGTTCCTGCCCTGCTTGAGTTCCTGTACTGACTTTCTTCAGTGATGGGCTATGATCTGGAAGTTATGGCCTGAGATTAAAGGGGTCATGCAGTAAACTGAGTCTCAGCACCAAGAAGAGAGTTCAGGAGAAGTGTAGGTGTAGCAGCACTTTGGGATGACCACCAAGAACAGCAGCAGCCATGGAGTGGAGCCAACTCTAACTAAGGAGACAAGCTATGTGAAGTAGAGGGTAGGACCAGAGAAATGACCCTACCTTGGGGAGGAGCCCAGAAATTAGAGTGATTTACATAGTTGGAGCTGAGTTTGCTTTGCTTAGATTGTAACTATGTCTTGGTTTTTCCTTCTTAAAGAGAGTATTTAACTTAATTTTTAGTGTACAGAAGCCCACAGTTAAAAAACTTTGTACTTTAAAAAGATTTTGGATTTTTAAAGAGCCTAGGCTTTTCATATGTTTTAATTTGTAAATACTAAGAACTTTTAAAGTTACTTATATTTATGTTGTTATTTTAATACTAATATGCCATCTTGGGAATAAATGAAAAGGAAAGGTTCTAAGTGAAAAGTGATGTGTTTGTGTGTTGTCAAGGATTCAATTGTGCTGAGAAGTTTCCTGACAACTTGATGCAAGGTTAAGTCATCTGAAAGGAGAGAACCTCAATTAAAAAATGCCTCCATAGGATCAGGGTGCAGAGAAGGCTGTAGGGCATTTTATTAATTATATGGGAATGTTGTGTGATGATCCTTCTGTATGCTATGAATAGGTATTACTCTCATTGATTAATAGTAAATCTCTATGACCTATAGCAAGGCAGAGTAAAGTTAGGTGGGACAGTCAAACTAAAGGCTGGGATAAAGAAGGGCAGAGTCAAGAGAGATGCCAGTGAGCTACCCAAGAAGCAAGATGTCAGAGGACCAATAAAGCCACAGGCTACGTGACACTACATATCTTAATAGAAATAGGTTAATGTCAATTTAAGAACTAGTTTGCAATAAGCCTGAGCTATTGACCAAGCATTTTGTAATTAATTTGAGCTTCTGTGTGTTCACTTGGGACTGGGTGGTGGTGACAAAAAAAAAAAAAAAAACCAAAAAACTCTGCCTCTGTTTTCGTGGGAAGGCCCAACCCATTGTGGTTAGTGCCATCCCTGGGTTGGTTGTCCTGGGTTCTATAAGAAAGCAGTCTAAGCAAGCCAGTAAGCAGCACTCCTCTGTGACCTCCTATTTGAGTTCCTGTCCTGACTTCCTTCAGTGATGGCCTGTGGAAGTGGAAGATATGGAAGTGTAGGTAAATAAACCTGTTTTTGATCAGGGTGTGACCAGGACACCCTTTATGTGTAAGTCCTCTTCTTCTTCACCTTCTCTTACTTGCTTAATTCATATTGTGCTTTTCATTCAGTGTTGTTGCTAAAACTTAATAAGCTGATAAAAAATGCATGAATTCAGGAAACATGTCTCTTGGTTTTACATTTAATAAGGATGTGAACTTGGACTTCCTGCTTCCAGGTAGAACTTAGATCACAAAGAAGTAATGACTGGCCATCTGGGACTCATCATTCGCAGCAACACAATAAAAGTAATATGTGAATCATCCTGGAGAATAATTGGCAACTTGGAGAATAATTTCTTGAACCTTTCATATCATTTCAGGAAGTCTTACGTCTTTACTTTGCTGACCAACTCTATCTCACATTTGCAACTGTCTTGTCAACAAAGGCTTGGCTTACTATTCCTGTGGAAAGTAGAGAATGTAGGCAAGAGCTCAAAGTAGTATACATTTTTGGTAATATCTCATGAGCACCTGCATCATCCACACCCTGCCTCTACAACCTCCAGAAAATATCTTTTTGACACAATTCAAAAGAGTAAAGAAGAATTTGGGAGTGAAAAGGGGAGGTTTGAGTTTGGTAGGATCTGATAACCGTGATATCTTCAGGATTGCACCTTTTATCCAGTACTGGCTAAAATGACTACATGTCAGTCAAACATCAGTCAATATGTGGTGCTCTCAATGGAGAATATATTCTGCAATTCATCATCTGTCTCTGGGAATTTTACAAAGGTCTCCTACTGTAACCAGAAGTTTTCTGATATGTCTTAGGCACTACAGGACAAGATCTCTCTATCTGATGTCCCATAGCCACTTATAAAATACTCATAGGCTTTTTATTAATTACAGACTCTTTGGCCTATGACTCAGGTGCAACTAGCTCTTATAACCTAACTCAATCCGTTTCTATTAATTTATGTGTTGCCACATGCTCCATGGCTTTACCCATGTTCCATTATATCTTGCTTTCTGGGCAGCAGGCTGAAGAGTCTCTCTCTGACTCTGCCCTTCTTTATCTTTATGTTTGAATTCCCTGCCTACCTATAAGATGATTTGTCATAGGCCAAAACAGCTTCTTTAATAACAAATGGTAATAAAGTATATTCACAACACATGGAAAGACAGCCTATATCGTCTTCCTGCTTGTCAGAAAGAAATTTTACCTGAAAAGAAATTACTTTGAATTTGAATTGAGAAGATAGAAGGGGCCATGGAGAATTATATTTGATGTTCAACTTCTGATGTCAATTCAATAGAATACAGTCAGTCCAACTCCATAACTGTGGAATGGTAACCTTGCCTATATAGCTACTTTCTGAGTTTCCACAGCTCAAGCTGTAAAATGTGTATTTTAGGTTTATTTCAGTTGATATGATAAAAAAAATGTGGTTTTTAAAAACTTATGGAAGAAAATGAGTATTTCATCTTACAAATATCAAGGCAGGAACTTCACAGTCACATCTCTAGTCAAGAGGAGGTTGAAATGAATGCATACATGCTCACCTGCTTCCTTGATCCCTTGCTCACTTTATCTACTGTTTCATATACATATGAATTCCCTGCCTAAAGAATAGTGCCAATCACAGTAGGCTGGATCACAGACCTGCCCACCACAGCCAATCCACTGTTGATACTCTCTTTCCAACTGATATAACTTTCCAAGTTATGGCAACCTGACAATCAAAGGTCATCATTACAATGAGAATATCTTTTCACGGCTGGGGAGACTACAAGGGTCCCTTTAAGGGAGGGTTTATTGCATAGGAAGAAAAAAAGTAAGAACCTAGTGAGCAGGAATATCGTATGGATCATGCCAATAGTCATTTTGATGGTTTTCCTTTTAACTCACCATATCTTTGGGTATTCAGGGGGAAAGCGCCACCATGTCTCACAAAATGTGAAAGCCACCCATCCTTCAGCAAAGATGCCTATCTACCTGTCTTAAAAATCAACACACATAGAATTTTAATTTTATTCCAATTGCCTTTTCTGTATTTGTTATGTTTTGTAATCTAAATACAAATACACTATATTTTATTGCTTTAAAGCCCCTTAAGACTTATGGAAGTAGGTGTGTTAGTTCTCTGTTGCTGTGATAGAACACCATGACCAAGGCAACTTAAAGAAGAAAGGGTTTGTTTGAGGCTTACAGCCCATCATGGTAGGCAGCATGACACTAGACAGACAAGGCACAGTACAGCATCTGAATTCTCTACTCTGGAATCTCAAACAGGAGGCAGAGAAGGACACTGGGAATGGAGCAAGACTTTTAAAACTTCAAAGCCCATTCCCAGTGACACACCTTTTCCAACAAGGCCATACCTCCTTATCATTCCCAAATAGCTACCAGCTGGGACCAACTACTCAAATGTCTGAGATTCATGGGGGATTAAAATCACTACAGCAGGTTCACTACCAGATATTCATTAACACGAAGAAACTCTAAAATGACTGACTTCTATAGGCATCCCGTATCTCTATCAGAAATCATTAACATATTTTTATTTTCCTATTTATCTATTTTCTTTACTGAAATGCAAGGTTGAGGAGGGCAGAGACTGTTGGATTTGTTCACCAATATACCTCTGATACTCTGAAAATACTACATAAGTACTAAGATGAATACTCTATAAATGAATTCAGAAAATGGGCATTTTTATCACTTGGCTAAATATGTGTTAACAGTCTCAAGGCCTGTTTTATTATTTATCTTGTCAGATGTGACATTTCCAATGTAATCTATACTCTATTTGGACCATACGTATTTTCATAAATATGTAATTTTCAGAAACTGTACTTTAATACTAATCAGAATGAAAAGACTTCTTTTCTGGATGTTCATTGACAACGTGTGGTATTTGCACTGTGAGGGTGAGAAGACCACAGTTGGAGCTGACCAGGGCTCTTGCATCTATGTTACTATGTTATTGGGGGAGATCAAATTAATTCTACTCAGTGGAGAAAACTGAACAAATGAAAAGTCAAAGTTAGAACGTGAAAAGATTAATAAGACGTGCAAGGCTTTGGTGAGATTATTCTGGAAATATGAGTATATATACACAAAGAACACAGGGAATAATAAAGAATCTACTAAGTGTTTTAAAGACGTAGTGGGTGCTTAGGATCACAAGGCCATATATATAATCCCCATAGATTTAAATCTTAGGTTGGACAGTTTTAAAGCAATATAACTTTGCAAAACCAATTCAAGAGGACATAAAAGCTCAAAACAAATCATTAATGTTTAAAATATTATATATGAACTCATTCTAAGGTGAGAAAAGTTTGGTAGAAATTCTCAGCTTATTTTACAGCAACATAAAACTTGACCACAGAGTGCACAAACCTATCCTAAATAGTACCACGCAGACAACAGGATTCATCACTCACTGTTTACGTAAACTGGAAGCAAAAGGAAAACAAATGGGGATTCTGAAATCTGATTTTTAAAAACCCAAACAAATAAATACAAGCATGATAGAAATAAACTCAGATCTTCAATCCTAGTGGCTAAAACTGAGCAGATGTGTAGGGCTTGGCTAGATCACCAGCCCACAGAAGGCCTAGGCCTTTGTTTAGTAGGATGTTGATCTTTGGGCACAAGCCTTCATATGGGTTAGAGCAAGTGAGTCCACCCCAGCCTTAGAGATCCCGAACTTCTATCACAACAGGGTCAGTCTCCTGTGAAGACAGCCTGACAGACAGACAGACAGATAGACCGACACAGAAAAAGACAGAGATAAATGATTTGAATTACTAGTTAACAAGGGAACTATTTGATGCCTCAATCAGATCAAATAATCCCATACACAGAAAATCAGAATTTAGGAGCAGAGGCAGGTACATATGTGTGAACCTGACGTTAGCCTGCTCTGCACAATAAGTTCCAGACCACCAAGAGCTACATAGTGAGGCCTTGTATAAAAGTAGATTCTTTATTTCTTTAATTCATCAAAATTAAAAGCAAGATGACGTCACATTCTCAGAGCAACAATCTCCCGAGAATGAGAATCAAGTGCACTACACTCAGTTTCCTTTCGGAGTGTTGAGGTGAGAAAAAGAAGACACCCCTACAGACAGCTATGGGCAGGACACCCAGACACCCCTACAGACAGCACCCTGGGCAGGACACCCAGACACCCCTACAGACAGCACCCTGGGCAGGACACCCAGACACCCCCTACAGACAGCTATGGGCAGGACACCCAGACACCCCTACAGACAGCACCCTGGGCAGGGCACCTAGACACCCCTACAGACAGCACCCTGGGCAGGACACTTAGTTACCTGCCTGTTTCAAAGTCCTGTAAAATTTTTCTTGAAAGTCTAAACCTCATCTCGATGTTAACTGTCTTTAAATACTTGATTTGAAAGACCTTTCCCCCTCTTTGATATTTCAGATTGGCTATATACAGAGTTCTTAATTCTTTATTTTAATTTCAAGCAGAAACCACTGAAGCAATATACAGACTGCAAACAAGCCTATGGGAAGTTAGCTAATACTAACTGGTGGCCCAAACCACTTCCCCTTAACTAGCAAAATACCTGCAGAGAACTGTGCAGAGGGCAGATGACAGCTAGTGTTGGGTAGCTGTTTCCTAGAAACGAAACTTTCCCTCCTCCGGAGGAAAGCGACTCCCAAGACCCAGAGAACATACACTACCTAGGAAGCTCATTGAACAGGATGCTCCAGAAACTCATCCATCCCCACTGTTCGCAAGACCCCTCCCAAAGGCTGGAGTTGCCGGCAAAGAGAAGATTCACCTTTGGAGCTGCAGAAATTTGGGCAGGCAGCTCCTGAGTTATCACCTATGCTAGGGTGAGCTTTTCAGTGATACAACTGCCTCTGAGCCACCCAGGCTCCTGTAGTAACCACAATGAACTTACAGATTTGCCAAACTAGATGTAGGTGGGACATTTCTTTCATTTGGGGTTAAACAGATATCAACCCGAAAACATAAATCACCCAAACAATACTAATTTATAGACTTACTCCCAATTCATTTTATTTCCTGTTTATACCCAAATGTCCTTTTTGGCTGGGGTGTCACATATCTGGGGAGGGGGATGTCTTAGAGTTTATGAAATGCAAGTGTTCCGTATGTGGTCTCCAAATATTGTCAGCTGTGACATTAGCCTAGATGTTTCCCAGGGATAAGTGGTTTAGTCAAAGCCCTGGGGATATGGACGAACAGTGTGACAAGCAAGAGATTGGAAGGTAATGAGCTATCCCACGGAGGAAAGAAGTGTTGAGAGCCAAGGGCACTATCTGAGGAGATGTGGAACAGACATTAGAGACAATTCACCAGAAAACAGGGACCCCGAGGAAAGACGTTGGGCTCCAAGTACAAGATTTCCCTTTGTGTCAGTTCTCAGCTCCACTGGCAATTGCCAGGGTGTTCCAGTACAGAATTTCAAAGATGAGGACCAGAGGAAAGATTTGGGGGCTTGAAGTCACCTATGCCACTCTTTAAGATAAAATACATGAGCTTTTTGGGGTCATTGGCCTTGTACAGACCAGGTAGCACCTCTGCTAACTCTGGCTCCTCAAAAAAGTATGCTGCAGCACGCAGAGAATAGGCCTCTTGTAATAGAACCAGCCCTGAATGCCATTCCAAAGACGCATGATAGGGATCACTACCCAAATTGATTTGCTAGCAAATAAAAATGTGATGCCAAGATCAACAAGAGAGGCTGCCAGCCGGCTGGCTATAAAGGCTCCTGTTTCTCTTAGTTCTTGAAGTTGCAGCCGAGTTAGAGCGCTCGGTCTCTATATCACAACGACTTAATTTTGCTCGAGATACTTATTTGGGGGATTTTAGTATGTAATTTTTATTTTTAAAGTTTTTAATTTTTAAATAATAAATAATTTTCATGTTGATAGGTCACAGGGTGACTGTATCCGCATAGAGATGCACAGCCATATGTATGTAAAGTAAGATATGCAGTTGTATGTATGGAGTGCAGCAATGCAGAGATGTGCAGCTCAGTGGAGACACAGAGTCAGAGACCATTTTTAAGTTGAAGTAAAAGAGAAAAATCACCATCAGAAGGCACGCTTGTTTCCTTATTTTACCAGTCAGTTAGATAAAGATTTATTCATAATTGTCTCAGATTTAAAAAAAAATAAGTTTCTTATTCCTTTGGTATTTTGAGGCATTCCCTTTATTTCTCAGAAGTGAATCATGGGAGCTTGCCTCTCCCAATCCACATTAGTTATCATTTTTAAAAATTAACTTTGTAAGTATTATTGAAGGTAATTGAAGGTCTCACCACGATGATAATGGACTCAACCCCTGGACTTTAAGCCACCCAATTAAATGTTTTCCTTTCTAAGAGTTGCCTTGATCACGGTGTCTCTTCACAGCAATAGAAACCCTAACTAAGACCCAATCCACACAACACTCAATACATAAGCACATGTACATATACATTCATATACACACACAGAACTTTAAATCTATGTTTTGTACATGAAAGAGAAGATGTAGCATTTGTCTTTTGAAGTCTGGATTATTTCACTTATCATAGTGATTTTCAGTTCCATCAATTCATCTGTAAATGTGATAATCTTATTTCCTTTATGATCGAATAAAATTCCATGTCATATATGTACCATGTTTTTTTATCTGTTTTGCACAGATAGGCAGGTTCATTTTCTAGTGATCATCAGTGGAAAACTACGGTCATGTATGTGTAGCTGTCTGTGTGATCTGTTCACTGAAAGTCCTTTGGGTGTATCTCCTGTAAGAAGATAAACATAGGTACTGCAGAGATGCTCTGTGTTTAAGATCGTATTCCTGCAGAGAACCCAAGTCCAGTCCCCAAACCCCTATCTGGCAGCTTACAACAGCTTGTAGCTCCAGCTCCAGGGAATGTGGTACCCACACACCTTCTGAGGGCACACATATACACAAAATATAAAATATAAAAATTTTATTTCTAATAACAGAAGATCCTTAACCTTAAGTTTAGCAGATCACAAATAAGCAGGAGGAACTGGACCCCTGTCTTCCTCCAGCAGCTGGCTCCTAATTGCACAAGTCCCTTCAGTGTTTCCTAGGATGAAAATCTACAGTCAACTATGTGGCTCAGCCCACAAATCAGGGGAGGGCAGGGAACTTGGAACCCTGGGTATTCATCAAATAAAGCTCTATATCCTTGGAGTGCTGAACTGAGATAAAGTGTAAACTGAAGTGGGAGTTTTGAGAGAGGGCTATTCTAGACACCAGGAAGATTGTACCTCCCTGAGGAGCCCAGACAATGGGAACAGCTGGGGCAAGAGATTCCAATCAGGACTATAAGACCACTGCTGTGCACCAAAGCAATGACCAGCCATTTTCGCCTATTTGTTTGGGCTGGAGCACAGACAGGACCAAAGAAAGCAAAGCCTGCCTCATTTCCTTCCCCCAAGGTCCCTTGTCACCATTTGGGGTCCCTTATCACCAGTGGAGGTCCCTTGTCACCAGTGGAGGTCCCTTGTCACCACCAGAGGTCCCTTGTCACCAGTGGAGTTCTCTTGTCACCATTGGGGGGGGGTCCCTTGTTACCAGTAGAGGTCTCTTGTCATCAGTGGAGGTCCCTTGTCACCACCAGAGGTCCCTTGTCACCAGTGGAGGTCTCTTTTCACCAGTGGGGGGTCCCTTGTCACCAGTAGGGGTCCACTTGTCCCTTGTCACTCAGTGGAGGTCCCTTGTCACCACTGGGGGTCCCCTGTCACCAGTGGGGTCCCCTGTCACCACCCTCTCTTATTCACCACTCCTGTCTCCTGGATCTCTTATTATGTGATATGCTTATCACAGCTGCAGAGTGTCACTGCCAGTAGTTCTGTGTCAATTTATCCGTTTACCAACTGTGGACAAGGAAGGTTCCTCTCATCCTAATTTCTCTTTTAGAGCATTTGCTATTGGTGCATAAAAAACTGCTCTTTAAAGTGCTCATTTCTTTGGCCCAATAACTTATTAGAAGTATTATTGGTTTTATGAGATTATGACTGGAGTTTTTAGGGACGATTAAATAAAGCATCCTGGCATCTATAAAGGGTGATCTGACTTCTGCCCTCCCTATTTCTTATCTGGATTTCCAGAACTGTGTGAAAACGAGTGTACAGAATGTGGCCACCCTTGTCTCATCCAGATTTTGGAAGAAATGCATTCAGCCATTCCTTTTTTCCCCCTACAGTTGACACAGTGGTAACTATAGTGCCTTCTCCCGTCATCCCCACCTGAATATGCATCTTACCCAAATAGACAATGAAACGACCTTTACCTAGGAGCAGAATGATGTTCTTCCGAGTAACTTATCTCATTCTCAGAGATGCCAAGCACAGTGTCTGGACATATGGCAGGTTACAGGGGATAAGAAGAATCATTCCAGAGGCAGTCAGGAAGCGTCTAAGATGAAGGAGGCAATTAAAATGCAATCCTAGAATGAGCTCAAATACAGCCTGTCTTCTATTGATGAATGGCTTCTAAAGTCAGTGTTTCATCACAAAGAGGGTCAAACCATAGTTGAAATAATAAAAATAAAACACTAGGAAAGCTGTGTCTATCAGCTAAGTTTTGAAACTAAAATGGCTCTTCCTGAGATACCAGTTTCCCATACAGTAAACAATAGGATATTGCTGTTTTTTTTTTAAATGTACTTGAAGCAAATGTACTTGAAGTTTTCAAAAGAACAGACATAAAAGCATCTGAGGTCACTTTTTGCTTTTGCCAGATGCAGAAGAGGATGTCCTCTCTATTGAAGGTGATAGATGTTTCCCATGGCTTCACAGAGGATAGCATGTGGCTTGGTCATGCTGACTGGGAGAGACCACGCGTGGCAACTTTGATGTCTAACCTCAAATTATTCAATAAAGCTGTTTTT
The DNA here is from genome assembly GCA_033318265.1 of Phyllotis vaccarum. Classification (NCBI taxonomy): domain Eukaryota; kingdom Metazoa; phylum Chordata; class Mammalia; order Rodentia; family Cricetidae; genus Phyllotis; species Phyllotis vaccarum. Next base: position 38,442,076 of record JARWLC010000010.1, on the reverse strand, counting down.
TTGGGGGGTAGTAAATTTTATGTATCAATCTGGAAATGTTTAGGATGAGATTAATTCATATGGTGAAAGAAGAAAATTACACAAGTATGATGTAGTTTGGATGCTCTCTTATAGTCTTAGGTTCCCTTACAGGATAGACCATACCCCTCGAAACTTTGAGACACAAGGGGACACAAGAGCCTTTGCTCTGGCATGTGTTTCAGTTTGTTGGTTTGTTTTATGGCAACAAGAAAAGTAGAAAATTACCAATTTGGACTTGCTAGCCTTTAACATAGGCTAGCAATCAATTTATAGCATTCAAGACCAACCTACTTGGTCTAACATAACGTGGACCAGCCCCATGTGTGCAGACACACACACACCCCTTATTCTCCTTTGAATCCTGATCAGTAAAATTCCACTTGATAAGACAAAACTTTAAAGAAGACCCTGCCAGGTAAATGAAGAGTTCTGGACTCCTGAGCTGAATCCTTGAGCACTGTGTGTAAATATGTTTTACCCAGTGTGGACAGTTGTTCTCTGCTTCCTTTAGATACAACGGATCATCCCTTGAGTAGCTTAAATACATCAATGCTCAACAGAGACAATGAGATCAAACCTGACCTCTACCTATTGGGCAAAATTCTTAATTATTTTAAGCCTCAGTTTTCTCATCTATAAAGTCACAAAACTAAGAATACCTACCCCTATAGGATTGATGCAAGAATTGGGATAATGCAGGCAAAGGGTTTTCCTTTGAGTCTAGTCCTCAATAAGTCTTTATCCCAGCTAGCACAGACCAAAAATCTGTGTGCTGGAGCAGAAGAGTTAAATCCTTATAAGACAGCAAAACTGTTATCAATACTGTAGGGTGTGGCCAACCTTACTTCATATCTTTGATGAGGAAAAAGGTTTATTTTCAATATTGTAAATATGCTTTCTTCTAATGAGCATCTTATTTCTGTCACCTAGCAGAGCTTATAGGTTCCACTGCTTCAGTGGCTATATCGCTGAGCCATGAGCTCATCAGTAGATTAACTGTTTCATATCTTGGATAGATGTCAGGGAGCCTTCTTGTAGAATTCACCTTTTGTAACTGTGAGAAAGAGTTAAAATTCAAATGCACAATTATTGACTAGCTTTCTGAGATCAGACCTGGTGTATTTCATTCTGAACTTCTTGCTCAATGCCTTTCAAATCTCTCTTGCTAAATTTGGCTCCTTGGAAATTATTCCTCCAAGGCAGAAAATTGGCAGTCAAGTAAATTTCATTGGCCTTTAGATCATTGTGTTTTTTAACTTGTAATTTTCCATTGCTCTCGGTTCTCCATCGACTTTCCAATGTTACTACATGTGGAGTAGCAGCATCGATCTTGAACCATGACAAATATCTTGACAAGAACTGATCCATTAGATAGACTTTTTTTCAGGAATGAATAGACTATATGTATCAATTAAAGAATGCTATTTTTAGACACACAATGAAAATTTTAAATTATTTTTTAAAAACCTGTGCAGAGATTTTGGTTCTCAGGTGCATAGGGAATAAACTTTCTTTATTTTTAACAACTTAAGTTTATCATGGGTATGTATGTAGTCAGAAGTTTCTGTCGCAGCCTAGCACCACAGTCCAAATGAATCTCCCCTGCCTGCAGCCTGGCCTACGGTCCTGCAGGACTGCCAACGGTCCAGACCCATAGCCCTACTTGGCCCCAAATAATCACACAAATATAAATATTAAATACAAACTATTTGGTCTATGGCTCAGGAGTATTGCTAGCTAGCTCTTGCATCTTAATTCAACCGATTTCTATCAATCTCTCTTGTCACATGACTTGTGGCTTACCTTTACTCCATTACATCTTTCTTCTTGGGCAGCTAGATCACATCTCTGAGTGACTCTGCCCTCTTTCTCCTTTATCTCTCCTTGGATTTCCCACCTAACTATAAGCTGGCTTGCTATAGGCCAAAAAGTTCCTTTATTATCCAATGTTAATTCACAGCATACAGAAAGACATCTCACATCATAAGTAGTTTGTGAGAAAGTTCTCAGCTTGGCCAATTGCAAAAAGGAAGCATATAACACAGGGGAGAAAATTAGAGATCCAACCATAAAGGCAGAAAAGTTAAATAACATAAAGGTAGAATTGTATGTCATAAGTTTATTTGGATGTAGTTCAGATATCTGAGTGGAGGCATCAAGACCAAATTTGGAAAAAGAGGCCTAAGGTTTAGAGAGAGTTTGAGGATGGAATGCACGTTAGCGAGTTGTCAACATACATAATAGCTAAAGGTAAGATAAAGAGGGGTACTTAAGAAATAACTTAGGAGCAGAACTGGGTCAAGAACTGCCCTGCATATGTTTTGAGGAGACAAGACATTGGAACTGCTGAGACATGCCTTGGGGGTTGAGATGGTCGAAACTTGGCCATGAAGGAAGCACAAAGGAATTTTCAGTAAAGACTTCATGAAAAATCAGAGATAATAGCCAATATGACTAAGGATACCATCAAGAAAAAATGGCTTTCACTTGAAGTCAAATGAAAAAGATGCGAATAATCACCATCATTATAAAAATAATATAAGAATTATTGTAAAAAATATAGGAATTTTGCTTAGACTATGAATTTTGAGTTTGATTTTGGTCAAATGAGAACTATGTTGCTGAACTTCACCATAAAAGTTTCTGAAATTCTTGATGTAGTAGGTCAAAACAATACCCGTTGAGAAGGTGAATATATGTAATCTGAAATAGCCACAATCTAATAAGCAAAGATTAAAAGTGACCAGAGTAGCAACTGGAGGCGATGTACACCAGAATCCATGGAGACACATTTTAAAGGAAGCATTTGCAGAAGCAATGCTTGTCTTTCTCCTTCCTGGTCAGCTAAGATGTGAGCAAGTAGCTGCCCCCAGCTCTGATCACCATGGAGCTAATATCATGCTTGCCATTTGGACTGTGTTCTCTTAAATCAAGAATCAAAATAAGCTTTTTGTCCATTAATCTGCTTTCACAGCAATGAAGGATGCAAATAATGAATCAGGAGTAGGGTTAGTAATAGAAATCTGAAGTAGTTCTTAGGACTTTGGAACTGATTTACAAGAGGGATGAGGAAAGTCTTGAGATTAGAGACCGGAGAATCCCTTGAATGCTGTAAATTGATTGTAAACCAAATATATGTGTTAATTAGCAAAAGACATTATCAGGGTAGTCTGCTTCCCTCCTACAGTAGAACACAAGGATTTTTTTTAGCCAAAGAAACTATCAGACAATTAACATGTCTATGAAGGTAAGAATCAAGGAGCAATTTCCAATAAAATGAATCAAACAAGGGTAACATTTCACTTTATAAATGATTAATGTAAGTTATGAAGGCAATAAATAAATTATGAATTATATTAATGTTAAATATTGGGGAGAATTTTAATGACCATTTAAAATCAGGCCTTTAAAGTTTAGGTTACAAATTTGTGAAGTGGAAAATTAGTATATTCATAAAGGGATATGCTTAATAATAACAATAATAATCAGGAAGCAGCAAAGTGTGTTGATACATAAACAGTGTATCCTGAACAGAAGATATAAACTTGGAAGACTTTAAAGAAGTCTTTATTTGTACCCTGTGGGCAGTAGGATACCACCCACCAGAGCATGACTCTTGAATGATCTGATACAATGACTTATTTTGCCTAGTGGATTTATTAATCATTTACTCTAAAACTATTCTGTTTTGTTTTACAGAAAAAACTTGGAAATCAAGAATGTTCTGAGTGATGAGGCTCTCCATGCCAAGACCTAAAGCCCAGCCCAGGTCTAGTCCATCCAGTTTGTGCCGTGGCAACACCCTTGGAACTCATTTTTATTGTTAGTTCTCATTTGTTTCTATATTTAGTGAACACATACTTAACTGCAAAGCTGTCATCAATAAAAGATCTTATAGTGCCTCATTGTGCAAACATCTTTCATGTGTGCTAGCCATTTTCAAGGCTTAATAATCTGCATCTGATTTGCATTATCATATTTAAACAAAGGCGATATTGGCCATACTGCCTACCGAGACAGGCTTTGAAAAATTGCAATAATTTTTTTGTAGCTATGTAGTCACAATCAGCTTCTTCTGGGTTCCCAGAAATGGTTCTGCTCCGTGTGTTTTTACAAAAACAGGGACAGTGAGTGGGCACATGGTGTCTGGGAAATGCTTCTGAGATTAAGAAGGCTGAGACCTGAGATACACTTAAAGGAATGAGTGACAAATTCTCCCAAAGTCTTTCTCATGTCATGGCAGTGACTGCCCTCGTTGCTGAGCCCTTACCAGTGTGGTGGTGAAGACTTTGATTCCATTTCTTACTGCTCTGGGAAACCATACAAAGCCTGTCCCATTGCCAAAATCACGGTCTGTGGAAATGCGACTCTGGAATTGATTCTCAGCCTTGTTGGCTATTGGCCAGTTGTTGCTGCAGAGACTGGAGTGTGACACAGCTTGGTGTGGCACTGTAGGAGAAAGTGACCACGCTCCTCCTTTTTCAGTGTCAATCTGAGGATGATGCCTCCACTCTGTGTTACTTTATACCTAGGCTTCTTAGAGGAAACTAAAATTTCAGCCAGGTTGTGAGTGGTTGGCCAACACAGAGGGATATACGGATAGAAGCTCAAATGAAATATTTAAAAAATAGTTCAGAGTGAAGTAGGATAGTCATATATAGAAATGGCACAGCCGTGCATGTACATGCACACACACATACACACATGCACATATACACACACGCACGTACATACACAGACACACACATACACACACACACATGTACACACACGCGCACACACACATACACACACATACACACACGCGCATGCGCACACACACGCAATACACACACATACACACATACACACACACACACATACACATACACATGCATGTACACACATGCACACACACATACATGCACGCGCACACACACACACATACACACACATACACACACATGCACACACATACATACACATGCACACACATACACACATGCACACACATACACACATGCACAGACATGCACATACACATGCACACACATACACACACATACACAGACATGCACATACACACACATATACACACATACACAGACATGCACATACATGCACACACATACACACACATACACACATACACAGACATGCACACACATACACACATACCCACTGTGCTGAAAGCATTACAGCAAACCAGAGTCTTTTAATACCCAGTGCTCTGAAAGCCTTGGCCGTGGCTTTACTAACCAGAAGAGAAAAGGCAAAGAGAGCAAGTGAAATTCTTCTATCTACTCAGTGATGTGGTCTCAAGTTGTCAGTGATTCCTGAACATACAACCTTCTTCTGCATGTCACCATCATGCATGAGGAGCAGTGAGTGGTGGGCATTGTGTGACCTGAGCAAATTGTGGGCTTCATGCATGCATGCTGGGCACTGTTCCCTGTGAGTTCCTGCTACCCTCTCCATGTTCACCCGTGTCTCTACGCATTCCAAATCCAGTGATTAGAGAAATGTGGGATTTTGTGGTGGGTCTGGTTGATTGATTGCTGCTAGTGATTACTCTTAATTCAGTCGGATCTATTTGTGGCTTAATGTTGCATGAAGAAAGGAAACTCAGGGATAGAAATCTGGGAAAGTCGGAGATATTAGAGAGAGTAAACACCACAGTCAGATCTTACCCAGCTGTCTTCCAGCTTCCTCAGCCTGGCTTCTCCTGGCTTCTTCTGACCTTCTATCATTCTACGTCTGCTTTAAACACTCTCCTTATTTAGTTAAAATGTGGCCCCAGAACTGCCTGCCTGGGAGCCTGGAACTCCTTCTATAAACTAAAACGGAAGCCCTCAAACTCAGTTTGGATTAAGGGCGTAGGTCACCACTCCTGGGATACTCCCTGTGCTGGGAATAAAGGTGTGAATCACCACTGTCCGATCCTCCTAGACTGACTGTGGGCAGATCCGTCTGATATCTCTGAATGTTTTATTATATCCCCACAGCTTAATAATCCATACTTTTTTGAGCTTCAATTTGGTGATTGGACCATAAGTGAAGTGTCTTCTGACTGTGGATTCTCAGCATGGCTGTGCTACCACTTCCATTTTCAGACGCTGTTCCCTCCTCATTGTGTCTATACTGCTCAGTTGTGAACTAGAGCTGTGACCCCCCTAATGCCATTAGCAGCCTAGGCTTTGATCAAATACAGATGAACAAAGACACACCTTTCACATACACATTTCCCTGCTACATGGTACACGTGAAATGCCTCTCATTGTCTCCTTAAAATTAGTCTTGGTTGCTCTTCTGATGCCAAGGTAAGGCTTTTCAGATTTGTTAGTCTGTATCACGTGAGGCAATATCTACCTGAAGCTGCTTCCAAATACACTGTGCCTCGTGATACTGAAGGAGCCGCAACTCCAAGGCCTTGTTTCAGATCTTGCTACATCACTTTTTATCTGGTAGCCATTCAAAGGACTCATTTTATTCATCTTAAAATATTAAATTAATTAGTGTAATTTGGGAGGGGATAGGTGCCTGCCACCGCCCACTCATAGAGGACAGTCAGTTCTCCCCTTCCACCATATAGGTTCTTGGGGACAGAACAGACTTAGGTTGTCAGGTTTATCACTGGAGGCCTTACCTGCTGAGCTAACTCATCGGTCCTGCTCAGAGGATTCTGACAGGAGCAGCTCATAGACTCTCAGCTAGGCAGTGGTCTCTTTATGCCCAAAAGCCGTATCGGCCATCTTCCTGTGGCTAAGTCAGAGCTAAGCATGATGGGTACCAGCTGCCCTCCCCCTCAAACACGCCTGTGTCTTCAGTGTGCAGTCAGTCTGGCCCATTGTCTCTCCTTTGTAAGAACATTTTTTTCCCCCTTGGAAGTAGACTTCTTGGGACACCATGCCAAACCTCAAGGCATCACACACATCATTTGTCATTTGGATTTATTTCTAGATATACAGACTTTGTTTTCCACATCATGTCCCAGCCCCATGACTTCATGGACCCCACATCTGATCCAGGTGAGTTGAGTCAAGTTCCCTATTAGAGATCCCCAAGGTCTGTGGTTACAGAGCAGTGATTCAGTCAGAAGGCATTACAATCCCAGCAGCACCAGCTTGGCTTGTGTTTCTACACAAACACCAGTTTGATAGACACAGAGTTCTGAGGGGTATGAGCAATGATCCCACCCATGTGACAGCAAGGTAGGGAAAAGGAGACCAAATCACTGTGGCTGCCCACAGGGCTCAGAGGTTAAGGACACTTTCTGCTCTTCCATAGATCCTCAGAAACCGCATTAGATAGCTCACAGATGTCTGTAAATCCTAGAGAATCTAACACCCTCGTTTGGCACCCACAGACACATAACACACACACACACACACACACACACACACTCACAAATAAAAATAGAACAAATGTTATTTTACAAGAAGATATCAAGTTCTAGGGGCAGAGGGGATTTTGTTTGTTCTGTTCTAGGGAAGGAAAACAGCTAAGGCTTCTGGAAGACAGAATGAAGCCAAGAGTGTTTATCCTGGGAGAAACTGAGACTTGAGAACTTTCACCTGCTCTGGTTGCCTGGGACAATCCACAGGCGGCTTCAGGATTAGACAAAGCATCAGATACTTTGTCAAGAGGACCACATCTGGCTGATTTGACAAAGATGAACCTGTAAAGATGAGCAGGGCAGCTTCCGGCTCCTCCTCTGTATGTGCACTGCATACCCCAGGCCCTGCTCAGTTCCTGCTCATCTAGCTGCCTTCGCAGCACATGGAAAGAGGCATGGGCTTCAGGTGAAGGCGGGGTAGACTCCTGGGAGTCCCAAGTCTCTAAGCATCTGGCTTCAGACTTCTCACTGCCCATCAGCTCGGACAGTCAGTGCGGGATTCTCTTACAGAACTTAAGTTAACAGGATAATCTACAGAGTGTGTTTAGCACATAGTGTGGCCACACGTCTCCTACTCCTGATCCATAGGCTCTGGTGATCTCAGGTGAGCAATGGGAAGCTCTCAAAGGGCAGAGTGGGTTGGTTTGACTTCAGAATTGGAAAGGTCCACTCAGCCACTAGGGGGCACCTACTGCACGGAAATGAGAAGGTACTTGAGCTGCTCTTGAAGGAAAAGCAGGCAACTCATTTGCTTTCTTGAAACTTGGGGCTGAGTGCAGCAGAGGTGTTTGCTAGTTTTGCTAGGGACCTGAAAGGTCAAGACAGGGGTCACATGACGTGAGGAAATTCTCTTAGATCCCTTCCCAGCGACTCGACAGCTATCTATCCTGCATATACACCTTGCCCATGCAATTCAACACCATTTTCTTTCTTCCTGTTGAAGTCCCTTCGAGACAGACAGTCTGCCCAGTGTACAGAAGAGGCATGTGGGAAAGGAAGGGTCCTCACTTTAAAGTGTTTCAGATTTTTATTTTTCTGCATATGTATTTGAATGGTGTACATATGTGTGTATATGTGTGTTCACATGTGTAGAAATGCACGTGGGTATAGGGGGCCTGAGGATGACCAAGGGATCTTCAGCAATTGCTCTCTACCTTGTACATTGAGGTAGGGTCTGTTCCTGAAGCTGGAGTCCTTTGAGTTTCCTGCTGTTCTCTTATGAGTTCACAAGAGCCTGTACGTCAGGAGAAGGAGAGGAAACTACTGATGTGTGGCCACACTATGTGCTAAACACCCTCTGTAGATTATCCTGTTAACTTAAGTTCTGTAAGAGAATGGCAAATATCCCCATACTGACTGTCCAGAGCTGATGGACAGTGAGGTTACATTAGTCTACATGAGTCTGAAGTCAGATGCTTAGAGATTTAGGACTCCCAGGAGTCTACCCCGCCTTCACCTGAAGCCCATGACTCTTTCCATGTTCTGTGAAGGCAGCTAGATGAGCAGGGCCTGGGGTATGCAGTGCACATACAGAGGAGGAGCCAGAAGCTGCCCTGCTCATCTTTACAGGTTCATCTTTGTCAAATCAGCCAGATGTGGTCCTTTTGACAAAGTACCTGATGCTTTATCCAGTCCTGAAGCCTCCTGTGGATTGTTCCAGGCAACCAGAGCAGGTTAAAGTTCTCAAGTCTCGGTTTCTCCCAGGATAAACACTCTTGGCTTCATTCTGTGTTCAGAAGCCTTAACTATTTTTCTCTCCTTCTAGAACAAAAATGGGGTTGAAGTTCCAGAAAATCCATTTCTAGAGATGTGATCTCAGGTCCTCGTGCCTGCATAGGGTGCACTTCAACTACTGAGCCATCTACAACCTCCCTCTTCTTCCTCTTCCCAACCTGATCAGAGATTTTAGTTTTGAGTTTTACACTAAGCTCATAGGCAGCCACACAGCTGTGTTTAGAGATACCCAGGGTCTGTGAAAATCTTTTGATCAGAATTACTCCAGCATTGCTTTTGAAGGTGATTAGACCCAGAGGTACACAAATATAATGGATATCCCAAAATGCACATCAGGAGAGAGAAAACTGAAAGATGGTGAATTGACCTGTTATGTCCAAAACAGAGTAAGATCAGGGTGGGGGAACTGTTATCCATAAGGATAAATGCACAGTGGCTGGCAACAGTCTGCTCAGGGCTCTGGCACCAAAGGGGTTCATTTCATTAGTGAGTGTGAGAAGAGTCTCCCCAAGGAAACCTCCCAGAACACAGGTGCTTTAGTGATAATTCACAGTTATATCAGACATGTAGGCTCTCTAACAAATTTATAAATCCTCTTTTGAGATGCCAGGCACTTCTTGCTTGTGAATTACTGGGCATTTACCAAATGCTCAGACCTATGTCATCAAGCCCCCTTGGTGTACAACCTAGGCATTTACAATGGATTTGCCGCTGATTTTATATTCCTTAGAGTTATAGATCTATAAAGTAATTCAATCTCTGTTGTCATTAGAAATTTATTGACTATGAGCTCCCTAGAAATATCTTTGGGTGGTGTTAATAGTATACAAAAATCCCAAGAAACAAGCATCCCCCAAATGACCAGAGTCAACAATTTCCATAACCCAGAGTGACACAGGTACCTGATACACTCAGTGGAGTGGCTTTTTCTTTGACTTAAGGCCTTTAGTTTGCTTATCTGCTGACCCAGAGCTGCAGGTTGGTGAAGTAAGTTAAGATGTGGCATCTCCATTATAAGAGGTAACTGGTCCACAAAGCTAGAGGCCTGGGGATGGCAGAGGGGAAGGGAAGAACCAACAGCAGGAGAGAGCTGTGGAAAAATTCTAAACCATCAAATGGTCAAAAATACAAGCACACAAAGGACACATTAGTCTGTACAGCTGACACCATTCTGATTTGAATGACACCCCCCCCCTTCCAGAAACCAAGGTGAACTCTGCCATAAAAACAAGTTCACCCCACCGTTGTCCCGAGGAAATGGGATGGAGGTCTGTAGAGGAAACTGCTTTTCAAACATCCTGTGTCCGTTGCTGCTCCTGGCAAACCACTTTTACATGCGTTTGGACTCTATTCACGTTCCTTCTTGGGTTTCCAGGCAGGAGAGCAGCCAGTGGATACTGCACTAAGCAAGACCCTGACCTGTCAGCCAAAACAGGAAACCAAACCACCCAAACACTCAGAACCTCAGGGAACCGCCATGCTGGATACCTTACTTTAAAGCAATACCCTTGGGAAAGTCCTTTCTTGTGCTTGCATAATGTATAAATTTGACACAATTGTTAATGATCACAAAAGCACCTGTCTTTTGGAAGTCCTTTGGGGAGACTCCTCTCACAGATAATTCCCATACTCCTAAGGAAATGAATCTACTTTGATGTACAGCATAGGATAAAGGGCCTTGCCTGAGCAATTGCTAAAGGACCCTATTCAGAAATGCCTACTTCTTGCTTTCATGTTTTAGGTTGGCTATATTAAAATTCTTAATATTGTTTGAATATAGATCTCTGTGTTTTCATTTTGCACTGGGGTCCAAGACTTAGTCAGTTCTGGTAAGGTGATCAGGGAAGTAGACAGACCTGAGTGAAAGCTCGGTTGTCCACTCAGTAACTGTCATCTTAGACAAGTAGGAATACTCTCCTAGTATAAGTGTCTCAGTTACATAGTAGAACATCTCTCATGGCATTGTGGGACTGTTGTGAAATCACATGGGTTCAACTAGTAAATACAGGCAGAACTGACCTGGGTACTGAGCCAGTAAATGGAAATAATTTGCCTGAAAACTAATTAAATTATACCCAGTTATTGAACTATATGGTTATGCAACTTAATAAAATGTGTATTTCCTGAGCAGCTATTATATAGCATTAGTATCTGTATTCATAATGAGTTACTGCAGGGCCAATTTCAAGCTTGAAGGATTCTTTTTAATTATAGTTTTATTCATTCATTGAAAATGCCATACATGCCTCAGTGTATTTTGAACAAGTTCATTTCCACTGCCCCCTCCACCTTCTTCTGCCTTTACCAACATATCTTCCTTCCAACTTTATGACTCTTTAGAAAAGTAACCCATGGAGTCTAATAAGTGCACCTGGCTATGAGTTCACCCATGAGCTATCTGCTAAGTCATGGGCAACCCACTGGTGGCCAAATCTCCAAAGAAAAGTGAATCTCCCCCTCCAGCAACCAGGACCTCTAGTAGCTTTCCAGCTAACAGAAGGGTCCCATCCATACTGGAATTTTAACTGGCGTGATAGTGTGCAGGTGACCACAGCTACTGTCATGAGTTCAGAGGCAGTGTCACATGGAGAAGGTGGCATTTCACAGCGTCAACCTCACCTCCAGCTCTTATAAGCTCTCCACTTCCTCTTCCTCGGTGTCTCTTAAACCTTCAGGCATGTGTGGTGGGGAGCACAAAAAACAAGGTTTTTTTTTTTTTTTTTTTTTTTAAATTTGGAGCCCGTGAAAATAAGAACAGGCTGTCATGTTCAACATGATGTGGCCACTGCTGTAGTTACTGACTGCAAAGCCAGACTGTAGATAGACTCCTTAAATGATCAAGCGTTTACAAACCAGGCATGGTGGCACACACCCGCAATCCCAACACTTAAGGCAGAGATGGGTAGATCTCTGTAAGTTCGAGGCCAGCTGGGTGCACAAAGAGTGAATGCATTTTAGAAGAGAGAAGAAGAAAAGCCACAACCTTCTCAAAACCAACCAAACAAAAAACACAAAACCCCAGCAAGTATCTGAGTAAGTGCTTTAGGTTTCATGTCCTATGATACACAGCAACCTCCAGACCACACGTCCTCCTGACCCGGTCTGGTTCTGTCCTTTCCTTCCCCTGCTTTTTTTTTGTCTTGTTTTTGCTGCTGGGATCGTTCAATCTGAAATCCCGCTGTCACTTGATTCTTACCCATTTACTTATGACTTATTTTTATTTATGTGTGTCATGCTCACAAGTGTGTATGCATGCGCACATCCATGGGAGTGCTGGCAGAGGTCAGAAGAGAGCATTAGATCCCTCGGAGCTGGAAGGACCGGCAACTGTGAACCATCCAGTGTGGGTACTGAGAGTCGAACTCCGGTCCTCCACAAGAGTAGTTCATGCTCTTAACCACTGAGTCCCCCAGTCCTCACGTTCTTTGATTCTTGACAACGTAAGAGCACTCCATGCCCCTCCTAATGACATAAAGAACAACAGCTTAGCAGGTATACTGGGCCCACTTCTGAACTGCTGTGTTCAGCACGTCCCAGCATCCAAACAAAGGAGGAGAAGCAAGGATGCTGTCAGAGCAGGGGGAGCTGCGCTTCCAGTTTTGCATTTCAGAAACAAAATCCAAATACAGTCTTACCAAGCAGTTGCTGATGGGAGATCGATAAGTAATACCATCATGACCAACTGTCTCTGAGGGAGGCAGCTCCATAACATACAGATGCTTGGGGCCCGGGGCCTCTTCCTAAGAGCTCTCATATGATGAAGCCAGAAGTAAAAAGTAAAATGTTCTTTTATCTTGTGATTATTCAAGAGATTCTATGTTTATTTTCAAGGGATTTGTGTACAGCAAAGTAGGAGTTCTTTGCGGACAAAGGATTCAGCTCTATTCTGAGCCACCCCCCTCCTAAAGGTATATGACCAACTCTTCTTCCAGTGCTGGCCGGCTGGAGTTGCTTAAGAGATATTATGTAAAGGGTGTGTGTGTGTGTGTGTGTGTGTGTGTGTGTGTGTGTGTGTGTGTAGATCATCTCAAGTAGGCCTCTAGCCATGCAGGACTCCAATTCCCTTTAGATACACAATAGGCAATATATATATATATATATATATATATATGATAAATATCAATGGGAGAATCCTAGACCTCGTTGCCCTTACAGTTCAAGGTTTTATGTCCAGAGTATCCACTGGGGCACCATTACTGGAAGCCTATACCTCCAATGGTGGCGGTGCCATCTTACTCTCCTCTTACAGAAAAACAAAGGTGGTATGTACCCTGTCCTTGATGGTGACATAGGAACCAAGTGGAACTCCATCAATTCTGGGACAGTCCTGGTTAACTCTGACTGGGCCTTGGAACCAGGAAAGGAAAGGCTGGTCCTCAGGCCAGAGCTTCTGCCCCACCCTGAAGTCCTCTGTCTTTCTCTTTCCAGCCATCTGTGATTCACCTGCTTAACGGCTGCAGCCTGATTTCCATCTGGTCATCATCCCCAAAGCATGGGATTCGGAATATGACAAATGGTGAGAAATGGGAAGAAAAAGTCATAGACGTTTCAACGCTGATTATCAACAGATTTACCAACAATTATAAAATTTGGCTCCTTTTAATTCATTTTCATCTGTGAGCCAACAGCCGTTGGTTGTATTCGAGGCCAACATTGCTGTTCCATTTTTCTTGCCAAGTCAGTTGGAGACCAGATGGTGACTGACCTTCCCCATTGTGCCACATTCTTCTCAGGAATGGGATACTCGAGGAAAAGTTCAACTTCTGGGCTTGACTGGGGAACTTCAGTTTTGTTTGAAGCACCAAAACTCTCTAAGCCTCTCTAACTTCATGCCTGTTCCTCTCGGGAGACTGGTAAATGTTTATGCTTGAAACTAAGAGCTTCTGTATACAAGGCAATCTGTTCCGCTCTGTCCCTGAGCCCTCCTGAAGGCAAGGTGGCTACCCGGTAGTGTTTCTTCTCCTCCCCAAGCCAAGTCACCTTCAGAAGCTAATGGATACTTTTCTCACCTCCCAGGGTCCATTAAAACCTGTGCTGACCCTTCCAAAACCACAAGGATACACAGAGAGAATCATCCTCTGAATGTGAAGGAAGACACATTCTGACACTTTCCGTTTTCACAGCGAAAATAAACTAGCAAGACCCCATCCTCCTACTCACTGTACTGACATCAGTGCCATCTAACTGCTTGAATCTGTTACTACTCAACATCATCGGGTGGAGGGGTAGGGGAGATAGCAGCAGATGCCAGGCTCAAGAAGTGGGGGTGATATGGACAAATCTGGAGAGTTTGGGATCAACCTTAGCTGCTAATTATAAAACACAACTGGGACATTTGGCATAGAGTGAGGGTTCTGCTTGCCAGGCACTGCAGGGCATCCATCTCACACCCTGCTAACCACTGTCGTGCTCCTGAAATACTCTGTTTTTGTAAATCTAGTCCCGAGTCAAGAAGATGCCATTACCTATGAATGCTCTCATACAGTGACCCCCAAGGATGGAATCTCTGGTTACTACTCCAAGTGCATGCCAGCATTTCCTACTGCAAACTCCTTCCTCCTTCTTGTTCTTACCCAGCTCCTTCACTCTCACCATCTGGTGTCTCTGGGGTCTGGGGCAGTAGGGGCGAAGCTCTGACTCGGCTAGCATCTGTAGCAGGAATGTGCCTTCTTTAAACTCACCAAGCAAAGGCATAGTATATGCCTTTGCTTATATAGTATATGCCACAGCCATCCTACTGATGAAGACAAGGAGGTCTAAAGGGGTGAACTGTGCCACAGTGTGTGTATGGAAGTCACATCAACTTATTTGAGTCTGTTGTCTCCTACCGTGTGGGTTCTGAGGATCAAATTCAGGTCATTATGTTTGGAGGCACATGGCTTTAAACATTGTCCCTGCCTTAATGTAATTCGTATCAGGAATCACAAAGCAAAGTGAGTTGTGAATTATTGTTCCTTGAAGATACAGTGGTGTGTGTGATTTGCCTGTAGCTGTGACTAGGAGACCTGTAAGTGGCATGGGTAAGTTTAAAGTGTGTGTTAGTTAGTGAGAGAGAGAGAGAGAGAGTGTGTGTGTGTGTGTATGTGTGTGTGTGTATTTGTGTGTTTCAGTGGTTGGTTTCCTGGTTGGTTCCTGTGGACTTTCCCTTTGTCTAAGGAAAGTCCGGGTCTTCCCTGAGACTTTGACCCTGCATTTTGTCTGCACACACCTTGAGAAAGGAAGGTAAGTTGTTTGAACAAGGCTCTGGCCAAGGCCATTCTTGCCGTCGTTCTTATTCTAACGGCATCGATCTACTTTAAATGCTGGTTCATCACGCATCCCATGTGACTGCAGTACATCCAGACACACTACATACAGCATTAACAAATTACATATTATATTAATAAACACCACACTAACACACAGGATAGCTATAGTGACAATTACATATTGCATCCATATATGCTACATATGACATTGATCATGCCTTGAATATCATACCAAAAATGCATACCGTGTCTTATTTTCTTTTCCAGTTGCTATGATAAGAAAACAAAAGCATAAACAAAAACTTGACCAAAGCAACTTAATAAATAAAGGGTTTATTGGGCTTCCAGTTTGGGTTACAGTCTGTTATGGCAAGAAAGTTAGAACTGCCCGATTCTGAGAGAAGTGGACAGACCCTCCAGCCACAGTCGGGACCAGATAACAGTGTGTGAGTGGTTTTCTCACATCAATTAACATAGTATAGTTGATTCCTCACAGACATGCTCAGAGGCTAACCTTTTATCTTGTCAGTGCCTAGATGCTTGCCTCCTAGGTGTCAAGTTGACAATACCAACGGTCACAATACCTCACTATGATGCACAGTATAGATTACTAATCCTTCTATATTACATCAGAGATATATTATACCTCATACTTATTCCCACAACAGTACTGACTGACACACACTCTATTTCGCTGACAGTACAGTGCATATTGTATTTATGTGAACAACACATTATTTATTATACTACAATACACTGCATATCACATAGATGAGCATGTCATATTGTATCATCAACTCACATCACAGCAACAGCTCAAGGAGATGACTCATTTTTATATTATATTAATAATACATCATTCTGTTAATATGCTGCATCGGCACACAATAGAAACACGCGTTTTGTACATCCTGTTATGTGCACCACATTTTCTATCAATATGCATCTTGATGTTGAGCTAGAGGAGACTTCATCTCTCCATTGCTAAAGCTGGTGTATACATCTAATTCCACAACAATCAGACAGTTCCCTGCCATGTAGCTCCTGCTCATGCCCTCACAGGGCTCCTCAGCTGCCTGCAAGATTTCCAGCCTCCTTACCCCTAGCATGCCTCAAGACATGTAGGTGGTCCATTGGTATGACATTCCCCCCCCCCAGGCTCTGGTCCATTGAATTCACTCACCAGTAGCTGCTCTGCTGTAGTACACAAACCAGCCAAGGAGATGGCAGCTCCCAGCAGCACCCAGGTTCCAGGTGGCTATTTCTGCATACTCACCAGACTCAATAAGGCATCAAGAAGTCCCTCTGCTAAGGAGAGAGAAGATAGCATATAGAGGTTGAGATGACTTCCCTGTCCACATAGAGGAAGGTGGTGCACATTCGTTAGAGAATGACTTAAATTTGAAGGCAATGGAACATTATATCTAGCCTCCAGGAAAAAAAAAATTCACTTGATTCCAGTATGTAAGCCTTCCTGCAGGGTTTGGGGATGCTTGCTTGACTCTTGCCTCCTCCTGGTGAGCTGTTTGTTGGTTTGTCTTTACTCATTTGTCCCTCCTGACTTTGGCTCCTTCCCTCACACAAGTTTCTGTAAATGTAAATCTCCAAAGCATCAGATGGTAGAAACTTTTCGTTACCTGGAGCCTCATCACTCCCACGACTCCAGAAGTTCTGAGTGGACACACAGCTGGAGTGTTTGCCTCATGCTCTCTGTCTGGTGGCCCATTTGCATAGAAGCTGCTTCAGGGATTCTTTTAGTAAACTGGCACTGTGCAAGAGCCTCTAGATGCTGGGCCTTGGGAAGGATCACACAGGGCTGGGGTCCGAGTTCAGCTGTGGGAATGGCAATGCAGTGCCATGCACCTGTGGTGTCAGGCTATTAATAGCACAGTGACATTCATACAGGCTGCCATGCAGGGACAATACTAAGGTACTATACAGTGGAGCAGTCATGTCATGAAGAGTACCTTGTCCCTAACCTTCTTCCCAATACTGCAGAGATCCATCCATCCTCAGCACCATCCTGAGATGATAAATGTTGACTTCCAAAGGTCAGCATGTGGCCTCAAGTCTAGGATTGCCCTCATCTCTGCCTGTTCTCTACTATATGTAGCATTCAGGTCATGTTCCCTACCCACAATGCCTTCTTGCTATCCCCCATGCACTGGGGCATCTACTCCAGAATTACTCAATGTTCCTGCCACACAGTCTGACCTTAGCTGCCACATGAGCTAGTGCATTCAGAAAAAGCAAGGTGAGGGCATGTCATTGAGACCTAATTCTGCAAACTAGCCCATACACTCTCACTATTAATCCACAGAGGACAGAAAGTCGAGTCTCCTCTCAGCTATGCTGAAAAATGCTGATGAGGGAGGCATCAGATAAGTGTAAAGTTTTAGTTTAACTGGGACACACAGCTAAGCACTTCCCAAGTCAACAGGTGCAAACTAGATATGCCCAAGTCTTCTTTGATAAGCTCCAGTCCCCTCCACAGCAGAGGATATGGGACCAAGTGACAGGAAGGAGGATGAACACTGTCTTTAGAGCATCATGTTTTGGTCCTGGAAGCTGTCACCACACTCCCAGACCAAACCCAGTGAGGAGGAAGAAGGTCATACTGTCTTCCCAGAGTCACCTGAGACCATGTTTCTTCTCACCAGTGGCTGGTGGCCTTCGGCTTCTCCTTTCTGACAGTGTCATCCAGGCTTGGAGGGACCTGGGAATGAAGGTACTGTTGCAGCCTTCCAGCCTGGCTAGGTGTTGGGCCTCCCTCTCCATGCCTTGTCTCCTGGTACAGAATAGACTTGTTAGGTGTCACTGTCTCTATTTTCCTTCTAGGACTATCACTGGCAATCCCAACCCAAACAACTTTCTCTACTCTCAGAGAAGCAGGAGAAAGAAATCAGGAAAGAAGCTGATACAGAGTCGAGGCAGCTAATGGTCCAATGAGAAAGGCTATAGCCCAGTGAATAGAATTTCTGGAAAATCAGGGTAAGCAAAGACCCCTCCATTTTACCCTTATGAATGAAATAGCTTAAAAGTATGTGCTGCTTAGGAAGTCAAGCTGAGGAAACACAATGTGCTGGTTTGGAGTCAGGTGCTGGCTGAAGGTCAGCATTTGGGCTTCAAGCGAGTTTTCAATCAGTCAGCACTACAGCCAAAACACATCCTTGACTCACCTGGTGCTACAGCTGGGGAGAGACCTCAGAACACCCAGACACTTAGGCAACTTTACCTGAAGGTCAGGAGCTATTCTAGGCACCTTATAAATAGGTATCCGCTTGATTATCACAGAAACACTGGAGGCAGTGCTATTATCTCCACTTGATAAATAAGGGTGCTGATTAGTCATTTCATCTAGTTGGGTTTGGTCTAAGGCCGCTAAACTACAGCCAAGGTCATGGACAGGAAGTGAAAGTCTGAGTTCTCTAACCCAGAAACATGAAGGAAGAGAAACAGTTTGTTTCACAATCTAAAGCTTCTTCTCTATCCCAAGGAAAAGCGAAAGGCTTTGTTCTCCCTCCCTCTCCCTCCCATCCTCCCCTCTTCTCCTAGAAACATCTAACAGACAGAAGATACAAGGCACAATAGGTTAGAGCTTTGGGTTTTTGTCTTAAATTGGAAAGAGGGGCAGAAATCTTATCACATTACCTTCCTTTATACGTGATCCCGCCATCGGTTTACTTTGCTGAAAACACAAAGCACTGGCACCCTGTGATTCCTCAGCCTTACCTCTGTGAGGAAGAATTCAGTCTTGCAGAGGATGGCAAATAGTTAGAACCCTTAGGGTTCAGCACGGCCACGGATCAACAAGGTCAGCTATGTATCTCCAGGCCTCCAGCCCAGCCTGGTGAATGTTTGCACAGGTAAGACCTCCGGGGTCAACAGGAAGTGCTTGTCCTGGTTTGGGAAGGGACACAAGGAAGCTGGAAAGTATCCCAATTCAGTAAGTCCTTGCCTACAAGCCCAGCTTCGCCCTGATGGAAGTCACACAGCCTAGGCTGGCCTAAGAGTTTGGTTTAATCCAAGAGTCCTCAACCTGAGCTATATTGATATTTGGCACTGGGTACAAGGTCCTGGAGGCCACCCAGAACACTGTGAGATGGCAGAAGCATCCTAGGCCTCCACCACTAGATGCCAGCAGTGACCTCTTATTGTGACACTTAAAAAAAAGAATGTCACCACGGAATTAATCCAAACTCAAAAGAATCCTCTGATGAGAGCTGTTGACTTACTCTAATTCCAGAATGAATAAATATTGCTGAAATTAAATATAAATTTAGACCTTAAAACTGAAGGCCTCATTTCTCTTATTAATAATAATGATGCACATAGTTCTCTGATATATGATACATGATTGTTAAAAACTGACAAGCAGACAGCATGGTGCAGAGACATGATGGATATTCCCTGAATATTGTTTACTCATGTAACTTTCAGGTGATGCCGTTTGCCCCTAACTTGTTGATTTTACTTCATTTGCCTTACAGATTATTGATAGAACTTTAAGCAGCGCTATGTTTTCCTCTAGAAAAGTGACCAATTATATTATTTATAAAGGAAATGATTACCAATATTTATAGTTTTTAGGTTGAAATAACTCAAGACTTTTAAAAAATGTATGTGGGTGGGTCTGCGCATGTACTTGCCTGCAAAGGCCAGAGAGAGGTCCCTTGGAGATATATTCCAGACAGTTGTGAGCTACCTGAGGTGGGTGCTGGGACCTGAACCTGAGTCATTTGAGAGAATAACAAGTGTGGTGGGATTCAAGTGTCCGCTGATACGATCCAAGGATGCTTATCCAGGGTCCTGGGCTCCTTAAGGGGAAGTGGCCAACCCCATTGATAAGGGGCTGCTGGGACCCTGGGAAGCCCCGTTCTTTCTCTTTCTTTTTAGTTTTTTTTTTTTTTTTGTTTAGTTCCCTGACCTGGAATTGAACCCGGGTCGCAACAGTGAAAGTGCAGAGTCTTAACCACTAGACCAACAACAACAAAAATAAAAATAAAAAGAGGGAATGGGCTTCCCAAGATTCCAGCAGCCCCTTATCAATGGGCTTGGCCACTCTCCCTTAAGGAGCCCCGGACCCTGGATAAGCATCCTCGGATCTTATCAGCTGACACCTGAATCCCACCACAAACAAGCACACGTAAACACCCAGCCATCTCTCCAGCCCCCAAAATCAAATTTTAATTCTAGGGCATTGTGACTCTTTGAAATTTGAAGTTGTACCCTTCGGCTGTTTGGGGTTAAACCAGCTATAGAAAATCCGCACATGAAGCTATACTGGATTGAATTGCACCCACCCTTATATCAATGGCTAAAGAAGTCTTCTTAAATCTAAGTGAGAACAGCTCTTCTGACCCCAAACAACAATGAAACAATAAAGCAAATAAATAATGGATAAATAATAAAGATCAAACATGGGCAACAGTTTTTCTGGCCACTGCTTCAAGGGTATAGAGGTCTATTTCTCCCTAAAGCATAGTTTGATTTCATTTCTTATAGTGACATTCCTCATGGTACTTTAAAGATGATTTTCAGTAAAATAGATTAAAATTTGAAAAGTGTTGACAAGAACTGTGCTCTCAGCCAGGAACCGCCGTTTAGTTGGCTGACAAGGAGCCAGGAGGGCAAAGGGAGAACCGATTGTGGTCTTTGCCACATTTATTGTCTTGTTTCTTGTTCTTGGAGCTGCTTAGTGTGTAACTGCCCAGAGAGCCCAAGCTCCGGCTCTCAGATTGATAGCACCATTTACCGTGGCAAACAATGGGGACAGAGAGTCCTGTCTCCCTAACAGTGGTTCATTTGCTGCTGTCCCCTCGAGGTTGTCACATGGGGACTGGATTTTATACTGACCTGAATAGAAAGACACTTCATCACTGCAGCAAGCTTGGAGGATAAACTCTTCCTTCTTCAGACACAGGCAGAGGGCTGTCCTTTAATGGCATCCCAGTGTGACATTCTATATTGCTCTGCTAAATGGCCAGGTGCATCTGAAGCTGTGAATAAACCACCTGCTTTCACTGCTGTATGTTACACAATGAGTGTCATTATATGAATGCATATGCTTTCTTCTCCTGGAAGTGCCATAGGATAATAAGGAGAGCAGTTACTCTGTGGTCAGTGGAGGCTCTGTTTTCAGGATCCATGCTGGTTACCCCAAATGTAGGGAATGGGGCATCCAGGGGGGGTTGTGAGCATGTTGGCAGCGAGGCTGCATGTGCACAGGTATGGGTGAGTAAGAGCAGCTTGACCCAGTGGCAAAAGGCTGTGAAATTCAAAGTACCACATGGCGCTTTGCAACCCTGTCTCTTTCCTGTACTGCAGTGTAAATTCTCTATCAGTCCCTGGGGCTCTTAGCCGATGGTTTTTATTTTGTTCGTTTGTTTGTTTTCTGAGATCAGTTTAACAAATAACAGCATACAGCAAAATTCTCCTGTCTGGAGAGACTGCCAGAGTGTGATAGAGACAAAACTATGCTTGATGTTTCTTCTTTGGGCTTGTCCTGACAGTCCCTAGGCCAACCCTGAGCACAGCTGCAGGCGACCCAGGAAACCTAAGCTGAGGCTCAGCCACCTACCCACACAGACAAGGAAGCAATGCTGCTGGAGTGTGCTGAGTCACAGTCACCAGGAACTGTCCCCCACACAGTTTGCTGCCCGATAAGGAACAGTAGAATGTACACAGACCTTGTAGCCCCTCTGTAAGCTCCAAACCCAGCAGGAAAATTTAAAACTCTGATGATTCAGGTAGAAAGGTCTTATGAAGTCAGGAGACACTGAATGTGTTAGTGTCACAAGGGTGGTAAATCAGGTGTGGGACAAATGCCAGGGAAGCCCCAAAACAGGTAAGAGCTGGTGAATTCCAAGGCCCCTGGAAGCTGCCCATGGTAAGACTGTGAATTCAAGTAAGAGATGAAACTGTAATCTCTAAAGTCTCTGAGGGATTCACTGTGCTTAAAATTCTGACCAACCAGAGAAGCAAGTTCCTGATGGATCTTTATAGTTCTTTCTTCAAACAGCTAGCTCAATCTAGAACCCCAACAACAGAAGAATGGAGCCACACTTTCGGGTGAGCAGATGTGATACCTGATCAATCAAGTTGATGTTATGGAGTCACGAAAGACTGGTCATTTAAAGGGATGGATTTTTGCATGGTTTCTTGTTCAGGGCACTTCCCAATTTATTCTAGAGGAAATGGAAGAGGTTTAAGCTGACAGTTGCAGCCTCCTGGTGTATGAAGTCAGGGGACCTGGTCCCTAAGCTTCTAATTGCTGACCTGGTGAAGGAATCTGCAAGGACTGGGGAACTGCAACCCACGAGAGCGGAGGCTGTGGTCCAAGTGCCTCTGAGAGATGGCATCTCTGAACAAGTCTCTAAAACAAGAGTCCTTAATGCCCATGATGATCACACGGTTGTAGATACATGTAGAGACACATCGTTACAACAGAAAGAGACCAGTGTTAGAAATAAAAGTTGTGGAGTCACAAGGATTGTAAAGCATCCTTGTAAGTATGTAAGACAGAGAGAGGGGGTGGGCATTTACACACATATGTGTGTAAGCAATGATAGTGTATGAATTCTATTTGATTATCATTAAAAAAAAAAAAACCCAGAGCAAGATATTGGGGAAAAGCTGAAATATGAGAGAGACAGTAAAACAAACCACAGCCACTTCTCCCCCAACCAGCTCCTCAGGGCTGGCTCCAAGAATCCTCAGACCACAAGTCTCTGTGTCCTCAGGCGAAAATGGAAGTGCCGGGTGAAGCTGCTCTCCTCCCTCCCCTTTCTCTGCCTAGCTGTCTCACTTCCTGGTTCAACTTTCTTAGTGCTAGGATTAAAGGTGTGAGCCACCACTGCCTGGCTCTGTTAGACCTTGAACTCACACAGATCCAGAGGATCTCTGCCTCCTGAGTGATGATGGAGTTAAAGGCGTGGGTCACCATTTCATTCCCTTCAAGGCTAAATCTGTGGGTGACTCTGTCCTCTGATATTCCAGTCTATTTTTATTAAATACACAATTTATCACCGCATAAAAATAATGAAACAATTATAGCACTACAGAATATCTGAGAAGAAAACTTCAGTTATTCATCTTAAAAGCAGGCAAGTGTCAGTGGAATACACAAGTGAGAAAAACAGAAGCAAACAATATTATTATAAATGTAAATCTCACCCCATAAATAGAGAAAATCCAATGAGAGGGAACAGCACAGAGTATTCAAATACAAAATAAGCTTCCAGCTGCCCAAGCTTTGGGCTAATGTCTGTGGAGGTCGGAGATGAGGTGCTGGTGTGGGAGGCTAAGGTAGAGACTCACTGAGGGTTCTGTGGGTACTGCCTCACATGTTAGTAGCCCCTTCTGCTGAATCTCCAGGTGGCTCCCTACTTCTCAGTGACAAAGATGCTTGAGATTGACTAAGCCCCCATGGCTTTATCCTCCAGTCTCAGTACTTGGGAACTGGTTTAAGACAACTGCTGGGTGAATGGTCTTCTTCCACAAGCTTCCTGGAGGGTAGGAGAAGGAGCTCAGAGTGGAATCTGCTCCCAGGAAGTTCTGCCCTGGATCTGATGGATTAGAGGTTGAGACTGAGACATCTATTTGCCCACAATCCCTATTACTTTCACTCCTTCGTAGAGAGATTCACTCCTTCAGGGTGGGAGACAACAGATGACTCCAGAGGAAGAGGTCTAGCCAGCCGATAGGGCCCAGAGGGAGAATGCTGGTGTCTTTGAACTTGGATGATAAGACTCACTGTAGTACCTGAGGCTGAGATACTTCACTCTATTTGTTCTGATATGGTCTATGAGTCTGGACAGAACATTCTACTTAAAACAGATTTGGCTCCTTGGTAAATTAGTGTGGACTATGACACTAGAATTCTCTCACAAGTAATTTTCTCAGGAAAAAAAAACTGCAATAAGCCACCAGGGAGATCACTGATTTGCATAATTTGTAAGACTCAGGCCTTCAGGTATAGTGGGATTCAGGTGTTAACTGGCAAACCTTGGAGGTGTGATTCTGGAGTACCGAGAGCCTGAATGGGGCATGGCCAGACCCTGTTAAGACACCACCAAGACACTGGGCTCTGTCCTGTTTTGTTCCTGTGTTCTCAAACAGTGGATCAGCAGCCCATCATGGGACAGTTCCTATCTCCAAGAATTGTCTGAAGGTTCAATTTGTATCGTGAGTGTTCATATACCCCTCAATAAATATTAATCATTTATATGATATATTGCTAGCAAACTTTCTACAATATCTTGCAACCATGTGGGTTTATTCTCTGCTAGCCAGGCCACAAGCCATGGGCCAGCAAGCCTGCAATTTCAGCTCCAGCTACAAAGCAGCTAGCCATTTAAAAGGACACCTTCTTTCTGGCTTCCCCAGCTAGCTGCTCTGGACTCATGGCTTTTAGTCCTTTAGTGGATTGCTAGGAAAACTGCAGTGACACCACCCCACAGCTTCTGCAATTTTACAGTTTCCACTCAGGGCTGCAACAGTCAGAACATCTCACCACCCACACCACATGCCTGGAGCATCTGGATCCATCTGGGACTGGGGAATATTGTTAAATGGCAGGTATCACTGCCTTTTAATATGGACTCTGTCATATTGTTCTGATTTTGTGAGAAATTGTCTTTTGTATCCATTATTCTGTCTGGTTTACCTGCTGGGCACCATGGCTGTATCGCAGGAACTGGCTGGCCTGCTCACTCCACTGTGCTCCAGAGAGCAAGACATTGAACGTGACTGTGATGTTTCTATTACATCTGGTTTGAGGTAACTGGATATTTAGCATTTTTTCCCTACAATGGCTAACAATTCCACTTCTCAAGACTTCAGGACATTTTTTTCTGTTGGGATTGAGAATTTCTTAAATGAGTATATTTTTGAGGGCTCCAATCTCTCAGTCCTGCTAATTTTCAGCTTGATTCTATATTTTATATTTTTTAAAAAAGGCCTGATATCCATTCTAAATATAAGATGATAATTAGCATGGAAGATGGAAGATTTGAAATATAGGAATGAATATTTGATGGATGGTTTGAAATTTATAAATGAACAATTTATGGATTATTTAAAGTCTAGGAATGAGCAATTGCTTTCTAAAGTGTGTAATGTAGAAATTACAACCGATATGTTAGCAGGCAAAGTTAATTTTCTGGAAATTGATTACAACAAACTTTCAGACAGAACTTCCTCCTTGGACATGAATATTAAGACTGTAAAAGAGAAGTTCAGACTTTACATTACTGATGAGAATAAGAAACTTATTAATTATGTTAATGATGAGAACAGGAAAACTGCTGATTCTATGAAGTCATTAGAAAGACTGTATTCTAGAAAAATGATGATCTCCAAGTTTCAGGAATGGGAGGACCATGTTGCAATACTGGAGAAGGATATTAAGACACTATCTACCCAGAACAATTCAGGACAACCTCTTATGATTTATTATGGTAATGAAGATGCTTTACCTAAGAGGATAAACATGAAAGGGATATCCCCTTCCCCACCAGTATTATTTCCAGTTATGATTCAAATGAAAAACATATATGGGGGGGGGGGGGTTCCTGGAACTCATGAAGTATAATTAGGAGCCAATACATATGAGAGATATAAAGGACATCAAGGAAGCATGTTACTCTACAGAATCCACTCCACTTATGTAAAATAAATTCTAAATGCATGGTCAACAAAAGACAGAATAACTCCTACTGATTGGATGCAGTTAACAGCTGCTGTATTGGACTATAGCCAACAATTACAATGGAGAAATTGGCTGAGAGAAGACGCTAGGACCACAGAGCTTCAGGAGAAGATTAGAGACTTTTGTATTTCTCAGGAACAAATCCTTGATGAAAGCTTGTTTACTGATATGAAAGTTCAGAGTACATATGATGGACATAAATTTCTGCTGTGCCATAATGCTCTATTGAATGCTTTGGAAAAGATTTATAAATCTATCTATATGGATAGATAATATTTATATCCAAGGCTTAATCAACATGGGAGCTGATGTTTCAATCATAACCCAATCATGGCACCCAAGATGGCCTCTAAAGGAAGTGGATGTTCAATTTCTGGGTATTGAACAATATCTCAGGTGAAGCTAAGTGTAAGATGGCTTAAATGCATAGGACCAGAAGGTCAGGAAGGTTGAAGCCATATATGGCTGAATCTATGGGGTTGTGACCTTCTACAGCAACGGAATACCCAGATTGAAATCCCTCCAGGCTCAGATATCAACCAGAGACTGAATTATGTTTCTGAAAATAATATTTTAAGGTGCTATGCAAAACAATCACCAGACATTTAGATTGTGCAAACGCATAGCTCACTAGCTGCTGAACCCATGAGAACACTCATGGCACTGCTTTTGAAATGGTTGACAGAAAAGTCTATTAGGGTTCAGCAATGGCCCTTGATAAAGGAGAAACTTCAAGCTCTAGAACAGCTGATATAGGAGCAGTTACAAGCTCAGCAAATTGAAGAAACAACCAGTTCATGGAATTCTCCTGTAGTTGTTGTCAAAAAGAAATCTGGAAAGTGGATAATGGTAGCAGATCCCAGAGCAATCAAAAAGGTGATTCAACCCATGGGTTTTTTTTTTTATAATCTGGTATTCCCCTGCCTTCCCTGTTACCTAAGGGATGGTCTATTATAGTATTGATTTGAAGGACTTTTTTTTTTAAATCATACCTCTACAAGAACAGGACAAAGAAAAACTTACCTTCACAGTGCCCACATTTTAATAATTTACAGCTGGTAATGAGGTAGCAATGGAGAGTCTTTCTACAAGGAATGTTGAATAGTCTCATCTTGTGCGAATATTTTGTACAACAGCCACTAGTGAGATGCAACACAATCTATTAGATTCCCACAATCTATCATTTACCATTAAATGGATGGCATCTTGTTGGCAGACCCAAACATAGATACATTGTAAAGAATGTTTGAAGAAATGAAGAAAATATTGCCTCATTGGGGACTAAAATTTGCCCCTAAAATACAAGAGGAAATTCTATCAATTATTTAAGATATAAAATAGGCCTACAGAAAATTAGACCCCAAAAGGTGCAATTTAGGAGATTAGATAGATTGAGGACTCTTAATGATTTCCAAAAACTGCTAGGAGATATTGCTCATATATGATCCATTATTGGTATAAAAAGCCACGAACTAGTTAATTTATTCAAAACCTTAGATTGTGATAAGGATTTAAATAGTCCCAGAAAATTTTCTGATGAAGCTGAGAGAGAATTAGCTTTTGTGGAAAAGAAATTACAAGAAGCACATGTGAATCATGTGGATCTAGACCTCGATTGTGTTCTAGTTATTTTACTCTCTCAACATTCTCCTACAGGAGTCATAATGCAAAGAGAAAATATTATATTAGAATGGATCTTTCTGCCACATAGGTCAAGTAAAAAGTTGAAACATATATTGAAAACATTTCTGATGTGATTTGTAAAGGAAAATTTAGACTTCGCCAATGCACTGGAAAGGACCAGAAGAAATTGTTGTACCTTTGACTAATGGACAAGTTGATCAGTGGGCAGACAGTGAACCCTGACAAAAAGCCTGTTTAATTTTTGGGAGAGATTAACAACAAATATCCCTGAAGCAAAAGAATTTAATTTTAAAGGAACTTAATTGGATCTTTCCTCATGTGGTACAGGATATACCTATTTCTGGAGCTCCTACATTTTATACTGATACAAACAAATCAGGAAAAGCTGGTTACAAATAAGGAAATTTAAGTGAAGTAGCTCATAGCCCTTATAATTCTGTTCAGAAGTCAGAATTATATTTTATTATTATGGTATTAATGGATTTTTATTGAACCTCTTAATGTAGTAACTGATTCTCGGTATGCATAAGGAGTTGTTTTACATATTGAAATTTCTGATTTCATTTTAGATGATACAGAATTAACCTCATTGTTCACACAACTATAGGAAATCATTAGAAATAGAATTCATCATATATATATATATATATAACACATCAGATCTCACATGTATCTTCTTGGTCCTCTGGAGCAAGGTAATGATGAAACTGACTGATTGTTAATAGGAAATGTGCTGGAGGCCTCAGAATTTCATAAATGACATCACATTAATAGCAGTGGACTAAAGAAGAGCTTTTCCATCACTTGGCATGAGGCCAAGGAAATTCTATGGAATTGTACTACCTGCTCCTTCTATAACCAACCATCTTTACTGGTTGGAAGTAATCCTAAAGGTATGCAGAGGAATGAGATCTGACAGATGGATGTGTTTCACTTTCCAAAATTTGCAAATATGAAACATGTACATGATTCCATCAACACTCAGGAATGCAATGGGCGACTCCCCTGAGTTCCAAAAAAAGCTGATGCTGTACTTGTTCACCTTTTAGAAGTCATGGCCATAATGACAATTCCTGTTCAAATTAAGACTGACAATACTCCAGCATATGTTTCCCAGAAAATGAAGCAGAATTTTTGATATTGTAATATAAAGCACATTACATGGATTCTGCACAATCCTACAGGACAAGCAGTTGTGGGGAGATCTCACTGTACCTAACAAGATATGCTTCATAAACAGAGTGGAAAAATGAAAAACCCAGGGAGAGATTGCATAATGCTTTACTGACCTTGAATTTTTCTTAATTCTGATGAGAAGGAACAACAGCTGCAGAGAGACAATGGGTAATAGAAAAAACTTCTGAGATGTGCTGTCTACTTCAAGGATGTGCTGACTTCAAAATGGAAGCCAGGATATGTGCTTTGGTGGGGTATGGATTTCCCCTTTTTCCTACAATATCTATCTCTCTATCTACTATCTACATATCATCTATATTCATCATATATCATTTATCTCTATCTGTCCATCCATCTAGCATCTATTTACTACATATCATCTATTTTTTGCATCTATCATCTATCTACTTATCTTTCTTCATCATCAACTATGTATCTCTTAAAACAATCACGTATTTTACAGACATTTTAGTATGTCTCTTTCATGGATCTTTGATAATTTTCCTGATGTATGGAATGTACCTTCCCACCTGTCCTCCACTGTCCCTAATTTAAGCTACTCCTTCCTCTGGTGCAAACAGAAACATGGTAGCCAGGCTCAGCCCTGCCCTCCAGCTCTCATATGCCTCGTTTCTTCTCTATTTTCTCTGCTTCCTCAGGCTCTGAGTCTCTTCCTAAGCACAGCTCCTTATCCCACAGTATAAGCTTTGGGCCTCCTCTCTCTCTACTGTGTGTGTGTGTGTGTGTGTGTGTGTGTGTGTGTGTGTGTGTGTGAGAGAGAGAGAGAGAGAGAGAGAGAGAGAGAGAGAGAGAGAGAGAGAGAGAGAGAGAGAGTTTGTCTGAATAAGAGTTTGTATATATGTGTGTTTGGACCAAAAGCAAACAAACAAAAACCCCTTAGGTTAACTGTGACAGGTAAAAGCAACAAACAGAACTTTGATTCAACCAAGGTTTGAAAATTATAAACTAACAAATTGCAAAGTGTCAACTGTCCAAGTTGATCTATGAATTTAGAGCTAGTTTAATAAAAGTGCTGTGAAGTTTTAGTGACATTTTGTCATCATTATTGTTTAAGGTCTTATCTTAAATTTTTTTCTTAGTCAATCAAAAGTTGTTTAACTAAATCTTGCAAGATATGTTCAGCTCATTGCTTAAATGAGTGTTCTTCCTTTTTTATATATCTCTGAACACCTCAAGTACCAATATGATGGCTTGATTAATAACAGACCTTTTATTTACATGAAATGTTGTATGAAGTCTCTGGCCTGGACTTGCCCCAAGATCCTGAATCAGTAGTCTCAATAATCACACAAAGTCTTGTATTAATTTTATACTGATCAGCCTACAGCTCTGGAATATTTCTAGATAGCTCTTGTTCTTAAACTAACCCATGATTTTTATCCTGTTCAGCCATGTGGCTTGGTATCTTTTCTCAGAGCTGCACAGTTGTCATCTGCATCTTCTGGCTTGTCTGGCATCCCTGTGGCATCTCTTCCTGTTCTTCTTGTTCCCAGAGTTTTCTTAGTCTGGTAGCTCCACCCACACTTCCTGCCTGCCTTTGGCCAACTAGTGTTTTTATTAAACCAGTAGGCGGGACAATTATTTACAATGTAACATAAATCCATTACACTTACACATCTAATTCTGGAGGTGACTGTTGTGGAAGCAATATCATTAAATGATAACCATGTTATATTCAGAAAATCCCAGGCTGGTCAGAACTCAGAGCTAGGGGACTAGTAGCTTCCTTTTATGTCAACTGAACTCATTGAAGTTCTTCAGCCACAGTCCCTTGCTGCTGTTGAAACCAAACTCCAGCAGGTTTCTTTCATTTTGTAGTCATACATTTTTCTTCATGAGAACATAAAGAATTCAAAACTTTAAGAAAACCACTTCCAAGCATTCAACTTGCTTTCAGCCTATTTAGTGTCTGAGAGTTTTCTTCAGAATGAGGGGACATACAGAGGATGCTGGTGACTTGACTGTATGCATCTCCTCTTCAGTCAGGCCTTCAGATCTCTTCTCTCCAACTTCTCCTTTTTCAACTGGTCTGAAGGCTCAAAGCCCTCTGAGTTCTGGACCAGATCTAACTGGTTTCTGTGAGGAACTCTACTTAACTCAGCACACACCTGATTGCTGCGGAACAATCCTTTTCTATACTATGAATATACATTACTCTCATTGGTTAATAAAAAGTGGACAAGCCAATAGCTGGGCAGGAAAGCCAAACTGAGAAGCATGGAAAGAAGTTGGGAGGTGTCAAGAGAGACAGCAGTGAGTGGCAGAACAAGCGGAACATATAAAAAATAAGGTAACAAGTCACGAGCCGCATGGCAGAGCATAAAGAGGAATGACTTGATTTAAATGTAGGAGCTAGTAACAAGCCTGAAGTATCAGCTGAACATTTACAATTCATATCCAGCCCTTGAGTTGGTTATTTAGGAGCTGGCGGGCAGGAGAGAAGTGTCCGATTATATACGATGGCTTAAAACAACATTTATTCTTCTGTTTCTGGAGCTGAAAGACCACATAGCAAGATGTTGTCAAGACCACCCACCCCTGAAGGATCCAGGGAAGCCTCCTGTTCCCTGGTCACTCCTTGGGCACATCACTCTGGGTTTTGTCTCCATCTTCACATGACTGCCTCTTTGAAATTTTCTATGTTCTTGATTCTTTGAAGGACAAATTATTAGACTTCACATCTATCATAACCGAGCATATTTTCATCTGGGCTCTTAACTCATAACATCTGCAGAGTCTTATTTCCAAGCATCAAAGTCTTCTGAGATTCCAGGGTGTGTATGTGACAAGATGGGTTTATTACGTGACCATTCAGGTTATATATAGTGGAGAACAGTATAGGGAATATAATGCTGCATCCCATCTAGTGTGTAACGTCAGGAGGGTTTGGCTTTATGTTAACTCTCGTCAGTTCACCAGATTCTTCCTAATTAATTCACCTTCTGTCTGCTTAAAGAAAGACTTTGTGTAGGAATAGGAATCCTACAGTTCAGACTTGCAACTTCTTCAAGAAGAAAACCTCTTTGTTGCCAAAGAACTGGAAGCAACAGCTTCCTTTAACCACAGCACTAGGTTCATTGCCTCTGCCCTCCTGGCTTATTTGAAAACCTCCAGTTTTGTCTTATCTATCCTTGATTCTAGATTTAAAATTTGCCATAGAACCCATTCTCTCTACCTATTTCCTAGAATTCCTTTCTCTGTCTCTTCATTCATTACCATTTTCTTTATTCTACAACCCGCAGAGATGGTCAAGCTTCTTCTGTACCCTACCCTGCTTCCAGAACCCAGGCTTACTAATGATACTGTGTACTGCCAGTGAATTATACAGGGTCCTGACAAAATAAATGCTTTGTATGGCTCTCTGCCAAGGGAAAGGTATGGTCACAAAGGCTATTGAGATGTCCACTGGCAGGAGACTGTGGTCTGGAGGACTTTGTTGTCATGTAACTCAGAACTGCTCCACTTTCCTGTTTATCTTCAATGTAGTGATTTTGGCTTTAAGATAAAGAAAAGTTAATGGGTTGCATATTTCATCAGCTAAAAAAATTCAGACTGTATATTTTTGAGTTCTGGTCAATTAGAACTCCTTGCCTAAATGAACCAAGTTAATGGATTCCTTCTTTTTTAAGTTGTAAAGAAACTGTGACCTTCTTGATGTACTTTTGCAGTGGTTAAGGGACAACCTTGATGACAGCAACTGTCCACAGGCTAGCCCTTCCCTCCTTCATGCCTGGTCTCTGGACAGAAGTGTAATCTGAGGTAGAGTTTTGGGAAGTTTCCTTAGAGGAAATCTCTGGTTCTGAGCTATGCTCACATATACCTGGTGTTAGACATGGACAAAACCAACATGTTCTCATTCTGGTTCAAGAATGAACTTTTGAAAGGGCAAAAAAAGAAATCCCAGGATTTTACCTTCACAGGAAATAAAATCAACTTCAATCTTGCCCAGATAGGTTTCTTTTTTCTACATTCTACCTTCTGTTTCCTTCTGTTTCTGTTTTAAAGGCAAGTTATGACACACAAAACAGGAAAGTATGGTATGTAGATGTCTAGGCACCAAAGACATATCCTATTGGCTTATACTCCCACCTGCTAGCATCATGACACTGGGAACCTCACCCACCCACAGCCTTCAGGTGTTTGCCTGTGATGACAACTTTGAAATCAAATTGGAAAGATGTCATGTATCAGGTCCCTGGATACAGCCAGTGCTAATGGTATAGTAACCTTCCACTCCAGGCTGTTACTGACCCAGCCACCTTGGGCTGGAGGAAGCCTTCACAAGCCAGGCTGGTTCCTGCTCACCATACTTATGGGAAACTTTACTCAATTTTCCTGCTTGACATCACTCTTCCTATGAGAGGAGATATCATGCATATCTCCATCCCATCATTACAGAGAAATCTTGAGAACAAGTGTCCTCAGCTACTATACATGGAGAAGATTGCCATGTTTATGAAGGAATATCTATAGTGGTGATTCTGAACCTAAGGATTATTAACTCCATTGGCAAACCTCTATCTTCTTCATCTGAGAATAAACAAATTTAATGGAAGTCTGAAGAGGAAGTTATAAAGAGATTGTTTTCCCAGTAACTTTTAACAATATTTTCTAAAATAGGAAGCTATTCTTCCTGGCATCTTCCACCTAATACTTCAGTCAAATATGTAGTCAATATGGCCATATCACTTCTTCCAGAATGTTCTCTGGAGTGTGAGAATGAAGAACACACACCTGGTATAACAAGTGAATACCAGAACATTTGGGTTCCAAATTTATGGTACTTATGACTCTTTGAGTTAATTCATTTTAAGCTCTTCAAAAAGAGATTCGCCCTTGGCCTAGGTAGCCCAGTCTTACGATAGATTGCTTAAGGAAGATCAAATGCATTTTGTTATTTTGAAAGGCTAGAGCAAATATTTCTGAAACCTTCTCCCAAAGCTCCTTGGAAGAAGCAAGCATCAGTTACTCATTATATGAGGAAATAGCCATACATACATGATATGCTTTGCATCAGGGATGCATCTGCTGGGAATGGTACACAAAGCCTTTTAGAACAAGATCCTAATTTGGGGCATCACAGCAGAGTTGAGGACGGGAAATGGGTTTCCCTTCACAATGGCCATGCTAAATCCCATGAGCTGCCTATGGTGTTAACAGGAGCTTCTAGCTCCATGTAGAAACAAGTATCCAAATGGAATTAAGTAAACAGGAAACTGCATGAAAAAACTAGCAAAGAATTATTGATTTTTCTGAGTATAGAAGTAATACTCATGTGCTTTGTAGACTTGCAAAAATATTTCAACTATGCCACCTCTTAACTTATCTCTGGTGGACTTTTCTTTTTCTATAAAATTATCTCTGTTTTTAAATACTTTTTTATTTTATGTGTATGAGTGTATATATATATATATATATATATATATATATATATATATATATATATATATATATATGTGCACCACATGTGTGCAGGTACCTATGACAGCCAGAAGAGGAAGTAAGATCCCCTAGAACTAGAGCCACAGGCCATTGTAAGTTACCAATATGTGTGCTGGGTTCTCTGCAAGAGCAGCTGAGCTCTTTACTCACCTAATTGTGTTTCTGGGAAACTCCCATTTAATTTTCATAATCTTCACTTAATTATCACATCCTTGTCTTATAACATCTACTGGTCAGCTGCCTACAACACATATCACACACCAGTATTTCTTTGAAATCTATTGTTTTACATATAACATTTATTTGACTTTTGCAATTAGGCTGGCAATGTTGCTCAGCAATAGATATTTGCTGACCATCCACAAGCTACTGGGTCTCATTCTCAAGATT
The DNA here is from genome assembly GCA_033318265.1 of Phyllotis vaccarum. Classification (NCBI taxonomy): domain Eukaryota; kingdom Metazoa; phylum Chordata; class Mammalia; order Rodentia; family Cricetidae; genus Phyllotis; species Phyllotis vaccarum. The sequence goes on along the minus strand of JARWLC010000010.1, from coordinate 38,407,314 downwards.
TCGAAAGTATTAAAGTCAAAATAGTTTTAGCATTTTGCAGTCTTGGCCATTAAAAATACTTGCTCTTCTTCTAGAGGACTCAGGTTCAGTTCCTAGCACTCACACAACAGCTCACGGTCATATGTAATTCTAGTCACAGGGGATCTGATGTCCTCTTCTGGCTTCTGCAGGCACTAGGCATGCACACAGCTCACAGACACACACGCACTCAAACAAATAAAATAAAAATGAGTACATTTAAAAAATATTGTATATAAACATAAAATATGGGTAGATAAATACAGCACACACAAATACAAAAAAAGCAAATAAAGGACATCAAAAATAGAGTAGGTCTATTTCTTCAGAATGAAACCTGATACTTCCTGCCCTCTTTGAAAATTTACTTTTATGCCATTTTAACAGCTCTAGTGAACACATGTCTAAGAATTCCTTTACTGAATCTGAAATAGCATACTTAAAATACTCAGTATGGCTGGAAGAAAACGTGATGTGCCCCACTCCATATCGTGCACAAGCAGAGAGAGAGAGGAACAGCATCTATTTAGAGATTTCTTAAATGCAATCTTAAGAAAAGGAAGAAATGCTCTCTCCCAAGACATTGTTCTGATGAGATCCTTCTTTGCTCTATAATGTATCAATTTCCAGGAAAAGAAAACTCATGGGTCTCCATTTCTCACTTCAAGGTTTCATCTCTTAAATCTCAAGTACTGCTTGGCATCTTGTTGACCTGTGAAAACAAGTCACAGCATAGCAAAGGAGGCACAGGGCTGCTGAATAGACCCCAGGCTGGTTTCCTCCATGGTTTTTATCTGCTGCTATATATGGCATGTGTCTAATAAAGTCACACTTTCTCCCAGCTCAGCTTTCCCAGTGGAATTCAATATATCAGTATCCCATCACACAATGTCAAAGCTCTTTGTGTACCACCTGGCCCTGACTCATGTCACCATCATAGGGAACCAGCACATTCTGGTCATCAGAAATCCTATAGACAGAAAGAGATAGCTTTCAGATCTAGGAGTATGTCCAACTATTTAAAGAGATATCTCTGCCAATGACTCACTCAACAGCTAACTCATCAATAATTGGTCCACAGAGACTGTCGTTGTCTCAAAGGGGATATCACCAAGGTAAAGTCACATGTTTTTAAGCTGTCATTTTCTACAATGTCTTGCCTATAGGTAATGAACTAGCTGCCCATGATGATGCCTTGCAGAAATGAAATGTTGTACAAATAGAGAGAGCTCATTTGAGATTCAAGACCCACCTGGAAGAGCCTGGGTCTACAGATTCGAAAAAGCCCTGAAAATCTCACCCAAGGCTTTCAGTGGACGTTAGACCATGAGCCTGTCACTCCACTATAACAAGGTGAATCCTTGCTTGGAGCAGACGAGATGCTCACTAATCATTTGGGTAATAACCTCAAAGAGGGTTCTTTTGGTCAGCAGACACTCCATTTATCCTGCAGAGGTCACCTACTGAATGCTTTCTCAAAGAAAGCATTATAACTCTTGGCATGAACAGAGGACGAAGAGAATAGTCAGGGCTTGGTCACCTCTGTACTTGAGGAAGAGGTTTATGTGGCATCCATTAAACCCCTTCTTCCCACTGACAAATGCTGTTTTTATTGGTGCTCCTTCCCTCACAGAGTGGTCTAGACAGAGCTGTTTCTAACAGCAGCTCATGGCCCCTAATGTTCATTTCCTGGCACCACCAGCTAGAGCCTTCAATGATAGGCATATATAGTCTGACAGTTCTGTTGACCAGTGTTCTAAGATGGGCAGGCATGAGGGGCTATTCTTCTTTAACCTGCTCCCCACCTGGCTCTCACAGCCTCAGGCATTCTTGGGCTTGTAATTAGCCATCTCGTTATATATTCACATCTCTCCATGTGTCTAGATTTCTGCTACTTGTGGAGACAAGTCATGTTGGGTTTGAGATAAAGTTGGTCATTTTCAGTCTATTTCTAGATAAACTCGCATTTCCATGAGCTGGAGGTTATGACTTCACTACCTTTTGAGGGACATAGTTCAGACCATGTTCCTTCCCACGTGTCCCCTAGACTGATCACAGCTATGTCATTCTGTGTGCTTGGCTCTAAGCCCCTCTTCATCTCTGGTCACGGAGATAGAGAAAGCCCATGCACATCAGGCCTCTGCACCACAGCACCAGTGAAATAAAGACAATTTGTGTGTTCTGTTCCTGTGTTTTGGGTAATTTGTTATGCAGCCACAGATAATAGATGCTTAAACAGAATAATCATTATAAAAAATTCAAATGAGCCAAGGAATTAGGATGTTTATTTATGAATGAAAACAACTTTAGCAAATGATTATTTGGTTGTTACCAAGAATGGATCTTTCCAGTAAAGCCTGGGTATTTCCAGTGGAGAGAGCATCAGGTTTCATTGGCATACACACCTAACTCATAGATATGGTGCAAAGTTTCCATGTTTGCTCAACAAGAGTAGGTGCAGGTTTGGGTATGAGGTTGCTAAACCTATTTCTGTACATTAGCCCTTTCTGTCCAGACCTGCCCAAGTGCCCCTGGAGACTGTGAGAAACTTTACTACTCAAGGCTTAGAAGTGTCCAGGCAGCAGTGCAGATGGCGGCCTGGCACTGCTGGACATGAACATTTGGCGTTTGAGTTTTCACCTATTCAGCAAGATCTAGAGGCAAGTGTAAAAGTGACTGGACTCAGTGACTATCAAGCAGCTCCTAGACATGGTGACACCAGACAAAAACTGATTCTCAGCCCCTGCACAGTGTGTTCTCCTGTACTCCTGGATACTGAACCCAGCCACGGTGTCCACTGATGTCAATCTCTCAGACCAGACTATGCTAGTAGCCATTTGAGGTTGAACTGACTCTATTCTTTGATTGCCCTCCACTGACTTGGTGCCAAAACTTGGGAAGCATGCTCTGGTGTGTGTGGCTAAACCCAGCCCCTTCCTTTACCAAACACCTTTATTTCTTACTTGAACAATCTAATACTCATTCTAACAGGAATTACACCTGACTGTAAAGTTACGGGTATTTAAAATGTGCACCATTTCAGCAGAGGCAATTCAGTCCAATACAAAGCTCACATTGAAGAATTTGGAAAACGGGTCAAATGCTTAGATGTCTGGCATGTTATAAAGCAAAGGACATCTTGAATTAGGATAAAATGCTCAATAAATTCTCTAAAACCATTACATTTTCCAAGTAGAAAAAAATTAAAAGTGGAATTCTTGCTATGTGCCATCAAAAATAAATTCCAGATGGATTAGACTTAAATGTATAAAACCATTTTTAAAGTACTACAAGAAACTGTAGAATAATTTATGTATGATATGGGGGTAGAAACAAACATTTAAACCAAAATATAAAATTATAAGAGAAATGTTGATGAGGAGGCTTATGCATAGAAAAGCATCCTGTGAGAGAAAAGACGATAGAAAATTCCAGAAGCAACTACTGATGGCGAGGCCATTTACACTGCATAGTGGGGATGAGCTAAGACCTATAAAAGCATCTGGAGCCACCATGTATTCACTAAAAGGACACAGACACCCAATAGACCTACCCAGAGAGCAGTTCATAGAAGCAACCTGCAATCCAGGTAACTGAAAAAAATGCTATTTTTTCCCCTATTCTAAAAATTTCCAAAACAATTTTGTTGAATTTTCCTTATTTACCACAGAATTTACTTTTTCAAGTATTCAGTTCTATTTGGTATATTCACCAAGATATGTAAACACCATTGATTCAAGAATTTTGGGGTGAGGAAATCAGTCTTGTCTGCAGTGGATGTGCCACACTGAGCTGACCCACCTGGGGACTTCCTGCCCTTTTGGAGGAGGGAATGGGAGGATGGGGAGGGATGAGGCTGACTGGGAGGGATTGGAAAGAGGGAAGGGGGCAGCAGGGGGATACATGAATAAAAAAGGTATTTTTTAATAAAAATAGTAATAAAATGGAAAAAAGAGTATTTTTGTCATTGTCCCACAGAACACTTATATACATTGGCAGTCTCCCCCCAACACCCCCCACACAGAAAACCCCAATCAACTTCTTGTTCCTATGATTAGTCCTATTCTGGACATTTCATGTAAATGGAATCATAGCATGAGGAATCTTGTGACAGGCTTATTTCAGTTAACACATGTCTTGAAGGTGTGCCCAAATTGTGATTTGCCCACTTTGTGGCCTTTTAAGACTGAACACTATTTTATTGTTTAGATATGCTTTTATTTATTCAGCAACTCTCACTGAGTAAGTATTTAGGTTGTTTTATTTTTACCATTAACCATCAGAAATAATTCTTCTATGAACATTCATATAGCAAGCTTTTGGAATAACATGTATTTTTATTTCATTACAGTATGTCACTAAAGTTGATGGTATTTACCAAAATAGTTAGAACATTTTACCATCCCACCAATTTCTACAAAAATCCACCATCATTGATTGGTGTCTGCCTTTTGGCAACAGTCAATCGACAAAACAAATGGGCTCACTGGATGTTGAACTTCTGTTTTCCTGGTAACTAAGAATGTGGGGAATGAACGGCCATGTGTGTGTCTTCTTGGGAGAAATGTCTGTTTGAATTCTTAATGTGAAAAAGGGGCTATAATTGTTGAACAGAAAAGAGTTTTGTGTATATCCTGGAAAGTAAATCAGCATCTTTGAGACGTAAGTGAAGAGAGAATTGATATATTTCCTCATACCCACAAGATTGGAGATATGAAAAATGTTTTTTTAAGGCTCTTTAGAAGTCTCTCTGCTACATGCCAGTCATTTCTTACACACAGCAGAGTCACTTGTCAATATAGCCCAGAGCTGCAGGTCATGATCGGGGCTCTCAGCATCTTCCCTTTATGTTCGTAGCTTATTCTTTCAATTTTCCCTTTCTCTCACCAGACTCATTTTTGTTTATAAATCTTTTCCTGCATAAATTTTCTTATAATTTACAGTTTTCACATCTTGTTTTAAAAACCAGTTTCTAGCCTCATGACAAATGTTGGTTATTCTATATGTTGTCCTTACAGCTTCACATTTTATTTTATACATTTATTTTTTAAATATTTATTTTTTATTTATATGTGTGTGTATATTTGTCTATATGCCTTATATGCACATGTCTGTTCAAGGCTAGAAGAGGACATCAGATCCCCTGGAGGTGGAGTTTGAGGAGGCTGTGGAATAACAATCTGATATTCAGTGTTGGGAACTGAATGCAGAAGTGTTTAATATTAATTACTAAGCCATATCTCTAGTGTTCTGTTTCATATACACAAGGAGAATACAACAGATAGCTTTACTGTAGATGTTTACCAAAACTCCAAATTAGAAATAATTCCAAGGTGTGTCACTAGCATAACAGAATGTGTAAGGTAAAACCATGCAATGAACTTTCACTGGGAGTTGACATGAGTCACACAGATCTAAATGTGTCGGCCTGAATAAAGGGCAGGAAGACCTGTGGATGGTGAAAGCAAGACGCAGGCAACACTCTGGCAGAGCCCAGACATTGCACCCTAAACTATGTCTTCCTGACTGGATACTATCTCGGCCTCCTTTGCAGTGAAGTGTGCCATGCTTTTGACCTCTGCTTGAGGCGAGATGGATAGACCAATGTGGGTAGGCTCAGGTCCTGACTACAGAGCCTCCCATGTCATCCTCTACCTCTTTGATATAGACTGACTTCCAGGGGAGCCTTGAGTTCTTAGCAGTCTAGTGCATGAATTCTATTATCTCTGTCTCCCTAGTGAAGGGATTAAAGGCATGGGTCACTATTCCCTCTATTTTTATTAAATATGCAATATATCACCACAGAAGCCACAATCTTAAAGTGACTACAAAGAGAGAGCCCTTATTTCTCACCTCAGATTAGCTATGCTCTCTGACCACTATGAGGCAAACTAACTCTGAGATTCTTCCGTTTTCATGTTGCAGAGGCCTGCAATAGCTCCTGTAAACAATAGTTAACTATTCTCAGTACTGTGACCAGCTAAGAGTCTCTGAATTAACTTATGCAAACCACAGAGATGTTCCTTTGGCTAAGAGAGAGAGTATCACACATCTATGTGTGTAAACATAAATATTTACGGAGGAGCTAATAAATCAGTAGTGAGTTTCTATATAGGGCTTGTACTTTCCTTCAACATGAGCTTTTGATCAAATTTAGAATACCAAGCATGAACTCCCCATTATGGAGTAGACCTCAGATACAATCAGAATGTGGTTGGTTACCCCATAAAGGCCAAACCATTATTGCACCAATGAGCACATCATGGTTGGCAGGTCAATCCTGAAATATCCATGGTCCAGTGCTAGGTAAGACCACTGGTGCCATTTCTTCCCCACTGGCATACACAGCGCTTTCAGCACTATAACAGAAGGAAGTTTATCTTAAGTTTAATGTCTTCAGCAATATGATCCTATCATTTGTAATGGTGGGCAATCAAGAACAAAGACAATTTTAGTCCTAACCAAAAACCCACAAGAACAAAGACAATTCCAGTCCTAGCCAATAACCCACTGTCTTAGTTAAGGTCTCTATTGCTGCAACAAAACACCATGACCAAAAGGTAAGTTGGGGAAGAGAGAGCTTATTCAACTTACACATCCACAACACTGGTCATCACTAAAAAAAGTCAGGATAGGAACTCAATTATGGCAGGATCCTGAAGGCAGGAGTTGATGCAGAAGCCATGGAAAACGCTGTTTACTGCCTTGCTCAGCTCACCTTCTTATGGAGACCAGGATCACAACAAACCCAGAGATGGCACCACCCACCATGGACTAAGTTCCCCCACCCCTGTGATCAATAAACTGCTGGATCTCATCAAGGCATTTCCTCAACTGTTCCTCCTTCCTCTCTGATGACTCCAGCTTGGGTCAAGTCGGCTTACAAAACCAGCAAGCCCACCCAGAATAAGGCTTCCCACACATAGCACTGATATTTTCATGTCTTCTGGGGAGAGCATAGCCTACCTATGAAGGATACTCATGCTTAAACTCCTTCTTTAAAAAACGTAATTGCCTTACAAAGTAGTAGGGCTCCATAAGGCTTTTTATCCTCTCTTAGATTTGGTTAAGCTACTTTCAATCTCTCTCTCCTGCCTCCTCCCATTTTTAAGTTTTAACCTCCAAAAGTCCCACTATACTTTCATAGTGTGCTCTACCATCCTCTCACCCTTCAGCTCTTCCCTGTAGGCCCTATCTGTCTTCCTGACATCTATAGATACCCTAAATTAAGCACACAAATTTAGAAATTTGAAACAAGCACCTATAAATAGAAAACATGTAATTTGTCTCCCTAGGCCTGAACCTCCCCATTTATAGTTTGGTTTTCATTTCCACCCATTTATTCTGTAAATTTCATTTTTCTGTAAAATTAAATAAAACTCCATTTGTATATATCCCATATTCATCACCCATTCATAAGTTAATGAATGGACCTCTAGGCTGATATACATTTCCTAGATGTTGTGAGTAGAGAAGCCACAGACATGTGCACAAGTGTCCCCATGTGAGGATACAGCGTTCTTTGGGTGTGCTTAAAAACGTGTAGTTGGATAAAATGGGCGTTTTGTTTCTGGCTTCCGAGAAAGCTCCATGTTTATTGCCATTGTGACTGTACCATTTTATGTCTGCACCAAATCCCTTTCCACACATCCTCAGGAACATTCCCTGTCATTTCTTTCTCTGATGGCCACTTTGATTAGGGTCAGAATTTTAGTGTATTCTATTGTGTTACCCTTGTAGCTAAGGATGCTGAAAGCTTTTACGAATTATTAGCCATTTGCAATTCTTCTTTTGAGAGCTTTGGTTCCTTAGCTCATGTTTATTCGGCTGTTTATTTTCTTGCTATTTATTTTCCTGAGTCCTTGTACAGCCTGATCCATTGTCAGACACAAGGCTGGGAAGGTTCTGTCTGCAGCTGTCTCATCTCTGAATTGGCCCTTTCCTCTGCTGCACTAAACTTATTAATTTTATGAGATTCCATTTCTTGATTATTGGTCTTATTTCATGAGTGACTAGAGTTTAATTTAGAAAGACCTTGCCTATGCCTATGTACTCAAATGCATCCCCTACCATTTCTGATAGCAACTTCAGAGGCTCAGGTCTTCCATGGATATTCTGTTCCATTTGGAATCAATGGGGAAAGAGGGGCAATGATGGAGATTTATTTTCATTCTTCTCTGTTTAGATGTCTGTCTTTTGCCATGCCATTTGTTGAAGGTATTATATTTTGTGAAGTGCCTCTTCCATTCAGAGAGACTTGACATCATACCTGCCTGTGAACATTTTCAATTTGTTTTTCTCTTCTGCTAATGAAATCCTACACAGGATTTTTCCATCTTGCCCGTCTGCCTCCTGCACATGGGCCTTTTCTAAAGTCCCAGGTGATTTTCATAGTATAATCAGGTGGTTGGGGTTGTGTGGCCTTGTGTCTGGCTCCTTCATTGTATTAATTGATCTATTTTCTTTTGTACCAGTGCCATTATGGCATTATTATTATTGTTTCTTGAAATCCTTCTAGCAGTATTCTTTTTATTCAGTATTTCTTTTCCTATCTGATGCCTGCTATACCTCCATATAAATATTTGGATTATTATTTTCTATTTCCTTGAAGAATGTTACTACAATATTGATTGGGATTATAATGAATACATAGATTTCTTTTGGTTACACAGCCATTTTTATAAGACTGATTATTCTAATCCGTGAATCAGCATCTCCCACTTGACGGTATGACAGTCCAAAATAGATGGTCCAAGTCCCACCAATACCAAGCACTTGTAGAAATTGCTTTTGAGAAGTATAGTCTTTAAAAATCCATGGTTTGGGGTCTTGGTTTGGACAATTCAAGGTTTTCTTCTTACCTTACATTGTACTAGAGCAGCAGAGATACACTCAGCTGTAAACACATATGCACACATGTGCCTGTACACACACACACACATACACCTTCAAATGCATTCAGATCTATAAACTTATATGCTGCATGCTACTCCATTGTACATACACAGACAGACAGACAGACAGACAGACAGACAGACAGACACACACACACACACACACACACACACACACACACACACACACACACAGGCACACAGGCACACAGTCTTGTGAGCACAGATGCACACTCCCTCAGCACTCCTCAGCCCTGGAGAGTCTAGAAGGACAAAAAGTGAACCACTATGAAAAAAGAGTTAATTTTCTTTTTCCAAAATACTTAGTTAGCTCTGTGGCTAGGAGCCTCATTTTCCTTTACATATAGGAAAAATTGCCAGGGACTTTAGAACAAGGTCCATGTGTGTGAGGGAGAAGTGCAAGATGGAAAAAATCCTTCGTAGAATTTCCATCAGCAGAAGAGAAAAACAAATTGAAAATATTTACAGGCAGGTATGATGACACGTGTCTTTGAATGGGAGAGGTGCTGAGTGAGTCAAGAGGCTCCTTGGGAACATAGGCATGCTCAACCATGTTGCTGCTATGCATGCCGACCAGAGAAGATGCAAAGGGAGAATGCCCCCCTCACCCTGACACACACCACAGTGCTCCTGAGCTCACAATGGGTATGCCACTCCAAGGGACATCCAGGGACAGAAAGAGCATTCTGGTGTTGAAGAAAGGAAGTTCTTCATTATGAGATATGCTGAGAAATGTGGTTATCTTAACCTGAAGGGAGTCTGGACTTCCCACTCATCGGTGAGTAATGCTGTGCTCAGAGGATGTGTGTTAGAAACTGAGATTATTGTCCAATACTTTGGATCACAGTTTTACAGCTCTGCTTTAGATTGCTGGTACTTTCTAAAAGAAAGTGATGCATGTCCTTTACCAATGGCTGACTCACTTGATTCTGGGATTCTCCCTTCTGACTCAGGTTCCTCCTGGAGCACCAACATTTGCAAGCACTTCCTCTTTTCCCTCCATTTTTTGAGTCAGAAAGTTTTGGACAAAGCACAAGCCCTTTGGTGCTCCTGCCAGTCAATTTTTGCATCTTCCAATCGGTGCGGTTCAGTAAGCCTCATGAATAACCAAGTTACCAAAAAATTAAATTCACATTAAACATTTTTGCTTGAGTTTCCATGTGATTTTTTTTTCCTTTGCAGGAACATCCATGGTATTTATTTGATTATCAAGCCAGTTTAGGTTAAAAAATTGCATCTTATTATTCTTCTCAAAATGCTTCCTAGTTAGAAGGACTGGTGCATTAATTATATGGAGAGCAAATTTGATACAGATGACCCTCGGTATCTTTGAAGTTGTAGGATAACCATGCATACATACCAACACCCTCAGATCTTTTATATGAAGCAGCACAATGTTGCTTATAACCTTCAGATGTCCTTCTACATATTTAATCATTCTTGAATTACAGATAATACTCAGTATAACACTAATGATATACAAATAGTAATTATCTTGAATTGTTTATGGAATAGTAACAAGAAACATCTCTCCACATTTAAATCAAGCAAAATTTTTAAGAGAGAAAGAGCCCATCTTGATTATGCCTTGAAAAAACATCTATATAATAATTAGTTATTGTATCCCAGGGCTCCTGGTCAATCAGAAAAAAATACTTGAAAGAAACTTTTTCCTAGGGAAATGTAACAACATAATTAATTGATATCATGACCTAGACCTGAGCTGAGGCCAAAGGTCTCCACTAAGTCCTTAAAGACAGTTTCACTGGGATTCCTGTTTTGACAAAGCAGTGATGCTCTGCAATTATCTCAGCTTCTTCAACACTGCATTTTCCTAGGGTTTGTGAGGACCAGTGTGTGCTCCCAATGATGTCATCAGGGAACTCCTCCAGGCCCATATGAGATGCTCGGGATGTGTGCATTTATATTAATAGATTTTCTTCTTCACGAGGAAGCCAGATACTGAGGGATTCTTTTGGCCGTTCTTTATTTCTCAGTTTTAGAATCCGCCTAACATCATAAGTCAAACAGGACTAAGAAGAATAGAGCAAACAGAAAGCTGGCCACAGAGGTGTTTTGTAACGTGTGGATAACTCACACACACCTGCCTGCAATACCAGCCAGGCAAGTTGGGTATGTTGCTGGATCACTTTCTCCAAGCTCAGACCACATCATGACAGGAGCCCTCACCAAGCAAAAATACCTGCCTTATCAGCCAGGAAGCAGCAAGACAAAGGAGCCAGAACCAACTACCCCATTCAAGGGCACACCCTTATTCAGACTGTTCCACTAGACTCCACCTCTCACCTCTACTTTCTCTGGGAAGTACAGTCAAGCCTTTAACAGGAGGGGCCGTGGATGACATTCAGGACCCAGATGAGAGCATCCTGCCCCTACACTAATCACCTCCCAGCCTTATCCCCCCCCCAACACACACACAGACACACACACAGACACACACACAGACACACACACAGACACACACAGACACACACACACACACACACACACACACACACACACACACACACACACACACACACGAAGAGCCCAAACCAATGATTATCGTGGAAGTTCCAAAACTGTGAGGCAAACTGAAGTCTTTTTCCTTTATTAGTTCATCATTTCAGGTGATTTATTATAGTGACAGAAAGCTGAATAATTTGCTGATTTTAAAAACATGTTCAGTTACAAAAACAAAAATGTTCTGTTAGTTTAAGCAGTCTGGTCTATCCTAAGATGAACTTAGCACCAAAAATACTCAGTGATTGCCTTCACAGCAGGACCTCAGCTAAAGCAGGTCCACAGGTGTGACACCTGCTTTATGAGCATGACCGGTCTGCAAACCAGAAAAAAAAAAAAATTACTGATTTCCAATAAGGAAGTAATGAGTTGTAATCCACCATGAACACTACATTTAAAGCTATCTTTGGCTTCAAGCGGCTAAACAAAGGAGGTTGATGAAGAAGACCGGGGAGGCATAAGAACAGATGGTTTGGAGAAAGGAGAGCATCTTATTTACTGTTTTATTACTGTGAAGAGACACTACCAGCCAAGGAAACTTACAAAGGAGAAACATTTAGTTAAGGGCTTGTTTACAGTTTCAGAGAGTGAATTCGTGACCATCATGGCAGGGAGCATGGTGGTTGGCAGGCATGCAGGCATGGTGCTGCAGCATCAGAACCCTCCTGTAAAGAGAAACATGCAAATGCAGGCATCTTGACGTTTGCTACAAATGTTGCTTCCTTTGGGGAAGAGCAAATACAAAAATGCTCACAATTAAACAAAATAAAACAAAACCAAAAACAGTTTAGGGGCTGGGGAGACTGCTCAGTCAGGAAAGTGCTTCTTTTGCAAGTGTAAAGATCTGAATTCAAACTCCAGAACGCTGGCATGGAGGTTTGCATTTGTGAGTTCCATGCTAGGGAAGAGGAGACAGACAGACAGATCCCTGGGGCTCACTGGTCAATCAGCTGAGTCATCAAGTTTGAAGTAAAAGCAAAGAAAAAAAATCTTTTAAAGGTTGATGGTCTTCTGAAGAACATTTATACTCGACCTCTGGCTTCCACTTGCATGAGCACATGTGGGTACACCTGTGCACACACCCATGCACTCTGACTCACATACACACGAGAGAGGGGGAGTGTGTGTGTGGGGGAACAGAGACAAAGATGGAGACACAGAAATTGAACAAAGAGACATGGACAGTTTGAGAGATAGACAGATATACAGGAGACACATAAACACAGAATGTGTCTGACTCTGACTTCAGGCTGGAGGGTGTTTGTTTTAAACCTTAGATGGAGCATCGTCTAAAATATTATTCCTAAGAAGAATTTTCCACAATGGGAGAAAGAGGGAGGGGAAATGTCAGAAGAGTTAGATAAAAGTTTTCCAATACATGGAATAAGAAGAGTGTAGGAAAATGTGTGTCTCCTTCCCGCTCCCCTGCTTTACCTCTCCTTTCCATGGGAAACATTCCATGTACAAATGTTACTTCCAGTTAAAAACGACCCCGAGGATGGGAACCTAGGGAGATGGGACCCTGCGAATAGGCGTGTTGACATGACATCGGGTTTCCGGAGCAAGTCTGCGCTCAGGTTCATCTGCAGAATTCAGTCCTTTCCTCTTGAGTCACAGACACTAATTATTGGCTTCTTGTCACAGGGGGAAAAAAAGAGGAAATGCCCTTTCCATGTGGGGCCGACTAAGAAGCCAGAGAGCTGGTTGTTATGGTGAGCTGCAGGTTTCTGGCAGTGTGGTCACGCTCACCTCTAAGGATTCAGCCAGAAGTCACTTTGGTTTGACATTTTCTTTACAACTTTGACGTGTTTAATCATTTCTGTGTTTCTTCAAGGTTGTCTGACTGGTTCAAGTTCAAAAATCCCAAACCAGAAAAGGACATAAAATTCAGCAACTGATATAGACTGTCCAGCTAAGGTGCTCCCTCTCCTGACCATCCCCTGAGAGCTGAAGGGTTCTGCAGAGATTGCTCCCAGTGGGTCTGAAAGACCTCTTCTGAGGGTCTGACACGTTTATATTTTCTCCACTTTTTTCCCTTTCTTTGAAGCAGTTAAAAAATTCCACTGCAGCCTGGTCAACAGGAAAGGTGCGGACCTAAGCCACATTTTTGGTACTCTATAAAAGCTAAATAAGAAAAATAAGGCTGTGTTTTTGTTTTGGTTTGGTTTGATTTTTATGAGAAAGGTACCACAGAGAGGTACGAGACATTTATAGGCTACCAAGCAAGCCAAAGACAGAGAAAGGCCCTTTTCTTCCAGCTTATCTGAAAATAAAAATGTGGGTCAGAAAGGAGATGGCCCTGGTGCCAGCACTGACTGGGCAGTGGGCTTGGATGCTCCGCTCCTCTCTAAGTGAAAGCAGAGCTGGGGTGTCTCCTTGTGTCAGAGCTGCTGTTGGGGCTGCCTCTGCCTTGCAGTGGAAAAGGACATTTTTTCCTTGGATTTATCATTTGATGCAGATGTTTGGCTCATATTTCCCAATGGTGTCAGCAAAGTTGATGTTAAAAAATTGGAGCGATCATTCTGCTTGTTTATGTTTTCTTATGAGGTGTGAATTTGTAGAAAGAGCATTGTTGTTGGTTTTTTTTTTTTTTTAACTGTAGCCTTAGAAGGGACTTCTAGTTTGAAACTTCTTGGTATACACACACACACACACACACACACACACACACACACACACTTCACTTAATGAGCTGTTTTTTCCTACCTTCCTGTCACCTTTCTCTGGGGACTGGCATGCTTTATGAACACACACCCCTTTTATTGTCCTCATGAAAAGGTCATCAAGAATCACAGAGTACCGTTTGGGGATATGGCTCAATCAGAAAAATACTTGCCGTATAAACAGATGGACCAAAGTTCCAATCCTTAACATCCATATAAACACCTGGGAACTGTGGCGTGCGTTGTAGCCCAGAACCGGAGGCGGAGGCGGGAGGACCCTGGCACCTACTGGGCTGAGTCTAGCTGAACAGGCAAACTAGGTTTAATGAAGAAATTGGAGGAAGATGCCTTGACCTCTGCTCCCTGCACATGCATCCACGCAAACACATCCACACATAGACCTCCTGACACACACTACAATATGGACTTTCACCAAGGCGTTGAAGATAGCTAACCCTCTCTTGGCCTCTGAACTTGTCAAAGTCTGCAAAGGACACAAACAAGAAGGAATTTGCTGGGTTTGCAAGTTGAGACCTTCTGTAGGGGCAGACACTGGAGACCAGGTCATTCTGTCCAGCTTCCTGGTACGGAATGATTAAAAAGTAGCTAGGCAGATCCGGAGAAGTAAAGTGTCTGTGGTAACAAGTTAGGCATTAGGGGGAGAAGCCATTCTTGAACTTAAGCGCAGAGGAGGGTCTGACTCCCAGGAGTAACCTTACACTCTTGTCCACTTTCCTTTCTGAGGTAAATAGAAAGTTGTTCCCGAATGCATCCTTGCTGCTGAATATCCTTTCTGTCAGGAGAAACCATCCCTTTTTCTGAAGCAGTTTCATGTTCACAGACTGACTTAGAAACATTTATTTTCTCACCAGTTAAGTCCCTGGTACCCTTTATAAGGGGGTTAGGGTTTTCTTCTCTTTTTTAAATCAACTAACACTTGGCTAAACATGAATTTCAAAACTAACTTTTTACTTTTTAAATAAATATATATATGTTTGGCTAGGAAACATCATATCTAGGTGTTTGGTTCTTAAAACTCAGTTTATCTGAGCTCTCTTTCAATTGTAGCTTTCATAAATGGCTCCCACAATCAACAGGTGGGACCAGCCATGAGCGTCTGCTTACTGAAACCATCCAACATGTATATTATCACTGCTATTGAATTTAACAAACAGTGAAAACTGATGCATTCCACTACATCATTGATGGATTCTCTGTGATTTACCAGAATTAATGAGTATACATATACAATTCTTTTAAGTGCCCAGGATCAGGAACATCACGGAACATATTGTACCTTATTGTAAAACAAAAATAGCCTTGGACAGACTGTGGAATGTGCTCTCACAGGATAATCAGTTCTTTACTGTGGTTTTCCTGCCAGTCGGGGAGTCCTGCGTCACACAAGAGCCAGATGCCAAGTGTCTGGTTTGCACTTTGGTAAGACATGTTTTTCTTGCTGTGAATTTTCAGGTTTTCAGTTTCCTCCTAGTGAGCACATTCAGGTCATCTCCCCGTGCATTGGGGGGGGGGGGAGGGGCTTGCTTTTGTTCCAGATTTTTCAAAAAATGGTCGGCATATTGGAGTTCAAAATACAGGTGGGCAGGATAAGCCCACCGACCTGGGTTGCTGCTTGCTGGACACTATTGATCTGTGGGCAGACCTGGAAGTCTGGGGCAGCTTGGTGGAATTTTTGTTTTGTGTAAGTGGACTTTCTCCTGGCTGGGTCCTCTTCTATTAGAAGCAAATTTGTTAACATCTTCAATGAAGTGTTGAAATGGTGCCTTAAATGAACATGGATGGAAATATGTTATTGAAGCAATAATGGGATTTTTGACCCTCCTCGGATGATACCTCCTTGGAGTCAAAGATTTGGAGGAATGATTTGCCCTCCGACCCCATCTGTCTGCTTGGTGCCCATGGTTGCTGTTTGATAAGCTATTTTTTTTTCCATGCAGGACAGTCTGCAGTTGACCAGCAGGAGCCCTCTGGAGTCTGGTGACCTCTCATGTTCACTCCTCGCCATGTTTAATGCAGGCAAGACTGCGGTGCACTTCCCTAGGTCCTCTTGGATGTTTACCCAAGCACAAAATGCAGTCAAAGACCCAGGCATCGAATGCGCTATTCTTCCCCAAATACACACTCTTCTCACACATCCTTCTCTCACACTGGCTCCTGACACATTAGTGCTAGTCCAGGTTACCTGTGCTCTAGGATTTCACATGGGGTTACTGGTGGGGAAACACTTTATAGTCACTGTTCCTCAAGGACACTTATTCCCTCATCCAAAGCCAATCCAGGAGGACAGTTGGAGTGAGAGGAAGGGATTTGGGAGTGGAGAGGTGGTACCGTTAGAAAAAGGCCACATAAGCTTGAGGGTTCATGTCTGATCCCCCCAGCCATATTTAAAAAAAAAAAAAAAGTATAGCCACATAGCAACATGCATATAATCCCAATGCTTGGAAGGTAGGCAGAAGGATCCCTGGGGTGTACTGCCCAACCTAACCAGCTGAATCAGGGTGCCCCAGGTTCACTGAAAGACCTTGTCCCAAAAAATAAGGTTGGAAGTGACTATGGAAGACACCAATGACAATCAATGGCAACCCTCACCTGTGAATACACACACACACACACACACACACACACACACACACACACATACACACATTCACATATACATTTATATGCATGCACATTCACATACATATTCATATATACACTCACATATTCACATACACACATGAAGTGAGAGGAGGAGAGGGCTTCATTCAACATTTAGCTACTGGAGATCCCCAAAGCTGTTGCATACCCAAGTTCTTAGACAGGTATGTGAAACCTGCGTGGTCTCTGGCTGAAAACCCTCCCCACTCACCTGCCCAGTCCCCATGCCAGGCATCCCCACTAAAGTTTTCTCAGTGCCTCTGCTGGTTAACTGCTTCATCCTACAGGACTCTGACAGCACTGTCAGCCACAGATTCCAGCTCCCCACCACTCTCCAAGCAAAGACAACTGTACACATGGTTGGTTTTATGTATCACTGCTACCGTAACACCTGAAGAGTGTTCTGCCCAGTCTCAGAGACCCCAGAAAGATCCCCAGAATCACTCTGACTCTCCAAATGCAAATGCAAAGCAAGATTTACTACAGCTGTACAGCTGAGCTCAGCTCCTATCACTCAGCAGTGCCGGTGGGGAAGTGAGTCCCTCTCTATTCCAATGCAGAGCTTTTTAAAACAAAGAACAAAGACCATAGAAATACTATTACCAGGCTGGGAGGTGAGGAGCCCAGAGGAAGTTTCTTTACTATCGCTGTCAGGTGGGAAGCTGCTGGCTGATTGGTTGTCTTAGGAGGGAGAGAAGATACTTTATGGCTGGGCTGGAATGTTCTCTGATTACCCAGGACCCAGGGCACTCGGCCTTGGGGGTTTAGAAACTTCTCAGCTCCCAAAATAGCTCCAGGCCTCAAGGTAGAAGAACTTTAGTTTCCACAAAGAGTATCCACCCACAATAGATGCCTGACTAAAGCTTAGTGGATACTAAGTCAATTAAATTATTTAATCAAATGGTACAGTGCTCAGGAAGAAACAAGCTATAAAGATTCATTCCTTCTTTGTTTAGGAATTCCATTGCACAATTGAGAACAATGAGTTTTATGCTTTGTCGTCTACTACATCAAGAATTGGCAAACTTTTATCTAAAAAAGGCCAACTTGCAAATATTTTTAGTTTGTGATACTGTCTTGTTGTCAAAATAATGTAACTGTGCTATTTTACCAGGAGAGTTTCAGTAAATAATCTGTAAATATATGGACATGGCTGCTATTGCAATAAAACTACTAAAACAGGTGGCCGGCTGCATTTGGCCTGGAGAGTCCAGTTTTCTGGCCCTTTGACTAGATTTTCATTCTACCCAAGAGGCATTTCCTAAGAGCTGGCGTGGGCTGTGTTTCCCACTCAGGGACACGCGACCACTTTTCTTTCCTTTAGATCTTTGATCCTTAGTTCTCAGCTAGAGACTTGCTGAGTGGCTTTCGGTCTTGATTCTTCTTCAACTCTGTCTTTAGATTTGATGAAGACTGACCTTCCTAAGAAATGGTCTACACACTTTCTTTCTTCCTTCCCCCTTCTGCCCAACTCAGTCTCTCACAGACAGGCCTATAGCCCACACTGTCCTTAAACTCCTCTAAAGCTGAGAATAACTGTGAAGCCCAGCTCCCTAGGTCTATACTTCTGGAATTCTGGGACGCCAGGCATGCCACTGTACCCACTTCATGCGGCCCTGGGGATTGAACCCCAGGACTTCTGCACACTTAGCACTGAAAGTCAACTAAATGCCAACCCTGGCCCTTTTTTTTCTTTGTCTGCCTCATCTTTTAAAAATAACACCCATCTTTGTGAACATCTTATTTACTTAAACTGCAAAAACAGAGCCTGTAGTGTAGGGTTCCTGAGCTCTTTGTGGTTAAACTGGTTTCTCAACCACCAGGTTCTAGAAAGGAAAAGAAAGGCCTGGGGCGGATTAGATGCCTTTCTCAGGGGACCTGTGTGTATAAAGCAGGTTGTGCCTTCTTCAGTGTTCCCTGGTCTCAGAGTTGGAATAAAGGCGTGGACTCACAGCCCTGCCACCACTTGGCTGGATAAGGGTTCTTTTCCTTTATGTGAACAGTTCTTCAAATGCAGTTCTTCAAATGCAGTTCTTCAAATGCAGGCCATTGCGGCTCTCTTACCCCTTCGTGTGTGACAGCTGCAGAAGCAGCAGTGGAGGAGACAGAAGCAGCTACCTATATCATTGTCTCTATGAAGACTTCAGCCTTATAAGTGTCACAGTTTCACCTTACAGGTCTCAGGTGTAGGGACTTTCGGATCTGGGCCAGTGGCCAGCGTAACATCTTTGGGACTGGAGACTGAGATCCTCCACACTGAAGAGTTGACAGTTCCCAGAACCTCTTCAGATGACCAGCTCCTTTAGGTTCTTCTAGCTGGCTCCTTAAAGCCTTTCATCAGCTCCCTGCTGTCATTAATCATCTCCCAGACACATTCAAGCTATTCAGCTCTTTTTCTGGCAGTTAGTGGCAACTAATAGTTCTTGGGGCCCTGCTTCTACTGCAGCAGTATCTGAGGCAGACTGCAGATTAGATACCTGCTGTTTCTAAAAGCTAGGGTACCCAGGGGGCTATGCCATAATTGGGTGCTAGGCTCAGCCAGGACCACTCATCAGCACATCTGCTCTCTCATCAGGAACAAGATCCTGGCAGGTATATAGGATTGTCTAGATGGAACCGATTGGCTGTTAGGATCCACTAGATGCATTCTGCTGCTGCTAGGTGGCCAAGGCCTCCATAGATAGCTTTCCCTTCAGTCCTCAAGCAGATGCATGAAGGACTCTGATCTAAGAAGATGCAGCATTACCGGTAATCTTCTCTGTCAAGTCAGGTACCAGAGCTGGGGAGTTTGGTACCCATATAAGTAGGGCTGCTCACTGTTTACTCGTATAAACACTGCGGTAGTAGGTGGATCTATGGGGGACACCAAGTGATGCTGTGCTTGCATGGGCATGGAATGTTCATCTGTTCAGCTACCAGGCAGTGCCCCCGTTGCCCAGTTCACACAGAGCCTGTGGGATCAAGGTCCTACTTGCTTAACCACACCTGTTGCCTCTGTCATCTTCTCTGATGCTTCCTTCTTGAGGCATCCAGCACAGCTGAGTGGAGACAAAACCATCCCAAGGCTATTTCCATCTTCTCTGTTTTGGCAGTATCAGATAAGGTAGCCCAGCAGAGTGTCTGCCACCCGACTCACTGAGTGAGCTTATACAGCCCTAGAAGGATTCTTTGGATCAATCAGCCCCTTTTGTGGCCAGTTACAGCCTTGCTCCTTAGCATTGGCCACAGAGATTAAGCCTTGTGCATTGGGCAGTTTATACCCTTCTCCTCACTGAGGGAAAGTGCTGCCTTTCCCCAGGCCCCAGACAAAGTTATTAGAGAGTTAAGGCTGCAAGATAGCTGTTCTAAGCTGCTGTTTCAAACAGCATTCACTAGAGCTGAACCTTCAAGATTCAAGACAAGCAGACAGAGATTTTTATACGGTCTTCTCTGGGTGTATGTATCTAAGGAGTACTAAGATGGTGCTAGCATGGCAGAGTCTGAGTGTTTAAGTGATAGTCATTTTGTTCAGTGCGGCTCGGGCAGTGCAGGAGGACACAGCAGTACTGTTAGGCATTCTTTATTGTCTTTGCTTAATGAAAAATGAGCAGCTGAAAGAGTGCTTGAAATCTGAATTTTTAGAACTTTTGTTAACAGGGCGTTGGTAGGTCTTTGCAATGCCTCAACAGCACTCTATCCAGTGACTAGAGATGTAGGCCTTCTCTGCCACCTCCACTAACTCTAAAGTGAGCAGGGTAGCAGAGAACTGGACCTTAGGACCTGAACACGGACACAGTCTTTCCTCAGTCTGCCTCTCACCTGCACTGATCTCAGGTTTCCTCTACAAGAGACAGTGGATTTTCCTGGTAGTGTGGGATGCCCTGAATCTCTCTCTGTTTCTAGCTATCCCTTCTAGACAGAACTGAGTCTAACTACTCCAAAGGCTCTGTATTTTACAGAGTTCAGAATTCCTTGCAGAAAAACTGTTTATCTCGGGCACTGTGGGCAGCAGTATGGGGGGGGGGTGGATAATGACAATGGTGGTCAGCCTTGTGCTGATTTTTTTTTTTTGAAAAAAAAAAAAGAAAAAGATTGTGTGTTTGTGTGTGTGGTACTATGCATGGTATCAGGTGTCGTCTTCTATTACCCTGTGACAAGTCAGTTCAGATAAGGGTTCTTCTAACCCTGGAACTGACATTTCATTATTTTTCTCATCTGCTCTGGGAGCCAACAAATCCCAGAGTTCCTTCTGTCTCCATCACCCTTGTACGTGGACTCTAGGCATTTTCAGGATACCAGGCTTAAATACTGGAATCCACATTCTGATCCTCATCATTGCTTAGCAAGCATTCTTAACTACTTAACCAACTCTCTAGTCCCAGCTTGTGACTTTTAAGGTGTTTATTTTATACAACAGATAGCTATCAATAAGTCCTCTGAACCAATGGCAATCTTTTTCTTCTTATGAAAAGTTATTCTAAGTAATTGGATTGCGGGTTGGATGCATTCCAGATGGCTAGCTCAGGAAACGGGACACATCCTGATGCAGATAGACACATTGACATTGTTGGTCTAATAAGCTCTTTAAAGGGCGGTGTCAGCTCGCAGCTGACAGGAAAAAGCAGAGCCACCTCCATGGCCACAAGAGGTTGCTATAGGTACCATCATCACAGAGTCTTGAGAACAGCAGAGAAGCCAGGGAAGGATATAAGGGGCTCAAAACTATAAAGGGTTTGGGAACAGGGACAAGGAGTCAGAGACCAGATTTTAAATCCATATTCCTGTTGCTGATCACTGTCAGTAAATGATGATAGATATTCTACAATGTGAGGCAAATCATGCCGGGCTTGCCTTTGATCCCCTTGGTGTTCCTGGCCATTTATGTGAGGGCTGTGGTTCCTGTTAGGTTTCCTACTCTGCACTAAAGGTTTCCACGGACAGTCTGGAAAAGTGAAAGTTTTTTGAGGAAGTGAGGCAGACAAAGCTTTGAGAGAAATACTTGATAATTGGAATGATAGTATAAACCCCAGTCTACAAAGTTAACATCTAAAGTTTGTTCTTTGTAATACAATAAATGCATTCTTGAGACCCAACTAGAATGAAGCACCCCTGATGGGAAGTTTTACACATTGGACATTATTCTCAGCTATAAAGAGCAAGGCTAAGTCAGATAATAAAAGTAGAAAATGATAGACGTGTGGTGTCTATGTTGGTACAGTCGTGATTTGAACAGGAAACAGTCTCAGCAGGTTCATGCTTTGAAGACTTGATTTTCCAGCTAGTGGTATTTTAGAAGGTTCTGGAAACTTTAGATGGTAACTAGTTATAGGAAGTGGGCCACTGAGGCTAGAAGCCTTAAAGATTTCCTGTCTACGGAACCTCATAGGATCTTTCTCTACTTTCTGCCTATGGGCAGCTAACGAGGTTCCTGGGCACACATTCCCTTTGCCATAATGTTCTGCTCAAGTGCATGAGCCTACCAAACTTGGGTTGACCTATCTAAAACCATGAGCCAAGGGAAGCATTTCTTCTTCAGATTGAGTCTGCTAGGTATTCTGTGATGATGGAACATCAGTAAATAATACAGGTAGTTAGAGACATTGACGAAGTGACGTGATTGGCTAGCATCAGTCACTGGAGTGAAAGCCAACTCTGAACTTGTCAAGTTCTCGCTGTGATGGAAAGTTGGCTTTCCTTTTATCATTTCAAGTTTGTCTTCTACCTGAGCTCTGTTTTCTCACAGGCACATGTCCAGCAGGTAGAACTGAGAAAGTATTCTTCACTTCCTGCCTCCTGAACCCTCTCTGCTTCCTGATTCTGAGGAAGAAACCCAATACCCAGCAAACACTCGAAAGTGCCCTGGTGACGCAGCCTACCTCTTAACTAAAAATTCTATCTCTGAGATTCAGTGAACTGTCAAATGTCATTATTTCTAAATGTGGGCCATGCCGGTTCTACTCATGTGATTTTCTGTAATTCTAATGGTGGGTTGGACACAGATTACAGCAGACAGCATTCTATACACACACCCCACTTGCTCAGATCAGCACACTGTTTCTATCTGTTGACTGACTCAAGCTCGGACAGCATCAGCACTCTGTCAGCAGATGAACAAAAAGGCTGTACCAAGCACCATCAAATACTATTTTAGATTCTACAACTGTGATATGAGATAGATTTTCACACTTGATTTCTGGAAATGCAAGCACATGATCAAAGTCAGAAAATAATGCTAAATAAACCCAGTGGCATAAACCTTACAAATTACTGCCACAGCACAAGGCACTACAGGAAAAGTAGCTTGATTAAATTTAATTTCCTAGGAACAAGCTAACGAAATCTATTTGTTTGAGTGGTATAACCAATTTAATCACTCATGATTTGACTCTCCCCCTCACCAAAAGCAACAGAGTAAGATGCAGGAAACTGTGCTCCCCACTGCTCTTCTTGAAGCAGCTCTGGTTCTTTGAAGAGATACAAGTATTTTGAGGTAGCTCAGGATCACAGAGTACAAATGACGAAACCCAGATCTTGAAGGGACTGGAGTGTGCACAAATGAAGAAAAACCGGTGGGTTTGCACCGTGGGTTTACATGAGCTCAGGTAAAAACATAGAAAAGAACTTGCCAAGGTGGTGAGCCAATGCAAAGTGAGAAGTGTAACTTGATTTTAGAACTCTGATCCTTAATGTCTTCCACAGACGCTACACAACAAAGGCCCATTCCCATGCTTTCTTCCATTTGCGATATACAAGAGCATTGCAGGTGAATTCTTTTTTTTTAATCTCAACTGACAAGTGCAGAAAGCAGTTTGTATAAGGAGTCCACTTTTCCCATGTCACAATTCACAAGCAGCATCTCCAGACTCTTAACCAATGGCTAAAGAAAAGCTATATTCTTCTCCCTCCCCTATGTCTATTCAACTTCTTGTCAAGAAGAACTAGTGTGTAGGTGATCTGGGTGAGCCCTGTAGCCCTGCTCTGTGCACTTAAGCCGAGACTTGACTCAAAAGACAAGCCACTGAGCAACTTGAAAGTCATGTTTGCCCAAGACATTACAGTGAGGTAATAGTGATAAGCCAAGTATCCAACAAGTACATTTTTTATGGAGTAGCATGATACCTTCACTTATTCATAAATCAGAGCTCTACACCCCTGGAAATACTGTTGCATACCAAATACATGCAAATTTCAGAAAGAAAGTCATCTGAACTGAAGTAGCCAGAGATTAGTGAAAGTTTCTCAGTGAAAGTCATCTGAAGAAGGGTAAGTCATTCCCATTGTGGGTTAGGGTGACCGCAACATCAAAGCTATGCCAGTGGAAAAAACAGGGTTGGAAATTCTCCTCTGTGTGACCAAGAATGAATGCAGCAAGCAAGCTGGGAAGGTAGCTTGATGGGTAAAGTACCTGTTAGAGAAGCATGAGTACCTGGTCTCAACCTCCAGCCTCAGTATAAGAAGTCAGGCCTGGTAGTATATCTCATAATCTCTCAGGAGGCAAAAACTATTGGATCCCTGTGGCTTGCTGGATAATAAGCCTGGCCTAAATTCATGAGTCCAATATCTCATGAGAGACCTCATTTCAAAAATCAAAGTGGATGATCTGAGAAATGATGCCTAAGATTGACTTCTGGCACCCACTCACACACACATGCACCTATACACATAGGAACATATGGGGATGGGGACACACACACACACACACACACACACACACACAGGAAAGAGAGAGAGGGAGAGAATAAACATAAGGTGATCTATTTCTTAGTAGAGAAGCTAAGTAAATCTAGTCACTCCCTTTCAGTCTGTATGAGTGTCAAATGTGAGATCAATTTTGGGAGCTAGACCTTGGCTCATTCATAACTTTTTAGCTGCTTTAATTTTCCACTCTGGATTGTTGAGGAAAAAGACAGTCAAAACATAGTTCCAGGGTGTCTCTAGGTGTGCTTCATTCAGATAGACAGGAGGGAGTAAGTCCAGTGATGAGACCAAGGATTTGGCTGAAGAGAAAATAGCCAGGCACAGCTGTCACTTCAGCTCACTTTTTCATTTGCGATGTGAACACTGCTTTCTAGACAATGTCCCATCAATTCCCACCATGACTTAAGCTAAAAAGAGAAAAAATAGGCAGGATTTGCTGTTAGGATCTAGAAATCAGAGGCTCCCTACTTTCCTGCTCCTATTTCTGCTTCAGTATGCATTCTTGGAGACCTTAATGACAGCTTGGCTGAGCTCTATCATTTGACATCATTTAGCCAATTTTCATTGCTCAGTTTTTCCACAATAACTGGAATATTTGGCAAGACGGGACAGTTGTGCAATGGGAAAATTTCCAACATCAAAACCCCAAAAGCACAGGTGTTTTCCCTTCCCTGCTTATAATAAATGCTGGAGGTGTGCTTGGGGCTTCTAAGCATTTCTGCCCGTGTGCAGTGTGGTAATAGGGTGCTTGTAAAAAATTGGGGTTGGTACAAGGAACCCAGAAAGAGAAGCGCCCCAATACAATATGTGGCTTATCACCAAGGACGGACTCATGGGGAAAGTATGAGTATGAAGAAAGATGTAGAACAATCTACAACTGTCTTCTCAGCTGTCTTTTAAGTTATAGAGGCTGACCATCCCAAGATCTGCAACATTCTATTTCAATATGTAAAAATGGTCCATGGGGTCTCGGACTGAGAACCAGCCTGCTGTGCAAAATAGTCTCTGCTTGGCTACCTGGTGAAGATATGCCCAGGACATCTCACTGTCTGGCTAAGGCAGTTACTTATCTACTAATATAAAGTTAAATAACAATAGGACAGCTGAGAATTAACATAAAGCAGCATTCAAACACATAATCATCCATGGGATATCAAAGTGAGGTGGGTGTGGTTGCAAGGGTAGTTCTACCCTGCAGGCAATACTTTGCTATTTAGCAGCTCACATTGTCAACAGTGAAAACCTTTGTCCTTCACTCTCTGCTAGGAAATGGTTCTGTTGCTGAAGTGCGTTTGAGGTGAGCAGACTGTATATGAAACATGAGTTGTAAGGTTGTACCAACAAAAACTAATATAATAAAGTCTAACTTGATTGAGACAAGAGAAAACATAGGCACCACCGAGTTGGGGCCAGCAGGTACTATGCCATCAATGGACACTCACTGTGTCTCCAAAAGGGAGATAAAAATCACCAATAACTCAGAAGAGAGCAGAGGCCCATGTGCCGTAAACTTTTAAAGTACGTATTTTCCCACTGGATTAACATTTACAGATATGTTGGCCACTGACTATTAGAATAACAATTTTTATTTTCAAATTTAATCTTTTATATTAAATATGTAACTTCACAAAGGAGAAAACGATTAGGTGTGTAGATGTGCATATTTTTAATTCTAGTTTTCTAGGTGTAAACCTGTGAGTTCAAGGCCGGCCAAGGCTATATAGTAAGAGCCTGATAGAAAGAACAAAGGAAAGAAAAAGATACAAAAAAAAGCCAAAGATCCACACTGGAATAGGGGACCCACAGTGGTAGTTTGCCTGGACTATGGGATTTCTTAGCATTTTTAGTGTTAAGCCCAGGGTCGTCCGTCACCCTACAGAGAATAGCTTCCAGGCAATGTTTGCATTGCATCACTTTTGTGTTCTTAATAATTTTGGACCATCTGGCTAACGGAGAGTTGGATGAGCCCTAACATTGCCCTGCTCCTTTCCAGAATAGAATCCTTCCTACTGCAGATGTCACTGGGAGCCTCAGCAAGCCTTCTCTAAGGCCAGCAGTGGCCAGCAGTCCAGACACCGTTTTCTGTAAGCAAAGCTAAACTGTGTGCCGGTGTGTGACTCCTACACCGGGTCATGCCTGACTCACAGAAACTGTTCAAAGGTAAATTCACATTTGTTCCTCTCCCCAAACTTCATGCTTTGACTCCAGCCAAGAGGGGAATTGAAAGCACAGATGCTTTCATGTTGCTCTTTAAGGAATGACCTTGAGGAGGGGGTGGATCGCTTGAAAAAGCTGGATATAAATGCAGATTTTAGATTATACTCTATGTAAATTAGATACATCTATTGCTTTCATTTAACTGGGAGGAAGTTGGAAAGGAAAGAAAGAAGAAAGGAAGGGAGGGGGGAGAGGGAGAGAGGGAGTGAGGCCAGATAAGGGAATTATTGACAAGTTCCTCTTGTTAGGGTTCAGGCTACCAGATCGGTTACTTTAACCAACTCAGATGACAACGACCAGCTGTGTTGTATCATGCAGCCCATCCCAGACCCCGCTGCCACTAAAAGCTCTGCACCTTAGCCCCAGGATGGGGAGCAGATTTTATTCACTGAATTTAGAGATTAAGGGACACAAACTAATTTTTGCCAGGATTAAAAGGTTTTCCTAACCCCCTCAAACCTCCAAAATTTCCAGAAATATCTAGACAAATCATTTTGCTATTAGGTCATGCAAAACAGAGTCTGTTTCCAGTGACCATGGTTTCATGGAGGGCTCTTGTAGAGGTTTCTTGCTTCCCTGTGAGCACTCAGTTGTGTGGTTTTAAGGCCTCGCTTCATCTGGTGAATTGTATGAGATCTGCAGCCAGGATCTAATTACTGATGTGTGACCATTAAGAAGGATGAAAGGCACATGTCACCACAGTGAAGACCTGCTTTAGGACTTAACTTTCCAAATGTATCTGTACTTTTGAATAATTTTCTTCTTTCATTGTTATGATTATTATCTTATAAATTATTATCATTTTCTTCATTTTTGGCTCTATGAGACTCGAACGTGCAAGAAACCAAAACTTGCAACTATTTTAAACTGCACCAGGTATAGTATATGCTGCCCAAAGGAATCTATATACATGCATGGAACTATCCCTTGTGGATTAACAGAAATCTAAAAAAAAAAAAATGCTAAGCAATGAAACACTCATGGACCGAGAGTGTGGAAAGAGCTGTCTAGAAAGTCCATCTGCACCCTGCAGATCTGGCTTTGGGCAGATTAGTCTCCCTAGGTTTTCTTTCCCTCCCCATGAGTAACAACTAATCATGCTGCTGTCCTTGTCTAAGCATCAAACAAATAAACGTTTTAAATTTCTGGGGGAGAATATTCAAGTAGTTGAAGCCAATGCTGGAAATACAGAAGATTAAAAACTGAAGCTGTGGTATGATAATTATATCCTCCAGTCATGGGTTTTCAAGCTAGTTGGAAAATATATATGTATTATGTGTCATGATACATATAATAATACCAATAATATATAAATATGTGTACAAGGAGCAAGGATCGCTTCATAGACTTGTGCTTTGTTGGGTGTTCCTTGAGAGACATATCTAATATCCAAGACAAGTGAGGAATTTGAAAATGGAGTGTAGACAGTAGATGTCAGGGCAGTTTCCACTGGTAATAACTGACATCTTAAATAGTAAGAAAAATGTAAATCTAGAGTTGGGATACGGCTATGTTAGATAAAGACCACCCTCGGAACGTCTATCATGTGAGCCAAGACCTGATCAATGTAATGACTTGGGCCTTGAACAAGAACAGAGGTACAGGTGCCTGACAGAGCAGGGTGGAGTGGGGGTGAGTACGTCACTGTGTTCTTTGTAACAAAGAGCCTTTGCTATTTTTGCCCAGCAAAAGGTACCTCTACTCAGGAAGTGCCATGGGAAACCCAGCCCCCTCTAAGGATGCTCCAGGTTCCCCAGATACACTGCTGTAATACAGAAGGGAAGAGAGGCTGTGGACATCCCTCACTGCAAATAAAGGACCTGTAGGAGGGACATAGACCCTAGATGGGTTCTAGATGGTACACTCACTCTGTTTTGACACCCAAGAACCGTCCCCTTAGGACTGCTCCAAGTCTAAATAACCAATTCTTGATAATAATAATAATAATAATAATAATAATAATAATAATAATAATTAATAAAGAAACCGGACTCCAAGCAAGAATGCCAAAACTCTAATTCTAACTCAGAACCCCAAGCCAACTTCCACCATCTTGGCCAGAAGAACCCAGCCCGATCCTTATCTTTCCACCTACACCTATGTGAAGGAAAAAAAAAATCACTGCGGTCATAGAGAGCAGGACTGGAAAGAGCAGCCCTCCCCATGGTGACACTCTCCTTGGGCAAAATGTGTAGTAAGTAGATGTGCTAAGAGTGAGTTTGCCATCCGCTGCTTACCCTGGGAGCCGGAGCTGATTAGGATTCATTTGGGGTGGGGAGAGGGGAGAGGGAGGGAGGGGAAACAGGAGACTCAGGCAGGCTCCTTAAGAAAGATAATCTGTTTATAGTTTACTTAGGCAAAGGGACCTTTAAAAAGGACTTTGATAAGAGGGGACAAAGTTTCTCCAAGAAATGAACTGGCGTTCCTTTAATAAGGACTTCAGTTTCTTTTACACACAGGTGTCTGGAGCTGGGAAGTCCGTGCCATTCTAAGCCGCCCTGCGCTGGTCTGTACGTTTCCTTAAGACCTTAAGTCATGCTGACATCATGGGATCCTTTCTCAGATTCCTCTCTCTCTCTCCCCCTCTCTCCCCCTTTGTCCTTTCTCTCCTCTCCGCTTCTCTGTCCCTCCTTCCCCACTTAGTCTCTTCCAATCTCCTTTCTCTCCACTTTTCCCTCAGGTAATTCCTACAGAAACTTGTACCAACTTGTTTTTGACTGACAGCAAGCAGCTAGAGCGTTCCTTCACTTTGAAAAACCCTCAGCAAGTATCTTTCCAAGGCACCCTGCATGGAGTGATCATTTACTTTCTTGTTCCTAATTCCCCATCCACCCAGGAGCCTGCACTGGGCACTCTGCAGGTAAGAGGCAGGCGCCTATGTCAACATGGGGGCACTCAGCTTTCTGGAGATGTTTCTGAAAACCTTGACTTCTAAAGGTAATGAAAATGTCATTTTTTTTTTAAACTTTCTTAAATCATTCAAGCCGGCCAAGCTTATCTGGGGAAATTTACAAGTGCTGTTTACTTGTGGGAAAGGTTTTTTTTTTTCTTTAATGATGGGGCAATGGGAGGGGAGAGAGCTTTATTCTTGTCTGCTGAAAATATAATAAAGTAAAATAAGCAGAAGCTGCCTAGCATGCTGAGGGTGTAAGAGGACTAGAATCTGAGAATTGCTGTGTGCTCCTCGAAATGTTTTCTGTGTTGCGTGTCAGAAGAGTGTGTTACTGATTTTCAGTGACAATATACTTCTTTCTTAAAACTTCTGGCTGTCATTTTCCTTTGTCACTGGAGAAGTCAGTTTAAGAAGAAATAAGGCAAATCCTCAACCAAAAATTAAAAAAAAAAAAAAGTAATTGTTACCTATCCTAAAGAAAGGGCTCTGTTAGGTTTTTGGTAGGTTTTAGGAGTGGAAGGCATCTGATTTGAGAAACCTCTCTGTTCACAACCCATGGAGAAAGCTCCTCTCCCTAATGGACGTATAATTTCATGTGAACTCAGGCTGGTTTCAGCAAATGAGCCCAGTGCCTGGTAAAGTCTCCCACGGGCCCCGGCAAAGTCTGCTTTTCTTTCTTTCCTAATACTTCCGCATTCAGTCGCCTGAAGGAAGTAAGAATTTGCTTCTTAGACATTTCATGACCCCACAGATGCCTTAAGTCACAGGTTAGAAAATTCACAGCAAATGTCGAAGTTAACTTTGGAAAACTGAAGTCCAAACCCTGTCCAGCACAATCCAAATGTTCGGCTTCTTTTCTTGTGTTCACCCTCCACTCCAACCCCAGCCTATCGTCAAGGTTATTAATGCTTCACAGTTCCTTTTGGCAAATCTCACACCACAGGCTCACACTTGCAGAGCAGCCTCTGCTACTTCACACTCTTCTCTGCCCTCTCTCTGGAAGGTTTAAACAAACAGGTCACCATCAGTAATAGCCTTGGGTGACAAATTCTCTCCCATTTACAACTGTGCTTAAAAAAAAAAATCAAAGGAAAGCATCACATAAAACTGGAATGTGCTTTTAAATGCCATCCACGTGTGAACACTGCACATGAGGGTAACTCAGGATGAAGAATTAATTACAGACTCACCTCACACGTGGGTCCCAGGGCAATGCTCTTTCCAACCTTCCTGGGTTTAATTTCCTAACAGCTCCCCTCCTGAAGTAAAATAAATGACCATGGAGCATGACCCAGAGGTTGTGTATGGGGTTTCCTTACAAGACTGGAGATTCACAAACTTTAGCTGGGTCGCCTGTATTCCTAGCCCCAAAAACATGAGTCAGTAACTTTCTCCTGAGTTACATATTTGTGTACTGTGTGTGAGCCTTAGGGAAATAGATGTAACTAAAGTGTGTGGCTTTGGGGAAAAATGCATTTCTAAGAAGCTTTCCTTCTTAGCAGTCCTTCCTCCTGCCCACATCCGTGGACACTTTACACAAAGCACCACTCCCCCAGTTTCCTCACCTCACACTTGTAACCACTGTGGACAGCTCACATTTGGGGGCGGAGAGCGAGGCAGATGAGAGTCCAGGGGCTTCTCATGCCAGCAGGCCCAGAGCTAACAAAAACAGGTTTTTTCTGGCTTCTTTCCTCAGGGCTGAGGGCATGCCTCCTCCCTCTTTTCAAGGAAGAATCTCTAAAGGCTCCTGTGCTTCTTGGAGGGAAGGTGTATACATATGCATGCATGTATGTTGTGTGTACATGTATATATGTGTGTTTGTGTGTGGATGCATATACGTGTCTTCTTGTATGTGCACATGTGGATATGTATGTGTGCAGGTGTGTTCATGTGTCTATTTATTATATTTACCCAAGTGACAGAACGTGCTGGGACCAGAAAGCCCACCCCTGTGGTGTTAGGTAGCAAATACTGAGGAGCCTTCTCTGCCTCCACAGCTGATGTCAGGGTAACCTTTCCTAGGCAGTGAACCCACCTGCTTGAGCCTTCCAGCTTCCCTAAAATGTGTCTCTTTAGACTCCCAAGTTGAGGCTGGAATAAATTCGTACATAATTCCAGGATGAGCACAGCAGTAGCGGTGAGGTTCAGTGGGCAGAGTCCACTCCAGTGCCAGCCCCGGGAGCACCTGGGGGAGGCTGTAGATGACTCTGAGGGTCCGCCTTCTCACTTTCTTACAGAAGCAATGGTATGCATTCTCCTCTGTGTAACAAATTCAAGTGCCTCAATTACATTTTCTCCCATGAAAGGAGTTAGATTCTCAGCTGCAAAAATTGTCGGTCACTATAAAGATCAATATTGGTTTCTACACGTTGCTTATTGGGGGTCAAAGGCAAGAAGCAAAGCAGAAAGAGGCTGTTGCCTGCTCTCCCAGCTACTCTACCCTTCACACCTGTCTGCTCAGAGCTACCTCCATTTCCTTGAAAGGAGAAATGGCAGAGCACAGGAGCAAAGGGAGCCACAAGTAGGTGGCCCTGTGCCTCTCAAGGACACAGTGCCCTCCAAAGAGGCAGGTGTGACTCAACACTTCTAGCTCCTTGCCTGAGGTGGCTTCCTATTACCAGGTCCCCTGACAGGTAAGAGAGTTTTGTGGTTAGAAGTTCAAAGTCAAGCAGATTCCTATAGTTCTCACAAGATTAAGGGAACGGGAAGAACAGCTTCAATGGGCACACTGGGAGCAGCAGGTGGAGAAACAATGTATGTAAGTAAAGGACTCCCAGAAAGAAGTGTTACTGACTAAATGTTGTTTTGTTGAGATGGAAAACAGACGGGAACACAGACATTCTTTATAAAAGGCAAAATGAGAGCACAGCTCAGTGGTAAGGCATGTGCCTCACAGGCACAGAGCCCTGGATTCTAGAGCCTCCTGCATGTAGGAAGAGTCAGGAGGTTTCTGGGCCACTCTGACTCTACAGGAAACAAGAGTCTGCTCTCAGGTTCAGGAAGTCCTTCCAAGCCTGCAGGTCCTGGGCATTAACCCATTAACCCTCCAAGCTCTACAGAAGAGAAGTCTTTACCAGGATGGCCTGCTGTACACCTGCATTACACAGAAAACTCTTGTCTCTATGACTATTCACTCTTCTGACTCATTTTTAGACAGCTTCTCTGGAGATTGGGGTGGACAGTGATCAGTGTGGAACGGCAAGGAGTCATGTGATCCCTCTGGGACCATTGCGTAATGACCTTACAGATGCGCGTTAGGGAACAAAGTGGACTTTTTCAGTCAACCCTAGAAAAGGTATTTTATTTACATTTTGTCCCAAAGCTTCTTTAACCACTTTGTTTCAAGGTTTCAAAGAAGCCATTTGATTACATCTCTTACATAGAGATTTTTTATGAATCACTGCTAAATGTACCAATATCCATAGTGATGGAATTGTCTTAGTAACTTCCAGACCACACATAGCTTTTAAATATGCTTTGTGTTTGAACCTTGGAATAAACTAGGAATTTGCTAGAGCTTTTTTCTTTTGTTTTTCTGGCTGTACTTTTCCTTCCCTGCCTTCTTTCTTTTTGGGTATGAATGCATGCATGTGTACATACATGTGCACACACGTGTATATGTACCATGTGACATGTGTGCACCAAAGGACAACTTGCAGGAAATGGTCTATCATGTGGTCAGGTCTTCAGGCTTAGCAGAGAGTACTGCTGCCTGAGCCATCCTGCAGGCCCCATGAAGGACCAGTTTTGCATTCCCTGTTTAATAGTCAACATTTTATAATTCTTCTGAAAGACAATGTCTGTTCTCTGCTATGCATGTTTTTAACTTAGCTGCTTCTTTATGCTCTTCTATGTATCATTTACTTGTCAACACTGATGTTGCAAACATTCCCCACTGGTTTCACTGAGAACCAGCCTCAACATGAGGACACCATCTCTGGCTTACAAAACTGGGGCTAGAACCTTCCAGTGTTTCCTCCCATCCCAGGACATAGGTATTTCATTGACTTATATAATGGCTTAGGTATCCCTCTCTTCAGGTCTGAAGCCTCTCTGGCAATGGATATTTTACAGATACTGACAGTGTTTCACCAGGGAAATCCCTTGAGCCATGCTTATTGAGTCTCTGTGTAGATCCACAGGAAGGCAGAATTCTTTTTATCTTTCCCTCTTTTCTGGCTTCCCACATCTATCCCAGTATGGACCTCTTATCCAAAATGTTTTGAAATACATATCTGAAAACTAGTAAGTGAACCCTGATCCTCCTTGGTGAACACTGCAGTGCAATGGCCTAGCTGCTGGTGGGGCATAAAGAAGGGAGATGTTTTTCCTAAGTTAGAGGGAACCAAAATCGTGTGCCTACAGTACAGTGATGCCCCAACCCCCAAAGGGGAACTAGGAAACACTGTGTTTTGGGAAGAAGAATATGGAGAGACTTGAGAGACATCAGGAAAGGAGAACAGAACGAGCAAGGTGCAGTTTGGAAGTGAGAGGCTGCAACTTTAACCCCAAGAAGTAAAACAGAAAAGAATTCTGTGCCTCTTGGTGTGTGAAAGCATGACTTTATCCACAGCCAGGTATACCCAGGAGCTTCCTGAACTAACATGTCAGTCTCCCTCGAATGCTCTTCGATAAGGGCTGGACTGAATCCATAGCATTATGGTAACAGTCAGAGGTTTTCAGATTTTAAGCCAAAAAGAATTTTCTAGGTTTTCCCACTTAGAGTATGAAATACTCTTTCAGACCCAAAGCCTGAAGAAGCTTTACTGTGGGTGCAACAAAACAAATGCATGTTATTCCTTCTGGGGGAGGCCCCGGCCTCTCTCAGGCTTCTTGAGACAATGCGTATTTAAACACAAATTCTTGTAATTATGGATATTACCTTGTCTAGTCCAATATCCTGGGGAGGTTTCTTAAACTATACTTTTTATGCAGCGGTCTGTTTACTTTTCACTATCTGTAACTCCTATGGTTGGTAGAAATGTTTGCTAAGTGAGATCTAAATCAGCTTTCCTTTGTATCTTGACTGCTTGGGCTCTGACCTTCAAACCCCTGAAGGTTTTGGCTGAGAGTTTTCTCTGTTGGAAGTTAAGCAATCTTCTATCTAGACAGATGATGATATTTAGCCCCCTTAATTAATATTTTTAAATTGCATTTATTTGGTGTGTGTGTGTGTTCCTATTTGTGTGTGCCACTGGGCTCATATTGAGATCGAAGGACAGCTTATACTATACGAGTCAGGTCTCTTCTCTACCACATGAGTTCTTGGGATCAAACTCAGATTGTCAGGCTTGGTGTCAAGTACAATACCCACCAAGCTCTCTAGCTGGCCCTAAAACTTTGAACTCGAACTCAGATAAATTCTGGTTGTTACTGAGGGCAGATGTGGGTAGGGAGGGAGATAGCAGATATA
Organism: Phyllotis vaccarum; assembly: GCA_033318265.1. Taxonomy (NCBI): domain Eukaryota; kingdom Metazoa; phylum Chordata; class Mammalia; order Rodentia; family Cricetidae; genus Phyllotis; species Phyllotis vaccarum. The sequence continues at coordinate 38,372,334 of JARWLC010000010.1, read as the reverse complement.
CAGACACCCAAGCCTGGGAAGAGCTGAGGTACTTGGCAGAACATGAGATCAGAAGTAGGCCGAGAAAAGCAAAAGGGGAAAAGACTTTTGGGGAAGGCACTAAGGCATTTGAAGCAAGCCATGAAGAACAGAATGGACTCTAATAAAGAGTGTGGTAGGGAGGCACCATTAGAGATCAATCAGTCTTAATGAAGTAAGGCTAGCCGGGCAATTCAGGGTGGCTGCCATGTGCCCAAGGTTTGAGTTTGTTGTGGGGAAGGGATAGGAGAGAGATGCTGCCAGTTAGTGTGACTGACAGACTTACAACCCACGGAAGATTGGACATAGGGCTGAGCACCTCCAGCCCTCACAGGGAACCTTACCATCAGCCTCTTGGAGGTCAGGCAAGCAGAGGACAGAGGTTAAGTCTGTTAGTTGCAGGCTTCAGGAGTGGAAGCTGACTTGGGAAAGGCATGACCTGGGGAACGTGGGTGAGTACCTGGCTTTTGCCTGGGATGTGGTTCAGATTTCCAAGACACTAAACAAACTACAAGCCCATTCTTGAATGTGTTTCCAATAAATTAAAAAACAAAACAAAAACCGAGGAAAGATGCCGTGGGATCCAAATTTGCTAATTACTGCAATGATTAAAGGAAGACCTTCCATGTTAATGCTTTTGTAAGATCTGAGACCTTTGAACACAGACGGGACCTGAGAGTTAATAATGCCAAGGCAGCTCGCCATGGGCCACAGGCCTTCTTACAGCTCCCAGCTCCTGCTTCTGGGTCTGTCTTGTGGGTTTTCAGAACTGTGCTGTGATGATGCAGAACATGTGGGACTGATGTTGAAAACTACAACGGTAGCTTGAAAAAGTAATCACAGCTTGTTTGTTTGTTTGTCTTAGAAAAAAAGTGCAATGAGAGCCAGGTGTGGTGCAGAACCTTCTCCAGCTCTTGGGAGACAGAGACAGGTCGGCCAGTTCAAGGTGTGTCCAGGTTCCATGTTAATGGGCATCTGCAGGAAAGGAAGCAAGAAAGGAAGAGAGGAAGGGACAGAAGTACATCCAAGGAGTAATACACATTTCAGAAATGTCCTGGCTCAGTATAATACAAATGTATGATAAGAGTATCTAGAATTATGAAGATAAGAGAGAGAGAGAGAGAGAGAGATGAGCGAGAGACACAGCCCTCTCAGGGAGTGGAAGAAGAGCAACTGAGGGTCAGTCTGATGAGACAGGCAGCCTGGCCCCATGCAGTTTCTGGTCCTTGGAGTCCAGACATCCCTGATGTGAGTTCCAGATGTGACCATTCCAGGCACCAGACAGGTGTTTCCAACATGGTGGAAGTGGTCCAGAGGATAGATTTCCGTCAGCACTCTGGGCCCACCCTTTACCATCATTTTCTTCCTTTCCCTATGAGTGTATACTCATTCCTTGGGTTAGTTTCAGAAAGAAGGTGGGAGTTGGAAGAAGGCCAAGATTGGGGTCTCCACTCATGGGGCAGCTCCATCTGGGTGAGCTATCTAACTTTCCCTACCTGAAAATCCCAGAGAAATGCTGGCCATGGGTGTGATGAGAGCCATATGTGATGATTTTAGTGAAAGCATTAGTAACCACAAGTCTTGTGTTACACGAACCAAGAGGGAACAAATGCGTTCACATGACCAAAACGTAATTCCCAACTTCCCTCTTCTAGGGCCCAATTCCCTTACTAAATAATTTTGTTTGTTTTTGAGAGAGAGAGAGAGAGATTATCTCATAAGGAAATCTTGAGTTCTGGTGTCTAAGTTACTACTCTTACAAACTCTTTAAGAAGTGTCCTTTAACCTGTAAAGGATGTCACAGGGCTGGGGACATGGACTTTTGGTAAAGTGCTTGCCTTGCAACATGAAGATCTAAGTTTTACCCTTGGAATCCATGTTACAAAACAGTCAGGATATGGTGGCATATGTACAATTTGAGTGCCTGTGAAGCCAAGAGAGGCAATTAGCCAGTTTAGCCTGCCTGGAAGTTCTAGGCCAGTGGGAGATCCTGTTTGAAATGATGATAATAATGGTGTACCTGATAAAGGACAACCAAATTTGTCACACACACACACACACACACACACACACACACACACACACACACATACAAGGGATCATGCCACATAGCGGCTGAACCTGACAAACAAGACTTGAGATGGAAGAGAGCTGATTATCTAGAAGCTCCATTGTTTTCCTTGCAAAATGAATTAGATATTAGTCTTCTAACTCTTTAAGAGCCTTCTTCTTGTCTGTGAAGAATACATAGAAACCTTTGAAAGGTAATTCTCCTGTGTTTCAGTTGGAGAAATGAGCGACAAAGAATAAAAGTCTGAACTTGGCATACAAGTGAGCCATGCTCTGGAATCCGGGTGGGTCTAGGAAAAAGCACAGACCTCAGTGGAAAACATAGATGGGTGTGTGTGCAGGAAACCCCCATAAACTATAAACTGTCTGCATTCTGCTCGAGCTGGGATGGAGAGAAACCTCAAGGCTGTTGAAATGAGAAGAGGGAACATCATGTACCTCCTACTCTCCTGGAGCTTCTCTGCTACACTGGGAATCAGAATGAAGCTAACCACCAACAGCTTAGCTGCTTCCCTTGACCCTGAGCATCAGAGGCACCTACCACTGTAATCTAAGCTACTGGGAAGGTGGGGGAGGAGAGATTATCATCACTACCCATTCAATTCATCATCACTCTGGTCCCATTTCTCCCTGTGATGTATTACTCAGTTCCTGAGGGATTCTTCCCCCATCTCATTGAAATGCCCCTTCCAGGATAGCCAGTCTTTGCTTTTCCTATTAGCACCTCATTATCTATTTCCCTAAGACTCTGACTTCCCCAGCCAGTGATTTTCCAACCCCATAAAGCATGGTCAGCTCTGCGTTCCCCAAACTTCATCTTCTTTAGGCTGAGCAAGCTCTCACTATGTCTGTGATGTATCTAGTATATGTATATGACTAGTGGTTGCTGATCTGCATCTGAGTGTGTGTTATGCATAGATACCTTTCCATTCCCGGGAGGTGATAAATCCCTGGAGAACTGAAGACATCTTGTGCTTATCTACAATAGGACCTGATATCCTTTTCATGGATTGGCTCCACATCAAAGTTGAGTGCAGATCAGTATTTACCAACAGATTTATCTGGCTTATAGACAGTCTGTCATAAAGGGGAGCTAAGAAAAAATCCTGGAAGCTGGAACTGAAGACCATCTGCTGGCTAGGTCATCCTAAAGATGGAGTAAAAGACCTACTGAAAGGGGGCAGGGCAGTGACTCTACACAAGTTTGGTTTCCCTTCTGCTCCCTCTTTTGGAGACAGTGAAGTGGAGTGAGCTGCTGGCTGGCCCTAGGAAGCAGGTTCATATGCATGAGCTGGGCAGCCCTCTACAATGTGCTCTTTAGATCTCAATATCCACAATCCTTAGTGGATGTGATCATTCCATGCAGACTGCCTGCATGCAGGACACTGTGGGACTGGACATGTAGAACTCTTGAAAGCCCGGTTAAATTTTATTTCCTATTTTAGTTTTTAAAAAGATATTTTATTTTATGGACTTGGGTTTTGTGGTGATTCGAAAGAAAATGGCACCCAAAGGGAGTGGCACTATTAGGAGATGTGACTTTGTTGGAGTAGGCATGGTCTTATTGGAAGATGTGTGTCATTGTGGAGGCAGACTTTGAGGTCTCATATATTCTTAAGCCACGCCCATAATCTCAGACCACTTCTTGTTGCCTGAACAAGATGTAGACTTCTCAGCTACCTCTCCAGCACCATGTCTGCCTGCGTGCTTCTGAATCCCACCATGATGATAATGGACTGAACCTCTGAACTGTAAGCCACCCAATTCAATGTTTTTCTTTATTAGAGTTGCCTTGGTCATGTTGTCTCTTCACACCAAGAGAAAGCCTAAGACAGGTTTCTTGCCTGGATATATGTCTGTGCACCATTTGTGTGTGTGCAGTGCCTGTGGAGGTCAGAAGAGGGTTTGGATCCACTTGAAATGAAGATAATGGCAATTATTAGCCACCACATAGGTTTAATAATTGGAATGGAACCTATGTTCTTTTGAAATGTAGCCAGTGCTCTTAATTGCTGGGCCATCTCTCCAGCCCTTATTTCCAGTATTAGAGAGGGAAAAAGGAGGAGGCCCGTGTATTGCTCTGAGTTCATCTGAGCTCCTAGGGAAAAACCACATTATCATGGCATCCTAACACCAGAGAAGCCTCTCTGCTTTTTCTTCATCAAGAAATCTGCCACCTTGCAAATACTGGGAACTTAAAACATTCTTAACCATTTCCTAGATGGTCTGTTTCCAATCCATCATGTACTAATTACTATGGACAATTCACCAGACCTCTGGAGATTTCTCCCACAGAATTTAGATTGTGTATTTTCAGGTAGGCTTCTAAAATGCAGAGCTTTGAGGGTATAGACCTGGTACTGCGTTTTTGAGTATGGATAGTTAAATATTCAAAACAACCATTAAAGATGCCAGTGAAGGCTCAGGTTTTCACCTTCACTATTCACCATCCCGGAAGAGAACCTTGAGGTCATTTCATCCAAACCTCTCATTTTATAGATGAAGAAAATGAGAATAATTGATAGCCACTGGTGCTAAATTACAGCTATTCTCTAGCCAGATAACAGTGCCAGCAGGCTCCTCCATGTGCTCCGTTAGTTTAAAGATTGCACAAGCTAAGGAGTATGCCATGACCCTAAGAATCCACCTTTTATGGCTTGCAAGTGTTTACATTTCTAACGTGGGGGTTGTAATCTCCTGCTGCTGTGAACTTTACCATTAAGGCTTTTGGGGCCTCCAGACAGAGTGACTCACTTCTCCCATACTTAGCCAGCATTTCCAGGCTGCTCAGTATCTATGAAGAATAGCAGGTGAATCAAAATACAGGTTCATGCTTGGGACCATTATAAGACCCTGATCCTGGCCAAAGACTTTCTGCACATGTGTTGCCACCTCCCTGTGATTCAAGAGGCAGCCTAAGTTTGTCCAATGTCCTGGCTCCCTTGGCCTTTTTCTACCAAAGTACCTGTGCTCACACCTTCAGTGTGAGTTATTGTCTTCCATCTTGTTTCTGGGCAGAATCTCATAGACTGACCTCAAACTAGCTAGGTAGTCAAGGGTGACTTTCAATCTGAACCTCTTCTCTCCACCTCTCAAGGTCCAGCATCAGAAACGTGCTACCAAGCCTGGTCTCTGTGGTACCTGAAAGGAAAGCCAGGCTTGCTAAATTAGGTTAGGATTCTACTAGTTGTGCTACATCCCATCTCCAACCCACTTCAACATGGTTCCATCATTTCTGATGATCATAAGTCCCAAGAGAGTGAACATCTTGCCTGTCCATTGCGTTTCAATGTCTAAGCTCTACATCAATGTGCACAAAGTGGCTTTATTCTTTGAAGCAGGTGACTCCCCAACACCTCTGTGAGCACTGGAGTCTTTTAATTTTACATCAACCAAATAGCCTTCTTAGTTAGCTCTTTGGATAAACGTTCTAACCATCTGGAGACTTCTGATCAATTTCTGGATATCTTCCTTCTTCTGCTGGCACAGATGAGGACTGGGCTTATGTTACCCTTGGTTGCCTGTGTTTCTTCCAGGTTTATCCATCTAACCAGCAAGTTCAGATCCTTCCCACTTTTAGTCATTCATAACCTCTTCATAATATCTGTGAACTTTACCTGATGCCACCAAGATGAGGGGCTGCCTAGGCTTATGAACTGTTCATCCAAGTTTAAAATCTTTCAGGTAATCCCACAAGGGCACTCTCTTGGCCCTCAGTATACCTAGCTGTAGAAACCATTCTTTCTGCCAGTTGAAATTCTCCAGTCTGGCTTCCATCTCCTTATGGTTCATTACTAGTGTGCTGTGCCCATATCCTGGCCTTATTCTACCTTTGCTTGTGATACCCCAGTGATTCTCAACCATGGATACACATTAGAAACAAATAAGAGCTTTTTTAAAAAGTGAGGTCCATCCACATACTCCCTCTAGGAAATTCTGATTTGATTTGCCTGTGCTGGAGCCAAGATATTAGCACATCTGAAATGTCCCTGTGTCATGGTTATATGCAGCAGAAAAATACCTAATAAACCCTCTCACTTGCCAATGGAGAACAGTCTGGACATTCTTTGCCAATCCAAATTTTGCCCTAGGTAAAGCTCATTTTCCTGTTTCTTCTTTGCTGCAGGAAATTTGCAAAGACATCTTTGATTCTTTGTATTGAAACTAATCTGACTTTCTCCTGGAAACCCCAAGTCTTCACTATTGATTACATTCAATCCAGTGTACCCAGTCAACTCTGTCAGATATAGACAATGTGGAGGTGAAGACCAGATCCTTGTCCTTGCTCACAATCTTTTGAAATGTGTGAAACACATGAACCAGGGAATAATTAATTTTATCATAGAAATGAATAAGGATTCATGAGTAAGTAGGAACTATTTAGACATGATCTGTTGTGATAGGTATAAAAGCAATATCATATAGGACATCTCTATCTGATGGTGTTTATTTGAGTATTTGAACCACATAACATTCATCTTTATGTATTTTAAAGAATAAAAAATGTTAAATGCTTACAGAATAAATGAACAAACAAATGAATAATGTTTTGGACATGAGGCCTAATTGGGAAAGAATGGAATTTCTAAATATATATATATATATATATATATATATATAAAACTGTAGTTCAGACTTTGAGGCAGGGTTAAGAGGTTCCACCAAGGCTTCAAGATTTATGTCATAATTTTAAGTCCTAAATTATATATCAGATTTCTAGCACCCTTTCACCTTTCTATAGTGTCTTTAAAGTGAGAGTGAAATGAGCACATTTAAAACTAGGTCCAATTTCTAATGACTAAGAGGTCAAATCCCTCATTAACTTTAGAAAATAAATGCTAGAGATAAAAAGTGATGCTTAGGTGGGTAGTGGAAAGAACTGAGGGGCATTAAGAGAAACCCATCCAACAGACTCATGGGCCTTTGCTCTTTCTCCCTGACCTTGACAAGATTCCCAAACTGAACTCTTGAGCTTCCTAAAGATGTTATTGATAAGGCTATTTTAATGGTGCAACAGTATTTTCTGTGCTAATTTGCTGTACGTGTACTTTTTGGTGGGGGCATGCAAATTAAGTGAATGATGAGCTGGCATGCATGTAAAGGTTGTTGCTTTCTGCAGGAAACCTCTGATCAAATATACCCAAAGAAGTACAGCTTTCTTGGGGAGAAAAGCGACCTCTAAATGTTTACATGCTCTCTCAGAATACCAATGACAACTTCAAGAGTGTATGAATCAAGACGATAAAAATGCATGTTTCTTAATCCAGAGGGTTTTTTTTTTTTTTAACAGCATGCAAACTCATTTCCCAGAAAAATAGGACAATGTGAAAGTACAGTACATTTCAAAGTCAGCAATTTAGAAAACTGTGTGTTCAGTGATAAGGGCATAGAAATCATTCATGTGTTCTTGGTCATACTTTTGATGGTGATTTGTGTTTCATCTTATGAATTTACTAATAATACATTTCCTGGTTCATGCGTTGACACATTTCTAGAGTCATGTGTCATAAAAACAGTTTTGGAGACCTATCCTGTGGCAGGGCTTGCCACTGAGAGCACAGGTTGAACTCAGCCCAACCCATATCCCTGAAGTACAGGGCCCCTGCCCATCCAGGGGTGGGGGGCACAGAGCTCAGAGCTCTGGAGCATTAGGCTACAGGAGTAAGGGTGGTAATATCATGCTCCCTAGTGGTGAATGGAAAGAAGTCTTTATTGACTCCACACTGGGAGCTACAGAAAGCAAATGCTGATTATAGCCTGAAGGGACTTGATATCAGAGTGTTTTGCATTTCACACAAGGAAGACAGTAGGAGGAGTAACAGGTTGAAAGAGACAAGGTGACCTGGACTTTGAGAGGCAATTCTAGAGATAGGGCCAAAATGGCATGGGGCTAGATGAAGGACACCTGTAATATAGGTTCAGCGGCTGAGAGTTCATAAAATAGGGAATTAGGAACAATGAGGTTTGAACCAGAGGTGTAATAGGATGGGAGGCTATGGGTCCTATCCACACAGAAGTTTTCATTTAAAAAATGTTTTTGCATTTTAAAAAACTTGTCTGTAAACGGGGGTAACATGAAGGTCAATTGAAGCCAGAGGAACAGCAGGCGACATGTTAAAATGACTAGCATAGAAGACACATGTATTCTGTACCAGGATAGTCAGTCTCAAAAGAACAGAGAAGCAGAGATAGAAACAAGATCATGGGGCTCTAGATTCTAAGGAAGGGAGATGGAGATGGACTTCTGCTTTTGGCTTGTATGATCATGGGGCCATTCAAAGAACGTGGAATAATAATAGTAGGCTCAAGGGAAAGGTGGGTGAGTTCCCCTTTGACGATGTCACATTGTAGCCTCCTGGGGATGCGGACATTTCCATCAGCAAAAAGTAGGTATGGTACAGAAGTGGAGCTATCAGACATTCCCTTGACTCAGTTCCTAACTGTAGTTGATCTATGGAAGCATTCATTATGAGACTCTGGGTTACTTCTCCACAACTGGCAGATTCAAGCTCACTTCTCTTTTACTCACACACGCACACACTCAACACATACTAAAGCTCTGCTGTGTCCTGGGCCCAGGCAAACATAGTATGAATACTTTGCAATCCAGTGAGAAACTCTGAGCTATAATAGAGGAAGGGCTGGCTTTGGAGACAGACAAACCATGGCCTAGATATGATCTCAGGACAGCTCTTAAATGGGCCTCCATTTACTTTCTTTTATCATTGTTTCAGAAGTCATTCTGAAATTTGGAGTTATAAGTATCTACACTGTCAACACTGACACATGTGCATTCTCACCTCTCATGTTGCTTATTACCTTATTATATATAGGGAGGAAGCGAGCAATGCCACATTCTGAGCTAAGGGTTCCTGGAGATAAAAGCACAGTTAAACATTGGGGGGAAGCACTGAGCCCCATCAGCACAACTAAGAAAAGCACCTGCCTAGAATGATCAATGTCTCAAAGCAAATGGGGTGGGGGAGAAGGCTTTTCAGGAGGGAGGCCACAGTGAAAGAATGAAAAGCATTGTTAGTCAACAGGGCCAGCTCATTCAGACAGCTGTGAGTCACTGGTTTGTGTAGGCAGAGGGCTGAGGAATGGTTGGTGCCAAAGCCAGCAGATGGGGTCTCATAGCCACATTCCAAAGCCCAGGAGTGAGGTTTTGTCTAGCAGATAATGGATGTTGATGAGCTGGGCAGCAGATGGCTTTACAGAGACCACTGAGGTTGTAGAATGCAGGTTGTTCTTAAAGGAAGATAGCCTGAGACAGGAACCTCAACTGTGAAGCTGGTGTCATCAAAGTACAGACTAGTGATTGGTTTTGCATTGGAAGAATCTACTAACAGAGGAGTTAAAAAGTTTAAAAGAGAAGTGTAGAAAGTTCCAAAATGCAAAACTTGAATGTGTCCCACATGCCAAGCCCTGTGGGGAATCTCGCTAGTGAAGGGAGGTGTAACCACACCCTGCTGAAGGCTATAGCCTCCCTCCAGCTCATAGAGTCCAGTCTTTGGCCCACACAGCCTAAACATGGTTCTCCTTGAATCTTCTTATACTATGTGCTGAGGATAAAGTGTTTAAAGTGCTTGCTTCTATACTGAAGCTTATGTATTTTCCTTGTCATAATTCTTTTAATAATCTAGTACAACATATATTTTAGTGCCAAAGCCTGGCAAGTAGGGCCAGCTACAGATCCTTGTTCAAGAAATCAGGAGTGAAGTTTTGAGTAACAGAGAGCCCTAATCTAGATAGTTGGGGGCTTTAGAGGGATTACTCCAGCTTCACCATGTAGAACATTCTAGATAGAAGATGACTTGAAAAAGGGACCTCAAGCATGATCCTGTTGGAGTTTCACCAGAACTATACACAGAGATGACTGGAAGTGTGCAGAACTGTAAAGAGGTGCTGGCGGTTGCCTAGGGTATCCCAAGTTCACTCTGTGAGGAAGACAAAGAATGAAGAGTTGGAAGAGACAGAAAATTGATCAGCAGAGAAAATGAAACAACTCCTGTCAGGATGAGAGGAGACCCTGAACTGAGAGTCCACAAAATGGAACCTCTGTTGGATGTCCTATTGAAGGCCCGTAAGCCCCCCCTTTCCCTTACTGGTAGGCCTCATAGCCCCAAGACAGCCATCTTGGGTTTTATTTTCATCTCATAGTCTGTTGGTCTGGCAGTGACAGCACTAACAGGTAGATGTGGGGCCACTCAGAACCATGGTGAAGGGTTTCCAACCTCAGTCCCATTCCCAGATCCACCTCCAAAGAGGGATCTCTTGTGTGGTAATGGAGCCGAGGACAGAGCCAAGCAAGAATATGGGCACTGGCCAACTAGCGTTTGTAAGAGTTAACACACATTTCAACTGGTAAATTTAATGTTCGTCCACCACTTTCAACTTGGCTCATCTTAATGGCACCCTCTCAGACATCGAAAGCTCAGATATTCTTTTCTGTTTTGCCTCAGCTTCTGTGGACCTAACTTTGGTGGTACGTAATCCCATGCTATTCTCCACTAAAACCAGAACATCTACAGTATTTAAACACTTATTTTTAGGTTTAGAGTGATGACTCAGTTGCTTAAGTGTTTGTCCTGGAAACATAAAGACCCAAGTTTGAGCCCTCAGAACCTACACAAGAAGCCAGGTGTGGTGGCTCATTTAGTCTTCACATGGGAGGGCAGAGACAGGCGGATCCTTGGGGATCTCTGTTTAACCTGCCTGGTCTATTTGGCAAGCTCTAGACCACTGAGAAATCCTGTCTTAAAAACCAAGGTACATAGCATCTGAAGAACAATAAACAATGCTATCTTCTGGCCTCCATGTATACCTGCACATAAGTGCACATGCACCCCTACACATGTAAACACACACACTCATTCACACTCACATTCAATTGCTTTTGCATAATGCAAGCTGGACCAAAACTTAAGAAGTACATATAAACAAGACAAAAGTTGTCTTTGGAAAGTTGTAATAGGACACATAAGCATGAATTGAGAGAGTCGATTCATTCAGTCAATGGCATCCTGCACACGTGTGTGTGTGTGTGTGTGTGTGTGTGTGTGTGTGTGTGTGTGTGTGTGTGTGTGTATGTGTGTGTGTTGCTTCTCCTCTCATTTGGATGAAGCCGACCTGTGATCCTTCTCTCAAAGTGTGAGTCTCATCTGGAGAATTCTATAGCCAGCACTAGTCAGAGTGATCAAGACAGAGCTGCCTGTCCTGACTCAGCTTGACATGAGCCCCACAGGAATTGCTTGACCAGGAGTGGTCAAGGCCTCTGTCTCCAGCCATGTTTCTTGGCAGAAAGCTTTTAGATTAGAGCCAGCACCAGAAAGGAGTTGCTGAATACAGGATCCTTTTATAACACTACATAGTGATGTACAAATGAGGCTTTCAATCTTAACATTTTCTCCAAGGAAATAACATTCTCCTAGAGGGAAAGCTTTCTGTTTGAGCAGATTTCCTCAAAGCCCTTCCTATAGGGATACACGACAGAGTCAACCTCTATGTCCCTGTGCCATAATTTATGGGTTGAACTACCTTCTCTTTTGTGTCTCCTGGAGTAAAAGTAGTCACTGTCACACACAGGAGAAATGAGAATTCATCCACTCAGGCCCCTTTCAGTATCATGTGTTCTGTGGTTTGGATGAGGACCCAGGCCCACTGCTACACAGCACAAGCTGTGGCCCTTCATCCCAAGTTTGCATCATATGGAGTTAATGGGAGCTGAAGATTCCCAGACTTCTGTCAAGAATTTCCGAATAAGAATTTTTGTTCTAAGTGAGTCCTAGGAAATGTGTATATATTTTGAAACTCAATGATCAATGGTCTTTAAAGCAATAGATTCATCAGGCTTGGTAACTCATGACTATATTCCCAGTATTCAGAAGGCAGAGGCAGGAGAAACACCATGAGTTCAATTTCAGGACCCTCTAGGCTATATGGTTAGAACCTGCCTCAAAATAAATAAATAAATACACATACACATAAGATTCAAATATTTTTGATCATCCATGTCTCCCAACCAAGATTTGAGATATACATATATGGTATATGCTGATCAATTTGAGGAACAGACAAATAATTTCATCTCTGAAGTAAAATATCTCTAAAATGCTTGTGTTGTCTGTCGATCAATGTATGAAACCCATATCTTCATCTCTGGTTGATAATTCTAGACAGTAAAGGGTCTCTTATGTGCTTAGCTTTGAATCCATATTCTCACTGAGCTGGACACTGGGTGTGGTTTTTATAAGTCAGAGACCTGGCTATGAACCCAGTCTCTGAGTTCACTTGGCCAGCAGCTCTGCACACCTTGGTTTTCCTTTAGATAAGCCCCTCATCGGTGTCAAGTTTTCTCATTAGCATTAGTGATTTAAAAAGCGGACTAAGAGATAGGTAGAGCTCCCACTCTATAAAGTGCTTTTGACCCAAGCACAAAGACCTGAATCTGAGCACCAGGACCCACATCAAAGTAAGATGAACTAATGATCTGCATCTATAATTTTGGTACTGGGCAGTAGAGACAGGAGACTCCCTGGGCTTGCTTATCAGATCAGAGAGCTGAATCAACATGGTTCTGGGGTCAGTGAAAGACTCTGGGTCAAGAAGCAAGATGAACAGTGATAGAAGAAAGACACACAACATCAAACTTTGGACTTCACATGCATATGCACCCACATGCGCCCATACTCCTGCATGCAGCATACACACACACACACACACACACACACACACACACACAAACACAAAAAATGAACTGAACACACATCCATCCAGAACCCATCTTTTAGTATAAAAGACACATCTGAGAGCAGAGTTTTATAGCAGCATAGTAAAGATGTCATGAGGTATTGACATCATGCAAAGAAGAGGAACAAGAGAAAGCCTGTCTAGAACCAGAGGCAGAGCTTCAGCGGGGCTGTGAGGATGAATCGGTGTTTGCAAGAGGCACAGAGGTCTCTGGAGTAACTGATCTGCCTGAGCAAAGGCATCAAGCAGGAATCTGCTTGATCAGCAACTCCTCTGGGCCAAGTGCAGACTCCTAGACAATTAGAGGAAGCCTTAAACTAACATAAAATAATAGTCCTCACTGCTCACTGAAAACTAGGCTCTTGGACTTGAACAATTGGAACATGTCTGGGAGTAAATGATCCCACAGATTTGGCTATGGCAGGGTGTGGAAAGTTTCTCAGCTGAACACTGTAAGCACATCTCGTTTACAGTAATATCTGGACCAACTGAGAGTGAGCTGCACTGGGGGAAATTGAATTTTCAGATTAACGGCATAAAATGGAAAGTCTGGTTGGAAATCCTTCTAATTGTGTTTCCTTTGAAGAGATGAGTGCTGTTGGCATCAGTTTAATCTCACCTGGAGGGAGGAGGGAGGAAGGGAGGGGGAGAGAGAGAGGGAGAGAGAGAGAGAGAGAGAGGGAGAGGAGAAGAGAATACTGTATATTCAGACCTATTGATTGCTTTTTCAAAGACAATAGAACCTATGTAGTGGTGCGTGTTGTTATCTCACACTGGGGATACTGAGGCAGGGGATTACTGCAAGTTAAGGCTAGCCTGGTCCAGCTTGTGAGTTTGATGCCAGCTTGGACTACTGAATGAAACCCATCTCCTCTTTCTTATTCTGTGCCCCAATCATCTGTTGACTCTATGGGAACCTGCAGCCCACAGGTTCTTGCTTCTCTCAAGCAGCCAGCACTAGCCCGGTCTATGTATCGGTCGTTTCAACTTTACTGGATGTAGGACATCAGCATCTAGGTTTGCCAGACCATTCTCTAGGGTGCCAAAAGCAGTCGCCAGGTGAGCACGTTAAATCTTGTCTTTTCTTTGAATAAAACCCGAGAAGTTCCTCATTCTCCCAAGATGAAGACAGGGTAGTTCTCAAAGAGGTCACAAGGCCCTAACTTCTCATCTGGACCCTCTCTCTTCCCCGATACCCATCTTCCTTTCTGGAAGGTGCCAAGATCCAACTACCAGGGGCTTTGCCGGGGATACTCGTTCTCACCTGATCTGAGGTTCTTTTGTTTTTTACACTGCTCCTTGGAAAGCTTCCAAGAGCTCCAGACTAGAGCACACCATATGCTCATGTTCTCTTCCGTCTTCCAGTCTCCACTCCCTTCCCAGCATGCCCATGTTTGTCTTTGAATAGCTATCTAACAGCATAGGCCAGGCCTCACTCTCCTGTCCTGTTCTAAGCTAGAGAACAAAGACAGTGATGTGTATTCACTGCTGAGTCCCACATAGCATTCAGCCCTTAGTAGGTATGCAGTAAATTCTTGCTGCAGATGAACAACTGAAGAACTGAAATATCTTGTCAGCCTGTCATGTGTTTTGGTCTGTGTGTTTTTAGATGCTGTATATGGTAGTTCTTATGGACCTCTGAGAACTTTGTAGACTCAGAATTCTCTACATTTCCTCTGTGTGGTGAATGTAATTTCCTTTTGGCCATGGGTCTTCTGTGTGTTTCTTTTACTGTGAGTCTAAAAAAGTGACAATCAACTGTGGGATCCCATATGGTGACTCAGTTTCCCATATTGATTCTCAGAGTAAAAGTGTCATGGTACTCAGCTTTTCTAGAATTCTGGTAAGTTCAGTTTGCTCCTTGCTTTATCCTTGGTGACCATGGGACTAGTCTGATTAGCTAAGGGAAAGAATTCATTATCTTACTACCTGAGCCAGCAGGAGACACAAGATGTGATAATGAAGCTGCCCGCAGCCTGACTCAAGGACAGAGCAAGGTTTTCTCAAGATAATGTTTGAATACTTGTCCTATGCTTTGTTTGAATCCTGGCTTGAAAATGTATATAAGTGTTTTCAGAAATAAACTCGGGGTGTTTGTGGCTTCAAACCACGGGGTCCCTGCTGGTTAGCTTTTCCTATCCTCTGTTATATCTCCAGCTGAGTGCCTGCTCCTGTCTACCCCAGTGTCTTGTCCACTGGCACCGACAGTCAATGCTCTTGTGATACTAGGTATGGTAGATGGATTTTTAACATCTCAGAGTCTCTGGGGTACAAGAATTGTCATGACCTCCATTTTGCACTTGAGGACACCAAGTTTCAAAAGAGTTAAGAATCTGCCCAAAGCTGCACAGCTGGTGTCAATTGGAACAGAGCACTCTGACCCTCTTTACACTACAATGCTCAGTGTATCCTTAAGGATGTTATGTTCAACTTGACTTCTGAAGGGGAGGTGGGGTGGGCCAACAGCAGAAGAAAGGAGAACCCTCACGAAAGAACCAAATGTTCTCAGACACGGAGCCCTGAGGGCACTGAACTATTCTGGAAGGGCACAAAGCTGGAAGCCAGGCTTATCCTAGAGAGAGAAAAACTGAAGAATGCCCATGAATGGGGGCTGCAAGGCAGGCACAGTGCCTTCTAAAGGTTTCTTGGGATCTACTGGGCTGGTAACAGAAGCCACGGAAAGATGTGTGAAGAGCAGTGTTGTGTGCACAGGTGCTCTGCAGGAAGGGTTTGCTTTCTCCTCTCTGGAAGAACTCTGCTGCTACCATAGTCCTCTAAGTCTGTGTGGGACTCTGTGGTACTTTAACTACGGCTCCCTCGTTCTTAGAAACAAGATGTGACATTATGAAGAGAAATGATGGCGTAGGTACCTGAGCCCTATTTTTGACATTTCCTCCTTTGTTTTCATGTCAGAATAAAGGGTGCCATGACTTCTAGAGCTCTGGGTATGAGACTGCTTCCTGGGGGTGTGAGCCCAACATATTGAAGTAATGTCCTCGCCTAACATCATGAGCCACCATGTTGGAAGTGGGATTAATTGTAGTTATTTATTTTTAAAGTTTTTGTTACATTTCTTTAGTGTGTGTGTGTGTGGTATATGTGTGTGGATGTGTGTGTGGATGTATGCATATGTGTGTGTATATGTGTATGTGTGTGTGCACCATAGCACATGTACACGTGTAGAGTCAGAGGAGCTGGTTCTCTCCTTTTGTTACATAAATTTTACAGAGTAAAGTCCTATCATTGCCCTTGCCCTTGCCAGCAGAGATTCATGCTCTATTTATATAAAATTCATAATATATTAGATATCGCTGTGTCTTTGGGGAAAGTAAATAAAGAAGGCTGGAGTAGTTTGACTGAGAGTATTTAGAATTATTGCCATTGTGCCTAGTGAAGTAGAGAGGATCTTACACAAGGGAAGAAAAGGGAACCGTTTATTTTCAATGACTTTAGTCTAGAATGGCTGTCTTCTCTCAGTGTGGACATCACACTATGGCTGTATTTGCTCCAACAGTGACTCTGTCATAGGAAGAGCCACACACCACCATTCTGTTGGCTTCCTAGTGATTTTAATGACCATTTCTGTTCACTGCACTTCAGAACAATAGCTTTTACTTAATTACTGTAAAAATGACTTTTACACAATGACTTACCCTTGGTACTGTAAGGTATGTGTTTTTAACAGAGATGCTGTTGTTAGTAATCTCCATGGTTTGCCTTTATCTACTTAAATGTTATATTCCAAGGAGGTAATCATGTTTCTATGTAATTCACCCAAAAAAGACCATAATACAAAAAGTGATTCAGAGTCAGGCACCGAGGCACACACACCTTTAATTCCAGAACATGGGAGGCAGAGGAAAATGGATCTTTGTGAATTCTAGGCCAGCCTGGTCTACAGAGATTTCCAGGACAGTTAGTGCTGTTATACAGAAAAACTCTGTCTCCCCAAAACAAAAACAAAACAAAACAAAACAAAAGCAATTTGGAACCCCTGAACCAAACTGTCAAAAATGAGACCAGGTCTGGGGAATGTGGCTCAGTTAGAGGAATGCATACATAACATGGGCAAAGTCCTGGGTTCAACCCCTACCACTTCACAAAACTGGAATACTAGTACATGCCTGTAATCCCCCAAACGAACAACAGATAAAATGATTACCAGCTTATAGGCTGTTTCTAAGAACCATGCAGGAAAAGGCTGCATCCTGATCCCCCACAATGCCTGCATTTGTTTTCAGAGTTCCTAGTACCAGGATGCCTTTCTTCTAAGAACACTGTCTGTGCATAAAGCCCCATCTTTACATGATCTGGCCTTCTACTCTAAAGAGTAGATTTGTTCTTCCCTAAGGATACCAGATTTAGCAAATAAAAATAAGGACCTGTGTGCTATCTATATGTCTATATACAGCATATATAGAAAGAGTATATACACATGCATTTCAGGAAAACTATGAATGATTTTAGTATATGCATATTACTAAATATTAGATGTTACCATAGTTACAATAAAAAGTATTTGCTGTCATCCGAAATTCAAATTTAAATGAGCATCTTGTATCATATCTGGCAATCCTAACATGACCAAAATCAAGCCAACCGCCCTCCAGCTAATTAAGTACAGATGGCTTCAGTGTATTACGTTTCCCTGTTTACTGATGAAGGTTCATTAGCCTTAGCCAAGGGCTAAGATTTTGATTAAACATGAAGCATTTTGAAATTGGAAAATGCCTTGTCACTCAAGAGATCACATATAACTACATGTTCAAGAAGCAAACAGTTCAGACATACCCCTGCTCTTATCATGCCCCTCCATATTAGACTGTATGAACTGTGCTTCCCCCAAACCTGGGAGTCTCAGTTCCTGTGTCGCAGACATGTGCTCAAAGCATAGACTAGGAATGAGAGTGAGCTGTGAAACCTTTTGACACCGACCCTGCTTCTAAATAACTTGGTTCCAACTCAAGCAAGAGCCAGTCATTTCCTTCGTCTGGGATGCAATTCCCATTAGGATAATAACAAGCAGAAAGCCAGCAAGCAGAGGAGTTCTAGTCGCAATGGCAGGTGAATCACTGAAATCCACTCATCACCATTTAATTACTCAGATCACAATTCCATTTTTTGTTGTTTTGTTTTTTTAAGAAAAAGTATGAAGCCAGAGGAGTCCACATTTAGAAGATGCTTCCTATGTTTCTATGCCTGTGTCACCTTAAAAGTAAAATAGATTCATTTGGGTGGCAAGAGGTCCTCCACCCAGTGACTTAGAGGAATTAGTCAGAAGTGTTCTAAGTTATATAAGGATACGTGGTGAGAAGGCAGTGCTGTCCACTCAAAAGCTTTCCCAGGTCATAAGAAGACAAGAGCTAAGGAAAGTCATGCCCTTACTTGGTTCACACTTACTGGCTTCCTCCTCACAAGCTTCACCATCACCCAGCTTGCAGTGCCACTAAAATACATGATATAAAATACGTGTTTTCCCTACAGGGTTGTCTGCAAAAACAAACGCCTTCCTCTCTACCTTACTCCTTCACACTCAAGCCAAACAATCCCAAGGTTCTGCTTTTCTTCCTTCACAAACGGAAGTGTGTTAATCTATCTTCTTTCCAGTGTTAGAACAGATCTAGGCAAGAGTAGCAGGCGAGACTGTGTGAGCCTCTTGGAGAAATACATTCCCTGAGGAGAACATTTTGGGAAGTTAACACAACACTGCTTTTTTTTTTTTTTTTTTTTTTTTTTCGCCCAGACATAAATTTTCCTGTTTCACCAATCACCTCACAACAATGCATGTCCAAGCCATGCTGTGATTAAAGGGGAGAGTATGCTTATTACCCACGTTCTTCACATGTTGGAGCAAGCGAGATCAAGGGTGGTAAACCAAAGGAAATTTCCACTTGCCCTTAGCTGCTGCACGTTCCTAGTCTATAAGAAAGCCTGCTGTTATTAAGGAAGAATGTTCAGCTGAAGTTGGTCACTCGTAACAACAGACAGATGTATAATGTTTTATTTGGGTTAGCTAGTTCTCCTGAAAATAAAGAGCCTAAAATTAAACTGTCTTTACAAAAATACACAGCAAATGATAGGTCTGAGTTACTCCAGTGCTCGGAGTCTTTGCCATGGAAAATGGAAAATGAGTCTCTGCTGAACGTGGTATCCGTTCAGACTTGTCCTTGATGGGAAGAGAAGAGGTTGATGTTCTATGGAACAAAAAAAAAAAAAATTAGAAGGAATCTGCATTGAGAATGAGGGTATAACTATGAAAACCACATTTAAGAATGGAAAGGAATCCTTTTTTTAGTACTTATGGAATTTGAAAGAATAATAATGGAACAAAGACATATAAAGAAAGCTAAATATTTGACCACAGAGGCAAATGGGTTCCTGACAGAGTCACATGGGATGCAAAATTGGATATTAGTCATTGAAGGAACATTTGTTGCTTTGCCTGTGTGTCACAGGGTAAGGAACAAATTTCTCCAAGTCACCAAACCGCTCCTGCTATCTTTGGGGAAACAGAGTTCCTTTTGTTTGTGAAAAGCACCTCCAGAAGTTTGGGCTTATTAGCTCAGGGGTGGGACCCATGGGAGGAGGGTGAGCTCCCTGAGCGAGGCTGACCCTGCAGCTGAACAGTGCATACTCTTCAAGCTTCCTGTGTTCAGAATCCAGTGGATAGCTCATCTCGAGACGTGTCTTGTTAACCAGGAGTGACATCTGCTCTTGGAAAAGCCTAAGAAACACAAGTGTGTTCCAAGCCTGAGCCAGTTAGTTGCTGGCTGAGGAATCTTCAACAGAGCATTTGCACTCTTGCATCCTCTTTTAGATCTGGGCAGTTTGGACCAGATAAGCATTCCCCAGAGTACTTTCAAATACCAGATCAAGGCCAGACACTTCTGCTCAAGTGTGGTATGAGACACTGCCATGTACATTCCTTGTGGTACAGGAGGTAACACTTGGCCCCACGTGGCAGAGCCAAGGAAGGATGTGGAGGTAAGCATATCTCTATGTGAGTCTGCAGTGTTCTTGACTAAGGATCTGGAGCAGCCTGGCCTTAATTAGCAAAACATCCAAGCTGCTTTTCTACAAATACCTTTTATGCTAACTTTGCCTGTGCCATGCTTGAGTCAGATGATGCTTGGGTACCCATCCCTGGAGTCTGGCTATCTCTGCATGTCAGGCATCCAGAGTTCTTATCCAGTGTGGAACTGAGGGCCACTGTAGGATAATGCCGGGCAAGAAAGGCACTTGGAGTAATTTTCAGTGGAGTGCTCCCCTATCCAAAGCTCTCAAGCTCTTTGTCTCTGTTGATATTTATTTTCCTCTAAGACAGTCCATTTGAGCTTCTGTTCTCTAGGAACATCTCCAGGACAACTGCAACTTCCTGGCAGACCCATGCGGTATAGTGATCCCCATCAGCTTCCTGCTACTCCCTCACCATGTGTTCATCTTCCCCATAATCTCTGTAATTTGTGTGTAGATTCCGTCCTCCAAGTGTTTTCTCAAGGTTTGTAGCATTGGCACCACATAGACCTTTGGACCTTCTGGCCCACAGCAGCCATTCTTCTCTCCCTGCACTCCAGGGATTAGAGGGCTCACAGACACATACCTGGAGTGTTTATCTGGAATATGGGAGTAACACTAGTAACTATGTTATACTCTACATGAGGGTTAGATATGGTGCCTATCCAAGCTTGACAGGGCATAAGTGATGAATTAGTAATGATGGGTGCAATTATATAGTGTGCAGTTTCATTACAAGCCACCAGGAGAAGACAGCTATTACCACCTTGCTGTCATGGTGTTATAGCTAGGAGGCCAATGCCAAGGGCAGACAGACCTAGTTCTGGGGACAGGATCATCTGTCTACTGGTTTTATGTATATGCATAAATATTTAATTTCTTCACTCTTAAGCTTCTAATTTAAAAAATACATTGCTTTTTCTTCAGCTGGTAAAGAGAATGATGAAATAAAAAATGATGTTGCTTTGGAATGTTCCCCTCCTGAACTCAAAGCTGTTAGTGGCACAGAGGAAAAGGCCGGAGATATCTGATATGTCTATAAGATTATAGATCACCAATCCATCAGATCCACAGGTCAAAAGAAGGTTGGAATAGAGAAATGGGTCTCCCATGTGCCAGGTTCTAAGGAGTCACCCTGTATCTTGTTCCGAAGTTCTGACTTTGAAATGGCATCTTTCCCTAGGCTGTGCTTAGAATAGACACATCCATCTTCCTACTGATGTCCGGTTAGATTTTCATTCTTTCTCTGCTCCAAGTTTTCAGCCAAGACCAGCATTTAGAGATCTATTAGGGCGATTTCACAATTTTTGTGACTTCCCTTTAAATTCTGTATCTTTTAGATGAACATAGAATTCGATACCCAATCATGAAGCGAAGGCCTCTCCGGTGCCAGTTTTTGCCAGGCTTTGTTTCTGGAACCTAGAACTCCATTACTCACAGAAGCATCCCTTCTCACCTGTGACAAGTTAGCAGCTGCTCTGCTATGGTCCAGCTCTTGCCATCTTATTTTCCCTCCCCCTTCCTCAGAACAAAGAGGAGCTTAGAGCAAGATCCCTGCCCAACCCCACTTACAGTTCATTGTGCAGAAAGTCACATGACCTCCCTATGCAGGAAGTAGAGCATATCCTGTCCCAAGGGGCTGGCCTAGGTGAGGATCCTTTACAGGATCCGGCAGAGAAATGCTGGGAATAATTGGAATCAACATCCAGTCATACACAGTAACTGAAACGTGCCCAGCTCTGCCTGTATAGACCACTGACTGAGAAACTAGCTTGGCAATATGCTGGTGTGTGTGCCTTTCTCAATGCTGGTGTGGCTAAGAACTGATCTCAGGACTCAGCCAGCTTTTGAAGTGAATGGTAGATGGTTTTTAAGAGGAGAGAATCTGGTATAAGGCCATAGCAAAGATCTCCTGGTGTGTGTTTGTGTGACTTGTCACAGGGTCCAAAGGACGGCAAGCCTGACTGGTTTTATTTTCAATTACTTTTAAACCCTTTGGGCTCAGCAAACCCTGACCAGATTCTTGTTAAGTACTTTGTCCTATTTAATATTTAAGCTTGCACATACTTAACGTGAAATTTAAACTGGCTAATCTTTGGGCTTGTAGGTCATCAAAATACAAAAACCCAGTGTGTGTCAGAAATAGCTGATGTCCAAGAAAGCTTTTCAAGCAACTTCTTGTATCAACAAGAGGTTACATGTTATCAGAGTTTAAGTTAGAACCTTTGCATTTTGTTAGTTCACAAAAGCAAGGTGGGAACTGAGTCAGGCTTTATTCCACAACACTTCCCAGCCCTCTGTGAGCATATGCAATGGGGACACAGAGACCTGATTCAGTGAACCACTGAATCCCAAAAAGGGAAAATTGTATTTCCTCTCTTGTGCTGGTAACACCTGCCTTGTCTGTGTGCCACGGATACAAGGTAATGTTTTCCCAAGATGAAATATAGTAAAAATATAGTAAAAATAATTTCAAACTTTTAAGAAGACCCAGATAAGAGGGGAAAGTGATTCTTAAATGAGTTTTTTTTTAAAAAAAGAAAGTATCTGTGGCAGGTGGAAGATTCTATTTTTGATAATTTTTTAAAAAAGGTATTGTGTAAACAGGAGTTGGCTAGTAACAATTGTGAGAGTTAAAAATATCTCTCTATTTTATTTTGGCCAGAATTATATCATAATATATATTTAGCCAAAAATATAAATAACATATTTATTTATATAATTAGTATAAATTAATTTTGGCTAGAATTATTGGTAATGGATTAACAACTAATATGACAAATATTTAATATAAATTGTATCATATATATGGTATACATTTGATAATACATAATATTACAGATACTCTATAATCTATATG
Organism: Phyllotis vaccarum; assembly: GCA_033318265.1. Taxonomy (NCBI): domain Eukaryota; kingdom Metazoa; phylum Chordata; class Mammalia; order Rodentia; family Cricetidae; genus Phyllotis; species Phyllotis vaccarum. The sequence continues at coordinate 38,349,623 of JARWLC010000010.1, read as the reverse complement.
GCTTATAAATACTTATAAAATAAATATAAATAATATGTCAGAGTTTTGACTAGAATCTCTATGTATTTCTGATTTTAAAAGTTTTGTCCCTGGCTCTGGACACTGGGGAGATAGCATTTTATTTGCAAGGATGGTGGAGTTGGACATGCCTGAAGAAATACGCAGGGGTATTCAACACCTAGGCAATAGTATTAGGGAACCAAGAGGAAGCAGAGAGAGGAAGGCTCATCTGAAAGTGAGGAAAGCAGAACCTCACACCACAGTGGAAATTGTGCATGCACCCTGAGAAGCATGCATGCATGCACGCGCGCACATACACACATACACACTCACACGTGTGCATGCACACACATACACACTCACACGTGAGCATGCACACACATACACACTCGCATGTGCGCATGCACACACATACACTTAATACACACATGTGCACACACACATACACACATGCACACACATATACACACACATGCATACACGCACACACATGCATGCACACACATACACTTACATACACATACATGTACACACATGCGTGTGCGTGCACACACACACACACACACACACACACACACACACACACACACACACACACACACACACACACACTACTGTTGGGTTCAAATCTTCCAGGTGGTAGAAGGCCTGAGCCTAGAGCACTCTGTCAGGCTAGTACAGCACTGCTGTAGGTCAGTATTGGGAGCTTATGTGAATCACTTCTCCACCGCCCCTGTGTGTCTAGGTGTCTTTCTGGAAGGGCAAACTGTAGCACTCACCTTGTAGGACTACACTGAGGGGTATGAAGGGTTCCATGTGGAAAGACATGGCTGATGTGCCTTTATCTATGTAGATTCTATTGGTATTCCCCTGAACCACTGCACTACTGTTACCGAGGCTTCCTGACTGGATTGCTTACCACTACATTAGTTTAATCTAAGCTACACCTTCTCCATTTGGGGTGCTTCTAGCCTATTCCTGCCTGTTTTTTTCCTTATACGTTTCTTCTAAATGGCCCACAGCTTCCCGGCCCCTCACACGTTGTTTCCTTTCAGCAGAGAATATGCCCCAGTGTGCTCCACTTAGTTTCCCAGATCCTTCTTTCTCACAGGACTGCACCTCTCCATCCGACAATGTTGCTTCCTGGTGACTCTTCTCCAGTTTCCTGCCATCCTTATCTCATCCTCGGTGCTACCAGACCAGCTGTCCCCTACTCTTCATGTGGCCAAGTGCCTCCTGCATCATGCCTACTGTTTAGGTTTATTCCCAAACTAGAATTTTCCTTCCTTTATCTCTAGAAAGCAAACGGTTTACTGCAGAATGAACTAAAGAAATCATGCCCTGTGTCTTTCTTGACTAGAAGAAGTAGGAAAGGGCAATCTTGACTTCTCTATCCAATATTTTCAAGGACCCCAGTGAACTTATCACTGTTCTCAGAATTATAATCACAACCTGTGGGTTTTGACAGCATAAAAAATCCCTGGGGAACTAAATGTTATTTCCAGAGACTAACATTATGCATATGGTTTTTGTGGAGTATTGCCAATCTGGAGGATTAAGAAATCATGTGACAATGTCCTTTTATCAGCCTTCCTATATTTAGTTTGTGGAAAACTATTGATGTCTTAACAGAATACAAGCCATGTGGATTGTAGAACCACTAAGAAAAAAAAATCAAAGGCTATGGCATTGAAGTGTATAAAATGGGAGTGTAGAAAGCAGATCTCCTTCTTAAAATGTTACGTATTTATTTAATGTATATGTACAAGTTTATGTGCACCACTGTGCATGAAGTACCCATGAAGGTCAGAAAAGGGAATTGAACCCCCTGAAACTGGAGTTACAGATGGCTTTGAGCTACCCTGTAGGTGCAGAGAATCAAACTTGGGTCTTCCACTGAAGCATCTCTCTGGCCCGCAAGAAGTACACTTCTTCAGACAAGGCTGCAGAAGAGCAGATAAACAAATCAAGAGCGTGTCATGAACTGTAAAAACCAATGAAGTAAACAGCCCAACTGAGGAGTGTAGGGCAGGTTTCTGCTCTTAGCAGTACAAAGAGCAAGGGCTTGTCCTCCCACCAAGCGTCACGCACTGAGATCTCGTCTGTGTGGAGCTGAGGAGCTGATAGGAAGAAAGATTTTAAAAATAAACCAGCAACCATGTACATAGTGGCTGATCAGCAATAAGAAACATGTACCTGAGTGAGGCTGATACAAGGGTGCAAACATTGATAGAAAAAAAATGCAAATCAGGCAAGGTGAACAGATGGAGAACATGAGTAGTAGTCGTGTGGTAAATGAAATGCAAATAGGTAGTAGATTAATAGGTTATTTGATAGATCCTCTTGCATAAGTTGTAGCTAGATGATAATAGATATAAGATAGCAAAATGATAGGCATCTGATAACCAGTTGATACATTAGAAAATTACACACATAGACACACACAATTTCAGAAAAGAAGGAAACACAAAAATTGGGTTTAGATCAGTTCACACAGAGCAGAGAAGATAGGGGTTATGTATTGGGACGAACACTGGTGTCTCTCACAACCTTGGCACCTCTTTCCTCCTTTAGCATCCAAGGGAGCCCTCCCTTCTTGGCTCCCGTTTCCTCCTCTACAGCCTGTCATTCTCTGAGACAGTGTTCACAGCCCTTTTTACCTAACTCCTTCCGAGTCAACAGGAGCAATGCATTTCCACCGGCGTTGGGACTATTCTGGACTCTTCCCCTCCAGTGTGCATTGTTTACTTCCTCTGCACTTCCTCTTCCTGCCTCCTGCTCAGAGCACTGTGGCCTCCCTGGGGGTGGGTTGACCCTTTCTCTCCAGTGCCTTTTACCCATGAGCTCCCTCCAGGGGCTGGATGCCCAGCAAGGGCTGTGGTGGTAGCAATGGTTTCATTCTTAAAAAATTTGGGCCATTTAATCTGTCCTGGGCACTTTGCCAGATGGCCAGGGATTTGAAGGTAAATGCCACACCCATTGCTTTGAGGGAATCATCGGGGACAGTTTTGCTGGGTGCTCTGGATCTACCTGTAAACAGCACGTGTCTGTCCCTCTTTCTTACAGGCCATAGCAGAGCCCCATGATAGCCAGGTGGGTGAAGGGGAGCAAGGACGTGCCACTTGCCCTGCAGAAGATTCCTTCCTGACCTACAGAGTGAGTGACCAGGTAGTAAAGGGCTTGGCGGGCAGAGGGTTTCAGACTGGGGAAGGGGCTGGAGACAGAGGAGATGGGGTATCCTGAGGCCCACATCCCTTAGCTGTTGCCCTTCCCTCCAAAAGAGGACCATGCACTTCTGAAATGTGCATTTGCAGCGGCCACAGGTCCCAAACCCTGACTGCTAGGAAGTGCTGTTAATGCTACTGACCCCAGAGCCAGGTGCTCAGGCTTGCAGCCAGCAAGCACTTAGCAGAAACAGGAAAGCACAGAGTGCATCCTAAGCCAGGTCAACTTCCCAGCAAAGACAAAGGAGAAACAAGAACCCCCTTAGTGCCACTTTCCAGGGAACAAGGCCCTGTCCCCAGAATCTGGAGATTGCTATATGGCAAGCATCTCTTCTGCATGCAGCATACTCATGTTTCACTTGTCCTGGAAAACTTATACCCTTGTTTTGGTTTCAGTGAACTGAGTGGCATGTGTGTTCACCCGGTGTTTTCTTTCCCGTCTTTCCCCTGAAGGACATCCTGTCACTTACACATAAGCTGTGTTTGCCTTCAGCAAGGTCCCTGTCACCAGCTTGTCTCCGCATAGGCATGCCAACCAATGGGGTTGGGTTTTTTCCTCCTTATTGACTAAGAAGTGTAGTCCAGGACACAAGAAGGGAAGTCCCTGCTCACTGCAATGTCCTCGGCTTCTAAATAATAGGTCCCAGGAAAGGTCCAGTAGTCTTCAAGAAGTTAAAGCTCGGAGTAACATATGGCCATTCTTTATGATGAAATCAAAATAGAGATTTTCCAAGAAAAAAGAAAGTCATTTCAGTAAGGGCACTAAGTAAGACACATGCCTTTCCTACTGAAGCAGGAAGATTAAAGGGCCCAGGAGTTCCATTTACATCCTGAGCAGGTGCTAGCCTCCTACGGGGACCATTGCTGTTTCTATGAAAGAATTTGCCTACAATCATTCCAAAACTTTTTTGGCATAATGCCCCCCCCCACCAGAAAGATTAGTGTCTGAATCATAAACCACTGCATATCCATCTATTGTTTTTCAAAAGGGGAAAATTTTCCCCAATTCTTAAAATACCAATGAGTTAGGGAAAAAAATGTCAGCCAGGTAGAGTACTGTAATCACCAACATTATCTTTTTCGAGGAATGTATAGGTCATCCATCTCAGTCAGTGGGCAGGTGCTATAAAATTCTCTGTGGCCTGGCAGCCAGCTCTTCTCCAACTGTTGGGTGTTAGGGCAGGACGAAGCCTTCCTGGGGCTGAGCTGGAAGCTCAGTGCTGCTTCTAGGTAGGTTTTTTTAATTTTAATTTTTTTCTGCTAGTACGTTAGACACCCTACATACCCTTTCATTTTTAGATACACTATATAAGCTTTTGTTTGTTCTTAAAATAGGCTCCGCTGTCTGGTTCTATTTTGCTCTAAAGAAAGGGCAGAATTTTGTGTATACCTAAATATCATACCTAAAATGACGTTGATGGTGCTTGTCTAAGAATAACACGCATGTTAACTGAGATGTTCAGAGAGTTTAATTACTTGCTTTTGGTGGGAATTCCTTGATAATATGACTTTTCCCAAATGTCATCAGAACCAAGAGAAACCAGAGATACTAGATTATTTATTGGATGAGGAAAGCAAATGGAATTGCCCTAACGTATGTGAGTTAAGAAGAAGGTCTAAAAATGAATTAATACTACTTTGGCTCTGAAGATTTGTAGTAATATTTTCTATTGCTATACTAAAACTATGTCATAATAGGTGGTCGATCTAACATATGTAAGATCAGTTCTGGATCTGGTCAAATATGTTATAAGTATTATCATGTTAAATTATTAAAGCTGACTGTAAGTAAATGCTGGTAGCATTTGTAAGACATTTGCATAATCCTTTGTCTAGTCAAGAGAAAAGTAATTTTGCTTTTAGAATAAGACTTTGTTTAGATACTAACCTAACCATCATAAACCTTATGATTGTAGAAGTGCACATGTTATAGTTCTTGTCCTGTTAACACAAACACAATTAATTACCTAGAAAAGAACAATCTCAGTTGAGAAATTGCCTGCATCAAATTAGGATGTATCTATGGGGCACATCTATGGGGTATTTTATTGACTGATAATTTATGTTGGAGGTACAAGCTCACTGTGGACATTGCCATCCCTTAGGCAGGTGGGCTATTTAAGAAAGGCTGGCAAGCAAGACATAGGCAGCAAGCCAGTAAACATAGCTCCTCCAAGGTCTCTGCTTCAGGTCTTGCCTTGAGTTTCGGCCCCAACTTCCCTCATGATGACTTGCAACTTAAAGGATGGAATAAACCCTTTCCTCCAAAAGTTGCTTTTTTCCCCTCAGTGTTTTATCGCTAAGCAACCAAAAGCAAACTCAGAAGTTGGTTGGTTCTGAGAATGGACTGAAAGCCCATGTGGGCATGAAGGACTTGCTCCCACTTAAAAATTGAAGAGTTGAGGTCAAGAGAGGTTGAAGGTTTGTGCTGAGTCACACAGCTAATCAGCTGCAGAATCAGATTTCAGTCATATTAGACCCCTACAAAGCCTCAGCCCCCCTTACTTAGCTGCCCTCACCAGGCTGCCTCAAGTCTGCTAGGCTTGCCTCCAGAGTTCACTTCTTTACTTATGTTCACACTCACCTTTGCTTCTACCTCCTGAGTTCTCTATCTGTAAGTTTGAACTTCTGGGGGTTGAAGATACTGGGGACAGTTGCACCTGTACTGGGATTGTACAGACACAGTTCTTGAAATCATCCCCCAAGCAGACAGCATAGTGGCTTCTTCTGTGTGTATTATGCATACCATGTTAAGTTTTGTAAATCATCTAAAGAAGTTTTAAAGTAATGGAAATGAGATGCACAGATGATATCGTCATTTACATAAAGGAGTCATGATCCACTGAAGAGTTTGGTGTCTTAGAAACAAGAAGTTCCTGGAAACTATCTTAGCTTTGCTTCCTGATGCTGTGTTAAGATACCCTGACAAAAGCAACTTTGCAGCTTGTGTGAGGGACTTCAGAGAGATGGTTCAGCAGTTAAGACATCTTACTACTTACTCCACTGGAGTTCAGTCCCCAACACTCAAGTCAGGTACTCAATATCACATGTACCTCTACCAGCTCTGGGGGATCTGGTTCCTTATTTCAGCTTCTGTAGGCACAAATGCCCCAACACACATATATAAGCAAGTAGAGCGATGGTTTATTTTAACTTAAAACTCCAGATTATAGTTCATAATTGAGGGGAAGTCACCAAGACGGGCTTGAGTAGCTGGTCACATTGCACACACACCGGAGAAGAGAGTTAGGAATGCACAGATGCTTAGCCCACTTTTCCTTCTCTTGTACGGTTCATGATCTCATGCCTAAGGAATGGTGCCTCTTACAGTGTGTGGGGGTCTTCCCATTTCACTCTCTTTCCACGTGATTTCAGATTGTGTTGATTGACAATTAAGATTGACAGAGGGATCAGGGGACAACTGAGCATTCAATCTTATTGCACATGGTAATAGAATATAATTATTGTATGTGGTAGATGGTCATGGCCAAAGTGTAACAAAACAGTTCTACTATTACCTTTTCTACTTTCTGGAAGTTGCACCAAAAAAGTTGTAAGACATATCTTTGTTATTTCTTTAGGTGGTCCAAGGAGGCTGAAGATGGATGCCATTCACATTGGCATGTCTAGTGCCCCACGGGTAAAACATACAAATGGAGTTGGATTGAAGGCCCACAGACCTCGAGTCATGTCTAAGAGCGGACACAGCAATGTGAGAATTGACAAAGTAGATGGCATCTACCTGCTCTACCTTCAGGACTTGTGGACAACTGTCATTGACATGAAGTGGAGATACAAACTCACCTTGTTCGCTGCCACCTTTGTGATGACCTGGTTTCTGTTTGGAGTGGTCTACTATGCCATAGCTTTTATTCACGGTGACTTAGAACTTGGGGAGTCTAACTCTAATCACACACCCTGCATCATGAAAGTGGATTCTCTCACAGGAGCATTTCTCTTTTCCTTGGAATCTCAGACAACCATTGGCTATGGGGTCCGTTCCATCACAGAGGAGTGTCCTCACGCCATTTTCCTCTTGGTTGCCCAACTGGTTATCACAACATTGATTGAGATCTTCATTACAGGAACCTTCTTGGCCAAAATCGCAAGACCCAAAAAGCGAGCTGAGACCATTAAGTTCAGCCACTGTGCGGTCATCAGCAAGCAGAACGGGAAGCTATGCTTAGTCATCCAGGTGGCCAACATGAGGAAGAGTCTCTTGATCCAGTGTCAGCTCTCAGGGAAACTACTTCAGACTCATGTCACCAAAGAGGGAGAGCGTATCCTCCTCAACCAGGCCACTGTCAAATTCCACGTGGACTCCTCTTCAGAGAGCCCCTTTCTCATTCTGCCCATGACCTTCTACCACGTGTTGGATGAGACTAGTCCCCTACGGGACCTCACACCCCAGAACTTAAAGGAAAAAGAGTTTGAACTGGTGGTGCTCCTCAATGCCACTGTGGAATCCACCAGTGCCGTCTGCCAAAGCCGAACATCTTACATCCCAGAGGAGATCTACTGGGGCTTTGAGTTTGTACCTGTGGTTTCTCTCTCCAAAAATGGAAAGTACGTGGCTGATTTCAGTCAATTTGAGCAGATCCGGAAAAGTCCAGATTGTACTTTCTACTGTGCAGATTCCGAGAAACAGAAGCTAGAGGAACAGTACAGGCAAGAGGATCAGAGGGAGCGGGAGCTGAGGAGTCTCCTGTTACAGCAGAGCAACGTCTGACCCCGGCTAGCCTCTGGGTACCTCCAGAGCTGAATCCTAATCAGGGCTCCTGTGAACATGGGACGGGTGGACCTGATACCAACCACACAGATATTCATGACCTGTCTTTCTCTTTGTTCTGGTGGCTGAATAAGCATCTCTAATATAAAAAGATCTCTTCAGAGTGCCTGGTCAGAGGTGAACACACAAATTCAGATATTTTCCCCCTAGAATGGAACTATATATTGAAGAACCGAATGCAGAAGGTGGACAGAATTCCTGTTCAGGGAACAGATAGTAGCAATATTGATAGTGAATGAAATGTACGTCTGTGAAGGACATCAACTTATAATTTTGAGTATTTATTTAATCCACCTATCAAGGGCATCATCAGTGGCTGAGGTCTGAGGCATGATCCGTTATTTGCTTGTATCTCTGCTTAAGAATCTGCTCCTTCTCATGTTACATGTGTAAGTTATATTTGCAATGATGACCATCTGGTAATGACCAAAGAGTTCTGGAGAAGCAAGGACTTCAGGCTTGGAAAATATAGTCATTTTGTTCTTACATTTTTCAGTGGACTTAATTGTGTGGAGTGGAATTAATCAAATCAGGACTTGAGAATTCTGAAAGTCTGTACATATCTTGATTCTATTATCCCAATTACTTTTGAGGGAGCATGAACTACCCTCTTTTCCTTCTAAATGCCCTTCACACACAAGCTGAACAGCAACATTAAGGGACATATTGGCAACATACACAATCTGGTTTCGGCCAGGTTTATAGATCCGTCAGTACTAGAAGATCTTCCTTGAGCAATGTTATCAGTGTCTTTTCTAGATCCACATGGAAAAATGGCTCCATGTCCATGTGACTTACTTCTGTGTCATTGGTCAATGTATCTCTCAGACATCTCAGTCTTTGCCCCTTGACATACCTTGGCCACAGAGAAGTTGCACAAATTTACTGGTATCTAAGAATGAAACAGCTCCCCAAGAGCTGTGATTGCTGTAGCCATGATAAGTACCTGACTTGATGATGATAGTCACCACAAGAGAAAATTAAAGCTGCCTCACAATATGGGACATCTACAAAGATGCTGTTGTTCAAGAGACTGGGAGGCAATAGGGAGAACAGAGAGGGAGACATTTGTAAGCAAGGGGACCCTTTGTGCAAGAGACTAAAGTGACATGAATAGTGTCAAACGCACCTCAGACAAATCAGTATTATAGTGGGAACATGCTAACTCTAAAAAAACCCTAGAGGTTAAGGCTTGCGTTTTTGGGGGAAAGAGAGTAAGGGGCCAAGAACTGCTAAATATCTAAAAGGTATGTGCTCCTTTCATTCAAATCAGTACAAATTCTAAATTCACCAAAGTGCCATGTAACCATAAATGTGCAGACAACACAGACAGAGACAGACAGACAGATCACATACACACACACAGATACAAACACACACACACACACACACACACACACACACACACACACACACACACACACAAAGAGAGTGAGGGTGTTATCTTCGATCACCGAAGAGTATTTTTTCTGCTCTTAATCTCATGCCCGGCTGTTTTGCATCACCACTCTACAAAACCTGTTAGATGCTTGCCTGTTCTGACACTAGTTGCTCTAGCTATCAATCCTGTATATTTGTGTTGTATATTGTAGTAGAATCAATAGCAAAAGATCACACCATAGTGCTGTTTGTGGTAGCTTTTTTATTGCATTATGAAACTCCTCACACAGCTTGGCGCCCATCTGAATCTGATTGATTCCAGTAACTCAGCTCACTTCTGTTGTATACGGTACAATGATGACATGTCAGACTCAAAATCTTCTTTGCATAATCACCAAGGATATTATTTTCAGCCATATTTTTTAATATCTGACTAACTGATTTATTTCCTATACACACAAATATATGTAGTGCCTTCAAAACGAATGTATGGGCCAGGTGTGCTGGCACATGCCTGTCATCCCAGCACATAGAAGGTGGAGGTACAAGGATCAAGAGTTCAAGCCCAGCCTTGATGACATAACACTTGCATTACATTAGCTCTATATAAAAGTACAATACATCATATCGTAATGTAGTATTTAGTAAGTAGTTCTATAGTTGACTGGTTTGAAATTTAACATTTTCCAGAGTCACTTAACTATTATTTCTTTGAATCACATGTTCTCATGTTGATATGGTAACAGAAGAGTTAAGTGCCAAACTGACTGGATGTTACTGAGGCAGGCTTCTGATGGAAATAGATCCATCAAAATAATGGAGTGTTTAACCCAAAGAAAGCTTTGTGATTTTCAGAAACTCAATGTATCTGTCTTCTCAGTGGCTGTTCAAAATGTGCTTCATTTTGGAGGCCATGAGGTCACAGCAGCAGGTCAATGTATAACAAAAGCTATTTTTCTGCTTTGTTGTCTGTGACCCCGGACACCAAAGGATAGATGCATCCTCTGACCTACATAATGAGCTGCCTTAGGTTGGGGTGGGAGATAAACATTGTTTCTCTTTTTTGTCTTTTTATTTCTAGCAGTGCTTGAATATCTTAAATGCATAATTTCAAGAAAAATAATAATATTCATTAGTGGACCAAATATTCAGATTAATGTAAACATTCATTTTGTTTGATCTTTTATTTGAATTAAATTTCTACTTTGAATTGGCTGTGGTTTTGACATCACTGAAATGTAAAATTAGGATATATACACATACATAAATATATGCATATATACACATACATAAATATATGCATATATACACATACGTAAATATATGCATATATTATATATATATAATATATATATATATGTAGCCATTTACTCCAGTGTGGAGAGTCCATTCTATCTTAACGTAATTCTATCTCACTTAGATCATGGTAACACATTGAAAGAGAACATGGCAGACTAGAAAGAAAGGAAATGGGGAGAGAAAGGTGAGGAAAAGTGGTGTGTGTGTGTGTGTGTGTGTGTGTGTGTGTGTGTGTGTGTGTGTAACCTGGGCATCTGTGGGACACTCATCATAGGCACATCGTAGTGTTGATTCTGTGCCTGACAATCAAGGCTGCAGTGGAGATGCCACCATGCATGCCTATCCTTCCTAGAGTTTCTGTGCCTATACGCTGTTTGAAAGAGTCATTTCAGAAGAAGGATAACTCACCCTAGTTTTCCCTGATTTTTAAAATTAAATCTACTCTATCTCAAGTCTTATTTTCTGCTTCCTGTATTGCATCCTTGAAAGGCAGGATGGCAGCTGGCTCTAAGGTACTCTTGAGTTTTCTAAGACCTTCCTCTTTCAGGTCTAGAACTTCCCATTTCACTTCTGAAGGTCAATTACACACTCTGCCTGTGTGGCCACCATGTTGCCTTTAATCTGGTTTCTGGCTGGCAGTGGGTGGCTACCTGTTGTAGAATAACAACAACTAAGCAGCTCTGAAGTCTCTGAAGCTCAATTCTGCAGCAAAGTGATGGAGGCCAGAACTTCACTGGGACTTGGAAGAATAAAGGATTTGCCTGGTTTTTTGAGGGTGCTATTGTTATCCAATTTCTTTATTTTGTGTCATCATTTTGTTTGCTTTCTAAAACAACCAGAAACATGACCTTTGGCTTCATACTGAGAAAGGAAGCCAGGAAAATGTCAGAAATGCACTGGAGTAGCTGGGGAGATGACTGAATAACGTGCTGGTCTCATAGCAGGACTTCTACCCCCGGAACTCAGCAATGAAAAGGCCAGGCACGGTTACATGACTTTGTAGTCCTAGATTTGTGGAGGGGATAGACAAATGTCTGGCTCACTGGACAGCCAGCCTAGCAGACTTGGCAAGTTTCAGGCCAATGAGAGACCCTGTCTCAAAAAAACAGGCAGAAGTCTAACCTCAATTGCTGTTCCTCAGATGTCCACCAAAATGGTTATTTGCTGTTTTGCTACAGCAAGCTACCATCAAACCCTTCTGAATCCCAGGACTTTCTTAGAAACTAGGAAAATGGACTAGATGGAGTCCAGTTTCCCGAGCTTTGTCACTAAATATGTCACAGAAGAAGCAGAGAGACTTCATTCCTCAACTTACAAGAGCAGATGTAGACACCCACAGCCAAACATTAGGAAGAGTTCAGATAAGCCCGAAGAAGAAGAGGAGGAGGAGGAGGATCATAGGAGCCAGAGGGGTCAAGGACACCATGAGATCATGGCCCAGAATCGACATAACAGAGCTCTTGGGGGCTCACAGATATTGAAGCAGAATCACAGAGCCTGTACAGGTCCGAGCTAAGTCCTCTGCATATATGTTGTGGTTGTGTAGCTTGGTGTTCTCGTGGGGCTCCTAACAGGGGGAGTGGGGGGTCTCTGACTCTTTGCTTGCTCTTGGGACCCTTTTCCACCTACTGGGTTGCCTTGTCCAACCTTATGTGCATAGTCTTAAGATATGCCGTGTCTGGCTGATATCCCTGGGACACTCTTGAGAAATGGAACAAGAGTCAACCTGGTGGTTGGGGGGTGGGTCTCTGAGAGGAGTGGAAGGAGGGTAAACTTTGGTGTGGATGGAATAGATAAGAGAAGAATAAAATAAAGAGACAGAAGAGGAGAGGTGAAAACCCAAGCTTCAGCCACCTCAGCCCAACTACTGTGTCCTTGGCACCTGATCCCACCTAAGGCAATTTATCTTACAGGTTATAAAGAACATCAAACCAGGCTAGAAACACCTTCTATATCTAATTCCTGACTATAGGAACTTTTATTTTCCTGTTCTTATGCTATAGGGTGTTTAAAAGCAGAACTGAGGAAGGCAATTAATTGGTGTCAATAATCAATAGTCATTACTAATAAAATTACGAGATTGAAAATTCAGAGGACATAATAGATACATGAACATAAAAGCCTCCAACAATGCTGGGGGTGTGGCCCAGTGGCACAGCATGTGCCTGGCTTATCCAAGTCCTGGGTTTGGTCCTCAACACTGTAAAATAAAACACAAATGATGAGGCCACCATCGGAAGACAAATGTAGTATCATCCCAGAACACAGCACTCTATGGTGGGAGATACCAGGTGAACTGGACATCTTTTTATATGTCCTATCTCTGGTCATTTTGTCCTATGTCCTATAAGAATGCCTTTCAAGTCTTAAGTCAGCAGTTTTCATATCTTACCAAACTGCCTAGTCAACCTTTAAAAAAAAAATCTTAAATTTAGTGGTCAGAGAGAGGCTCAGTAGTCAAGAGCCCTAGCTGCTCTTGCAGTGAGCCTGAGTTCAGTTCCCATCTCTCACGTGGCATCTCACAACCACCTCTATCTTCAACTCCCTGAGATCTGACACCCTCTTCCGGACTCTACAGACACCCACATAAAAGTACATATTACTCCTTATAGATGTACATATACACACAGACACATAAGTTTAAAATAATAAGAATAAAATTTTAAACTCTTCAGGTATAGCTGGAAGTCCCTACCTAACCCATAAAGCCTATGGAGAACATCTGGTTAACCCTGAGCTAGGCTCATTTCTAGAAAGGACATAAACGCATGTCACTTTCCTAGAAGTTCAGGGTATTCACACTGTTACTACCACAGAATTGGGTAATCCAAAAACATGTTTCCCTGGCCCATTCAGTCAGCAAAAGTAGATTTTAATGGAATGTGGAGCCATTTATGACTCCCCTTGCCAATGTAGAGCCTTAGCTGGGAAGAGCCTTTTCTGGTTATTTCCCCTCTCAGACTTCAGGGGTGTGAAGTAGGCCTGTGCTTCCAGGCTCCTCACCATCACTTGAGGTACAGATCTACAAAGAGCCAGTCTTCATTCATGTAAGAAATTAAAATGCCATAGTTAAAAACATTTATTTATATGACAACCAAAATATTTATTAAAACCTTGACAAAATGGGGTTCTCTTTAAAATCCTATAATCGAATTCTCCAGGTTTAACTACTTACTCTACATAATACAGCCTTTAACTACCATTGTATTTTGATTGTGGGTCAGATTTTACTTAATAGCCTTATCTCCCCATGCCTAGTAATATCTAATTTGGTTTCCTCAAAATGTACAAGTAAGTAAAAGTTAGAATACACTCAGTCTCCAAGGGAACAAGTATTGATGATAGCAAACACTGTCCCTAACAAGCTAGAACTTAGAAGAAGCATTGTTTCTTGGCTTAATAATACTATGGAAAGTACTTACACATTTAACTAATGTTGGGGAAAAAAAAGAGCTCCCAACAGGGCTGGAGGGAAGCCCTGGGCTAAGCTTTTTCACCAGAGTTTAATTCTTTCGTGTGCTGTCACTGCTGAGGAGTAAGGATGTTCAATTGAACTGAATTGCTACAGGAAGCATGACTGTGTGGGAGCATTTTGCAAAAACAAGCCTCCAGATGACAAAAGGAAGTTTTGTTTGTGTGCAGACAGAGTATTAAATAGCAGTCAGGAGCGGAAGGCAGGATGATAGCCAGCCAGGTCTATTTTTGAGGGATTATTTCTGTAGGCTGTTGAGGAAGCCTAAAGTACAAAAAGGCTTTGGTACACAGAACCTGTAATCCAAAAGGATGCACTCCAGGAAACTGCTTAGTGAAATTCATAGGGAGATAATGGAGACCCAATCCAAGAATTCTCTAATTTAAAAGCCAGCAGCATACTACTGAGGACAAATAGCAGTGTACCATCTCTCAAATCATCACACCCCAGTTTTTTGTTATATGTAGAAAGTCACATGACCTTTGCACTGCTCCCCAAGATGAACGTCTCCTCCCCTGCTGCAATTTGTATCTACTCTGATGCTGGCATTTACTGTAGCAGGATATCGATGTGTGTTTCTCAAATTTGGATCATTGTTTGGTGCATGACAGAAAGACCACACTGACTCCCGTGTGTGTGCATGTTATTCCTGAGCCCATAATAGATGGACAGATTCAAATATATCCTTTAATACTCTATGGACCCATTTCTCTGACGCACTAATGTACTGTTGCTGCATGCATATCCACAAGAAGCCTTATTCTGCTTGTTACTATGTAGATCACTGTTGCCCATGGGAGCCTGTAGCTAGTGGGTGTTTTGTTTTCACTCACCAGATGCTAGCGCTGCAGTGCTGCCGCTGGCTCTGATGGAGAGAGTTCTATTTGTCCTCAGAAATACCAGGAACGAACTTACTCGAAATAACCTTTCCTGGTAATAACAGTTACAGGAATAAGGATGTGACTAGGTACTGAAGATTAAGGCAGAGCTGTTGGCGATGTGTGTGCATGCACCCAATGCTCAGAACCAGGGTCTTGAGGATACTAAGTTTGTTTTTTTTTCCTTGACGTTGAACTCTATCACAAGCCTTGTTGGTTTTTGTTTGTTTATTTTGAGACAAGGTCGTGCTCAATTGCCCAGAGTGCACCTAAATGTGCCAATCTTCCTGTGTAGTCTACCTAGCAGCTGGGATTCTAGGAGTATCCTACCACATGTGCAAGGCCATATTTTATATCTGAGCCTAAAGCAATGTGTTTTCTGTGCTTCTAATCCTAGAACAGAAAGTGAAATCCCAGCCTTATCTCTTTCTTCTAATTTTTTTCATTTTTTCCTGTGATCATAGGGATCTATGATCCTTCGTCAGGCATCGCCTTTCATTGCCCTTTAACATTCCAGGGCTCTTTGATAGCTTCAAAGAAAGATACTTCTTGACAGATGTCTCAGAGGCTTGGATACGGGTGTGGCTGTAAATCAACACACCTATTTAAAATCCACATGGCAGAGGCATGCAACCATAAGACAGCTGCTAGCTAGCTGCTGAGCAGTCTCCCGTGGAGACTAAGCATACACACAACACAGAGACCTCGAGTCCCTTTCAAGAGGCTTAGATTGTCTAATATGACTTCGCAGTGCTGGCGAGGCCTTGCTCTTGGTGTGAATATTTGACTGTTGAAAATAAACGCGCTTGTGCAGATGGTAGGTTAAGCTTGACGGCTGCATTCAGACTGGGGCAAAGCCTGTCTGACAGAACATGGCAGGGCCTCAGGGCTAGGCTGGAAACTTGAATTTTCACTGAATTTTTCTCTCTATTCTCTATGCCACTATTTCACTAGGTGGCCTTGGCTGAAAACTGAGCTGTCCTTATCCACAATGTACAGAGTTATTGCCTTTGTACATTCCCTCCTGGGAGACAGAGATGTGGACTTTGTGAAGTTTTGACTCTAGAGCAACAATCTGGACCCTCCATATTCTCCTATCAGAAAGCCTTGGTTTCATTCACCTGACTTCAGCATTGAAACATCTCACCTTGAAAGATGAGCCAAGATCAAATGCTTGCCACACTGTGGTCATTACAGCACCATCCCCAAAACCAACCTAAAGACATAAAGATGGAGACCACAAAGTCTTCTTTAGGCCTCCAGGAGTGTTCCACACATGGCATGTGCCTGTCCTGACATACCACACACAAACACCACAAACACACACACACACACACACACACACACACACACACACACACAATAACTAGCAAAATAGAAATCACAAACAGGTTAAGTTGTTAAACTTTTAATGAAAAATCCCATACTTTCCCAGAAACACTTGGCCTGTGAAATCTACTCTTTATGAAGCTCGGTTGCTCCTTTACTCAAGTTTGGCACTGTGCTATTATTTCTACATTTCTCTAAAAATGTATGTATACTCTTAAGTATGAATATGAGTGTGTTTCTGGGTAGGTGGGTATACAGGTCCTCTTAGGAGCCAGAGGTGTTGGATTCCATGGAGCTGTGAACCACTTGATTTGAGGGTTCGGGACCAAACTGGAATCCATTGCAAGAGTAACAAGTGTTCTTAACCATTAAGCCTCAATCCAGCTCCCAAATCTCAAACTTCTATAGCCTCAAATGTTCTGGGGAAGGGCAGACATCCCACTTAGCACATTGTAATAGGCCCTGGAGATTCACTTACCCAGAGTTATCCAGAAAACCAACAGCAACCATTTAAATCTTGCCCTCCTCACCTGTCCTCCCAGCCCCTAAGTCTGTCATGCACTCCTACTTGTGGGGCAAATATCCACAGGCAGCGGTGGACCAAACTCCAGGCAAATGTGATAGAAGAATGGATTATCCTGGGCATGCATGAGACTTGAAACTAGAAGGACCTTGGAGGCCAACTATTCTTTAAGACATGTGTTGTTTAGGAACTAAGAGTATGGGTTAAGGATCCAGATGTAGAGCTGACACACAGTGATTAATTCAAAAGCATACAGAAAGGTCTGGGAAGATAGCTTGGTGGGTAAGTTGCTTGAGTCCCGAGTTCAGAATTACAGTACCCACATAAAAAGTAGGTGTGGTCAATGCCAGGCACGTAAAGGCTGCTGGAGCCCTGGAGGTCCAGTCCATCTATCTAATCAGTAATGAAAGGTTCAGTAAGAAAGGCTGTTCTCAACTAAAGAGAACAACCTAGAGACAGACGCAGGTCAACCTCTGGCACACAAAGCCACAAGCACACGTTCATGAACATACAGCACACAAACAAAACACTGGAGGAGAGAGACTGGGGCATGAACAGGAAACGAGTAAGGAGTTGGGAAGGGAAGAGAACAGGAGGAGGTGATCTGCCAAGATGAAGGATGTGCGAAAATCCAGTAAGGAGACCTGATGCTCAGTAAGATAACTTAAAAATAATAATAAATACTTAAGAAGAAAATGAAGAGAAGTCATTTTTAAATTATCATTAGATTTTAATGGAGCTGTTAGTACAGATAAACCTCACTGATTGGGAAGAGAGAGCTTCACATAGCCAAGCCTGCGTAGGGGAGAATGTAGTCCGTGCTACAAGAGCACAGTGAAGCTTCCACATCTCTCATAACCTTTTGGACACCATCTAAAACTAAAACACACAGAAACCCGTGTTGGAGGGAAAATATAATACACTGGGGTGAACAGATGCCGAACTTCGTATACCAAGGTCTTAGAGCAGTTACTTGAAGCACAGCCTAATGAGGCTGGGGTCCAGCCCCGGGATAGAGGCTTGCATTCAGCACTGTAAGAGCACAATAAATCAAAGCAACACCCTTATGCTCAAAGAGCAAAGAAACACACAATAGCAATGTGTAAAAATAGAATTCTCACCAGAGAATGAAGATATCCAAACTGAAAATTTAGAACTAAAAATAAATCATCAAACAAAATTTGCCTGAAAGAATTAAAATATAATGGCAAAAGAATGATAATTAACCTGAATACAGATCAATAAAGGTATACAAATAAAAAAATGAAAGCCTTTATCAGATTCCATGTATCTTTGAGACATCAAAATGTCTATAGAGTGTGAGGAAACAGTCGTCAAAATGGGGGAGGGAAAGTACAGAAAAAATTGAAGATACAGTGACAGAAATCACATACTGAAAGACTAAATTCACCTTGACAGGCTCTAGAAGCCCGGAGGTCCCTGTGTAGGACACAGATGCAGGGCTGTGTGCTCAGCCCAGGGTCCCTGTGTAGGAAACTGATGCAGGGCTGTGTGCTCAGAAACACCTTTCAAAATTTCAACAACAACAACAACAGAAACACCTTGACTGGAATGAAAAAACTGGCCCCAACACACACAGGAAAGTCAAGATCCCAGTGCCCACAGGTTTCAGGGGAGAAGCCCCCACAGTGACCAAATAGAGACAGCTTCATGAAGCATTTAAAGGAATAATTGTTAGTCCAGAATTCTAGATCCACCAAAAAGAATTTTTTTTAAGAATAATGATAAAATACATTTTCAAATAACATAAAAATAAGAGAAATTATTCTTTTACCAGAACCATAGAAAGAGAGGTGTATTTGTGTGTTTGTGTGTATGTTTGTGTGTATGTGTGCGTATGTATATATTTGTGTTGTTTGTGTGTTTGTTTGTGTGTATGTGTGTGTATGTATATATTTGTGTTGTTTGTGTGTTTGTTTGTGTGTGTGTGTGTGTGTGTGTGTGTGTGTGTGTGTGTGTGTGTAAGGATTATCTTTAGGCTTACAGGAAATAAAGTCAGATGGAGATGGCAATCCTCAGGAATAAATGATTTCCAAGAGAAACAATAAATACACGGAAACAATGGCTTGTTCCTAAGTTCCTCAGATCATATATTCCTACAAGGTCCCTATGGAGTGCATACATGTGTGTGCTACCCACAGAAACACATAGATAACTTCACAGAAGATGACGGGTAGCCAGAGCACCTTCCAACCTCAAGACTTGTTTACTTAAACTGGGTATAATATTAATTCTAATAAGTTTGAAAAGTTAAAATATTAATATTAAATCCTTAGAAAAAATATTTGAACTGCTAATTCCATTTTATAAGGGCACATGGTATAAAAGCTCAATTACACAATAAAACTTCAATTTTATTATTTTTTTTACAAAAGTTCAATTTATATTTTTAAGGATCACCAGCAGCATATATTTAGAAATTAAAATCTGAACATTGTATAACCACCTGTCACTCCTTCCCTTGGTTATCCGACACCCTCTTTTGGCCTCCAAGGACAATTACACTTATGTGTACAAACTCACACATGTGCATATGATGAAAATAATAAAATAGAATAGTTTAATAACAGATACTAAGCAAAATGTGAGAGTCCACAGGGAAAATGAAACCATGATAATTCTGTGGATACGTCTATGAAGCAGAACAGTCATTCTTTTCTTTAAAGGTTAACTCTACCAGAAAAGCCAAGCCATTCTTTCAGCCTTCTGTGGTATGAGGTTTCTGACCCGGACTTTCTGGCCTATCCTTGAGGTACATGTCATCAGACCCACAGACCCACAGTCCCAGAGACACACAGACGCTTATAGTAATTGTACCCTGCTTGACCCAGGGCCCAGAAATATAACTTGTTAACTCTTTACCCTTAAACTAACCCATGATTCCTGTTCAGCCATGAGGCTCAGTACCTTTTCTCAGAACAGCATAGTTGTCCTCTCCATCTGTAGCATCTCTGTTCTGTTCTTCCTGTTTCCAGAGTTTTCCCAGTGTGGTAGCTCTGCCCACACTTCCTGTCTGCCTTCAGCCAATCAGCTTTTTTTTTTTTTTAACTAGTAGGTGGGCCAATTATTTACAATGTAACATAATTCCACTACAGCTTTCCACACTTGCACAAAACCCTCTGTCTCACTGGACATCTTCACTATTGTCTGTAGTAGCTGTATCCAGAAGCATTCCTGAATCTTTAAGCAGTTGAAATGTTTACAACAGAGGAGAGGAGAAGCCAAATGGATCCACCCAAAGGGATACCATTAAAATGTAAGATCTCTAATGACAATAGCAGTATGGATGAGTTTCAAAGTCTTTGTCCTGAACCAGACACAAATAGACCTTATAAGATCCCACACAACAAATCCCAAACAATTTACATAGAGTTGCTGAAGCTGGAAGTAAGAGAGGTAGCATGCAAATGAGGTAAAAGAGCATGGTTATAGGTTCTAGGGACCAAAGAAATTGTAATTTTTTTTAACTGAAGTTGAAGGAGGGTTAGGGGAACTTGGATCAATCTGGAAAACAGAGACTAACTGTAGCATACCTAGCTCTGTGGTCTGGACCTGTCTACCACTGCCTAGCCCCTCAAAAATGACTCAGATGCTTCTATTAATGACATGACGTTTAGTCTACAGCTTAAGCTTATTGCTAGTTAGCTCACTCCTCTTCACTCATTTTTACTAATCTGTTTTGTCACATGACTGGTGGCTTATCTGTGCTTTTATATCTTGTTTTCCCCTCCACCCTCTTTCTCCTTAATCTGTGTTCAATTTTTTCAACTGCTTCTAAGATGCTCTGCCATAGGCCATAAAAGTCCTTTTATGAGCCAGTGATATTCACAGCATATAGAAAGATATTTGGGACATTTCAATTGCCCTAAGGGTCAATATTATATCAATAAGCGTTTCATATAAACCACTTAATAAGTATTAATCCTTTTATATAACCAATTGCCAGTGAATAATTCCTACAATAATTAACCCCTTTAACCCCTTTAAGAAGGATGACTCCTGGCTCTGAGAACACCACCTCCTTTTCCCCTTTCAGAGAACATTGCAATCAGTTATAAACCATCACAAATTGCTGAGGCCCCCAGGTGGCAGCTGTCAAGGGAAAGGACAAGAAGCCAAGTGAGGGGCTGAGAGCTTATGAAAGTCTAACCCAGAGTCCCAGCCCTAGGTAGAGATCCATCTCTGAGGCTCCTCACATCCCTTTGATGGAGCTCTTTGTTGTAATAAAGTTTGTCATTGGCTGGTTTTCCTCCAGCCCTTTAGATGATCTACAATCTTTCCTCTTTGGTAACCCTTCTGTATGCTCCTTATCTATGATACTCTCCATTCAGTTCCCTAGACCTCTGGCTCCCCCAGTCCCATGATCTCCAAATGTCACTATCTTCAGGGCCCCCTCCCTCTTCAATATCTGCCACTTAACAATCCAGTCATTTCACTCCCTCTGTGTAGGTCATCTTCCCAGGATATACAAACCCCGTGGTACCTCTAGATGACCTCCTGTCACCCAGAACCTCATAACAAAATGATTAATAAGTCCCTATTGCCTCAGGTGATCAACCTGGACAATTAAACAGATGTATGCACACTGTTCTATCACTATACTTTGGATTTTAAAATTAGTGCCGTGCTGTTAATTGGTGGGCTGATTAAAATTGAATCCTTGTCTCATCTAGCCTGGGTCACTTTTGAATTTCTACATTTGCAAGTCTTTCCCAGCAGCATCCCACCTGCTGATGGAGTTCCTCACTTCCAGGACCCTGACCCTCAGAGCCTTCCATTACACTAGAATAAAGGCAGGGGGCATTTCAGTGTGAGGCCAGCTTGGCATTCACAGTGAGACCCTGACTCAAAACAAAAGATTACTCAAACTACATAAGGTCCTTCTGGAGAATATTTGATGAATCCTCTGCTCCTGGGTTATTAGCACTCCAGTCTCTCTACAATGCAAAGCTGTGTGATTTGCCTTAATTCCTGTACTGAGTGCTGTAGACCCGAGTCTGCTGGAAACAATAACAAAGACTGTTCTGTCTCCCTTGTTAACTGCTGTGGGTCTTCTCCGAGTTACAGAAACCAGCTATTTCTCCACCCCAAAGCAGGTTATTCCATAATAACAAATGCCAAAACTAAACGTCGGAAAGTTGAAAGGACTTTCCCCAAGACCACAGAGTCGTAATTGTGACAAATACCTGAGAAACCTAGGGAGGAAATATTTGTCCGGTGTCATAGTTTCAGAAGTTTCCACTGGCTCTGCCAGCTCAGTGGCCATAAGCCTGTGGTAGGAAGAATATCATGGTGGTAGAAAGTGTAGGGAAGCTGCATCCCTCAAGCGATGCATGCTGGAAGGAGGAGGCCCTGGGAAAACATCCTTCAAAGACATACTGCATGGACCACCCTCCTTCATCTCGGCTCCACCTCTGGGGCCCATTTAGCTATTACCTCATCAATTGCTTATTTCGTTGATTAAATTAATGCCTTTCTCATCCAGTCCCCTCTTTATAACGCCACCAGCTAGGAACCAAGCCTCTGCTAGGTGAGACATTTGGGGGAACATTCCATATTCAAATTATAATGTACGTCAGAAGAGGAAGCTTCAAGTCTAAGCCTCCCACAATGAATCTCTCTGCCCCCATGGTGAGCTCTATCCCAATGTGGCAGATTGTTGTAACTCAGACCCATTGCCCTAAATATGTTTCTTTTCCTATTGCTGAGATACAATACTCTGACAAAAGCAATTTAAGAAAGGGCTTACTCTGACTCACAGTTCTAGGGTGCAAGCCATCAAAGCAGGAGAGTCCAAGTAACAGGGGCTTGAAGCATATCAGTCACGTGGTATCCATGATCAGGAAGCAGAAAGAAATGAAGCTTGGGCTTAGATCACATTTCTTCTTCTTTTATGCAGTTAAGGACTCAAGTCCAGGGAATGGAGTCACTCTCTCTTAGGCTGTATCAACATAATTCCTCACAGGTGTGCTTGGAGAGTTGCCTCTCAGCTGATTCCCATCAAGTTGAAGGTTAGCACTAACCATTTACCTTTGTACAAGAATAGTCTGTCATACTTTGTGGAGGGCCCTGGCTGACCACCATCCAGCACTGATAGAACATTGCCATGTGCCATGTGCTTTTCTGAGAATATGTCTTCTTTTACTAAGTAATCTAGCACTATCAAAGTCTACCGTGCTTTTATTTACCAAGAATATGGGCTGTCCTGGTCTTGATATTATCCTTTGTTCCCCACCAGTGGGTCATCTAAACAAAAGGCAATCTTGTGCTTTTCCATATGGGCTCATTTCAGAAAGTTCACATGATGAAAAAAGTATACCATGAACTTCTGGGAATTTGAGGAACCATTCTTTATCAGGGAAATGGGAGGCTATTCAGTATCCCTGGAACTGGAAAAGTTTGTTTAGACAAAAAATGTGGTGACTCCAGATGAGATTTAAGGCAGTATTGCAACCTACCCCTGGCAAGCCACTTGGGAGAAAAAATCAGGCCATTACTCTTCCTAAGGACTCCTGATTCCAGTCGATAAGGAATTGGGGGGTGGGGACAGACAGCTAGGAAAATGGTCTCCAGGAAGCCAAGGGACACTTCAACAATGTCCATTACAGTAGGCCAGCACCGCACAGAGAGAACTTCCTGAGGGTAAGAACACCCATGACAGAAAATTAATGGTGAATCTGGAATGAACCTTAGAATCAACATTGAAGCAGAAGACTGGACAGGTTGGCCCATCAGAGCCCCCACAAAGCTATGGGGTTGCTTCAGAGAGTTTTTAATTCTTTTGGACTTTGTGGGTTCTGAGTGGGAGAGAGACTGGTCCAAGGGAAGCATTGGCCAAGCCCACTTCCCAGCTGAAACAGTGAGGCTTAAAAACAGCCTTACAGCAGCTTCCTGGATGTCCCATTGCCCCTGACCAAACAGCATGTGGTGAGCTGGATGGCCATGAATGAGAAACAGCTGGATTTAATTTCCCTTGAAATTAAGGATGGGTGAACCCTGCCACAATTTGGAATTGCTGAATGTCTCAAACTATTTTTTTTTCCAAGTACTTTTGGTTCAAGAAAACCAAAGCACAATTCCCTTCATTTGGAAGAAAAATCATGTATTTTAAGGGGAACTTGATCTACATTGTTCAACTTCTTTACACTTCATTTATCGAAATACATAATGAAATTTCCAAGAAATAGGAGAACTGTTTCATCTTTTTAAAAACTGGTTTTATTTAGGAAAGAGTGGGGGAAGTCTGGAAAATCCCAGAAAAGTAGAGTTCGGGTGGAAGTTCACACTTTTAGAGGATTCTGTGTCCCAGAATTGCCTAAGTATCTGTCACAATGTGCTCAGGGAACATACTCAAAAATTTCTTGGAGGGCTTGGGATGTGGTAGACTGCTTGCCTCTCTACAATGCTCAAAGCCCTGTATTTGATCCTTGGCATTTCATAAACTGGGTTTGGTGGCACATACCTGTAATCCCATCAGTCAGAATACAGGGGCTGGAAAATCAGTTCAAAGTTATTCTTTCTATATAGCAAGTTCAAAGTAAGCCTGGGCTAAAGGAGACAATGTCATGAAGAAAAATATCTTGGGAAGCAAGGAGAAGAGAGTTCATTAAAGATGGGCAGGCTCAGGCAGAGGCATGAGGTAGAGCTTTTTTGCCCCATATTTTCTCATCTCTGGTGACAGGGTAACAGATGCTTGGTCTTGACTGAGAGTGGAGTGGAGCTACAGTCCCTCCCATCTACCACAAGCCCCAGCTCAACACCCTTCCAGGGTCCTTCGCTTTTTATCACTCTAAAACATGGAGTGGAAGAGTTACCCAAAGAAAGGTTAGAATCAGTCAAAGGACGCAGGGATGGCAGCCAAAATCTACATCAGGAGGTGGATGGGAGAGGGTGTCTCAGAGGGCAGCATGGGACCTGTGTGTAAATAAGCCCTTGACTTAGGTCTGTGTTGCTGTGATAAGCACCTTGATGCAAGGGTTTATTTGAATTACACTTCCATGTCAGTCTATCATTAAGGGAAGTCAGGGCAGGAACCTGAAACAGGTCCTGATGCAGAGGCCATGAGGAATGTCAAAGGCAAAGGTGAAGAGAGAGAGGCCATCGTCCATCATTCAGAGTACTGTCTTACTGCATGGTGAGAAACATGACACTTACTGAGCACCTCCCACACTTCTGTCTATCTCTGCCTTGGTCGAGAGTAGAGTGGGAGATGCTACCCAGCAGAAGTGAAGGCTGAAATACCACTTGCTTCAAGTGTCCAGAAGACATCCTGTGGAAAGTGTGGAATGGTGATTTTATATAGGGAATAACAGCAATTCAAAGTAAAATCCAGAGATTAAGATTTCTAAATATTAATATACCTTCTATTTTTATCCACAGATTGATCTAGGAAGAATAAACACTGGCCACGGATGTCTTTAAATGCATAGGTATTCTAGATTTGAAATGAAAAAACAGGATATGCTTTTAAGATATACACATGCAATTACTGACACAAATATAGGAAGAACCAACAATTTTCTATTAGACTTACGGCTCATTCCATGAGATGGAACCCATACCTGACATGGCTAAAATGGTCAAGGACTTGAGACTAAATAGATGGTTCTAGGGTGAAACTTAATCTGTTATTCTGTTACAGGAACATAATAATAAGGTAGCTTGTAATAAAATATTGCTATGTCCATAGATCAGTGCATCCTTCAGCCCTCATCAGAGAAACTTCTCTTTGCAGTAGATGGGAACTAACACAGAGAGCCAAACTGGACCATGTGTGGAGAGGAAGAGACTATGGAACACTCAGCCCTTCATCAAAGCCCTCCCCTGGGGCTCAGGGATCTATGCAGAAGAGGAAGAAGAAAGAATGTAAGAGCCAGAGGTGATAGATGACTATAGGAACCAGTGTCTTCCAGGCACAACAGGACTGATGCACACAGAAGCTCACACAGACCGTGGCAGCATGCATGAGGCCTGAGCATGTTCAAGCCAGATGAGGTCTCAGTACTTAGTGGAGCAGTGGATGGGCTCCAACTCCCCATGCTTACTGGCAAAGGGAAAATCTGTTTTCTCTAATGGAGTTTCACCGGGCATATTAACCACACTTTCAGAAAGGCCAGAACTCAATGGTATTTTTGTAGACTTGTGTCTCTCTTTGCTTTGTTTGGTCAATTCTTTGGTCTTATTGACCTTTTGATTATTTATTTTGATTTCTGTTTTGTGGGTGTTTTGGGGAAGTGGGAAGGGTTACTGGTTTTGTTTTTAAGGAGAGAAAGAACATAAGGTTAGGGGAACCAGGGGAGAAAAAAACACATCATCAAAAATTTTTTTCAATAAAAAAAAAAAAAAACAGTAAAACAGGACCATGTAACATCAAAAGTATCAACTATGCAGTTTTCCAACATTCTTTTGACTCCCCTCAATTTCTCAGCAGGTTCTTTGGTAGCTATGAAGCAGGCACACATATTTTAGTAATGAAAACGCATGCGCGCACACACACACTCATATACACACACACACACTCATACATAATCACAAAATAATGGCAATGCCTAAAGCTGTTCAGATCTAACAGTAAGGGGCCACTGTGGACCATAGATTTCACAATAGGCTGTGACTGGCTTGCAGGAGACCAAACTGTATGACTCAGAAACAGCACAACTATCATCTGTTTTATCTGTTAAAGAGGGTTGTTTGGCAGGGGTCATGATCTTCAGGAACAGACTGAAAGGGGCCTTGTGGACAAGCCATCAGAGGCCCATCCCACTTTCTTCAGCCTGAAAGGCAAGACAGGTTACCAAGCCTTAATGGCCGACCTTCTACTATGCTGTCCCATTTCACAGCCCTCTATGAATCATCACCACAGCCTTTTATCCATGGTTCGGTTGGTGTCACCAAGGCTAAGCTGTCGCCATCCACTTGATAAGATGCTGAGATGGTAATCTGACCCAGGTGTGTTATTCTCAAAGTCTGATCCCTTAAGTCAGGGGTTCTCAACCTTCCTAACACAGTTCCTCATGTTGTAGTGGCCCCCCAACCATAAAATTATGTTCATTGACACTTTATAACTGTAATTTTGCTGCTGCAAATTATAATGTAGATGTCTAATCTGCAGGATATCTCTCTGATTTGCAACTCCCCCCCCCCAGGGGTCACAACCCACAGGTTGAGAACCAGTGCCTTAAGCTATCCAGTAGAGAGAGATCGAGCAAAGGGTAACAGGGACTGTGTCCTACCTCCAAAGTCAGAAAGCTTTCCCTAAACTGTTCTTTGCTCTGGTTACCCTTTGACTTTCTGCATCCTGCACCACCTTCTAGGCAGGAGTTAGGAAAATACAGTCCCACTGTGCACTGGTAGCAGGAGTGGCTGAAGAAGTTCAATCTCATACTTCAGTCAGTAAAGGCCTTAAAACACCAAAACCATTGGTTTCTATCAGCTACACAGCCCATCTACTCAGATAAAATGCAACCAGTTATTTCAAAACTCCAGGTCAAGGACTACACAGGTTAGCCACCCTTCATCATGTAGATCATGCCAAGGGAACCTTGACCTTCAAGAAGAAATCTCTCTGCATCAAAACACTGCTTGGCTCCCTTCCAGCCTAAGTCCCTTATTTCATAGTTAAAGATACTAATCAAGGAGCACCCAAGGTCACAAGCTGGTGAGGGCACAGCCTACTGGTGTCAGATGTCTTGGGCTTCTTCCTGTGGCTATAATATCTGGGACTGAGCAGCTTCTGAAGAATGGAGATGTATATTTCTACAGGTCAGAAGGATGTGAAGTCCAAAGTCAAAGAACCCCATCTAGGCAGGGTTTCTAAGCTATACTGGATCCTCTCTGTGTGTCATCTCTCTCCATCTCTCTCTGTCTCTCTGTCTCTCTGTCTCTCTCTATCTCTGTCTGTGTGTGTGTATGTCTCCTTCCTCCTCGCCCCCCCCAACTAAGCCACTCCCATATCAAACTCTAAATTCTTTCATGAGAACAGAGTCCCTATAGCATATTTACCTGCATCAAATTGCATTTTTTAACACAGTTGTTACACAGACAAATCACGGGTCTGGAGAGACAGCTGAGTGGTTAAAAGTACTTGCTGCTCTTGCAAAGGACCTGGTTGTAATCCCACCACCTGAATGGTGTCTCAATACCATGTTTAAATAAAATCCCAGGAGATCCAGTGCTCTCTTCTGGCCACTATAAGCACTGCATACTTATAGTACACAGACATAAAAGCAGGCAAACACTCAAATACAAAAAAAAAAAAAAAAAAAAATTAAATACCCCATGGTAGTTCAGTTTTCATGTGAGCTTTTCAGGGGACCAGGATTGAAGCCAAAGCAGATCTTCTTCCACCCACTTTCTCCAGATTCCTATGCACAACCTGCTCAGTGATAGTGAGATAAAGGGGGTGTTCCTGTTTCTCTGCATTAGACATTAGTGACCTTCGGACACAATCCAGACTGTGACAGGTGGGACTCTGCCTGAGGGAGACTTGGAGAAACTTCCTCTCATGGTCAGAAAGGCATGGAATATTCCAGATGCCACCTCAGTTCATTAGAAACATGCCTTGCCCCCAATTGCTCCTTGTGTTCTCACCTTGAAAGCTTCCTCTTGCAGTCCTTCCTTCAAGTATCTCTGGGTACAACATTCTTGCCAGACCCCTGTATGGCCTTAGGGGCTAAAGGCATTCATTCACATGGTCTGTATTCCTTCTTTGTTCCTCTGCCTCTACTAAATTCTTGGTCCTGGCTAGAGCTATCACGTTCTCAATTGCAAAATACAATCTTTCATTTAATGATCAC
Source organism: Phyllotis vaccarum (assembly GCA_033318265.1). NCBI lineage: Eukaryota > Metazoa > Chordata > Mammalia > Rodentia > Cricetidae > Phyllotis > Phyllotis vaccarum. The sequence goes on along the minus strand of JARWLC010000010.1, from coordinate 38,320,913 downwards.
TTCCAATGCTGCAGTCAGCCTAATAAGAGGTACATTAAAAGAACTGTATTCACCCATATTCATTTAATTAATGCTCGTGACTCACATTATTGGTTGTAAAGGATTAATTCTACTTTATAGTCAGGCATGAAGACTTGATATAGGTAGTGGAGATATGGCCCAAGACTACACATCGAGGAGGGAGACAAGCTAGACACAGCCTCTTCTTCTCCCTGTGCACGTCAGCCCAAACCTGAGCCGTGGCCAACTTCTCTTTTACAGCAGACAAGCCTGAGTTATCATGGAAGCCTGCTTAAAACAGACCAAGTCACTAAGTCTTGGGTCTGGTTTTCCCTAACAGGCTTGCTTGAATCACTCAGTTTCCATAGTCTTGGAATCTAAACTGCACTTGGCAGGCCACCCAGTCAGAGACATCTGTTTATCCAAATGTTATGTGTCTCTTCTATAGCCATCTTTCCTGCTTGAAATGGAGAGGGTATTGGGATGATATATTTTATGAGTGTAGCATAGGACCTGAGGATTCATCAGAAGCAACAACACAGGGACACTGTCAACTATCAATACTGAGGGCCCAACTCATGTTCTCACCCTTTCGGGCATGATGGGCAGATGACAGAGTGATAGAGTGGCAGACCCAGGAATACACTGTGGACAAATCTAGTCCACAGTATATAGCAGGCCAGAATTGCAACACAACAGAAATTTCTAGAAACTCCCATGTAGAAAGGCAAGCCATAGGGTCTTTCAACTCCTATGCTGACCTTGAAGGCGAAGTTTCCACTCAGGCTTGTCCACCTAAAATCCAGCCACTTTGACCAAAAGACTCAGTGAGCCCTGGACTACAGAGAGCCAGCAAGAGATCTCAAAGTCCATGATTTTCTATAAAGCAGAACTTCTTAGAATGCTCTACTGAGTTCTTTCTAACTGCAGAGGAAGTCAGAAGGTCAGGAGTTGGGAGCAGTAGCCTGAAGCAACTCTGTAATGAACACGAGGTATCTTTGAAGTTTTGAACTGATCTGAATAGTTCATGAGAATCTTACATTCCACAATAGTGTTTGTTTATTTTATATCAAGTATAAAATTTATGATTGTTGGAATCCTCAAGAACACACCACGAAGATATGTTCACAGTCCTACTGGGGCTGGGCACCCCCAGGATTAGAACTGAGTATCCTGGGATTCAAGATGTGAGGGAGAAATGTAAAATCCTAACTTCATTCTCAATTCTGGAACTTTCTCTAGCCCACAGTTAGAACGACTACATGCCTGAACTCACATAACAAGATCATAAGGTAAAATCTAACCAGAGGGAAGAATCTCTAAGAGTGACTGGCATGGATGCTTAATAAGCCTTCTACAGAAAAGGAGGAGAGGTTAGGAGAGGAGGGTAGGTCAGAGTGGCGTGTGGCATTTGGGGGCTTTGTCACAGATGTAGTTTACAGAGATCTTCCTCAAGGAAGAGGTACTGTGAGATTTCTCAAGTCACAGTGGCCTTTGGACGTTGCAGAAGCCTGAAACCAGTCATGGGATGGTAGGAACACGGGGTGTTTCCTACTGACACACTTTGTCCTAAGGACCACTGCACCAGTATGTGTTGTTCTAAAATAATATTTTCACCAGGCTGTGGCGCTTACACCTTTAATCCCAGCACTCAGGAGGCAGAGACAGACAGGTAGATCTTTTCCAGGCCAATCTGGACTACAGAGAAAGTCCCAAGACAGCCACAGCTACACAGAGAAACCTCATCTCAAAACCATATATATACCATATGCATATATATATATATATATATATATGGTTTTGTGTGTGTGTGTATAAACACACACACACTAACATTTAAAAGTTGTGAGAGTCCTCATCAGTGTCACCTTAGAAAGTCTTGGCTTCTTTGGCCTGAAGTTTCTGTGGATCCAGAGGTTTTAGGGTCAGCTCATTAAGCTGCAGCTTCCAGTTTCCCGCTCCCACCCCTGTACCTGCCTTCCTCCCTCACAGAACATACAGGGCCCCTTAGATAGCAAGAAGGATATCTGGGATCTAGAATTGCCGAGAGCCTCTCTTGAGCTCCAGGGACCAAATACTGACCCATGACATGTAGAGATACTGATGAGAACTAGAGAGCGGACCCCACATCTTCCACCCAGCAGCTCTACATCCTACATGAGGCCATGAAACACAGATCCAAGAGGGGAGGGCATGGTAGGACTGCCATAACCAATACCAGCGACTGGGGCCTCGGCATTAGAAGTGTATTTCCTAGCAGCATGGAAGGCAGAAGAAAGGGAGGAAGAAGAAACTGGGTTTCTTTCTCCCAAGGCCTCTCATCTTGGCTTGCAAATAACATCTTCCCCTCACATCTCTACAGCCCTTTCTCGGTGTGCCTCTGTCTCTCTCCTAAATACACTGGTCATGTTGAACTAGGGTTCATTTCCATAGCTTCGTGTTAACTGACTCACCCTGTCTCCAAACACCATTACAAGGTAAGGTCCTGTGAGTCAGGATTTCAACATAGGAATTTCAGAAGAGAAGAAAACATGGTCCGGCTAATAACAGAGAAGAATGTTCAGAAAGAAACAGAAGCCATAGTAGGAGAGGCTCTTGAGACAAATTTAAGTGAATTTCTCTTTAGTACAGACCTCATTACAATTTACATCTTCTAGCCCATGCAGACCCCCTTTCCTCAGACATGAATCTCAGACCTTGGCAGAAGCACAGCTGTGACTATGGGGTCTTTTTGCTTGTTCATGTTAATCTTTGTGTAGTATACATGTATGCATGTACTTGTGTTTTCATGTATGTTGACTTATTTGTATGAGGGTGTGAGTATGCATTTGTGTGCACATACATTTGGCAGCCCAAAGTTGACCTTGGGTGTCTTCTTCAGTGGTTCCCCACTTTGTCAATGTATGGTCTCTCATCATGACCTGGCCGGTGGACAATATAACACCTTGAGGGTCTCACGTTTCTGGCTTCTGATTGCCTCTGAACAGCACCTCCCTACATACATTCCCATCCCCATAATGTTCTCCCCAAGCACGTGGTACCAAAAAATCCCAAAACATGGTGCCAAGTTTGAGAGCTGACCCCACTGCCATCAGACACTGTGATTTGAGATAAATTCTACTTCCTGAGGCTGTTTCTATCCGACATTTACTGATTGTAGAATTGAAGAAGTAAACCTTGGAGGTTGTTAGAATCTTCCCTAACCCCCACAGTGGGAAAAGCCAAACAGGTTCTTCAGACATTTCCCTCTAATTCCTTAATTGCAACTTAAATGATAAAATTAATAATAACTATTATTTTATTACTATTATCACAGTAATGGGGAAGTTTATAGAGACTGTCTGATTAGGTTTAGCTGCCAACTTTACACAGTTTAGAGTCACCTGAGAAGTGAGTCTCAATGGAGGGATTTTCCAGAGAAGATTAGCCAGTGATTACATCTGAATTGAGGGTTGGGGGAAGTGCTCCCTTGATTGTCTTAATTGTCTTAATAGGAAGTCCCTGCTCACTATGGGCATCACCATTCCCTAGACAGGTGGTTATGGAGCTGTATAAAGCAGTTAGCTAAACACAAGCCTTTCAGTGACCCAGCAAGCAGCACCACACTTCCATAGTTTCTGCTTGAATTCATGTCCTGTCTTTCTAAATGATAGTCTTTGACCTAGTGGTGTAAGCTAAGAACAAACCAACAAACAAACAAACAAACAAACAAAAAACCCTTTACTCTTCCTTGGTGCTCTGGGTCTGGGTATTTTATCATGGAGCAGCAGCCTGCAGAAACTCAAAGAAAGTGAGGATATCACTAAACTGACACCATTTAACTCATCACCCTGGACCCCAAGGAGACTAGAGAGCCAAAGAGATGACACTTGATGCTGACAAACCCAAATGAGACACATTACATACTGGAGACACTAGCTATGGGTGACATCTTTGCCTGAGGCATGGGCATCCATGCAGAACTCTGCCTCTGACCTGGGGAATGTGTTCTTTGTAATCAGATTTTGTTCTTGTGGGACCTATGAGCTGTCAATCCCACTCCAAGCATTTGTAGACTTTCCACCCTCTCTTCTGGTTGCTATCCTGAGGGATTTGGGCTGTCTAGACCACTGTGGTGGGATGGAGTGGAGAGGACTGTGACCTATGAGCCAAACCTGCTCTATGATGGGTTTCTTTATGGCCTGTGGCCTAAATGTGTTTTTTTTTTAACTTGTAAAAATTTTAAAGGGGTGTAAAAACAAAAAAGGAAGAAAGAACGTATGTAACTTTCAAAACCTGAAGCCTAAAATGTTTAATATCTGGCTTTTTGAAGAACAAAAAGCCTGTCCTTGGTCCTATGGCCTCAATATTGATAATGTCATGCTCCTTGTAGCAAGGGAGCTAAAAATGTTGAATACTGAATGATGGAGGAAACAGAGGCTCTGAGGACTCTAAGATATCTCTCCCTTCACGAAGACTCATGCACCATATCTACCCATGTCTTTTTATTTATAATTTTAAAATTTTAATTACAATATAACCACTTTTCCCTTCCCTTTGCACCCTCCCTTCCAACTGTTCTCTGCGCTCCCCCCAGCCTCAATGCCCTCTCAAATTTATGTGTTCTTTTTCTTTCTTTGATTGTTCTTGATATATATGTTCTTGTGAATATATAAATACTATTTGTTGAATCTATATGGTGTTGCATATGTCTACATTGTGTTGGGTATCCAACTAGGGCGTTTATCCCTGGGAAGAGATTAACTCTTACTCTCTTACTGGTCATTAACTGCCTCATGCCCATGTCCTTAAGAAGTCAATGAATAAGAGAAGAGAGAACAGAAAATGGGAGGAGTAGAGCCATCACTCCTACATTCAACATAACAATGACATGTTCTCCCAGATCCCAGCCTTCTGATCTGTCATCCACATGAGAACATTTAGGGCTGGTGGGCTCACAGGATTTATGAAGAAATCTTGGCTTCCATAACAGGTGTTCCTAACTGTCTCTGTTTTTCTAAAGATCCTCTTCCTGGTGGTCACAGCTTTGCTTTGCTTCTGTGTTCATTTTTGCACAAATTTGAAATGAGAAGTTTCTTGGTTCTGCCTGGCCGGTTGGTTCTGCAGCCTTTTAGTCCCAAATAATCACACAAAAGCTTATACTATTATAAACTATTTGGCTTCGGCTCAGGCTTGTAACTTGCTAACTCTAATTCTTAAACTAACCCATGATTCTTATCCATGTTTTGCCGAGTGGCTTGGTACCTTTTTCTCAGTGCAGCATCCTCATCCTGCTTCCTCTGCGTCTCAGTGGCATCTGCTCTGCTCTTCCTCTTCCCAGAATTCTCCTTGTCTGGTCACCCTGCCTATACTTTCTGTCTGCCTAGCTTCTGGCCAGTCAGTGTTGTATTAAACCAATATTTACAATAACAAATATCAACAGTGTACAAGGGCATAGTCCCACAGCACGAAGTTGCCTATTTACTACTCAGAGTCTCTGTTTCTTCACTTTAGGTCTCTCTCAGGTTTCCCTCCAGAACAGCTGTTCTCAACCTTCCTATTGCTGTGACCCCTTAATGAAATCCCTCATGTTATGGTGAACCCCCAATCATAAGATTACTTTCTTGCTACTTTATAACTGTAATGCTGCTACTTTTACTAATTGTAATGTAAATATTTTGGGAGCTAGAAGTTTACCAGGGGTGTTGCAGCCTAAAGGTTGAGAACTGATACACTAGAAGGAGGTTTTCCTATCCTATCTCGGTGCCTTTGAGTCACAGATAACTTCCTTGCTTGTAGACCACCAGTCCACTCTTCCAGCTGTCCAACAACCCTGGCCTTACCTATAAAGAAAAGTGCCCTATATACCATTAGAATTTACCCAGAGACATGTGAGCCAGGCCTAGACCAAATCCAAAGGCAACAAGCCCTAGGCAGAGATATGAATTCACTGCCAGTCCGTGCTGATCCTGGCCTAACCCATAGGAACCCAAGGTGACTAAGGAGTAGCCGACAGATCTCAAGTCCCTAGTCCAGCTGACTGAAGAGTTTCTGTCATGGAGGTGTCAGAAGGCTTAAAAAGACATTTCTAAGTTGGGGTCTCTGCACTTTGTTTCTTAACCCTTGCAAGTGAGTAAGTAGCTCAGTCCCATTCTCAGATCTCATAGGTTCTCCATGAAAAGGGAAATTTGGTAGAATTCCAAAACTATGATCTTCATGGCATCAGCCACCTCTGTATTCAGTTACTATCCACAGACCAATATCTGAGCTAAGAGAAGGTAATAATACCTCTTCCTTGCCTGTGATTTTAATATTTGTATCAGATCATGACAGACACTTAATATGAGCTACACATGGGGATGGGTGCATGGATCGTATTGACTTGAGAGAATATTTATTGAGCTTTATATTTTCCCAGTATGTGCATGAATCCATTGGCTATCATTCCTAATGCAGAGCATCACCACCACTCAGCTAAGACAGGGTTATTATCCTCTTCCATCTCCTCTGTTCTCCATCTCATCACATGTATTCATGACTCTGATCAATGATCCCATTCTAAACATGACAAACAATCCAGGGAGTATGAACATGACCCCTGCTGGTACACATGCGATGCTTATTTCTATTAGCCCATCCAAGGACAGAAGTTTACCTTCATCCCGCATTGCTCCTCACAATTCATTCCCTACCTTGGAGTAACTCCAAAGGAAGGTGCTGGAAAGTCTGAAGTCCCAGAAGAAAACCTTAATTTTAGATAGCATCTCTAAAGATGTCACTTATTAACCATACCCTCACTCTTAATTCTCTACTAACACGGCCTGTATCCACTTGTATATCCCCAGTTCACCCAAGATACTCAGTTCTAGTTACTCTAGTGCTTGTTTAGTTATTAGAAATACATGGGCAGATTTAACTCAGTGGGTGCAGGCATCATAGGAAGAATATAGACACCTTTTTATTTATTTATTTATTTTTACATTTTTTCCACTTCTTAGAGATTGGCAGAAAATAGAGCATGATTTTTATTAAAACATCTCTATAACTGTCCCAGGCTGCCTACCATAATGCTTGCTGGTTCCCTTGTCACCAACATCTTTATAATAGCAGCTAAAAAGTTCTGGCCTAACAGGACTTCCTACCTCATGAGTAGTTCCTAAAGTATCAGTAGAAACAAGAAGAATGTGGATCCCCCCCACACACACCTTCCAGAAGCAGAAAGAATGTGGAAGTCCTTCAGCCCCAGGCCCTCACTGGATAGTCTCAGTTACTTCGTCTATAAAATAGTCTTTATTCATTCTTCCCTACTTGATAATAACCACATGGTTTCTTCAACCTCACGTGACACATGCCCTTCCAGTCAATGGAACGCCTGGCAGAGTGTCAGCTCCAGGGGCCATGAGCCCCACCAATGTCCAGATGTAAACAGCTATTTCTCCGCAGAGCACTTCTGTTATCAAGTAAAGTGGAGCCAGGAACGAGGAAGTGGTTCAAGTGTTTGTTGGGTTGTTGAGTGTTGATACAATATTGGCTATTACAGAGTTCTGAGCATGGACATTCTGCCACAACCCAGCCAGCCCCAAGCACGATAGAGACCAGGAGCAGGTGACAGCACTCAATAACACTCGATCCCAGGCATTCAGTGTTCGTTCAGTTATCCCAGATGCTTGACTCATGAGGGACCCTGTTTATTCCGAGTCTGTCCCCTGGCTGGGATTACTTTGGTTGAGTGGCGACCACTGGTACAGGTCCTGTAGCAAGAGACTGAATGCCAGGAGAGATTAGGAGCCTGGTGACAGTTTAAAAAAGGAAATGACAGAGAAACGAGAAACGGCCCCCTGAAGTTGATATACCTGCCGGGGGCCCACTCTGATGGGAGTCCTTTTCCACTTGTGGAGAACAAACCAGTCTCTAGCCCAGGTGAAAGGATCTTCAGATTGCCTCAAAACCAAAGCGCGTGGCAGGGATTTATAGACAGCTTTGCAGATGGAAATGTGAGAGATAGGAGGGCATGGCGCTTCAAATAAGAGCTGACACCAATCCTTCTGCCCCTCAGGTTCAGGGTCAAGTTCCTGTCTGCTGTGCCGGAAGCCACATAGGGAGTGAGTCACGTGGTAAAGTCACAAAAGACAACACAAGGCCGAACAAGAACAAACCTACAGTGTAACCTGGATCCATTGCTGTGGGACTGCCCCATTGGTGGGTCTATGGCTGTGGAGTGAGTCTGTTGCTATGAGGTAGATCTATGTATGAGGTGGGTCCATTTCTAAGGGGCTTGAGGAATTTGCTACGGGGCATGGAGTGTTGTTGTGGTATACAATTATTGTGGTGTGGATCCATTGCTGTAGGACAAAAGTCCGTTGTTGTGGGGTATGGGTCTGTGCTGCCTTTGTTCAACTTTCATATTTCAGTGTTTCTATATGAAAACTGGCACCACACATATGAGCGCTAGCCTGGTTCTCAATCAGCAGGCAGTGCTGTCAGTTATTATCTCTAGGGATGCCCTTCTCAAGTGCTTCTCTTAGGAGTTGAACCTTGTCCTTTCTTATGCCCCTGACACTGTAAGGATGTGTCAGTGCCCGTATACCACTCCTCTGTTAGTGCTGGGGCTTCGTTGGCAAGGCCAGTGATCCTGAGTCATAAGGAGAGCTTCAAAATATTACTTTCGCTCACTATGTTCAGCCACAACAATGACCACCATGAGCTTCCTTGCAGGTAAACAAAGCCCCATCTATGAAGTGTGCTGAGTGAGAACAGAACTTCACAGGATGGAGAAGGAAATATACCTGTGGAGAATCACTGAAATGGAAGGGGCCACGCTCTCAGCACAGGGTCCTCCTCCTTCCTCAAAGTTGGTTTTCTGGGGGAAGTGGTAACACCCCCTATCCTCCCTGAAGAATCTTTCTGGAAAAGGGTTGGAGATATCTTGCCTCTTTTAACGAATTTTCTTTGCTGAAGATTTTTGAAATTCAACCTGTCTCTAAACATAATGGCCCCCAGTGCTGTGGACAGGTGCAGATATATATATATATATACAGTTACCCAGGACATGTGTCTTCTAACTTGAGGGCACGGAAGGAGGATTCCTGAATTCACAAAGCCTGTTTTATGAGATCTTAAGGAGTAGAGCCATGCCTGATCAGGAAGCAAGATTTCCTTGGGAAGGGCTCCTCCACAGGCTGGTCTCCCGATACCTCTGCCATCTGAGGAATAGGCAGTGTGAGCAAAGATGCCTCCAGGTTCTGTCACTATGTAGAAGCAAGTATCTCGTTTTCCAGACCCTGTTACCCTCTGTGTCTAAAAGGAAGAAAAAGTCAAACTCTAATGTAACCAATTTGTAAAGAATCAAAAACAGATCAGGGGAGATAACTCAGTCATTAAAGTGTTTGCCACAAAAACATGGGGGTTGTAATTTGATCCCCAGAACACATGTAAAAAGTCAGGTGTGGTGTCATGAGCTTGTAATCCCAGGATGGGAGAAGATGGAGATGGGAGGGTCACTGGGCTCCCTGGCCAGTCAGTTTATCTGAGTCAGTGAGCTCCCCATAACAATGAGAGACTCTGTGTCACAAAACTGGGTAGATGGCACTTGAACATCACCTCTGACTGCCACATGCAAATGTGTCCATGTGCTGCTCACCTGCGCGCGCGCACACACACACATACACAGAGAAAGAGAGAGAGATTAAAACAATAACATTTTCTTGCTAGTAAACAAAAGAAGTAAAGCTAAACTGACATTATGCATGCTAAGGAAGAAGGCCAAGCCATGTCATGCACCTGACCCCTGGCTAGCTTTTGTCAGAGCAGGAGTACATGTCTGAAAAGCCACAGTTAGTGAATCCGAAGGCACCTCTGTTTCCTGGACTCTGCTAAAAGAGCACGGTAAATCAGCCAAAATATTCAACTGAGGGTTTTTTTTTTTTTTTTTTTTTTTTTAAGAAAACACATTCTCCATTTGGGTTGTTTGGAAAGATGTGGTTTAAGGAGGAAAATTGTTCTCGGACAGCTATGGAAATAATGACTCGGCCATTTCATGTGTTGCTAGTTGTGGTTACAGAAAGCAGCATGGGGCAAGGTTTGTAGATTACCTGGGGAACATGGACAGGGTGGATCTAAGAGTGTGTTGCCGCAGAAACACTGTCCAATAATTCCCTAGCCAGAGCAAGGTAGGAAGGTATGATTTCTGAGCCTGGCTAGACTTCAAAACAAAATAGAAGAGACCATTTCATGTGACCTGCTGCCCATATTCCCTGGAGAAGGACACATCCCAGGTCTTCAGTTTCACCCACATGAACCTCAGCAGAAGGATCAGCATAATCTTCATAAGGTCAACCCTGTACTCTCCAGCCAACACCTGAGTGTTGGTCATGATCTAAAACATGGCTTTAGAGTTACCGTTCATTAGCAATGTAGGTAGCAGCTGTCAGCTAACCTGAGAATCCCAGTCCCAATTCCAAGGCAAAGACTGTCTTGACTCTGGAACCTCTTGGTCTCACTGGAGTCAACCTCTATCTGTTTTAGAAAAGGTAAACTGAGTGCATATTACATATTTTGTACTTGGGGTAAATAGTTCAAAAACATCTGCATTACTACCTTGTCAATCAGAAGAAGGGTATTCATAGAAACTAGATACAGCCTAGGTCAGATGGAGCATTTTCACATGGTTTTCCTTTCAGCCAGTCAGCCACTCGCCTGCAAAGCACTGGGTACTAGAACGGACCCTGAAGATCCTGGGGTAAGTAAACCCCACCCACGAATGCTCAGAGCCTCCAAGCTGTGAAGTGACATCCATAATGCCATGAGAAGTCAGAAGGGACCTGTTATCTCTCATGGGTGAGTGCTCATGTTGGTCCTGGAGGATGGACAAGACTGTATCAAGAATAAAAGGGATGCAAAGGGGTCTAGATGGGTGAATTGTTGCAGAAATAAAGGAAACTCAGGGACAGATCTCTGGGAAAGTTGGAGATATTGGAGAGAGTAAAAACCACAGTCAGATCTTACCCAGCTGTTTTCTAGCTTCCTCAGCCTGGCTTCTCCTGGCCTCTTCTAACCTTCTGTCTTTCTATTCCTGCCTTAAATACTCTCTTTGCTTAGTTAAGGCGCGGCCCCACCACAGCCTGCCTGGGAGCCTGGAACTCTTTCTGTAAACTAAGATGATCTCAACTCAGATTGGATTAAGGGTGTAGGTCACCACTCCCAGGATACTCCCTGTGCTGGGATTAAAGGTGTGAATCACCACTCTCTGATCCTCCTAGACTGACTATGGGTAGATCCCTCTGATATCTCTGAAACTTTTGAACCTTTTATTGAATCCCCACAGTGAATTCCAGAAGGAGTAAAATGCAGTGAGGAGTAGCCTCTGGGCCACTTCCTAGAAGTAGTAAGTGGGCTCTTAGGTGACTGTGGCATGAAGGTAGTCACTGGCAGGTTGCACAAGCTCTTTAGATGATTGTGTTTGGATTTTCTTGATAGATTTATTTATTTATTTATTTATTTATTTATTTATTTATTTATTATTATTTATTTGTTTGTTTGTTTGTTTATTTATTATTTTTTTATTTTTTTGCCGAGAGCCATAGAAAGTGTGGGAATGGGTCAGAAAAAGCAGAAGCAATCTGTTTCAAAACGTTGGTCTTCTGAGCATTAAAAAGATGACTGAAAGCTGGAATAAAATCCATGGTAAATTAAGGACTGTTCCAAAGTACAATAGCTGAGTTCTGGACCCAACCTAGGGTTCACCAACAGAGGGCCAGGTAAGGGACATGTGACTCCCATGCTGAAGAATAAAGTCATGCTGCTTACAGGAAAATAGATGAAACCACAGATGACTCATTAAGTGAATTAAATCACTCTCAGAAAGACTCATTTATTTTATCTCATTTGTGGTCCTTAGGTCTTAGAAAGCCACACAAAACCGTGAGTACATATTAAAGTAGATGTGAACGTATGTGGGTGGATGGAATTAACTGTCCAGAGGAGAAGTAGAAGGAGAAGGGTTGGGTTTTGGATGGGGCAGGTGGTTAAAGAGGACATTGAACCTGGGGAATATGAAAGTTACTGCAAGTGTTATAGCATCACTAGGCAGAGATAGAGGGGCAGCACTATGATGGGGACTCTGAGGAAAGTTCAGGCCCCAGCACAGGGGATGGCATGGTGGTCTCACACAAAGGCTATGTGGGACAAGAGACAGTGTCTTCCTATACCTTGGGAACATGGTGGAGGCTCTCTGCAAGAGCCAAGAACTCATGCCAAGGCTCTCTGATTCCCAGGCTTGAGGCAGAGAAAGATGTGGGAACAGGATGCAGTATTCTTTTGATGGACATTTTTCTCAGGGTGAGGTGTTGCAACACCAGGAAGCTTGGTGACTGCAGGCTCCCCAGCAATGTCCCTGTGGAGTGGCTGTCAACATCTGTGAGGCTGAGAGGCTGGATTCCAACCCTAAGTTCTTACAGGGAAGATTGGAAACTGTTCTTCCAGGGTATGTGTGGGCTGGGGGACGGGTTCAACCTGTAATATACAGCTACAGATAATAATAATAATTTAAAAGAAGGTGCTGCTTGAGCAACAGTGCTCAGTTATAGGAGAGAAGGAGGTGGTTACAGGGAGGGTCCAGATCTAATAATGGGGCTTCCTACTGACCCACACCTACAGCTGTGAGACAAGGACAAAGTGCTGGGCCAGCTTCTCTCAAATGAGGGAGGGGCAGTGTAAACTCGGAGCTCTGTACAGCAATACCTACAGTTAGATGAGCCCAATGAAGGAGAAGGTTTCAGAGCCTGACTTTAGAGAGGCTTGCTTCTCAAACATCAGTTTGACAATGAGTTATGCAGGCAGCCTGGAACACGTACCCCCAAATAAGATGAGTCCAGGGCTGCTTCTAAGCTTGCTAGCACTGTTTAAAAAAATTCAAGTGTCATATTTACAGTGTCAGCTGTCTCAGTGGAGGGGAACATAGATGTCCAAGGAGTTGGCTAGTGTCCACTCGGAGAAGACACAGGGCACTCACCTTCTTTTCCACACTGCTGCGGCTTGAGTGTGCCCTCTAAGTGTTCAAGTGCCAGGGTTTTCACTCAACTGCAGTATTAGGAGACAATGGTACCTTTGAAAGGTGGAGCCTAGCGGGATGTCTTTGGGGATTCTGCTGTGGAAAGGGATTGGTGTGGTTTTCCTGGTACCAGAGTTGGTTGCCAAGAGAAGGATATTATAAAAGACCAAGATTTTCCCTTTCTTGATGTGTCCCTGGCCTGCTCTTCTCACCATGCTTTCCTGCACATGCTCCTGCAAAGGACCTATCCACCACATTGGAATGAGGTTGAGAGAATGAAGAATACCTGTCAGAACTGAGACCAGGCTATTTAGACATGTAGCTGCCTGTTGTGGGATATTTGCATATTGTGTGAAGATGTATTTGCTGTGATTGGCTTAATAAAGAGCTGAATGGCCAATAGCTGGGAGAGAAGACGAGAGACTTCCAGGGAGAGAGATGACCTGGAGGTGAATCTGCAGAAAGACACCAGCAAGACAAGGAGCAAGTTGAACATGCAAAGTAGGAGAGAGGTAAAAAGCCATGTGGTAAATGTAGATTAATAGAAGCAGATTATAAGAGCTAGTTGGGGACAAGCCTAAGCTAAAAGCCAAGCTTTCATTATTAATAATAAGTCTCTGTGTCATTATTTGGGATTGGTGGGCCAAGAAAGACTGGCTACAGCCTCCCAATAAATTTGTTTTCTTTATGAAGTCACCAGACTAAGGAATTTTATTACAGTAATGGAAAATTAACCAACATAATCAATACGTGTGAGGGAATGCATAAGATCGGGCCAAGTGTTCACCCCTTTTTTCCCCCTTTCCCTTCTGACTTGATGGGATCCTGTTGATCCCAAAAGGTTCCCAAGAGCTGCTGAATCCAGAGCAGTAGTCTAAGGGAGCCCAGGGTCTAGTTATCATGGAGTCCCCAGCTACCTTTGGAGGTAGGCTTCAGTATAGTCAGTTAGAAGCCCCCAAGGTCCTTTAACAAAGGCAGGACCCACACTACTTTTCATCCTTTGATACCACATGACTTACTGCAGAGACAGCTAAGGCAGCGTCATCCATGAACCTGTCAGACAAGAAGGATCTCAGGCTCACTCCGGGACCAGTCTGTATTTTAATAAGATCTTAAGGCAATTTCCTTCAGGGCGTATTAAATATAAGAATCTTTGTCTCCAAAGTGTCAGCTCGTGGTAACTATACCAAAGCCAACAGGCACTCAAAGAAAGAGAGAACGACAGAGAGAGAGAGAGAAAGACCATGCTCAGCTTGGTTGGCTGATCTTTGAACTCTATTATCAGTGCTTGGTCACTGTGGGTCAGGGAGGGATCACACTAAACCCTAGCTGGAGGGCAACTAAGAAACCCTCAATTAATCGGATCAGCTTCCTCCTTCTGGAGAAAAGCAAACACTAAGAAGACAAATCAGCACCCGGGATTTCCCCTCTTCCCCCTCTGGTGACATTCTGAACACAGTGGCTGTTGGCTACACAAGGAGCCTTGAGCCATCTGAGCAGAGGGTGCTGTTAACACCACACTGGAAACACGAGGTTTGCCCCTCCAGCTCTGGATGGACCTGTCACCATAGCTGGCTGCGTCCTGTCTGAGCTTATTTCTGGCCTGCGCACTAGGGATTAAAATAACAACCCAGTCACAGCTGGGAGGATCTGGGCTGGATCCCCAGGACTGGTCTTCCTCCAGCCTCCCTGTCTCCGGATTCTCCTGTTTGGGTGTGCTGTGTACTGTCCGGCTACTGTCTAACTCCACCAGCAGAGGGTGTGTTTTCTCCATACTTGGAGTTGAGGGGTGAGGACCAAAGGCGAGCCTTTGTGAGAGAGGCTGAGCGGGCTCAGGGAACACTGGTACCACCTCCTGGAAGATCACGGTATTGATGTTCCCTGTTTCTGAAGTACCAAGCTGGTGCGTCTTCTGCCCACCTGGGAACCCCAAGGCTTCAACAGTTTTCTTTTTAATTTTCCCTTCTTTTTAATCCCGTCTCCTCTCACCCTCTGCTTTTCTAGGCAGGCTGACAAGGAATTCAGTATGTAGCAGAGAGTGACCCTTCCTGCTTCCACTGCCCAAGTGCTGGGAACACAGGCGCGTGCCACCATACCTGGGTACTTTTTTTCTACTTATATTCTTGTATCTCTTGGGATAGATCCAGAGTCTTATACACAGCCTCATGCATGTGCTCTAACTCGGCCTCTAGAAATCCTTTTGCACAGCTTCCTCTGTTTCCCATGCAAACCCTTTCCCATGTTTAGTTTCTTTGGCCGGTCTCCCCAGGCTCCCGTCATAGCTTTCCTGGAACTGCCTAAGTGCATACTCTAAAGAGGGGACTTCCAGAGAGCCTTGTGCTCCCCCTTCCAGAGAGAGGCCTTTCCTACTCACACTCTATACAGGCTGTGAGAAAAAGCAGTCAGGGGCTGGCTCTGGACTGAGGGTCCACCTCACTCTGTTGGAACATGGCGCCCTCGGGAGAGTCTCAGAATCAATCTGTGCCCCAGTTCCCTCAGCTATAAGAAAGCTGACAGCAGAAGGCACCTGGAATGGCAAGTGCATCGTCTGACGATTCTGTACTCACCGCCTTTGGCTCAGCCTCGGTGTACCAAAGGCTCAGTGTGTGCCCTCATGGTTTTACTGCCAGTGGCTCTTCTCTGTCATACAACTTGCGTAACTGGATGTGGATTTATGCAAGCTTTCCCAGGGCATGCGTAGGACAGTGTTTTTGCAGTATGCACAGTAAAAGCATGGTGTGAGGTATGTCAAGAATCTGCATGGTTAGCAGCCCCCACCTAGAATTCAGACTCGGGGGGTCTGTTGACCCTATTTTCAGACCACTAGAACTATGGTGTGATTAGAGAGAGAACCAGCCTCACTCACCTGGGCTTTGCCTGGGCAGGCACAGCTGGCCTTACTTCAGTTTCTTCGACCATCTTCTTTAATCAATGACTATTGAGTGAATAGAAAACAGCTTTCAGGGCACTCTGAATAAATCATTTCCCACTCCTGTTTACTCCATTAGATATTCACGTGCAAACATTTCCCCAGTGAAATTAAGCTGAGTGATGGACTCTATCTGTAAAGGAGATGAGATAATAAATGAATTGAGGTACAAACACAGGGAAATAGGTTCTGTGTGATGTCGTATGAGGTTTCTGTCCCAGACTTTTGGGCCTAGCCTCAAGGTTTAGACCTATAGATCCTGCAGACCCTGCAGACCCACAGTCCCACAGAGACACAAAGATGCTTACATTAATTTTAGGCTGATTGGCCTAAGGCCCAGGCATATAACTTGCTAACTCTTTACCTTTAAACTAGCCCATGACTCTTATCCTGTTCAGCCATGTGGCTTGGTACCTTTTCTCAGAGCAGCATAGTTGTCCTCTGCATCTTCTGGCTTCTCTGTGACATTTCTGTTCTGTTCTTCCTGTTCCCGAAGTTTTCTTAGTCTGGTAGCCCCGCCCACACTTCCTGTCTGCCTTTGTTCAATCAGTGCTTTTTATTAAACTCACAAGCAGGACAATTATTTACAATGTAGCATCACAAATCCACTACAGTGTGACTGTCACCCCTAAACATTATGGCTCTTTACTAGACAAGGGTCTCCTTTGTACTCACAGTCTCACACAGAGAAATCGGCCCTTTAAAATTTGCAGATATCTGAGGAAGTGATAGAGAAGACAAAAATGAACCTTCACAGATTGAATGATGCTGGGAGTCCCAATGCTGCCCTTCGTGAAGAGCAAGTGACCACAGAGAAGTTGAACCTGCATGGTCTTCCTGAGGAACGCAAAGAACAGATCTCTGATGTTACCTGGGAGCCTTAGGGCAGCACCCAGCCAGTCACTCGGCTGGCTCTTTCTCTAAGCAACTATCCCTTTGCCCTGTGATTCTGTTGAGTGTCAAGATCCAGAGGGAAAGCCAATGATCTGATGGAGACAGCATCTGGTCCCTTTAAGGCAAGGCTAGTGTGATCTGCAGAAGGTGTAACTTCCTATGACTGCAGTGTCCTCCACATAGCCCAGTGACCAGAAGTGACTGTAATAATGCTCTCTCCCCTTCCTGTCAGCTAACACCCAAATTCCACCACAAGTGACTCTGCCCTGGCTGGGCTTCTCTGTGCCTCTTCTTTAGGGCCGTTCTCTAAAGAGAAACTACGTTTACACTCCTTCCCACCAAGTGTGAGTTAGGGTACTTTTATAGTAATACATGAAACAGACTCTCACAGGCAGGAGCCCAGTTAGACACACAACGAAGTGCCCTTGACCTCATCCAGTCTCAAGGTTCCCTTTCAGGCTCTGCTCAGGTTTAGAGGGAAGGCCTATTATACTCACCACATTCAGAGCAGGGAGTTCCTCTGCACCTTTCAGCTTTGATCAAGTACAGAATGGAGGCGATGCATCAACACTGGTGGTCAAGCCATGTCAAGGACCCCTCCTAAAAGGGTTTCCTTTTCTGAAAATTTTAATGAGGGGGAAGAGAGGGAGGGAGAGAAGTTGAAATGGATGGAGAGGATGAGAAAGAGTCTCTCTAGAGAAACAGAATGTGCACACAGATTAATTTCAAATCATTTGTTGGGATTTGTTTTAGCTTTGGTGTTGTAATTTTTGCTTGCGTGCTTTTGCCTGATTGTGTTTTGAGCTAGGCTGGCCCTCAAACTTTCTATGTAGCTAAAGATGATCTTAACTTCTGATCCCACTGAATGCTAGAATCATAGTTTCTCCAGCATGCCCTGTGTATGCAGTTCTGGGGACAGAACTTTTCTTCAGACATTCTAGAAAAACAACCAACTGAGTCACCTCCCAAGTCTGTGAATTATGTTATAACTTTTCTCAAGGTCGTGATAATTCCATCTGAGCCAATGAGCTATGTCCCACTGACCCCATAGCTGGGCCTCTTTGTTAACACATATACAATGCAGCTGAGATTCTTAGAGTTTGCCTTGAGATGCTGTTAGAACTAGCCTCTGAATTACTCCAGCATGACTTGCCAAGCCTTAAAGCTCCTGGAGGCTAATGACTTAGAGGCTCTCAGGTTGCAGTGGCAAGTGCATGAAGCACTAGTGCCACCTAGTGGCCACACAGTGTTCATCCCATTCCAGGACTTCCCACCTGCACAGAGCAGGGTTTTTCCCCTCCATAGGACAGATTCTAGGTGGTATCCAAAAGGGTCTCTACAAACCTTGGTTGGCAATATGTTAGGAATATGCCACATGGAACATGGAACAATGCAACTGACATCTTTTCTATTTGTATCTTATTTTTAAAGGAAGAGAAAGCAGTAACACATCAACACTGGTTCTTCCATAGTGGGGGTGGAGAGGAGGGGGTAGAGCAAGATTAACAGAAGAAGGAGTGTGACCTCAACACCTCCCCAAGACAACAAGTGAAATAAGGTTTCAAAGGAATTGCACGATTTACTGTTCACACACACACACACACACACACACACACACACACACACACACACACACATTTGCACACACATGTGCCCACACACAACCTCAACAGGATCATCCACTTAGGGAATTATGTGCCTGCAGGTTCTATCCTAGCCCTTTGAGGGCCACCAATCCTGTTTAGGTACTCACTTCTCTGCATCTTGCTACTTTCCAAACTTGGATGGAAGGTTTTATATCATCATCCTTTGGCCAAAGCTGCCTTTTCAAGATCCCCTGTCCTTAGAGCCCAATAAAAATGCACTGGCATACCAGAAATGAAACAATGGCACTGGCTTCTTCCACTGCAGGAGTGGTTTACATTACAGCCCTGGCTGCCTGGCCTTATCAGGGAGGAGGGAAGGTCCTGACCTGACACATAGCTCTCCTATAGGGGGCAGGGCTCCCCAAAGACCATCCTGGCAGGAGCAGCAGTTTAGAGAACAGCTCACTGCCCCTCTAGCAGGGAGGGAGAAGCCCTGTGCTTCCTAGGGTTCCATGGAGAGCAGTTCACCCGGTGGAGGCTGGCAGGTCAGTTCCAGAGCCATAAGGAAAAGGACTTTAAAAAGATGAAGAAAGGAAAGGAAGAAAAAATATAAGCAACAGATCTTTGAGCCCTGGCTGCTGTTAGAGAGGAAATCAGGTCCTGCTGGCAGACCTGGGTGGAAGTTTCCTGCCTTAGAGCTGTGGGACTTTGGCTAGGCCACTGAGCCTGAGGCCTCATCCACACCTGCACCATGAAGACTTGACAGCTCATGCACCACCCACTTTGCACTGCCCATTTGATGTCAGCCTTGGGGAAGAGTGAGCTCTTATTCACTGGTCTTTGAAGCTAGTAAAGAAGGGAGAGTACACATCACCCTGCAGCCCAGGTCACAGAGGAAGACGTGCTTTGCCCATACATCTTGCTAAAGCTCCTTAAACGAGGTAGTAGCCCCTTGCATTGGCTCACTCCACTCTAGCTGAAACTTCACCAAAACATGGTTTCCGTTTAACAAGGTCTCTGCCCCTCCTCACACTCTAAGCTTGGGACCTTGGCATCCATTGGGGGCACGCAAAAAGCTTTACAAAGGACTATTGCTTGGGCCTTGCTTAGTCAGGTGCAATCTGAATCTAGCTGGCAGGACTGTGGCCATGGTAGTTCCACATAGCTTTCTAAGCAATAGACATAAAAATCATTGTTCCGGATATATTTAAAGGTTCCTTTAGGATATAAACCTGCCAACCATTTTTCTACTAATTAATTCTCCTTCCAGTGACCATGGTTACTCATTCCTGCACCATTTCATGATCAGTAGACTGGACATGACCAAACATTTATCAATGCAGAGGAAAATCAAATACAATCCTCACACTGAAATATGATGCAGCTTCCAAGAGGATCTAGAACTTTCTATGGCTGATAGAGAAAACCACAAGGTATAAGAGAGGAACTCTCAAATTCCTTGGGAAGAGACTCTACAGGGTCCAGATTCTTCTAGATTTCTGTTGCAGCAGCTGAGGCACCGTCTATCAGTCAGCGATTGCCAAATGGGGGTTGTTTTGCCCCCTAGTAGATATCTGGGAATGTCTGTAGACATTTTTTGGCTCACATGTCTAGGAGTACCCACTGGCAGGGGGTCAGGTAGGAACTAAGGATTGAGCTAAACACCCTAAAGAAGGGCTGAACAGGCCTGCTGCACCCCAGTGAAAGACTGTTCAACTCAGATGTCAATAGAGCTGAAGTTGAGAAAGCCCACTTACAGTGAGAGTTTGGGCAACAATTTTGACATTGTGAAATAAGCCTGCAAGATGGAAATTCACAGAGAGGAAATGGAGCTGAGGGATGGGAGAAGATTATGAAGACAACCCTTGATATTAGAAAGCATCTCTATGTCCAGGCCTGGCCTTCCATGGCCTATGCAAAGAACTGTCATGATTCCAAGGTTATATTACTGCATTCTAGAAGACTCCTGCTCAATGTGTGATGATAACCATGAGAGTGTGGATGAATAAAGACACAAACGATGAAGTAGAGAACAGATCCGGCCATGTGCAGCCCTCCAGCTAATGAGGCCTCAAGGGGATTCATGGATGTGCACAGCCGCCCTGGGACCTGTAGGAAGAGCACCCAGGCCACAGTGATAACTGGGCACAAAATGTAAGGTGCAGTGGACCGTGGGTGTGAGGAATAGAGAGGATGGGGGAGGGTCGGGCTGTGGAGATAGAGTACCACAGGGCCACATCCTGCGAAGCCTTTGCAGCAGACTGAGTTTATTCTAAGTGTGATAGGAAGCTTCCGGAATCAAAAGTCCCTGGCAGCGCTCTGGTGGGAAGGGATAACAGAAAAGTGTCTGTGTGAACCTGTGACACTCCCCATGTATAAAAATAAGAAAGGCCTGGGATTGGGTTCTCTTCCAACTGCCACCACAGTAACAGAGTCCATGTAGTATGGCTACCCAGTCCCAAGATCACATGACTCCTCTAGGATTACTCTTCAGGTGGCAGGGAGATAGAATATTTTGGATCTTCAAAGAAACAGCACATAGGAGCCTGTTTTCACGTAGTACTTCATCTCCAGGCTGGAGGCACAGGGCTCCCACTTGTTGCTAAGGACTACCCCCACTTACTCAAATATTTGTCTCAGTTTCTGAAGCAACTGTGAAGGACCCTTTCTGCTTATCAGAAAGCCCCCTAGTCTTGGGAAGAGATAAGCGGTTGAATGAAGAATAGGTCATTTAAATAGGCACATGGCTGGGCACAAGGAGTAGATACAGAGTAGGTAGATACCAGGAGCATATCTAAACATCCTACCAGTGCACAGGCTGAAATCTCTTCAAAAAGCACTTGGCCCCAAATGTTCCCCACTGAGGTTGGGAAACGCGGTGGACAGACGTTTAGTTTCAGCAACTAGCCTGCTATTACATCAAATGAGCCTGCTCAAGACTGAAGCCCACAGGGAGGAAATGGAGGTGAGGGGTGGGGAAAGACCGTGTTGTGAAGACATCCTTGGAGGGCCAGGAGGTGTCTCTGTCTTCATCCAGCCCTAGATTTCCTAGAGGCTGAAAGGGAACCCAGGCTGCCAACACCAAACCTTGCAATCGATGCTGGGCTGTACCCCTTAGTGATTTTCTTTTCTTTCTTTATGTGATTACCAAACAAAACACCAGGTTTCTTACACCATCTTTGTATACAGGTGTCACTGTACTTTGCTTACATTTCCCCCACACACACACACACTCTTCCCTTCTGTTTCTCTCCCCTCCTCAGTGGTTCCCTCCTCCCTGCAAACACTCCCATCTGCTTTCCTACCATATTTGTTTAATATGCATCTAAATTAAGATTCTGAACGTGAGAGAAAATAATTATAATTTCATTTTTTTATTTCTTCCTCTCCTGCTCCCTCTCTGATGCCCTCTTTAGACCCCTAGGCGCTCTCTCTCTCTCTCTCTCTCTCTCTCTCTCTCTCTCTCTCTCTCTCTCTCTCTCTCTCTCTCTCTCTCTCTCTCAATTTTTATCATTTTTTTAATTTACACTCTTTGAAAGGACATAGTGCAAATGTAGTAGAAGTATGAACCGTATGATACTTTCTATAAAGATTGCGTAGTACACTGGTTGGCTGTAATGCTCTTCTTGCAGAGTGAATGGTCTCTTGTATGATTCATAAAGATGAGTTTTTGTCTTCTTTTCTCGTTCTATCCAGGTTGGAGAGGATTTTTTTTTTATTTATCAAAACTTTTAAAGACCCAGAACTTCCATGTAAATTAAAATAAGCAAGTATACCATTTATAACTCATCACTCATAAATACATTTACATCAAAGTAGCAATAATTTTTGCACTTATGTTAGTTGAAATACTGTAGATTATCAAAGAACAGTGACATGTTGCTATTTTAAGCTTTGTCACTTAGATCTTGTGGTTTTCTGAGCATTCCCCAAGTTAACATCTGATTAAACTTGTCATTTCTTTTCATGTATTTCTAAAGAAGTTACACAATTACTGAATTGTGAGCAAACTACTGTTAAAGTTAGGACAACTGTTAGGAGCCAGATAAACATTAATTTTTAGATATATAACTCACAGGTAGCCTTCCACCTGTGCTCTATCTCAATGGACTCCAAAGTGAGTCTTAATAATTGGGTCAGAGATTTTCATAACCTTACTCTTTATCAGTAAGGAGCTTAGCGACAGTCTCATCAGTAAGTGAAGCAGTTCCAGAATAATCTGTGTATTCTGTGAAGAGTCAGTCCTATTAGTGACAACTCAGCTTACACATAAGTCAGTAAAGAGCTTGAACCAAGAGCCTGTGTGAAATCACTTCATTATCCCAGATAGTAAATAGAAATAGAGGAATAGGAAGCAAAACAGAGAAAGGGAAAAAGAAAACTAAAATAGGGAACAGTCGCTGAGGTCAACACAATGAGAGGTCTGCTGCAGCTACAGTCTTCTGAAAACCACTTGTAATATAGCTCAAAGATAATGGTATTTCAATCAGTTTTCATCTCCACTAATAAAAGATGCTCAAGAATGATAATTTTCAGATAGCTCTCACACAGTCTTCTTGCCACTGTCCACCATAGGCATCTCATAGCAGTATGACAGGGAGGGATGCACATGCAGTAAACCTCAGCTTGAAGAGTCTTGCCATGAAATGTCTCTGTGCTGCTGTCTACTCACTTCTAGGATGGTGTAAGCGCTAAGGTCAAGGTCGTTTGGGAAATCAGTATTTATGTAACTCTATCTTATAAATTGTCTGTTTAACATTTGGGCCAGAATGTTTAATAGAAAATGAAAGAGACATAGAGATGTCATTGCTCAATTTCCTTCTGTCACTTTGATGAAAGAAGTGAAGAGAATACTATGATTTATAACTCACTCCGTTTACATTGCAATAATATTTTAACAGAAATATTTAGAGAATGGAGGAAGGCCTGGATGAGTGGAGTCCTGAGCCATGGAAAGGGCAATGTCAAGGCCTCCAAGGCCTCAGACCCAACCAAAACTCACAAAATCATTACACACACTGGTCAGACTCAAGAGTGATGACAAATTTTTCTTTGATGGCTCTGGAATGAGTATTTATAAACGATTCATTAGTATATGCACAGAATAGCAACTGCATCTTTCTCTATTAAAGTTAAAAAAAAAAGAAAAGAAAAAAAAAAAAATCACAGGATCCACAGGAGAGAAACCACAATCTACAAACCCTCACAGCAATGACCACCAGAGGGCGCTGACAGAGAAAACCAACCCCCAGGAATGAGGAAATACAGCTCAGAGTGAGCTCTAGGCCTGCTCCTAAGAGAGATAGAGAAAGCCCCAGAGTGCTTTGGTTCCCATTGTGTCCCTGACCAGTGCTCCTTAGGGCTTGTTTCCCTGCAGAGATGTTTCAGATCTCCTTCTGCATAGCATGTTTAAAACATAGGAAGACAGTTCATATGTGGAGGTCAGCCTGCAGCCCCCAGGGCTTAGCACTATTTCCTGGTCTGGTGTATGGGAACATTGCCCAAGCAGGTGCTGCGATTAGGGAATCAGGAAGTTAGCAGAGAACAAAGAAGTTGACCTAAGCCAGGTGTTGCTTGTGAGCTGCTAAGGTTTCTCAAGGTGAATAAAGCAACTCTGGTATATAAGGCTTTCCCTGAGCTCCAATAAATGACATTCTTCATTCAAGAATGACCCGCGTCTCTGTGTCTTTCAATCTCCAGACCCTTGCTCAATATGTGGCTTGATCAGGTGATGCAGGCATCACAGGTGGCAGCCCCCAGTGAGATCAGGTCACACTCATACATAAATCCTACACAAGGAAGCATGTTTAAAAGTATATACATACATATATATATACATATATATACATATATATACATATATATATATATGAATTCATTAAAGGAAAGCTTAGGCTGAAGGGGTTCCTTGTTCCTCAAAAGCAGTTGATAGCAAAGTGTTTCCTTAGGGTCAGAACACAAAACACAAAAGCTGTGGTCCAAGTGGGCCCGGCTAGAGGATGAAGTGGCAGCAGAACTTGGCAATGTGCAAAACACTGTCTGCAGTGTCCTAGTCTAACAGTACAGATACGAGACTGAGAGGCATGCAAAACAGCTGAGGCTGCACTATGCAGCAGAGGTGGAGTCCCTGTGCCTGAAGAAGCTGTAGTAAAGAAGTCTCATTGCAAAAGATATTCTAGGATTTGCCAGAACATTTATCAAGTAAAGTTGCTGCAGGTGTGGAATGGGGCCACCAAAGCCTAAAGGAGAGCTGTGTACTACACAGGATAGAGCTGTAGGGGTGAAGGGGTGGGACATTCCGAGACCTATGGCACACAGAAGATTGCATCACAAGCACCAAATGCTGGGCACAGAACCCTGCTGGGTTTGGATTTTGTTTTAATCTCACTGTTCTATGTGCTTCCCAAAAGGCTAAACATAGATAATAATTATGGGTTAATTGTAAGAGCTAGCTAGTAATAAACCTGAACTACAGGTCCAGTAGTCATTAGAATATTAAGTCTCTGAGTCAATTATTTGAGAATTGGATGCCAGGTATTTGAGAGTTTCTGACATAGACACCACTACATCCAGACCATTGTTATATATGGAACTATTGTCCCTTACTAGCCATGTTTCCATAGGGAGGGCTCCTATGGCACTCACACTGGCTCTCTCCCATACCTATTCCCCACTCGCTCCTACAGAATGAGATGAGACCTACATTGAAATGCCTATTCTTGTCTCTGTCCTTGAGGAGCTACTTTTTGCCCTGTGTCTGACCAAACATCAGTGAGAATCATGTCCTTCGATTGATGCAGAGTCTGTGTGACTCCAGTGCTGATGGTCAATACAGATGGGAAAAGTAGTGAAACTTGGCCTGGAGGCAGGTCCTTCCCAATGTGAGCTGGCCTCCATCTCTGACAGGGAAAAGCAGATTGGTGAAGACACCAAGTGTCTCTGAGTGAAGGAGTATCTTTACATCATAGGTCACAAGCCCAGAAGCTAGCACCATTGCAGCAGAGGCCAGAGTGTAGCTGGCACCCGTAGCCACTCACTCTCCAGTACTAAGACTGAAGGGTGGGATGGGGAAATGGGAGGATCATGTTTTATTTTCTGCTGATAACTACCACCAGGCAAGATTCTAACGAGAGTTCTAAGATATAGGAGTAGGGGGCACTTAGCTTGACAGCGTGGATAGACCATCCAGCTGACGGTTTAGAGACGCTGCCAGAATTCTGAGTCTAAAAGTTGCTCATGTGCAGTAGACTGATTTCTGACCTTGTTTCAGAGTATCAGGTTGACATATTAAAAAATAAAAGATTATAATATTCAGTGTTATTGTGTAAGCTAAATTAAAAGGCCCATTTATGTTTTTTTTTTTTTTTTTTTTTTTTTTTTTTTTTTTTTTTTTTTTTTTTTTTTTTTTTTTTTTTTACATTTCTCAGTTACTAACACAAAAAAGTAGCAGCAGTTGGTATTAATGTTCAGAGAAGGAAACTATATTCCTCAGGAAGTTCCTCTCTGGGCCTGGAACCTTCACTCATGCATTCTTTAGACTGGAGATCAGACTTCCCATAGCACCAGCAGCCTGCTCCCCATGTTGATGTGGCAGCTTCAAATCCTGACCTTAATACCATGGTCTGAGAACCATAGCCTTCAATCATAGCCTACAGCCTTGGCCTGGCTTAAATCTATGTTCTGATAACAATGGCCTGCAACCTTGGCCTGAAAGCCATGGCCTAAAACCATGTGCTACAGCCTTGGCCTGGTACTGTGGTTTGGATCTCTGTTCTAGGAACAATGGTCTGTAAACTTTGGCCTGAAACCAAGGACTACAGCTTTGGCCTACAACTATGGCTTGGAGCTCTGTTCTAAGAACCATGGCCTGGAATATAGCTTACAATCTGTCATAGCCTGTAACCTGTTCTGAAATTATGACCTGAAATCATGACATGGAATCATGGCCTAACCACCAGAGCCTGGAACCACAGAAAAGGCGTGGACACTTGACTTTCTCCTTCCTTTATTCTTAATGGGAAAATCTTAGAAGTTGCCACTGACCCACCTCCAACTTTTTCCACTGTATCCCTGCCAAGAAAAGAAATTAACTAAAAATTTACTTAAAATGTGTTTTGATCATGGCCTGGAAGATGGCTCAGTGGCTATAACGCCTGCTATGCAAGCATAAAGCCTGAGTTTATATTCCCAGCTGCCATGTAAAAGTGATGGCCATGGCAGAGAGTGTCTGTAATTCTCGGGGTGGGATAGCAGAGACAGAGAGGATCATGGAGCATGCTTGCTAACCAGTCTAACCCCAAAAAGTAAGCTCTAGGTTCAGTGAGTAAGCTGTCTCAAAAAGTTAAGGTGGGAAAGCGATTGAAACAGACATCTTGACATCAACATCTGGCTTTCACATGTACCTGGATAAGTACACACACAGGCATGCACACACACACACACACCACACACACACACACACACACACACACATGTACACACATACTCATAAAACATACATGCACAGAAATACAGCACACACATGCATACATACTCATACAGTGCACACATGCTCATACAGCACACACATGCTCATACAGCACACACATGCATACATACTCAGTTTGCTAGTCAAGATACTTTACAAGATGGCTCCTCAGCCTCTGACCCACAACCCCTCCACTCCTTATTCTCTACCTCCAGAGCCCAAGTGGAGAGGCAGCCTTGGTTTGCAGTCAGCTTCCTCTGCCAACTCTGAGGTAGAAATGCTTAGTTTGGAGATGGGTTGAGGGTCTCTGAAGTGGGCTGACACTCTTAGCTGAGCCGTGTCTAATGCTGAGCAGGCTGTGACCAACAACCCCCATGGCATGTGCTGTTATGCATGGTGCTGCAGGAGGCAGGCTTCCTGCTAAGTTAGAAAGAGCTTAGCAGTCCCATAGACTGCTCCTGTCTTTGCCTGGGCCCAGCAGCTCTGAAAAGGCATAGGTGTTCTTCATGCCATGATCTATAGGCAAGTCAGGCTTAGGTCAGTTTGTACACAGAACCACAGGATCATGCACCTTGGAACAATCCAGAGCCTCTAACATTTAAACCGTGTGTGTTATCCATACACATAGCTTATTAATCTCATGAGCTGTGCTAATTCTGAGTGAGGGGTTGATGCCTGTGATATTATTCGCAAGATGACCCTGCACTGGCTTTTAGGTCAGTATTAAGCTGATCAGTGTGGAAGATGGGGTAGCAGTATGCATTAGTTTTTGCCTCTGACCTTTGGAGATTCGAGTAAATGGCTTAAGCATATTTCAATAGTTACCTCATAGAAGACCATCACAGAAATCCTACAAGTAGCCAAACTGCTGAGAAAAACTTACGGAGATTCCCCCACACACTTGATAACATCTGTAACACAACCCATGCACATGCACCCAAGGCTCGGGGGACATGGAGGGAGAGAGAAAGAATATAAGGACCAGATGGCCAGCATTCTGCTGTGAGATAGTGTGTGGTGGGATTCAGGTGTCAGCTGATAAGGTCTGAAGACGCCTACCCAGGGTCCCGGGCTCTGGAAGGAGGAGTGGCCAACCCTATTTATAAAAGGCTTCTGGGATCTTGGGGCCTCTCCCTCTCCCTCTCCCTCCCTCTCCCTCTCCCTCTCCCTCTCCCTCTCCCTCTCCCTCTCCCTCTCCCTCTCCCCTCCCTCTCCCTCTCCCTCTCCCTCTCCCTCTCCCTCTCCCTCTCCCTCACCCCCCCCCCCCTCTCTCTCTCTCTCTCTCTCTCTCTCTCTCTCTCTCTCTCTCTCTCTCTCTCTCTCTGTTCCCTGACTGGGAATCGAACCTAGGCCGCAATGGTAAGAGCACAGAATCTTAACCACTAGACGGATCTAGCTGCCCCTCTTGAACTCTCTTCAAAGTTCTTTTCAACTTTCCCTTGCGGTACTTGGCTATTGGTCTGGTGCCCGTTTTTAGCCTTCGATGGAGTTTACCACCCACTTTGGGCTGCATTCCCAAGCAACCCGACTCTGGGAAGACCCTGGGCCTGGCACGCCCGGAGCCGCTACCGGCCTCACACTATCCACGGGCACCTCTTAATGGTTTCAGGGTTAGACCACAATAGTGTCTTCTGAGTACTACCAGGATTCTCACCTAGAAATTCTCAACAACATGGGTGTCTACACAAAACCTATACAGTGACCACACCAGTTGCCATGCCAGTATGGATGAGAAAAATCTTACAAGACCCCATCTGTAGATAAACAGCTCGGGCAATTAATGGCTGCTAAGAGGGAGAACTGGTCTTCTCTAGCAACTGCAGAGTGTGTCTGTGTGTGTTTTTGTGTGTGTTTGTGGTGTTTGTGTGTGTTTGTGTGTGTGTGTATTGTATGTGTGAGGGTATTTGTGTGTGTCTGTGTGTTTGTGTGTGTATGTGTGTGTGTGTTTATGTGTGTATGTGTGTGTGTTTATGTGTTTGTGTGTGTATGTTTGTGTTTATTTGTGTATATGTATTTGTGTGTGTGGTGTGTGTGTATGTGTGTGTGTATGTGTGTGTTTATATGTGTATGTGTATTTGTGTGTGGTGTGTCTGTATATGTGAGTGTGTTTGTGTGTGTATGTGAGTGTGTCTGTGTTTGTGTGTGTGTGTGTGTGTGAGAGAGAGAGAGATTAAAAACTAAAAGGTCAGGAAGAGGGAATGCGAAAAGACATGAGAGGAACAGGGAGAGTGGAATATAGTGGAAATGAAGCAAATACAGTACTCACAAAATTCTTAAAAATATTAAATGTAATAAATGAAATTCTCATAGGAACAGTTGGAAGAGGCAAGAAGACAACACTGTGTTTAGTGTTGCTTCCTTCGCTCTAGTAAAATGCTCTAACCAAATGTAGCTTGTGGACTAAAGGTCTTATTGATTTAGTCAGGCCAGGAACTCAAGGTGGGAACCTGAAGTTGGGAATCCATTACTTAAATTATCTCCAATCAGGGAACTCATTCATAACCAGTTAGAGCAGCAGAAACCTTGAAAGAGACTGCCTGCTGGCTTGCTTGCAACCTGGTCCATGGAATGAGACTGCTTACAGTGGCTGAGTTCTCCTGTATTAATTAACAATCAAGACAATCTCTCACAGGCATGCCCACAAGCCAATCCGAATGGGGTAATCTCTCAGTGCAGACACTCTCTCAAGTTACCCTGAATGTGTCGAGGTGACAGTCTAACTTGGAGAGATGGTTCAGGGCTAAGAGCACTCACTGCTCTTTCAGAGGGCTGGGTCTCTGCTCCTAGCACTCACTTGGTATCTAACAACTGTCTGCTGTTTCAGAGGACTGAAAACCCTCTGCTGGCCTCTACGGGCACTGCATGTGGATGTAGACAAACACGCATATGCATAAAATAAAATAAATGCATTTTTCAAAACTAACTAGGACACATGGGTTGTATCTAGTCCATATGTGGACCCTTCAGGGCTGTCTCATTCTTGTCAGCATCATCACTGGCAGAGTCCTGACCCTGGTCCACATGCTGCTTTTCAGTCCCACATCAAGGTGTCTGTGACACGAGTAGCGTCATAACACACTTCTATTATAGCGTAGAGCCTCATACATGCTAAACCAGTTTTCCATCACCAGGTTACACATCCAGTTGGCAGAAACAGCTAAAGGAAGGCTTTATTGGCTCTTACTGCTTCAGTCCAACATAAGGAAGAGGGGTGGTCAGGAAAGTGGCTCTAGTACAATGACAGTTTGCAATAGATCTCCCTACATGGCAGCCAGAAGAAGGAAAGAGCTCCATCCCTCACGCCCTCTGTCCTGTGTCTGCCAGCTGCCCCTTATATTCTATAGTAATCATCTAACCTGGGACTTAGAAAACCTACCTTGCTCTTTTTATAACTTCAGGGTTAGTGTGACCTGCAGGACACCTGTGTTTCCCTGGTATCCATCAATTCTCCAGCTTGCAAGCTTCTGCCTTTGCCGATACAGCACCTGCCCTCTGAGGGTAGCCGTTTGGAATTTACCTCGCAAGAACTGGTGAGCAGGCCATCAACAATACAGAGGCAAGCAAGACAGCAAAGCATGCCATCTGGAACCCTCCAATGTACAACAAGGGCATCCAAGGAGGTGTGGTGTGGTAGACTCAGGGTAAAGCCTTGACTGAGTTCTGGGGACTGCATCTAGTACAGAGTCCAAAAGACCATTGAGGGCACATCTTGCCAGCAGGAGGGATTCATGCAAGGTGACACATCAAAGGAGGGGCAGGGACAATAGAGGGAGGAGGGCATGACAAAGCCCTGGAGAAGGCTTTGGAATCAATTAGCACAGACCCAGACCTTAAAGCCCTTACCATTAGTTCAAGATGATTGAAGCCTTACTTCTGTGAGAGAACCCATACTACAATGTTACCTCAAAATGATGCAGTTGCTCAGGATAGTCCTTGGGCTTACTAATAACTTAAGTGAGCAGAGGATGTGGTAGGTGCTGCTGTGAAGGATCTAACTAAAAACATCTGTTAGGATTGAATCTAATGGTTTGTTTTCATTATTTTACCCACAATGCAACCTTGAAAGGGGGGATTGAGTGACTATCCCAATGATTCTGTACATTATACAAAGAATGTAGGTGTAGCCCCAGCTTTGCACTTTAAAATCAAATCACTCATTTCCACCCCCCCCCCCAACCATGTCGTCACCCCTCCCCCTTCCAGCGCCAATGCTTTTCTGTCTCTAGACATAAGGAGATGCAGGCCATCTGCAACCTTTCCCAAGCTGCTGCAGGATGACGGATGCCTGGACCCCTCTCAATCCCTGTAATGAAGGGTGTCTGAAGCTTTGGTAATCACATCCTACTGGAGTTAACAGACTGTTGCCAAAATATCCACAGTGCAGGGGTTTGGCAAGTGTGCTGAATCATAGCAAAAGGATTACAAAGTGCAAACCGAGTCCTGAAACTGCTTGGACAGGAGACAGCTTAGACAATGTGTGCGATTTAAAGACAGACTTGGGCTTAGAAGGGGCCTGGGCCTGCTGCTCCTAGCAGGTGGTTTGAGTCACATTCCCTATACCATTCACGTTGGTCCAGATGGGCAGCATTTGTGAAACAAAGGACAAGTGATGTCCAGGGAAAATGATGTTCCATCATAAAAAATGTGGTGTGTACAAAGGAGAGCTGGGGGAGAGCATTCCCCAAACTGAAGTTCTCAGAGGGTTCCAGAGTGTTTAAGCCAGACCCCAAGTCTAGATGGGGAGTCTTCAGAGTGAAGAGTCCAGTGGCAAGCTCAAAAGTTGGGCCTTGGGACTTCAGTGTGTGTGTGTGTGTGTGTGTGTGTGTGTGTATGTGTGTGTGTGTGTGTGTGTGTGTGTGTTTGTGTGTGTGTGTGTGCGCGCGTGCGCGTGCACGCGCGTGCGCATGCATATATATGTGCACAAAGAGTTCAGAGTATAAGGGACCTCAGGCATCATTCCTTAAGCACCTTCCACAGCTTTTTTGAGACAAGGTCTCTTGTTGACCTGGAGCCTTACAAAGCAGGCTATGCTAGCTGGTCAGTAAGTTTCAAGAGCCTGCATCTCTCTGGCTGCCATCTCACCAGAGCTGGGATTATAAGCGTGGGCCATCACACCTGACCTTTTCCATAGCTCCTAGTGATAATCTCAGGTTCTTATGCTTACAAAGCCAGCGAGCACTTTAGCCTTGGTCCTCCTTGGATACTTCGTAACATAAACTGCAGATGTCCATGACTGATTTACCAATAACGATGACAAAATTTGGCTTTAACAATGGCTTGTTCATCGCTCAACAAAAATTTTGATCACGAAAATAATCTGGGTGACCAGTGGCCAGCACAGAACTGGCTGAAAAGGCTGAACGGACAATCGTGAAGACTCCAAGGTGAAACCTTTGCTCTTTCTGTTGTAGAACTGGGTAAGGATGAGAAAGTATAGGCTCCTTAGGGTCAAGAGGTGCATGCTGCTTGTGTGTGTAACACTCTGTCTTTATGACTCTCATCTGCTTAAGTTCTTGGACAAAGTAAACCTGTAACAAACTCGTAAGATTCAGCACAAGTTTCTGCTGGCAACTATTCATCAGCAAAGAAGTGCAAACTGAGACCCCTGCCATTCTGGTTTGCCATGAGAGGCCAAGCTCATTTTATTACATACATTCTGCATCTAAGAACTAGTAACTTCATATTGTAAACATTAAGCATTACAGAGTTAAAATTCAAGGCCACATCATTTCATTGATTGTCTCATTTTTTTGTGTGTGTATGTGTGTGGTGTGTCTTTGGCTGGCCGAGGTCAACTCGTAGTGTATAAATGCATAAGTTACATAATTATTATATAAAAAGAAAAAAACCATTGACTTGTAGACTTCATTCTGACGAACGCACAGCGTTCGCGACTCATTAAGGAAAACTGGAGCCCACCTACCCACAATGCCTGCTTGGTCTCTGACCATGGCGGCCACAAAGGTCACCTCTCAACTGTTCCCACGAAGGACAAAGCCTCCAACAAATGCAGAGTTTCTGAACTGTTTTTGAATATTAGACAATTCCAGTTATGCTTTCTTGTCACAAAGATGTATTTTTGGTTCTGAATACTTCTGCTCCCAGTCCTCCATAAAACTGTGTCCTTTCTTACAACGCTGACAGCGTCAAACATCATGACTCATGCTCTTTGGTCCCAAGATGTCCTAAATTCAGCTTTGATGGCTTCAGCAACGACCTTCTATTTCTTTTCTCCTCTTCCTCCTCCTCTTCCTCCTCTTTCTTCCTCCAACCCCCTTCTCCTTCACTTCCTCTGTCTCTTTGTCTTTTTTCCTATAATCACATACTCACGCACCATACACATCCCCCATCCACCAAGTGGCTCACAGTTCCTGCAATACTGAAAAAGGGATGAGACTTTGTGTTATCTTCACAGTTTGACAGAGCTGGCCGCTCTCCATCAAATGGAAAAGAATCTGATTTCAACCAAAGCAGTAAATGCCAGCCAAGAAAATCCACAATGTGGTTTGTAGAGGGGCCCTCCGTCTTTCTTGTCTTCTTATTTGGTTTTGATATGTTTCTATTTTTAAACACAGGTAGTTTCCCTTCAAATGACCTTCTCAAGGGTGTGTTAGGTCCAGACTGTGTTACTGTTATTTCTATTGCTTTCACTGAATCCTGACTGGTACAGCAAGGTCTCCTATCTACTTACACTACTTAAGGCCACTTTGAAGGTTTGTTCTTATCGGGCCATGCTTTTCTACATACAATGTCTTTGACAAGGGTGGACCACAGGTTATATGTTCATGTCGTTATATTTTGAGCTTCCTCTATTTCTGTAGTAATACTTGGGTGATGCCTACCCTCCCCCATGAGTCTTTGGTTCTCGACTTCCTTCCCCAGCTCTGGTCAACCTTTTTCATTCCTCATGAGGCACTTGATTTGTGCTCTCCGAGTTTGTGATGACATGCTAGGTGATTGTACACTGTTGGGAAAGGCCTCCATCTGGTCTCTAGTAGTAAGTACCCAGGTGAGACGGCATATGGCTGGCAGGGAGCCTAGTGTTAGGGTAAATGCCCCCGGTCGGTGAATTCCAGTATGGGTTTGGGGCAGCAAAGAAACTAGAAGATGTGACTGGGAGGGCTGGAGGGTGGGGAGTCACAAAGTTCATCTTCTGGGGGTGGGCGTGATAGGAGCCCATGTACGGGAGGTCGGAGGGGTACTTGTACAGAGAAGATTCAGGAGGATGGGGCTGGAGGGCCTGCGCGATCCCATGGAAGTCAAACTTGTAGGCATAACGCTTCCCGTGCACTTTGGTCATAATGTTTTTGTCGTAGTAATAGCGGAGGGCGCGGCTGAGTTTATCATAGTTCATATTGGGCTTGCTCTTCCGCTCCCCCCAGCGCCGCGCCACCTCATCCGGGTCTGTCATCTTGAATTCCCCGTTGGTACCTTCCCAGGTGATGCAGTTGGAGTTTGAGCTATCAGACAGGAGCTCTAGCAGGAACTGCCACAGCTGGATCTGGCCACTACCTAGGGATGGGAATGGACACAAAGCCAGTGAGAACCAAGCACAGGAAGAGTCACTTCTCAATGGCAGACTGCTGGGACCAGGTCTGGCCCCCAATCCCCGCCCCAGATTTCTGCTCCTGGAATGTTACTGTTTTTGTCTTCTGACTGCTCACATCTCCAGAGAGAAAACCTTGGCTAGATAGGATCTGTCCCACACACAGGAATAGCAGGTTACACTGTGGAAGGGGAACTAGCGGATACCCTAATTCTATATGCTGCTTTTGGCCCATAGTTCCTTAGGGACCATGCCAGGACATGAGGGCTCCGGGAGGTTGGAAGTTTCTACAGCATTTCTACCACGGAACACTGCTTCTTCCTGAGAATGAACCCTTAAGGAAACATCTCACATCAGGATGCTTATCTGTGCCCACTTCTAAGAAACTTGTCGTGGTATGGCAATCACGCTCAGGTTGGCCTCAAAGACTCAAGTTTTCCATATAAAATAGAGAATACACACAGGGCAAAGTTCAGTTAGGGTTCCTTCCAGTTGGGACATCTTTCAAAGAGCAACCAGGGCACACTGGTTTCAGAGGAATGAACAAGCTACTTTTTCCCATTTTGTGAGGCAGAAAGGCTATGGATGGCAATAATGGCCTGACGCCATTTGTATTGGCTGGGTCAAGTGAAATAAATAACAAAAGTCAGGCATAGGAAATGAACATCTACAAGTTCATGGAAAATCAAACAGAGAGAGGAAGTCAACTCTGTTATTTCTAACATAGCATCTGGCTGGTGCTCAGAGACCAGTTCTGTCTGAACTTTCCTTAGTACAGAATTAACCCACTCAAAATGAGGAAGTTTAGAAAAAGAATTGGCTCTGTTTCAAACAAGATAACTAATTTCCAGTCATGGACCAAATGCACCATGACAGAAACCTATGTTCCCAGTATGCCATATTCTTCTGTCACAGTGCTTTTGAAAGATGGCAGGCCATGAGTAGTACTCCCGAGAAGCAAAGAGAGCTTGGCTCAAAAAGCTCATTGTGTGTGTGCTTGTATGTATAGGTGTTTTGGAGGTATGGATATATGTGCCATGTGCACATGTGTGTGCTTATGTGTGTGGGTGTGGATATGCATGCTTATATAGGCAAGAGAAAGATTTTGGTGATATTATCCCCGTTTTTAAAGTAGCCTCTCTTGTTAGCTTGGAGTTTACCCATTAATTAGCCTAGGCTGCCTGGCCGGTGAGTCCCAAAGATCCACTTACTTGCACACCCACACCAATGGGTTTATCAATGTTCACAACCACACTGAGGTTTTGTTTTGGCTTTTGGCTTTTTGGTTGTCTGTCTGTCTGTCTTTCCTTTTTTCTTTTACACAGGTTCTAGAGATCAAACTGAGTTCCTCATGTTTGCATTGCAAGCACTTGACTGAACCATCTCTCTGACCCTCAGTCAGAGGAAAGTCTAAGCACAGCACTCTAGCCACCATGTGACATTGCTCCAGGGGATCTCTGGGTGTGTAAAGAGACCCAGTATGTCCAGGAGAAGGCCTACACTCCTGGTTCCCTCCGGTGCTGAGTCATTCTGCTTTGTTCATTGGCTACCCATTTCTCCAGAGGAAAACCTGTGCTAGAAAGAGCATAGTCATACCCAGACACCCCAGGCTAGACTGACTGAGAGAACTATAGGGGACCCCCTTGTCCCTCCTTCTCTCTGGTGTTCCTGCCACATAGCTGTTTAGTGAAAATGACGTTGGATACCAAGAAAAACAAAATTAACCAGCACAGAATTTAGTTTTTTAAAACTAAATTTAGTGAGTGGGAGGCAGATATTTTTTCCCAGCCTCCAGGGCAGCACACTGCCTTGGGCTGATTACCAGGCACAATATCTTTTATGATATGATAAGTAATGTGAATATAGGTGATCAATGATTAGAGTAACTTGGACTATGATCTATTCAGGGAATGGATGGAATGTAAAATTCAATTATGATTTGCTTCTCTGAACCCTTCCCAATAGCCTCCTCCTACACACTGTCCAATCCTTGTCTCCATGTAGGCTCTGTGGAAATGGGGGTCTGTGGATCCACCCATAGACACATAGCGTCATGAGAAAGGTCAGCCCCTTTTGACTATACTCTGGAAAGGGTTGTTTTCAGTCAAGCGACACATTTGAAACGTATTAACAGCTTGTAGCTTGTCAGAATAAAAGGCTGTGCTTCTTCGGAGCTACACATATAAACTGTTCTCAATCATGGGCTGTTGTCTCCAACATCTCATTAATATGCATTCAAAAATATAAACGATGGAATGAGAGAACCATATGGTTTTAGTATATGTATTGTAAGCAAAGGATTAAAACTTGAAAAAAGAATTCCATAGATGACCTGGGAATAGAAGACACTGTGAGTTTTGGGTTTAACAATCTAACATATGCCTCACTCTAAACATGGACAGTTGCTGGAAAATAAATATTTAGTGTCAACTTCTTCCCATAGGGAGAGAGCCACTCTACAGATTTCATACAAATATGCAGACCAAATAACACTTGGTATCTGTTCAAACGTTGGCATCATCTTTGGGAATTTGTCCCTCACCCACTTCCCTTATGAGCATGTGGGGGGGGGGAGAGAATCATCTGTTTCACTTGCTTCTGAAAAGCCAGAAAATATGCAAGCCCTACATGCATGGCTGGAAGCTCAAAGCTCAGAGGACAAATGAGCTCACTTCCCCCTAGGCTGTTCACATTACTCATTAGCTAGAATGACAAAGGGCCCAGGGCTCAGGATGAGCCAGCCAAGCCCTCCCACAAGAGTGTCAGGAGCAGCATTCATTGGCTTCCAAACCTGAAAAAGGAAACTAGCTGTTAAAATCAACAAATGCTTAGGTAAACACTACAAACAGCGGCAGTCCATCAATCCCTAAGTCACTTAGGCCACATGTTCTCACTGAGCAAGAATTCTCAAGGATATGATGGGATTGTCGGTACTAAGAAGTCATTGTTGGGTAAATTAAATGACCTACTGTTTTCTAAACATTCTAAAGCCATTTATTAAATTACTATTACTGCCTGAATTGTAGCAGTCACAGTGTGTGAAGTGCACTGTAGAGTACAAAGTAGGGCTCTGGACAAGAAATGTAATGAGGGCTCAGGGGAATCTAAATGTGACTTGGGTCACTTACTGGCCAAACCAATAAGGAAAGACAAGATTGTGGTTGGGGGTTCAACTCAGTGTTTAAATACGTGCCACACAAATGTGAAGACTGGAGTTGAGATTCCCAGATCCCATGTAAATGCCAGGTAGATAGGGACAGTCAACCCATCTTTAATTCTAGCATACTTCTCACTGTCGGGCTGGAAGTAGCCAAATGAAGGTGATCACTTAGGACCACCCCACCGGCCAGGCAGAAGCTTGGGCTGGGGTTGTCCTCAGTCTGAAGTTCACTGGGGACAAGGCAGTACTATAAATGTTCA
The DNA here is from genome assembly GCA_033318265.1 of Phyllotis vaccarum. Lineage (NCBI taxonomy): Eukaryota > Metazoa > Chordata > Mammalia > Rodentia > Cricetidae > Phyllotis > Phyllotis vaccarum. The sequence goes on along the minus strand of JARWLC010000010.1, from coordinate 38,283,044 downwards.
CATGTGACAGTGTATTTAATTCCTGCAAAGTTGTGTTTCACCCACAGGAGAGCTGAGGAAGTGGGTACACACAGGTAGACTAACTTTATGTCCAACATCAGCAGACGCCAGTTTCAGACCCTATTCTTGGTCCTACACAGATGGGTACTCTCTAGTCAGGTGTCTATGTTTGCACAGCCTCCTTGGTCCTTCCTGGTTATGCTCCCTTGGCCTACAAATTGTTGGGCACTCACCTGAATGTGACAGGTTCCCACTTCCTAACAACTGACAAAACTTTTCTAAATATCTCTGTCCCTTTTCAAGGAGCCAAACATATCTTCATACATGCCAATTCGGAATGCCAGAACAGGACTCCACTGAAAGGACTTCATCCTTAGAACTCAGTGTTCAGCAGTGTTGGTGGAATGTAAAGGGGCTGGTGGCTCATCCCTGATTCATGGGGTTGGGATGCCAGAACACACCTTTCTCAGCAGGAGAAATAGTATTCCCAAGCACACATCAAATACATATTTGAAATGGAGATATTGGAATGTCCACACACTGATATCACCTTGTGCATTCATATGCATGACAAGGCTTTGAGAGATGAGTCAGCAGCTGAAGGACTTGGCTGCTCCTCCAGCATCCATGTTGGGGCAGCTCACAGCCACCTGTAATTCCACTTCAAGGAGACTCAGCATCCTCTTCTGGCTTCTGAGGGTGCCTTCATGAGCATGGTGCCTATAAACTCACATGCTACATACATTTGCAATTTAAAAAATCATATTGCATGGTAAAATCGTCTTATTGAAAATGAACAAAAAGATTTTGAAGAAGGTCCCACATACTATTCAGAGGGGAAAAAAAAAAAACGTGTGTTCCCTTTCTGTTGGGTAGAATATTCTCCTGTCTGTCTCTGTCTGTCTCTGTCTCTCTGTCTGTCTGTCTCTCTCTCTCCAGTTCTTTTATAGTACAACTGAGTTCCGAAGTGTCTTTACTTTGGGAGAACTCTCTACATTTAAGAATAGAAAGTTGAAGTCTCTAACTGCTATTATGTCAGGACCTATGTGGTCATTTATGTTTTAGTGCTTGTTTTATGATGAGACTCCGCTCTTTGGTACACAAAAGTTTATAATTGATAAGCTATTCACCAGTTTATTAATATGTACAGTTCTTTTTCTCTTCTATTCAGTTTTAGTTTGAGGTTTTTGTTGTCTGGTATATGGATAGCTACACCTGCTTGCTTTTTTACATTTTTTATGTGCTGGGCAATTTGTTTTCCATTCTTTGTTATTAAGTTCTGAGGTATCTTTACTAAATGAGCATTTCTTGTTTCTTAATTCAATCCCTTAATCATCATCCACTCAGATAAAATATGCACATAAAAATATTGCATATCATAATTAATTGTGTGAGATCACATATATATATATATATGTATATATATATATATATATATAAACATACAAAGGGATTTGTTATCTTCTACAAATATATCAGGTGGTGTTTTCTTCCTGCTGAATTATTGGATTACTTTTCCCGAAACCAAATTAGTTCTGAAAGGTTAAATGAGAAGATTGAAAATTAAAAAATTATCTCTGTACGTAGGCATTATTTTTAATTTTTAAAATTAAATTTGGGTGGGGAAGCAGTATTGAGGAGCGAACCTGAGGCTGCTCAGATAATAGGTAAGTGTCCTACATCTGAACTACACATCCGGACACATTCCCCAGTCTCCTTTTAACATTGTATTTTGAGACAGTGTCTCATTGAGTTTCACGCTAGCCTGAACTTGTGATTCTCCTGGCTCAGCCTTGACTTTGTGATTCTTCTGACTCAACTTTCCTAGTAGCTAGAAGTCACCATGTTTTGCGTGGTGAAGGATTAATTTATCAGAAAATAGAAAGAGATACTCAAAGAAGAAGCATTTTCACTAAACAAGGGATGGTGACATGCTGGTGTTGAAGGCCATGTGAATCAACTGGTTTAGAGCCAGGAGTGTATGAAGGAAAGTCTTCCTCCTTGGAAACTAACTGCATCTTATAGTCTCTTGACTACCAATGAAAGGCTGGATTCTGTCGTTGCCTTAGGTCCTCCAGTGATGGTCTCAGCATAGGAAATGTGGTCCTTAACATTTAACACCAGAACCATGAACCTGTGATGCCTCAGGATGTTGCTCCTAGGCCTGGGCTGTGTTTCCATCTCCTGGCTCTGACTTGGCATCCTTATCTACAGAAAGCATCCCAGGCCACAGCTCACAGGAGGATAAGGGGACACTTTGAAAGCAGGCACTTAGCTTGGTACAAATTACTCCCTTTGGCTCAACTTTTTACGTTGTTGCTTGATAGTTTTTTGAGACAGGGTTTATCCATGTAGCTCTGGCTGTCCTGGAACTTGCTTTGCTTTGCAGATCAGGCTGGCCTTGAACTCACAAAGAGATCTATCTGCCTTTGCCTCCCAAATGCTAGGATTAAAAGCATATGCCACCACCAGCCCGCTTTAAAAATAATTTTTTTATGTGCATTGGTGTTTTGCCTGCATGTATGTCTGTGTGAGGGTGTTAAGTGTTGGAGTTGTAGAGAGTTGTGAGCTGCCACGTGGTTGCTGGGTATTGAACCCAGGTCCTCTGGAAGACTCTTAACTACTGAGCCATCTCTCCAGCCCGAGCCCCATTTTCTAAACAAGCCGAGCAGCCCCTTTGTGCAGGGACAATAAGGATACGATGGACATTTCATCTAGGCCAAGGGCATGAGAAGAAAGGCTAGAGTGGTCTTGCCTAATGCAACTTGCCACTGTCTTCCTCCTCTTCCTTCCGTTTCCTCTTCTTGCTCGTATGCCTTGTCCTCCACCTCCTCTTCCTCATCCTCATCCTCCTAACTTTGCAGCTGTACAACTAAGTCACAGTGTTTCCTTTCTTACCCACAGCTCATCTTTCCAGAAGAGCTGGGAAATAAAACAAGCCATCTTTAGAGACACTTGGTTCCAGACTGAGTCTCCACCCTGTTTAGTGGTGACCCAGGAAAGGCCTTTGACATCTCAGGGCCTCTGACTCCTCTCCTACAGGATGGAGATAACACAAAGCCTGGAGGGGAACCACAGGTGTGAGGCGGGCACCAGTGGGGTGGGAGTTTCCAGGTGGCTACTTCACAGCATAGGTTAGTGTTCACGGAGCCTGGACCCTCCAGGCGGGTCTTCTTTCTAATCCACCCTTAACAAGGCTGCCAGAGCAGTTTTCTGAAGCCTGGTTATCACCACCTCCAAACATAGCCATGCAACATCTTCGTGTGTGTGTACATGTGCCTTCGGGCAAGTTGATGCAGGTTCGCAAATCCAATGTGCATGCGGAGTGAGAGGGTAACCTTGGGTGTCTCTCTTGCCTTCCACCTTGTTTGAGGCTGTGTGCTAAGCTGTCCTGGTGAGCTCCAGGGGATTCTCCCATCTCAGCCTCCCCTCTTGAAACAGGAGGACTAGAAACATACAAGATTCATACATATTTGACTTTTATTTGGCGCTGGGAATGCAAGCTCAGTCCTCGCCACTGTACAGTAAGCACTTTTAAGTGGAAGGCTGTAAGGGGGACACGGAAGAACTGCTCAGAAGTCCTGGCCACTAAGTGACTGGCCACAGAAGAGACAGTGGGCTAGAGAGTATTGTATCTACCTGTGCCCATCTCTTCACTAGGTGACAGCTCCCTGGGGCCGACTGTATCTTGTCATCTGAGGGATGAACTGATTAGCAAATGAGGTTCTAGGAACCCAGTTTGTACACTGGGATAAAACCATGAAGAAAAGGACCCCCTCTGTTTGCAGGGCTGCTTAGAACATATTTACTGAATTCATCAACATTAATCACAATTTTATGGCAGACTCCCCTGTTCAATAATGATGGTATTTCACATTCTCAGAGTATGGATTCTCTTGTGGGGATGTGTGCAATGATGACATCTGAATTTTTGTATTTTTCAACCCGTTTGGCTTAAGGTTTACAGAACACAAATTCCAGCCTGCACTTTCGGTGTGGATGTGACATCTTGATGTTAAATTTACAGCTGAGAATATGAAGCAGATGCCACAGAACCCTGGAGCGTTTGCCAGCACAGCTGGTTCTGATCTGAATACAAACAAATAGGACAAACTCATTGGCACCGAAATGTGAGGACAGGTGATGGGTCTCTGCCAGGTATCCTGAGGGTCTACTTTCCTCCTGCTTCTAAATTCAGAAGTACACCCTCACAGATGACCACAATTGGAGTCCGAGGGTCGTAAGCTTCTCTTTTTAAAATATCTGTTATTGGATCTGATTGGTGACATGTTGAATTATGTCTCCTAAAATTCATATATTGAAATCTGAGTTTCAATAGCTCTGAAAGTGACCTGTTTTAGAGACAATGGTTTTACAGAGTGACTAAGGACACTGAAGAAGCCCTTACTACAGAATGATGGGGCCCTTACTCCAGAATAACTGGTGTCTTTTTAAAAAGGAAACATCCCAGAATTCTCTGAGTCTGATTCCCAGAACCTAGATTTTGAAAAAAAAAGCAAGCACGAAGGCATGTGGTAAGACAGAGACGGGTAGATCCCTGGGGCTTACTGGAAAGCCGGTCTAGTTTACCTGCAGAATTCAAAGCCAGTGAGAGACTTTGTCTTATAAAACAGAAAGATAGATGGTGTGACATTGTCTGGATTGATATCCTAACAACCAAGGTTCTTCTCTAGCTTCCACATACATGTACAACCATACCCACACACACACACACACACACACACACACACACACACACACACACACACACACACGGCATAAAGAGGAAAGACAATAAAAAGAAACACAGGAAGATGATGGCATCCAATCCAGGGTGAAAGGCCCAGAGTGGATCCTTTTCCTCACTACTTGGAAGCCCCAGCCACCAGCTCAGATTTCCAACCTCCAGAGTTATGCCAATGCACTGGTATTATTCAGCCAAACACTGTGTTACTTTGTTACAACAACCCTAGAAAAACTTTATAAGTTCAATTAAATTATAAACTTCCTTGCTGAAGCTAAAACCTTAATTTATAACCTGATCCATATGTTTAAACAAAGGCAAATACAATAGTTCAGTGAGATGAGATGTGAAAACCAAGTGTCCCAAGTTCTCCTTCCGAAATGGTCCCAGCTCTAAAGTAACTGAAGAGCAGATCACAAGAGGTAACTCACCTGGATTAGCAAGGCGGCTACTGGTGGGTCCCAGAATCTGGTAAGGGTCTGTGACAGAAGAAGAGAGATCAGATCTTGGAGCTCTGACAGGTTTAATGCAGCTTCAGGCCGAAAGAACTGTGTGTGCAGAGGTGAGAAATGCTCCCCAAATTCCTGCCTCTGCCTCCAATGTAAGATGTCATACCAGATCTCAGGAGTTTCTTGCTGGAAGCATCACAGTTGTAGAAAAGCTTCAGGTCCCAGGTTCCCACCACCAATCCACAGCCCACATTATGCCGGGATCTAAGTGAGGCAATGCTAGGCCTGGGCTGCGAGGGCCAGCTTGTTCAAAGTCAGCATTCCACTGCATTTCTACTTTGGAACTGACAGACACACACTGTGGAAAGTCAAAGCCACAGAACTCATAGACCCCAAGGGCACAGGCTCCAGCAACGAGAGAGGTTTGCTCACATTCAGCACACAGGTTTGAGAGATGGTTTTGTAAAATCTCAGGATTTTAGTAAAATCCAATCGAGAAACTAATGCTCCAGACTTCATTGTATTTACATACACGACAGTTAGGAAGTTCATTTTAAAGGGGGACACACTTTGGGGACTCCCAGCTGAGCCTGTACCCCCCTCCCCTTTTTAGGGTATCCAAGATGGTTTTTGAAACGCACCTAACTGAGGACGCTGGTCTTCAGTTTTGGGGACTGCAGAAGGAGATGGCTGAGCAGCTGAAAAACAACAGACCAAGAATTCAAAAGAAGCCAAATTAACCACAACTCATAGGGCTGCGCATCATTGATGCTTTTCACTTTATAATCAGATAATTGTCAACGTAGTAACCTTCTTCTGCAACAAGAAGCATTTGTGGTAAGAAGAAATTGCCCCCTCTAATGAAATTAAATATAAACATTCTAAAATGTTTCTCATGATTTAAACAATCTACTGTAGCCATTACTTCTAAACAGAATGAAAAGAAACTTGAGCTGGCTTACAAGAGAGAATGAAATTAACTACGGTGTAAAATAAATAGATCCTGGGAAAGCGCCAGGGAAGAAGTGGAGCCAAGCAGAGCCTTGTGAAGGGAAGCAGCAATTAGCTCATCAGTGTGCAAACAGCCCTTGAAACCCACATTTGTCCACAAAGAGAGTCACTGTTCCAGTCACTTCTTTTTGTTATGAAAGAAGGTTACATCTCAAACAAGAGTCACACCGCATGTGTTTGTCAACAACAGCAGGACCCCTCTGTTGGAAAGACCACAGATCAACCATTGCCATTGTAATAATCACCCCTGTCTTGTGACATGCAGCTCAAGCTTGGGGGAGGGGGGTGCTGAGCCTGTACCTTTGGACTGAGGGGCGGGGTGGCCATGACCGGTCCAGGCTGTTCTCCTGGGAGGCTCATAAGGTAAATCTGTAAAAAAGAGATATATGGACTAAAAAAAAATAAAATAAAATAGCTATTTTTTAATGACAGATTTTTTCCCTTAGAATAAATACTGAATAAAAATTCAAATGTAATAAAAATCAATGTAGATTTTGCCTATAAATTATACTTTGTATATTTTATATAGTTGTATATACTATTGATCTAAAATTCTCACTTCCACTTAGCTAAAACTATCATTGATAGATTCTTCTAGACGTTGTTTGTGTGTGTGTGTGTGTGTGTGTGTGTGTGTGTGTGTGTTACACATGTATTATGAATGTCAGGTGCATACTCATGTAGAGGTTAGAGAGACCAACCTCAGATATTGACCTTAAGTACCATCCAACTCAGGGGGTTTTGTTTTGTTTTGTTTTTTGAAGCAGCTTCTGTTGTTAGGGCCCATCTGGGGCTCACTGATTTAGCTAAGCTGAAAAGGTACATGTCACTGGGCGCAGATCTCTACATGGAAACTGGGATGGAGTCAGGTCCTCATGCTTGCCTAGCAAGTGCTATTCCAGCTGAATCATCTCCCAGGCTCCCTCTCTTCAAGCCCATTCCTGTGTTCAGAAGTCAAGATCATCGACGGCTTCTCTTTCACAGTCTGACTTATCACAGGACTGGTCAGAATCTACACTTTAATCACCTTCAGAACTGGGGGCCCACAGCTGCAATGAATCCATTGATTCCTGCTTGAGGTCACCCCAAATCCACCCAGCAACATTTATGCCTCTGTTTTCTGCTCTCTTCTTGGGAATGAGAACTGCTTTCTGGCCTCTCGTGAGCTGCGCCCCTAGGCTCCCCTCCCTCCACTTCCCCTGGATAATCTTACCCATTTATACTGTCAGTCTTAATTGGCTTAGTTATTTTTCTAGGCAAAAGGTCCCCCTTTCTTGTTTTCTAAGAAAATTTAATAACTCTCTAAAATGAATGGCATGAAACAAATTCAAGACTGAAATGATTGTCCTACAACATATTAACAATGACTGTGAGTGTAAATGTGTGCCAATTATTTGTATTTCTACATAATGTTACTTATGCCATGCACCTTCATTACACACATTTGCAAATTTAATAACTACAGTTCTGCATTCAGTTCTGCATTCTTAGCGAAGGCTCTGCCACTAATAATCAAGCTTTTAAGTCATTTCCATTTTCTTTCAGAAATATATCCCAGAAACACTCTTTTTGTCATTCTTATTACCCACCACACACACACACACACACACACACACACACACACACACACACACACATTCACACACGCTATTTCTACATGCAATTATATTATAGAGCCATTTAAAAAAACTGTGATCCAGGTGTGGTGGTTCAGGCCAGTGAGTCCAGCACTTGGGATGTAGAGGCAAGAGAATCAGCTCAGAGCCCTCCTCAGTTACATAGCGTCTTTGAAGCCAGCCTGGGTTACGTGACATCCTCAACACAAACTAGATCTGGGTATGATGGCTCATGTCTAAAATCCTGGCACTTAGAGGCTGACACAGAAGAATTCCTGTAAGTTTAAGACCAGTCTGGACTCCAAGGGAAGTCCCTCTCTCAAAACAAAAGCAAAACTTTAAATGAATTTAAAATCAAAACTTCCTTGCTTGGTGGGTCTTGGTTAAATGTCAAGTGCCACTCTAGATCACCTGAAAGCCACAATCCCATATAGCAGCAGGTTTCCATCTGCCAGACAACAGGAGAAAGCCACAGAATTCTCACTTGGAGGACAAAATGGTACAATTTCTTTGGGCCTCTCTTTAAGTAAATCATTTAAGCTTACTTAAAACTGGCAATCTGATAGATCAGCTTTCAAAGATCCTCACTATGTTGCAGAGTGTGGGTCCCTTCCTATGTTCATATCCCAAAGAGAACAACTTGAAACCCAACACAGAGGCCTTAATTCAATCAGTCTGTTTGGCTGCAGGCATCACAACTGGTGTGGTCTGTGAAACTCTACCCTCCTGGGCTTTGGAGAGCTAGGCAACTTTCCTTTCCCACTATTTCTCACTCTCCTCTCAGGGGCACTTTTGCATCGGGGACTTTCAGCTTCTCTGAAGTTGGGACAACATGTGGGAATGAAATCTGTAGCTGCAATCAATTTACAACTAAATTTTATCTTACATCTCTGGAAAGATTTTGAAAATATACTCTTAACCTGTTGCGATTTTCTTTCTAAAAATGAAAAAATAAAGGCAGGATGTGAGGGCAGAACTCAATGAGATGGCTCAGTAGGCAAAGATGCTTGCTTTTCCAAGACTTCTTATCTGGCTTGGATCCCCAGAATCTGCACGGCAGAAGAGCATCAGCTCAGCTAAGCTGTCCCGATTTTCACCTGTGTGCCATGTGCACACTCCCACCCACACACCTCGAAATAAATAAAATGTAACATTTATTTTTCTAAATACCTCAAGATAAACATAATGTAATAATATTTATTTTTCTAGAAGTTGGTTAACCAGAGTTTTATGGCAGAAATCCTTCTGGGAGGAAAGTCAGTGAGGTACCCCACCTAGTTCAGAGGCAGACCCATATACCAACAAACAAAAATGGTGGAGTCACAGAAGTGTCCTAGGTCCTTGCTTCTCAAAGTTTGCTCCATGGATCATCAACCAAAGACACACTTGAGGGTAAGGAATGTGGACTTTAACCCTGGACTTTACAGAGTAAAGCCAGAATCCTAATGAGGTCCCAGACCACTCACATGCTTGCTGATGTGTGCAAAAGCCAGCTTGAAAAATCTCCACTATAAAAATTCTTATAAAACTCACCATTCTCAGAGATAATGACTTTAGGAATTCTGGCCAGACTGTGCAGATATAACTACATAACAGTCTGGTACAGAAGGTTCTAGAGGTACCTGTAGGGCCTGAGCTGGAAGATTGGAAGCAGAAGTGTGAGAGAGCCCTAAGTCCATCAACTGCACTCAGAAAACCACTGCTCATGGACTGTGGCTGGAAAAAACCATCACACTAGAACTAATATTTGGAAGCTTCTTATTCATAAAATCCTTTGAAAGATGAATAGCCATGTCCCACCCTACCTTTGAAATAACAACCCCCAGGCTGTGTTTAATTTTCAGCCAAGTATTTGAGATGTTTGCATGGCCAAGAGATTAACATATTCACAAATACACTGCCATGATAGATACGTGGGTCTGGTTTCCTTTCATGAGAGTCTATGCCAATATTTCCTTATCAGCTACTGGTCACACACACTGTAACACTAAGCCCCCTCCTGTGGGAGATAGCCTCAGGAAATGCTGACCTTGAAAATTTCTGGGGATGAGGAACAATCAGAACAGTGGGCAGCACTGCATATGTCCACCCCTGACTGCTTAGAAGACCACTACCCATGAGCCTTTGCTACCCAGCCTGATAGAAGAGCATGTTTTCTTTTAAAAATAAAAAAAAAAAATGTATCATTTTACATTTAAATTTGGTGAAGAGCCTTCAAAGTAGCTAGCTCACACATTTGTGCACAGGAAGTTATTTTTTGGCATTCATTCTGCTATTGTAGCTGTTGGAAATGACTAAAAAGCCTGAACCTTATTAAAGCAATCTCATGGGCATCTTGGGGTGGCTATAGAAGCATGGTATATACCACGGCCCATATGAAAACGACATGGAGATACAAAGCAGGGCTTGTCTAGTATAGACCCCCACACATAGCAGCTTTGTGTGTTTTCGGAGAACTGGGATCAGGTTCTAATTCTGAATGAGGCCATTTCTACCACATTCTTCCTAAGACATCAGAGAATCTATCGGCATCCTGCCTCCCACCCCAGTAAGGGGTAAGTTCTACTAAAGTTACATTCTCCATTGGCTCAGATCACTGGAGGGGGCTTGCCAGCTCCTATGGCCTCCACAGAGTCATTTTGCATTTTAAAGGACCAGGACTTAGCTCTTGGAACATTCTCCCTCATTCTTCAGAATCTATACCATGTCTACAAGATGTCTCTGGCCATCCCTTGAAGAAAGGGAGAGGATGGAGAGGAATGGATGGGCCCCTCTCATGCACTGATGCTAATGAGGAAGACAAAGTAGAAAGTCCAAGAATTGCCTAGAACTGATCTATAAAGTCCTGGAAAACAGAGGGATTTTTAGATTTGGCCTTAGGGTAATTAGCCTGCATTGTCTTCTACATCCAGATCTTTCTAAATTCTTCTTCACCTATATTGAACACACAGAGATGGGGTTTGTGGGTGATATTTGTGGGATTTTAACTATGCTTACAAATATCTCTGGCTGTCTATGAACTTGGGACAGCTGAGGCATGAGGTTTACATAGCCGCTGACTGAGGGGTGCAGGAGCTATGGGATCACCTAGCTCAGTCACGCTCAGCAGCATCAAGTTTCAGGATTTCATGAAGGAATCCCCCAAAGGGCACCAGCTTCAGGGCACCAGCTCTGAACAAAGCTGTCTGTGGCCTTTACATAGCTCGATTATGTTTATCATACTATAGAGTCATCATGGTAAAGGAGGAAGAAAGAAACAGCCTTCATGATCAACTCACAAAAGGACACGCTAAGTCACACTGTCTAATAAGATTCTGCGGCTGGAGCCCGTCCCTGATTTGACCCTTTGATCTGAACTTCAAGGGTCCGTGGCTTCAAAAGAAGTAGATTTAGGGGAGGAAAATGGTCTGTATAGAACAGCTGGGGAGAAGGGTTTGGGGTAATTGTAACAAAAGAATGATCAGCAGTCCACAGAACACACAAGGATGTGCCAGCCTCCTAGCAGGGGGCCAGTCCTGGTGCTTATTCAACAGAGATGTGGAAGCAAAGGAACAAGCATGGAAGAGGATGCTAAGACATAGAATGAGAAAGGATGAAGCCCATGGGTCACGGCCTGTGACCACACAGCCCCTGAATGATAACCCTTTACAGAAGTTTGGACATAAAGAGAAGAAGATCGGGAGGAAGAGGAGAGAGGGATGGAAGGAGGGAAAGGTAGACTGGGGGATATCTGAGAAGTAGGTGATTAGAGGCAGATGAAGTAAAGATCAGGTGAGAGGAAGTGTTTCATAACAGAATCCAGAGGACAGTAACTGTGGGTGGAGGCGTATCCTGCAGAAAGGATGGGAAAGCCGTCTAACTGATCTCATAAAACACAGATATCTTGTAGTTTTACCGGGTTTTTTTGTTTTGTTTTGTTTTGCTTTTGCTTTTTTTTCTTGCAGGGAACCTCGTGAAACAGCTCTAGTCCAGAGAAGGTTCGAAGAGAGTCTAAATAGACCAGTGATCTAGAAGCCTGGCTTGCCCTGAGGTGCCTTCCAGCTTCTGTTCCTAGTGCTGAAATAGAGAAATGAGGGATATGGACACACAAGGGACAGGAACATGGGTCTCTGTCACCAGACTCTCAAGAAACCCCTTTGCCCCACCCTGCCGAGGGCCCTCTTGCTTGGTGTGGGCCTTTCCTCATGGCTGCTTCTGTTTGCTGTGTTTGAAATTCCCCTTACCTTTTGATTTTTTTAAAATTGATTCAGAAAAGAAACCTAGAAAGTAACACCATCACCCTACAAGCAAAGTAGTGACAAGGCCCCTTGTCCTGACTCTCCAACCAGTTCACCAAGGGGGCTCACAAACCCTGGTCCTGAAATCCAGCCAGTAGAATGCCTGAAATAGCTTTAAACAAACATTTTTTAAATTGGCTAATTAATCTTAAAGGCCAAATGTTCCACAGGGAGCTTTTATTTATTTATATATTTAACTATGGGTAGAAGCATTTTTGAGAGAGCTCCAGAATCATTCATGTCCATTCATACCTCCCCTTGTTTATATACCAAGGTGCACTTGTAGGTAGCAAGTTCAGAAAGTCCTGGAGCCAGGGAAAGGGTATTTCCTGTGCTCTTCATTTTCAATGCTCTTGGTGGTATTTTGGGGGCTGTTTGAAACCATAGACACCGGGTCAAGTCCATTACTTTATTAACCTCTAACATGACTGGGGACTTTGGATAGGCATTTTTCACAGGGTCTCTGGGAACAAAGAAGTAAGCTTTCTCTTTCACAGAAGAAAACACCACCAACCGGATAACACTGTTATGGTAGCTGCAGAGCAGATGAGGTACAAAAGAGCTTGGTGCCCCCATCACCACCATTCAGCCAGCTCCCATCCTGAGTCTGTCTTCCTTCCTCAAAAGAGCTTCTGAGCCTGCAAACCAGCTTAACTAGACTCATGCAGGCTAGACATGCAAAGAGCCATAGAGAGGCAGCCTCGGCGGGGAAAGACATATATGCTAGACCAAGGTAAGGAGTATGGGAAATCCATTGTGTGTTCTGGAACAGAATAGCATGAGGAATTTGAATCTAAAGGGTAGTCACGGCCCCTACGAGGGGGTGGTGTTTAAGGGTGATACATCCCCATTTCACAGTGCCTCTCCTGGCCAGTCCCCTGAAGGCTTTCTGATTGTGTTCATATGGGGCTAACTCCTTCAGCTCCCGAGCCTCCAGACTCTAAGCAGTGCCTTAGTTGTCTGCTCTTGGAAATATTATGTGCTGAATGCTTCTCCTCTCAGAAATGGGTGGTGAGAATCAGTCACTACTGAGTTTGGAATTGCTCCTCCCTCAAAAGGGAAAGATTGCACACCAATCCTTCCATTAACTTGACGGTACAAGGGGTTCCTATCTTCTGTGTTGGCCCAAATATTCAAAGCTATGCAAAGGCCCTTGTCTGTTTCTGACTCCACAGCTTGGCCCCCTCCCCTCTCCTGTGGTCTCTGAAGGCAGCAATTGGACTGAATTCTGGTTGCACATCAACAGGGTCAGGAAAGAGACTGACTGCAATATGCTGCATTTCAGGTCCAAGACATGATCCTGGGGTCATGAGCTGATGTCCTGGGTCTAAGCTGGACATCTGGGAGTCTCTCAGTGAAGGAATCACGCGGGGGGTGTTAGCGTTAGCGTACCTGGCCTAGTTGTAATTCTTTGCGTAGCTTCGGGATATACTGAAGTATTTGGGAAAATAAAAGCTGCACCCCCTGCAGACAAAAGGAAAGACAAAGTGTGAAGGTCCTTTGTGGTGACTATTCACCCGAACATCAGTGCCAACCTGCCTCACCCTGTAATGTTAGCAGAGGTCTTGCAACGTCAGTAGGGTTCTTGGCAAACAGGAGCCCTGGGTGAGACTCGGATCCTGAGTGTGAACAGGAGTCTCCCATGTGCTTTAAATACTATGCTTTATTATTTCTTTGTGAGCTTTTAGATGGGCTCCCACCGGTAATCTTATTTTATTAAAATGTATTCATGGCATGGCTATTTATTCATTAAAATTGTATATAAGTCACAAAATATCTCAACAGATCCCGAAAAGCAGATCTTGCAAAGAATTGTGACTGTTTTGCCTAAGACTCTATAGCGTATATTCAGAATTAATACATATCTCTATTCAAATACAGGATTTTTCTTATTTTTCTCAATTAATGGTCATCTCCCCAGATGAGGAAAGTTCCCCTTTGGCATTAAGTCCTTTGGAAATTTTATCATCCTTGTCCTTGGGCTGCCTCTCTATATAGCTATAATAAAATTATGAACTCTGAGTTTTGTGGAATATTTAGCCTCACATGGAGTCGGTGAGTGGCTCAGGGGTGTTTCCTAAGATGACGACTCTACTCATCTTAGCGGGTTCATATGTGCACTATAGATTGAGAAGGGATAGCATAAAGCACTTTGCATTACATTAAAAGCTGCTCAGATGCTGAAGACCGAGAGAAACCAGCTATTTACTATGGATGTTGAACTGAGGCTCAGTTCATATGAGACTGGACGCTTTAAGATAAGAATATTGGATAAGTTTCTGTCTGGTTCAGCTTGCTTACAAGGGGCCAGAGGCAGTTTCCTAGCTAATTCTTGATGCTTACAGTTCAAGCTGGGTATGGGAGGGAATGGTCCTAGGCTAATCCATAGGTAAGAAGCAAGTGGCCAGATACCCATCAGTGATACCATGGGGGGGGGGGGAATCTGTATATGGAACATATATGGAACATGAGTAACACATTTATCCACAGACAACCCCAAGAGTACTGAGAGCAAGAGAGGGGAGTTAGTCACGACCAAGTGCCTTGGTAAGCCACGCTAGGCTCGGCATGCAGCAGACACAAGTATAGAACCTGTAGTTAGAGACAGGAAGGAAGGCAGCGGACCAGGGACCCATTTTATATGCTCCCAAGTTGCAACAGAGTTTCCTTTAGAATAAAGGTTTGCAAAAAGTTTGAAACATTCCTCCCATGGCCCTCTGAAAACATACAAGTCTGTACAGAAGATTAAATCAAGGTAAGTCTAATAAAAGGCCAGAAATACCAAGAAATCCTAGAAAACACTGCTTCAGGAATAAAAATGGAGAACAGACCTCTGGGGCCCTTATACCAGGGAGATTTTCATTTTCAAAGGCAACAGGACTGGTGGATTTGGCCTAACAGTGGGGCATGCTGGGGGATTTGAACAACTGGTCTAAAAACAAAACAAAACAAAACAACAAAGCCAAAAATCCTTTCACAGCTAAGAGAGTTGTGGAAATAACCGGAAGTGTTCAGATACCCAGTGGCCTCCCCTTCCTTCACCTCTGCATCTGCCTTCGAACCTCTACCCTGTGAACTGCACTTGAAAGTATACATCTGTAGACAGGAACTTATGCTTGTCCTAGGGTGGGAAAGGGCGAAGATTACCTGTGTTCCTAGCATGCATTAACCGCGGAGAGTTTTGTAAAGCCTTGTCAACATCATCGGAAGTCAAATGTGGAAGGGGGGCTAGAAAACAAAACACGGAGCAACGTTGAGATGAAAAGAGAGAATGATCTTTCTTAAAAATAAATAGAATCAAAGAGAAAAGAAAGAAAAACATACCTCCCCTCCCTAACCCGGGGTGCTGGAAACATATAAACCCCGTGAGACTGGTTAATGAATTAAATAATATAAGGGATGGCTTCACACAGATAAAAAGAGCATGGGATGCCAGACAAAGCCACCAAGGGAACGACTCCTCTCACTTGCACTAGGGATTCTTCGGGACCATTCTCAGATCTGCCAGTACCCATCGATCCCGACTTATGCCTATACTGACCAATACGCCACCCATTTTATCAATTACAGTGAAAAGCCTCCCCTTTTGTGCCTAGGTTGGGTGGAGGGAGGGGCTCCACACAGCTCTAAGGAAGATAACTACCCACATTCCCATCCAGGAACATCTTCTGCCTTCCAGTTTGGAACATCATAGAAATATTGCACATGGGGTCACTTCTCACCATCATTCTATTTTCCTAGCCTTGGGAATCCAGGAGGAGAGAGAAGCCTGCAGCCTTGTCACCAAAAGAGATCATACTTTCTGTCTATGTTATGAAGGGCTAAGCTCTACTTGTGTGGTCCTCTCAGGTCAGACAAGGGCATTGAGTGAGAGCAAGAGGATGCTGGGGACCACTCTGTCTGAACCTACTGAGGTGGAGTCTGCAACCATAGCAACAGCCATGGTCACTGAGGGAGGCGGCAGCTTACTCTCTCTGAGGTAGTGGAGATGGGACAGAAGGATGTCTGCATTGTAACTTGGAGTGAGCCTCTGGAAATCATCTTTTGTCATCTTGCACAGCTCCTTCCCATCAATGTTCTGAAATAACAAGACGTCCACGTCTAGAAGGCCATATTCTTTCACTGCCCATTCCAACCACTGCCGGACATGGTCTGTGCTCCAAAGAGTAGGATCTAAAAGGAACAAAGACAGACTCAGTTGACTCTTAAAGGCAAATCTCCAAGCAGAGAGCACCCCAGTTAGAGCCTTAGGGCAGCCTCCCCCCTCCCACATACACACAGCTCCAGAAGCTCAATAAATCACAGCCAGAGAAACAGTTTCTTTGGGAGTGACACACACATATATCTCTAAGTTGCTGAGAATTTGATCTGCCTCTGCTGTGGCTCAGTTTTCTGTAGATATCTGGGTTTCTTTTCAGTTATTTTCACTTTTTTTTTAATTTAAAGATGTACAAGACTAAAAGGCATCCTTTGAAAAATTACTGATGTGTTATATATGTATACATATATGCATTTGGTCTGGGGAGATGGCTTGATCTGTAAAGTGACTGTTTTGCAAGTGTGAAGAGCTAAGTTCAATTCCCAGAATCTACTTTAAGAGAAAAAGGTGACTGTGGAGGCATTCACGGAAAGCCCTAAACTGGAGAAGCAGAGATAGGTAGATCCCTGAGGCTCACTGTGAATCAACCTAACATATTTTATGAGTTCCTCTGGCCTCCACATACATGCCCACATGCACATAGACATTCAAGAATAAAATAATAACCATGCTTGCTCAAATTACTAACCAGGGAATTTAAAATAAAGTCTAGGGGACTCAAAACCCTCCTACAGACAATGTGGGTTTTCTCAAAGAGACAGGAAATGGAAATGGGGATCAGAGATGAAGAAGAGAAGTATAAAGGGGCATGAAGATAGGGAATAGGAACCAAGGACGCAGATGAAGAGTGGAGAAGGGAGGTGTACAGAGGATGGGGAGGAGAGATGGAGACTGAATCTGAGTACAGATGGAAGAGAACGGTGAGCACCTTGGTAAAGGTCAAACTTTACAATGCGGAATTTCAGAGTCATTGGGAATTTCTGAGGCATGGAAAGGTATCTTTAATTACAGCAGGCACAGAGAACTTGGTGATGAAGACAGACCAGTCTTGGGAGTCAGAGCATGCATGTTTGGGCTCTGATGGCCGCTCTTGAGGGGTGTAAACAGTGCCTTCTCTGGAGTTCGTGTTATTTTCCTATGGATAATTAAATGGACTGTTGCAGGGAGGTTGAAAAGTCCATGAGATAATGTGTGAAAACACTTGGCCAACAGTAACAAGCTGGAGAGAAGAAAGCACCCACACAAGAGGGTTTGCACAGTCAACTCCACTAAAATGAAATAATCAATTTAATTTCCAGGGCTGCCTCTTCCTGTGTCCGCAGAAGCTTGATTTATCTCTTATTTTAAGAGACTTTTGGAGGTGCTTCTGTTGAGTGAATCATAAGCCAACAAAGATAAGATAGTGTGTGTTCAGCCACCTCCTGGGAAGTTGGAGTGTTTTGGAAACAGCCATGTCATGTTGTTATGGTTCCAAGTACAGCAAAAGGGCAAGGACCCACATCACAGGGTAGGGCCAGAGATCCTTCTGCCTTTTATGTATCATGCATCACACGATCAATAGTTCATTGACTATATTTCAGGCAATTGAATCTTAAAACATATAAGAAGTACACCATCATATATAGAGTTCCGGAATATGTTATTCTTAACAACACATGTGTGGAAGAGACACATTTGAACAAGGTGGGAACATGTCATAAAGACTTTCTGGGTCTGGTGCCATGACTCAGTGGGTAAAGACACTTGCTGCCAAGCCTGACAACCCTAGTTTAATCCCCAGGACCCACATGTTCATGGGAGAGAAATGGCTCATCCACATTGTCCTCTGATCCCCACACACTAGCCCCCATCTGCCTACACAATAAATGAGTTAACATGCAAATAAGGGGAAAAAAGGAAAAGAAAGGAAACCCTTCTTATAATTCTATGAAAAAAGATTCTGATCCAGTTGAGTTCATCAGCTTCCAGAGAATATTAATAGATGTTGACTGAAATTAGGTAAAGGGCACTGTGTTGCCAATAGCAGACTACATCATCCTGAAACACAACCCCTACTGTGGGCAAATGCTTCCAATTCAAATGCCGTTCTAGAGACTATGATTAAACACAATCTGAACTGATGAAGAATATCAGTGAGAAATACTGTGCCTTTGCAACAGAAAAGTTCCTCTTGGTTATGAAAAATATGAAATATACAATAAAATAAAATCCACCCCAAAGCCATATCAAAGGCCCAGTGTAAGGTCTTTGTTGGCAAAAACAGGCCTGGAGCAAGTGAGCCAATCTGTATCTAAGAATGGCCTAGGAAAACAGGACTAAACGTTCGGCCTTCTGATGAAGGAAGAGCTCCAGTTTACAAAGCAGGCCCAGGGGAGAGCGGGAATTTCAGAAGTGCTTAATACCACAAACTGAAATTTGACCCCAAGAGAAGGACTTCCTCAAAGCTGTTTTTGAAACTTTCAAATTTATAATAGATGACTTGTGGTTTATATCAGTCTATCCTCTTGGAACTAGTTTTTAATTATATAGCAGTATGGCTAGAGAGAAAGGTCTATTATAATAACATTGATTTTTAACACTTTTTTTTTTTTTAGTCTTTGTAAAGGCCAGGTATTATTTGTAAATGTCCCTTTGTGTGCTTAAGAACACATGTAACCTGTTACGGGCAGAGTTATAGAACTATCACACATACACACACTCACACAATTTTGTCATTGACTTACCAATTACTGAGAAAGGTAAATCAAATTCACTCACTGAAATGGATTTTTCTGTTCCCCTCATCATCATTTACTTATTTTGAGGCTACATTACTAGGTACATAATATGTTTATCATTATTGTTATCATTATGCCTTTGTATAAATTTAATATCATATAATAAACCCATGCCATTCCCAATAAAGCTTTCTTTCTAAAATCTTCCTTTTCAATGTTATAATTTTTCATACTCTTGTTAGCTTTTGGTTAATATGTCTCATTCCAGATGTTTATTATCAATTATTTTAGTGTGTATATTTTTATAAATATACATGATTGCTTTGGGTGAGTTATTTCTGTCTCAAGATTTTATATTTTCTGTCATTCTTGCTTTGCCAGTTCTTTTTTTACTTCTTCCAAGGATCTAAATTAATTCATTTTATTCATTATTTTATATGCATAGGTGTCCATCTCAACATGTCATATGTGTGCAGTGCCAGTGGAGACCAGCAGAGAGCGTCAGATTCCCTGGAATTAAGAGTTACAGGTATCTGTGCGCCTCCATGTGGCACTGGGAATAGAACCTATGTTCCATGTCTTCGGCAAGAGCAGTCCAGCCAGTGCCCTTAGCCACGGCGAAGCACTGTTTTAACCCAAAACTGGCCTGTTTTTATTTTTTATTTTCATTCCCTATCCTGCAGCTTTGGCCATTTCCATGCTATTTCCCTTATTTCTTGCTATGATATAAAAATACATTTAAAGTTTTATCATCAAAGTTCTCTTTTATTCTCAAACCACGAAAAGTACATAGGCCCATTTGCAGCCCCCTCTCCTAGATGATGACACTGTCATGCCACCTTTTTATTCTATTCCCCCTCTAGGAGGGTATGATGGTTACTGACATGCCCTAGAATCACCTGGTAGGAGATTCCCAGTGAAGGACTGTCTGTTGGGTTGACCCATGAGTGTATCAATGAGAAACTGTATTCGTTAAGTTGGTTGATTCTGGAAGTCTCAGCCCCCGGTAGGTAGCACCATTCCCTAGGCAGAGGTTCCTGAACTGTATACCAATCGCGAAGCAGTGTTGAGCATAAGCAAGCAAATAAGCATGCTATGTGTGTGCATTTCTCTCTACTCCTGATGGTGGATGTGATGTGACAGCCATCTCAAGCTCCTCCCACTGAGACCAATGTCATGCATGAATTGTAACCTGGAATTGTGATAAACCCTCTCTCTCAGTCTTGTTACCTTTGCCCCAGAAGCGTAAATGAAACCAGGGCCGACTACATTTGTTACTTTGTATCCGTCTTTCTTTAGCCTTACACTTACTTAACTAACTTCCATTAAGGCTCATTAAAAAAAAATTTTTTTTTCAGAAATGAGGAACATTTGGCAACAGACTCTCACTTTTGTTTAAAAAAAATCTAATATTACCCTCAATTTAAATAATAAATTATTCTCTCTCTTTCTCTCTCTCTATATATATATCATTATAGAATAAATAATCCCTCAATGATTTTCTCCCTTACTTAAAACTACTTAGAAAAGGCCATTGAAGAATCTCATTAGTTCAACAGTGTCCAATCCCATAGCTCTTACTGGGTGTTTTTATTGGTGTCATATGGGATTAAGAGTTACATGGTAATCACACAACCCTGGGCTAGAATTCTGCTTTCTACAACACTGGCTGAAGCATCGAGGGTGACTCTCTTGGCAACATGATTTTGCTTCCCTATTAGAGTGAGGACAATGACTATGACTATTCCCTGCATCATATCTTGGCAGGGCCTCACCATTTCCAGAAACGTCATGTCCAAGGGCTTGACAATCATGTGCCTACAGTAGGCGTCAGCTGTCATCATTCTATTTTGTAAAATGTCACTCTTACATCCAACCCTACACAATTTCCTCAACCAGCATCCAGCTGATAACTTGACAGGGTGAACACTGACTGCAGGGTTTCAGTTCTCACTGGTGGTTTAGTTGGTGGGGTTGGCACAGCAGGAGGCCAAACAGAAACATGACATAGTTCATGAGGTCACCACCAGGAGAGATCGGTGGGGGACAAAGAAAGATGAAGAGTTGATTATAGTTTTGGTTTTTACCAATGGGTTCTTTGGCTCTAGCCCTACTCTGCTGTGCAGGTGATCTGGGACCTGATTATTTATTTTCTCATGTTTAAAGGGAGGCATCGAACTGTGATTTCTAATCACCATGCCCCTCCCATGATCCTCTGATTCCTGCTTAACACGTGACGATTATCATCAGCTCAACAGCTTGCTTCAACTGCAGCTCTGGTGATTAGGGTGCCATGGGTACCTTGCGCATCTTACAATCTAGTTATTCACACAGCCTCATAAGTAACAAACGCTGGCATGGTAAAAATCCTGTCGAGCCCAGGATTGGGGTTCTAGCCCTAGTCACCTGTCTGTTTTTTGGTCCGGCTTAGCAACTACATTTTCAGGGAGGGTCATGTCAGTCCTTTTCACAATGTGTCAGAAGACTCAGGCCACCGAAAGACTGTACCATGACCACAGCAGGTAGGCGGGCAGGTCTGTGGTCTCCAAGGTCACTGCTTTTAGGAGGATTGTGTGATAAGTTTTGCCTTTCTGACAAAACAACTTTTTAATTGTTTTCTTCAATTTTACTTTCAATCTTGATTACCAGGAAGCTAAAAGCCACTAGAGGCCAAACTCCAGCATGGTGTCATTCTTCCTTCATGTACTTTTAGTTTTCTTTGTGTATTTTTAACTGCCCTGCACTGAATCTGAATTTTGATTCAATCAATAGTTTGGGTCACACATCTGGAGTTAATAGTTTACAGCTCATAAAGCATCTCAGATCTGTTTCTGAATTAAATGTCATTTTCACTATAAATGATACAGACCTTAGGAAATACAGAGTGAAACAAAAATGTAATAAGAAATGGTTGGTCACATGCATAAGAGAAACAATTTGCTAAAAAAAAAAAAAAAGAAAAGATTAAGCACATAGATGGCGAGCGCTGAAAAGATGCTGGGAGGATGAGCAGAGTTTGTTAGCAAAGGAAGGAAGAAAGACACAGGGCTGCACAAACAGCCCAGGCACCGGGCAGAAGATGCAGTAAGTGTACAGCAGTATGCCTGGGGACAAGGGCGTGGCCGAAGGAAGAGCACGGGGACAGTTGAGGATAATGGTGGAGGCTGGAAAAGAATCATAATAGCTATAAATGAAACTTTGACAACCTCTCTTTGCTCAGATATTCTAGAGCACTCGCCAGAGTCATTAATTTGAGCTCTTGTGCCCCTGTCACCCACCTGAGTGGGCTATGCCAGCATTCTTTGGCTGTCTCCTAAGAGACTGGCATATGAGTAATGGATGCTCAGTGGACACTTCCTGGGTGATCTAACACGGAAGGACTGGGACTGAGCAAGATAGAATGTCGGGCTTTCCACTATGAGTGTCTAGAAATGGCAGAAAGAAGGCCGCAGTCTCCTAGGCGCCCTGTCCATGGTGATGGAAGACAGGAAAAGCGTAGAGAAAGCAGAGCAAGGGAAGATAGGGTGTGGCCACTCAGTCTCTGAGATACTGATATCAAATAGTGTGAGCTGACAGTTTTAAAAACAAAACTAAAATGTGGGCCAAAAAAAAAAAAAGTTGTTTGAACAGCTCAACATTTTAGCGCCTATTTTAGGGAATAAACAAAAAGAAAAATCTTTCAAAAGTGCTATAAACTGCTAAAACCAGAGGTCCTATTGCATTTATTCAGCATTTTGCGACTTTTAAGAATATCAATGAGGATTGTGGCTGTGCCCTACTCTGTAGCAGCCTGCTCTATTAGCACATCCTGTTATACACCACCAGTAATGAAATAGCAGCCTTGGTTCCACATACTTTCAAGATCACAGAGGCATGCCAGGTGGTGGTGGTGCACTTGGGAGGCAGAAGTAGGTGGATCTCTGAGTTCAAGACTAGTCTCATCTAGAGAGTGAGTTCCAGAAGAGCCAGGACTACAGAGGAACCCTGTCTCAAACAAAGAATCACAGAGAACACACTGTCCTTAATGATAGATGTGTATGAGATGCACATGCTTATATTATGTGGAGTATCATCTCCCTGTGAGTGAGAGCTGATACTCCACATAGTATAAGCACTGTTTCTACATCCGACCTGACCCCTGGAAATCAGGCTTCTGACTTAAACCTCCAAGAATGGGAGGTACAACTCTGGTTTTGAGCTTGGTGTCATCTGTCACAATGGGAATCTGAGCGGACACCAAATGAAGCAGAGGAATGATCTTCTCCCAGATTAGGGACACAAAACAACCGTTCTGGGTTCTACACAAATTACCTGAGCTGCTCCACACTTTGCTACATAAATTATAACATAAAATAAGTGAAGCCAAGCCAGTATGTCTAGAGGAGTATAGTAAATGTATTTGCTGCTAACAGTATCTCAGTTTATAATGAACTGCTTGGTACGCAATCTCATAGCAAGTAGAGGAACGTACATATGCAAATGTTTATACAGATACCTGGTGTACCATAATTTTACATTAAATTACATTAAATTCTTCCTTTTGTCCACACACCTCGTGTCTTTAAAGTTGAGATTATCCTTCTTTAGTGTATGTTTGAACATATGATGTTTCTTAAATTCATTTTGCCATAAGAAGCAGTATAAATATTCCCAATTATGGCATATCCATCTATACAAACATGTCCGTGATTACTTCTCATGAATATTTTCTGAGATTCTTAGCTCTTGAGTGGGTATCAAGGTCAAAGTCAATGGAATAACTTTTCTAAATGAACTCTAAGACCAATGGTTCTAGAGTACAGAGTTGCCAAGCTCTCCATTTGGACTCAGTTTCAGTCTTTCTCTCTGTCTCTGTCTGTCTGTCTCTCTCTCTGATATGATAGATAGCATGTAATGATGGAAAGAGTAAATGTTTGATAGCAATTGAGGCTTCAGCTCACATTTTGGGCACCAGGCAGTCATCTAACTGGCAGGAGTTCCAGGAACCAGTCAGACTCAGCTCTTGAGATTTCAATGTTCGCAGAGCTCTCTACCCCCCTAAAGGTGCTTGAGTGAGGTCTCTAGAAAACCTGTGCTGTCACTGAAGGGATATACAACAGCTGTTGTGTGTGTGTTCATCTGTGAACATGTGAACACACATACCCAGAGCTTGACCAATAACTGAAAAATTCACAACTTGCAAAATCATCCACCGCTCATTTCTTACCAATACCATTAACTGAATAACTGCCTACATTGGCATGAAGCAACCCGAGGGGACAGCTGAAAGAATGTTTCCTTCAGAATGAAGAAACAGCCCTCTACCCACTGCCAACTATGCCATCTGCAGAAGCATCCTTTGGTCTGTCCCGCCAACACTGAAGGATGCCTATGAATAAGACCTGCTGACACTCTGTCTTCATCAGCCTGACCTTTGTCTCATTTTCCTCCATGGAAAGACCCAAGTCTGGCCTCACCTCGCTCAAACAGACTTTGAAAACTAAAGCACATTGATGATATCTCAGAAATACAAGATGGCCGACAGCAACAGCATTCGTCATGATTCTACAAGGACAAGATTACTGTACGAATTCTATTTGGTATCACAATAAAAACCAGGAGCCAGGTATTGGAGAAAAGCTGCTATTCAGAGAGACAGAGAAACAAATCACAGCCACTTCTCACCTCGCCAGCTTCTCTGGTCTGTCTCCACAAATTCTCCAACTACAAACCTCTTTCTCCTCACCAAGGAAGTGGCAGAGAAAGCTGAACTCATCCCTTCCCTCCCTCCCTCCCTCCCTCCCTCCCTCCCTCCCTCCCTCCCTCCCTCCCTCCCTCCCTCCCTCCTTCCCTCCACACACCTATCTCACTTCCTAGAGTTTATAACATTCCTAGAGCTAGGATTAAAGGTGTGTGCTACCACTGCCTGGCTGTTAGGCAGAGATTGGATCTCTGCTTCGCCTCCCAAGTGCTGGGATTGAAGGCATGAGTTACCGCTCCCTGACTTCATAGCTTGGCTCTATCCTCTGGTGTTTCGGGTTATTTTTATTAAATATACTATATCACCACACAAGATGGGATTTTTAGGCAGGCCTCTGCTCACCTTGATCCTCTGTCTTACATAATTAAAACGTTGTTTGCCTCGGGTGAAGAAATGAAGTTTTTCAGGAGGAAGGCAAAGAGGCAGGTGGGCTGGGATAGGCTCCCCTTGGATTTATACATTCTTCCATTAACATCTAACCATGGTATCCTCATCCCTCCATCCATGGCACCCTCATCCTTCCATCCAGCCATGGTACCCTCATCCTTCCATCTAGCAATGGTACCCTCATCCCTCCATCCAGCCAAGGCATCCTCATCCCTCCATCCAGCCGTGGTACCCTCATCTCTCCATCCAGCCATGGTACCCTCATCCTTCCATCCAGCCATGGCATCCTCATTCCTCCATCCATGGCACCCTCATCCCTCCATCCAGCCATGGTACCCTCATCCCTCTATCCAGCCATGGTACCCTCATCCCTCCATCCAGCCATGTCATCCTCATCCCATGGTACCCTCATTCCTTTATCCAGCCATGGTACCCTTATCCCTCCATCCAGCCATGGCACCCTCATTCCTTTATCCAGCCATGGTACCCTCATCCCTCCATCCAGCCAAGGCGTCCTCATCCCTCCATCCAGCCAAGGCATCCTCATCCCATGGCACCCTCATCCCTCCATCCAGCCATGGCATCCTCATCCCTCCATCCATGGCACCCTCATCCCTCCATCCAGCCATGGCACCCTCATCCCTCCATCCAGCCGTGGTACCCTCCATCCATACTCTCAGTCTTCGTTGTAGCCAGCACTCATGAAGAACAGAGCCCAGGATATTTGTACTTCCACTCAGAGAGAACTGCCCCCATGCTGAGGGCCACTGGCAAGCAAGCTGGCTTAGGAGTATACAGTTCAGTGGCTGTGAGTAAAACCAAGTGGATGGTCTGAGTATACGCCACCCATCTTTAAATGAACACTCTTTTCCTAAGCACATGGGACTGTTGCTGCTGTGTCCTCCAACAGTCTTATTACTATGTTAAAGGAAGGCACACCCCTGAAGGAAGACCCCAGTGGCCTAATGGCATCAAGTCATCTTTCTGGTCTATTGAAAGTCTTGTAGTGACATACCTGAAGGGACCTCACTTGGTGACTCATTTTATCGACCTGTATTTTGCATGTGTCTCTGCATTGCTGAACTCCTCTGCTTAGGAGACAGCAGAGCAGGGGAGGACATCACACCCTGAAGGAATTGATCCTGCTTACTATTACTCTTTAGAGAGATGGGTTTAGCTGGATTCTAAAGCGAGGAACAATGGAGTTTATGCAAGCTTTTCTATGCACACCTTTGAGCACAGTGACAAAAAGTGTGCTCATTAGACATCCTGTGTCCTGCCTGCCCTTGATTAACACCCAGAGCATTGATGTATGCCAGGAAGTGCATTTGGCCCTGGAGAAGGTGCTTATATTCTAGAAAGAGAGGAAGAAGAAGATGAAGATACCTGATGAGAGTAAGTAGAAGAACACAATGAGACAGATTGACATGGGACAGAGTGATGTGGGGTGAAGCAGAGAGCAGCCCCAGGCAGGAGTGGTGGGCATATTGTCCCTGACAGAGATTCATAGAAGATAGCGTGGAGATGGCCTGTCTTCCCTGAAAGGAGTGGTTTGTTAACCGGAGCAAATTCCAAGACCTCTGACCTGCGGGGACGATCACTCTGCGCTCGTTTGTGGTCATGTTGGGGGGTGGCATATGCTTCTCCTCCATATAGCTGCCATAGCTCATCCCCACAGCATCAGGGCTGCCCACCATCTTTCCACCTTTGGTCACACTGCACTCATCAGGTGAGTTCCTGCAGGGGAAGAAGAAGACAAATTCTTCAGTTAGTAGGGTACCCAGAGAGCAGGGCTCAGGGCTTGTGGTATATGGAAGAGTCTAATGTAAGGGGATTTGGGAAAGTCTAAAAGCATTGCAAAAGTCAGAATATTGTGGTCCCCGAAATTCACGTGTTGAAGCTATGTAATGAAATAGAGAGGTAACCGGACGTGGCTCGGGTCATGGGGGTAGAGCCTGTAACAAAAAGATGGAAAGAAAGTGAGGAACTGCGGAGTTGGCTCAGTGACTGAGTTGGATCCCCAGTACTCACTAAAACGTCCAGCATGTGGTGTGTGCACCCAGGGTCCTAGTGCTGCCCAGCCAGTTTAACCCACCAATGAGCTCCATGCTTCAGGAAGAGACCTTGGCTTGAATAGTAAGCTGGAAAGTGACTGAGAAGCACACCAGCCGCTGAACTCTGGCCTCTACAGGCACATCCATAAGTGTGTACACCTGCACACACTCATGCAATCATACATGTACGAGACAGACAAATATGAAGAAACAGGAAGAGAGCCCCCCCCACTCCCATTGCCTTCCTCCATGTGAGGATACAGCCACCTTTCACCTGGGAGAAAGCCCTTGAGTTAGTGGACATGGAGCTATCTGACACCTTGACCTTGGATGTCCCATCTTCAGAACTGTAAGTAAAAGGCTTCTCTTGTTTCAGCTCAGCAGACTGCACTGTAGTCTGAGACCACACTGGTGCCCACACTTGGGAGAAACACAGCGCATAGAAGTGAGAAGCCAAGCTGCTGTCTGGATTCTATTTTGCTAGCCAACTCCTTCTGAAACTGTCATGTCCAGACTCCCTCTGTAACAGCTGGCTGGGAATACTCAAGAGGAACAGAGAGCTGGTGTTCATTCTTGCTGAATGACAGTAAACAGGGCAGCAGACAGACATTGGGGCCCAAGCTGCTCAGCAATGCTTTCCTGGGGGTGATGCTTCCTTTGAAACCTCAGTGAAAATCCCCTCTTGGATTCACATCTCTGTGCCAAACACAGAATCTGGAGTGCTCAGGACTTGTGGTGATGGGAGCCAAGGCACAGCCAGGAAGTTAGAGA
This sequence comes from Phyllotis vaccarum, assembly GCA_033318265.1. Lineage (NCBI taxonomy): Eukaryota > Metazoa > Chordata > Mammalia > Rodentia > Cricetidae > Phyllotis > Phyllotis vaccarum. Next base: position 38,255,179 of record JARWLC010000010.1, on the reverse strand, counting down.
AGGTGGGGAACTGGGGGAAGGGAGGCAGCTGTAAAGACCAGTGGCCTGAGAGAACCCAGAAAGTGACCAGATAATGACACTGTATATGAGATAAATTGTCCTCCACAGGAACCATTAGTAAGGCAGCAGTTAGTGTCTTTGCAAAGAAGAAAACGAACGTGCCTTTCTAGGGAAAAAAAGGTTTTGTGTGTGGGTGTGTGTATGTGAGTGTGTGTGTGTATGTGTGTGTATATGTGTGTATGTGTGTGTATGTGAGTGTGTGTGTATGTGAGTGTGTGTGTATGTGAGTGTGTGTGTGTATGTGAGTGTGTGTGTATGTGAGTGTGTGTGTATGTGAGTGTGTGTGTGTGTGTGTGTGTGTTATAGTTAAGAGCTATAGAAATCAGACCTCCTAGGTTAATACCAAGTAAGAAAACCAGTAGTTTAGGGGATGAATAGACAGCTCAGAAGATAAGGGCAATTTCTTCTCTTGCAGAGGACCCAATTTGGTTCCCAGGACCCACATGATAGCTCACAACCATCTGCAGCTCCCACTTCAGGAGATCTGATGCCCTCTCTGACTGCTAAAGGCACCAGGCATGCACATATGTACATGTACACAAAACATGCATACACATAAAATAAAATGAATATTTTCTAAAGGAGAAGAAGAAATTCACCTTCATCAGGGAACAAAAAAAAAAAAATGGCTGTCTTCTCAGTTGGTGAGCTTACAGATGATGGTTAGATAGACCATAGATGATGACTAGCCCAAGGATGGCTAACCCTCGATCACCACAGTAGTGATATCTCTACATTCTGGTTACATTAACTAAAGTAGAATTTTGCAAGTGCTTCTGAAGCACATGCATTTGCTGTGGTTTGGTTTTCATTTTCTGTATTCCTAGAAATCTTAGATACCCCAAGGACTCTTGACTTCAGATTTTCAATCTAGTATTGAAGACTTTGATTCTACCTCTATGGGGCCTTTGTCTGCTCCAAGGCTTGTTAGCTGCAGCTTCGCAGGTAACTGTGAGGTCACAGAACTTCAGGATGGCAATGGACTTCATATTTGCGCTTGAGAAAGGCAAAAGTGTATAAGACAGGTGTGCAGGGCGATTTGCTGAGCAAGACAGAAGTGAAATGGAGTAGTGAAATTCATTTCTCATCCACAGATCTGATAGAAGTAAGGACTGGAAGGCCTGGCTAAGCACCCAGAACTCCAAAAGAAATTTACACAGTACCCATGGGCTTTTAAGTAGAGATTTATTCTCAGCATCACTCAAAGCACCAATGCATCCAGAAGCACAGAGGAGCTCAGAGCTGGCACCAAGGAGATGGTGGCGAGTTGTCTGAGCAGGTAATACCAGGGTTACACACCGAGGTCCTACCAGGACCTGGAAATACAGTCTGTCTTGTAGAATGCTTACAGCTGTACTAACATGAAAGTAATTTAAAAATAGTAACTGTCCATGTTCCCATGGAGCAGGGCCTGTGTATTTCCAGTGCTGTCTACACATGCATGATTTCTACTTGATGCTATAATATTTTCCTGGATTCAAATGTTTATCTTTATGAGACTCATCCTAACATCGAACCACATAGTATCTTCACCTGAGACAGTTTCCTAATCCTTTGGAAAAATCCATCAACCTAGTGAGGTATGAATGTTTTGGTGTATTTGTTTGAAAGATACTTGGGGGAGAGAATTTAAGGATTTGGAGGAAATTTTTTTGACAGTAGATGGAACTCAGCACAAAAGAAACATCAGAAATGACTGTAAAGCCTAAATTTAATCATGTGTTCATTTGCTTAGGCAACTTACTGAGTGCCTACCATTTACCTGGCACTGACTGCTTTCTTCCTATACAGCAAAGGAATTAATCACTTGAACACCAAAGGCCAGAGAGATGTGGCATTTTGGGCTTAATCACTTCTTTGTCCATCATCACTTAACTGTGTATGTGGGTAGACATATAAATGCCATTGTGTGCTTGCAGAGGCCAAAGGACAACCTTGGGTGTTGGTCCTCACCTAATTCCTTATTTGACATCCTGCCTCCTACTGTTTACCATTGAGTATATCAAGCTAGTTGGCCCTGAAGTATCTTAGGAGTCTTGTATCTGCTCCTCCCACATTGCTTTATGAACACTAGAACAGCAACAGTAACACCACACACACACACACACACACACACACACACACACACACGTGTGTGCATACATACACATATACACACACATGCACACATGCACAAACATACACATATGCATACACATACAGACACACACGTACACACATGCACAAACACACACACACACATGCACACACACATGCACACATATGCACACACATGCGCACATGAACATGCCCACACATGTGCACACACATGCACACACACATGTACACACACACACACACACACACACACACACACACACACACTGCCCCATCTGGCTCTACAGAGATTCTGTGAATCTGAATTCAGATCCTTACACTGTGTAACAAGTATTTTACCCACTGAGCCACACACACCCTCATGCCTCATTTAATTCTCAAAAGTTGAATTTTCCTGTCTGAGGACAAGAACTCCATACACGAATCTGGGAGTTTTTCTATGAGGTGAAGCAGATCCCCTCTCCAAATATGAATATAATGGATTGTCAAGTTGCATTTTGCCAGTGAGTACCCAAACTATATATAACTATTTAAAATACAGTCAAAGCCAAGGATAGTAGATGTAGAAACAGAAGGACCAAGAGTTTGGAGCAAGCCTAGGCTACAGAGTGAATTTGAGGCCAACCTGGGCTATGTAGTGAGACTCTGTCTCTAAGTAAGCAAACAACTGCCTTTGGTAAAGTTACTTTGTGTTCATTCTGTAACCTACAGGCATAGATCATGTCAAGGAGTTTCTAATCCCATCCATCACTGTAGAAAAGACCAAAATGAAACCATTAGGCCCATTTTCAAAACTTACATCTGTAGAATGATAGATAAAAATGTGATGTTTTACCCCATTACATTTAGTTATTAAGAGAAGACAGGATACGCGTCATTTTGACCATTATAATTTTTTTCAATAACTGAAGAAACTCTTAACTCTGAGAGGAAAGGTCTATCTTACATGGTCCAATGCCCAAAGCAGCTTTTCAACAAACCATAGTGCTGGATGGAGAGGTGACTTAGTGGTTAAGAACACTGGCTGCTCTTTTATAGGACCTGGGTTCAATTCCCAGGGTACACATGGCTTCTCACAACCATCTATAACTCCAGTCCTGAGGGATCTGGTATTCACTAGCTTCTTTGAACACTGGGCACACAAGTAGTGCACATATATATTCATAGTGCAGAACACATAAGATAAGATGTGGGGGGATGTCTAAAGGTGCCCTGAAGTGGCAAGTTAGAATGCTGGGCAAGGTGGGTGAACTCACCACCAAGCTTCTTCATCTTCACAGGGTGAAGGGAAGAGGCTCTACTTTGAAAGGGAAAAAAAATCTTAATTTGAGGTAGAACATGACTCCCTGGGCCACACATTACTGTAGTTTAAAGTCTGAAGTTGAGCCCCGGCATGCTGTCCTAGCTAGACTAATCCCTCCCTGGCACAGCCCATGTACAACACAGATACACCTAAGAACTGGGGCAAGATTAAAGGAAATCTTTTTCAAAGTCATTGATTTGGATATTAATTTATTTAAGAAAAAAAAGTCTTATTGGGACCAGAAATAACAAAGTATTCTTTTTAATACCTCACAGAGACTGGAGAGATGGCTCAGTGGTTAAACACTGGCTGTATGTCAGAGGACCCCAGCTCTGTTTGCACATCAGGCAAATCATAGCCACGTGTAAGTCCAGTCCCAGGAGGTCTGACACACTCTTCTGGCCCCCACTGGCACACACACACACACACACCCCACACATACATACACACATACATACATATGCACATCATACATGCACATACACACACCACACATGAACACACATACATACATACACACACCACACATGAACACACATACATACATACACATACCATACAAGAACACACATACATGCATACAAACACCACACATGCACACACACACAGCATACACCTGTACAGACACACTATACAAAATAAATAAATCTTGAAAACCAAAGTCTCACAGTTCTTCAAGTGACTTATTGTGCCCCCAAGTGCTAAGGGACCGTCATAGAAAGCAGCAATGTCACAGATAAAGCATGGAGAGATAGGATGACTTGTCCAACGCTGCATGAGCAGTCCTAGAAGAACTGGCATTTACACTCGGATATCCAAGGATCTGGATTCAAGCTCTTTACCAGCACATGCTTCAACTTCACTGGCACATCTACTCAAGCAAAACATGGTTGGGTGGTCTCTCAAAAGAATCCCTTTCTTCAGTACTGAAGATTTTCTAAAGAATCTTCTCCTCTGAGTGAAGATGGTTGGTGAGGACACATGATTTAGTTGACTGAGTGGGGGGCACCTCCGTAGGAGGAAGGCAGAGCTTCTGAGAAAGCGCTGAGGAAGGCAGTGCTTATGTGGACATACAAACGATCTTGATGTTTGATTGACAGAATCACTTTACTCCATTGTTGAAGGCCACAAGTTATTCCCTAGGAGTCTCAGAAGGAACTCTGCAGGGGGCATGCTCCACAGAGAAGATGGATGGACATAAGTAAGCATGGAAAAAAAAAACAAAAAAAAAACCGCAGAGCAGAAAGCTTCAGGCCGAGAGAGCTGAGTGGGAATGAACTCAACTCAGATCATCAGCCTGTGAAGAGATGGTCGACAGGCTGCTGGGAAAGCTGTTGACCTGATTTTTAAGGCTGAGTTGCGTACAGCCCAAGAAGAATGCCTCCTTTAGTTGTTTTCACACATACCTCCCCCTTTTCTAGGAGAAGAGGTAATAATCCTGGAAAGCCTACTGAGAAATATAAAATGAGGTCTTTCAGTCTTCAAAAACAAAATAACTTGGCACTACAATCTATTTTCTCACATGGTGTCTACTTACGGCATGACAGATACCATCATGGAATAAGCCCATGGTAAATGGCAGAGCCGTGGCCATTAGCCTGACAAGTGTGGTCTTTTCTATGCTGTGTTAGCTGTCACCACTCTGTGAGTGTGAAAGACCCTTATTTATCCAAGAATGTTACTGTGAGCTCTCTGGCCACCATACCTGTGGTTCCCATTCCCTCTAGATCACCTAGAGGAGACACGGTACAAAATCCAAGGTCAGCCACGGTAGAAACTGAGGCATCTTTGTTTTGTGTGGGTAGAGCCGACGCAGCAAATCTGTCAAATACCTGCCTTTCCTTTACGTAGCTCTCTCTCCTTCTTCTGCAGAGAAAGGTGACTCTACTGTTTTGTTTTTTTGTCCTACTGGGACATTCCTAGCTGTGCTTTCAAATGTACTTGCTGCTTTCAGAGGATTCTCCTGCCCAAAGACAAAGCCAAATAGTCGGGTCCAATCTGCCTTTGTCCTTGACCCACAGGGATTGGGCAGCTCACCTTATTCTTCACCTACAGATGTCCATGCAGCCTTCTATAGCAGGCCCTGCTTCAGATACAGGAGACATCAGTGTCCATGTCCTCAGGGGCCAGAGTGGAGTGGCTAAGGCCCTTTACTTTAATTTACGTCCCATAATGGCCAAGTGCTAGGACTGGGGAAACAGCTCTGTCAGCCAAGTTCTTGCCTTACAAGGATGAGAATTTGAGCCTGCTCCTCAGAACAAAGTGAAAAGCCAGGGCAGGAGAGGCAGAGACAGGGGGTCACTGGATCTCACTGGTCAGCTACTCTATCCTCGTGGGTGAGGTACAGACCAGAGAGATACCCTGTCTCAGAGAACAAAATAAGACAAGATGAACGGTGTCTGAAGAATGATGGCCAAGGCTGTCTTATGTTTTCTACATGTACTTACACACAGGGGCACCTACATACATACATACATACACACACACATATGCATATGCACCCACGCACATGTGTGCACACACACATACACATAAACACACAGACATAAACACACACCTACACATAGAGGGACATAGATACACACCTATACACATGCCTACACATACATGCATACACAGACACATACAGACACATACATACACATAGACACACAACCTACAAAGAGACACACACGCATATACACATACACCTACACACAGATACACACACACTTTCACACACATATTTACACATACACACACAAACACACACACAGACATACACACACATGGACACACACAAACACACATACAAACATACACACACATGGACACACACAAACACACATACAAACATAGACATACACACATAAATACACAGACACACATGCATACACACACAGACATACATACACAGCTACTTACACATATACACACATACGTACACAGACACCCATACACACACACCTACATACACACACCTACACATACACACACACACACACACACACACACGTTAATAAAGATTCATAGAGGTTCAGTATCCTATGAGATAGGGTTATTTCCACGAGTGGACCACCCCACCCACACAGGGCTGGCTTGGAGATGAGCTCTCCAGGCTTGGGTCCCTCAAGCTTCCCTCCCCAAAGCCCCTAGCTAGTGTTAATCAGCCAAACCACCCTACGCAGGTTTTGTAGTGTGAATGAAAGCAACTCCCCACAAAAGGTATTTTTAGGACCCCAGACAAGGAGTGGATTGTCTGGCCAGCTCCAGGGTAATTTGTGGGTCTGTTTTATTTCTGAATCAGACGCAGTGGAAAAGCTGCTTCAGGCCCAAGCAGCAGGTGGGGCTCGGCATGATTCATGTGCAACTCCAGGCTCAAACTGAAACCATACATGTTTGTCTTCACAGCTGCGTGTTATTTTTACTCTGACTAAATATTCTCTTACACCTGGAATCTCTGCCTCTTCCCAGCAAACCTGTCCCTCCTCTTTCTGAAACAGTCAAAGGCAAAATTAATTAAATGCTAACTCGACAACAGTTAGTTCTTTATCTCCTAAAAGGGCTTGACATTTCCCCAGGGATGTTTAATTATTTAAATACATGCTTCTATTTGTAGCCAAGAATGGCTATCAGCAAGACAGTGTCTCATTTGAGTCTTGAAAACTAGAGCAAAATCCAAAATTGTTGGAAGGATTGTTATTCAGGAATAGAATATTCTATAGAATATAACTTCTATAATTCCACAGCAAAGACCAGACCCAGCATCTCTGCTATGTGTGAGTTTCTCTAGCTTTATTTGAAATACATTTTTCAAAGAGAATATAAATCACTGAGTCATGATTCTGGGACTCTGAGGTGTGTGTACGTTATGGTATGTGTTTGTATGTGTGTATTCATGTGTGTGTAGTATATGTATTTGTGTGTGTGTGTGTGTGTGTGTGTGTGTGTGTGTTTGATACTGTGTAGTGTGTGTGCATACATAAGGAAACCAGAGGCTGACTGAGGTTATTCCTCAGTCTATTTCCTGTTTGTTTCTTCAGACAGGGTCTCTCATTAGGAGTGATAGCTTACCCATTAGGCTGGGCTAGCTTGCCAAGAAGACCCATGGAGGATTTCCTTGTCTCTGTCCCCACCCACAGGTGAGATTAGAGGCATGTGCTACTTTGTTAAGCCCAGCTTTCATGCAAGGGATCCAAACTCAGGTCTGAATGCTTACACGGAGCCATTTCCCCCATCACCAGGCTTTGGATTTTTTATGTTTTGAAATATGTAAATTCTGATAAACTGAAATGACTTCATTTTAAAGACAGAAAGTACCAAAACAAAGCCCCTTCTCCCAGAAGCAGCCCAGCAGCCACCCTTCAGCAACCCTAGGAAGGCCCAAGGCCTTGTGTTCTTTTTTTACAAAATGGTTTGCATGTGTTTGACCTCTAGGGGGGAAAGACGGCAGGACACTGAGAAGGGAGGAAGGGGGTGAGACAGGAAGCAACAGGACCTCTGTGTCCCTTCCTAACCTTGTCCTCTGTACAGCCACGTGATGAGCTGACCTTCACTAAGACATGAGCTCCACACAAGCAAAAGGATCATTGTTAACAGGCCTCTCTGTGGCCAGTGCAGGAGGGTCTCTGCTGAATTCTGATGTAGAAAGCCAATGTGATGGAGTTGGGTGGACTCTGAGAAGAAGCTAGGACACAAGAATGGAGCCTTCCCCTAAGACGGGGTTGGTGTCTCTCTATAAGAAAACTCCAGGGCTGTGGGAATGACTCAGTGGATAAATTGCTTGTCTTGCAAGAGTTCAGATCTCCAGCACCCACATGAAAACTAGGTGGGTTTAGTCATCTACCTATAATCCCAGAGCCTGTGGGGTAGAGAGAGGGGATCCCCTGGATAGGCTAAATAGCTGGCTGAAAAGTTCTGGGTTCAGCGAGATACCCAGCCTTAGTAAGTAAAGTGAAGAGGACTGCAGGTAGCCATTCATATCCAGCAGCAGAAAGATGGAGGCGGGGGGGGGGGGGGGGGGGAAGACACGACAGACAGACAGCAAGAGTGACAAAGACAGAGACACACACACAAAGAAACAGAGACACAAAGACAGAGACAGATGGGAAAAGAGAGACAGAGCGATAGACAGACAGACAGACAGAGAGGGTCAGAAAGAACAAAGACTTTGTTCCTCAGTTATGCAGGGATGCAGCAGGAAGCTACTCTCAGTGAACAGGAAGCAGGTGCTCACCAGACACACCAAATCCACCGGTGCCCTGCCACTGGGCCTCTCAACCTCTGGAAATACAAGGAATACACACTTCTGTTGTTTATAAGCCACCCAGTCTTTGGTATTTTTATCATAGAAACCCAAGCTGACTAAGACACTCACCATTACAATTTGGAAAAACCACTCATTTGAAAGTCTCCAAGTGCTGTGCCAGCCACAGCCTGGAGGGCAGCCGAGCATAATTAGGAGGCAACTTGCTTGCCAATTCAAGTCAGAGCCCCAAGGCAGAAAGGAGCAAATGTAATTAGTCCAGGGAAAGTCACTGACCCACAAATAAAGCCCAAGGCTCCTGAAGAACAAGAAAGCATATGTATAGCAAACCCAGGTGAGAAAAAAGCAAAGTGAGGAAAGAGGCCTGTGGATTGCTTCAAATATTTAACAATGAGTTAGTTGCACATAGAGTACTTGGCATTAAAAACCTGTGTTACGAATTGTTTCTAGCCGGCACACACTCTCTAACACAGCTACAAATAGAAAGTATGAAGAGTGAGCCCCTGAAACAGAACTTTAGAGTTTTGTTTCTAGAACAATGACTATTCACTGAGGACTATTGTAAAGAGAGCATTACTTAAGACTTTTAGGTGCAATTTCTATGGGAGACACAGGAGGTCGATGCAAAGGTGAACAGGTAAAAGCACTCTGACCAAATCACATCAAATGCAGGCATGAAATCACAGAGGGACACACAACTGTGTTACCATTCCCTGGAGAAGACCTTGCTGTTCCTGCCAGCAAAAAAAAAGTCCAGCTAAGTGAAGAGGCCCAGAGGGAAGGAAGATGGATGTGGGTTTGGAGACAAAGTGACTATGGCTGATGGGCTTGAGTTGGCTACATAACCTGCAGAGTTTCCAAGAACTTCAGCAGAAAGAGAAAGTCTAACTATAACAATGCCATCTTGTAGTCTTATAGAGGAAACTGGATATCTCCTATCTTAAAATACTCTCCAAATAGTAACAGTGTCTTACAGAACTATTGACCAACAGTGGTTTTCTCCAGCTCCCTCTCTCGGGCCCCCGGGAGCAGATCTCACCCATATCTCAATCATCACAGGGTCCTAGGCATTCTCTGTTTAAAATACCCTGTTGCCAATCTTTGGAGACTTGTTTTTGTTAATCACTTGTTTGAGGCACAGCCTTATGCAGGCCAGGTGGCTCTCAAATCCGGCAAGAAGCTAAGGTTGACCTTGAACTTCTGATGATTGCCTCCACCTTCTGAGTGTTGTTGGTTTTAGAAGAGAGGCGGGAACCACCTTGCTTGTCTTATGCAGATCTGGGTGTGACACCCAGGGCTGGAAATGGGAGACAACTAAACCAACTGACCTACATCTCCCTTGACAGACTCTATGCTCCATCAGCCCCATCTTCATGGTCATGAGAAGAAACAATAAATGCTAAAGAAACCAACAACCTGCTGGGGGCAGGGGTGTCAGCATCTTCTTTACACACTGTGAGCATTTGGAGTCAGGTAATTTTTGGAGGAGTGTGCAATTCTGTGCAGTACTAGGTGACACCAGTATCTCTTGGCCTCCACTATCCCAAACTTAGGGATTCCTCAGTTGCACAGAGAGAGAGAGAGAGAGAGAGAGAGAGAGAGAGAGAGAGAGAGAGAGAGAGAGAGAAAGTCTTTCAGAAATTGCCAGCCTCCACCTGTAGACGAAAATCCCTCAGGCTGGGACTCATTGGTAGAATGGGTAAAGGTTTACAGCACCAATGGATGAAGGTTTACAGCACCATCAATGGATGCAGGAGAGCCCACCATTTTATCTGATACTTGTTGAAGCCACATTACAGTATTAAATATGTCAATGAAGAGGAGCCTGGGCTGAGAGCCCAAGTTGCTTTCTAGCTCTGGCCACCAAAAATTGGCTGGTCACCAAAAATTGCCATCAAGGAAATGTGGTATATAAGCACATGGAATACTTTCCAGCCAAAAAGGGGCAAAGTTATATAATTCATAGAAAAAGACGATAATTGGAGATAGTCATATTAGGTAAATTAAGTCTGTCTCAGAAAGACAAATTCATGCTTTCTGTCATTTATTGTTCTTATAGATTTTTTTACTGATATATAAAATCATGTATGAAATGAAAGTGTAAACCCCACTATCTAGATTGACAAAAGAGTGGGAAAGGCCAAGGAAAGAGATGGGAGAGAAACTGAGGTATTGTTTAATGTATAATACAAATTTGTATGGATATTTAAAATAAAAGAATTGTCATTTTGGGTGGCAGGCAAAGACACTACCAAAGACATCTGTTTGATCTAGCTGCCTGGGCCAGGGGAGTGCAGGGTTGAGGAAACAGTCTGCTGGGCAGAGCCCCACCACCTGGCAGTGGAAGGCAGTTGGTATGGCCACACCTTAGGGAACACCAGCTCTAGCCTCTGTTCAGCCTACAGTGAGCCATGGAGTTGTTGGAGGCTGACAGCTGGGAGAGGCTGGTGCCCCAGGGGACCCTTTGTGTACAGCAGTAGCAGCTGGTATCAGTTTTGTGCACTGCCAGCCTCCAGACTGCGGGAACCCCAGGGTGTTTCCTGTGAGGAGGTCTGAGTGAAGAAAGGGAAGAGACAGCATTACCACCAAACCCTGATGCTAAGAGGGGTGGCCAGTGTCTACAGGACAACGTCAAATTAGCTTCTGTCTGCGAGAATCCTACTTGGCCATGCCAGACCCACGAGGACTTTCTGCTGTCTCACGTACCAGCATCAGCTCCAGCTCCCTTCTCTTTGCTGCCCCTTTAGGTTTTATAAAAAACAATTTGAAGGCCAGGTAGTGGTGACATACGCCTTTGATCCCAGCAGTCGGGAGGCAGAGACAGGTGGATCTCTGTGAATTCTAGGCCAGCCTGTTCCAGGACAGGTTCCAAAGCTAGAGAGACCCTGTCTCCAAGGGTGGGGAAATTAAATGGCAACAGGGTCACCCTGTCACTTGTGTTTTATTTCAGGAGCTTGGAAGCACAGTGGGACTGAGGTCCAACAGGGTTCCTCCCGTCATCTTTCTCCTCTACCATCTTCCTTTCCTCTTCCCTTCCTCCTCTGATGGCTCCTATGCACTGATGGACAGACATGGGTAGACAGGAGAGTCACAACAGACTGCAAACACACTTTTCTTGTGAAGCCACTTAAAGGACAGTATAGCCTATGCAGGTCCTGGGCCAAATGCCATAGCCAGAATTCAGTTTTTGAACTTCGCTTCAAAAATCCTATCACTTCAGGAAGACCTACTCTGTGTAAGCCCAGGTCAGAGACAGTTAGGGGCTAGGGACAAGGAGACAGGCCAAGTCTTTGGCAGACCCGAAGGAATCAACACAGCCAATCACTGAGCCCTCCTGTTGTTAATTGTGTGCAGGTGAGCCGTGCCGGGTCTCAGCTTCTAAGTACTGAAGCCCTCGGTGGATGGTGGACATCTCCAACCCCTTCCCCTACCTACTCCAATGCTTCTGGGTGTAGTGGTACAATTGCACACTCTTGGCACTTACAAGGCAGAAACAGGATATCCTAAGTTCAAAGCCAGCTTGGGTTATGTAGCGGGACTCTGTCCCAGAAAATTACAAACAAAGCAAGCAAGCAAACAAACACCAAGTAGGGATAAAAGTCAGACACACAGAAATAAAGACCTTTTCAGAGCGCAGTCCAGTCCCACACCACCCACTTCCCTAGGCTGCCCAGGAAGCCATGCTGCTAACATCTCCTTGGAAGTTCTGTGATTGACATCTGTGTTAACACCATGCAAGCAGCTGACGCAATGATTTCCAGCACTTATGAAACACAACACTTTAAATGTATTTAGCATTGAGACATACATGTAACAAAGAGACCCTCTCATAGCTGCAGGGTGAAAAGAGTTCTGGGTCTTGAACACTCTTGGTTTCCATCCAAATTTGGAGTCCTTTTTCTTAAGCTGCATGTCTGGGCTATCCAGCCAATAGTCCTCAGCGGTTTCCTCATCCATCAGATGGGAACAGTCCTTCCCCCTAGAGCTGCTGAGAGGACCAGTGATGGACTAGGGATAAAGGGGCTTTGTGTTTGCACAACACGAGAAGATGAGAACTGTTCTTAGGACCTTGTGTGTAATGGAGATTGTAGAGGACTTAAAAGAGATCACCCTGTCTTTATATCTGGGTTTCACATTCATTCCCCTGGGTATATATAGTATGACATAGTGAAAATCAATGCTACCCACCTCTCCCCCTCCCTCCTCCCTCTCTCCTTCCCTCCCTCTCCCCTTCTCTCCCTCCCTCCTCCCTCTCCCCTTCCCTCCCTCCCTCTCCCCTTCCCTCCCTCCTCCCTCTCCCCTTCCCTCCCTCTCCCCTTCTCTCCCTCCCTCCTCCCTCTCCCCTTCCCTCCCTCCTCCCTCTCCCCTTCCCTCCCTCCCTCCTCCCTCTCCCCTTCCCTCCCTCCCTCCCTCTCCCCTTCCCTCCCTCCCTCTGTCTCAGTGATGATGGTATGCCAAGGTATGCCACAGTGCATATTAAAGAATTCTGAGGGAAACCTTAAGTGTCAATCTGCACCTTACAGCTTTTCTGAGACTGGTTTTTTCCTATAGTCTGACATTGTTTATTTCAGGCTAGTTGGCCCTGGAACTTCTGGGGAGTCTCCAATGTTTGCCTCCCATCTTGTTGCAAGGACACTGCTATTACAGACATATGTGACTATCCCTCGCATTTTGTAGGTTTGGGGGATTCGAACTCAGGTCTTCATTTTCATGTGGAAAATACTTCATCTATGGAGAAATCTCCTCATCCCTCCTGCTACTTTTCATATTTCTGTGCAGTGAAACACTTCATATTGCTAGGGATAGTTTGATAAAAACATTCTGAGTGCCACCCACATTTTCATGACAAACTCAAGAAACAGTAGCTATGTGAGATTTGAGAAGCTTAAGTTAAGATATAAGCATCATTGTGCATTAAAGTACATTAAAAACAGACTGTAACATCAGGGACAGATAGAAGACTAAGGCTGAGTGTTCCTGTAAAAGGACCCACAAGCAAAACCCACTGGTGTGCACAGATGGTATATTGCCTGATGGGGACAGATATCAGGCTAAGGCTGAGTGTGCATTCAAGGGAGACCCACAAGCAAAATCCACTGGTTTGCGCAGATGCTTTACTGCCTGGCCACTAGCTGACACTGTGTCTCCATATAAACATAAGACAGTAGTCTTTTCCAGGCAATAAAACCTCAGAAATGAACCCTACCATATGTGAGCAAAGCCCCCCCCCCAGCCCTCACACCTGAGACACAGAATTAGACAGTGGGTCTTTAAAGACAGTTCTTAGTAAATGCACTACTGGTTTTGCCATCTCTGTCCTCAGCTCAAACCACTGGAAAGTACGGTTTCCTAGAAGTGCCCTGTGTTATCAGTTAGTGGCCTCACTTTCTAAGAGTCCTTGACACAGAGCAAAGAAGCTACACATCTTAGCAGATGGCAAGAATTGAGGTTTGGAGGAGGAAGAGCTTACCTGGAACCATTCACCTGGCTAGGGTTGCATTCCATCTTGATGGTGACCCTGGCTGGGGGTTGAGACAGCCAGTCCTGCTGAGGGACCCGAGGACTCATCTTGGATGTCTGGCCATAGTCACTGGAAGAGGATGCAGTCATCTCTGCCTTAGCCAGATGTGGCGTTCCGTAGGCACACTCAAATAGTGACTGGTCCTCACTCACAACTGATAAGGCCTCCTGGATGACGAAGGAATAGAAAAGATTCAGGACATTCCAAAGGACATGGTGTCTCAGAGCCATTTCCAACATTTAGGGGGCCACCTTCTACATAGTTTCAAAGGCCAGCCTTTCTATTTTCTGAAAGCAGAAGGCAAAGTACCTTTGTTTTCTCTACTGCACACTGTAAAAGTTGAAGATGCCCAGCCTAGACGTGCTTAGCTGCAAGTCTCAGGAACCCTGGACTGCGAGGGGGCAGACGGTACCCACTTTAATCTGAACACAAGGAAGTTGAATTTCAAAGGTCTTAGAAGACATCCAATTGCATCTGTCATTATTTGACAAATGCAATCTATAATTCAAGCAGACAGGTCGCAGAACGGTCACAAAGATTAGAAAGAGAGCTGTGAAGGCCGACACCTAGGCATCTGGTGGGACCCCCATGTTCCAGAAGACTCTGAAAAGAGGTCCTAGGAAGAGTGAAGGGAGATGCAAGAGCAAAGGACAGCCAGGCAGAGACTCGGCTTTTTCCACTCTATGTTAGCTGAAGAGGGTTTCAAACAACGCTTCCATGATGGTGAACATCTGGATGGTAAATGAAGCAAAAAAAAAAAAAAAAAAAACCACGAATTACCCAGATGCCTCTAAATACCGGGATGTTTGAAAGATCTGGATCAGTACAGAGGTAGATCCTGCTTGCTCACTCTCTGTTCTTTGATATTTTCATTATTTTGTGAGAGGAAAATAGAAGCTTGTTTGAATGGGGACAAGGGGGGAGTCCATGATTGTGTTTAGAGTCTGTGAGCAAATCAGCTGAGATTTTTCAGCTGCTTGAATGACACGTTGTATGGCGTCTGCATGCAGCAATTATGAAAAAAAAATCTGATTTTCTAGAACAAGAGAAAGTCCTTCCTTGGGACAATGCATTGACTGTGCCTGTTACCTTTCTTCAGACTGCTCAGCATGGTTATCAGTTAATGAGAAGGCCATCTGAGCATGTGTGTGTGAGTGTGCATGTGTGTGTGTGTGTGTGTGTGTGTGTGTGTGTGCATGTGTGTGCATGTGTGTATGTGTGTATGCTTGTGTGTACGTGTATGTGTGTGTGCATGTGTATGTGTGTATATGTGTGTGCATGTGTGTATGTATATGTATATGTATGTATGTGCCTGTGTATTTGTGTGCACCCATGTCTGTGCATACATATGTAGAGGTCACAATGATGAAAGATATCTTTCTAAATTGTTCTTCATCTTAGTTTTTGAGGCAGGAACTCTTCTTGAACCTGGAGCTGGTTAGCTTGATCTGGTGAGCAAGCACCCTGAGTGTCTGCCTCCCAATACATGGATTACAGGTACATGGTGCATGCTGCCAATACCTCGGTTTTACATGAGTTCTGAAAACCTAAATTCAGGTCTTCATATTTCTATGAAAATCACTTTGGCTGCTTATCTATCTTCTCAGACCTGGATATTTTTTTTAAAGTGAATTTGGGACTCAGTGAGGAGGTAGGAAAAAGAAAAACCATAGAAACCTTTCTCATCATGACCCAGAACCCTTAGCGCTGAGCTAACTGCAAATGAGTTAGCTAAGGCAAACCAAGGAGTTTGTGACGGTGCAAACTTGTGTCTCCACCCATTTCCTGACTCTTGGTTCTACAGGGAAATATGCTCACATTGGCACTCAAGTCTCAATCTCTGGGTAGACCTTAAAGTGAGGAAAACTGCTCAGCATCCTGTTGAAGATAGTCTTCCCTTCCTCCCCAGACATATCAGAACCACAGCTTTTCATGAAGCACATCCCCCTCCACTCTTGCCCTTTCTGTGTGCACTTCACCACCCCATCTCACCCCCCTCATCCCCACCCTGGGGACCAAGAATCTCTCTGTTTCCCACATGTATGGGTTTCCTTGGTTGACTGTGTTAAGACAATGCATAAGAAGCAGGTGAAGGAACTCTTGGACCACCTCGGAATGGGGTAGCAAGTGTCTGTGCATACATAAAGTGCAGCCTTTGGCTTCAGCCTGTGACAGCTCTGTGACACTTCGGGAGAGAACATGGCTGGAGTTTAAACAGGAACTGAACCATGGATTGTGCTAGCCAGAAAGCCAGAGCAGGCACAAGGCGGGGTGGGTATCTTAACTATGCAACACATTCATATCCACACACAGGTCACTAGGTGGCAGTCCCAGAAGACAGGGGCCTCCGTGGTACCCTGAATGCCCAAGGGCATGAATCATAGAGCAATATCTTCTGGTCTTATTGGAGGTATGAGTTAAGGACTTTAATCTCAGGGATGTGTGTTTAATAGGTCCCCCAAAGTCCAATAAAGTCTAACAGACCTACTAAAGCAGGGCTATAATACCTTGAACTTCTTATTCTGAGTGGGTCCCCTCCTATGGTCCTTAAGTGAGTCTACACACTCAGAACAGAAAACAAGGCTGCTCCTGCTCCTTGCTGGGCAGGAGAACTCAAGCAAGGTTTGTGGAGAATCACACACTGTGTAATGCTAGCTCTGGCTCTTTGATGAGAAGACACATGAATAAATGTGTGATTTATTATCAGGAACTGACAAAAGCAGGTTACAGAGAAGAAACTGACAAAATGTGAGGTTGCATTTAAAAAAAATTAGAAGTCTTCAATAGCAACAAAACATAGTAGCTTAAAATTTTTATTCTCAGGAGAGGGTAAGATTCTTGTAAACAAAGCCATTGGGGAAATAAATGTGGTACAGGATTGGCGGGGACCGAAATATCCCAGCTAAAATGAGGCCTAAACGTGTGTGTGAAAGGAATCTTTTCACATCTGGCAAAGTATAATTTGACACATGGTTTTCTAAAGAAAGAAATCCAAGTTAATTGAGATCGATTTAAGTGGGGAAAGCCTTAAAATGCTAACGATAAGAAGGGCACACGTCCTTTCTTCCTCTGAACATTCTTCTCAAAGTCAGAGCTGCATAAAAATGAGGAGGGCGATATAATCCAAACCCTCAGTTGCTTTGTTCACGAGAGAGGAAAGATTCAGAAAAGACTGAAACTTTGGTATAAATGCTTTAAAGCAATAAAATATGGACTCCATTCTAAATAGAAGTCCAAAAGCACCCCTCAAATAACACACATACACACCACATATGCATGCACACACACCACACACACACCCCACAGACATATACTGAATATATATATTCTAACACATATCCATCACACACACATAGACACCCACATGCACACCACACACACACACACACACACACACACACACACACACACACACACACACACCACACACACACACATCCTCCACATACCACAGAGAGATAAAGAAAGCTGAGAGGTAGATTCTGAGCCCCATGTCATTGATCTTAGCTATTCGATGAAAAGCTGGCCACAGACTAGCTCAACTAGACACACAGACCTCACCATTCCTGTTTCAAGTCAGAATGACAAGAGAAAGCCCTGATCACCCAGCAGCTCCCTAGCCTCCAGTCCCAGAACTTCAAAGAAAGGAGAGCCCTGAGCTCTATGGGACAGACACCAGGAGCACAGGAGGTCCCTAACCTCCAGCCCTGGGAGACTTTCTGACCTTGGCTTCTAATGTCTCTGCTTCCTTGATTTTCTTCTCTGTTAGATGCTCATCTTGCCTGCTCACTGCCCTGCCTGCCTGCCTGCCTGCCTGCCTGCCTGCCTGCCTGCTCACTGCCCTGCCTGCCTGCCTGCCTGCCTGCCTGCCTGCCTGCCTGCATGCCTGCCTGCCTGCCTGCCTGCATGCCTGCCTGCCTGCCTGCATGCCTGCCTGCCTGCCCAGGGTTTTGTCTGCAAAGGCCTTAGATAACATGGATATAACTGTTTCTTTGCAACCTTCAGCCAGCTCCAAGGCTTGGGAAAAGCTGGGGTTGCTTTTTAACCCAAAAGTCAAAACCAGTCAAATTCTGGCAGAAATGTGGCCTAATAATTTAATATTCCCGCCTCTGCATTGCTATTAAAAGGCCTGTACTTTAGATCAGTGTGCCAGTGTGTGGGGGTGTTAGCTCTGTCGCTCCAGGAAAGTTGGGGTAGTCTAATGTGGCTAGTGGCTGCCTCCCAAGGCCATTTTTATGACCTTAAAAGAAGCACATTAAATTCTAGCCAAACTGCCCCCGGGAAAAAAGAAAAGTATTTCTGTGTTGACACACCAGTGTTTATTATCTTATTTGAGTACTAACAATATCAGCAACAGGACCCCCTTCATTTTGGTCCTGATTCTGTGATAGCCATCAAGAAAGAGTTCAGAAAAGGGACAGGTCAGCTAGATTATGTTTTATACTGAAGTATCAAAGTGAGCATATATGTTCAAGAAACTGAATTTGGATACTAAAAGTCTTCCAAAATAGTTCCATTAAAAAACAGAAGTGAAAACTTGACACTTCACATGTTTATTCACACTTCCAGTAGAAGACTTTAGGGTAAAATGCTTTCTGTGAAGACCTGTGTTTGGATTCTCAGTACCCACATAAAATGGTGTACACATCCATCACTCCAGTGCTGGGCGTGTGGAGATATGAGTATCTCTGGTGCTTGCTGACCAGTGATGGAATTAAAGAAGAAACTACACTGACCTCTGACCTCTGCATGCCACACACACACACATACAGAGAGAGAGAGAGAGAGAGAGAGAGAGAGGGAGAGAGAGAGAGAGAGAGAGACAGAGACAGAGACAGAGACAGAGAGACAGAGACAGAGAGAGAGACAGAGAGACAGAGAGATACAGAGACAGAGAGAGAACAAGACAGAGAGACAGATAGGCAGAGATATTTCATGAACCCCAGTGCTGTTAGACTCATTTCACTGAAAGCTGAATAGTTAGAGTCTCAGCCCAAATTTACTTCTGATTTTTTACCCTCAAGACCCATGAGAATACTTCATTGTTCATGCAGAGAATCCACCCCACTTAAGTTTCCTTGAGAATCTGGGAATAATGATGTGCTGACAGACAAAAAATCTCCCAGAATAATCACCTATTTGTCACAAGTACTGAGGGCAAATGACCATCCATGCTTTTCAAAAACTAGGAAGACAGCCAGCTGTCAACCTCTGGGGAAACAGATCCTAAACTCAGTCTTTGGTGTCTTCACAGAGTCTGGAAAATCATGATTTGATAATTAAGCACACCAAGCACAGAAAGCCATCCACCAAGGAGCCAGTCTCACCCTCACCAACAGCAGCCTGCCTGGGCAAGCTCTCACCCTATAATATTCCAATATATAATACATTCCTCTCACACAAACTAAGCAGCCTCCTTTCTACCACAGCCATTGAAAGATCATTTGACCAAGTTCACAAATACCTGATTGATCCATCAATGAATAAAACAAAACTACCTTGCTGAACACTGTACATGCAATACCCTCTTCGATCTCTTGCTCTTGATTTTAAGTTACACCATTTTTTTTTCCAGTTTACCAGCAGCTCTGATTGCTGGCTGTATCTTAGGATCAGTGGCATGTCTAAGGCTTCTACCATCATTGTTTCTGTTGAGATGTAACACAAAATAATATTGCGTTTAATCACAGGTAACATCCTTGAGTCATGGGACATAACCATTCAATGTTTACAATAGTCCTATAATCTTAGCTACAATTCCTGCCCACAGATATAAATGCGATATAAATGGAAAGAGATATAGCATTCACTGTGAGGGTGATGTCGAAGCTGTCCCTGTGCATACACTGGTGGACTTATTTCCCAGGGCTGAGCACGAGCCTCTATCTAGCTGTCATCAAAAGCAAGGAGGTATATGGATGTGGTAGTATATGGCAGAGTCCTTAAATGCACTATCTTAAAATCTTTTAAGTCTATTTACTTATCTGTGGGTGGATGTGTGTGCTCCCATGTATAAAACATATGTATGGGTCAAAGTACAAGTTGTATAAATGAGTTTTCTTTTTCTGCCATGTGAACTCCTGGGATAGAGCTTAGGTTGTAGGTCTTGGTGGCAAACACCTGTACCCACTGAGCCATCTCACCAGCCCAAATGCCCTGCCTTGAAGGTAAGAAATAGAACTACCTAGAAATAGAAAGGCTGGGTGAGAGCGGAAAGTAAAGAAGATGATTGGATGAATACAGGATGAATACAGGATGAGGGATCAACAGAGTCTCTTGAAATCCTCCAGCCCACAAGTCCATGAACTCACACTGATGGGTCCTGGTATATTGCTAATTTCTTAAGTGGTAGTTTAGGTCAAGAAACCTGCTCTTTTCTGGGCTAATGTAATAATTCATATCCAAAGACATATTGTGGCACATTGATTGCAAATGGATGCCTGCCTTCTGTTAACAAATAATACATGGAAAATGAATGCAGATTGGGATAGTATATATAAATGTGTAGGAGCCAGTGCCAGTGGGAGGGTGTTAGTGGGTGTCAGTGTACATGATGATACTGCAAATCCATTTATCAGGCTGCCAATAGTCCTAATATTTATGTCTTCTTTTTTTTAAGCACATATAGGAGATGCTTTTGGAAAATGTAATCCTTTATTATATCTACAGGGGAAGCAACATATACAAAACAGACAAAATACTTAGTGACAGCTCCACCATAGCCAACAAGCATCAAGACTCTAGGCCTATAGGAAATGTTGTTTTCAATGGGTGTGTTTCTGTGTGTATGAAATGGATGCATACACATGTCTGTGCATGCACATGGAGGCCAGAGGTCCATCTCAGGTTACATGCTTCAGGTACTGTCCTTGTTTAGTTTAATGAGCTTTTCCGCCTTCAAGCTGGAGTCTCTCACTGCCCTGAGACTTGCCACACAGAACAAGCTGACAACACAGCAAAGACCAGGAACCTGCCAGTCTCGGCCTCTCTAGCACTGGGGTTAAGGCTCTTGTCATCGTGCCTAGCTGTTCTTACATAGGTTCTGGGATGAAGCTCAGCACCTCATGCAAGAGTCACTCAGTCCATGGGCAGGGCTGTCTCCCCACCCCAGCTCCCATGCCCATCATAAACTTTTACAATTCAGACACAGTGAACCTTTGACTGCTGATGCATCTTGTAATTATAAATACACACTAAAAGCCAAGGCCTGTAAAATGAAGATGCTAGTGAGGTTGGGCATGGTTCTTTGTGTCCTGGTGCTGTTTCTTCCTTTCTTGCCTCTTCAGAGATGAATCATGTGTTGAACACAGCATCTTGCTTTGTGTTCACGTTTTTCTAATTTAAGATATTGCTATTTTAGTCTTCCAAGTATATGTGTGTATATACATTTGGATTAACCTCAAAGGAAAAATGTATGTAGGCAAACTAAGCCCATCTAAAGAGTATTCTCTTCCGATATGGCATTAGTTCAGTATCCAACAATTTACAACTTGTAATACTGACCCAGTGTTAAGGGAATGAGACCCAGTACTGCTAGAGAAACACACACACACACACACACACACACACACACACACACACACATACACACAAACACACACGAGGGCTTACATATGTACATATATGCACATATACATATATATAGGTACACATTAACAAACAAATATAAGGAAGTGCACGGTTGTATTATTTTTGTTAATAGATCAGACTCCTTCAGATGGTTACTAAGTAAGATGTCGGTCACCTCACTCAGTCTGAATTCTCTTCTCTCCTCCAATGAGTCCCTCCTATTCTAGAAGATGCTTCCCCTGCTCTGCCTATTTTTTCAGAAAAGAACCAGAGAAGATTCTTCTTCTTTGTGGAGGCCCACAGTCAGTTCTATCTTGTTTTGAATTCAATGGGTTTCACATTTTATTTAGGTTTCTTGTCATATACCTCTAATCCCAGAAATACAGAAGCTGGGGCAAGAAAATAATGAATTTAAGTCTCTAGCCTGGGCTACATAAAAAAAAAAAATCTTAAGTAAATGAATAAGCAAACAAACTGGCATAACTAACTAAATTATATAAGCATTTTGAGGCACCAAGAGCACACCCCCAAATGAGCTTTTGGCATCAAAAGAGTTCCTGATATTACCCACTAGCTGATGCCTATATTAACCATATGACAAAGTTAGGGCATGGTATTAAGGCCCTGTGCCATGCTGTAGGTGTGGTTCAAACACATTTGCCATGGCCAAAGTAGGGTGATGTGCTTCACGAGACAAGTGGGTATGGAGTTTGGACCTGGCATTGTGTCTTGTCATATTATCACGAAGTACATGGTCATGCAATGATGCTCTGACCCTTAGGCTTGGGCTAAGGGATCTAAACCATAGAAGCCTATGAAGACAGCAAGGCTTTAGAGAAAATAAGCTTTTCCAGAGCAAGGAGAGAACGCATCAATCCAGAAGCAGAAAGTCTAAAAATGTGAAAAATTGGAACTTTGCAGAAACCTGCAAAGAATGTTCTGCACAATACAAAGGAGACTCCAGTGGATCTTGAGAAATTAAGAAATCCAACCAATATAATGTTGAAGTCATCTCCTTTTGTCTGCTTGGTGGCATACAGGGTACCCTCAAATATACAGGGAATAGAAGGAGAGAGGAATACTGGCTTGGCAAAGGTCCTTTGAAGGATAGGTTGGAAGGTTCACACACATTTAACCTGATTATCCAATACACACATGGAAGGAAATGCCACATGGTACCCAATTATCATGGACAATTTCTATGTCTTACAGATCAGTTATAAATAAGGCCAATAAAAATATACACAGATGCAGTTCCATAAAGGAAAAGGAAGTAGTATCGTCTGTGGGAAAGTAGACATAATTGATGGTGATCATATTAAGTAAGTGGAGCCAGTGTAAGAAAGAAAGACAAATACCTTACGTTTTCTCTCAGCTGTGGTCCTAGATTTCACATGCATAGATTAAATATATATATAAACACACATATATGTTCATATATTCATATATACTCATATATATGTATACACACACACATATGTATGTATGTATATGTGTGAAATACACAGGGAATTAAAGGCCCTAGTAGGAAGAGTAAGTAAAGGAGGGGCTTGGGAATATCCTGAGCGACTCCCGAAATATATAATATATATGGATTTAAAAAGTTTAAAAGTAAAACAAAACAATAAAAACAAATAAACCACCCTCTATTTAAAAACTAATGTGTTTGAAAGTAATAAGTCCCCCATGCCCAATGAGGGTGAAGAAGTGGGGCTGTTGCCTCAGCTCCATCTGCACACATCTGGACTCTTCCAACCCAATTCTTTTTGTTCTTGTTTTTCTGATCACTGTCAGCAGATCACGCAGAGAATGGCCACATAGATGTCTCTACTTTTATCTGGTTTCTAGTAATTCCCTTTAGATGAGAAGATGGCATCTGTTTTGTCTTTACTTCAGTTGGAGGCAGGATCCCATACAGTCTTAGCAGACTCACTACAAGGTACAGGGAGGATGAACTTCAACCCCGACCTTCCCACCTCTGCCTCTCACATGTTAGGATTACAGACATGTAATCATGTTGTCATGACCATTTCCTTATTAACTATCCAAGAATTTCACACATGCTTATAATGTGTTTTGATCAAATCCACCCTCCAATCCCTCTTCACCCCCTTATTACTTCTCCTTTCCAAAATCATGCACCCTGTTTTTAAACCCACCAAGTCCCCTTCATCCTGCATTGCAATGTTGGGGTGTAAGACCACCTTCTGGAGCATGGCATGGCTCTTGGGGGTCTGCATCCCTAATATAAACTAAGTCTCTGCAGAGCTTCCTGCACACCAGGCAAGGGCTCTCTCAATGGTGCCACACCCCAAGCCCTGCTGTTTTTGTTCTTTTGCTTTTAGTTTTTAACAGCTAAACTCAGGAGGTATGTGGAGAAGCAGCAGAAAACAGGAGATGGCTTACAGAACAAGAAGTCCTAGTTCTGGTTTGGGGAGGAACACCCAGTTTACAGCTAAATCTGTCCCCCGCTTTTTGACAATTCTCAAATCTTTCCTGCTCCATTTGAGCTTGCTGGGAGCTGGTTTAAAATACAGTCTGGGAAAGCACCCTCCAGGAAGCTATTACATATCCAAAATCACAGAGCTAGGCTTTGTCTTTCCTGAGTCTTAATTCTTCAACTGCAAAGGTAGTACTGCAGATCACAACCATCCAGCTCTCCATGGGTCAAATAAGCTACTATGTGTAAAAACTTCATAAGCCTAAATATATGTAACTTATTATCATGTTTGAGAAAGCTGACATTCCTAACCCAAAGTCCTCTGTAGTTGGAAGCAGAATTATCCATCTCTAGACATATCATTCTAATAAGCTAGGTATTGAAAAGATTACACAATCCCCTTGCATGTTCTTAGTCATTTTTCTTTAGGAAGTATTGAATTTTAAATCATCCATCTGTCTTAAGGAGAGAAGCAAGGAATACAGATCTTTAGTCTCTGTGACAGCACACTGGTCACCTGAACCCCATGTGGTATAGCTCTGTAAGTCCCTAGTCCTGTTCTCTCGTGAGTTTTCAGTTATAATTCCACACTGATATGGATTCAATGAAAGCTTTATCCAAAAGGGAGGGAGCTTGGACTGCTCTGCTCCTGGCATGCATCTAGTCAAAGGCCAGGGAGTGTGGCTCAGTGGTACAGCACCAAGGATTCCATCTCCAACATCAGCAATGGAAAAAGAAACCAACACATCTAGATTAGCACACGGCATGCAGCTGACGCTCCTCAAACTCCTGAGATGTGTGACTCATGATGCCTCAGTATTTGTGTGTGTGTGTGTGTGTGTGCATGTGATACTCACATATGCTGGTACACATGTGTGTTGTATAGTGTGTGTCTTCCATTCACATGAATGTGTGAGTGCACGCCCAAGGCCAGAGCAGAACTTCAAGTGTCTCCCTCTATCATTTCCCACCTTATTGCCTCGAGACAGGGCCTCTGGCTGAACTGGAAGCTCGCTGTCTTGGCTAGAATACTTGGCCAGAGAGCTTTAGGAACCGCTTGACTCTGTCCTTCAAGGCTGGAGTTACAAGCACATGCAGTCATGCCCCACATTTTATGTGAGTGCTGAGGATTCAAATTTAGTTCTCCTGTTTGTGGAGCAAGTACTCTTAGCTGCTGAGCACTCGTCCCCACCTCATCCCTACATGATGCCTTTTAACTTTCCTTAAAACGTCTTGTGGTGGTTTGAATAGCAGTACAGTCTCTTTGGTGGCCTGTATAGAAATCCACGACCCAAGTCTGCCATGAACCCAGCCTGCCCTTCTGATCTTTGAGGCTTACAGAGCCAGACAAGTGAGGTTATAAGAGGTATGTAAATGCCCCCAGACCAGCAGGCTGAGTCTTCTGAGCACCCCTCCTGCTATAGTAGCCCTTTGCAGAAGGAGGACTGGGCCAGGATTCCTCTGGTCTTTAGAGGGACTCCACAAACCCAGGCGGCCCCGTGTGCTTGGCCTCTACAGAAACCATGTATGCTAAAAATATAACACATTACACATCTGGAATGGGTCTCCTCCATGAGTCTCTGACACATGGATTCATTGTTTTCCACAGAATTCCAAGAATTTTATTCATGAGAACATTCTGGCACAATGGAGAAGTCTTGGCAGGAACAAGATGGAAGCAGAGCTGCCCTGGCCTCCTCCCAACGTTCTGTCTCTAGCTCAGTCCGTGTCCATCGGGTATCTATCTCATGCCTGCTAACAGCCCATCTAAAATCCTCCATAAGAGGAAGGTTTTGTAAGAGCCTTGAGGTTTTAGAGAACGGATGTAGTTTCCTGAAATTGAGGTCACTATGGATTTGATATGCAGATGCCGGGGATCGCTTCAGGAAGAGCCACAAGCACAGCGCACTAGGTAGAGAGACTCAGTGTCCCTCATCTCTGGGCTTAAACTTCCTGGTCTCATTGAGGGTTTGGTCCACCAGTGTTTGCTAAGGTTCTGTCTCACCCCCCCCTCCAAAAAAAAAACCTCTGTTTATTAGCTGGAAGCATTCTTTTCCTCACACATGCAGTGACAAGGTCTCCTTCTCCATGTCTGAACACATACCGGGTAAGATACATGTTTATTACAGATGAAATGGTTAAAAAGTTTCTGCAAACTTGGGTTAGACAATAAGATTGCATTTTTACATGCTGCCTCCAGATTTAAATTTCATATATCTCTATAGATATCTTTGTGCTTACAGCAAGGAGCCAGTTTGTGGAGTGTGGCAATAGCTCTATGGTGAAGTGTTTGCTACAGAAGAAGGAGGCCCTGAGTTGAGTCACAGCACTCACTAAGAAGCTGAGCATGGTAATGTATGCTTGAAACCCCAACACCTAGAGTATGAAGACAAAAGATGCCAGAAGCTCACTTGGCCAACCAGTCTCGTTGAGATGATGCCTTTGGGTTCACTGAAATGCCCTATCTCAAAAGTTATTGCAAATACTTGAAAAAGACACCAATATTGACCTCTGAACTCCATACATATATAAACAGGGAAGCATTCACACACACACATATACACACATGCACACACACATACACACATACTTTCACACACACACACGCATGCATACACGCACGTGTTCACACATACACACACACACACACACACACACACACTATACACATACACACATTTTTTTTAAATTGCAGAAGTAAGTTAGGCTGTGTTCTAGAGCTGGCTGCCTGTCTTCAAGTGTGATTGCAATTCTAACATCCGTGTGTTAACACTAGTGAAATTCGTTCTTCATAATAAACACAGTTCTAAAGAAAAGTCATTCAGAAAACAAAATTACTAGCAGAAGAGCCTACATATACCTGCTACTATTTTCATGAGGTTCCAAGATCCCCCCTTTTTAATCACTTTCCTCCAACAATCAGAGGCACAGGCCACACAGTACAAGGCAGACAGGAATGTGAGCCTTTCTTTTCTTTAGACTGATACCCACCATGGAAATAGCACTGATCTCCACTGTGAGGGTCTAGTCCCTGCCAAAGCTGGCATTTCCTCCTTCTCTGAGGCCAGCAGGCTAAGCCTGTCCTTTGCAAAATATTTTCCAGCACATAAATCTTCCCTGGTTGTGCAGAGGAAGGGGACCAAGCAGCCAGGGTATCAAGCGCTTTGTGCAGGCTCCAGCCTGGGCTCATTCTTTTCCCATGACATAGCCTGAGGGGCCCCGTTGATGTTATACTTTTAATGCCCCTAACAAAGTGGTTTCCAGAGAGACTAGGTTTTAATAACTCTGGGAGTTCTGACATCAGCCTCCCATACAGCTGAATTATAAATCCTAACCATTCACACATCCATCATACTCAACAGGGGGTTTCTTGGCATCTGGGTATAGTCCCTCTGTAAACAGATTTCCTTTGGATGTCCAAAATGTTCTTTAAAAATCTGAAGATTCATTGACATCCAAACCATACTGACCTCCATACTAGCTAGGAAGCTTGACCTCTCAATGTCGCCTCCACAGGAGTCTCAGGACTATACCTTTACTGGGCTGCTCATTACTTCCTGCTGGAGGAAGAGTCACAGATGTCCCTACCTAACCACTTTTTTTTTTTTCTGGTGAACAGGAAGATTTAGGGTGCACACCTGTTGTGAACTTCCACACAGAACCTGAGCTTCACAGTGGTATCTGCTGATGGGGTTGGGAGTAGGTGAGGTGAAAGGTGGTTTATAGCCTGAGAGGTTACTTTCCCTCTGAGTAAAGAGCTTTCCAAGTGGCCAATTCATCCAACATGCGCAACCAACCTTGCGCATTGTCAGGTGACAATACCAAAGAGCAGTTTCGCTAGAAGGGGAGATAGGTCACATCTTCCATTTCTCAATGCGGCCAACTTGACCTATCTCACCTTATCTGTGAGCACAGACTCACTATAAAATGACTAGAAAGAGTTTGAAAGGTGTAAAGAATTGCACCCTTGGAAATCAGAGAACCACCCACTGTCGAATCTTAATATCTGAGCTTCTGACCTGGAGAAAACTAGGAGGTTGAATGAGCATCCTCTCTGACTACCTCATAAGGTCCCTTCATGTGGTGCCTGCACAGGCAGGCTGCTGTAGGCCCTGGAGTTTTATCAACTAATGTGACATTGACTATGACTAGCATCCTCACAATCATACTGCTCTTCTACTGAATTTACCCAAACTGCGTTTGTCTAGTGAGAATATGCAATATTTATCTAAGATCTAATAATGTTCACTTCCTCTCCACTCAAGCCAACATCGCCAACATTCCTAGTTTGCTTTCGTATTGAAGTCTACAGTCTCGCTTTCTTTGTTAAAAAACATATAGTCTTTCTTTGTTGGAAATGCATCACCTTACTTTCTTTACTGAAAACATGAAGTGTTATCTTGACTTTTATCCCCTAAACAATATAGTATAAGGAGGATTCATACAGCATTAATTAGCATTGCAACAATGGCAGCGAAGAGCTGCCTGTAGGAAGCTACGCGTAGGTTCTATGTGTATAATAAGCCATTTCATCCAAGGTGCTTTTTGTATGTGAGCTTTGGTAGCCAAGACAGACCTTAACTACCTCCACCCTCAGATAACCAGGTTTGGCGATACTTCCATAAATTATAACTAGTTAATGGATCTTCAGCTCCTACACTCTTCTAATCTAGCAGTCTGGTTCTGCCCCTGTCCCACCAAGATGGGAAGCATTGGATCAACACTCTCTGCTGTTCCTTGATTAGCCCCTCAGGAGCAGTGAGTCAGCCTGGCCACTAGCTTCCCCATTCTCAGGCTCTCCAGGGCTTCCACACAGCCAGAGGTAACCTTGTCTCTCACCTCCCCCCCCCCCCCACCAGGTTCTTGCCTGCTTCTCTGTATCTCAGATTTCCTTCAGACTCTCCTAGGTCACTTCTCTCAATGGGCACCACTTTCTTACACTACCCTCTCTGGACTCCTCCTGTGGCCTTAGCCTTTCCTTCCCCATCACTCTGGCCCCACCACCAATTTTATCTCAACTGTCCTAGAAGCACTGCACTTGCATGACGGGATTTTCTTAACTTGGTGGGTTTATCTTTTTACCCCAGGGTGACCCTTTGAGTATAACTGGAGAACAAGAGACTTGTAAGGGTCAGGGAGCACTCAGCCTTCAGATGCAAGCTTTGCTCATGACATTATTTTTCAGATGATGCCACAATGAGTTCTTGAGTATATTCATGAGAACAAGGTAGTGGTGGGCCACTTGGGTATCCTCTGAAGATCAGCAGAATACACATCTTCCCAGACAACAGAATAAGCACCTTTGCTTCTGTTACCCTGATAACCTACCACTGGGACTTCTTCTACACCAGCACAGGCTTCTGTGTCACCTGAAGGACTAGTCACTGCACAGACAATGGATGGGCTCAAGGTCAAAATAACTCATTCAAAAAGTTATTATTTTGCCTCCCAGTAATGTTACACATTGTACTGAAAAGAATATTTACTCTCAAGTTCAACAAGTGGGAACTTAACTTTTTCATACTCTAGAAGCTCCAAAGTGCTTGCCAGTGGTTTCAACTATCTACCAAGTAAGTGCTCACTCCAGATTTACTCAACTAGCCAATGACTTACAGAGGAAATTAGAACCTTGTTTGTTTCTTGAGCAGAAGGTAGCACCTAGGATGTTGGTAGGTATTCAGAATCCCACCCCACCACAGAGCTCCTGAGTCAGGCAGATCACACCATGTGGACTGGGTGAGAATTGGGTCAGAATACGGTGAGTATGCGAGGGAAGGAAGCAGAAGGCTCAGGTGGGGAGGAGTGAGTGGCCTATCAGGGAGTCCTCTGAGTCCTGGGCACAGGAAGTGAGTGAGCGTAGCTGAGCAGCAGAGGCAGGCACTGTGGATGGAGAACTTGGAGCAGAAAAAGCGAGAACTCAGGGAGAACAGAATGTGCACATAAGGCATGGAATTAAGTCGGTGAAAGAGCAGATGTGGTGTCGTCCAGGCAAAGGCAAAGACCTGGTATTGAGGAGGGAAAGCCAAGCAAGAGACCCTCTAGCTGCCTTGGCTAAAATCAAGACTATCTCCTTTGAGATAGATTTGTATCTTCTGCCTCATAAGGACACCACACAGAAAACTCTATCTTTTAACTTTTATTATTTTCAAACAAAATAAGATCAGAGCATGTGTTGTGTGTCTGACATGTGCACACCAAAAGCTGTGCCTAATAAAATGTTACAGCCATCCCTAGCCCACATGTTTCAAGAACCCCCATCTGTCCTCCTACACAGGACCTTTGAGAACTTTTATCCCAAGAGCTTATTTTTCAAAGACTTGGCTTCTATAGAAGAAACCACCACATGGAGACTACCTTCACCTATCTCTTAAGAAAAGCCGTCAGGAGACCAGAGCTGTGACAATAGAAAGGAGTAACCACAGCAGAGAATCCCCTGCCTCACATCACTGCCAATTGTGGGACAGGGCAGTGGAAGAACAGATCCTGAACAAAACAGTCAGACCTGAAGATCCCCTCTGTGTGTGCACATACACAGACATGAGGTTACGGGCTTGAGCAACCAAGCAAATTGCCAGCTATTTCCTGTTTAAACAAAAGAATGAATGTGTTTGAGAAAAGGCTTTTAGAGCCATTCACCACTGTGCCAGCCTGTGGAGAATTCTAGTTCTCAGAGCAACCATAGAGTCGGGTTGTTCCTCATCGAGGAGGGAAAGCCCCTCTTCTACCCTCAAGACTTTCTTTAGGTCAGCAGTGTCCCAACCCGTGGGACTTCAATGGAGTCCTTGTCACTTGTAAAGAGAGAATGATAGGGAAACAGGAGACTTGGAAGAAGGACCATTAGTCTAAGGATCTGATCTAGTGGTTAATTTTTATTATTTTTAGGCTGTTTATACATGTTTTTGTAGGGCTGTAAGTATAAGGAGAAGGGAAGGTTAGTGAGGGGGCAAAACTTGGCTTAGTGTTAGGCAGTTAAGAGCCAAGGTCAATGTGTTTTTCAGTAGTTTTTTTAAGGACTGTCTTAATTTAAAGAATGTTGTTTTAATCTAGTTGACTTTTGGCCAATGAAACAGCTCCTGACAGCAGGATGGGCCTCATAGCCTCTTTTGAAGCAAGTTTAGGTGCTGGGCAGTCTAGACATGTTCATCTGCGGTGCCTACAAACCAGGGTCACTGAGTGGTAGGAGAGACATACCTCCTCACCTCAAAGGTCTAGAGGCTAAAGTTTAAGGCCAAGGTGTTAGCCAGATTGTCTCCTCTTGGTGTTCCTCTTCCTGGTTTAGAAATGGACCACTATGGTCCTAGGGCCATCTTCTTCCTATGTCTTCACATGAACATGCCTGTCTGTGTCTAGGTAGCCTTTTCATCAGGACCCCATTGACAGTGGAATAGAGACCACCCTAAAGAGCTTAATTGAATTTGATGACCTCTGTAAAGACTGTTCCAAAAAGGTCACACTCTGAGGTATTGAGGGTCAGGCCACATGACCATAGAGACACAGATCAATCATGACAGTCTGAGGAGGGCAGACAGAGAATTTACCCCTTGCTTTATTGCTGGGTGCCTCTGTGCAGCATAAGGCTAGGTACCACATTACAGCTATTCAAGCATGGTCCAGGAACACCCTGGGGTTCCGAGGGCCCTCCACGGACCATGCAACTCAACACATGTTTACCTTTCCTGTTCCTGTCTTCTCACATCTGTTTAGAGACATTTGCCAGAGGCTACACATTGCTTAAGAGAAAAATAGACCAGATAAACCCCTATAAACACATGGGAACCCACTGAAACTTTCAGTTGTGAGCTAAAGAGATATGTCAAACAGATTAATTCACTTTTATCTCTATACATTTATTAAATGAAGCTATTTTTCCTTAAAAACATATTGTTTGTGCTAACATGTAGGCTTATCACTGTTGTCTGTACGTGAACTTGTAAGTAGACGTCTCAATTTTTCCTGACTCCCCATCTAATTCTGTGAGTGTTCATAGAAACCAACATAAATTATGCTTTATTCCTCTGACTTTAAGGAGCATAAAATGATTCTAAAATCAAAAGTTTGAGATCCACTAAATTGTGGATTGATCATGGCTGAGACTGTCTACACTGCCTAAAGTGACCGATGGTCTACAGCAAGAAAATGTCTTATGGCCCACACTTTAGTAGTTGAGTGCTAGAAAATAGGAAACATGGGGGATGGCTCTTGGCGTGTCCCATTAAATCTGTAACTTCATGACTTAAAGTGTAAGAGCAAGGGAGTGGAGAAAAGTGGCGGCTGCCTGCTCCTCAACACTTAGCTAGGCTGAAAATATAGGTTAGGTTACCCACCCTCTGCCACCTTCTATACAACTCTCATAACTGTGGGATTGCTGTGGTACAACAGAAGGTGGTTGTGCCAAGAAGACCATAAACCAAGAACTGTGAAGAAAATTCAGTTGGTAAAGTGCTTGCCTTGTAAACACTTAAGCCCCAGAGCTGGGTATAGTGGTGTAAAAAGCTAGGCATTGATTTATATAAACCAACAAATCATTCATTGATTTTATTAATTATGATACTAATCTATTTCATTAGACTGTGGCCTAACCCTATGTAACAGAGGGAAGAAGCCTCAAGCAGTGACAGTATATAAGTTCATAAGCAACCTAAAAAACATAAATTCTCACCAGGAATAAGGAATCTACAGTATCAACCTCTCCCCAAATGAAATCTAATTGTCTGCATCTGGTGGAGTGGATTCACAGTTTCTTGGAAGAGCCGCACATCTTTTGTAGGCGGCTGGAGACTATTGCTCTGACAGTTATTTGACTAGAACAATGAAGATAATTTCCAATAAGCACAAGAGTTTGGAAAAGGAAGCCCTACAGCATGTTGACTTGGTGTAATACCTTCCTACCCTGTATGCTCAAGAGCTGTCAGGTGTGTGGAGACTCAGATCAATGCTGCCTTTCAACTTAGTGAGTAGTAGGCACATCCAAAAGCATGTCTCACTAATGACCTAGGCATTTCTTAACCGTCTAAATCAACCACCAGGCCCATTGCAGCGAGTGGCACAGGAGCTCTCCTAAAGTTTGCTGGCTGTAGACCTTAACTGAGCTATTAGAATATGGGCAGCAGTTTGGAAGAATTAGAGTATAACTTTTTTTGGTGCTCCCCTCTCCCTGCAGGTCATGTGAGCTGTGTGAGAAAAGTAACCCCTTTTCCCTTTGATCATACTGTCATTTTAGGGCCACTCATTTCTGTCACTAAATCTATCATTTCCTGACTGATATAACAAAGGAATGAATGCAGTTACATGTTCTACAGACACACAGTGCTACATCAGCTTCTCTCTACAATAAATGTTTAAAAGCGAGACAGTGAATACATCACTGAATTCCACAAGCTGGGGGAGAGAGTCAGGGAAGCAAAGTGCTTCCTGGGCAAGTGTGAGGGTCTGAGTTCAAAACCCAGAATGCATGTAAAAAAATTAGGGTGTGGTGACTCATGCTGGGGAGGCAGAACAGCAAACAAAGAAAACTCTAAGGTCCCTGCCATCTGTAAGGCACCCTAAAACCTTTCAGCTCTTTGCATGAGAGTCTGACAGACAGGCAGTCACAAGCACTCATAACGATCGTGCGTGTGAGCATGAGCAGGGCACTGATGCTGGAACAGGCTGATTTCGTAGGCAATGGAGTCTAATTGGCCACAATTAAGTGAGCTTTGCTTTCCCTTAGTCTACTGTACTAACTGTTCTAATCTAGTCCCTTTCTTTCTCCTAAAGCATTACTAATTCATAATAAACAGATTTTGTGACAACCTAAGTTATTTTTCACTTTTATTTTCAAATTAAGTGTTATGTAATAGATTTGAACACACAGGAAGTTCTTAAGCAGGACATACTATCACTCGGATTGTAAATTATATTTACATATTTAAATTAATATGGGCTGACTGCTGACCATAATGAGATGATGGAGAATGAATGATCACATCTCATTCCCTCCTGTGCACAGCTCATGGAGTGTGCTTACACACACAGCTCACAGAGTGTGCTTACATGCACAGCTCACGGAGTGTGCTTACATGCACAGCCCATTTCATTCCAACATCATCTTCACACCCTGGGTACTTACACTAGCTGGTTTTATACATCCTTTCCCTAAGGAATCCATCTATTAAGTGTGCTATTTGCATTGCCTAGGCATGCCTCTAGTTTGTGCAGGATGTTACACACACTCTCATGGTTTAGTGTCTGTTCTGAGCCACTTTCCACTGCTCATCAATTTCTATTTTATTTATTTGTAAGACCGTTTATGAAAATTGCTCTATAGGAACAACACAAAAATAATTCACATTTTGGCTGTAAGTAGGAAGTAAAGCAAAAAGGCTAAAATGGAAGAAGTTTATGCTTTTTTTTTTTTTTTTTCCTTCACAAGACTGATCATGAGCAAGAAGAAGGCTGGGCAGGGTCCAGGTGACTTCCTGTAGAATTTGAAGCTGAGTTCCTCAGGCCTTCCCAGCCCACTCTTCCCTGGGTAGACATCATGACACATTGTCTCCTTGGTTTATGCATGCCTTATTGCTTAGTCTATTGAGAGGCTGTGGTGAGTAATACATACACATTAGTGATGGTATCAAAGCATATTCGTTCATAATCAGGCAAATGAGGCGATGGGTCAGTGATGCAAAGAGGCAAACATTCCAACTGCTTGATTTAAATATTAAAATAAGGACATCCAAAGAGGCTCTTAAGACATGAGGGCTTCTAGGCTGGGGGATGTTCAGGTGAATGCTCAGATGTGTGTTGCATAGCGCTAAATGCTGGCATCTTGGTGTTCTCTTGTCATGCTGACTAGACAAAGACAGGAACCCAGGGTATCAGATGCAGCCAGCCAGGCCTACTGGCCAGGTTCTTAGGCCAGGACCTAAAAAATGGCAACAAAGGCTGTCTTCTGAACTGGCTGTCTTTCAGACTACCCATGCATGAGAGAGAGAGAGAACCACATGACTGATTGATTCTTGACTGGTGCCAAATGCCTCTTCTCTCCCTAACAGAAGGGTGTGGAGAACTATGGGGTGAAAGTCAGGTTGCCACACTGGCAGATGGATGTTGTATTCCAACAATGAGAAGACAGTGCCGGAACACCCTCTGAGGTTGGTTTCTATCCTTCCCATTGAGAAGGCCAGTGCCTACCTCAATCATCAGAAAATGAGCGTGTGCAAAAATAGTTGTTAAGGCAAAAGCTTCACTCTTTCTGAGATGTGTCCAAATTCTAGCAGCATTTAAGTATGCAAACTTCCTTTTCTACTTTCCCATGTAAGCCTGTTCCACATGCTACTACTGGCACCAAACCTAACCACAAACAGACGATATAACGACTCGGTGGTCACACTTTCATTGACTTGTTTTAAGTAAAAAAACAAATTTTCTCCCATGGCTTAATTTTATGGGCTTAATTTCCTCCTATCCATTAAAAATAAAAAAGTCTAAGAATGTTTAAGAGGAAAGATTGAATATGAGTCATTTAACCACCTATTCCTTAGTGATGGAACCTTTTCTAAACACACATGGAACCACAAACAGCATCTCACTGTGGAATACAGGTATTGGCTAGAAAAGTGATCTGCCTTCAGATTATTTTAGATGTGAATACACCTCAGATCTTACCCGTGTGTAGAATGGGTGATTATATGAATGAATGGAGGGATGTAGCCGCAAGTTAACATGTAAAGTATTATCTTCCTGTAAAATGTCTGTAAAGTGGATGTTCTATTAGCTAGTGTGAAAACTCATAGCCTGGACTATAGGTACTTAATACATGCTGTGTAACCATTATCTGAACTGAGCCCCTAAGCCATTGCACTCAGCATACAGAATGTCTTATGGTCACCATACAAAGCCATGTCCCCAGTGCTTGCTGGAATCTCATATCTGTGATCTATAAGCTCTATTTCTCCCCCGGGAGCACATCGTCATAGCAGTAAGGCAGGTTGGGCTCTCAGAGAAGGTGCCAGCACTGGGTACAATGGCTCGAATCATCATTGTGTAGAGCAACCCCAGTTCTAGGATATGGGAGCCCGAGAGCCAAGAGAAAAATGAAAGAAATGGTATCAGTTTGTAAAAGTCATTCCCAGACCACAGCTAGATGAGGGAAGGGCCTGGTGGCATGGTGGCTGAGCTACTTTCTCTTGTCTATGCCCTTAGGTGGAAGTAATTGCACAAGAACCACCCACATGCTTTAACCTCTGACCTCTGGCCTGCAGACTCTCAGTTTGCCTACTGTGCATTCAGGGGACATCTTGTCCAACTTTCCTGTTTTTCTACTCTAAGGAGTCCCTGAAGGACCTGAAGGAAACGCATCTGGCAGCCTGTGTTTACCCTTGCCCGAGTCTGCCAGCCATGTCCACACTTGTCTGTGGGTCTTGTTTATATATTGCCTTTGTATCTCTTCTCAGCTGTGGTGCTGACCTCAAATCCCTCCTACAGCTAGTGCACCCCAGAGTCTTCACCCCACACCTTCCCATTGCCTTCTAAGCAGGAATAGTACCTTCCCATGATGTAAAGCAGTCTATAGTGGTAGCATAGTCTCCAATTACCATGATGCCATGATCTCTTTACTTTATAACAGTGCAATGCCGTTTGTGGAAACCATGCTTAGAACTGTGGAATTTCAACTTCTTTGGCCAGCATCATGAAATGGTGACCTCTCTCAAGACATTGGGCAACAGCAATGAGCCCCAGTCCCAAGACAAGAACAAACAACAGACCCACTGCAGGGTGCTGCTAAGCCATGCCGTGTGGTGGGCCAGGAGAAGGCAGCACATGCTCAACCTGCATTTGCACATTATGCTATACTTTCAGCAGAGTGCTCCTCCATAAGTAGAGCATCATAGCTACTCAAAGAATCACAAAAGACGTGCTCAAAAACAAGCCATGCCAAATCTTAGAAACATATCAAAAGGACACATGTGTTTCTGGAAGCTAACGCTGAGCAATAAACTAAATCAAGAAAGTTCTAGGTTATGACACAAAAAGTTAAAATAAATTTATGCAAATGTCTATAGTGATTAAATTCACAGCAAAAATAAGAGTAAGGAGATACATATCTTTCTCTCGCTCTCTCTCTGTGTGCATGTGTGCAAGCGTGCTCGCGCATCTGCATATAAGGAGTGTTCATGTATGTGTATGAAACTTAGAAGTTCGCTTTGTGTGTCTTCCTCAATCACTTCTCAATTTTGTTTTTTTCAGACAGTTTCTCATTGACTTGATAGACTGGCCAGCAACCCAGCCCCTGGGAATCTCCCCCTGTTCATGTCCCTAGTGTTGGGGAAATAGGCTTACACCACCACGGCTGGCTTTTTAGGTCCTAGGGATATGAACTCTGCTTTAGAAAAAAAATCAAAATAATTAAATACAAAAGAATGAGGGAAATGGTATGCTGCCACCACATACAGGATCTGTTGAGTAGCCATGAAATCAGGGATAGCATTAAACCAGTGGTTTGTCTACAAATCCTTTTAT
Organism: Phyllotis vaccarum; assembly: GCA_033318265.1. Lineage (NCBI taxonomy): Eukaryota > Metazoa > Chordata > Mammalia > Rodentia > Cricetidae > Phyllotis > Phyllotis vaccarum. The sequence continues at coordinate 38,217,447 of JARWLC010000010.1, read as the reverse complement.
AACTTTCTTACCAAAGATAGAATTTAAACCTTTTCCCTGATATGTGGGTGCAGTTAGTTACTTACTTCTAATGGGAAAAATGGAGAAAGAAAGAAAAGCAGGAATTTTATAATGGGCACCTCAGTCGAGCCATCTGGATCAACACACCCACCAATTCCAGACTGGCATCTTGACCCTGTCAGGACACAAGGTGAGACACTCTTCCTGTGAACCTGTAACTTCTGTTCAGAGATATGAAAGCCCAAAGGAGGCACTGTGCAGCATACCTACACAGGAATTACAGGGAGACGCAACAATGGGTCAGAGAAAGATGACAACAGAAAGCTGGACCATCCCTGTCACAGTGCTGCAGCCAGAATCCTGTCCTTGCTACTTAGAAGGTTCTTACAGGTCTAGAGGAAAGGCCAACCTGTCTCGAGCCTTGGGAACCTCTCTTCTCTTTCTGAAGGGAAATATCAGCCTCCATTCAGTGAACCCAACTTCACTTTTGTGTCCTACTTTGATAACACAACTTTGGATTTGCCACAGACCTGCAGAATGAACTTTGAGCATCCCATTGTGTGACCTCTGTTAGCTCCAGCTACAAAAGAGATCCACATATGTGTCACTCTATGGGCCTTCTGCTGCTGCCTGCTGCCTGTAGCTCATGGCCCTGCTGAAGCTTCTCTAACCTGTATCTTCTGGGCTCTGGTTCCCTCTTTGAGGCTCTGTCAGGCTGCTTGCTTTGTGTGAGAGAAGTTTCCACAACTCAGAATGGTGCTTCTGAAGGATGAATTCCCAGATATGTAAACTCTAAGCCAGCCTTTGTGCTGCTCAGCCTGAGTAGAGGACCATTCTCCATTTCAGGAGAAGAGCTGAAGAGCTTTAGGGCAGAGGCTGAGGAGCACATTCAGATGTGCTTTTCTGGGGTGTGTGTGTGAAAGAGAGAGAGAGGGGAGGGACAGAGAGGGAGGGAGGGAGAGAGGGGGGAGAGAGAGGGAGGGAGGGAGAGAGGGAGAGAACATGCCTAGGAATCTTCCCAGAATTGCCAACAAAGAACTGGGATTACAAACCCTGGGATTCAACTCATGTCATTATACCTGCAAGTGGGGAACAAGCCCTGGCTTCTAGTGGATTCTATTCAGCCACTTTTACAAACAAACATATTGTAGACTGAAGGAAAGAGAATTAGTCCAGAAACACGACACTGTTGAGCTAATGTCTATTAGGCCCTTTAGGGATCCATTCTGAGGCACGTGGAGAGCTTCATTCTAAGGAGTTTTACCTTGTTATCTCCCTACCTTTCCAGTGATGATGTGAGCAGAATACGTATTCACAGGCTGGGCTGTATTAATGGAACATAAATGTATGGTCACATATGACTCCATCTAGGCACCAGGGACAGGAAGGTACACATTAGGGGTACACAAAAGCCATCCCAAAGTGGCACATACATACATAATTGTTGTTTCTATACTTTCCAAGCTATTTTGGGGAAAGAATTTCAAAATTATAAGGAAAAAAAATGTCTAGTTTTCACAGGGAGTTTTGATAAATCTAGTATAGCTCTACATGTGTTGGAATCTTAACAAAACTAGGGTCCCATGACCAAGACCAAAAAATAGTACTAGTTTAGAATTAATCAGGACTCAGGAGACTTAGCTCCCAAATCCAGTGAAGCCCTCATCTGTGAAAACAAAGTTCTGTTGAGAAATAGCCATACCTGTGGATGTCCTCTGTCACTATAACAAAGAAGGTAGATTCAAAGGAGGCTACATGTTTCTCCAAGTAGGAAGGATGGCCATTTCTAAACAATGCTTGCCCAGGTGATCTTGAAGCCTGGGCCTGGCAACTCCAGGAAGCTGCAGGTTGACCTCAGCTTTTTGAATCACGTAAGAAGAGGATGGCTACCACCCAGACCTCCAAAGTCCTCAGAGCAGTACAACCGCAGCAAGGTCACTGTGCAGGGCTGAGTCACAGAAGTCCTGCAGGTGGCTCGTGGTGTGCTCTCAGGCAGCAGCCCTCTATGTTCTTCAGTTTGCCACTGTTTCTGTTTGTGATCACCCATGCCATCCTTCTAGACACTTGTTATCAGTTTTGAAGAAGCCATTATTATTTATACAGCAGACCGTGGTGAGGTATCACTGATTCAAACCTAATTCTGTGTTGATGTGAGAGACTGACTCAAATCCAAAACTCTTACTTATTTCTTATTGAGAAATAATAATCAGAAGAAAAAATTTTCAAAGACACTGTATAATTTTGTAGAACAGTTATGTGTGATGGTATAATTTAGCTATCATCTCAAAGTTCACTATGTTCTCTATCAAATTAGATAGTTTGGAAGTTAAATGATAATATATATTATACATATCTATTTGTAATATATCTATAAATATGATGTGGATATATATGAATAAGAGCTGTCTATGCATATTCATACAAATACATATATATACACGCACATTACGTGTGTGTGTGCTTGTGTGAGTATGTATGTGAGAAAGAGGAAGTTGGTATGAATGTGCCAACTGACTTTTTTCCTTAGCCCACATGAGTGGTGATGACGAGGCTGGAATACATCATGTAAGAAACCTTTATTTCCCAGAAATCCTAGGGCAGTCTGGGAGTGGCCATTCTGGGTGATGCATGAGTCACCCGAGGAGTAAGTGTCAGGGTGAGACATATTAGGCCTTGACTCCACCAACAAAAATGATCATGTTTGAGAACTTCCTGTGAGCTTTCCCACGCAACCACTTCAGAGCAGTTCAGTCTGTGCATTCCCTAGAAGAACTCTCAGGAAGGAAATGGAGAATTTCTTAACAGAGAAGTCAAGAAGTAAGAGAGGGTGAAGAGATCCAGATACCCAGATGCCACCCTTCCTGGTGACTGGCGACCACAGGTCTCCTCATACGGAAAGTCTCTGCAGCAAAAGTGCCCTTACCTGCCCTTGGGCAGTGACCTATCAGTGCATCCCTTGATCACACACTGGTAGGACAAGGAATCAGTCTTCAACCTTCCCCCATCTTCTGCCTGGTTCTTTCTCTGAAGACTACATGCCTTTGCTGAGCTTAAATGTCTCCTTGAGCAGGGCTGGGGAGATGGGAATATGGGGGAAAGTGTGGGGACCTGAGTTTGGTTCCCAGCACCCACATAAAGAATTGGGTATGTCTATCTCACACTGGGCCTTACCAGCTGCCAGTCTAGCTTTGGGCTCACTTAGCCTTCCTCAAGTGAATAAAACAAAGAATGATAAAGTAGGACCCTTGGTATACCTTTCTGGCCTTCATGTATGCTCACACACATATACATGCATCAGGCACACATATACACATATGTATACATGTGCACAGACACACATGCAAACCACAATAATACTTGGAAACACATCTTGGATGAATAGAAATGCATCACATTTTCTTCAGAAAAAAAAAATTGGATGGATCTATCAAGGAAGCAAGCAGACAGCAAGGGACCTTTATAATAGTTAATAGCTCATTGCAATAACAAGAACACCATGTGGCAGGCTCCATGAGAAGGTCCTGTAGGGACCCACAGGGCCATGTTTTAAAGTAGAAGCCACATCAACACCCATTTTAAGGACAAGTAGATGGAGGCTCAGCAAACTGAGATGCCTAGCGCTGACTTAGGCAATGCCAGGGTTCTAGCACAGCAGCCTAGCTCCAGATCAGTTGAGTGTTACCACTGAGCACGAGTCACTGAGACACCCACCCCTGAGTGTAACCACTGGAGAGAGGCCACTGAGAGACCCACCACTGAAAAACCTGCACAGCCTCAGCACAGTACAGGAAGTCTGAGACCTCAAAAGTCACCCAGCTGAGAGTCAAGTAGATCCAGGACACGAGAGTGCAATCTGAATGATTTAAATTTCCTCTACGTTCTTAGCTCTAGTTTTCTGTCAAAGGCACATCCATTTAGCTGGTTCCCCACACCTAGAGTATGTTCCTCATTACAGAGAGGGTTCTGATGTTTAACATCATATGTGACCACAACCAAAGCAAGCGGTGGGGCAGGGGGCTTTTATCAGGGTTCTGGACCCTTTCTCTATGAGCCAGGTGAATAGGAGAAACATTGTCTGTCTAAAGACAGACCCACAAGGCTGTCCCTGCCCTGGGGCTTTGGCATTAGCTGTCCCATTGATAAGTCTTGCTCCCATGATTCCTTTGCACGTCTGCCTGCCAACCTACTCTGGCCACCTTGACTATGCAGAACCCTTAAGCCCCATCCCCTGGCTCTGTCCCAGAGCCTCTGGCCTCCTGACATATTGCATCTTAGCACATCTGGGTTCTGAGTGCAACACTTCCCACCCACCCACTGCTGCCCTTCTCCATCTCCATTGGACTGGGGACTTGATTATTCACCTGTATAACCTCAGCTGGTTGAAGTACGGAATACCACTATTGAACAAGTTAATTAGTCAATTCCCACACATGACACCCTGAAGCAATTGTTATATTCCTGAAAGAACTTCTTGAAACGACCTAAAGAAGTGAAGCAATTTAATCTCAGGTAAGAACTCAGCCTGCTCCTCTTAGGCCAATATGTCATCACTGTGTATTAAAGTCTGTGAGCTTCAAACACAAACCTGGGTGTTCACAGGAATTCATAGGAGCCACCCTAATAGATGCATAGCACACAGTGGGTTGTCTGGAGCCGTGGTCCCTAAAGGCTACTCCTCTGGTTTATATTTCTCATTCACAGCAATGGCACGTAGTATGACATGTAAGCCTCTCCCTGCCTAGGTGGGCTTCCCCAGAAATAAAACCGATCATAGTGTGACCGTTCGACAAACTCAAAACCCAAAGTGTGGTTCCACATCCCAGGGCAGGATCTCCCAACAAGGGAAGGGGGCTGTAGTCATCTCAGAAATTTGTCACCAACGTGTTAGTTCCAGTGCTCCAATTGTCCCTGCTGTTTATGAGCCTTGGCCTTCACAGCAGGGCTGAAATGTGTTCTCCTAAAGATGTCCCCAAGATAGGACATCGCTCTGCATTGTTTCTGTGCATACCAGTGCTTCTGTCCCAGAGCGATCCACCCTCCTTTTAACGGCTGATGACAGCTCCAATGGCTGGACAGAAATCGGTTGAAGGAAAGGGAAGTCTTGTCGGAAATGAGATTAATCTTGTAACGAGTGTTCAGCCCTGATAACCCATCTGGGCAGAGAGCTGCTTAAACTGGAAAGCAATTAACCTTCACCCAGCAAGTTCTGCCCAACTGCTATAAATGTTAAAGAGACAGAGCCCTTCCCCACTCAATGTAGACTAAACAACCAGATTTGAATTCCATGTCAATGTTCCCTTCGCAGATATGCACCAACGATCAAGTTCAGGAACAAAAGTAGACAACAGTGGAGCTCGGATGACCATACTGGTAACCTCTGCCTTTAGGCTCAGTAAGCTGAGGCCATGAGCTAAAACCCCACTGAGGTGTTTTGAAGTAAAATCCCCAGGAGAATAGGGCATCGCTGTTTTAGGGCTATGTCTACCACTGGAAGGCAACTGTAGGCTTTCTCTATCCCTCTGCTTGTCAGTAAAAATTTATGAAACACTGTGCGTTCCCGCCTATGGACACAGAAGCATTTGCAGAAGCCATGTAGCTAGTGATCCCAGAAGACAGACTTGCTGCTCCCTCTAATCTCTGAGACTTTACTGGCTTCACAGAACAGCAGACCTGTGATCTCATCTTTATAAGTACACTGTAGGATGGAGCTAACCAAAGGGGCCCCGGTCAAGCACCAAAAGGTTAGCGCATCTACTGGGAAAGCCAGCAGCTAAAAATAAACCTCCAATAGTCCTGAGCAGGATCTGCAGGCCTTTATCTTATCACCCAGGCAGTAGCTTTCTTTAGTACTCACTTATATTGCGTCTTTGGGTTGTGCCTATTCATACACTCATATGACGCCTAGGAAAACAGGTAAACTGAATAATGCCCATGACTGGTCACAAATGGATATAGGGTACCTGCCATACCCAGTATTTAGACAATAAAAAGGATAAGGCATATCAAAGTACATATGCAAAACTATATAGGGGCTGGTAATCCATGTAACCAGCTTGTCTGAGCAGGACCACAATTTATATCTTAATTTTAAAATAAAGGAAATCTGAAAGCACTCATTTAACACACAGTAAGTAAATATATTACCCCCAGAGTTTTAGCCATTCTACTGTCCTAACATGGCTCTGAAAACAGCCCATGAGCTCTTATGTCCACTTTGAACCCAATGGGTAAGCCCTGGCCCTCAAGGTCTTGTGGATATTGACATGTCTGTACACTGCCAAACATATTTCCATGGTTTGTCTTGGGTACAGGCCAGCCCAAAACTAGGATGTGAATATGGCAAGGTACAGGTGTATGTCACATAGAGAAGTATTACTGTAGACCAAGAAAAGAAAACAGCAGCTTTTTCTGCAAGCTTAAAGGTACCTATCTGCCTTTTTGAGAGAAGAAACCCTGATTATACATCCATTCAGAAGCTTTTAAAAATCTTATTCCCACATCCCAGTGATCTGCCTTACCCCTGAATTTGCCACAAAATTACAAATGTAAAAAGGATTCCATTGTGTGATCCCACCTCACCCATTACTCTGTGTGCTTTTTGGTGCCACAGCTAGATGGGCAGTGTCATATAAGCTGGACACATTTTCATGTCTGATTTTGTGCACACAAACTAGGCAAGAGTGTATGGACAAGGAGATATATTTTATGCAAGTCCACAGACTCTTTTTTACTTTTATTTTTTTCGGGGGTGGGGGGTTAAAGATAGGGTTCTCTGTATAACCTTGGTTGTCTCGAAACGTGCTCTGTAGATCAGACTTGAACTCACAGAGATCCACCTGCCTCTGCTTCCCGAGTGCTGGGATTAAAGGTGTGCACCACCACTGCCCAGCCTACAATCTGTTTAATCTTACAGAGTCCTCATTATTTGTTGAAAGATGAGGTTTCAAACTCAGAAACTAAGCTACTTCCAAAGACATATCACCTGAACACCATAGGCAGCTCACATCTCTAGACTCATATCTCCATATGTGACTCCTCAGCAGATATCAAAGATACAAAAGTAAGAATGAAGAGATAATGCCTGGTAATTAGCACATGGGCCCATTTTTATGAGGTCAGTCTTTTTGTGAAGTAAGCTACACAATCCCATTTTCGTCAGAGTTGACTAGCATACTCCCCTGGTGGGCGGGGAAAGAGAAGGATGACTGACTGCTAGAGCAGCAAAGCCCATCTGGGTGCATCTGCAGAGCCTAGGTCTGCTTTGTATTTGTCTTGTCATTACTAAGTCAAGAGATAAGAGAAACCACAGCGTCACACTGGGTATCTTGTGAAACTGAACCAGCTGCTGGTGAACACGTCACCCTACAGTGATTTTATTTTGATTATCACCACACTGTGGTGGTGGCCAGGGGCACGATCAAGTTTCTCTCTCTCTCTCTCTCTCTCTCTCTCTCTCTCTCTCTCTCTCTCTCTCTCTCTCTCTCTCTCTCTCTCTCTCTCCCTAATAAAATAAGTAACATTCCTACATTCTAGAATACTGTTTACTCAGAAGTGGCTAGTATAAAGGCCCTGGCATTCTTACCATACCTGATAAGAGCCTCAGTGGCCTGAGCCTCTTCCAAAAGCAGACTGTGTGCAGTTAGACCTTCATCAGCTCCTTGTTATGTATGGTGGTTGAAGAAATCCTCCATTTGCAGGTGTTCCTACATATCCATGTTTGTCTGTGATCTCAAAGTATAGCCTATTTAGAGATTGATTCTTGCCAGAGTAACAAATGGCTGCAATGAGGTCACACTAATTTAATCTTGGTTCTAGGTCCTGTTAAAGCATTCTTGTTAGAGGCAGAAAAGTACACAGACAGGAGTCAATGATCAGAATGAAGGGGACCACAAGCATCCCGAGTAGACAATATAAGTCAGAGAAGAAGGGTTTGTTCTCCCTCAGCACCTCTGTGAGAAGTCTGCTCTGCCAATGCAACTGAACATCTGTCCCCCTAATTGGGAGAATAGAAGTGTGGTGTTTGAAAGTCAATGGGAGTGTGTGGGGTGGGGGGGCAGTTGCCCTAGAAAACTGATATCCTAGTATATCTGCTGTTTGCAACAACAAAACACTTTTACAGGGTGTCACATGACCTGGCATTTGGCTTACAGTCTTAGTCAAACTTCCCTCAGTACTGGGTTTATTCCAAGAGCTGAGTTTCTCCCTGTTACAGTAATCAGGGAGCCATGATTTCTCATAAGAATGTATATTTTTATTTGTAGACTTTTTCATGTCAACACCTGTGCCTGGTCATATCTTCATTTCTCAGTTTAGAAGAATCTAGCCTTGTACCAATAGGAGAGACATCCAGTTCATGTCCCAGTGGGCATTGCCACTCTGTAAGGAACAAATGGTACAAGCCTCTTTCTGAAATCTCTATTTGTCTTAAAACTATGTTAAGATCTCCCATGATCAGTAGGATTAACATAGCAAAAAATGGCCATCTTGCCAAAAGCAATCTACAGATTCAGTGCAATCCTCGTCAAAATCCCAACACCTTGAAAGAACAATACTCAGCTTCCTGTGGAAAAACAAAAATAACAACAAAAACCTTAGATACCCAAAACTACCATGTACAATAAAAGAAACTGACAGAAGAAGCATCACTATCCCTGACTTCAAATTCTACTACAGAGCTATAGTAATAAAAATAGCTTGGTATTGGTGTAAGAAAAGGTCTGTGATCAATGGAATCTAATTGAAGACCCAGACATTAATCCAGACACTGATAGACACTTGATTTTTGACAAAGAAGCCAAAACTAAACAATGGAGATAAGATAGCATCTTCAACAAATGGTGTTGGCATAACTGGATGTCAACATGTACAAGAATGTAAATAAATCCATATCTATCACCCTGCACAAAACTCAAATCCAAGTGGATCAAAGACCTCAACATAAATCCAGTCACACTAAAGCTAATAGAAGAGAAAAAGGGAAGTAGCTTTGGGCTCACTGACACAGGTGACCACTTCCTAAGTATAACACCAGTAACACAGACACTAAGAGCAACAATTAATAAGTGGGACCTCCTGAAACTGAGAAGCTTCTGTAAGGCGAAGGGCATAGTGAATAGGACAAACTGGCAGCCCACAGAATGGGAAAAGATCTTCATCAACCCCACATTTGACAGAGGGTTGATCTCTAAAATATATAAAGAACTCAAGAAATTAGACATTGAAAAAACAAGTAATCCAATTTAAAAATGTGGTACTTATCTAAATCAAGAATTCTCAACAGAAGAATCTCAAATGTCAGAGAAACACTTAAAAGAAACGGCCATCATCCTTAGTCACCAGCAAAATGCAACTCAGATTCCATTTTTCACCTATCAGAATGGCTAAGATCAAAACCACAAATAACTGTTGATGCTGGAAGGGATGTGGAGCAAGGGGAACACCCCTCCATTGCTGGTGTGAGTGCAAACTTGTACAACCACTTTGGAAATCAGTATGGCAGTTCCTCAGAAAAAAAATGGCAATCAGTCTACCTCAAGACCCAGTGATACCACTCTTGGGCATATACCCAAAGGATGTTCAATCATACCACAAGGGCACTTGCTCAACTACATTTATAGCAGCTTTATTCATAATAGCCAGAACCTGGAAACAACCTAGATGCTCTTCAGCCAAAGAACAGAAAAAAAAAAAAGTGTATATACAAATGTAGTAGTGCTCAGCTGTTAAAAAACAATGACTTCAGAAAAGGCAAATGGATGGAACTAGGAAAAAAAACATCATTCTTGGTGAGGTAACCCAGACCCCAAAAAACAAACATGGTATGTACTCACTTATAACTAGATATTGATTATAAAATAAATGATAACCATGCTACAGTCCACAGACCCAGAGAGGCTAGGTAACAAGGCAAATCCAAAGGTGGCCATATGGTCTCCCTGGGGAGAGAAATAACGATCTCCTTATTTGGCTGTGGGTGGGTGGGCATGAGAACTTGAGGGATAAGATTGGAAGGTGAGCAGAAGAAGACAGTGCTGAGAGAGATGACCATAAAGGAGGGCTTTACGGAGTCAGGTAGAGCCTGATGCAAGGGAAACTTCCAAAAGTCAACAAGGATGGCCCTAGCTAAGACTCCTGGAAACAGTGGATGCATAGCCTGAGCTAGCCATGCCCTGTGATCAGATTGGTCACTACCTTCAATCCAGTGACTGATGGAGGCAGATTCAGAGACCCAAGGACATTGGGTCCCGCTCTGAGAATCCTGCTGAGGAGGAGGAAGAGAGACTGTAGGAAACAGGGGGGGGTTGTCAGGAACATCTCCAGGAAAACTCACAGAAACCACTAACCTGGCTCATGGGAACTCACGGAGTCAGAACTAACAAGAGAACATGTGTGGGACTGACCTAGGCCCTCTGCATATTTGTGACGTTGGGTACCTTGGCACATGTGGGACTCCTGACAGTGGAAGCAGAGGCTGTCCCCAGTGCTTTGACTGGCTCTTGGGAATAGTACTGGACTGCCTTGCCCAGCCTCAATACAGAAAAAGAAGCTTGGTCTTATGGCTGCTTGATATGCCATGTTTGCGGAAGCCCATGGGAGAAAGGGTAGATTGGGGGAGGGGTGGAAGAAGAGGAAGGAGGGGAGGCTTCCATAGAGATGTAACATAAATAAATTAATAAAAACTATGTTAAAAGTTAAAATGGAACAACAAAAGGAAGTTAAAATATAATTTCCTTAGTATGCTTTCCAACCAATAACTGTAAACAAATTACTCCATAATAATCCCATGCATACCTGCTCCTCCAGCAAAATCCTGCTTCTTTTTTTAATTATCCAAGAACAATTAAGTGTACAAATCCAAATGCAATTAGCTCAGGACACAATGGGTTCCCGGTGACCAATCAAGTTTCTTCCAACATTTTATTCCCGAATAAAAGTCATTTCCTTTCCTTTGATTCCTTAGAAACTAGAACTTGTTTTAACTAGCTTCACTTGGAGAAAAGACTTTGTACATATTGGATCACTTCTTCATGCATCCATTCACTTAGTAAACATTTATAGATAGATCTTTCCATGTGATAGGGGGAGAATGAAGAGATGGATTCCTAAATGAACTGAGGGATGTTCATTTATAAAAACAAAAACAAACACAAAACTTAAATAGATCCATTGCCTAAGTGGTGTAGCCACTGGGCAGCTACCCTCTCTTACCCAAGTATATCAGCCTCACACTGCTCAGGCAGGCAACATTAACTGAAAACGGGGATTCTAAAAAGGCATGGAGCAGGAAGAGGGGACTTGTTGGAAAGAAGAGGTTCAAAGGTAGCTAGAGAAGAATAAGAAAATGGGAGGGTATGGTCAAATAACGTTAGATATGCATGAAATCTTGAAATAATGAAGACATTTTAAACATTTTTACCTTGCAGGACAACTAGGAACGAGTCCATGGGACTTGTCTGCAGCTTTTTATTTCTGAAACCTGTATGTAAATGTACTATTACCTAAGCAAAAATATTTAACCAGGATCACAGAACACCTCCTTTCATGTGAGATCACATTTTTACCACTTTCTTTATTCATTTTTATTATTTACATGCATATGTGTGTCTGTGTCTGATTCTGCGTGAGTGTATGTCACACATGTGCAAGTAGCCATGGAAAATGAGAAGACAGTGTTCCAGTGTTGCATCCCCTGGAGTTGGAGTTACAGGTCCCTTCTGTGGAACTGAACTCAGATCCTCTGGAAAAGCAGCAGTCACTCTTAAGAGCCAAATGACCTCCGGAAGACCCTATTTCCATCATTCCTACATAAAAGTTTAAGCCAAATTAAATAATATATTTGCACATTTTAACATTTCAGTAAGCAATCCAGTTTATTAAATTTAATGTTTAAGAACCTGGTTATTCTCTGTTGATGAAATTAACTTCCATTAAAAAGCTGGTTATTCTATAGCTGAATACAGAAACATATCTACTAATATAGATGTCATCTTACATCACATTCATTGTAGAAATCATATGAAAACTACAGTGGTGTCACCTGCCAGATTCCTACTGATAGGAAAACTTGTGTGGTGAAGCCAGTGAATGGAGGTCAGGACAAGGGATTAAGAGGTTAAATTACAGAGTCATTGAAATTGTAAAGGAGTAACACAGTCCCAGAAGAAGTTAACAGTTTCCATCACTGAACACTTAGTAGAACTTCTCATTGATTCCTGTCCAACAAGACTTAGTTAAAGGACTATAGCAGATGGACAGTCGGAAATGCAAAGGACCTAATGCAGACCCCAAGTAAAAAGTGGGAGGGGTTGTCACTCACCAGAAGCAAAAGTCTATCAAGGCTAGTGTCATGAAGGAAATTCTGCCCAGAGCTGCTCAGAAGCTGCCTTTCTGCTTTGAATTTTCGAGCAGCTGAGTCTCCATTCACAGCCCAGAAGAGATTGCATACATTCATCAAAGAAGTGCCCTGAGCACTCAAAACCCCACTAGGCCTTGCATGGTCCTGTGACTGGTCTGCCAGGAAAAACATACACAAAAATACCTTGAAAAGGTATTTTTCTTTCCCCAAAGAAGACCTAAAAATGGTCAACAGATAGATAGAAAGATTTCAGTTTAATGTTTGTGGAAATAAAAGCCACAGCTACAATGAGATGTTATTTCACACCTGTTCTGATGCCTCATACCAAAAGACAAGAGTTAGGGAGGGTGGAAATGCTGGTGTGTGTGTGTGTGGGGGGGGGTTCTCAAGTACATTAAATATGACTATCATCTGCCGTCAGTCCCTGTATATACAACCAAGGGAATTCAGTTCACACCCAGTAAAGATAGCTCACTGTAGCAGTGTACCCCTTAAACACGACAGTGGATGAAAGAATGTGGAACCTGTGCCACATATAGATTCTATTCATCCTCGAAAGGTGAGATTGTGGGCTGGGGATGTGGTTCAGTCTACAGAATGTTTGGCTGGCATTCATGACGCCCTGGGTTCAATGCTCAATGCTGTGTAAACCACACATGGCTCCACACAGCTAAAATCTCAGCACTTGAGAGGAAAGGAGGAGATTCAGAAGTTTGAGGTCATCACTAGTTACACAGATAATTCCAGGCTAGCCTGAGCTATATGAAATGCTTATCAAAGGGTGTGTGTGTGTGTGTGTGTGTGTGTGTGCATGTGTGTGATTTTCTATCATTTGTCCAAATGTGGAGGTATCTTGAAAATAATATGCTAAGCAAAACAGGTTAATTACAGAAAGCAAACAACTCATTGATCTTGCTTACAGGTAGAATCTATAACTGTTAAACCAACAGAAATCAAATAGAAAATAAATCAGTGACTACAGGACAAAAGGAAACTAAGATGAAGGCCAATGGGCAGACAGTTCCTGGAATACAGGATGATCAAGTCTAGAGAGCATTGCACTACACAGAGCTGAGCTCGCTAATATGGCGCTGGACTTTGGGACTTTGCTCATGGTAAATTTGGGGTCCTCTTGCTCCCTTGTCAATACATACTGGATCACTATAGGAGACAACAGATGTGTTATTTTGCTTGAGTATAGTAGCTTAATCAATATCTATACATGTATGAAGACTCACATCATATACTTTAAACAAAAACAATCAAAAGTTAAAGTAAATTGCAAGTCATTATTTAAGTCATTTTTGAAGAAAAGTGTGGATGTGGATCTAAAGGAAAATAAAACACATTAAAATCATGTATCATTTTTGATTTCCCCCTATGTATATATACAAATTCTTTATGATTATTTTTTCATCATTGGTATCACTTCATGGTCGGCTCATACATTTACCATTGGAGCAGCTATTAATTCATTGGTTAGACATTTACCTGGGGTGCACCTCTCACCAGGAATCAGCACAATGAATAATACTGAAATCCAAGAGTTTTTATGGTCCTTATCTGAAGGTTTCTGATCATGACTGGTGTGTCAAGGTGTGTGTGTGTGTGTGTGTGTGTGTGTGTGTGTGTGTAACAGAGAGAGAAGTGTGTGTGTGTGTGTGTGTGTGTGAGAGAGAGAGAGAGAGAGAGAGAGAGAGAGAGAGAGAGAGAGAGAGAGAGAGAGAGAGGCGTTGCTGAATGACAGACTGAATTCAGGGAACTTGTGAGGCAAGTGCTCTATCACGAAGCTACATCCCCAGCCTCTTTCCTTGTCATGATTTTGACATAGGGTCAGTTGCCCAGGTTCTCCTGGGACTCACACTGTAGTCCAGGCAGGTCTTTGTGCCTGCAAACCTAATGCCTCACTCTGAAACTATGATTGTAGTCAGGAACCAAAAGGCCTCTCTCTCTCATAATCTTAATCATAGAAGCTGCCTGTCCATGATAATTCAGTAGATGCCTGCTCACTTCCTCTCAAGAAGGTCCCAACACTGGGAACTGGAGAAAACGGTGTCCTTTTCAACTCTGCAGCTGCTCTGGACACTGGATATTTCTCCTTGCAGAGCTGTACCATCTCACCACAGCTTGACAAAGAAACATAAGGCTGAGGACCAGTGGGTTTTTCTTCGACTGTGGTTTCCTGGGACTATAAAAATGGAGCTGAGTTCAACTACTCAAAGGCTGGTTTTGGTTGAGTCACCAGACAGTCACATGATTATGTCTCTCACTTCTCACAACTTGGTCCCTTTACCCCAAAACTCTAAATATCCAAAGTTCATTGGGTTCCAACACAAACACAAGAATTAATTACAACCTGGAAAGATCATGTATTTGCTTCAGAAAAGCAAATAAAATGCAAGTTTAAAAAATAATAGTAAAGCTATGTATGATGGGGCATAATCCAAATGGTTTGGAAAAAGTAGAAAGATCACAAATTCAAGGGTAGCCTGAACTACACAAGGAGACCCTGTCTCAAAATCAAAGCAAGGGGGCCTAAGAGGACTTCTGGAGGAGAGAGTGTATACGCTGCTCCTACAGAGGACCCATGGCCAGCTCTAACTCTGTTAGTAGATTGTTTGTGACTGCCTGTAGCCCCAGCTCCATTCGTCCTCTGCAGGCACCTGCATTCATGTACACACCAGACACACACACACACATGCACACACACTCATACCTCACACACACACCACACACATACACACACACATACACACCATACATACCACACCACACACTCATACCCCACACCACACACACACATACACACCATACACACCACACACATACACACACACACTCATACTCCCACCACACACATACACACACATATACACCATACATACCACACCACACACTCATACCCCACACCACACACACACACATACACACCATACACAGCACACACAATCACACACACACTCATACTCCCACCACACACATACACACACACACACATACCTACACACACATACCACACACACACACACACATACACAGACATACACATGGACACACTTTTTTAAATAATAAAAATAAGTATTTTTAAAAATCAGTTTTAAAGTTCCAAAGCAAAGAGACTAGAGTGAGTACCCTTGAGCTCACCCCTGCTCACCTGGCATCCTGCTGTTCAGGGCTCATGCACACATCAAGCTTTGGAAACAGTCACAGGACTGCAAGGTTTAAACAGATGAGAGAATCATGCTTTAGAGAGTGTGTCTAGCTCAGTAGATAGAGAGCTTGCCTCCTGCGTACTAGGTCCTGGGTTTAATCCCCAGCCCTGGGAGAAAAAAATAAATAAAAAATAAAAAAAGCAAAAACAGACAAAAGAAAAAAAAAAGGCAACATAGGGCTTACATTTCTAATGGAGCCTATAAAAAAGGAAGTGAGTAGTAAATCAGTATCTTAAAAATGAGTTTCGTTTCTCAAATGTACCTGCAAATATGGAGAACAAAACCCCCCTACCAAAAAAAAAAAAAAAAAAAAGCACCAGCAACCTTGACAGGGTGATATAAAGCATTTTAAATTTTCTTTTCTGAATTTTAACTTTCTAAGCCTCTGTGTTATGAAATAAAAAAAAGGGGAAGAAAGGGTTTTGTTTTGTTTTTTACCACTGTCGTGTTTCGGTGATGTTACTTAACAGATCTTTTGAGCCTCCATCAGTCCAGGCAAGGTAAACAAGCCAAGACCAAAACCATACTCAACAGTGTGGGTAGTCTTCTGGAGGGACCCCAATAGGTACAACTCTCCACCCACCCCAGAGTCAGCCACTCTTCACAGTGTCCTATGAACCTCCCAGACGTTGAGGGTCAGGGAGGCCACTGTAGGAAATCATACTGTCTCCATTCACACAGGATTCTGGGGTTCTAGAAAGGTCTCCAGCAAGATCAGCGGGTCGACCTCTCTCCGGACCCTTCCATTCTAATTCTTTTTTACTTCAAACACAAATACATATATATATATTGAGTGGCTGCGCAGATAAAAATCACTAGGGGATCTAACACTGTACTAAGCACCCACTTACAACACTAGTCTCTGTTTCCATTGGGGCAGTCACCATCTTTTAAGAACCCTGTGTCTACAGGCCCAGAGGGCTACCCTGTCCACTGCACTGCAAAGCAAAGCTTGTAGGACAGGTTTGCCTTGTATAAGGCTCAACATTGGGAGAAGGGGTAGCAGTGAGAGGCTGTTCTGGGTGTGATTATTTCTGACCTCTACAGGAGGCTCTGTGGGAGCAGCAGGTTTCCCTGTTTTGAACCTGTAAACACCATTCTATGGGGCTTTGCCAGGATTAGAGCTGGTGGGTGCTATTTATTTTGTTTAGTTTATTGTTTGTTGACTTGATATATTTTCCCCCTACAAAAGGGCCAGTCGCTAAGGACATATCCTGTAGATGGGTAATGGATGACTCTCTATTGTTCAGCGTTTGTGCTTTGTCGTTTTATTTGCTTTGCTTCAAAGGGTCTAAACAATGAGTTTTCTGGAATTTAGTAACTGGCGTAAACTCGGCACAGAGAACAAACGGTGAACTGAAAATTTCTGGATCCAAACGTGGTGGTTTCAGCCCTGACTAAAGAGAGTAAGCTCCACAATGGCATTAAAAGGAGCAAAACTAGAAGATGTCTTTCATCCAACCTCAGGAAGAACTACTAGAATCATAAATCTCTTTCCGTGACTCAGAGGCTGGAGAGACCTACCCAGCCCCCCAGGACACAGCACAGTCCGTCTGTTCACGAGATAACACCAAGACAGAGAAACAGACATAAAAGTCATTAAAGCTTCATATCTTCACCTGTCACAAAACCCAGAATCCTCCCTTGAAAATCCGGAGGCCTCCATCCTACTAAGGAAGGAGTAGCTCATGGCTCATGGACAGGAAGCTTCCACAAGGAGCTCTTCCTGCGCCTGCGCCTCTGGTTGGCCCGGCTATCAGGGCAGGAAGCAGTGTAGGAAGTGTCTGTCTATAAACCATTTACCTCAAAGTAATTGCTGTAGCAGCATTTTACTGTTTACCAAAGCAGTAAACACGGGGTCTAAAAAAAGACCTTTTCCATCACCAGAGAACAAGGCTTAAAAAAAAAAATGTATTCTTTTCTCATAACTACCATCTTAAAAAACAGGTTGCTGTGGGCTTATGCTTCAATAGCAAAGGGGCAGTGGCAGGGTTATTGTCAGAGAGGCAACAATCTCTCAGGGATATGAAGCAGCAAAATGAATTTTATTTGTCTTTTAGAAGCTTCATAGTACATCTTCTTTGCCTGAAAAGAGGCCAACTCTACAAAATCATCATGTTAATTCATGCTGGTGGAGGGAATAACTCCCAGAGTTGGATAATCCTGAAAGTCACTTGTATTTGACCTTAAACAATGTTTTTAATTTTCTGGGACTGTAAATATGGTTTTAGTTCTAAGCATCCACACAAGATGAAGAGACACGGTAGAAGTCAAAGCCATGTGTGCTGATGAGTTCTGCATGAGGTGAACTCTGCCTGGCAATCTCCTCTCTGCTTTTTAACACTGAGGCTTTACAAAACTGTTCAAGTTCCCAGGATAAGAGAGAGCAATAAGCAGAAGGAGACCCACAAGGGCCCTCCATTATCTGAACTCAGGAGGGGGCTCTTCCACTCTGTTGCTGAGTTTTATGTTTTTTCAAAGCCCCTGAAGGGTTCACAGTGGTTGCAAAGACAAAGAGAAGAGCAAGGAGTGGGAGAGAGAGGGGAGGGGAGAGAAGAGGAGGAGGAGGAGGAAGAGAGGAGGGGGAGGGGGAGGGGGAGGGGAGAGAAGAGGAGGAGGAGGAGGAAGAGAGGAGAGGGAGGGGGAGGGGGAGGGGAGAGAAGAGGAGGAGGAGGAGGGGGAGGGGGAGGGGGAGGGGAGAGAAGAGGAGGAGGAGGGGGAGGGGGAGGGGGAGGGGAAGGGGGAGGGGGAGGGGGAGGAGAAAGATGGGGTGGATCCCTGTGTGATGAAGGGAGAAAGGGGCCTGCTCTGAGGGAATCAGGAAAGTGCACCATCAGACGTTTCCCTGGTACTAGGGCATGTCACCTCCAGCACACAGTGCTGTGCACAACTGGGAACCGGCAGCTTCTGTCAGAGCTTTTATATCATAAAATAGAGAAAATAGTTCCTTAGAGAAAAGGGTCAAACAAGCTGAATTCATTGGGGGGAAATTTTCTGTACTTGTTCCTCATCTTAGATGGGAACCTGGCCTGGGTGGATGGAAGTGGCCCCCGTCCACTGAGGAAGGAAGCCCCCATGAACTATGCAGAGTTCTGAGCTCCTGTGACAGTCCATTTTACTAGAACACAAGTGGGAACATGTTTTTCTCAGAAGAAAAAAAACAACAGGCAAAATAGGCTATGACTTGTTCACCAGGGAACAGGGGGACAGGATTTGAATCCCTACTGGGAACCCTCTGTCTAAGCGTGCAGACAATCCCTGCTGTCCATGTCTCATGAGGGACTGCTGTGAGCTACTTTGTTAGTCCTGTGATCAACAGAGCCACAAAACGCCAAAGAGGATTGGCTCTGCAGCCCTGCTCCACTCTTCCCAACCGGAAGGAACAAAGGCCAAGGGGCCGACTTCCTGCGGAGGTCCCACTGAGAGGGTTTGAAGATCTGACCCCACCCTCTCCTGTGGCCCCTCTGTGACTGCCATCTGTACCTGCCATCCCCGCAGGAATAATAAAACAAATCTTTCCTCAAGACTCTATCACAATGATGGTGTAAAGAAATAGAGTATCAATATTTCTCTGGCAAGACAACTGTGGTCTGTGGTGCCCTGGGCAGCCTTTGTGTGATTGATGGCCACTGTACAAACACACAGGACCTCTAAGGAGAAAGCCACACAACCAATGTGAAACCACATGTTTTTAAAGCAATGTCTTAAGAAACCTGCTTCAGATTGAGACATGGACTCACCATGTTGACAAACTGTGAAGGACTGTTTCAATGGTTTCTTCTTCTTCCGATATAAAGGTCACATGAATGTACTATCAAGTATAGCAGCATGCTCATGCCCATACGGACGGTATTAGTTGGACTTGTAGCTATTGACAACAGCAAAGGAAGTTGAGAGGGGAGATGGGTGAGGAGACTGGGGGGAGTAGGCAGAGGGAGGACATTATAATATATGAGGGTGCTTAATATACATTGCATAAGTATATGAAACTGTTGACGAATAAATATATCATTTAAAAAATAATGCCAAGTGGGATGCACAAAGAACTAAGGTTGCTTGAATCAACTGATCTGGGGATTCATGTGGAGGTGTGAAGGGCTCCTTCAAAGCTGAACCCGTGGCGGTACTTATTCCACAGGAGAAAGGGAAATAAAAAGACTCCATGTGTTATTTGTAACACTGTAATTTCAAGGCAGCAAAAGAAATGGTAAATCATAGATGCGGATGCTTTAGAAGTAAGATTGTTTAGGCCAGGGGTGATAGACAGCTCAGTGCATGTAGTACTCGCTATTTAAGCATGAGGACCCAAGTTTAGATTCCGGCACTCATGCAAATGTTGACCCCAGCAGTGGAGAGGTGAAGAGGAGACTCACTGACCAGTCAGTCTAGCTGACTCTGTAGCCAAGGAAGACAGCTAGCATTGACCTCTGGTCACCACACCTACGGGCACATAGGTACACGTAGACTCACACACACTCACACACATACAACCCATCGCATCTCTGCTTGATGTCCCCTATCATATTTTCCAGAACTAAGCACGCATTGTTTCTACCAAGTGTTTGAAGTAACAGCCCTGTTGATGTTATGGTTGGATTCCGATGTGGCACTTTAAAACATAAATAATTTGACTTGGCTTTGGCATTTCTTTTCTGAAACCTTCCGCACTTATCTGTACACAACAGCACGGCACCTGTTCCTCCCAGGGCTGAGTTCCATGAACACCCTGCCGAAAGACGCTGCAGGGCCTCGCGGAAAACTCTGACCTGACTGCTCATTACTGACGCCCAAGGCAGAGCAAGGAAGTTGATACTTGGGCTGAGGACATGTAAGCCAGTCACCAAGAGATCTGGAATCAGAAACCTCTGCCCCTTAGATATTGCCAAATAAGGAAAGAATTCTTAGGAGTAGAGCTGAGTGGTAGAGCGCTTGCCTAGCATGAACAAAGCCCTGGGTTCCATCCTCAGTACCTGGGGATGGCGGTGAGGGGGGTTACATTTTGCATATACTCTTTTAAGCCAGGCATGGTGATTCACACCTATAATCCTGACAGTGAAGAGGCTAAAGCAGGAAGATTGTTCTGAGTTCTGGGCTAGCCTGGGTTACAGAGTGAGACCATCTCGAAGACTCAGAAAGCAAAACAGCAACCAAAAACAATCCTTGTCATCAAATAAATACAGAAGAGGCAATGCAAAAATCACTTTCAAGTTTCCCAGTGGACTATTGTGTAGCTGCCTCCTGTGACAGAGCAGCTGCCTGTGAGATTCTTTCCTTCTTTTCACTTAAAACAGATGACAGACACAAGAACTCGTATGACCCAGTGTCTTAATGTGTCTCAGATCATTCAATACACCATCCCTTTCTGCAGAGAAACAAAGTGCTGAGGATACAGGAGACATCACCTGGACGCTGAGAAAAGAGATCGAACCGAGTCCTTCTGGATGCTTCTACCGTCATCTGTGAATAAGAGCTCTGAGTATCTGAACCAATGTACCTGTTTACAGGCAGCTCTGGGGATGGTGTCAAACTGGATCACACATTCAAAGTCCAGAGCTCTATGTTTTAAAGCACTTTATGTGCCTTTAAACATGAAGTCCACTTGATGCATTTCATCTCAGTAAAAGAGAGCTCACTAAAGAGATATGACTCTACCATGGTCACATTATGAGCTCTTTTCTTCATAGTGATCATAACGAATTTTAGTTAAAACGTTTTATTTCAATACGTGTCAACCCCGACAGTTTGCCAGCCATTACTGGCAATGCTAAAGATGGGTGCGTGTTACCACCAAGAACAAAGTCCAGGGACTTCATGAGAATTAATGCGGAAACAAATTAAGGTAAGCAGCAAGGAGAAGGGCCAGAAACAGGGGGAGGCTGCTGCGCCCACCACAGCCTCCATCTAGGGCAATGGCAGAAGCACTGGGGACACATGCTGAGCCAAATAGGGATATAAACATCAATATAAAGAAAACATAGGTTGTGGTGGATAAATGAGACAAGTTCATACAGAAAGGAACAGCTAAAACTAACACAAACTCAAATCAAATGAGAAAAATGAGCCTCCGTTCTCCCCTGACCAAATGACAAAGATTAGATCAAGATATCTGAGTGGTCGTAGGTGAATCAGTCCCTCTAGGGATAAGCTGGCAAATGTCTGCGAAATTGGCATAATATTTAAATTCGACAAATTAATGATATGTATGCTTGCTTGCCTAAGAGTTTTTTTCCTAAGTAACCATACTCAAAAATTTTTTTTAAAAGAAATCAAAGAGCATGCCCAGTTATGCATTTATGAAAATCTGAAGGAAGACCATTACCTGCAGCAGGACATTGGTTGTAAAAATAATATCTTATATTTTTAAAAGTATAAAAATTATACTTATTAAAGGTATGTAGTGACATGGAATTGAAATGTGTGTGAATTAATATCAAGAGCAAAAAGTAGAACAGTTAGCAATATAGGAAAAGAAGCAGGCACACACAATCAGAAAGACACAGCAGAGGTCAGTAGCCACTGTGGCTTGCTGGGATGTGGAGACTCTAAATAGACTCTGTAACATCTTTACACTTTCCTTCTAGTGAAAATGTCCTGCATTCTACATCTGTAAATTGTACAAAGCAAAATATGTTTTCCCCTAAAAGCTTAAGAATAAAGTTGGATAGTGAAGGATCCCAGCATTTGTGTGTGTGTGTATGTGTGTATGTGTGTGTGTGTGTGTGTGTGTGTGTGTGTGTGTGTGTGTGTTAACAGACAACAAGAAGACACAATTCAGGCTTCCTGCTATCACCAAACATGTAGTCATGTGTCTTAGAACAGGTGAAGGCAGAAGGTTGGCTACCATTACCTGAGCAACTGACTTCCTAGGCACTCCACATTCTCAGCTACAACTGGATACTACTTAGCAGCTCCCATCTTCTCCCTAGCCCAGTGCACTCTGTCACTGGCTTGGAAGCTATAATTATGAAAGCCAGAAGAGACCTTGCTGTTTATTCTGGGTCTGTGAAATCACCCAGGCATCATTCGTGGCTGTGGTCTTTACTCCTGAAGCTGTGTTGCATGAAACACAGAGGATGAAGTGGCATTAGAAAGCATAGTAGTTCGTCATGAAAGGGACAATAACCTAAGTCTCATCACATCTGCCATTTACTGAGTGCTGGCTCACACCAGCATGGGGAAGGGTTGCCACTGTGATTGTGAGAAAGCTATAGTCCCATAGCTGAGTACCGAGATGCAAGTGTGTCTGTAGCCATGTAACATAAGGGATGACCTCTGGGGTGATCTGATAATGTGTCCCCCAGGGCAGGACAGGAAGCAGCATCCTTCAGCCTAGCAAAGTAGACACCTCTGTAGCAACCAGACAAGGCTCTTCAGGGAAGTGTGAAACTATACCTTGTCAAAACTATCTCTGCAAATTTCCTTTGCTGAGACCATATGTTTTAGAAACTTCTGTAGGCCTCCACGGAGTCTTAGGAGCACCAATGGCTAAATCAGTGTCTCTCGGCTGGAGGAAACTCTCTTGGAAGTTCTGAATGCACAAAGAATATTTTCCTGAAGGCATCCTGTGCTTTTCAAAATTTATTTTATTTTGTATGTATACTTTTCTAAGAATTGTTGGGTATATAAGAGTGAGCTTGGAAATATTTTTTTTTTAAGTCAGGGTCTTTTTTTCAGAAGCAAAAAATAATAATGAGTTTAAAGGAGATAGAAATGATAAAGGAATCATTTTGTTCTGGAATATTCTCAGAGTGTGAGAGTCCTGCAATGTGTTAAATGAGGAGAGGAAATACACGCAGAGATCCATCTGTTTTTGATTCTGCTCACCAGGGCCACCGGTCAGGGTGAAAGAGGTGCATACACACAGGCATTCATGTGTGTGCAGACATAAGTGTGCTCTATCACAGAGGACCTGTGCACACAGTAAGTACCTTTGAGAAGCTGTCTTTTCAATGCACTTAGGCCAAGGCTGAAGCAAGGGTGGAGGTGGGCAGCTGCTCTGGGAAATGGCAGTTACAAAGCGGAACAAGTTCTTTCCTTGTCACGGAATCCTGACAGAGCATTGAGAAGGAGGCCAGGCCTGTTCCCCTGATGCCAGTAGGGAGACGAGGAATACAGTTGTGGTGAAGCTGCTCATCCACATTCACTAAAGTCCATGCAGAGATACCTTTCCCTTAGCATCCCCAGTTCATAAGTATGTGGTCCTCCTTAGTAACTTTCCAACTATCCAGAGTCTGCTTGCTCGCTTTGGGCATCCTTAGGAAATTTCCACATCCTGTCTGACTTGTAAGCTCCTTCTATTCAAGCTGGTGTTTGAAGTACTCCTTCCATGTCCTTTCATGTGTACATACATGCACACAAAGACACACACACATAAAGGCACATATACACATTTGAGAGATTCAACTCTAGAATCAAGGCTTTCAACCTAGGATTCTCAGTTTCAAATTGTTCAGGGTTAAACTGTTTTTCTATGGGAATTCTATTCAGCACCACCTCTCAATGTTTTTAAATTCAGGACACTATGTGCTGATTATGGGCTTCCTTAGTCTACCCAAAAGGCCACAAGATTGCAAATAAGGTCAGACAAATCTTAGGAGGGCTGAGTTAAACCCTTAACTAAATTGCACGGGGTTACATGAGAAATATCAGCCTCTGAGGGTCAATCATCCCTCAGTATTGTAAGAAACCTTTAGAGCCCTTTTCCAAATGCTTGCTAACATCTTTTTATTAGAACCTTCAATCTGATCCTGAAGCCCATGAATGTGCAGAAAGAAATCTAAGTTTCTAAAATATTTTTACCTCTCCCACACTGAAACACCACGTTCTCGGCCTCAAATAAGTAGAGCTGGGTAAGAAGACCAGAAAAATGTCTCACAGGCTTTAGGCAGAATGACTGAAGGAAAGGAACCCTCAGTGAAGGGTTGTGCCTGCTTCACAAGCACAGCACAGTGCGTAAGTGGCAATGAAAGGGCTCATTGATTTATTTACTGAAACACCCCAAACTCCAAGTGTATTTGCAACTGTAAAATGTCCCTGTGGGGACAGCCTCAACAGCAGAGGACATTTCCTATGCTAATTTGAGGCTTTCACTAACTGTAATTAAAATTGCAGTCAATAGACTCAAGGCCGCTTTTCTCACTTCATAAGCAAAGCCATAAAATCATCTCATTTTATCCAAGAAACCTCACAGAAAGCTAACCTTCAAAGAAGTCACCTGTCAAGAGAGACTGCGCTAACAGGGCCTTAAAGAATTCCCTGGAAGTCATTTATACGACAGGGAGACATACGATGTCATGTAACAAAGAATCCAAACATATCCAGCATCCTACACAACAGCAACCAATTACCCCCAAATATATTCAATACTGATGAATCCAGGCTCCAAAAGTGACTTCTTCATAAACACGGATCATAAACAAAACAGCATTAACACATTGGAGTGTTTGTCACAATGTACTCTGCCTTCTACAAGGCGGCCAGCTCTTTCTGTGCCCTTCAAAGCATTAATTGGGGGAGTGGGAAGGAACCGCATAAGTTTCTACTCAAACTATTTAAGATTTACAAATAACATTTGATTTAATTGTTTTGAAATATGGATATTCCATCTAAAGCAGAAACCAAAAGGCACAATTCGGAGTTATAAAAATCAGGTCATTTCTACTCATCTATCTGAAAGTAGAATGTATCAGACCCAATGTTAAAATTCCCCTCTCTGTTAAGATATTGCGGCTGGCTTTAATCCTTGAAGCCAGAGAAATTAAATGTTAAGACAGCCTTTGGTGTGAGCCTTACGAGATTATAGGATACATCCCAGGAACTGAAAACTGGATGGAACTCTGTAACTCAGTTTACATGATACATAGGACTACGGATATTAAACCAAAGTGGATTATCTAACGCCTCAAGTCAGTTGGGGGCAAACCCCAATTTCATGAGTTTTCAAGCAGAACTCTTAGTGGACAGACAGGTTACGTTCCATCTTTGTGACACAAAACTGTAGTCATAACGAATAACACACTCTTTGGCTTCCTTTTTTTGTCTATGTAGGCTGCTGATTTCCCTCATTCCTACAAATGTCTCCAAAGCCTGCTTAACAGACCCGCCACCTCAGAGTACCACTACATCCACTGACTAGTATATTGACTTCAGCTGTCTGTAGCAACCCACATTTAATTTTCCTCTCATACATATTTGTCTCCATGTTAAACTCTACCAGCTTTCTTCCAGAAATATTTACAAGAAAACACATAGAACCAAACACAGCTGAGAACAGATCAACAGACCACTGCTTCACAGTCCCCACACACCACACATGACTAGGAAGAGAGCTTTACAGCGCACAGAGGGGCAGGTGTTTTATTTGTGATAGACACATAAACCAAGACACCCAATTACCACCACTTGAGTTTTGAGATGGCTCAGTTCTCTCAGCATGGAGGTCCCACAATTCAAGTCAACATCTGTCCATCCTGTTACCAACAGCCACCGAGAGTCTCCTCACTTCCATGGGGACGTGCTGGCACGCCTGGTGGTAAGGAGTCCCTGAAGTGCATCCAAACATTCGCCATTGACAAAGCCCATCTCTTTGACCCTGCCCTCCAACCTCTGTGAATGTTGCTTCGCATCAGACCCACATCCAGACACCGTTAGGAACAGGTAAAGAATCTGAAAATTCAGAAGTGCTCCAAAAAGCCTTTGCAAAAGTAATCCATGGCGCTCAACAGAGAATTTAGAAACCCCAATTTTTTTCTGAGTTTGAAGTTTTTAAGCCTTGCGGATGGTCGGAGTAGGAAAAAGGAAATTTACTAGGCAGCGCAAAGGAAATCTTGTTGTCCATTGTGGTGGTGGGGGTGTTGCCCAACCCTAACTTATCTGCCTTTGATAAAGGAAGCCAAGCATAAGAAGAGCAAGATTTTGTCAAACATAGAGGAACCTCTCCTTACCTTAATAGTGCTGGCCATAGTGCAATCAAGTTTATTGATCGTTAATAAATGTTAATAATAATTATTGCTTCTCTCTGACCAGAAAGTAGTTTTGATGAGGTTGTTTAGAGCGGATAAGATTGTGCTAAGTCTGGGAAATGAAGTCAGCCAATAGCAGGAAGAGGTTTCTATTGGTCCTGGCTGCCCAGCCCAAAGAAACAGGATATTTGGGAGTGGAGAGATAAGAGACCCTGAAAACAATGTTGTTTTTCTTGATGATATGCAGCCAGGAGAATTTTTTTTTAATTAAAAAAAGGGGGGCATCAATTGGCTGGGGCTGGGACTGTCACAGCAGGTGTGACCTGTGTGACACTGGGTGACAGGCTGCACCAGACCAAAGCAGGATACAGATGTGATGGGGCTCTGCACGACTGCACATAGGAGGTGGAAGACACCTCATAGCCTGGGTGCCAGTACTTTACAGCCCCCTTTTCTCCAGGAATGCCATCAGCCAGCTAGGACAGAGGACTGAATCCAACTAAGACCTATGTCATGTTACTACACGGTCATGTTTAATGAGGAGAATTTGTGGCCAGCTATCAAAACACCTCCATTTATTTAATGTCTTCATAGAATATATAATGTCTTCTAGAACTGCTTCAAGAATTCTCTTTCCAAACACAAAGAATTTATTATTATTTGCTCCCCAAGAAATGAGTTGAAAATGCAGACAATGGAATCAAGGTAACCAAGAAAATTAAAGGAAAAAAAAAACATACATATCAAAATATTATTTTCTAACACTTATTTAAGGGGTTGGAGAGATGGGTTAGTCAGTAAAGTGCTTACTATGCAAGCATGAGGACCTGAGCTCAATCCCAGAACCCACAGAAAAAAAAAGCTGAATGTAGTGTCACATACCTTCAATTCTAACATGGGGAGTCAGAGCCAAGGGGTTCCTGGAACTCACTGACCAGCCAGCCTATGCCAATCAGCTGGTTCCAGACCGGCATCTGAAGAATAACATCCAAGGTTGACTGTTGGCCTCCATATGCAACCCACCGGAGCCTATATATAGGCACACACTATATATACTTATGCATGTACGTGCACACACACACAAACACATATCATAACTATTTTCTACATTCTAGAACATATGCCCTGCTGATGGACACCCATGCTGTCAAGTATGGATTCCAATAGAACTGAGTTATTCTAAGAGGAGGCCAGGAGACATTCTCGTTAAGTGCCTAAAACCCAAGCTACAGGTTCAGAGACTCAGTTCTCTCTCCCCTGAAGGAAGTAGAGCTGACACAGACCTGAACATTACTTAGAAGATTTCAGGCCCTTTAATTACTCATTTTCAGGAAATTACTTGTTCTGTGGAAGAAACAAAAGTTTGCTTTGAATTGAACTACATAAAAAGTTGGACCAGTAGAGAGTATGGTCTCATGGGGACCCAAGGAACACAATGGACCAGATCCTGAGTCACGGACAATTCTTGGTTACTGGGGTAGACAGGCAGTGAACTGGATTCATTCAGACTTTGGACCAACACTTCTCAGATTCGACACACACACACACTAACCCTTTTCTCTTACCTCCCACTTCCCCTCCCTGTCCACCTCTATCCCTCTGTGTTAAGATGCAAAAAGAAGAAGAAAAAGATTAGGAGGTGAAAGGGAGAGATAGAGCCCAGTGGTCCAACCTTCCTAGCACATGAGGGGACTTTGGGTTCAAATCCCAACAGTACAAAAGACAGGGAGAGGAGGGAAAGGGAAATGGGGGGAGCGGAAGAGGGGGGAGGAGGAAAAAGGGCAAAAAGAGGTGGGGACCAGGAGGAGAGAAGTTTAAAAGCAAGGAAAAAAATATATAAGAACACTAAAAATCTTGGAGGCTGATAGGTTCCCGGCACCTACATTTGAGGGACTGTTGATTTCTGGCTTTTAACCTTCAAACAATGAGTAAGATGGCTGATAAAAACTGTGTTTCCCCTAAAATTCTCAAAGTTCTGAGTTGTTTTATCCAGCAGCTTCCCACAAGTGCTGAGAAAAAGAAACAAATTCACAACACCGGGTTGTTCCATATGTGTCCTTGGGCTTTTCTCCTCTCTTGTAAAGCTGCTGTCTGATCTGTCCACTGTTTCCTTCAGTAAGAGAGAAGGTCCGTCCTGTGGATTTATGGAGTGTGCGCTTTTAAAGGGCTGAATTCTTTGCAGTAAAATAGCCATAGGTGGTCTTGCCTTCTAGACTCCTGGGCTGACACAGCATGAGACTGTGTCCTATGGCAGGGACACTAAGATCCTTACAGAGATCTAATCATCCCCACAACAAGGATGCCATGGTGCCTGTCTCATCCAAGTCAAATTGTTAAGAGAAAAGCGTTCAACTTTGATTTTGAAATAATTTCAGCTTTACAGGAAAATTACAATACAGAGAGACTTCACATACCTCAGCCTTCTGTAATCTTCACCAGTTGCCCATTCCTCCATTATTTATATACAATATACACTCCTTTATTAGTTATAAAATACTATTTTATCAGAGACTAAATTCTTTATGTAGAGAATTATAAAAAAATCAGACACTATAATTATTTAATCTAATTTTTCAAGATTCTACCTCTATTTGTGCATAATTTTGAACTTCAACAAACCCCTAAACAGTGACCAGAGAGCATAATAATTTGTGGAATCTGAGTTATAAAAACTGCCACATTTTAAAATGGCAACCCCTTTTGATTAAAAATCCCTCATTTCTAATGACAAAATGCTTAGGTGATTTTTACCTTCAAAGAGAATAATTCTTGATATCAAGAATAGCAAAACAGCCTTCAAGATGGGTCATCCCAGAATATTGAAAGTAAGGCCTTTCCCCATAAACTTATTTGACTATTGATAGCATAAAGAGAGCCTATGAATTATTACACTCTGGTGCCACTGCCAGAATCTTATCCTGGAAGTTATCTGAGCTGAGGGGAGCTCACTTCATCTTTTCCTGACCCCAGGTCTGAGCTCTCATGTAGCCTTGGCTCCCAGATACTCCACACTCACAGAATCGGCTGTCCCACCCCCAAGATGTCACTTTGAGGGAAGCTATCACCAGGCAGTTAGTTAGCAAATAATAAGGCAGCTTCTGGGGTCACCACAACGTAAGTCTGGCAGGGCTATGTTCTTTGTTCTTCCTCCTCAAAGCACAGGGGCACTCTATCGGATCAGTAGGCCCCATAGAAGTTATGGACAGCAACACCGATAAACATTGCTAAACATAGTCTATTCTTCAGAGATGAACCATGCATGAATCCATCATTTACAAAGTCATTTCTCTTTGACAAGTCTGTTCATAGCTTGCTCCAAGACAAAATGGAAATTGTGTAAAATATGAGACTGCAGAAATGTACCATAACAACAAATAAACCTTTATCATTTAACTGTCTCCACACCCTGTCTCTGATTCTGTGATGCTCTCGCCCTTGCTTCCTCATTAACTATGCGGGTCAGTGCACCAGAGAGTTCCTTGGCTGAGGACAGCAGAGCTCTGCAGGTGAAGCACAGCCATAGCAAAAGAAAAATGGAACATCTTATTAATTATCCCTGTTTCAGGCATTGGGATATCCATCACCATCAAAAACACAGGAGGAATGATTTGGGGGGATATTTTGGTGAGTGACAGCCCTCCTCGCTGCTCAAGCATGAGGAACCGAGTTCTGATCCCCAATAACCACATAAGAAGCAAAGCATGGCCACGGCCACCTGTAAATCCAGCACTGAGGAGCTGCTGTCGCTTACAGAAAAACAGTGCGTTCCAGTTTTGGTGAGAGACTCTGTCTCAAGGGAATACCATACAGAGCAACAGACAAGGATCCCTCCACGCACATGTGTAAGCTCACACACAGATACTGTAGGAAAATTATGTAGCGTATGAGTAGTCACTGATACGGAAAATTGCTACCTGCTAAGTTAAAAGTTATCACGTAAAATTTTCACAAATGTATTTTTGTTTCAAAGGAGAAGACAGAAACAGCCATGCTATGATGCCAATGCAGAGAATGTTTGACTCCTTCTCCCATATCCCTTGTTTCACTTACATTTTCAAAACACTTGGAATTGGCATTGCTAAACTTTTATATTAAAGCGGGTAAGTGATATGCAACTTACTGCTTTGCAAATACCTGAGAAATGCAAGCATGTCCTGCATACATAGGACACCTGCTTCTGTTTGTCAGACCCTTCCCTTCATTTATATCAAAATGCATAGTTCTGCTGGGGCTGGAGAGGTGGCTCAGTAGTTGAGAGAGTACTTGCTGCCCTTCCAGAGACCTGAGTTTGGTTCCCACCCACCCTGTCAGGATGGTCACACCTGCCTGGAACTCCAGCTCCAGGAACCTGAC
Source organism: Phyllotis vaccarum (assembly GCA_033318265.1). Taxonomy (NCBI): domain Eukaryota; kingdom Metazoa; phylum Chordata; class Mammalia; order Rodentia; family Cricetidae; genus Phyllotis; species Phyllotis vaccarum. The sequence goes on along the minus strand of JARWLC010000010.1, from coordinate 38,186,566 downwards.
ATCTCTGGCCTCCTTAGGCACCTGAACTTCTCTGTCTCTCTCTGTTTCTCTCTCTCTCTCTCTCTCTCTCTCTCTCTCTCTCTCTCTCTCTCTCTCTCTCTCTCTCTCTCTTTCTCTGTCTCTCTCTCTCACACACACATGAATGTTTCTTTTTAAATGTCTATACACACAAAACATTTTTTAAATAATTTAATTTTGGTTAAAAAAGTGCAGAAGACACTTGTGTGTGTTATGATAGCCATCCATCCAGCAGTTCATCCTGGTGGCATTAATGACACACATTTCTCACCAGAAACTTCAGAGGGCACACTGTCAAAGCCAGGATAACAGGACTCTGGCCCACTATTGGTCTTAGCATTCAGGAAACCCATGTCAAATTAGTCAAATCTCTCTCTCTCTCTTCCTCCCTCCCTCTCCTTCCCCCATCTCTCTCCCTCTCCCTCCCCCCCCCCTCTCTCTCTCTCACACACACACACACCATGCACACACACACCAGATATACACACACAGACACAGACACACACACACACACACACACACACACACACACACACACACACAACTACAAAGGCAAGGCCTGAAGCTCACCCATGAAAGAAATTCAGGCTTTTTAAGGCCAAAACAAATGTTGTACATTGTTCCTCAGATGACACATGAATCTTAAAATGCATACTGTTTGGATTATTCATAAGAACCATGCAAGAAGGATGTCCCAAGGATTTTTGCCAGGGAAGTGCCTGAGATTAGAGATAAGAATCAGCCATCTGGAGCTGTCCACACAATGGAAAACTCCACTCTGCTGTGAAACTTTCCTATCTATATCAGTGAGAAGATTTGCCTGAGAACAGAACGGAGTGTTAAGGGGCTGTCAAACTCAATGTCTCCCAGTCATCACTGGCTGAAGACTCTGTTTTAGGGTGTAGCATGCTTAACTTTTCTTTGCTAGGCAGTTTTGTCTGAGTGTATGTGTGAGCATGGGTGTGTATGTCTGTGCATATGTATATATTTCTGTGTGTGTGCAGGAGTGTGTATATATGTGTGTGAATGTCCAATATTTGTCTGAGTGTATGTGCATGTATACATCTATATGTGTATGAATGCGGATATTTATGCATGTGTCTATATATATGTGCATATATGTGTATACACACATATATGTGTATACCTGTGTGCATATATGTGTGCATGAGTATGTACAAGTATACGTGTGTGTGTGTGTGTGTGTGTGTGTGTGTGTGTGTATGCCTATGAATGCGTCTATGTTTGTATTCACCATACTATCCAACAGGTTATTAAGAAACAATCAAATTACCATGTAAGTAACTATTGCTTAACACTTTCTCTGAGAATACAGTTTTCAGCCTCTTGGACGATTTGAACTAATTTAAAGTGAGGAAATTCTTATCACATACTAAATCCTCAACTTTCAACACCCATGCTGCAATTTCCTTTACTGTGAGGCGGGCATTGGTCTGGCTCTGTGGGTTCAAATGAAGCAACAATTCCCATAAGCACGACTTGCCCAGCATTCATCATATTCCCAAGTTCACGCAAACCTTGCTTGTCCTTATCCCTGAATGCCTGGAATGCTAACACCATTATCACAGATCCTAAATACGTCCATGTATTACTCATACTTTTTTAAAAAAAAAAAAAAAGAAAGAGGAGGGATTATTCGGACACAATAGTTTAGCTGAAAGCAACTTTTAAATTTCCTGATTGCATTACAGTGTCTCTCCTCACAATGCTCTTTGAGGTTCTTAACATATGACCCGTGTATATGAGCACAGATGTTATTTGGAAACATTGTTTTGTTACCAGTCACTTGGAGGTTCTGTCTGCCCGAAGGATACATTGTCAGAGGATACACAGAGACACTGTATACTGGTGGGGACCATGACACAGCTCTGCCCTTGTCAGAATCAGTCTTCTATTATGGTACTGTCCTTGTCAGTACCTCTCTGCCCTGTTGCAACATCATCTTGGGCTATTGAGACTAATTTAGATTTTTATTGCCATTCAGAATCTTAGGTGATTATTAAAAGTGTATTTGCTGCCCTTATCAGATACTAGACATCATCATTTGTTGATCTGTAACTGCATTTTAAACTGTTTCTTTTAGGGCCAAGGAAATGGTTCTGCTAAGCAAGCCTGGCAGGCTGAGTCCCTAGAACCCATGAAAAGGTGAGAAGAAAGCCCAATCCACAAGGTTGTCCCCCGACCTCCACAAGTGTCCCTACGTGCCCCAAACCCTCTTCTGTTCTCACTCCTCCCCCAAATAAATAACATTTTAATAATTAAACTATTTTTATAACAAAAAGTAGAGATGACATATTGAAGAATGACAACCTATGGCACAATACTGTCACTCAATTCAGTCTTGGAGACTCGGAGAGACATCCATGCTCAAGAGGTGCTTAGACAGTCAAAATAAATAGCTTCATTTTGACATCCCTTAATATGATTCATTGTTTACTAATGTATTTCTGTCCCAAATGGAATCAAAAATGAAGCCAACACAGATAAACTATTGGATTTGTTTACGTTTTCTCACATCTCACCAAGCGACCCACAGATTTCATGGAACCAGAGGTCAGGTTTGGAGTCAAGGGCACACAACAATCAGAGTTAGTCTCATTGCTCCATATCCCCGGACTGCACCCTAACTTTCTGCTCTCTCCAAGTTACTTCATCTCCTAAGCACAAAGGTGAAACCCCAAGGTACATTGGAAAATCACTTCATCAAATCCCTTCCAGATGATGACCCAGGCGAAGATCAGATTTTTGTGACAGGGTTTCTCAGTGAAACTGGGACTCAGAGATTAATCTAGATTGACTGGCAGAGTCCCAGGGGTCCTCCTGTCCCCTTTCCACCCTACCATTCAGGGTATGGACACTGCCTGGCTTTTAACGTAAATGCTGTGTACTAGAACTCAGGTCCCTATAACCCTTACTGATATTCCAGAAATGGGAATCTAAGAAAACAGTCATGCTTTTCCCACATTGCACGTCCCCTGTAGATAATATTCTAGCCTTAATGTAGAGTTACAAAAGTAGCTCTGCCTGGAGGAACAGTCTGGGAACCTACTGCCCCACAGGAGACCTCCTTCTATCAAGTTCCCTAGGAGCTGAGTAGGCATCCCTTTACACTGCTGGAATCTTTGACACTAGAGGGCACTACATGTCCCTCTAAAGGCCAGAAGAGAGCAAACCAATATGCTTAGGGCTTGCCTTGAAATTCCTGAAATTGCTGTTATTATCCCACAAAGCTGTCTTGGTTTTATTCACCAACAAGAAAACTCAACATTCATAAAGTTAAAGAAAGAAATCTTGAGTTGCACATTATTTATAGCACAAAAGGAAGTAAATTTGCCTGCATCCGACTGGACCCTGGGCCCTGTAGCTCTGCTCTATAGCACCGTGGGAAGTCAGAACCCTGGATGAGTCTACTTCACAATACAAATGTGGCCTTAATTAGTTCGAGTTGGACTGATTATTAGAGTGTCTGTTGCCTGTGCACATGACACTCACTTTATCTCGGACCTCAGGCAGTTCTTTGCACAACTGAAAAAATGTGAAACAATAAGAGTTATAATATGTTCAGTGTAAATGGCAGATGCAATTTTCTACATCTATTTAAAAAAACGGCATTATGATATTGTTGATTATGCTTACAACACACCTTCTATAAATGCAATTACATGTGTGTGTCCTGTGGTGTGTGTGTGTGTGTGTGTGTGTGTGTGTGTGTGTGTGTGTGTAATTAGAAGGGGAGTAAAAAGAAATTTTAAAGCTAAGCATGATCCAGACCTGGTGGTTTGTACCTATAACTCCAGCACTCAGGAGATGGAGACAGGAAAATTACGAGTTTAAGGTCAGCTCAGATATATAATAAGTTTCAGGCTAGCCTAGGTTCCATGATACCCTCTTTCAAATTGTAAAACAAACGAACAAAACATTTTATGAGCAACTAAATGTGGTAGTTTTCCTGAAAAATAAGGTGAAATCTTATTGACGTTGAGGTCAGCAAAATACATATAATATACATGGTCCTCGGTAGGGTTCTCCAAACATGGAGTGACTTCTGCAGCTTATTCGGTTTTTATTTGAACTTAAAATAACTGAACTGTTTGTGTTTCTGCTTGGACCTATATACCAAGGGCTGGTGAGGTCAGTGGGTGAGGGTTATTTGTCTGAGTCTAGGCTGTGGATGGAGTGTGGACACTATGATCAACAGCTCAGAGGCCCAGGTGCATCTCACCACGTGTTTTCCACTCCAGCAGGCAGAGCCCAGGGCTGCTCTCACTACACAGTGGGGGAGCTAAGGCAGGGTTTCATTCCCTCCTCTGTCATTGTTATAGGGAAACAGACATGGTTTGTGAGTGTGAATAGCTACATAGGGTGGAGAAGGAGGGGCCCCTCAGCTGAGTGTCACAATAGTGTGAAGAGCTACTTAAGATGTAATGCCACAGGCTCAGAATTCTCACAGGTTAAGCAGAGGCTGAAAAAAGAGAGTTCAGAGCTACCTTCCACCTCCACAAATGAGGGTTACACAGACATGCTAGAGAGATGGACCTTCAAGCCAGTCCACAGAACGAGAGCCAGAGACAGGGTCCTCACCCCAGAGGCTGTGGCTCAGCACTATGTTCAGGGACTCCACACTATTATTTAATTTATGTATGGCACGTTTCTCCTGCATACCAGCGGATGGATATATCTGTAGGTATATTCATAGCTGGAGTCGGATGTGGGGTGTCTTTCTGTATGCTGTGAATATCCTTTGTTAGTAAAGGCTTGAGCCTATGGCAGGCATTTTAGAAGGAGGCAGGAAATCTGAGCACAGATAAAAAGGAAGGAGGGTAGAGTCAAGAAGATGCAATGCAGCCCCAAGAAGCAAGATGTAAAGAAATAGGTAAGCCATGGCCATATGGCAGGACAGATGAACGAAAATGTGTTGAGTTAAGATGCAAGAACTAGCTAGCAATATGCCTGAGCCATAGGCTAAGCAACATGTAATTAATATAAGCATCTGAGTCATTTTGTGGGGGGTGGGAGGGGTGGCTGCTAGAGGGTCTGAACCATGGGGCTAGGCCGGGCCAGAAATGTCCTATTACAGGAGTTTGCCACTGTGCCTGTCTCCCAATCTCCCACAGAGTCTCAAAGCCATATCCTGATAACTCTCAGACACCAGATATTGAATAAATAAATGTGTGATTGAATCAAACATGCTCACAGATCTCCAGAGTGTCAGGGGAAGGCAGTACTACCATCCATGTCTATCTTGTCACAAGCTGCTTAACAACAAGGATTTGATAGAAACATGGACCTCGTGGTCTAGGTGAAGCACAGGGTCAGAGGAAGGATTGATAAAGCCACACACGCCTCACCCTTCAGTTGCTGCGCTTCACTCCAGGTTAAGACCAGCTGTGGCTACTCCTCCCTCGCTTCTTTACAGAACTTACCCAGTGTCTTCAACATTGGTCTGGCTTCCATCTGAGCATGCCATATGATAAGACGTTTGCTAAATAATAAGAGGACATCTGGAAATTAATGGTGAATAAGCCATTCTCTCTCTCTCTCTCTCTCTCTCACATACACACACACACACACACACACACACACACACACACACACACACACACACACACACACACAGGACAGAAACAAAGAGAGAGGCCCCCTGCTCTGTTACACACCAATACAGCATTCTTTTCATCTGGAGCATTCACCTGCAGATCTCCAGATGCTGGGTCACTACCCTAAGCAAAAGCATTTGGAAGTGAGAATTTTTTTATGACTCTGTGAGGGCTTTAGATTCCCTTTCATATGACTTCTCAGGGCCTCAACTATACTCAGCTGCAAGAAGACACACAAAATGCATGGCATACATATAAACAAAGTCCCCTATCTCTTCTCTTTTATGGGTATCATGATGAGCTTATGATAGATTCAGCTGAATTTCTATGGAAAAGCATCACTCCCATAATGCACTGCTTTGAATATGTGACTTTCCAAAGTAACTTGGCCTAAACTCATGTCCAACTACACTGTTTTGGTATCAGGGTTGGTTTCCCATGTCCTTAGAGACCAAGAGCATGGTGCACTCATTGCCTTTCCAGGCGCTAACCATGCCACCATGGCAACTACATTTTGTAAGATGGTCCAACACAATTTCCCAGCCCCAACCTTTCTGAAAACTAGCATTGATTTTGCTCCATTAAATGATGGGGGCCAGGTACCCATCCTCACATCTGGATTGGCTCATGTCTATAACAGAGGTTCAAGTTGCCAGTCTTCCAAAGCTACCTCTGTCTGTTTCCTTGGTGACAGCCATTCATTAACTTCACAGTAGGAAACACAGCAGGAACTCAGAGGGAGCTAGGACTGGGTGCTTTTATCAGCAGTCCTGAGTGAAAACTGACTCTAGACCCATAGAGCTAAGATAACTCCATCTCCAAATGGCACTTGGCTGCAACCCTATGCAAGACAACAAATGAAGATTTTTTTTTCTCTACCATCAGCCCCTGAAGAAGATAAACCATGAATCATTGTGTTCTTGAGTGATTTGTTGCTGCCAGAGGTGTTTAGAGCATGGAACAATGTCTGGGTCCAAAGGCATCTGCTGGGTTGTTCCAGCACAAGGAGCCTCCCTATGAGATTACTGCCTATGAATCTTCATTGGCATCAGCTACAGGCTTAGCATTGGGCCAGGCTGTGAAGATATACAGAAAAGCAAGGAAAGCTGTCCTTATACAAACAGGAAAACTTACCTATCAGTTGGAGAGAAAACATGTCAAAATCACAGCAGCATTTTGGTTCAAGATAAAGGAGACAGAAGCGACCATCACTAATTCATTATCATTAATTATCTCTAATATTTCCATTCATCAATGACACAGGTACCCCAGAATTACACCCCTATTGCCCTCAGTCCTCACCCAGTACCAACAGATCTCTACGGTCTAGGTTGCTGGCTGCCTATCCTCTAGAAACCCTCTCCAATGACATCAGTTACCTTTCCCACCAAAGAGAGGTGGGAAACCCTTATGCCCCTTCCCATGATATCCACAGAGGCAGGGTGCTAAGTGAGCAGTCTAAGAAGGCATGATGATCTATTATCCTGTGTTATTATACAAAAGAACTCCAATGTGGAAAAACAGCATTGTATTCTCTGAAACATAAGGGACTGTCTTGCTTACTTGGTCTCAAAGATTTTCAGGGTGTTGTGGGAGCTCCACTACACAACTGGACTGGGTTGAAAGGCATCTGGAGAAATCTAATGGTGGGTCTGGCTTTATTGTGGGCAACAGTAGTGTGTGTTCTACACACAACAGACCTCCACCTCTTCAAACCTTGGTTCTGTATGTTCCTTCTTCAAAGAACACAGGAGACATACAGCAATTGTGAGAAAGATTCTACCCTACTTGGAGGATTTTTGAAAGGAGATAAATTGTCCTTTGTCTCTCTTGAGCAAGTTTGAAAATTCCTGAACTCAAGTGATCATCCTGTTTCAGACACCCATGTAGCCCTGACTATGAATGCATGGTGCCTTGGGGAGGGGCTGGGAAGGAGGGGCAGCTCAGTGCTACATGAACAAGTGCTATCCTTGTTTGGGAAGCAGTGAGGCCCAGATTCCAGAGCCAGGTAGGGTACCCAAATCTTACATCTCAGGCTGAGCCAAGGTTTGAAGTATTTGGTTCCATGTGACTCAAAGCTTCTTTCATGGAGACTGGAAAGCATTACTGTGCTGCACGCACCACTCTTTTATGAAATGCTTGCACAGGGGAACTTTTGTTATTTTATTATTTTCTTTAATGGCTAGAAAACGGGGAAGTTCACAAAGAAATTTTTCAACTGCCTTTAGTGACCCTTAACCTAGAAGGTTTTGCCTAATCTGTAAATTGGAGTTAAAAGTATTTCTATACCTTTGGAGTAGGGAGTCCTTTGTCCTTAAAAGAACGGAAAGACTATTAACAACAAGGCCATGCATACACAGCAGTCCTTTGTCAGTTAGTGCAAACCAAAACCAGATGTGGAGCACCAGCCGCTACCTTGGAGTGACCTAGGGAGGCTCAGGACTAATCCAGCCATTTTTAATAACTCAAAACTGTCACCCTTAAACCATCTAATTTTTTTCTCACTTACAAATGCAAACAAGAATTGACAGCCCAGGTTGGGATCTGTTTCCCTCTGACCACATACAGACAGATTCTGTCTGATAAGACTGGCAGTAAGGGCCCTTCTCAGGAAGCCACAGCACTGCCTCTGATCATCACGGCACCGGTAATTATCACCTTTAATGAACCACGATTTGGAAGACGTTATAGTGAAAATCAGACGCCCCTGTCATGACCTCTCCCCAGACAGTGTTCCTTGGATTGTCAGACTGTGTACTAACGTAAGAAAACACCGGAGGTCTCCCCTAAGGGTCTAATGACTGTAGGAATGTGTCTCTGGCAATAAAACTACGTAATTTGCAATCATTTCCCTGGATTCCAGTGGAGTAAACACCAAGTGAAAGAGAAGAACCAATCATTTAGAAGAGGAGCAGGATTTCCCTAATGAAAATCAAGTAGGGGCTGATTTTTAACATTCTACCATTATCACAACTAAAATAAAATAAAATGGAAGCTTTCTTCACATACAAGATACTTTATTTTACCCAGACGTGTGTAAAATGCAGACAGATGGATAAGCACTGACTAAGTTTGCTTTCCTTTTAAAATTTTTATTATTAGTATATGCATGTGTGTGTGGCGTGGGGGGGGGGTGCGTCCAGAAGACAACTATGTGGACTTGGTTCTTTCTTTCTACCTTTACATGAGTCCAGGGGATTGAACTCAGGTTGCCAGGCTTACACAATAAACACCCTTACCAGTCAAACCATCTTGTAAGTCCCTGATTGGGTTTTAATGCCCACAAATACAGCAATTACACAGCCAACCTATACATGAGACTTGCTATTCCTACACAGAAACTAGGTGTGTGTGTGTGTGTGTGTGTGTGTGTGTGTGTGTGCGCGCGCGCGCGCATGCATGTGTGTGAGTGTGTGTGCATGCATGTGTGTGAGTGTGTTGAGTGTGTATGTGCATGTGTGTGTAATAGGCATGACACAACCATGTTATCCTAACTAAAGGTGTGTGTGTGGAGATGATAGGTTATATCCAGAAGCCCTGTTATCCTATTTCATCAGATCAAGTCCAGGTAGTGACGTGAAAGCCTGTCATAGTTTCCTATGTCTCATAGAACAACTAATTCTACAGATCAAAGTTTGGCGTAATTCTTCCTGGTCTGTTGTGAGAGTTTCCGTTTTCTCCAGGTCACACGGTGTTGTAGAATCAGGAAAGAATAAACAGTGCAAACATTAGGCTTGGCCTTGGAACCACCATAGATGCCTTGAGCTCACCAAACTCAGCATCTGCACTGGGATCATTCTCTGTGGGGACTCTGCAGCGAATGCTGACTCTGCAGTTCTGTGGTTTCTACTTACAGGACATCAGCCCTACCTCCCTTATTCACGGTACAACAATCAGTACTGTCTTTAGCTTTGCCAAGTGTCTCTGCAGGTGAAAGTAAAATTGTTCTTGTTGATATCCACAGGCAGAGAGTGATGGAATTTAGACAGATTCACAATATGATTCGTGTATGTTGGGAGGTGAAAAGTCAGTGGGGAGTTGCAGAGGGGATAGATGGGGGTACTGGGGATAAATGCAAGGGGTATTATGTGTGTAGAGGGGTGAGAAAGTGGAGGCATGGGGGAACATGGGAGACATGAGGGTATGGGGTTATGGATGTGTGATGTGGGAATGCCTTTCTGTATGCTGTGAATAGCAATATTTAAATAAAGGAGCTGTTTTGGCCCATGACAGGCACCATAGAAAAAGTAGGGGAAGGAATCAGAATAGGTAGGAGGAGCAGGGCGGAGTCAGAGGGAGACCGGCAGAAGCCCAAAGGACCAACATGTAAGGAACACAGGTGAGCCACGGGCCGCGTGGCAAGAAAGATTAATAGAAATAGGTTGATTTTAAGATATATGAGCAAGCTAGCAATGTGCCTGAGCCATAGGCCAAACAGCATGAACTTAATATAAGAGTCTGAGTCATTTCTGGGACCTAAGCAGCAGCGGGTGGCTATGGAGTTTGGCTGCAGGTCTGTGTGGGTCTGAGCCTCTGGCCACCTGGGACCAAGAAACCATAATGTAACAGATGTGGGCATGTGTGTATGGAAGAAGAAGTGTGAGGGTGGAAGGTCATAAGGGGAGTGGATGCATGGGGTGTGGGGTGGAGAGAAGGATGTGGGTAGGCATGGGGTATAATTCTGTATGTGTGAGGGAGTATCAAGGGCTGACAATATTCTCTCTTTACATATATACTTCCTTTTATGAGAGTGTGCACACACGTGCATGCATGCATGTACACACACACACACACACACACACACACACACACATACAGACACCTGCCTGATGTCACATTTCTCTGCCATAATAGTTATGGACTACTAGCCCTCTAGAAATATAAGCCCAAATAAATACTTCCTGCTATAAATTACCTTTGTATGGTGTTCAGTCACTGCAACAGAAAACAATAGATAATTCATCTACCATGAACTTCAACTGGATCCAGAATAAACCCACTGTCCTTAACATTGTTTTTGTGACAATAATTTATCACAACAATATGCTATACAACACTTAAGTGCAGTGAGATCCTCTGGGCCCGAAGTGCAAGGCCCTACATTTTCAGCACTTGGGGTGGGAGAGTTGCAAGTTCGAGGCCAGCCAAGACAATTTAGTGAGATCCTGCCTCAAAGGTAAAAGCAAAAACAGGACTGGAATTATTTTTTACAACCTCCATTCAGTCGACAGAGCTGCAAAATGAGTAAACGAGAGGAAAGAGGTAAATCTAGACGAACTTCTAGATACTATTACAAGCAATGCTAAGATTTAAAGTTCATCATGTGCACATAGGCATGATAGACTTTAAATACACCCCAAGTTTTGGAGGTCGGGATCATCAGATAAATGCTGTCTTTTAAATCAAGTATTTAGAATAGATAAAGTTGAAAAATTTGACAAATCTTTTTAAATATAAGTGGGAAAAGTTGAGGATAATTCATATTTTAAGAAAATATATTTAAATGCTAAGGAAATTCGATAAAATATACAAACTATTACTAATCAGTGTGATAACGTATATTCTTGTATTATATTTTCATCCACTAACATATTTATTAAAATATAATCACCTAGACTTCATAGACTACTAAATATATATTAATAGACTACTGTTTATTGAGGGCCACCTTACTATATACTATTAAAGAACAGAAAATTGCTAGGCCATTACTGAGACTCATGAAGAAAACAAAACTTGAGCTGGGTATCAAAGTCTGAGAATATGCTCAGACTGTAGGAGAAATGTCAAAATCCAGAAACAACATGAACTCAGAAACCTTGGGTAAAAAATTCAGTGCAACATGAAGAAGCCAGAGAGCCCCCAGGCGGGGCTGCCCGGAGGTGCATCAAAATGACAAATATTGACATCTGCAGACAAATGTCTACTGTTGGCTCAGGGGAATTCAAAGGAAGAGGCATATGATAATATGCCAGAAAAAATGTTGTATGGCTGTAGCCATTGTTTAGCTTTAACTCAATCAAGCTTGCTTCAAAAATATCGAGGAGGGGTAAGATGAAGCAGTGTGTGCTCAGAGGACATGCTGCAGTTGACTCCCACCCCATGGTGGAGTGAGCCTCAAACTCAAGAAGTGAGCAAAGAACCAAGAAAGAAACAGGGCAATCAAAAATGACCCTCTAGACAATGAGTCTATGGTAGAGAAAGTTAACAAAGCCAAATGTGGGCCATAGAGATGGTTAATCAGAGGGAGAGGGTACAGTGTGTGTGTGTGGGGGGGGGGATAGCCCTTGCTGTACAAGCATGAAGACATGAGTTCAAATCCCCAGCACCCACACAAAAGGCCAGCTGTGAGTACACACAGCTGTCACCCCAGCACTGTAGGAGGCAGAGACAGGGTTGCTGGGGCTCACTGGCCATCGTTCCAGCTGTATCAAAAGAATGAGGTTGGGAGCAATAAAGATCTCTTACTGTCCTCATTTTGTCTTACATTCATATGCATAGACACACTCACCTACGAATATGTGCACACATACACAGCATATGTACACACACACACACACACACACACACACACACACACACACACACACACACACACACACGCACACACTCACTTCCCTAAATCTGGTTGTTTTAAAAGATTACTTATAAACCACTGTTGGGTGCAGTTAAAGAGTGAAGATTAAAAAGTTGAACATCAAAGGGGGTTACGAGTGTAGTCCTGTAAGTATCAGGGAAATGATAGCACATTCTACTCTATCAACAAATGGAATAGTCTAAATAAAATCACATTTTCACTTTCTTAGAGACAGTCCTCATTTATTAGCCCAGGCTTGCCTGAACCTCACAATCCGGCTCTTGCCTCCCAAGAGGTAGAATTATAGGTTTTCACCACCACATTTGGCCGATATTAGTGATTTCCTGTAATTAAAAAGATACTACCCCCACACAGCTTTTCATTCTCTCTGTCTCTGTCTCTCACACACAGAGACACAGAGAGAGAGACCTTTCAGATATCAGATCTTTCTTAATTTTAATGCAATTCAATTTATCATTTCTCTTCTTTGTCACCAGCAGATAGTCTATAAAATCCGAGCTCCTGTAACTACTAAAAACACTCTCTGAATGAAAAATGCCAAGAAAAAAAAGAGGAAAAGGAAAGAAAAGGTGTTCGTTGATTTATCAGAAAATTCTAAAATCCAACGGAAAAATAACTTATTCAGTTTTTCAAAATAACTGAAAAGGGAGTACGTTTGATATAGAGAAGGAGCTGTAATATTGTCACTATTTAGTTAAAAAGAAATTACAGGCCACCCTCATAGGTGAACATAGGCATAAAAATCCCCAAGTCACAAAAAATCAAACTCAACACTATGTAAAGTAGAAAAATCTATTCTGTTACCAAGTTGGGTTCAAAGAGTGAAAAGTTGTCTGAATTGATGTGTGATAAATTGGAAAATAGATACTGGAAAGAAAATTCAAATGATTCTAAATAAAAGAAGTATAAGTTGTAAAATTCAATTATCTGTGATAAAAATAAAAATTATTGGAGCTAGAGAGATGGTTTAGTGGTTAAGAGCATGCACTACTCTTGCAAAGGACCTGAGTTGGGGTCCCAACATCCAGGTCAGGCATCTCAGACTGCCTATGAACTCCAGTTCCAGAGCATCCACAGGCCTGTTCTGGCCTCTGAGAGCAACTACATTCATGTATACACACCATCTCTTAGATACACATATTCACATAACTTAAAAACAGAAATAGTGATTTTTTTTAAAAAATTGTGTGTGTGTGTGCATGTGCGTGTGTGAGTTTATGTGTATGTATGTATTGTGTGTGTTTATGTGTATATGTGTATGTGTGAGCATGTGTATATGTGTGTATGCATGTGTGTGTGCATGTGCATCTGTGTGTGTATATGTGTGTGTATGTGTGTGCATGTGTGTGTATATATGTGTACGTGAGAGTGTGTGCGCACAGGTGTGTGCATGTGTATGTATGTGTGTGTGTGTACATGTGCATGTGTGTGTTTATGTGTATGTATGTATTGTGTGTGTATGTGTATGTGTGAGCATGTGTATATGTATGTATGCATGTGTGTGTGTGCATGTGCATCTGTGTGTGTATGTATGTGTGTGCATGAGTGTATATATGTGTATGTGAGAGTGTGTGCGCACAGGTGTGTGCATGTGTATGTATGTGTGTGTGCATGTGTATGTATGTGTTTGCACATGTGCATGTGTGTTTGTATGTGTACATGCATGTGTATGCGCTCATGTGCTGGAAGCATGGAGGTCAGAGGACAATTTTCAGGAGCTGATTTCTCTCCTTCTGTCTTTTTGAGGAAGGGTCATTCTTACTGTTCCTGATGCCTCTGGGTAGCTGCCTGGGTGCTTCTAAAAGATTCTCCTGCCCATCTCTCACTTCACCTCAGGAATTCTGGTTTTACAGATGTGCATCACAGTACCTGGCTTTTTAAATTTTTACATGGGTTCTGGGGATTAAAATCAGGTCAGCAGGCTGGTGCAGCTAATGTGTTTCCCACTGTGTCATCCCTTTGGAGTATAAAATCATGATGCCCATAAAATTCAGATATCTCAGACTGGAAAAGTAGCTCAGTGAGCAAAGGTTCTTGCCATGAAAGCCTGACAATCTGAGTTCAATCCCTGGGACTCACTCATATGACAGAAAGAGCAAACAGATTCCCACAATGTTCCCTCTGCTTTCCACATGCATGGTAACTTACCATGTAGCTGCATATTCTCTCTCTCTCTCTCTCTCTCTCTCTCTCTCTCTCTCTCTCTCTCTCTCTCTCTCTCTCCCCCCCTATACACACGCACACACTAAAATAAATAATCAAATAATGATAAATAATATAAAAGATAAAATTTTAAAGTTCAAGTATCTCTCTGTAAATTTGCAATTACCCTTCACATCAGCTGATGTCCCATTGTGTCAGGTCATAACTGGTCTTACTGGTAACATCTACAGATAATAACATTCCAAAATGGAAAATTTTCTATTACAGAAAAACTGTCTGAATTTGAACCTAGGACAGCATCTGTAACTTTTCACTGTATGTTCTCAGCAAAAAATTGTACTTCCAGGAAAAAAAAAATTGTTTTGAAGATACAGTATAAGCTTGAGCTGCTTCAAATATAAATTTTGGCAAAAAAGTAGTTAATAAAATTAAAAGATATAAGATTTTTACCTTTATTTAAATGCAAGAAAAGATTTATGTCTGAATCAATGGATTTTACAAAATATGCATTTCCCCATCTCATATCATATCTATACACTTATTAATAAAGTTATTGTCTTGATTTACTAGCACAGAAAAAGATGAAATGTATAGTACCACAAGCAGACATATCATAAATTCAAATCTATGTACCACTCCATTCTCTTATTCACAGTATGACAAATGTGCATGCAAAATCACGCCACTTAATGGATTTAAGTTGTAAACTGGTTCTGCCAGAACTGCCCAACTGGCCAGGATTAAAACACTTTATTTTCAATTAACAATCCACAGCATGACCGGTCCATGGAAATATTTCCCTTTGAGAAAGCAATTATCTATATATAGTTTCATGACGCAATATGAAGGTTGAACTCTAAATAATTCCTGGTTATTTATCAAAGTTCAGTGCAGGTTCTGTCTCATAAATCAACTTCACACCAGACAAAGGCAAAAATACATTCTTGTTTATTTCATTATTTTTCACACCGGGCTCCATGACTGAGCTGTTAGTTTCCTGTGACTTGAAACCTGAATGATCCTCCTGCATCAATCTCGTCAGACCCTAAATGACAGAAACAAGGAAGAACCAGAATCCATTAGCCAGTTCCTATGGGCCATGAAGCTGCTCTATAGACCAGGACAGTCATTTCTCATGTGGCTCTCAAAAACAAAGTTTATAAAAGCCATCACGGGAACTGGAGGGTCAGCTCAATTGAGAGAGTGTACTGCTCTCACAGAATCTTAGTTCATTCCCCAGAACGCGTGTCAAGTCGCCCCCAGTTGTCTGTAACTATGGCCTCTTTGGGATCCACTGCCTCTGGCCTCTGCAGGTCCCCATGATCACATGCGTATATGCACAGACACATAGTCAAAAGCTTAAAAAGGGAAGAGGCCAGTTTTCCACCCAACAACACCTTTATTAATGGCACTGAATCACAGGCTCCTTAGTTCCTTCCCTGAATCATACCCTACACCTTATAGTCTAGAGTCCTTACAGTTTTAGAGTTAAGGTGGTAGG
Source organism: Phyllotis vaccarum (assembly GCA_033318265.1). Classification (NCBI taxonomy): domain Eukaryota; kingdom Metazoa; phylum Chordata; class Mammalia; order Rodentia; family Cricetidae; genus Phyllotis; species Phyllotis vaccarum. The sequence goes on along the minus strand of JARWLC010000010.1, from coordinate 38,170,668 downwards.
AAAACCATGTCAAAAACAACGTGGATTCACATCTATAATCCTGTCTTCCACATGGCTCCTTGCTGATCACTGGCATTACATGAACTTCACACAGTTGATTAATGTACAACAAATAAGCAATGTATTGCATTTTCCCCTGAACCCTTTGCTAGGACGCAGAAGATGGTGGTGCTCAGACATGTCATGTAAACCATAAAACATCCTGAGTATCCATCACGAGAGGCTTCCCAAAACCACTCAGGAAAATGTCTGCGTAATAACGTCTGTTCTCTTTTTCATAGGAAGAAGGTTACTAATGTGGTACTCTAGTTTATCATAGGAAGTCAGAAGTCAGAGGAGGTTCCTGGTGAAAAATAGACACTCTCAACCATATGAGGCCCAGCTATGAACATGGCTCAAAAATGTAAACCTACATAAAACACTGTGAGATGTGTGTGTGAGTTGTCATGATTTTATTGCAAGGTTCTCCAGCATGGACTTCATGGGTTGTTGGCAGTGCCCTGCTGCAATGCCAAGATGTTGGATACCCCTGACTGCTGCTTTCTATCACAAGGTGATCCCATATTTTGTTTTCTGTTGCAGTGATCAAACACTCTGACTAAATGGAACTTGGAGAGGAAAGGGTTTATTTCCTCTTATACTTCCAGGGCATGCTCTATCAAAGTCAGGGCAGAAGTTCCACCAGAAACAAAACACATGGAGAAACACTGATTAATGGCCCACTCTCTGCCATTGTTTATAACTAAGGGCTACCTACCCATAGCGACCCTGCCTTCCACATCAACCAACAATTAAGACAATTCTCCACAGACGTGGCTACAGGCCAGTCCCTCGATGGATACTCCTACACTTGTGGTTGTGTTCAGATGACAAAGAAACTGACCTGGGGTGTCTTTCTCCCCATTACATAGATGAGCAAACTGAGGCTTCTATAGTTCAAGCCCTATGCTCAAGTCAGAGAGGGAGAGTAGGAACCAGGGAGCCTCCAACTAGTCAGCTTGAGCTGCTTCTCTGAGCTGCACCCAATAATCCCTCTCATTCTCACTCTACTTACCTGAATGATTTTCAGGCAGACACTTGTCATTCATGGGGAAACACTTTGACTGACAGTCTGACTTGCTACTGGGTTCCCGTGTTATTTCACATGAAAACAGTCAACAGCAGACGGGGCTGAGGTCTGGTTTCAAAAACATAACTTCAAAGGAATTCCTAAGGAAGGTTCTACAGAACCCCAAAATCACCACCAAGGCCCAAAGGCCTCTCGAATACCTCCTCTCTCCTCAGGACCCTCAACCCCCTCAAGATACACACCCAACTGCCCCTGTTCTTTGTGGTATGGAATCCTCATGTCTGGAGTCAAGGCTGGGCTTTCTTTAAGGGACATTTTGTTTTTGTAAACTTGGAATCAAAGTGGCAGAATTATAAAAATTAATCCAATTTTCTTTCATTTATTTTTTTAGTTCATACCTCTAAAAATTGTATTTTGCAAGGCGCCATTCAAACCCCATCATTTCTCAATCAAAGCTCTCTTTGGACGCCCTGAGACCTGACCCAAGCTAGACCATGACTTCGCCAGCCACAAAGTCCTGCCCACTGGGGAGAAAGATGGAATGTACTATTTGACTTGAACTCACATTGAATCTTTGTGTCAAAAATCAAGCTTGAATTGCCTTCATCAACTGCCAATACTATGAGTCTTTCTGGCTTGGTTTTCTATAAACAGAATAAATTTGAATGTGACACAAAGTGGCAGCAATGAGCCAACCACTAGACAGGGAAAAGTGATACATACTCAGCTGGGAAGACAGTCTACACATGCTTTTAGATGGGGAGTCTCCGGAGCCTTTGAGAAGCAAGCCACCCTTTCTGGAACTCGCTGGAACTCAGGTGGGTGCTCTTCAGCAGTGGCTGGGGAGGGGCCACTGACTTCTGCTCCCCCCCCCCAAGCACTGTGCTCTGCATCACCGAAAGTTTAAAATAAGCAAAAATTTAAACTGAAAAGCTGACAAGTCACATTTTCCCTTTACTAGGGTAGACATAATCCTCCAGCCTCCATGGGCAATGGTTCCTATAGAAAATAGTATCAAGTAACACACTGGTGAGACCAGTGGCACAAACCAAGGATGCATTTCACTATCTTAAGGAGATAGCTCAGTCAGGGAAGTACTATCCCTGTGAGCCACAAGTCCCAAGTGCAATCCTCAGAACTTTGCTTTAAAAAAAATTTAAATCTCAACACTAGTAGGGACACCAACAGATCCTTGGAGCTCAGCTTGCTGACCAACCAGCTTAAGGAAGCAGACATATTCCAGGTCAATGAGGGACACTGTCTTAAAGAAGAGAAGCATGACATCCAGACTAGTCTTTGTCTTTTACACACACACACACACACACACACACACACACACACACACACACACACCCCAGAACACACATATAAACACACATACATACATGCATGCATACACCTACACACACACCAGAACACATATATACACACACATCAACACATGCACACATACATATACACATACACACACCTAAACACAAACACCAGAACACACACATACACTCACACACACATGCACACACATACAACTACACACAAACACCAGAACACACAAAAAGAATACATTGTGCATTATACACATGTATAAAAATGTCATACAGAAACCTATTATTTAATATAATTAGCATAAGCTTTTAGAGGCATAAAGAGCCTCCAGCAAGAGTAATATTGCTTTGTCATTAAGTGACTCCTGGAAGGAGTGAAGCTTCACACAGAATGGACAGCATCTGTCATTTCAGAAGACCAGAGTATTAACTATGGAAACAAGACGGGAAGCCTAAGTGGGTGAGTAGAGATGGCCCAGGTGGTTCACAAGGCTCTTTTCTACCAGTGTGATATGAAAACATCCCATGTCCTCCTGGAGCCCCTCCACCAACTCTCTGGATTGTATCTCATATTCTACATCTCTACCCTGAGTTCCAGACACATGCAAAGCCAAGTTCATCGTCATGGTTTTCTCTGCCCCTTACAGAGTTATGCCATCTGCAGCTGCCCTGTCTCTAGTCCAGCAGCCTGGCTGGCATCTCCTCTGTATGTCCACTGCTTCCTCAATGCAATAAACAGAGTCTGGGCAAAGCCCCCTCTTCCTCCAGTGTTCCTTCTTCCCTCTTGGAAAGAAAAGCTAGTCTCATTCACAAGTCACTCAACTCCCCCCTATCAACTTACACCCAATATCTTACTGGTCTAACCTTCTAAATGTCATCTTGACCTCATCCAGGCGGCTCTCTCCTGCAAGAGGAAGGAACATCCATATATGTGGGTAATCCACCCAGGATACACGCCATCACTCTACAGCCATTGAAACTGGGAAAGAAAGCAAGGTAAGGTTGAGAGTCTCCCTACCAGGCCTTCTGTGCCAACCTGTGCTGGCAAGTTGATGTCAACTTGACACAAGGTAAAGTCTCGTAAAGAGAAGGAAATTTCAATTAAAAAGGAAAATGCCTCTGTAGAGAGCCGTGTGGCCGCACCTTAAAGATGGTGCTGGCTTCCACCTTTCACCTTCCCGAGGTGAGAGCTCTCTGAGATAAACAACTCCTCATTTGGCTAAGACTAAGCTCGTGGCTTGCTTCCAGGTGTGGCTTGCTTCCGTGCACCTGGATCTATTGGCATGGCCCACGTGGTGCCCCGTGACTAGCAGTCCAGAGGGTATTTAGCTGGGAGAGGGTTTTCCCCAGTAGGAGAAGCAGTAGCAGAGGCAGAGCAGAGGCAGAAGAAGTTTCAAGGTCCTGAATAAACCATAATAAACTGAAAGAAGAGCCTAGTGTCACGTCGTCCTTGCAGCTGAGGGTGCATGCGACATGCCTCCACAAGATCCAACTATAGTCAAGAATGTAAGACATTTAATTAGTGACTAATGGTGAAGGCCCAGCCCATGATAGGTTGTGCCACCTTTGGGCAGGAGGTCCTGGGTTCTATAAGAAAGCAGACTGAGCAAGCCATGGTGAGAAAGCCAATAAGCAGCATCCCTCCATGACCTCTGCATCAGCTCCTGCCTTCAGGTTCCTGCCCTCTTTGAATTCCTGTCCTGACTTCCTTTGATGATGATGATGATGATGATGATGATGATATGAAAGTTTAAGGCAAATAAACCCTCTCCTCCCCAACTTGCTTTTGGTCCTGGTGTTTCATTGCAGTAATAGAAACCTTAACTGAGGTGCCATCTTGGGTTGAGATGCGACTCTGTGGGAATTGCCCATAAGACAAATAATCCACTGAGGGTCTGAGCAAAGCCACTCACTTCAGGACAGTGAATATAATAATACCTGGAGAATTCATATTCTGAACATAAAAATCACTGTTTTTGATATGTGGCAGAAGAGTAGCTATAGGGTGACACAGATTCTGAGATACAGAATACAAAGAAACTCTTGGAGAAGAGAAGTAGTGTTCTGGTGTGTGGGCCATTATAAAACCAGAGGCTGTGGGGGTCCTAAGAAGGGGCTCTTAGGGTCTGGCTTGACAATGGGGGACTAGAGGGCCATGAGAGCACAAACAGCATACAGACAAACCAGACTCCTTGAATCAGGAATCCAGGGCCAGATTGCTTAAGGAAAAATTCATTCTCTCTCTCTCTCTCTCTCTCTCTCTCTCTCTCTCTCTCTCTCTCTCTCTCTCTCTCTCTCTCTCTCTCTCTCTCTCTCACACACACACACACACACACATCTCATAAAACCTCCTAAGTCTATTTCTAGAATTGGATCTATATTAATAGATATCTCTAGAAGCTACCTGAGGGCATCAGGACTTCGAGAGTATACTAAAGTCCATGCCACATCCTGTTGGGAAGACGCACTCAAGACTCACAGACAGAGCAGTGAGAATGACCACAAATTAAGTGCACTTTAATCTTGGTGATGTGAAAATCTTAGCTTTCAAGAAATTAAATAAATATATATGATTTACCAAATTTAATTAAATGTGACGACTAAAATATCAACCGTGCATTCACATTCTATAAAAACATGTTCATTTTTAAAGTAAGATGAGACTTGGTAAGATGAAAACAGGATTACAGACGGAGGATGCAGCTCAGGGATGGAGCTCACAGAGAGGACCTGTTCTCCCTCTCTGGGCTGCGGCTGAAGCAAATAAACCATGGATGAGCTTAAATCCTTGGAAACAGAAGCCAGAGCCAAAGTGCCTAGGAAAAATGTTAGCTCAGCTCTCTACACCACAGAGTGAAGTGTCTTGTTCATGCGAGAGGCTCTGGATTCCTCCTAGTTCTAAATATCTCTTTTGTTGTTGTTGGCTTGTTATTTTTCTTTTTGAGACAGGGTCTCATGTAGCCTAGATCGGCCTGAAACTCACTATGTAACCATCAAATCCTAATCCTCCTGCCTCCACCCTTTAGTACTAACTACAAGCCTGCTAGGGCTCAAATTCAAGACCTCATTCATACTACACAAGCACTCTACCAACTGTGGTATATCCCTAAGCCCCTAGTTTAAATATATGTACGTACATATATATCAAAATATAAAATCAAGTAGCAAAAAAAGAGAAATTATACTAAGAATCAACAAAAGTGTCTTAAGATTTTTGAATAAAAATTAAGAAGATCTCAGCTCCAGAGTAAGGAAAAAACACAGCCACAGAAAACTGTTGCCATCTGCCAGAAATCCACCATTTCATAAGGAAATATTGAGCTGATTCCTGTCCTCCGACCTGAGGGTGATTTCCTTGAGACCAAAGTCCACGATGGGGGTTATCTCTGAGAATCCCACCATGTAACGCTCACAGGAGCTGCAAACATGGCCTCCTGAATTCCGGCCCTTGGTAAAATTTGAGGTGACAGTATTAGGACAACTCTGTCAGAAGAACAGACCAGAATGGGCTACAGAAAATAGCACAGTCTTTGGAAGTCACCACTGGAACATCTTGGCCTCTGCCAGCACCAGAAGCAGAGCATGCTCAAGAACTGGGGCACACAGATTGCCTGGCTACAGTCAGAACTCCTGAGGAAAAACCCTTTTGGTAGGTGACTTCCTTCAGGTTTGAGGCATGGAGTTGCCTGGTGGACACTGAAGAATGGATAGCTCTGCAACTCCTAAATGATTTCTGACAACGGCAGTTTGCAGGCCAGGACACGATCAGCAGATCAGTGTTGACGGACTGTGGATTGTGGGCTAAGGCTTCTGAAAAGGGACCCAATGCTCTTTCTGTACCCTCTCAATAATTAGACCCTAGCATCTCACCCAGATGGAAAGGAAGTTGGAAGTTTCCAGAGAGGGTAAGATCCGTCAAGGATGGAAGGGTGGCTAAAAATCCTGAGTTTCTTGTTCTCAAAAGTTATGAGGTCAGCGGTTACGAAACCACCACCTTAGAAAATATTTAGTGTGATAAACATAATGTGTGGCACTGTCTTCAGCCATGCCGGGAGTTACACAGCATGGACCTCCAGACTTCCTGTCTAATGCTTTTAATTCACCTATGTTAATTACACACTATAATAGGTATAATCATTATGACATCTTCACACACAAATAAACGTTCTAGTCACATTAACCCCTCCCCTTCTTCCCCTTCCATTTGTTAACCTCTTCCTCACCACCCTCCACTTTTATTTTTACATTGTGTGTGTGTGTAACAACAATTAACGAAGAGGTTATGAATCTGAGAGAAAGTAGGATGTGGAAGGGGTTAGAGGGACAAGGAGGAGCTGAAATGATGTAAATACAGTACTAATTCATGAAATTTTCAAAAAAAAATGTTAATTTTTTAAAAGTAATACTGTCCATGGGAATAAGTTCATGGGAGAATGCCCAGAACTATGCAGTCCAAGTTGGCTTTGAACTTGTGGCCCTCTTGCTCAGCCTCCCACATGCTGGGATTATAGGACCAGCCAGGACTTTCTATAATTGTGATGGAGGCAGAGAATGAGATCTGGCCTCTCTCCAACAAAGACAGCAGAGATGGACTCTCTGCACACATGGTGCTCATGGCTAAGGCTGTCCACAAAGGAAGTACTCGCTCTCACACATCTGGTGACCAGCGGTGCAGACTTTCTACCAGAAGAGAGTAAGACACAATTATTCACAGTGCCCCCTGCCCGCAGTGGAGATAATCAAAAACAGCTCCAATAAAATGAGCAACAAGATTCCTTTGCTAGGTAAGCTACCCACGTGATATCAGCACACATGCGGCCACATGCCTTCCCAGGACATCACCCAGCTTCCCCACTGGGATCACAAGAAAGGGCAAAATTATCACTTAGAGCAAAGCCTAATCGCCATCTGACATTTGGAATACAGTTCTATGTAGATAACAACTTCACCTTCCAGATTTCCTTAACCTCTGCACAATTCCACTAGAACACACTTCTTCTCAGTAGCAGGAAAACTTTTCATATGGTTTACTTGAGACAGGGTTTCCTGTAGCCCAGGCTGTCCTCAAACTCACATGTAGCCAAGTATGGCCTTGAATTCCTAACTCTCCTATATCCAAGTCTCAAGTGCTAGGATAATAGGCAGGTGCCACAAGGCCTGTTTTACCCACTGCCAGTAGTTGAACCTAGGACTTTGTACATGCTCAGCAAGCACCCTAGCAATGGAGCCATATCCCCAGCCCCAGAAAGTCTTTAAACAAAGTTTAAAAACTAACCTTTGGAAACATAAGTTTTAATTGTGTAATAAATCTGAATTGGATATGCTGAGGAAATGACTATTTTCTATGGGGAACAGGGACAAACAAATCTCAAGGGATTAAAAGTCCTGTTCTGTGAGTTTTGTTTTTTTTTTTTTTAAGAACTCTGAAAATTTGAATTCAATTTAAAAAATCAAGGCACAGGGACAAAGCAGGAATGAACAGAGATGGGGAAAATTACAGCTGAGAGACAGTGTGATAGTGCATGTTTCCAATTACCAACAGGGACTCCTCTCTCTAAGAAAGAGATGCAGACAGCACGCAGCACGCTAACCAGAGCCTGCACAATGTCTGTCTTTCCACTGAAACAATTGTTTGATAATTCAATCCACCACGAATGAGCTTAGGTAAGGAAGAATTACTATTATTAGGTAACCTCTCTCGCTTTTCACGCAAAGGCTGGCTGTGCTGGTGTAAGGAGTCACACTTAGAATTTTCTCAGCACTTCAGAGGTCAGAGGTATGTCGCCTTCCCATTATTCACAGGCTGGGATGGACAAGCAGTGATAATCTGACACAGGGTGGGCTTGACAAGATAAATGGTGATGAGACACAATGGTGCTAATTTCGGGCTTCAAGTGAGCTTCAAATATACACATACATACCAGCCCTGTCCACGTGTAACTACATAAATAACCAGAGACTGCGAGGGACTTTTGGGGGGGTGGTTGGAAAGGTGACATCTGAAACTGAGATTCAAGGTTCTTTCAGGGAAACAAAAGAAGTAGTTTATGCCCTAGATTTGAACAACCTTTATTTGGAAACAGATGACTTCCTTGAGGAATACGAAGGCAGGAACTACATGAAATGGCAATGAGGCTTGAGGGGGCATTTGGGGAACCGACTTAGGGGAACATGCAAAGGTTCTGACTTGAAATTTCCCACCTGAACATGCTCAAAGTGAGGGTCTGTGATGGCCTCGTCCTTCAGCACTGAGGTTCAGCTCCCAGAGCCTTTTAGTGTCCTTAACTCAAGAGACTGTGGGGGTTTCAAAACAAGCACCCTGCTGCTCTCGAGATGATCCATGTTTGAATGAGATTCAAAAGGATATAAAGAAGTCAAACCATAAAGCTATGCCCAACAAGCCTCCAGTGCTCTCCCAGATGCTGGTAGAACTTAGAGATGATGAAATCCTAAATGAGCTACTTGGGGCATGGAAGTTAGCCCAGACTTTAAATTTCCCTTTGTACATGCAGGAGATTCTGTGTTCCATCCCTAACACTTACATAAAACACTCAGGTACAATGTCTATAAGCGCAGTGCTGGAGAGGACCAGAAGAGCACCCTCTGGGCTTGCTGGCCAGCCACCATGGCCAAATGGTTAAGTTCCAGATTTCATGAGACTCCCTATCACAAGACAATAAATAAATAAATAAAAATAAAGAAGGTGAATGACCTAGAAAGACACATGATATCAACCTCTGGCCTCCATGCAAATGTACATGCACACACAGACAAATACATAAAGCATAAATACATAAAATAATATACCATGCTGGGATTTCAGATTTGTAAGAAATGGAATATACAACATAAAGAACTTACTTCAAGCCAGACATATTAAGAGTCCAGGACCAACCCCGAAGCAGAATCCTATTACCCATATTTCTGAAAGTATTTCTAAGGAAGATGTACCGCAACCTGCTTCAGTAACTAGAACTGAAGTGAGCCTCTAGTCAGGACAGAGGACCATCTGACATTGGATATACAAGATGGTCTCTCTTAGGACTCTGCACTGCACCTCATTTCCATACGTGTCTCCAAAGATGCCAGCCCATTTAGAAGCACATCTCTTTTCATTTTAGCATCTTTGTGTGAGACTTAGAGAAGCCTCACATAAAATGATCAAAGATGTTTCCGTGGTCCTTACAAACCTACAACCCAGCAACGGCGCATCAATGCCTTTCTGTGAATCCTCTAAAAATGAGAGTTTTGAAGATGTCTGGCAACGGAATGCTGTGCCTCACAGCTATAATATTTTTAAAAGGCATTCAGTTTAAATTAATATGTTTGGCCAGACAACTGTATTAAAATTCTTGTTATTTTTTCTCTTATAATGGTAGCCTGTGGTATGACTAGTCTTCTTCAAAAAATCTGTGCAGTTATTGCTTCTCTCTTGCCTGGGGTACATCATGTGTTTTTCATTTGAGTGGGCTACGCTGCAGTACCTCATTAAAGCAAACACTCTGCTAAACGAAAGTCTTCATACCATGCCACAAAGGGCGTAAACGGACTCAGAAAGTTTCAGAGGCTCATAATTCACTGCAAAGCACTCTTGTACCAGCTGCTCAACTGATATCCAACTCTGCTGGGTGATGTCACAGTACCCACACTCTTAAAACAGTCAGCCTTTGGAAAGTCTATACGTGTTCTCATGCAATAAAACAGTTACTGTGTAAACAGAGCTGTTTTTCCTACACAGTAAACAGCCCGCACCTCAACACTCTCCCCCACCACACACACACACACACACACACACACACACACACACACACACACACACACACAGAGAGAGAGAGAGAGAGGGGGGGGGGAGGGAAAGAGAAAGAGAGAGAAACACTCCAGTTACACTTGTACCACAGCAAGGATTCCTCCTAGCAATCTGCTTGCAAACACAGCCCTTCCAGCCTGCCTCTCTTGCTGGACAGCTCCCTTCCCAGAGTCTTTTGTTTGAGGGACCTGTCCTGTGCTGGAATCTCTGCAGCCAGTCCTAGGACCATTCACTAGGAGTGTCAGCCTCTCTGTGGCACAGTGAACTCCTGCTACCAAAAAAAGACCATTTCTAGCATTTTTTTTTTAATTCTACAGTTTTTCTCTCAAAAGATTTGAGAGAAGCTGTTGGGGATTTTCATTGAAGTTCCTATTGCCAGAGCAGCTGACTCAATCCCTCCTGAGTTCACACCAAGAAGCCATTGGCCTGAAGATAATGACTGTTTTGAAGAATGATTTTTTTTAAGTGGCACCAAAGTCTGAGGATAAATTAGGGCATAATCTTACGAGAGAGCATTTTGCCCTCATCTCCATGAGGATGGGCACTGCTATTTAAAAACAAAACAAAACAAACAAACAAAAACCAGAAAATAATGATGCTGACAAGGAGATGGAGAAACTGATGTATTTGTGCACAGCTGTCGGTATGTAAAATGGGGGCACCTCTATGGAAACCAGTATGTTAGCACCTCAGGAAACTGAGGCAGGAGAGATGGCTCAGCAATTAAGAGCTGTTGCTTCTCTTGCAGAGGTCTGGAGTTCAGTTCCTAGCACTCATATTGGGAGGCCCATCTGCCTAGAATTCCAGCTCTGGGGGATGTGCCATTCTCTTCCGGCCTCCTCAGGCACTCAAATGCACATACACATAAATAAAAATATAAAAACAATTTCCAAGTTGGAAATTCACTTCACTGCATACTCCAAATTCACAGTGACAGAGAGTCTGGTGGCAGAATCTGGGTCTGGGGACTGGCAGAGTGGAATTACAGAGTAGAGAGTTCTACTTTATAAAAATCCAAATTAAAAGGACTGCATTGTCTACCACACATACAACTTACTTGAAATCTTACCCTGTAGAGTACTTTGTGGTTTTCAAAGCATATTTGTTCTTTTGTGTGGTGTATTCCTGACCCCCATCCATGTCTCAGGTTATTTGTTGACCAATCTAGAGAAACCAAAGATGAACCGGAGGAGGACCCTACACATCCCAATCCCTCAAGGATGTCATTACTAACAGCATGAAGTAGAATGTGCTCACCAAGACAAACTGGTATTTCCTAGCTTTTCAATTCAACTGCTATTTCAAACATTCTGTCGTACTGGACACCAAATTCACTTGAATTCACTATCTCTTAGGATTTATCTATATAGAGCCACACTTTTTCATAGAAGAACATAAAATTACTACAGAATCTTACCTGGAAATTATTATTAAATTATAATTAAAATTATTATTATTAAGCCATTATTACATCTGTCTTCACTAAAAATGACAATTTCTTATCAACACAAAATCATTGGTTCTTCCCCACACTTCACACTCCTTGCTTAGGCCAGCTATCTCTGGACACAGTCCAAAATATCTGAATGCAATTACTATAGAGGGTCATCAGCCATACCTGCCTTCTGCATCCCTGAGATGGAGGAAGCTGGTGGTTCATGGGCACTGAGAAGGAGCATTTAGGAAAGCAGACCACACGAAAACTGGCTTTAGGAACATCAAGTCTCTCCTCACTCCTTCCACCTAGAATGTTCCCCATTTTCCTTGCAAAGTCAAGCCTCACAGTCTAAGTAAACAGTATTGGTCCACTCAGGGTTCTCTTTCTGTGTCCATCCTCTCTTAGAAATATGTACATGCCCGTGCCCACCACCACATTGGGAAACAAGAAACCATGCTCCTGAGGGTCTAAAATGTAAGGCAGAGCCTGATATTCTGGATCTTCCAAGGCACTGAAGACAGGGATGAAGCCCAGAAGGGCACTTTGAGGTGTGCTGTTCAAGGTGCAGGTGAGGACTGTCCACACGATCAGTCTGTGCCCTAAGCACCATGTGGACGTGCTGAGATAACTTCAACCCTGGATTTTCTTTTCTCAGATTGTTATTTCTTAACCAAACCAGTATCAGGGCTGGAGGCACATTGGAAAACAGGCCATGAATGAAGCTGTGTGAGGAAATTTCCAAGAGTTTGTGAGAAAACTCCAAGTAAACAGACAAGAGTCTCGTAACCTCTGTTCCTCTATAACATGGATTTTGTTCTTGGAATCTGCTTTCATGAGCTTCCCTGGTATAAACAGGGGTGGGCTGGCTACAGATTACCCAGCATCTACTATCGTAATTTAGATGGTGTTTCCAAGTACAGGCTGTTCTGATGATGGTATCTGACTTTAAACTCATGTGACCTTCCCCTCATGACTGTAGAAAACATGAGCTAAAGTGTATTTTGCTCACATGACCTTGCTTAACCCTTGGGATGCCCTCTGAGCACAAACTGATGGTCTGAATAGAGTTAGCTATTGTGTAAGACTTTGGTCTGCCTCTTTCAGACCCCTCTCTCCCACTCTCCACCAAACAGAGCAGCAAAAACAGCAGGATTAAATGGAAGCGCTAAGTACAGCAAGATTTAGTGATGGCAAAAACAGTTTAGCAAAGTGTTTCCTTGCATGGGTCTTGACACTCCTCCTCCACTGCCAAATGGCTTAATAAAAAGTGAGCATCCACCAGTCACCATGAGCCCAGCTGGCATTGGCTGGCCACAGCTACTGGTGTGCACTGTTTTATCTGGCCTTTTAAAGGGTCCTGTGACCTACAGGCTGCCCATGGCCTCTTGTTAAAAGCTAGTGAGTTCTATACCTGTTCCCAAGCCATAAGAATAGTTTTCAGGAGGCAGCAAAGCACAGATGGCCATGGTGGCAGACATGTGCTCTTTCATGGTCACTGTCTCAAGGGAGTCTAGGCTCTTGTTCTTCTCAACTCCAAGTGTGGTGTGAGAGATGGCGCCCCAGCTGGGGTGATGCTCTTAAACCTCATTACAAAATATTTCTTTTTTTTTTAGTTCCATATTCTTATGGAGATGAAATTGGCCATTTATTTCTATTCTGTTTTTGAGACAGGGTCTTACTACGTCACCCTGGCTAGCCTAAAATTCCCTATGTAGAGCAGGATGGTGTCAAAATCAAAGATCCGCCCACCTTTGCCTCACAAGGGCTGAGACTGAAGGTATGCACCACCAAATTTGACTCATTTTATTTCTTTTAAAAGTGACTTTTATATTAATATATATGTATATCACATACATATATAATTTGACAGATAATAACTACATACTTTCAGGGTGCAGTGTAGCATCTCAATACACATATACAGTGTACAATAATCGGATCAAGTTAACTAGTGTGTCAATAACCTCAGCCACCATCATTTCTTTGTACAACTATCCATGTTCAAGTCAACAGCTCAGTGCCATTTCATCCAATTGCAGGATGGTAAAACTACCACCTTTACTTAGTTTCAGACATTTCTGTCACCCCCAGAGGAAACCTATACTCATGCCGCAGGCTAATCTTCATCTCCCCCACACTGTGTGTTGTGCAATTGACCCAACCTGACAGTCACATAAAAAAAAAAAAAAAACCACTAACAAACCACACACATGCACGCACACTCTGTGACAGAACTACCTAGTCACTCTAAAGCTTTAATCTGAATGGCCCTCAGAGGAGACAGAAATGGGGGAGACAGTACTAAGAACCTCTGTGTCCTCTCCACTCTTGCTGCTTCCCTTTCTCTTCTGTCATCTTGAGCTAATCCTTCCTGGAAATCAATCTCTGCTAGAGGCTGTAAACACTTTCAATGTGCTTTGCAAAGTGTTTGCCAGATGTCAACGGGTGTCAGCTCCATGCTCAAAGGGAGAGACATGAATGGGGACAGAGGGAGCATACATTGCCAAGGATGAAGATGGTCCCTGAGGTATAATGAGGGGACCAAGATCAATCTCCTCAGCAAGGCAACAGAGCTCATGAGGGCTGCATGTGGGTTCCTGGCCCCACAGAGAGAGCCTCCTTCATCCACTATACCTTGAGGCATTATTGCAGCTGTGGAAGGCCTGGGTGAGGACAATGAGAGAGCAAAGCAATGAGTGTACATCCTTCAAATTACACTGAATTTGATCATAGTACTGAGAATGGAAAACACTGGTATATATACTCTGCCTTCATTTACTTATGTGTATGTGTACTGGGAGGTACTGTATATCACACCCAGGGCTTAGCTCATGGCAAGCAAGCTCTCTATCACTGACATATATACTCTCAGCCCTCTTTTCATTATTTTGTCAGACATGGTAAGATAATTTGAATGTAATTGCCCCTCATAAACTCATAGGGAGTGGCACTATCAGGAGGTGTGGCCTTATTGTAATAGGCACAGCCTTGTTGGAGAATGGGTGTAATTGTGTGTAATTGTGGAGATGAGCTTTGATGTCTCATATATGCTCAAGCTATGCCCAGTGTTCCAGTTCACTTCCTGTTGCTGTGGATCATCTAAGATGCAGGACTCTTAGTTCCTTCTGAAGCATCATGTCTAGCTACACATTGCCATGTCCAATTATGGACTAAATCTTTGAAACTGTAAGCCATTCCATTAAATGTTTTCCTTTATAAGAATTGCCTTGGTCATGGTGTCTCTTCACGGCAATAGAAACCCTAACTAAGACATATGGTCTCACTACATTGTCCAGGCTGACTTAGAATTCACTGTATAACTCATGACAGCCTTAAACTTATAATCCTCCTGCTTCAGTCACCCTAGTGATCAGATTTTAAAAATTGTCAACATGTCCAGTTTTCCTTTATGTTTTAAATGGGGCTTTAAAAGTCTGAGGTGCTCAACTGGGTGAAAGGTGGGAGTCAGTTAGAAATGCTTGCTATTTATGTGTTCTGGGACTCACTAGGTCATGCAAGCATACTTGCTTCACTCAAATGCACTTTGAAGGAAGGCCTGGACTGCTTATCTTTAGTGACCCGAGTACAAGCCATTATGCCACCTTGATAAGCCAAATACATCAGAGGTAGGCTGCAGACAACACTCACTGGGAAACCTCTACCTACCAATTCCATCTTACATCAAGAAGCGATTACATTTCACTTGTAGCAGAAGGGCTTATTTTATATTATATATTGCTGCATCCGAGAGAGAGAGAGAGAGAGAGAGAGAGAGAGAGAGAGAGGAGAGCCATGATTTACCTACCACTAAATATATAAGAAAAAGAAATCATACTCTGAGTTTAGAGGCAAACACACCAGATTTAAATAGAATCGTAATTTAAATCTACTTATGAATAATTGAAATAAAAACACTATCAGATTTGTTCTCTAAAAGTTTGACTTTACATTATTTAAAATACAGATAAAATAAGCAAAAAATAAATGCATGGCATATTTAACAAGATAACTTCTGCAATTCAAATGAATTCATGTGACTTTCCTTCAAAGTAAGTCCTCATAGGCTAAGTGGTGGTAGAGCATGCCTTTAATTCCAGTACTCAGGAGGCAGGCAGATCTCTGGGTGCTTTAAGCTAACCTGGTCTACAGAGAAAGTTCCAGGACAGCTACAGAGAGACCCTGTCTTGAAAAACAAACAAATAAAAAAAAAAATCCTGGGCAGTTTGGTAGACAGGGTTCAGATTCCCAGCAGTTGAGTAACAGAGACACGGTAGTGCACATCTGTGAAATTAGCACTTTCAGTGTAGAGACAGGCAAATCCTGCCTGGCCTGGCAGTAGAGCCAATCAATGAGCTTCAGGTTCAGTGAGAGACCCTGAATGAAGCAATATGATATCTGTCATTAACTCCCAGCCTCCTCACACATGTATACACACACACACACACACACACACACAATTTTTTATTTCTCTGAAAATATCATAGTTCAAAAAGCAAAAGTCCTAAGCACTACTAATTATGATCATGTTGTTTAAAAAACCATTGCGATATCCTTCCATTTTTCAGCGTAAATACTCAAATTACAAGTGTTGTTCTCTGTGTATTTTCCAGGGACTTGTTTATGAATTCTGCTGCTGTGACTGTGATGATTTCCCCAGAGACGAAAAGATGTTTATAAGACAAATGACATCACGGCCAGGACAGACTTCACTGTGTTTATGTCAACTGGGTTTTCGGGGGCTTCAAGACATAGCTTTAAAATCTCAGTTATTCTGTTGCTTAATGTGTTCCTGATGCTTCTGCAAAAGTGCATTTCTAAAAATATAAGAATGGGCTTGTTCAAAGGGAATGGACTATTTGGTGCATCTGAGGTATGCATAAGCAAGTGTGTTTACACACTCCTAGGAGACGGTCTGGCCCTTCCACAGTGAACCAGCAGAGCCATGAAAGAGAAATTCAAAAATGAACAGGTATGCAAAGCAAGTCACTGCCCTATAAGAAATACAAGGGATCTCTCACAGAGAAAGAGAAAGATCCAAAGGCATGTGAGAAATCACCTACTGCTGTTAGAGAATCAGTTGTTTGTTTAAACTGTTTTAAAGATCATTGGTGGTTGAGGAGACAGCTCAGTAGGTAATGTGCTGGTGTACAAACACAAAGATCTGAGTTCAAGTCCCAGAACCCAAGTCATGAAGCTTAGCCTAGTGGCTCATGCCTGTAATCTGGAAAATACAGGCAGATCAAAGACAAGCAGCCAGTCTAGCCTACCTGACAAGACTTAAGGTCTGTGAGGGATCTTATCTCAAAAGAAGAAAATGGTGACTTGCACTTGAAGAAAACACTGAAGCTGACCCTCTGGCCTCCATGTGGCCACACATGCATATGCACACATGTGCTTGTGTACCCACAGAAATATGCACACTCCACCCTATACACACATACAAACATTTTTAATTTTTTTAAAATGCTTTTTATCCTGTGTATGTGTGAGGGGGTGAGAGCCGCCAAGCAGAATATACCTAATGCACGGGCATGAATTTTCTATTGGAACTTCTGGTATGCCAAACCCTGCGCTCCCCCAAATGTCCTCCCACTGATGGGGACAACCAGTGGGAATGGATTCTTCTGTGGAGCTGAAATAGCTTTTCAGGTAGCTTGCTCCAGTTTATGCACAAATATATGCAGAACACACACCATTTGCCTTTGGTCCCACATTCCTAAAGTGTGTGCCATGATCCTTAAAGCTGTATCCGCTCCGGGCTACAAGTTGCTCAAACCCTCTTCAATGACGAGGCTTTCTTCCTGTTGCTGCTTTTTGGTTTGGGGGTTTGGTTCTTATTTGTTTTCACAGGCTGAGGTTGATGCCAGAGCCCTTTGCTTGTTAGGGAAGCACTCTACCCCTGAGCCCCATCCCAGTCCTGAGGACGGGATTCTAGATCTGATGCCGGTATTGACTCTCAAGTCTGTTTCTGTCTAGCAATACCCTTGTAGCTATGTCAGCCATATGTGCATGTGTTAAAATGCATCATGAGGAAGTGATTTCTACGCAGCGTTACGGACAATATTTGGGTTCCTTTTGTAAACCCACCTTCCTGAAAATAAATAAATAAATAAATAAATAAATAAATAAATAAATAAATAAATAAATAAATAAATAAATAAATAAATAAATAACACAAAGTAAAGTCAAGGCTGCGAGGAAATGAAGGAACACTCTCGTCCTTCTGGACCTGACGATGCTTTGGAGGCTATGAAACCTTAGTAGCGTCAGGGGAGATGGCTCAATGGGGAAAGTGCTTGGTGTGCAAGCTTGAGAATCTTAGTCTGGATTCCCAGAACTCACCTAAAAGCTAGGTACAGCAGTGCATATCTGTAGCCCCAGCTCTGGGATGCAAGGAACGGCTGGTTTTTGGGGTTCCCTGGTGCTAGTTAAGGTGATAAGCTCCAGCTAAGGAAGTGAAAGAAGGGGTAAAGAAATGAGCCATGTAAATATGAGGCAGAACAGCCCATGCTGAGGAGCCATCATGTGCAAACACCCTGGGATGAGGCCACCCAAACACTTCTGTGGGCAGGAAGAAAGAATGGAAGGCTGTGCGAGAGACAAAGCCAAGCGAGTAATGGACTCAGATGGCAACAGGCCACTGTGAAGACATGAGCCATAGTGGAAATTACTGGAAGGTTTGGGACAATGCAACATTCTGATGGAACTCGGTGTTTAACGGGTCACGGGTTGTCTGAAGAGAACAAAGTCACAGAAATCATAGTGGAGGCGGGGACTGGCTAGAAAGCAGAGACATGATGACCCTCCACACCTGGGCTGGAAGCACAGCCACATACCACAACATACTGAGCGTCCTAGCGAGACATGAGAGTCTAAAAAGTATACAGTTAACAGAAATGTCTGGGACTCAGCACACCCTTCCTATTACAATCTTACTATAGCAGAGACATGATTTTACATTTCCTTTCCCAGGGTATCTTATTCTAACAAACACATACACAAAAATGCCTAACAATAAGTCAGCCAATGCAATGAAAGTAATTAAGTGCCATGTGCAGCCAGGGTGGATCTGAACTGATGGGGGCAGAGATCTCTGTCGCTAACCACATTTTCCCTTCGGCTGCTTCTGCTCTTCCTGAAGCTGCCCACAATCCCCAGGAGGACCTTTCTTCCTAAATACCTCAGTTTTCCCAGACTTTTTTCAGAACAGGTTTCACCTGTGCCCCAAGGCTCAGCTCATGTGTTACCAAAACCCTGATAGATCTCCTGCTTCTACCCAGCAGTCTGGCTACCCCAACTTTGTCTCTAGCTACTCTTCATCCACCCTGATACCAGGGAACTGAGCATGGTGAGATAAAAGTCATCTAACTACACTGTTTGCATCTGCCGTAAATCTCATTTCCTAGCTCACTGGGAACTGATTTCAAATTCTTAACTGCTATTTGGTCCATCGCTAGTCTATGTACCTCCCCCTGGGTTGTTGGAACCTTTCACAATCTGGCTCTTTAGCCCCAAGTTTCTCTTCCCTCACGGGCAGTTCTTGTTTTCACTTTGTTGAGAAGAACGAAACCGTGTGATGACGTGCACACTTAAACCTCAAGTTCATCCCATAACCTCACCCAGACTTGCTTTTTTTTTCCCCCTTTTGACTCGGGGGGGGGGGAGTGTCAGCTTCTCCTCTCAGACCCTGTCAATACAGAAAAGGTAACTGCTCCTTTCAAGTCCTCTCTCTCCACCTGAACCCTTGAAATGGGTCATCTTGGCATGCTGTCCCACCTCCTGTGTCCTCCGTGTAACCTGGAGTAGAAACGAATAACTTATGTCCCAAACAACATCGTCCTGACACCTCTTGGCTTTGTTGAAACATTGGGCATCTCAGATTCTTTTGCCAAACATCTCTGCTCAACTCTTCCGGTCTGGAAATCTAATCTCTAATCTCCTTTCTGCCCCATTTCCTCCTAATCTCTCCCCACACCCCAAACCCTTCTGTTCTAGAAGCAGCCCCTCTCTCCAGGGCATCACTTACAAGCCATTAGCCACCTTTAACTCCTTCCTTACTCAAGGCCCTAGCCATGGTCAACTGTGTAAGCAGTTCCTATTCCCAATGCCCTCCACCCCGCATAGCCCACATGCCACACAATGCCTGGAAAGGGTGTTTTATCTTACATATTCCTTCTGAACATCCCACAAGGGGTTCATTCTTTTTCGGTGTGGCTCCCAACCGTGTTCAAGCATTTTGTGCACACCTGATCTTCCTCTGCTCAGATGGAAAACACTGTAGTGATGAAACATCACTGCTTTCCTTTTAGGTCCAACACAGAACCATGCCCACCGCTGCTGTGACTCCACTTTCAAGCCCAGCCCAGTACATGCGTGTCTGCTGTGTGCTTCTGGGACATTACCATGAGCAGTACGTACTCTCCCATATGCACTTGACACAATCATCATATTAGAAACTTGAGCTTTTTTTTTTCAAACCCTGATGTAGGTGCCCCCATCCCTAAAAGGACATATTTTCCACCACGCTGTGATGGACCAGTTTACAGCTGTTGTGCTCCCACTATGAAGGAATTTCCCTTCCTTCTGACTACCATGTCTCCATCAAAAGAAGCACAGTAAGGGGACAGGAATGTGGCACCAAAGAACAGTCTGGTCCAATCTGCTCTTGATCATTAAAAAGTCAAGTCCCTATTTTTGCTTCTTAGAAACAAAAACTCAACTTCTGGAAAAATTCAAAATTAAGAGGTGCAAACATGAAGGCAGAGCTTGAGCCAGGTTATCACTTGGTTTCCCTTGGGAATGAGTCCTGGGGATGAGGCTCCGTTGATACAGTGCTTATGTAGCATGCACAAAACTCTGTATTTCAACCTCAGCACCATATAAACTTGGGAGCAGTGATGTTTATAATCTAGGTATTCAGAATTATAGAAGGATCATAAGTTTGGGGCCATCCTAATCTACACAGTGAGTTCAAACAAGCTTGGCTTAATAACACCCTGTCTCAAAAGATTTTTTTTTTTTTTTTAAAAAGTGAATGCTCCTTCAGACACACACACACTAAACAAACAAATAAATAGAAGGAGAGCCATGAAGCACACATCTTCCCTGCAGAGTAATTCATCATCTTTGTGGTGAGTATATGACATCATCTTTCTGAGCTGATAAACATTAGGAATACCATCCCTCTTTAAGACCTCTGCCTGTCTGCAGGCTGACTGCCAGTCTATAACACTGGCATTTCTTTGAGTGAGAGTGTGCGCTTAGGCCATGTGGAGAGAGATAGGCTTGAGGATGACTCCAGAGTCTGCCAAGGTGACAGGGTCTGGGTCAGTCACCATAACTGTCTACTGTTAACACGAACTTCTTAACCACAGATACCATCGCTAGGCATTAACATCCAGCTCTCTCGCATGGGCAACTATGAACTTATCCTTGCAAAGCATTTGTTATCAGGTTAGAGAGGGAAGGTGGCATATCACTGCTTGGTGACACAGTGACCATAATATACGGTATTCAAACTCATTTCACATCACTATTATGCAGAGGATCACAGTGACTCTCATGGGTCCAGAGAAAATGCTGCCCTCAATGGGGACTGTTCAGGCATTTGGAAAGTTCTCTTGATACTAATAGAAAGCTAAGGTGAGCAGCCATATCCAAGTATTCAAGGACAGCTCATGGAGTGTCTCCTATCCAAGTATAACTGCGCCGATGCTCCTTGGCTCTCAGATTCTTGTGATACTTTTGTTTTGTAGACAAAATAGGCATAAATACTTGAACACACACATGCGTGCACACGTACATGCATACATTTATCATGCCTGCACACCACACACACATATGCACACACACATGTATGTGCATACACACATGCACACACATGTATACCAAAGAAACAATAGGTAGACAATTCTCTAGTTAAACAGCTATTGCATGACAAAACTTTTCCTGGAGAGATGCCATACACATGTCTCCTCACCTGAGATGGGGATCCCACAACAGACCAAAGTACTGATATCACCAAAATCCAACTTGATGAACCAATAACCTTTATTGAGGTTACTTACAGGAATATGGGTGAGGAGTTACTCACAGGAGCAGAAATGACAGCTGTGTCACCACAGCAAGGATGCCAGCTCACAAAGCTGGGAACCTGGAATAGGAAGCTCAACAATCTGGAGAGTGCCCTTTCCAGGTGCCTCAGTTGGTCCAGTGGCAGCAAGTGGCTAGTGAGGTTCAAAGTGTCAGCTCACAGGAAGGTAAAACCCTGATGGGTGAATCCTGGACAGGCAAGGCCCCGAGACCCCAGACCTCAGAATGTCTTTGCCTCTGCTGAGCCTTTGCATGTCTGCTGCTACCATCTTTCTCTTAGTCTGGCATGATGTGAGTGGGTGTGGGGAGATCCCTGCTGCCTGTAATTCAGTGTGTTTATCTCATGGGACTATCCCACTCTACTGGGCATTTTTACCTGTGGAATATCTTTATGATTTCTCCCTACGCTGTACTGTCTAACTGATAATAGTAATGTTAGTTTAAATAGAGTTTTGGCGACTGAAAATAAATACAAGGAAGTGTCACACAATTAGGGCCTGTGAGTTTCAATTAAGAAACTGCATAGATCACAATGATTAAGAAAAACAAATGAGTCCTAGGAGGCAGGTTGGCTTTCAGTCTTGATGCTGAAAGATGCATTTGCAGGTTTCAGTGCGCTTCACAGCTGAAACAATTCTTTAAACTGACCCCGGGTTAGGTTTAGATACTCTGTTAATAGATTTGAAATGAAAACCCCCAGAAAACAATAAAGTCCACAAAGGCACATAGCTGAGGGGTATATTCATTAAAGCTTTGGATAAAAGTATAAAGCAGCCCAATTATTACTAACTGATGTACCTTCCTTGCTAGAATTGATTGGTGATCAAAGGTTGTAATTAATTCCACTTCTTCCCTCAATCTTCTGATATAACAAACTATTGATGAGTGGGTTTGTGCCCAAAGATTTAAAGTTTTAAATGTATGTATGTATGTATGTATGTATGTATGTATGTATGTATGTATGTATGCATATTATCTCCAACATCTTGGGGTCTGCCAGATAATTCAGGCTTCAACTTTACAGAGTCAAGAAACAGCCTCTCCAGGCCTCCATTCAGGCCTCCCTGACACATGCCTGGCCTCAGTAGCTATCCTTAGTCACAGATGAAGCTTCCATAATTCCTTTCTTCTGTTCTTTTCTATAAAGTTGGAACCATGAGGCTGAAGTTGCCAGGTTCTGCTGCTTGCTCCAGTTAGAACATCACCCTCTCATCAATTACATATTCACCAGCTTTCTGGCTTCCATGATTTCCTTTACAGACTAAGTTTGGCTATTCTGGAACTTGCTCTATAGATAGGCTGACATCAAACTCTGAGATCTACCAGCTTCTGCCTTCAGAGAGCTAGGATTAAAGGCATTTGCCACCACACCCGGCTCTAGACTTTTCTTTAATTCCTTTTCAAAGTTGGAAATTTAGCTGGGTAAATAAGATCTTGCCCAGAAGTCACCAATCCCTTTATTCCATGTCTTAATGTGTTTATCTCCTTAAATATAAAACTTAATTTCATTCCACTTTCTGTTGCTCATTTCTCCTCAAATATTTTTCCTTGCCCAGCTTGCTCTTTTTCATTATATATCTTCACTAGAGTTAACACTAATATTCACATGACAGAGTCTGTATAAGTCTGTTTTGAGATTTTCTCTTGTCAAGGGAATTAATCCAAAACTCTTCACGTCAGCCTCAGGTGAACTATTCAGACAAGAGAAAAATCAGCCACATTCTTCACCAAAATATCACAAGAATGATTGTGAGGTAACACACTAAATGTCTTCTCCCCTGAAAACATTTAAGTCAGGCCCCCACAGTTCAAATCACTCTTAGCAGCAATGTCTTCCGTGCTCCTATGGTAGGGCACATTGCACAGTGCTCAAAGCCTTCCACTGCTTTCCTAAGACAAACCCCAAAGTTCAAATTCTTCTAAACAAAAGCATGTTCAGGCTTTTCACAGAAATACCCCAGTCTCTGGTGCCAACTTCTGTCTTAGTTAGAGTTTATATTGCAATGAAGAGATACCATGACCGAGGTAACTTTTATAAAGGGAAACATTTAACTGGGGTAGTAGCTTACTGTTTCAGAGATTTAGTCCATTATCATGGCAGGGAGCATGACTGCTGGGAGTATGGTGGTGTGCAGGCAGACAGTGGGATTATGTTACATTGTAAATAACTGTCCCACCTACCGGTTTAATAAAAACGTTGATTGGCTGAAGGCAGACAGAAATTATAGGTGGGGCTACCAGACTAAAAAAACTCTGGGAACAGAAAGAACAAAACAGAGATGCCACAAAAATACCAGAGATGCCACAGACACACCAGAGAAGCAGATGCAGAGGATACCTATGTTTCTCTGAAAAAAGATACCAAGCCACATGGCTGAATAGGATAAGAATCATGGGTTAGTTTAATCTCAAGAACTAGCAAGTTATATATGCCTGGGCCCCAGGTCAATCAGCATAAAATTAATGTGTCTGTTTGTCTCTGTGGGACAGCAGGTCTGCAGGTCTGCGGTACGTGGGTCTGAACCTCAAGGCTACACTGGAAAGTACAGGCCAGAAACCTTATACAACAGAGCAAGATGCTGGGGAATTCTACGTCTTGAGCCACGGGCAACAGAATGTTAAAAGAGTCACTGGATATGGCTTGAGCATAAATGGGACCTCAAAACTCACTTCCACAGTGACACACTTCCTTCAACAAGGCCACACCCATTCCAATAAAGCCATACTTCCTAATAGTGCCATTCCATTGGAGCCATTTTCTTTCAAACCATCACAGATGGCCACTTTGTCATAGTGGGTCTGTGGTGGTCACTCTGTAATGGCCTCTGTGTGATGGCCACCATATGATTACCACTGTTTGGTGGTGTGTGATGCCCATAGTGAAATGGCCAATGTATTATGGTCATTTTTTGATGGTCACCATGTACTTATGACTATGACATGGCCACCATATGGTGGTTACTGTGTGATACCCACTGTATAATGGCTACCATGTGATGATTACCTTGTGACAGTCACCATTTGATGGAAACCATATTATGGTCACTATGTGATAGTCACTCTGTAATGGCCACTGTGTATTATCAAAAAAGTGGTCACTGTGTGATGGTTACTATGTGACCTCTACTCTTTGGTGGCAATTGTGTGACGATTAATTTATGGTGGTCACCATGTGATGGTCACTCTGTGATGGCCATAGTGTAATGACCACGCCATGATGATCATTGTCTGATAGCCAGCATATGAAGGTCACAGTGTGATGGCTACTGTGAGATGGTCCCTGCATGATGTCCCCTTTGTGATGGCCACAGTATTATTGTCATAGTATGATGGCCAGTTTGTGAAGGTCACACTGTCACTGCCAACATATGAAGGCCACAGTGTGATGATGTTTCTATGATGGCCACAGAGTAATGGCCACTGTTGGGTTGTCACTGTGTGATGGTCAATATATGATAGTAATCAAGTAATGGTGACTGTCTGATTGCCACCGTGTGATGGTCACTTGGTGATGTGGCCCCCATGTGATATCTACTGTGTGATGACTACAGTGTGAATCAAGTCACTGAGTGAAAATCACTGTGTTATGGCCACCATGAGATGAACACTCAATGGTACCCACTCACTGAGTGATGGCCACTATGAGATGACCACTGAATGATGTCTACTATTTGATAGTCATGGTGTAATGGCTGCCATGTGATGATCATTGTGTGATAGCCAACATATAGTTGATGTTGGCCCTGTGTGATGTCATAATATGATGGTCACTGTGTGATGGTCATTGTGTAATGGTTACTGTGTAATAGCCATGATGTGAGTACCAAAAGTGATTGTCACTGTGTGATGATCATTATGGGATGGCTATTGAGCAATGATCAATGTGTGAGGCAAGTGTGTGATATCCTTATGATAGAACCTTTGTGTGTATCATTTTGTAAAGGTTACTGTGTGATGGCCACCATATGATGGTGACAATGTAATAACTAGAATATGATGCTCACTATGTGATAGCCACTCTGCCATATCTACCATGTAATGGTTACTCTGTGATGATCACTATGTGATCACTACTATGTAATGACCACTCAGCAATGGCCCAGAGTGATGGAGATCATTTTATGTATTCTCTTGTGTGATTATTATTGTATGTTGGTCATATGTAATGGTCACTACTCTGTGATGGCCACTGTGTGATGGCCGCTGTGTAATGACAACTTTGTGTTGGTGACATTGTAATAGTCTATGATGGGCACTGTGTAATACCTATGATAGGATGGTCACCATGTGATGGTCACTATGTGACTGTCAATGTGTGAGGCCAGTGTGGGACGTCCTCCTTATGAAGGACCGTGTGTGTGCGTGTATGTGTGTGTGTGTGTGTGTGTGTGTGTGATTCTGTTAAGATCACTATGTGATAGTCACTATGTAATATCTAACATATGATGGTTTCTGTGTGATGACAATTGTTTGATGGTTACAGTGTGAAAGTTACTGTGTGATGGCCAGTATGTGATGAACACCAAATGATGATCAGTGAGTGATGACCACTGTAAGATGACAGCTATGTGATGGCCACTTTTTGATAGTCACTGTGATAGCCAGCCTACGATTGTCACAATCTGATGTCCACTATGATGGTCACTGTGTGATAGACACTTTGTAATATCCATCTTATGGTGGCCAGTATGTGATGACCACTGTGTGAAGGTCAGACTCTGATAACCACTATGCAAAGGCCACAGTGTGGTGGTCACTGTTTAGTGGTAACTTTGTGATGGTCAGTGTTTGGCAGCCACCATGTTAATGGTCACTGTGTGATGGCCAGTCTATGACTGTCACAATGTGCTGAATACTGTATAAACATCACTGTGTGATGTCCCCTTTGTTATGGTTACTGTGTGATAGCAACTGTGCGATTAACACTGTGTGATGGCTAATGTATGATTTTTATGATGTGACTAACACCATGTGATGACCACTCTTTATGGCCAAAATATGATGGTCACTGTGATAGCTACTGTGTAATGATAAAGGTATAATTGCCACTTGGTAATGGCCATAGTGTAATGATCACTATTTAATGGCAACTATATGATGATTACTGTGTGATGGCCAGTCTATAATGGCAACTATTTGGTGACAAATGTGAGATGGCCCCTGTGTCATTATGTGATGGCCATTATGTGATGATCACTTAGTCATTCTGAAATGGTTACTGTGTGATAGTCTTTCTGTGATGGTCACTGTGATGGCCACCATATGAAGACCTTAGTATGGTGATACTTCTGTAACCACAGTGCAATGGCCATCATGTGACAATCAGTTATTATAACCACTTTGTGATGTCCACTGCATGGTTGACATTCTGTGATAGCCACTAAGTGATGATCATTGAGGGCTATCCACAATGTGAAGGTCACTGAGGGATGCTACTGCTTAATAGTCATTATGTGATGACCATTCTATGCTAGACACCATGCGATGGTCACATGTAACAGTGTCTGCATGACACAATGTAATGTGCAGGTCACTTTGTGATTGTCACTGTATGATGGGAACCTTGTTAAATCACTCTCTTTGCCACTGAGTCATGACCATTGTTTGATGGGCACCATGTGATGGCTACTGAGTGAAATTCTCTGTGTTGGCTACCATGTGATGAACACTGAATGATGTCTACTGTTTGACAGTCACTTTGTTATGGCAATGCTGTAATGGGCACTGTGTGATTGCCCCTGTCTAACAGCCCTCATGTGATGGTTACTAGTGAGGGTCACTGTCTGAAGGCCCCTGTGTAATAGGTGATGGCCACTCTGTGATGGTCAATTTATGCTGGCCACTGTATGATTTCACTGTGGTATGATTACTATGTGATTATCACTGTTTGTTAGCCACAGTGTGGTGACCAACTTTTGATGGACTCTCTGTGATGGCCACAATGATGATCCCTGTGTGATGTAATGGCCACAGTGTTATGGTCACTGTATGATGGCAGTAGTGTGACCTCCACTCTTCAGTGGTCACTGTGTGAAAGCTGAGTTATGATGGCCACCAAGTGATAGTCATGCTGTGATGACTACCGTGTGATAGCTACTCATGGTGCTTCACTGTGCCATAGTCAGGCTATGATTGACACAATGTGATGCCCACTGTGAGATGGTCACTGAGTGATGTCCCCTTGTGATGGCCACTTTTTGATGGTCACCATGTGGTAGTTACTCTGTGACCACTTACACAATAATTACACTCAACAGAACAACAATATTTCAACTGCAGAAACCTAGTTAGAACAACCAAAACCCACAGGCAATTTTTAGTATTTAAGGTCTAATTATATGTCACAAAAGACACACCATGCACAAAATACTGTATAATATGTCCTCATATAAGAAAATACATTGACACTAAGCAGAAAAGTATCTAAGTTTCCCTTAAAAACAGGATAATTGTTCTGTATTAAAATTTCAGTGGAAATACACACCTGCATGGCTCTGGAACAATGTTTAGGAGAAGGATATAATCAATGTGTGCCAACTCCAGCACATGGGAATCCTCTAGAGGCTACTGCACAAATTCTACTTGGTCTAATAACAATAACAACAACAACAACCCTGGAGCCAGATACTGGCGGGAAAGCCAAAAGATCAGAGAGACAGAGAAACAAGCCACAGCCACCTCTCACACTCCTCAATCTTCAGAATCCCAGTCATCAGTTGAAAGTGCGCAGGCAAAGGGCTGAACTCCAGCCTCCTCTTTCTCTGCCTAGCCATCTCACTTCCCCCTTCAACTTTCTTAGTGCTAGGATTAAAGGTGTGAGCCACCACTGCCTGGCTCTGTTCTGCCTTGAACTCCCAGAGATCTAGAGGATCTCTGCCTCCCCAGTTCTGGGATTAAAGGTCATCACTCCCTGGCCTCCATGGCTAAATCTGTAGGTAGCTCTGTCCAGGCAGACTTTATTAGATATTCAATATATCACCACAGGAGGGATTTTAAAAGATAAGACCTGCCCAAGCCCATTCTAAAGATGGTTAAATCTCCAGGGCTGGGACATCAGGATACCTAATTCTTTAATGCTTTCTGTGTGATTCTCACAGCCAGGGCCCTAAAGCGGCAAGCTGAGCATCACCTAGAGGTTCTTCACAGTTAACAGAGCTTGCCACTACCCAACTATGCCTGTGTACCAGCAAGAACAAGCTTTGAATGTAGCTGCTCAGCAATGGTCGACAACCAAAACCACCTACTCAGCAATATCAGTGTAGACTTCCATAGCATATATGCCTGGTGTATTTTTATATGACTTGGTATTAAGAAGTTAAAATGAGAGAGACAGAGAGGGAGAGAGAAAAGGAGAGCGAGAAAGGCAGAGAGAGAGAGAGAGATGAAAGATTTTGTAGGTATGTAGCAGGGCAATTCCATGGAGGATGAGAATTTTAAAATAGATGATAGTTTATGATAATGTATCTATTTTCCATTAAAAAAATACATAAGGAAGAAAAATTGTAACAATGATCTAGAAAGAACTGCCCCTATGTGAATACATGGGCTCCTAGCTACTCCTCCTGAGAGCACAGCATGAGACAAATAGGTGATGTGGCTCTCTGGGGGAGGGGAGGGGGGTGGTGGAATTCAGATGAGAGGTAGAGCTTATGCAAGCACACTGAGCCACCCACAGGGATTGCTACTTGATGCTACCCTTCAAGGGACCACCAACAGGGACTTACAGTTGTTGCATGATGCCAACTTTGGCCACAGAGGTGTCTTCTAAAAGTTGGACTGAAAGTTGTGCCCAGCAGCAGCCCATGAGAATAAGAACATCATCTACCTCACATCCACATGTTGCCATTAGTCAGCATCACCTGCACTTCTGGCTTCTCAGTATAATTCTCAGGTGGCCACTACCAGCGTCAGGGTCCATATCTGGTGGTGGTACTTCATCCAAGTGCAGAAAAGTGGATGGAATCAAGAAGCCTGAGAACCTGGTTTCTGGGCCACAAAGAATGAAGTCACTTACTAAACTAACTCAGAACTCATGGATTAGCTGGTCTGATTGCCAGGGATTCGATTTCTTCTCTAGCAAGGGTACCAACATATAATACCAACTACAGCTTTCTACACTCACTTGTATGTTGGGCATCTAACCTCAGGTCCTCATGCCTTCAAGAACGGCACTTTACCAATTGGGCCATCAACCCAATCCTGGGCTTCTGAATGGTTGAAAGTCCAATTCTGCATTAACAGAAATGGCCAGAAAAACCATGAGATGGATGAGTCTGAGCTGTCATTGGGGAACCATTGCTTGCATGTGTCCCAGGACTAATAAATAATGAGATAAAATATGACATTTTGTCATATTGACAGCAGTTTTGAGTTTCATCCCTCAAAAGGGGACAAGTTACATTTCCTTCTACATAGTCCTGTAGGACATTTTATTTTTCTGAGGACAGTTAAAACCTTTTAGTCCAAGGCCAGAGGTTTCAGAGTATTTTCTACAAACACAAAACAGCTTTACATTACTTTCTCTAACCTTAAATCAAAGTAGCAAAGAGAAGGAATGCAAAGCAGAGTGGTGGTTACTATGACTACCATACCTCTGGATCCCTGCAGTGACTCTTTCATAGGAATTACTTCCTTTACTAGAACCTGCAAATTGAGCCTGCAGGGTTTTGTGTTTTGATTTTTTTGTTTTGTTTCATTTTGTTTTTTGATTTATTTTTTAAGATTTTGGTTTATGTGTGAGTTTCTCCCTCGTCCTCTCTCCCTCCCCCATCCCCCTGAGTCTGCCTGTCTGTCGGTCTGTGTACACACACATGAGTACAGGTGCTCACAGAATACAGATGAATGCTCCAGAGATGACAGCTGTGAACCATCCTGAAGTTGGTGTTGGAATATGATCTTGGGTCCTTTACAAAAGCAGCAAGTACTTTTAACTGCTGAGCCTTCTTTCCAGTTCCTAGAAAGCTGTTTTAAATAACATAAAGAAAAACCTTCTCAATATACTGAGTAGCCATGGATATGCAAAGATGAAGGGAGAATAAACGACTTCAATGAATGACCCAGCACACACCAAGACTCACTTAAAAGAAATGCAGTCATGATGGTCCTGGCTATGAGCATATTAAACATCGAAATAAAGACGGTGATATGTAGATCTTCATCAAAGTATAAGGAAGTGATAAAAACAAAATGAAGGGCCCTGCCTACTTAATCAGAACGAAAGACAAATGATGAGAAGCACAAGAAATAGAGAGGTGAGCTCCTGTGAGCTCAGGAGGCAGAGCAGCAGCTACCCTAAGGAGATATCTGGTTTCCTACACAATAGCATATGGTCACCTGACACTGAAGTTATGGCCCCTGATTTTTAAAGCCTCCGAGATTCAAGTATTAGAAAAAGTTGATACAGAAAGTATAGAGCAGGAGCAGCATAAGGCATCCTTAGGAGCATTTCTCCTTCGTTTTCTTTCTCTAGTTCCTCAATTGCAAACTCTCTTAGAAGCAGGAGGTTGGAGAAAAACCATGGTAGTGCACAGAGATCCTCCAACTCTCCACTTAGCTGGGATTAGAACCCTCCTCTGGGAACCATTTCACTGGAAGCAAGACATTGATGAGAATACACGCAGCACAGGTGTTGTGGGATCATGTTCTGTTACATTGTAAGTAACTGTCCCACCTACTGGTTTTATAAAAAAAAACTGATTGGCCAGAAGGACAGGAAGTGTGGGAGGGGCTACCAGACTAAGAAAACTCTGGGAACAGAGAGACTCCTGCAGAGGCACCAGCAGGTGCAAAGGGAAAAAGACAACTATGCTGCTCTGAGAAAACTTACCAAGCCACATGGCTGAACAGATTAAATGAAATAGATTAAATTAAGGTGAAAGAGCTAGCTTGCAATATGTCTGAGCCATAGATCAACCAGCATGAAGTTAAGATAAGCCTTTCTGTGATTACTTGGGGGCAAAGCAACAACAGGGCTGAAACTAGGTCCAAACCTCTGGGCAAGACCAGAAAGTCCGGGCCCAAAACTTAATACCACACACAGGCACAGGGCTGCATCAATGCAAAGATTGAATGCTAGACCCTAGTGTTTAGGGAGCAAAGGTTGATGCAATGACCAACATGATTTAGTTTGAGGTGTAGCTAACCAATGACATGCTTAACCAAATTACTAAACAAATCAATATCAACCATAAGTAACAATAGAGGCACATAATAAAAACTAGAATTAAAAAAAATTACCCAAGGATTCTAAACCCAAGAAACAAAAATATTTAAATAATCAATTTCATTAAACATTCCAGCTTTGACTGTGGTAGCATTGATGACAGAAGACTACCCCCCCCCCTCTCACACACACACACACTAATCACACTAGCCAAACTATCCAAAGTTAAAAATATCATCTTGGGCCTGTGAAGACAACTCAGTCAATAAAGTGCTTGCAAGAGAAGCATGATCAAAGGTCATATACCTAGGACCCTTGTCATCCCAGTGATGATAGAGAAAACAGAGGCAGAAGGATTCCTGGAAGTCACTGGGCAGCTAACCTTGCTCATTCAGGGAGCTCCAGACTTTAGTAAAAAGTTCTATCACCAACACACAAGGTGGTAAAAAGACACCTGACATCAGCCTCTGGTCTCAACACGTACTCACATTCTCTCTTTCTCTCTCTCTCTCTCTCTCTCTCTCTCTCTCTCTCTCTCTCTCTCTCTCTCTCTCTCTCTCTCTCCCTTTCTCTCTCCCCCTCTCTTTCCCTGGAATCTTTATTCATTGATAACATAAGCTAAGTATTGACTAATTTAAAAGTCTAAAATCTAAAGTGCTTGGAAGTCAGAGCGATTTGAAGGTAGACATAACACAGCAGTAGTAAATCCCCCACCAAACCTCTGCGATGACTCATGGTCAAACCTCAAATGCACTACGAATATTGTATAAAATTTTCTCCACAGTATGCGTGTAACAGCAAGTGAAGTGAACAATGAATTCTGTGTTTAGGCTTGAGTCCTACCCCCAAGACAGCTCAGTGTGACTATACATGTATTCCCAAATCCAAAAACAATCTGAAATCTAAAGTGTTATACTTTTGGAATAAAGTATCTTCAAGGACATTCTACCTTGGTTGTTTATTTTATACATGATTCTCCAAGCACAGCCACTCTCTAGGGCTGGATGAGACAGGGGAGGGAAGAAACCTGCCACCCCTAATCTTTCTACAGACTGGAGACCAGTTCTGTGAGGTGTGATTAAAGATGCCAAACTTCTGCCATCATCCTCCCACACAGTCGTGGAACATAGACACAGAACCCTGTCCTTCTACACAAACCAGGGAAGACATTTTGACTGCTTGGTTGTGTTCCAAGAAGAGGCACACGGAAGATGTGCTTTAACCTGGGTTTTAAAGCAAAACTTCTGAGACTCACATAACAAGAGCCACACTGGCTTTTCATCTCAAACTCAGCTCAATAATACTGTCATCATTAACGTTCATGAGATTAATAGGAAAGTCTATATAAATTTGTACTATTAAGTATTTAAGGATTGACAACAGCAGCGAATTAGCAGTATAAACTTCATGGTTAAAATGTAAATAACACATCCCAGAAAATCTACAGAGGCTCACTAAAAATTAAGAGCCGTGCTTTCTTCAATCTGTTTACTTTTCAGAGCACTCCCAGAAAAGCATGCGCTCTCAATTAAACAAAACAACCAGAATTTTCATTTGCTCATATATATATATATATATATATATATATATATATATATATATATATATTCTTGGATATAATGAAACTTTTTCTGCTTTTTTACAGTCCCTGCTTTGGAACAAACCTCAACATCTGGATACCAGAATCCAAAGCAGCGAAATCCATGGAGACACGTGTGCAATTTTATGCTTGTAAATCCTCTGGTTTTGAGAAAAGGCATCCTGGTGCTTCTTACCCCACAAAATCTCAAAGAGGTATGTTAAAGGTATCCGGAGATAGAGTAATGTACATCATGCTCACAATGCCCACAAGAGCCTGTGTAGCCCAGCAGCACTGGGTGGAGGAGTTGTTACCAAAGATCTAATTACTTCATGGGCCTGCTTCTTAACAAAAGCCTCACTGAGAAGCCTTGCTCTGCAAGACTGGACTGCAGCATGTGGACCTGTCCTGTGTGCTGAACAGAAATAAAGTCTGCCCTGGACAATCTCTCTTCAGGAATTGCTATCACTCAGGGGATATTCTAAGGGGTACTAGTTAGGTTCCTTTGTTCTGCTTTGTTTCATGAGGGTGGGCAGAAATGAGAATTTGCTCTGGTTTCAATGACTCACCCAGTAGGCTTTCCATCACCAGCAGAGATTCCTCAGCAAGGATGCTGGGCCTCCAGGAGTTCCTGGAGCAGCCTGCAATTGATCTGTGAGCATATCAAAGTGTACATGACCATGCACACTCCAGGAGGGAACAGAGAGCTTTTGCCACATTGCAAAAGAGATCCATGATTCGAAATGCTCAGAGGCATCATCAAGCATGGAGGAGGCTGCACCCCACAGAGTTCCAAGGGCAGCCATGGTCCATGCAGTAATGTGTTGGGTGGCAAGTGGCCAGACAGATGACAATGCTCCCATGAGATTACTCTGGAGCTGGAAGATCTCTATGGCAAGATCATAAAGTCATAACACACCACATTATTACTATTGAATTTGTAGCAATGGTAAACAGTAACTACCTCACTGGGCTTCCAACTGATGTAGGATGTCTTTCTGTATGCTGTGAATGTACTTTATTGCTATTTGTTAATAAAGAGGCCGTTTTGGCCTATGGCAAGACAGCTTAGAAGCAGGTGGGAAATCCAGACATAGATGAAGGAGGAGGGTGGAGTCACACAGAAGCTGCCCCACAGAAGGTAAGATGTAATGGAACACATGTAAAGCCATGGAGCCACCTGGCAATACATAGATTAATAAGAATGGGTTAAGTTGTAAGAGCTAGTTAATAATGAGCCTGAGCCACAGGCCAAGCTATTTGTAATTAATATAAGCCTTTGTGTGATTATTTGGGACTAAGTAGCTGCAGGACTGCAGGTCTAGACCTCAGGGCTAAGCTGGACCAGAAACTTCTGGCTACAGCCAGATACCTAACAATAGAGTATGTCAGCTAGAAAATAACTATAAACAACTACTGTCACCTTCCACATATATAATCCATGTCACTATATAGGGGACTCGTCTTTACTTACTTGGAAGAAATACCATGACAGTTGGTTACATCTGCACCCTCATGCATCTGACCTTACCCATGTCTATTCAGGGAATGAAGCCATCGCAAGTTGGACACTCTACAGTGCTGTTGTAGGAACTAGCCCAGAGATGCAGCAGTGTACAGGTAGTTGGACATGATATGCTGCACAAGTAGAAACTTTGAAGCTGTGAACATGGCAAGTGGTTAGCAGAGGTTAGGAAAAGGGAGGAAGAAGTGACTCTATGGATATTATCAGATCAGTGTGCCTGCTCTGGGAAATGCTGGAGATGGGGTGCAGAGCCTAACTCGTTTGTTCACACCCTCAAGATAAACAAGATGAAGAGTAAATAACGTGCTGACCTGGGTCCAAAATTGCAACAAATAGGCTGCTCTTCACAGTGGCAGTGAAGGAGGCTCAGCTGGTGTCAGGCAAGGGTGTGTGAGAACCTTGAATTTTCTGTCCAACTCTGCTGAAACTACTATAAAAAGTAAATCATACATGGGTGAGTAGATAGATGAATGGATCAACATATGATAGATAGATGATAAGATGGAGATGTTAGATGATAATCATAGTGAATAGAGATATTAGTTGATAGAAGATAGATTGGATATAGGTAATAGATAGATAGATAGATAGATAGATAGATAGATAGATAGATAGATGGATAGATGGATAGATGGATAGATGGATAGATGGATAGATGGATAGATGGGTAGATGGATAGATGGATGGATGGATGGATGGATGGATGGATGGATGGATGGATGGATGGATGGATGGATGGATGGATAGGCAATAGAGATAGATATACACAAATATACAGCTTCTCTGACTATTAGAGAAGAGGAAACTTATCATAATCTTATATGCATAGCAATAATGCGTGTGCTCAGCATTCTTTCCTTTATAGGTCACCACATACTGTTTACTATAAGTAAAGGTTCCTGCTTTGGGATTTTACAAATCAACTCTAAGAAGCCTAAGAAAGGCTGTCCATATACAACTATCCATGTTAAAATATATGGCCTTTGAGAACACACTGTTCTGCTATACAGTGGTTGTATGATTAAACCACACTTTGAAAGGAAGAAAGGTATGTTGCATCATAGTGGATGCTGAATTCTGTTACAGATCTCAAAATCTCTCGGTGGTTGTTACTGTACATATTGGTTTAATAAAATGCTGATTATCCAAAAGTTAGGCAGATAGGAAGTATAGGCAGGGAAACCAGAAGAGGAGAATTCTGGGAAGAGAAAAGGCAGAACAGAGCTGTCTGCCAGATAGATAGGAAGCAAGATGAGAACGCCACGCTGAAGCAAAGGTACCAAGCTGTGTGTCTGAACATAGATAAGAATTATGTATTAGTCTAAGTGAAAGAGCTGGTCAGTAATATTCCTGAGCTACTGGCCCAGAAGTTAAGTACAGGCCAGTCCAGAAACTTCTGACTACAACCACACTGTACTTACTATGACACCTATACATTAAAGTTATTTACTGTAGACAAAGCACAGATCAAGATTTTAACATTACTAAACAGTCACTTTCTGGGATTTATAATCCAGCAAGCAGAAAAGCCAGGCACACAGAGAGATCTCTTTGATAAAGACTGCTCCTTCTCAAAGTGACTGGGACAAACAGGATATCAAACAATCATGGCGCTGGCAGGAATTCCTGGCAGGTGGAGAGAGACAGCTGGACAGGAAGAAGAGTCATTTCCAATCAAAACCTTTCTCAAAAGCCTGGCTAGTATTCCTGTGCTAGTCAAGCATGTGGAGGCTCTGCACAGCAAATACTGCTAAGCTTCTAGGTTTGTTCTGTACAAACCACATACTCCAGAATTGAAAGCCTGGATATAATATGTTCAGCAGCTCTCATTTGTGACTGATCATCAGCTAGCAGCTTTTAAAATAAAATATACTTGCTTTTATTTCTATTAGACAAGCATGAACATGAGCAAATAAAAATATTTGTCTCATAAGAAACTGAAAAAGAGAAAGAAGAAAACTCAAAGTTGGTGCATCTGGAAGAGATGGAGGTGAGAGAGTGGATCTGGGAAGAGCCGGGGGAGGGATATCATCAAAATACAGTACATAAACTCAAATAATTCATGCAACTATTATTGGATAAAAAGGCATGTCTCTTATACTTCACCAGAAGAGTGTGTGTGTGTGTGTGTGTGTGTGTGTGTGTGTGTGTGTGTGTGTGTGTGTGTGTGTGTGTATGGAGATTAATATGAAGACTCATATCAGGTCAAAGTGCAGGAAGAAGTATCCGCAGAGGTTATGAGTGAAATAGTGTTGTCTGGACATGACAGGACCACTGCACTCCTGAGCTCATGGCAGATAAAGATGTCTGTATAAGATCAAGATGGTCAACCTTCCAACACAGCATGTACACACACACACACACACACACAGATTCACACATACATATACAGAGATTTATACACATACATTCACTCACACAGAAATTAACATGTCACATTCATTCTCACACATTCACGCATACTCAAGCACAGATTCATGCACACTCATGCTCATGCAGATTCACACACATACACATAATGCACCGATTCCCACACACTCAAACACACACCTGTGCTCACACATACACTTACATACTCATATACAGATTTGCACACTCACACCCATGCTTACACAGATTCATTCACATACACAACACTCAGACACACACTCATACACACTCACACACATACATGCACACACTTTTTTAATAATCAGAAAAGTGGCTTATGGCTGGAAAGTGTCTTCTTCCAACACACCTGAGTTAGCTATGCTTTATCCTTCCTCAGCATTTATAGCTTCTTTGCATTATTGTACTTAGAAAAGCAAAGAATATATATACAGATATATATATATATATACATATATACACACATATGTGTATATATACATGTACTATATACGCATATGTGTGTGTATATATATATATATGAGATGGCCTCTCAGCTCCCCACAAGCTCATCCCTCCCCTACATGGTAACTCTGCCCACAATTCCCTATTAATTTCCTCACTTTGTTTCCCATCACCCATACACACCTTACCTGACAACATAGTCCTAATGCTTTAGAGGTTTTAAATTTTTTAATGTGGAATATTTTCCTTAACTTTTTTGAAAGGATTCCACACTGTTACATGTCGAAGATTGATATTTACAGCTTACGTTTTACTATGTAGTATCCCACACTTATCCATTCTCCTGTTGACACTTGGATTGGTTCTGTTGTTTACCCACACAGTTTTGTGATGCTTACATGGAACACAGTGTATCTGGGATGACCCTGCTGGATGACAGATAAGAGGCACATCTTCAGCATCACCAAGAGATGAAAGACTGATACCAAAATGCCAGTGTGTACTTGCACTACATCTGTGCTAACAAAATTAATCAGATCATGCAGAGCTTCCTGCTCCGTGTCCTTGGAAGCCAAGTTGAATGCAAAACTCTACTCCGCTGTTTTGAGCCATCCTTCCTTCTTTCTTTCAAAAGCGACAAAAGTCAATTGTTCAAATCAAAAGCAACCACTGGAAGATACAAAGTGAACTTAAGAAGAGGGATGCAATCCTCTTCCTCAGTGGCAACCTCATGGCCCAAAGGACACAAGGTCTCCAAACACTGCTCCATGAACACTCACATGATGCATGCCCACAGTGGTATACCTTTTCCATGGAGAACACCTCACATGGCAAAGCATTTCAGTGGAAAGGATGACATCTTCCAGTGCTCACTGAGCGCCTGGGAGAGCTCAGCATCAACCCTTTGGGGGAACTCCCTGTTCTCAGGGGCAGAAACCCACTATCCATACCATTTTTCTAAAGAAAGTCCAGACTCTGTGGTTTTAAGGAGGCCATGGAAGAAAACCTGTTCCTCCAGTATGCTGTCAGGAACAGCATTTCCTATGCAATGAGAAAAAGTTAGGGAGGGATAATTTAACTCACAGAGATGGAACATGTGCAGGTCTTAAGGAAGTAGGTCTTCAGTAATAGTCCCTCTGCCTCACAAGCAGCAACAATCATGAGTAACTGTGACTTCACATTAATAAATTGCCTTCCCAGAACAAGATTCAAGAGGAAAATTATCATTAAAATAAATCTTTATTATTGGAACCAGAGAGATGGTTCAGCTGATAGAGAATACCTTCTGCTCAGATGACTAGTGTGATCCCTAGACCCCTCACTCGGCATTACCCAGAAGCCCTCAGTACATCTTTAAAAAATACAATTAAATAAATATTAAAATAGCATAGATGCAAACAGCTTATTAGATAAGTTAGTCCAAGCCCATATGTTTTCCTGTAGCCTTTATTTGTTTCGAATATATTAAAATCATGATATCTCTACTCTACTGAAATAGATGGAATGAATGAGCATGTTAGAATGCGTGTGTTAAGGACAGGCAGATTCCGCATGCCCTGATCCCTTTCTTTACCTCCAGAATTGCAGGCCAGGAATGTGTGAACACAGCTGTCAGGTTTAAGGTACAAAAGCTTCTGGAGGGCCATGGGCTGAGATAAACTCATATTTGAACACTGAAATCAGCAATTCACTTCCAGCCACTTCCAACGTGACTCCCACAAAGGTGGAATTAAAACAGAGCCAACAACTGTCTTCCCATAAAGATCCAGAGAGTGAAGGTTTTCAGCTTGGGGCCATATGCCCTTGCTGCAATGATTCAACTCTACCACCATGAGCAGCAAGAAGTAGCAAGTAAATGAGTGAGCCTGCTGGCTTCCTATAAAACACTGGTAGGGACAGAGGTACAGCTCAGGCGATGGGTAAGGCACTTGCCAAGGAAGCCTGTTGACCTGAGTTCAATCCCCAGGACTTATATAAAGAAAGAAGTAGGAAGCTAATTCCACAAAGCTGTCTTCTGATCTCCAAAAGTATATTGCAGCAGCACAAACCTGCACTTTCGTACACACAATAGTAGTAAATGAATATGCTTAAAAACCACCTCTACATCCATAAGGTGCAAATTTTATGCAATTTATGTGAGTCATAAAGCAGTCTTTTAAAAATCCTTTTTCAAGTATTTAAATCTGTGAAAGCCATTTCCTGAGCTTAGTTGTCTGAACCCTGTGTTAAGTCGATACAAGGGCAGTTCATCCTGACAGCTGAGGAGGAGGCTGGAACTTACCTTAATATAAGCTGCAGGATCAGGGACAGTCTGGATCATGACCTTTAGCAGGCCAGTTCAGTCACCAGCCATGCAGAACCCGCAATAGCTACAAGACAAAGAGAGAAACAGGATAACAGTGAACCACTTCTCTGGATTTTATTCCCCAGTAAAACTGCACAGAATACAGCAGTCATTAGAGATGCTCAGCTCTGTACTCAGCATGCCTCTCCCTGGAGCATCCTCAGGTGCCTCCTCAGGTAAACAGAGTTTGTCCCTGTCCACTGATGATGCCGCTCACTTTCACTCACAGCAAAACTCAGTCTACAGAAGAAGAAACTATCCAGCCCTTCTCCACACCATCAAAGAAAAGCATCTTCTTCTGATGTTCTACATCACAATGGTAGAGGACAATAAAGACAACATTTCAGTATAACTGAGTGAGAGGAAGTCGAATGTCCTTGATGCAAAGAAATGGCAAATACTTTAAATGACAAACATGAAGGCGCCCTGACCTTGACCACTGTACCTCATGAAGGTGCTGCACTGTATATCAAAAGCAACAGCTGAGCGCACTTCTGCCTCCTAACCACAAACATACGTTTTCAGAAAGATGACTAACATCGTATGCAATTTATATATCCTGCTTTACGTGATCATCATTCATGAGTCTTTAGAGAAATTAAACAAAGCACAAAAACGTTTTCTATTCTATTGTATTAATTAAAATGGACTTTAGAAGTTCCCCAATGCAAATAAATGTAACCTACACATCTCTTTATGCCGCATTATTAAGTTCTTTGTGTTTTGTTTCGGGCACAGGGTCTTATGTACCAGAGGTGGTCCTTGAACTTTGGATCATCCTGCCTCCTCATCCCAAGTGCTGAGATGATAGCTGTATACCAGCACATTCTTCACTGCTGAGTTCTTAAAAACACAGCCACCGTGTAGAGCAATCAGTGCCAGCCCCCAGTCTAAGGACCACAAAGGCCCTTTCAACCTGGTTTTGACTCTTAGTGACCGTTCTTGCTGTCCATGCAGTCACAAAGACTTGGTGAGGGATAGCTCTGTCAGCATCACCCATTAATAGGCAACAGAACCAGGACTCAGGTCAGATCAGCCATCTTACCCACAAAGCCAGGATCCTAGGCTCATTTCTTTTGAGTAACAGACACCCTGAACCAAAGCAACTTTATGAGAGGAAGGATACATTCCAGGTCACAGTCCCTCATAGAAAATCAAGGTGGGACTTGAAAGCAGGCCTGCTCCTGAATCATCCCAAAGGATCATGTACTAAACATGTAGGGGATGCTTTAAGGCACCAAAATGAGGGGCAGCTTAAAACATAGAAATTTTCTGGCAGCAGATTACTGATCTATACACTATACCCTGAGTAATTAAGCTCCTAAGAGCTCCCTTAACCCTGAGCTCCAGCCATAGGCACTAAAGGAGACTCATAAACGAAAGTGAAACAAAACAATGTCACTTCCAGACAGACATCCAATTTCTAGTCAGCTGAGTTCACAGACTGGAGCAGAGAACTGGCGCTTCTCAAATCTCTGTCTCCTGATCCTGCTGTTTGACTCTGTGCTTTCCCTACCATGACACACCCTCAAAGTGTGAGCCACAATACACCCTTCCTTATGTAAGCTGCTTTCATTGGGAATTTTGTCGTAGCAATGGGAAACCTAATGCCATTATCGTTCCAGTCTCAGAACAGCATACAGACTCTGCACAAAGGGATAAACACCAGAAAAGGGTAGCATCCTTCCAAAAATGCCTTTCCAGACAAAAAGTAGCTATGGGTACCCAGGAACTCCGTGGCTTAGGATTTGGTTAGATACAAGAGCAGGTTCTAGAAGGCTTGGCAGAAGGACTTTCCTGGAACACAGTGCAGGACAGGAACCAGGTCTCCATCCCCGTCTTTAGAAACACAAGAACATCAATGTATTGTATAAAGTATTTAAAAAGTATTAATATTTATTAAAGAGTCCATATGAAACACTCACTGATATAAGATTAAACCCTAGGGCAATTTGGCGGCGGCGGGGGGGGGGGGGGGGGGGGGGGGGTGTTGAAATGTTTCACAAGGCAGCAGCAGCGATCTTTTCTCCCAGAATACAGGGAGCAAACAGGAAGGGCAGGCAGCTTGCAACCAGTCTTTAAGGGGGGGTGGCCACTCCCCATACAGGGGTCTTCAAGACCGTGAAGCCATGCCTCTAGGTCTTGCTCAAAGGTACCTGAACCCGCCACATTTCTCCCTTTTGTCTAAATATGAAAGTTTAAACCCAAGTATAAGACTATTACAATAGAAACAATCATAAGGTGATGTCTAGGAGAGAGAGAAAGGCAAATAACATTAAGTCAAATTATAACTGAAAAACAACAAACATAAAATATATCTTAAATGTCTACCAGCATGTAATTAATATAAGACTTTATGTGGTTATTTGAGACCAAGCAAGGCTGTGGGTCTGAACCTCAGACTAGGCCAGGCCTCAGCCAAAAAATAATTCTTTAGGTTTTTAAAATAATTTTTAAATGAATTTTTAAAATATTCATTTCTTACATCAATGGGTCTTCAAAAGCCCTGCTACTTATCCATAAGATACTCACTACATAATACTACTGTGGTATGTGCTAAAAATGTATTTGGTCTTTGCACCTGATTCCTGGCATGGAGTTCCCAAACTTGGAATTCTCCAAGACCTGAGAATCTCCTTTCCTAAGTTGACCCTTGATAAGCTTGGGCATAGCTTTAAGTTGGGGACTGATTTCCAGAAAGATCGAACCCTGATTACTATTTTGAACTTTTACTCTCTTCAACCTCCCAACCTTTGGGATGAATGAAAGGATGGAGGTGGGGAGAACCAATGTTTTGTGAGCTGATCAGCCATGATTACTTAGTGAAAGTTTCTTGGAAACCCCTGGTAACATTCGGGAGATGCTGTCATATGACAAAACCTTTCCTGTGGAGATACAACATACACATCTCTCATACCCAGATAGTAACCCAATGGCAAAATCAAAGCATGGGTACCACCAAAGTCCAATTGGTGAACCAAGGAGTTTTATTGGACTTCTGTCGTAGCCAATATTCTATTTTTACAAAGAGACCCCATGACTAGGCAATTCTTATAAATAAAATCATTTAACTGGGAGATTTCAAACGTTTAGTCTATTGTCATTATGGTGGGGAACATGGTGGCAGGCAAGCATGGTACTAGAGAAGTAGCTGAGAGATCTATTGTGATTTACAGGCTACATAAAGAAAGAAACACTGAGATTCTTAGCATGATCTTTGGAAACCTCAAAGACCACTCTGGTGACATACTTCTTCCCAACAAGTCTTAATCCATTCATACAGTACCACTCTCTGATTACTAAGAATTCAGACATATGAGCTTATGGGGGCATCCTCATTCAAGCCACTAGAGATTACAGGAACATGGGTGTAGGATTACTTAGAAGAATAGAAATAACTCAAAGAGAGCTGCATCACCAAGGCACACTCAGCATGGGTGACAACTCACAAAAACTAGAAACCTGGAGCACACTGCAAAGCCTACAGACAGCTCAACAGGTGTCCTTCACCAGTGACAAACTTCCATCTAAACTTCTCTCGGGCAGGTTCAGCTGGTTTCTGATTCTTCTGAACAGCATGTCTGATCTCAAGAATTCTCTCTGCTGCTTGCCTTGTCTTATCTGAGAATGACTTTATGCTTTTATTGATTACTCCTGCAGAGAGGATGATAGTCAATCAGTTTTGGGGACTCCCTGAAGCTCTTTTGAGTTGTTTGCCTTCCTGTTTAAAGAAGGTAAATATCCTATTGGATAGACTGCTTTAGTCTCAGAGGAAACTTCACAACAGATATAGGCTGGGGAACGTACTGACATCCTGCAATGCTTTACCCCATGCTGCATCCTTTTGGGACTCATCCTGTATATATCCTCATCAGCTTATCATGGCTATTCTTCCTAACAAACCATAGTGGTACCTTGCTTTCTTGAGTTTGGTAGGAGCACAACAATATTACAAAAACATGTTTAGACACTGTCGTTGGCTCTCAAGTTCTTCTTGAGGGGCCGAAGAAATTTAGGTGGTAGGTGAGGGCAGCAACTGCTCTACAGTCCAAAGTGTGGGAAGAAGGAATGGGCTGGGACAGAGCCTGTGGCTTAATAGAAGTATCCGAGGGTCTCTGTGGAGGTTTGGGACCACAACTACCAAATATTTACATGTTACACTTTCTTTA
The DNA here is from genome assembly GCA_033318265.1 of Phyllotis vaccarum. Taxonomy (NCBI): domain Eukaryota; kingdom Metazoa; phylum Chordata; class Mammalia; order Rodentia; family Cricetidae; genus Phyllotis; species Phyllotis vaccarum. The sequence continues at coordinate 38,126,326 of JARWLC010000010.1, read as the reverse complement.
AAAATCTTAAGGGGTGGTCAACCATGATAAATACTTCATTGTTGTAATAAAATAACTGAAACAGACTATTAAAAGAAGGAGACTTGTTTTAGACCATAATGCCAGTGGTTGGAAGTCCAAACGACATGTCATAGACCCTACTAAAGAGCCCCATACCTTTTCTACATCACAACAGAGGGGGGGGGGATGGTCTATTTTTGTGTAGTTTTATAGTTTCTCACCTTATCCTTATAAAGCATCCAGGACTGAAGCAAGGAGAAGTTACCATAATGATCCAATTTATCATTCTCAGAGGTCCACACCATAAACACCTCATGAGGATGCCCTACCTTCTCAGTACCCACAAACAAAATGCTTAAACCGAGCTTAAAATGTTAAGTTCTCTTCAGCACAACAGAGGGTCTGGCTTATTTGTGCTATCATTTTTAACATTTGCTGTGTTGATATACATTTAACAAAAATAGTCTGGAATACCAGAGTCTTCCACAGCTAAGCCATGGAGATCAAGGAATGGTGACCCACACCTTTAATCCTATTATTGAAGAGACAGAGGTTCAATTCTGGATCTCTGTGAGGTCAAAACCTAACAGCCTGGCGGTGGTGGCGCACACCTTCAATCCTACCACTAGAAACGTTGATCCAGGAAGTGAAATTGCTGGGCAGGGAAAGAGACATAAAAGAGGAGGAGGCAGAAGTTCTTCCTTGTGAGCTCAGTCAGTCTGAGGACGCCTGGAGACAGGACCTTCCCTGTTCGGCCTGAGGAGTTGACTGAGTGAGAATTGGCTGTGGTTTGTTCCCTGTCTCTGATGGTCCAACTTTTCCCCAATATGTGCCTCTGGGTTTATTATATACTAAATGGAATTCTTCCAACAGTTTACCTTTAATTGTCCTTGGTACCACCATCTTTTTTCTCTGGGACTCATTTGTTCTTCTCTTGGCCAACGCAGCTTTTCTTGGGTCACAAAAGATCTTGTAACAACCTGAAATCAAATTTTAAAAATTAAGCCTTATTTCCTCACATATGAATAACCAAGATTAACTGCATAGCTAATGACAAAATATGTTTCTTAAAATATTACTTTAAAATATCCCAAACTTTGGGGGGAGGTGACTTGAAAGAAGATTTAAGGATGGGCGGGACATTCTATTCTTGTGAGGGAACTGGAGTGTTAAGAAGAAGGATGTTTTGATAATAAGATAAAAGTGGGGCAGAGGCACACAGACTCTTATAAAGAAGACATTCACTATTTCCATTTCTTAGAGCCCCCAGCATTAACACCAGTGGCTTCCCAGGTTATCTCTACAGTGTGTTCTCTGCTCATAACATAGAATCGGTGTTTATAAAACATCCTACGAAGGTGGGGAAGAGAGAACTGGAAAAATGTCTGAGTCAGAAGACTACTTGCCTCATAGACATGAGGACCTCAGTTCAGTCTCCAGCATCCAAGGAAAAGCCAAAACCAGCAGGTTCTATAGGCTTCAATTCCAGTGTTGGGGATGGCAGCTGGAGGCTCACTGGTTAGCCAAACTAGTTTAGTCTGAGAGCCCCACATCCCAAAGAGACTTCTCAAAGAGCAAAATGGGCAGTTTCTAAGGACTGACACCTGAAGCTGACCTCTAACACACACACACACACACACACACACACACACACACACACACACACACACGCATGCACGCGTGCGCGCGCACACACACACACACACACACAGATACACACACAGAGCACACATACATGTACACATACACACAAACAAAAATCATCCCACAGACTATCATTAAACAATGGTCTTTAGTACCAGAGAATAAAAAAGTAAGTCTTTCAATTTGTAAATACTACAAAGTTCTATTTTTTAAGATTAGAAAAATCACAAAATTAAAAAGAAAAAAATTAGAACATAATGAAAAACAAAATCTAAAACTCAGCCTTCTTTGAGATATACAGGAACACTGGTGCTTTTGCAACTTTCCAAGGGAAATGTCCCATCCACAAATATTTAGTGGAATCATAGGCAAAAAACAGAAAATGGAGTTTGTTTTCATCAAAACCACTCTCAAATTAGAAAATGGCTTTGGTATAGAATCAAAATCAATACTTGCCATCAGCAATATCATTTATGTGTTTCCTTCAGCTTCTCTCAGGAGGCCCCTAGCCAACTCCACCCAAACCATCCTGGCCTGGGTGAGGATGGACATTCACTTCAAATTGTCCAAAGGTCACACCCAAGCCCTTGCCGTGACCAAGGAACTATAGGGAGACTGTTGACGGGCGGACCAGGTAACATGAAAGAAGAACATCAAAAGATAATAGACCTGCAGTGGTCTTTTCCAAAGAAAATTATAAAGGGTCCTTGTTTTTCTGTTAAGCTCTTTATAAATATATTTCTTTGTAAATGGAAAAAATAAATGTATTCATGTGTCATATTCAACTAAGAGTAGCTTCACCCTTTTTATTTCAAATTATGTGTTTTCTAGTTTTCAAAACCAAGAAAAATCATTTCATAATCTTGAACATATTTCGATGTTTCCTGCGTGGTCACGTTACTGTTACCATCAGGTAGGGATGAGTGAGGAAGAGCGACTCATCCTCTTCCCGGTCACAAGGCTTCATGGCATGTGGAAGATGGTGACATTATATCATATTTCACAAAGCTGTGAAAATTCTCAGTCCACAGAGGTGTCTCCAAGTTTCTTTCTCTCCAAACCAAAAGCCAATGTGGATTACTGCCTAGTTAACTATTTTCCATGGACAGTGGTTAGAGCAGTATTTCATTTCCAATTGTTGCAAAGGGAATACAAATTTTGAAATCATGGGCTAAGTTTCCTTCCACCAGGCTATACTATGCTACATATTCATGCCAAAACCTCTGGGCTGGAAGAATGGCTTGATTTATTTATGGTGGAGACAGTGTTGGACCTGATTTTAAGACCAAAGTGAAATCCCAGGGAGGATTCTATTTAATATGTGCAATGAGTATTTTTAAATCAGCATGATAGAATTATTAATATTTCATTTATCCTAAGGGCATTTATCTGACAGTGTAAATTATCCATAACACAGCTGAGAAGCCACAATGGATCCAAAAAGATGTCACAAAATCCGGGGGACTAAGCTTGTCCAGAGAGAGGCATGCTACCAGCCTCGTGAGGTAACCTCTGGCCAGACCAGAGCAAAAGCAGAAGTTGTATCAGCCAGACTGAGAACTCCAAAGATACAGCCATCAGAGGGATGAAGGATGTGTTTGAGTGGCCAGCCCAGTTCAACTGTGCCTGGCCAGCAGCTGAGGGCAGCAGACTCTACACAGGGGTGCTGGTCCTGCTTCTGGAGACTAGGCTTCACAACATGCCCCCTGGAGCTCAATTGGTGTAAAGAGAAAATATAAAAGTCTGCTGGAAATGGTCAAAGGCAAACACCGCTGACCATCCATGGAACAGCTTAAAAAAGCAGCCTGGTTGGGGCAAGCTTACCTTAGGGCCCCAGGCACATGTTCACCTACCAGCAGCGTGGATCTCTGCTCATCTGAAGGCTACAGAGAATAAGTCCTGTCTCTCAGCAAAGATACAAACCTGAGAGAGTGTGCTGTGACACCCTAGTATGAATTTCAGAAATTAGCCACCTCCAAAAAAAAAAAAAATCTTCCAAGCAGATTTTTCTGTCCACCATGTGTTGGCAACATGAATGTTCATAAGTGGATGTCAACTATTCGTAAGAAAGAGAACATCCCCAAGTCAAGTCTCTAAGGCCAGGAAATAGCCTGGGAGAGAGGAAAATTTCCTCAGTGCCTTGAATATGATACTCCCCCCATGAGACTGAAGATGGTTTCTAACTTATGGTATTTGGAGATGTGGGGAAACTCAGGAGGCTGGGCCTCGTTGGTAGAAGGGGGTCAGCGGGGCATACATTGTAAGGTTACCTATGTGCTCCCTGCCACTCTCTGTGTGTGTCTCTCTGTATGTCTGTCTCTCTGTCTCTATCTCCTCTTTTATTTAAAGATGATCTTGGGGCTGGAGAGATGGTTCAGAGTTTAAGAGCAGTAGCTGTTTTCCAGAGGACCTGGGCTCAGTTCTCAGCACCCACATGAGAGTTAACAACCATTTGTAACACCAGTTCCAGGGTGTCCAATGCTCTTTTCTGGCTTCTGTGGGTACTGCACACATTTGGTACACATATATAAATATACACTGGCAAAATACTCCTAAACATAAAACAAAACAAAATTAATCTAAGAAAATATATAGTCTCATTGAAACAACACAACTTAGAAATAAAAGATTTATGAATCTTTTCAATATTTAAAATAAGAACTATGAGCCTCACCACAAATACCCTTCACTGATGTCCAGGGGGTGGGCCTCCTCCTTCCTCTCTCTCTCTCTCTCTCTCTCTCTCTCTCTCTGTGTGTGTGTGTCTCTGTCTCTCTGTCTTTCTCTGTCTCTCTCTGTCTCTCTGTCTCTCTCTCTTTCTCTCTCTCTGTCTCTCTCTCTCTCTCTCTCTCTCTCTCACACACACACACACACACACACACACACACAGACACACACACACCCCACACACACACTTTTCAAGTGTACATCAGGTTTATTCAGATTTTCCATAGTTAAACTGTCCTTTAGTGTCTGGAAGTCATGAGAAGACTTGGAGAGGGATGAATAAGCATGACTGGACCTGAGCAGTGCAGCAGAGGGAAGGAAGCTCATCTGTTCCCTCTGTGTGCTGGGTGGCCGCAGTAGGAATACTGGCTACAAAGCCAGAAAATAGGAAGAGGTAGAAACTGAGATGCCTAAGGGTTAGCAACAGCCTGGGTGTTCACAGTAAGACAGGGGAAGCAAAAGAAGGACGGGGGAGGGGGCAGTAGCAGGAACAGAATCAAGATGTCTACAGAAAGGACAAACACCAAGAGTCATCATGGTCTGTGAGGAGTGATGACCTGGGTCGGTTCCAAGCTCTTTCTGTCCTTCCCTTGGTTGGCAAAGGCAGAATCTGTCTGTGGGTGTGGCTGCCCTCAAAGCAGAATGAGACTCAGGTGCCCTAGTTACAGAAACTGAAGCTCACAATCAGAAGCCATTTTTCTCTTGAGGAGACACCAATCCACGTCTCTGAAGGTGGTCCAGTGTCTCAGATTTATAGCTGTTCCATGTGAGGAATGCCCCTCTCCTTGTAACCCGAAGAATAGAGACAGGTCCACAGGAGACATGGAAATGACCCCATTGGCAGCCCCTTGCATGCCAAGACTGTGGATCCGATTTCAAATCAATTTCCTTAGTCCAACCAACCATCCTCCTGTGCTGAAGATGAAGAGAGAGAAGGACAAGGGGCTCATTTTCTTCTGACTGGGACCTTTGGTAACCAAAGTATGTAGTAGCATCACAGAATCAGCAGAAAGTAGATTCAAGAAACTGAGCATGTGCCTGGCCTGAGGATGCCATGGGGCCTTTGCTTCTTTTGTCTATTTTTGTTTTAATATTTTACACCAAGTACAGAGTTCCCTTTATAAGTAGCTCAATGAAATGTCAGCTTGTGACTACAGGGAATTTCAAAACTCTAATTTAGGGCTTTGAACATCAAGGGAAAGCCTAGGTTTACATTTGGTCCCTGTGCCTAACCCACCTGTGATTCCATGCCTCCAACAGTGATGGATGTCAAGTTGGATTTCTCTGTCTCTAGTTATGAGCACAGGGACTCCCAACTCTTGTTTTGGGGAATGATGAATATTTTAAGACAGAAGGAGCAACTGGGTTGCAGGATGGAGCCATCAAAAACCTCCCCCACCCATTCACAGGAGAATCTCCCATTCATCAACCATACAGGGCAGAAATCCAAACACATTTCACTTCCTGTGACAAGAATACCAACTGAGAGCTAAATTATACCTCTGCTATGTTCCCAAAACACCCCCAAATTTTGCAGAATGAAAAGAAAATCAAAGGCAACTCTTCCCAAAGGTGGCAAGGGGATTCCAGATTAACTAGGAACTTATCTAGTACTATATAATTTAATTATAGAGAGCAATTCTTACTCCATATAGCTCAGGATAGACTTGGACTCTTGACATTCCTGACTCTACCTTCCAAGTGCTTGTGATAATAGGTATATGCCACCAAGCCTGTTTATATTATCTTAAACACTGAGTAGGAAGAAAAATAAAATGACTGGATTGGAATCATGGGTTGTACTAGGACAGGTCCATAGGGCCAAGAAAATTGGCTCAAACCAGTTGCAAGGCATGCTCATAACATACTTCCTTATGAACCAAATTTCATCCCCCCTCAGGGCCTAGCAACAGATGTTATCAGAGGCCCTGATCATGTCCAGCCAATGAGGGATGGCTGTACAATATCATCCAATCGTGACACAACCTGGAGGAGGGAATGTATATAAGGCTCTACCTATCATTAAATAATGGAGTTAGTCCTTTGTTTTGACTGACTCCCAGGGTCCATGTCATTCATTCTATGTCTTCTCAGCCCCTCCCCCAAGGGAACTATTATGACCCATCAAGAACAGCTAAATATTTTTTTGTATGTGTATGGACATATGGCATGTGTGTTTGCACACTTTTGTCTGTGGGTGGGTGGGCACAGGTGTGTGGGCAGGCACACATACATGGGAAGGACCGAAGCTGACATCAGTAACCTTCCTTGATTTATTTCTACTTTATTGAGGTATTCTCTTGACAAACAAGAGGCTGCCAATTCTAGCTACCCAGCTGGCCTCAGGGATCCTCTGTGTGTGCCCTCTGAGTGTGGACCACAGGTGGGCACAATGCCTGCCCAGCTCTATCATAGCTTTGGGGTTCTAAACTCTTATCTTTTTTTTTCCCCTGTAGGGTTTTGTCCACTGAGCCTGTCCAACAGAAGTGGGACCCCGACAGTTAATTCTCAGATTCCTAGACCCTTAAGATGCTCATTCCTCATCATACTCCACAAGGATTTGACTCTATAAATGAACTCGCCCTCATCTTTCCTGTTTCTTCTTTTAAAAGTTTCCTTTAAGACTTATTTAATGCGTGTTTGCCTTTAAGTATATGTACTATGTGCATGCAGGTATCCTCCAAAGCCAGAATAGGGCTTCAGATCCCCTGAAATTATAGTTATAGGCAGTTGTGAGTCACCTAATATGAGTGCTGGGGTTCAAACTTCAGTCCCTCATTAGAGCAGCAGGTGCTCTGAGACATCCGATCATCTCTCTAGCCCTTACCTTTCTTCAAAAGTCAAATGAACTTTGATAGATATTTGCTTTAATTACTGATAGCGGTGAGGCACTGCTATGTGTGTCTGTGTATATCTATGTCCGTGTGCACACACATCTCTATATGTGCATGTCTACGCATATGAATGTAGAAGCCACAAGCCAACAATCACTTCCTTGCCTTATTATATATATATATGTATACACACATACACACACATATATATGTATATATATATATATATATATATATATATATTGAGATAGGATTTCTCATTGAACTTAGAGCCTCAGGAATTCTCCTCTATGTCCCCAGCTCTTGGATCACAGAATGCACCCCACAAACCCCACATACTTTACCAACTGAACTGTCTGCCCAGCACTACGTTCTTCTTATAGTCCATGGTTAGGACTTGAACCTGTCTCCTAGTCAGGAAGGACTGAAGTGACTTTAAAATAAATCTGTTACATAAGACATGCAAAAGCAGATGGATCAAAGCTTGAGGAGGTGCTTTGAAGGAGGAGGCCTTTCTTACCCACTCCTGGTCTTTTTGAAAACTTTGCTTCCTTTCCACATAGCATAAAATGACTTGTGTTAAATTTTGTTTTGAACTTCGAATATTTTCATTACAAATGTAAGTTGTTTTTAAGGATTCAAGAGCAGCTGTACAAACATTTGACTTTTAAAAATCAACTGTGTTTTGATAAATGTTGCCTTGATTGTTGATAGTGTTAAGCACAGACTGAAAAAGTCATACTGATGCATGGACAGCACTTTAATCTCAGGCATCAAACTTCCTTCTCTATTATTTTGTGAGCAGTGGCGATGGCCAATAACCCTCTGAAAGTCATGCCTAAAATGTTATTTTCGGGCACATGCATCTTTTTTCCTCTCAAGGCTTTTTGGGGTAATCCTTGAAGACCCGAGAGCACAGGATTCTTCATGTAGAATCTTTAAACAACTAGCAACTGAATAAAACATAAGAGACTTTCACTCCTGAAATTCAAAAAGATCTTGTTGAAGTCCTCAAAATAAAATCCATTATTAGAATGCAACCTCCTGAGAAATGAAGGGAAAATTATACTAAAATACACCCTGAGAACAGCTAGGCTGAAGCCCAGCAGATACGAATGCTGTATAGCCTGAGGACCTCCGTCCAGTTCCCAGAACCTGTGTAAAAGCCAGTGTTGCTGTGCACTCCATCCCCAAGACTACAGGGGGCAGAGACAGGAGTGTCACCAGGGCTGGCTGTATATGTCCTGCTCTGTCACTTACTCATTCCCTGGAGAGAGTCCATCCCTGAACCCTGAGCTGGGCCAACATGGAACCTGAACTGAGGGATGGCCCATCAGATTGATGTGTCCTCAAGTCTGTGGAGCACTTCTTGATTGGTGGAGGTTGCATTCTAATAATGGATTTATTTTGAGGACTTCAACAAGATCTTTTTGAGTTTCAGGAGTGAAAGTCTCTTATGTTTTATTCAGTTGCTAGTTGCTTAAAGAGTCTACATGAAGAATCCTGTGCTCTCGGGTCTTCAAGGATTACTCCAAAGCCTTGAGGGAAAAAAGATGCATGTGCCCGAAAATAACATTTTAGGCATGACTTTCAGAGGGTTATTGGCGACCCTGCCACTCTTGGACTAGTGATACTGGGTGCTATGGGAAGTCAGGCTGGGCAAGGCACAGGGAGCAAGCGAGGATGCAGCATACCTCCATTGTCTCTGCACTGGTTCTGCCTTGGGGTCGCTGCCTTGAGCTCCTACTCTGACTGTCCTCAGGTGTAGCCTGAAAAGTTATAAGATGAAACAAACCCCTTCCTCCTCAATTTTCTTTTGCTCGTGATATTTATCATAGCCATAGAAAGCAAACTAGGAGAGAAATTGGTGTCGAGTTCAGGGAGTGACAGTAAGAGATTACTGTGACAGATATGAATATGTTGTTTGGGGAAGGACCGTGGAAGAGTTAGAATTTGGGCTGGACAAGCTGATGAGTGATTCGAGTTTAGTTGGCTGCTGTATGGGTGCTGTGAACACGCCAGGCTGCTGCCACTGATCTTAGTTACCCTCTGGAACTTGATGGTGAGACCGATTACTGAGGGACACCTTTGAAAAACAAATAGAAATCTAGTTAGTATTGACTTGAAGGGTTCCCCATTACTGGCTAGCTATCTAGGCCACCAGAGGAGAACGAAACACCAGGCTTGCACAGGTCAGAACTCTATGAGCTACAACAAGAACCAGCCTGGTGAGAAATGTCAACTGTGCAATAGTGACACCAGCATCGATGTTGTCCCCACTTCGAGGGACCCCAAAGACCACTAGGGAGCTGGACTTGATGCAAACACATGAGAGGTTTTATTGTTATGAACAGGTTCCAAATGAACCCAGGTTGATACCCTTTGTTCTGATGCAGTGGACGGTTATAGGCCCGAGCTCCAAGGTGAGGGAGGTTTTAAAGAAAAGCTTACATATGTGGGATGCTGTACATCTTAGGATTGGGAAAAGGGGCTTTGGGTACAGTGGCTAGTGGCTGAACTTTCTGGCATGAATCCAAGTTCAATCTGCTGACTGAACTTTCTGTGCAAGCCTAACTTTTGAATCTATTGGCTATCAGGCTCGGGCACCACCCTCAGGTACCAAAGGCTTCTCTGAAACAAAGCTTTGTAAGGATAAATCCATGCCTTTACAATTGGATTTATAACTAGCACCAGCAATCTGGTTCAGGTACCTGTGGCTGTATGGGTCATGGGCCATAGGGCCATAGACAAGAACCTACTCCTGTTACTTTGCTGCAAGAACATGGTATTAAACTGACTTTAATGACTGTTTGCTTGTCCAGCTCCCACCGGAGAAGCTTCTTTTTGAAGTAGACGGTGGTTAACAAAGAGACCCACAGCTAATCAAAGGGAAGAGAACTATTGATTACAGAATGAGGATCCCTAGACAGGACATCTGTGTCACAGTCCCTTCCCCAAGGCTCAGGGTTCATTGCATTACAGCCGGTGGCAGTGGATGATTACAAGAGAACAGTGGGGCCTGGACACAGCATGGCAGCCAAGCATATGAGTTCGCAGCATTTGAGACTCAGACACACAAGGTCTGTGATGGTTCAAACCAGATAAGATCCCAGCCTGCAGAGGTGACATGGGAATGAAGTCCCATGCATAGCTGTGGATAGCTGCTGGGAGGTGGGGAATCTGCTTGCTTTAATGGCCCTTGGAGGATTGGCCATGCTCTAGTTAAGGCCACACATCTTACATGATGGGGGCAGCAATAGTGTACCTGATTGTGTTGGTGGTGTTGTTCACCACATTGTGTAGGTAGTGGAGGAGGAACGGATCCAGGAAGTGTTGGGGGAAGGGTGAATGTAATGAAGAAATCATTGCAGGAAATTCTCAAAGAACTGACGAAAGTGTAAAAGGGAAAGAGGAAAATACTTTTAAATGAAAATGCTGCTTACTTGCTACAGTGATGGTTAAATTAGAGACTAGCCTGATGTGGGATGTCTCTCTGCGTGCTGTGAACATCATTCATTAATGAAGGAACTCTTTGGGCTTGTGGCAGGAATCTTAGAAGGCGGTGGGAAATCTGAGCATAGATAAAGGAGAAGGAGGGCGGAGTCAAACAGAGATGCGATCCAGCTGCCCAAGAAGCAATATGTAAAGAAATAGGTAAACCACAGACCATGTGACAAGACAGATTAGTGGAAATGGATTAAGGTGCAAGAGCTAGCTAGCAATGTGCCTGAGCCATAGGCCAAGCAGCATGCAATTAATATAAGTGTCTGAGTCCTTTGTGAGGGGTGTTGCTAAGAAGGCCAGATTGTGGGGCTGGACTGGTCCAGCCAGAAACTTATACAGCATTAGCACGTTTCTTTTTCAATTGTATTAAATTAGCCATTCTATTTCCTTCCATTGAAAATTTTGTATTGGCTTTATATTTTTACAGATCTCCATTCTAGAATATCTAGAAAATTATACAATTTCACTAGGTACAAGAAAATAACTATCACAAGATGAATAGCCGAATATCCAAAAGATAATTAAAAATTGTACGTGTGTGTGTGTGTGTGTAAAATGATGTACTGAATGGGTGTTGTGTTCACTTGAAACAAGCTGGAGTCATCAGAGAGAGAGGAGCCTCAGGTGAGGAAATGTTTCCATGAAACCCGGCTGTAAAAAGAAAGCTGTATTTTCTCATTCAGTAATCACTGAAAGGAGGGCCACCCAGAGCATGGTGGGTGGTGCTATCCCTGGGCTGCTGGTCCTTGGTTCCATAAGAAGGTGGGCTGAGTGGGCCAGGGGAAGCAAGCCGGTAAGCAGCTCTCCTCCATGGCCTCTCCTGTCCTGACGTCCTTCAGTGATGAACAGCAGTGCTGGAGTGGAAGCCTAATACATCTTTCTTCCCCAGCGTGCCTTTTGGTCATGGCGTTTCGTCACAGCAATAGAAACTCTGACAGACATGTGATTGGTAGGACAGATACACTCTAGGCCTGTTACCAAATGCTAAGGGGCAACAGTTGCATAAGGTAACAGAATATCTTCTAATAAAAACTTCTTTTTAATGTTTTCATAACATCTTTAAAGATTAAAGACATCTCAGAAGATGGCAAGATGGCTCAGGGGATAAAGGTGCTCGCTGCCAAGACTGAAAACCTAGATTTGATCTCTGGGATCATGGAAGAAGAAATTCTATTCTTGCACATAGTCCCCTGACCTCCACATGCATGCTGTGGTACTTCTGCACTCCTCTCTCTCTCTCTCTCTCTCTCTCTCTCTCTCTCTCTCTCTCTCTCTCTCTCTCTCTCTCTCTCTCTCTCTCTCTCTTCCTCTTTCTCTCTCTCTCTCTCTCACACACACATACACACACATACACAGTCATACACATATACATATAAACACATACATTAACACACACATACACAACCATACATACATAAACACACCCACCAATACTCACATATACACATATGTAAATAAATAAATGAAATTTTGGGCAAATATATTATTATAAATAGATCAAAATACACAAGAAGATGCTTTCAAACCACACATATTTCTCTCTACAATCATCACAGTGTATCTTTCCAACAATATTCAAATAAATTTTAGCCTTTGTTGATATAATTTATCTGCTACAGTATTATTTGTTGTGCTCTGCATAAGTACTAACTTGATTGCATGCCCATCTCCACTGCTGAAGACTGCTCTCGGTGACTCTCGGAAAATCTTCCTGGTGGGATCAGTGTGAACAGCATCAGTTTTCAAATGCCCAAGTAGTTCTATCCACTTCATTCTCTGCAGGATTATGATCCACCGGCTTTCTTGCTGAGGCTCAGTATTAACCAGACAGTGTCCTTAGGGACTGTCTCACATCTTTTCTCCCCTAAGGCGAACTAAGGATGTCCCTGACTCCCTTCAAAACTGCCTCCAGTGCTTGGGAGGGAGTTGAAGTCTTCCCATCAGTACTTGCTTCCCACTTGAGCACAACTGTGGGCTTCCTCATGACTCTTCAGTCTCCCGTGAGGTAAATGCCCTAGTTCTTGTTCCCTCACCCCCCCCCAAATTTATGTACAGTCTCTAGACTCTCAAAATGCCACTGTGCTAGACACAGTGGTCCTGACTCACCATGCTAGCCCTCAGAAGATCCAAAACAGGGAAGAAGACTCCAGTGCCAGCCTAGACCAGATAGTGAGGCTACAATTCAAATAAATAAAACAATTCTTTAAAAAAGTGAATTGTCTGTAGATCTTCACTAAGGATGGGGTCCCAAGAGGGATGGCATGCCCCATTCACAAGGGCATGTCAACTGGTGGTGTCATTGCTCAGGCCTCATTGCATTTCATGGGCTAGGATCCAATACCAAGTGGTCAGCCCTAAAAGTGTATGCATATAAGCAACACTAAACAGACTTGGTATTTTTACTTCTTTGTAAATATAACAATAATAATTTTAAAAAAAGAAGCCATTAATTTGAGAGGAAGTTGGAGGTAGGAGGAGAATTATGCGATTATATTTCAATTAAAATAAAATAAATTTTAAAACAACTTATTTTATTCTAGTGTTTTTAACATCAAAATAGAAAATTATCTTAGTAAAGTGCAGTATTCACTATAAGGAAATTTTTAAAAATGACTTCTCAAAAAAATGACATCTTTTGTTGAAAGCTCCTTCTGTGACACAATCACAAAACCAATCAATAGTCCTTCAAAGAGAACCCAAGCTGTCCACATGGCAGACATGCATGAGAGAACCAGGCTCAGTTCCAATTATAAATGTCCTGAAATGCTAGAGAAAACTACAGCCCCTGCTGTCCATCTGAGCCTTGAAAAGAATACATATGCAGTAGATACCTAACGCAGATCAAGGGAGAGGCAGAGAAGCCACCGGCATCCAGAATCTAGGAGAGAAATGGAAGCAAGAGAGGAGTGTGCTGATCCAACACAGGGTAGCTCATGGGGGGTTGGCTAACAATATCCAGGGACTCTGAAGAGGGGTTTAAGGCCCACGGGGACAAGTGGCATTATATTTGGCAAAGAGGATCAAGACAGGTTCTAAAGAACAGGCTGGGGCTGGTTACCTGGCTCAGAGGGTAAAGGTACTGGACACATAAATTCCATCCCCAGGATGCACCAAATTGGTCTATGATCTCCACATGTGCACTGTGACATGTGTTCCCCACACACATTTTTAAAACTAAACTGCATATGTACCCTATACCTCTTTAAGTAGAAAACAGAATCTTGTGGGAGAAACCCAAGCCATCTCTTCATTGCCTGTATGATGTGCACTAGCCCAGACAAAACTAGATTTAAAAAAGATCAGTTGATGGTAGATGAGAGGCAGACAGGCAGACAAAGACACCAGTCAAGTGAACAGCTAATAAGATAAAGATTTATTGAGAAAAGAGTCAACAGACAGATCATCCACCATCATCCAAACTGCTAGGGCTCTTGCAGAGTCAACAGAAAACCTTTGCTTCCACATGTTAGGTGGAAAATTAAAGAAAAAAATTCCCACTGTTAATAAGCTCGCTAAAAATTATATGTACACAAGGGGAAAAATAAAATAAATTAATCTTAGTGGATGCAACAGGCATATGTATTAGCAATCAAATATTGCAGAAAAGTCAGACAAAAGGTGTTTATTTAAGAAAAAAACAAAATTAAAGTAAAAACTGTCACAAAATAAAGTAAACCAAGAGAAGACAGTCTGTAGCCATCACAGACTTGCTGTGCAAGTCGTAAAAATTAGCTATTGAAAATGATAAAACAAATTGGTGGCAAGCCTTAAAAGAGGCTGAGCAAGGAGTTGTCAGTTGTCACGAGATGCCCGCTATCACAATCCCCTAGTGTATAGATACTGAAAATATGGATAAGTAATATTCAAGAGATATTGGAGAGAAATGACAAACAGACTCGGAAGGATGGGGGTGGAGCAGTGAGACCAGAATTTAAAAAAAAAAAAAAAAAGACTCAAGGAAGATAAATTTAATGAAATCCACATCTCAGCATATCAAGCTGAGACATCAAACACAAAGGAAGTGTTGAAGGTGGCTGGGACGGAGGAGAGATTATCTACAAAGGAAACAATCTGATGGATACAAGATTCCTCCTCTGCCGCAGTAGAAGCCAGAAGGTAATAAAATCAAACCTTCAAAGTGTTGAGGGAAGACAACTATATATATCAGGCAAAATTATGCAAGAATGAAGTATACTCAAAAAACATTGCAGTGGAGGCTGACCAATTTTTGTGGTCAGACACACTTAATGGAAAGACTATCAGAGTTTATCTTCAATAAGAAGGATATTAAATCCAGAAGGAAAAATCTCTGATATTCAAGAAGCAGAGATTAGAGAAAATTCGTCAGCAGTTTGACAAATCAAGGTAAGAATTGACACAATCAAAAATAAAGTATGTAGAGGACTGGGAGATGGCTCAGCCCATAAGCATGAGAGTTTGAGCTTGATCCTTGGCACCCTCGTAACAAAGCAGGATGTCTCACAGAGACAGCCACAGCCAAGCTTCCTTGACAAGAGCAGCCAGGAAAATGGCATCCAATCCTCCACTGACGCACACTCTAGATGCTCTAGTTTCTTTCTGTTGCTGTAATGAAGAACCCTGAGAATAAGAAACTTGGGGGAGAAGAGAAGCCATTGGTTTACAGGTTACAGTCTATCACTGGGCAGAAATCAAGACAGAAACTTAGCAGGCCACATTGCATGCAAAGTTGGGAGCAGAAAGAATGACATGCTTGCTTCCTCGTGTGTCCTCTGCTCTCAGAGATCTCCTCTGACCTCTGAATGTGACCCCAGGCCTTCTTATGTCAACTCCCAATCAAGACAACCCCACAGATGTGTCTGCAACCTGATCTAGATAATTCTCCATTAAGACTCTCTGTCCGATTCTAGGGTGTGTCAACTTGCCAGCACATTGGGGCACTGTATGGTGAAGTGGCATGGGACTAAAAGAGAGGCAGGTCTGATGGGCTGTTCCATAGCCCTGAGTACCCTTCCTACCATACAGTCATCTTTAAGAGGAAGGGTCAGGCCCTAGCTTTGGGACTAGGAAATATCTTGGTGACATGAACTGGTTTTTTAGAGCCCACTCCCTTTTGTGGGATGCCTTGCTCAGCCTTGATACAAGGAGAAGAAGATGGTCCTGCCTCAACTTGATATGTTAGCCTGTGTTCACTGCTCAAGGGAGGCCTTACCTCCTTGGAGGAGTGGGTGGAGGATGGAGTGGGGAGGGGTGGGGAATATGTGGGGAGTGGGAGAAGGGGAGGGAGGAAGAACAGTGGAGGGTATGTAAAAGGAATTATAATAATAATTTTAAAATATGATTTAAAGAAAGAGGAGGAAGAGGGAGATTGAGCCCCTTTTGTGGAGTTTTGAATGAGTGTACTTAAGGTACACCACGTGTTCTGATAAACAAAATAAGGACTTCATGACTACAGTTAAGCTAATTAGAATATCCTTCCTCCCCATGCCACATTTCTGTTCTATGATGGGAGCCACTGAGACCCCCACGTAAGAGTTTGTATTAGACAAGATGCGACTTCCAAATGACTGAAGGAACAAAAAGAACTCTCAGTATACTCCCCATGGCACGGGGACTCTAGATATTTACCCAAGCACAGATGGGGACAGACATGAAATGTCATCAAATGTGCATGTAGACTTGAAAACTTACAATGACCTCGGAAAGAAGTGTGTATTTCAATGACAGAGGGAGACTTAAGGTGGTTACCAATCTCCTGCAAAAGCCACCTGAGAGAAAAATAAATTCCAGGATTGGCTGAAGGTAGCATCCCTGCCAACTGTCAAATATAGCATGTTGGCTGTGTCCTAGACACATAGCTTCCTCCTGGGCTACACATCCAAGCATGCTCAGAACAAAACCTACACAGCCTCATCCCCCACTGACATCACAGACCCTCCCATTCTCTTCACTACACTCTGAAACCTGAGTCCAAGTCCCAGCATCCACATGGTGGTTCACAGCCGCGTGTAACTCCAGTTCCAGGGGATCCAACACCCTTTCCTGCCTCTGTGAACACAGGTATACATGTAGTACTCAGACATACATGCAGGTAAGACATTTGTACATATAAAATAAGGTAAATAAATGTAAAAATATGTCTCATTTCCAGCCTGATGGTATTCCTTTGTTTGCTTTGTTTGTTTCAAGCATCTAGTAACACATTGTTGAACAGGTTTCTTTCTGATAAAGAGCATTAGAGCATAGTAAGTTCTCTGTCCCCTCTCAAAATAGCTCCTTGCCTCTCTCCACCTGCTGTTTAATATGAATGGTATAAATCTTCATGAAATGTCAGAGAGAAGGAGGGCCTAGAGAGTAATACCCACTACAGAAATCTTCTGCCATTTCTAAGAAAATACTTGAACACCAAGGTTCTAAAAATGTACACAGACACATGTTTGAATGTCTGCTGGCTCAGTATATTGTAAGTGCATAACTAGATGGTCTGAGCAGGAAAAATGCATGTGTCCACCTGGGGCGGAAACAAACCTTCATCAAATCGTGAAAGAGACCCCAGTGATACAGTGCTTACCTAGAATGCATGAAGATCTAAGCTGCATCCCAAGATACACACACACACACACACACACACACACACACACACACACACACACACACAGAGAGAGAGAGAGAGAGAGAGAGAGAGAGAGACGCATGCATGCACACACACATACATACATACATACATACATACATACATACATACACACACAACACATATAAACATACACACACATACATACATATACATACATACACACACATACACACACATGCATGCATGTAAGCAGGCACAGATGTACATCATAGGTGAAATTAAGCCACTTAACCACCATGCATTTATAAAGAAATCACTGCCTGGCCAATAGTCAAATTTAGTTTTCTAAATAAAAATAAACTCATCCTTCTGTGAATTGCCTTGGTGTTTTACTACAGCAATAGTGAAGTAATGAATGATGCAACAGGAAAGAAACTCCCTCCTCCTCTGCCCACAGTGAGTAGCTTATCTGTTCATGAGAGCCTAAGATCCTCTCTCAAGCCACATTGTCCCCAAAGCAGCAGGTGTCACTGTCACTGTGAGCATGAACAGGCTTCCTGGCCACCTGTTTCCACCTCTTCTGCAGACACATTCCAGCTAATACTGCCACCTTTGGCAGGACACTGGCTGTAGCAAAGGTGACAGGCAACACCATGGTGGCTACATTCCTTTTCATTAGAACGGGTAAGGAGGGACTCCCATATCCATATGCACAAGATGCACAATGTTCTACCTAGAAGGGACCCCACCTTTCTCTAACCACCTCCTTGGCCTGCCCTTGCATAGGTATTGCAGAAAGAACACACTTCAAGATGCAAGGTCAGCTCTGATTATCAGTCACTAAGATGTCTCAGAAACACAAAGTCATGGCCTTCTAGAACTCTCCAAGACTTTCGAAGGGCAGGCGTCTGAGGGCTGTACTGTGAATGCTGCCTGCTGCAGTACAGGCAGGAGCTAGAACTCCAGACCTGGGGTGAATGCATCTTTGGACAATCTAGGAAAGCTCATGTCCATCTCTCTCCTGTGAAAAACATGTGAAAGATAGCAAATGAGAGCTGATGTGGTTGATGAGGTGGGGAGAATGCAAAAAGCATGACCCGCTTGGCCATAGTATGGATCCTCTCCATCCCTAGCCCAAGACACTGTTTTGCTTTGTCCTGTGACAGTCACCTGCCATGCAGTAATCATAGATCTACCCATGACTGACAGGTCAGGGAGCATCAAGGGACATCATAAAAGAAGTAAAGCCACTGTATAGTTAAAATGGCATCTGATGTGGGAATGTCTCTCTGTATGCTGTGAATAAAGGAACAGTTTTGACCTATATCAGCAGCAGGCAGGAAATCAGAGCATAGGTAAGAGGAGAGCGGAGTCAAGGGAGACTTCATCCAGCTGCCCAAGAATCATGATGTAAGGAAATAATAGGTAAGCCACGGGCCACATGGCAGGGCAGATTAATGGAAATCGGTTGAATTAAGATGAAAGAGCTAGTTAACAATGTGCCAGAGCCATAGGCCAAGCAGCATGAAATTAATATGTGTCTGTGTCATTTGGGGGGTGGGAGGGGAGCAGCTGCAGGTGGGTTTATACCATGGGGCTAGTCTGAGCCAGAACCTTCTGTTACAGGCACCATCATCACTCTCCCAAAAGCCAGTTTCAACATTAGCAAGGGATCATGTCAAACAACAGAAGACAACTTAACGTAACTGGATAACCAGACATTACTTCCCAAAACCCACCCTTCCCTCCCCTAAACCAGGTCATTATGGATCTGGAAGTCAACTGCCTAGATCAGAGCGCTTTGGGAAGGAGATCCTGACCCCCAAGGGTGTATTCCTGGGCCCTGCTTACAGATCTGGTTTTAATCCAGCTCTGGAATTTCCTAGTTGAGTGACCTTATTGCTCCTCCCCTTTCTGTTCAGTAGACACTCAGAACAGTTGGAAAGATACTGGAACAAGGTCTCTGCAGAAAACATATTTGATAGCTGGTCACCATCACCACCAGTGCTGGAGTGCCAGGCAGTTGTGTTTACGTTGTTTCTGGTTTGCCATAATTGCCCATTTCCATGATTCAAACACGCCCTCTGTGGCCAACTGGAAGCTCCCAACACAATGCCACAGAAGGCAGAGTCGAGAAGAAAGACACACCTGACTTCCGTAAGCTGCTGAGGGTTCATCCAGCTGCCTTTTACTTGGGGCCCTGTGGTCACATTCCTGTCATTGACTGTGGCGTACCCCATGTATGTGTGGCAAAGCCTCCACCATGCAGCACACACTTGGAAACACTTAGAAAAGTGTTCATTACAATTAACTATGCCTCGCTCACTACGGTTAATCTATTGCGTTTGTTTAGGGAAAGGAAGAAGGGGGAAAAGGAAGTAAACGGGAAAGAAGAGGAAAGAGGCAGGAAAAATAAAAAGAAAGAGGATAATCAATGGTCCAGAAAGTAAAGAGTATAAAACACCCTAAGGGATGTTCTGGCTACAAGAAGCAACGAGGAGCGAATGCACTTGGAATTCCAGGGTAGTGCTTGTCTGAGGCCCCTTCGCTGATGAGCACAGTTCAGCAACGGTGAGGTTTGTTTTCCTTGGAGCACAGGGCTAGGGCAAAGCCACTGCACTGAGCACAGGAGGCTCACTGGCGACTCTCATCTTGAGTAGAACTTTCCTTCTACTGCCTTTCATTTGTGTGTGGAGGTGGCATCTTGTAAAAATGGCCTGCCTCCGCGTCTAGCAAAGTGACCCAGGCTGATTTTCCAGGTTGGCCTCCGCATGACCCTCACTGAAAGAGACGATAAACCTGGGGAGTGACCCAGCTGCATCTAAGGAAATGTCATTTATTCCCTGGTCAATTTTGACAGTGATGACACCAAGGTCCTTCCAATTCTAAGATTGGATTGTCCCACAAACATGCATTAAAGAGGCTTAATAAAAAATCCTTCTGGAAAGAGCTATTCACAGGGAAACACACCCACTTCAGGCACAGAACACATTTCCTTTGCCAGTCCTCCAACCACAGCAGAGCTGGGATGACCTTTGAAGAGGATCCTTCAAGCAGCTCACATGGATTTACTCTCCTCAACCAAATGGAAAAGCCTGCCTATGACAACCTGCTTCATGCTGGGAATTCTGCAACATGCCAGTTCTTCCATGACAACTTGGAAGAACATTACGTTTAACCAAGTTTGAGTTTTCCTTGAAAATATATCCATGCCTTCATTCCCAAAGGTCTTTGCAGATTCTAGGGCATAAATGAAGCAAGTGTGCTGTTTGCCTAACCTCCCTTCCTCCCTCCCCTTGGCGCCTCACAATGCGGTATTCATTGGAAATGAGAGAGCGTATGCCCAGAGCTCATCTCCATCCTCAGTACTGGCTCAAGTCACAAAAGTGTCTAAGCCACCTAAGTGATAGACTGGCTCTGTGCTATCAGCCTCTTCCGAGCTGATATTTGTTCTACTGCACTCAGACACATCACCTTTCTTTTCTGAACACTTTGTTCAGAGTCTAAAATTGAGAAAATGAAGAGAAAAAATTGTCTCTAGAGTAGAGATGCTGAAGACCCCCTTGCTTCATGATGATGTAAATATAGACAACAGAGGAAGAAGACAAGCCATCCTGAGCCAGGATCGGGGCTCAGAAGAATGAGTGGGAAGGCAGAAGCAGTCATGAGGCCACACGGATCACTGAGAAAGCTACATCTCCTCTCTATTTGCCGGTGGGGTAGAAGAAAGAAAGTCTTCAAGATCATGGGCAGCAGATTTAGAAAACAGGGGCACCACCTAAAAAGGCAAAGCTCCAAGTGTGAGCTCCATGAGAACTTGGAAGTCCTTTAGCTTTGAGTCTGTAAATGGAATCTATGAAAGTAACTTTGTGGACCAAGAAGAAACAGGACAGAGAAATCACCTGGTGGAGTTGGGGCCTGTCTGTTCCAGAGGAGGGAAAATGGGAATGTGAGACACAGGGGCCACACAGAGCAATGCACATACGCTGTCAGAGACAATTGACAGTGAGTCTGACCCCAAGGCAAGAGGTCCAGTTGGCGACATTTCAGTAAACATTACTAAGGTCCCTAAGTGGGTGAGAGCAGGCAAGCTCCCTTCTTTAGGGAAAAAGAACTAACAATAAACCAAAATTTGAAACAGAAGTTCATAAAACACATAGAACAGAGTCGCTCCAGAGTATTCTTCCAGAGAATAGCAACAGCCCCTGAATGAAGCAGCTGCTCTGAGTTAACCCCAGCGGCGCTGGCAGGGACTGTCTCCCCACATTCCTACCAAGTCCTACTGCTGGAGAGCCAGGGGATAGGTGAGTAACAATTGGCACCCTGTGGTGGGCTCTGGCTCTCCTCAGGCCTGCACTAGCATCAGGGCATTGCTTACTTACAGTCCTGTGGCGCAGTCTCATCAGTTGTCAAATGAGATTAATAAAGATCGACTAATTAATTAATTAATTAATTAATTAATTAATTAGATGAATAAGATTAAAATCCTCTCCCAGGGGTAGTTGAGATAACCAGATGACTTTGTATTAAATAACAGAGCCCATGTAGAATGTTGGTTAGCAAGAAATGCCTGTCAGCACTTGAGCAAGAAGTGAAAAAGAACCCCAAACAGGAAGCAGCTATAGCTCAACAGGGTCATAGGAAGCTGGGATATATAGGCCAAGGATTCAAACTAGATCAAAACCAGCCACTGGATCCATCACCATCCATTTCCAAGACGGTCTTAACAACTCTGCCCTCCCTCACGCTCCAGCCTTCCTAACTTCTGAGATGAAAATATCTCAAGGAACTCAACTTCATAGCTGATGTGGCTTGTACAGGTAGCCCACATACCTGATATGCAAAGAGCAACAGAAGAACCTTAGCACTTGTAGGTGTCTTCCCCCACAAGGTGGCCTGCCTTTGACTTCTCACTTCACTTTGGCCCTCCACTTCCTCACTGACACTCTCCCATCTAATCATGGTGCCATGATGTCCACTTCACTCCTGGCCTTGAAAGCTGTGGCCCTTGGTCTCTGACATAAAGAAATACAATGGTACCAACATAAGAATGTTGTCCCTCTGAAACTCTACTTAATGGGGATAGCTTAGAAGGCCCTATACAATGTACTGCGTAAATTTATTCAATTTTAAACTACCGTGTTTGACTCCATTGATGGCACCAGGATTTATGACCAGCCTTATGGCTTCATCAATTAGCTAGTTGGGCTATTGCCACAGCTTACAGAGCTGTCATATTTGTGGATTTATGGCATTCTGGGTAAAGCGGCATCATTGCCCTCAGTTTCCTGTGAGCATTCATTTCACCCTGAGAGATAATTCATCATGGTTATTATGGAAACACCAACATAAACAAAAGAGGAAAGAAACATCTAGGCTATGGTCTAATTGCCTGAATCAATCTCCAGAGGAAAAGGATGCTTGGTAAAGTCAGCTGGCTTCAGATGAGCTCAGTGTGCTCAGTGAAGTTATCCCAACTCTAAAGCTATTCATGCTTCAAATGGCAAAGCATAAGGTGAAGAGTCCATTGCAGGTCTGCAGCCAAGCAGTCATAGTGCTATCTGTTGGGATAGCTAGGCTATGTTCCCTTTGAAAAATGTAGATTTTTATGTGCTACATAAAAAGCCACCAAGTCAGTATAGTATCGTTCAGCATAATTAAGTGTCTTTGGCCAGTGCCCTCAGCCTCAGAGGACCATAGAAACATAAACACACCAGCATATTTGATGCCTAACTTCCCAGCAGAAAGCCAAGGATGTACCATGGGTCTCACACATTATTGTCTGTTGTGTTTGGCCTTGTCTTGCTTTATGAGACCAGCTGTGGGGTCCCTGGGGTGGGCGGAGCTGGACTTGGAGCGCACAGAGGCTTGGCAGTGAGAAACTCTATGGAATATTCTTTTGTTCTTCACTGTTCTGATACAGCTCTCCTTCTCACACAACACAACCAAAACTGTAAAGCCCCAGTGCCCTCTGCACCCTGCACACAGCTCATCAGTTTAAGAAAATGACCAGTGAAAGAAATAATGGATCTTACAGCTTGCATCATCTTATAGAAAAGGAGAGAACTTTCAAATAGACTAGAAAATAGAGACCCCAAACAAGCAATACAATTTTCCTGTCTCCATGATGTACAATAGAAAAAGCATAGGTTTGGGAGACAAGGGTGCAGGCTCAAGTGCTGACTCCTTCCACCAAGTGCTCTTTTCCTGGGAGAGGCTTTGTACCTGCTAGGGTGAAGCTGAGTCTCCCAATATGGGAGTGGCAAGGAGGGTCCCATCAGGCTTGGAAACTCTGACCAGAAACCAGATAGGCTTGAAGGATGGAAATTACTAGAAGCCACTAACATGCAGTCTTATCACAGGACCCCAGAGACGCATGATGGCATGTTCATCCATCCACACTTCCTTGGAGAAAGTCAAGGATGATGCCATGGGTGGATGAAAGCTGTGGGGGAGACTATTTTAGAGAGGCCTTTAGTGTGCCGAAGAAGATGTCCATCTAATGATGCACTGTAGGACGCAGGGTATGGGCTATAGAGTAGAAGTCAAGAATGGAGATATTTGGATATCATCAGTACATGGGTAGGACTGGGATCCAGGGGTGGGATGATGTCACCAGGAAGTACTAGGGTGGTCCCTTTGTGATAAGTGGATTGTGCATTTGCTGTGAATTAGTTTCCTTTCTCAGTCCCCAAATGAAGCTCTACTGGGTCTCCTGACTTTATCTCTCAATAGAACGGTTTGCTTTTCTCTCCATTCACTATGGGCTTAACCATGGCCCGTGTCAGCCCAATGATGTGGGATGGAAGTGAGTCAGTTCTAGACAGCAATGTGCCAAAGAATCACAGGTGCCCACCTACCCCATGAACGTCTGCCTACTCCCCACCATCCTGATGTGAAAGACATCTAGAGCCCCTTCATGACCAGCTAAGCATGAACAAACCCAGCAAACCACAACAGGGTGTTGCTATGTGCTATTGAGATTTCTTCAGGGATGCCTGTTACTCTAACAAAAGTTCATTAATAGACAAGAAATCTTACCCTACTAAAGGAGGCTCCAACAGACTTGGCTAGACTCTTTCAAAGATGCCATGCCATCAAGCTAAGAAAGCCCAAAGGGCCATTCAAGGTAAGCTGAGACAGTCCTTGGGATGGCCAAGTGTTTGCTGGAGAAGAGTAACCGAACTTGTCTCAGAAACTGTCTACCATGGACTTCCCAGTACAGCAGCTCCACTTACACATGTCTAGTGGACCAATGACCCAGCAGGTTGCTATATACCTGAGGATAATCAAGTCTTTTGCTGGTGGCAGCTAGGTTGCTCCCAGAGCACAACATAGGTAGAAAGTTCTGTGGAATGTTCAGAAAGGCCCCAGAAGGACTCCAGGAAGGGCAGGGGGCTCAGATGTACTGCCAGTGGCTCTAGGCACAGGAATACACACACCTGATACCTCCTGTTACCCCTACTCTGGGTTCTTCCACAGGGCAGTGTGACACACCAAACACTATTTCTCTCAACACTGGGACCAGTTGGCCTAGAAGAGGGAGCGTTAACTCACACCCTCTGAGTGAGGATGGTGCTGCCACATCTGAGCAAAAGTCTCCCTGAGTCTTTAGGTACCAGGAAAAGAGTTTGCATCTGATAAGTGATTTCTACAACTCTGAAAAGGCCCCAACGGGGAGAAAGCTGCTCACTTCAAGAATTTGTACAAATGTCCTTTGCGAAATCTGAAGCAGAGTTATACATGTGGTGTGGAGAGCACAGCCACAAATGCATTCACTCTCTTGTGCTCTCTCTCTCTCTCTCTCTCTCTCTCTCTCTCTCTCTCTCTCTCTCTCTCTCTCTCTCTCTCTCTCTCACACACACACACACACACACACACACACACACACACACACTATAACTATCATCAACACACCATAGAGATACACACAGCTTGCATATTGTACACAAAAGGAGCACACTAACTACACGCACACAGCATATTCTAGAGTGTCACACGTACAACATACACACAAACCAACAGACAACACACAAGCATAGAACA
Source organism: Phyllotis vaccarum (assembly GCA_033318265.1). NCBI lineage: Eukaryota > Metazoa > Chordata > Mammalia > Rodentia > Cricetidae > Phyllotis > Phyllotis vaccarum. The sequence goes on along the minus strand of JARWLC010000010.1, from coordinate 38,101,015 downwards.
CATTTCACATCTAGTACACACACAACACTGTCCACATACACACCATAAGTATGTAACAGCCACAGTTTGCACATGAGTAAAGCCAATTAAAACTCATTTCTCTTGCATTACATATTAGCTTTAAACGCAATGACTAGCAAATGGCAATACCTCTGCCCATTAGTGCAAAACTCTTCATCACGTTTGAAGGAACCTTTCACTTCTTTTGTCTGTCAAGTGGTGGGGAGGTTTCCACATGAACTCAGGATGTACACATCCCTATGGCAGAAAATGAAACACACACACACACTTCTTCCCTTAGAAACAAAGCCAAGCACCTGACATACCAGCTCTTCGGCTGCTAGGAGAGGTGGGTATAGAAGGACGCTGTATGTGCAGAGGACACACACGAATCATCTGCTGTACTATGTGACAACAAGTGTGTAGATGTCATTTACGACATATGAGTAAATGGCAGAATAAAAGACATGTGAGGTGAGTGACTTTCTCCTGGGGGAAGCTTTTAAAGTCTTCAGCACTGTTGCCATCATTTAGCAAATGCCAACGTTCTCTAGAAGTTTCTCCACTGCAATTGGAGAGCTATTCAGCAAGACACTAGCCATCTCTTCCAAACTTGAAGTGTATGTGAGGCCTTAGAGAATGCTCTGAGAAGCTGAATGCAGGGCCTTGGGCCATCCCTGGCCACTCACTCCCTACCACCACCCAAGGGTGTGGCCTCAGTAAACTTCTGGCTAGTACACCAAGCTCTCAGCTATAGACTTGTGCAAACCATTCTTGGAGCCTCCTTTCCATGTCCTAGCTAACTCCTGTCAGTCCTTCACACACGATGCATGCTGACTCAGCTCAGTGTTGACACCAGCACTGATTCCCTAGGATGTCTTGGTAAGAAGCTCTTTCACAGAGCATCTGTCCACCACCATCCCAGAGCAGAGATTGGAAGTTTGTGCCCAAACTATCAAAGGCTCACAAATAAAAGGGATATCAAAACAACAATTAAATGTTCCCTTTATTCAAAAAATCTTATTGTGAGAAAACAGTAACCTTGTGTCATGAGGGACAGCTGTTGGGAACAGGATATGAAAGCTTCTTCATGTCCTGTGGTATTCCTGTTCTGTGACAGGATGGAGACTGAACCTAAATAATTGTGGGTGCTCTTAGCTGCGGGGCTTTCTCTGAGGAGAGACAAGAGCCTTTGCAATTCAGAATCAACTTGCATTGCTTCCGTGCAAACTCAGACTCTCCACAGTTCTTACTGATAACAATTAGTTACCCAGACTTGCTCATTGGCCTGATGTCCTCTGTATCCATAAATACCATGACACCCTGATCAAGAGAGAGAATGGGGTCCCTTTGTGGGATCTCTTTATATCACTTTGCCATGCAGCATTTTGAAACAGACAATATGTCTGATATTTAGTTCTGCTAAGAGTGATTAACTCATAGGGAAATTTCAGGCCTATCTCTCTTCCCTCTGTTTCTCTGTATTTATAGGTTTCCCCACTCTGAACTCACTCACATCATAGAAAAATATGAAATCATAAAAGATATGCACAAGTTCATCCATTTTAGAAAAAAAAAGGAGAGAAGCCTTCAGGACTGTCCTAGGACCACTGTTTCTGTGATGAAACATCATGACAAAAGCAACTTGTGGAGGAAAAGGTTTATTCCGCTTACACTTCCACATCACAACTTATCATCCAAGAAAGTCAGAACAGGAACTCAAACAGGGCATGAACCTGGAGGCAGGAACTGATGAGGAGGCCAGGGTGGGATGCTGCTTACTGATCTGCTTCTGCCTGCTTTTTTATAGGACTCAGGGATAGCATTACCCACAATGGGCTGGGCCCTCTCCCATCACTCACTAATTAAGAAAATGCTCTACAGGACTGCCTCCAGTCTGATCTTATGGAGGTATTTTCTTAATTGAATTGAGGTTCCTTTCTCTCAGATGACTCTAGCAGGTGTCAGATTGTGGTGATATATATTTAATAAACTAAACTGGAATACCAGAAACAAAGCACAGCCACCCAGCCACCTTGGGTCTGTCTCCAGGAATCCTCTGAGTGCCTCTGAGTCCTCAGAAAAAAGGAAGGGGAAAGTTCTGGGAAAACTGAAAAACCTCTTCTCTTATTCTGCCCAGCTCTCTTAACTCCTTCTTTTCATATTTCTAAAGCTAGGATTAGAGGTGTGGGGTGAATGATTGATGGACCTCATACTGCCCCAAATGACAGACATAAAGAATAAACATGTTTATTTTAGAGCTAGGAAGGAGTCAGTCTAGCAATGCCCTTGCCCAGCAGTTATCTGCAACTTCTGTGTAACTATGAGCTAAGGACAGGGATTGACAGGTACAACCTTCATTCTGATATGCTCCCAGCAATAGGAACTCCATGGAGTATAGCATCAGGCTGAAGCCTCACAGCCCTGTGAACCACACCGTGTCTTTCTGGGGACGGACATGCTTAGACAAGGGAGCACCATAGCATGTGGTGTCTTCTCATCTACTACCACCTCTCCTTCTGAGGAGATGAGTATCCTCCCTGTACATCTCCAAGCTTCCCACCCCTTTAGGACCTAGGCTTGGTAAGGCTACGGCAGCATGTACTCACACCTCCTCCTCCAGAAATTGTCCCATGACCTCATGCTCTCTGTATCTCATGACCTTACCTCTCAAGAGATGAAGAAAGCAGTGAACCATGGCTTTGGTTGTAAGTGAAAAGGGTCAACCAAAGGGACCCTGGGGATTCTAAATGAGTCATTATACCCATTCTTATTCCTATAGACCTCACTGTTCCATCGCAGTTAATATGAGGAGCTGCCTCCTACTTGAGGTGAATTATACAGACAACGAATGGTAAATCTTCTCATACCAACCACACATGTGTAACCTCAGCTGTTGCACAAGGGTGTGCAAGACCCCAGCTTCTTACTGAGGAGTTCCGATAGAGGCGATGAGAGGATAGGAGACCTCCACTTCTCTATCCCTGCTTCTGCTCACACCCCAAGGTGGGGAAGTACAGTAGATTAGCATCCTTGCTCTCTCAGCTGGATGTGTCTGGTCTCTGTGAAGAGCACAGGCCCCTCATGGGTCACATCGCATCCATAGCAACAGAGCTTTGTTTGACTCTGAATCAAAACTTCAAATCCCTTGTCCATTTTTGGATCCTCTCACTTGGGAAAGTTTTACATGGCCTGAGGTGTTTAGGGCTATAAAACGCACATAGTAAGCAAGCAAGTACCGCTAATCAAATTACAAAGAAATGTATCTTAGGGGGCTGGAGAGACAGCTTAGTGGCTAAGAGCACTGGATGCTTTAATAGAGAATCCAGGATCGATTCCTAGGACCTATGTGGCAGCTCACAACTGTCTGTAAGTCCAATTCCAGGGGATCTGACATTCTCTCTGGTCTCCACAGGCACTAGACACACACATAGTGTACACACACACACACACACACACACACACACACACACACACACACATACAGACAAAACAGTCTTTATTAAAAAAAAATAAAAATTAAGAAAATTTAAGAAATGTATCGTAAGTAACTTTTAGGGGCTGGGGATGGGCCACAGTTGTTAGAGCATATGCCTAGCATGCATGAAGCCTTGGGTTAAATCTCCAGCACCAAAGAACCTGGGTGTGGGGTAGAATGGAAGCAAGAGAGTCAGAAATTCAGTTACCCTTGGCCATGTAACAAATCTGAGGCAAGATTGGGATGTATGAGCTCTGTTTTAGTAAAATGAAATTATACACATAATACTGCCATTGCTAAAGATTAAATAAATTTATATATTACTAAGATGGTGAACTTGTGTGATTTTTAAAGTGTTAGATCCTGGCTGAATATTTGAGACTGCAAGTCAGAGCATCGTTAATGTTTTCAGAGCAGAGCATTGTTAGTGTTTTCAGAGTGGGTCAATATTTTGATTGTATAACTCTTAAAGCTGAAAATGCCACTTTGCATAAATATTCAGTGAAAACTAGCAGAAGTATGTTTAAGGCCATTTCAGAAATTGTTGGAAATTCTGCCCCAATCCCAAACCAAACTTCATCCAACAATTATTTTTATAAAACTCAAGCCAGCAACTCCAAGAGCAATTCTTAAAATTGATCTTTTAAACAACAGAATGCAGACACACTAATGTGATACTTGCACATTGGAGAATGATGGCAGAAAAATAGAAAAAAACTTCATTTTCCAGAATTAAACCACCGTGTTTTTGTAAGCACAGAAAACTGTGTGTCCAGTAAAAATGCTGCAGTTCATGACACCATAGTCTCGAATCTGAGCAGAAGTGTTTCCGCTGGCATTGGTGGCTGTTGCATGATATGAGGACACACAAGCAGTGCACAATGTTCATGCTGGGCTTGTTCAGAACCTGAAGCTGCAGTAAAGGCCAATGACAGAGCACAAATAATGGTCCTACCAACATCTCAGGGCCATTCCAGTTTGCATTTACTCATTCGTAAAGTGTGGTAACTCACCAGTCCCCAAAGACATGTCTGTGACTCAGAACCACAAAAACAAAGGCTTTTCACTCATCTTTTAGAATGGATGAGATTCTTAAAACAGAACATAATAAAAGTTGACAGTGAGCTAGAGAAATTGGGACCCTGTACACCACAGTAAAGACAACCATTACAGAAAACAATAGAGAAGTTCCTCAGAAATTTAAATATAGAATTATATATGGTCCAGTAGTTCCTACTGCTAAGTCTATACATCCAAAAGAGCCTAAATATATAAATCCAAAAGAGCTGGAGGAGGCAGTCAGAAGTTTCTGTGTCAGACCTGCCCAGTATTGTAGACACTTAGTCCCAAAGAAACACACAAAGGCTTATAATTAATTACAAGCTGTTTGGTCTATGGCTCGGGCTTATTACTTGCTAACTCTTATACTTTAAGTTAATCCATATTTCTGTTTATGTTTAGTCACGTGGGTTGGTACCTTTTCTCAGTGCAGCATTTTCATCCTGCTTCCTCTGTGTCTCTCTGTCATCTTCTGCTCTGTTCTTCTCTTCCCAGAATTCTCCTAGTCTGCTTGCCCCACCTCAACTTCCTGTTTAGCTACTTGACCAATCAACATTTTATTAAACCAATATTTACAATGACAAATACTGACAGTTTACAAGAGCATAGTCCCACATCAGGAGGAGGTAGTTGTTGCTTATGCACTTGCATATACAGGTGTTCTTAGTATTTCTAACAGCTGCAAAATAGAAGTAGCCCAAGTGACCATTGACAAATAGATGTGCAAAAGTTGAATGGAATATTAATCAGCCTTAAAGAGTAGGGAAGTCCTGTAGTACAGTGCAATATGGATGAGCCCTGGAGACATCAAGCTACGAGAAGAAAGTGAAAAAAGACAAATATTTAGTCCCACTCTGTGAAGTACGTATGGGTGATGATGTCATTGAGACAGAAGTAGAACAGTGGTCAGTGTCAGCACAAATTGTCCAATGAGTATCGAGTTCCAAATCTGTAAACTAGAAAAGTTCTGGATGGGTTGTGGTGACAGATCAGTCCCTAAAGTGTCACCATGCAAGTGTGAAGACTGGAGTTCATAACTCCAGGACTCATGTAAATATCAGGTAGGTTTAGAGTCCTGCCTGGAATTCTGTGCTTGGAAGGCAGAGCCATGGGATCCCCGAGTAAGTAGGGCACTAGATTAGCAAGCTCTCGATTTAGGTGAAGAGCCAACTGAAGGAGATTCTCAACATTAACCTGGGGCTTCTACACACATGCATGTATACATGAATATGGACACACACACACATGCATGCATACATATAAAGATATCACACACAAGTTCACTTAAAAAGAAAAAAGGAGATTTTTAAAAATCCTAGAATGAGTGTCATAGCAGTGTGGATATATTTACATTGAACTACAGACTTAAAACATGATTAATATGGAGGCTGCAGAGATTGCTAATAGGTTAAGATCACTGACTGCTCTTCCAAAAGATTCTGGTTTATCCCCAGAATCCATATGGTACCTCACAACCACCTATAATTCCAGTCCCAGGGATCCAGTGCCTTTGTGCCCTCCACAGACATTGTACATACATGTTGCACAGATACACATGCAGAAAAAGCACTCACACAGAATTTTTAAATTGTTTATATGGTGAAGTTTAATGTTATGAGGTTTTGAACACAATAAGAAAAAAAAATCATAAAACCTTCTCCAAGGAGAGCTTGATGAATTAATCCAGTTCACACATGCAGAGACAGATGTGTACTGGCCACACAAAGTGCAGGTTACAGAAATGCCAGAAATGAATTCATGCTTACCTCATACTTCATGACACACATGAGTTCTTTCCAACTTGATTTTTATTTACTTGGAATGTGGTTGACCTGTTTCCCTTTCCCAGTTACTGCTGTGTGTATTGCTTTCTCAGGCCAGATTGCTTTGAAATTTAAAGCATCAGTTTTAAAAATATTCCTGATTAATGTAACAATTCAAAAGTCTGAAAATGCCATCTGATGCTGCGCATGGTGGCGCATACCTAAAATCTCAGCATTTGAAACGCTGAGGCAGGAGGATCTCCAGTTGGTTAGAGACCAGTCTGGGCTATAGAGTGAGTTCCAGGACAGGCTGGGCTATAGCATAAGACTGAAATGGGGGGGGGGGGGGAGAAGGGAAGGGGGAGAGAAGAGGAGAGAAGAGAAGGGGGGGAGAGGAGGAGAAGAGGTGGAAGGAAGAGAGGGGAAGAATCTTTTGTGGCTCCGTAAGTTTCCCAGATTTAAATTCTGGGTTATTCTGTGAATTTGAGGCCCAGTTTGGCAAGAACGTAGCTGTAGTTGGTGTGACAGATGACCACTTACTTGTTTGTTTGTTTATTTGTTTGTTTGGTTGGTTTTTTGAGACAGTTTTAACAGCTGTGCCTGTCCTGGACCCCACTTTATAGAATGGGTTGGCCTTAAACCCACAGAAATCTACCTGCCTCTGCCTCTTGAGTGCTGGGATTACAGCTGTGTGCCACCACTGCCCTGCAGTGTCCACTTTCAACAGCAGCAGGATGGACCCATCATCCTGAACCTGCTGCAATGAATCATAGTCCAGGTCACATAGTGCAGAGGTTGCAGGTGTGTACAGGGTCCTGCTAGGCTGGATTTCCAAGGAAAGTATTGATAAAACAACGTTTTCAGACACACTAAAAATGGACTCATAAAAAGCAGATTTATAATGCATTTTTGTGATCCCTGAAGGTTGTCATGGTTACATTCATTCATTCATTCATTCAGCTTTGAAGCTTTGAAGTAAATATTCACCACAGCATTTCTAGAAACCAGGCAGTAGGTGTGGTTGGCCCCAGTTGAGAGTGAAGACTGACCTTGTTATTCTAGAAGGTTTAGACAGACAGTAAAGGAAGCTGGTGCTAACAGAACATGGCTGTGTTATGAGACAGTTATTTCCCAGTTTGAGGAGATACATAGGGAGGAAAAACAGAAAGTTATGAATCAGAGAATATGGGGTACATGGCAGCTCTGCCTGTAATTCCAGCACTTGAGACTGATGCAGGAGGATTATACTGAGTTTGAGCTCAACCTGGGCTACAGTGTGAGTTCCAGGAAAACTTGAGTTACAAAGTAAAACTCTATTCAAAAAGAAAAGAAAAGAGCCAACCCTAAAAAAGAAAATGATTTGGTGGAGAGGTGAGAAGTGTCCATGCTAGGTCACAAAATCCTAAATGTTTGACCTTGTGAGGTGGGAATGTCTTTCTGTATGCTGTGAATATCAATCTTTAAATAAAGGAGCTGTTTTGACCCATGACAGGCACCGTAGAAAAAGTAGGAGGTTGGGGGGGGGATAAGAATAGGTAGAAAAGAAAGAGTGGAGTTAGGAACAGATTGAGCCAACCGCCCAAAGGAGCAACACATAAGGAGCTACGGGTGACATGGCAGGTAGATTAATAGAAATGGGTTGAGTTAAGATGAAAGAGCAAGATAGCAATGTGCCTGAGCCATAGGCCAAACAGCATGAAGTTAGTATAAGCATCTAAATAATTTGGGGAGGACTAAGCAGCAGGAGGCAGCTACGTGGTCTGGCACTACAGGTCTGTGGGTCTGGACCTCTGGCACCCGGACCAAGAAACCCTATTGCAACAACCTGATATCAATCTACCTTCCCTCTAACCCAAACCATCTTAGCCTAGCTAAAACATGCTGAATAAGAAAGCCTGCATGCCCAGACTGAGAGCATAGAGAAAAGCCTTCACCATTTGCTTCTCTTACCTGAATAAGCCCTAATATTGCTTTAAGATCAGGCCAGTCTAAGTCTGTTGCAGTTAATATATGAAAATCAGCAACATCGGGGTGCAGAGACAGCTCAGTTAGCAAAGTAGTCGCCATTTATAAAGACCTCACTTTGACTCCCTAGAACCCATGTAAAAAGCTAGGTGCAATGAACATCTACAATCCCAACTGGGAAGACCAGGACAGGAGGATACTGGAGTTCACTGGCCAGCCAGCCTAACCTGTGAGATCTAGGATCCATGAAACACCCTGTCTCAGCTAGGGTTTCTAATGTTGTGATAAAACACCACAGGGTGGGAAGAGAATTTATTTCATCTTATACTTTCAGGTTATTGAAGTTAGGATAGAAATTCAGTGCAGGAGTGGAAGCAGAGGGGTGCTACTTACTGCCTTACTCCCCCATGGCTCGACCTACTTTCTTACAGAACCCAGAACTACTAATCAAGAAATGGTACCACCCACAATAGGCATTGCCCTCTCCATCAATCACTAAGAAAATGCCCTACAGGCTGGCATACAGCCTGATCTTATGAAGGCATTATTTTAATTAAGTATTCCTCTTCTCAGACGGCATTAGCTTGTGTCAAGTTGACATAAAAGTGCCAGCACAGACCCTGACTCAAAAAGAAAAAGAAAAAAGAAGATAGAAAGAGATAGACTCCCAATATCTACCTCTGACCCCCACATTTGTGTGTACACATGTACACTTGCCTCCATGAGCTTGTGAATACACAGATGCACACATACACCTCCACACATGTGGAATCACATGTCCATATGCACAGTCATCAGCTCTCTTGAGGAGTCTTCATGCCCATCACTTACTATCAACACTTTTAAATTGGTTGTGTTACTCCAGTGGCTGCCCTGTATATGACCCTGTCATTTCCATTCCCATGTTTCATTTCAGCTCTGGAACACTTGAGAATGAAATCAACTTTAGAAACACTTAGGATCCCTTGAATAAATGAGAGGATAGACCAACAGCAGCACACCCAGTCTGTGGAGAACTACCAAGCCATGGACCAGAGAAAGACACAGGCCTCTAAGTGCATGATGCTATGAGAAAAGTCAATCAGAAAACACTATGTGCTGAATGTTTCCAAACACAGAATGTTCCAAAAAAAACACAACTATAGGAACAGTGGAAATACCAGGGGCCACCATGAGGTGGACGGAGGAAAGGGAAGAACGTCAGCTGGAGTATGGGATCTCATGAGATGTGAGTCTGTTGTGCGTTCTTCATGATACCGTGATATGGGTGCATGTCAGTATGCATCTGTCAGAATTTATAAAAAGCATACTGAGTAAGTCTTGCATCAGCCATAGACTTTATTTCATAATAATACACACAGAGTCTGGTGTGGGGTACACACTTGTGATTCCCACATTTGGAAAGTGTAGGCAGAAGAATCAGGCTCAAGGACAGCCAAAACTATATAGCAAGCTAAGAGTCCAGCCTGGGCTATATGGAACCCTTGCCTCAGGAAACAAAATAGCAACAACATTCATAGTAATAATAATAATAATGATAATAATGATGATGATGTATATTGACTCATTAATTGAAAGAAATATACCACACTAAGAAAACAAGAATCCTCAGTGCGTGTAAAAATTAGCAAATGGTAGCTATCTGATAGATTAAAAAAAAAACTCCAACAGTATTACACATTCATAGTAATGATTGATAATATTTATAATTCTCATGTATAAGAGCCCCAGACTATTACCAAAAGCTTCATTGTGTGTCTTTGTGTGTATGCGCGCATACATGCACACATGTATGTATGCACGTGTTCTGCCTGTATGTATGTATTGCATCAGATGTATGTGTGCTGTCTGTGGAGGTCAGAAGAGGGCATTAAATCACTTGGAACTGGAGTTACAGATGGTTGTGGCCACTGTGTGGGTGCTTAGAACCAAACTCAGCCTCTGCCAAGAGCAGAGAGTGCTGTCACTTAACCACTAAGCCATCTCTTCACCCCTCACCATGATGTTTTTAAAGCATCACTATGAAACATAAAATGCCACATAGATGACAGGCTGCTTTACGGCCACTTTCACTGTGTTCATACAGATCTATGTCTGAGATCTAGGGTCCTAGTGGCTGTGCCCTCTGGCTGGTACCACAATTGTCCGAGTGTGGTTGATCCAACTTGACTAAAGTGAAGAAGAGCCACAGGAGGGAAGGCGCTTGAGTGGGCCTGGCTTCAGCAATCAACAGATCTGCCATTTGGACCAGCTGACCACTAATTCATCACATTAGAAATGAATGCAATAGCCCAGCCAGTGGTTGTCACTCTGGTCTCCAAGGGAACAGGATATCCAGATGTGAAAAAGGGCAAGGGAATTGCTTCCCCTGCAGTGGGGGAAGGGAGTCATCTCTGGATTTTTGGCTTCATTCTATTTGAACAAAGAGTTCCTCTGCTCTAAAAAAGAAGAGTGAACATCTGTTTTCTTTCCCTGAAGGAATTTGCCAAGGCCAAGGATGAAGCACCTGGAGGTGGGGAGCAGATGAAAGCTGGGAACAGTAACTCCACAATGCCTTTTCCTCATTCCAGAGGGATTATTGGGGGAAGAATTTATTCTAGCTTCTGGATACCCATCCAGCATCCAGCCCCCACCTTGGCCTGTTGATGCCATTCTGCAGGATGTCACCCAAAAATCTTCTTCTTCCCATTCCAATGTTTTGCATGGTGAACACAGCCCTGTCAGCCTGGATTCCTGGGGCCCAGGCTTTGAGGAATAGAAAACACTGTCTGGGAAACTCCCCACCTAGGACAAAGCAAATTCCTATTCAAAAGTTCTAAGACACAGTAGCTAGAAAAGACAAATACTGTGGTTGTTTACACACAGTCAGGCTGGGGAATGGCTCAGTTAGAAAGGTGCTTGTTTTGCAAGTTTAAAGATATTAGTCCAATCCCCAGAACTCACATTAAAGTACATGAAAGCCAAGGGTCGTGGCACCTATTTATAATCCCAGTGCTGGAAAGGCAGAAGCAGACAGACCTCTGAGGCTTACTGGCCAGCAGTCAATCCTACATCAGTCCTAAACTTCTGGCCAAGGAGAGATTCCATCTTAGAACAACAAGATGCATCCAGATGATGTCCTATGCCTTTGATCCCAGCACTAAGAAGACCGAGACAAGGCAGATCTCTGAGTCTGAGGCCAGCCTGATCTACATAACAAGTACTGGGCCATCCAGGGCTACATAATAATACCCTGTCTTAGGGTTTTGTTGCTATGAAGAGATGTCGTGACCACAGCAACTCTTATAAAGAAAAATATTTAATTGGGGCTGGTTTATAACTTAGAGGTTTAGTCTATTATCATCACGGCAGGAAGCATGGTGATGTGCAGGCAGACATGGTGCTGAGAGTTCTACGTCCAAATTGGCAGGCAGTAGGAAGAGAGTGAGCCACTGGGCCTCACTTGGGTTTTTGAAACCCCAAAGCCAACCCTCAGTGACATACTTCCTCCAGCAAGGCCACACCTCCCATGAGCCTATGGGGGGCATTTTTATTCAAACCACCATAGAGAGACCCTATGTCACAGAAACTAACAACCCAACAACAAAATGGTCAATTTCTGAGGCTTCGCACCTGAGGTTGACCTCTGGCCTCACACACATGAACACATACACGCTATGTAGTCTGGTTTCCCAGGGCTTCACGCTCTGAGGACTAGAAGAAAGCAAATGTTTGCTTAAAAATATTTATTGGGATACAAGACATAGCATCAAGAGGGAAAGATGCAAACATTGGTAATTTACAAAAGCCAGATACATGTTATAATAAAATTTATATGAGGAAGGAGATAGGGGGTAACCAGGTAACAAGAAGACCTGGGACTGGAGCTCCCCAGAGCTGATATGTCCTTACCAATGCCTGGCCAGAATCCTCTGCTCTCACTGTCTCTCTGTGCTGTCTAGTCAGGAGATAATCACCTCAGGCTCATTGCAGTTCCAGATTCACCCCTCCACCAGCTCCTGAAATGTGTAAATGTGCAAATTTGGGCATACATTTGTGTATATGTCATCGTGGATGATCTTAGTGGGGTACATCACTGTGAAGCTCTGGGACCCTGAAGTCAATGTTCAGAGAAGAAACTAGCAAGGAGCGATGCCCCCTGGCCTTTGCAACAGTAAGAAGAGATGGAAGTCCAAAAATGTTGCTCTGGGCTGTGAGAAAAATGTTTCTTACAAGAACTGGATGCAGTTGATCACAAATCACCATTCCTTAGGTTTGCCATGTAATAGTCATGTTGTTTAGGTTTCCCAGATGCACGCTAAAATATATCAGATAGACAGGAGTCTTCAACCACTTCATAGACCTGGAGAATATGGTATTAATGTTTTGTTATTGAGAATTCAGCCATGAAGGACACAATAACCCCTGGCATCACTGTTCCTTTCCTGAGATGGTCTTGGGCATCAAGAACACTCCACTAAAAGTTTGTCTTCCTTGGCAGACAATGGCCTATTAGACAAAAACTGCCCTTGCCCAGACTCCTGGCTGTCTAATCCAAACAAACAAGATAAAAGATAGACTGCCAAACCTGCCTAAACAGGTTAAGACAGTTAATCCAAAAAATGCCATTTCTAAAGAGATCTGTCAGATATCATAAGACTGTAGCCAAAATAATAGATGCTCCATCTGTGCAAAAAAGCCGTGGGTGAATGTCCAGGTAGCTGAATGTCACTGTCCTCTTCTAAATCTTAGAAGCTACTTTCTTATGATCCCAACTTTCAGGTAATATATTTTCCTTCTCAGATCTTGATGGGTTAAAGACTAGACAGTTAAGGTTACTACCATCTCATTTCTCAACAAAGAACATTCAAGTGTGAGATTTTTATTATTCAAGATAAACAACTTTAAAGTAATCCCTATACTTTGTCACTTACCAATATTCCAGACATATAAAATGTGCCTTATACTTGTTGTTTGTTAGCTGTAGTTTGACCCTGCTTATGTTTTGCCTTCCCTCCCCCAGACATCACCTTATGATGATTCCTATTTTGTATAGTCTTATACTTAGTTTAAAACATTCTTAGTTAGACATAAGAGAAAGGCGTAGTGGGATTCAGGCATTATTTAGGGAGCCTCAGTAGTTCCTGAGAATCAGGACCCCCACGGGGAATGGGCATAATGAATTGGGAGGCAGGAACACTGAGTTCAGGGCGCTCTTTGTTCCTGCATTCTGGGGAGTGGATTAGAGCCTTCATGGGGCCACTCTTCTCTCCAAGAATCATCTTCAGGTTTAATTTGTATCGTGAGTGAAATATATTCATAAATAAATATTAATCCTTCTTACAATATGTTACAAGCAAATTTATTACTATAAATGGTTGCCCAGGCAAATCATCAGCATAAAGTCTTGTACTGGGCATCGGGCAGGGGACCATAGAGAGCTGCCTTCCCACTTCTGCATGTATGGACAGTGGAAGACATCACCTAGCAGCCAGGAAATAATTCTAAACAGACCCCAGTCCTAACAGGTCCTTGATCTTGGAACTGTGAGAAATCCTTCTCTGTTGCTTCAAAGCCACTTGAGATTTTTGTATCTTCGCATAGCTGTCACTTCAGACTAAGATGCTTATCACCAGGGCTATGACCTCCTCCACACATACTACCCTGGGAGCCTCACCAAAGCCTCCATTCACTCCCCTGTGTTATCTTAGAAATTCAGTCAGGATACAACAAAACCAACCACATGGGGATGAGTATGTCGAAGCCCTCAGCATTATATTTACCTTTTTAAATTAAATATATTTATTTTGTGTGAGTGTGAATGTGCAGATGTGTGTGAATGTACCACAGCAGTGGTCAGAAAACAACTTAAAAGAAATAGTTCTCTTATTTTACCACGTAGATCCCAGGAATTAAACTCAGGATCTCCAGCGTGGTGGCAAGGGCTTTTATCTATCTCACTGGCTCTCAACCTTTACTTTTGAAAACCTCTAAGTTTAAAAGTGCTCATTAGTTTTTGTTATTAAACAAAACTTCTGAGCCATATGACTCCAACCATCATATAAATAAATAAACATAATTTTAAACAAAGAAAAACATCCAAACAGCAATGTGCTATCTTTCTCAAATAACCCAAGTCATCTTTAACCATACAATTTTATTTTAAATGCATTAACCCCAGGTCTGGTAAAGCACAGCATAGTGTGCTACAATCATTTTTAACTTGGAAACCCATAAGTCCACTGATTTTCAGTTCCATCTTCAAAACAGCCTGACTTAGTTGGCCTTGGTGAAGCCTGACTGCCTACATTTTACACCCAAGTCTGAGAACTCTGGTGGCTATTGGAAAACTTGGAAGAGCCTAAACTCATATAAAGTGGATCAGATAGACAAATCTGTGCTACAAGGCCACACAATAGGACATTAGACACTTTAACAGTAAATGAGGCACAAAAACAACTTTTTCAATAAACATACTTAATGGCATAGATACTTAACAACGTACTGTTAAGTTGGACAAAATGGGTTATAGAATGTTTTCAAATACCTACTTTTATATATGGTGTCACTATTCTGAAATTAAATGCATTCTTTGTCACAAACCATTATGTCCAGAGGGTAGAAAGACATAACAAATATTTTTACTCATCTTCTTGTTCTTTATTTTCATAATAGGCAAAGGAATGGCTGGCACCACCTACTAAGGTTCAAATGTGTAGAGAGGAACATTTTGACACAGTTTGTATAGATTTCAGGTCACGCCACAACCCATCAACCAACACCTCTATAATAAACACACTCAGACTCACCCACAGTTCATAGGGCATGCCCTCTACCAAGGCTCAAGCAAAGAATAACCGTCCTTTTGTAGGTAACAAAGTTAGGTTGTCTCACATCACTGGCCATGCATACTTGCAACACTGCTACACACTGCCCTCCTGCCCTCACCTTCAAAATGGTCAGAGCAAAGCAGAGGGAGATGTCACTCTGAGAATGTCAGGAAGCCAGCCACTGTGTTTATGGCTATGAGAAAGATAAAGTGAACCACCACCACAACTCACGATCCCTGGAATTCTAGCCTAGATGAACCAATGAGAACCATGAAACCATTTGAAGAGGGTAGGGAAGAGATGAGGTGCTAATTTGCCACTCATGCATGGGTTTCTGCTGGAAACCTCATTGTCTCCAGTAGGTCACAGAAGTGAGTCCCACCCCCACATATTGACTCCTGAGAAGCACATTCTGTTCTGGGGGGAAAGGGTCAGACTTGTAGTTGCCTTTCATACTTCACTCTACTCACTACTCATTCACTGGTTTGTTGTCAAGGACACAGAGGACAAAAATGGATACACGTGGGAAGCTGCTCCAGGTGAGGAGAAAAAAGGTTGAGCCACTTCAGCTTCTGTCAAGGAAACTCAGGGTTCTCACCAAAGCTCCGTTACATAGTCATGACCAAAAAATTCATTGGTGTCCAGCTTGACCTCCATCCCTCACTCTCCCTTCCTTCCCCAGAACTGGAGTGAGTCTACCTAGATTTTCTGGTGAACAAGGGGTTACCAACACCTGTCAACTTATTATCTATCATAAGGGCATCATTTTAACTTCCTGAAGACTGTAGGGAATTACATACCAGGACATGGGGACAAAAACCACTCATACATTTCCCAACATCACAGTCCACTCCTGGTCTATAAACATGGCTCCCTTACATGAAAAGAATGTGCCATGGGCTGGAGAGATGGATGGGTGACTAAGATTGCTTATTGCTCCTTCAGAGGACCAGAATTCAGTTCTTAAGATCAATGACACCTGCTTGTAGCTCCCATAAATATGTCTCTTTCTTCTTGCCCCTGAGGGCACTGTACATGGTGGTGTACACACACACACACACACACACACACACACACACACACACACACACACACACAGCATATTGTGGAGGCAGAGGAAGGGGAGGGGAGGGAAAAGGGGGAGAGAGGGAGGGATCAGTGCTGAACCCCATTCAGTCCGTCTATCACAATCCTTCAGTGGTTCACAGGATGAGGTCCTAAACTTTGCAGGCTCCCATTCCCCCATCAGGAGAAATCTTCATGTGTGTAGCACAGGCATTCAGCCTCCACTGCAGCCAAGCTAAGGGACTGGTCCTCTCCTGCTATCAGCCTCTCCTAAGGTATCAGCTTGACACAGGATCTCCCTCAGCTAGCAGCCCTTTTGTTCCCTGACCATTGGTTGCTACTTTACCTATTCATCCTTTACACTCACTTCCACGCCTACCCCTTCCTCAGTGCCATCTGTCCTTATCTTTGCATCAAAGTTCTCTACTAAAAAGAATTGAGTAGGGGCTTCAGAGAAGGATGTTAATAAAGCCCTTGCCACACAAACACAAGACCCTGAGTTTACTCCCACGACCCACTTTTTAAAAGCCAAGTATTGGGGTAGGGCATGCACTTTTAATCCCAGTACTGGGGAGGTAGAGTTAAATTAATCCTTTGAAATATCTGGAGTAGCAGAGATGGGTTGTTCTCTCTGAACAGTCCACCTGTTCTAACTGACAAGCTTAAGTCAATAAGAAACTCTGTTTCAGAAACAGTGGCTGGTACCTGAGCAATGACACCAAGGCTGTCTACTGGCTTCTACATGCAGGCACACACACACATATAAACACACACAAGAACCAAGTGAACTGCAGACTTTTCAACCAGCTACAAGCATCCAGGGAATTCAGACAAAACTCCAAGCATGTAAGCAGAAGGCTTTGACATGTGGAGCACTCTGAACCGCCTGCTTCTCACATGTCCAGCCTCTGGCCAACTGGTAGCAATCAGACAGGACACTGGGGCACACAGGAAATCTAAAATTAGGTTTTACTACCTCGCATGGAGGATTTATGGGATGCTTTAATTACTAGTTTGGGGACTGAAATCTGGACTGGGAAGGTGAGGCCATCTTTCTGGAAAAGCACAGGGAGCCACATGCACCTTGTGACCTTCACCTGCAGCAAGAGAAGAAACATATCTTCAGGGAACAGAGGACATGACCTTGCTTCCTTTGAACTTCGGCACATGCTACAGCCAAGAGCTGCTTCCTGCTTCTCTGATTTATAATAGCAGGCAAATGTGTGTCTTCTGGTGGGACCATTCTTCAAACTACACACACAAACAATAAACGTGTGTGTGTGTGTGTGTGTGTGTGTGTGTGTGTGTGTGTGTGTGTGTGCGCGCCAGAGGTGTCTTCCTCAATCACTCTTAGTTCTATTTTTTGAGACAAGGTCTCTCATTGAACCTGGAGTTCACTGAAGCTGGCTGGCCGGCAAGCTCCAAGAATCCTTCTGTCTTCATCCCCAGCAGTAGACCTGCAGGTACATACTGCCACATCTAACATTTTATATGGGAGAGCTGAGATGCATCTTTATGTCCATTCAGAAAGCACTTCACCAAATGAGCTGCCTCCCCCACCCTGTGCCCAAAGGTAATTTTCTACTGTGGTTTTAACACACCTGTGTTCTGACTGTGACCTGCCACATGAGGTCAGCCATGGGATTTTCCACTTGTGGCTTCATAACACTTAAAAATTTCAGATTTTGTGTTTTTAGATTATACGATTTTAACATTGCTAGGAAATGTAACATGATACCCAGGGCTATACACAATCAATCATCTTTGTAAAATAGGCATGCCCTCTCCGAATGCACAGAAACTTTTATCACTGGATTTCTTCTGGCTGGGTAGGAGGCTCTTCCATGGCTACTGGTTTTCAGAGGAGCAGAGGATTGCTAGCCCTGATAATGACAAAGCGAAGTCCGAATACAAAGTCAGGCTCTCAATGCCTCTGCCCTGGTTTCTCAAACACACTCTCCCTTCATGAGAACCTGGCTCTCCCTCCCATACTTTCCTATTTTTGGTTCTTCGGTCATTTCTAGTAACTGCACTTAACCGATCCTGTCAGCTTCAGGGCGTGGGTGGTTGTTCCGCTCTGCCCCGCACGACGTTCCCCTCCATCTCTGAGTCAGCTGCCTTTTCATGAAAATACTACTCTCCGACCCTTTCCATAAGAATTTGTGCTGGCGTGGCCTTGTTTCCCTTGACGCTGGCCCAAGTGTTTTTCTCTTCAGATTGATTTTGGGTTGAAACTCGGCCCGTCTGTTTCATTACTGTTTATTTTCTAGCCTATTTGCATTTTGACTGGAGGGCAAATATCAGACAATGTGATCCAGCTGCGAGAGCAACCAAGCCATATGACCTGCCTGTGGATGTCCAGGGTGAGCTAGGAGTCTCTGTGAAAGGCAGGAAATAAAAGATAGTCCCACACGTGACTCACTCAGCTCTGAAGCACTCTGCCCTGTCTTAGGGAACAGTCCTTCACAACTTCACTTAGTATCTGATCATGCAATTTGAAAAGTACTCTGTCAGCAGAATTACATGACCAGTAACTCTCTGTGTGTGTGTGTGTGTGTGTGTGTGTGTGCACGTGCGCACGTGTGTACATGTGTGTCATGTGTGTGCATGTACCTGTGTGGAGGTGTGTATGCACATGGAGGCCATAGGTAAATGTCAGGTGTTGCTTCTCAGGTGTGCTTCCCATTTTATTTTATGAGACAGGGTCTCTTGTTGGACCTGGAGCTCAGCAACTGTACAAGACATATAGACAGACAAGCCTCAGGATCCTCTGACCACCATCCCTGGCTTCTTACCTGGGCACTGAGGATTCAGACGGGTCCTCATGGTTTCTCAGCAAACACTGTACCAACTAAGCCATCTCGCTAACCTCCGATTTCATGTGTTTAATGGAACCTTGGGGACATACGAAGGGCACTGCCCATGGCCTCTGGTCTGTAACTATCTGAAGACAAGGGTGTGAAACACAAGAGATAAGACCAAAGTTGGGGCAGGGGGGAGAAAACGAAGAAGGAAGGGAGGGAGAGAGGGAGGGAGAGAGGGAGGGAGAGAGGGAGGGAGGGAGGGAGGGAGGAAGAAGGAAAAGCCACAAAACCTGAAAAACATATCTTCCTCTCTCTTCATGTGAATGAGACATCCTTCCTGAGAACCCCCCCCCCAAAAAAAAAAATCTCAGTTATATGACATGGTTCTTACTTTTCCTTGCCAGAGACTGAAAACATTTCATCTGGCCTCCCTCGTCAGAAAATCTAACCCTGGCATCCCCTATCTCTTCTGTCATATCCTCTTGGACAGGTGACTGCAGCCACACTCTGTCCCACCCCTTTTACAAAACAGTTATCAATTCCCCCGAGTCCTGGGATTATGTGCAGAGTGCTACAGAATCCACAAATAACCTCTCAGAGAGTTCTACATGCAGTTTATGGAGAGACGAGAGTAAACAGAATACGGCTTTTGTGCTGAAAAGACATATTTATGAATAATTATCAAAAACCAGGAAGTCCTTAAAAATCTCTGCATCTGAAAGGCAGCTTGGTAATCTCAGCTCTGAGGCCTCTGCCACCTGTACCCCCTCAAAGGGTCCTAACATCCAATAGGAATGGCCAAAGGATACAGAACCTGCCCCAGAAAATCTGCTTGGGCAACCCCTCATTCCCAGACACAAATTTCCATGAGAACCAGACTCGGAACAGAAAGCAGAGGCAGGATATTCTGAAGGCATGGCAGATCTGCAGCCTGATTCCATTAGACCCAAAGGCTTGTTTATGTTTTTTCCTGTGCCCATTCACTGCAGGTAAAACTTTGCTAATGGTAAGTGTTGAGCACAGTGGGTCCCACAGCTCATGGAGGAAAGAGCCCTGGGAAGAGGCTGATGTCAAGGCAGAGGTGGAGCTCTGTGGGGGAGAAGAGAGACTTGGCCATGATTAGATGGCTTTATGAGGTGATTCTACTGGGTGTCACTTATAATGTCACTGAACTCACCCACGCATTCCTTTAACATATACATTGCTCAGCCCAGAGGGAAAGCCCAGCCCCACAGCTGCTCTGACCCCAACTTTAGCTAAACATAAGACTCCAAGAGCCCATCTTGGGCTTTTCACACCAATAAATGTGAATCTGTCACCTTTGTAGCCTTTCAGCTGGGAATGGCACCCAGGAGCTGGTAATCATGTGTGGAGAAGTTTATTCCAGGGTCTTCCCTGATGATGTGGCAATCTGTCAGCCCACACACATAGGAAATGCACACACATACACACACACACACACACACACACACACACACACACACACACACACTCCTACCAGTGAGGGTATGGCCAATGTGGGGGCACTGGTTACAAACCCTTCCCAATGGGGGCCCTGCTTGCCAGGATGAGAAGGTTTTTCCAGAATGACTGATGCGTACATGGCTTCCATCAACATGGTCTCATGTTCACTGTGTTTAGATAGCTGGCCTCACGTTCTCATATTCATGCATGTTCACTGAATGTCACCCAAGTGACATTTATTTAAGAAGTCCTGACGTGCTCTGGTCTCCTCCATACAGTTTAGATTTTAAATTAATTTGTCCTCCTACAGGGAAATTGGCTAAATGGATGCTGTACATGCATCTCCCTTCCTGCCCATCTCCAGTGTGACTGGGGACAGAAAGCAACTACCTCTAAAAGGCACCCATCCAGTAGTCATTGTCACATGTTAATGACACAAAATTGAGCCCAGAATGCCAAATGAGTGGCTAAGTGTTGACATAAAGGCCTGCATTCCATCTCTAGCACCCCATAACTGGAGTATGGCAGGCCACTCCAGTAATCCCAACACTTGGCAGGTGAAGGGTAGAGACAGGAGGATAAGGAACTGAAGGCCAGCCTTGGCTACATGGCCAGTTTGAGGCCAGTCCACTACAAATCAGATGTAATCTCATAAACATATATACATACATAATACACCCAGAGAGGTGGAACTGGGCTATGAGATTCCATGCAATGTCTCTATTTGAAGGCATAGATGTCAACTATTCACCTAATAAAGCATTGCTCTGCTGTCTGCCTCTAAGTGATTGGCAATGAAGCATCCCAGCCAGAAAGAGACATTTGACAGTGGGCCTAGAATTTAGGGGATTTCTTTTGTTTATGAATCCAAGAGATATTCTTCTCCCTTAATGTTTGGCCACCAACAACTGCCTGAATGAGGTATAAAATTTGATACAGTGATTAGAGTTGAGAGAAGCCTTGCATATTTTACTTAACAGATTTTTTTAATGGTTCTTTTATGGTATGCACGCCTGCAGGGAATAATAAACCAGAGCAGGAGAATGAAAACCCCTCAATACACACTGGTAACAACAGGAACACCCACCTACAGGGAGCCATGGGCTAAGAATTTCTACACTGCAGGCACCAGAGCTGAACACATGTTTCCTAAACAAGGAAGTATGAGTGAATACAAACCCACTAGTGAAGATTTGCCTTTGCATAGAAATTAAATGAAGCTTTGACTCTCAATTCTAAAACAAGCAGAGTTTAAAAGGTAAGCTAATCGATGACATGTCATAGTGAGGACATGGGTAATCACAAGGAGAGGCAAGCAGCTTAAATCAGCTTTGTAAAATCCAGCCATGAACTCTGGTTTTACATTAAAATAATAATAATAATAATAAAATAAAAT
Source organism: Phyllotis vaccarum (assembly GCA_033318265.1). Lineage (NCBI taxonomy): Eukaryota > Metazoa > Chordata > Mammalia > Rodentia > Cricetidae > Phyllotis > Phyllotis vaccarum. The sequence goes on along the minus strand of JARWLC010000010.1, from coordinate 38,079,212 downwards.
AATAAAATAAAAGGGAAGACCTGATCCCTTGCATTTGCCATTACCAAACTCTGAGATGAGATCACATTGTCTGGAAAGTGAATTCTGCAGTGGTCCAGTACACTGATAGTCTTTCATTTGCTGGAGTACCAACACTTTAAAATGACATCTTCAACATGATGAATGGCATAGTGCTCAGGAAACACACAAAATGGGAGCTGTGTCATGATGCTGGGATTATATTTAAATAGCAGATACCCACTAATATTTCATGTGCATGAAGCTGTCAGGGCCCGAGTCCCACAGAGGCAATACAATTTGTTACTGAGGATATAAAGTTTCAGTCTAAAAGCAAATATTTTGTCTGGCCCCTTGAAAGCATGAAGTTAGCATGTATGCAACCCTGAGTTCAATCCCAGCACCACAGACTATTAATAACAATAACTATTATTATTATTATTATTATTATTATTATTATTATTATTATTATTATTATAGTATGAACTGACTCAACAGTAAATTACCAGCTGGGAACTACAGATGTGGTATCCCAAAGGCCCTGTGTCTAGAGCATCCTGGAATGGGTGCAATCCCATCAAACTGTATTTGAAGCCAAACTATAATCTTGGTTACATACTGTTCTGGTTAAGGAGAAAATTACAGGCATGCCACAGCTTTTTGTGCTGAACATGTCCCTGTAGGGTTAATTTCTGTTTCCCTCACACTCCATCCCAGAGCTTTGTTTTAGGTGATGTTATCAGTGAAGATACAATGTTAAAAAAAAATTCTACTTTGTTGATAAAGTGATTGCTCACCATAAGCTGAACATTCTAGAAATGCAATGTCCAAAATGACAGCCAAAGCCAAATGGTTACTGGAATGCCTCCTGGTGGAGATATGCTGCAGTTGGGACCTACATACTGATCTAATACAGAAAATGGAAAGTAACGCATTGCCACATGAATTACATTGGAAATGATAGTATTTTGGACATATGCTCTGTGAGCTATAGAATTTGAATTAAGGTTTCTCATTCCATTTTTCTCACATATGTCTCCAGAGGACTTGAGCTCTGCCTCCCTTTCCCAGCAAGGCTAGGATCTCCTACCGTAAAAGAAAGGTACGAGGTAATGGTATTGTTGTTATCTCTCATTACCTCTGATCTGCAGTAGCTCCCCCAAGGCATACCTTGCTGTTCTGAAAACTGGGGATGGCACAGTCATGGCAAGCATGACCTGTGCCCTCTGGCAATTGTCACCTGATATTTTCCACAGCATCCTTCCTTCCCCTTCTCTGCCACACATTTGAGTCTTCAATTCCATTCTCGATTTGCTGAAGTTAGTATCCAGCTTGGTCTCTCCAAAACCCAGGAGGGACTTGGAAATTTCCTGCATCCTGTGTGGCCCAGTCCCATGGATCCATATTGCCCACACTCCAAACACCCACAGAACCTGCCCCCCCTCCCTGTAGGCTACTAGTCTGTCTAGATCCAAGACCATCATGGCCTGCCCATTGCCTTGACTCTGAGGAGCGCTTGTTCTCCCAAGGCAAGGACCAAAGTGTTCAAGTCTTAGAACATGGACTATTGTATCTACAATCTACCTTGACCACCCCCCCAAGTGGTGCATAAGGACATGTGCAATTTATCAAAGTTCTTTAAAATGCAATAGATACAAAACATATAATGCTGAACCTGAAGTGAAATAATAAGGGAGAATGCGGGTAAGGATACAGCTCTCGAGCCTTAGATGCTCACTGAATGGGTCACACACAGGCCTCCTAAAATGAAGTCTAGCCAGAGACTTGTACAACTATTCTGGATACTAAGGCCAAAACCAAATGGAGGATGAAAAAAAGACTCACAGGCAAAAGCTGACCCAGCAGCAGCAATCACCCAGAGCATCCCATGGAGCAGTCTCTGCCACATCGTCAGTGAAACCCATTGGCACCACCATATAGGAGCCACTGCTGAGCAGTCACCCTATTTCATGGCGTCTATGTGGGTGTATCTCCTTTGTAGATTCCATGACACATGCGTAGTCCTCTTGTGGATTATGGCATGTGAATTCACCCCCGTCCCAAAAGCAATGTACGGAAGGAACAGACTTAATCTTGTCATTCCAGATCAAAAAAGTCAATGCAAAAATTAAACCACCCAGTCACATGACATCCACAGTCAAGAGTCTTAAATAGTCACAACCTCTGCATCCCCTGGATTCTCCGGTGCACCAGCATCCTATGTTAACTTCCACCTGGAGATAACTGTCACAAAGACCCTGCATCCAGAGCTGCAAAATATATTTGAGCTATAGTCTTGGTTATGTGCTCTTGTATAACTAGTTAAAGGAGAGGGTGGCAGGCATGTTATAGCTTTCTGAACTCAGGCAGACACAGGAATGTTCCAGAATTTCCTAATGAATGTTCAACAATTTGTCCAATCTCTAGATATATTTGGTGTTTTAATGACCTTTGACTTATGTGCCCATTTGACTTTCAGGACAGTGCTTGAATTTAATAGGAGATCAATAAACTTAAAATATGTTTCCAGGTCACTTAAGATTAATAATGAAGAAAATTTAACACAATTTAATGCTTAATTTTTGATGCTAAATACATGCTCCCAGGCACCTTTAATGTGCACACACACAGGGACTTGTGTAAGGGTTTTATGGTGTTAGAGCCACATCTGCAATTTAGTTCCAGGGCAGTAAGAAGAAAGAACTGTCTTGAGGCATTCTGATGGATTGAATATATTTGCAAGTCTTAGCAAACTGGAAAAAAAAAGAGGCTAGGTTTCATCACAAGACATTATAACTTTAAGATTGTTACTACTTCAGCTGCAATGCATAATCCATAAATATCTCTCTGTCTTGAAGGCAGGGTATCGGGTAAGTCTCAGAGTTTAGGGTAAACAGTCCTCAGATGCTGATCTAGCGTACATTTTTTGGAAAGCTTGCAATGCTTCTTAGATTCCATTTTAATTGTCGTTATTCCCGTTTTAAAACTCTACAGTAAATCTTATTGCCAGGGTCAAATAGACTAGAAAGTCCTTTCAATACTTAAAAGGCACATTTTTCTCCACCATTGCCTACTCTGTCACCTTGCTGCTTCACAGTGCACAGTAAAAACAGCAAGCTTTGCACAAGACAGGGTTAAACCCTGAGAATTACACACTCATATTTGTCCATCCCTGGGAAGCTCACAGGGCCCTTGAGGTTGATATGATGCTAATGAAGAGTTCAAAGCAGGAAGCTCTCAGAGCATCCTCCACTGGTGCCGATATCTTTACAAAATGTTCTTCCCTTGCTTAGTTCCTTCTAAAAGGAGTCTTTGCTTTCTGAAACATTTAACTTAATAGTTGTCTGCTCAGATCCTGAGAGTGGTTTGGGTTTCAAAACATCTCCTTTTTCTGGCAACATTCACATCTCTGCCTCTTCAAATGTTCCCCCAATGAACCACATTCAGTCTTAGGAGTCAAGGCTTCTGCTCCCCAGTTACATGGTAACTATCACCACCCTCCTACCAGGTTCTCCATACAGTTTCTTTCTATCCTTTCTCTGAAACTTTTATTCTCATTTACTGGAGCTTCTAGTAGAATTTTATGCATTGGTTACACACAGAGGTGGGTTTTCTGAAGAATCTGCCATGCATGCTTCATAAGAACTTACACTTCTACCTACACCCTCGAAGCTAAAGGCAGCAGCATGGTGCCAGCATGCAGCATGTTTCTCCATCCATTATAAATTTATAATCAGCATGAAGGTTGCAAAATCTGCTGCAACATCATCCCAGCTTTGCCTGCAGCACTGTTGGGGGATGTGATGATTTCATACAACCAGTCTTGTAAAGGGAGCTACATATGATTCTGACAAACTAAGGAAAATGGCTTCATTCAGCAGAATTCTGTCCAGAGGGTTTTTTTCAGATTCCGAAAAGGCTCTGTCACTGTCACATACAATTCCTGTCACTTTAGCTTTCTGAGATCCAACAACATCACCAACAAACATCCAATTCTTCAGCTAGTGAATTTGACCTTGGGTCCCCATTTCCCGGTCACACTCATCTCTGCCCATGCTGATAACTCAGAAAAGGTGGTGAATGGGCAAACTTCAGGCAGTTCTGTAACCTACCTGTCCAGGAGAAGTCACTGATCCCAAGATACCCGAGAACCAGGCTTCTCTCTTTCCTGCCTCAATAAACACCATCACCAAGAAGGACCACTGCCTTGCAGAAGCCCCAGGAGCAGGGATGGGCCAGTAAAACACCATTTAAGCCTACAATTTTTTTTTTCCTTTAGGCTCTCTCAGGAAAAAGTCATTGGGCCCCAGAGACAGAAAGCAGCTGTAGCTCCTAAGTTCTAGTGGCCAGACTAGAGATACAGCAGGCTGTCCTGTGCCGTGCAAGAGGACCACCATGCCTTCCTATTCCTGTCAGCTATCCAGTGAAGGCAGCATGGAGGTGCCCGATCTACTAGGAGCTTTGGTTTCTATTATCCAGAAGAGCACAGAGCGCCTGCAATGTCCATCTTGGTTAACTTGGAAAGATACTCAGAATCAGCCAATCCCACCACTCCATGCAGCTACAACCACGCACTTTTTTTTTTTCTTTTTTCCCCCCCTCCCCTTTTTTTTTTTTTTTTTTTTTTTCCCTTTTTTTCTGCCTTGTGTCCCCCCTTTTTACTTTGCAACTGTGATTCCATTCATGAACCTCAAGAATCTATAGCAAATGGTGTCAGAAAACAAATTAATCCTTACATAAATAGCTAAGAATCACTGAAAACAAGAGGATGAAAACATCTCTAAGACTTCTCCACTCTGCTCCCTGCACACAAAACTTCCTCACGTTCAGCAAGAACTTGGGAAACTTTGCTGAACCACTCGCTAATGAGAAAATGAGAAATTCCTATTTTTTCAGAAATCATCCTAGATCTGCCTGTCATGCGTCCCATACAATAGAATGGTGCATTTATAATTTTTCTCTAGAGTATGACTTGCAGGAAGAATTACTAGAAAAATATTAGCCCTACAGAGTCACGCTTGAGATAATAACACATCAAAATCTAGCTTTCAGCTAACCAGTTCAAAAACAAAGGTTGCACTTTTCAGGGAACAACTATAGACATACATTTAAAAACAAACAAACAAAAATCTCTTTGAGCATGCTAACAGCTTGCCTGAGGTCAGATCTGGTGTCTATTTCTCCCAGGTCAGAGTTTTTAAGTGGTAAATAACTTCATCTAAACAGCCTGCTTCACACGCTTGTACATTAGTGTCTCATGTGCAGCCAATTGAGCAAGATGACCTTCCTGTGAATACCCACATACTTGGAAGCATAATTTATCCTTTCTGTATTAAGTGATTGTTCCCCTTACACAATCTGAGCCCTCCTGACTATGACTTAGCCACTACAAAAACAGAACTTAAAAGTTAGTTTAAATCCAAAACTTAGACCAAGAGCTCCATTTTTAGACACACCCTTTAATTTCTCGCTGTTGTCTACATTTTACTTGCACTTAAATTTAGGGAAGTAATTTTAGCTCTCTTGCCTGCCTTCACTACGGTCCCTAGATTCACAAACATGAAGCATGGAATCCTCTTTCTCTGTGATAATAAAATGTGTAAGTTAAAAGGTAATGCTGAAGGGAAGAGCCTACCGTGGATATTTTACAGAACTAGTTCAGCTGGGAGTAGGTAAACAGAATTCTCTGGTTATCTACAATGACTACCTTGGAACGACCAATCAAAGAAGCCCAGTAGGAATGCTGTATAATTAACAGCTAATAGCCTGATCATGAGTAAGGGTGTCGGGAATATTGGTGAGGAAGTTACTCAATAAGGCTGATGTATCACTTTGTGTGTGTCACCCACTCCTATGTAGACAGACCTCAAAACACCACTCACCAGGTCACACCAAATGCTTCAGTCATCTACCTGTGTAAATGTTCCGAGAACGTCATCCTATTTTTCCCTTATGTATACTGAGCCTGAGCTTTTAAGCACTTCAAATTCAAGGTGAAGAATGTAACTGTGCCTTAAAGACGCTTTTCTGGCAAATTCCAAGGATCTACGTATATAGGGAAAAATAGCAATAGCTCTATACATTCTGCTACACTAGAACCCCGACTCTTAGGGGAAAAGTGTGAGGAGCAAAGGGGGTACAAAGGGAACAAATACCTGCCCAGAAATACAGGCAACCTCAGGGCAGTATCGCACTGCAGGGGCTCTATGTTTAGGGTTCCTCGGCCCCCCTGTCCCTGTGGCACACAGGCAGCCTTGACTCTGATTTAACCTGAGAAAGTCTTCCTACAACCCTGGCTCCTATGATCACTGGAAACCTGTGAACTTTTGTAACTGGGGAATAAAGGGTTTTTTGGAACATTAACTCTTGTGCATCTTGAAATAAATGTTCCCTTTGATTTGAAATTTTGTTAAGCTAGTTAAAAAAAAAAAAGGAGCTAATATTACTTTTAGAAAATGAAGGGTTCCCTTCTGATTATGAGGTATATTTAATACGTACATGCAGCATGCAGGACTTTAGATTAGCATGTTGAGTTAAAACCATTTTGGACATGTTTCTGAACAACGTACTTCTTAGTTATTAATCCATGATGCCACTGGGATCTTTACCACACATAAAACATCTAATTTTTTAAGATTGAAAAACTCAACTAAGCTGCCATGCCTGGAGTCTGATGGCCCGGTCAGATAAGTCACCTAGGGCTTGTGATAAAATAACACATAAATGTAAAATGGGCCCCAGTTCCACCTAGAATTTTTAAATCAAAATGGCATTAAGCATAAAGTTACAAAATTGGCATTTTTAGTGGTACTAAAATTTTTGTACTCACTAACAAATATTTCCAAACTTTGAATTCTCACTTTCTAGCTCAGTGACAATTCTCAAACATCAGGAACACAAATCAGATTGGAATGGCCCTCAAAAAGTGATGCATCTTTGAGTCATACAGCTTTTCTTGAGAATTTTAAACTTTTACATATTAGACACGAACTGGTAGAACACAGCCTATGTCCCACAAAATTATTGTCTCGCTAAGAGTAGCTTACTATTTGACACCAGTTAATTTATGTCTCTGGTTGGGATTTTATTTAACACCTGTATCCTGACAATCCTGGGAGTGTGGGGGGCCCTTGAGCCCAGTATCAGCAGAGCAAGGGTTACTATAGGAATGTGTCAGCTTTTGGTCCAGAGGCTCCAAATCCTTGGAGAGAATGAAAGATGCTTGAAAATACGTTAGTGGCCACTCAATTCTGCCCTAGTGTGTTGCCCAGCCCAGGGAAGAAATCGCCTCTTCACTCCATGGAAGCTTCCTGCACTTCAAAGTTACAGACACGTGCACAGTGAAATCTTTCGCTTCTGTGACAATCTGGTCTTGGGAATAAACTAAATTTTATATCCACAAAGAATCTATGAAACCCACACCTGCATTAAAATCTCACGTCTTTCTGACAGTTTAGTCTGTTGTTAAGTCACTAACTAGTAATAGCGTTTAAGTCTTATCCTCAAAAATAATAATAATAATAATAATAATAATAATAATAATAATAATAATAATAACAGGCATCTATCCACTCTGCAAAAGCGATAATTAGGATTTCAGAAGAAATCAAAACCTGCTGATTTAAAAACTACAGTTACATTTGTAAACATACCCAACTTTCCAAAGAAGGCAGCATCCGAACACATCTTTAACCTGCTCTTGAGAGGAGGGGGCGCTGGTACCCTCACCTCTGTCACCTCCAGAGCCACCCACCAGCAGTGACTGACAGGCTGCCCTCCAGCATGGCCATGCCCTTGTCCTCTATGGCCTCTTAGTCACTGAAGTCCAGAAGGCCACTGCCCACCACGGGACAGAGAGGACTTACCCAGAGCTCAGTACCGCCGTCGGGGGAGGGTCTGTCCAGCTCAAGGGTGCTCGCGCATGTCCTCGCCGGTGCGTACCCACGCACATGCTGGGCCGGGCGACACTGACTCCCGAGGTGCTGACTAGCTCAGTTCATGGTGCGGCGCGGGCCTTGCGAAGGCTCTGCCTCCCACCAATCGCTGAGCGGGGCCGGCCAGAGGCGGCTCAGGACCCAGGAGTGAGCCAGGGGCGGGGCGGACAAGCGAGATGCGGGGACCAGGTGCAAGTGCGTGTGGGCGTGTGTGCGGGTCCAGCTGTGAGTGGAAACCCTCTACGCGGTGGAATTGTATGCGCTAGTGTCCATGAACATCAGGGGGCTTGTGTCCGGGCAGGGGGAGGTTTGGATGGTGTGCCCCCGCGCAGGGTCAACAGGCTAAGTGACGGAGAAGAGGATGCTTGGGGCGAAGAGACAAAGCAGAGCATCAACCTCCGGAGCATCGAGAGAGCTAGGAGCACTGAGCCTGCCCAACCCAAAGGAACCCAGAAGCAACTCCTGGAGCCAAGCTGTGCAAAGAGATGTGGAGGAAGGCAAGGAAACCCGGCAGGACTCTGGTGGGAGGTGGCGCCACGGAGGTGCTGGCTCCTCTAAGGTCCTGACTACTTTTAAGTAGAAGTATTGTATTTTTACCCAGTCTGCTTAGAACATAAAAGTTCAAGTGCGTTTGGCTGCAGAAGTTTAAAACAACTCTGCCTTGAATGCTAGCTGGAAGGTCTGTCTGCATTTCACCCAGACAAAGACGTGGGTGCTGAGGATCACCTTTAATAATCCAGGAACTACCTGCAACTGGAATTAGCATTGGGAGGAGCCCAATGCAAGGATGCTTCGAGACAGAAGCTTGGTGACAAGAGCCTGGCCACCGCCCCTCAGATGTCTAAGTCTGAAATAAATTCGGATATCAAAGTCCCAGAATCCCACTTACCAGATGCTGCTCCTCCGTGCTCCTGTCCCGTGGGAGTCACAACCTTCAAGGCCACTGTCTCTTCGAGGTCTCTAAAAACTGAACCCCCAAAGCCCTCCTGCATGTTTTCCCCATTCCGACAGAGTGAAAACTACCCATCTCCCTCCCTCAACTCACTTTAACAGCCAAGAATTTCAGCAAACAGCCAGAAAGAAAGCTAAGTCGTCCCCCCCCCCCCACACACACACACACGCCCCAGGGAAGGAGGTGAATAAGCACTCTTTTAATTTGAAAAATAGTAATTAAAACTCCTTCAACTTTTAAGCTACTCAACATAATCTATTAATTGGGCGCTATTAACATGCCGTTTTACTGAGCGGAGCACACAGAAGTCCGATTGTGATGGAGGGGTGTTTTCAATGAAAGTGGAGTTATTTTAACTGCAGACTGTTTACTTTTCTGTGGTTTAGTCTATAACTTTCTCTTTTCCTTGCTTCAGAATTCTGCTCCATGAAGCAAAGCTCTTAGCTCCCAGACATTCCAAAAAGTCTGCCAAAATAATAGAAAAAAAGAGAGAGAGAAAGAGAGAGGGAAGAAAAAACACACAGAGACCCCCAAGTCTGGGTCAGGCTTAGGGTTGTCTGTGGGTAGCAACAGCATACTCCTCCCCAGGGACTCTGCAGCTTAAAATAATAATAATAATAATAATAAAACAAAATAAAGTCATCGGGTCTCTGTTTGCATTTGCTAGGAAAAGGATAAAAATGAACCTAAGTCGTTGAATGTAGAAACTGTCTATTCCAAAACCTGTGAGTTCCAGCGTGACCTTTAACCCTACAGATGCCATTGATCTAAATAGACAACCAAGTGTTTCCCTGTAAAACTGCCCGTGTTTGTGAGATTTCTAGGGCACTTCATTGAAATTTCTAAACCAGCTGGTGTATAGTGATGGTTCAGACACAATCTCACCTCTCTTCATGGGTGGACAAGAGAAAGCAATAAAAATAAGTGTTGGAAATTAAGCTTCTAACATGCAGACATCATCATTCTCTGCTTTGTAGACTGTGGGTCAAGGATCACAATGCACAAAGTTAGTCATGGGGTGGTGTCTCTCCCTACATCATCTGCCTATTTTTTTTTTTTTTAAAGTAAGGAGTACTCACCAGTAACACCGTGTTTGTTTGTCTGTTCCTTTGTTTGAAACAGCGTATCATGTAGCCCAGGTTGACCTCAAACTTACTGTGTATCTGAGATGACCTTGGGCTTTATCTCTTGTGTGCCAGGATTAACAGTATGCATCACTTACTCAGTTTATACAGTACTGAGAACCTAACCCAAGACTTAGTGAGTGGAAGCCAAGCACTCTGCGAACTGAGCTTCATCCCTAGTCCCAATTACACATGATTTACAGTGTCGTCATTCATGAGGTCTTAAAACTATCCGACCTGCCTCTCCCCTTAATTATCAAGAGTACACTTTGTTTTTTTTTTTTTTTAATTCTGTCATCCAATTATTCCATATTGAAGTTCTCTGACTGAATTTTATTCTCTTGATTGTTAATTTATAAAACTTGCCCCAGGAATCCCTTAACATTTAGGGGAGCACTTTGAAGTAAATAGATTCTGAACCCATCTGGAAAGCTAGGGAGCGTAGGGAGTAGAAATCCTTTATTTTTTTTAACCCTTTGCTTCCCTAGAACATTTCTCAATCCTTAGCAGCCCAGAGGTATATGGTATATAAATCACAGAAGAGTGCATTATAAGTACTTATTGATGAATAGACATAGTTATAATAATAATAATAATAATAATAATAATAATAAAGAACCATAATTTAACAGAGGAAATACATAATTTCACCAGCCCAAGCTACAAAACACAATTTGGCACAGGTTCATTAGTGGGGTTTCCCCTTATTACCTTTTCCCCATTTTCTAAAAAATCCTATACACATAGAGAGGGATCTCTTAAAGGGAAAGAACAAACACAGGGAAGAAGGGAAGGAAGGAAAAGAGGGAGGGAGGGAGGGAGGGAGGGAGAGAAGGAGGGAGGGAGGGAGGAAGGAAGCACTTGTGCTGAGCCTTTGCACAAAACTGGGATCCTTAACTTTGGAGGACCTTATAATCCAGAACCCCAGTCTTGTACAGAGCTTACTACACCATCTCCTCCACAGGCTCATCTTGTAGTCATAATTAGAAAGTACTTTCTGTCTGCTTTTCTAATCTCTGCCATGACCTCAGTACTGTCAATGTGATGGATGGCTGAGGTCAAATAGGAGGAAATAAGTGTGGATGGGGTAAATCCGTAAGTTAATTGTGAGGTCAGGGGAACCCAAGTGATGTAGATGGGTTCACTCACTCTTCACACACACTGAGAACAAACACAGTCATTCTAATTAAATTAAAACATTACTTAAAAGGAAGGCTTGGAGGAACGCTTCCTGACACATTCCAATAGAATTAGTATCTTTCCATATCTCACCCAAGAGCTGGTTGTCTTCCTATATAAAGTTTTGTGGTCCAGTTAATTCTTCTTAAAATCCCTTTTATCCGAAAGATGTTTTGGATTAATTTAAGCATTTGTCACTGGGTAATATCAAATTCCTTTTCGGCAGAGTGTCTTGCATTGGGTTGTCACACCTGTTAAATATAAGCGTCTTTTTCTTTTGATAGTCTAAGATGGGCCTTAAAAGGTTTATGTCCTTCAATATGGAGATTTAATTGTTTTACCTATAATAAAAATAATCCCTATAAAATTCAAATTGGGGGTATTTCAAAGCTGGAAGAACTATTGGATTGGTATGTAAAAGTTGCAGTTCAAAAAGTCTTCCACTTTTAATATAGCAGGCATGGTGTTATGAGTTATAAAATCCTGGTTATCATTTTGGAAGGTCTGGTCTTTGTTGTCCTTGCCTGAGCGTCTTTGAGCTTGCTTTATGGCCCAGCAGCTCTGTGAGTGCATGTGTTAAATATGGGAAGGGTAGCTATCCCCCTGAAGTAAATTCTCATAAGGGAGGAAGTCTCAGTTTCAGCTGAGGCCTGGAGTGGGGCTTCTCATACTGGCACAGAGGGGTCACTGGTGAACTCCAGTATGGCTGAAGGTATCATCTGAGGATTGCCAGGATGAGAGATGTTCTGACTTCCATGCCCGCTGGATGCCCGATTCTCTTCCCACAGCCCCTACTGGACCAGCTAGGGCTGTTGTTCTCTATCCTGGAAATAGACCCAGCTTGGATGAAGTTTAGCATCACTTAAGGGAGGTCCTTTTCTTCCAAATGCCAATCACACAGACACCACCAGACAAAGGATGAAAGTACCAGAAAGCTAGAGTCAGAGGCTTTGTATGTGGCATCTCTTGTCCCACTCATCCCAGTTTCTGACGGCTGTCATTGACAGACAGGTACATTCCCTTAGGGGAATCCTCAGGCTTCTTCCCTAGCTTTACTGTTGTGTCTTTAGCAATGGCTAAGAAATCAAGTTGGGGTGTCTTATGCCCTTCCAGACAAACTAACACTGTGCAACTAATGCTTCTCCTGATGTTTTAGTTTGTCTCAGATGCAATTTGTCTGCAGCCTTCGTAGAAGTTCACAATAACACATGGTGACCACAAACTTCTCCATAAAATTGCATAATGCATAGTTCCTATTAACTTGCATAATGTACAAAGCAAGCTGACGTGAAACATATTGTACATCTATCAATGGGATTTGATGACAGGGGTTATCCAAAATGGACTCAAGGCTCTATTTGTATTTTTAAAATGGAATTATCTAGAGTGCAAGAAGATTTTCCCTAGCCCTTCTGATGATTATATTTGGGCAATTCACTCAGTGTTTCAACTGGCATGGCAACAGCTGTATCTTCAACAGCCCTGCCATGCCACATACACTTCAATAACGTGACCCCTCATGACTGAAAATAGTTACTTCTTTATGAGGTTGAGACAATTTCTTCTCCATGATTTTGTGTTGATACAGTAACACAAGTAAAAACATTATCTTAATTACTTTATTTAGTCCCCTAACTTGTAAATCGCCTGGCTATAAATGATGGTATGATTGGAGTGGCCCATGCTCTGATGACTAGCTACCATGTTCAAGAGTGGAAATCCGGCTCCTATCTATCCCATGCCTTTGGACCAGCAGACCAGTTACTTGACTGGGACTTCAGTTTTCTTAGACACAGAATGAGGCTGAGGTAGATGGCCTAGAATTTTTTATGGTAACTGGAATGAGAAACATTTCCCATAAATCCACATATTTGAATGCTTGGTTCCTAGTTGGTGATGCTGAATAGAAAGGTTGTGGAACCTTAGAAGAAGGGAGTCTTGGTAGAGGGAAGGCATAGCTGACTGAGGGTGGGCCTTAGGGCTTTACAGCCTTGCCCTGTTTCCAAATCACTCTCATGGCTTCCTGTGTGAATAGATATGACCTCTCAACTTTCTGCTTCTTTGCCTTCATAATCATAATGGAACTCCCTAACCCTGAAGCCCCATAAGCCAAAATAAACTCTGTTTTATAAATCACTTTGGTCATGACATTTTATCACAGTATCTTAGTTAGGGTTCTATTGCTGTGAATAGATGCCATGACCATGGCAACTCATATACAGTTTAGAGGTTTACTCTGTTATCATTATGGCAGACATGATGCTGGAGAGGAATCTGAGAGTCCTACATCAGGATCAGTAGGCAGCAGAGAATGACACTGGGCCTTGCTTGAGCTTCTAAAAACTCAAAGCCCACCCTCTGTGACACACTTCCTCCAACAAGACCACACCTACTCCAACAAGGCTACTACTCCAATAATGCCACTCCCTAAGAGCCTTTGGGGGTCATTTTATTCAAACTACTACATTCTACTTCCCTGACACCATAGGCTTGTAGCCATATCATAAGGTAAAATTCATTTAGTCCAGCTTCAAAAGTCTCCATAATTTATCACAATCTCAACAATATTTAAAACTCTAAAGTTCAAAGTCTCTTTTCAGATTTATGAAATATCTTAGCTGTAATCCCTTATAAAAATCAAATTTTAAAAGCAGATCACATACTTCAAACATACAATAGCACAGGATATATATTACCATTCCAAAATGGAGGGAAGGGAAGATAGTGAGGAAATAGTGGACCAAAGCAAGACTGAAAATGAGCTGGGCAAACTCCAAACTCTGCATCACCATGTCTACTGGTGATGACTCTTCAGGTCTCCAGTTCCTTTCATTTTTGTTGACTGAAATATACTTCTCTTTCTTGGAATGTTTCTACTGTTAGTAGCTTCCCTTGGCAGGTATCCCACAACTCTTGAATTTCCAACATCTTGGGGTCTCCAAGGTACTTCAGGTTTCATCTTCCCAGCGTCACTCCATGCCTTTTCTAGGCCTTCATTCAGGGACACTCCTGCCATAGTCCTGGCCTCAGCGGCTTTCCTTGGTCCTGGAGGAAGATTCTGTAACTTCTTTCTTGTATCTTTGACTCTAAATCCAGAGTCATGTGGCCAAAGCTGCCAAATTCTGTTGCTTGCTGGTGTTGGAGCGTTGAATTGAGCCTCCTTTTTCAGTCACATCCTCAGTAGCTTTTTGTTGGTGGTCAGTTCCTTTAGTGCCTAAGCCTGGCTGTCCTGGACCCTGCTCTGTAGACTAAGCTGGTCTTGAACTCTGAGTTTTGCCTGCCTCTGCCTCCCAAATGCTGGGATTAAAGGCATGTGCCACCACATCTGGACCTGAGCTGTTCTTTAATTACTTTTCACAAATTGGAAGCTTAGCTGTGCGGATCTCGCCCTCAGATCACCACTCCCTTTATTCTATTTGGCCTCAGGCTTTCCTTTAATCTGTTTACCTCTTTAAACACAATATCTATCTCCCTTACAGTTCCTGATGCCTCTTTTTTCCTCAAACTGACCATTTTTATTTTTCCTTGTTCAGTTTGCTTCTTTCCATTATTGGTTTGCATAAGTGTGGTCACTAATAGTCATATAACACCATCAATACTAGGCTGTTTTGAAATTTCCTCTGACAATCCAGTTAATCTAGAACTCTTTACTTTATCCTTAGGCAGGTTTTTTGGACAAAGGCAAAAAGCAGCCACACTCTTCACCAAAATGTCACAAAACAATCCCTAGGTCACATACCAAAATTTTTCTCCTCTGAAACCTCTTGAACTGGGCCCTCACAGTTCAAATCACCCTCAGTACCACTGTCCTCCATGCTCCTACTAGTTTGGCCCATTAAGGCCTACGTAAAGCATTCAACTGCTTTAAGTCCCAATGTGTTCCATATTCCTCCAACTGTCATGGTGGGAAATGTGGAGGCACACAGGAAGACGTGGTCCTGGAAAGGTAGCTGAGAATACTACATCTGGATCCAAAGGCAGCATGCGACCTGGCCTCCGTCTCCAAATCACCTGAGAGCTTTCAAAATACTGCCATGTTCTGGAATCCTCTCTCAGCCTCATGAGCCAGAAACCCAGGGAACAGGAAGATGAGATGGTACAGTTGATAAATGCTTTAGGCTCTCCGGGAGTGGTATATTGACAGCTAAAGAAATTTCAGCCACTGAGTGAATAGTGAAAACATTCCAAAATCTTCCTCTGATCAGCCATTCTTGATGGGTGCATTTCAAACAAACCCTGAAGATAGGAAGGTGCTTGGTTAGTAGAGTGCTTGGCATACAGCATGAGGACCTGAGTTTATAAGGTCAGAAAAACAGATGTGATACTATTTGCTTACAAGGCCAGCACTGGGTAGATAGAGATAGGTGCTTCCTTGGGGCAGCCCAGTGAAAACAAACAAACCAGATGAGGGCTGGAAAGAAGGGTCAGCAGCTACGAGCACTGGTTACTGGTTGTTCTTTCAGAGGCCGTGGGTTTGATTCCCAACACACAGTCTTTGAGCTTTCAGATTTCATTCACAATGTCCCCCTTTAGCCGACGTGATCCTCTGTCTACCTCATGGCATACGGGGATGACACTTGAGACGATAAGCCTTGAAGTTCACACAGCTGGTAAGTCAAAGCGCGTAAGGAGGCAGCGCACACCCCCCCCCCATTTGCCATCCTTCCTTATTCTAAATCTCCTACTAGTTTCCTTGGCAACCAGAACTCTCTTCTTTCTTGCCCTCACCTGTTGCCATGTCACCATTCCTGCAAGTGACCGTGCATCTACTCAGAAGTGGCTTGAATTCTCTTGTAACAGTCACGCAGAACGGCCCCTATGATGGCTCTTGTTGCCCATCTGGTTGCATCTCCCTGCAGAACGGCCCCTATGACGGCTCTTGTTGCCCATCTGGTTGCATCTCCCTGAGCCACTTGGCCTGTACCCCACCTTGAAGTTACTTTCTATGCGGTGGCCAGATTTCTGATGGATCTAGTAAGTGATAATTGCAGAATTCCCAGTATGCCATTTGTGTTGCCTGGAAGAGGGGATGCCTTCCACCCTGAGACTTGCTGCTGGTGGGGAAGGAGAGGTGAGGACTTCCTATAGAAGAAATCTAGGATGCTGCATCTCCCTAAGACTCTCTACCACAAGCCCAGGGCTCCCATGATTCAGGCCAATGGAGAGCATCACCCATGGATAGGATAGAACGTGAGAGCTTAGACTGGAAAGGAGAGAGAGACATGAAGACTCCTTCAGAAACCCATGAAATGTAGAGAAAGACAAAGAAAAGAGCAGAGAGAAAAAATTCTGAGTGTCATTTGGTTTCTCTGGCTTCTGTCGAAGCCGAAGCCATTGAGAGCAATACTCTGAAGCAAGACAGTTGTTCACAACAACTCTCTCAACAGACCAGAGCCAGGGAAGAGGAGGAAGTCCTCAGTAGCATAGCTGAGACCCCCACACGGGACTGCTCCAATGTGGTAAAGCCATGGCCAACCTTGTAAGTCAACCTTTGGGTCCAGGTAGAGGGTGTGGTTGAGTCTTGGTGTTGTGATAACTAGCAGATGAGAGGCCCATCAGGAGGTGCCTGGACAACTCCCAGGGAATCCCACCCATATGGGCTTGAGTGAGAACTAAGCCCAAGAGCCTTTCCTAGAGACTGTGGCATACTGACTCTGGGGACATCATTCCCTCCAGAGAGGGAGCTGCTCCCAGTGTGGTCCCTGGCACAGTATCAGTCTGCTGGATTTGTTGCCAGTTATGACAAGATAAGTCCAGAAATTGACAGTAAGTATGGAAAAATGTTTATAACATTCTGACAGAGAGCTTTTATGCTCTTTCAACCTAATAATAAAAAAATTGGGGCTTAAATTTCATGTCTCTTCTTATTCTGGCAACTTATTTTTCGTATTTTACAAAATATCTATGAGCCATATACTGGAAATGAAAAAAAAATAAAGTATGATTCCACTATAGACAGTATGAGAAATGTTGCCATATATCATGCTAATACTTCACTCCTGGCACCATCCTGGGAAGGGATAAGCATCTTGTCAGATGGACACCTGGTACTGCCTGGGGAGACTGTTTATTGCATCAAATGGAAAAGTCCTAAACATATTTACTTATGAAACTGATGCTTTGCTTGCTAAACATCTGGTGGGTCATAGAAGGAAGCTTTGGATCACACACACATACACACATACACACACACACACACACACACACACACACACACACACCACAATATCTTTCTCTTATATCTCATAAATCAAGATTTGTGACTACTTTATCTATCTATCTATCTATCTATCTATCTATCTATCTATCTATCTATCTATTTTGCAAGCAGCTTAATCAACCACAATCTTGATATAGTTTACCAGCCATCATTTTCTTACCTGAGTCCTCATGAATTTGGGTTTGTCCTCTCTGTTACCAGTATATACCAGTTAATAACCACACAGCCCATGTTCTTGCTCAGCCTCAGATTTCATTTTAAGAAATGCCTGTGATTAATTGGTTTCTGATGTTACATCTTAAACCTCAGATGGGATTATATACAACTCAACTCACCCACCTCTTGCTACCTGATATAACTCATGGGGTGAGTCCCTGGCCTGGATGTCAGTAGCTTGCCTCTCAGAATTTATTTATATTTGCTGTGTACTTTTCACTCACATGCCACTGTTCTGAGCATCCATTTTCCTGAATTTTCTAAAGCAGATTTTTTTCTTTTACATGAATTATATTTAGTATATAATAAAACCCTAAGCCAGATATTGGGGAAAAGCTGAAATATCAGAGAGATGGGGAACAAGCCACAGGCAATTGTCACCCAGCCATGTCCTCAGACTGAGTGAGGCTCAGGCAAAGAAGAACTTCCTTATCTCCCAGCCCCCTCCCCCCCCAGCTATTTCACTTCCTGGATCAACTTTCCAAGTGCTAGGATTAAGGTGTGAGCCACCAACCCTGGCTCTGACCTTGAACTCACAGAGATCTCTGAGGATCCAAGGATCTCTGTGTTCTGAGTGATGGGATTAAAGGTGTGGGTTGCCACTCTCTGACCTTCACGGCTTGGCTCTGTGGGTGGCTCTGTCCTCTGATATTCCAGACTACTTCTATTAAATATACAATATATCGCTACATTTTTTTCTGGATCTCTTCACACCATCAGCTCTGGTGTCAGACAGCACAGCAGTGGCAGGGATTGGTGGCTAAAGTTTAAACTCTTAAAGGGACAGCAGTCAGTGAGTCAAGGTCCTAAACCCTTGTACCACATCCAGAGCAGGGCTTCCAAGCTTAAGCGCCAACGTTCACCAGGGGGGTAGCCAGCTCTTGCATTCTTAATATCAGCTGTCACTTTGTTCTCGATTCTTCATCTCCCAGGATTACCTTCAGATCAGCTATCTGAACCTAAACCCTTATCTGCAATCCTCTCTTGGCAGGAGAGGAAGACAGTTCAGATAGTAAAGTTATTTGCAATGTAAGCACAAGGACCTGAGTTTGAGTCCCCGGAACCCATGCAGAAGATCAGAGTGATGGTATGCACTTGTAATCTCAGCATAGGGAAGGCAGAAAAAGTAGATCTCTGAGCTTCCCTGACAAGCCCAACCTAGTCAGGGAGTTCTATGTCCAGTGAGACGCTCTGTCTCAAAGAATAAGGAGTGATATCCAGGTTGACATTATCCTCCACATGCACGCCGCCCCCCCACACACACACAGAGAGTGAGAGAGTCTCTTTTTCAAAAACAGAAGAAGCACCACCACAACAGGTATATTGGAGTCTACATCCATCTAGAATTACCCCTTAGCATTCATGTCCAGCCAGCCTACTTTGCATGAGGTTGCAAACATCACCAAAGAGTAGTCAGGAGCCAGCTGTTATGGCCAGCATTCGCTTTAAGAGCTGAGATAATGACATAGAGACCCAGAAAGGCATGCAATCCCATCACTGAGAAGAGGAATTTGTGAGCCTCTCTGAGGGGCAAAGAAGATACATGTCACCTGAAAATACCCAAAGCTTTCTGTTACCCAGGAAGCTCCCTGTCTTTCAGTCATTACCACTGAGGCCAATGTGGAATTGCCACATACCACCTGATTCTTCACTCCTTTGCAGCTCTTAATTTTAAATCAAAGAAGGCATTAAAAAAAAAATAGTGTATAATAGGAATCAGATATCACAGCCTTGCGCCATCTATGGGTGGCCATGGCTGTAAGATTGGTGTGCTGGAGATCAGGAAGTACCCTGTAGTGGCCACAGTCCACAAAGCAGCATGAACCCAAGAAGTACTGAGAATGCAGAGCACGTCTGTCTGCCTGTGAAAGTCAGAGAGACACTCATCCTGTCTGTCACCAAGACAGGGTGTGCTGTGTTCTGGGGCCATTCACACGCTCCTCCGTTACACAGCTCAGCACATGCTAGTGATTACATGTATCTCCATTTTTCCTTATTTATCTTGGTACTCTCAGATCCTGGCACATGGGAGATGCTGAATAAAATTGAATAAATGTTTTTTAAATTGGGTAGAAATGAATTAAATCAAGTCTACTTTGGCTTGGATTAAAATATGCTGGTGATGAAGACAAAACTATAAAGCTGTTTCTGTTCTCTCTCCCTCCCTCCCTCTTCCTCCCCGCTCTAACTTAAAACTTAACCACTCTGTGTTAATCCCATTAATCAATCAGACCCAGAGTTCTGCTCAGTTATATTCCTATTTGGTGAATGACTCCCCCCTGGAACACAGCCCTCACAACCCAGCTCCAAAGAAAAGAAAATCTGAACCAGTCTCCAGGAATGAATTTCCCTGGGCCCACAATTGGGTGCCAAATTGTTAATGAATAGGTATGTTTTACCATCCACTTACTCTCAGCAGTTGGGATGAAAGGGGTGTACTCTTAATACTATCTCACCAGACTAAGCCATCAAAGGCATGCCTTCTCCACAAAATGTCCCTGTCCTTCCCCACCCTCCCTGTGGCTATCTCCTATGTGAGTCCCAGAGGGTGCTCATCACCCAGGCAGACCACATCACCATAAGCCTCTCCAGACCTCTTCAATGGTGTTAACTGCCACTTTTGTGGGCTCTCTCACTAAAGCAGCTCCATTCTTCAGTCACCAAAGTCACTAGGCCAAAAAAAAGAAAAAAAAAAACAATTCTTGGAAATGATCCCAGCTTAAGAATGAACGAAGCTCAATATTCAGCCAAATACAACTTCTGAATAATTTAAATAAGAGCTACTCAGTCTTCTGAAAACAACTCCAGTCCTGTGCTCTCTTCTGTGAACAGGAAAAAAAAAAAAAAAAAACAAAACCCAACGTGCATAATTTGAGCCCCTGCTATGGTATGACTTGCACTGTTGCTGCTGTTCCCATGGTGGCTTGCACAGGGGTCCCCAGCCACATGTTTGGCAGACAGGGCACCGAAGCTGGATGGTAGACAGATTCCTAGGTTGTATTACAGTTAAATCCATCAGCAGATTTGCCTGGGGTCTAATTTCCCCTCATTCTAACTGGAGCAGAAGCATAGAGCCTTAGCCTCTTAGAGCCCTTAGCCTCTGTTTGGCCAAAATTTCCCACAAAAATTCAGAAGAATCTGTGAAATACAGAATAGGACCATCAATGTTTCCTGAAGGATGATAACAAAGCTGTTGCAAGAAAAAAAAATATATGATATATATATCGTTTCTCCTGAGACCCTGGTCACAGTCCTATATAAAGAAACCCATACCCAGATGACTCAGTGTTTCCCCCACTATGACACTTCCTGATCAGCAGTTCTCAATCTGACATCCTGCATATTGGAATAATTTATGGTTGGGGTCATCACAATGAGAGGAGTATTAAAGGGTCACAGCATTGGGAAGGTTGAGAACCACTGCTCTAGATGGGTATAAAGGAAAGAGTAGAGAGGCTTACCAACCTTTCATGCCCACTATGCTGTGCTGGTGTAATGATGTAGGATGTAATGATAAGAATGTCAGGAACTGACTTCCTTATGTAAAAATTCTAAGACCCACCCTCCAATCCATGCAGCAGCTATGCAAGGTAGACTATACAAATAGCAAAAGGTGTTATGAAGATTTCAGCTGGGGGCCATCTTTCCTGACATCAGGAACCAAGCAAGAGTCCCATAAACAGAGCAGCCATTTCACACTCTCCATTTCAAAGCTGCTGGATCATCTAGAGAAAGACCACACTCATTCAGGCACACAATGTGCAGGTACTGAGCCCAGGAGCACATAGCAACCAAGTACTGCAGACAAGCAGATAACAGACATTGAATTTATCCGGGGAGACAGCATCCTCTTGGTCTGAGAAAGGATGCCAAATCACAGACGAATAATCAGAGTTTAAACAAACTCTCCATATACCTAAGAAGCTGTATGTAGAAATTATCCAAACAAAACCGACTGAAACAAAAATTCCCATTGACAAAAATGCCTATAAACACACAGTCCTTGGGTGGGTGACCAGGACCCTTTTTCAAAAATTGTTGTTCATGTATTTGGGACACTCCTCCTGATGTGGTTTTCCAAGTGTTGGCATTACAGACATAAGCTATCACAGCCATGCCAGATAAGCCTTGAAAGATGAATTTTGTAGATTTATGTGAATCCTACACATTATAGACATACTAAGTTTCATCCTAATCACAAAATCCAAATGTAAGGAAAGAGTAATCACAGAAGTCCAGATAGAATTAGCCTAAAACATGTAGAACCTTAGGCACAATCTTTAGCCCCAGGGGGGAAAAAAAACCAAACCACATACAAATAGGGACTTTTATGTCAAAATACAAAGCGATTAAATGAGGGAAAGATTTTTTTTTTTCTGGCTTATGCTTTGAAAGAATATAGCAAGGTGACACGGAAGCAGGGTGGGGAGCAGCTGGGCTGTCACTTTATCTTAAGTTAGGATGCAGAGCCTTGAACACTGGTGCTCAGCCCACTTTCTCCCCTCTTTTCCTCCTAATTCAGAGAGAGCCTCCCCCAGACCCAAGCTTTCCCGGTAATGGGATGGCACTGCCACAACATTTAGGGTGAGCCTTCTTTCCTTAGTTAAAAACTCTTTGGAAACTCCCTCTCAGACACACTCAAAGGTATGTTTCCTACATGATCCCAAAACCAGTTACGTGGACAGTAAAGTGTCACCATCACAGAGATAAATAAAACGTATTGGACACAACTTTTTAGCACAAATTCACATTTTATTGTCACCTCCATTAAATAAAGAATTTAGAATTTGGGCTGGCAGGATGACTCTTGCTACTAAACCTGCCTACTTGAGTTCCATCTCTGAGATCCACATGGGAAAAGGAGAGAGAGAATCCATTGACGAAAATTGTCCTCTGACCTCCATATTTACACACAGTGGTGCAGGTACACACACATGCACATACACACACAGTGCAAATAATTGTAAAAAAAATTTTAAAACAGAATTGAGACTTTAACCTAAGTTGTATTGTATAAGAATAATTGTGCATAATTAGTAAAAAGAAATAAAAAAGCTAGAAATCTGTCTGACAGGTGTGTTATCTCTAGGAACTAAAAAACAAGGGCCTGATACCATTAAGAGATGTGGATGCAAATTTACAAGTGAAATTTCTGAAGCCTTCAGAGGCTCACTAAATGCCCTGTTTCCACAGGTTACTCCAGCTCCTCCTTCCCGGACCACCCTACAGACCCCATGTCCCACAACAACTTCCTTAATCCCTTCTATGACCTCTTCCCCTCTGCTAAATGCCTTTCATCTCCTCTTTAGACTAGAGGGCATTCCCAAACGAGAGTCTCTGTGTCCTCTTCCTTATGTGCTGTGTTTTTTGGGACACCCCTGAGGGTATCACTTTAGAGTTTACAGTTGGGGCATCGGGAGTCACAGTCAGCACTGATCCCCCCATAGCACTTACTCTGAAAGCATTAGCTGCTGCTGAAGAGCTGGGAGGACTACCTGTGCAGTTTCCTTCAACCTATTGCGTGAACAAGTCTCAGCACCTGTGGTTGAGAGAGCGAGCTGGCCACACCACGTCCTCAGCAAGAGCAGAAGAAAACGGATGCACCCATCTTGATTGTTTCTTTCCATTCAGCTAGCACTGTTCATCTTATTGGTGGTCCAATCCAGGACAGGTCTTCTTGCCTTGTTAGCAATCAAGACAATCTCCTACAGATATGTCCTCAGGCCATCCTGATCTAGATAACCCTTCACAGGTGGTAGTGGGTTGTGACAGGTTGACAATTACAGCAGACTGTTACAACTAGTCCCCGCAGAGCTTACGGTACAAACTACAGCCAGGTTCTTAGGTCTAAATACCTGGCTAACAGTCATGTGGACATCTCTTTGTGGGCCATATTTAACATATAATAGAGGTATGAGAATAGACAGATACGTTATCTGGATTTATTATCATCTACTTATTCAAAGCTTAGTTTTCATAGTTCAAATTCACACTTTTGGTTCTGTTTTGCCTCTACGGTGTGGTTGTTTGAACAGTGACTACCATCAGGTTATATGTTTGGATGCTGTTATCAGGCACTAGCACTATCTGAGTAATTGAACAATTAGGAGGTGTTGGCTGTGTTGGAGTAAGTGTGGCACTGGGGGATGGCTTTGAGTTTACAAAAGCAGGTTCTCTCTCTCTCTCTCTCTGTGTGTGTGTATATATATGTATGTGAATGTGTGTATATGTGTGTGTCTATGCATGTGTGTGTATTTGTGTCACTTGCTTGCTGCTGTTGCTTCTGCCTGGGGGTCAAGATATAGAATTCTCAGCCTTGGATATGGTGTCTCTTTATAGCAATGAGGAATGATTAAGACAGATGGAAAGAAATCCGGCATCGAGCTTTTGAGAAAATACCAATGTTTTGTTATACTCAATGAACAAAGTATTATCTTATTGGGTGTGACTGTTCCATATTATCCTTTTTAATTAAATTATTATTATTTTACATGTATGAGTATTTACCTGCCCTGTGTGTCATGACTTACATGCAGTATTCAAAGAGGTCAGAAGATAGTGTCAGATCCCCTGAAGTATAGAGAGCTGTGAGCTGCAACATGGGTACTAGGAATATAATTGGGGTCCTGCAGAGGAGCAGCTGGTGCCTCTAGCCACTGAGCTATCTCTCCAGCCTCCATTCTTTTTTCTTGGATTCACAGAGAAGCTAGTTCTAACCAGAACAGAAGAAGAGCCACAGCTCCCAAATGCTGCAGAGATTTTTAATGAGATTAAACCAAACAACTTCCAAGAACACAGCAGGAATCCATGTCACTTTTGTGGGCTCCTCCTATCCTGGAATCTAATGTGATCAAGGTAGTTTGAAAGTTGAGATGAGAGAAAGCCTGGATCTTTCATTCCCCTGGAGTGGGATGCATATGAATTCTAAAACTTCATCAAGGAAATGATGCCCAAGAGCTTTTTCTGCTTTCTTTTATTAATATGACTGTTTTAGCTTGAATGGCCAACATAGTCAGGAAGCCATGCCCCTGATGACAGAATGACTAAAGTGTCCCTCACCCCACAAAAGCCATTTTATCAGAGCACACACCCTTCGGCAGCAGCCCTCCTCCTGGCCTCCTGTTCCCTCTAACACCCCACCTCCAAACAGTACCACACCTATATAGAAATACTTGCTTTCTTAATGAAAACCATATTCAGAAAAAGGAAAAAGAAAAAGTTTGCATGACCCGTTGAAATGCCTGGACAATCTTCAATGTCAGCTTCAGACGACACGTGTCTTATGAAAGTCTGGGGCCCCAGCTTGTCTGGAAGAGTGAGCTCTGTCCCACATCTTTATGAGAAAGAGGGACCGAACTTCTGTTTTTGGCATTTTATACTGGAGTCTGTTTTAAGGGTGGAGGGAAAAAAAATAGCAACGTAGAGTCTAGACAGAGAAGATGGGGGTGGAATCTGGAAGCCATTCTCAGGGCAAGGACAGAGGCAGCCGGCGGCAGCGGGATCGCCTTACCCTGCCTAATTACACATGAAAAATGCACATATTGCCACACTCCATGGTGGGGAAGGGATGCTCAGAGAATGCAGTGGAACTGTGGAACAGTCACTTGGGCATTCTGCCTGGGATATTGCACTCTGTGCACTGTTGGGTTTGGTTTGATCTTTAGAGAAGTAGGCATCTCTCTCTCTCTCTCTCTCTCTCTCTCTCTCTCTCTCTCTCTCTCTCTAACACACACACACACACACACACACACACACACACACACACACACAGTGCTTTAAACCCTGGCAAATGAACATACCGTTTGCCCTATACTTCCACTGTAAAATAGGCCATTGTGAAATGGAGCTAGACATTATATTGTAAATAGTTTGTATAGTATTAAGATCAAGATCATTAGACCCAAGGGCTTGCTAAAGGGGTTGATTTATAGTTTGAAGTTGACTTGTCCCATTGATAACTTGTAGATCACCAGCCTGCCAGCTCACAAACCACAGCCTTCTTGCTGGACATGGCTCCACAGTCACTGGGGAGTGTCTTCTTCAGGAGTCCAAAGCCTTTTGTGAGATATTAGCAATCATCTCAAAACAGACCCAGGACCTAAGGAAGGGACTGGGAAGGTTTGTGTATTTATGGGCTTTAGTAATATATCGGGCCTTACAGGGAAAAAATAAGAGAATAATATTAGAGCCTGTCATTCACTAACATTAAATAGCAGGGTTCTCTCTCTCTCTCTCTCTCTCTCTCTCTCTCTCTCTCTCTCTCTCTCTCTCTCTCTCTCTTTCTCTCTCTCTCTTTGTGTGTGTGTGTGTCCATCGGTATGTCATAAAAACGAGAGAGATAGAGACAAAGAGAGAGAGACAGACACCGAGACAAAGATAGAGACAGAGACACAGAGACAGATGCAATATCTCCATCTGGAGAGACAACAAGATTATCACAGACAGACCTGGAGAGACAGAGATGCTGATACAGAGACAGACAAGAGACAGAAAAGCAGAGATATACAGATGAAGACAGAGAGACACAGAAACAGAAAACTGAGACAGAGATAGAGAGACACACAGGGACAGAAAAATAGAGACACAGACTCCGAGACAGAGATGTCTCCAGCAATGAAGACGGAGAGTCAGAGACTAAGACTCTAAAGTAAGAAATAAAGCAAGCAAATGACTCGTCATTAGCAGCAGTGACTTCTGTCCCTCTGCACCTGCCAGGCCCGGAAGAAAGGATTCAGAGCGGTAGTCAGCGTGGAGCCAGCACAGCAGAGCTCCCTCACCTCCAGCAGACCCTGCCTGTGGCCATCCTTTCTCCCAATCCTTGCCTTGAAGCCCAGTCATTTCTACAGCCAGAGGCTTTCATTTACGTTCAAGAAGAAAGTCTGACATCTGAATTATGAAGTGAGCATCTACTGGGTTTGGAGGTTCAGTGTGAAGCAGGTAGGGCCTGCCTGGATTAGGCCTCACGTGCCAAAGAGGCACAGCAGACATTTTAGCAGTTTCCATGCAAATGACCTCACAGCCAGGTAAATGGGAGGGCAGAACTGGCCTGTAAACGTTGCCATTGTCATGGCTACTGTGATAATACACGGTGGCAGACAAATGATAATATAAGACAAAGGTAAAAATAGATTTTTTTGTTTTTGTTTGTTTGTTATGTTTTTTTTTTTTTCTTTTCTTTTCTCCTCATTCAAGTTTCCCAGGGCTGGTTTATGAAGTCACCTAGTAAGGGGAGCTCTCTAAAATCTTCGAGCAATAGCACCGCTCACACCCTCACCTGCAGGAGGCAGCAGAGAGTTGCATACAGGGGCCTCTGGAGAATCCCAGGAGGGAGCATCAGGACAGCCACCAGACCAGCCTGGCAATCCCCTACCAGAGCTTGGGCCTGCTCTCCTGAGGGCTTCAGCCAAGTCTCTGCCTCTGGATGTTATCACTAATGGCAACAGTTCATTCTTCACTGGCATGATAGGTGTGGACATTGGTCAAGGTCACGCTGTGTGTCCACATCACGTGACGTTTTGTTCTATAGAAAGCAAACCGCTTTGATAACAAATTTAACTCTAGTACAAGCCTTGTACATGCCTCTGACTTGTCTTAGCTTTTTGCTTCTATTAACTGTGACAAGAGCTAAATGTGGTCGCATGCACCTACCATCCCAGCTACTTGGAAATCGGAGGTAAGGGGATTGCAGCTTGGGCAACATGGAAGACATGGAAGACACCACCTCAAAACCAAGAGCAAAGCGAAACAAAAACATAGCCCACAGCCTTCCAAGCATCATACCTGGAGATATGTGGGTGCTAAACCCAGTGACACTGTCACATAAAGTCTATTGTCATATTTGTTTTTCTGGCAAAGAAGCAGAGGCAAAGGAAGTCCGTAGGCTTTGACGTGTGCCAGACATGATGAGTTGAACTCAAGTGTAGTGATGGTTTTGTTCCCCATCCCAGGGCAGTTCCAAGAGCTGTGTGAGGGGCAGGAAGGAGCCTTGCAAATGCTGAGCTGGATGACACTGGAGACAGCTGCTCCAGGTGAAGGATCCGGTCTGAGGAAGGTTCTCACGACCATTGGGAAATCATCAGTGACCTTCCCCTCCCTCTCCAGAGCCCAGCTTTGCACTCTTCTTCGTTGTCATTACTTTTGCTCAGTTCTGAACTCTACCCCATTGTCCCACCCATCTCTAAAAACTGTCGTCATCACTACTGACCTTAGCTGCACATGTATAAGGTCATTTCAGTCAATAGCTGACCTCACATACAAAGGTGCCTTGTACTGTTGTGTATTGTACAACTATCTCATACTGAACTCCCCAATGATGCATCTCTCAGATCTTACTCCCCCGCCAGGTAATAGTTTTCAGAGCCTATGATACACACATCAGGTTCTCAGAAGATTCCCAGGCTGAGGAACTGGGTACAGGGTCACACAACTCAGCTCTTCTAACTTGCTAAGAATCACCGATGAGAATGTGTTCTGATGCCAGCCAGAAGGGCAATGGTGTGGCAGGAGGGCATCAAGCTTACACTACATCTTGCTGGACTGTGTTCCCTTTGGAGTTACCTGGATGGTCAGGACTCTCAGCCACAGGACTATGGAGAGGTGGCTCAGCAGGAAAGAGCACTTGCTGCCTTTCCAGAGAGACGGAGTTGGTTTTCTAGCATCCATATCAGATCGCTCAATAACTACCTGAAACTTCAGCACCAGGGATCCAACTCTCCAGACCTCAGGCACCACACACATGGCGTACATGCATGCACACCACACACACACACACACACACACAGAGAGAGAGAGAGAGAGAGAGAGAGAGAGAGAGAGAGAGAGAGAGAGAGAGAGACCACACCACGCACACATGCACAAACACTGCTGTGTATCCACGTAGTGTCTGTGGTTGTCATAGATGCACGGAGAGTGAGCTGACCTTCGAAGCTTTTCCCAAAAGCAGATTCTCATATCTAAAAGCTTCAGTAATGGGCTGGCTCTGAGGCAGGGGGATAGGGCATAGAGTGGGATCTGGGAGACTGGATCAAAGGCTGAAAAATAAACATATAAAAAAATCTGTTACTAGAGGGGAAGACTGGATATCCCAGCACCCCACGGTAGACTCCTAACAGAACATGCTTGAGAAAGCTATACAGTTCAAATGACCCCAAACCCTCTGATATAAATGTCCCATTCTCACAGTACATGGAGCTTCTAATATTATCCACTGCTCCAACCCACTTCCTCCTCAAAAGTATATTCTTTCTAAAAAAAAATAAAATAAAATTGACTCTTTTCTTTCATGGCTCTCACATGTCTCTGTCCAGATCTTTGTTCTGGAACACAAGAACTTGGAAGTTCTGAAGTTCTGGCAGGACTCCCCATAACCCAATTATCTCCTCAGGTTCAAGGGACCCAAGGAAAGAGCATTGCATAAAGCTGGGACATCTTACCTGATAAAATGGCAGCCTGAAGAGAAGGCCTCTAGAATGCAGCCCTGGGCATTTGCTAAGAGTACAGCACAGTCAAGGCAAAGCTGATGGGTTCAGCTAGAAATGGACTCTAAGGCCCTGGCGGGAACCTCACCTGTCAGTCCTCAGCAGGGCGTCCCAATGTGCAGTCTTATAGACTAATCTACTGTGGTTGCTTTCCCACTGTTTAATTCTACATATGCAAGCATTCTTCAGTAAATGGACTAGTGAGATGGTCAGAACCCATTATCAGCCAGAAAATGTAAATAAAATGTCATTCCCTACACAAAATATATTCCCTGTGTTCACATGTAGGACATGTTCTATGTCACTTATGAAATGTGAGTGAATAGTTAAAAGGCAGCTCAATGGCTGCACTACGGAAGTGGAAAATGGCATTTTCTTTGGTTGTTTATACATTCCTCGATTATTGACTGTTTCTGAATTTAAAAAAGAATGAAAAGATTTTAGTTTGAGGGGTAAGTTTGAGGGCTCTGTTCTTTTAATGACAGAATCGTAAGTTGTCTGCGTTGGAGGATCCTGGGTGATTACAGGGTGCTAGTCTCTCACCAGACTTTATCTGTTATGTCACAGTTCACACACCCTTTCCTGGGCGCATCACCACAGAGATGGAAGAGACCCTCCTATTCAAGTCCCCAGTGAGAGAAGGGCACACACGAGAACCCGTCCTGAGTACCCACTTTGCACACTAGTCCCAGCTCTTTGAGGGTTCCTAGAGTTGTTTCTACCAACCCCAACTCATCAAGATCCTGTGGCTCACTGCGCTGGGAGCCTGTAGTCCAATGTGCTGTATTGCCTCTGTACTTTAATCTATCCTCAGATGTTCTTCTAACCCATCTGAGGACTCCTGTCTCCCAAGCCGTCTGGACTTTTCTGTTTCAAAGTTCTCTTTCACACAAGGATAACGTTATTGAGAATTCCCAAGTGTTATGCGTGTGTGGGGGGAGGGGTTCTGCTTTTCAAATTGGAATCTTAAATGTACTATTATGAGGGTAGCCAGGCTAGGCTGGGAAAAGGCCCAAAACAAAAGACATTTCTGTCTCTCCACTGTCCTGCGGGCACACTGCTGCTCTCAAGCTCTGCCTTCCTGACGACACTTCCCTTCATTTCCCTCATCCTCCAGCGTGTTATGCTGCCCCCTCCACTTCTCCCATTCTTAACCTTCTGTCTCTTCCATTTTCCTTTTTTATCTTATTTCCCAAGATCTTCACTACCCAGGATGTAGAACAAACACCACCAGCCCTGAGCTTTGACTTTGGAATATAAATAAACCCCCCTCCCCACTTTTTTTTAGCCCTCTCAACCTTTTCAAATGGTTTTTCCAAAACACCGTAAGCAAAATTTTGAAGCATAGGAGTTTGCATCATATTGTTTAATTCCATATAACTTTTAGGTGTTTTTAGAGCAACCGTGGTGGAACCATGGTAGAGTTCCCATGAACTCTTCTCCCTTCCCCTCAGGCACAGCCTCCATAATATCCACATCTCCTACTAGAGAGGACATCTGTTACAGTTGATGGACGCACACGACACATTGTCACCACCCAGGGTCCATGCTTACATAATGTTTCAGTCTCGTGCTATACATTTTGTGAGTTTAAGACATTTTCATCAACTTACATTTTTCCCTTAGTGGCCTTTGATGAAACTTTTCTTGAAAATTATTGTGATTCTGTTGCTCATTGTGATAGTTAATCTTCTTGGTCAACTTGACTGAACTTGAAATTACCTGGGAGATACACTTTCTAGGTGTGTGTGTGTGTGTGTGTGTGTGTGTGTGTGTGTGTGTGTGTGTGTGCGCGCGCATGTTTCCCGAGAGGCTCAACTGAGGGGAAGACCCACTGTGAATGTGGATGTCACTGTCTCATGGACTAAACTCCAGGATTAAATGAAAAGGGAGGAAAGAGAACACATGAATGCCCGCACTGATGTCTCTCTGCTTCTGGAATGCGGATGCAATATGACCAGCTGCTGCCTCGCACTTCTGGACTGTGTCTCACTTCAAAACTTGAGCCCAAAAGGAACCTTTCTTCTAAGTTGCTTCTCATCAGGCATTTTGACGTGGTAACAAGAACAGTAATTAACACATTTGTCTCATTTGTTTATTTTTAATCCATTGTGTTCCAAATTCTTCCTATGATGATTTTAATGTTTTTTTTTTCTCTCATTTTAAAGTCTAACAATTCACTGACTATTAACTTACAGGATCTACCCAGGAGGCCAGCCTCTGGCTATGTGTGAGAGGGACTATCTAACTAGGCTAACCTCTGGACAAGCCTATGCAGGATTATCTAGATTCAGTATGTAATTGAAGTGGAAAGATGTGCCTTAACTGTGGGTGGTACCATTCCATAGGCTGGGGTCCTGGGCTAAATGGAAAGGGAAAAGAAAGTTGGGTGCTAGCCTTTGTCTCCCTCTGCCTCCTTCGTGCAGATGCAAAGTGACCAGATACTTCCCAGTCCTAAAGCCACGACAGACCATATCTTCAAACTGTAGGCAAAAATAAACCCTTTCTTAAATTGCTTTTGTTGAGTATTTTTTGTCATAATAACAAGACAAATTACCAATATACTCTATGCTAAGGATAAGAAAGCAAAATTTAAGAGGAGCCCTGGAAGGATTCATGGACTCCAGCCAATCATCAGGAACTTCATTGTCTATTTTTCTTGTCTTGGGTGAGGTCCTCTGTCCCTGTCTTGAGTCTCAGTGAGGGTGGGGTGGGACAAGGAATTCAGAACCTTTGAACTTTATCCCATTTCCCAGTCATCAAACAGTGAAGACTTTCTAGACCTACGTAGTATGAACAAGTCCCTGACAGAGAAGACAGTCACTAAAACATTACATTGTAAGCATCCTCATCTGGGTAGCAAAGCAGATGTAGACTATCAACAAGACCAGGTAAAAGGAGCTGGACCAGTATGAAGAATCCATTGGGATGGATTGATGCAGGTCAGAGGTACCAGTGGGATCATACATCATCAGTCCCATTAGCTCCTCCAAAAAGAAAAGGGGGAATTGTCGAAGTAAAGTTAGTCTGTTTTAACCACACCTAAACCACAATCTATACGTGTAACAGCCTTGGTGATAATTAGAAAAACATCCTCATTTGGGTCGGATATTGGTAGAAATAGTCCTTGAAACACAGTACCATGTCTTCACAAGCCACTTTGCACTAGGTGACTAGGAGGTCATTCTTTGTCCTGTACCAACCATGACACCTAAGTATGGTATCTACTATTTTCATTTCTCTGGGGTTGTAGGTAAGAGAGGCTGGCCGGCGGAAGTGAATCACTTCCTGTGGTCACTGCTCTGCTCATGATGCAGCTATTTTTTGACAGTTGTATAAAATTCTAAATCCAACTCCAGGCGTGCATTTTATTTGTTTAACAGGAACCTAATAAGTTACAGTGGGAGTGGAGGCAAAAGGGGGAAAGACTGAGTCAGAGAAGTACAAGGAACACCCTCCCTGGAAGAAAATAAATCCCAACAGCAGCGGCAATCTCAGCTACTGGCACAAAGAAAATGAGAACTCTGATTTGGAGCTGGGTCTATGGAAGTTCCCCGCTTCTATGGAAGAAGGGGGAGAGTGCTACCTGGATCCAGAGGCATCCTGCAGCCAGAAGGATGGGGCACTCTCTTTCTTTACCAGGTCTTGCTCCTTTAGGCCAGTTGAGACATCATTGTGTTTGTTGCCTGTGAGTAAGTTGACAAGGAAAACTGTGGTTTTACTTTAGTACCAACTGAGAGAGTGTATTGGTCTACTGCAGTTGGTGTAACAAGTGTCACCACCAGAAGCTAACACAACACAAAGTTGTCTCCTTAATGGAGACTCTGGGTCCTGATGGAGATCTCAGTGGGACTGGCTTCCTTTGGGGTTTGCTGGTATCATCTACCCCAGGCCCCTCTCATTGGCAAGTGGGCATCCACCTTCATCCTGCACCCGTTCTGGTCTTACCTTCCTTCTTTGTGACTGTGTCCACATGTTCTCATAAGAACTTTAGTCATATTGGCCTAGTGCTCACTCTAACAATTTTAGTTCTACTTAGTCATCTCATAAAAACCCTTCCACTGAGCTCGTGAGATGGTCCTGTGCTTGCTGTGTGAACAAGAAGATTCTTGGCCAAAGTTTTTGCTGTGTGAATGAGAAGACCTAAATTTGAATCCCCAGCACCCACATAAGCTAGGCATGGCTGTGAAAGCTTCCAGTTCCATGTGTCTTACTTAGGGTTTCTATTGCTGTGAAGAGACACCATGACTATGGCAACACTTATAAAGGAAAACGTTTAAATAGGGCTGGTCTACAGTTCAGAGGTTTGGTTATTATCATCGTGCCTGGTAGGGGCATGGCAGCATGCAGGTAGACATGGTGCTGGAGGAATAGAGTCCTTCACATTGCAGGCAACAGGAAGGTGACTTTATGGATTTCCCACCTGAGCATAGGAAACCTCAAAGCCCACCCCCTCAGTGACACACTTCCTCCAACAAGGCCGTGCCTACTACAACAAAGGTACACTTCCTAATAGTGATTTTCCCTATGAGCTTATGGAGGCAAACCCTCTATGAGCACATTGTCAGTTCATGGGCAAAACTTTTCTTAAAACCCATATGGTGATGGAACTTGCCCATAGATCTGCCCTGTGATGTTCTAAAGAACAGGTCATAAACGTCCCCTGTGAAGCACCAGGCAGGTGGCATCTCAGGCTTTGATGTGTATTTGGTCTCTTTGAACCCTCTTATTGCTAACCACGTGCAAACCCTTAGACCCCCATGTAAACAGTGGGTTGTGGAATATTTGGTTACTTGTTTCAATATTGTAACAAAATAGCTGGAAAATACAAATGAAGGAACAAGCCATTGGGCTCACAGTTTGAAGAGACACAGTCCATCTTGACAGGGAAAGTGTGGAGAAGCACATGACTAAGATGACTATGGACATTGTACACATACGTAGTCAGGAAACAGGCAGATGAATGCTGGTGTACAATTCATTTTCTTCTTCTTATTCCATTTTAGACACACTCCCAGGCCATAAAATGATGCTGTCCACATTCAGGGTGAGTCTTCCCTCCTTAGCTGAAGCTGGACTCCCACAGATTTGCTCAGAGGTGTGTCTCCTAGGTGACTCCAAATCTAGTCAGACTGTCAAGATTAACCCTGTGATTGGGTTCCGCTAAACTTCCCTTGAGGGCCGTAAACTTTGACTTTTATACATTTTTCACATGTCACAGGAAAAAAACTAATCTTCTGTGATTCTTTTCCAATCATTTTGAAATGTCAAACTATTCTCAGTTCACATCAAAGGCCTCTGTGGTCAGATTTGGCTATCCCTGAGGTTTCTGAATCTATCCCTTGCTGACCCAGGGAATTAAATCCACCTGAACCCTGTGCCCTTCACTTCTTTTAAGGTCCTGGCTCAAGTCCTATCTGCTGATTTCCACAAAAAAAAAAACCTTGATTCTTATACAATGTAAAGAACCCGTGGCCCCGTGGCCCCATGGCTGGTGGCACACTTCCACCCACATCTCTCTGAGAATTTTCCCCTTTAATCACTATCTCTCAGAAGTAGGATTCTTCTCCTTGTTCTAGCCATGGAGTGAAGCGTTAATGTTCTCTGAGGTCAGCAGAGCCAGTTTTTTCTTTGAGAGGTGCCATGAGGTGCCAATCGCTCTCCGGGTCAGTAAAAGGCAACACCATGGACGTCTAACTGAATACTCAATTGCTTTGTTTTGTTATTGCTATTTCTGTGATAAAACACCCCAGCAAAGCCAAATTAAGAAGGGAGGAAGGATTTGTGCATTCCTGTGACCATGAGGAAGTCAGGCAGGAAGAGCTGGAAGTAGCTAGCCACATTAGTCCGTACCTAGTCACACTTCGCACATGCTAGTCACATTAACCCATAGCTAGTCACACTATACACATAGCTAGTCACATTAGCCCATAGCTAGTCACATTAGCCCATAGCCAAAAGCAGAGAGCAGTGAATGAATGCTGGTGTTCAGCTCACCATTTCTATCCTCATACAACCCAGGCTACCCTCACCCAAGAAACAGTGCCATCCACAGTGGATAAGTTTTCCAACCTCAATTAACATAATCAAGACACCATGCCTGGGGAACAATCTGATCTAGACAATTTTTTACTGAGGCTCTTTTTCCCAGGCGATTTTCAATTGTGCAAAGTTGATGATTAAAACTAAATAGCCATTGCACCTCCTCCTTTGCCCTCCCTCCAAGCCTCAGGCCTCTGGTCTTCCTTCTCAATCATTTCATGCTCCATAACACATCACTTATTTACCAGCTTTACAGAGCCCAGGACATTACTCAGGAAATCCTCCTCATCCATAGGCTGAGTGAATACTGAAGACCCCAGAGGGGCAATACAGCTGTGTTTTAAAATGACTTTCTTCGGTTGTCTGCTCTGTGCTTAAGATCAATCAGTCCTTCCCATGAAAAAAACAATTGTGGAAATACTTTGGATGTGAAATGGTTGTACAGATTATCATGCTGTGAACTCTGACTGTTCTGTCCCCAAACTGGAACCTCAGCAACTCTCTCTCTGCTCAGAGATGGCTTTAAACTTCTGCTTTTCAGTGCAAAACTGGGGACCAGGGACAGAACAGATATGTGGAAAGCTGGTGTGACTTTGGCATGTACAATGACCCCAGACTTCAAGATGATGTGAGTCATCAATAGTGCCCTGAAGGAGACAGGTCCTTCCATCAGAACAACCCTCATCTCTTACTTTTTCTTTGAGATTTATTTATTCTTATTTTATGTGTATGAGCGTTTTTGGCCAAATGTACATGTAGTGCATGCATGCAGTACCTTTGGAGGCCAGGAGATGGAGCCTGATCCCCTGGAACTGGATTTATGACCCGCCATGAGAGTGCTGGGAACCAGACTAGATCCTCTGCAAACAATAGTATGCTTAACCACTGAGCCATCTGTCCAGCTTCACCTTTACTTTGCTATACTAATAAGAGATTAATAATGCTTAGTGGTACTGTTTCCAGAAGTGGAAGTTCCTGGTGAGGGATCTCTTAGATTTGAGTTGCCATCTCTATGCAAATGTGGGCTAAAGGTACTTTACAGAGACAAGCATTGAGACGCCTGGTGAGATATCTTTCTTAGAGACCATTCTCCAAATATGGCCACACTGGTGGTTCGGACTTCAGTATGTGAGTCTGGGAAGGATATGTAATATCCAGCCCCCATCATGGATTTGCCAAGCCCTCTCCTGGACTTGTTACAAGGCTGGTTCATCCAATTCTCTTCTTTACAGCTGTTCCTCGGAGGAGCGATGCACTGATTGTTTCCATAGCTAGATGATGGCATGGGCAAGGAAGCTGCCTCACCTCACCATGGTTAGAATGGCCACTACCAAGTGTACTGTAAATAATCACTGGTCAGCATTCTGAGAAAGGAAAACCCTTCCATGATGCTGGTGGGATGTCAGTTAAACACCCATTGTGTAAAGCAACTTAGTGGGGCAGGGGTTCTTAGAAATGTTAAAAAAAAAAAAATAGAAGTACCACTTGATGCTCCTGGGTATTTATCTGAAGAAGTTGAAACTAGTATGTCACAAAGATAGCTACTCCCCCAGGGTCCCTGTCGCACTAAGTCACAATAGCCAAGGTGTGCAGTCAATCCCGGTGATATATTGTATAGGCTCTAAAAAAATAAAGTTTACCCGAAGGTTGGAGGATAGAGTCAGCCACAGAGTTAGCCGTGGAGATCAAGGAGTTGTGACACACGCCCTCAATCTAAGCACTCGGGAGGCAGAGATCCATCTGGATCTCTGTGAGTTAAAGCTAAACAGAGCCAGGAGGTGGTGACGCCAACCTTTAATCCCAGCACTAGGAAATTTAAATCAGAAAGTAATATGTTTGGGCAGAGAAAGGTATATGAGGCAGAAAGACAGAATTTGCCTCTTCCATTTCCGAGTGTCCCCCCTTCCCCTTCTTCTCCCATCCCCTTTCTCCTCCTTTCCCCTCCCCTCCCCTTTTGGTTGAGGGCTCAAAGCATTCAGTTTGAGGATTTGTGGAGACAAGGTCTTCCCCTTTTGGCCTGAGGAGTTGGCTGGGTGAGAACCATCTGTGAATTGTTCCTCTGTCTCTCAGATCTGGCCCCCAGTTGTTATTATAAGATCTATTAGGATTTATGCAACCGCAATGTCCTGGATCTTTACAGACTCTCCAGGCAGAATGTACACAAAGTCTCACGACTGGGTACTCTCCATACCGTGTCAGAGCAACCTGGGTATGTGGGCAGGACTTGAGGAGAAGGGTGGGAAAATGTAAAATAAAAGTATATGAGAGAACTCTGTAGCTGGTGGTGAACTGCTGTCAAAGCCAAGTTTGTCTCTTGTGCCATCTCACTGTGTCTCTCCAGTACCCACCCACTGACTTGTTGCTCTGAAGCAGAAGTAAAAGAAAATTAAAAAAAAAAAAAGTAAATGCCTAAATAAGTGGGAAAATCCACAGATGAGAGAAGTCCTTACAAATTTGACATTTCTAAACTGGGCTTGACAGAGTAAGTTTGAAAATATTTATCTATCAGAAAATAGTTTCAGCCGCCCGCAATTTGGTGCAAAAAGGTTTAGCTGATGGAAAAACCGTAAGTCAGGGTGACTGGTTTTAATGTAAGATGCTCTCGAAGGCCACCCAATCACCAGCACTTCCAACAATCTGGAAAATTTAGAGCAGCTTGGAAAAATAGCAGGGGTCTGGGGAAGCAGCCAGGGCACAGTATGGGGTCAGATAATGTACGTGCTTTAGAGACGTAGATGGAGTTAATATTAGATTATAAGCAAAAGCAAAACACAGGCTGTGTTTAAACAGGTTCTCTCTGCCAGTGCCATCTCCTCTGAAAACTAGGAGCATCGTCCAAAATGAGAGGCTCTGCCATAGGTCTATCCAGACCTGTCATTTTTATATTTCTGTACAAAGTTTGTGTGTGCCCCAACAGCACCCTTGTGCAGTGGGAAAGGGCTGCCTTGGCCACGGGTCTGCTTCTAGGTATTTTAGTTTGGCTTCTGTTCTCAAGGCAATCTTTGCTATGCCTAGAATGTGTATGGTTTGCATATCTGGTGGTTGGACACACCACTCCACAGCTGCCTATACACCCTCACCCTCCTGGGCAGCTACTGCAGCGTTGGTCTGATCTGCTTGACCCTTGGAGGTCATTTCATTTGTCACTTTCACCAGCAACTGCCCCGAGACAATTCTCTTCTAGGACTTTCTCACGGACACAATCCTTTCTGATACTGCTGAATACAGCAAGCCATTTAGGACCAAGAAAACCTCAGCAGGGAAGGAAACTGTGAGCCGGACTTTCACCACTCAACCTTCTCTGGTACAATCTGCCCCTGGTCTAATACCATGCACTGTACACAGAGGGCTGTTAGTCACTTCCAGGTTCAAACCCCACTTGTTATTGCTGCTGGAGTCATCTGCCAGACTACAGCAGGGTACATGACACCCACACAACTAGCCTTTGTGTCCCCAAGACCCCACATGGTCTCTCTTTGTACCCCCATTTAAACAGGTTCTGCTCAAAGGACTTCCAGACCTGGGAACATTACAGACAGGAAAGTTATCCTCCAGCTAGCTGCCCCCCAACTCTTCCAGACCATTATTTCCCTATCCAGCCCCCAAGGATAACTTAAGTGCCCTATAGCTGCCATGTCCTATCTTAGCACTGCTCCTGAGTATGTCTGTAATTGCCAGTTTGCACACCTTCTTGCTCTTAGACTCCCTAAAGGGCAAAGGGGGTGTTGTGCCCTGTTGTTCCCTCATGGCCCTGTTCTGTGTTGAACTTATCATCATAAGGGTTGAACAGATTCTTGATGAATCCACTAATACAACTCCAAGAACCAACATGTAGGTTGAGCCATATCAGTGGACAGATATGTAAGCATTTTAGACCTAGAACAGTGGCAATTGTGTGGCAGATCTCTTGGGAAAACTTCCCCAGGACAAAGCTTAAAGTTACCTCTAAAAGATGTGGGGAGGAGGTGAACCCCAGGAAGAAAAGCAGAAGAGTTTACCGAAGACGACTCGGTGCAAATGGAGAGAAATTCGAAAAGGACTGAACAGGCATTTCCAATCAATTATATGCTGACAATTTTTCCTGGTCTCCCAAATATTGCCCTTCAGCCTTCCAGACCATCTGGAAAATTCCTTCTTCTGGATGAAGCAGGATCCTGCCAAGTGTGAACTCCGAACTCTCTGACAGCTTGTCAAACCCTGGGGCACTTTGTGGGGGACTACCTGACATAAAAACCCCAACATTTGAGCTTACTTGTTTTTCAGAGAACTCCATAATCTTGAGATTAATGGCCAAATACACAGTGCATTTGGGCTGTTGAATGGTAATGTTCAGAAATTCCAGCTTCCAAGAGAAAAATAAAGCTCAAAACTCAGTGAGGGGAAAAACGTGAAATGGTTTCATTTGAGAACATGTTACTCTTGCCATGAGTAACTGGAAGTATGATGGTTAAAAATAGAAAGATTCTGACAGCTTTCTCCTCCCCTATTAGAGATGCATCATGGGCACAAGCCATGACTCAAATCCACCCCCTCAGTCTAATGGCAAAAAAGCTGTCCCTATGTAGCCTGGGATGAAGTGGTACAGTCTGTGTGAAGGAGTCTTTGGTAGTCCGTTGAAACCATTTTGAAATACATGAATTAAAAATCAACTCTAAAACGTCCTACAGTTCGTGGTGTTCAGGCAAAGGGGTATGTTTGGGCATTGATCCTGTGCTAGGATGCTTCTCGAGGTAGGATAGAATTCCATGGAGTCATATTCATAGCACAGGCACTCAGAAGCACCATTCAAAGTCCTCCCGGGAAACTCACAGTGGCTATTTCCCAAACATCCATCAAGTACCTGGTTCTAGATTCCAGAGAGAGAAAAGCAAAGGGGGATTGACTCAGGAACCCCAGGAGTTTACTCTTCTACTAGAGTTGAATCATAAAACATCTCTGAAGCCAAAGAGAATGCCCAGTCATACTTCAAGAAGAGGAGCAACCATCATTGACGGCAGTGTGAGAAGAGTGCCACCATGCTGAGAGTGGAGATGGTAAAGGTGGTAAAGGTCAGAGGGCAGGGCCATCTCAAAAGACACCATGGAGGAGAGAGGGCTGAACAATGCTTAATGTGTTCCTGTGAGAGAAATGCTTTCAGAGAGAAATGGGTGCTTTGCTCCTGAGTAGGAGGTGGAATGTAATTAGAGACGTGATATGTCTTACTGTTTTTAATGCTGGTACAAAGCCACTAAGAAATGATAACTTTGTCTGACTTTGACACATTATAGAGTACTGTTTATTATTCTGTTGTTTTCTGTGGTGCCGGCACTCAAACTCAGGGGCTTGTTTGTGCTAAGCAAGTGCTGTACCACTGAGTTCTTCTGCTTCGTCTTGAAGAGTGCTGTCCTTTTACGGATAAATTTATCTCATTTACTTTTATTGATATGTTCAGGATTAATTCTCATGTTTTCTTTCTTTCCTTAATTTTTCAAGACAAAATAGTGTCAATTAAATGAAGCATATGTAGCCAAGAAGCTTCCCAGAGTAGATGCAGCTGAGGACCATAACACCCAAGTAAAGAGATAGACATGACCTTTGCCTGACAAAATCATCTCTCCAAGAGTTGCCATTAGCCTGCCTGGGAAGACCATGAACATTTTTGAATATTTTTGTGTGTCTTTGAACCTTATACAACTGGAATTGTACAAATGTATGCTTTTGTGTCCAGCTGTTTTTTTTTCTTTTTTTCCCAGTAGGATAAGATATTTGGTGCTGTAATTGTATGTAATGGCAGTTTTCCCCCTCTCCCCATAACAGTAATGCACTGTGTGGCATCTGCCTGGGCGTATGAGCATTTTCCCACTTGGAACCACAGGAGTCCGTGCTACCAGGAGAGCTCTGCTAAACTTGTTGTTTGTGGATATGGTTGTACATTCTGGCTTGGCACATAGCCGAGAGTGGAATCGCTAGGAGATTGGGTTTGTGGACTGTTAGGTTCAGCAGATTCTTCTGAAGTAATTGCGCAGATTTGCATTCCCATCGGCAGCTGGAAAGCCAACATAATTTGCATTAATAAAACACTATTATGTTTCCTCATGAAACATATATTGGTTAAACACTTTCTGTATCAAATGGTCCTGCCTGGAGACTTAAACATGAAACATTTTTGCCATTTCCTTAGAACAAAACTGAGTTAGCCACGCTATTATTAAAAGGCCAGAGATCAAAAAAAATGGAGATTCTGATAAGACTCAAGCCTTCTCTCCAAGATGGATAAATGATGTAAAATAAAAGTTAATAAAATGGCACAAAATAACAGTTGATCGTTACCAAGCCCATGCCAGATGGCAAGGGAAAGCAGATGTTTCCAGGAAGCTTGGGCTTGGTTTGAATTCAGCTGGCCAAAGTCTGGGTAAAATTGAACATGTCAAACTCCCAGGCCAAACAGAAAACAATGGTTACTTATCTCATGTGGCAAAGAATTTCCTGGGACACATCCGGAGGAACATGCTGGCAACTGAAAAACTCACAAAAGAAACTAAGACTTTTCTGATTTCCCTCATACAACCATCAGCATCCAGCACTGTTAGCTTTCAGAAATGCTTGGGGAAATTGGAAATGGCCAAACTAGCTGGAGACCAGAAAAGGTGAAATCTCTCTATGCAGCAGGAAATTCAAGAAAAGCATAGAGGAGACACCCCTGTTCCAAAACAGTGATGTTGCCTACAGGTTTGGAAAGGGGACGCAGTGTAAGAACACAGGCCCATTCAGAGAAAGGATTTCCTGTCGTATCGAGTCTCTGTAAAAACTGTCCGTTGTTCCTTCCTAATGTAAAATCCTATTTATTAGCTAGCCTCAGCCTCCCTCAGCCTCCCTCAGCATCCCTCAGCCTCCCTCAACCTCCCTCAACCTCCCTCAGCCTCCCTCAGTCTCCCCTCAGCCTCCTCAGCCTCCCTCAGCCTCCCTCAGCCTCTGTCCTATACTTTCTGATGTCTTGAATCTTAATACCAATCCCAATAAGAGGATGCATGACGCTCTTAGGATGATCTGCTCTTGACTTTCTCACAACTGCCTCCTGGCACCACCAGCTTTGTAAGAACCTACTATTATGTTTTTATCCATAATTTAAAGGTCCAGGGCCAGCAAGATGGCTCTACATGTACAGGTGGTTCTCACAAAGCCTGACAGCTTGAAGACAGTTTCAGGAGCCCATATAATAAGAAGGAAAGAATCAACTCCTACAACTTGTCCTCTAACCACACCACCCCCCGACCGCACATATACACACACATACATACACACACATACACACACACCACATACATACACACACACCACACACGTACACCACATACACACATACCATACACACACATACCATACACACACATACACACACACCATACACACACATACACACACATACACATACATACACACATACACACATACCATACACACACATACACATACATACACACATACACACATACCATACACACACATACACACACATACATACACACATACACACATACCACATACATACACACATACCACACACATACACACACACCATACACACACATACACACACACCATACACACACATACACACACCCCATACACACACATACACACACATACACATACATACACACATGCACACATACACACACATATACACACCCGCACACATACACATACCCCCGTACACATACACACACACCACACACACACCACACACATACACACACCACACACATGCACACACCACACACATACACAATACCACACACATACACACACAGCACACACATACACACACAGCACACTCACATACATATACACACATATGCAAATACACACACCTACACACATACACACACATTTCTGTTGCTGTGATTTAAAAAAAGCTCGAAAAGGCAACTCAAGGAGAGAGAAAAGGGTTTATTTTGTCTCACATTCCGAGTTATAGTTCGTTGTTGTGGGGAGGTCAAGGCTATAAGCATTTGGAGCAGCTGGTCATATCAACACATCCACAATCAAGAGGAGAAAGAAATAAATACATGCATGATTATTTCCCCAGCTCCTCTCCACACTTACACAGTCCAGGATCTCTTGCTTAGGGAATGGAGACACTCCCTGTGGACAGGTCTTCCCACATTAATTAACCATCAGTACAATCCTCTGAGATATTCCCACAGGCCAACATGATCTAGACAACACCTCTGTGAGCGTCTCTTTCTAGGTGAATCTTGATTGTGCTAAGTGGACAAAACTAACCAGCATATGTTCGATGCTTCTGTTTGCAAGCCAAATTTTCCACACTAAGAGTTTAGGGAATTGGTGATCAGTGGTCAGTAACGGCATCATGAATGTGTGTCCCAGAGTCAGTGCTCAGAAAGCTCTTCCCTTTCAAGAGGCGAGTTGGGAAGCACCCAGGACTGGGCAGCTTGAGTGTCTCCATTCTATACAAGTAGGAAAAAGTGGACAAATCTCCACAGCTCTGGAAATGAATTCTGTGTGCAAGGGACTTGGCAGTGTTGGGCATTAAGTGTTTGGAAATTTAAGTTCTGGAAGACAGAGTGCATTTTTGTGAACTCCTTTAATTTCAAACCAGGCATATATTCATTCTATCAATTCTGTTCCTTTAGACAACCCTGACTAATATGCATGCCTTTGGGATTTTACCTGGAAGAACCGATAGACAACTACCTGTTCTCTTCCAGGAAGTAACAATATGAACGGAAGACAAGAAAACAGAAAGTATGGTTCAAATTGGTACACCTTAAAAACAAATGGCTGAGGAGATTGCTCA
This sequence comes from Phyllotis vaccarum, assembly GCA_033318265.1. Lineage (NCBI taxonomy): Eukaryota > Metazoa > Chordata > Mammalia > Rodentia > Cricetidae > Phyllotis > Phyllotis vaccarum. The sequence goes on along the minus strand of JARWLC010000010.1, from coordinate 38,035,271 downwards.
GCGGGTAAAGCGCTTGCCTCAGCAATCTGAGGATCTGAGTTCAGATTTCATGAAGAAGCCAGATGTGGTAGCTCACATCTATAACCCCAGCATCTCTACGGTGAAATAGGAGGCAGAGCCAGGAAAATCCTGCACCAGCTAGCCTTGTGTAGACAATGGCAAACAAGACACCCTGTCTCAAATAAGGTGAAAGGTGAGAATTAACCCCCAAGGTTGTCCTCTGACCTACATACACACGCCTGTCCTCACTCTCATGAACACAATGCACACGTGGGATTAAAATAACAATAACACGCAAAAGAATGACAAAGAATGACGCAGAAGCTTCCTTAATATTTATGAAGTTTGGGGAGGGGTGACCTACTTTGCTGTCACTGTGCTGGAAACATTTCTACCAAAAGCAGCTTAGAGAAATGGGTTTTGTTTGGCTCACATTTCCGGGTAATAGTCCCTGACTGAGGAAAGATGCTCAAGTAGACACTGTGTGGGACACTGTCTGCTCACACTTACTAGATTTTTGTTGTTGTTTTGTTCTGGGGGACAGGGTTTCATCCTGTAACCACCCTGACTGCCCTGGGACTCACTCTATAGACCAGGCTGGCCTCTAACTCAGAAATTCATCTGCCTCTGCCTCCTGAGTGCTGTAATTAATGTTGTGTGTCATCAACCGCCACTACTGGCCTAGATTTTCTACATCCATGACCACCTACCTGCCCAGGGAATGGCTCATTCCACAGTGGGCCGAGCTTCATTCATCAACAATCAAGACAATTACCCACAGACATCCTTGGTCTAATCTAGGCAATTTCTTCATTGGGACTCACTTCTCAGGTGACACTAGGGAGATCTGCCCTCACTTTATTGGAAGATAGAAATTTGTAGAACCTTTCCTCACAGCTCGCGCTCTCTCTCTCTCTCTCTCTCTCTCTCTCTCTCTCTCTCACACACACACACACACACACACACACACACACACACACACTCAAATATGCACACACCACACACACTTCCAAAACAAAACTAGGACATTGTGTTAGTGAGTTATGCACAGACATTCTACTTTTCCAGGTATGTTATTATTCTACTTTATTAGTGAATTCTTTAGTACACACTTTTTAAGCCTACTACTTACCAGGAGCTGTTTCAGATAGACAGAACAAAGTCCCCCATCCTCATTGGCTTTCCTTATTGGGAAGCTAAGCAAATGGAGGGAGAGAAAACAGACAGGTAAGTGACACCTACTTTAGGTACCTCCCAGCCTTGATGAGTGCCTTGGCTGAAGCACCTACTAGTGACTAAACCCCCCAGGTCTGGAGTCTTGGAGGACTCAGCTGCTGACAATCAGAGGCTGCCAGCATGAGCACACTGTTAAACAGCTCAGCTTAGTACTATGGTTGGCTTCATTGACAACTAGCCAAAATCAGAATCAACTATGGAAGGAGCCTCACATAATTGTCCTGGTTACCTTGATTGATGTGGAAAGACTACCTGGGTGTGAGCAGCACTTCTGGAAGCAGCCCAGATTTTTCTTAAAGTATGTGGCAGAAAGATGGCTCATCCTTTGCTTACTTGGCTTTCCCTCTTGCTACTGAGTTGACTTGCTGCTGCTACTACTGCTGCTGATGATAGTGATGGTAGTGATAGTGAGGATGATGGTGATGGTGGTGATGGTAGTGATGATGGTGATGATGGTGGTGATGATGATGAAGGTGATGATGGTGATGACAGTAGTATTGGTGATCATGATGGTGGTGATGATGGTGATGATGATGGTGGTGATGATGATGAAGGTGATGATGATAATGATTCCTTCTATGGTAGCAGATTCCCATTGTGGAATAAGGAAACTTCCAGGTTTTCACTTATAGATTGGAACTTCTGAGGCACCCAACCTTGTAGACAAAATGATTTCTGGGTTTGGGTCTTCCCTGGTGTGATAGCCATTAGAGGGCTACTATAACTACTGAGATACCCAGGCTCTAGGATCAAGGAACTACTGTTTTCTCGGCCTCCCAGGTATAAGACCACTGTTATTATTTTAATGTAAGTTGACTTAATAAGGTCTTTAATACACACACACACACACACACACACACACACACACACACACACACACACCATTGATTCTGTTTTCTGGAGAACCCGGACCAATATAGTCATCTGAGGTTGGGTTTTGCATCCTCTCACATCTAATATCCAGTATCATGGACACAGGAACGGCTAGGCAGCCCACATACATCTAAATGTCACCGGTGTGGCTGTGCCCAGCAAAAGGATCTGGGGAGGAACAGGGAGAAGAAATACCCACAAGTTGAAGGAGGTGGAGTGCCTCTTTGTTGAGCAAAATACTAACAAATAAAATAATAAAGGTCATTGGCCTAGTTACCGAATACCTGAAGAATGAACGAGATCCCAAAAGGTTAATGTGTGTGTGTAACTTTTAACTTCCTCGCTTTCGCTTGCCTATGGTAAAACTCCCACAGTGAACAGGAACTATTTTTTTAATCAATAAAAAGCTATTTTTAAAAGGAAATATGTGGTAGTCAGTAAAAAGAAAGGAAGTAATAGAAAGGTGTGTGTGCAGTTTGGGTGTGAAGGTAATAGGAACGGGGGGGGGGGGGGGGGGGCACCAGGGAGACACACACTCACCTCAGACATTCAGCTTTACCTTGGCATCATAACCATGTGTCTCTTTGTGTGGCTGGTCCTTTTCTGAAAGGTTCAACTCACGTCATGCTTGAGAACTTCTTCATGATTAACATAGATTGTCAGTTTGATAGAGTCTAAAATGAACCAGAAAACTGATCTCTGGGCTCATTTTAATTGTCAACTTGATACAATCTAGACCTACTTGGGAATACAGTCATTTTCAAGGAGAGATAAACTACCGCGTAACAAGTTACCAGCAATCTAAAGGCAAATATACCTTGACTATAAGATGTCATTAAAAGGTAGCTTGACATCAGAGCCATTTGAGTAAGTCTGAGGAACCCAGTATCTACCGTTATTAGCTAAGACTCTAATGTCACCAGCTTCTTGCAGCCCGGATCCCACACCCCACTTCAGACAATAAAGAAAATGGAGGGTTAAATGATGGGAATATCAGTCTTGTAGGTCTTCAAACCCCACAAAAAGAAATATAATGGCTGGGCATGACCACCACACTTCAGGAGGGGGATGGTTTCATATGTAGCTCTGAGGTCTGCTGCCTGCTCAAGCCATTAATTATACTTTGCAGTTTCCCCAATTAAAAAGTGTTTAAACACCTGCTACTTAAATGATACTTAAAAAGCAATAAATTAGAAGCCAGGAGCATAGGACTTGAGAAAATGGATATAGAAATTAAGGGTCTATATAAATTGAGAAGCTGTATTTTTCCATTTCTGAAATAACCCCTCCATGATTTAAAAATAAGCACCAACTCGGGTATCCAGGGTGTAAAATAAATCTGAGTAAGTTTAATGAGAATCAGGCAGCGATACACAAAGAAACTCAATCTCCTCTTTCTTGTTTCCCACCATTTGAGTTGGCCATGCAGGACTTTTAGCAAGAAGAACACTGCCTAACCTCTGGCTTCTTAGGGAAAGACCCTGGGCTAAAGTCACAGCTAGGCATCCAGCCATACCCTGTCCATTCCAAGCTGGCCTGCACCCAAAGTGGACTGGGAACATTGAAAACTGAACATGTAGAATATTATCAGGCCCAGTGACTCTGAAAGGACTTGCTAGACTTACGTGGAAGTGGAGACAGGGGCCTCCCTGGGGCTGGCTGCTGGCTAGCTCCAGGCTTAATGGGACATCCTGCCTTAAGGGTATAATACAGAGTGCACAAGAGCACAGACACATGCCCATGCATATGTGTAAAGCACAAACACACACAAATTTGCTAGTAGTACTTGTTAATGATTGATCATAATTATCAATGACTGTGTCTTTACTGCCTCACATTTGGGTTCATTTTAATCTCTATTAAGTATCTGTTTTCCCTTTGTTGTAGCCTAGAACATACATGTGTCTGCTCCCCATCTTTGTCCATTTTCGTTTTCCATGGTGGCAGTTCCTCACAATCAACTTCTATGTGGAAATGCAAATACATTTTCTACAAGTTGCCAGGTGTGGTGGCTCATGTTTATAATTCCAGCAGGCAGAAGGCTTTATAAAATGTCACCTCCTTGTAAAATGCCCCCATTGCCCACTTTATCCAGCTGTGCAGTCCTTATTTCCTGGTGTTCCTGAGGACTCCCTGCCACCTCTCCCCAGCAAGGCTCCAAAAACAAAGGCAAAGAAAGCCCAAAGGGCTTCTATGGACTTATCCACCCAGCCCTCTAGAGCTCACCAAAGGGGGGGGGGCAGAGAGACAGAGAGAAAAACCATCTGCCCATCGCATGCATTGTCCTTCCTTCTACAAGAGAGGGTTTGTACATTCAATAGCTACCCAAGGGCTTTTCCTTTTAGATCTTCATCCTGCTGGGGATGGGGTGTACATGTTTCACGGGGTCAGAGAGATAACTTAGCCAGTATTTGCCATGCAAATATGAAAACCTGAGTTCAATACCCATTGGGTATTTAAAAAAAAAAATCCAGGTTGGTGGTATGCAGTGATGATCCTACTGATCAGGTAGAGACAGAAGGATTCCTAGGGCTTGCTGGTTTAGTGAGAGACTCTGCCTCAAAAGATAAGGTGAAAATGTCTGACATCAACTTCTGCCTCTATATACACCTGTACATGTGTGTGCACACATCTGCATATATACACACTGAAAAATGTGTATTCAGTACCTATATATATCAGGTGTGTCTCATAACCATAACCACTTCCAGGGAAAATCCAAAATACTCTGGCTTCTGAGGGCACCTATATATACTCAAACAGGCACACACACACACACACACTTATTTAATAGTTAAAAAAATTTAAAAAGTCTTAAACATCATATGTAATAGACAGCCTCTCATAGCTGTGATCCAAGTAGTGAGTTCTCTGTTCACTTCTGAATGATTTGTTCTGTGTACCGTGGAACTGATTATCAGAGGTTATCAACAGTTTCAGCCTCCCTTCCCTTCCTGGACACTGTAATATTGTAACAGCTTCATGAAATGTATATAATCTTTAATCTCAGCATAGCTTGCTTCACAAAGGCATTATGTTTTCCAAATTTTTCCTCCCCCTGCTTCTTCTTTGGTATGTATGAATTTATGGATGTGGAAGACAGCTCAGCACCCTACAATGCCAGTGATTTGTTTTTGCCGTGGCACCAAATGTGCAGATGGAGAGGTGACAGATGAACCCAGGTGTGACATCCATTCTCCTGACTTTACCAAGGTCACACTTTCTCCTAGGAGCATCTCAGGAGAGTTTATAGGTATCTCAATGACATAGTCACCCTGATACAGAAGGGATGACCTTCATCAAGCAGAGACCTCCATCAGAGAACCCCAAATGGCAAAACTAAAATTGGCTCTCCAAATCCCTGACCAAGTCTCAACTTTGAAGAGTAAAACTACCAGAATCCAAGAAGACAGTCCCCCAGCTCTCCTCCTAATTTTGACTAAGTCGTATTAAACAATTCTGCTTGGTTGAGTTCCTTCTCTCCCTATGTTGTACCAGATGCCTCTTGGAAATGAGTATATGTAAATAAGATACAAAAATGAATTCACATGGTGTGTATGTGTGTGTATTGGAGGAGATAATATATATATTACTGTCAATCAACACAAAGATGGGAAAAACTGAAAATAAAATACTATCCCACTCTCTAGGGATCTCCCTACCCCAGATGAACAGGCCCAGCCCAGGATCCAAAGTCTATTCTTTCTCCTTGTGAAGTGATCTACATGCAGGGGGAACATTTACAAAATTCTTACTTCCATCAACACTTGCAAATGACCCCTAATTGATTGCACAGTCAATCACAAGCATGTGCTCCACATGCTTACACCCTCCCCCCCCCCAAGATCTCCCAGGATCCTTAGAGACCCCAGAAGTAGACGCCTGGCTCTTTGGTTTCTGTTGACAGAACGATGTGTTTGGAAATGTACTTCCATTTTTTTTATTTCTATTTTTGTTTTTATTTTAAATAAGGCTGATCAATGAAACAAATTAATACGTAAAAACACCACAGGTTACCAAGTAATAGAGATGCTTGGAAACACAGGGTGAGCCAGTCTAGCCACAGACCCAAGAGATGCAAAAGACTAGACAGAAGTCAAATCTATGGTATTGAGTTGATTTATGACTCTATCACAAGGGAGCAACTCCACCCATGCCCATGACTGTGCCTCAAGAACTTGCAGTGCATATTATGAAGGATTCAGGAAGAAACCAATAAACATTCCCCAGTGTTCATCCTTGAAAAGTTGCATCCTCTAAGAGTTACAAAGAAGGGTCTTATCTCCACCCACATTGAACCTGATGGATCATAGTTTTGAAGTGGTTAGACATTTGTCATACAATGGCCATCTCTTATTAATCATCACTGTCATCACCATTGTTACAATGCTGTTATTTTTCTGTGTGTGGATTATGTATGCATGTGTCCATTGTTGTGTATGTGCAGTATGTGTACATGCATACAGATGCAAACAGATGCCAAAGGTTGACATCAGGTATCAATTGTTTCCCACCCTATTTTTCAAAACAGGGTTTCTCACTGACTCCAGAGCTCATCAATTTGGCTAGGTTGGCCGGCCATCAAACCACAGGGAGCCTCCTGTCTCCACCCCCAGCATTAGGATTACAGGCATATACCACTCTTCCTGGTTTTTATATAGGTGTTAGGGATCAAACTTGGATCCTCATGCTTGCATGGCAAGTCATTGGTTAGCCATCTCATCTCCAAAAATCACTTCCTTAGTGCCTATTCCACTTTTAACCTTATTATGTCTTGCAGGGCACATGCTAGACCAGTATTTCTGGGCTTGACACCGTGAACACTCTAGTAGCTAGCTCCCAGAGCAGAGGATTCGACTTTTCATTCCTTAAGCAGGAGCCTCATTTGTTCAGCATGAACATGCATGTCTGCTCTTTGGCTTCTGTTGATAGAGTGATGTGTTCAGAAATGTATTTTCCACAGTATCTGTTCAACTGGCCACTGTGGATTAGTGAATTTAAGAGCAGTAACTCTCCAGACTCATGGGTGCCTATACCTCATATAGTCTGCCTCTTTCCCCAGTAGGTAGTGAGCAAACTCATTAAAGAGGCACTTGGGGGCTGTGACTGAGCAAGCTCCAAAGCAGAGCTGTTCATCTCTGTGATCAAAGCAATAACTGGGCCTTCAGTAATCAACTCTCTACTTTGTGAGCACATGTCAATCAGAAGGCATCTCTAAAAGCTACCTTGGAGTCCTTGCTTCCTGATACTTACTCCCAAGCCTAACAGGGCAGACTGGCAGCTGCTGTAGGGTCACCATCCTCATGAAAACTGTGCTCAAAGTTGGTCCCCACTATGAGAGAGCAAAAGGTGGGGCTTTTTGTTGAAACCTTAAAGTCATCAGAGTTCTTCCCTTTCGAATGGCGAAGTCCATTCATAGATTAACCAAATGGAAACCGGGCTCTCACAGAGTAGTTTTATAGTAGCCATCTCTTGGCTTTCTTGCTGTTTCTGACCACGTGGTGCTTGCTGCTCTATGACAATACAGTAAGAAGGCCTCTTTATCAGAGGCTGAACATAAAAGTGATTGCAAATGTCAAGGCTGAAATAATATTTCTTCTCTAGAAATCTCTATTGTTCTAGAACTCAGTGGTGGCTGAGCAAGTTCTGGCATGAGGTCTCTACAGAGAACTCAGCTATGTTGCCAGAGCTTCTCAGCTTCGTTCTCTGGAGATTTGGTTAGAGTGGGATGGAGGAGGGGTCAGCTTCGTCATACGGCCCACACACTGCTATGAATTCCAGAACCATGATCTAAAATAAACCCCCTTTCTTGATGATTTGCCTGGTATCAGCTGTTTTTGCCATAGCAACAGAAAATAAACTAAGACAAGAACTCATCAGATAGGTAGAAACAACTTTTGGCTTCCAAGCCCAGCCCACAACAGACACTACAGAGTCTCGCGCTCTCTTGGATTTCTCCGCCTGGCCAAGGGCATCCACCATAATTCATTGAGAGGCCACTCCAGCAGCCACAGCCCCATGGAGAATCACACAGAGACAGGCCTGGGAGCTTCCTGCCAAAAGCCAGCACAGACCTGCAGGCCACATGAGGAAGACATCTCCGACTTCAGCCTAATTCCGGAAAACAGTAGCTAAGATAACAGAGCCCTTAAAAGAAATAGAAGCCAGAACTACCAGACTAAACCTCTGCTGAGTTCTTGACTGTGTTTAGCCTACTCGGCCTCTCACAAACACAAACACTAGATCAGGAAACTGGGCTTAAGACAGCTGCATAGTAAATGTTGCATCATGTATAAAGATGGAGACCTCCCAATGTCAAGGAAATCTGAAGCATCCCCTTTTCATTGCCCTGTTTGATTCTGAAGAGTGTTGCATGTCTTCTGCTGAAAATGCACTTGATCCCATATGCAATGGGCCACCTTAGCCTCATCATGAGGTAGGCTATCATGAGAGCATGAGTCAGTTTTTTCTATGTCATGTCTTTCCGTGTATTGTGCAAGGACAGGACAGGAAAAAAAAAAAACCTAATAGGCTAATCTCACAATTGTATTAAATAGATTAATTAGGACAAAGAGGAACAGAGCTGAAAAGCATCCAATCTGAGACATGTCAGACAGGAGTGAGCAGATCGAGTGTCTATGTTCTGGAGCAGGAGTTGTTAATCAGATCTAATAGTGTGAACGTGTGCTCAGCAGCAATCCTTCATGTGACTTTGTGCTTGGTTTTGCGGCCTGTGAGGTAATAGCAGCACACCTATCAGATGACCTACTCAGACATCATCCTGTGCGTATGTGTATGTGCGTTCGTACAGTTGTGCATACCCAGCCACACATGCACACACAGATGGACATATACAGAATGCAGGGTGGGGGAAAGGGGAAGAGGGATCAGATACATCTCCAAAACCTCTTTTGGAACTAACAGGGCGATGAAACAGGAGCCATTTCCGATTGCCTCGATCTTGGGAGAAACATAGGACCTCTAATTATCCAATTCAACTGCATCTTAGGACCGGGCTGCTCTTGCCTAGTACCTTGGATCTGGATGTTTGGCAGCTCACCTGGAGTTTCCTTCATTTCACCTCTAAGAGGAGCTGTTAGAGGGACAGGCTATGCTAATTATACCTGGCATCTCTGGGTTGGTGGCTCACAAGATTCCTTTTTGGCCAGGGTTTGAGTTCCTGCATAAACAGATGATTTGGGAGATAATCCCAGGAAAGACCATCAAGGAAGTGAGGAAGTGAGACAGACAGCCTGGGTTATAGTGAGCAAGGAAGTTTAGGTGAGAGACAGGCAGCAATATAACCTCAACTGTGCTGGAGCATCATGATCCCCTAAGGCCATCTAAACTTCCATACTCAAAATTTGGGAATCAGTGTCCCAGATTCCAAGGCCAAGGTCAATTATGTTTGCCAGTTTACTGACCTGAAGATGAGGCAAAGATCTTGGTTCACCAAAGTGAGCCCAGCGTGGACTTAAAGGAGAAAGGGGTGATTGAAGTCTTGAAGTCGGGAGAGCCAAAGCCGTCACATTGCTGATTTCTGAAGAGAAAGCAGAAGGCACAAATTTGGAGTGCAGGCAACCTCCAAAATACAGAAAAAACAGGAAGCTAATTCCCTTCTAGAAATCGGAAAGAAATGTACCTGGCTACTACTACCCCCACCACTTAGTTTTTAATTGACAACCTCAGAGCCATAAGTAAATAAATGTGCGCTATTTTGATCCATTAAGGTCATGATAACTTGTCTTATCAACAACTGGAAACTAGCCAGAGTTTATATCCTGTGAGTTACCATGCTGCAGGGCGTTTGGGCCATCAGTGGAACCCTGTGAGAGTCTAGCACATATGGATTGCCTCCATGGCCTTTCTCATTAGGCCACAAGTCCATAGAAAGGATAAGAAGCCTGGACCATACACCAATCAAATCCAAGCACACCAACAATTCCTGCAATGGCTTCTGGGAGGTAAAGGGCTGAGACAGAGATGAGAGTTCAGCTGTCATGGCTGTGAGAGATCCTGCTGGTGTTCACTGACAGGGGTGGGCATGGAAAGCAGCTCAAAGTGCTTGGTCTTTCGTTGAGCATGGCACCAGGGTACATTTGCTCCTACGCTATTCAGCCAGGCCAACAGATGTGTGGCCTCCCCGATCAGGCCAGAGCAGAATATCTATCTGTCCTCTCAGCCTGCCACACCCCACGAGCTGCAGACAAGTGACTGTCACACAGAGAAAGATCTAGTTTTCCCCTCTGTAAACACATCAGCAACTCAGAAGAAAAAAGGAAGATAGTGGATAATTTGCAACAGCTGACTTAGGTTCCCATCCATGCTTCATACTTTCTGCCTCGTGTTGAAATGAACATAAATTTAACCAGGCCCCTGTCAGAACATTCTGTCACGAAGTAACAGAGACACTTTGCAAAACGAAGGGAAAGGGGATTATATGCTTTCCTGCTCCCCAAAGGCACAGAGGCCATAAACCTGTAAGTGATGAAGTCCAAATGGGTGTCCCAGAACCCTGCTTCCTGAACTCTGCTAATGCTTTTATAGGTAGATAGGGTGAAGGTAAGGGAGGGTGACCTTGAAAAACCTTAAAAGGGAGGCAGGTAGGGAGGAAGGAGAGAGGAGGGAGGGGAGGGAGAGAAAGAGAAAGGGAGAAGGGGGAGGAGCAGGGGGGCAGGAGAACAGAGGAAGGATGGATGAAGGATGAAGGAGGGGACAGTATTGGCCCAGCCCCCCTTTTTTACTATTGCATCATCACACATCCTGAGAATCAGCTCATCCCTGGGTTTCAGGATCTTGACGCAGCCCAGGGTATTTGAACTAAGTGTTCATCCCCAGCCTCCTGTTCTCTCTCTATTTTGCCATTTACCTGAGTAAGATAACACAAGTGGGTGGATTCCACAAGCTCGTCTGCATTTCAGCAGCTCAAGCAGGAGCCTCCACTAAGATGGCCCCTGAGAAAGATTAACGGTCTGAGGGGTTGGGAAGTGGCAGTTGGCGCTACCAGAGCCCTGGGGTACCAGAGATATTTGGCTCTGAAGCTGGTTGGAGCAGGAGACTGTTCCCTCCCACACTCTGGGCCTGTCAGTTTTGCAATAAACAGGTGGGATTATAAAATCAGGTTACTTTAAAAAAGAAATAAATATATAAGAGACTAAATTTCTAAATAAAAACTTCCATTTTTATCTAGCTACCCCGCAATTTTAAACTCACTGTTAGAATGAGTCAAAGCCCACCTCAGACACCCTCTCTCCTTTCTCAGACTTTGCTGGGGATACACGTGGTACACACTGGTCCCTTCAAAAGGTGACAAGACCTCTTCTGTTAGGGACTGAAGAGACAGCTCCACATTTAAGAAAACCAGAATTCAGTTCCTACAACCAACTCCAGGAGATCTGACACCTTGTTCCAACCTCTGAGCTCACCAGCATACATGTACACACACACACACACACACACACACACACACACACACACACACACACACACACACATACACATACACACACACCCACACACCATAAGTAAGTAATGTTAAGGAAAAGGAAAAAAAAAAAACCTGTTAGCCAGGGATTGATTTAATGAGTTATCCAGGCAAGTGAAATTATTATAAGTAGTCCTTATCTGAAACACTTTAAGATCAGCAAGAATTTAGATTTGGGGTTAGTTAGTTCAGATTTGGAATATTTACATGCTCATAATGAGAATTCTCAGGATGGGGCCCACATCTAAATGTGAAGCTCATTTGTAATCCATGGCTGTCTCTTCCACTCACACACATAGCCTAAAGTTACCTCCATGCACCATTTTTAGCATTCCTGTGTTTTCGCCATGACCAGTCACATGTGGGGTATGCTCCCCTTCCACATCAGATGCAGAGCATTCCATCTCTGACTGAAGATGTGCGACCTCAGTAAATATGATGATGTCTCTGGAAAGCTGCAGCAAGGAGATCCCTGAGAGAACTTTTGATCCCTCACATTCATTATAAGAAAAAAAAAAAAAGAGAGATGACTTTGAAGTTAATTGTGGTGTTTAAAGTAAAATCATAATAGTTCAAGTGTCTACAAGCCTAAAGCCTTTATCACATTTTTTATGAGTGTGAGTGTGTGTATGTGTGTATGTGCCTGTGTGTGTCTGTGTGTGTGTATCTCTGTGTGTGTATGTGTGTGTGTAACTGTGCGTGTGTGTCTCTCTGTGTGGGTGTATGTGTATGTATATGTATGTGTGTGGGGGTGTATGTGTGTGTGGGTGTATGTGTGTGTATGTTTGTCTGGGTGCATGTGTGCATGTAGGTACAAGTGCACATATGCATGGTGTGTAGATGCAAGGCACAGGTGCAGAGGTCAGAGGAAAGCCTAGGGTGTTGTTTCTCAGGTGCCTTCTGTATGTTCTTAAAGACAGGGTCTCTCACTGACCTAGAACTTTGCTGTGTAGACCAGGCTAGACCTTGAGCTTCCATATATCTATGTGTCTCTGTCTCTTATCACACCACCACTAGGCTTATGACGCCATACCTGGCTTTTTTGGTGTGTGAGAAGGAGACCAGACATAGTGGTGAATGCCTGTAAACTCAGAACTCAAGAGGTGGAATCAGACTTGAAGATCATCCTGAACTATGTAGCAAAGTCATGGTTAGCCTGGAACACATGAGACTCTATGACCAAAAAATGTTGGCTAAGCATGGGGAGGCAGACCATCGCCCACTTCCTGGCTGTGGTCTGGGAATGCTCCAGAGTGAGAAGGGTCTGTTCCTAGTTCTGTTCTGTTGCTTCTCAACATCATGCTTCCAAGACCTGGTGGCCACAGAGAGGTTCCTGCATTACAGCTACATAGCTTTAGTGAGCATATTCATTGGTGAGCAGCATCTTGGAAAGAGATGTTCTCTGTTAGCCTTCCACTGGCTGCAGTCACCTGAGACGGTCGCCTGATGTCACAACAGCCTGACTGAGTATGGATATGGTATAGCTTGAGTATAGCAGGAGGGAGTGTTGTGGCTTGAATCCTATTGCTGTGGGGACATGTTGCAAACTTTACCTGTGGCAATGAGGTGGATTGAACAAGGAATGTTCTCCATAAGATCAGGTATTTGAAAACTCATCCCCAGTAGATAGAACCATTGGAGAGGTGGAACCCTTAGGGTAAGGAGGCTTGCTGGAGGATGTCACTGGGGGTGGGCTTTGAGGTTGTTATAGCCTTGCTACATTCCCAGTTTGTCTCTGTGCTTTCTGACTGATCTCTCAGCTTCTTGCTCCAGATGCCTGCTGCCATGCCTTCCCCACCACGATGAGTTCTTTCTTCTCTGTCTTCTACAGACTGTAGTCAGGAGTTTCTGTCCAACCAACAACTCCTAAACACCCAGCAGCCACTTCCCAAATAATTGACTCAGAGGCTTAATATTATAGTAAATGCTGGGCCAGTAGCTCAGTCATATTACTAACCAGCTCTTATACTTAAGTTAACCCATAATCCTTATCTATGTTTAGCCACCTGGCTTGGTACATTTTCTCAGGTCAGCATTCTCATCTTGCTTCCTCTGTGTCTGGCTGGACTACTTCTCTGCCTTTCCTCTTCCCAGAATTCTCGTAGTCTGATTGGCCTACCTATACTTCTAATCTGGCTATTGGTCAATTAGTGTTTTATTAAATCAGTACCAGTAACAAATTTTTACATGTACAAGAACATTATCCCACAGCAACAGGTCACTTTTGGTCATGGAGCTTTATCACATCAACAGAAAGCAACTAATCCAGGATCCATGAATATGAACATCTTTGGAGATTAGGTCTTTCCATGTTGAATTGAGGTCCTTCTAAAAGGAAGAGGATCCTAAATCCAATGACTATATAAGACTAAGGACATTTAGACATAGACAAGGGACACCAGGAGAAGGCTAGTGACAGCAGAATCTAATACTTAGTGATCCAGGCAAAGGAGGGAATGTCAAGGACTGTAGACCACTTCCAAAAGAGACCACAGCTGAGTGCCATCTAGTCCCCCAAAATTGAACGCATCTCTGTTGTTTAAAGTCACCATCTAAAGTCCTCTGTCCTGACCATGTGAGGAGGGACACATGAGGAATGACTTGGAGACAAAAGCTAAGGAATTCAGCAAAAGGAAGAACAGAGGAGCAGCCAGAGACACCAAATAAGAGAAAATGTGTTAATTCTCTTTATATGATTACCCCCAGTTGCATCCATATTTCTGAAAATGGTATAACTTCCTTCTTTGTGGCTTAAAAGAATCTCTTTGTGTATGTTATGATTATCTTCAGCTGTCAATTTGACACAAACCGCAGTCACTTGGAAATAGGGAACTTCAACTGAAGAATTGCCTCTATCAGATTGGCCTGTGGCCATGTCCGCAAGGCATTTTCTTCATTTCTAATTGGTGTAGGAAGGCCTTGGTCACTGTGGACCTTCTGTTCCAAGGAAGGTGGTCTTGGATTGAATAGGAAAGCTAGTTGAGTGAGCAAGGCAATGGGCAGCATTCCTCCATAGCCTCTGCTCCAAGCCGCGGCCTGCAGCTTGGCTTTCCTCAATGATGACCTGTTGCCTGTAAGCTGGATAAACCCTATCCTCCCCAACTTGCCTTGGGTCATGGTGGTTATCACAGTGACAGAAAAAAAAACCAGGACAGCTTATATCTACCTAATTTTCTTTTCCCATTTCCTTCTTGTTGGAAACCTAGGTTGGTCCTGTAATTCAGGACTTGTGAACAGTAAACATGGGTGGCAAAAGTGTCTGTTCTGTGTTGGCTCAGTCCTTTGGGTGAAGAATCTAAAGCGGTACAGCTGGGTCACATGGACAATCTGTTTTCAGTTTTTTGAGAAATTTCTTACTGATTTCCATAATAATTGGGCTAACTTACATTCTCAGTAGTAGTATATGAGTTCCCTTTTGTCCACATTCTCTCCAGAATTTGTTATTTGCTTTTTGAGGGGGTAAGATGGGATCCGTGTCAATGTGGCTTGTATTTCTCTGATTGTGACTAGAGCGACTTTCCTTTCATATTTACCGGCATTTGTATTCAATCTCTTGTGTGTTGGTGGTTCATAGACATGCCCTTACCCTTAAAACACAGAAGCCTGACTCAAATTTTCTTTGGCAATCTCTATCTCTGTGGCTGGGTTATTTCCTTATGACAAATTCTTGACAGCAGGTCAGAGGGCAACTGATTACAGCTGACTCAGGCTTCCACCTGGTGCTTCCCAAGGTGACCAATGTTCCCCTGGGCCAGCGGCGGCTGAGGCTCCAGTGTTTTACCGACAGAGATTTTCTGACTCAGACATACTGTCTCCCATGCACTCAGACCCTGGCTTTACAGATGAGGAAATGGGGCTCAGCTCTCTTGAGTTACTCTGCCAAGGTTAGTGTCAAAACAGGCAGGCACAACACAGGCAAAGATTAGAAGCCACCCACCTGGCACTCATGGTCCAGCCCAGAATGTCCCTTCTCCACCCCATAACTACACCTCTAGCCCCTGACCACCCACATGCTCTCACGTAAAGCAAACAGCATACTATGTCTTCAGTGCTTCCAGAAGCTTCCCCTCCTGGGACCCGGAGAACATTTCTAAATTATAGTGAAGCCATGATTTCTCTAGCCCACACACCTACCACAGGACCAAGTAATGAGGATCCCTAGGACCAGATCCAACAGCAATAAAATATGCTGGGCCAAGGCTGGCCCAAGCTCTGTGTTTGACTCTGAAATGAAAAGTTAAAAAAAAAAAAATTGGCAGCAACCAAGTCACAGGTGAGCCCCCAAAGACAAGTCTCTGTCTTCCTTTCATCTTAAAACGGGGGCTTCAGACACACCACGGCCATTGCTGGTTTAGGAGTCTGCTCAAAGCTGTCACTCAGAGTAAGTCACCATTCTAAAGTCGGGATTGCACACTAAAAATACGCCCACATCTTTCAGAACCAGGAGAACTAGCTTCTTTTTCCAAAATATTTCAAAATGACCTTTTAAAGTTACAGTCTGTCTCTTGACTCATTAATCTCGCCTTTTCCATTCACTTTGATTAAAACATATACTCAGAGAAAGATGCTGTCCTTTTGGGGGTATGGGAAAGTACCATAGGCAGACGAGCCTAATCAATGACACAAGTAATTTCTTTTCTTTTTCTCTTTTTTAATTGAAAATCGTTTTGGTTTTTCGTTTGTTTGGGGTTTTTTGTTTTTTGTTTTTCTTTTTTTGATGTGAGAATGAATGCCTTTCTATATGCTGTGACATAAAGGAACTGTTTTGGCCTATGCGGGGCACCATAGGAGTAGGCAGGAAGATGGGAGCATAAGTAGGAGAAGGAGGGCGGAGTCAAGAGACTTGACCCACCCGAGATTCAACATGTAAAGGAACACGGGTGAGCCACAGGCCACGTGGCAGGACAGAGTAATAGAAATGGGCTGAATTAAGATGAAAGAGCTAGCTAGCAGTGTGCCTGAGCCATGGGCCAAACAGCATGAGGTTAATATGAGCATCTGGGTCATTTTGGGAGGCCCGAGCTTCTCTGCTTAGATCTGTACCTCATCTTTTTAAAAAATGAGTTATTTGCTTCCTTGATAGCTTTTTTTTGAGTTTTTAAAAAATATATTTTGAATATTAGACTTCTATCAAATTTGGAGTTTTTTTTTTAAAAAAAAAAAAAACAAAAACAAAAACTCCTCCTATTTTGTAGGCTGATTCTTTGTCCAGTTGATAGCGTCCTTTACCATTCAAAAGTTTTTCAGTTTTATGAGGTCTGGTTTGTCAATTATTATTCTTAGTGCCTGTGCTATCAGTGTTCTGTTCAGAAAGTCTTCTCTCTTGCCAATGAGTTCAAGGTTATTCCCCTTTTCTCTTCCATCAGGTTCAGTGTATTTAGCTGAGACTTCAATCGATTTAAACTTTTGTGCAGGGTGATAAGAATGGGTCTACTTGGATTCTTCTACATGCTGACATCTAGTTTGTTGACGAAGATGTTTTCTTTTTTCCTGTGTGTTTTTGACCTTTTCATGAAAACTGAGGAATCCATAGGTGTATGAACTTATCTGCTTTTGTACCAATGCCATTCTGTTTTTATTCCCTTAATGCTCCGGGACTTTATCATAAAGGAGTGTTGGGTTTTGTCAAAGGTCCTTTCTGCATCTCATGAGATGATCATGTTTTATTTTTCTTTCTTTCTGTTTCTTATATGGTAGATTGCACTGGCTGATTTTCGTGTCTTGAGCCATGCTTGCATCTCTGAGGTGAAGCCTGCCTGATCATGGTGGGTGATCTTTTATGTGTTCTTGCATTTTGTTTGCAAGTTTGAGGATTTTTACAACTCCGTTCATAAGGGAAATTGGTCTGTAATTATCTTTTTATTGTTGGGTCTTTATGTGGTTTAGGTATCAGGGTAACTGTGGCCTCATAAAATTAATTGGGTAATGTTCCTTCTGTTTTTGTTTGGTGTGATAATTTGAGGAGTATTGGTATTAACCCTTCTTTGAAAGTCTGGTAGAATTCTGGGCTGAAACCATCTGACCCTGGGCTTTGGGGGGGGGGTCTTTTAATTACTTCTATTTCCCTAGGTTTTATAGGCCTATTTAAATTGCTCATCTGATCTTGACTTGACTTTGGTAGGTTATATATCAAGGAAAGTATCTATTTCTTTTAGATTTTCCAGTTTGGTGTAGCACATGTGTTTAGAGCATGTTCTTATGACTCTCTTGATGTATGGATGTTCCTCAGTGTCTGTTGATACGTCCCACATTTTCATTTCTAATTTTGTTAATTTGGATATTATCTCCCACTCTTAGTTAATTTGAATAAGGGTTTATCAATCTTATTGATTTTTCTCAAAGAATCAGTTCTTTGTCTAATTATTTCTACCTTATTGATTGATGTCAGCCCTAAGTTTGATATATCAGTGAGAGGTGTTTGTTTCCTGAATTCTGAGGGATGAGGGTCTAGGGACTCCAGCATGGCTGGGTTCTGAGAAGAGCCTGTTTCTGGGCCCTCCCTGGTTCTTTATTATGTTCTCTCACAGTGGGAAGAGCTAGGGAGCTTTCTGGCATCCTTTTCATTTTGTGTAAGAGTTTTGCCTGCATATATGTATGTGTGCACTGCTCACATACCTGGTGTCCACAGAAATTGGAAGAGAATATAAGATTCCCTGGAACTGGGCTCATGGTGGTTGAGAGACACCTGTGGGTGCTGGGAGCAGAACCAAGGCTCTCTGCAAAAGAAGCAAGTGCTCCTAAGCCCCGGGCCCTCCAGCTTCTTTCTGGCCTCTTTTAAGAGCATTAAGTGCATTTGTAAAGGTTCTACCTCTTAACCCAATCACTTTTCAAGTATCATCTGTGCCACCTTGTGTGACAAAATGCTGGAAACAATAAGCATATATAAGAAGGAAAGGTTTATCTGGACTCCTGACTTCCACAGTGTCAATCCACTGTCACTTGGCCCTGTTGCTTCGGGCACATCAGGAATGGGTAGTAGAGAACGACTTCATCATGGTTTCCTCAAGGGCATGGCCACAGTGACCTAGTTTCCTCCCACTGGCTCCCTTCCCTAAAGGTTTCTTCACCTCTGAAAGACACTGCAGGCTGGCAACCAAGCATCAATATGGGGACACTGGAGGACAGTTACACACAGCACCATCCTCTTGATACCAAGGCTTTCACTTGTGGATTTTTGAGGACCACAACATCTAATCCATTGCAGATAGAAAGTATTAACTTCCTCCTGTCCACATACTTTGCTCAGAGGATATATTCAAACATAGAGATAGTGTCATGACGATTGATTTTATATATTTGCAGTATTTTTATTTAATAACTAACATAAAAGGCATGGTATTTCTGTCAGCAAATATGGGGCTTCCAAAGACCAGAGGTATGTTAGGCCTCTTTCTCTCGTCTTGGTTCAAACTTCTATTTTACACTTTTAGAAGATGCTTCAGCTAGGGTGAACATTCCATTGTACACAGGTTCAGATGGTCTTGTTCCCACCCCACTGCTAGCTTCGAAGCCAATGCACTCAGCTGGTCCTCCAAACACATCACCTGTATAGCCAGGAGATGGCCTTGTGGGTACAGAGACACATCTGGGTCTCACAGGAAAGCTGGCTGTGGAAGCCTATGGTCCCTTGTCAGTGTTTCTACCTCCCTTCCCTCAAGAGAGGCTCTGCCAGAGTAAGTTAGTAGCAGCGGTTACTCCGCTGCATGGACTTCAGGCCCCGTGACACCAGCAGGTGTTATGCCGTCAGCCCCACAGCTCAACGTTAGTAGGACTTGGAGAGCATTCCATTGTTGAAACACTCAATAGAAGCTTTGAGAAATATATACTCAAAGAGTTCTGCTCCATAGTCTGTCCTCCCCAGGGGGAACCCAGACGATTTTCCACCCACTGTCAAGATCCCATTCTGTGGAAGCATCTAGATCCTTCCTGCATCTAAATCACCAGCTGGGAAAGGACCTAAGGGGAGGTGAGTGTCAACAATCGCACCCTCACTGCCTGTGTGTATGCAATCTGGGTTCTCAGTGTAGAAAGATGGCCAGTTTTCTAGACAGGAAACCCTCAAGGGGAAAAAATGAAGAGCCTGGCCTCACATTCTCTTCTCCCCAGCTCAAGGAAATCACCATCTTCTTCCGCAGTGTCCTAGGCAAACTTGAACCGGGCAACCTGCATACTTAACCCCTGCTACCATACTGACTTGTAAGGGCCATATAGCCCTCCCAATAATTTTATGTGCTAAATAAAAATAAAAACTTACATTTTGAGATTTTATAAAAAAGTACACAGGAAACCCCTAATGCATTCTTTCAGTGTTACAAGAAGTCTGCTCATAGAAGTATCAAACATTCAAATATGTATGTGTACACACATGCACACATACTCTGAAGTATGAATACACATATACCCTGAGATGTGCATGCACACATGTGCACTCACTGAGGTAAATATAACACATTCTGAGGTGTAGGAACACACACACTGAGCTGAGCATGACACAGTCTGATAGGCATACACACTCTGAAGCATGCATACACACACTCTAAGGTGTGCATGCACATACATGCACTTACTATGATGAACATGACATATTCAGAGGTGTGCACACACAAACATACACACACTGATCCATGCATATACATGCTGTAAGGTGTACACACACACACACACACACACACACACACACACACACACACACACACTGAGGTTAGCATGACACACTCTAAGATGTACACACATATACATATGGAGGTATGCAAGAACACACAGAAGTGAACACAACACACACACACATACTCTGATATGTTTGCACATTTTGGGGCTTCTGGGTACTCCACTTTGTCCACATTATCAAGATTCAGATTTCACTACCAGGAACCAGGATGCCTAGTAGTTTGGGACATGGTAGAGGAGTTGGGAACACTTACCAAATAGTCGTGAAACCATGTCCCTTCTAGACCCAACACCCTCATGGATAGAAAACTTTAGGACAGAAATGGGCAGGAAAAAAAGAGAAGGCTTTCTGGGTCCATTATCCTGATGCAATTTATATCACCAAAGCCCTCACAAACACACCCTTCTTTTAAATAAAATTTATGACTGACATTTGAAGGCACAGGGTGGATTCCATTTAAGTTTCTTTAAACCAAAAATGTTGTGTAGAAATGTTAATACTGCACTTACTCACCATCACCTCTCAGAAAGTGGAAACAATAGCCCGTTTTGCAAAAGCTGGAAATATGCTCCGGTTTCTCATTGCTCTTGGGTGAGGGAACGAGTTGTTCCTGTTTTGACCAGGTGGTGGCGCTGCAGGCAAATAGTGTTGCGAAGGCGTCTTGGCATGTGCTGCCCAGAGATGTTTTCAAAACCAGTGGGAGAAAATGGACTTAGCCAGGGTAGAAAATGTCAGATCATTGTCTGAACTTTCAGGTGACACGTCTCTAAGCCCTGCTGGAGGAATCCGAGGCAGTAAGATACCTGGGTTTAGTACACAGTGGGATTAAAAGCCCCCCAAAGGAATGGTACACCCCAAAGAACACAGCCATCAAAGCAAAGAAAACCCCAGGACATGAGTGCGGCGAACTGGCCACCTATGGAAAGACAAGCATGCCTGCAAAAGGTATATGACAGGGATACCAGGACCCCAGGGAGACACTGTCTTCAAAGCAGTCCACGGGCTAAGTTTAGAGCCAGGTAACAGACCCCTCTCAGTGAAGCAACTCAATACTTGAAGTACCTCCTGGTTTCTGCCCTCCCCCTTTACAAGCTGTGCGTGTCCTTTCCCTGCAGCCACTGAGGAAGGAGCTGGCTTTGTCCTGTGTCCTCTTTGTTTCCAAGACTATGCCTGGCTTTGACAGATCTTCTGCCCTTTGGTTCACTGCTTAAACACAGGGGAGTACCTGCCCCTACAAATGAAGGCAGCAAAAATTCATTTAAGGAGAGCCTGACAGCCAGGCGGAGTACATTTTACTCAAGTCTGATTGTTATATAGCCCTAGTTTGCTTATTTTCTCAAAAATAACAAATGCATTCTGCACCTCCACTCTCTAGAAGAAGAAACAATGAACTGGCAAATGTAGACTAATTGTTGATTTACAATGGACTTCCCTGATCTAAGTTCTAATTTAAATATCTTGCTCTGTCCCTTGAAGCTGTGGGGAAGGATAAAGGCTTATGATGGAGCCATAACCAGTGGGGCTGGAAGAACAGTGCAGTGGATTAGAGCATTTTCTGTGCCAGCATGAGGACCTGAGTCCGGAGTCCCAGCAAGCACACAGAGGCCAGGCATAGATTTGTGCCTGTGACCAGACTGACAAGGTGGGAGGTGGGGGGGGGGACTAGAGAATCCCTTGGGCCTACCTCCCCCAGGCTTGTCCAAACCCAAAAAGCCCCAGGTTCACAAAGAACATCTCAAGGGAATAGGGCAGAAAGTAGCAATATAGCACCCCACTGATGTCCACCTCTGCCCTATGCTTACCTCTCTAACACACACAGGCACATACACAGACACACATGCACAGATACACATGCATATACAACCACCCACATGCATACACACAATGTGACACACACAGTGTGACACACACATGCACACACAGACATACACACATGCATGCACACTAATTTTTTTCATCTTTATGTGTATGGTGGGTTTTGCCTGCATATATGTCTGTCCACATCGTGCCTGTCTGGTGCCTAAGAGTCAGAAGAAGGGAACTGAAGAGTCCTCTAGAAGAGCAGCTAGGCTCTTACTGTAGACCCGCCCTCCAGCCACATGCAATAACATTTTAATCATAAAAAAGAATCATAAAAGGCAAAGGAAAGTTGTGCCCAGAACAGCATCAGGTTTTTTTTATTACTACTTATTAAGTAGCCATAAGTGGGTTTCACTATGACGTTTTAATGCATATAAAAAATATACTTTGTTCACATTAACCCCCCACCCCTTTTCTCCTGCTCATTTCTGCTGATGCCCTTCCTCTTTACAAGCCACCCTCTCTCACTTTCTATCTTTTGGGGACAGGAGCTACCCAGTGAGCTTCCTTAGGAGTCACAATTTTTCGTAGGGTGAAACAAGATGAAACCAGCAAAAACCACCAGGCACAGCTTTCTTACAAATGCTCAAGTTCAAGACACACTCCGCAGTAAGGCAGGACGCCCCCAACCCAGTGACACCACCTCCATTTCTGACCTGTTTAATCCTCTCTTCTCAGAACAAAATCTAGAACTTCCACCCTGTCAGAGAATGTGGCCTTGCACGCTGCTCAAGCAGAACTTCTACACTACCAAAATAAATAAATAATAATGGCAGTGACATCCCCAAATGCCTTCTCTCTCCTCCCTTCCCCTTCTTTTTTCCTTCTATATTTTACTTAAAATAAAATATTATCAGTACTAGTAAAATAGCCACTCTATTATTGCATGTTCTCTCTCTCTCTCTCTCTCTCTCTCTCTCTCTCTCTCTCTCTCTCTCTCTCTCTCTCTCTCTCTCTCTCTCTCTCTCTCTCTCCACCCTACCATCTCTCTTTCCAACCACAGCCATAGCCATTCAAACACTAATAAATAGCAATTACTCTTAAAATTATTTTGGATTTAGAAAATGCCCAAAGACCAGAGAACGATATAAGCAATCATAGGTCGGCCTCTTCTCTCTCTGGTGTCCCCCTGTTCTTGGTCAAGCTTTCGGATTCCAACACTGGTCAAACCGTGGAAGGGATCCTCCTGCACCTTTCTTTCAAAAAGAACTCCAGTGAGCATGCACATCATGTTCACACTCAAACAGGTCATTTATAGGGCATCTCAGTTTGACTAGGGGTGCACACAGACCCCCAGGCTGGCTGGATCTGGCTTCCTGCATACAGGGGCATCTCAAAGCCTCAGAGCAGATCCCTAAATTTCCCTAATGCTAATCCTTTCTAATGTCAAAGATCTTGTGTCTTTCTCTGCTCCTACAAATGCAAGACTCACTTGCTGTCTGTCTTTATTTTGTACATAGCATACGTCTTTCAAAGAGACTACAAAAATAATTGATTTTATACTCTAGGATATTAATTGTTCCCAGGAACATAGGACTCCTGGGTTCATTACAGAGTTATAGGTAAACTGACTTACACCTGTAATAGTTAATACCGACTTACCTACTTGACAGGATCTAGGATCACCTGTGAAGGGTTCTCTCTGTTAGGTTAGTTGATGTGCGAAGACCCACACTATAAGTAATCACGCTACAACATTCTCCTGAACAGCAGGAAGTAATGAAGCTCCCTGACAGCAGATTCAACACAAGGTGAGCAGCTGCCTACGCTCCTCCCCACCATGATGAATGTACCCTGGAACTGAGAACCAAAATAAGCCTTCTCTCTAAATTTGTTTTTGCCAGTGTTTTATAACAGCAACGGGAAAAGTAACTAAGCCACTAGCCTTTCAGCAAATGTAAGAGGTTCTGAATTGATGCCACCTCCCACCCCGGAGGGCAGGACTCCGGCCTTTGGAGCATGTCTATAGCCGATGCCTGATGTATCTCAACTCCAGGCTGAGGTCTTCCTTAGCCTCTGACTGGATCTGGTTCATTTAGGTCCCATAATTTCCAAAGACCTGAGCAAATCAGGCAAGCAAACGCTGGGCCTCGCTTTGCTCACTCTAGAGGCTCTCTTCCTCCTCTGGGTTCTTGAATGCCAGCATTCCTAACGCGTAGGCAAGCTTGCATGCAAAAGTGGTGCGATCTTATAATTAAATTAGGCGCTTGTGGGAAATGGAACAATTAAAGCCAGAAAATAATTTAGAGAGATGGAGCCCACTGAGGTGGGACTTTTCTTATTTAGCGAAGAGGAAACACAATTACCAAGCTTGCTTATTAAAACACCTCCTCAGATAGCGGGGCTCCTCCTCCCTGTGCACTGGGCGCCTGCTCTGCAGGAAACAGCAACGCACTTCCTTCTTCCAGATCAAATTAGTAAATCCAAGGCAGTGATTCCCCAGGAGAGATATTTACGGCTCAAAGTAGTCTGGAAAGAAATTTAATCTGAAACTACCCGGAAATTATTAGGGAAGCAGGTTATTTCCATCCTTTTGTGGAAATAAACTCGGGAGATTTTTTGTGGTGAAATTCTCACAGCATACTTTGAAATTTACATAAGCCTTAGAGAATAAACAAGAGAATAAAAACATATATTTCAGGATATAGGCACGAAAACTCTGATGCTGTTATACCGTAAGAAATGAAGCTAGTTATAGATTTGATGCGATATCTTATACGGGAAACCATTTGGGTGTAATGTTGTGTTTGTTTTGAGAGAGGATCTAAAATAATGTAAACTGGCTTCTAGCTCTCTGTAGGCAATGATGACCTGGAATTCCTGGTCCTTCTGTCTCTACCTCACTAGTGTTGAGATTATTAGTGAGCTCTCTCTACCTGATTTATGTAGTGCTGGGGATGCAATCCAGGGCTTTGCATGCTAGGCAAACACTCTACCCACCGTGCTACCTCCTCAGCCCATAAAATAATGCTTATGTGCATATATTTGTGGTCATCAGCCAGATGTTCCAGAGTTTGATGATTGGAAGGATCTGATGTAGGGTGAGAAACTTCACCTATGGATGCTGTGGCTGCAGACCTACTCAGTGGTAGCTTGTTGTGTGTGTGTGTGTGTGTGTGTGTGAGAGAGAGAGAGAGAGAGAGAGAGAGAGAGAGAGAGAGAGAGAGAGAGAGAGAGAGAGAGACTATGAGACTACAGAAGTAATGCTTATGGTATGTCCAGCATTGCTCTTCACCCTGAATTTACTCAATGTCATTGTGTGTGTGTGTGTGTGTGTGTGTGTGTGTGTGTGTGTGTGTGTGTGTGTGTGTGTGTGTGTGTGTGTGTGTACCAAGGAGAACTGTGGCTGTTATAGGAAAATTAAGCAATTCCCTTTTTCCTTTCTACTATGTGCATAACAGGGACTGAACTCAGGTCATCAGGCCTGGTGGCAAGTACATTTACTTAAGCTACATACCATTCTTATCAGCTAATTCACTTTGTTAAATTTGTTATTGTTGATTATGTGCATCTGTGTTTGGAGAGTGGGTATGTGCAGGTGAATACAGCACCCCCAGAAGTCAAAAGGAGCTGTGAGATGGCCCTGTGGCAGAGTTACAAGTATTTGTGAGACATCCGAGGGGGGTGCTGGAGACTAAACTTTGCTCTTCTCCAAAAGCAGTAAATACTCTTAACTGATGAGCTACCTCTCCAGCCTATGTCCACTATGTTAAAGAATATAAATATTAATCCACACTTTCACACTTCTTCTCATGGGTCAGTGTATATGTTCCCCCATTCACTTTCACATTCATCATATGAGTAAATACCACTAATTCCATCACCATGTCAGAACAGGGGAAATTGAGGCATGAAGAGTTTGAGTAATACACCAAAGTCACATAGCCAATAAACAGTTCACCATGGACCTTGGAGCCATGTTCTAGGAAATTATATCTTTTTATTTTTTCAGTAGATGGAACAATGGTTCCCTGAGTGAGGAGACAGCATGGAGGTGTCCAGTGAGCCACCGCACTGGACACTGCACAGAGCCATCAAGATTGCTCACCACCACTGCAGGAACACAAATGCTCCTTGCTTTTCTCCTATTCACACAAACTTCATTCTGCCACGGTTTTAACAACATCAGTTCTCCAGTAGCACAGTTCAAATGTCAGTCACCATAGGAAAGCCACAGCCAGTGGAGTTGGCTCTTTACCAACAAATCAGAGGGACAGAACAGCTGGATACTATGCTCAGTGACCAATCATATTGCCACTTCCCTTCTGGAGATGACTGGGCCCACACATGTCTTACTCAGCTTCTATACAGACAGCAAGGCACATGGGTGTGCTGTCCCCTGGTCTCCCACTGATGAGTACACATGACATAAACAAACATGGATGCATGAAAGAGGAAAATGGCCAAAATATCAATGCAGAAAATAAAAGCAATAATAATGGAGGTGAGCTCAAATAGATGTCTCTGCCTTCTGATTGTGGAGACAATGTGACCAGTAGCATTGTGCACCAGTCACCACCACCTCTTTGCCCTCAAATATGAACCACATAAATATTCATAATTAGCATTCATCAAGTATTTTTGTTGTCATGGCAACAAATAATAATGTTGTTTAAGGTTTCAGTAGAGGAAGGTTGTGAGTTAGGAAGCTGATACCACCCTTGGCCACCAGGTTTGTCTCTGCTTTAAAGCAGCCTTCCACTTAGTACATCTTAAAAATGGCTCCTGAGAGTGTTGGATGCCAGACACTGGGTAACCAGGGAAATGAACAGCCACAGTTTGTATTTACATCATTCCTATTTTCTGGTGAGAGGACACCCTCACGGAGGCCACTTTGGACCCCACTGAATAAAAGAGACAAGTGTGAATGAAGAGGAAGGCAGGGGCAAAGGAGCCTGCATATTCTAGCACCTTCTATGGCTGACACTGGAACCGTTTCTTTCCTGTGTCCACAGGAATATGGGGAGGAAAGGGGGCCCCCACTCAACAGCAGGAAGAACGTACACAAAAGCTATGTATGCGAAGGCCTCTGCAGCTCTCCCTGCTCCCCAACTCAGGAGGCCACTTCCTGCTATGCTCGGTTTCCTCCCTGTCCTTGTGACTAGCTCAGGAAACAAGCAGATAAGCCTTCTGCACACAAGGGCTTTGCAAGAGCACCTATCCTGAGCCACCTTCCTCCCAGGGCTGTATCCTCTGCGTCCCAACTGTCACTCCAGTGAAGCTGTGTAGACCTGTCGATGTGTCCCTAGAGCCCTGAGAACACTCAGATCAGAGCAAACCTGGGGAATTCCTTGCCTCCCCAGCAGGGGGTGCCATTTCCCAGAAGCCTTTTGATTAGACAGCCACACCCATAGTTTACACACAGGCCAGGCCACAATTCTGCTGTTTATATCTCTCGGAAAGTAAATTTGCTTTGCTTGTGGAAAAGTAGATGAGCAGCTAAATATGGCAGGGCTGTAAACATGTGTTTCTTCCAAGTAGGGTGTTTCTGGGAGGAGACAATGAGTTGGGGGACAAGACAGTGGGCCCAGGACCAGCAAGCGGGTCCACCACCTCTTTTGGAAGGCGATATAACCACTTTGCCTGTATTACTCTATGATATCATGGCAAAGAGTATAATTGATTTTATTAAAAATGAAAAGTGCTTCCCAACATAGTTTCCCCATTTTTTTTTTTTCTGGTTTGGTCTCTCTCTCTGATTCTAAGTCCTTTTAACATGATACTTAGCTTATCCTTCACTTGTCCTAACAGGGATTAATGAAGACACCCAGGCTGAATTTGTTTAGACAAGCTCTATAGTATCATATGAGAAAGGCAAAATGTGTTGAGCTTCCAAGCCCAGAGAACATTCCGTTCCCTTGCTTGGGTTTAAATCCAATGTGCTTTATGTTAGGAGACAAGCTATAGCTTGTAAAATGAATGTGGAAATCATGTCGAGTATGAGGCGCCCAACAATGATTATGCAATTGGAGAAGGTTCTGCCAGGAAGCGCTTTAGCTGAAAGCAAAATGATAAGTTCGTAATTGTTCAGAGGCAAAATTAAAGTGCCTGTATTTCCTGGATAGTGTGTTGGGGCAGGCAGTCCCTCCCTTCACCTGTCACCTGCAACCTGCCAAGTTGGTGTCACCTGTGACATTACCAAGACATAACAATATGGGACCCCCAGGGCAAGGAAATCAAATATTTCATCCATTGTTATTTTGTTCGGATTTTTTTTTGAAGCCTGAAATTTAAAATTATACTATTTTGCCTACAAAACTATTACTCTCTTAACAGTGTTCACCAATTTTTTTGAATCACACTTACCATTTAAAAGCACTTGGCAATGTTCCCTAAGTGGTCTCTGCTTTGTTTGGACATCTCAATCTTTTCAGGCACTAAGTATGTTTAAGGACAATCTTTTGGAATGATTTTATTAAAAACACTGTATATTATGTTGTGCGCATGAGATGTATGTAGGGGCACATAGATCATAGCATGCTGGTGGAGACCAGAGGACAGCTCTGTGAAGTTATTCCTCTCCTTCCATGGGTTTCAGGGACTGACTCAGGTCTCCAGGTTTGAGCATCAAGCACCTTTATCCCTTATTTATATACTTTCCCCAAAGCTGCCTCCCTGCTGTCACCCAAAACATAGAGAAGTCCAGTTCCCTCTGTGTGGATAATGATGTTTATAAATGTTCTTACTACCCCTGGAGGGAGCTCTGGGGACACTAGGCATTTGAGCTTCTATACCGCCCCCATTGCAGATCCCACCTTACCTGAATCATTTACACCGCCATGTATAACACTCCAAGGATGCGATTGTCTTTTCCTCCTGACGAGAAAATAAGGTCCACAGGAACAGGACACAGGACACAGGACAGGGAGGTTTTTCTCCCATTCATATGTCTCTGAGATTCTGGAAAGTTAGTGTAGATGCTCAGAAAGTATCCACAGCTCAGACAGGAAATGCAAGGACAGACTGCATTGCAATGTTAGTCACAGCATGGAAAAGCCACAGCCTTCCCCACATTCTCCCCTTCCTGGTCCCTCTCTCCCATTTTCCCTGCTAACTCCCCAATCCCTTCCTCTTCTGTCTCTATCCAGGAAATGACACATCTCCTATGAGTATTAATAAAACAGGCCATGTCTTTTTTCAATGCAATAAATACACAAATTAAAAACAACACACATGTAAGGTGATATTTAATCACTGCAAGAGGTTCCTGAAGCCCCTGGAATCGTTCAGACAAGCAGTTGAGAACCACTGGTAGAAAGAGGTCTTGCCTCTAAGGCTCACCAAGCAACACTAATTTCCCCTTCTTGGAGGCTGTGTGGTAACTCATTTATCCACCTACAGGGCTAGGGCTAAGAGGAGGCACTTGATACCCATGAGTGTAGATAGTTCTGTAACTGCACAGGACCACACATGATCACCCTTACTACCACAATGAGACACACAGCTCTAGAGAGAAGAGTGCAGCCTGCAGCTTCTGCAACCAGGAGCTCACCAGGCTCTTACCACCAGCGTCACAAGCTGCCATTGACACCTGTTCCCACGTGCAAGAAACCCCCAGGCAAGTGTGCCCCAGTGCAAATGCCTGCCAGCCCCAGAGTCCCACAGTGTCTTCTGACCCAAGTACTGCGACTCTTGCTTTTCTTATTGGAAAAAAAAAGTTTGTGCTGGCATGATGGCACACAGCTGTAATCCTAGCACACAGGAGGCTGAGGCAGGAGGAGGGCCTGGAGTTTGAGGCCTTCTGGCTTAGCTCCAGTCTGCAAAGGACTACAGTCAGTTTGAAGTAAAAGTAAAGCTTGGAACACAGGAGACCCTGAGAAAGAAGAGACGGAAGAATGAAAGGAGGTGTGGTAAGAGGAAAGGAAAGGGGGAACAGGATATACACTGTGTTAAAGTGCTGGCCTGGGAGGTAGGGAGGGGAGAGAGAGAGAGAGAGAGAGAGAGAGAGAGAGAGAGAGAGAGAGAGAGAGAGAGAGAGAGAGAGAATCCTACTCACTCCAGAGGCTGAAGTGGGAGAATCACAAATTCAAAGTTTACCTAAGCTACAGAGTGAATTCAAGGTCAACCTGGGCAACAGTAAATACAAGGAGTAGGCAGGCTCAGCACTGCCATCATATGTGAGGTCTGAGGTTCAATTCCTGCTGCTGAAACAAGAAAGAAAAGGGAAAGAGGGAAGAAGGAAGGTAGAAAGGGGGAGGGACTGTGGGAGATTGTGTTGTTTCATTGTAAATAATTATCCTCCCACCCACTGGTTTAATAAAAAGCGCTGATTGGCTAAAGGCAGGCAGGAAGTGTGGGTGGGGCTACCAGACTAAGAAAACTCTGAGAACAGGAAACACAGAGCAGAATGCCTGAGAGAAGCCAGAAGAAGCAGAGGACAACTATGCTGCTCTGAGAAAAGGTACCAAGCCGCATGGCTGAACAGGATCAGAGTCATGGGTTAGTTTAAGGGTAAAGAGTTAGCAAGTTATATGCCTGGGCCTTAGGCTGATCAGCCTAAAAGTATAGTAAGCATCTGTGTGTCTCTGTGAGTCTGTGGGTCTGTGGGCCTAAACCTTGAGGCAAGGCCCGAAAGTCAGGGCCAGAAACCTCCTACTAAAGCTATCGTATGCATCTATATGTCTCTGCCAGGTCTGCAGGTCTAAACCTTGAGGTTAGACCCAAAACTCTGGGCCAGAAACCTCCTACTACAAGGGACAGAGGGAGGGAAAAGGCTGATTGTGAAAAGATGGGGTGATGATTGGTTACTCTCCCTATATTCTAACCAGTGAGATGGTCCCTTATCACCATGGTTACACAGCTAGCAGCATCCATGGGAGGGACCACCTCAGACACCTGCTAAGGTTATCTAGGTCTGCTTGCTATCTACATTTAATATTAACAGGATCCAAACACTTTGTATTTGAAGCAGTTAGGATGTTTCACTAGTTAATTTTATGTCAACTTGACACCAGCTAGAGTCACCTGAGAGGAGGGAACCCCATCTGAGAAAATGCCCCCATGGGATCAAGCTGTGGGCAAGCCTGTAGAGCATTTTCTAAATTAGTGGTTGATGTGGGAGGGTCCAGCCATTTGTGGGTGGTGCCATCCTGGGCTTAGTAGTCATGGGTTGGTGGATGTAGATATACATAAATATCATATAGAGCATGTACATATAAACATGAACATATACATCACATATATATAGATGGTCAGTGAGAAGGCTCAGGATGTTTATAAAGGCACTCAGTGCCAAGCCTAAGGATCTGAGTTTGCTATCCAAGATATACATGGTAGAAGGAGAGAGAAGACTCACATAAGTTGTCTTCTGGCCTTCATATATGTGCCTATGGAATACATACAAACACACAGACACACAGACACACAGACATACACACATACAAACACACACACAAAGACAGACACAGACACACACACATACAAACACATACACAGACAGACACACACACACATACAAACACACACACATAGACAGACACAGACACACATACATACAAACACATACACAGACACACACACAAACACACACACACAAAGACACACAGACACACACACATACAAACACACACACACAGACACACATACACACAAACACAGACACACACATACAAACACATACACATAGACACACACACATACAAACACACACACAGAGACAGACACAAACACACACACATACAAACACAGACACACACACATACAAACACACACACACACAAACACACACACACACACAAACACAGACACACACACATACAAACACAGACACACACACATACAAACACATACACACACACAGACACACACACACAAGCACACACACAGACAGCCACAGACACACACGCATACAAACACAGACACACACACATACAAACACATACACACAGACACACACATACACACAGACACACACAGACACACAGACACACAGACAGACAGACACAGACACACACACATACAAACACACACACACAGACACAGACACACACACATACAAACACAGACACACAAAGACACACACAGACACATGCACATACAAACACACACACAGACACAGACACACACATACAAACACAGACACACACACATACAAACACATACACACAGACACACACACATACAAACACATACACACAGACACACACAGACACACACACATACAAACACACACACACACAGACACACACAGACACACACACATACAAACACAGACACACACACACAGACACAGACACACACATACAAACACAGACACACACACATACAAACACATACACACAGACACACACAGACACACACACATACAAACACACACACACAGACAGCCACAGACACACACACATACAAACACATACACACACACAGACACACAGACACACACAGACACAGACACACAGACACACACACATACAAACACACACACAGACAGACATAGACACACACACATACAAACCCAGACACACACACATACAAACACAAACACACACACAGACACACACAGACACACAGACACACACAGTCACACACACACAGCACTTGAAAATAAATAAATCTCTTTTAAAAACCAGATACAGATATAGATCTCATATCAAGGCGCCTTGGGCAAACTCACTTATTGATATTAATAATTTAGCCATATCCTAATTCTTTTCTAGATTTTGTGTACATAAATGCATATCATTTGTGAATACTGAAAGACTCTCTCTTCCTATGCAAATATCACAACTTGTGTCTCTGATTTTAGCTTTATTGTACTGATTCAAAACTCCAATGCAGGTAAGAATAGACATGGTGATCACAGCTGCCCCAGCCTTGTTGACAGCCTGGACTTTCACCATCAGAAATGAGATCTGTCATCAGTTTTCTGTGGACATCCACCGACAAGCCAAGTCAGACCCTGCTCACCCCTGCTACACTGACACTTTCTCATGAATGGATGTTGAGTTTTACAAAATGTGTTCTCTGTGTCTACTAAAAATATCTTATTTTTCTTCTGTCGATGTGGTAAATTTACAGTGGTTGACTTTCCCAAACACTTATCAAACTGCTGTGATGTGGATCCTAGGTGTTCCCTGGAGGCCCACTGTTACAGGCTGGTACTAGCCATCATGCTCCTAGGAGATGGTAGAACCTTTATGAAATGGGACATCCTGGGAGGAAGTTAGATCACTGGGGCATGCTCTTGAAGGGTCTCTTCTTAAATCTCTTTTCTGTTCTGTTCACTGCTATATGAATAGCAACATATATGCATGTTCCTGCCATGATGTTCTATATATCTCTGGCCTAAAGAAGCAGGGTCAGGTAACTGTGAACAGCAATTGCCAAAGCCAGGAGCCACACTGAACCCTTTAAAACTGACTTTCTCAGTCATTTGTCACAGCAACGCAATACTAATTAACACACCAGCCTTGCATTCCTGGATTTAATCCAGCTTAGTCATGATGTGCCAGCCTGTGTCTACTGGAAATGATTCGTTAGGGCTAGGTTTTGGGTTTTTCCACCTATGTTCATCAAGAAATAGACCATAACTTTCTTTCTTGTGATATCCTTGTCAGAATCCTGTATGAGAAATAGGTTATCACAAACAGTTGCAAAATGGTTCTTTTTCTGCTCTCCAAAACAATTGTTTTTGGTAATATTCTTTAGGGATGCAGGAGAAATGTTCTGTGGCAGTGTTAAATTCTGGATTCTATCAATTTAATGACTTTAAGACTATCTTGGTTTGGTATTTCACCATATTTTTGCAGGAATTTGTTCTGACATTTTAATTTAATCACTTTTGAGCAAGTTATGTAAACATCTTGCCATAAAAACAATCCTAGCCCCTCTCCAAACTCTACAGTTGTCTGTAGAGCCTATCTTTCTGTCACACTTCTGTGTCTTCCCCTCACCCTTTCCCTCTCTGCCCCTACTCCTTCTCTCCTGACACAGTATAAGCATCTGTTCCTGCTACCATGATGCCTCCAACTCAGAGCAATAAAGCTGTGATCCAAAACCTCCGAAACCATGAGCTAAAGTAAAACCTTCACCCTTTGAGTCATTTTTCTTGAGTATTTTTGTCACAAAACAGAACAAAATGTCACTAAGTGTTTTGTGGTTATAGTAAGTTTTATATGTGAAGTTGGATTTTCCTTAATTTCCCATTTCTTCAGTTACCGACAGCTGAAATGTCTCCCATAAGTTGCTCTTCCTGTTTTACTGACTTTTACTTGTTTGGATTTTGAGGTGTTTTTTTCTTTCAGCTTTTCTGGGTCCTGGTTCTAACCAGTTCTATAATTAAAAACTTTTGCTTTAAAATGTAATGGCATTTTTTTTTTACAGAAATAAATATATATTTATTTTAAAGTTTAAACATTTTAATTAAAAATTTAAAGGTAAAATTTTAAAATACCAAATTTTTATATTCTTTACAGAAACAAATAACAGTTTAACTTTATGAGGAGTAGCAAGGACCCCTATAGGCAGAATGAGGACTAAAGTTTATTTTGATGTTACTATATTCTAGGTATTGTGTTATACGGTAGCATTATGTTCTTATTACAAAATTAAATGTTAATTAATAATATTTTATACCCAAGAATAGTACTTCACAGCTGTGATAACCAGACTCAAGAGACCCTGTCCAGAAAACAAAGGTGGTCATGATGGTGGAGGTGATGAGGTGGTAATGAGGTAGTGAGATAGTGATGAGTTGGTGATAAGGTAATGAGGTGATGAGCAGTGATGAGGTGGTGATGAGATGATGAGGTGGTGAGTGGTGATGAGGTAGTGATGAGTAGTGATGAGGTAATGAGCTGTGATGAGGTGGTGATGAGGTGGTGATGAGGTGGTGAGGAGGTGATGAGGTGGTGATGAGGTGATGAGGAGGTGATAAAGCGGTGATGACGTGATGAGGTGGTGATGAGGCGGTGATGAGGTGATGAGGCGGTGATGAGGTGGTGATGAGGCAGTGATGAGGCAGTGATGAGGTGATAAGGTGGTGATGAGGTGATGAGGTGGTGATGAGGTGGTGAGGAGGTGATGAGGTGTTGATGAGGTGGTGATGAGGTGATGAGGTGATGATGAAATGATGAGGTGATAAGGCAATGATGAGGTGGTGAGGAGGTGATGAGGTGGTGATGAGGTGGTGATGAGGTGATGATGAAATGATGAGGTGATGAGGCAATGATGAGGTGTTGATGAGGTGGTGATGAGGTGTTGATGAGGTGTTGATGAGGTGTTGATGAGGTGGTGATGAGGTGTTTATGAGGTGGTGATGAGGTGTTGATGAGGTGATGATGAGGTGATGATGAAATGATGAGGTGATGAGGCAATGATGAGGTGGTGATGAGGTGTTGATGAGGTGGTGATGAGGTGTTGATGAGGTGGTGATGAGGTGTTTATGAGGTGGTGATGAGGTGTTGATGAGGTGATGATGAGGTGATGATGAAATGATGAGGTGATGAGGCAATGATGAGGTGTTGATGAGGTGTTGATGAGGTGGTGATGAGGTGTTGATGAGGTGGTGATGAGGTGATGATGAAATGATGAGGTGATGAGGCAATGATGAGGTGGTGAGGAGGTGATGAGGTGTTTATGAGGTGGTGATGAGATGTTGATGAGGTGGTGATGAGGTGATGATGAAATGATGAGGTGATGAGGCAATGATGAGGTGGTGAGGAGGTGATGAGGTGTTTATGAGGTGGTGATGAGGTGGTGATGAGGTGGTGATGAGGTGATGATGAAATGATGAGGTGGTGAGGAGGTGATGATGAAATGATGAGGTGTTGATGAGGTGGTGATGAGGTGGTGATGAGGTGATGATGAGGTGGTGATGAAGTGATGAGGTGGTGATGAGGTGATGATGAAATGATGAGGTGGTGATGAGGTGGTGATGAGGTGATGAGGTGGTGATGAGCTGGTGGTAAAGTGGTAGTGAGGTTGTTATGCGTTGGTGGTGATGCGGTAAGGTGGTGGCTGTTAGGTGGTGATGAGGTAGTGATGAGGTAGTGATGAGATGGTTTTCAGGTGGTGGCTGAGATGATATGCCATGATCCATATTTAATTGTATACTTTAAACAAAAATCTGGAGACTTAAGCGACTTGTGTGGACATGAGATACAGGGAACTTATTTCTGACCTCAACTGTGGCTTTTTACACTCTAGCATTCAATATAATTTTTTAAATTCTCACTTTTAGAGGTTCTTCCATATTGAAAACTTTATAGACAAAATTTGTGTTGAGTTTTAACCTTGCCTGAGATTTTTAAGAGTATCCCCTCAGTGTACAAACATGTGTTCTCTTTTGTTTCCAGTGTTCTGAGCCACACTCTCTGGGCCCAAATCAGTGATCCCGTAAAGAACTCCACAACTGTTTTCTCATTGTGCCTGGTCTCATCTCTCACAATTGGAGTAAAAACCAGCAGCTTTGTGGGTGTGGCCTGTTCAGACTCTCCAGTCTGAAGGAGACACCAGCCTCAGCGCCTACTCCCTTCATGTCTGGGCTCCTGAGATTCTGGTTCCCCTGTGCATTGGTCTGTCCACACGCATTTCTAATCTCTAACACATGCAGGCAGTGTACTCGATGCTAAAATGAGGAAAAGTCCATGAAGTATGGACCAATCACCACCATGCTGAGCAAACAAATGTACAAGGTGACAAGTCCGTGTGTGCCTTAAGGAAGACACAGCAGAGTGAGGAGCAAGAATCAGCAAGGAGAGTAAGTGATGAACAAGATTGAAGCTGAACAGAATTATATATCTGTCTCTTGCCTGGTGGTCAAGAAGGGCACTTCTGATGACCTTTCATCCTTTATTTTTACACACACACACCACACACACACATACATGCATACACACGCATACACTATACACAGACACATACACACGTACACACACATACACACACTATACACATACCATGCACACAATACACACACATACACACACATACATGCATGCACACACATACACTATACACAGACACACTCACACTATACACATACCATGCACACAATACACACATACACATGCACACACACACACTTTCACTTATAAATCAATGGTCAGGTGGTAACACTGTCTCACTCTAAATGTCAAACCTAACACCCACACTGACCAATTTTATTAATTCAAAAAAGGTTTTAGGATAACTTCATTCACTTAGTAAGATCAGTTTATACTTCCTAGAAGTTTCCTGAATTTTCTAAAGGCCTCACTTGGCCTAAAGCCATCTCTTACACTCAGTCGGCAGTTCCTGGAGCTTTCTTGGTGAGCGTTTTTAATGTCAGTTTCACTTAACCAATGTTTGGTGGATGCTCTGCTACAGAGCCACTGTTGAGGCTAAGGCCTTGCAGAGTTCTGAGCTATTGAACTGGTTGAATTTCGGGTTTGCATGAACACAGCTTCATCCAAGATGCCAGGATAGGTTGACACAGTTCCTCATCAGAGAGTGACCTGGACCTCCCACACAGCCCCACAGCCACTGTGACTCTGCAGTCAGTCCTCATTAGACTCCACAAGCAGATCTGGAGCCAACACAGGAGGCCACATCCATCTAAAAAGGGGGGAGCTTTTCATGCAGCCCCCAGCAAAACACCTGGCTCACCAATAATACAAATCAGAGGCTTTATTTCAAACCTAGTGAAAGCTGACCGTTTGCTTGTGATTTTGCTTGATTTAGTAGAAAACCCAGTTTTCTTTGGATGGCAGCATCTTTGGCAGGAGAGAAGAGTGTGTACAGGTAAAGTGAATTATCTCCGTTCTTGGCCTGCATCTAGGTGAGGGGCCCATGAGTAAGGAAGCCTTGCTTGCCTAGATGCTTCACCAGACGGAAACAGCACACTCTAAGCAGTAGCATAGGAGGTTGCCTTGAGGTAAGCCTGGGTAGCCTGGCTCCTGCAGGAAAGTGAATGAAGGTTCACTTCAAACAAACAAAGCAGCAGGTCATAGAGCAGAGGTCTGAGGCTCTGCATGCAGAGGACATAACCAGGGCACCTTTGATTCTTTGTCACATTCTGTGCTCACTCACTTTGTCCTGATGACAACTGTCCCTTACACCTGTGGGAGTTCCATATTATCATCCTATGTCCGTGAGACAGACAGAGATGTAGTCCCTACCAGGCCATCTGTCTATGGGCCATCCATAGATTTGATCTCTAACCCTTAGAGCCCCCAACATGTGGATAAATGTGGAGACAGGACTTTGAAACTAACAGAATGTTGTTAGGAGTCATTTTGCTACTGAGTTCCTTTAGCAGAAATGGTAGAGTTTGGCTTTTTCCTAGATCTCTGGCCTATCTAGTCTCGGGTTCTTGGCCAACTAAGCAGTGTTGGGAATGGGTTCCATCTAATGGAAAGGACCTTAAATTGAGATTTTGGGTTGATTACTCTCACAAGCTTTGTGTCACTATTGGACTAGCAAATCTTACATGTGGGTCACCATTTGTAGGTCAAAGGTTTTGTAGCTAGGTTATTGTTTACCTTTTTCCTTGTAGTGTGCAGAGAACCTTCCAGTACCCTGAATACATTTAGTAGGGGTGAAGGCTCTAAGTAGGCACCCACTCTACTTCTCCATGTTCAATGAGCTGTGTAGATGTTATCTTCAGCAGTAGGGCCCCATCAGTTTTGGGGTAACAGAGAGCCTTGGTAATAGCTTGAGTTGTTTGGGGATTCCCATTGGGCCCCTTTGACTAACACTCGATTAGACGTAACCCATTTCCGGAACTGGTTTCTTCATTTGATGACAAGAGAAGTCCAATGGGGCTCCTTCTTCCCAATTATTTGGTAATTCTATTTAGATCACCTTCATTTACACACGTGTCTCTGTGTGTGTGTGTGTGTGTGTGTGTGTGTGTGTGTGTCTGTGTGTGTGTGTCTGTGTGTATATATGTCTGTGTATGTGTGTGTCTGTGTGTGTATCTGTGTGTGCGTCTGTGGGACATGCAGATACACACACAGAGACACACAGGCACACACACACACACAGATACATACACACAGATACACCCAGAAACACACACACACAGACATACAGACACATATACACATATACACTCACACACACAGACACACACAGAGGGAACATATAGACAGACACACAACAGACACACACACAGAGAGACACACTGACACACACACGGACACACACACTTAGACATATACACACATACACAGACACATACACACATATACATGCACACATACAGAGACACACAACAGACACACACACTGACACATACACACAGACACAGACACATACACACAGACACACTGACACACACACATACACAAACTCATACACAACACATATACATGCACACAGACATACACACACTGACACACACACAGACACACACACATCCCTTTCTCTATTCTCTCCCTCATCCTTCTCTTCCCCTCCCCTTCCCATTTGATCCTCAATTCCAGTCTCCCCACCAATCCATCCATAACTATCTATTCTATTTCCCTGTCCTAGAAGCACCCCCCCCCCGCCTCTTACTTTATACCTAACCTTTGTGGTCATATAGATTGTAGTTTGCTTATTAAAGATTTAACAACTAGCATCGCATATAAGTGAATACATACCACACTTGTCTTTTGGGATCTGAGTTACCTCACTCAGGGTGATTTTCTTTCTAGCTCGGCCATGTATCCAGAATTTCATGATTTCATTTTTTAACATCTGGGTAATATTTCATTATAAAAATGTACATGTTCTTCGCCCATTCATCTGTTTACAAACGCC
Organism: Phyllotis vaccarum; assembly: GCA_033318265.1. Classification (NCBI taxonomy): domain Eukaryota; kingdom Metazoa; phylum Chordata; class Mammalia; order Rodentia; family Cricetidae; genus Phyllotis; species Phyllotis vaccarum. The sequence goes on along the minus strand of JARWLC010000010.1, from coordinate 37,995,426 downwards.
AAGGTTGTCCTAGCTCCTGACTATTATTCCGCTATAGATCAGCGTCTCACCCAGCCATCGCCAGAGAAGCTCCCTCCTGCACAAACCTGCAACTGGCCAAGTGAAAACAGCGAGAGACCTCGGGACACTCCATCCTCAATGGGATGTCCATCAGTTTCCTCCCCTCAGGACTCAGGGGACCCTAGGGAAGAGGAGAGTGCAGAGCCAGAGGGGATGCAGGATACCAAGAAAACAAGGCCACAGCAGGACAATGAAACCATGAAACCACAGAGACCATGGCAGCACGCACAGGACCTTCACAGGCCTAACCCTGACGGGTTCTGGCACCGAGAGGGGAAATGGATACAAACCTCTGCCCTACCCAGAAGCTATCTCCAGCTGATAGCCACTTGCAGATGAATAAGGAGCTTTTCCAGTCTTACTGCTGATAGAGCCACACAAGGCCAGGATCCATGCCCAGGATTCACGTGCCCAAAACAAAATCAACTCAATGTATTTCTGGAGATTATTTTTTTGTCTCATAATGCTTCCTCATCTTTTTTTCTTTTTCTCTTTTTTATCTTCCATGTCTTTGTCCTATACATAATGCTTTCAGATGCCGTGTTCCTGTGAGACGTCTGTTTTCCAATGTGTGTGTCACTGTGTCTATACATGTTTCTTACACTTTTTCCTTTGGTTCTTTGTTTTAATGTTTTTGTTTGGGTCCTATCTAGGTTTCCTTGGTTTTGATTTATCCTCTCTCTCTCTCTCTCTCTCTCTCTCTCTCTCTCTCTCTCTCTCTCTCTCTCTCTCTCTCTCTCTCTTTCTCTTAAAGATGTCTGCTTGTTTTCTGAGAGAGAGCAAGAAAAGGATGTAGGTTTGAGTAGGTGGGAAGGATCCAGGAGGAGTTAGGGGAGAAGGCCCACAATCCGAATATATAGTGTGAAAACATCTGTTTTCGATTTTAAAAAGAAATAATCAAGACAACCTGATATCATAAGGGGAAGGCCTTATTCAGTCTGCCCATTGTCCTAGGAAGAGGCAATGGAACCATGGACTCACACAGAGGGACACAGAAGACCCACGAATGGGCCAAGGAGGGAGGCTCCAGGAGATGGTAGCCTATTCACAGTAATCTTGAAGGTCTCGATCCCAAGGTTGTAAGACAATAAATGCAATATGTCACTGCGGGAATCACCACTGGAACTGTGTTATATTGGTGGTCCCAAGCAGAGCCAGGGACCAACAAGGGCAGAGATGGCTCTTGCTGCTTCATGAAATCTCTTTAGACTGCAGAGGTGACCTTTTGAGGTAGCATCAGCTAAGCCACCAAGGCCATCTGTCCCTCTCTGTTCCCTGTCAGGCCTTTCTTAATGCCCCTCCCACCTTTCCTCTCCCTCTTCTCTCCTCCCTCCTCCACAGGAGGGCCTGCTGACCAAAAGGGTGATTGATGTACACAGCTTCTGTGACTTAGCTAGTTTGGGTTCGGCCTCTTTTCCATGGGACCACTTTCCAGAATAATCCTTGTAGAACATCCGTGTACCTTGTTACCACTAATCTCTCCTCTAGTTTTTCTTATCCAGCCTTGATGGTGGGCTGGCCATTTCTGTTCGTATGTATAGAAACATTTGTCTGCAGACAGGTCCGCCATCTTTGTGGGCCCACACTGCTGGGAAACAAGGTTCTCATAGTTCTCCCTTTTTTTTTCTCCTTGAAAGCTTTAGAGTCTTCCTCCGGCCTCTGTTCTAGAATTTCACAGCACTCAGGATCCATCTCCATCCCGTGCACCTGCAGGCCTGTATCCTTGGTCTCTCTGTAAGTCTCCTGGGTCGCTTCTATGTTTTTGTTTGTTTGTTAGTTTTTAATTCCTTCCCTGCCCCTTCTCCTACAAGTCTTTATCTAAGGGCTGTTTCTTCTGGACCTGGCACCTTATGCCTTCTATTCGTGTCATTTAACACCAACTTCTGATCTGCTTCTCCAGTCACATCTTGAGTCCATCCTTGAGTCTGCCATTTCACCTGCGCCATGTTACTTCCCCAAATTTCCTCTTTTGCTTGCTGGGTAGCTCGAGCTGCAGTATTTGCCCTGGCTGGATGGCTTTAGGACAAGTAAAATAAATGCCCCCCCCCAAAAAAAAGGAGAAAATTTCCAATGTTTTTAGGGTTCCTTTATGCAATTATTATAGTAAAGGTCAACAGCCAAATTTTCCTTCTTAAGGCAGAATTGCATCACAGATTTTATCTGCTCAGCTGATATATGGTGAGTGTGAGTCCACAAACTCAAGGCAGTTTTGAGCTGGGTTTTCCAGATAGATCATTATAATAGTGAGGGGTTTCCACTATGGGCTTCTTGGCTTTCCTTGTTTCCAAATGTTCATCTCCACCTCACCCCAACCCTCTCCCAGGCTTGGCAAATTGTCAATCCTCAGATGCCTGGGCTGCCTGCTCACTTGTAATCTGGGGAAACTCAAAGGTAGACTGAAGCTTCTACATGTTTACCCAGGAGTTGTTAAGGCCCTGCCACCGAACCTGATAAAACATGACTTGGCTGGAGATGATGCTAGGCAGCCCATGGCATAATGTAATCTGGGTTTGGGGTTTTAAGTTCACTTGTTTGTTGTTTTGAGAGAAGTCCAAAGTGATGCTTTCTAGTCTGTTTCCCAACAGGCAAGTCTCATGGCTGTGTTCCTTTGTGTGTGTCAGCACCCTGCCAGCATCCAAAGTCCCAGGCACAGGCTCAGTCTTCTGTTTAGGCCAGCAATCATCAGCACCACAAAGAGCATCGCTCTACATGATGCAAAAGTTTCAGCACCTGGCAGCAGCCAGGTCTCTTCCAGAACCACTCATGGCCAAACAGCTGCCTGGAGTAACTGTTAAGAATGCAAAGTTGCCAGACTGAAGAGACTTTGGTCACCCTCTAAACCAACATCATGGGGTTTCCCTCAGGAAACTCAAAGTAGTCAAGGACAGACCCCAGGTGAGTGGCAGGTTAGGAGCTGTCTCTGTGAGAACAGATGACCCAGGCCTATGAAAGCCACAACAGAGAAGATATGAAAATGCCAATGCTAAAGGCTGAGAGAACCTTGAAAGGGACCCATATCCTTCCTCATCCTCTACAGCTGGGTCCTCTCAAGGAGACAAAGTAATGACCTCACTCAGAAAACAGCCCTGCAGAGGAAAAGGGTGGGGGGGAGATAGGCAGAAGTCTGGCCCCTGATTCAGAATGTAATCTTATTTGAAAACAGGGTTGTTCTGCACAATTGGGCTAAGATGATGTCATTATGATATGTAGTGGACTCCGATCTCTGACCACTGCTGCCTTGTAAGAAGGGAGAAGGGGGAGAGTTAGGCACAGCGTGTGAGGGGAACTGTGAGGTAAGGACAGCAGAGCCCTCAGAGATGGGCATACAAGCCAAGGGACACCTAGGATGCTGTGTCCCTTGACACACCATATGTTCAAAGAGATTGAGAAGAACCCCTCCCCTGGGAGCCTTCAGAGATGCACGGTCCTGCCTCAGACCTGATCTGGACTTCTGAGACTGTGGGCAATCAGTTTCTGTTGCTGATGTCACAGCAGCCCTGGGAAAATGAACACAGCCCTCCAGTGAGTGATGTAGGTTCAGCTCTGTCTTACCCAAAGCCATTCATTCTTCTCCTTATTTGGACTGTGTTTGCAGTTCACACTGGGTAGACATTCAAATCTCAGCTTGTTAAGGCCCGATTGTCCAGCAGTCCCAACCACTGGCCCCTTCTTTGGCCCAAACTACAGACCTGGAGCGTGGGTGACGGGATCTGTGAGGAGGTCTCTGTGTTTCCCTCCAGATCTCAGGCCCTGCTGTCATGAGGAATCAATGTGGATTTGGGAAAGGAAAGGGTTAAGGTCATTGGAACTGGAGCGACACACCCAGAGTGGGCTGAGGGAGACAGGGAACTCCTGACTGACTGCAGAAGACAAGCCACAGGCAAGAGGAGATGAGGCTCCTGTTCAAACCGAAACTGTCAGCTGTCCCTACAACAAACAAGAAAGAAAGAAAAAGCAGATGTCACTCACTCCCACAAGTTATAAACACAGCTGTGTGGGACATTTGCAGTAAAACTAGAAAGGTGTCTGTGCTCCACATCTGCCTCCAGGCACCCACCCCCAGTACCAGAAATTTCCTGGTTAAGTGTTCTGAGAACAATACATATTGCCATTGTGTGTGTGTGTGTGTGTATGTGTGTATGTGTGTGTATGTGTGTGTATGTGTATATACATGTGTGTATGCATGTGTGTGTATGTGTGTGTGCGTGTATGTGTATGTATGTGTGTGTGTGCAGATGCGTGTGTATAGAGCCCGAAGTTAACCTTGTTTCATTCCTCAGATACTGTCTACATTTTACTCTCTCTCTTTCTCTCTGTCTTTGACTCTCTCTGTCTCTTTCTCCTTCCATATTTCCCTTTCTTTCTCAAGGACATGGAGCTTATGAACTAGGCTGTCTGGTCAGTGAGGCCAGGGACCCATTCGTCTACACCTCCCCAGTACTGGGGATACAAGGGTAACAGTGTGATTTTTCTTTTCTTTTTAATGTTCTGAGGACTGAACTCAGTTCCTCATGCTTGCAAGGCAAGCACTTTACTGACTGAGCTATCTCCACAGCCCATCATTTCAGTTCATGTTAAAATCACAGTGTCAGGTGATGGTTTTCCCTCACTACTACGTGATGAACATCTTGCACACCAGCAACTCCGGTTTATCTTAGAAGTGATTTGGAGTCGGTTGCTCTGGGGGTGATGATAACTCTCCAGCCTGCCCATTTCCACATGTGATCTAAAACATGCCACAGAAGCAACACAGCAAGAGATATTAAGATACAAAACCATCTTAAAGCTGAAGTCCACCACCTCTCTGGAAAGTGTCACTTGTACAGCTGGGGGAAGGTGACTGTGGGAAAGGCCAGATGAGAGTCAACAGTCATGCAGACTCGAAATTGTCAGTGTGGAGAGGCATGAAGAGTGGATGGAAGTTCTGTATTTAGATCTTAAATTTTGTAGAAGGCAAACCGAATTCAGGTACTCAAGCATAGTTGATCTGTACTGTAGCTCAACTCCTAAATCTTGAAATTCGAGGGGGAAAAATCATAACAAAACCCAAAAAGGTTTTAATTTCTCTCATTGCTGAGCATAAATGATTTTAAGATTCAGTGATCCTTCCACTCTCAGAGATAAGTGTTCTGGGTGATTTAGACATTTTAAATAGCAGAACTGATTTCTAGCTCCTCACAGGATCATCTCATGTCAGAGGTGTTCAGCCTGGGTTCATTTTGACTTCGACCCCCAAGGAACGTTTGACAATGCCATGAAACATGTTTTACTGTCACAACTGAGAGGTGTGTATGAGGGAGAGGCTATTGTGAGTGAGAAGTCAGAGTATCTGCTAACATCCTTCGGGAGAGTCCATCAGTAAAGAATCACTCCAAATGTCCCCTGCACTGAGACTGAGAAACAGAGCTATAGATGTGCAGGGACCACTGAGTGTGTGTCTCGTGCTTTATTTAATTAACCACTTCCACCAAGAAAAGCAGATGTGAAAATCGTGAATAAGATCAATTGCTCATGTAAAACTGAAGCAAGACTCAATAGTAACACCCAGAACACACAAGAGATCTTCTCAACTGGCAAGAGAATGACTTCAGCCGCTAGAGGGGAGGGCAGGGCTCACTCAGAGAAGCCAGGAACCATCCTGGCTTCACAGAAAGCCAGCTCAGAGGTAAACGTCTAAGCCTAGGCAAGAGTGCATGTATCTACAAGATACAGGGAAGGCATAAGAGCCTGGGTTCTTCTGTGATTGGTTGATCAGTAAGGCACACATAGTCTAACACCTTAGGAATAGAATTCAGCTCAGACCTGTGAGAAAAGTCACTCTTCTCTTTCACTGAGCACCAACCAGTTCATCTTAGCTTTAATACCTGCTTCTCGTCTCCCACTCGGTTCCCATCCCACCTCCAGCTCAAACAGGCAGCAGAAAAGTACTCCTGACCGCTCTGCTTCTCAAAGGCTGGGTATGCTGTTGCCTCACATTTACCCTGAAAGTTACCATTGTCTTAATATGCCCCGGATGCTTTCTAAGCCCACCAGGGAGGCAGAAGAATTCAAAACATCCCAAACAGAGCAGCATCGTGTACATAAACTGTTTATGTAAGGGCAGGTGGAACCAGACTGTGGGAGAACTAGGGATTGCAGCAACAGATTCACCGTGGCCTCAGAAAAATCCTCACAGTAACCACAAGAGGAGAGATGACAGGGCTGGCTGCTGAAGTCTCTGCCAGAGAAAGGCCACCACCTACAACATGAGATTTGGGAAGAGGACAAATGTCTCTCTTTTGAGCTTTCTTTTTCTTTTTCTTTGGAGGATGTGCTCAATCCAAGGGTTCCTTGCCTTGCTCTGCCAAGGTGTAGCTGTCTTATCTAAAGCATCACAAGAGACAGCCTTGACTTAATGCCAAGACCTTGCTAAGCAGGCCATAGGCAAATAAAGAACACAGCCATTCTTAGAGTAATGAGGTCTTCCCCCAAGAAAGCTTAGCTCTGCCCTGTACATTTTCATCAGACACGAGAACACTGCTGAGCCCTATTTACTTTTTAAGTTATCATAAACGAAATAATCAGCTCCTATTAATGACCCTAATTATTTAGCTCCTATTTTTAAATGCTGGTCTTTCAGCATGCTCAAAGTGGGTGGATTTAATTGAGCCTAATTGTAGACACGTCACGTCCAAATATATGCCCTACCTGAATGATTAACAGGGCTTGGAATTTAGTACACTAAATAGGAGGTTTGCCATAGGAGGTTGGTGTCTATCAAGCCTGAACACATCGCATAAATGGATCTTCTGATAACTCTCATGGGATATTGATGTTTATTAAAACAGTCATTCAGGACACATGGTGAGACCTAAATCCTCAGAATCATCCTCAAGTTCACCGAAGGTTTTTTTCCTCAACACACTGAGATGAAACATCTTGCTCTTCTTATTCTTCTGGATTTGGAGTCCTGGCTGATGTCTTCTATCATGGCAAGCTGATTTTATCATTAAAGAGGCTCTAATATGATGTCAAAACAAACAGAGGAGCCAGCCACCTTCTTCAAGGATGATTTCTCCCCTTCAGCTTTCCGATGGAAATCAGCATTGTATCGCTGAGCACACACTCTGTGTCCTTAGCCAGCTAGATCATCGGATTCCCCAGTACCTCCAGCTCGGCTTCCTACGTGTGAGAAGTCAGACCTCTCAAGAGGCCACAAGAGAACTCCCAGGGAAGAGCTGACTTAAACATCACTCACTGGTGATTTCACCTATAGGAGCCTGGCTTGTGCAGATCTACCTTTCCTGTGTACATCATTACCCTCAACCCCCACTCCCAACAGCCAGCGGGTAGTACAAACTAGCAAGCCATTGAGGGGTCACCACAGCAAATACACCCACAGCTCAGCTGATCACTTCCCATCTCCATGGGCTCACTGGTACTTCATGTTATACCTCTGTGTCTGTGAATGATTTGAAACTATTCCCAGAGTTTTTCAAACAGATTAGTCTTCCAGTCTTGGTACAGACCTCCTTTGTTGGTCAATGGGGGAGAGGTGTAGCAAAGTATCCTGGAGGTGGCTTAGTATGAAAGTACTTACCTTTGAGCTCAAACACCTGAGCTTGATCCCAGAATCCACATGAAAGGCCAGGCACAAGCAGCATACATCTGTGACCCCAAGACTGGGGAGGTAGAGGCAGGCAGACATTAGGGCTCTCTGGCCAGGTAAAAGATTCAATGAGAGACTACCTCAAAAGTGAAGAGCAATTGTTAAAGATACGTACTGGTGACCTCTAACCTCATGCAAACACACACATGTACACTAACACACATAAATCTGGCATGATGCCATGTACGTGTAATTCCAATGCTGGGGAGGTAGAGATGGGAATATATCCCATGCTCACTAGCTACTCAGCCTAGCCTTAGTGAGCTCCAGGCCAGTGAGAGACACTGAGTCAAAACCACACAGTCTACAGTGCCTAAGGAATGAGACCCAAGGGTGTCTTCCAACTTCCACACATGACTTCCCACACGCACACACAAATTAGGGAGGAAAATCATGATCACTAGAGAATTAATCTGAACACTGTTGTGAGGTAGCATTCTGTAGGGCCACATCAACTCACGCAAATCCAGTGCTGGAAAACTAAGGTGTGTGCAGAAAGGACTCCCCAGGGGTACATATGCTTAGTTCTCAACATATTATTATTTGCCTCACCAAAATACTCTGTGAAACAAAAGAATTGTCAGTGATAAAACTCCAACTCTCTAGGTGGGTCTTACTTTCCAAATAAAGTTTAAAAGGCTGTTTTTAGACAAGATCAGAAGTTAAGAAGTTAGAAAGATCTCTTCCATGGGCAGACGTGACCATTAGATATTTGATCACCCACCATAGCTGACAGAGATGAAGTATAAGGAGAGATTAGATGTTCTAGGCTTTAAATGAACACCAGCAAAATGAATCTCTCACAATGGATACTAACATATATTCAATAAAGAGTCATTTAAAAAAAAAAAAAGTCTGGGCATAATTCCTCGGCTAGAATATTACAGTATTACACTGCAAAGCCAAAGTAACAATATTCTTCCATACTATCGAATGTTCTGACCAAGTAGATTTAGCCAGCTGACGCTCAGGGCCCCTCCATACCTACTACCTTTCCCGTGACATTATCCCTCCAGTCTTATCCAGGACTCAAGCCAGTGGGAAGAGGAAGCTGACATTGCTGTTGGAATCTACAATAATTTAGGAGAATCTGAAGTTTTATTTTTCAAATTGAATTCCTTCCCCACTTGTTCTGGTTCTTTGAAACTGAGTTCCCCGTTAATATGTTACAGAGAATAAGCTGAAAAGCAACTTGCAGTGGCCTCCAGACATTAGCACAACTGACGCCATGATGAAAGTATCATTCAAGTCATAAAACTCAGATCTATAGAAAATACCACTTGCCAAAATGAAAACAAAGACCTAAACCATCAAATTCTAAAGTTCTGGGAAAGTCTCTAAATGTACTTGATTTTTGGCTTCTATAATTTCACTCTGGCTAACTGTTCTTGCTAACTGAGGTGTGTCAACACAAGATGTGGTTTTGTGCTTAAAATTTTTGTGCTATGTGAAAGACTTGGGGATGCACTGGAATCATGAATACTGAAGTGTAGTCACCAGCTGGCTAATAAACCTGTGTCTGATTATTCTTCTCTGGTGGATACCCCACACTTTCAGTCTCTCGGCCTTTTGGAGTTGCCTAAGCCCCCAACCGGGTACCCAAGACAGCTCTGAATTACAACATTAATCTAGTGTCCATTTGCTTGTGACTCCTGGAACATGGACTAGGTCTTGTGGCATGGAGTTCCTCACCCTTCTAGAAACCTAGAAATTATCTTCATTTCTCCAGAACTGAAGGATCTGTTGATGTGGGATGCCTTTGTGTATGCTGTGAATACCATTAGATAATAAAGGAATTGTTTTGGCTTATGGAAGAACAACTTAGAAGCAGGTGGGAAATTCAAGCATAGATACAGAGGAAGGAGGGCAGAGTCAGAGAGACAAGATCTAGCTGCCCAAGAAGCAATATGTAATAAAGTACAGGTAAGCTACAGGCCACATGGCAAGACAGATTAATGGAAATGGGTTGAGTTAAGATGTGAGAGCTAGCTAGCAATAAGCCTGAGACACACTCTGAACAACATGTAATTAATATAAGCCTCTGTGTGTTTCTGTGGGACTGCGGGTCCCAACCTTGGACTGGATGGGTCAGAGACTTCATACAACAGTCTGTCTCTCCCTTCAGGATCTCTATCATGCTACCTCCCCTAATGAAGTTCTTCCTCATTCCTGAAGCCTTGTTCTTCCCCTTTAAGGTCCCATCATGGCTGTCTGAGGCCATGTTGCTGTCCTTCCCTTATGAAACTTTTCCAAGAGGTAATTTGTCTCACACAGGGACCTTTAATTTGCATCTATCATCCATTCAAAGTAAACTCACCTTAGGTGGACTTAACTCAGCACACACTTGGCTTCTTAAAATGTGGGTTGCAACTCATGCAGGATTACACAGCTTAATGTGAGGTTCACAGAAAATTCAGCAATTGCAAAATTTTAAAAGACAGAAATCAAAAATTAATGCAAAAGTCAATTAACACATAATGAGTCCCAGGTGCTTCTGGTGTCACTCACCTGGTGGCTTCACTGCAGCCAGGGTTCTGTGTGGAGATATGTTTCAAATTTAATAAAACCAGTCTGAGATATCAGAGGGATCTATCCACAGTCAGTCTAAGAGGATCAGACAGTGGTAACTCACACCTTCAATTTCAGCACAGGGAAAATCTGGGAGAGGTGATCTATGCCCTTAATCCCAGCAAATCTGAGTTTGAAGTCATCTTAGTTTCCAGAGGGAATTCCAGACTCTCAGGCAGGCAGTGGTGGTGCCATGCCTTTAATCTTAACCAAGATGTGAAACAACTGGGTGAAGAGGGTATTTAAGGCAGGCATAGAAAGACAGAGAGGCAGAAGAAGCCAGGAGGAGTGAGGCTGAGGAAGCTGGAAGACAGCGGGGTGAGATCTGACTGTGGTGTTTACTCTCTGATATCTCAGCCTTTCCCTGAGATCTGGCTCTGAGTTTCCTTCACTCGTGAAACACTTGGCATCCAACTTTTGGGCATGAAATCCTCCACTCCCTACCCAAAAAATGGCTTTTCAGCCAGAGCAACACTTGGCTGGAGGAGTAATGACCATCTTGCTAGGCTTTCTGTTCTGAGTTAGCCTCCAGTCTTAGGCAGACCGGCCACACATGTTTTGGTTTCACTGTCATCTGGGTAAGTTTTTCCGACAGTGGCCTCTTTCTCCTTGTGGGTTATTTCATTTTTCTTTGCACTCCTCCTTGGGCTGCTGTCACACTAGGTAGCTGCCCCACTTCACAGTCATTTGAATCATCACAGACAACAAATTGCTGAGTAAATCAAATATTTTTAAAAAGGGGGAATTTATTTAAGGCAATGGAGGGTACTTGATCCTTCTGTGATCTTTTGCTAGATGATTTGGTATTAAAACCAGTGAAGGAAAAGATAAATAAAGTAGATGGGACTATCATAATGTTTATCATACTGTTTATTGTGAATATTTTTGTTTGATTTCTGTTTTATCATTTAAAAAGTCAATTAATATAAATTTCAAGGAAAGTCTTTAAAAAGCCTATTGAGAGAGAACACAAAGATGTTCAAATTCAAACAAAGGAATATGAAGAATCAGTTTCATCAGGGTCATCTAAAATTAGACAAAACAACAACATTAATATACCCAGTAATCTTTTAAAAAATGAAGAATGATAATGATGATAGAGAAGATAGTTGGGCTACAGAACAAATGCTAGAATTAAGGAGAGTAAAAGAAGCAATAAGTAACATATGGGATACACTCACCATTTGTAAAACAAATATTAAACAGCTGGTCATGCTTTAACCAGGTCACCCCTAAAGATTGGTTAGATATAGTAGCAGCTGTGTTAGAGGCAGAACTACTTATACAATGGAAATCATAGTGGAGGGAGGAGGCTAAAACAATAGAACAAAGAATCAGGGCCAGAGGTATAGAAGTCTCCCAAGACAAACTGGGGAGGGGGATTATGCTGATATTGAAAGGCAATCTTTATACAATGAACATACGCTGGATTTATGCCACATGGCAGCTTTAAATGCCTGGGATAGGATTGAAGAATAGGAAAGAAAACTGAATGATTCACAAAAGTAATGCAAAACCCCAAAGAAACTTTTACAGACTTTTTGCACAGATTAACTGCAGCAGTAAACAGAATGGTACCAGACTCAGAATCTAGGTGAATAATAATTGAATCACTGGCTTTTGAGAATGCTAATGCACAATGTAGAAAAATACTTAAAGCATTAAAATCAAGGTTAGCACTCATGGAGGATTGGATTCCTGAGACAATTAATCTAAAGTCTTATGACAGTGATAATAACTGGATAGGAGAGCCTATTTCTAGAGGTATAAGAAAAAGTCAAAATGTTAAACGTTACAATTGTGGAAGGCAAGGTCACATAAAAAGAGACTGTAAACAAGGTGTTCCCAAAAACAGTGCTTTTGTTAGGAATAATCCCAAGAGAACACCGCTCCCTTCTGGACTATGCAGAAGGTGTGGAAAAGGAAGACATTGGACAAATGAGTATAGGTCAACAAGGGACAGACAAAATAACTTTCTGCCCTGGGGAAACACCCAAAGGGTCTTTCAAAAGCCCCCATATCAAATCCAATCCAATCTTACCCTGCCATTGTAAACACCTTCCCAGAACAATTAAAAAAAAACCTACTTTAAAAAGACATACTACATTGAATGATAGAAAATCTATAGAAAAAAACTCAGGAAAAATTATAAAGCAAATATTTTGGCAAGTTTCTATCAATGAACAAAGGCCAAAGCTAAAAGTACAAATAAATGATGTTATTATTGAAGCCTTATTGGACACAGGGACAGATGTATCAATGATTTCACCAGAGTCATGGCATCCGAGTTAGGCCCTTCAAGAGGTAAATGTTCAGTTTTGGGGGGATTGGGTTGATATCCCAGGTAAAACAGAGTGCAAAATGGCTTGAGTGTATAAGGCCAGAAGGACAGAGAGGAACATTAAAGTCATATGTGGCTAACATTGCTATAAATTTATGGGGATGAGATTTACTGTAACAATGGAACACACAGATTAATATTCTTCCAAACACAGAAATAAACCATAAACTAGCACATGTTTCCCAAAAAATTAGAAGGTATTATGAGAAACAGTCACAGACCATTCAGAATATATAGAAACAAGCTGCTGATCTTTCAAAAACAGCCACAGCACTACCTCTAAAATGGCTAACAGAGAAGCCTATATGGGTTCATCAATGGCCTCTAACAAAACAGAAATTGCAGGCCTTAGAGCAGCTGGTACGGGAGCAGTTAAATGCTCAGCATATAGAAGAATCAACCAGCCCATGGAATTCTCCTGTATTTGTTATTAAAAAGAAATCTGGAAAGTGGAGAATAGTAACAGACCTAAGGGCGATAGACAAGGTGATCCAGCCAATGGGCTCTTACAGTCTGGGATTCCTTTGCCTTCTCTATTACCTAAAGAATGGCCTATTATACTTATTTATTTAAAATATTGTTTTTTTTATAATACCTTTACAAGAACAAGACAAAGAAGGATTCACCTTTATAGTACCCATTTATAATAATTCTCAGTTTGTAAAGAGTTATCAGTGGAGGGTACTCCCTTAAGGAATGCTGAATAGCCCCACTCTGTACCAGTATTTTGTACAAAAGCCAGTAGAACAAATATGTAACAAATTCCACAATCTATAGTTTATCACTACATGGACAACAACTTGTTGGCTGATTCAAATATTGATACCTTAGAAAAAATGTTTGAAGAAGTGAAAAAAAATTGCCTTCTGGGGGTTACAAATTTCCCCAGAAAAAAAATACAAAAAGGGGATTCCATTAATTATTTAGATTAAAAAATAGGCCAACAAAAAAATTAGAACCCAAAAGGTACAAATCAGGAGTGATAGATTGAAGCCACTTAATGATTTTCAATGACTACTAGGAGACATTGCCAATTTATGACCCACTATTGGAATTAAAAATGATGAACTGAATAATTCGTTCAAAACCTTAAATGGTGACAAGGACTTAAATAGTCTGAGAGAATTGTCACCTGAAGCTGAGAAAGAATTGGCTTTGGTGGAAAAGAAATTACAGGATACACATGTAGATCACGTGGATCCAGACCTTAATTGCATTCTAGTTATCTTGCCCTCTAAGAATTCTCCTACTGGAATTTTAATGTAAAGGGAAAATGTTGTATTGGGATGGATATTTCTTCCACATAAACTGAGTAAGAAATTAAAGACATATGTGGAAAAGATTTCTAAACTAATTTTTAAAAGAAAACTAAGATTTTGTCAATTGACAGGAATGGATCCAGCAGAAATTTTTGTACCTTTAACTAAAGAAGAAATTGACCGATTATGGGTAGAAAGTGAACCTCGGCAAAGAGCCTACAGTAATTTTTTAGGAGATATTAACAACTATCTTCAAGAAAAAGAATTGAGTTTCTAAAACAAACTAATTGGATTCTTCCTCGTATTGTACGAGATAAACCAATTCCTGGGGCCCCTACATTTTATACTGATGCAAACAAATCAGGAAAGGCAGGTTACAAATCAGAACATATAAATAAAATGTCTTATAATTCTGTTCAAAAGTCAGAATTATATGCTATTGTGATGGTATTAATGGACTTTACTGAACCTCTTAACGTAGTCACTGACTCTCAGTATGCAGAAAGAGTTGTTCTACACATTGAAACAGCTGATTTTATTAATAATGAATCAGAATTAACTTCATTATTTATTCTGTTACAAGAAATAATCAGGACTAGAAATCATCCCTTCTATATAACACACATTCAATCCCATAGAGGTCTGCCAGGTCCTTTAGCACAAGGTAATGATGAAATTGATAAATTATTAATAGGAAATATACTAGAGGCCTCAGAGTTTTATAAGAAGCATCATGTCAATAGCAAATGATTAAAAAAAAAATCTCTATCACTTGGCAACAAGCCAAAGAAATTGTAAAAATGTGTCCCACCTGTTCCTTCTATAACAAAACTCCATTGTCAGCAGGAACTAATCCTAAAGGTATACATAGAAATGAAATCTGTCAGGTAGATGTATTCCATTTTACAGAATTTGGAAAATTAAGATATGTCCATCATACAATAGATACGTTTTCAGGATTTCAATGGGCAACTGCTTTGAATTCAGAAAAGGCAATCACACATTTTCTAGAAGTTATGGCCATCATGGGAATACCTGCACAAATTAAGAATGACAATGATCCAGTATATGTCTCTAGTAAAATGAAACAATTTTTTGCTTATTATAATATAAAGCATATTACAGGAATACCATGCAATCCTACAGAGCAAGCAGTCTTAGATCAAATCAAACTCTAAAGGATATGCTAAATAAACAGAAATAACAAAGTCCCCCAGAGACAAACTACATAATGCTTTATTAACTTTGAATTTTCTCAATGCTAATGAGAAAGGAACAACAGCTGCTGAAAGGCATTGGACTATAGAAAAACAGCTGAACTAAATCAGCCTGTTTACTTCAAAGATGTACTAACCTCTGAATGGAAGCCAGGGTATGTGCTATGTTGGGGAAGGGGTTTTGTTTTTGTTTCCACAGGTGAAGAAAAGTTATGGATACCATCAAAATTAATAAAGACTCAATTTGAACCAGAGAAACTTCATGAAAATAAGAATTGATAGCTCATCCACCCATGTTACAATTCTTTAAGTTGTAAGAAAAAACAAAGGATGGGGGCAGATTTTTGTTTTTGTCTTTACAGAAAACTAGAAATTCCTATCTTGAAGAATTAAAAGATCTTGGACAACTAGACATCTAGAGCAAATGGGAGGCTATCCAGAAAAATTTACAAGCAAAAGAGCATTGCACCTATTGGTAACAGTATACTCTATAGGGTAAAATCTCATTGCTTACTTGTGAACTTGAAGTATCCAAAAGGAAGATGAGGCCCCACAATGATGATTTCACATGGACTCTGACAAAGCCACTAAGCTGACAAATACCAACCAGAGATCAGATTTGGACTACAAACTGCTCAGGACAATTTTGAGGCAGCTTGCTGAGATGAACTAGCTTCACAGACTACTCTAGCCAGGACTTGAGACAAACCATACACTTTCCTGTTATGCAGAGACTGTATGACAAATGATACCGTTCCTTATTTCAGGACTTGACAATTAATAAAAATTTTCATTGCAGGCTCCCCTAAAGAGACCATCATCCCTAGACAGCAGGAAGAAATTTAAAAACACGGTATCCACATTCCCAAGAGGTGGAGAGGGTGGTTTTTGGTCCTTCAATGGATTATGGATGACTGTCATTGTTTAGGTTAATTGGTTAAAAATTGTTAATGATTATGGTTAGAAAAAAGTTAAACAAGAGTGATTAGCTTCAAGATAGAAAAAAAGGGGATACAGTTATATAGGATATAAGGATAGATTATTGAATCTTCTTTTAAAAGGATTTACTAGCTTCAAATATTTTACATTGGATTAGATTTTTGTGTATTGTTTACAAGTTGTGTATACTGAGATTAATTGTGTTACTGTACAAATATCTCTATGCTTGTTCAAGGTATTATACTTATTCAGTTCATCTAACAATGTAATATAAGTTGCTAGTCCGTGAAAGTTTTTATTACCAATTAATTAGAATATAAAGTAATGCAAGTTAGTAGTTAGACATTACATTCAAACATAATCATATTAGATATGTTTTCAAGATCAAACAAGTATGTTTTAGATTAATATGGTCTTCTTCAAACACTTCAGTGATCTATAGAATATGGCAGTTAAAATATTTTAAGAACTTAGACTTTTCTGGACAGTGAGACAGGTCTACTCCTGGCAGCACCCATATACTTTAAGAGAAAATTGAGCATCGAAGAAACTTCATACGGAGTCTGCTTTCTTTGTGACAATGGTTAGCCACTGGACAAGAACCTGTTCTTGTATTGACTGCTTGACAGTATGCTGTTTAAACTGGACATGCAGATTCCATAGGAAAGTGACCTCTGAACTTTGGCAGAACAAGCTGAGATGGTCCTTCAGGTTCCTGCTTTTTAGAGAAAACTGTCAGATATTCTTCAGGACACAGGAGAAGCAACTGATGAACTATACCAGAATGGGCAGAGCAGATTTCCTGCTTCACTGAAATGAAAAGAGACTCTGGGCCTGTAAGCTGAAGATGGATAACCCAACTTTATAAAGGAACTTTGGGTTACTGTCCAGGCAGATAGATGTCATCTCTGTCCTTTCTAGGTTTTGGAAGTTTCTTGCACTTCCTGTTTACTTGAGTAAATATTATTTTCTTCTTGGGTCTCTGAGGTAGTTGAAGATGAAATAGTTATAGTTATAGTTTTCTAGTGGCAGTTTTAGAAAAGAAACTTTGAAGTTAAAGTGTATAAGTTTAAGAGACATCAAAATAATAGTTTTAATTAATAATACATGTTAGAAAGAAAGTGAATTAGGTATAACCCTTGGACTCATCAAAATAGGATAATTAATGAAATATTTTCTTTGAATTGTCATTTGTTAATGGACTGGACATTACTCATTTATTGTTTGTATATATTGTATATAATTATTATACTATTGAATATAGTTTTTCTTATGTTAGCTATCACCTTTTTTAATTTTGACATAAAAGGGGATAGGTGGGGATAGGTTTCAAATTTAATAAAAACCAGTCTGAGATATTAGAGGGATCTACCCACAGTTAGTCTAGAAGGATCAGACAGTGGTAACTCACACCTTTAATCTCAGCCACAGGGAATGTCTGGGAGTGGTGACCTATGCCCTCAATCCAATCTGAGTTTGAGGTCATCTTAGTTTACAGAAGGAGTTCCAAGCTCCCAGGCAGGCAGTAGTAGTGCCACACCTTTAATCTTAACCTGGATGTGAAACAACTGATCGAAGAGGGTATTTAAGGCAGGCATAGATAGACAGAGCAGGCAGTAGAAGCCATGAGGAGCATGTTTGAGGAAGCTGGAAGACAGCTGGGTGAGATTTGACTGTGGTGTTTCTTTTCTGATATTTCATCCTTTCCCTGAGATCTGGCTCTGAGTTTCCTTCATTTGTGCAACAGTTCTGAGCATATAACATGGTCACTGAGAGTACTGTGCATAGCCTCAGGCTACATAAGCCCCATGAACAGTACTTAAAACACCTCAGCTCAGGCTCCAGACTGCTGCAAGCTATGTTAGGAGGTCTAATTTTTTAAAGAGCTGTTTGAGTTGCTGGTTTGAGTCTCATTAAAGAAAAAGCACTTAATTAATTTAATTGATTCAATTTTGGCTTGAGATTAGAACAGGTTTCAATTTCTGAAATGAACCTAAACATACATCTCCTATTTTGTACTATGTGAATCTACAAAGCAGATTTCATAGCACAAATGACTAAAATCAACATAACAGCCTTGCTTAGGAAACCTGAAGATGTTATGCCCAGATACCCCTAAATAGTACCAAGGAGTCCAGAACCCTATATAAAAGCAAAGAGCCTTTATCCAAGCAAGCTTGAGCTTGGTCTCTCCATGTGTCCAATGAAGCCATAGAATTAGAGAATGCCAAGCCCTGGTGGAGTAGGATTTTATAATGACAGAGGTTGAAGTGAGGGGATTTTCAGAGTTCAAGACCCTAATTGACTGACATTTGTCTACGGGTGTCTTTAATAAAAGAAAAATAGGTGTGTGCTGGAAAAAGGATACCAGATGATATCTATAATGGTTGAAAAGTTAGGTATTTCCTCTGGAACGTTAGGTATTTTCTCCTGGGAACTGATTGGTCTGTTACTGGATGGTGCCAGTTTTATGGCTTTTCCTGAGGACTGGGTGGTTCCCACCAGTCAACTGAGGCTCAGGCCTACCTTTTAGCTGGTTCCTGTCAAGCCTGTCATGGCAACAGTGGCCAAGCTACCCTGGGCCCCATATTCTACACCCTACAGCATAAACTATTCACCCAGGACTTAATTTCCTATATAAAATTAACCAAGCATGGTCAACTAACCAGTATAAAATTTTGTTCCTGCCTTTAATAAATGGTAAAATTATATGCATAGTGAAGAATGATTCTAAAATCAATTTTGATAAGTTATTATGTTTGGTTGTATACCTATTTTATATATTCGAGGTTATATAACAATTTATAAGTGAGGCCAAGCATGGTGGCACACACTTTTGATTCCAGCATTCAGGAGGCAGAGAGGACAGATCTCTGTTGGAGTAGGTGTGGTCTTATTAGAGGAAATATGTCACTGTGGAGGCAAGCTTTGGTCAGACTACTTCCTGTTGCCTGCAAGTCAAAATGTAGGACACTCAGCTTCTTCTCTAGCACCATGTCTGCCGGCATACTACCACATCACATCATGATGATAATGGATGTAAACCACCCCAATTAAGTGCTTTTTCTTCATAAGAGTTGCCATAGTCCTAGTGTCTCTTCACAGCAACAGAAACTCTAAGGCACGAGCGGAAAAGCTTAAGATGTTCTGACAAGACTGAATCCAGAGTGCCATGACACTGTCTGGGTTGTCAGCTTGACAGGGTTTGAGATCCCTATGGAGATGAACCTGTGTCTGTGCCTGTAAGGGATTTCTAGATTAGGCTAATCGCATTGGGAGAACCCACTGATGTGAGCGGCACCCTTCTATGGATTGCCACATCCTAGACTGAAAAAAATAGAGACAATGAGCTGAGCACCAGCCTCCAGCTCTCTCGTCTTCCTCTTGCAGATGCCCTGTGACCAGCTACCTCACATTCCTGACGCCGTGCCTCCCCACTGTGATGGACTGAACCCTTAAACTGTAGGCCCGGACTCTCCTTCCTTCCTTCTCCGAGATGATTTTGTAGGATAGTACATGCTAGCAGAGAGAAAAGTAACCGAGATGGGAACATAACCACATTTGTCATTTCATAGAGAAAAGATGACCTCACAATTTATCCCGAGTGTATGAAGTCACTTTAGGCATAAACATGCAATTAACAGAAATTGAATAGGACCGAGTTGCCTGCGTGACATCAATGCCTGGACAGGACAGGAAGAAAAAGGGAGTAAAGACAAAGGTCACAGGGTAGGACCTGCCAGTGGCCCCACCCCTCTAAGAAGTGGTACAGAGCTCCCTGGGGCCCCACGGATGAGATGGTGCCATAGCATACCACATGGTGCCCTTCTACTCATATCACCAGAGTCTCTATGGCAAAGCCCATGGCTGAACATCTTCCAAACACATGTTATTCTGGGTAATTTTAACTGTTAATTTGTCACAATATAGAATCACCCTGGAAGGGGGTCACAATGAGGAATTGTCTAGATCACGTTGCCCTGTGGACATGTCTATGGCAATTGTTTGATTGTTGGTTGAGGTGGATAGACCTACTCTGGGTGCGGGAAACACCATTTCTTGAGTTGACCCTGGATCGTATAAGAGTGGAGAAAACTACTGAAGATTCAGTGCTGGGCATTAAGCATGAGCAAGTGGCAAAGACAAGTGTATCTATTCCCTCTGCTCTTGACTATGGATGTGATTATGGACACAATGAGGCTCTGGCACCTGACTTCACTTCTCCACAATGATGAACTGTAACCCGGAACCATAAGCACAGCAAACCCTTTTCTCACCCAAGTTGCTTTTCCAAAGAGTATGTTACCACACAACAGAGATGAAAGGAAAGCGCACCACGGAGTATGGATTAACTTTCAGTGTCCTTTCCTGCCACCCACCTTCAATATTCAATGCCTGGTCACTGGCTTGGCTGCATAATGCCGCTACGCCCCAGCTTTCCCTAATCACTTCCAGTTTGCCTTGCTCCCTTGCTCTGAGCCAAGACAATGGTTCTCTAAATTACACATGCCTGAGTGTGCAAGTCCCAGCCTTCACGCCAGTCTCACTCCGCTGAAGTGAGTAATTCCATTACCAAGCTTAGAAGCCGGTCTGCTCCCTTCCTAAACCATCCCATAGCCCTCGTAGTACAAAATGAGTCACCAGTCTGTCCATCACAACCATAATGTGACTCACATTAGGGAAGGCAAAGAGGGTGTGTTTTGCATACGCATAAATGTAAGGTTTGCAAATTTCTGGAATTTAACTTCATTGGGAAGGGAACAGGGAAGAAATGAACTCCACATTTTTAAAGTGAATCATATGAAATCCCACAACAGGCAACATCTGCATGAGCTGCTCTCCAAGGACTCAGTGTGAATGGTCATTGATATAGATGTGCTTTTAAGGAAAAACAGATGTTTCAGATCAAAATGTTAAAAAAAAGAAAGAAAACACATAATAGGACCAAGTTCAAAGACATCTTGGCTTCATTGCTTTCTTACTACGATGACTCTTCACTGAGAAATGACAGAGAAGGCTGGAAGAGAAAACCTTCTGTTTTGCAATAAAAAGTCAGCAGAGCCAGAGGCGCAGGTGTGGCAAGGCAGCCATGCACTGGCCAGGAGGCGTGCACTCGCCTACTTCGGAAGCCTGGGCTGTGATACGTTCTATTACTCATACATTCCCATGGCAGTCATTGATTTATTTGAATACTCCTCTGCTAGGACCTCCTTGGAATATTATTTCAAGGAGTCCTAAGTAGGAAGCGTTAAGAAATAAGTCACAGGGATCTAGAGGCCAGTTAAGCTGACATCAGTGACGTCTTTTCTATGCTGTTGTGGAAGCTTTTTCACTTACACTCATGTTAGTGAAGAATCTCAACCTTCAGAGGCCCTACACATGGCCCTTCATATGGACAAACTTCTCCACACACCAGCCAAAGCAAGGCTCTTCAGGAAGGCAGGCCTTCCCGGGGAGGATGCTGTAGAGAGAGCCTCAGCCTGAAGCAGACACCTATGCTGGAAAATGGATTGCCCTGGAAGGCAAGCCAAACCCAGCTCGGTCATTCTAATCCATGGTAGGTACAGGCAGGGAGAGCCAGGGCACCAAACCTAGGAATACAGGCATTTTGCTGACAGTGACCCAATAATGGTTACAGCAGCCAGCAGAATTCTAAGACAGAAAACTCAGCCCTTGGGTCACAAAGCCAAATGCTCTGGACCTCAGTTCTTAAATTATCTGGAAAAAAAATCAAGCAGGGTCCCAAGTGTGATCTGAGGACACCATACACTCCTTCCTTCCATACGTGTTACCACAGAAGCACGTCACTGCGTTGTATCAAGACACCAGGAACAGTTGGTGACCTCAAGGTTTGATCTCCATGCTTCCAGACATCTGTGACTGCTAGGGCAAATGTCATGTCAATCAAATGTTCAGAGGAGGTGACAGATGGTGCTCAGTATTTGTGGACCTGGTGCAAAGATGATAATTTATATCTTCTTCCTGGGCACACAGAAGACTACTTCTCCTAGTCTCCTTTGTATGCCTTGTCCATTCCTTTGGGTTCTGACCATAAAGCTCCTACTCTGACCTTTGACACATATTTTTCCTCTTGTGTGACAATCCTCGAGGTCATGTGCTGAAGGTGAGATGACAGGACCCCTGACGGAGTAAGTCCAGGAGAGCTGCCAGGTGCTTCAGATGTACGTGAGTGAACCGGTGTGTTCGCTAAGACACTGGAATACTGAGAAGCTTCTTACAACGCTAAGTGCTTATTATCTTATTGCAAAGGGCCACTGAAAATGGGTGCTTCCCATTAATTGGCTTTCTGGCATTTTCCTGACCAGCCATGTTGTTCAAAATCAGCACCAAAGAATCTCAGCCATGTTGTTCAAAATCAGCACCAAAGAATCTCAGCCATGTTGTTCAAAATCAGCACCAAAGAATCTCAGGTGGAAAGACAAGGAGAAGTAGAGAATGAAAGGAAACTCCGTGAGGGTCTCCCGGGGCCTCCATCTTCATGGGATCCCTGGGGTTAAAAGAAACAAGAGCATTGTTCAAGTTGTTCTCTGGTTCTAAGCACAGCTATATTTAGAACACTCTAGAGGGGGGAGGTCGCCTTCTTATTCCTAATGTATCTGAGTATGAAATTACCCAGCCCAGCTGAGTAACTTGGCCACCAGATAGGGGTGGAGAGGGGGTTTGTTGTGGCTCATCTTCCGTTCATTTCCTTCTTTATGTAGGGTCTACACTGAGCATCCCGGCTGCTTTGGTCCCTGTCTT
The DNA here is from genome assembly GCA_033318265.1 of Phyllotis vaccarum. Taxonomy (NCBI): domain Eukaryota; kingdom Metazoa; phylum Chordata; class Mammalia; order Rodentia; family Cricetidae; genus Phyllotis; species Phyllotis vaccarum. The sequence continues at coordinate 37,972,632 of JARWLC010000010.1, read as the reverse complement.
CCCATCAGTCATTCTACTCTTGAGGTAGGAACATGTGATATTTTCTGATTTATTTTTCCTATGTAGTGATTCCTGACTCTTAGTAGTAGGGGTGGTTACCAGGCTGTCTCTGACCAAAGAAAAAACACAGAGCAGGGTATTGTGTTCCAGTGAACGAGCAGGATCTGATGAGAAGGGAGGTGTGAGCTCTGATGTGAGGGTGGGGTCTGGAGGGAGGTGTGAGCTCTGATGTGAGGGTGGGGTCTGGAAGGAGGTGTGAACTCTGATGGTGAGGTGGAGTCTTGAGGGAGGTGTGAGCTGTAATGTGGGGATGGGTCTGGAGGGGGGTGTGAGCTATGATTTTGGAAGTGTGTCTTTGGGTTTCTACTGCAGTGAAGAGCCGCCATGACCACAGCAACTCTTACAAGAAAAGCATTATTTCATTGAGATACCAGCGGTTTGGCTTACAGTTTCTGAGGTTTAGTCCATTATCACCATGGCAGAGGACATGATGGTGTGTAGGCAGGCATAGCCCAGGCTACATCTTGATAAGCAGCAACAGGAAGTGGTCTGTCTTACTAGACGTGACTTGAACATAAATGAGACCTCAAGCCCGCTTCCACAATGACACTTTCTTTAATATGGCCCCACTCTCTGGTCTCTAAAGGCTTATAGCCATATCATAATGCAAAATGCATTCAGTCCAATTTCAAAAGTCCCCAAAGTCTATAACAATCTCAAACTTGTTTCAAAGTCTAAAGTTCAAAGTTGTTTTTGAGATTCATTCAATCTTTTAACTGTAATACTTTGTAAAAATCAAAATATAAACATATATCCAACGTATAATGGCACAGGATATACCGTACTTTTCCAAAATTAGGAAAGGAAGTATAGTGAGGCAATACTGGACCAAAGCAAGACCAAAAACCAGCTGGGCAAACTCAAAATTCTGCATCTTCATGTCTAATGTCAAAAATGCTCGTCAGATCTCCAATTCCTTCTAGCTTTATTGACTGCAACACACTTCTTTAAGGAACAGAATTGGGGGTGGGGAACTGGTTCTCTCCCTGTTAGCAGCTCTCCTAGGAAGATATCCCATGGCTCTGGCATCTCCAACATCTTGGATTCTCCAAGACAATCCAGGCTTCAACTTCACAGCTTTACACAACAGCCTCCCAAGGCCTCCATCAGGGACACCCTGACCCATGTCGCTTGCATTAGTCATGGAGGCAAATTCCATAACTTCTTTCTTCCATCTTTAACTCCAGAACTGGGCTAAAATTGCCAAGTTCTGCTGCTTGCTGGAGCTAGAGCATGGCCTCTTCTATCTGTACATCTTCACCAACTTTGTTTTTGATGGTTTCCTTCACTGCCTAAGCATGGCTGTCCTGAAACTAGATTTGTAGACCAGGCTGGGTGCATTCGGGAGTCTTTCAATTACATCTTCACCAGCTTTCCGTTTTTCTTGGTTTCCTTCACTGCTCAAGTTGGGCTGTTCTAGAATTTGCTGTGTAGACCAGGCTGGCCTCAAACTCTGAGGCTTCTGTCTTCAGAGAGCTAGGATTAAAGGTGAGCACCCCACCCTGGCTCTAAGATTTTCTTTAATTCCTTTTCACAAGTTGGAAACTTAGCTGGGTGGTATCATGCCCAGAAGTCACCAATCCAATCTCTTTATTCCATTTCTTAATGTGTTTATCTCCTTAAATACAGAACTTAGCTCCATTCCACTTCATGGTGCTCATTTCTCCTCATATTTTTCCTTGCTCAGCTTGCTCCTTTTCATTATATATCTCCACTAGAGTTAACACTAATATTCACATGACAGAGTCTGTATAAGTCTGTTTTGAGATTTTTCTCTGTCAAGGGAATTAATCCAAAACTCTTCACGTCAGCCTCAGGTGAACTACTCAGACAAGAGAAAAATCAGCCACATTCTTCACCAAAATATCACAAGAATGATTGTGAGGTAACACACTAAATGTCTTCTCCCCTGAAAACATTTAAGTTAGGCCCCCACAGTTCAAATCACTGTTAGCAGCAATGTCTTCCGTGCTCCTATGGTAGGGCACATTGCACAGTGCTCAAAGCCTTCCACTGCTTTCCTAAACCAAACCCCCAAATTCAAATTCTTCTAAACAGAAGCATGGTCAGGCCTTTCACACAAATACCCCAGTCTCTGCTACCAACTTCTTAGTCAGAGTTTACTATTGCTATGAAGAGATACCATGACCAAGGCAACTCTTATTAAGAGAAATATTTGAGATGGCAGCTTACAGTTTCAAAGGTTTAGTCCATTATCATCACGGTGGGGGCATGATATGCAGGCAGACATGGTGCTGGAGAAGAAGCTACTACATGTTGATCTATAGGAAGTAGACTGAGACACTTACAGTATTTTGAACATATAGAAGACCTCAAAGCCTGCCTCCACAGTGACATACTTCCTCCAACAAGGCCACACCTCCTGCTAATGCCACTCCATTTGGGTCTTTTTTTTTTCTTTCAAAACTTGTAGAAACTTCTCTGGGGAGGTGGGCTTCAGGGGTTCTGGAAGCTGGTGAGAACTTGGAACATTCAAGGAAGCAATAAGGACTTTGTGAGAGAATTTTGGATGCCAAATGAGTGTGGGGAAGAACAGTGAGAGATGCTTCTTGGCTGAGCAGAAATTTCTATTTGGGGCATGGTGGTAAAGATGAATGAGAAATGCAGCTGAGACAGGTGGCAAGTGGAACAAGAGTCCCCAAGGGTGTTTAAGTCCTAATCTTTGAGACATGGACAGTCCCTTTATGTTCAAAGGGGCCTTGCAGATGTGACCTGGTGAAGGGTCTTGAAAGACAAAGATGATCCTAAATATAATCATGACTACCTTTATAAGACAGGGGTGATAGACTCAAAAACCACCAGGATAAAAGAAGAGAGGAATGGGCCAGGGAGCTGGCCCAGTAGACAAAAGTGCTTACTGAACAACCTGAGCTTGACCCCAGGAACCCACGTAGAAAGGCTGATGTGATGATGGCACATCACCAGGAGCCCTGAATCTCGAAGGCCAGTTAGCCAGGAGTACAAAGCATAATCGGAAATAAGACACACCCAACTTCAGAAGTGGAGAAGTAATTCCTGAAAGCTGTCTTCTAACCATCACTTGTACAAGTCAGAGCACATGTACACTCATACACAGAGAAAGAGACATGCACAGACACACACAGACAGACACACACAGACAGACACAGAGAAAGAGAGAGATAAACAGACACACACAGAGAGAGAGAAAGAGAGAGAGAAAGACACACAGAGCGATACAAACACACATACAGAGAGACACAGAGAAAGAGAGAGAGAGGCGTAAGACACTCAGAAAGAGACACACACAGACACAGAGGAGGGGAAGGAGGAAGAGGAGGAAGAGATGACAAAAAGGACTTTCTATTGCTGTGATGAAATACCAGGACCAAAACCAACTTGGGAAGGGAAAGGTTTCTTTCAGCTTACAGTTTACAGTATATCATGGACAGGACAGAAACTCAAGGCAGGAATCTGGAAGTGGGGACTAAATCAGGAGGCATTGATGAACAGTGCTTACTGGCTTGCTTGACTTGGCTTGCTTACTCTGATTTTCTATATTCCCCAGGAGCATCCATGTAAGCATATGATGACTTTTACCCTGTCCCAAGCATCCCAGCCCTGTACACACCCTGATTCACCTGACACATGGATGAAGCTATTTGCAGGTCCTCCCCAATAAACCAAACCCTTGTCTGACATAGGCTGTCAGGGAGTATCTGGAGATGTCAGCACCAAACAGACAATTGGACTTAGTACTTCTTGCTTTTCTGTTTTAGGAGGCAGACTAGTGAGTGTGCAGGAATGTTTCTAGCCTCAGCCCCGGACCCTAAATATACTATCACTCATGGCAAAGAAAGGGGGGTTGCAGGTGGATTTTAGACTGCCTGCGTTATATAGACATACACTGGTACATTCACCAGGATCCACAGAGGAACAAGAGATAAAGAGAGTCAGGGTAGACATGATCAGATGGGAAAAGGCAGAGCCAGGGACTGCTGACATTGAACATGGAAAGAGAATACAAGCTGAGGCAGAGGGGTGGCATTTGGAAAAGCTAGGAGAGGTGATAAAATATTTTAATCTGGGCCTTCAGAGAGGAGATAGGCTTGTTTAGTCCTTGATTTTAGCCTGATAAAACTGGTATCAGACTTTCAGTTTTCTGGTCTCCAGACTTGAAAAGGGTGTGTGTTTGCCTGCGTGTGCATGCGTGCATGCGTGTGTGCGTGCGTGTGTGTGTGTGGGGGGTGTGTTTGTGTGTGTGTGTGTGTGTGTGTGTGTGTGTGTGTGTGTGTGTGTGTGTGTGCGTGCCTATATACATATAAGGTTGACATCAGGTACTTTCTTTGTTGCCCTCCACCGTGTATTTTGAGACAGGATCACTGATCGGCCTAGGGTCCTATCAATCATACTAGGCAGTTTATCTAACCAGCCCTGAAGATCTGCCTGTCTTCTCTTCTTTAGTGCTGTATTACAGTCATGTATGGCCATGGTCCCCTATTTTTATTCATGTTTGGGGGATCAAACGTGGGTCCTTATACTTGTGCAGAGAGTATCTTTTACCAATTGCACCATCTCCTTGGCCCCATAGATATTTTAACCAAGCAATTGTCAGGCAGTTTGATCTAGCAGCCATAACAAGATGTGTGCCTTTGCTTGTTTATTCTTCCACTTGGACTCTATGTCTGGCCTCTCTTCTCTAATATTTGTCCTTTTGTATGGATGACAGAAGCTACCTCCTTGAAGACATGCTTCCCTAAGAGCTTCCTCCTTGAATTCACTGCATAGTATCTTGAATGTCATGCAGCTCCCTCTTGCTCCCGAGCCACTTCAAGGTACAGACCTGCCTGCCCTTCCAGAGGAATAACATGAGTATTCCTTCGTCCAACTGAACAGCAGAGATAGTAGAGGCAGAACCAATGTGACAAAAACCATAATTTGGGGAATCCAATATCAGATCTAGCCAAGCTTACTCAGCAGCCAACAAGAGAAGGCAAAGCATGCTATGGTTGTTCTCTGAGCTCTACATGTAACTCCAGAGTACACATGCCTATATTCACACACATAAGCATGTATACACACACATAAAGACAATAATAATAATAATAATAATAATAATAATAATAATAAAATCTTCAAATGATAGAACTAACATCAGAATGGCACTAAACCATAGACTGCTCATTGAACCAAATCAGGCATTGGTATCTGGTGCTGGGACCCTGTAACTTCTCAACAACTTATGAAAATATTTGAGCCTAACACTGATGCTACATGCCTTTAGTCACAATATTTGGAAGGCAGAGGCAGGAGGATTTCTCTGAATTTGAAGCTACCTGGTCTGCAGAGAAAGCTCTAGGATAGCCAAAGCTACACAGTAAAACCCTATTTCAAAGAAAATGAAAGAAAGAAAGAAAGAAAGAAAGAAAGAAAGAAAGAAAGAAAGAAAGAAAGAAAGAAAGGAAAGAAAAGGAAGGAAGGAAGGAAGGAAGGAAGGAAGGAAGGAAGGAAGGAAGAAAGAAAGAAAGAAAGAAAGAAAGAAAGAAAGAAAAAGAAGAAAGAAAGTAAAGAAGGAAGGAAGAGAGAGAGAGAGAGAAAGAGAGAAAGAAAGAAAAAGGAGAGAGAAAGAGAGGGAGGGGGGGGATTTAAAAGCCCAAATAACAAAGGAAAAGTATGAACTTAACATTTTCACAGGATGTCTGCAAACTGCATTTCTCAATTTATTAATTATCAGCTTTTTGCACAATAATAATTTCTACATTTGTGCTGTAGAACTATGCTTTTGTACATGGTAGATATTTGTTACTCCTATTGGTTTAATAAAACACTGGTTGGCCAGAAGGCAGACAGGAAGTATGGGCGGGGCTACCAGACTAAGAAAACTCTGGGAAGAAGAAGAGTTGAGCAGAGATGTCAGGTAGATGCAGAGGAAAGAGGACAAGATGCTGCTCTGAGAAAAGATATCAAACCATTTGGCTTAACAAGATAAGAGTCATGGGTCAGTTCAAGAGTAAGAGTTAGTAAGCAATAAGCCTGAGCCATAGGCTAAACAGCATGTAATTAATATAAGCCTTTGTGAGATTATTTGGGACTGCTGGTCCAGATCTCAGAGCTAGGCAAGGCCAGAAACTTCTGACTACACATTTGAAAGCAGCTTGTGATCTTAATTTCCCTTACCCACCAGAATTTAGAATTTCTGAACGCATGCAGGACATGAAATAAACTGCTTTGATCCACCTAATTGTATGTAATACAGGGTTTAAAAAATCTTTTCATGTTTTTCTTAACATTCAAAAATATTAAAGATGGGAAGTTGGTAGGTTTTAATCCATGCGATATAATGTTGTTGGTCTCCAAAAGAAAGCTGAAGGCATGTGTGGAAACCGGATGGTCACAGGGTAACTTGGGGGAATGACAGTTGTGATAATGGTTAATGTTCCTTACACTATTGTTGTGTGTCTACAGTCAGAAGTTTCTTTCCCATCCAGAAACTCCCACACAGCCAGCAGCTGCTTCCCACATAATTGATTCAGAGGCTTAACGTTAATTACAAGCTGTTTGGCTGATAGCTCAGGCTTACTACTTGCTAACTCTTACACTTTAAGTTAACCCATATTTCTATTTATTTTGGCCATCTGGCTTGGTACCTTTTCTCAGTGCAGCATTCTCATCCTGCTTCCTCTGCATCTGGCTGGCGTCTGCCTCCCCTTTCCTCTTCTCAGAATTCTCCTAGTCTGGTTGCCCTGGCTCTACTCCCAGCCTGGCTACTAACAAATCAGCATCTTATTAAACCAAGACAAGTGACAAAACCTAAGAGTGTAATTTAGTCTACTTGCCATTTTACACCGGTCCCCTCTATGGGGCTTCAAGACTTCCATTTTTCTTCTTTTAGCCCCCCTGGGACCAATATGCTTCGAGTCTCAGTGAATTTGCCTATCCTGGACATTTCCAAGAATCAGTCCACAACCTTTTGTGTTTAAGCTCTATCATTTTGCATGGTGTTTCTAAGATTCATCTTGGCAGAAGTCTGTCAGTGTTCTGTTCCTATTCACATCAGTGCACTGGGGTTGCTGGAGCTCACAGTTTGAGGGATGTAGTTCACCATTGCAGGGTCTCTCAATCGAACCCAGAGCTCATCCATATGGCCAGTCTCTTAGTCAATAGCCAGCTTGCTCTAAAGGTCACTTCTCTCTGTCTTTCCTGACTGGAATCACAGGCTGGCAGCCACAGTCACCTGATATTTACATGCCATCTAAAGACCTAAATTCTCTGGTCCTCATGCTTGGGCCACAAAACTTCAACCACTGAGCTACTACCCACCCCTAAAATAAAAGACGGTATGGACAGGAAGTTGTACTGTAGGCAGCCAGGTTAAGGAATGAAAATACACAATGGCTCTCATCACCAAAAGAAGCCCTCGTAGAAAGAGACAGAGCCCACAGCAGAGGACACATGCAGAAGCATGTCACTTGAAGTCAGCTGTGGCCAGAAGAGCAGCAGGCAGAGACTCAGAGGCATGATAGGGGCAGGACCAGGAGTCCTTGTCTCAGGAGAAGGCACTGGGGGGGGGGGGGCTGTTTCACCCATGGCTTACTTTGGCTTACCACAACAATCCAAGCTCTGTTCTTCAGACCTCAGCTTCTAGTTAAACCCAAATAGTTTCTATTTGCAAAAGGTCTTAGGAGAAAAAAAGGACCAGCTCTGCTGCCAGGTACTAAGCAAACACTCTGAGCCCTGCAGGGAGGGGTTGAATGCACCTCACCTGTGTCAGGAAGCCGTTGCCTCCCTGAGCCAGCAGACACCGGCTATAACTCCAATTCTATATCCAATGCTATAGCAACACTGCAAAGTCCACCCATCCCACTCTCTGGCTAAATGCAGCTTCAAAAGACCATTTCCAGTCCTTAGCAGAGCAGTGGGACAAAGCCAGTCAGGACAATGGGGCCAGAGAAGCTACTCAGTCTGCAGTAAGCACAGGGCCCTCCTATGTTACACACTGCAGAAGCTGGTCAGGGCAATGCAACCCTGTGGCCCTGTTATTATAGCTGAGACCCAGAGAGAGTGGGTAGCTCTGCCTGACCCCGCAGTTTGTAAATGGTAAAGCCTAGATAAGGATCCCTGCCAGATCTGCTCCAGGATTTCTGGCTGCCTTTCAGAACACCTCCAAACAGAACTCACACCTAGAGCATGAGCTGCCATGGGGCTGTAACTCCTGTGTAGTCTGCCTACTGTGAAATACTCAGGGATGGTGGTGATGGTGTTAAAGAAGAGAAAATGAGGCCGTTATCTGTCATTTAGTCCTAATGTAGCTTGGGGGAGGGGTGTTTCTTTTAAGATTTTCCTAAGTTTTTCTTGGTTTCTCTTCCCAGATTTGTCAGTTTCTGGCCCCAAAGACACTAACAGCTGATAATACACTGATCACTTTGGCAGGAGGGTTTGAGGGGAGAGAGGCTGGGGGTGGGATGTTAGGGGGAGCCTGAGGGGGCGGAGTTTGGGGAGGGAGGCTAAGAAGGAGGGTTGGGGAAGGAGGACTCATGGGAGGGAAGCTGGAGTGTGAGGTAGCAGAGGTGCTGAATTACCTCTTTGGACCTCTATGCGCGACTTTCTCTTGACATCTGACAAGGCTGATACACAGCAAAGGGGTTGTTGTCCGTTTCCTTCCATGTTCTCTGTGGAACTGGAGACTCTGATGAGGTCCTGGGGAGTTTTACTTTTTATCCTACAATCTGAACCTGACTTCTGGCATTCATTCAGCAAACACTGGGCACCGTAAAGCAAACCAAGGCTTGTTAACCATCCTCACCCCACGAGTGGGAAACAAGAACTTAACTAGGGTAGACCCGAAATGTCTTTAGGAAAATTATGATTTGAGCAATGGATTCAAATGACCAAGATGACACTATCTGGTACGGCTGAACTGAGTGCTTCTCTTCTATCCATATACCCTGAGCAGCACCCAAGACATAGGGGCTGGCATCCTGCCCTGGGTTCCACCACTGAATGTCTCCAAAGAAAATATCAAGCTTGTGACGGAGACTGGTGTTAACATGGTGTCTCACTATAAACAGTCAATACTCCATTAAAAATTTTATTTGATAACAGTATTGAGTGTCATAAAATAATTTACATATTATGTGCATTACATGCACACTTGATCTTAAAGGAAGGTTTTGTCTTTTGAAACTGGCATTAGAACTGGGCACCCAAGAGAGGCGGGATTTATCTGCCAGGTTCTATCTGTACTGGTGATACTGTACCATGTGTGTGGCCTTCTAGACTTCTAAAACATTAAGAAAGGGAAACCATGGAAGTGGACCTTATGGAAAACTATGCATTTCACATCATTTTAAGCTCTCTCCAGTGTGTCAATCAACTGAGCAAACATTTAATAATTCACATTTATAACAATCATAAAAGCCTTATCAGGCAGATTAGTGTATGATGTCAAACATGTCTAAAAAGGGAAAGGAACTGAACTCTTAGCACACAAGACCTGTGATGACGCAGGATGTGGAGAAGACCCACATTCAAACTCTGAGCCTGGCCTTCCTGATTCCACAGCCTTTCCCAAGTCCTGTCAGGCCCTGTGCGTCCATTCTATAAGGCACAATGTCTCTGGCTTTGCATTTTAAATGGGGAGGGGGTAGACTACTGAACTTTGCCTGGTGGCACCTAGCATCCCAGCAGAAAATTGATAAGGAAGATTGCTTTGAGTTCAAAGCCAACCGGGGCAGTATACCCAGTGAGTTCAAGTTCAACTTAGGATTCCGAAGGATCTCCAAATGTACAACAAAAGAGTCCTCGACAGGTATTGGGGCACCAGGGGCTTGAGTAGACCCACCCCAAGCCCACCCTTTCTGCTGGCGCAGTCAAGGTGCTTAAGGGTCTCACAGTAGGATTTTATATGTTTTGTTTTATCTGCTTGGTTTCTGTATGTCCCATACGTCTTTTATGGGGCCCTGTGACTCACTGGTGACCCTGTCTGGACTTTCTCCCTCCAGATAGCGTCTGGGTGACTCATGCCCGTGACACCTGGGAGCCCAGTGGAGAGGTACTGTGTGTTCAGGCCACACCCCTGCTCTTCCTGGAACGCCATCCAAAAGCTGCTGGCTTCCACTCGTAACTTCTCTCTGGAGCCCCAGAAATGACAAGTTGGCCTATTCAGTTAGCTGCCACGTGGCTAAGATGATCTAGTCGATTCTGGGAATGAGAATGGATAGATGAGCCCATCCTGTAGGTCAAAGCAGGCCAGAGGCACCCATTCCGAAGGCTGGATTGGCCCCAGGAGCTTGTGCCCCTCCTCCAGTCCGTCCTCAGCTGGTCACCTTTGCTCTACTCTCAGAAGGGAACATTCATCGTGGTTGAAAGGCCCTCTTTTCACTGCTCAAGGCTCCACCTCAAGAACATGAGCATTTCAGAAAGCACAAAGGGTCACTATGAGGTAGCCAGAGCAGAAATCACCAATAATATGAGACTGTTGACTGCTCCATCGCTGTGAGCTTGGTCATTGTTTAATTCAGAAGTTGCCACTTCATTCTGAGCAGAGTTCAAGTTGTATAAGCAGCAGTTAAACCCATGGTAGAGACACAACCTTAGCTGAGAAGTGGTGGGGATGGACACTGGGCCATCCTCGACCCCTTCACCACTCAGCAGTGAGACCTCAGGAACTCATGAACCCAGATTTTCTCTTCTGATCAACAGGTGGGAAGAGTCCACATCTGAGGACACCAGGGTCCCTCAGTCTCTTGACCTGTGATGTCAGAAGTACTCTCAGAAGACCTTTGGCCTTCTCCATCTTTACACCTCAATGTGTGAACATCTCCAGAAACACAATTCTCAAAGGACTCAACCCAGAGGTAAGGATGAGTAAAACTTAGCACCTTCCACAAAGTCTGATTAGGAAGGTTTATAAAAATGTCTTCCCTAAGCTAACCCTTCTGCTGCTGTTTTAGGAAATGCTACTTTTCATTTTTTTAAAGTGCCACTCGTGGAAACACACGGTAGGTTTATTATTGTTACTTTGAAATAAATGTTTTAACTTCTTGCCTGCTTTGGTTTCTTGTATGGTATAAAACAGTAGACAGTGTCACATGGACAAGCGCTCCTGTGAGTTTTAATTACACTTAGGAATGCAGCCTGGGAACTAGGAAAAAGGCTCAGTAGATAACTATGCTTGCTGCAGAAATATTGGGACCTTAGTTCAGATCTCCAGAGCTCATTTCAGAATCCATGTGTGCCTTTAACTCCACTGTTGGTGGGGCAGAGAAAACACAGGGGATGTTACCAGCCAAAAAACAGGGAACTCCAGTTTTTGTGAGAGAACCCATCTCAAAGGAGTAAGGTAGAGAATTATAGAGGAAGCACACACCTATACACACACACCTACATACACACACATAGACACACACACACCTACACACATACCTACATACAACACATAGACACACACACCTACATACACATATATACACACGCACATGTACACACACACCTTCATAAACACAAACACCTACATACACACACATAGACACACACCTACATATACATATCTACACAACCACAAGTACACACATACCTACATACACACAGACATACACACCTACACACACCTACACATATACACCTCTACACACCTACATACACATATCTACACACACACATCTACACACATCTACACACATACCTACATTCACACACAGACACACACACCTATACACACATAGACACACACACCTACATACACATATCTACACAAACGCATGTACACACACATGTACACACATCTACACACATACCTACATTCACACACAGACACACACACCTATACACACATAGACACACACACCTACATACACATATCTACACAAACACATGTACACACACATGTACACACATCTACACACATACCTACATACACACACAGACACACACACCTACACACACATAGACACACACTCCTACATACACATATCTACACAAACGCATGTACATACACACCTACATAAATACAAATACCTACACACATGCACACACATACACACATATATACATGTATACACACCTGCATAAACACACATACCTACACACATACAAACACACATCTACGCATACACACACACCTACATACACATATCTACACACACACATGTATACACACCTACACATACACACACACACAAATCTACACACACAAACCACCACCATCACATGCATACACACTAAAAGAACACTCCTCCAAATGCCAACACCCCCAAACTGAGCTCATCGTTCCAGGAAGTCAGCTTTTGGGGGATTCCAGAAGCAAAGTGACTATCCCCAAACCCAGATATCCAATGTTTGACCTGTGGTCTCATAAACAGCCTGTCTAAGGAAAACAGATAACTCCCTCATTCTGACTCCCTAACCTTAGCTGCACAGACCCAGTGTGAAGCACTGAATGATAATCACTGTGGCCTGACCACAGCGTAGTGTGATCTGTGCCCTGATCATAGTATGGCCATAACTTAAGACACTACCTCTCAAATTAAAGTTTGCTCTATCCATCTGAGGTCATCTAAATTCTCAGCTTTTATTTTTTCTTACAAACTTAATTATTCATCCTTACACACACACAACCACCACCACCAAACCATACATACATACACATACTACATACACACACACATAGACATAAAACTACCACCACCAAACTGTGTGCGTGCGCGCAGAGACATACACACACAATCCCAGTATGTGAGAGGTGTAAGCAGGATTGAAAGCTGGAGGCCAGCCTTGGCTACACAGTAAGACTCCTCCTGAAAAACGAAAAACAGAAACAAAGCTCCTTAAAAGTTACAAGATTCACAAGGCCTGTCCCCAAAGTCAGAGAATAAACAACTGTTGGAAGCTGTCTGCAAGTCCCGAAGGGGGTTACAGGGATGCAGCATTCATAAATCATCGCCTTGCTCAAGTTGACTTTTCAGTGATGTGCCTTTGAGTCACCCTGTGTCTCACCTATCACCCTTGTCTCTGTAAGTGACCTCTTTCATTAAGCTAGCCTCGGGTGGAATTGTTCTTTGGTTTCTCATAAGTATCCTATCAGGGGTGAACACATTTAAAAAAAATTTTAGATTTATTTATTGTATTTTATGTGTATGAATGGCTTGCCTGCATGTATGTATGTGTACCAAGAAATCCAGAAGAGGGTGTTAGATCACCTGGAACTGGAGTCATGAATGATTGTGATCCACCATGTGGTGCTGAGAAGTGAACCCAGGTCCTCCGCAGGAGCAATCAATGGTCTTAACCACTGAGCCATATCTTCAAACATTTATTGTTGCTGTTCCAACTAATAGACTCACCCAGATAGACTACATTTCCCAGTGTTCCTTGCAGCTAAATAAAGTCATGTGACAAGATTCAAACTAATTGCCACCTAGGATTGTAATCAAGGCCCTTCAGAGGGGTATGTCTCTGCATCTCTTCTTTACTCAGGGATAGTGTGAATGCGCCAGAGAGCAGGGAACTAAGCAGAAAAAGACAGTTATTGGGGCCAGCTTGGGCCACTGTCCCAGGTGTCCATGGAGAGAATGTTGAATTTCTGTCTCACTGAAGCTCCAGCATTTGTGGGCCCTTTCACTAACATGTTATTTACAAGTGTAGTTCTCTGTGAGGGGAAACTGTTTGTTTGTATTGTATTTTTGTTCTTGCTCTTTTAAGACATTCTTACTCAGTAGTTCTCGCTGACCTGAAACTCATGTGATCTCTTCCTGCCTCAGCTTTCAGAGTATAGGTGTTACGGCCCCCACTCCCACATGTGCCCTGCTCTCCATCACCTCCACCACCACCCCCCCGCCACACACACACCTTTTTCCTCTTTGGCTGTATTTTCAGTGAATAAAAGACTTAGTTTATAAGCTAAAGGCCGTGGGAACCTTTCTTTCTTCTGCCCAGAGGCTCTGTGTTGACTTGCAGCATGAAGAGCTGTCCCCAGCCTATGATGGTTTGTGGGACAGAGACCACTTGAATCTACAGCATGAATATGGGGGAAGTGGGTACACTTGGTCAGCCATTGTGGGATTCACAGTTTCCTCCAGTTTCTGGAACTAATTAAAACAGTTTGTGTCAGGGTAGCCTGGAGGCTTGGCTCTGATTCTGATAAGGCCGAGGAGACAGACCTAAACTCCATGGCCAGACATGTGGCACATTGTCCTTTATCTTCACAGCCAATGTCACAAAAGAAGCTAATGGTCCCCAGAGGCTGTCACCCAGAGGGAGAGCCCTACTAACGTTAGTCATTGGTGAATGACACACTAATCCAGGTTAAAGGTGACACTGTCTGAGTGGTTAGTTTGGAGTAGAAAGATTCTTAAAAATCTAGGGTGAATGGGTTGGAGTTGCAAACATACCCCAGTTCCATTCATTCGTCCTTCAATCATTGACTAGACACAGGAGTGTCCAGAATCACCTAGATATCCCAGGCACTGTAAAAAGTGCTGGAACACCATCAGGAACATATGTCAAGGTTCCGCCCTCTCTCAGCTTTTACTTGTATATGGGGAAGCAATAAAAAGATTATAAGAATACTAACAAGGTGACTTTCAAAGTGGCAAAAGCCAGAAAGGGCATTAGCAGCTGGGATACAGACAGGAAGTTGTCCTAGCACATCAGGGTCAGAAAAAATAAAAAAGCATTCTATGCCATTGGATTTGAATTATGAAACACAGTCAGACCTATGTCAATTAAGAGCAAGGGAATTCCAAGGAACCCTAAGTGCAAAGGCCCTAGGGCAACAGCACGGGCTGTTCTAGAAGCAGGCAGAGGCTGGTGTGCTTATGAGCAGGAGGAGGGGCAGGGGCTAGGTCATGGGATAACAAGAGGATTCTATTCTATTCTTTGCTTTGGGTTTGAAAATCATGGGATTTACTAATGATAAGATTGGCTTAGAGGTAACGGATGAGTTACAGGAGGGGAATCCAAGGGGTGACCTGGCTGCTGAGTGGTCCAGACAGATGGTGATGGCCAGAGGAAAGTAGAGGACTGACTGGTGGTTAGCAGTGAGGAAAGAAGGTGCAATGAATAGAACAGGAAGATGGCAGGTGCTGGTTACATTTCTTGAAGTTGTGGCATAAACCAAAAAAGCAACTTGAGAGATGAAGAATTTATGTTGGCTATAGCCCAGCATGGCAGAGAACACAAGGAGGCAGCTGGCCCCACAATAGCAGGAGATCTACACAGGAGGACCTCACATCTCAGTGGAACAGATGGCAGAGAGCAAGCCAGAGGTATGCTTGAAAATCCCAAATTTTGTCAGCCACTGTCCGATTCAGCATCTTACTCATTACACCCTGCCTCCCTTTGCCTTGATAAGAACCCCCAATTTTTTAGAAAGCAAAAGTTGTCTGACCTTCAAGAACACTCAAGCCTGTTGGGGGCATTTCACGTCAAACACCGCATGCTGGGACTCCATCCCAAAGCAGAAGCACCTTTTCTGTCATCACTTTGGTGCTATCCATACTTTGGTTTGTCATGGGATCCCTATCTGGGGTGAGTAGACATGTGTTGAATCTTTCCAGGAAAATTTTTGTCACACACCCAAACAGGGACCCTACAGAATCAAAGATGAGTTTGGAAAGAGTGGGTGCATTGCTCTGGCTGAGGGTAACAAGGCATACAGCGAGCTAGGAGGGAATCCTGATAGTTGTTCTTTTCCTGTATGATGTGTGTTAGTGTGCCTTTGGATGGCAGTGGCTGCATGGTTCTCGCTATGAGCCATCAGAATTAGGAGCGCCTGTGAGAGGAATCTCAGGAGAGCAGTCTTCCTCTACGTCGCAAAGACATGAGTGAAGTCCACCACATAAATATTGAGAGCTTCTGAAGACATTTAAAGGCTGAGAGGAAATTTTACAGTCTGAATTTTTTGCAGAAGGGTCAAGATTTTCAGCAAGCAGCAGTAGAGGCTGCGCAGTTAGAAAGACGATTGTACATGGTTAGAAATACATCTGAGGTCAAGATGGCAGCCAAGGAGGAAGTTGCCTGTACATGTAAAGTAAGAAGTTGTTTGTGTAAAGGAGCTATTACAACAAGAAAAGGAGATGTGGCAGCATCCTTCATGTTAACCTCTGATCTGCCAAGTAAATTAGATAAATAAGAAGATGAGATGGAGGTGTTGGGTTTCTAGGACCAGAGGGAAAAGAAAGCACAGTTAGATCCATGCTCAGAAGCCCTTGTGGGACTCAAGAACTTGGAACCCACGGGAAGATTCAGAGAGTGGGGAAGGAGAGGAAGGTAAAAGTGACAGAAGTCCAACCTTAAGTAGAAAAAGAGGGAATATCTTTCAGCCAGCATGCCAGTGGGGGCATTAACCCTGGTTTGGTGCAAGAAACTAGTATGATCAGAAAATGCTCAGCCCTTAAGGGCTGGAATTAGGGAAGACTTTTAAATAAGTGTGGAAGAGTCTGTCTCAGGCTGGCTTGTGAGGCTGTGGGACATGAGAGTGGATAGGACCAGTCTCATTACTGCGGAAGGAGGAAAACTGAGTGATGTAACTTCCCATGCTTCCTTAAGGTGAATAACCTGAGATAGTGTGATAGAAGTCAAAAGCCATTAGGAGTACCTGGTTATCTCTGTCTGGGGTTCCCACAAATAGCAGGGGCTAGGACACCATGGTGGTGGTAGTGGGGAACGACAGATGCTATTGAGGAACCTAGGACTAAGAGAAGCTGTATTGGAAACCTACCTGGGCCAGACAGAAGTGTGTTCACAGAGGATCTAAAGAAAAGGTTGACCCAGAAAGGACCTTAGGAGTGGTATGGAACTTTAATGATTCTGCAGAGCCCTGCGGTGAAGCGCGATCATTATAAAAAGTAGGAAATACGATGACAGATCTCAGTAAACTTAGATGAGAGTATAAAGAATGTGTGTCTACTGAGAGAGAAACCTAGAGGAGGTAACAAAATGGTAAAGCAGAGTCTGTCTGGGTTCGTCAAAGACAAAAGTGCAAGAATTGTGTCGAGATAGAATTCCTAAGGAAAAATATGATAGAAAGCCAGGCTGTGTGCTGTGGAGGTTAAAGACAGAAGGGCAGGTCACAGAAGACATATGTATCATAATAATTCAAATGAAGATGATCAAGCCTGTCCCAGGTGGTAATTATTCCCATGCACGCTAAGGAGGGTATGTTTCCCTCAGCAGAAGGCTATGTTAGGGGTAGAGGTGGTTTGCCCAGTCAGGAACTCTCCCAATGGCGAGGTATGGTGAATGGGTAAGTAGCAGTTACAGCTACATGCCCAGTACCTGTCTGACCTGGGGAGCTAGCAGGCACAGTAGGAAAAAGCAAGCCCATATTTCCCTTTGGCCCTGAGTAGGTCTGAGCAAATTAAGTCAACCCACTAAATCCATCAAATCTGCAGAAATGGAGGGAATCTCCATGGAAGAGCTCCAGCATTGGAGATAGAATGGCCCAGAAAGAGTGACTGAGGGTTACAGAGAGCTAATTAAGTTAGCACCTCTTATCCATGCCTTGTACCCAACCTTCATCTGTGGAGGAAGCAATTGGTACAAATGGATGGAATCTCTCCATGCTGTCTTAGACCAAGCTCATGTTCCACTTTATCCATCTTAGTCGTAAACTTCTGGGATCACCTGACACTTGAGCTGAGAACAGATGGCAACAGGCATTGGTGGTGGTTGTCTTTGTAACTCCACTGTTTTATGAGATGGTGAACAGGATGTTGCCTTGTCCTGCCCATCCTCTAAAAAGGCTTTTGATATATAGATGATGTAATGATAGCCCCTGAGTAATTTTCAGATTTGGAAAGCCAAGCCAGGGGAGAGACTACCGGTTAAAACAACACTTCTACCTACCTTACAATCCTACCGGTGCTGGGTTAGTTGAAGAGGAAAATGGGTTATTAAAACAACATCTAAAGAGTTTAAATCCAAAAAGTACCTTACATGGGTGAAAAGGGACACTCCCAGAAGCCATAAGGTTATTAAATGAAAACCCAGTACCAGGAGTGAGTGGGCTACCTTCCTGTGAGTTGCTGGCAAGGGAAGCCCCCGAGGCCACAAATCATAAAAGCTATTGGTACTGCTACTGGTTGTATGCTAGAACAAGACAGTAAGACCCCACTGAGATACCACATGTGCGTGTTTTGACTGCAGAGCAGGAAAAAAGAAAGCTGAACATGAACTGGAAACCCCCACTATGCTGGATGGCGTTTGTATTATCAGAGGGGCCATGTAGTCTGCTGGTGTCGAATTTTCACCAACATCCCTGTATGCTAAAATACTAAAATGTGAGGCAGGATGTTCCTGCTTGTGCAATAGTGGCTTAGCTATCATGAGTAAGACCAACAGCATTTAATTTGGATTTAAGGCCTGCTGCACAAGAGGAAATGCACAGCTGGTATTGTGAGCCATAACCTATGGCTAAAGAGGTCATAGGTCTCAATGGGAAACAGCTTTTATGGTTTTACAGATGGATGTGCTGTGGTCGTCAGCCTCCTGTAAGGCTGTGTGTTACACCCATAGACTGCTGTTGTTTCCAGTGTCTACACATAACCACAGTGAAGCTCCTGAGAACAAACGACTGTTAACTGTGGCATGGTGGCCTATTCCTTACCCAAAGGTGGGTAAGGATGCTCAGGGATCATTGAGGAAGAGGAGGCAGAAAGAATGTAAGAGCTGGAAGAAGGGGTGAAATGTTGCAGAACAGTTTCCTCCAAGAGATTCAAACATTTCCTCCTGAAAAGAAGCTCTTTAAACAGGAAAATAAAAAAGAAATAGCTTCAGGAAGTCCCTGAAACTAAGCAGATTCACTAGGAGCCTCCCTGCCCAAATAAACAATACAAGCCCAGAGTCCCTCAGACAAGCTGAGCTGCACAAATGACAAAGAACAGCTGCAAAGAAGACTCTGACCAGCTGCCTAGAAGACACAGACACCAGCCGAGCCTGGAAGAGGGTTAGGCCAGCTGAGACACCTGGAAACGTCCTGGAAAGGACATTCTCCAACCTCATAGGCTTCCTGCAGGCTGTGAAATATGCTTCAGGTTTCCAGCTTTCTGAGCTACCATTCATGCTGGGATGGGCTTAGGTGAAGCAGCTGTCTTTGAGTCATTTCTGCTCCTGTGACCCCTCACCCATATTCCTATAAATAACTTCAATAAAATTCATTTGTTTACCAAATTGAATTTTGATAATATCTGTACTTGGTATGTTGTGAGATCCCTATCTGAAGTGTATAGATATGTGTGTGTGTATGCGTGTGTGTGCACGTGCGTGTGTGTGTGTACGTGCATGCCTAAGTGTGTGTGTGTACACGTGCACGTGTGTGTACGTGCATGCCTGTGTGTGTGTTGCATCTCCCCAGGAAGTTTTGTCACAGAATGTCTTCACGTAAGCCATGAGCTTGTCTCTGACTTTGATCCTGTGGCAGTCAGTCACCTGGCTGGACTTCTGCAGTCCCACTCTGTGTATGACTGGATTTGTGGATGATGTCAGCCCTCCTGCAGACCAACAGATAGGCTGGAAGGACCCCCAGTGTGGTCTAGCACAGCCAGGTGATTACTATAAGGGCTACTGTTTTAAGGTAGGATGGAACCAAATCTGAAGCAGAGAGGGATCAAAGAAGAGACACCAGGCAGGGAAAGGCCTGGACTGAAGCAGCGAAACAACGGGACGGCCCTCCTCCAGAGTGGGAGTGAGATTCTAACGCACAGCCACATGGAATCCAAAGCAGAGGACAGTTTAGACTTCGGGTCCCAGAGTGATGTTCACAGAGCTGACTTTCCTTACTGAGACTGGACTCCATGTTGAGGGGTTCCCAGATACCTCTGAGAACCTAGAAGTGGCCAAAGCTGGAAAGTCCACATGACCCCTCCACTCTTTCAGATTTTCTTGTCCTCCAGCACTACTGTGAGAGTTTCTGGGAAATGGAGTCACCAAGCTTCTCACTTGAAGAGAAGAAAGTTTATAGCATCTCCTGTTTTTATTAACAAGCTACTGATTTAAATCTGCAAACTCTTAAGTTTTCTGAATGTTTCTCTCATATAAATTATAGAGACTGATCATCCCCGGTGCTTGCAGCTAGCGTTCCAGCATATAACTGCCTCTATAAACTGAATGCTGATCCACTGACTACAGCTGGTTTTGGAAATCATCCTCTGTTCCTCCCTCCTCCCCTCCCCTCCCCTCCCCTCCCCCTCCCCCTCCCCTCCCCTCCCTCCCTCCCTCCCTCCCTCCCCCCCCCCCCTCTCTCTCTCTCTCTTTCTCTCTCTCTCTCTCTCCTCTCTCTCTCTCTCTCCTCTCGACAGGATTTCACTATGTCCAGCTGGCCCGGAACTCTCATGTAGTTCACAGTCTGGTCTTGAGCATCTGCCTCTGCTTTCGCAGGGTTGGGCTTGAAGCCACACCCACCATGCTGGGTTGTTCATGGGGGAATGAAAGCACTTAGCCCTTGCCTGGTTAGTCATTTTTCTCTTTACACCTTAAAAAAAAATTGTTTTTACTCCCAACTGCCTTGATAAGACCCTCATTTTCTTAGAAAGTTTCACATCTTGGTTGCGCTTCCAACTTTCTCTGTCTCATAGGCTCATTTCTCACAGGAGAACTGTACTAATTTTCTGGAACTTTAATAAGTAATTGTACAAACTGAGCATCTTAAATGAGAGAACTTTGTTGCTTCACTGTTCTATAGGCCAGAAGTCCAGAGCCAAGGTGTCAACAGGGCCCTGACAGAATTGAAGGCCCCAGGGTAGATTCTTCCTCACCTCTCCCAACTTCTGGTGGCCCCAGGCATCCCTTGGCTTATAGCTGCATCACTATAATCTCCACACCATCTTTGCTGCCTCTAAGTCTTGGCTCTGTGTGTTCCTCTTAAGGATATTGTCATTGGATTCAAGAGCCAACAGAGTAGACCAGGGTGGCCTCATCTTGAGGATCCCTTCTGTGGCTGCAAAGTCTTTTTACTCAAATACGGTCATACTCCTAGGCATCAGATACTAGATGGGGGGGGCAGGGTCCATCTCTACCCCTTGCAGGACCACATTTGCCATCCTTGGTGGAAAGTGAGTGTGCATCCATCCTCACCACCATGGAATACAAGTCTGGTAATAGGTTATATTTGAGGTGTTCATGCTAGCCACACAACTGAGACAATGTAGACTCCAAGTTCCAGAACTCTAGGGGCTTCTAGGCTCCTGAAGAAGGAAAGCAAACACTAAGAAAATCAAATATGTACCCTTCTGCAAAGCAAAGGGACATCATGTGTCCCTGTGCATTGACAGCTAGCATGTCTGTATAAAGAGCAGAGGGCCAAAGGGCCACTGAGTCACTAATCACGTCTCACACATCCACTCGGATGACAGTGTCTGTTCTGACCATCATAGGGAAGGAGTGAGGGGCAGTGTCATGGGCCACATACACCTAAAGCTCCATTTTGTGTATAGGAGAGAATATTCTAGAGGAAAACTCAGAGATGGTGTTGGAGCTTCTAGGAGCTGGCTCTGGGATGATGACACCTTCCAAAAAAATAATGTCACGGAAGGCTGACCAGGAATAATAAAAATATGTTATAATGACAGGCTGATGAGATGGTTCAGCAGGTAAAGACACTTGTCACCAAGCCTGACAACCTGAGTTTGACACCTGGAACCCCTATGGTGGAAGATGAGAAATGACTCCAAGTTATCCTCTTACCTCCACGTGAATACCACGGTGCACTCCCAAGCACACACACATTAAATAAATGTAAAAATAATTGATTCACCAAAACACCATATAAATGAGAATTCTGTCATTATAGCTTTTACCAATTAGCAAAGAACATCAATTATATGTCCTTAATCCCTAAACATCACATGTTGGTGATACTCTGAGGTAGCGCCTTCAGGAGGTTTCCAGGATGAGATGAGGTCATGAAAGTGAGACCCACATAGAATTTGAGGCTTTATAAGAAGAGAGCTTCCTGTAGTAGCTGTGTTACCACAGCCATGCTCTGTTGCAGAAAGCATACGATCATGCATGTACAAATGCCATAAAGGCAGAAATAAACCTGGGGGGGGTGTCAAACGGGAGAGTGAGGAAAGAAGGTGCAGGGCAACAGGACACAGCAAAATATGCTGTGCACTTGAATGAAAGTGGCCTTAGCAATGCCACATTAAAAAAAAAAAACTCAAAATAAAAACAAAAGCACAGGAAGAAGACCTCACCACAGCAACTGAATGCAGACTGACTGAGTTTACACAGTGTATCTTTTAACTGGTGGGACTTTATGTCAGTGCTTGCCAACTGACATCTTACATTTCCATGTGGACGGTAACATAAAGACACCCTGATAATAGCTGGGGTGATTTATTCCACAGATATTTACTAAGTGCTATGCCAGGAAGTGCTCAAGCACCACAAAAAGGTAATGTAAAGGCAAACACAACGCTGGCCCTAGTGGAGTGGGGTACATGCGGGAGAGGCAAAGAATTAATTAACAAGGTAAAACAATTCATTCCCTACTCCTAGGGAACGCCGTGGAACACTTGCCTCAAAGGGGCAAGGTCCATCTCCTGCATGACAAGACCAACAGTCTAAACTACAGAGAACATTAAATATCATTGGGTGTTTAAGGAAAACAAATAAATCTACATGTTGTAGTCAAGTAAGTTGAAAAAGTGTCACTGAGCAGCCAGGGAAGGTCTCTAGGTGTCTTCTTAATTTAGCTGAGGTGGGTTTGAGAGGGGAGCTAGATGAGGTCAGGGGGTAGAGTCTTGGGGGGAACAGCCCAAGGAAGCTTCTTGCCTGGCAGTTAGGGAATTGTACTGAGGCCAGTAGGAACAGCCCAGAGTGGGGAGAAGGGCCCTGTGAGGAGATGAGACAAGAGAAGTGGGAAGGAGGCCCAGATAGCCAGGTCTCATGGTATCTTACAGGATTCTTTTCCTCTGAGTCTTATGGGAGCTACTAGAAGGCGTTAGCTGAGAAAGGGCTGGCTGGCTGATATAACAGAGCCTCTAGGTTAGAAGTCTCTAGAATTCATAGAAGAATTCAAATTCACAAGTTCTCTTGAAAAGTCATTTTCTAAATGTCAAACGCTTACTTTTTTCCCCCGCTGAAGTACAGCAGGTGGTTCTTGGCAGGGAAATAGTCCATGCCTTCCGACACAATCACCAAAGGGTGGGCTGGGAACCAAGAAACGGGAGGCACACAGGCTAAGTTTAGTCAGTCTTCACACTTGCAACCAAGAAGCACATATGCTCGGGCTCAGTGCTGGGGAGAGAGTTGTCACCGTCTTTCCCAACGCATAGCCCAGCTATTTTGGGGTGGCCAAGTGTCTGGAGGAGGCTCTGCTACTCCCCCACTCTGCTAGGAAGGATAAGGCTTAAGGGCTGAGGTAGGACATAAGAGGCTGGAAATGCAGCTCCTGATGGCCTTGCCTCTTCCTCCCTAACTCTGGCTGGTCCAAGAAAAGGACACAGCACTATGTCCTCACCGTGGTGTTAAACACCCCACACGGTTTAGCCATCACTGCAGACCAACGACTTTCTGTGTACCTGCAAAAAGAAATGAGATAATTAACTACAATAAAAAGGAGAGAGAGGGAGGCAAGACTGCCTTTGAGG